>OU342426.1:20917500-23840000 GCA_910589575.2 Carcina quercana | reverse complement strand
GAAAGAGCCAGTGTCCCCGAGTTTGGACTTCCAGTGATCAGCGACACGAATCCCGTCACCTGGTGACCTAACAATCAGTCAACTCCTGGACCCCAATCCCGAAGTGGACCCCCTCCAAAGGACCCTCACCCACCAGGGCGGAGGAAAGCTAGCTCAGTCAAATTGGACCCTCACCCACCAGGGCGGAGGAAAGCTAGCTCAGTCAAATTGACGTCCCTGAGCTCAGCTCGACGAGACCCAACGGCCAGCGACCCGCCAGTCCAGCCCAGGTCACTAGTTCCTACTGAGGACCCACCACAATATTGGGCCCCCTCACGGCCGCCAAGGTCAAGGTCACCGACGTCAAGGTCAAGGTCACCGAAGGGGATATCAAGGTCGCCGAAGGCAAGATCGTCAAGGTCAAGGTCAAGGTCACCAAGGTCAAGGTCAACCTCCCGTCACCACCAACCACGCCCAAAAATCATCGGGAACCGCCCACAGTCGCTCCCAGGCCCTTCTTGAGCCGCCGTAAGTGGTTTTTGAGACCACCCACCGCCGCCCACCGCCACCCACCACCACCCACCAAGCTCAAAAATCTTCGGAATTCACTCACAATCGCTCCCCGGCCATCCCGGAGCCGCCTAAAGAAGTTTTTGAGACCACCCACCGCCACCCACCACCACCCACCACGCCCAAAAATCATCGGAATTCACTCACAGTCGCTCCCCGGACACCCCGGAGCCGCCCAAAGTGATTTTTGAGACCACCCACCGCCACCCACCACCACCCACCACGCCCAAAAATCATCGGAATTCACTCACAGTCGCTCCCCGGACACCCCGGAGCCGCCCAAAGTGATTTTTGAGACCACCCACCACCACCCACCACCACCCACCACGCCCAAAAATCATCGGAATTCACTCACAGTCGCTCCCCGGACACCCCGGAGCCGCCCAAAGTGGTTTTTGAGACCACCCACCGCCACCCACCACCACCCACCACACCCAAAAATCATCGGAATTCACTCACAGTCGCTCCCCGGCCATCCCTGAGCCGCCCACAGTGGTTTTTGAGTCCACCCACCACCACCCACTACCACCCACCACGCCCAAAAATCATCGGGATTGACTCACAGTCGCTCCCCGGACATCCCGGAGCCGCCCACAGTGGTTTTTGAGACCACCCACCGCCACCCACCACCACCCACCACACCCAAAAATCATCGGAATTCACTCACAGTCGCTCCCCGGCCATCCCTGAGCCGCCCACAGTGGTTTTTGAGACCACCCACCACCACCCACCACCACCCACCACGCCCAAAAATCATCGGGATTGACTCACAGTCGCTCCCCGGACATCCCGGAGCTGCCCACAGTGGTTTTTGAGACCACCCACCGCCACCCACCACCACCCACCACACCCAAAAATCATCGGAATTCACTCACAGTCGCTCCCCGGCCATCCCTGAGCCGCCCACAGTGGTTTTTTGAGACCACCCACCACCACCCACCACCGCCCACCACGCCCAAAAATCATCGGAATTCACTCACAGTCGCTCCCCGGACATCCCGGAGCCGCCCAAAGTGTTTTCGAGTCACGGTCTACAAGGTCACCGAAGTCAAGATAAAGAAGTCAAGATCTCCAAGGTCAAGGACCAATTGAAGCTGACGACCAAAGCCAACAAATCCAAACCCAGAAAAACCACAAGCGTGTCACCTCAGCTGAACCGGCGATCGTCGGAAGCCGATATAGATCTTAAGCTAGATATAGATAGATTAGTTATAGTCTCATACATATATACTATATACATATATATTTAATTAGAATTATACAGATATTTTATCACAATGTCGAGCCGAAGCACATCATCCCAAGTCAGCGACAAATCATCAAAATCGTCCGCATCTAGTAGCAGCAGTAGATCCAAAATCGATAAAGTGCCAGCTCAAGAGGTGAGCTCATATTCTGCTTCCTCAGCAACAACAAAGGGCCCAAAGTCACTGTTACAGAAGGTTCTGAGAAGGCAAACAAAACAAGAAGACTCAAAGCCCAAGACACCACAAAACAAACCCGCAACAGAGTCGGTATCTCCTGCCCCCCGGGTAAGAGAGGAAGTAGTGGTGTCACCCACGGTCAGCATGGGAGAGAGTCTCTCACACTCCTTCGATTCAACAGTGTCACCGACCGCACAAAGCAGCACCCGGATGAGTATGATCCGCACATCCGCAGGCAGAAGAGTCCCCGTGGAAATGTCCACGAGCGCAGCAAACGAGTGCTTGCTTAATGCCAAAGAAGCCCTGGAGGCGGCAGGCAATATGAAAAGAGAGTGCAAGGCCACTGCTCTCGAAAACCTGCAGGCACTCTATGAAATTCTGCTGAGCGTGGCAGACTCCAGAACGCGACACATCAACAAGCTGCAGGAAGAGCGAACAAGGCATGCCAGGGAGCTCTTGGCGGCGGAACGGGCCCACCTAAAAGATAGACAAGAGCTCGACAGTCAAATTATATCAAAACTTAATACTGCGCAGCAAGAGATCACAGAGTCTCTCAAAGAAGCCAAACAAATCCGTCTCTGGCTAGGCCACGAGACGGAGCAGCCGTACAGAGAAATAACCGAGATACGAAAAGCTATACAGGTGATCAACAACAAAATCACAGCCGAAGCTGAAAAATCAAGCTTACAGCCTGGAGGCATTGAGAAAAAGAAATGGGAGAGTCTCCAGGCCGATGTAAGCAAGCTAGGCCCATGCATACGTAGTGTCTCCAACCAATTAGACCAACTAAGAAGAGAAATCAAGGAGATGTCCACCCGTAATCTCTCTCCTAGCACCAGCGCAGACACAACAAAGCCTCAAAGCCCCCCAAACAATCTCTCACCACCAGCCCCCAAAATTGACACCAAAAAAATCGAACTAGAAATGGCAAAAATGAGGCTAGCCATTGTAACGCTAGCCGAAAACCCCAAACCAGAACCACAGGAGCGGACGAAGCATAACAACGAGACAGCCAACATCCAACACGAAATGGCTCTAACAAGGCGTCAACTAAACACAATAGAAACAGATCTGCGAACCCTTATCCAAAAGGCAGACACAGCCATACCTCCGCCCACCAACTTAGGAACAGAAATAATCATGAAGGATACCCAGGACGTCCTGCTCAACCTGGTAGAGGAAGTGCAACAGCTGCGTACAGAAACGCCAAAGCAAAACTACGCACAGGCTGCAGCCAGTCCACCGAAGCCCCAAAATCACACCCTCATAATAACATCCAAGGACCCCAAACACACGGGAGCGAACGTCCTGTTGAAGGTAAGGGACGCCCTGGACTTCAAAAAGACTGGGGTGAAAGTAAATAAAGCAAGGCCTGCGAGAGACCAAAAGGTTGTTTTAAGCTGTGCTAGCAGCAAAGACCTTAAAACAGTCACGGACAAAATAAGAGCCAGCGGAGGGTTCACCGTAAAAGAGGCCGTCAACGCAAAACCCTTAGTATGTCTCAAAAACGTCCTGGGGTACCACACCAATGCCGATCTAGAGGAGATGATAAAGTCTCAAAATAGTCATCTCCTGCAAGGTGTGGATATGTCCAAAGAGACAGTAAGGGTGCGTTTCAGGAGGAAAGCGAGAAACCCGCTAGAATGCCACCCAGTACTCGAACTGACACCAGAAATCTGGAAGCGCTTCACGCAATCACAAAAACTGTACGTCGGCCTGCAAAGAGTGACCTGCGAAGACCACTCACCGCTTGTGCAGTGCACTAAATGTCTCGGGTACGGGCACACCAAATCAGTGTGCAAGGCAACCCACGAAGTGTGCAGCTATTGTAGTGAACACCACACATGGCAAGAGTGCACTGCACGGACGGAGCGTAAGCAACCGAAGTGCGCAAATTGCGTGAATGCAAAAAGGGAAGCAGCAGATGCTACCCACAATGCTTTCAGCGGACAGTGTCCAGAAAGAGTGAAATGGGACAGCATAGCGAGGTCTCGAGTATCCTACTGCTAAGGGCACCGACGAAAACCCAACAAATCCTCAGACGGACCGATCTAGAGCCGGGATACGCTTTATCCAAGCCAACCTGCAACGCTCTAAGAACGCCACAGCGGAACTCCACCAGGCGATACACGACCGGGGGATTTCAATTGCTCTGATCCAAGAACCCTACGTGGGAAATCAGGGCATTTTGAAACAATACTCCGGAGCACGGGTCATCCAATGCACCCTGAACCGCCAAAAGCCAGTAAAGGCGGCGATAGTGGTTTATGACAACAATCTGGAAGTCATTCATGACCCCCAACTCGTAACCGAAAACATCGCTGCCGTTTACATTAAGGCAGGACCGCTAGCAATTGGGGTAGTGTCGGTCTACTTTGAGGACACCGAAGACATTGAGCCATACCTAACAAAAACCAGATCAGTGTGCAGAAAACTGGGCACGGCCAACATACTCCTGGCGGGCGACGTCAACGCCTGGAGCCACTGGTGGGGCAGCAACTCCGAAAACCACCGTGGCGGTGCTTACCACGCCTTCCTTACTGAAATGGACTTCGAAATCCTGAATAACGGCGACACGCCCACTTTCGAGACCTACAGAGGTGGAAAGCTGTGCACAAGCATAGTTGACGTCACATCATGCGGCCTGCCGCTGCTAGGCAAGATAGAGAGCTGGAAAGTCGACAGAAGCGTGACAACATCCGACCACAACGCAATCACCTTCAGCCTGCGCCTAGAGAAAGCATTAGAGCCCCTAAAGCCAATCACTACGCGCAAGTACAACACCAAAAAGGCTGACTGGTCGGACTTTGCAACGCAACTGCAGTCAGCTCTAGCGGAAGCAGATATCAACAAGCCCAGAATACAAAAGATAAGCAGCCAAGAAGATCTGGAGGAAGTCCTGACCCTCTATACAAACACCATCCATGCGGTGTGCGCCGCCACGATACCACGAATGCGTCCTTGGAAAGGCAAAGCAATACCGCCATGGTGGTCAAACGCCCTAGACAGGACGAAACAAGAAGTCCTCAGGAGGAAAAGGAGGATCAGGAACGCAGCCCCACACAGAAGGCAGCATGTTATAAACGATTATGTGGCCGCAAAGGAAGAATACCTACAATTATCTGAAGAAGCCCAAACCACTGGATGGAAGGATTACTGCTCGAAACAAGACCGCGAGAGCGTGTGGGACGGAATCTACAGAGTCCTAAGGAAAACAGCCAGGAGAGAGGAAGACATGCTTCTGAGAAGCCCAACAGGTGAAACCCTTAGCCCGGAGCAGTCAGCCCAACTCCTGGCAAAAACTTTTTACCCAGATGACTCGACAGAAGCTGAAAAACCGCATCACGTCACACTCAGAAGACTCACCGAGGACCGTCGACCGGAGGACATAGCAGAACTGTCGGAAAATGATCCGCCATTTACGGGGACAGAAATTGACGCGGTTCTAATAGCACTGAATCCAAAGAAAGCCCCAGGCCCAGACGGACTAACCGCAGACATCTGCTCGGCTGCCATCCTGTGCGACAGTGAAGCATTTCTGGCATTAGCAAACAAATGCTTATCACTCTCGTATTTCCCGAAGCAATGGAAGGTAGCCCACGTATGTATCCTCCGCAAGCCTGGAAAGGACGACTACACCCATCCCAAGTCTTACAGGCCAATCGGATTACTACCGGTCCTCGGAAAAATAGTAGAGAAAATGCTGATTTCCAGAATTCAGTGGCATATTTTACCGAGCTTAAACAAAAGCCAATACGGGTTCATGCCGCAGCGCGGAACCGAGGACGCCCTTTACGACCTCATGAGACACATCAGAACTGAGATAAACAATCGAAAGATAGTACTCATCGTCTCCCTGGACATAGAGGGAGCCTTTGATAACGCGTGGTGGCCTGCTCTGAAAAATCAGCTCATAAGAAAAAACATCCCCCGAAATCTCTACGGCATAGTTATGTCTTACCTTGAGGACCGCAGCGTAGTGGTGAACTACTCAAGGGCGACGAGCAGCAAACACACCACGAAGGGATGCGTTCAAGGTTCCATCGGAGGACCAGCGTTCTGGAACCTAATACTGGACACCCTTCTGGTTAAGCTGACAGCCCAAGGCGTTTACTGCCAGGCCTTTGCGGACGATGTGGTTCTAGTTTTCTCAGGCCAAAAGTCCCAGACCCTGGAGCAATCAGCAAACACTACCCTGGAAAATGTGGTAGAATGGGGGAACCTAAACAAATTGAACTTCGCTGCGCACAAAACAAGTGCGATGGTTATCACAAAGAAGCTCAAATACGACCCCCCACAAATTTTTATGTCCGGAACCAGGTTAGGTCTCGTGAACGAGATTAAGCTACTGGGTCTCATTATAGATCACAAGCTCACTTTCAATGCGCACGTAACAGCAACCTGCAAAAAAGCAGCAAACATTTACAAACAGCTGGCTTGCGCGGCAAAGGTGAACTGGGGCCTCAACAGCGAAGTAATAAGAACCATATACGTGTCGGTGATAGAGCCCATAGTGTTGTACGCGGCGAGCGCATGGTACCCTGCAGCGGAAAAGATCATGATCAGAAAACAGTTAGATACACTACAGCGAGGTTTTGCGCAGAAAATCTGCAAAGCGTACCGCACCGTGTCTCTAACATCGGCACTACTCCTATCCGGCCTGCTGCCCTTGGACCTCAGGGTACAGGAAGCCGCCCACCTGTATAAACACAAAAAGGGCTACACCGATGAGCTCATACCGCCGGGCAGAGAGATGGAACGTAAAATGGAACCAACAAACTATCCACACCCCTCACAACTCACAAAAACCGAGTACAAACGACTGGATAACATGGATCCCGAGACCATAGAACTACACAAGATCAATGGCCCACAGATCTTCACTGATGGGAGCAAGATCGAAGGAAAAGTCGGGGCAGCATTGACTTGGTGGAATGAAGGCAGGGAAACCAAATACTCCACCTTCCGCCTGGAACCGCACAACACCGTCTTCCAGTCGGAACTGTACGCACTATTCAGAGCGACAAAGATGGCAATGGAGAGTAGGGAAGCCAGCGTCAGCATTCTCAGTGACTCAAGATCGTCACTGGATCTTCTGAGTAATCCTTCCGTGTCTCACCCGCTCGCTATTCAGATCAAAAGCTATATCAAAGCAACCCGAGAGGAAGGCCGAGAAGTGAGACTCTTTTGGCTAAGAGCGCACGTCGGCACGCCTGGGAATGAGAGAGCAGACGAGCTAGCAAAGAAGGCGGCGCTTACCAAGAAAACAGCCCCAGACTACGACAAAGTGCCAATATCGTTCGCAAAAAAGCGAATCCGTGAGGAAACAGTAAAAAAATGGCAGGAGCGATATCAGTTATCTACCACTGGCTCGGTCACAAGGGTATTCTTCCCGAGCGTCCAATCAGCGAAACGCATATTAAGAGACGTGTCATTAACACCAATACTCGTCCAAATAATGACCGGCCATGGAGGAATCGCAGCTTACCTCCACCGCTTCAAGCTCAAAGACAGCCCCGCGTGCATTTGCGACCCAGACAGCGAGGAAACGATATGGCACATTCTTCTCGAATGCCCCCGATTCCAAACATCCCGCTTCAATCTAGAGCAACAGATTAACCAAACTCTAACAAAACCAGAACTGAGCAACATCATGGCAGACGCTAAGGCTAGGCCGCTCTTCCTGGACTACGCCGAAAGGGCAATGCGCATAGCGGTAGATCGAAACAAAACCAGAGACACAAATCCTACCTTAACCGCCACGCCACAACTATCGACAGCGAGCCAAGACAGGGACGGGTCAGCGCACACGGATCAAGAAGCGCTAAACGAGATGCTTCAGTCAAGCGAACGAGGCGTTCCCGGAATAAGAACCCTTCCGGTGGCTCTATTCATGAATGACGAAAGAGAGAAATTGGGACTTGGCTTCTGTAGCACATCCGGCAGTGGACGAGTCAACATCTCACCCGGACTCGGCGCTTTGCTAAATGGCAGCACCAACAACACGAGCATGAGCCGTGCAGAGTACACTGCACTGCATGAAATACTACTAGAGGGAACACGCTGCCGCGTCGTGCGAAAAGAGGGAAAAGTAGTAGTACTCTTCGACGACGACAGCGCGACATCCCGTTTCACTCTAGCTAGCTCGCTGCTAGCCGTCATTGCAAACGCAGCTGAAGATCCGCAGACACACAGACTTATAAGCGTGGACGCATTTAAAGTCGGAACGAGGAAAGGCAGAGCTGAAGACTACTTAGGAATTATCGAAGCCTCATCCCACCATGAGGTGATTGCGTACGAAGATCGAGGAGAAAGCCTCAGTTTCCTTTTACCACCAAAGAGTCTCAGTCCAAATCCCACCAATCCAACGGCAAGAAGTGAAAACCGCACGCTCCAAGGTGAGTCAATCAGTGGCTCGGAACGCCTTCAGCAAGCTCAGCGAGAAAAAGTCAAGGAGAACTCTCACCAACCAAAGAAAACGACGTCACTGCGAACCGCTTTCAAAAATCTTATGACAACCGTCACAAAAATAGTAACTACAACAGCGACGACCTCCTCGGGTACGAGTCTGGGAGCAGCGGTTGCTCAGATAATTTTAAGCGACCGCAGGCCCAATACACCGCACCCCAAGGAGCCTCTCACCAGGGCGGAAAAGGGACAAGTGGAACCCCCCCAACTGTTGCAAGCCTCCACTCCTCAAGAGCACATGCAAAACGCTTTCATCGAGTACGAGAGTGTCTTAAAGGCAAACATGACTGTGTACACAGACACATGTAAGGACATCCTCGAAGCCTACCGAGGGAAGACAGTGCTAATGAATAGATTGCTCAAACAGAGGATTAAGGAAGCAGACGCGACCATATACGACAGCGATAAGGCAACAGTCCTCGCCGGAAGCGCCATCTGTCGAAATATGGTCGCATACAACGCAACAAACGGGTTCGTGACAATGGACCAGTTCGAACTTCGGGAGACAGGAACCATACGGTTTGATACCCCGGAATACGACCCAATAGTGGTTACTACCCGAGACACAAAGACAATGCTCGATGACAGAATCCTGAATCGAGCCAGATCAATGTCTTCTGAGTCATGGGATGCGCCACGGATCACCTGGGTGAACGGAGTGCCAGGCTGCGGAAAAACAACCTGGATTATAAACCATTTCAATCCAGGTCATGATATCATCATAACCACAACAACAGAAGCAGCCAAAGATGTGAGGGAGAGGCTGTCTAAAACGCTGGAAACTAACACCAAAACCAGTGTTCGTACTCTCGCATCCGTGCTAGTAAATGGCATAGGAGGGACAGATACCGACGAAAACCTGTGCAAGCGCCTTATCGTCGATGAAGCCCTCATGAACCATTTCGGTGCTATCGTGATGGCGGCACGGATTGCGAAGGCGAACGAGCTGATTCTCATAGGAGACGTGAATCAGCTCCCATACATTGATAGACAGAACCTCTTCCAAATGAAATACCACCGCCCCCACCTTGTTGCGAACATCACAAAGGAGCTGCTGTGTACACACAGGAATCCGATGGATGTGCCGTTCGCCATAAATCAGGTGTACAACGGCATATACTCATCGAAAACACAGCTGCGGTCCCTGACGCTAAAGCAGTTCAGGAACGCAACAATACCCGAAAACCTCCCTAACACCCTTTACTTGGTACACACCCAAGCAGCCAAAGCGTCCCTTGTGGAAAAAGGCTATGGAAAAGGGAGGGGGTCTCGCGTCCTAACTATCCACGAAGCCCAGGGACTCACTTACCCTTCTGTGGTGATCGTGCGCGCAACAACCGAGCAGTTGCAACTCTATGACAGCATTTCACACGCAGTCGTCGCAGTGACACGACACACAGTGAAATGCGTCTACTACTCTGATGTTTGCGCAGACGCCATAGCAAACTTCATGAGGCGAACAGAGAGAGCGACTGACTCAGAAATAAGGGATTACAACACAAAAATGGCCATAAAAGATCGGAACACTTCTGTGATCGAGAAAGCCCAGGAATGAGGACAGCAGAAGTGAGCTCGGAATCTCCAACAGGCTGAGCGAGTCCGCCAAGGCGCGAAACAGAATGGACAGATTTGTCGCCGACATGGTAAAACACAAATTGGATTGTCTGTAAGAAACCATTGTCATTAAAAATTAACATAGCATAGACATATAACATTTTAAAAAAAAAGAATATTAATACAAAAAATATATAAATATACAAAAAATATACATACAAAAAAAATATACACAAAAAATATCAAAAAAAATAATAATTATTTCTTAAAAAAAAAAAAAAAACAATAACAGAAAAAATAACAATAATAATAACTTAGTAATTAGTATTATTAAAATTTTAATTATAAGTAGCGTTAAATTCCCTTATATTTGTATAGTATTATAGTATATATATAACCCCCCTCCCCTTTTTTCTTCTAGAAAAGATAAAATAAAAACCAATGAAAAAATCAAATAATATCAAAAAAATGGCACGGACGCATAAGTCTGTGGATCCAACTGTACTTTATTAAAAAAAAAAAAAAAAAAAACCAGTCGCACTCTAGCCTCTGAGCCGAGCGCCAGCACCCAGAACGCTCCGCGACGACCCGCGCCAAAGAAAAATCCGGAAAAATAGTAAAATTGCATCAAAAGTGGGCAAGTGCCATATCAAAGTGTGCAGATTTTGATCGGCTATCCGACGCGCACAGTCTCAATTGTGAAAAGTTTGTTCACGCAGAAAAAACACTGAAAAAGTGGAAAAATCAAAAATTTTCAAACACAAAAGTGCGTGCGGCGCTTCGCCAGTATCGACGACACCGGGTTTTTTGTGAGTGAATAAGTGCCTGCCTACAGTGCCCAGCAGTGCCTGAAATCTTGGATTTTTCCGGCCAGCCACTGGCTGGGAAATAAAGTTTTCCTGTAGACCACGTGGACACGTGGTCCAAGAAGGACAGCGAAAAGGAGCTGCAGAGCAGAGTTGCAAGACGCCGGACACCGAGGCGAGGCAGCAGACACCCTAAAAAGCAGAATCTAGCCAGAAAATTCGACGTGACAGGGTTTTTTGCTCGCGCGAAAAAATCCGCCAACTTCGGGACGCTGCCGAAGCAAAACGAGATCGACGACTACACGTTTTTATGGACTCAAAAGGTGCGTCAGTTCTCTATCTTTATAATACAAAAAATTTGACGAAAATCGGCCGAGCCGTTGTAAAGTTATACAGTTTTTAGTAAAGGTAAACAAAAACCCAAGTCGGCAACCGGATACGGAAATCGTCACCTAAAACGGCCAAGCCCCGCACCGCTACAAACTTGAAATTTGGCAAACCATATCCTCGGGAAATCTAGCAGCCAAGCGTGTGTCGGGGCCATAACTCAGGAACAGTAAATCACACTGGGCCGTGCGACGGTTCCCTGAAATTGGGACGAGCAGGACATTAACCTGGGTCCCAAATTGACCCCAAAGGATTAGGAATTAGCAGAAGTCAAGTGTGAGTCGACCCCTGAAACTAGCCAAGAGTGTGTCGGGAGAGTATCTCCGCAGCGGAACGTCGCACGAGGACGTGCGACGGCTCGTTGAGATCGGGAGGTTACCGGGGTCAAGAGGGAATAGGCCCCGAGTTGAAATTTTGGAAAACGGCCAAGTGTGAGTCGTCGAAGCTTCTTCAGCCAGTAACTCCGGAACGGGAGGACGTGCGGGAGCGTGCGAGGGCTCATTGAAACCAGGGTGACCAGGCCCATCCATAGCCGCCCACCACTGCCAATTACGCTCACCGGCTCCACCCACCACCACCCACCACCGCCCCAAACCACAAAAACCGACTCCTAGCGTCCCCCCAGCCATCCCTGAGCCGTTCACAGTGGTGTTCGGCCCCACCCACCACCACCCACCACCACCCACAACCACCCACCGCCACCCACCACCGCCCCAAACCACTAAAACCGACTCCTAACGTCCCCCCGGCCATCCCTGAACCGTTTTCAGCGGTTTTCGGCCCCACCCACCGCCACCCACCGCCACCCACCACCGCCCCAAACCACTAAAACCGACTCCTAACGTCCCCCCGGCCATCCCTGAACCGTTTTCAGCGGTTTTCGGCCCCACCCACCGCCACCCACCGCCACCCACCACCGCCCCAAACCACTAAAATCGACTCCTAACGTCCCCCCGGCCATCCCTGAACCGTTTTCAGCGGTTTTCGGCCCCACCCACCGCCACCCACCGCCACCCACCACCGCCCCAAACCACTAAAACCGATCCCTAACGTCCCCCCGGCCATCCCTGAACCGTTTTCAGCGGTTTTCGGCCCCACCCACCGCCACCCACCGCCACCCACCACCGCCCCAAACCACTAAAACCGACTCCTAACGTCCCCCCGGCCATCCCTGAACCGTTTTCAGCGGTTTTCGGCCCCACCCACCGCCACCCACCCCACCCACCACCGCCCCAAACCACTAAAATCGACTCCTAACGTCCCCCCGGCCATCCCTGAACCGCTTTCAGCGGTTTTCGGACCCACCCACCGCCACCCACCGCCACCCACCACCGCCCCAAACCACTAAAACCGACTCCGAACGTCCCCCCGGCCATCCCTGAACCGTTTTCAGCGGTTTTCGGCCCCACCCACCGCCACCCACCGCCACCCACCACCGCCCCAAACCACTAAAACCGATTCCGAACGTCCCCCCGGCCATCCCTGAACCGTTTTCAGCGGTTTTCGGCCCCACCCACCGCCACCCACCGCCACCCACCACCGCCCCAGACCACTAAAACCGACTCCTAACGTCCTCCCGGCCATCCCTGAACCGTTTCAGCGGTTTTCGGCCCCACCCACCGCCACCCACCGCCACCCACCACCGCCCCAAACCACTAAAACCGATTCCGAACGTCCCCCCGGCCATCCCTGAACCGTTTTCAGCGGTTTTCGGCCCCACCCACCGCCACCCCCCGCCACCCACCACCGCCCCAAACCACTAAAACCGACTCCTAACGTCCCCCCGGCCATCCCTGAACCGTTTTCAGCGGTTTTCGGCCCCACCCACCGCCACCCACCGCCACCCACCACCGCCCCAAACCACTAAAACCGACTCCTAACGTCCCCCCGGCCATCCCTGAACCGTTTTCAGCGGTTCTAGGCCCCACCCACCACCACCCGCCACCACCCACCACCGCCCACCACCTCCAAAATCGCAGGAAACCCCCATCAGACGTCCCCTCGAGCATCCCTAAGTTGCTAAAGTAGCACTGCACCCCGACTCCAAACCTGAACTTGACTAAGTTAAGTAGTTAAGCCTGTATAAGTAAAGTGCAACTGACAGCTTTATAGAGCAACTTATTGTACTGTGAATACATCGACCGCTCTGTTGAGTGAAACTATAGATTATTGTGTTTTATATATTGTTTAAGTTTAACTGACAGCTTTATAGAGCAACTTTTGTATTTCGTGTAAAGCACTGACCGCTCTACTGAGGGAAACCCTAGATTATTTGTGTTTTATATACTGTTTTAAGTTTAACCGACAGCTCTATTGAGCAACTTATTGTATTTTATGAAAACATCGACCGCTCTATTGAGTGGAACTCTAGATTATTGTGTTTTATATATATAATTTTAAATTAAACTGACAGCTTTATTGAGCAACTTATTGTACTTTGTGTAAAACACGGACCGCTCTATTGAGTGAAACTTTTGTTTAAAAATTGACAGCTCTATTGAGCAATTTGAACGACGATAGCTTTATTGAGCAACTTTACTGCATTTGTATTTGTGTATTGTGTGTATATGACCGCTCTATTGAGTGGAACTTTTGTTTAAAAATTGACAGCTCTATTGAGCAACTTGAACGACGATAGCTTTATTGAGCAACTTTACTTCATTTGTATTTGTGTATTGTGTGTATATGACCGCTCTATTGAGTGGAACTTTTGTTTAAAAATTGACAGCTCTATTGAGCAATTTGAACCACTTGTGACACCTTGTTTTCTTCCTTCCCTTATAAATACAATGATTAGGACGCCAAAGAAGGGCCATGCCGAGGGGGAAGGCATGTCCCCACCACGTACGGTCCGGCTAAGTATCGGCGAGTGGGAGGCCGGAAACCCCCCAAGCCAGAAGCAGGGACCTTCGGGGGTGGCGCCAAAGAAAGTACAAACAACAAAATCATCTCCGACCCCCCCACCGCAGACTAGGATGGCGGAGGCTAGGAAGTGCCTCACCCGTATAAAGACTGGACTAACGAACTCAAGGAACCTGAAAACGGAAATTAAAAATGAGGTGACGCAAGCAGTTGACCGACTATACCAGCTATACAAAGAAGCGGAAGGGGAGAAGAGGAACGCCACGCCAAACAAAGCACTGGAAACAAGGACAAGGGAAGAGAAGACTTTTGACAAAACCTTCGACATAGGGAGGGAGCAGGACAACGTGCTGCTAGAGGCCATTAAACTGCACTCGAAGCTGCTACAAGAAAGCAGCGGCAAGATCGAAGCTTTGAACGCCTCACTGGAACGGAGCGATAGCATGATAAAGTCCTACGCGAGCGTGGCAGCCGCAGGACCGAAAACCAAGCAGGTGCCGGAACGGACGGCGCTACACTCCGTAGCGATCACCTCAGAGAGCGAACAAGACACAGGGGAAGAAATTCTGGAAAGAGTACGTAAAGCCGTGGACGCCAAGGATGGGTGGGTAGAAGTCGAAAGAGTAAGAAAGGCTAAGGATAGAAAAATCATAGTGGGGTGCAGGACCAAGGAGGATAGACAGAAAGTTAAGGAGAGGCTAGAAAAGGCAGGGGCAAAACTCGTGGTCGAGGACATGGAGAACAAGAACCCGTTACTGATCCTCCGAGATGTGCTGTTAATACACACCGATGAGGAGGTATTAACAGCACTGAAAAATCAGAACCGGAGTGTATTCCAGGGCCTCGACGAAGAGCTGGAAAGAGTCGCCATAAAATACCGTAAAGGGGCAAGAAACCCACACACGGGCCATGTAGTGATATCGGTGCCTCCGGCAGTGTGGAAGCGGGCGACCGAGTGGGGTCGATTAAAAATCGACCTACGATATGCTGTGGTGCAGGATCAGTCCCCGCTGATACAATGTTCAAAGTGCTTGGGCTATGGGCATGGACGAAGACACTGCCAGGAAACGCAGGAACTCTGCAGCCACTGTGGGGGACCACACTTTTTTACGGAGTGCCCGGGCAGAGCGGCTGGGGAGGCCCCGGAATGTACAAATTGCAAGCACTCGAACGTAAAGAACAGGACGCACAATGTCTTTAGCGGGGAATGCCCGATACGAAGGAAGTGGGACGCAATAGCAAGGGCATCGGTAGCATATTGCTAAAGTTGTCCCAAAGGGAAATAAAAAGTATGAAATCGTACAAGCCAACCTCCGACGAAGTCAGCTCGCCACAAATGAGGCCCTGCTCGAGTCTGCAAACAGGAAGGCTTCTATAATACTAATGCAAGAACCCTACGTGGGCAGAGAGGGGAGATTGAGGGGCCACCGGGGGGCAAGAATTTTTCAAAACCCCAACGCGGGAGGGGGCACAGTAAAGGCTGCAATTGCGGTCCTGGACCATGAGCTCGACGTCCTCCTGTGTTCGGACCTAACCACCAACAACATCGTGGTGGTTAAGGTCCGAACTGCGGCCTGGACAATCACCCTTGTATCATACTACTTTGAGCCGGACCAGCCCATAGAACCATACGTAGAGCAGCTTACAA
Organism: Carcina quercana; assembly: GCA_910589575.2. Classification (NCBI taxonomy): domain Eukaryota; kingdom Metazoa; phylum Arthropoda; class Insecta; order Lepidoptera; family Depressariidae; genus Carcina; species Carcina quercana. The sequence goes on along the minus strand of OU342426.1, from coordinate 23,824,302 downwards.
CCATCGCTAGGAAGGAAAAGACGAAGCTCATCTTTGGCGGAGACGCCAACGCAAAAAGCACATGGTGGGGAAGCGGGGCTGAGGATACTCGAGGTGAAGTAATAAACGGGTGTCTCACGGAAATGGGACTGCACATCCTAAATAACGGACAAGTGCCAACATTCGACACTATTCGCGGGGAAAAGAGATATTCCAGTCATGTGGATATCACAGCCTGTTCAGAAGATATCCTAAATCTGGTTGAAGGGTGGAGAGTGATCGAGGGCTTCACGAGTTCGGACCACAACGGCATTATCTTTGGCATATATTTACAAAAATCTAAAGGAACAAGCATAACCAGAACCACTCGAATCTACAATACCAAAAAAGCGAATTGGGAGCAATTTCGTGAGAAATTGATTCTAATTATGCAGGAACTAGAATTAAACGAGGAAAAACTGGGAGAAATACACAGTATAGAAATATTAGAACAAACAATAGGTAAATACGTCGAAGCAATTTCTACCATATGTAAACAAACATTCCCAAGTAAAAAGAGTAAAGAAAACATCACCATGCCGTGGTGGTCCGAGCGGCTTGCTGCCATGAAGAAGGAAGTCGCCACTCACAAACGAAGGATACGGAATGCAGCACCACACAGAAGACAGACGGTGGTCTCGCAGTACCTGACGAAAAAGGAAGTATATGAGTCCGCCGTGAGGGAAGCCGTGACGGAAAGTTGGAAGGAGTTCTGCAGGAAGCAAGACAGAGAAGGAATGTGGGAAGGGATCTATAGAGTTATAGGTAGAGTAACACAAAGGGAGGAAGACCTGCTACTCATAAAGGAAGGGCGTGTGCTCAGTGGGAAGGAGTCGGCAAGACTGCTGGCGGAGACCTTCTACCCGAATGATGACAGGGAAGAGGACGGAGAACAACATAGCAAAGTAAGAGCACTAGCAGAAAATGTAAATGATGGCGGTCATGATGATCAACATGACCCTCCAATTACTATGGAAGAACTCAATGTCGTTGTTCGATCCTTCAACCCAAAAAAGGCCCCAGGAGAGGAAGGTTTCACTCACGACATATGTGCGCAAGCTATAAGTGCAGTCCCGGAGTGCTATCTGGCTCTTTTAAACAAGTGCTTGGAGTTGTATTACTTTCCAAAAGCATGGAAAAGAGCAACGGTGATAGTACTCCGAAAACCCGGCAAGGACTCGTACACCACCCCAAAGTCATATAGGCCCATAGGACTCCTTCCTATCTTGGGCAAGATATACGAAAAAATGCTGGTGAACCGCCTTAAATTTTACATACTTCCCGGGATTAGTACTCGCCAATTTGGCTTTATGCCACAAAAAAGCACGGAAGACGCCCTCGTCGAACTTATTGAGCACATAAAAGCTAAACTGGCCGAAAAGAAACTGGTAACGCTAGTATCATTGGATATTGAGGGGGCCTTCGACAGTGCTTGGTGGCCAGCCATAAAAACAAGATTGGCTGAGGAAAGGTGTCCCGTAAACTTGAGGCGGGTCATCGCCAGTTACCTAACGGATAGGACGGTGGAGGTGAGGTATGCGGGGGAAGCACACGTGAGGAGAACGGAAAAAGGATGCGTTCAGGGTTCCATCGGAGGGCCGATCCTGTGGAACCTCTTGCTGGATCCTCTCTTGAAGGAGATGGAGCGAAAGGGTTATTACTGCCAGGCTTTCGCAGACGACGTGGTGTTGGTATTTGATGGGACGGGGGCCCTAGAAATCGAGGGACGGGCCAATGCCGCCCTTGAACATGTCCGAGCGTGGGGTGTCAGTAACAAGCTAAAGTTCGCACCACATAAGACCTGTGCCATGGTACTAACCAGAAAACTGAAGTTTGACACACCACGTTTGAGCATGGGCGGGGTCGACATTGGGATGTCCACCGAGGTCAGGATCCTCGGCCTTACCATAGACCAAAAGCTCACTTTCAACAACCACGTCGCCAATGTCTGCCGGAAAGCCATAGGGATTTACAAGCGCCTAATCCGGGCGGCCCGGGTGAGTTGGGGGCTGAACCCGGAAATAATCAGGACGATATACATAGCAGCTGTGGAGCCAATAATACTGTACGCGGCGGCAGCTTGGGCACCGGCTGCGGATAAAATCGGGGTACGAAAACAGCTGGGAGTCGTGCAAAGAGGCTTTGCGCAAAAAATGACCAAAGCCTATAAGACAGTGTCTTTAAACTCTGCTCTCATACTGTCTGGCACAATCCCCCTCGACCTCCGAGTTCGCGAGGCAGCCTCCTTATACAAGGCTAAGAGAGGAGCACCCAGGCCAGAGATAGGCGATAGGGAGATGGAGCACATGAAATCAAAACTACATGCTCCACACCCGGCTAAGCAAGAGGAGCTGCAGTTCGGCAAGCTGATGGACGAGCAGCAACATTCTGAACATATAGATTTCGACATGCGAATATACACGGACGGCAGTAAAATTGAGGGCAAGGTTGGAGCGGCTGTATCTGTTTGGAACAGAACATCCGAGACCGGGGCCCGCAAATTATTGCTGTCACCTTACTGCACCGTCTACCAGGCTGAACTCCTAGCCCTGGCAAAAGCGACGGAGATGGCTTGCCAGCAGAAAGAAACAAGCATAGGCATTTACAGTGACTCCAGAGCCGCGCTAGAAACAATATCGAATCCAGGCTCCACCCACCCACTTGCTGTCGAAACAAGACAAAACATAGCAGAGTGTAGACTCCAGAATAGGGATATATCCTTGTTCTGGATAAAAGCGCACGTGGGCCTGGATGGAAACGAGCGAGCGGACCAGCTGGCGAAGGAAGCCGCCCTAAGATTGAAAAGGAGAGCTGACTACGAATACTGCCCCGTTTCATTTGTCAAGCGTATCATCCGCAAGGAGACGCTTGGCGAATGGGACAAGAGATACAAAAACGAGGAGACGGCTGCTGTGACCAAGGTCTTCTTCCCAGAGGTGGGAAAAGCATACAAAATTATTAAAGAAGTAAAAATAGACTCCGTGCTTACACAGCTCTTTACCGGACATGGTGGATTCTCCTCATACTTGAATCGCTTCAAGTGTAAGGAGAGTCCATCATGTATATGCGAACCAGGAGTCGAAGAGAGCATATTACATCTTATAATAGACTGTCCTGTCTACGCTAGACAAAGGTTCGAAATAGAACAAGAAATAGATGAAAATGTTAGCATAGAAAATATAAGATACATAATGGAAAGCAAAGCTAGGAACTTGTTTTTGGAATTTTGCAAAAAACTTATATGTAAAGCAGTAAATAGAAATAAAGTGTAAAAAAAAAATCATAATATATTGTATAATGATATATAAGTAATATTATGAAACCAGATGTAGATGTATGTATGAAATATATATAAAATATAAGTGATAAAAATGTAATGTAAAAAGTTGACCCTGTAAACTGCAATAAAAAATTAAAATAGATAATAAGCTAGCTTTAGGCGCTAGATAGGATTAGACTGTCTGATCCCGACCTCGGGAGTGAAAGGATAAGCGCGAGAACTGGAATGAAAGTACCAATGTGAAATGTAAAATAGGCTCCGATCATGTTGGAGGTTCTTAAAGTAATAAAAAAAAAAAAAAAAAAAAAAAAAAACCTAACCTAACCTAACCTAACCTAACCAGTCGCACTCTAGCCTCTGAGCCGAGCGCTAGCACCCAGAACGCTCTGCGACGACCCGCGCCGAAGAAAAATCCGAATAAATAGTAAAAGTGCATCAAAAGTGGGCAAGTGCCATATCAAAGTGTGCAGATTTTGATCGGCTATCCGACGCGCACAGTCTTAATTGTGAAAAGTTTGTTCACACCGAAAAAACACGAAAAAAGTGGAAAAACCAAAAATTTTCAAACACAAAAGTGCGTGCGGCGCTTCGCCAGTATCGACGACACCTGGGTTTTTGTGAGTGAATAAGTGCCTGCCTACAGTGCCCAGCAGTGCCTGAAATCTTGGATTTTTCCGGCCAGCCACTGGCTGGAAAATAAAGTTTTCCTGTGGAACACGTGGCCACGTGGTCCAAGAAGGAGTCCACTTAGACACCACAGCGCAGCTTCCTCGGACGCAGGACATCAGCAGAAAGTAGCAGACCTGCGGAAATCAAAATTTCATCAGGGGAAACCGGAGTTACGAGGCTTTTTGTCCGCCAGAAAATAACAGCAAACTTTGGGACGCAACCGAAGCAAAAGAAGATCTGTGACCACTGCTTTTTATGGACGATTAAGGTGCGTCATTTCCTTAGCTGTTAAACGCAAAAAATTTGACGTAAATCGGATGAGTAGTTTCAAAGTTATACCATTTTTACTAAAAGTAAACAAAAGTCTAAACTTGTAACCGGATACGGAAACCAATACGAAAAACGGTCAAGCCCCGCACCGGTATAAACTTGAAATTTGGTCAAAAATTTCAATAGCCCGTAACTCTGGACAGAGAGTTTGCACAGGAGTGTGCGAGGGTGCAACAGAACCGGGGTGGACAGGACTACCTATTGCCGCCCACCGCCCACCGCCCACCACCACCCACCGACACCCACCCACCCCAAAAATTACGGGGAATCATTTGGAGTGACCCCCCGGCCAGCCCCAAGTCATCCCCAACGTATTACGGCCCCACCCACCTCCACCCACCCCCACCCACCACCTCCAAAAATTGTGGGGACCATTCAGAGTGACCCCCCAATCATCCCCAAGCCATCCGCTACCGTTTCCAGCCCCACCCACCGCCACCCACATCCACCCACCACCTTCAAAATCACCGGGGAGTTGCTCGGAGTGACCCCCTGGTCAACCCCAATCCATCCACTACGTTTTCCGACGCCACCCACCTCCACCCACATCCACCCACCACCTCCAAAAACTGCGGGGAATCGTCCGGAGTGATCCCCGAATCATCCTGAAGCCATCCGCTACCTTTCCAGCCCCACCCACCGCCACCCACATCCACCCACCACCTCCAAAATCGCCGGGGAGTTGCTCGGAGTGACCCCCCCGGTCAACCCCAATCCATCCGTCACGTTTTCTGACGCCACCCACCTCCACCCACATCCACCCACCACCTCCAAAAACTGCGGGGAATCGTCCGGAGTGATCCCCGAATCATCCTGAAGCCATCCGCTACCTTTCCAGCCCCACCCACCGCCACCCACATCCACCCACCAACTCCAAAATCGCCGGGGAGTGGCTCGGAGTGACCCCCCGGTCAACCCCAATCCATCCGCCACGTTTTCTGACGCCACCCACCTCCACCCACATCCACCCACCACCTCCAAAAACTGCGGGGAATCGTCCGGAGTGATCCCCGAATCATCCTGAAGCCATCCGCTACCTTTCCAGCCCCACCCACCGCCACCCACATCCACCCACCACCTCCAAAATCGCCGGGGAGTGGCTCGGAGTGACCCCCCGGTCAACCCCAATCCATCCGCTACGTTTTCCGACGCCACCCACCTCCACCCACATCCACCCACCACCTCCAAAAACTGCGGGGGATCGTCCGGAGTGATCCCCGAATCATCCTGAAGCCATCCGCTACCTTTCCAGCCCCACCCACCTCCACCCACCACCTCCAAAAACTGCGGGAGATCATTCGGAGTGATCCGCCGGCCATTCCCAACCCATCCGTTACGTTTTCCGGCCCACCCACCACCGCCCACTCCCACCCACCATCTCCAAAATCGACAGGGATTCGCTCGGGGTGATCCCCCGGCCATTCCCAACCCTTCCATTACGTTTTTCGGCCCACCCATCTCCACCCACCACCACCCACCACCACAACAATCACTGGGGAACCACTCAAAGTGGTCGTCTGGCCATCCCCAACCCACCTAACATACTCCTAGACCGACTTACCTCCACCCATCAATCCCAAAAATTGCCAAATAACCATACAAGGTGCCTCCTCAGTCACCTCCAGGCCTCCACCTCGACTCTGATCAAGACTAACATTAGTAGCTTAGTATAAGTAAATATAAGCATAATAAGTATTCATTGTAACCGACAGCTTACTTTTAAGCTTACCTTGTATGTTGTTTTAGAGTAAAGGACAGCATTAAGCCAGTCTTTCTGCTAAATGTACACGAAACCGACAACTCCATCGAGCAACCCTAACGTACTTTGTGTAAAAACGCTCTATTGAGTGAAACATAACTACTTGGAGTCTATTGACCCAAACTTTAGACTAGTTCGTCAGGAAAGCAAACACAATCCTATTAAGTACTCCGTGCTACTAACAGCTTACTTTTAAGCTTATCTTATGTTGTTTAGAGCAACGGACAGCATTAAACCAGTACTGTTTGTTATTTTGTTATTTTTGTTATTTTACGTACAATTGACAGCTCTATTGAGCAATTTTAACGACTAATGACACATTGACCGCTCTATTGAGTGTAACATAATTTTCTATTTTTTATTATTATATATATATATATATATATATATATATATTATAATCACCTGGAGTATATTGACCTAACATTCAGACTAGTTCTCTGGCAAAATGTTCGGTTTCCGTTCACCCACAAAAAAGGCGCCTGAAATGGAGACAAAAAGAAACACCTCACCTGTAGCTGATGAAAAACTAGATCTCAATAATGACAATGCAGCACCTTCACCAGCAGACTGTTTCAGTTAGTGAAAGAAACAGAACATGTAAATGAAGCTGGAGAGCGGAGATGCGCGTGCCAGGGAAACAAGCAGCAAACAAAGGAAAAGGAAACTTCCCCTACTCCCCCTATCCCCTCTTTACAGGACATAGATATAAGGAAGGAGCTAGAAAACCACAAAGCCCTTATAAAAGGAACGAATGAAAAACTGGATACCCTTAAGGACATGATGGACCGAAATATAAAAGAGCTGGTGATAAACACAGAAAAGACAGAACAGCTTAAAGATACCCTGGAGAAGAAAAGCTACGCCCAGGCAGCGGCGGCAACCCCGCCGGTGCGACCACCGACACGAACAGCGCTGCACTCGGTGGTAGTTGCCACAACAAACGAGAAAGACTCTGGGGAGGAGGTCTTCACGAAAATCCGCAAAGCAATCAACGCCAGCCAAGAAGGGATTAACGTGGAGAAAATTAGAAAGGCCAAGGACAAGAAAGTAATCATCGGATGCAGAACAGAAGAAGAGCGTCGAAAGATAAAAGAGAAGCTTCGAGGTGTGCAAGAACTAACAGTGGAGGACGTCAAAAATAAAGACCCCCTAGTGGCCCTTAGGAATGTCATCGCAAGCAACAGCGATGAAGACATCCTGAAAGCGATAAGAAACCAAAACAAGGGGGTTTTTAAAGAGCTAGATAAAGAAGACGACAGGATGCAAGTGGCGTATAGAAAACGAACCAGGAACCCACACACCAATACAGTAGTGCTAAGAACATCCCCGAAAATCTGGCAGGCGATGACCGTAGCCGAGACAGTATATATAGACGTACAGCGAGTGAAGGTCGAGGACCAGTCTCCGCTAGTCCAATGCTCTATCTGTCTCGGGTACGGCCATGGACGCAGATTCTGCACAGAACATGTGGAAAAATGCAGCCACTGCGGGGGACCGCACAGTAAAGGAAACTGCGCAGAATGGCTAGCGGGAACACAACCCACATGCTGTAACTGCGTAAAGGCCAAGTTAGAAAATGATGGACACAACGCGTTCAGTGCGGACTGCCCTGTGAGAAAGAAATGGGATGACCTGGCGAGGTCGACAGTGGCGTACTGCTAAGGGCACCAAAACTGAAACAACTGCACCAAAAACAACGAAGCTGTATACGATCGCACAGGCAAACCTGCAAAGGAAACAACAAGCAACGAACGACTTCATGCACGAAGCCAGCGCAAGGAGCATGACCATGGCATTGATACAGGAACCTTATGTGGGGTCAATGGGAAGCCTCAAAGCCCGCGTGGGGGTGAGGGTATACCAAAACGCAACCACAGGAGACGGTCCGGTCAAGGCGGCAATTGCCGTATTCGACTCTGATTTGGACGTTATTCAGTATCCTGAGTTTACAACAAACAATGTTGTTGTTGTAAGAATCAGAACAAATGCGTGGGAGATCGTAGCCGCCTCCTTGTACTTTGAGCCCGACACGAGTGAAAACCCAAAACCCATTGAGCCATACATCGCCTATGTGGAAAAAATAGTGCAGTACTTCCAAAAGACCCATAAGTACCTAATCATAGGAGGAGATGTGAACGCAAAGAGCTCCTGGTGGGGCAGCGAGAAAACAGACTACAGGGGGGAAAAACTGGCCGGCGCCTTCGAAGATATGGACTTGCAGGTGCTCAACAGCAACTCGATACCAACGTTTGTTGCGATAAGAGGTGGAAAAATGTACAGTAGTCATGTAGACGTGACGGCCTGCACGACGGACATGCTCGACCTGGTGGAAGACTGGACCGTCGACGAAGGGATGACTACTTCGGACCACAACGCGATAATTTGTAAAATTAGGCTGTCTAAATCCAACGGAATTGACATAAACAGGACGACTAGAAAATATAACACCAAAAAAGCCAAATGGGGCCAGTTTCATGAGGAACTGGAGCACTTGGCGCTGCAGCGCAATGTGAACGATGAAGAAATTAAAAATATTGCAAATACCAATGAATTAGAAAATATAGTTCAAAGATTCATCAATATAATTACAGAAGCAGCAGAGGCCAGTATTCCAAAATTGAAGCAAAACAACAAAGTTAAACTAGCGTGGAAATCTGAGGAGCTCGCCAAATTGAAAAGAGAAGTAGCCACCAGAAAACGAAGAATCCGAGGTGCAGCCCCTCATCGCAGGGGGCGGGTTGTTGAAGAGTATCTGCAAGCCAAAGAAAAATATGAGAACGAAGACAAGAAGGCAATGATCACAAGCTGGAAGGGGTTCTGTGAAAAGCAAGATGGAGAGACTGTATGGGGAGGCATAGGTAGAGTGATCGGAAGAACCGTGAGACGCCAGGAGGATCTGCTTCTTACAAAAGATGGCAGAACATTGAACCCCAGACAGTCTGCGGACCTCCTGGCTCAAACATTCTATCCGGAAGACAGACTGGACGAGGACAATGTGGAACATACGCGGATCCGGGAACTTGCTGAAAAGGTAAATGATGTGGGACATGATGAACAACATGATCCACCATTTACTCTGGCAGAGTTAAACGCAGCAATAAACAGTTTCAATCCCAAGAAAGCGCCTGGATCGGACGGGTTCACAGCGGACATAATAAAACAAGCACTAACAAAACTCCCTTGCGCTTTTCTAGCACTGGCAAACAAATGCCTGCATATGGGACACTTTCCGATACCCTGGAAGGAGGCAACAGTTGTAATACTGCGAAAGCCGGGTAAGGAAAATTACACTGTGCCGAAATCATACAGGCCTGTGGGATTGTTGCCGGTGATGGGAAAACTGTTGGAAAAAATGATAATAAACAGAATTAAATGGCATGTGGTACCTAAACTAAGTCCTTATCAATACGGCTTTGTGCCGCAAAAGAGCACCGAGGATTCACTATATGATCTAGTGGAGCGTGTTAAGGGGAAGCTCAATGAGCGAAAGCTTATCACTATCATATCCCTGGACATAGAGGGAGCCTTCGATAGTGCATGGTGGCCCGCCATTAGACTCAGATTGGCTGAAGAAAAATGCCCACTAAACCTCCGACGAATCTTAGACAGCTATCTCGATAGAAGAAAAGTGAGAGTGAGATATGCCGGAGAAGAAGTTACAAGAAAAACAAATAAAGGATGTGTGCAAGGATCTATAGGAGGACCCATCCTGTGGAACATGTTGCTGGACCCGCTGCTTAAGGGGCTACATGAACGAGGCTACTATGGTCAAGCTTTCGCCGACGATATAGTTCTGATTATGGATGCAAATACAACGACAGAAGTGGAAAGGAAGGCAAATGGCGCACTGGACTATGTTCGGGAGTGGGGAGTCAGAAACAAGCTTAAGTTCGCTCCGCAAAAAACGAATGCAATCGTCGTCACACGAAAGATTAAATTTGACATCCCGCGCCTGAGCATGGGCGGGGTTCCCATTGCTATCACCAAAGAGATAAAGCTTCTGGGACTCTGGATAGATGACAAGTTAACTTTTGGATCTCACGTCGCAAAAACCTGCACGAAAGCGCTTAACATCTATAAGCAACTTTCCAGAGCCGCAAAAGTCAGCTGGGGTCTCCACCCTGAAATAATCAGAATCATATATGTCGCGGTCGTGGAGCCAATAGTTCTCTATGCGGCGGCGACCTGGGCCGATGTGACTGACAAACGGTACATTCAAAAACAGCTGAACGAAGTTCAAAGAGGATTCGCACAAAAATTGTGCAAGGCCCATAGAACGGTCTCACTAAACTCAGCACTAACGCTGGCGGGAATACTCCCCCTCGACCTCAGAATAAAGGAAGCAGCCGCCCTTTACAAGGCGAGGAAAGGGGAATCCGTTCTAATAGTGGGAGGAAGAGAGCTCGAACTTAAAACTCCGTTCGCCAACACCCCGCACCCGTCTGCAAATATGGACTGGCAATTCATGTGCCTGGATACAAAAGAAAAACTAGAAGAAAACCAAAACACGGTTGAAATCTATACGGATGGAAGCAAAATAGAAGGAAAAGTAGGTGCAGCATTATCCATTTGGAAGGATAATGTCGAATGCAAAACCAAAAAATTTAAACTCCCAACGTATTGTACGGTGTATCAGGCGGAATTGCTGGCCATATCAAAAGCAGTCGATGAGGTAGCGAACACCGTGGAATCATCGTTCGGAATCTATAGCGACTCGAGATCGGCACTGCAGGCGATGACGGATATCCGCTCACTCAATCCCCTCTCAGTTGAAATTAGAGAAAAACTAAACCAATGCGCGGCAATAAATAAAAATGTAAATATTTATTGGATAAAGGCTCATGCAGGACTCGAGGGAAATGAGAGAGCGGATGTGCTGGCAAAGGAAGCAGCATTGAAACTTAAGACCCTGCCCAGCTACGATAAGTGCCCGGTTTCGTTCGTCAAGCGCCAAATCAGGATGGCAACCCTTGAAGAATGGAACCGAAGATACATAGATGGAACCACAGGGTCTGTTACCAAAACATTCTTCCCAAACGCTATACACGCACACAAGATAACAAGACAATTACGCATTGACACCACACTCACACAAATCATGACGGGACACGGTGGATTTTCCGAATACTTGTATCGATTCAAGCTGAAGGACAATCCATCCTGTCCCTGTGACACCAACACACCACAAACACCACTACACATCATTACACAATGATCAATCTATGGCCTCCTCAGATTTGAAACAGAACAAAAAATTGAAACAGAAATAACTGACGAAAATATATGTAAAATTATAAGTAATAACAAAATAAGAGACACCTTTATAAACTTTTGTAAGGTAATATGTAATAGAGCAATAAAAGAAAACCAAGTAAATAAATAAACCAAACGCATATATTGTTAAATATATAAAGTCTGGTTTAATACATAGAATAAGAAACAAATGTAAAGTAATGTAATTTTAAGAACACCAATCCCTGATAATGTTAGGGTTATAAGAAAGAAAGGAAAAAAAAAAAAAAAAAAAACCTAACCTAACCTAACCTAACCTAACCTAACATCCATCCGATCCGTCCGATCATCCATCCGATCCGTCCGATCATCCATCCGATCCATCCGATCATCCATCCGATCCATCCGATCATCCATCCGATCCATCCGATCATCCATCCGATCCATCCGATCATCCATCCGATCATCCATCCGATCATCCATCCGATCATCCATCCGATCATCCATCCGATCATCCATCCGATCATCCATCCGATCATCCATCCGATCATCCATCCGATCCATCCGATCATCCATCCGATCATCCATCCGATCATCCATCCGATCATCCATCCGATCATCCATCCGATCATCCATCTGATCATCCATCCGATCATCCATCCGATCATCCATCCGATCATCCTAACCTAACCTAACCTAACCTAACCTAACCTAACCTAACATCCATCCGATCCGTCCGATCATCCATCCGATCCGTCCGATCATCCATCCGATCCATCCGATCATCCATCCGATCCATCCGATCATCCATCCGATCCATCCGATCATCCATCCGATCCATCCGATCATCCATCCGATCATCCATCCGATCATCCATCCGATCATCCATCCGATCATCCATCCGATCATCCATCCGATCATCCATCCGATCATCCATCCGATCCATCCGATCATCCATCCGATCATCCATCCGATCATCCATCCGATCATCCATCCGATCATCCATCCGATCATCCATCCGATCATCCATCCGATCATCCATCCGATCATCCATCCGATCATCCATCCGATCATCCATCCAATCATCCATCCGATCCATCCGATCATCCATCCGATCCATCCGATCATCCATCCGATCCATCCGATCATCCATTCGATCCATCCGATCATCCATCCGATCCATCCGATCATCCATCCGATCCATCCGATCATCCATCCGATCCATCCGATCATCCATCCGATCATCCATCCGATCATCCATCCGATCATCCATCCGATCATCCATCCGATCATCCATCCGATCATCCATCCGATCATCCATCCGATCATCCATCCGATCATCCATCCGATCATCCATCCGATCATCCATCCGATCATCCATCCGAGCATCCATCCGATCATCCATCCGATCATCCATCCGATCATCCATCCGATCATCCATCCGATTATCCATCCGATCATCCATCCGATCATCCATCCGATCATCCATCCGATCCATCCGATCATCCATCCGATTATCCATCCGATCATCCATCCGATCATCCATCCGATCATCCATCCGATCCATCCGATCATCCATCCGATCCATCCGATCATCCATCCGATCCATCCGATCATCCATCCGATCCATCCGATCATCCATCCGATCCATCCGATCATCCTTCCGATCCATCCGATCATCCATCCGATCCATCCGATCATCCATCCGATCCATCTGATCATCCATCCGATCCATTCGATCATCCATCCGATCATCCATCCGATCATCCATCCGATCATCCATCCGATCCATCCGATCATCCATCCGATCCATCCGATCATCCATCCGATCCATCCGATCATCCATCCGATCCATCCGATCATCCATCCGATCCATTCGATCATCCATCCGATCCATTCGATCATCCATCCGATCATCCATCCGATCATCCATCCGATCCATCCGATCATCCATCCGATCCATCCGATCATCCATCCGATCCATCCGATCATCCATCCGATCCATCCGATCATCCATCCGATCCATCCGATCATCCATCCGATCATCCATCCGATCCATCCGATCATCCATCCGATCCATCCGATCCATCCGATCATCCATCCGATCCATTCGACATGTCTTCGCCCTGTGGTGAAGGTAAAAACCAAAGGTTCAATAACAACAAAAAAACCTAAACTAACCTATCGAGTATCCCGTGCACCAGAATTTTTAGATACGACCTAGAGCAGTTAATAGATTGTAACATAAATAAGACCAATATAAATAGCATAATGGCTGATAAAACAAAAAGAAATAGATTTATAAGATATTGTAAAGATGTAGCCAGTATAGTAATTAAAAGGAATAAAGTATAAGAAAAAAATTTATCTTATATATTTTGTTAAATATAAACTAGTACGTTTAAAGATAGCAGATAAGAAATACTATGCCCGATAAAGCGAAAAGAAATGGATTATAAAATCTGGTAAATAAAAACGAAGCTTGCAAAGGAATAAAAAGAAATAAATAGAAATAAAGCATAAGAAAAATGCATCTTATATATTTTGTAAATATAATATAGAGCATAAAATAATAGGAAATAAGTAATATTAAGTACCGATAAGCAAATATAAAATAGGCTAAAAATAAAGATCATTAGAAAAAGTCTCTGATCATGTCAGAGGTACTATCAATAATAATAATAAAAAACCTACACTAACCTAACTAAAGCATTGTACTAATAAACTTATAGTGGATGACAAGTATTCTTCTCAGTTTGTTGGTGAATAGGCTAGATGACACCAAATCAGACTGGGGTTAAATTGTATTTTAAACCATAAAGGGCATTATAAAGCTCCTCTAAAATTTAAAATATCTAATATTATTTAATTTTTTTCTGGACTTTTACACTTATAAAGCCCGCAAAAATTCCAAAAAACCAACTTACTCGTATAAAATTTTTTATTTTACGTTTTGCTTTGTAATTACATTGTGAATATTTTTTGTAAGGGCGTGGTCACATAAAAACATTATTTTACGAGATAACTCAAATATTGTTAAAAGTTTCATACGTTATCTATACTTCAATACTTAACCGTGACGTCACGCCTAGGTACCGATTTGTATGGAGCATTTTTGCACCACGTGACTAGATTCACTTTTCGATGGGCTATATTAGGAAAACTATACACCATATCGAAAAATCTTTAATAATGCCATTTATCTTTTACACGTTCTCTCGAATAGGGGAATAAAAATAATTTAGTCATCACCCGTATTGTGTGATTTTCTACTGGATAAATTTTGAGTATCTATAATATTATAGATTTATTTTATTATTTATTTTGACATTAAATTTACTGTTTGACATTTATTTTATATAATTTTTGACATTTTAAATATTTTTGACGATCATTGTACACTCTGACATTTATATATATATTTTTTTGTAATCTTGACATTGGTACAATGAAATAAACAATCTAATCTAATCTAATCTGTTTGTTCAATTGCAATGTGTCATTAATTTTATAAATGATAGTTGTATAGATATTAATAAGAGCTCTCGAAGCTTCTTTTAGTTTATGGAGAGTATTGCTTTGTCCGATGCAGAAGAAAGCCGCAATGATGGCGCGGCGGACGATACTGTTTTGCACATGTATACTTAGTTTATATTCGTGCAAATCTTTATTTTATGAACCAATTAATAATTATAATTGTATAAACCATTTGTTATATATGTTTTACATTGTTCTGAATAATCTAACACAATGGAGAACCAATGTTTGTAATGTAAAGCATTACAAACGTATTGTATTTGTTTTGTACCAATTAAATAAGATTGTAGTTACTGTTTTTATCCAAAACAGCATTGCTTTTGACTAAGGAAGTACGGGGTAGGGTGCGCGGAGGTGTGGCCCTATCGGGGCTGCATGATGGAAAATAGCTTTAAAAACCATCGGTCTGGGCAAAACGAGGAACTTGTATTCGGAACGTTATGCTGTAAAGTGGTCTGCATATATTAAGTCTGTGAGAATTAAAAGTCAATTTACTATCCAAGAGAGAGATTACTTTCTACTGCCCTTCCCCCACCCCCTACAACAGCTAGTTCGTTCAAACTCTACAATTCGGTGTTGCTTTTTGCAATCACTACGATGTCGCCCGCGAGACGCAAGTGGTGTGAAAGTTGAGTTAGCGAATACTCGTATGTGTAAGCTACAATAATTAATCAATTAGCATTGTCTCCGACCCGGCAGCGGTGGTCGGTGGGCGGCGGGCGGCGGGCGGCGGTCGGCGGGCGGCGGGCGGCGGGCGGTGGGCGGCGGGTAGAGGTCAGGTCATGCGGTGCGTCACGGCGCAGCACGCGGGTGCCGTGCGACAGAGCACGATTAGAGAAGCCCCTCCGGTATTCAATCTGCGAGTAACGTAAACATCGTGCACTCCGGCCCGAGCAGGCGGGGGCGGGGGCGGGGGCGGGGGCACGCTCCGTTACTAAATTGTCATTGTTTCAAATCACTAAATAGTATAAAACAAAGTCGCTCCCCGCTGTCTGTCTGTCTGTCTGGATGTATGCTTAAATCTTTGAAACTACGCAACGGGTTTTGATGCGGTTTTTTTAATAGATAGAGTGATTCAAGAGGAAGGTTTTTATATATAATACATGCATAATATAGTGGAGCAACACCGATAATTTTTGGGGTTTCTAATGTGATGTCGTAAATAAACACATATTTTAGCGCTTACATTGCAAACGCTGGCTAAACCCTACCAGATAGATCAAAATAATGTACTACTGTATTGTACACCTTAGAAATGTCAACAAAAAAGTCCGCGATGGTATATGTCTAACTATTGTAGTTATGTCACTATAACTACTTTTATACATTTTTTAAGTTGATAGAAATGCCGACAAATATCAGACAATGTTATCCATACCTTTATATTAACCCTTATCAAAATAAATCATTTGATATCTTCTGTAGATCTGTAGATAGCTTCTTGAATTATTGAAATAGGACATTCCATTCAAAAGATATAACGAATTTAAAAAACCAAATACGAGTACACAGAAAAATAAACGCCGGGACCCGGACACCAAACTGAAGAATTCAAATAAAGTAGTATTGATCGAAGTGCGAGAGAGAGAGGCTTAGCGATGCTATTTAGCTATGTCATAATCAGCCGGGAAAAGTTTCCATCTGGACATAGGCCTAAAATACATAAAACCAAGGGGTCAAGTGCGAGACGGACTCACGCACCGAGAGTTCCGTGAAGAATATGATTAATAAACATACTGAAAATCATAAATAATAGGTAAGATAATATGCACCCAATAATGCTCTAACAAAAGACGCCTGCCGAAATCACACGCGCAATTGTTAAATTACACATTGAGATACTTCTAAGGGTAGTAATCATAAAGTGGGATTTTAAATGTGATTTAATTCAATCAAATTGTTTTTATTATTTGTTGTTATAGCGGCAACAGAAATACACATTTTGTGAAAATTAATGGAAATGGTCTAAAAGTACGACAAACACATATTGTTAGTTACACGTTTGACTTTTTTTACAGACCCAAAAAACTGCAGACTTGATTATTCGATATTAATTTCAAATCGAAAAACACACAGACGGACAACAAAGTAATCCAATAAATAATAAGGATCCTTTTTTTCCTTTTGAGTTAGTTATCCCTAAAAATGTACAAAAATGTAAATATAGAAATGTAAAACTTTAGATTAAGTAAAAAATTTGAAACTCTAAAAATATAAATAGTAATTTGATCAGAAACAACTACTTATGTCTTTGCAAAAAGTTTTTTTTGTTTTTCCCAAAATGTTTAAAAGATAAATGTCCACCCGTGCGAAGCCGGGGCGGGCCGCTAGTAAATAAAATAGCGACACTGCAGTACAATCACAACAAGGCTCAGATCACCATGCCACCTACTAGCTATAATTACAAGGGAAGATGCGACCAAACGACATTGGGATGAATTGTATTTTATAGCGTAACGGACATTAAACGAAATCAAACAAAAAAAACACGTAGTAATTTTGATTTTTGATTGGATTTTGCAAAAAAGAAGAAAGAAATGTCTAAAAATTCAGTTCCTCGAACAGTGAAATGCTTATTAGATTTAGTTTTCTCATTGCTTGAACGTTTACTTTATGTATATAACACATAAAACATTATTTTACGAGATAATTCAAGATCTCGAACAAGCTCCATACTTTATAACGCACTAAAACAGGTGCGACGTCACAATGTCTGTTTCTACGGTTATAAACGGTTCCAGTCCGAAAACCCCCCAACGGCGTACGTACTCATGACCCGCGCGAGCTCCTGCTGGACCGCTGCGACCACAGGCCCAGGCCTCAGGCCCAGGCCAGCGGGAGGGCGCCTCCGCCGGCGTCGCTCGGTACCTCTGCTCCCGTGCTGCACTGTCGTGAAGGAAGCCTGTGGTCTTCTTCATTAAACTGTCGTGTCTGTCGTTTGTGGTGTTCGTGCACGATGTTAATCAACTCGGTTGAGGTAGCTGCCTCCGCAATGGCATTCATTTAACTAATAGAATTGTTGGTGTTAGGCACTACATGTCTAAATTGTATTTTTTATCAAAAATAGTTTACTGATACAGTATATTTTCGATATAAAATAAACAGAGAAGGCAGATCTTGCGTCAGCACGAGCCACCCTTCAATAACTATACTTTTTCAAGTGCCATTCATAAAGTTTACTACCACTTTATATATTTATTTAATAAAGAGGTAGTAAAACATATCCGAACCAACACTTGTAAAACAATTCCTGAACAAGAAATGTCGAATCTGGTGGCGACAGCAAACCGTTGCTTTGGAGGCTTCTCTAACATACTGAAGCTGCTGAGAGAGCTGTGAAGCTCACTGCCATGAAGCTGAAGCACCGCGGCGGGTGATGATACTTTTACCTTCGTGGGTGCAATAACAGCCAAGCTGGAGTCGCGGAACGTGATATTCTGAAGCGAAACAGTTCCTGTACCTTATCAAGTTCTTCTAAAACTATGAATCTAATATCTAATTATATATATAATATCTATCTAATTTAAACGAGCAATTCTTGTATATATAATTTGGATCTCCGAAACGGCTCCAGCGATTTCGCTGAAATTTGGTATTTGGGGGTATTCGGGGGCGAAAAATCGATCTAGATTAGGTTCATGTCTGGGAAATCGCGCGTTTTCTAGTTTTCATGCGCTTTTTCTTTCGCATTATTCGACGCTAAATATGATGGGAAATTTCACACTGTCAAACATAATCAGAGATATCCGCGTTCAAACCCCGTTTGGAAAATTGCTTTAATTTTGGTTTTTTGTGTGTTTAGGGGCAGAAATAAAGTTTTTGTTTGTTTTTAAAGAACTACGAGCAAAGCTCGGTCGCCCAGATATTGTTCATTATCACAGTAATCTGTCTATATAAAGCTAAGACCGGGTTTTCTCTACCACCACCAACTCCGATCAACTTCAACTTCAACAAAAGTAAGGGAGTTTAGTCGCGGTGGGTGGGAAAAAATGTAAAAATATATATGTCGATCCTTTTATAACTCATGTAAACTTCTGGAAAGTTCTGCAAGTTTCTGGAATAATCTAGAAAGTTTAAAAATGTGTGCAACTTATGTATTCGGTCTAGCATGTTCTAGAAAGTTCTAAAAATTTATGGAATGATCTAGAAAGTTCTAAAATGTCTACATCTGTTGAAATAACTTCGAAATGCTCTAGAACTTTCTAAAAAATTCTGAAATGTCCTGGAAACTTCCAAAATGTCTCATCATCATCATCATGTACAGCCTGCGGCAGTCCACTGCTGGACATAGGCCTCTCCCAGAGTGCGCCACTCGATTCGGTCCTCTGCTCTCCGCATCCATTCACGTCCGGCTACCCTACGTAAGTCGTCTTTACGTCCATTATACGTAGCCAAAACAAGTTGTTTTTGTTTTCGGTAGCCTACCGTAACCCGGGGATTCTTAGCACCCCCTGTCCCTCCGTTACCTTGACCGCTACCTTGATCAGGCCTAGAGGGACGACCGGGAACTGGGGGCCGTTTTCTAGTCGCACTTTTCATATGGGAGGTAAATACCCTAATCGCCACGCTGGGCAGGCGGGTTGGCGATCGCAGAACCAGGTTTATCGCATCAGTGGCGCTGCTGCCCACCACCGATCCGTGAAATTTGGACCTGGCTGTTATTGGGATGGTTATACCGCCATCTGTCGGTCGCCAGAGCCTCGTCAGTATATAGCAGGATGTACCAAAATGTCTGCAACTGTTAAAATCAATCTGGAATGTTTTAGAAAGTTCTGAAAATTAGTAGAATGATCTAGAGTTTGGCGTATTATTCTAGAACGATCTACTGTCGTCAAAATATTTTATAAAGGTATGTCTTTATCAGGAACAATCTTGAACGTTCTGTAATGTTCTTTAATATTCCACAACAATTAATGAAATAAAAAAATCTATAATTTTCTTACTTTCAAAGCGATGTACATCTAAAAATATTGTCGGGTGTTCTGGTGCTAGACGTTTCCATATTTGGTGTATGAAGGAGTTCGGAGCAAGCAATGGTTTAAAACCATAATTATTAATTGTTATGTGAAACCTTGAGGTTGCGCTCGTCGTATGCTGCAGGGGCCGGGGCCGTGCCGCCGCGGGGGAGGGAGGCCGCGCGCCGTGCTTCCGTCGCCGTGGAGACGCGGGATTCATTTAATTTGTTTTCAGGAATACCATACAACTGCCGAGATAATGATGTTTGTGCCCCCGAGCCACCGCCCGCCCCTCCCCGCCCTCCGTCACCCCCCCTCTCCGTGTATATAAAGGGGTCGTGCGTGGTCTGTCGTCGCTGTGCAGGTCTGCCCGCGGCTGCAGCATGTGTCGACCCACGGTGGTAGTGGTGCTCCTGGCGATGCTGGTGGTGGTTATGGCGCTGGCCCCGCTCGCACAAGCGCAGCTCACGTTCTCGTCGGGATGGAAGCGTGCCGACCGCTTAGAGAGGGGGGAGGAGATGGAGGAGGTGGCCTCGTGTCGACCGGAGCGAGCGCTCAGGAGCATATACGACCTCATCAAGGTGGGTGACGACTGTCGCGGACGCAGACCACGTCGTTAATGAGTCGTGCTCCCTCCGGGGTTTGCTAATATGGACCATCGGCCCCGGATCCGTCAGCGGTTGATTTTACTAAACCCCAATTTGTTTAAGACACATATTTTCAATGTAGTAGGTTTGCAACCGTCAGCAACATTACAATTCTGTACATATTGAAGTTATACTTGGAGACAGTGTTATCGCCGGCAGCCCTCAGCAGGAAGGCCGCGACTGCGCCGCCCCGCGCCCGCGCCCGCGGCCGATCACTGTTCCTTCAGCTACACCGAGTTTACAGTTCAGGTTCAAGTGTCTCGGCGCCGGCCAGTGTGGCATACCGTGGAAGAGGGCTATGTCCAGCAGTGGACGTGTACAGGATGTTACTCGTAATCATGCGTATGATGAAGTACTTTCCAAACTCCTACGTCTGAGACTGTACAGTTCCGCCGGTCCGCTGGCCCGCTGGTCCGCCGGTCCGCTGGTACCGCAGCAGAGCGCACGCGGCGCTCACTCATTGTTGCAAATACAAAACCAAGCATTGTTGCAGCCGAGTGTGTGTCGGGCCCGCGCAGCGCAGGCTTGCCCGGAACTATACGTTCCAGTTTTAACTCTCATTCATTTATCCGACACAAGACGATATACAAGTAATGTTGAATGGGATTTTTACTAAATGTTCATTGTCACGTCTCCAGCGGCGCCGCGGCGGAGGGGCGATCGCCGCCGCGCCTGCTTAGTCGTGATGGGTGCAACTTGATTTTAAGGGGGTGGGGATTATCGGTTCCCCCACAGAATATGTATGATTAACATACTCAAAATAATAGTGTATAGGAACAAGCGGTGCCTGGTGAGAAATACGAGCAATCGTTGTTAATTTACGCATTACAATTCAACACTATTTAATCGTAAGATTTTTATGAGATATAATTAAACTTTTCATATTTATTGTTGTACTTGTGCCGTGAGAGCGCGCTCCTGGACAAATGCCGTAGGTCCAGGTCAACGTGAGTACTTGCAGGTTTTGATTCCTTCTACGTCTTCAGCAGCCGTATCTTGTAAACGTAGAAGCTTAATTATTTCCCAGCTGCAAGGGACTGCACAGTTGATAATAATTCACCTGGCCACCTCCGCGCGTTTCTGAGGGCAGTTTAGGGGCACGTGCAGTGAACAAACATGTAGCAGTGAGAGAGCGGACCCAGGGCCGCACCCAGTGGAGGCAGGCTTGGCTTTCGGGCCTTTGTACAATAAACTGCGTAACTATGTACAGGGATTTCCTTCTATCGCGATCCCGCAGTCCTCTCCGCGCCTCACTGACGTCATCGAGCGGGGGCTGCGCCTGCTCCATGTTCCATAGAGGTTGTTGTACCTACGTGCGTATGTATCTCTGTTGCAGTCGGAGGCGGTGCGGCTGGCGACGTGCGCGGAGCGCCACTAGCATCCACCACCCACCATCCACCACCCACCACGAGGACTCCGTATATACTATTCTACAATATATAAATTATAATACTAACAATAAATATACTTGAATAAACTAGTCGATGTAACATGTACCCAATTCGAACTATCTATGTCATACAATAGTTTAGGTGGCGTGTGCACGAGCGGAGCGAGGGCTGCCCTCCTCCCCCGCTACACGAGCGCGCGCCGGCTGGAGCGCGGCGGCGTGTGGCACGCGGCACTGTGGGGTCAGGCGGGGAGTTGTCTCACAGGCGGTGCGGGTTCGCGAGCAGTTACATTGTATACCTAATGTGAATTGTATCTCTTTGTATTATATACCAAATAAATATGATTAAATATTGGAAAGCAATTTCTAGTTTTGTTGATGACTTTGAAGAGCACTTACACCACTTACACATTGTCATGAGCTCCGAGTGTCGCGTGACGCGGCCGCATGCCACCTGCGCACCTCGCACTGCGAGCCGGCCTCGCGCTCCGGCAGAACATCGATCATCAACATACGGAAAATAATAGGTGAAGTAATATAACGATCCGACCCGTAAACGTAATAAAACGCTTAAAATCATCATTTTAGACACTGTCTCAAACCGACGTTAAAGAAGCTCTAAAGATTATTATGTGATCTTGTAAACACTTGAAAGTTTGAATATTATTGGCTCGTGATGTCTAGTAGCTTATTAGGACCCAGCGTAGTAACCATTCCAGATTCTTTTAATAGAATGCAAGTTTTCTAAGAGAAGTTTAGTCACTACAGAATACCTAAGGAAATAGAAATTATAGTTCAAAATACAATACATACTGAACATTAATGCTAGGTAACAACTAGTTGAAGGTCATTCGCTAGAACAATCGGAACAAAAGGTAATAGAACAATAACATAAAACTTGAACGCTAAATTTACATAAAACAAGGAAAACAAAGATTTTATTCATATCTAAGTGTTATTTTGAGGGGACACAGATGGGAAGAAGGGAACAGAACTCCGCCCCCGCTCTACCCAGCGCATTATTTCTTTCCCTTCCTAATCTTAAAGGGGGCATTGGACGGTTTCGTCGTGCCTTTAAATTTGAAGCTAAAACGATCGCCTCCAGAACTTGATGCCAAAACGGTACCTCCATGTCACTACACTTCTTTGGCGGTCTTAGACCCAAGGAAAAAGTGCAAGGTGCGTAACTCAGCAGTTCCAGAGCTTTGTGTTCTCAAAACACCCGCGTGACTCTAATAAAGACAGAGGGTCTTCCAAAAGGGAGAAGGGACAAGGAACCAAGCTTTCCTCGTCTGGTTTGTCCATAGACTACCTAAACCAGCCCGCTTTAGCAAAGAGACAGGGCATGTATCGGAATGGCCAATATAATTGTTTCTGTAAACAGCAGGATAGAATGACGACATCAGTGAATAAGGATTGAACTAAACTAAATCAATTCAAACGTGAAGGTTCTCGATGCTCTTAAAATATGTTTCACATAGCAAAATATTGTAATATAAATTATGTAATAATAAATTATTGTACGCCTTAGGGTAGGAAATAGAGATTCTAGGAATGTATCAACCCCAACAACATTGTACCACCTATTTCCATAATAAAGAGTATTCTATTCTAAAAGAGCAACTTATTTAGGGGCTTAAGTACATCGAACTAATTGAAATTACTATCTAAACACCGTGTAAAAAAGCTATGTACTTGGCAAATTAATTTTTCTTTTTTCTTTCTCTCATGTATTGTATTGCCCATTTGAAGATATTTTCTAAGACTAAGGCTATACCATAGCTTGAGATAAAATTAACGAAGACGCACGGATTGAAAGAGGTATACCTGGTTGTCATCTGCATAAAGATGAGCTTTGCAGAGGAGTTTATTATGTCTGGTGTATAAATAGTAAAGAGAATAGGACTGAGAAGTGATCCTTGTGGTACTCCTCTAGTTAACGGTAGCATGTCTGCTGTAACCTGCTCCTACGTCGCTTTCTATGGACACCTGTTGCCATCTTCCATTCAGGAAGGATTCAAACCACATGCAAGCTGAGGCAGACATACCGTAGTGAGACAACTTTTTCAGTAAGAGTTCAATGTTAATGCAATTAAATGCTCGTGAGAAATCCAGCAGTACTAGAAAGGTTGGTAGACCATCATCTGATGCTGTGAGGATGTCACATGTTACTTGAGATAGGGCTGTACTTGTGCCAAAATCTGATCTGAGCCCTGATTGCATTTGTGGAAGAGCACCAGTTTTTTTTACATATGCTCAACAATGCTCTACCGAAAATGTTAGTCCAGTTGTAGAACCAACTTTTCTTTGCAGTTAAATTACATACCCGATGTATGGATTCCAACTGCGTAGTTAAGTTTGAAAAAAGTATAAACTATTTTACTGTGTAATAGTAAAAAGTCCTGATTTTAATATTTATTCGTATGGCTGTGCTTGGGCTCAGAGGTTGAGGTGACATTGCTTCTTGACGAATTTCAGGATTCTACTCGTAGGTAAACGAGAAGTATGCTATAGGTTTTGACTCGCTTGAGTTCTCTCTCTCATAAACAGACATATCTTTTAATTACGTTGACCTCGAAGTTTGATTTTTTGTTCACAGAGTGTCAAGGGACAGCAGCCTTGAGTATTCGATCATAATTAGATATTCCTGAGAAAAGGGGTCTTTACAGACGAATGCACAACAAAGTGATCCTCTCACCATTTTCTGATCTTCCTTCATCTTTCATTATTCAATCATAAGCATTCTTCTTTATAAACTATATATTCCGCCACTGAAGTCCACCACTGAAGACGACCCTGGGCGAGGACTGCCTACACCTGCCTACTTCATTGGTCCTTCAGACCCATCCCAGGTACTCCGTACGTCTACGCGTCGTGAACCAACTGCGTAAACGGCCCTAAAACCTACCGTGCTAAATTAATCATACCATTCAGCTTTTTATATTAACATTGTATATAGGTGAAGACATCTTCCTTTAAATAAAAAGAACTCATACCATGACTTTTCTGTTTTTACTTCTTTACTTCAACTGGTCCGTTCCCCTTAGGAGTCCTACACCTCCTAAGGGTGAAACGTGACATCCTATAGATAGGGGTTCCTTTTTTCGTTTTGAAGTACGGAACCCTAAAAACATAATTGTAATTGTTCACTTAACCCCTGGAACATGACGTCACTTCTCACAGCGGCTCTGCACAAAACCAGTTTGAATCCTTGTGTTCTCATACGAGTAGCACTCGGCAACGGGGCGCAATGATGCTTTTTTCTGTAAGTGGCAGATGTAGAACCATGTGCCATGGCAGACGAAAGGTACTATATAAATTAGTGCACCGGCTTTATTAAATGGTTTTGAGAATAATCTATTTCGATAATAATTAATCGGATGGAGCGGGTGGAAAACCTATACTTGTAGTCCTTCAGAAGCTCTTCCAGTCCGTCATACACGAAGGCTGCACGCCAGAAGCGTGGAGCAGAAGCGTGGTGGTGCTCTTCTATAAGAAAGTCCATAATGCCTTACTGAAGAACTACTGACCGATATCCCTTCTGAGTGTAAGTTGTTTTCGAGAGTCATTACGAACCGACTAGCACGCAGGTTTGACGACTTCCAACCTCCCGAACAAGCCGGTTTCCGAAAAGGCTTCAGCACCGTAGACCACATACATACGCTCCGGCAGATTATACAGAAGACCGAGGAGTATAATCGGCCATTATGCTTGGCGTTTGTGGACTACGAAAAAGCCTTTGATTCAATCGAGACTTGGGCAGTGCTTCAGTCTCTCCAAAGGTGCCACATTGACTATCGCTATATCGAAGTGTTGAAATGTTTATACTGATAACCAGCGCTGTGGCTCCAGCTGTAGCTCATGGTGAGCTGGTCTCCTTTTCAGTGATATGTTTTTTAAACAACTACCAACATGGGAGCTACTACATAACACATATCAAACTGACGTGACGCTTCCCGTCAATGACTTCACATCTACAATTATAAAGTCAACTGGCAGTACCATCACCTCCATGATGAAGCCATAATTCTGAAGTTGAAGTTGAATTATAAAGTCGCGATTAAAATATGGAAATGGGGGTGCGAGGGTGCTAGGTTATCATGCCTACCAAATTTTCTTTGAATTATCTTCAAAAATGACGAAATTACATTAAAATATGCATTCCTCATTTCACCCTCTAGAGGTTGATTTTGACCGAAAAGCTGTGTACAAATTTTCATGGATTTGTCTCCAAAATGACGTCATCATCATCATCATCAGCCGGGAAACGTTCACTGCTGGACATAGGCCTCCCTCATGGTACGCCACATCGACCGGTCCCGAGCCACCTGCATCCAGCGACTCCCCGCTCCGACAAAATGACGTACTTTCATACAAACGTAGATCCCTTTTAGGGGGGGAATATCAAAAAATCATTTCTTAGCAGACACCTACATTTTACACACCCTCCTAATTTCATGTCTCTAGGACCGGTGGTGTAGGCGGTGCGTTGATGTGTAAGTCAGTCAGTCAGTCAGGACTTTGAATTTTATATAAATTAGTTTGCTCTTGGACTTCATCGTGCCAGATGGGAAGTGACAACAAGGCAGTTATATGGACAGCGTGCTCACCCAGATGCCTAAAGCCAGTGCGGTGCCGGCCCTGCTACCTGTCAATACCGGAACACAGCACTGCAGGTGATTATTGCTACAACTTGGCGCTATGACCATCTGTGCCCTAAATCGCTAACAATTCTATGGATATGACTGTACAGAGCTGCGTAATGGCTTTTTAAGAGGGTATGCTGGTGTCAAAGCGCCCATACAAACGTAGTCCAGTCATATTTTGAGTATTAAGCTATGAAAATCTATGAAATTTTCAAGACACAATCTAGAAACAAATATCTGTGTCGGTGGTGAGTCAGATTTTCGTTTAAATATATACTTCCAGAGTAACAGGGCGTCAAAGAATTGTACTTTACGGTAATAAAAAGCCCCAACTTTGAACCTGATTTACAAGAGTATGAATCAATTTAGAACAATTTGGAAAAACCACCGACATCTGAAATTTCATTAGTATACTGTATTAAAAAATGGTTACATAATATACTGTATTCTTCAAATGATCCCTGGACTACGAAACATCCAAATAACGGGTGGATAACTTCGCGTAGTGTATGCTGTCTCACCGTACGCGCTCGGGTAGGATAGGGCTCGGATAGGGAGAGGTACAAAACAATCCAAATTTGAACGCGGCCACGTGGTCTTACCGACATAGCCTCTTAAGAGTTCCGCTATAGTTCGCGATCAGATTTTTAAGTAATTAAAGGAAGATCGCGGCAACATACATTGTGTATGAGAGCGTACTGTAGAATTCCCGTTAAATGAGAACTGTGACACGTATTTATATTTTCAATTCAAACCCAATGTGTACCTAGAAATAACAACGACTTCTCATGCACTAGGTGTAATGAATACCTTTTGTTGAAAAAAAAATCAGCCCCCGTGTCCTAAAAATGGCAACACGCTTGTCCCTCACAACCCTGAGTCTCATGTTCGATTCCCAGTGAGGGTACCTATCGGCACTTGGTTTGGTTGTTGTAAGCCATTTTTATCCGCCTGGCTCGCTACCACCATGTTACCTAAGTCTGCCGCCAAACAGAATTGTTAAAAGCGCTGTTGTGTTCCGACATGACAGGTAGCAGAGCCAGTGCCTCTATTAGTTTGAGGCTCCTGGGTAAGCATGATTTCTATCCAACAGCCTTATTGTCACTTACCACGTGCTTGCAGCTAAGCAGTGGTATTCCCTGCCGGCTTTTGTGTTTCCCAAGCGATACTACCTGGATAATTTCAAGGCCAGAGGGAATAGACTATTTCTATGCAACCGTGAACCATCCTAGACCACATCGTCGTTTAACATCAGGTGAGATCGTAGTCCAACGGAAGGCTATCGAATGAAAAAAATAACCACGTCAGATGAAGGTCAAGTACAAACCCATACAAAAAACAACTATTTACGAACTTTTATACAAACTTGCATCGCTAATTTTACCTCCCATTCCGTGAGGTCTCAGTTGTATAAGCCTTTTTAGGAGATGGGTAGCAGAATCTAGCTATGTAACTACAACGTCTTACTGCGATCACTAATCCGCCTACCAACAGTGGTGCTTGTTGCAAATCCAATCATATAAAGTTTAAGGTGTCGTTATATGGGGAGGGAGGCGCATGTCCAACAGTGGACTCATGCAGCCAATCAGATTGTGGAGGGACGGCCCGATACACGTTACACGGCAATTACGGCACACGGCAATGTCAAACTATATTGTATCTATTCTGTACAGGACCCGCGGTCTGACTCGCACTTTGCCAGTGCCAGTTGCCATCACCCTCCAACCATTTTTGCTAAATAATTTCAATAAAATATAAATAAAAAATATTCTCCATATACGGGTAACTCGATTCTACAGGTTTTTTTAAAGATATTTTTTATACCGTTACCCTATTTTGATGAAATAAAGCTTAGATTTTGCCTAGACCTATGCATACTTTAATTATGAAAACCTCATCAAACTTGGTTCTGTAATTTCGGAGATTAGCCGGTTCAGACAAACAGACAAAATTTTTAAAAATGGTCTTGTTGTATTCTGTTACACTTTTTACATCACCCTCAATCAGTTTTTGACGAATATTTTCAATGTACAGTCACGTCGATTCTACAGATTTATTATACTTAGTAATAGATAGATAGATAGAAGAAGATTTTATTTGCATATTGTATTATGTTGTTGTTGTGTATGTATGCATACAGCACTTCAGGTGACGAGGCGTGGAGGAGAAATAATATATCAGATTATACATTTAAGAACATTTATTAAACTTCATATCATCGTTCTATTCCTTATTTTATGACATTTTTAATACAATAACGGACTTTTATCCTAACCCTCTCCAGATTGTTTACGGCTGTCACACAATGTCTACGTTACGTATGGGATACAATAATTATGCTACGATCAACTGAGTACGACGTTCCTTATGTCCGGCGATGGAGGTCTTAAAGTTTGTCATAACATATGATTAAAATAGACAAATATTCGTAGTTCACTAAGTGTTACATTGTCAGCAAGGGTATAATCTTAATTACAACAGTAGGTGGGGCCGTGCTTGCGGGTTGCTCACTATTACAAGTCCAGCGTAGCGCTCGTCACATACAGACACCGCAGGGAGTTCCACTCGTTACATGTGAGCATATGGAGTGAAGATTTAGCATTGATTGAATCTAGCGCATATTCTTGTAAATGCATCAGGAGTGATCCCTCCCTTCTATGTCGTATTCCAGACTGAGCACCGCCGAGGAGGGTGAGGGGCGGGGAGGGGGCGACGGTACCCGGATCACTACATCACATACAAAACGACAAACTCATATTGGGTAGATACATGCAGTGTTTACTCGGTTCTGCCCAGAGCCACTCCCACTCTTGAGGTTGTGCTGCCTCGCTGCACGCCCTCTACGTGCTGTTCTCCCGGGGCCGCGCGAACGTCACGTGTTCCCTGCGTGCGGGGCGCGTGTGGTCCACGTCCTCGCTGCGTGCCCGCGGCGCGTGCACCCTGGCCTCGCCGGGACGTGACGTGCTCCTCGCGGCCCCGGCGCGCAGAGAGGATGCCCCGCTCTGGTGTGGCAGGTCCTCGCTGCGAGCTCGCCTCACGCGCGCGCTCGCCTCCCGGGGGCGCACGGACGTTATGCGGGTCGCGACTCTCGTCTCTGGATCTATGTAGGTCTGCGAGAGCACCCTGCATTCCAAGTCTATGTCTCCGGTGGTGCGCCTGCGCTCCGCCATCACCACCGTACTCCTGACGACCTCGCGCGCCACGTCCTCCTCCACGTTGCCGGTGCTTATCGCGACCTGATCCAGGATCTGCACAGTGTGGTCTGGCAGCATCACTGCGCACAGCGGATCGCTGGACTGGTCGATAGACTCCCGGACCTGTTCCATGAGGAGTTCTCGACAACGTATTGTCTGTGCGTCACCGAGGTCATTCATCTCAACCTCATCTGACCTGTCACCGCTCTCTGAACAACAATTTAGTCGTCTCAAGATACTTCGGTACATGCAATTGATAAAATAGCCTATGTAAAAAAGAATAACTAAGATACACAGCAACAAGAGCAAAGTATAACCCCATTGCCAGTGGGATACGCCGTTATGTAGGGGCAGGGGCGGTGGCGTGACGTCACCAGCCCCTGCATCGATCCAGATAGGGTCTACATTGTTTAACCTATCGTTAAATGGTGACGTATCTTCATTTATGGTGTTTTCATCGGCTCCGGCGAGTGCTCGGCCTGTGCTTAATCCGTAAGTCCCACTCAGGCTCGAGAGCAAGGCCAGACATAGTCCTGCACTTAAGCCTAGTGCTCGACCCCGTCTCGAGAGCGAGGTCCGACATCGACGACGGCTCCTGGAGCCGCGGCCGACATCACCCTGGCACTATTTCTCCTCGTCCTCATCCCTGAACAAGTAGGTAGACCTGTGGACAGAGACAGAGCGATGTGAGCGGTCGATGGCGTGACACGTGCAGATATACGGTTTACGAGTGAGTATTTACAGATTCGTTGTAATTGGGTAGTTGATAGTAGTAGATAGAGGAGCGTGCGCCGCGTGACTAGTGCACGATCCCGAGCCGAGGCTGGCAGCACCAGCCACCGCCGGCAGTGTCAGCAGGAGAGCAGAACAACATCGAGGTGAGCTTTACCGAGTGTTTGCGGAGTGTTTGGCGGGTAGTTGCCCTCGCTGTCGGCCCCACGGGGCAGCATATCTACGTATCAACATTATAGTTTACAGAACTATGTACACACATGTTTGTGAGCGGGGCAGTCGCATATGTCCTCACACTCGCATCTACACGCACACATACAAACACACCCTCTACCTCGCACTCACACTCACTTAGTAAGACAACATGTTTTATAAATTCATAATAGTTACACTACCAAATATATATTGTACAAAATAAAAACAAAAATGTAATCCGTAGAGAAAGAGAGCCTACACCTGTCGCGCAGGGCTGTGAGACTGTATGGCTGCATCATGATATTGTCAAACTGTCAACTATCGACTCGAATCTCGAATAGTTGTAAGAAACTTTCCAAACAGGTGTTTCCCCTCATAGTCTAAACACTGCTGTACAGCTACTCAAAAAAAGCACAAAAATGTTATGTCCAACTAGTCCCATTTCGCTTCTTTTGACGACAGCCAAAGTAATAGAGAAGGTAGTTGTCGTGTATTGGAACGACCTCTCGGGCAGCTGTCATAGCTATCTGTCATGTAATGTGGTGTTCGCTAGTGTAAGTGCAATTAAAGTATTAATTAAAACCGGATTAATTAATTACCGCGTTTAATTACAACTAAAACATAACAGTTTGGCGACGAGAAATGGTAGTGTGCAGTGACAAATAATAATTACCAAACCAACTACATTAAAAATAATAAAAAAAAACAAATCAAAAGATTGCAAGCGCATTCCTGTGTCAGCCATTTTATTTTACGTGAGCGATTTCCTTGTCATTCAACATAGAACACATGTCTAAAGAAGAAATTAATGTTACTAAAAGATCATGGATTTATACATTGAATAAACCAGAACTACAGGAAACGTTAGAAGAATTAAACATCGATTATGAACAAAATGATACAATAGACGTGTTGCGAAAATTGTTAAGCGAATTTTGTAAGGAAAAAGAAAAACGAACAAAGACCGCACATAGCAAACAAAAGACCACGAACAAAACGAAAATGGCAAACTATGAAATTCAACCGTTCGATGGAGAGAATTGGGATTGTTTTGTGGAGCAGTTGGGGTGTTTAATATTGCTCAATGAGGTGGAGGAAACCAAACAAGTTCCTTTATTGTTAACAAAAATTACTCCAAAAGTGTTAGAGGTGTTAAAATGTCTGTGCACGCCGGAAAGTCCCAGAAACATGTCATATGATGAATTATGCGCCAAATTACAAAATAAGTATACTGAAAAAAAACCAACAGCTTTGGAACGCGTAACCTTCCGCAATAGAAACCAATTACCAACAGAGACAATAGAGGAGTATGTACTACAGTTACGGAAATTGGGTGCAAAATGTGATTTCAAGGATTTGGAGGATCAAATTAAAGAAAAGCTGATTGATGGGGTGCACTCAAGGTTAGTAAAATTCGAGTTACTCAAGAGCAACTCAGTGAAAAGTTTAGATGAAACAGTTGTCTTGGCAAAAACAGTTGAATTGGCATTGCATCAAACCTCTAGCAGTAAGAATGAGGTGTCAGACATGTTTTTCTACCAACGAGGGCGGAGTAATGATATGGGAAGAATGAAAAATGCACAACAAAAAACCAATAAGCGTAATGAAAAATTTACAACAAAAGACCTGAGATGTTTTTGTTGTGGAGCCACAAATCACATCAAAGCACAGTGT
The DNA here is from genome assembly GCA_910589575.2 of Carcina quercana. Classification (NCBI taxonomy): domain Eukaryota; kingdom Metazoa; phylum Arthropoda; class Insecta; order Lepidoptera; family Depressariidae; genus Carcina; species Carcina quercana. Next base: position 23,792,041 of record OU342426.1, on the reverse strand, counting down.
ACATTAAAAAAGAAATACTGCTCTGAATGTGGAGAACAAGGACACATATTTAAGATGTGCTCAAGAAATAAGAGAGCCAACAAGGTATACAATTTAGAAAAGGAAGAAGCGGAGCCCAACAACAATGAAGAAGAGTTGGAACAGCGAGAAGTGCATAAATTGTGTGATGAATTTCAAATGTATTCGGTAAATGTGAGTAGAATACCTCCCCATATGGTTATGTTGAATGTGGCAGGGCAGGCCCTAGATTTTCAGCTTGACACGGGATCTGATGTGACAGTGATTTCTTTAAATGATAAAGAGCATTATTTTAAACAAAAGAAGATAACACCATGTAATGTCAAGTTTAAGAATTTTGACCAATCTCTGTCTGAACCAGTGGGAATATTGGAAAATGTTGTGGTGAATTTGGAAGGACAGACAAAGAAGTTAAATATTTATATTGGTCCAAAGAACATACCTCGAATCTTAGGCCGTGACTGGTTACATGAATTTAATATGTGGCCCCCTAACTTCCGAGGTACTAATTTTGTTCATTCGGGTATAAAACACTGTGACAAACCTATTTCAGAAGCAGAACACTATGTGAAGGAAACATTTGCAGAAGTATTCAGTCCAGGTTGGGGTAACTTCAAAGGAGAAACTATTCAGTTAAAGCTGAAATCAGATGCCCGGCCTGTATGTCACTCAGTGCGTCGTGTGCCATTTGCTCTCAAGGAAAAGGTAAAATCTGAAATCTCACGCTTATTAGAAAATGGTAGAATCATACCAGTAGAGCATAGTCAATGGGCAACACCCGTAGTACCTATCCTGAAACCAGATGGCTCAGTCAGGCTCTGTGGTGACTATAAAGTAACCCTGAATCCACATCTGGAAGTAGATCATTTCCCTTTGCCCCACATTGATGAAATTTTTAATACATTAAAGAATGGACAGTACTTCTGTGAACTAGACTTAAAAGAAGCCTACTTACAAGCACCATTAGATAAAGAATCACAAAAATTAACTACAATTATTACGGAGAATGGTACCTTTCAATATCAGTATCTACCATATGGTGTAAGCACAGGGCCAGGCTCATTTCAACGTCTAATGCATAATAAGCTTTCTCACATTCCAAACACTATTGTATTTATAGATAATATCTATATAACTGGGGAAACTGTGAATGATACATTGGAAACATTATGTAAAGTTCTGTTAAAATTACAAGAATGTGAATTTAAGCTAAAGTTGGAAAAATGTACATTTTTCAAAACCAGTATTGATGTTTTTGGTTTCAAAATAACAAAGAAGGATATAAGTGTTAATAAAAGTAATATAGAACCATTATTACAATGTGAAGCTCCAAAAAATATAACAATGTTAAAATCATTTCTCGGAAAAGTAAATTATTATGCACGTTTCCTAAAAAATTTGGCAGCGGTTTTGGCACCCTTACATGAATGTACTCAGAAAAATAAATTCAATTGGACAGAGGAATGTGACCATGCTTTTGCCTTGGTAAAAAAGAGATTAGCATCAATTGAAAACCTAAGGCACTATGACCCTAATTTAAAATTAATTTTAGCATGTGATGCCTCCCACACAGCTTTAGGAGCAGTATTATCAAACAGAGACACTAATGGAATAGTTAGACCTATTGCTTTTGCAAGTAAAAAGTTAAACTCTACAGAACAGAAATACACCGCAATAGATAAGGAAGCCATGGCCATTGTATTTGGTATCACAAAGTTTTATAACTATACATATGGTCGTGAGTTTGAGTTGGAAACAGATAATGCGGCATTAGTAAGGATTTTTGGACCCAATAAAGGGATCCCTAAGATGGCAGCCAAACGATTGCAGCATTATGCCATATTTTTATCTGCTTTCAACTACAAAATCAGGCATATTAAAACAAATATGAACCCAGCAGATTTTTTAACACGTTCAAACACAAATTGTTTTGATGTAAAATTACTTATGCACCAATTATGTGAAGATGCCAATGTAAGTAATATACATTATATTGAGAACTCAGATGTACAAAAACTAGACTGGAAACTTATTCAAAATGAAACAAAAAAAGATTTGATATTGTCAAAAGTAATCAGGTACACTCTTGATGGGTGGCCTGATAAAAAATTTGTAGATAAAGATATACTGCCGTACTATTACAAGAAAAATGAGCTAAGCCTGGATAGAGATTGCTTATTTTGGGGTTACAGAATAATTGTGCCGAATCAACTGCGAGATTCAATGCTGTCAGAAGTACATAAAAGCCATTTTGGTATTGTAAGAATGAAACAACTGGCTCGCTCATTTTTCTGGTGGCCAAATATAGATGTCGACATTGAAAAATTAACCAAAAATTGTATGCAATGCTTAATGAATCACAAAAATCCACAAAAATGTATGCTTAAATCATGGCCAAGTCCACCCACTGTGTGGCATCGATTACATGCGGACTTTCTGGGGCCATTTTATAACAAAATGTATCTAGTGGTCATTGATAGTTACTCGAAATGGCCAGAGATTTATGAAATGTCAAATATTGGAGCAACACGAACTATTGAAGTATTTAAAGAAATATTTTCCCGTTTTGGATATCCGGCACATCTTGTAACTGACAATGGCCCTACCTTTACAAGCACAGAGTTTGAAATGTTTTGTAAAAACATAAATGTAAAGCATACCTTTTCACCACCGTATCATCCGGCTACCAATGGCGCCGCAGAAAGGTTCGTTGAGACTTTTAAAGTGCATGTCGAAAAAATTAAAACTAGTGGAAATTCATTAAAATCAGCAATAAATTTATTTCTACTTGACTACAGAAACATGCCTCATAATACTACTGGTGTGACACCAGCAAAACTTTTACTGGGCAGAGAACTTAGAAACAGGTTTACTCTATTCAGACCACCACCCATAGTTGAAAAATCGTATGAGTTGTTGGAAAAACACTCAAGACTTATGAGGGGAAAGAGACAAGTCGAGTTTAATATTGGTGAAAAGGTAATGGTTCGTGATTATCGTAAGGGCAGTAGTAACTGGACTAAAGGTGTTATTATCGAAGAATCCATACCCAATACCACTTATATAATTGATGTGGATGGTCGCACATGGAAGAGACATGTCGACCAAATGCAAAGTTGTAGTAGTTATTTAGAAGAATAATTAATATATATTAATATTCATAGGTTTTGTATACTGTTAAGCTAAGCATGTACTTAAGGAAAATTATGTATTCTAATTAAGTAAATCTTTGTAGATTTAAGTTTATGCGGTGGAGAGTTGTCGTGTATTGGAACGACCTCTCGGGCAGCTGTCATAGCTATCTGTCATGTAATGTGGTGTTCGCTAGTGTAAGTGCAATTAAAGTATTAATTAAAACCGGATTAATTAATTACCGCGTTTAATTACAACTAAAACATAACAGTAGTTAAAGCAAGACTAGGAGTTTCTCTGGTGCCGTTCTTTCCTCTATCACCGCGGCTCCTCGCTTACTGAGCATACACAATCATGATAACGACGACCACACTCGGCAGTTGGTCAACTGAGCAAGAGCTTTCCACAAGGAGCCACAGGAGCTGCTTTCAGAAAAATTGTAACTTCTTGTCATCACGGGTACCGCTCTCGGCTGGTTTGATTCATGCATACTTGAGTAATCGTAAGCAAGTATTTCGGGTCAATGGATATTCCAGCAATGTTAATGATTTCGCGACCGTGTACGGGGGTTCCCCAGGGAAGCGTTTCTGGCCCGATCCTGTTTAATATCTACCTAAATGACTCCTGTTCTCTCGGCACTAACAGTACGAGTAGCACGGTATGTTTTTCTATTCTCTGACAAAACTTGGGATGCTGTTGCCCGTAAAGCTCGTACTAGCCCATTTAAAGTTTGTTAAAGATTGGTTCAATAAAAATATTTTCTCTACTTGACGAAGATAATACGGTATTCTTGTGTTTAACACCAACCTAAAGGACACAACAAAATGTGTTAATAAGTTGCATTGTGAAGTTTAATGAACCGTGAAGTATGAGCCGACCAGTAAGCCAGGTAAAAGTGTTATGATGTGAAAAGTAATGTACTGTCCACTGTCCAGTGAAATAGGTTGGAGTGTGTAGTTTTTTGCAGCATGCAGTGATGTACTGACCAGTAAGCCAGGTTGAAGAGTGCGAAGACCAGCGGGAAGGTGATGCGCGAGATGACGTCGATCCGCTTGGACCGCGTGGGGAACTTGGACATCCAGAGCCGGCAGCAGTTCTTGCGCGGGACGCTCAGGTGCACCTCACACTGCCGCATCTTGTTGTCCAGCATCCCGCCGCGCATCAGAGGTTTCTGTGGGTGCAGGCGCGTCAGGGGCGACGACGCAACACATCCGGCCCGTCCTCCGCTCGGCCGGTGGTTGCGTGCATCGATACATATTTATTACATTTGTTACCATCAGCTACAAATTGCTGACTCGGTACTGCTACTGATACAGAGCGGTGGTCCCGTTTTAGAAGCACTAGTACCCCAATCGTATGTCCACCGCTGAGGACCAGACAAGGGGTGGACGCGGTACACGCCCGGCGCAGCTTGAGAGAGTTCTCCGAGCGGCGATTATTGCACTGTGTTGTATAGAGCACTCACCATGGCAAAGGTCGCGTTGCTGTCGGTGTCCAGCAGGTCCGAGGCCGCGTCCATGCTGGCCGTCGTCTCGAGCTCGCGGCGGTTCTTCTTCATGTTCTCGCGGTGCATGTCTGAGCGCGACGCGTAGTTGACGAGCGCGAACTCGAGCAGCGCGCCGAACACGAACGTGAGGCACACGCCGGTCCACACGTCGATGGCCTTCGTGTACGACACCGGCGGCAGCGACGCGTTGATGCCCGACGACTGCGTCGCCATCGTCAGCAGCGTCGTCACACCTGCGGATTGGAGCACCCCCCGCCGCCCGCGCACCACTCACACAAACAAACCCCCGCGAGCTCCGAGGCACTAGGTAATTGCCCGCGACTTCGCTCGCGGTGTCAGTACATGCTCCGTGGCTTAATGGATACTCGCTTGCACTTGCAATCCAGAGGTCCCGGCTTCGGCTGCCATTGGGCGAACCTATACTGGCTGTCTACCACCATGTCACCTATGTCTGCCGCAAAACAGCAGTGTGAATAGCACTGTTCCGATACGGCAGGATGCAGAACCAGCGCCACGTTAGGCGGAGTGCGCACGCGTACTTCACCAGGTGAGATGAAGGTCAAGTGCAAACCCATAATTACATGTGAACCTGCACGCGCTGGAGAGCGGCAAGTAGTTTTATGTCGCTGTTGTTTGCAGAAGATGTCGGAGATGTCTACGTGGCGGGTGAGTAGTCTCAGGGGGAGTGTCCGTGGTAATAACACAACGTGGTGCGATTTGACTCCGTGTGATGATGTGAACGCGCGGGGGCGGGGGCGGGGGCGGGGGCAGGGGCGGGGTCATCACATCGTGTTGACACACTTTGCTATCAGAAGACTTCCTCCAACAGTGTTGTCACCATCATCAGCGAGCTTGTGCCGCGGACAGTGTGCAGCACTCAGAGGTATTGTTGCTTGCTTGTGTTAGTGTATTGCAGTACTGGGTGGGGCGGAGCCTCCAAAACCCACTTCATTAAAATAGAAAGAGCACATAGGGCTGTTCTTAAGGTCGGTAGCTTTAAGCCCTTCCGTTTTCCAACCAAAGAACTGTATGCGGAGTGGAATGCCCCCACAGTCAGACAACTCTTCGTTCTCAGACAACAATTCTCCAACAACACTCCCATACGGCTTATTGTATGTGTTCTACTAGGAGACAAATAACGCTTCGCACAATGCACTGTAAAGCTACTTTTAGTAATAAGTTCTTTTGTTTCCTTGGTTGCTTTTTATATAATAAAGCAAACATACCAACTATTCCTTTATTGAAATTGAATGTCTGTCGGTTGTATCAACGTGCTAGCCGCACGGGCTACGCTACAGGACTCACAGTCCTATTGTAAGCGCTGGCTGATCAATAGTTCTGTATGACTGTTGTTGTTTTGTATGTTAATGCATTAATCACTGGTGGATCAGAATCTGTGTGTGTGTGTGTGTGTGTGTGTGTGTGTGTGTGTGTGTGTGTGTGTGTGTGTGTGTGTGTGTGTGTGTGTGTGTGTGTGTGTGTGTGTGTGTGTGTGTGTGTGTGTGTGTGTGTGTGTGTGTGTGTGTGTGTGTGTGTGTGTGTGTGTGTGTGTGTGTGTGTGTGTGTGTGTGTGTGTGTGTGTGTGTGTGTGTGTGTGTGTGTGTGTGTGTGTGTGTGTGTGTGTGTGTGTGTGTGTGTGTGTGTGTGTGTGTGTGTGTGTGTGTGTGTGTGTGTGTGTGTGTGTGTGTGTGTGTGTGTGTGTGTGTGTGTGTGTGTGTGTGTGTGTGTGTGTGTGTGTGTGTGTGTGTGTGTGTGTGTGTGTGTGTGTGTGTGTGTGTGTGTGTGTGTGTGTGTGTGTGTGTGTGTGTGTGTGTGTGTGTGTGTGTGTGTGTGTGTGTGTGTGTGTGTGTGTGTGTGTGTGTGTGTGTGTGTGTGTGTGTGTGTGTGTGTGTGTGTGTGTGTGTGTGTGTGTGTGTGTGTGTGTGTGTGTGTGTGTGTGTGTGTGTGTGTGTGTGTGTGTGTGTGTGTGTGTGTGTGTGTGTGTGTGTGTGTGTGTGTGTGTGTGTGTGTGTGTGTGTGTGTGTGTGTGTGTGTGTGTGTGTGTGTGTGTGTGTGTGTGTGTGTGTGTGTGTGTGTGTGTGTGTGTGTGTGTGTGTGTGTGTGTGTGTGTGTGTGTGTGTGTGTGTGTGTGTGTGTGTGTGTGTGTGTGTGTGTCTGTGTGTCTGTGTGTCTGTGTGTGTGTCTGTGTGTGTGTCTGTGTGTGTGTGTGTGTGTGTGTGTGTGTGTGTGTGTGTGTGTGTGTGTGTGTGTGTGTGTGTGTGTGTGTGTGTGTGTGTGTGTGTGTGTGTGTGTGTGTGTGTGTGTGTGTGTGTGTGTGTGTGTGTGTGTGTGTGTGTGTGTGTGTGTGTGTGTGTGTGTGTGTGTGTGTGTGTGTGAGTGTGAGTGTCGCTATGGCTGGTGTGTCGTGCACTGACCTAGAGAGACTCGGGCGGGCACGGCGCCCTGGTCCAGCCAGAAGGACACCCACGACACGATGACGAGCATGCAGCACGGGATGTAGATCTGTATGAGGTAGTAGCTGAACTCGCGCTTGAACAGCAGGTCCACCTTCAGGCAGCTGTATTCACCTGCCGGCACAACACACTGCTCCCTCAACGAGTGTGTCCTGCACTGCCCGTGCCCGTCAACATATATAAATGCAGACGCAAGTGTGAGCGCGCAGGGCAGCGCGGTGCGGACGTCAAGTGTGGTGGTACTTGCCGGTGTTGGTTTTGCTGTTGCAGTAGTCGGTGAGGAACTTCTCCAGCGTGAACCTGGGCAGGTGCAGGTTCTTCACCACCTGCACGGGGTCGCCCTCCTTCCACAGGAAAACCAGGTCGTCGGTCGTCCACCCGTCTGCAAGCATGAGCCAACACGTAAGCAGGACTCGCACGCGACAAAGTGCTTAAACGATTTTGGCTTATTTACCCGACGTTGGTGGAGCGAAAATGAGGGTTGTGATTTTGACCTGTATTTATATATATAGAGCCCTGCTTGATTAATTTTTCTAGTGATGTTTGTTTAAAACTCTTGAAATTGCCGTTTCAGTGGATAGGTCGGGATCGTCGCAGGAGCGTGTGGTCGTGTATCGACGGATGGATTATCCAAAATAAGTTCATCAACATTCATATTTAATTTCCTCGTCTGCAAAGCTCACAGTTTCTGTTGTAGAATTCAGTATTCTGTTGTAGAATTCAGTATTCGGAGTGTCTGGCTCATGGAACCGCCTTAAGCAGGTAACATATATTCCACCTAAAATCAGTATACCAAGTAGTATGTTTCTACGTCGGACCCTGACAGTGTGGAGTTACATGGGTCATCATCGACAGCCTGTACGAGCAGGGCCCGCCCCCAGCAGGCTCCGGCCGACCCTCAGGCAGGGAGTGAGTCGACGTGCAGTGCAGTGCACTCTAACCAAAGGGTAAACGGGAAATTATTACTGAGACTTCGCTGTCCGTCCGTCCGTCTGTCACCAGGCTGTATCTCATGAACCGTGATAAAATGTTGTAATTTTTACAGATGATGTATTTACAGATTTTTACAGATAAATATTTAAGGGGGACTCCCATACAACAGACATGTTTTTTTGCCTTTTTTATAGATAATGAAATGAATGAAAAAACGAACACTTCGTGCGCAAGTCCGACTCGCACTTGGCCGAATTTTTTAGAAATACATACATACATACATATGTGTATACCCAAGTAACACAGTGAAGCAGTATAATGGCTGACTTACGGCTTTCATGTATCGTTTTAGCATTACAGCCAGGCTTATAAAGCCTTTATATCAGTTTTATAAGTTTATACGACTACTGTGATGGTAATTTGGGCACAAATTAACCAGCTTTAGGTTGTTATTCGAGGGTTTCATAGCATACATTACACTAGCATTATTATGGTCAATGCAATCGTTGATAGCATCACAGAAGCATTATACGAGCAATGTTTTTGTTAATGAAGTGGCTCGTCGCATTACATAAGCATTGTATGTACTAGTGTTAACATGAAAATAAAAGCATTGTTAGAGTCCTATAAGTGTTCACATTTAGAACTTAAATGAATCTTATATTATTAAAAAAACATCTTTAATGCCGCGGCGCTAGTTTTAAAATAATAAACGTTGTAATATGAACGATGGCGACGACGACAACGTCGAGTATGGCATCAGTTCAACTCGGTGTTGCATATTATTTTTTAAAAGCTTTTTATTATGCAATATTTGTATGTATGTATGTTCGGGTCAAATCTTGCAAGCTGAATTAGAAGCACTTCCTCTTATCCTAGTGAGTTGAAATTTTGTACGTTGGTTCAGTTCCGATGACAATGCGGTTTTTTTTGTACTATCGCGCTGGTCTGATGCTGGAGTCAGGAGGAATAAAGAGGAACTCTTCAATGGGCCCCTCGAATTCGGGCTCATCTCAATACCAGAATACAGGCTGACATAAGTGCAAAGGAGCGTGCTATATCGTTTCTGTAGCGCAGGTTAATTCTTAACCAACTACTAAAAAAGCATTTGAAGTACCAGGTTATCAGAAACAGAAGTAGTTTTGATTTAGCTCACATGCCATGTTACGGCGCGGGTTATTCTACTAAGGACAAAGCGTAGCTTCTCTGTCACTTCTTTTTTTAAATCTAAACAGATTCATTAACTGTAGACTTTTTAGTTGAAGAGTGTTTTAGATTCAAAATGCTATATGTCTCTTTTTGGCCCAAGGGAATGAAAGAGTAACCACATAATCAAATCAAGTCCTGATAAACGTGAACGGGCGGTATACTAGGTGCATATATCAATGCCTAATCTGTGCAAAGTCTGTGATTATATCCTCTGCGCAAATGCTGAATGTCATGCATAAATGTCAAAAATACAACTAAAAAGCGTGTGTTTATGTTCGTTTGGCAATGGTTTTCTAAATAAATTTAAAACAAGATAGTGTCACTCAATGGAGGCTGGACAAGGCAGCGTATGCAATAATCATCGGCTGCAGAAGTCCACTGTTGGACATGAGTCTCCCTCTTACGGCGCGCCCACACATGCACGGTGATAGGGTCGAGCCACTTGCATCTAGTGACTCCTCGCGAGATTGACTAGGTCATCGGTCCATCTAGTAGAGGGACGGCGCGGTAGACGTTTCCCGGTACGTGTTCGCCACTCAAGAACTTTTACTCCCTACCAGTTATCGTTTCTTCGGGTGGTGTGGCCTGCCCATTTCCACTTCAGCTCACTAACTCGTCGAGCTAGGTCAGTGCCCCATGATCATCCACGGATTTCCTCATTCCGGATTTTATCACGTAGAGAAATCTTGAGCATAGTTCGTTCCATTGCTCGCTGAGTGTTTTCGAGCTTGTTTATTAGGCCAACAGTAAAAGACCGAGTTTTGGTTCCGTACGTCATCACAACTCGCACTGATTAAAGGGGTTTGACTTTTAACGCTGAAGTATTTTTGGACTAGAAGATATGCTGTAACTTTTCGGAATTTGCTCAGCCGAGTTGGATTCTTTGGTTGACGTCTCTGTCGAAGTTGCACCTACAACGGTCTGTCCCAGGTATACATATTCGTCTACAACTTCAATTATAATGTTCCCAACTACTTCTGGCATGTGTGCAACATGGACATTTGACATGATTTTTGTCTGGTTCTTAAAAGCTTTTATTTAACTTGCAATGTTTGTATGTGATATATGTATGTTCGGGTTAAATCTTGCAAGCTGAATTAGAACCACTTCCTCTTAGGGAGTTGAATTTTTACACGTTGGTTCAGTTCTAATGACAATGCGTTTTTATGGTACCATGGAGCTGGTCTGATGCTGGAGTCAGGAGGAATACAGATGAACTTTTCAATGGTTCCTCGAATTCGGGCTCATCTTAATACCATATTACCAGGCTGACATAAGTGTACCGGAGCGTGCTATATCGTTTCTGTAGCGCACGTTAATTTCCTACCAAACTATTGAAAATCATTTGAAGTACCAGGTTATCAGAAACAGAAGAAGTTGATGACATGTTCCGCGCGGGTTACACTACAGTTTAAATACAACTTAGTTTTTGAAATGAGAACGCTTAGCTTCTGACACTTCTGTTTTTAGGGTTCCGCAGTTAAACTACGAACCCTTATAGTTTCCCCCTGTTCGTCTGTCTGTCTATGGCTTTGCTCAGAGACCCTTACTACTAGAAAGGTGTAGTACGGGTGTACATATGTATCAGGCCAACAAAGTGGTAGAATAAAATCTTGAAAAATACTTTTTTTAAGAGTTGCTCCCATACACTTTACTTGGGGATGAAATATATTGTTCTCGTTTCCCCCCGTACATCTTCTAAACTATTACTTTTAAAAATCTGAAAAATTTACAGTAGTATGTACGAGTACACTGCACTTAGAATTTACGACCAAATTATAAAATAGACTTCTAAATGCCATAATGATAGTTTATTTTTATTTAAAAAAATACATTTACATACAATAACACAGTGATAACTAAAAAATAAATTAATAGAAAATATTCAAGCTTTTATTTAAATGCTCTAAAAAGAAGGAAATAAACTTTAAAACTTTAAATTAAATCAAACACATCAATTGATTACATTGAACAATTTATATGCTATAAAAGCTTGTCGCGTGATTTTACTTGTATTGATGTCGATGTGGCGTACCATGAAGGAGGCCTGTGTGTTGATGAACTAGGATACAATAATTATGTAAACTGATATAGAGAAAAAAGTATGTATTTTAGAAAATAGGTAAATCTACACACATCTACACTAGTAAATCACGCGACAAGCTTTTATAACATATAAATTGTTCAATGTAATCAATTGATGTGTTTGATTTAATTTAAAGTTTTAAAGTTTATTTTCTTCTTTTTAGAGCATTTAAATAAAAGCTTCCTTATAAATTTTTTATATTAATTTATTTTGGTTAAGGTGTATTTACAAAATGGCGTCAGTATATAAGTAATGTAAGCTGTGTAAACACTCACACGTGAACAATTAAGATGCCAGCAATTAGAGATAATACTTTTGAGAAACTACTATAATGCCATCGTCTGTATAGTGGTTTTCTGTATGTCCACATGTACACAAGTAGATTTCATGTGAACTGAATTAGTTCCGTTACTTAAAACACAGCTTTAGTGATCCTTGATCAAAACGACAAAACCTTTATATATATACAGTTTTATTACGTAAGTCATTCAACTATAAAAAAACGCTCAAATGGGAGTCGGGTCGGGTCGGGAGCACCGAGCATTCCGTACAGAATATCAATAATTAAATACTGAAAATTATAAATAATCTGTCCGGAGCACCGCTTCGATTATTTCTGATTTTCATATTAAAGTACCCAACAATGCTCTGCCGAAAATGTAAATTCTATTGTAAAAACAAATTTTACTTTGCAACTAAATGACATATCCGATGCAAAGCTTTCAGCTGCAAAGTTAAGTTTGTGAACATAACAAGCTATTTTTACTGTGTTATAATTTTTTAAATACGGATTCTGCTTTTTGACAAATTTCAGGGTTCTAAGTCAACGAGAAATACCCTACAGGTTTTGGTCCTCTGCATTTTCTATGGAAATGGTCTAAAGATACGCCTTAAACAACTACATCTTTTTGTTGCGTTTCCAGGGGACGGCACACTTGAGTATTCGATATTTATAATTTAACTTGATACCTCCACGCGTCCCTGAGAAAAATGGTCTTGACAGACAGACAAACAGACGGACGGACAACAAATCCGATCCGAAAGGGGTTTCTTTTTTCCTTTTGAGATACGGAACATTAAAAAATGATGTTGTCGTGATGGTATGTATGGTGGACAAATGACGACAAATTACAAACACGTAATGTGAATGTATTTACAGCTTTACCCATTTCAATAACTCACACGTATGTGGTTAAACAGCTGTTGGGTGTATAACAGCACTCAGTTTCACTTTTAAAATACAAGCATTACAATAATTCAAGTTTATGCTGTTCAGCAGCACTAAGCTTTTACTTACTACTTAAAATGCTATAATACAACCAAAGGCACTGAAACTATCTAACAGCTGTACAGCGAATTGGCGATGCATTATAATGGTTAAAGTTTATGCTACTAAGGAGCATTAGGCATTTAAATACTACTTACAAATGCTTTTGAAGATCCAAAGGCACTAAAAACAGCTGAAGGCATTATACAAGCATTTTGCTATACCATTATGCAACCTTTATACAGCTAAAAGTATTATAATGGATTTGAGATGCCTATACAGGGCTTTAAGACTGTTAGGTGAACTTTTATAAGAGCTTATATAGATCTTAAGTTCTACGTAAGTTCACGAGTAGTTATTTAAAATGCTCCTTGTGTTACTTGGGTAACAACACTACATGAACACACTCGCATTGTTAGAACCGTGGATCGGAGGGTTCAACGATCACTCCCCAGGGAAGGTACCCGTGTGTAATGAGTGTACTTGTAAGCGGAGGACGGCGCGGCTGTCACCTGTCAGCTGTTTATTTAGCAGATAACTACTGACCAACATCCCAGCGACGCGCGGGGGCCGGGGGGGTCGGCTGCCGGGCACCGAGCCTGGTGCTCGAAGAGTGACCCTCGAGTCCTGGAGCTGACAGGCTTCAGTCCCGACGACGACGGCGAGCGACCGGAGGACGTATAGTTGGTTCCTTGTGCGGAGGCCCCGCCTAAACTCAGCGCGAGCTGACGACGGCGACGACGAACTCAAACTGGTCCCTCGGAACCAACTGACGACTGTGTGTATACGGAGGTGTGTCGGGGGATACTCACAGCTGGCCATGCGCAGGGAGCACGTCTGCTTGTCGAGGGGGTACAGCTTCAGATTCATGGGGCACGAGAGCGTCAGTGAGATCCGGATGCTGTAGAGGACGTTGCCGTTGGGGAAGATGCGAATGTACACGTTGGGCATTATTATATTGTGGAAGTGTCCCTCCTTCTCGTTGGAGAAGAACAGGTCCGGCATCCACACGCGGTTAGCCTCCGTCAGAGTGAGGTACTTGAGACGACCTGCACACCCCAAACAAAACTACTACTGCAGGTGCACACACACACGCACAGTCCGCTGCGGAGTCAGACACCACCTACACTTTAATTATATATTTAAAACTCACTGGAACTATTCGTGTCTTACATGAGCAACTTGTGTCTGTCTGTTCGTCCGTCTGTCACAGCTGAATACCTCGCCAAATACTATTGCCATCGACTTGATGTCTGCAATGGTTGTGGCGAACGATGACCCATCAGTATCGCAAGATAACATAGATTTACTTAAAAAGGTAACACACAGGGGGAAACAATGGCGAGTCACTAGGGCGAGTGTCCTTATAAATAGTGTTGTCTCTGTCTAGTACAGTTTTATAAACATCATTAAAAACCTCCACAAGCAAAATGAACGAATGAAAACCTTATTTCATGGTAACAACACATGTTGGCTTCTTGTTATGTTTGAGCCAGCCGACCGGCACCTACCTCCGAGGTTGTTGAACTTGAGCCTCTCGTCGAGCCACTGCTCCCGGAACGTCAGCTGCACCGAGTACTCCTGCACACACACACACACGCACATGTAGCTCTCCTGCCGCTCTCTTCAGCGGCCGGCACAACAATGATGTCGCAGTCGGTCGGCCATGGTCATAGTTCTTACGTAGGATCACAGAGATGCGCAAAGTTAAATGATGCCTCTATACTACTGTATACCACTAAATAATAAAAGAAACGATTCCTCGGTGAGCACGAGTGCGACGGCGCGACAGGCTTGCTCACAATAGCCGCATGTCAACTTCCAGGCGCACATCATTTTTTTGAAGAAAGAGAACGTGCACTTGAAGTTACAAGAAGTTAGAAGAACTAAGAAATTGTATTTTTGTTTGAAACAACCAGTTTACATTGTTGTATGTGTATAGATTCTAATTAACAATGGCTGTCGCCGTGGTCAGTACAAGTGTACGTTGAACCAACAGTGTATTCATTTTTTTCTTTACATTACTATAAATATTACATTTTGTCAAAAAAATAGCCAAAATAGCATAAAGGTGTGTTACAATGTGTAAACTATTTGCAATATTTAAAGGCATGCTTATAAAGGAATGCGAGGAACTGCTCACGGGTGCAGTTCCCGGCAAACCGCTTGAACATGCACCCGCACCCGCGCGGGCGAGGCCATTGTTCAAGCTGTCCGCCGGTGCCTGCCCACTGCTGGGCGGCGATCCTATGTTGTCACAACAATGTTCACTCGACGCACGTTGTCTCGTGCGCAGTTGCAAGTGCGATGTGACCGTCCGGTACATGCGCGCGCGGTTGTACAATTATATATGAGACGACTTCATAAAGCTGTGCGACAAACTAGGACCGCGCCCAGCCGCTTTAACGCAAACCAATAACCATCCAGCTGGACACGGTGCAGGTGTTTTACAAAGCGGCGGCGGTTATGAAAAACAACTTATTAATCAATTCTGCAACTGGAACGAATACGTCCGCGGTGGAGATGCACACGGCCAGGGAGATGGTCACCGTCATCATTGGCGTGCAGTTAGTTACGGCGGAGGGATCGAAGGATGCGTACTAAAGCTACGAGTGTGTCATGCAATTGTTATATGGACAATCGAGGACGCGCTGCGTGATGTCGACGCGCGCCGGCGCTACCGGTGCTACGAGATCACACAGCGTGCTCCGCGGTGCTGGTGCATCATGCCGCGCGCGCGGGTCCCGCTCCGCCCGACGCCATACACGCTATACACGTATGTATCATTACTTACACAAACACAGATTGACACGAACAACACAATACAATGACACCTGCTTCACCGCACACCAGGTGCAGCAGCGCACGTGGACAATGCACGTGTAACAAGGTGCAGCATGCGATCACGGTTACGACCAAAATAGTTTATAAGTAATGTGTCGTCGGCGATGCAGTCGAGCGCGGACAACAAATGGATGTGGTCGGTGCGGAGCTCGCGGCCGCGCGCTCCACAGTGACAACGACGCAGGCGCAGGGAACAGAGAAACGTTCAAAGAATGAACTTCAGCCGCTCATTACAGCAACTTGCAAATACCGTTCTGTTAAATCTAGATTGATCAGTCCATGTACAGTTAAACCGAATAAAATAAATAAGGAGTATTTGTTACAAAGTTGTTGGTTGACTACGACGACGCAGACGTGGACGCAGGTGTCATGCGTCGGCCTACAAGGTGACTATTTACTGTTCGCTTGCAGACTCCCCAGGTGTAGCTGTCGGGGAACGCGGCACTCGGCACTCGGCACAAGGAGGTCTCAATCGACCGACCCCGCTCTACACGTGTGTGTGTAGCCCATGCTTACAGTGAGACAGCGGCAGGTGGGGGCCGCGACTCCGGCGCCGGTGCACCCACATCGGTTATTTGGACATTTTATTTTTGTTCGGCGCCAGTTTCAGGCATCTAATCGGTCATGAACTATATAAAAGACTTGGATTCGATAAGCGGAGCCGGAATCGTTCAGAAGATTCGGTTCCGAGAGCGCACTTGGATGCGATACCCCTCGTGGACTCGGAATTACCCGCCTACTGCGACTGCAAATGTTATATTTGAATGGTAATAATAAACATTAATAAACACAAAACACGGGAGGATAATTAACACAGGGTCCAAAAGTACAAGGAGACAAACATAATAACAAAAATATACATAAAAATGTGTCGTCCGCTGTGCAGTCCCGAAGCACTCGCACTCACACATCATACCCACACCGCAGGCAGGCAGGGAGGGGTACCTGCTCTCTGTGCAGTCCCGAAGCACTCGCACTCACACATCATACCCACACCGCAGGCAGGCAGGGAGGGGTACCTGCTCTCTGTGCAGTCCCGAAGCACTCGCACTCACACATCATACCCACACCGCAGGCAGGCAGGGAGGGGTACCTGCTCTCTGTGCAGTCCCGAAGCACTCGCACTCACACATCATACCCACACCGCAGGCAGGCAGGGAGGGGTACCTGCTCTCTGTGCAGTCCCGAAGCACTCGCACTCACACATCATACCCACACCGCAGGCAGGCAGGGAGGGGTACCTGCTCTCTGTGCAGTCCCGAAGCACTCACACTCACACATCATACCCACACCGCAGGCAGGCAGGGAGGGGTACCTGCTCTCTGTGCAGTCCCGAAGCACTCGCACTCACACATCATACCCACACCGCAGGCAGGCAGGGAGGGGTACCTGCTCTCTGTGCAGTCCCGAAGCACTCGCACTCACACATCATACCCACACCGCAGGCAGGCAGGGAGGGGTACCTGCTCTCTGTGCAGTCCCGAAGCACTCACACTCACACATCATACCCACACCGCAGGCAGGCAGGGAGGGGTACCTGCTCTCTGTGCAGTCCCGAAGCACTCACACTCACACATCATACCCACACCGCAGGCAGGCAGGGAGGGGTACCTGCTCTCTGTGCATTCCCGAAGCACTCACACATCATACCCACACCGCAGGCAGGCAGGGAGGGGTACCTGCTCTCTGTGCAGTCCCGAAGCACTCGCACTCACACATCATACCCACACCGCAGGCAGGCAGGGAGGGGTACCTGCTCTCTGTGCAGTCCCGAAGCACTCACACTCACACATCATACCCACACCGCAGGCAGGCAGGGAGGGGTACCTGCTCTCTGTGCAGTCCCGAAGCACTCACACTCACACATCATACCCACACCGCAGGCAGGCAGGCAGGGAGGGGTACATGCTCTCTGTGCAGTCCACACACCACACTCACATGAGACACTCACCATCTTGTAATCGTCTATTCTGCTTATCGAACGCAGATACAGGTCTACGCGGACTACGGTGGCCATGTCGCCTTCAGTAACCAAAAATAACAATTAAAACATTAATCAGGAGAATTAACGAAAGATGAACTGTCCATGTCATACGCGTCGCATGCTCCAGAGCATACTCATAGTGACCGCAGTAAAACCGGGGTGCAGCGTCTGTGTGCGAGGGGTGCACCGCTGTACGCGTGCGCGACGTGTCCTACAACAACCATGTCTTGAGACTACAACGAGATGCCGGAGTGCAGCGAGCGTCTGACGGACGAGCACCGTGATCCGCACGTTCCTAGATAAATGCTTTCTGCTGACTACTACGTACAACCAGGCAATCTACATACGAGACATGACAACCACACAACTACTCGCGGGGAGCAGGGGAGCAGGGGAGCGCAGACGGTGTGTGATGCTCGATCATTGTAAACAAAAGTATCAGACACGGCAGAAACTCACATCGATTTTACGCGGTCAAACGATTTTGGTCGCAAAGAGTGATGAGACGAAAATTATATATAAAAAAGTGAATATGATGTAAAGGTAAGGGGCCGCCCGGTGGGTAACTCTCTCCTCCCGCCTCCTCCGGGAGGTGGGGAAGGAGGAGGTAGTTGCCCACTGCTGGACAACATCACGATCTAGTACATGGAGGTACAGTACATACATAGAGATACGCATACGTAGCAGGAGAGGGCGAGGTGCTGCCGACTTACCATGGTGACGTCATCGATCTTTGAGATACTGCGCACAAATATATTGACGCTGACTACTGCTGGCCCATCTACGTCAGTCACAACAACACCGTTCGTTAGTCATATAACAACAGAACGCTACGACGCGTGGGAGGGTGTCAGTGACGTCACCGCGTCCTAGCTACGTGCCACCGGTGCTGGCGCCGCGTTGCCTTCATTACATGCTTGGCAATTTACAGTATTTGGTTTGGGTTCTGTACCTTAAAATAAAAAAGGAACCCTCATAGGATGTCTGTCTATCTGTCTGTCTGTGAACAGAAACAAGCGCGAGTTGGTAGTGACTTGAAGGTGATATTAATTACTCTCGTCTACAATCGCTTGGAGACGTGATAAATCAAACTTGTCGGCCAGCGCATTAAAATATGCGGAGGTTAAAGCCGCGATGGAGCGGGATCGAAGCCTGTACAGTACTGGAACAACCCTACAGTCTGGTCGATGTTGTCTTACATGGCAAGCAGAGCAGTGGGAGCCGCTCCCTCGGCAGCCATCGGCGCCCCAATATCAGTATACAGCGCGCGTTCTCATGAGGGGCATGCTATTGTTTAATATCCTTCAACCAAATATCAAATTGAGATATTGTATAGAATTTAAAACAAAATTTTCTGAATATTTAAATCGACAAAAAGTGTAATTGTCCTTCAAATTATTATGTCGCCATGTTGCACAGAATGCGGGAGTTGGATATTGCTATCAACATCTGTTCCAACTTGTATTCTCGCGAATCGCAAATCTTTTATTCTCTTGCCCTTCATCGAGAATGCTAACATTGAGTTAGAAGCAAGGTCTTAGTGCCTTTTCACATGTCCCGGTCGCCGGGTAGTCGGCGCCGGGTACCCGGTGGTGAAGTGTATGGGCATGGTACGTAGCTTTCACATGTACCGGCGTAATTTATCCGGCAGACGGTCGCCGGGTGCGCGCCGGATTCACCACTGTGCGTCCGGTCGCCGGGCATCGGTTAGCCGGCGGCCGAACTGACGGTGGTGTATGGAACACGCAACTAGCTTTCAGACGCGCCGGCCGGTCAGTCGCCCAGGTACAGTCTGCGCGAGCGAACGCGCGTGCGTAGTTCTGTCGCACGCTTAATTATACGTACAAGGTATCTACATACCTACTTCTAAACCATAAAATGGAGATAGATATCGAACTATTGATAACTTTGGTGGAAGCGAAGCCAATTTTATGGGACAAAACTTGCGCTGAGTACAAGGACAAAAATGAAACAAAAAAAGCTTGGCGGGAGGTTTGCGCAATACTTAAACCCGACTTCGAAGAAATTACTGATGGTGAAAAAAACTCATTTGGTAAATGAACGAGACTGTACTCTTGTCGGCTCTCTAGCCGATACTGCCGACATCAACCGGGACATGTGAAAGCTCGATTTGACACCGGGTACCCGGCGCCGACTACCCGGCAACCGGGACATGTGAAAAGGCACTACAGATCTCATTTTGTCAACTGCAAAGTGAAGTTTGTTCTTGAATCAGACTTACATTTCCGTTCAGCTCTGTTGGGTACTCGTTGCCTATTTATGATATTCAGTACGTTAATGGCTCACAGCATCGTGCCGGTGGAGATAGTTTCAACGTTTCGTTGATCTGTAGTTGATCATGTGTAAGCGTGTCTCTGCGTCAGTGCGCACGCGTCGGCGGATGGTTCCTCCCTCGCTCCTCAGAGATACTTTCGCTTCTCAGATTATGTACAATACTTTGGTTGAGTTTGTGCGCCGCCATGAGTACATTGAATATGGTTTCACGTTTGAGAGTGCATTTGAGGAGATGACGTGAGGGGGCGGTGTGTAGTGGTGGTGGAGACGGGTGGATGGTGGGTGGTCGGCTGGTGGGGGTGGTGTAAGGTGGTTTGTCTGGTGGTAGTGGCGGATGGTGATGGTTGTTAGATGCACACACGAGATGCCTGCCGCAGGGCGAGCACTGCCAGACAACACACCACAACAATTTGTCTTATAGACTTTGGTTCCGACCGCTTATGATCGGATGTGGTATGTAGACAACCTGATGAGTCGGCATGGTGTGTGACGCCGGGCACACGACCGCCGACACGGCGCCTTCTCTCAGAACACCGCACGCTGCGACGCTCGACCCGACTCATCCACATCACCGCATATGTAATGTATGTATCTATCTATCTCTTGCCCTTTCATAATTATAATTTATGTAAACCTTAGCGAGAATGTTTATGGCGGCAGATTAATTAATTATTGTATAATTTAAGTCTAAAATATTCTGTTCTCTGTTATTTCTCCAAAATTGAAAGTAAAAATAAATCTATCTGTATAGTAGAGCATTGCGGGATGCGGGAAGGAGGGAGCGGCCTCACGTCTGGAAGGATGCGCACATTGATATCGGTTGCAATCACGTGGTCACTGCACACCGTGTGTGGGCATGAGGACCCGAGCACGCGAGCACGGTGGCCGCCAGTACCGTCGGGCAAGTGCCAGTTGTTCAGCCTGAAATAAGCGATGGCTGAGAAAGTCGGTGAGTCGGGGAAAATATTGCATAATCTGGTTGGGAAGCCGTCCCATAGAACAAACGCGAGCACGCGCTGCTGGATGTTCAGTCAGCTGTGTCGGCTGAGGGGAATCCCGCGTTGGAGGTGACTTCAACTGTGTGACCACTTTCTTGAACCGTCGTACTGCCGAGACAGGGAAATCGATTTCCTTTCTTCAATAATGCTTTAACAACCGTTGAAGGTGGTTGTTTTATAAACACGGGTCTATATTTGCTTCTGTATATTTACCAGCGTCTTATTTCATTCTTTATTAGTGCAAATCGTAGGATCATATAAAGAGAAGCAGCCTGCTGCTGCTGGGCAGGAGGAAGCAGATCACCTCGTTTATTTCGGACTATTTTACTTTGAAAGAGAAAGCCATTGTCAAAACGTAGCGTACGTAGACGCAGTATATATAGTAGAGATAGCGGCGGTGGCGCAGTGGATAAGGCGCGGACTCTCAATCTGAGGGTTCCGGGTTCGAATCCAGCCGTGTACCTATGAGTTGTTTTTCAATTCAAGTACATTATCCGATTGCTTAACGGTGAAGGAAAACATCATGAGGAAACCTGCACACTTCTGAGAAGAAATTCAAAGGTGTGTGTACTCTATCTATATTCTACCAATCCGCACTGGTCCCGCGTGGTGGACTACGGCCCATACACTCTCTGTAGGAGAGTAGGCCTGAGACCTGCAGAGCGGACGTACATAGGCTGTTGATGATGATTGTCAAGACAGTCTAGTATCTATGAAATATAAGGAAGATCTAATTGTAGCTCCAGACTTCGAAGTAAATTATAATTTTATTTACAATTTATCACACGCCTAACTGTCGTATAGATTTGAAACTCTGCGGTCGGTAAGAGTCGAGGTGGTCATCTGAGATGTGATGCAGTCAGCGAGATGTCCTGCTATACACTGACGAGGCTCGGGCGGCCGACAGATGGCGTTATAACCATCTCAATAACAGCCGGGTACGATCTTCAGCAGCAGCGTCACGCGGCCGAGGTAGCGGTCAGGTAACGGGCGGCAGCATGGGGAGTAGAGTCCGAGTCACGGTCCAACGTGTGTTGGCTACGTATTATACAGTACAGCGGATGATGGACGAACACTTACAAAATAATTACGCTGGCACATCCTTAGGTATTTGGGGGTTTGGAGGCGAAAAATTGGGAAAATGTTTTTTTTCTGTGTGTGTTTTTGTATATATTATATTATGTGATGAACCGATATGAACCGGTATTATATGATGACATACGGAACCGAAACGTCGTCTTTTACTGTGGGCCGAATAAACAAGCTCAAAGGCACTCGCAAAGCAATGGAACGAGCTATGCTCGGAATTTCTCTACGTGATAAGGTCCGGAAAGAGGAAATCCGTAGACGAACGAAGGTCACCGACATAGCTCGACGAGTCAGTGAGCTAAAGTGGCAATGGGCAGGCCAAATCGCTCGAAGAACAGATAACCGGTGGGGAGTAAAGGTTCTCGAGTGGCGACCACGTACCGGGAAACGTCTACCAGGCCGTCCCCCTACTAGATGGACCGACGACCTGATTAGAGTCGCAGGTAGTCGCTGGATGCAGGTGGCTCGGGACCGGTCGATGTGGCGTACCATGAGGGAGGCCTATGTCCAGCAGTGGACGTTTCCCGGCTGATGATGATATATTATGTAAATATCGACCTCCTTGTTAGAGTTCCGTAC
Source organism: Carcina quercana (assembly GCA_910589575.2). Taxonomy (NCBI): domain Eukaryota; kingdom Metazoa; phylum Arthropoda; class Insecta; order Lepidoptera; family Depressariidae; genus Carcina; species Carcina quercana. The sequence continues at coordinate 23,769,647 of OU342426.1, read as the reverse complement.
CCAAAGGTTAAAAAACGGGACCCTATTACTGAGACTCCGCTGTCCGTCTGTCGCCAGGCTGCATTTCATGAACCGTTAGACAGTTGACATATTCACGCATGATGTATATCTGTTGCCGCTATAACAACAAATACTTAAAACAGAATAAAATAAATATTTAAGGGTGCTCCCATACAACAAACGCGTTTTTTTTGCTCGTTTTTACTCGATATTAATAACGGAGCCAGGTAGACGCTTGAAATATTCTCAGAATGTTTAGTTATAGTCGTATATTCAATTCAAAAATAAATAATTAACCCTTTTACGCGCGAGTCCGACACGCACTTGGCCGTTTTTTAGTTACTGTAAATAGGCCAATTTCAGTATTCGCATAAATTCACGAAAAATATGGACACTGCCCTGCAGTAGGAACATGTATAGGTTGTTGATGATGATGGTCACTAATTTCGCACTCTAGAGCACAAGCGCTGTGGTGAAGTGGATAATTGTAACACTATTTACGGCCTGTGTTCTGGGTTCTCACCCGCCGCAGAAATACAGTTTTTTTAAAGAACTCCGAGCAAAGTTCGGTCGCCCAGATATTTTATTTATTATCCAGGACATGCAACTCGCTTTCTGTCAACTAGTTGCTATGTTATAATTGTATTGCTAGCTGTTGGTCTTCAGAAACAATAAAATAAACACAAGCACTGCCACTTGGTGACAAGGGACTGATGGATGAAGCCAAGAAGTAGAAACTGAATCTTTTCAAGAGCACCTGGAGTGTGGACTCCTGTGGTTTGGTTCACGTGTGGGGAGAGCAGCACGGCACCCACATCTGTAGTACGAAGTAGAATGTGACCGACGCATGGTTTTACTTGTAACAACTATAATTATAATAATCTACATTTAACGCAGAAACAATGTTCACGTGGGGTGTTGGCGGGGCGCGGGGCGCGGGGCGCGCGACCCTAAGAAGCTCCGGCTTACTTCGCCCCGCGAGCCGGAAATTACTATTTCCCTTCACGAAAATAAATGAAAAACACGATCTCATTTGTGCCGGCACTTACTCAATAGGTAGACTCATGCTACCTGCGCTGGATAGAGTAACAACCGAGTTCGCAACGCCATACTCGTGTCTGCCTCCGCGTGCTGTGGTCAGGTGTGGGGCGGGCGCGGGTCCGCGCGCAGCAGTCCTCCTGCCGAGCCAGCAGGGCGGGCGAGCCTGAGTGCCGCCGCCTGACAGCTGACAGCTGAGCGGTGCACTTTGTATTAAACACGAAGCACACTCGACACACATATGACGTGATCCACTAGCACCGAAGGCTGTGTCCGGCAGGATCGATATTAATTCTGTTCAATATTTCATATTTGCAGACACAGGCGTGTCTGTTGACAGTGAAGCGGCCTCCATTTCACCTTTACAAAATGTAAACATACAGCCATCTTTAACTTTGCGACTGCAATTTTCACCTCATCTCAAGATCGGGAGTTCATGAGTTGACAGGGCACCCTGCGTCCTGGCATCCTCGCGCTCAAGTGCGCTCATGCATCGAGCACCTCTCACAGCTTTCGAACATGTTCAGCTCGATATAAACGCTGCTTTTTTGCTATCAACGACATTGAAAATAGGCGTCACGCGTCGGGCGCCTGCATTTTGTGTAGTGTACGTAGGAGCTACGAGTATGTCCGTTGATTGCGCCTGCGCCCCTCCAACACCCCCGCGTGCTGCGGACAGTCCTGCAGCTGGCAACCAGCGAATCGCTTCCACATTCATCGTGCGTACAGATAGAATGTGAGAGGCGCTGCCGGTGTCCGTGTTCCCAGAAAACTGCAACTTAGGTATCTTAAATGGCATCGGCTGAGTGTATCTAATGAGTGCGCGGTCTTCAAGTCGGAAGTCAGTTAACTGTACGTAGCGGCGTAGGTTTCAAGTATATAAACTAGTTGTAATGTGAGACTAGCTCCTGCCCGCCACTTCGTCTGCGTGGACTTATCACACGGGAATTCCTTGTTCGATCGGCATAACAAGTAGTTTAATTATTTTCCGTCCCTTCAACTAACGCTACCGAAAAACTCAAGTCATTCTGGCTTTCCGTTAGCTCGTAAAACGCTAATTCGTTCTGGAGGTGTAATCGGTGTCACTCACCCGCCCTCGGTTCATACATACAGATTATAGACAGAGGCACCGAGGTTCATGACCCTCTCCCCCTCTCCGCATTACATGATAGTAAATAATCACTTTCTAGACGAACGCGTACCATCGTCCACCGCATCAGGTGAGGCTGTGGTCAAGCGTGAGTCGACGCGTGGTCGCTCCTGACGACTCCAGCAGGTGTCCTGCTGCACGCGACCACCACGACCAACAGAGAGAATAGTAATAATTGATAAGAAGAAGAGCGATGTCGACAGATTGTGTTTCACGTCGAACTGACCCTCGCCATGCAAACATCACAATAAACATACAAATAATAAATCGCACCTCGGAGCAACATCACCATAGTAACGATCTACCTCACACAAACAACATCACGATATACGAGTACTTTGAGCACCATAACACACCCTGCGCACCTGTGCACACAGCAAGGCGGCGCCGGAAGCTGGCGCTGCCGGTGGAGGGTGGCGGCGCTCGCAGATCGTGCTTAGACGACGGTAAGCGCGACGATAGAACTATGCTGCTCGGATCGCATTACAGAGAGTAAGTCAGGCATGTATTTAGACTGCGGCGACCTCTAGCGGCGGCGCGATACATACAAACACTTGGCAGTGTCATCAAGTATGCATCATTATGTATACAGTAGCAACGCTGTATGAATAGTCACCAAAAAGGTGAAAGACTCCGTGGAACTAACAACGTCAGCTGCCCGCCAATAGCGAGTTCAATACAAAAGCCGTCTGTGAGCCGTCAGTGCTCCCCGGCGTGGTGAGGCCCGCGTCGGGACGTACCCGGCGCGGGCGCGGGCGCGGGTCCGAGTTGCGCGCACGTGGCACGTTCTGTGTGACGGACGGATCACGCGACGAGCACCACCAGGACTGACACGTGACACTGCTCACTCACCGACTCCAGGTACGCATAACGTTACATCAATTGAGTGGGGGCGGACCAGGACGAGCTCGCCAACACCGACACACACATACATACGTGTATAATGTATGAGCACGCGCACGCGCACGCCAGGAGCTCTATTTTTGATTCGCTCTACGCGCCGCGAGCGCTCGATTTCTACTGATTTCGTACGACCTCCGGATATTTTTGAATCGCTCTTCTGTTACGAATGGTCTCACCCACTCGTCTCTGGAACTCGTCGAACGTGGACTTTGTCTTTGACGTTACATTGATTGACAGTTCCTTCAGTACTGAGAACTTTGCGTTCCATTTTCGTTGCGCGAATTATAGAATAGAATATAGAATAGAAATCGTTTAATCAGTAACTGTGGTGGTTTGCTCGCAGGCAATGTTGTTACGTCATTATAAAAGTACAGCACATTTACCCATATTGATGGCGTACAAAATATTTAATTACATAAGATATCTGCTACTTTATATACAACCCTTTCTCTGAGCCACACGGTTAATTTTTTCGTAAATAGTCGTTTTGGTAATTCTTTTTTTATATATATTACCGGTTTAACAATTTAAGCGAATGATTACAATAGAGTTGATTTCACTTTACAGTTTTATTATTTTTTAGCAAAAGGTAAATACTTATTAGGAATATAATAATTATTGTTAAAATTTGAAGCTACCTTTATTGTTGCGATAGTTACAGGTTTTATTTCTCTGCGTGAAACGGATAAAATTAAATATCAAGTTATATATGCAACATCGGAAGCGAATGATTCAAAAATACGGTAAAACTGTTTTCATGCGGCTTGTAGTCGATCGTCACACGAGCGAATCAAAAAAAGAGCTCATTGCTAACAACACTAATAGAAATCATCTACGGACATGTGACACTCGTAAACTGCACGATAATTCTAAGGTGGTTGTCCCATGGTTTAGTGTAAGGTGTAAAGCGCTGCGCATTTAATATAAACCAAGTTTGATGATATATTATATGTTAAGCAATCAAAGTCAATGATATGTTATATGCATTATTTGTGAACCAATATCTGCAGGTCAGGTCAGACAGTCACGTCAACGATCAAGTATATAGCTACAGACTCCACGTGATCAACCACCCACCGCCCACCGCCCACCGCCCACCGCCCACCGCCCACCGGCCATCGAAGTACTGTGAACTGTAATGCTGTATCGCACCACCGGCAGTGGTAATCTGGTAATAAATTGTTTCTTTGCCAACACAATTTATTACCAGATCTCCTTGTTGGTGTCGCGAGCCCCGCGGTGGTGGTGGTGACGCGAGCCCCGCGGTGGTGGTGGTGTCGCGAGCCCCGCGGTGGTGGTGGTGACGGGAGTCCCGCGGTGGTGGTGGTGACGGGAGCCCCGCGGTACAACGACGGTCATGACGCTCACACGAAGTAACTATTGTTAACTAGAAACTTGAACGATAATCATACAATCGAGGCCCTGCGTATATTTGTCCGGAATCGCGGATCTAACATTGACTTTCATTTCAGAATATAATAAATATATGATCAAACTGGGTGCGTCTGGGGCTGCGCAGGGCTGTACTGGCGGCCATCTCGCCGTACGTGCTGCTCGCAACTGTCAACAGCCGGCAGCTGGTGCTGCCTCCTGCTGGTGATGCACGCACACTTGCATGCTGCCGGTGCCGGCAGGAGACGGTACGTACAATGAATACACTGTTTACAATATCTTTAAAGTAATAATAATTAGCGAGCCAAGTTGACAGTCGCGAGCGTGCCTAGTCACAGGGTAGAGATGTAACATGTGTACAATGTAGGCACGCGAGCTAGGGGGTGTCGAGGCGGGGGCGCGGGCGGGGGCGGTCCGTGCTGCACGTGCTTCGTGACCGAACATTACTGATCAACTACTACTGCGCCGCACTGGCAGCTGGAGCTAGGAGCCGCACGAGCACCGCCGGCTGCCGGCGCAGTCGTTACTAACCATCTTGATGTCGCTGATCGTGGTGATACTCCTCACGAACAGGTTTATGCTTACGATAGCCGGACCATCTGTCGCAATGGGAACACTCTTAAACATATTAGAAGAAGTTTAGTTGATACTTGGACATGATACCGGCACGGACGCGACGCGAAGCACACTGTGCAGATGAAGGGGAGGGGAATGCATGAGCGCCGCGACAATGAACTATGTACTTGTTGGTTCCTGAGACACGAGTCACGATCCTCGACACAAGTACAGTAAAGTGCTGGTTGTTTAATGTTAGAAAGTATTGTTGCTCGGGTGATATAACATTACTTACATTACATTGATCTACTACAGACTGAACAGCACGGGGCTCTATCCCGGGACTCTACACGTCCAACCGGAGACGGTGGTCAGTGCAGTTAATAGATATCATCCTCCTCGCAGTTGCTAGTGACACTTCATATTGTATAAGTATATTGCACTGGAGGAGTGCACGCACTCAAACATATTTGGTAATGTACAAGTGGGGTGTCAGATGAGCGCAGGCGCCGCGCGGAGGCTGCGCTGGTTCCGCCGTTGTGTCATCATCAGTGATTAGCCACTCCGCTCGCCCTCCGGCTCCGTGACGGTGTGGGCAGCTGTCTATAGACCTTCTCGATCTCTCTTAAAACATTCGTCTTCTGCTGTCGGTGTCGGTCTTCAGCTTCGTCAGTTGGCTTTGTCCTGAAGACATATACTTTGGAGCTTCTTAAGTGCGCGAAGCAGCAGTAGATTATAAATTATTATTATTATTATTTATTTATTTCAGACATAGTCCATATTTATGTGTTAGTGGAAAAAACAAACAATGTTAACCTAACAAAGACGTCAATAAAGATTTGCAACTTTACTTTGAAAATAAAGAATAGTAATTTGCCTTCTTGTACGTTTCTCATTTGTATTGATGTTTGCTTGTATTGATGCAAGACTCGTTTTGTTCTGCCAGTGAGTGCTTCCGTTGCCGGAGTCGGCGTAGAGACAGTCTCACACACACTCGTCGTTTGTCTTCGATGGATCAAATAATATGTGTGCGTTCAAGTATGAACTGGTGATTGTGCTCTGAAAATGTGAAAACTGTATTTTTCTAAGAAAAAATATATTTAATCAAAGTATGTACACATTTCTGCCATCTCACGGGAAGGTCATTTAAACCTTTGGACCTGAACCTTTGAACCTGCGGACCTGCAGTCAACAGTGTGAAAGTATTTTGTATTGATTTCTGGTAATATTTTTTTTCTATCTAAGAAATTGTCCAAATCGCGAATAAAAATGTTAGTCGGTCCGTCGAGTATGTCTCACTGTGGGTCCTGCAGTGTTGAGACTGTTTCTCGAGCTGCGTGAGGTCTCGCGTTACCGTGTAGCAACAGCGGTGCCGATCGGTTGTCGAGTCCCGCTGCGAGGGTCGCCACCATCGTTCCCAGGTCAGTACAATCAACTGACGCCTATTGTGGTTGCTCGCCCGGGTCTCAGGAAGCTGTAGTGAATTATAACATGAACTGACCTCGGAACTGTTGCCATCAGTTTTTATGGGTAACCTTCTCTTTGGGACATTGTTGCGTCGTTCAACCTGGAGTCGGCGGCTGCGTTGCTCGCTTCCAATTATCGTAAAGAATCCACTTTTCATCGCAACATGCCTTCACTGCTGCACCGGTGCGACGCAGTAAGGCAAGCTTCAACGCTTGCTTCTCTTTGCAGGACAGTAACAGCATGGGGCACCCATTTTTCAAGCTGTTTTATTTTATCGATTTGATGCAAATTCATGCTGCTAATTCCTTGTTGGTTTGATAAGCATCGTCTTCTACCGCAGCATTCAATTCATCGTTGTTCATATCAGTGAGTGGTCTGCCTCGGGGTTCATTGGAAGCCTTCACTTCAAGTCGCAGTTTCCACTACGAAAGCGCTTAAATCAAGAATGCAGGGTTCGTTCGTCGGCCGGCTCCTCCCCAAGTCCTCTCGCATTGATATTGGAACACGTTTCCGCTGCGCTAGTACTCGTATTCAAAGATTACTATATTTTTCAATGAGTCCCTCTTTACTTAAAAAGCCGAATGAAAAAACTATTGAAAGTCAGACAAGCAGACGTTGTACATTTTTCGAATGTATATAGTTGCAGTTGTGAAAACAGAATCTCTGTGATTATTTGGGGGGCGAGTGTGTGCGGACGAGTGCCCCTCGCGTGCGAGTGTCGACCTCTGCTCGCGGGCAGCGGGGCGGGCACTCCGCTCGTTGCTCCCGAGCACGTGGCGTCATCTAACAGTCCGATATAATCTTAACTCCGAGTACAAAACTGAATGTGGAAGAAGATTGTATTTGTCCACTATCACTCCCGTGGAAGTAGGACACATACATGAATAATAATCTGAGAGAGCGATTTATATTTTAATCCAACCGAAATTTTCCTTCTCTTGGATTCGCTACCATCCGTTTTAATTTACTTAAATGCTTGCTCACTGAAATTTTAAATCATCACATCGTAGAGAGTACAATAATCCCTGGTATCAGTTTATAAATATAACATCAGATATAAATTTATATGTATATTATAATGTTGGATTCACCAAACCGGGACCTGAGGTGGAGGAGAGGAGATGATGTGACAGGCAGACATAGTAGGTGGGGCAGATGATCGTGGGGCTGACAATGTGATTAAAAGAGGTTGCGCAGTTTGTCGTGAGTCTGACAATGTGGCCAGAGGAGGTGGGATAAGTAACCGTGAGCCTGACAATGTGGCCAGAGGAGGTGGGATAGGTAACCGTGAGCCTGACAATGTGACCAGAGGAGGTGGGGTAGGTAATCGTGGGGCTGACAATGTGGCCAAAGGAGGTGGGATAGGTAACCGTGAGCCTGACAATGTGACCAGAGGAGGTGGGGTAGGTAATCGTGGGGCTGACAATGTGGCCAAAGGAGGTGGGATAGGTAACCGTGAGCCTGACAATGTGGCCAGAGGAGGTGGGATAGGTAACCGTGAGCCTGACAATGTGACCAGAGGAGGTGGGATAGGTAACCGTGAGCCTGACAATGTGACCAGAGGAGGTGGGGTAGGTAATCGTGGGGCTGACAATGTGGCCAAAGGAGGTGGGGTAGGTAATCGTGGGGCTGACAATGTGATTAGAGGAGGTGGGGCAGGTGATCATGAGTCTGAAAATGTGACCAGAGGAAGAGGGGCAGGTGATCGTTGTGTGTCATAAGTAATGGGTCTCGACTCACCGGTTCCGTTAATGCCTGAGGGTCGTATGCGAGCGTCGTACCGTCCCGGGCCCAGGATCTGGTCCAGGATCTGCTTCTCCTTCTCGCGGAAGTTGATCTTCCCGACGGTGCAACTGGACAAGACAACAAGTGATGGTGAGTCACAGATAGCATCGCAAGTACACTCAGCACTACCAATGAAGTGTTTACAGGACGCTCGGAGCCCGCGGGGACCCAAGAGCAACGCACGATGCTCATCCAATGCAATTCGCATTTATTTATGGTACTAATTCATTAGCGATAAATGATTGAAGAAAACCTAATACCAGAAAGCAGGTGCCTCAATGTGTTTCAAATACAAGTATCGGCCGCGAGACTACGGAGGCGGTCACAACTCTGCCTGTAAAGTCAATTATAACTTGAACTAGGGACGCCAGAGAGAGCTGTTTGACAGAGCTTTGAACCGGACGAAGGGTCCTCTATAATTCGTTTAAGAGGGTATGCTGTTGTCAAAGCGCCCATACAAACGTAGTCCAGTCATATTTTGAGTATAAAGCTATGAAAATGAAATTTTCAAGACACAATCTAAAAACAAATATCTGTGTCGGTGGTGAGTCAGATTTTCGTTTAAATATATACTTCCAGAGTTACAGGGCGTCAAAGTATTGTATTTTTCGGTAATAAAAAGCCCCAACTTTGAACCTGATTTACAAGAGTATGAATCAATTTAGAACAATTTGTAAAAACCACCGACATCTGAAATTTCATTAGTATACTGTATTAAAAAAATGGTTACATAATATACTGTATCCTTCAAATGATCCTTGGACTACGAAACATCCAAATAACGGGTGGATAACTTCGCGTAGTGTATGCTGTCTCACCGTACGCGATCGGGTAGGATAAGGCTCGGATAGGGACAGCTACAAAACAATCCAAATTTGAACGCGGCCACGTGGTCTAACCACCATGCCACGCCATCAATATCTGCGAAGACTGTGCCGGGCTGTGTGCGGGGCTCGCGGCCGAGCGTCCAGTGCCTTGTGTCAGTCGCTGCCGCACACAGTCTGTTCGGGGCTGGCCTGGTGTCCACCTGAGAGTGATGTGTGCGGGGCTCGCGGCCGAGCGTCCAGTGCCTTGTGTCAGTCGCTGCCGCACACAGTCTGTTCGGGGCTGGCCTGGTGTCCACCTGAGAGTGATGTGTGCGGGGCTCGCGGCCGAGCGTCCACTGCCTTGTGTCAGTCGCTGCCGCACACAGTCTGTTCGGGGCTGGCCTGGTGTCCACCTGAGAGTGGTGTGTGCGGGGCTCGCGGCCGAGCGTCCAGTGCCTTGTGTCAGTCGCTGCCGCACACAGTCTGTTCGGGGCTGGCCTGGTGTCCACCTGAGAGTGGTGTGTGCGTCGCCAACACATCGACGGACACACACGGAGGCCAGGAGGCCATACCAAGCAACTTGATTGAAGTGAGCTTGTTACACATCGAACTAGTTACAATAAGCACGTCATCTTATATTTATCGTGTAGAGTGTAACCCTGGTGGCAGAGCTCCGACATAGTCCTCTGACATGGCTCGTACAACGGATTTACGTGACTTCTAAACCATGGAATCATCTTACTTTTCAGACGTCATAATTGTAGTATTTAGGTTTATAGCGGAGCTAAATGATACACTCATGACGTGTGAACAAAGACTGATTTATTAACGGTTATTTTTTGGTTACCCACGTTACTTATTTAATTAATATACAACATAAGAATAACCACATATAACAATAATTTAGTTATAATCTTAAATTATTTTGTCAATTTCCCTTCTGGGAATCGAACCTTCCGCGTGTGACTCAATCTGACGCTTGTATAATTGCGCCCTGGAGGTGGCTGTACAGCATACACGCGGCTGTGTGAGCGCCCGGGCACTCCCAGCGATGCTCGTGATCACGTAGCGGTGGGTTATATACCCTTATATTTATTTATCACCACAACGTACAGTACACATACATGTTGCAGAAAAAAACCTTAGAAGAAAAGACAAATTAACAATGACACCATGACTGATGACCATGTCGGCTGGTGCGGCACCAACGACGACGTGCGCGAGTACAGTGACAGCCGTGGGTCGGCGCTGCCATGTTCCCATGCACTGTATCGCTGCGTATCCTCTGGTCAGCCACATGGCTGCTCGCGTGGCTTGCTGGCAGTGGGACGGTGGTGCGCCGATGGTGGTGGACCGGTGAATCGCATTCGATGGTTGCTCCTGCACTGATTACAGTGCATATATAATTCCATAGTTTCATTCCTCTCGTCTTTGGTTTACTTCCGTGCCACTGCACGAGAACTTCGTGGAATCGTTTTACATTGTGTTCACCTTAATTTTTAGATTGCACTTTGTGAATGTAGAATCCGATCTAAAGGCGTTCTTTCTAATTATGGCTTCGTCTTGTTGCAACTGATAGTGCCTAATTTTGTTTATTCTTGCCGCTTTAAGTTTGAAAGGTCTCAGGTTATTTTATTTTGCAAAACATATAATTTGTAACACTTACATCGTTATTTAATATAATCGATTATCGTCTCGAGCTCAATCGTAATAAAATTATAAGTAAAATATGGGTTTGAGGTCTGCTTGTATTAAAGTTTAGTACAAGACTGTTACATAACTTGTTGTTGCTTTGATTAGCGCGGACAACGGAGGGCACAGGTCCTCGCTGTGTACAAGCGGCGCTAGATAATACTTCCTTGTTTGTGGATGGTTTGTGTAACACAATGTCCTCGAACAGAACTCGGCGCAGGTTTCTGTGTCGTAGAAACGTCCTCAGATGCTCTGTACAAACACGTGTGTGACGTCATGAGGATGTACCTCGCATGATGTATGTAGAGCAGGAGACATATGACCAGCGTGCCGCGCAGGTACCCGCGGCTCGTGGACATCCCGCCCCCCCGCCCCCCCCCCCCCCCTGATCCGCCTGAAACAACACAAGAACACCACTGTAGAACAAGGGACACGCGCGCGCGGTCCTACACACACATATACACACGAGCAGCGCCATCGACAACAATCACGTGCTAGGACAGACAGTACATACAAGACAGTGGGACCACGCCAACACATCAACTGGCATTGACGGGGCGCACTTACGCGACGCGTTTGTTTTCTAGAATCGAGCGTACTCCGATGTAGTTTGCATTTACGATAAATCCTAAAATATTCATTTAAATTGGATGAAGTAAAGGACTGTAATCTCTATGAAACATTTGGGTGACATGAAGGACAAGTGTAATTATATTATATTGCATTAAACAAATTATAAATAAGTATCATATATTAGTGCAAACGTATTATTAGTTTATAGATTATATGTTGTGAATGAATGATGCATATAAGTTACGTTATTTATGTATTTTCTATACTCAATTTTTAGTCTGCAAATTTTTAAAAAATTAAAATGAACATATTTGTGCCGACGCGTCATGCTTCATTTCACCCCGCGACGAGGCGAGGAGAGGGGGAGAACAAATACAATACTTGAACCTGCTACAAGCGCATGCGTGATTGCTGTTATTCTATTGATGCAGGCCCCTGCAGGTCATGCACTAACAACTAGGTGATGTTCTCTCTGCAGGGACACCGGCGCACTAATACCATACATACCATAAGTAAATACATACAAGATACAAAATGTAGCAACTTACAGTTTGAAGTTTACACAGGGTGTGTATGAAGTATCACTCCTCCGCGGATCATGTCAAGCCTTATGCCAGCTTGTACATAGCGAGGGTCCATGCGCTACATACTACCTCACCTTGTCCATCATGTTGTATCATCACGCTTCACCATTATTTTATGATGTTAATGATAGTGTGACTCACTCACCTTATCCGTATCTCCGTATATCCGTATATCAAGTACAGCGCTGGCCACGGTCCGTGCACTCGCGTGTTAGAATACGTGCTCCCAAGACCAGACCAATTGTCAAAGTTATATATATATATATAAATGCTACTATGCATGTGCCCGTCGTTCGGGTACAGTAGCTCTGATTCGCTACAACTTTAAATGCACCATGACTCTGTCAGCGGGCGACGCCTCACGTTGGTTGTGCTCCAACCAACGGACATTGCTTGCTGCACAACACCTGCGAGTCATCAGGCTATGGCGGAATGTAGTTCAAAAATATGTACATAAATTCCAAATAACGAATTGTAACTCATTGGTACGAGCCAGGATTGAACGCAGACCTCGATTTTTGAAGGACTGACGCTCTACACAACTGAGCTACCACGGGTATTTTTAAACGCTCCATATTATTCGTAGGTTCACCGCATGTACCTAACCAACTACCTAACTACGTATGTGAACACACACACCAAGGCAATGTTAGCTGCTGGTGGTTGTACAAAGTTGAAACTTTATAACTGAACGAACCGAAATGAACCCAGGAAGTAAACAGTTGAACTATTCATTAGATAGTAATAGACCCCTCGAATTCGGGCTGGTTTGGTTTGACGAGTGCGAGTGACGGTTTAGTATTTTGATGAAGTTTTTTTACTTAAACTATATTTATTGTATGTGGGTATACTGCTATGAACCGTGCATGTGCTATACGTACACACACACACACACACACACACACACACACACACACACACACACACACACACACACACACACACACACACACACACACACAGATGCACTGCTTGCTGCAGGCGCGCGTGTTCGTAGGAAGCGAGCCACGGTGGGTAGTCGTGGGTTTCCAAAGTGTTGGCTTGGAAGTGCTTCAATCTCTACGCAGCTCCATATCCAGATTTTTAAAAGCAATAGTTTAGCAGATAAACGGACGGGGGGAAGCTCCATTCTGACAAATTTTATAACTTTTAAGCTTAATATTTCACACACGGATTTACGGATCCCTGGATCGAACAGTGTCAGTGTCAGTCTTCAATATTTCTCCTTAACCTAGGACTGCTGTAAGAAATTTCTTTTAGAAATAAGCTGTTCCTTTTGTATATATTTTTTCTGTTTTGTGTTATGTAAATATTTTCTGTGTACAATAAACTGTTTAAATAAATAAAAAAAAGTGTTGTTCCCAGGCGCTCAATATGTTTGAAAGACCTATTCAACGATATTACACACAGTTACGAGTATGTGAGCCAACCCAAATTTTTTTATTCATACTTTATTGTTATAATTTTAGTATCATCATCAATAAAGGAATAGTCCACTGCTGGACATAGGAGCGATGTGACCTGCCCAATCCCACTTCACCTCACTGACTTGTCGAATTAGTCTATGGCCGCTGTTCATCTACGGATTTCCTCATTCCAGATTTTATCACATAGAGAAATTCCGAACGTAGAAAAATTATTTAAATTATTATTATTATTATACACAATTTTGTTTTTAATTGGGCTTAAAAATAATAATTGAAAATATGAAAAAATAAATAAAAATAAAATCTTTTTTTTTGCTGACTTGACTATATTTGATATTGATTTTAATTTGATACCTCCAAGCATTTGTTAAAAAAATCTTGCCATACATACAGACAACCTCGCGATCCTTTAGAGGCTAATCTGAGTAGGGGAACATTGTTCATTTTTCAAATTTAGAATGTTTTCGTGAAAAAAGTTTCACTCTGGAATCCCACACCAAGCAGGTTTCATTTTAGTTCAAATTAGTTCCCCCTAATAAATCATTGTAACTGCTCGTAGCTATATACGTATCCACCAGGACCAGACAGACCGGTGACACTGATCTCTGACAAGTTCAATAAGAACAACAACAGTTTGGCACCGTTCGTCGGCGGCTTCGTCAGTTCTCGATCGGCAACAAGTTGTTCCGTCGCCACGACTTTATTTTATACTAGCAGCCCGTCCCGGCTTCGCACGGGGTAGACAATTATTTATTTTTGGAAATTTGGATATAAAACACTTTTTTTCACAAATATTTTTATTTATTAAAAATTATTATTTATTAATTATATATTAAAAAAAATTATTTCAGTGCCCCCTCCACCCCGCCCGCCGCGATGCCCGGCGCGCTTTTCAGACTGCATCGCAAACAACGGCCACGGCGCTATGGCGGTTTTGTTTACTGTTTGAATTTTTTAATTCGTAATATCTTTTGAATGGAAAGTCCAATTTAAATAATTTAAAAACTATTTTATAGGTAGTTAAATGGTCTTGACCATAAAATAATTTATTTGGATAAGGATTAATATAAACACATAAATAGCATGGTTTGAATTTGGTTAGCATTTTCATTAATGTTTAAAATGAAAAAAGTTGTTGTAGTGACATAACTACAATAGTTGGACATATGCTACCGCGGAGTTTTTTGTAGACATTATGATGTTCTTCAATATTGTTGTACATTATTTTGTTCTATCGCTAATAGTTTCGGCACCGCATTCGACGAAAGACATTTTAAGACTCCTTTTTCTACACCTTCGGTTACATTGTTCAAATTTTACCAAGGATCCCTAATTTTTTTCAAAATGAAATGTAGCCTATGTCGAATTGGAAGAATGTAGCATTCTATTGGTCAAATAATTTTTTAAATCGGCCCTGTCCTTTTTGAGCCTATTCATTACAAACATACAAAAATAGGTACAAATCTTTCCTCTTTATAATATTAGTGTAGATGTAGATAAAAAAACTAAAGTGAATCTGACTCTCCGTTACGACGTAAAGGAAAGACAACCAAACAAAATCAATTTCGCAATATTCGTTTGGATTTGGACCTTTCAATGGAAACTGTGAGTAAATCTGCTAACAATTTTTCTCAGAGATCATTGAAGGTATGTGCCGGTTTCGTGGGCACCGATCCAGTCGGAGCCGTCGTCGTGAAGCGAGCCCCGGGCGTCGCTCGCGTCACAGGCGCAACATCTAACATTGTGATGGAAGTTATCTTACATTACATTGTAATGGAGGAGGATTAAACATAAGTGCCCGCCCACCAGGCTTGTGTGATGGCAGTTAAAAGTTATCTATACATATTAATTTCAAAGTCCTTGTTCAGTTCAGAAGCTTGAAAACATCTTCCAGTGCAGTGGTGAAGAGTTTCGGGGATATAACGTCACCCTGTCTTACACCTTTCTGTACTTGGATCGGTTTCGTGCATTCATCCTGTACTCGGACGGACATTGTGGCTTTATTGTATAGACATTCCAACACTTCGATGCAGCGATAGTCAATGTGGCACCTTTGGAGAGACTGAAGCACTGCCCAAGTCTCGATTGAATCAAAGGCTTTCTCGTAGTCCACAAACGCCAGGCATAATGGCCGATTATACTCCTCGGTCTTCTGTATAATCTGCCGGAGCGTATGTATGTGGTCTACGGTACTGAAGCCTTTTCGGAAACCGGCTTGTTCGGGAGGTTGGAAGTCGTCAAACCTGCGCGCTAGTCGGTTCGTAATGACTCTCGAAAACAACTTATAAACGTGGCTCAGAAGGGATATCGGTCGGTAGTTCTTCAGTAAGGCATTATCGCCTTTCTTAAAGAAGAGCACCACCACGCTTCTGCTCCACGCTTCTGGCGTGCAGCCTTCGTGTATGACGGACTGAAAGAGCTTCTGAAGGACTACAAGTATCGGTTTTCCACCCGCTTTCAGAAGCTCTGATGTGATTCCCTCTTCACCTGCCGCCTTGTTATTTTTGAGTTGTTTGAGAGCCATTCGAATCTCATACAGGCTGACGTCCGGGATATCTTCGGTATAGTGTCGGGTAAGTTTGGCTCTTCGGTCACTCACCGGGCTTGCGCCTGGTCTCTGTGACGATGTGTACAGCTGTCCATAGAACTTCTCGATCTCTCTCAAAACTTCCGGTTTTGACGAAACAATGCCGCCCGTATAGGTCTTCAGCCTCGTCAGTTGGCTCTGCCCTATAGACAGATCTTTTGCAAACACCTTGGAGCCTTTGTTCCGCTCTATCGCGTCTTTAATACGTGATTTATTAAAGTAGCGAATATCTTGTCGCATCGATTTAGAGATCTGTCTATTAAGCTGCCTATACTCTGACGAATCAGCTGGAGACTGTAAGCATATGTCGCGTCTATCCCGCATGAGTTTGAGAGTATGATCAGAGAGTTTCTGGGTTCTATTTGCGGGACGGGCCTTAAAGAATTTAGACCCTACCGCATGGACAGTTTCCACGAGCCGATCGTTAATATCGTCAACGGTTTCGATAGCATCTAAGCATTGGAAGCGATTGTGTATTTCGAGCTGAAAGCTTTCGGGGTTTGAGATGTAAGCATTTTGAGGCCGGAGCGTAGACTTCATCAGTCGAGCTCTTTCCAGTTTGGTATTAAGCTTCAGTGTGCCTCGAACCATGCGGTGATCACTACCGGTTTTCACCCTGATGATAACTGAGACATCACTGAAGGTCTGCCGCTTGGTACTCAAGATGAAGTCTATCTCGTTTCTCGTGGAACCATCGGGGCTGATCCAGGTCCACTTCCTGTGTGGCCGCTTTTCAAAGAAGGAGTTCATCGCAAAGAGTCCCTCCTTCTCCATAAAGTCAGCCAGCCTCTGCCCCCTAGGGTTCCGTTGCCCAATCCCAAATTTCCCCACCCTCAGCTCATCGCCGTTCCTTCTGCCTAGTTTTGCGTTAAAGTCCCCCATGACCACAGTGTAGTGTGTCTTTGTGGAGTGTATGGCTCTAGATATGTCCTCATACATGGCCTCTACCTCGTCATCTGGATGTGACGAGGTGGGTGCGTAAACCTGTATAACCTTCAGCGAATACCGTTTGGTTATTCTGAGTATAAGGTACGCTACCCTCGTCGAGACACTCTCCACCTTCACTACATTGTTGACCAGGGACTTCCGGACGATAAACCCGACACCGCCCTGTGACGTTTTGTCGCCTTCCCGGTAGTAGAACAAGTTGCCCGACTTGAGGATTATCGTGTCCTCTCCCTCTCTTCGGACTTCTGATAATCCAATAACGTCCCATCGCAACTTGTCTACTTCTTCCTCCAGCTCCACGATCTTCTCGTCAGTCCTCAGCGTCCGCGCGTTATATGTCGCCAGGTCGAGTCGTCGTTGGTGGTAGCCGAATCTCTTCCGGAGCACCCCCTGCCCCGCCGTAACCGTGACCGCTACCGTAGTCAGGAATAGCGGGGCCGCCGGGGACTGGGGGCCGTAGTAATGGGCGTACTGCCATAAGGGGTTTTAGCGTAATCACCACGCTTGCTAGACGGGTTGGTGATCGCAGAATTCAAATTAGTTCTTCAGGAGGTGTAGGTTTTCCCTTAGTCGCCTCTTACGACACCCACGGGAAGAGATGGGGTGATTACATTCTAAGCCGGAACCACACGGCATCAATCAAGGATAAACAGGGTACAATCAAGGATGTAAGTTTATATGGAAGTCCGTCACTTTCGAAGATAACATGTAAATTTGCACGCAGCTTTTCGGTCAAAAATAATGAAATACGTGTTTCACAGGTTTTGTGCGGGTGGAAAGGGGATGAAATTTTGGGTGAGAACAGCATGATGAAAATAAAATTAAGGATGTTGTGTTTTAGCGTTTTTGAAAAATCCAACCCTTAAAGGGGAAAACAGGGATGCAAAATTATTTTAAAGTTCGTCGATTTTGAAGATAATGCCATGAAAATTGGTAAGTGTTTAGATTAGAGACACAGGAACAGGTGTTTCACGGATTTTTAGTGAATTTAGAAAGGTAATTAGTTTAGAAATAATTATTCGTTGACGTAAAGGACTGGAAGTGTCACGTCAGTTTGATATTTGTTATGTGTAGTAGTTCCCATGGGATAAATTCTAAAGTCCATGCGTAAGTAAATTATTCTTTTTTCAAACGATAAATTAAATATTTTTCAACGCAGAAGTACAATACTTAATTATTTCTTTAAAAAATACGAATGCAGAAATTCGGCGGCGGTCGGGGGCTGGCGGGGTAACGAACCATCATGACCGGTGATAGTTTTCCCCAGTTTGTTGATAGTGTCGCCTAATGTATCGTCACGCCGCTGCACTGCACTACACTGCACTGTCAGATAGATCCTGCCTCAATAATACAATCAGCTTTTCCCAATGAAACATGTAATGTAGTTCCTAAATGTTGCTCTTCAATAATGTTATTATGAGTTTGTCGTGAGAGCAGAGTGCCGCTCAGCAGGCGGCGGCCCGCGGCCCGCGGCCCACGCGCGCGGGCCCTCGCGACGACGACGGTTATTATTTTAATGTTTGCGTGTCGATATCTCGTATGTAAGCACAGGTAGTGGACTTATTTCTCGTTTGTTAGTTCATTAAGCAACATATACGATCCCTGGGCGCAGTCGCAGGTGAACTGTACGGTCCCTCCGTGGGGCGCTAGAACATGGCGTACATGATGCACCGGCACGCGGAGAGTGCAATCAATACGTGTATCAAAGTATTACTGACTAAAGTCAAACGTAATCTTTGACCGGAGCCGAGGACGCTGTGTGCTGTGGGGGTCCCTGTCAGGTCCCGTGCCTCGAGAGGCTGGAAGGAACCCTCACAGGATCAGTTTGTGGTCTGTCTGTCAAGAGCCGTCTTCCCTGTAATGCGTGCAGTGCAGGTGTCTTGTTCAAATTAATACCACATACTCAAATGTGCAGTCCCTTACATTTGACTACCGACAATGTAAATACAATGAAAAACCAACTTTGCGGTTACATTACATACCCGCTGTCAACTGCAAAGTAAAGTTCAAATATAAAAATCATGTTTGTTGTAAGGGGGGCTCCCTTAAATATTTATTTTATTCTGTTTTAAGTATTTGTTGTTATAGCGGCAACAGAAATACATCATGCGTGAATATGTCAACTGTCTAACGGTTCATGAAATGCAGCCTGGCGACAGACGGACAGCGGAGTCTCAGTAATAGGGTCCCGTTTCACCCTTTGTGTACGGAACCCTACAATGAGACTTAGAGGTCAAAGCAATCAAAAGATACGTCAATGCATGCCGCGTGAGTGGACGAACAAGGAATCAACACCCCCCCCCCCCCCCCTTCCTAGTGCATCTACAATGATGACACTTGGCAAGAAGAGACGTGTTACTGCACAAGTACAAGAATAAAGTATAATTATGTAATTATATCACATTAAAATCGCTTTTACGATTACAAACTGTTCTTTCGCCCGGCCGTGTTTGTATTTAAACCATTTATTTACCACAGACCAATTACACATACAAACACACACACACACATATATAAAACTAATTCAAACATTTACACATTACTATAATTATATATTAAAATGAGAAGGTTCTGTGGCAGGAGCTGTCTCAGTATCCGTTATGCAGTATTTCCATGTGTAAATTATCAACAATTGTTCGTGTTTCGCCTTATTCTTATAAATATGACTTTCAGTATGTTAATTATTCATATTCTGTACAGAACCCTCGTTGCGCGAGTTCGACTCACACTTGGCCGGTTTTTAATATGCTCCGTCAATAAAAACCTAGGCCTTGCTAAACTAATGTAACACTATAATCACGAAGTGATGAACAAATTATTGTGAAAAATTTCAAGGAATGGCCATATTGGAGTACCGAGTAGAGCAGACAGGTCTACGAGTATATGATACAGCCGCGCCGTGCGGCGCACGCGACCCAATCATGGCTGACCAACGAGCCGCATTGTCGACAACTCAGTTCGTAGGGTTCCCAATAAATGTGAACGGATAATTGTAACGTGCATGCATGTGTTCCTTGTACAAACGCACACTTTATTTGCGATCGGATTGAACACGCGCACAGCATCCGCTAATGGAGTCGGTGTATGTCTCAGAGACGCCCGCGGCACACGGGGCACAGGTTCCCACCGGGAGACGAGTCTCGGCGCGCGGCTTCAATGGGTGTAGTTATGTGCCGGTGATGGATATCTCGTCGCGTCTCGACTCGCCGTCGGCCCGTCCCGTCCCGTCTCGGCCCGCGATGTTGCTATTTATTTTGTGCAAACACAATAATAAATGAACGTCTAGAATGTCGCGCTGATTGGATGTTCGCCAAGTGTGACAACACACGCGCGCAGCTCGCTACAACACAGCTGAGGTTACAGATCGCCGGAGCATGTTCCGAAATGACAGGGAAATGTGTAACATTCGCGAGGAGTGTGCTGCCGGTGAGCGAGGGTCGCGGGCGCGGGGCGAGCGAGCGCAGGGCACGTTGAAACGTTCACGTTGTTTTATAGTATGTAGATGTACGGTGTCCCAGGCGAGGGCGGCCCCCGCCTGGCTGCAGCGAGACACCTACTGTATGTGTATATATTCGCACAGACCGCATAACTCGCTCCATATACGTACGTGCACATGGTTCGGGTGCGATATGTTATATATTCTACGAGTCAATTCATATTACACACCACAGTTTATAGCACAAACTGATGTTACATAATTTTAATCAAAGATGTTATTTACAAGTAAAATTGTGAAATGAAATGAACGAAAATCGAGAAAAAAAATCTATAAACTTACCCCGGGCGGTCGGTCGTCACGGTCGCAGGCCGCGCAGAGGCCGGACTACACGCGACGAACCTCGAACTTCAATGTTTTTTCAAGTTTTGAATCAAAATCACTCGTCGACTCAAAGAAACGTACGAATACGGTACTGGAGTGTGGCGCTGACGACCGCCGCGCGCCGGGGCCCGAGAGCGACTGCACCCACCGACCGACGTCGCACACTGATGCACGTGCTAGCAGGGCCCACGCAGCCAGGGGGACGGTGCTTCCCCTGGCTGCCTCCGGACGCATGCGTGGCCCGCTGACCACTCCTGCTGCACCGCCCCTGCATCCTGCAGCTACGCCCGGGCGGGTGAGGGGTGAGGGGTGAGGAACGAGGCGGTAACACCGACGGAAACTGATATTTAAAGTTTTGAAAGTAAATTTGCACTCCTGAGAGAATTTGATTGCATTTTAAATGCAATATGAATTTATTAAATAAACTTGAAACGATCTGTACAGACGGTTGACGTCACACATACAAACTCGCTCCCAGGCTGCAGTTGTCAATCATTATACTTCCAATTAGGTCCCTATTCCTAGCGGCGTCCCTCAGGGGTCTACGTTGGGTCCACTGATTTTTATAATGTTTGTAAATGACTGATGATGATGAATACGTCCTTTAACCGCTCACAGCTGCTTGGCTGAAGGCGCGCAGAAGCCGCCGGGCTGCTGCGGGCGGACCGACCACGTGTTGCGCGTCGTCGTACATCAATCACTGAGATCTGAAGGCGGCTGAGTGCCGCGTTGTTTGCCGCTCGTGACCACCGAGGCATCACTGAATATCTGCCTCGTGGTACTCGAGACGAAGTCTATCTCGTGGAACCATCGGGGCTGACCCAGGTCAACTTCCTCATATTCAAACAGACAGATCGAAGCATCGACTTGTTTATATACCATTACAAGATCTAGACTCCATCTACCTCCCTCTGTGACCGCTCGTGTAACGTGGGTATGACATTTAGACCTGGAGAAGAAAAACCGGTCAAGTGCGAGTCGGTCTCGCGCACCGAGGGCTCCGTACAGAATATGAACAGGTTAACATACTGAAAGTCATAAATAAAATAGGTGCGGTGGTGTGCGCCGAGCAATGCTAGACCGAAGGAAGAAATGACAAAAACTCAATTGGAAACCACATGTCCAACAATTATGTAAAAAACTAAGCTCATCTGCATACGCGCTCTACCAACTGGCTCCTATATTAGACGAGGACGTTCTAGTCACAGCATAGCACGGTGTTGTTTCTTCGTATCAGATATGGAATAATTTTCTGGGGCAATTCAACTGACAGGGAAGTAGTGTTCCGAGCACAAAAAATGCATCAGATCGATGTTTAAGTTGAAATCTACACACAGTTGTGAACCATTGTTTCAGAAGTATAACATACTAGCTTCCGCCCGCGACTTTGTCCGCGTGTACTTCAGGATTTATTCTACTTGTTCGATAGGCATAGAAGGCATCTATCTCCATTTCCAGCATAAGGTACAAAATAGTGTTTATTCTGTTACGTAAGCTAATAGTTTAAAGAAACAAAAGATATTTCAATATCTGACGTAGTACATTCAAAAAGTCTTCACACTAATATTATAAACGCGAAAGTTTATATATACGAATTACATATTCTATGGTCGGTTGCTAGGCAACGCGTTTTTGTTATGCCAAATTGCCCATGTAATCCCACTAATATTATAAGTGTGATTTTAGACAATTTTACACAATATGTCTTTATAAATTATAGCCTATATGTTATTCTGATGTATAAGCTATGTTATTGTAAAGTTTCATTCAAATCCATTCAGTAGTTTTTCCGTGAAAGCGTCACAAACATCCAAACATCTAAACATCTAAACATCCAAACATCTAAACATCTAAAAATCTAAACATCTAAACATCTAAACATCTAAACATCTAAACATCTAAACATCTAAACATCTAAACATCTAAACATCTAAACATCTAAACATCTAAACATCTAAACATCTAAACATCTAAACATCTAAACATCTAAACATCTAAACATCTAAACATCTAAACATCTAAACATCTAAACATCTAAACATCCAAACATCCAAACATCCAAACATCCAAACTTTCACTCTACTGTAGTGGGTCAGTGACTGACGTACTGTAAGGTTGCATAGTGTCGCTGCGCTACATCTCCATTCCAACAAGGTACAGCGAACCATGGCACCGTATAGTTACAATTAGCTTGATACGATTTAATATAGATTAATCAATCCAGAGAATAAACGAGTTTGTATCGGACCAGGAGCAACGACGTTTCATTTGTAATAAAAAATAAAATTAAAAATTTTGAAAATACCCGCGACAAATGTAAATGTTGTATTGGGAAAAGGGTTAAATAATTTTTTGAGAAACCCTCGACTAAATGGAAGTAAGTAACGAGATAAAAAGAAGCTTACATATTATTACAATAATAAGTCCGACAAAATCCGTCGGGGGCTGCCATTCCCGTTCCTGAAGGAACTAAAATTTGCAGTTTTACAAATATGTCACTAGTTGAAATTACGTTGGGTACCTAATTTTTTTATGTAGTCTTGAATTGATACCGCCTTATTAACCATCTCCATTTTCTAATGGCCACACATTTGGACTTAACGGACTAAACCGGACTTACAATATGTAGGAACTGGATTCGATTCCCAGTATCTCTCTGTACTCGGTTTAGTTGGTGGTATAGGTATAGGTGGCATTTTCTATGTCTGCCTGGCTAGCTACCACCATGTTACTTAAGTCTGCCGACCAACAGCAGTGTTAATAGCACTGTTGTGTTCCGGTATGAAAGGTAACATAGCTAGCGCCTCATTACATTGAGGATTCTGGCGCTTACCATCCAATGAATGAAAGGAAGTGCAAACCCATCTACATTTAAAAAATGACTGCACCTATACGAGATAAAAAATTATTTTCTTACTCCTAAATTTTTTGTGGAAACGGATTGGAAACAGGAACTGATTAGGCAATGGCAGCCCCCGACGGATTTTGTCGGACTTATTATTGTAATAATATGTAAGCTTCTTTTTATCTCGTTACTTACTTCCATTTAGTCGAGGGTTTCTCAAAAAATTATTTAACCCTTTTCCCAATACAACATTTACATTTGTCGCGGGTATTTTCAAAATTTTTAATTTTATTTTTTATTTTAAGCTTTTTAGAGAGTCTAAAGATCGTGACGTGTGAAGTATCATTTCATGACAAACAATATGTGCAATTGTATTAAAAATCAAAGGTTTCCCTATCTGACGGAGTTTTTTTAAATGAATAATTTCGATTATCAGGAGTTCATGTACAGATGCTAATCACCAAATACTCTATAAAGAGCTCAGGCACAGTTTATTCGCCATGTTCCTTCACAAAGTTCCCCTCAAAGTTATTCTGCTCAATCATCAGATCTTTAAAAGTTCATGTGCAGGTTCTGCTCACAAAACACTCTCAAAAGAGCCCAAACACGGCTTACTAGGTATTTGCCTTCGCAAGGTTCCCTAGAACGTCGTTCTGATCCATCATCAGACCTTCAAAAGTTCATGTGCAGGTTCTGCTTATCAAACACTCCCAAAAGAACCCAAACATGGCTTACTAGGTATTTGCCTTCGCAAGGTTCCCTTCAACATCGTTCTGATCCATCATCAGACCCTCAAAAAATCATGTGCAGGTTCTGCTCATCAAACACTCCCAAAAGAACCCAAACACGGCTTACTAGGTATTTGCCTTCGCAAGGTTCCCTTCAACATCGTTCTGATTCATCATCAGACCCTCAAAAAATCATGTGCAGGTTCTGCTCATCAAACACTCCCAAAAGAACCCAAACACGGCTTACTAGGTATTTGCCTTCGCAAGGTTCCCTTCAACATCGTTCTGATCCATCATCAGACCCTCAAAAGTTCATGTGCAGGTTCTGCTCACCAAACACTTTCAAAAGAGCCCAAACACGTCCTAGTAGCTATAAGCCTTCGCAAAGTTCTCTGTCCCTCATTTTAAATAGTTAAAATCTTGATTGCAGCGCCCCCTGGTGAGCTAGCGCCATACCACCTATCTAAGAACCATCGCTGACGTATCAGCAACCCTTTACAAAAAAACCGCATGTAAATCGGTCAAACCGTTCTGGAGATAAGTGTCAACATTGGTTTGTATGTACACACAAACAAACATCCTCTCACCCTAAACGCATACACTGTCTCCGTTCCGTCGCGGGTAAAAATGAATCCCAGCATGTTTCAAAAGAGGTCAGAATTTAATAAACAGAAACAGCAGAGATAATGACTATGTACAAACACCAACAGCTAATACAGCTTTAATATAAACGCCAAACATATACAACAAGACACCGAGAAATGTAAGGCAGGAATATAAACGATTTCAAGAAAAACCTTAAAACTTGTAATGTAGAAATGTTATTAGGTTTTAAAATACTTTAATTATTCTTAAGTCTAGACATATTTTTGACATTCATATTTTTATGTTATTTAATGCTTGATTCGATAAACTGATCTTTAATTTTAATGCTTTATTTAGACATTTTATATTAAATTTGTATGCTCATACTCGTACCACCTGCAATATTTCCCAACGTTCACAAATAACTGATTGATTGATCCGGCATCCAGCATCCAGCATCCAGCGCATGACGAATAGACGCGCCATGGTCAACAGGCGACAACAGTTTGTAATCGTAAAATGGCGATTGTAATGAATACATTTTCATTTATTGTTATTTGTTGTTACAGCAGCAATAGGAATGCTCGTTCTGTCAGAATTTCAACTGTCTACATATTACGGATCATGAGATATAGCTCGCTGACAGACGGAAGGATGGACGGACAGCGCGGACCTAGTCCCATCGTTACCCCCACGTGTATCGAATTCTAAAAATGGGCCAACGCGCACGAAGGCTTCCGTACCGTTATCTATAAAAAAAAACTTGAGAGGTGTCAAGGGACACCCGGATGGAACGAAGTTCCTTTCGATTAATTAGTGAAGGAATTGTAATAAAATTTTACAAATTTTCAATAAGATTTGAACGGATTTTTAACATTATATTTTAAATATGGTTTTGTAGGTTTTTTCATTAGGTTTTTTATGTACGTGATACGTTTTGTTTTTAGCGACATCTGTCATTGAGTAGCGGCAACTAATCAGAGCCATCTGTCGTCACATAGCTGTACTGTTGGTATCGTCTTACTACTACGTACGTCGTACTAACAGATGACGCTAACTTACTATAGCAAAAAGTGTCGTGACAACTTTTCGTAAGAATTTTTTCCGTCTAGCCCCCTTTCACATGTCTTTTGTATGGAATCGTCTGTTTTATTCTGTTTTAATGGAATTTGTTGTAATAGCGGCAACAGAAATACGAGTACATAATTTGTGAAAATGAAAGAGAGCCGAATAAAAATAAACGAGTACATTTTCATTATCTCCCTTTGGCAATGTACAAAATGTACAAAAATTGGTGTCCGGTGCCGCAGGACACAAATAAAACCAATAGAGAGCCAGGATTACAAAGTGAACCGACATGAATACGAACCGCAGTAATATTGCGTGACGCGAGGCACGCGCGCGGTGCGGGGGCAGCCTCCCCCACCGCCCACCGCCCACCGCAACGGCACACAGTTAATGAGTGATTATCGCCGCTGCACACAACCACCGCACTGCACCCCGCCAGCAGCGGCTACCGACAACCTACTGCGATCACCACACCGCCTCACAAGCGTTCCCCTCACCGACAGCTCGTTGTGCTTGCTGATCTACACGTATGAAGTCCAGCAGTGGACTTGTGAACACGGTTACGAAGATGATGACATAACCATATTATTCCTCTTCCAAATATTGGCTGAATGCGCGATCTATAATGTAACGTATTACATCGGAGGGTCTGCATTGCACACGTGTTAAACTATATTTGGCAAAATATTGCTTTAGTTGAGATCGGACCCGCACTCGTTTGCACGTGAGTCATGTACTGCACTCTGCCCCCGCCTCGGAGATCATTATCCTCGGCTTTTAGGCAACCTTTGAAACGTAGCGTCGCTCGTACCGACCAGCACCGACACATGAAAGCGAACTAACGAGATTGCCGAGACGTCGCGGACCACAGGACCCGCCGGTTAACGACGTAGCGCATTGTCCAAACCAGATCCGTTCGTTAGCGATCCTCAGCTGACGTAGACGTCAATGTAACTACGAAGCTCACACATAAGACTACTTCAACACAGACACTCTAATCCTATCCTGCCTTGAAATAACACTCCGATACATACGAGTATATCCGAATAAAGTGACAGTCCTTTCGTGTAACAAATAAAGTATTTGTATCTATCTATCTTCAAACAATTATTGTTAGTTACTTCAGTTTATTTATTTTTTTACTTTTTTTTACTAGTTTACTACTATTGTTGCAGGGGACGCGCAGCGAGAGACCCGGCACGGCACGGCACGGCACGGCACGGCACGACGTGCAGCGCGCACACTTGTGTAAAGCGAGTGCAGCGGGCGCAGGAAACAGCCCACGTTCATTCTCTGGGAGCGCCCGCCATGACGTGAATGTCATGTTGTCGACCGCACCCGATCCGGGCCGCAGTCCCGCCAGGCTCCATGCTAGCCCCGCTTCTCTTATCCCCACCCGCGAGTACACCTAGCCCTATTCGCCCACGCCACCGCATTGTACATCCGGCCACAACGTCCCCCATCACCTCGAAATTCTACAACCGACGCATTGGGCGCTTTGGGCAAGTAGACGATCGAGTCAAGCCCGAGAAGAGCGCGGCAATTGTCTTCCGTAGACAGCTGCCCCTGCTCAATCTTCCCAATATTAAGATCTTCGTCAGGCCAGCTCCTTGGCGGGGTCAAGTCAAATATCTAGGCGTTACGCTAGATATGGGGCTAACATTCCGCCATCACGTCACTACCGCACGACGCCTCGCGTCTTCGTGCTGGGTCGCCTCCACCCTCTTCTCAATGCTCGCAGTAAAATGACCCTTCGTAACAAGGTTACATTTTACAATTCGTCCCGTCGTGACATACGCCAGCGAGGTCTTCGCCCACGAAGCTCCTTTTCACATTCTACGACTACAGAACCGCTTCATGCGCAAAGCTCATTTCAAGAAGGAGATATATGTACGGTTCTTGGAACCATCCCAATCCATTTGCACGTTCAGCGTCACCTGACGAGCCGGTCCCCGGCCGCAGGAGGCGCCCCCGCGACGTATGACCCGATCACCTTGGCTATTCAAGCACTATCGATCCGTCTTCAAACCAACACTTTGCAAATAATACACCAGAGACACACCTTCCCCTCGACGATGATAATCCTAGCGCTTACCGCAACTATCAGCAAATTTCGGGTCGATTTTGTCCGATCCCTTCATCACAGAGCAACGCGCTAAGCCGAGGACGAGCCCGAGCGGGCGCCCTTAGGCCTGTTGCTAGTAATAATAGTACCTGTTGCGCCTTCCGCGCTCCCCATTGTCCGGGTGAAGCAGAAGAGGCCGCATCGCACCGTGCGTCGAGGAGGGAGGAGAGGCGCCCGTGTCCCTGCTGGGCGCGTGACTCCTCGTGACTAAGAGAACAGTTGTTGTCTCAGCGCTCTACCGCGTTAACGCTATAAACGATGTCTACAGCAGATACATACAACATATGTACATGTTCATGTTACGTTACATTGTCATGTATCTTTATATAAGATGTGAAAAAACATGTGTTTACTTCTGCCGGCGGAGCTGCAGTTTGTATGCGTCGACCCGCTCGGCGCGCCGGGGACGTCTTAACTACTCGTACGTATTAGAATTAGTATTTGACACAAGCAATTACACCGCAGGCAGATCGAGACCAGCCTACGCGCATTAGTTAATGAGGTGAGTGGGCGGGGCTCGGCCCGGCCGTGCTTGCTACAGGCACTCGCGGCGCTGCGCTAGCACCATCAAAAACCACCGCAAGAAATCCGTTAGCGATTTTAATTCGACTCTCTGTCTCATACAATTTTCACCCCATCCGAAAGTAATATCCGAAACAAGAACGAAATAAAACCACTCTTGTGTTGTGGCTACCCCCCCCCCCCCCCCCCCCCCCTGCTGCACCATGACGTGCGATGCAGCCCTCCCTCCCCGGCTGTATGGTGCATGACATTTCAATTATTGAATATTCCAACAATCTAATTGCACGTGACAGGTGCACAAAGCAGCAGTAATAGGGTATGTACTCGAGTGGTTGTAAATTACTGCATTGTTTACGGCAAATATTAATCCGTAATTCAAAGGTCTCGGTGAGATGTTCATTTCAGATGAGATATCCAGATGACAGCTGTCGAACTGGAAACAATCCTTACTCGGAAATTAAAAACCGTGGACCAGTGGTGTCTGTACCAATGTCGCAGGTACTTGAGGTGTCGCAGTTGGTTTGCTTTACGACACACACACAAGGCTGGTTTACTAAGCAGCTCCCTCCGTCATGTAAAACATTTGATAAACGTTCCGCAGTTGTTGCCAGCACCCAGAGTGCAGCCGGCGCAGTTGGATGCACACGTGCACGCGTCGATTGTTCGCGCGTGTCAAACAGCGCGGAATGAATGAAACGTAACCTGCGTTTACGTAAAATTGTAGTAACAAATTTTGTCGTTGGTGGCGCTGTATGGCATGCAAAGAAAAATGTCGCCCAGAGCAGAATGTGGTTCGTCAATATTAATACATAATACCTATGAAAGAGTGAAAATGATCCCAATTTGCGTGCAAACTGAGATTTTAGGTCTTTTAATTTACAAACGCTTAATCCAGGATGTTAGTTGGTTGAAGGGTATTGGGTCCAAACACCTCTGTCCCGGAGACCCTCCTTGCTAGTTCGTCTGCAGCGTCATTTCCTAGTGAGCCACTGTGTCCCTTTATCCACTGCAGTGTGACCCGATTGTGTTCTGCAGCTGCTTCAAGGGCTGAATGACACTCGAGGATGACGTTGGAGTTTATGTTGTTGCTCCCCAGTGCCTGTAGGACTGAGGCACTGTCCGAGATTATGCGAATGTTCTGGTCTCGCACGTCTCTGGACAGGATGGCATTTGCGGCTCTAGTTATTCCTACACATTCCGCCTGGTACGAGTATATGGTGTTGTATTATCCTAGCGAGAATGGTCCCGCTCCTGTTCCTGTAATGGTTTTTGATCCATCTATGTATATACGAAGTTCTTTGATGCAAGAAGAGTCCTGTGATTCTTCCGTGAGTTGTGTGTTATAGTGCCTCTCGAATGTAAGGGTGTTTGGTATTCTGTCGCACACAGCTTCCAACATGGGTATCTCCTTAACTGCGTCCTCCATGATGCGCATGTGTGGTATCTCTTGTTGTGGTCTCCAGATGCCGGCGGCTTTGAGCCGTAGGGCTGCAATGGCGGCTTCTTGTTGCACAACTAGGTGCAGCGGTTGGAGGTTCAGCAAGGCTTCTAGCGCGGCTGTAGGGGTGGTTCTCATACATCCAGTAGTCGCTACACAAGCCAGGCGTTGTATGCTTTGTAGTTTGCTTTTTACTGTGGTCAGTAGCGTCCTGGGCCACCATACTACCGATCCGTAGGTTATTGTGGGGCGGATCACTGCCCGTCGACCTGCTCACCGAGTTGGTACACAGTTGACAGGTGTATGTACAGACACTGGCTGTAAGATCGAAACAGCGTCACTGTCAACAACGACAACGGCTGTCATGTGTAAACTAATGTGACATGACGTGATGTAACGGAACGAGCGTGTTGACACCGACATACAACACGATGCCATGACTCCTCACGGACAAACTACTAACTGCTATCTCTTATTAAAACTATGTATATATCAATACGTGAAACAAAAACTGTGTACCCCTTTTTACGAAAATTGCGTGGACGGAGGAGCACTGCACAACCCCAATGTGCTTTTAAAATTTTAAAATGAATTATGTTCGACTGTCGACCACCGGGCGACTAGTTTAAATGATTCATTATGTTATATTAGTTATATTGTTTGATATATAAACGCTTATCCCGCGGGAACAGCTACGATCGTGACAGCGGGATACGTAACAAGCGCATATATATGTATGTATATCCTTGTCACACTTTACAACTATCCTTATCATCATCACCGGCCTATATATGTCCCCACTCAGGAGCTCAGGCCTACTCTCCTTCAGAGAGCGTATCTACCTATCCTTATCAATCCGAAAACGACATTCTGTCGTGACTCTGAAGGCCAAGTGCGAACCCTTATCATAGATTTCACAAATCTAGCGTCAGCCGGGCCACCTCCTCCTCCATGGTATGCCACATCGACCGGTCCCGAGCCACTTGCATCCGGCGACTCCCGGCAACCTTCACCAGGTCGTCGGTACATCTAGTTGCTCGACACTCGAGAGCTCTAACTCCCCCATCGGTTGTCCGTTGTTCGTGCGATGCGACCGGACTATTATTACCACTTCAGATCATTGACTCGTCGAGATTCATCCCGGATTGTATCGCATATAGAAATCCCTAGCATACTCGTTCCAAGGCTCGCTGAGAGACTCTGAACAGCGAAGCTCTACGTATCGGCTCCGTATGTCATCCATCACTGGTCCGTGGCCTAGTGGTTGTGCTCGAACTCACATTCCGGAGGTACCGGGTTCGATTCACTGTGGGCTCCTATCGTACCCGGGTTGGTTGGCGGTCCGCCTGTGACGGCATTTGCTATGTCCGCCTAGCTAGCTTCCACCGTGCTACTGAAGAAGCCACGAAACAGCAGTGTTAGTAGCACTGTTGTGTTCCAGTATGAAATGCAGCAAAGCCATTATTACCATACAACGGCCTTATCGTCAATTACCGTCAGGTAGTACGAAGGCCAGGTGCAGACCCTTCATACATATTTTAAGATATATTTAAGATTTGTGTATTTTAGTATGTATATAATACATGTACCTATACATGCATATATTATATACAAAACACAAATATTTACTGAATGAGTTATCGTTTGGTGCCGCCGTCTGTCTGCCGCCTGCAGCCGCGGACAGGATGCATTTTATTTACGTCATACATCTAATTCGACGAGTGTTTGAGGAGGTGTTGTGGGGACCACTCTCCCTTTGTCTCCGTCGTAGTCGGGTATAACAACGCTACAAACTTCGCGCCGCTCGAGAAGGGCTCCTACCAGGGGTGAACAAGGCGTTCAAAGTTTGTTTCAAAAACGTAAACAATACACATTAGAAAGTTGGTAGACATTCTCTTCATACATTTCAATCTCTTGCCTAGAGAGAGTTTTCCTGAAATTCAAACTCAAAAGCTTTGAAATAGTGTTTCAAAGTAAAGTTAAAGTGTTTTGAAATATTGTCAACAGCTCTCTACGTGAGCTGTGATGACGTGATTCTCCAGCATTTGCAGTACGAGTAGTGCTGCACTTCCCTTTAATACATGAGAGATTATAATTTTTGACCATGTACTGTCTACCTGCTGAGGCCTATCACTACTGAGAATACGCGGTGAAGTGGGACACGTTAGTACCATCGTCCGCTGCATGGCGCCACTTGCCAGGTGCATGGCGGCTGCTGCCGGGAGGTGATCCAAGTGAATCGAACACGATAATGCTTGCACAAGAGCAATGAAAGCTCTTTTCTGTCGTTCGGTGGCCGATCACATTCTACCAAACAAACCCTTCCCTGGCGAGTGCAGGTAAGTAAACGAATACTTGTGTGAACCATAACTTCTAATTGTATCACAATAAAGTCTTTACGATTAGTTTACATTTGCAGTTGCAGCATGGATCAGTTTATATCACATAAACGACTGTACGGGTTCAGTCGGAGTCAGGTGGAGGAGGCAGTAGGCGGTTTCCGGCTGAGGACTGTTCGGTGTTCATTGCCTCGCCTTTTGTTTATATTATTGACGTGTGCGGGCCCCCGGTGCGCGAGCCCGACACACAGTTTTTTGTGGTGATGATACCTAACGACTTTATAAATCAAATTAAATTATAGTAAGACTGTTTGTTTCTATATTCCAATAAATAAAATAAAACCATATACACGACACCACTCGGTGTCATCAAGGAGGTTTTTATCCCGTCATCGATTACTATGTAGGAGATCTCTCCCTCATCGGTGACCATATGTAATATAGAGCTGCGTGGGATGGCATAAAGTCATGTTAAGTTGACCACTGGTGGCGGGGGGAGGGGGAGGGGCCGCGCCCACCGGTGGCCTTGTCTAGTTTATATGATACCGGTCATTCAGTGGATTTGGCTGAGGAATATATGATTGCAGTTGTGTTTGCAGCACGCTGCGGGCGTCCGTTGGACAGTGGTAATCAGGATGTGTGTTTAAATGATACAGAAGGTCGGTTAAATGACTTCAATAACACGAATAAGTTGTTGTGCTTCCTGCTGGAGCTGGGGGCATGAGTAAGCCACGCCACCCCAACACGCAAAATAGGCGCATCTGACGTCGAGTTGCGGAAACCTGCCCCGATTACGAATACGATGGGACATACGTTCAACTGGCAATCATCATCATCATCAGCCGGGAAACGTACACTGCTAGACATAGGCCTCCCTCATGGTACGCCACATCGACCGGTCCCGAGCCACCTGCATCCAGCGACTCCCCGCGACTCTGACCAGGTGGTCGGTCCACCTAGTAGGGGGACGGCCTGGTAGACGTTTCCCGGTACGTGGCCGCCACTCGAGAACCTTTACTCCCCACCGGTTATAGGTTCTTCGAGCGATGTGGCCTGCCCGTTGCCAATTGCCAACTGGCATTAGTTGAACAGATCCTAGCCCCTGAATACGGAGAGGTATTGAAGAGTAATAGGTGTGGTCTGAGAGCGAGCGCGCGCTGGTGACACAGGTGCAGGTCCTGGCGCAGTCTTCATGGTGAATGTGCGTCCCCGGGCAGGGCGCGGCGTCCGTCTGGAGCGACCTCACGTACCTGGTTACGGTGATGGTTGACGCGTCGGGGTGATCTGATCCGAGACGTATACACATGTGACACTCACTCACCCTCAGTCCTCGGCGGCGCGCATTGCTCCGGGCTCGCGGTCACTGCCGCTACAACTGCACCTATCCCTCGATACAGTTAAAGTTATTATTATTATTACATTCAAACTGCCTTACATCTAGAAAAAAGTTCCCTAGCTGGTAACAGGGCGCGGCAGTGGGGCGGGGGTGAAATCCGGGCCGCGAGGGGCAGTGTGAGTGAGAGGGACGGAACTAGAAGGAAGACAGAGAGGAGAGACTCCCATCCTAAAATTCTGTCATCTTATATTGATCGGAGACGCGCGCAGCATCCGTATCTTTGGTAATGAGGGTAAGATGTGCGCGACACAGGAGGAATGATGACGATCTCGCGCAGGTCATCATGATCATCCATTGCAGGGCCACTGCTGAACACAGGCGTACCACTACTTAGCACCAACTTTTAATTTATATTGTGACGGAATGTGCGTTACGCACAAGCCCTCGAAAACTGAACAACACCTTAAATTACAAACGATGGCCTGCCCCCACCACCACCCACCACCTCGACATAGTCTCCCCCTAGCTCAATACACTTTATCCAACGTTTCTCCAGCTTTTCGATCCCTTCAATATAATGAGACTTTGGTAACCCTTCAAAATAGGCATTGGTTTCGTGCATGATATCTTCATTGGAGCTAAATCATTTCCCATCCAGCCATTTTTTCAAATTCGGAAACAGAAAATAGTCGCAGGGGGCTAAATCTGGCGAATATGGTGGGTGAGAAAGCAACTCGTAGCGTAACTCATGGAATTTGGCCATGGCAACTGCGCAGGTGTGCACTCGTGCATTGTCTTGGTGAAAACAGGATTTTCTTCTTAGTTAAATGAGACCGTTTTTCTTGTAAAACTTTGTTAAAATCGTCCAATAAATTGGCATAATATTGGGCAGTAATCGTTTTACCCTTCTCTAGGTAGTCAATGTGGATTATGTCACCGTGCATCACAAAAAACTGTGGACATCACTTTATAATAATAAAACGATAAAACTGCTTTGTCCTTCTTCGGTGCAGGTTCGCCAGAAGCTATCCACTGTTTCCATTGTTGTTTGGTTTCTGGTGTGTAGTGTTGGATCCACGTTTCGTCTACTGTTATAAAACGACGCATACATTCTCTACTATCCTTTTGAAACAAAGCCAAACCTGCCTCCGAAGTGGTCACACGCATGCGTTTTTGATCCACCGTGAGCAAACGCGTCACCCATCGCGCGGAGAGCTTCTTCATATATAAATGTTGGTGTAAGATATTGCGCACACGTTCGTCTGAGATGCCTACGATGTCAACTATCTCACTCACTTTTACTCTTCGGTCATTCAATACTATGTCGTGGATTTTGGTGATCATCTCTGGAGTCGTGATCTCAACTGGGCGTCCTGGACGTTCAGCATCACTTGTGCTTGTACGACCGCAACGAAATTCAGTAAACCACTTGTGAATCATTTTAATCGACGAAGCGGAGTCCCCATAATATTTGTCAAGTCTTTGTTTTGTTTCCGTAATGTTTTTTTACGCAAAAAATAATGTTTAATCAACACACGAAATTCACTTTTCTCCATGTTTGCGAAAATGCATTCTCTTGTTTTTCTTTTATGGCCGTCAAAAAAAAACAAATCGACAGAACTGGCTGAAAATAATAATTTAGTCTTTTAAAGAGTTTTCAAGAAAAAGGTTTTATGCAATTTGCGATAACTTTATTCATAAGTCGATTTTTACCAGACTTATCACTCTACCCTCGTATATGAATTGCTCATGCGAAATGTCAGTCGCTTAGGTTCGTGCTCGGAAGGTACGTGTGATAGTTGGTTGCTTACATGATGCATACGCTATATATATATTGTATGCTAACTCTACTGGTGGCGTAATATTGCATCGCGGGTAATACCCAGTGCGCTCCACTCAATAGAGACGGAGCCCTTTGAGCGGTACGTACAACTTGAACAAGTTCTCGGAAAGCGAGCGGAGCGGCGCAGCTCGTTGAACATCTCTCAGCGGCAGCTGCACGCGGGGCGCGGGGCGCGGGGCGCCGTCCCCGTCATTATCTCAGCAACTACTTATGATATAGACTAGAAATTTGAAAAATTTATGGAAAATGATGACACATACGTGCCCCAAACGTACCTTTTTATTTTGTTTGCAAAAGTGCAGAGAGAGAGGGAGACAGAGGGAGGCTGCAGTGAAACACCGCATCACACGACTTTGTACATTCTAAAACAGATTTTGTTTGGTGCAAAGTTTTCGACTTATCATGAATAATATCCTCTATGTATATCCGAGGCCAAATCTATAGTAATCAAAGTAGACAGGTCTTTGTGTAAACATTCGACGAAATCCTAGGCGCCATGTTTGTGTGTAGGCCATGTGTTTGAGTTTTATTGGTTTTCAGTGGTTAAGTGTATTCATTCCTACGAATTTATTTTTATGTAATTATATTTAGTTTGTTTTATTGATATTGTTAAAGTGTTTTTGTGCCTTGAGCATAGTTTTATAATTTCTTTGTACACGTAGCTGACCGCGAGCCTCCTATGTAAGGTCACCCGACGCCTGACGACAACTTCTGCATTGAAGACATGAGCAGGAACGTCAACACTGGGTCACAGCAGCCACCATACCACTGCCAATGTACATTGATAAGCCTCATACAATTATTTGAATATATGTTTCAGTAGTATGGAGGTGTCCTCAGTGTGTATTCCTTCACTGCACCCTTTTCTATCTATAATAAACCATATATCCATACACACAAGGCAAAAAATGACAAAAAATTAAAAAACGTCAAATATGTAAAAATGACAAAACAGAAAAGTGAAAGCTACTTTAAACTACGTACGAGTAGCTTGAAATCGAGAGTAATAATAATGGCATAAGCTGGGAGTACCAATCAATTTATTCTGATTGCCATCTGGGTGAATTCATGAAGATAGGCATTTACATCTGGAACCATCTTCTCATTACAAAGCTTACTAATAGGGCTAAAATCAATTAATATCTTATAGATGAGAACTACATCTTAGCGATAAATCTGTACTAGGCAAAGACATTTAATATTAATAGACCGGACAAAGCAAACAAACATTTTGATCCTAAACTTATTACCAATTGGTAATAAGTTACTCAATCTAGTGTCACATCACGTCACGCCGCCGTACAAGACATTTGACATACCGTTGACTTTTGAGATCAAAATGTTTATATGAAACGTTTCCCAATGACCGCTCTATATTAACCTATTACTATATTTAAATCTCTCTGGTACTAGGTGTTGTTCCATTTTGTCGCTATTCAAAAAGAACTAGCGTGCTCTGTGTAGCAAAGTATGTGCTCGCGCGTCTACAGCTCACAGAGCCTCTGGTTACCCTTCCTTGCACGTCATGCATGGAGAGTCAGGATGGCTTCATTTTCGGTGTAGGTCTGTAAAAAGACAGGCATTTATCCCGATCAAGGTGAGTAGATTCTGTGGGATGCATGGTGAATTCCGCGCTGGTGAATCTCCATACAAAGGCTAATATATCCAAGAATAGAATGGAAGTTGTCCATTTCAAGCATCACATTACACACTTGATGTAATACAATGCGTTGGTTGTTTCATTGGTCACGTGATTCTCGTTGGACACGAGATGCACCAGCTGCACCAGCTGCACCAGCGACAGCGACGCTCCCCTCCGCTTCTCAAGAACTGTCAAACGAACCACGTGTGGTTACGAAGCGTTCTTATTTCAACAACAAATCGATTGTGCCAGGGTAGAGCTTCTCTCAACTCCTGGTTCCTGGTCAGATCAGCTCGATGGTGACAAGTTGTATTATCATCCAAATTACATATATTGCAAAGTTTCAAATCGCTTCGACGTTCAGAAGTAGCTGTAAATGGACTTGCTGTATGTGTATACATAGTTAGTTAGTTAGATTGTTACACACAGTGAAGCTAACATATAACGTGTATAAAGATGTAAGTAAGCCGCCCGCCTTCAAAGGGGCGCCTTTACCTTTTTACCTTCATAGTTTCAACAATAAAGTTCCTGTACATTTCTCGGCTCGCGCTTTGACGCTCTCAGGGCTCCGTGCCGTTCACACTTTTTCTCAAGAACGCGTGTCGGTAGCTCCGTCGAGCTGTAAATTAATGTACGTATGTAGTACACTCGAGCCTGCACTCCCTGGGAGACGGGGTTGGCATGGTTACAGCAGAGTGCTGTAGAGTGCTGCGGTACAGCATATACACACTGTCTCGTGTGTCTGTGGGTTGGTAAGGTTAACGTCAGTGTCAGAGAGTCAGTGAGTGACGGTTGACGAGAGCCGTGTGCGAGTGCGGTAGTTGAGTAGTACCGAACCCGTGGTCATTGCCGAGCCAGTGATATGTCACAGACAACATCTTACAGATTAACTCCTACAAGTGTTTTAAAACACAGTGTAAATAAAAGATTTTTAAGCACAGTTTCAAAACAAGAACCGTTACATATCAAACAGTGTTTTAAACAAACATACGAATATAAACTAAATGACCGTCTGTTCAGGAACAGTGTTCATAAATATAGTGTTTATAGTTGATTTTGTAATTAGTTATGCACCGGACATTGTTTGAGTGATGGTGCGAGTATTACTATGATTGTATGTATAATATGGATACAGCGGCAGAGATCATTTGCAAGTATTGTACATCAGTACATCAGTACACTGTACACTGTTCAATGTTATTATTGATTGTGAACATGTGATACTCGTACCAACGACAAATATAACAACCGGTCAAGTGCGTGTCGGGCCTCGAGCAGGGCAGACAGTTTAGTGAAATGTCACGTTCCGCGACCGCACGGCGCGAGGCCTGGCGTACCACTCATACACTATAATTTTAAAATGTCATTATCTAACAAAGTGATTTAGATTCCGGTTTACTTTATGTTTTGTACAAAAACATATAAAACGCACGAAACAGCTAAGATTTAATGTTGAAAACAAAGATGGCGTCAATAAAATGACACTTGACGATGTCACTTAGTACAAAAGGGACGATTTTGTACAATTAGAATAAATGCAAAAATTTAATTCTATTATTTTTCTATATATATTTAGATTATGACTTGATTGTTTAAATAGTGTACAAGTGCAGGCCGAATCTGAAACTTCTCTTTTGTACGAAATGTTCATTACATTCCAAATATATGTTATAGTTTGTCTGACTGTTACTCGTTAACCTAATACATTCTACAATAATGAACAACTCCCCCTGGCCGGCGTGGTGTGTGCGTACCCGTCCAGGGCTCGCAGCTAGAGGCCGAGCGGAGCCGCCCGCGGACACCGTAACACTATAAGTTCCGTTTGGTATCTAATTAAATATTACATACATTCATTTCAGTCGGTCACAGCTGTAAAGTTGGTAGGTGGAGGTACGGGCAGCTAAACAATCTCATAGTTAATTTATATTTATGTAACTGCATTGAATAAATTAAATTAAATATCATTTTAAAACAATCAACTAAATTGAACCATGAAACAAAACGTGTCCCACATATGTACGCATGGGGATTGTATTTTGCGCATATTGTTCAACTAGCTTCCGCCCGCGACTTTGTCCGCGTGTACTTCAGGATGTATTCTACTTATTCGATAGACACAGGTGACGTATATGACAAATTATTATCCTACTAATATTATAAGTGTGAAAGTTTGGATGTTTAGATGTTTGGATGTTTGTGACGCTTTCACGGAAAAACTACTGAATGGATTTGAATGAAACTTTACAATAATATAGCTTATACATCAGAATAACATATAGGCTATAATTTATAAAGACATATTGTGTAAATTGTACAAAATCACACTTATAACATTAGTGGGATTACATGGGCAATTTTGGCATAACAAAAACGCGTTGCCTAGCAACCGACCTAGAATATGTAATTCGTATATATAAACTTTCGCGTATATAATATTAGTGTGAAGACTTTTTGAATGTACTACGTCAGTTATTGAAATTTCTTTTGTTTCTTTAAACTATTAGCCTACGTAACAGAATAAACACTATTTTGTACCTTATGCTGGAAATGGAGATAGATGCCTTCTATGCCTATCGAACAAGTAGAATAAATCCTGAAGTACACGCGGACAAAGTCGCGGGCGGAAGCTAGTATTCAGCGCAGAGATGCTCAGTTATTCCGAGCAACCTTATACAACAATGTTTAAAACAATGAAGTACCAGGCTATTATCAACCTTCTAAGATTTACCTCTACACAAAGAGTTCTAGTTTGATTGATTAGAACATTTGTGCAGCATTACACTTGCACGGGTCCTGCCCGGATTTAAGTTCCCAGTAGATTGACTTTATATTTTGAATATCTGGAAGACCGAGCTTTGCTCGGAGTTCTTTAGAGAGAAAAAACTTTACTTCTGCCCCGGTTAGAACCTATAGTACAAGCCATAAAGAGTGGGACAATTACCCACTTCGCCACAGCATTTAAGCTCTGGCGTGCGACATTAGTGACCATATTTTGCGTGAAATTATGTTTGATAAAAACTTAACTGAATACTGAAATACGCCCACTTACAGTATCTGCCAGCTAGTGGTTACAGAATGTTTGAAAGACCTGTTTCACGACACTACACACAATGGGGTATGTAACGTGTATGGGAGCCAATACAACATATTTTTTTCTTCAATATTTTGTTCCAACACTTTGTTGGCGTGATTAATAAGTGCACCAAATTACAGATATCTAGTGGTAGCAGGACGTCAGCCTGTATGAGATTCGAATGGCTCTCAAACAACTCAAAAATAACAAGGCAGCAGGTGAAGACGGAATCACATCAGAGCTTCTGAAAGCGGGTGGAAAACCGATACTTGTAGTCCTTTAGAAGCTCTTTCAGTCCGTCATACACGAAGGCTGCACGCCAGAAGCGTGGAGCAGAAGCGTGGTGGTGCTCTTCTATAAGAAAGGCTATAATGCCTTACTGAAGAACTACCGACCGATATCCCTTCTGAGCCACGTTTATAAGTTGTTTTCGAGAGTCATTACGAACCGACTAGCACGCAGGTTTGACGACTTCCAACCTCCCGAACAAGCCGGTTTCCGAAAAGGCTTTAGCACCGTAGACCACATACATACGCTCCGGCAGATTATACAGAAGACCGAGGAGTATAATCGGCCATTATGCTTGGCGTTTGTAGACTACGAGAAAGCCTTTGATTCAATCGAGACTTGGGCAGTGCTTCAGTCTCTCCAAAGGTGCCACATTGACTATCGCTATATCGAAGTGTTGAAATGTTTATACAATAAAGCCACAATGTCCGTCCGAGTACAGGATGAATGCACGAAGCCGATCCAAGTGCAGAAAGGTGTAAGACAGGGTGACGTTATATCCCCGAAACTCTTCACCACTGCACTGGAAGATGTTTTCAAGCTTCTGAACTGGAAAGGACTGGGCATCAACATCAACGGCAACTACATCACTCACCTTCGATTTGCCGATGACATAGTCATAACGGCAGAATCCTTGGAGGATCTGAACGCAATGCTCAATGACCTCAACAGAGTTTCCCAACAGGTAGGTTTAAAAATGAACATGGACAAGACGAAAATCATGTCAAATGTCCATGTTGCACCTATGCCGGTAGTGGTTGGGAACACTACAATCGAAGTTGTAGACGAATATGTATACCTGGGACAGATCGTTCAACTAGGTAGGTCCAACTTCGACAAAGAGGTCAACCGAAGAATCCAACTCGGCTGGGCAGCGTTCGGGAAGTTACGGCATATCTTCTCGTCCAAAATACCTCAGCGTCTAAAGACAAAAGTCTTTGATCAGTGCGTGTTGCCAGTGATGACATACGGAACCGAAACGTGGTCTTTAACTGTGGGCCGAATAAACAAGCTCAAAGTCACTCAGCGAGCAATGGAACGAGCTATGCTCGGAATTTCTCTACGTGATAAGGTCCGGAATGAGGAAATCCGTAGACGAACGAAAGTCACCGACATAGCTCGACGAGCTACGACGTCAGTGAGCTGAAGTGGCAATGGGCAGGCCACATCGCTCGAAGAACCGATAACCGGTGGGGAGTAAAGGTTCTCGAGTGGCGACCACGTACCGGGAAACGTCTACCAGGCCGTCCCCCTACTAGATGGACCGACGACCTGGTTAGAGTCGCAGGGAGTCGCTGGATGCAGGTGGCTCGGAACCGGTCGATGTGGCGTACCATGAGGGAGGCCTATGTCCAACAGTGGACGTTTCCCGGGTGATGATGATGATGATGATGAGTGGTAGCAGTCTTCAATCTTGCGTTTGAGCTTCAATCATACAAAAGAAATATATTATTGACTGAGACATTCCAAGCTACAATAACATAATATTAACTTAAACCCACTGTTAAGTCAATACCTGTACTGGGTGTAGACTTCATCGTCATCAACAGCCTATATGTATATCCCACTGCAGAGGATCAGGCCTACTCTCCTACAGAGAGTGTAGGAGAGTAATGTAGGTTTAGGCTAGAGTACAATTTCAGTATCATCAACATCTCGAAATGAAAAGTCCACTGCTGGACATAGGCGTCCGCCACGGTCACGGCCCTGAGCCATTTGCATCCAGCGACTCCCGCGACCTTAACCTTCGGTGGACCTTTTCGTCGATGTTGGACAAGCACCTATCACGGATTAAATGTAGTGAAATAATATGTAATGACACAAATGAGTTGTTGTTTATTGTGTCTCGTTGGCACGTCGTGCCTCCTCGCCGTCACACCCTGCACCAGTATGCGGGGAGGGCGGAGAGGGCGCGGGGAGGTGGCAAATCAATTTTATTTTATTCGGAAACTGAACAGCTATATGTATTTAAAACTAATTATATTCTAAAAGCTACATATAAAGTGTTCGCGTATTGGTGGTACGCCAATAGTACGTATGTAATCATGTTAATTCAGGAACAACGGAGCTCCAACTGATATAGTCTTAACGGAAACATGAAATTATAACAAAAACATTGGACATGAGAAGCTAACAATATAATCTATTGAGCTGGAAGCCAAAACCGTTGCCGGGAGCGTGGTGGGGTGGTTTGCAGTCAAAGCTGAGTGATTAAGGATTATTGCAGGCCGATTACACACATATTGAAAGCGCTACCTGCGGATGACTCGACGCGACCCGGGATTCCCCACGCTCGCCACGCCGCCAATTACTCAGGCTTATCGAGCTACACAAACACGAGTTTTAAATTGATCAATTGCATGGAAAGCCGCGGACTGCGCTCAAATCAAATCACTAGCTCAGGAAAATGTGCCATCGCAATATAGTACACGTCAAATTACTTTATTTGTGTAAATAGGTAAACTACAGTGAGATGTAGATATATCGTAGGTAAAGATCGATGTTTCTTACCTACTACGCATACAAATATTACATTTATACAATACAAAATAATGAAGTTAATAAGATTTAAATTTCAACATATTAAAATATACAATTCAAATGTCAAAATAATGATTTTTCATTAAAGAAATCTGAAATTATGTAAAATTTCCATGATATCATATAAAATATTCGCATTTGTTGTTGTTTTTAAATTCAAGTCAGCGAGTTCCGATGAAAATGCGTGTTTATGTTACCATGGAGCTGGTCTGACGCTGGAGTCAGGAGAAATAAAGAGGAACTCTTCAATGTTCAAACTACGAACCTTTATAGTTTCCCCCTGTCCGTCTGTCTGTCCGCGGCTTTGCTCAGAGACTCTTACTACTAGAAAGGTGTAGTACGGGTATACATATGTATCAGGCCAACAAAGTAGTAGAAGAAAATCTTGATAAATACTTTTTTAAATTGTGGCACACACGTTACTTGGGGATGAAATATTTTTTCTCGTTTCCCCCGTACATCTTCTAAACTATTACTTTTAAAAATCTGGATACTTCACAGTGGTATGTACACTGAACTTAAAAGAAAAACTATCATGACTAAGCTGGCTTTGCAGGTGAACGAGTAATGGTCGACCAAATTATAAAATAGACTTCGAGATGCCATAATGAAAGTTCCGTACAAATTCTAATCAAAATTACATCGTCCTGGGCGGGGCCGCCTACGGAGCCCTGCGCTGCGCGTGCCCATGCATGACACGCACTTCCAATACATACACTACACGTGCAATAACACAGCGATAGCTGAAAAATTAAAAATAAATTAATATACTAAATTCATGAAGAAGCTTGTATTTAAAACTTTAAATTAAATCAAACCCATCAATTGATTACATTGAACAATTTATATGCTATAAAAGCTTGTCGCGTGATTTTACTTGTATTGATGTCGATGTGGCGTACCATGAAGGAGGCCTGTGTGTTGATGAACCAGAATACAAGAATTATGTAAACTGATCTAGAGAAAAAAGTATGTTTATTATTATTATTATTGAAGATAGCCCAACACTTGACCCCAATCTCACCTGATGGTAAGTGACGATGAGGTCGACGAT
This sequence comes from Carcina quercana, assembly GCA_910589575.2. Lineage (NCBI taxonomy): Eukaryota > Metazoa > Arthropoda > Insecta > Lepidoptera > Depressariidae > Carcina > Carcina quercana. Next base: position 23,725,493 of record OU342426.1, on the reverse strand, counting down.
GTTACGTGTTGGTCTAGAAGGTGCCTATTTATTCTTCTTTTGAAGATTCCCAAGTTGTAGTTTTCGGGGAACAAGTTGTAGTTTTTGTATTTTATAAAATGGGTAAATCCACACACATCTTAATTTATAACAAAACGACCAACTCATGTACGTAGAGGGACGGTGATGTGATTAACTTCATGTTGGTACAGCATGGTACACTACCCAGCTCTCTGTCCTTCTCAGGATCAACATAGCTCGGTCACAACTTTTCTGGCTTTAAAATACGGACATTTTCTCGGTTCTATTGCCACAGAAAATTAAACCGTACTGTCGGAGCGCGTGCCTCCAGCAGCGCGTCGCGTGCGCACGTCATTGCCCTGCGCGGCTCTCGTGTGTACATCTACGAGTACGTGACACCCATGGGGCAAGGGCGTAAGAACCCCTCGCCGTGGTTGTTGTGCTCCGCGTCTGTCGGGGTAGGTACACATGCAATACAGATGTGACGGACGCTGCTCGTTGCATAACGCATTGAACATCTATCTCAGTGAACTGAATGCGATGTCGCCCTTGTGATACTCTCACAGGTATGTGTAATTTGTACGTATTTGAAGGTGAATAGTGATGATAACGAGAATTGTGTGTGTCTCTTGTTGAGGTCACTCCTGTGATGAGTGTGTCTTGGCCGGCGGCTCGGTGCTCGAGTGCTAGGCAGCCGGCATCCCCACTGAGCCGCTGGAAAGTCTGCGGTAAAAGCGCGCCGGCAGCGCGCTCGGCGCATTGTCCGCCAGGAGAGTGAGTGTGCTCCACGCGTCTCGCAACTTCCAAAACACGGTATCATCACTCCGCGTCCGCTAACCCTCCTCCTGGACCTTCTTTTTTCAAACGTCGGCCGTTAATCTCGACGAGTACTTTTGTTTTCTCTCCTCGTTGTTTTTGTGAGCCCGCGCGGGTCGCTCGGCGTCGTTTTGGTTTCAAAAAAGTAAATCTTTGTTGTTTCTTGAACGACGGTCGCGTCGTCGCGCGTTTCATAAGATATTATAGCATGCGCGCGCGCAGCGGTGACGGCGCGCAGTGAAAGTGGTGCGACACGAACATAACGCAGCCGGCGCCGGCGCAGCCATACATAGTAGTATGACGGAAATCGGACGCTTCGGAACGCGGTGCTTTATTGTTTTGGGTGAGTTTCCAACTGGTTTTTATAGCTATCGTAGAAGTAAACAAATGTGTAAAACTGACATGTAATTATTAAATAATTGACTTTGCAAATAAAAATTTAAGCACACAATCCAAGGAAATGTCTACAGTAATTGTAACGAGTCTCACTCATCTCGTGAGATGGAGTTATGGACACGCGCTGACCGGCGCCTGCGCGCGCCCGCGGACCAACCAGGGTATCTTCACCTGCGACACGCTATGTAGTCTCAGACAAGAGCTGGCGGCTGCGACACCTCGTCGTAGCTATATCGTGTTCTATTTAATAAATAAAATAACAGCGCGGTTAGTATTTTTGGTAAAGGTAGGAAATCACCTTTTTACGGCTCCGTAGCGAAATGGCAAAAAAACCCTTATGGATTCCAATACTACAAGGTGGTACAGCATAGTTCCTATTTTCAAGCGGTCAGATTATTTAACAAGCTTCCGAATGACTTCAAGCAAATGCCGAGCCCAATTAAATTTAAAAACTGCATTAAATCCTTCTTGTTGAAAAAGTGTTACTATTCTGTTGACGACTTCATGAATGATGACATTTTAAACGCTGACATTTCCTCTAGAACGTAATTTCACTTCATTATAAGAATATGTTCATTAATCTATTATGTATTTGTTGTTAAATTTTTGTGTCTACTTTTAGTCTTAAGTCAAACACAATGTATATTGTTCATGACTAAATAAACTGAAACTGAAACTTAGAACTGAAATTAAAAAACAATCATGAAACCCATACGCGGGTGGTATCCATGAACAGGTCTTCAACAATGAATGGTTTGCGCGAGAGACACTTCCAAAGAGGTAAAATTAACCCAATCCTTCCTGTAACTTCTAAAAATAAAATTAATACGTCATAAATCGTAAACCGCAAGTTACCTTTCATTCCATCAACTCACATATTATATATTTACAAATACACTATTATTAAAACATCGATCAAAGTTACAACGAACTGCAAGAACTGTTATATCAGGTTACGTGCTGCTACGGCTGCCCCTCGTGGGGAGTCCGGCGCACTTGGACGCTTTTATTTAAATGAAATTCGCGATACAATATTAATTAACTAATGCTGAAGGGTTTCAGTTTCAATTTTAGTGCACATTTCGTTAAATAAATCATAAAATTGTATAGGTACGGTGTACAGGAACATTGCGCTGTGTACCCACATGTCGCCCGCGTCCGGCGCGCACCGCACGCACCAGCGGGGGGACGGGGGGACGGGGGGACGGGCTCCGTCAACATTGACATAACATTTGTGTTGATGTCGATACGCCGACAGCGGCGCACACGCGTATAGCATACGTAATCTAGTTTACCGCGAGCGAGACTCTCTACAGGACAGATATACATTCTCGTAAGTGCCACACGGCGCGGCGGCACAACAGAAGACTCGCACGCAATAAGAAAGCTGTACCCACGCCCGCTGGGGCGCGCTGTCCCGGGGAGCGGTGAGACACCTGCGACAGGAGCCGCAGCGCCGTGAGCCGCGCCCCTGACACTGCGGTGTGAGCCGGGTCGACCGCACCTCACTACCCACACGATTTGTCACGATACATTTGTCTAAATCTCTGCATAGTGGTGTCGCATGCAGGGACTGCATTTATGATGACATCGAGTATACGTACGTGTAGGGATCACATATAGTATATCTGTCTGTCTGCTGTGCCTGCTTGTTGCTTACCCGCGACTTAACGATCGTGATCGAACATGACCTATGTCCTCAGCCAGCAAGGAGGGTTCTTCACGCAGAGCAAAGTTACAAGAAACACATAATTGTATATAGTTTAATTTCCATCGACGCGGTGTGCACTCGGCTTTGTTTGCTTGTAGAGCGTCTCAAGTGTTTCTCAGATGAGAACCCCGCCGAGAGCTTTGCCGGGGGAATCTTCAGTGAACAGCAAAATTTAATTAAATTGCAGTTTAAACTGTTGACGCCAAGTAAAGCTTCGGTGCACTTAATTATTCATTATCACGGAGGTAACGAGACCCGTCGTTATACGTGCACGCGTACTAGTGAATAACTACGACAATGAACCATTATTGACTACTTCACGCTCTGCCCCCCCTCGGCGGGGGATATTATTTGGTGCACGCTCGAGCTTGCAGCGAGGACAGCGCGCACTGTACAGTGTACAGGGGCCTGGTAATACAGATACGACTGATTTGTATGCGTTAGACAGTAGAGTAGAGATTGTTTAGAATCAATCGCGGGCTTGTAATGTACTGTACTGTGCAGCACAAGTATTACATGCAACGTGCTGCAGCAACCACGCCCACACGCATACATCGACCACACACAATTTAATCCCATAGCTAACAATTCTACGTGATAAGCTCCTCAACGAGCAAGTTCATAGACAAACTAAGGTCACTGACATATCTCGACGAGTCAGTGAGCTGAAATGGACAGGTTACGTCGGCCCAGATCCACCGGCTCCCGCCGCCGCTTCCAATTTATATTAGCTACTCGCTAGTCGCGCCTGGTGTAGATCTTCTTACAACATCTTGAGGAGGAGCGGAACCTGAAATGTGAAAGGTATCACAAATCGTGATGATGCACAAACACCGCCAAATGAAGTCACCTCATATAGACGCGCCAGCCTGCTACCAATCTTATAGAAGGTCTTTGAAAACTGTTACTGCGCAGAATGCTGCCCACCCCCACGAAGACAGTGCTACACCCAGTCACCAATTCACATATAGACAGCATCATTCCACCATCGAACAGCTCCATAGAGTGTGCAATAGGACAAAGAGAAACACTGGAAAAAGAGTACTGTTGTTCTGTCCGGGCCTCCGACCGGGGTTGTCACAAAGGACGTGTTTGTAAAATTAAAACAGGGCTACATAGCTACTACTATGACATATTACAGTCACACCTTTCAGAGACTTTTCCAAGATAAAGAAGTAGAGGAGGAAGTGCTGTCCTCAGTGTTTTGTCCATAAAGGCTGGTGCTCCCCGGGGATCAGTGTACATGCGGCGTCACTACTGCTGCTACAGATACATTTGCCGACGACACGGCAATACTCTCAACCAGTTAAGATACCAAACTGTCGACGCAGACTGCACAAAGAGGACTACATGACATTACCAAATGGCTTCAAAGCCAGACCAACAAGACCCGTGCAAGTGGCATTCACACTGCGGGAAGATAATTTCCGTGCAGTGCAGCCAGACACCGCGCCACGCGCTCAGCACGAGCTCAGTACGGCAGTCGGGACCTACCCGCTGCAGCGGCATTGTCACCGTTATTGTTCAATCTGTGGTTACATTATGTTGTACACTTTGGAAACTTTATGAACAAATAAATGAATATGAATGACACACACACACACACAGTCACGATAGAAACAGTTGAAACCAAAGTTGTACAATGTGACGTTTCATTTCACGCTGTGCATTGATAAATGCTAAACGTTCATTCAATTCCGCGTGAAAGGAAGCTGTTATAAAAAATTGTTTGCTGTCGTGTAGCTGTTTATTAAAACAGCTAGAGGCTATGCAAAACAGCGCATATTTGAGGCCGACGACATTGTATAATAGTTTTTATCGGAGTATCACAAACATGGAATAGATTGTATTCTGTAAAGCGCCGCGCTCCCGACCTGTCATGTTGCAGGGACCTTCACTTAAATGTTTTGTGTCATTTTCATTTAAATTGGTTTGTGCAATGAGCGGGGTCGCGCGGCGTGCTCGGCGCTCACCCGGTGAGGGGAACGTAATCTCCTCGGTGCCCGCCGCTCATAGCACTGCGAGTAGCACCTGGTGTGGCGGGTCTTTTGTGAGACGATTGTCACTGATATGTACACATATTTCGGCAGATGCGCTAGATTCACTATGAGCTATTGTAATTGAACATATGTGTTCTGCCTCAAAAGAAAAACACCAAGCTGTGCTGGGCTCCGTACAGAACATGGGTAGTTAACTAACTAATGCGACAAACGTTCTCGCCGGCCCTCGCACTGGCACTGGCACTGGCAGCATACATCGCACAAGTGACCGTCTCCCAAGACAAACAAAGTTTACTTTGCAGTTTAATTCCATACCCGACGTATGGATTTCAACTGCAAAGTTCAGTTTGTAGTCATAAAAACACGTTTTAGTAGAGCAGACCCCTTTTATTTTAACTTTATTTTCATTTTTATTTGTGTGAGTGAAAGCATGTGAAAGGCTGTATGTGTGCGTACCGAATCGCGACAGCAATAACATATTCAAATACCTACTATTCTACGGAGACTTTGCTTCATTGGCGTCTTAATTGAACGTTATAGCGACAGCAGAAATACACGTTCTGTTAAGATGTCAACTGTCTACCTGCTGCAACCTGATGTATTTATTGTGTGCAATATATATATATTGTTCGAAGGCGGAATGTTTGAGGGGAAATGACAAACTCCCGAAACTGTGTACTGAGCACGTCGTCGGCCGCGTATTGCAGGTGCGGAGACAATGCGGCCGCGCCCCCTCCGCCCCGCGCTCCTCTAGCTACGTGCGGTGCGCCGCCCCCCGCCGCCCCCTCCCGCGTAATTGTGATCAGTAATTAGCGAAGTTTCACCGGCGCGTCGTCGTCGTCCCGACCGAGACAATACACCCGCCGCCACCCGGCGGTGCACGAGCAGGTGCTCCACCCGGCGGAACACCGCGCCGAGACACATGCTCATTAATATTATATATCAACAAGTGAGCTTGTTTGTTTGTTTGTCCTGCCCTCCCGCCGCACGGAGAGTCAGTGGTACTCGATTGTTTGTTTAGAGATAGTCGAAGCGCTGGACTGACATCTTATCCCGATCGAACAAATAGTTCCCGTGAGATACTCTCCGGAGTGCACGCGGGCGGAGACGCGGAGATTCATATGAACAACAACAACAATAAGCAACTAGTGTGCACAGTGCGGCGGGGGCGGCGGCGGGGGCGGGGGCGGGCAACGTGCCTGCAGCCACGTGCCCGCGGAGAGCGCGCCTTTGATCCTCTCTGTTCGTCAATATGGATTTTGTATAATCCCAAAGGGTGACCGATGCGACAAGATTTTAATTTGTCCTCGGGCTGCAGTCCGGCGCGCTCCTCTGTGACAGTCCCGGTGGGTGCAATCACCTCCCCGATACGATACGATGACACCTCCCTCGTGCACCGTCGATAGGTCTGCGTGGGGAGGTTCGGCTACCATGTAATATTTCGGGGAACAGATTCACTGTGATATTTTGAATATTATCATTTAGTGGTAATTTTAATGAACTATGCGCTCGATGACCACAGACACGACATCGCTATGAAGTGGCACGATAAATGCATTGCAATTGAGTGGTATCATCTTGTGTCAATGCTATAAAGAAACGGTTCGTCGGTGGTACTGGTCTCGGTGCCGGTCGCTCCACAGCCGTGCTGTGCCGTGCCGTGCCACCGAGCCCACCGTCTCCTATTGTAATGTAATACATAGATGACTACTCGACCGGCTGCGGGGTCAATTCAACGGGGGTACGTATGTGCCGACGACGACGTAACAACAACAAACACATACTTATCGTATTCACCTTATTAGAGCATGGGAGCTCAGTGATGTAGAGCGGCAGTCCTTGAACAGCCGAGGTCTGCGTTCGATCCTGGCTCGTACGAGTACCAATGAGGTACAATTGGGTATTTATGAACGAATGATAAAAATTATTACAATTAGCATTTCTGTGAAGGAAAACATCGTGAGGAAACCTGCACACTCCTGGGAATACTTCAAAGGTGGACTTATGTCGTCTCTGTGGGAGAGTATGCCTGAACCCCTGCAGTGGGGACACATATAGCTGGTGATAATATCGTGCGGAGTTGATGACCCCGCGGGCTTGCTCTTAAGTAGTCATTGTGATGCGTGGGCAACATCCCCGCGCGGGCGCGTCGTCCATTCTACACGACCACAATGCAAAGCAGCCCCCAGAAAACTAGATCGTGGGCTTGAGCGTGTCTCACGATGCGTATAATTTTCCGGGTGCGGGGCAATCCCGCGTGCGTGATGAAATCCTCTCGATTTTAAAAATAACCTAAGTGAATGATCTCGTCATCGATCGGCACAAGGCGAAGTAAAAAGTGAAATCCATAACCTAAGCATTGGTGAATTTCATTGTTATTGTTTCGTCGATTGCGCGCAGTGAAATATTTTGCGAAACTTGATGCTATTCTGCGAATTTCATTTGCTTCACCGCTACCGTGTTAATGTAACAGTATAATTGATATGTATTGGAGTCACAATCATTTAATATGTAAACAATACAAAATACGTGCATTGGTTGATACTAGGACTTCAGCTATGAGACTGTGTGAATGTTACATAATGTTAAAGATTATTTTACTGAACAGGCTCTTCTTTTTAATATCCGATTATATTAATTACTCAAATCCCGCAATTTATCTAAGTCGGCTGGACCCGACACGTTACCGGATATATTTTTCACACATATACACAAAAAGGAAACAAAAGTTTCATTTACAACTATAGGCCCACATCATAACGTTGCCTGTGCTACCTCGGCTACGGTACTCAAGTCGATACTATCTATACTGACTACAGTAAGGCCTTCGACCGCATCGACCACAGCACCCTGCTCTACAAACTCCAGTTATCAGGTATCCATGGAGACCTCTTCAGATGGTTCTTATTCTATGTCTCAAATCGTTCTCAATCTGTCGTTGTGAATGGTTTTACCTCAACTTGGGTAAACATCCCCTCCGGTGTCCCCAAAGGATCACTTTTAGGTCCTCTGTTGTTCATTTTATTTATTAACGACATCGGCAAATGCTTTCACCACTCAAATTACCTCCTCTTTGCAGATGATATGAAAATTTACCGAACTGTAAACAAAATTGAATATGCTTTGCTTTTACAAGACGATCTTAACAGACGTAATGTCTACTGTGTCGATAACAAACTTGATTTAAACGTTAAGAAATGCTTGTCAGTACGTTTTTTGAGCAAAAAATCTACCTTCATATTTCCTTACTCCCTTCAAAACAAGCACCTATCTTCTGCCAATGAGGTCAGGGATCTAGGGGCGAATCTCGATAACAAACTCACATTCAACTCCCACCTTGACAGCATCCTAAGCAAGGCTTCTTCTCCCTAGGTTTCGTCATCGTCAAGACCATTTAAACGCATGAAAACGATCAAAATACATATTATATTGTTCCTTTGTCCGCAGTCACCTGGAACATTGTTCCCAAGTATTAATATAAATGGACTCACCATTTAGTATGCCTACAGAAACCATGAATTCACTGTACACGCACACACGCACACTTTTATTCTAATGTGTCCGGTTGTGCTGCCCGCCTGCCCGCCTGCCCGCCTGCCCGCCTGCCCGCCTGCCCGCCTGCCCGCCTGCCCGCCTGCCCGTGTGATCTCTGCGTGAGACAGGTTACCTGACGACGGCACTCTTACAGTTTATATAGAGAAGTAGTGTAAAATGATTCTTCTTCTTTGCCTGGCCCTTTCCCATTTTATTTGGGGTCGGCCCTCCGTATCATGCGTCTCCAGGCAGCGCGGTCCTGGGTCGTCTCTATATTAAGTTGGGCTTCCTTAAGGTTCTTATTTACTACGGACATCCATGTGATTCGGGGTCTTCCTCGTCCTCTGGGTTTAGTTTGGATGTCTAGCACTTTCCTGGTCATGTGGTCGGATGGGCGCCTCATAACATGTCCGTACCACCGCAGACGGCTCTCCTCTAGTTTATCGGGGATAGGTCTCACTTTGAAGGTGCCTCTTATGTGTGTGTTTCTGACATGATCCAGCCTAGTTACACCACCTGCCCACCTGAGCGTCTTCATCTCTGCACAGTGTAGTTGATTTTCGTGCTGCTTTTTGAGTGGCCAGCATTCGGCTCCGTATGTCATCGCCGGGCGGACGGCTGCTCTGTATACTCGTCCCTTTATCCGAACAGGCATTCGGCTGTCGCATAGCACGCCAGATAGTTCTTTCCATTTCATCCACCCGGTATTTATGCGATGGGTGACATCCGTGTCTATTGACCCATCTTTGCTGATGATTGACCCTAGGTACTTGAAATGGTCCACTTCTTTTATCTGGGTGTTCTGCAGAGAGATGGTGTGTTTGCTGTTGACGCCACTAAAATTGCAATGCATGTACTCGGTCTTCTCTCTGCTTATTCGCAAACCTGATGTTTCCAGAGCTTCCCTCCACTTTTCTAAAGTCTGCTGTAAGTTGTTCACATCTTCACAGATGATGACAACGTCGTCGGCATATAGGATGTCCCATGGTGGCGCTCGTTGCAGATTTGCGGTGAGATGGTTCATTACAATATTAAATAGCAGAGGACTGAGTGCGGAACCTTGGTGCACACCAACCTTTACATCAAATTCATCGCTTGTTCCGGCCGGGCTTCGCACTTTGGTTGATACTTGGTGGTACATATCTTTGACTATCATTATGTAATGCTCGGGGACACTCTGGGCCCTTAGAGCGTGCCAAATTAATTCTCTTGGTACCCTGTCGAAAGCTTTTTCTAGGTCGATGAATATCATGTGCAAGTCTGTTTTGTTGTCTCTGTACTTTTCCATCAGTGTTCTGACCGAATGTATGGCATCAGTTGTGGATCTACCGGCGACGAATCCGCATTGGTTTTCAGTGACGCTAGTTATTTCAAGAAGCCTTTTGATGATGACTCTTTCCCAAATTTTGAAGGAATGTGAGATTAGCTTTATAGCTCTGTAGTTGCCGCAGAGTCTTATATCACCTTTGTTTTTATAAAATAGTGTAAAATGATTATATTTAAAAAATTAAATTATTTGTGGTAAACTTTAATACAAATTTGCATCACAGATTTTACACCCTAAAGGCAGATGTTGGAGGAATCCTTACTTAGCGGGTGCTTATGTCATAAACCTTAAATAAAGAAATATATATAAGCAAATACCTTTAATAAAGAACTTTATTATTATTATTATTATTATAAAAGGAACCCACTGTTAAATTACATTATTCTAGCTTATATGGTTTTGGCTCTGCGTTGATAGATCAGTCAGTTATTTTTACGCTAAAGTAATATTTTAAAAATACTTTTAAAAATTAACAACTGAAGCGCCATGTGTCTCAAGATATCTTTTTATTCCGTGAACCGATTTTGATGAAATAAAGCATATATGTTGCCAACACCTACGCCTAATTTAATTATGGAAGCTATATCAAAATTGGATCCGCAGTTTCGGAAAACAGTGTGTTCGGAAAGTAAGGAATAAAAATTTTGTGGTTTTATTGTACTCTGTTGTACTACATCACCCTCTATCAGTTTTTGGAAAATATTTTCATCGTTCCGACATATTGGTTGATTGATTTATCAGCTTTTGACCGCGAATACGTCCGCATGACTTCAACAGTTATCCCACGGGAACTACATGCGCGATTGGAACAAAAGTCCTCCGACCCTTGGGTTATCTCAATAAAGACCATTAAGTCATCTAACTCTCCGTTGCGACGTGAAGGAAGGACTAACAAACAAACAAGCATTAGTCTAGAGCTGATGTCCCGTGTCCGTGTCTCTTGAAGGGTCTACGCGGACGACAATATACCGACGCGGCGGTACCAGCGCAGTACAACTTCCGCATTGTGTTTTGTAAATGTAAGTTACAGGATCCGTTGCGGAGAGTGCACCCGAGCGACGCGCGACGCCCCACACCTCCCCACGACTCCCCATGCCGGCCGGTGGCGGTCCCCCACAAATACTCCCAGTTATTAACTCTTCGGCGTCTGGTTCCATGTTTTAAATACGATGATAGGGCTTAGTGTGAGACTGCAGTACACGTCATATGTCCTACGCGCGTGGGAGGGAGAGAGAGAGAGAGAGGGAGGTGACCGCGTCGTCGTGAAATAATCTAGTTTCAAAATAATATTACTTATTTTTGGGAGAGTGAGATGGCGAATACGTATTTACCTGTATCAGTTGATTCGAGGAAGGAATACGCCTCCGTGCTCTGCTGCCGGCGTGGAGGAGCGGGACTCGGTTTGGTTCGTGTTACGGCATGTTCTACTCGTATGTCCGCATGGCTAGCTAACGCCATGATATTTAAGTCTGCTGCCAAACAACAATGTCAATTGCACAGTTGTGTTTCGCTATGAAAGGTTTGAGGTTTTGGGGTGTGCCGTTTACCATCCAAAGGCCTTATAGTCAGAACATGCAACTCCATTATACTAAAAACCGGTCAAGCGGGAGTCGGTCTCGCGCACCGAGGGCTCCGTACAGAATATGAACAGTTAACATACTGAAAATCAATATCAGATATGGTGCGAGCATGCATCTTTGAGATGGTTCAGCTCGCTGTCAACAAGCTGCTTTGGACTCGGCAGCGTCGAGCTATGAGACCGATAGGCAACGAAGTTGTAAAGCCTCGAACATGGTCTCGGTTCAGTCGGCTGCCGTTCGCTGGTTGACAGGATACGTATCGTAGAGCGAGCGAGAGGGAGGCATTTCCGTTGATACTCGTACCGCCGTCGCCATTCAAGTACCGGACCAGCAGCGGCAGAGGCACGTCGCACCTCCCGTGCACTGCCGTCACTGAGGCCACATCAGGTTGGATTGAGGTCGAGCGTGGATCTATCATTTATAAATATACTTCGTTTGTAATCGTAAAATAGCCATTTTAATGTGATGTAGTTAAATGAGTTCTTTGTTATAGTGGCAACAATAATACAGATTCTGTGACAGCTGTCCATCTATTGCGGATCATGAAATACAGCCCGCGGACAGACGGACGGACGGACAGCAGAGGCTCTACAATCCCACTCCCACAGCTGTTCGATAGTAGCAAATACCCACCGACATCGCCCACTGCACCGTGGGTCCGCGTGTCCAGCGCTGGACTACATTCGCTGGTGACGGATGATGTCGTCACAGCGTGAACTAGTCACGTCGACAGTTCATAATGTGTTGATAATCATGTTCTATCCCACGTCTCAACACAAGAACACGATACAAACCAGGAGCGAGTGATCTGCGGAAGATGTTTGTTGCAATGTTCCCGGGTGAGGGGTGACGCGCAGTGTCACAGGTGCCCGGCAGCCGGCGAGCTCGTGCGATCACAGAGCACCTGCACGCCACGCACAAGGCACGCACGCGGCTCGCCGTGCAGGCGGAGCTCGGCAACGGGCAGTATTGATCCCCGCGCCGCACACGACACACGACACCGCCCAGCGACCGTCACTACACTGCGACTGAATGCATCAGACCACTGTAACTCACTGTACGTCAGTTAGACGTTTGTATTCATGAAGTATAAATTAGGCACGCGCTTGTGACTCTCCGCCAGTTACAAGAGTGAGTGACGCAGCCGCGGCGTGGCGATCTATGGGGCGGCTCGTGTCCACTTGTCAGTTATCGTGGCATCTAGAGAGCGATGAATGACGTTACACACATTAGATTACACGTTTGTAAACCGACTACGGCGATCACAAAAGGTTGGTTATGAGTTTAGCAACCTTTCTCTGAGTCCCTAAATACGAGTACGAGGTCGACACTCAGGTAATTCGATAAATTATGATATAGGTACTTATTTCGGCATATTTTTATGTATGGTGGGTTTGCACTTGGCCTTTATCTCATCATCGTCATCATGTACAGCCTGCGGCAGTCCACTGCTGGACATATGCCTCTCCCAGGGTGCGTCACTCGATTCGGTCCTCTGCTCTCCGCATCCATTCACTTCCGGCTACCCTACGTAAGTCGTCTTTCCACCTTGTCGGAGGACGTCCTACACTACGTTTGCCTAGGCGTGGTCTCCACTCGAGAACTCGTCTGCTCCAGCGACTGTCGGTCCTTCGGCAAATATGACCGGGCCACTGCCACTTAAGTTTGCTATTACGGTGAGCTATGTCGGTCACTTTGGTTCTCTGACGGATCACTTCGTTCCGCACGCGGTCCATCAGAGAGACTCCGAGCACAGCCCGCACCATAGCCCGCTGAGCGACTTTACATTTGTGGATCAGTCGTGCCGTGAGTGTCCACGTTTCGTCTCCGTAAGTCTTCACGGATAGGACGCACTGGTTGAAGACTTTTGTCTTCAGGCTTTATTACAACATTTATTTACATTTATTACATTATAACAACATTTATTTACATCGTCGATACCACAATGGTATCGACGATGAAGAGACTTGACGTAGTTTTCCAAACGCTGCCCACCCTAACTGTATCCTCTTATCGGCTTCTCTCTCGAAATTGTTTCTACCTAAGTGCATCGTTTGCCCGAGGTAAACATATTCTTGAACAATATCGAGAGTTGTTCCATCGACGATTACCGGTCTCGGAACGACGAGATTATTGAACATAACCTTAGTTTTGTCCAGATTCATTCCGAGACCTTTACGTCTAGAGGCTACATTAAGGGTGTCCAGCATATCCTGCAGTTCCTGCGGGGTTTGTGATCTGCAAGGGCCGATTATCTCAGCGGTACTCTTCAGTCATCTGTATAATCTGCCGCACTGTGTGTATATGGTCTATGGTACTATAACCCTGTCGAAGCCCAGCCTGTTTGATTGATTGCAGACGATTTGTGTTGACTGTCGAGAACAGCTTATAGGTGTGGCTCAGGAGTGATATGGACCTGTAGTTCTTTAGTAGGGTTTTGTCTCCTTTTTTGAAGACCAAAACTGTGATACTCTTGCTCCACGACTTTGGACTTCTCCCTGATGATATGACGGCATTAAATAGCTTCTGTAGCTCAGTCAACACAGGCTGACCACCTGCTTTCAGAAGCTCGGATGTAATGCCGTCATCTCCAGGGCCTTTTCCGTTTTTAAGCTGGTTGAGTGCCAGTCTCAATTCGTCCAGGCTCATTTCGGGTAGCTCGTCCGTGTAGTGCCGGGTAAGCCTGGCTCTAGGATAACTTTCGAGGGGCTCTGCTCTTATGGCTTGTTGCGCGTACAATTGACCATAAAAGTTCTCGATCTCAGCCGAGACCTCGGGCTTGGAGGTAACGATAACGCCAACTTCGTCAGATTGCTTCTCCCTAGTCGCTTGGCGAATACTTTTGATCCCCGGTTCTGCTCGATCGCCTCTTCTGTGAGGCGTGTCAATTTTATACTGACAGTCAAATTATGCATTATTATAAAGTAAATTATAAAATGTAATGTCGTGGAATGTTTACTACAACCTAAGTTACACAAAAGGTGGAATAATTCAATAAAACAAAGTCATTTTCTACTACACTGACATGAGCATTAGTGTTGTCTCAGCTTACCTCGCCTCCCACCGTAACTCGGCACATTTTGTTCAGAACCAGGCCGCGTTCCCGCTCCCTCCAGCCGCCCTCCGCCCTCCTTGGTGCGCGCCCTGAAGCCTCGAGACGATGAGACGCTGGCTCTGATACCTTGCATAGTGGAGCACAACAGTGCTATTACCACTGCTGTTTGTCGGCAGACTTAGGTAACACGGTGGTAGCCAGGCGGACATAGGGAACCAACCAGACCGAGTGCCGACACCTACCTCCCTGAGCATTGAACCCGCGACCTCCGGTGTGTAGTCCATCAGACTGCGGACGCGGTGAGAGTGTTACAGATTGGTGATGTTGAAACGGAGTGGTCAAACATTTGTTCTGGATGTGATCTGTTGATGGTGTGCGTGTTGCACGCAGCGGAGTTGTTCCGGCATTGGGCCACGCACGCGGCCCACCAGCGCCGCGTGCGTGGCCCCTGCTTAATGAACTGGTATTGTTTGCAGTTGTTTATTTAATGTACATATTTGGAAAATACATACAGCTAGGTTAATACTCGTAAATGTACAACTGGGAGCGACTTCAACGTTTTCACACGTGTACTTCTATACAAAACACCGTCACTAAAGCACACGAAATTTTGTATATACATAAAAGATCATAAAAATATAAGGAAAGAAAAAAGTTATATACAATAAGAACTATTTAGGGAATAACAATGTTACGCGGCGGGAGGAGAGTGGAAGCTGTCGCTGCGGTGAGCGCGCTCGCATGTCGCGGTGCAGGGGGGAGTTCACCTTCGGGGTCAGCGGCAACTATTGATTAAATTTGGAACATGCTCGAATACAAAATTAATTTTGGTGGTAGTTGGTGGTAGTTAGTGGAAGACTGAGTGTCGCCTGCTGCCTGAGTTCTCTAGATGGCACGCTGATCGAGATCTCAGCTACCAGCCGTGGGGATATATTGGAGCTCGTGCAATTTTTGTGAGATAAGTATCGTCTGCTCGTTGCTGCTGTGACTGTACCTCGAGTGGGGAGTGAGAGCGGCGCGGCGCGGCGTCGTCACCGCGCTTGTGCAACGCGCGCCGGCCCCTGCCGGACAGCGCAGTGGAGGATGTACCAAGCGGATCTGCACTGGGGCTAACAACACGTCACGTGTTACACAACACTCCGTGACGGGCGGAGCTGTTACTCACGCGGCAGGCAACGAGCGTCTCTGCTCTGACGCAGCATGCGTGACCCGAAGACATGTCCAAACTTCCCGCCCGCTGCCCAGACGAGTTGCATTCTTCGGTTCACAGATACGAATATTTTTCTCCGTTTTGGACTTAACGATTGAATTAGTAGAATGTACGGACACAAAGCAAGCTAACAACTCGCCGGCTATGCTATCTTTCACAACGGAACAAAACAGTGCTATGCCGCAATGTTAATTGCTGTTTGACGGCAGACTTAGGTAAACCGCCAGCCGCCAGGGTGCTGGCAATCTCACCCGGGACCTCCGGATTCAGGCGTGTTAGCATACCCAAAGTCTGACAAGGATCACTACGTGTAGATAGTTGTTGTAGTCTGATAGACTGCTAGCGTGGCGCGGCCACCGGCGCCACGGTCGAGTGGGCGTGCATAAATACAGGAGCGATATTTTCGATTCGCTTTACGAGCCGCGAGCGCCCGATTTATACTGATTTTCGTTCGAGTAGCAACTAATTAAAAATATAATTGTAGAATGTTAAAGGAACTTTTTAAACGGATAAAATTAAACATTTCAATAATAATGGCAACACCTGAGGCGAATGATTCAAAAATACAGTCAAACTACTATTCCACACGAGCGAATCAAAAGTAGTGCCCCAGTTCGATGCACTTAATTGGCTCGTTACCGAGAGCGCACCCAATCACCCTTGTTGTCCCTTGTTGTTGCTGTCCTCGCAGGGCGCCGGCGGGCCCCGAGTGTGTTCCACTCGGCTCGGGTCGCGTTCGATCATCGGCTCTAGGTTCGAGTATATACAAGACTCGGAGCCAATATGCAGAGCCGGAGTCGTTTATAAGATTCGGTTGCGAGACGTACGTCCGAGAGCACCGGCATTACCCTCATTAGTGTATCGAGTGCTGTCTCGAGAGCGCGCGGCCCTCAGAGAGATCACCATCGAGGGAGGGCCTTCCAAACGATTTAGTTTCTTATTGTTTGCACTGGAGTGTGCTTGTGCAGTGCACTCCGATACACTCGACACCGCGTCCATGCGGCTGTTGTTCTGTGCGCTATCACGCGCGGTGTGTTCACTGCTGTCAGTCGTGGCTCGGGCAGCGGGTCCACTTGCCGGGGTCGGGGTAGGGGTAGTGCTTGCGTGGTGACACGTGCGACGCATGGCGTCTTGCACGAGGAGTGCACGCGGGCGTGTGACGTCACTGCCCCAATGACGCACATGCGGGTGTATCCTTTCATAGAGCGTGAAATGATCTCTGAAGTCAACGCAACAGGTATTTGTTATGCAAGGCTGCAAAGTTCTTGTAAGTCACGAGTTCTCATATTGAAACCCGAGCTAGCGAATGATCCTAGGATTGAACCATGAGCGAAGCGAGTGGTTTAAAAATAGAATCATGAGCGTAGCGAGGGTTTCAAAAATAGAATCATGAGCTCGCTACGCTCAGGTTTCAAGGAAGAAGACGCAAAATAACTTTGCTGCCGAGCGAAACACACAACTTTTCATCTCTCTCCAGCGAGGAAAATGGCAGATTACAAGGAAAACAGGTGAACTTTTGAAAACACTTAAAAGCACGGTTTGTTTTCTTTATAAACAAAAGAATGTTGTTCGTGTAAACCCTTCGAAGACCATTACTAGTGTTTTTGCCTATTCACTGGGCAGTATTTGCATCACACTCTTGGACACCATAAAATATTTTGAAATACCAGGCTATAAAAAACCGCAGAAGTTTGCACAAAGATATTGACTGTGTTTGATTATATACTTTTTGCTGCATTGACAGTTGCAAGCGAATTGACTCAATTCGAGTATTTTTGAAAAAGGAGGCCGCCGTGGCCTTCTCTTTTCAAATTAATGTTTGATTTTGAAGAAATTTTTTTTATATGTTTTTGATATATTTATGTTTTATATATCTCTAAACTTTCATCTTCATTTCATCCGATGTTAAGTGATGAAAAGCCGATAAATGAAAGCGTGCTCACCGAGAAACGTTGCTTAGGTTACTATTGGCTATGTTTTCTTTGCTAACCGGAACACCATAATCATTATTATTTGCTAATTTTACTATTTCTTTAATTTTTTCGCAAATGTCTTAAAAAACGTCGTTCAAAACTCTTTAATCGACATACGATACTAGGCTGTATCGCTTATTGACCTTTGCCTGTCCCTATGGGATAAATTTTACAGCAACAATTTGACAAAACAACAGATCATTTATCGAAAGAAAAAGTCAAGTTCAGTTCATCATTGGCATGTTCGAATTTCAAAAAGTCTTTCCACGCTGGCGTGCAAAAAGAGCAAATTTCGAACAAACAATTTCCCAGCTAGTGAGATGAAAACAAAATTGAAGCAAAAAGCATTAGTTTCTAAATACTACTAAAATATCATCATTGTTTGAGGATTATTACATACTGCAAACAAACGAGTACAAATATTGAGCAGGACTCGGCCGCGCCCCGCACCCCGCGCCCTCCGGTGAACCAGTGCCCACTTGCCCAGCACAAAGAGCTGTAAACTGTATGTTGTACAATTTGATTGGATCGGTATTTGCAATCTTCCACGACTCTATTGGTTTTCATTGACAACACTGAAACGTGATCGCTGTAAACGAGTGGATGTGTGCTTGTGATCGCAGCTTTTAGCAGAATTTGTGCGAAATGTTAAATAGAAAAAGTACGATATTGGATTGTATCCGTATGATATTTTGTGACGTGATATGTACCGGGACTTTTGGAGATTTTCCGTGTATATGTAGAGCATATATAGTCGTACCTGCCTCCAGCTGTGCATGTATGAGTGTGTGTGAAACAAGAACAGCAACTGTCAACTGACTGTTTGTTGAGTGTGTCGCTGGCCTCGGGCGGTATTCAATACGCAGCCAACAATAGCCGAGTGCCGGATGCCGCGGACTGCAAGCCGCGCGATCGATAGTGAAAGCCGGCTGACGTCATCCACTGCCGCGCATGTCGTACGCAGCTCTTACACAACCGGTGCGGCGCCGGCGACGAGTCATTCCCTAGAAACTCATACTCAACTGAGCATCACGTTCATTTCAACTCAGTAGTACCGTATAGAGACCGGATTCCAGAAAACGAACCAATGCCGTTTGTTTAACGAACGCACGTATGATTTGAGACCGAGGTCGGCGACACACGAAGCCGCAACCCTCCTGCTGTTAGCTCGGGACGAGCGACGACACGCGAACACAAATCATGTTGTCGATAGTTCCCACTGTGCTCAATAAAATAAATTATTTAACTTAAATAACAATCAAGTTAGAGCCAAATATGTATTGGGGGCGTCCATTAATTACGTAAGGTGATTTTGACAAGTTTTCTACTCCCTCCCCCTTGTTCAGATGTCGTGAGATTCAGCACAACCCCGTCCCGCTCTTCCTTAATCTCACGTGAGATTTTTCCAATCGCGTTGTTGTGGGTGTTGCCTGTGATTGATTGCAATAAAATTTTATTGAGCGAAACGAGCGAAGGTCTCTGTTTCAGCTAATAAGGAAAAAAGCTACTTTCTGTGTGTTTGTACGTTTTCCTCTGCAGGTCGCGTTTCTCACACAATCTGCACTAAACTCGGTGTATGATTATTAATTATTTTTTCATTTTATAGTCGACGGGTATTTTTGATTGTAGTACTAGAGTA
The DNA here is from genome assembly GCA_910589575.2 of Carcina quercana. Lineage (NCBI taxonomy): Eukaryota > Metazoa > Arthropoda > Insecta > Lepidoptera > Depressariidae > Carcina > Carcina quercana. The sequence continues at coordinate 23,706,252 of OU342426.1, read as the reverse complement.
TTTCCTCCAAAAAGTAGTAAAAAGTGGTTACTGAATATCTCCGCCATATGATATCAGATTTCTATGCGATGGCAGGTGGCCTGCCCATTTGCACTTCTTGTCACTGACTCGTCGAACTATGTCGGTGACCTTCGTTCGTCTATGGATTTCCTAATTCCGGACCTTATCACGTATAGAAATTCCGAGCATAGCTCGTTCCATTGCTCGCTGAGTGACTTTGAGCTTGTTTATTCGTCCCACAGTAAAGGACCACGTTTCGGTTCCGTAATGTCATCACTGGCAACACGCACTGATTAAAGACTTTTTTATTTAGATGCTGAGATATTTTGGACGAGAAGATATGCCGTAACTTCGTGAACGCTGCCCAGCCGAGTTGGATTCTTCGGTTGACCTCTTTGTCGAAGTTGGACCTACCTAGTTGAACGATCGAATATACATATTCGTCTACAACTTCGATTGTAGTGTTCCCAACCACTACCGACACAGGTGCAACACGGACATTTGACATGATTTTTGTCTTGTCCATGTTTATAGTTAGAGCGACCAGGGGCTACAACCGCTGCTACAGTTGTCAGATGTTTAGATCCGCGGGGAGCGGGCTGCAGCGTTGTACGAAGGTGCGCCGGAGGGCTCAGACAGGGCTGTGTTCGTCGGTGGGCGTCTCCCGGCTCGTGATCGTGGTCAAGTTCTTGTTGTCGTGTAAGGCGACCAGTGAGGCGATGAACACTAACAGCAGCAGCTTCTATTTAATTTGCATGTTTGTATGCAGTAAGCTCGGGTCAAATGTTGCTGAATGAGATACGAGTACGCTTCCTTTTTGATGTGATTTTTACTAGTTGGATCAGTGCAGTGATAGGGATCGTAGTGTTACCTGGATGCAACATGTAAGATCAGTTTGTGGGGCGCGTGTTCGGCGCAGCATCAACACTTGCTGGAGTGCGCGGTGCCTCGGAGCGGGCGCGCGACCGCCGGACGGCGCGGTCCTTCATAGCAGACATCACGGTCACCATCCGCAACTAAAAAGTCCTCGCAATGTGGTTTCCAAATGCGAGTTCAACTAACTGATACAATGTCCACAGTTTGATGTCAATTTCACTCCAAATACGTTACGGGTAACAGGGTCTGCGAGGCAGGTTTCACTGGGCTCCAAACTCTCCGCCCACGGCGACGTCTCCCTCCTTGTCCAACGCCGCGGATCGCTGGCGACAGGTATCACACGTGAACTAGTTTTGAAATCAGAATAAAGGTGGTTCGAACCACGCTTTAAAGATGAGTTTAACAAATATTACATACAATTGTGTACATACTGCTCCAAACACCGCAATAAACCTTGGATCGCTAACTCTGGTGCCCCTCCATATGTCACAGCGAATTATCACAGCAACTACATCTTTCGTCTTGAAATTAGGAAGGAATAATTATAGGAAATGGAAAATAGTCCACAATACCCCGCGTGGGGCATCGAGGTTGTCATTTGCTGGCGAGCAGTGAGCACAGGTTCAAAGGAAAACAACAATTGGAAAAGTTCCAAAAATAATTCATAGAACCTGGAGTGCGGGTCCTGCCGGGTCGGCTGGGCAGTGCACGTCACCAATAAGTAATTAATTCCGTTGTAATGATTAGAGGAATCTCATTTAAAAGGAATGTAATGTGATTTCGAATCATAGAACACATATGTAAAACTTTGTGTAAATAACTTTATAAAAATCAGTTCATTTCCCTGCCTGCCAAAGACTCATTATTAAACTGCTATTTGTCGGGCGGGCGCGGGGGGGGGGGGGGGGGGCGCCCCGAGGGTGGTGGGTGGTGGGTGGCCAACTACATGTATGAAAGTATTTTTCAATTATCCGGTTCCCGTTATTTTCCCATTTCGTTTAACAGATTGCTTATTATTAAAATAAAAACCTAGTTTCACGTTTTTGGACTTTTTGGCAGTAAAATTGAGTTAGCCAACCAGTGCCACGACTCAATCAGCTCACGCTCAGGTTGCTACTGCTATTATCCGTATATTGCAAAATACTCTGATTTTATTCTCTTGTTTGATTTAGACTATTTTATCTTTATATGTGACATGCAATAAATAAATTGAATTGAACTCGGAGATGACGTCACGCACGTCTATCCAACGGGTCGCTCATCACACACACACACACACACACACACACATCATCACAATGTACGTGTTAATAATCATTATTTTTCAAGATTATAGTTTAATACGTTTTGGTGCCGCACGAGCTAGCTAGCTTTCGTAGAAAAATATTCCTAGGTTTTCATCAAAATCAATTATATCAGTAAATTACAAAATACGGGTCTATTCATTTGTTACCTGCAACCATTTATTGTGTTTCGATTGTGCATTGTGCCGCGCTCCTCGAGCGAGCGAGCCTCCATTGATGCCTCGTCTCCGGGGAGCCCGCCGCCCCGCACAATCACGTGGTCCGTGCGCTACCTAATACAAAGAATAATCCCTTGGACATGCGGAGCGCCGGCCACTTCATTCCCGACTCACTTTTGAAAGGGGGAATTACTCACTCGAGACGCGATATTACGCCGTTGTGCTATATCTATTCATTATATTCATAATCTAATCATTAATACTACTTGTAAAGTTCCATTTTATATTTATTCAATCACTTAATGTTGGGGCTGGTTTCAAATCGAGGTGTTTTTATGTTTTAGTAAATTAAAAGAATAAAAATGGCGTCTAAAACACGAGACGTGCTACAATAAGAAAATGACAGAGCATCTGGAAAAACTAATTTAATCAGAATGAAGATCGTAATTTTATCTGATCAGAATATATATTTATTGACATATGTATTGTTGGATGCCTCGTATCAAGTGCAGGCGGACCACTCTCCCCTCTCCCCCCGACAGACGCCGACTGTATTATGTAAAGCGTGGTGCTGGTGCTGGTGCTGGTGAGGAGCACGCGGCTGTGCTCGCTGCGTGTTGTAACTGCAAGTGGTAGTCATTCCGACAGTTTACGAACAGTGTAAAGTCTGATGCCGTGATGAGGCTGAACAATCGACGCGCGACATTTTTATGGTTCCGTAGCTCAAAAGGAAAAAAGGAACCCTTATAGGATCTCTCTGTTGTCCGTGTGTCTGTCAAGACCTCAGGGTCTCACAGCAGAACCGTAGATATAAATCTAAAAACCAGAATTTTCTAACTATAACACAGTTATAATAACTTTTTATGTTTACAAACTTAACTTTGTACTTGAAAGCCATGAATCAGGTACGTAATTTAGCTGGAAAGTAAAGTTGGTTTTTCAATCGGACTCACATTTTCTCTACTCATCAGTTAATTATTCATAATCTTTACGAAACCGATTCGCACTTGACCGGTTTTGAATAAAATAACTGACATTCAATTTTAATAAATAGTAGTTAATTTCATAGGAAATATTCAATTAGTTAATTTATGTAATCTTACATTTGTACGCCATATCTGGTAAAATATGAGGACGACGAGAAAGAAAGGGGCGAAAGTGAGGGATCGAAACTGTAATGAGGTCACCAGGTCACCAGAGCAGGGGCTGCGTGTGAGAGGGTGCCTTGAACAGGTAGCGGCGCGGGGCCGCGCACGACGAGGGACGACACAAGACGTGGATCAAGATCAAATGAAGAGTGCCTTCGATTTCGGTTCAAAGAATGTGTTCTCAGAAAGACATTTTGTCACTTACATGAGAACTTGCAAATTACAGATAGTACAAACATCCGTCTGGCTCGTTACAGATGATACCAGTGAACTAAGTTACACACGAGGCGGTGGTGTGCGTCCGAGCCTTGGCCAGGCTACAATACGTTTATATCAACACCATCTTTGAGCTTAAACATACTCTTTAAAATGGGATACAAGCACCACAAGCATTGTGCTGGGCTGGGCTTCAATGTATTGTCTAGTTCACACTTTCAGTAAATAACTGTGTTTGTTTCTTTCTCTTCCCTTGTAGGACACTATCGCAGGCAGCCGAGTACTGTTCTCTAGGTGTTGCGGGCGTGCGACTACCGATGGCATTGTGTGCGTCATTCAGTATTCCTGGCTGGCGGGTCAACTCGATCAATTGTTAATGTTCTGCATTTGAATTAGATAATTTTAAAATAATATATCACTCAACAACAAATACGATAAACACAAAATCAAAGAGTATATAATATACATATGTATATGTCGCAGTTGAATTGCTTAAAAGGCTGTTTTACATAGCCGCTAGCTGTATCACTAAACAGTACTGTTATATAAAGCAGCAGTAAAACGTCTAGTTGGATTGCCCCTGCGCTACGTTTGACGTTTTGGAGAATGAATTGTTTTGGTATAGGGTGACCATGATGAATTACAAATCAAGAAAGTATGACATTTAGTTATATATTTTTTTATTTTTGTTCCTGACAATTACAAATATAATAAAGTTAACCTTTTATAATTTTATTATTTTTTATTAAAAGAACACAGTCACACAGTTTTTGCAGCTTAGTTAACTACATTTAACTTTTTATTTTACAACATCTACTCAGACAAATATTCTAAGTTTTGCATCACACAATTATTATTTGTCAAAAATATATAATGTATTTTTAACGAGAATCCGCTCATAATACTTCCTTACAGCATTTCTGTTGCCATAATCTTTTAAAATAGAATAGCTGGCTTTGAGAAATAATTACGTAAAATTAGGAGATCGGATCATAGTGTCACGAAATGTATATCAATAATGTACAACTTTATTGTCAACTACAATAGCCGTAACGCATCTAATGGTGGTGGTAGGTGGCATTTTAAATATTAATAAAAAATAGTGTGTAAAAATGGAAATTGTGACTCATTATGGAGTTGTATGTTAATGATACTCATTTTGCGACATTACAATCCGCTGTGCTATTTTAGATAATTGCCGCACAAAACTAGCTATCTTATTTTGAAACTTTAACATCATTTAGTATTCGCTAGGTATTCGGCGTACACCAGAACTTATGGCCACCTTACCGCTTTTGATTTCTTTTATAACCTCCAAAACCCATTGCTCGGTCCACGGCTTTTCTATGTTCCCGCACTGACTAGCATAAAACTCGGATAACTGTTGTCATAAAAATCACTGTTTTCGGGGTTATTTTCACTTGAATTAGTGGTTTTATTGGTAAATTTTGACAAACTACTCATGCCATTTTTGTTGTTATGACATACAGCGCCACGAGCGACCAAATTGAGAACTAAAGTACTACAATCTGACGTTTCATTGACCCGCTGCATTGATTAATGCAAAACGTTGATTCAATTTTGCGTGTTAACGTTCAGTTGCTTTATTTAACAGTACTGTTTAGTGTTACAGCTAGCGGTTATATAGAACAGCCTTTTACGCAATTCAACTGCGACATATACATTTACTTTCTCAGCGATGTATACTAGACAAAATATGAAAAATTATGGGAAATGACGTGAATGTTTTATTTCACGTTCAAAATACAAGGTGAGTGAACATACAGCCTTCTTCAAATATGATAAAATGCAAATATTTTAATACTTTATATAAAATTATTGTGAATTATGAATAATCTGAAAATAATAAAAGTTTGTGTGACTTAATTAAACATGTATTTACTCCAAAAATGTATACCTATGTATTTTCAGCGGATTAGATACTTTTTGTTGTTACAAAAATAAACTATTTCCCGGCCGAGTCGAGGGTGCTCTGTTTACACGCATACAGCGTGCAGCCAGTGCGTGTTCCACTTTGCAGGGATACTCGTGATTCTATTACGCACTGGAGTGTAATAGAAAAAAATTACGCTCGCGAGGGTTACAGCTCGGTTTAAGAGGCCAATGAAGCAAAGTCTCCGTAGAATAGTAGGTATTTGAATATGTTATTGCTGTCGCGATTCGGTACGCACACATACAGCCTTTCACATGCTTTCACTCACACAAATAACGCTGCATAACATCCCAAAGAGGCCCCTGCGAGCCGCGCATAGTCGCTACCCCTCCGCCTGGGCTAGAGTGTATTTTTCAAAATTATAATAAACTTGACGTGAGCGTGCGTCAACCCTTGTTTTACGTTTTGAGAAATTATTGTTCGCATATTGGTTTAGTCTCGACATACTGTGGTTGTATTTGATATAATTGACTAGTAAGTACCTATCACATATAAATACAATATAAATTATGGCGTTGCTATTTTAGGGTTCTACGGTCAACAAAGAAACCTTTTAGTTTCACCATATCCGAACGTTCGTCTTCCAACGATACTTTAGGTGACCTAGAGGTGTTTTAATACCTAGAGTGCTAGAGTCTAAGGACTAACAAGTTAAAGCGTTCAAAAAGAACTAGAAACCGACTTCAACTGCCCTAAAAGTCTACTTTTATTAAGGAAAATTTAAGATGTATATTGTTTTCTCATGGATTCCATTCTAAGAACCGGACCAAATTGAAATGGGACCACATGGAAAGCATCAGCTTTCAAATAATAAAGAATCATCCAAATCGGTTCACCCAGTGAAAAGCTCTGAGTTAACAAACATTTAACTAATAGAATAGAATAGAAATAATTTATTCGGCATACAGATTACAGTACAGTTAAAACATTAATTTTAAATTTGCTCTGCTGCACTGCAACGCCGAAATACACACTTAACATTCCCAGTCTCAAAAACTACTGAACCGATTTTGATGAAACTTGCAGTCTTCCCTAAGTTTTACAATACCTAGGTAAACAAAAAAGGGATTATTTAAATCGAACTTGTAGTTCCGGATATATAAAAAATAAATTAAATAAAATAGCCTTTATTGCTGAACTAATTTTTTGTTACAATTTTCTTAAAAATATGCTTACTTTATACGTTACTTATCTTTTTATATTAAGTATCAGTAACCGGTCGTTCCTACATTTCAGCTTGTCTTTCGACATAGGCCTACTCTAAGGATTTCCACTCTATTCTATCTTTCGCTATGCGGGTCCATGTTGGACCCGCCACTTGTCTGATGTCGTCCTCCCATCTTCTAGTCTGTCTGCCTCTTTTTCTTTTGCTATCTCGTGGTTGCCATTCAGTTATTAGTCTTGTCCATTTCTACATACTCTATTTCTCCATTATTTACTGTTATGGGCTCTGTTTGTGAGGAATTTGACATTACTTTTGTTTTCGTTAAGTTCGTTGACAGGCCTGCTTTCTCGCTCTCTTCCGCTAACTGTTGGAACATTGTCTGTAGGGTTTTCGGGTTTTCCGAAAGTAAGATCAGGTTGTCTGCAAAGCGTAGGTGACCCAGCTTTTTGCCATTTATATTTAGTCCTTTATTCGTCCAATCCAGATTTGTGAATATCATTTCCAGGATAGCTGAAAATATTTTTGGTAAAATTGGGTCTCCCTGGCGTACCCCTCTCTCAATCGAAAATTCTTCGCCTGTAGATTCTAGCTTCACTTGTGCGGTGCTTTTTGTGTATATGTTTTTCAGTATTCTTATGTATTTTGCATGTACGCCTTGTTTTTCCAGTGCGTCCCAGATAAATCTATGTTCGAGTGTGTCGAATGCTTTGTTGAAATCCACGAACCCTATGTGTGTTTTTCTTTTGTGTGTGTGTTCCGGATATATGCGAGGACAAATAAACATACACTTTAGAAATTTGGCACACTTCTTTAGAAGCTGGTATAGACTAACATATATGAAAACTGGGCAGTTCTGGAAATATTACATACATACAGGTCGCATTGATAACCTCTTTTTTTGAAGTCGGTTAAAAAACTGTAATTTCACGACACCTCACACAATAGAATAGACGAGTTAAAAATCCCGTCTTAAGTGTATGAGATGTATAACTGGGAAAAAATATTTCAAGTTTTTATTTGTCGACATGAATAATAATATCGTCGAAATCTATCGTATTTCCTACTGTCATACTTCATATTATACTATTATATTTTAAGTACCTCAAAAGGAAAAAAGGAATCCTTATAGGATCACTGTGATATCGAATACTCCAGTCTGCTGTCCCTTAGATCTGTCAAATAATGAAACTTATAGGTCAACGCAATAAAAAGATATAGCTGTATTTTAGACCATTTCCGTACAAAATGCAATGAACCCAAAATCTATACGGTATTTCCCGTTGACCTAATGTCTTGAAATTTGGCAAGAAGAAAGGTTTTACAGCACAACCATAGGAATAAATCTGAATTTTTTAATTGTAACACAGTAAAATTGATTTTTTAATGTTTATAAACTTAACTTCGTAATATGTAATTTAGCTTAGAATTTCATTTTCGGTAGAGCATTGTTGGGTGCATATTACCGTACCTATTATTTATGATTTTCAGTATGTCATTAATTCATATTCTGTACGGAATCCTCGGTGCACGAGTCCGACTTGCTCTTGACCGGTTTTTGAGTTGTTGGAGAGCCATTTCAAGCTCTTGCTGGCTGATCTCCGGGATATCTGTGTCGGGTCATATAGTCTCCGTAGCGATTTGTACATGCGATGTCCATATAACTTCTCGTTCTCTCTCAAGACTTTCAATAATAATAAATAACAAAAAATAATATAAAAAAGCTTTTAAAAAAGTTATAAATAAACGGATGTCCATGCAATAAATGTTATGTTTTTTCTGTGTTTTTTTTTCTGTTTAGATATTTTACAGTGGTACGGAACCCTTTGTATGCGAGTCCGACTCGAACTTTAACATTAAAAAAATATTTGAAACATAAGTCACTTATTCATAAATCATATTTAATTATTTACACGTAACAACAACTAAGAATTTCAGGGAAAATGTTCTGTTCTAGAGATAAAATAAATTTCCTTAGAATTATTTGTCTTTATATTTGTTTATTTAGATCAATCTAAACATTAAAACTAACAGGTAAAACCATTATAGCTAGAGAAAGGGTATCTATCGATATATTTTTCCCACCACTATTAGTCGAAAAAATCGATAAAGCTTATTGACATCACTAATGCATGCTTACTTTATTTTTATACATATAATACACAGTATATAGTTGTGATATAGTGTACCCTGCCTCCCGAACCGAACTGTGCGAGAAGGACAGTTGAAGCTTTTTTTGGTATTTGCCTAGTTTTGCCGTGAAATTAAGGGTTTGGGATATAGCTGTTTTCTCAACGAAACGTTAGCCAAATTCAATCATTTTGATCTTATTCTCTTTATCAAAGAATAATCTAGGCCCGTTGGTTTTGCTTTTTCTGAAAATGTTACGTTTACTCTAAATAATGAGTACCATAAGTTGAAAGAAATTTTTTCTGAAATTTTGAGTTTTGAGATGCCCATAATTCTAATTGTAGACAAAATATTGAAAAAAGCAAAACCAACAGCCTAGATTATTCTTTGATAAAGAGAATAAGATCAAAATGATTGAATTTGGCTAACGTTTCGTTGAGAAAACAGCTATATCCCAAACCCTTAATTTCATATGAAATTTTTTATCTGCTGTTCCCTCTTAAGGACCTAGAAGCGATGTAATAAGGCTCAATTTGCGAGCAAGTGTGCTAAAAATTAAATCATTCTCGTTACATCAGTTCAACAGTGTGTGTTTGAAGTTTATTTTTGAACACATTGTACTTCTATTTCTTATGTGTTGGGTAATTGTTGACACTCGGTGGGGTGGAGGTGTGCTCCCTCGTCAGTGACAGACTTCCCGCCGCAGCTGGTTCTCACCGGGGAAGTGGGGGAAGCATGTCTGGTACATGCACCGGACGATGAGCTCTTCGCGTCACGTATTTGTGTATTTGTTTCTGTGTTGTGCAAGTGATGTGTGTGTGAGTGTGTTGTGTTGTGCGGCAGTGGGTGGGTGGGGATGCGTGTGTGGCAAGTGTAAAGCTGTTTCATATTCATTAGTTGCGTTTCCCTTTATACTTTGATCATAAGTGTTAGAAAATCGTTTCGTCAAACAGAAATGACCTGTAAACTCATGCAAATAGAAGAAGAAATTACCTGTGGAAAGGACCGCGTGGCCCCTTAGAAAGCTGTTAAAACTGTCATTGCGAGACAACAGTACAAAATGGTGTCATCTGTACAATCGCTTGAACGAACGAGAACTATCATTTTACGACAAAAACAACTATATGACTGTAAGAAATTAGTTATTGATTGGTTAAAGAAACTAAACTATGAAGCACTTAAGCACTGAAGTTACACCACCTGCCTCACATCTCACAATCATCAATTTTCACACGCACACATCGTCACATACACCTCACACTCCCTCACATACGAATCCTCACTACACATATAAATTGCACATTCTTACTTTTACCATGATTTGTTATAAATAAATAAACCCTTAGATGCTTTTTCTCGGGAGTGCATGGAGATGTCAAGTTGAAATTAATATCAAATGCTCGAGTCTGCTGTTCTTTGGAGCTGTGCAAAAAATCAAACGGATAGGTCAACGCCATGAAAAGATATTCTATACCATTTCCATTCAAAATGCAAGGAAACCAAAATAGGAGGGTCCCGTTGACCTAGAATCATACAATTTGGTTAGAAGCAAAGTCTAACAGTACCACCACAGGGATAAATCTGAGAAAACAGGATTTAGAAACAACGTAAAAATAGTTACAATCTTAACTTTGTAGTTGAAAGCCATACATCGGGTACGTAATGTAGCTGCAAAGTTAAGACGCCAATGAAGCAAAGTCTCCGTAGAATAGTAGGTATTTGAATATGTTATTGCTGTCGCGATTCGGTACGCACACATACAGCCTTTCACATGCTTTCACTCACACAAATAACGCTGCATAACATCCCAAAGAGGCCCCTGCGAGCCGCGCATAGTCGCTACCCCTCCGCCTGGGCTAGAGTGTATTTTTCAAAATTATAATAAACTTGACGTGAGCGTGCGTCAACCCTTGTTTTACGTTTTGAGAAATTATTGTTCGCATATTGGTTTAGTCTCGACATACTGTGGTTGTATTTGATATAATTGACTAGTAAGTACCTATCACATATAAATACAATATAAATTATGGCGTTGCTATTTTAGGGTTCTACGGTCAACAAAGAAACCTTTTAGTTTCACCATATCCGAACGTTCGTCTTCCAACGATACTTTAGGTGACCTAGAGGTGTTTTAGTACCTAGAGTGCTAGAGTCTAAGGACTAACAAGTTAAAGCGTTCAAAAAGAACTAGAAACCGACTTCAACTGCCCTAAAAGTCTACTTTTATTAAGGAAAATTTAAGATGTATATTGTTTTCTCATGGATTCCATTCTAAGAACCGGACCAAATTGAAATGGGACCACATGGAAAGCATCAGCTTTCAAATAATAAAGAATCATCCAAATCGGTTCACCCAGTGAAAAGCTCTGAGGTAACAAACATTTAACTAATAGAATAGAATAGAAATAATTTATTCGGCATACAGATTACAGTACAGTTAAAACATTAATTTTAAATTTGCTCTGCTGCACTGCAACGCCGAAATACACACTTAACATTCCCAGTCTCAAAAACTACTGAACCGATTTTGATGAAACTTGCAGTCTTCCCTAAGTTTTACAATACCTAGGTAAACAAAAAAGGGATTATTTAAATCGAACTTGTAGTTCCGGATATATAAAAAATAAATTAAATAAAATAGCCTTTATTGCTGAACTAATTTTTTGTTTTAATTTTCTTAAAAATATGCTTACTTTATACGTTACTTATCTTTTTATATTAAGTATCAGTAACCGGTCGTTCCTACATTTCAGCTTGTCTTTCGACATAGGCCTCCTCTAAGGATTTCCACTCTATTCTATCTTTCGCTATGCGGGTCCATGTTGGACCCGCCACTTGTCTGATGTCGTCCTCCCATCTTCTAGTCTGTCTGCCTCTTTTTCTTTTGCTATCTCGTGGTTGCCATTCAGTTATTAGTCTTGTCCATTTCTACATACTCTATTTCTCCATTATTTACTGTTATGGGCTCTGTTTGTGAGGAATTTGACATTACTTTTGTTTTCGTTAAGTTCGTTGACAGGCCTGCTTTCTCGCTCTCTTCCGCTAACTGTTGGAACATTGTCTGTAGGGTTTTCGGGTTTTCCGAAACTAAGATCAGGTTGTCTGCAAAGCGTAGGTGACTCAGCTTTTTGCCATTTATATTTAGTCCTTTATTCGTCCAATCCAGATTTGTGAATATCATTTCCAGGATAGCTGAAAATATTTTTGGTAAAATTGGGTCTCCCTGGCGTACCCCTCTCTCAATCGAAAATTCTTCGCCTGTAGATTCTAGCTTCACTTGTGCGGTGCTTTTTGTGTATATGTTTTTCAGTATTCTTATGTATTTTGCATGTACGCCTTGTTTTTCCAGTGCGTCCCAGATAAATCTATGTTCGAGTGTGTCGAATGCTTTGTTGAAATCCACGAACCCTATGTGTGTTTTTCTTTTGTGTGTGTGTTCCGGATATATGCGAGGACAAACAAACATACACTTTAGAAATTTGGCACACTTCTTTAGAAGCTGGTATAGACTAACATATATGAAAACTGGGCAGTTCTGGAAATATTACATACATACAGGTCGCATTGATAACCTCTTTTTTTGAAGTCGGTTAAAAAACTGTAATTTCACGACACCTCACACAATAGAATAGACGAGTTAAAAATCCCGTCTTAAGTGTATGAGATGTATAACTGGGAAAAAATATTTCAAGTTTTTATTTGTCGACATGAATAATAATATCGTCGAAATCTATCGTATTTCCTACTGTCATACTTCATATTATACTATTATATTTTAAGTACCTCAAAAGGAAAAAAGGAATCCTTATAGGATCACTGTGATATCGAATACTCCAGTCTGCTGTCCCTTAGATCTGTCAAATAATGAAACTTATAGGTCAACGCAATAAAAAGATATAGCTGTATTTTAGACCATTTCCGTACAAAATGCAATGAACCCAAAATCTATACGGTATTTCCCGTTGACCTAATGTCTTGAAATTTGGCAAGAAGAAAGGTTTTACAGCACAACCATAGGAATAAATCTGAATTTTTTAATTGTAACACAGTAAAATTGATTTTTTAATGTTTACAAACTTAACTTCGTAATATGTAATTTAGCTTAGAATTTCATTTTCGGTAGAGCATTGTTGGGTGCATATTACCATACCTATTATTTATGATTTTCAGTATGTCATTAATTCATATTCTGTACGGAATCCTCGGTGCACGAGTCCGACTTGCTCTTGACCGGTTTTTGAGTTGTTGGAGAGCCATTTCAAGCTCTTGCTGGCTGATCTCCGGGATATCTGTGTCGGGTCATATAGTCTCCGTAGCGATTTGTACATGCGATGTCCATATAACTTCTCGTTCTCTCTCAAGACTTTCAATAATAATAAATAACAAAAAATAATATAAAAAAGCTTTTAAAAAAGTTATAAATAAACGGATGTCCATGCAATAAATGTTATGTTTTTTCTGTGTTTTTTTTCTGTTTAGATATTTTACAGTGGTACGGAACCCTTTGTATGCGAGTCCGACTCGAACTTTAACATTAAAAAAATATTTGAAACATAAGTCACTTATTCATAAATCATATTTAATTATTTACACGTAACAAAACGTAACAACAACTAAGAATTTCAGGGAAAATGTTCTGTTCTAGAGATAAAATAAATTTCCTTAGAATTATTTGTCTTTATATTTGTTTATTTAGATCAATCTAAACATTAAAACTAACAGGTAAAACCATTATAGCTCGAGAAAGGGTATCTATCGATATATTTTTCCCACCACTATTAGTCGAAAAAATCGATAAAGCTTATTGACATCACTAATGCATGCTTACTTTATTTTTATACATATAATACACAGTATATAGTTGTGATATAGTGTACCCTGCCTCCCGAACCGAACTGTGCGAGAAGGACAGTTGAAGCTTTTTTTGGTATTTGCCTAGTTTTGCCGTGAAATTAAGGGTTTGGGATATAGCTGTTTTCTCAACGAAACGTTAGCCAAATTCAATCATTTTGATCTTATTCTCTTTATCAAAGAATAATCTAGGCCCGTTGGTTTTGCTTTTTCTGAAAATGTTACGTTTACTCTAAATAATGAGTACCATAAGTTGAAAGAAATTTTTTCTGAAATTTTGAGTTTTGAGATGCCCATAATTCTAATTGTAGACAAAATATTGAAAAAAGCAAAACCAACGGGCCTAGATTATTCTTTGATAAAGAGAATAAGATCAAAATGATTGAATTTGGCTAACGTTTCGTTGAGAAAACAGCTATATCCCAAACCCTTAATTTCATATGAAATTTTTTATCTGCTGTTCCCTCTTAAGTTGGTTTTTCAATCAGAATTACATTTTCGGTACAGTATTGTTGGGTGCATATTACCGTACTAATTATTTATTATTTTCAGTGTGTTAGTTACTCATATTCTGCACGGAACCCTGTCGAACGCGCACTTGACCGGTTTTTTATTTTAGTATTATTATTTATGTGGAGGCAATCATCGTCACCGTCATCGAACTCCGTGACAAGCTCGGAAATGTGAACTTTGTTGCAGGGTATTCGTGTCGTTTCTTTACAGTGTGCGTTACCGCGTCCCAGGCACACTTCACCAGTTTTTTTCTACTTAATCTTATATATATAAGTTAGTAGGTTAAGACAGGGTTTTCTCTATCACCACCAACTCCGATCAACTTCCCGTTGGGGTAGTGAATACCCCTTGCTCTCCTGCTGAAAGTAAGGGAGTTTGGTCGTGATGGGTGTAAGTGGGTGGTTGTGGGTGGCAAAAATGTGAAAAAAATATATATATCTGTCCTTGTCTAACTTCACATGAGTGAAGAAGTTCACATGAGAACTTCTGGAAAGTCCCGAATATTTCTGTAATGATCTAGAAAGATTACCTACATTTACTCTAGGTTTATGCCAAAATAAATGTCCCCCAAGAAGCCAGGGCGGGCCGCCAGTAATAATAATAATGTATCCGTCACGTGGAATCCTGTTTTCGAGGTAATAAGTAAGCTGTATGTTAATCAATTATAATTTATCACATCATATCAGTTAAGCCGTTCAGAAGTTTATGCGTGAAAGAATCTTCGTCGTGTGTACCTACTGCAGGATCGTGTATTTGTTCTCAGGTGTACTTGCAGCGACGTCGACGCACACCGCATGTCAGCCCGCCGCCCCCCAGCACACCCACCATTCCCACCACACCCACCACCCGGGTAGGTATGCATCATTCCCTTTCATATCAGCCGCTAGTCCTCGAGCAACGTCACACAATTAATCAGAACCGTTATTTCCAGTGACCTTCATGCAGACACCGGCTGAGTGGCGCAACCCTCACATGCAGCCGAGGAATCCTCCCTGGCACCAGTTCTCCTCGCCGCGGAAGAGATCACCGGAGTCCCTACAAGGAGACTACTACAACGGACATCCGCCGCTGGCATACAACCAGAGGCCCTTGCCGAGGACTGGTTATCAAAACGCACCGCTTTACGAAACCCGATCACCTTACGATCTCATCAGTTCAGAAACCAGGGATGGCTCGAACGACGGAAGATTGCTTTCTGAATCAGCTTTCACAAGGATATCGGAAACCCTCGGTGCCATCAACACAGTTGGACATTACCTGGTAGATATGGTGAACGAGAACCAAAGAAACGCATCGGACCCAAACCTGCAGCAACTGCCGCAAGCGTTGTACACGATCAGCAAGAACGTTCTCGGAAGGAACGTCACAGATAAGATCGCTCCCATTGTCAAGAAGGCGCTGCCGAAGGTACTGCCTGACGCGCCCATAACGAAGATAGCCACCGGCGGTGAGAGAGAGGACGCCAAGTATTGCACCTCTCCTGAAGGCGAAGCGGGCGTCTGTGAAGATCTGAGCAACTGTCCACAGTTGCTGCTGAACCTGGTCAATCTGAGAGAATCGTTGTGCTTCAAAGATTTGTTTGTCCCCGGAGTGTGCTGTCCGAAAGACTCTGTCGTGCTCGCTACTCCTGCAGCGGAAACAGTGGTTCAAACAACCAGCAAGCCCACGTATCTAGTTCCTGTGACCACGCAGAGACCCGTACAGAAACCTCCCACAACGACGAAGAAGCCTTCAGCCATTCTCGTGCTGACGACAAAGCGTCCGCGGCCCGCAGCCAGCACAGCACCCGCCCCCCACGACACCACGACGCGCGCTCCACTAACGACCACCAGTGTCATCACTGCTGCGCCTCCACTCGTTGCAAACTACTCAAACATCGTTGACATTAATGGTAAGCATCATATTAATTTACGATCTACTACACATATATCCGACTTCACTGACAGACATACTTACGAGCTTATTAATTTCCTTTCTATTTAAGACTGCGGTCAACGAGAAGAAGAAGGCGGTCGGATCGTCGGCGGCTCCGAATCCAAACCTGGTGCGTGGCCCTGGATGGCGGCAATCTACTTGCACGGAAGCAAACGTCGAGAATTCTGGTGTGGAGGGACATTGGTAGGAAAGCGACACGTCCTTACAGCTGCTCATTGCACTAGAGATTCAAAGCAAAGACCGTGCGTACCTTCCTCGTTATAAATTGTTGTAGATGAATGTTCTGTGTGTAATATTAATGTGTTCTTGAACTGCCTGCCGCCAGTTTCCCGGCGCGTCAGTTCAGCGTCCGTCTCGGTGACGTGGACCTCGTCCGGGAGGACGAGCCCTCCCGCCCCGTCACCGTCAGGGTGGCGCACGTCACGGCCCACGAACAGTTCTCTAGAGTCGGCTTCTACAACGACATCGCCCTGCTCGTGCTGGCCGGTAACTAACATAATTACTATAACTATATACCTTATATATATAAGCAACATACGCAGTATCACACCAGAAAGGTTACGTTTCTTCTGAATCCTATGTCACATACACAGATCACAGATTAGGTACTAGGTCACATAGCGATCAAGGCTAGGAGCATACAATCACTATGATCCAAGAGCCCCGGCCTGACAGACATAACTTATATTCTGAAAGAGAATGTGGGGCCTCAAGTAGTGTTTATATATATGTACATTGAATGTCGCATAAATTCTGATGGCTGTTTTAATATTATATTCATAAAATACTATTACAAAATTATAATGATCACTGCCAGACACTTTCCGACGGCCATAGCTTCCGCCATTCCGCTTTCCCAAAAAATAGTTTAACTTAACTTATTTTCTGACGCGTGATTTTTATGTTACTTAGGAGACTATTTGCAACATATATTTATTCGTGCAGACACATAGTACGGGCCACGCGCTCTCGCGTTCCGTCACGGTGCCCGGTACTGGCCGCTGCACTCGTCTGCCTATAGGGCATACAGTGCCTTGATGAAGATGGAGTTTCCCTAAGTATATGTTTCTGATTCACAGAAAACGTGCAGAAGTCCAAGTACGTGATCCCAATATGTCTGCCTGTCGGGGAAGTGTCTCGCGAACAGTGGGCGGGTGCGGTTGCGACCGTGGTGGGCTGGGGCACGACCCGCTACGGCGGCGGAGAGAGCTCGCGTCAGCTGGAGGCGAAGCTGCCGGTGTGGCGGAACGAGGACTGCGACCGAGCCTACTTCCAGCCGATCACCGACACCTTCCTGTGCGCCGGGTACGCTCGCGGCGGCGTGGACGCGTGCCAGGTCAGATACAAACGCTAGATCAAAGCTTTAACCTCAATCATCTGATGCTAAGAGACGATGAGCTGATGAGGTTGACGATGTTGCGCCTTGGTCTAGAGCAAGAAAATGCCTTTTTGCTCTTCGTTTGAAGACTACGACTAAGAGTTAAATACTTGAGTGAGCACGCACACTGGTACAGGGAGTTCCTTACTTCAGCTGAATGCGGTTTTGCGAGCTGAAGGAATGTTTACTGTGCTAGATCCACCCTCATAACGAACAATTGTTATGTCTGGGGTGACGTAGGATGTGGTTCTTCTTGTTCGATCGTTGACATTGTATCATTATTCTCGCAGGGAGACTCTGGAGGTCCACTGATGCTGCTCACAGGAGGGCGATGGACGCAGATCGGCGTGGTGTCCTTCGGCAACAAGTGCGGGGAGCCGGGCTACCCTGGTGTCTACACCCGCGTCACGCACTACCTCGCCTGGCTGCATCAGGGCCTGCTCTGATCACCGACACACGCACGCTGCTGTACAACAAGTGCGGGGAGCCGGGCTACCCTGGTGTCTACACCCGCGTCACGCACTACCTCGCCTGGCTGCATCAGGGCCTGCTCTGATCACCGACACACGCACGCTGCTGTACAACAAGAGCGGGGAGCCGGGCTACCCTGGTGTCTACACCCGCGTCACGCACTACCTCGCCTGGCTGCATCAGGGCCTGCTCTGATCACCGACACACGCACGCTGCTGTACAACAAGAGCGGGGAGCCGGGCTACCCTGGTGTCTACACCCGCGTCACGCACTACCTCGCCTGGCTGCATCAGGGCCTGCTCTGATCACCGACACACGCACGCTGCTGTACAACAAGAGCGGGGAGCCGGGCTACCCTGATGTCTACACCCGCGTCACGCACTACCTCGCCTGGCTGCATCAGGGCCTGCTCTGATCACCGACACACGCACGCTGCTGTACAACAAGAGCGGGGAGCCGGGCTACCCTGATGTCTACACCCGCGTCACGCACTACCTCGCCTGGCTGCATCAGGGCCTGCTCTGATCACCGACACACGCACGCTGCTGTACAACAAGAGCGGGGAGCCGGGCTACCCTGGTGTCTACACCCGCGTCACGCACTACCTCGCCTGGCTGCATCAGGGCCTGCTCTGATCACCGACACACGCACGCTGCTGTACAACAAGAGCGGGGAGCCGGGCTACCCTGATGTCTACACCCGCGTCACGCACTACCTCGCCTGGCTGCATCAGGGCCTGCTCTGATCACCGACACACGCACGCTGCTGTACAACAAGTGCGGGGAGCCGGGCTACCCTGGTGTCTACACCCGCGTCACGCACTACCTCGCCTGGCTGCATCAGGGCCTGCTCTGATCACCGACACACGCACGCTGCTGTACAACAAGAGCGGGGAGCCGGGCTACCCTGGTGTCTACACCCGCGTCACGCACTACCTCGCCTGGCTGCATCAGGGCCTGCTCTGATCACCGACACACGCACGCTGCTGTACAACAAGAGCGGGGAGCCGGGCTACCCTGATGTCTACACCCGCGTCACGCACTACCTCGCCTGGCTGCATCAGGGCCTGCTCTGATCACCGACACACGCACGCTGCTGTACAACAAGAGCGGGGAGCCGGGCTACCCTGATGTCTACACCCGCGTCACGCACTACCTCGCCTGGCTGCATCAGGGCCTGCTCTGATCACCGACACACGCACGCTGCTGTACAACAAGAGCGGGGAGCCGGTCGGGCGTTATCTGATGTCATCTTTGGGTATAAGTAAGATGTTACAGACTCCTTAACGTTCCTACGAACATCTCCCGGCTCGATTTCATAGCTGAGTTGATCTACACATAATCCCACTCAATTTTTGTTGATATAACACATATATTGTGCTGACACTGTCCCAACACCCAGGCTCTGATAACTAATCACTGCGTTTGTGTACTTGTACTACAATAACTTGCTCGTCGTCGAGCACCTCTAGGCACCGCACCCTACGCACCGCACGCACCGCACAACAGTGACACTGGAATGACTGCAGTGATATCGCACTCGTAAAATAAAACCCCTCAAAAATATGTTCATACTTTTTGTATAAAATTCAATATCTTCATTTGAATGTCCGGTCCGTTGTGATCTGACATGAGGCTGGCATCGATCGTCGAAACCTGAACACTCCGCTGGACATGATGCCCGCGCGCGATAGAGACCTGCATGCCGATGAGTTGAGTCTCGCGTGTCAAACGGAAGCGCAGGCTTATTAACTCCAGCTGCATACGACCCATGCGGTGCACATGCACACACACATCACCTCATCTAACAGTTTTAATATTTTTTGTTTGGAGTTTTCGCGGGGGATTCACCGCTATGAAAGAACGCTATCTCAGCAAAATAGCCACAGTTTTTTATTGAATGGTTTTTGAAAGGTTTAAATTACAAAATAACAATCCGGCCAATTATTGTCAGCCGATATATGTAGTTTATAGATTGATCACTGATATCAGTAGGTACATACGATAATATATGTACAGTTACGATGACAGACCGTGTGGTGAGACTCGTGATGCAACCGGGCGATGCTCTTCCGGTGAATCTTCTTTAAAGTTAAGAATGATTTTTAAATTAAATTTGTAATTTAAAAATCAAAAATTCATCATCATTTCAATGAGATATCTAGTTAATTCTCGCATTATAGATGTGTGATATGTTTGTATGTAATATATAACGTCATATAACACACCTCGTGCGTTTACGTATTAGCAGTGAGTAGGTATGTATATGATGTTCCAGTCCAGTTACCAAAAACTATGAGTTATAATGATCTACGAAACCAGTTTAATTATATGTACGAGTATAACGTAGTGTTTAAGATTGGCCATACCTGCTGTTCTTGTGGCGTCACATCATGTCACACAAGCATTACATGTGTACACATAAGTAATGACACACTTACATAATTATTATTTATTTGTTTTCATAGCGAATTACTTGTTTAATGTAAAGCGGCTTAGATAATACGTTGCTTCGAGAATCTTTTAATAAATTCACTGAATGCACGGATTCGTTTGTGATTTTTGTAATTTTGTAACAAAAATAAATATAAATAAATTAGTTTAAAATTAAATTGCCTTTTATTTACCCGACACCGCGCGGCAGGTGTGTGCTGTGATTGTGTGTCCCTAGACATGAGCTGGTAGCGACAATGTATTGTAATGTATGTATTTTACAATGAAACATGCTGATTCTGTTCTACGTGTCATGTCTGTGAGAGGGGGATGTTAATGAAGCTAAAAAGAAGTCACCGTGCCGCCCCAGTGTGCCGGACGGGCGGTAATCTCTACCTTTATGGTTTACCTACTTCTTCTATATCTATTATCTATCTATTACTATAATAAATCTTTAGAATCGACGTGTCTGTACATTGAAAATATTTGGCAAAAACTGATTGAGGATGATGTAAAAAGTGTAACAGAACACAATAAGAACATTTTTTTAATTTGGCTAATCTCCGAAATTACAGAACCAAGTTCGATGCGGTTTTCACATTTAAATTAGGCATGAGTCTGGGCAACATCTAAGCTTTATTTCTTCAAAATCGGTTCACGGAATAAAATATATCTTTAAAAAACTAAATCAACTTACCTGTTTATGGAGTATCGACGTGTCAATCTGTACATTGAAAATATTTGCCAAAAATGGTTTTTGGGTGATATAGGTAGTATAACAGAATACAAAAACCAGCCAAGTGCGAGACAGACTCGCGCACCGCGGGCTCTGTACAGAATAGCTACAATGCCTGACTAATTTCAAATAGCAAAAAAAGAAGGTACTTTAGTGGTTAATGTTTAAAGTGATTTTGATTTAGGCTTCCGTTTGACCATAATCTCACCTGATGTTAAGCGACGATGTGGTATAGGATTGTTCACGGTTGCCTATAAATAGTCTATTCACTCTGAGAAGTTATCCAGGTGGTATCGCTTAGAAAACACAAAAGCCGGCAGGAAATTCCACTGCTTAGCTGTAAGCACGTGGTAAGTGACAATAACGCCGTTGGATAGAAATCATGCTTACCCAGGAGCCTCAAACTAATAGAGGCACAGAAGCACTGGCTCTGCTGCCTGTCATACCGGGACACAACAGTGCTATTAACAATTCTGTTTGGCGGCAGACTTAGGTTTCATAGTGGTAGCTGGCCAGGCAGACAGAAAATGGCTTACCACCAACCAAACCGAGTACCAATAGGTACTCCCACTGGGAATCGAAGCCGGGACCTCCGGATTGTGACTCCAAATTTAGTCATTAGGTCACGGAGGCGGTAACTATTCTAATTTTAACGGAAAATTGAAGTCACCGAAACAATTTTGAGACAGTAATATAAATACTATTTATATTACTAAAACTATTACTTAAACATTTTAATACTTATAGTGAGAATATATGAATAACGCGAATAATAATGTAATACATTTCAAACAATGCTCAATGAAAAAACAAGAAAACGTTTTGTTATTGTAGCGGATGTAATAATATACCATTGGACATATGAAATTGTAAAATCACAGAATATTTAATAGAAAATGTCTTCGGCGTCAGCCGGGAAATGTCCACAGCTGGACATAGGCCTCCATCGTGGTACGCCACATCGACAGGTCCCGAGAAAATGCCTTACTGCCAACCAAACCAAGTACCGATAGGTACCCTCACTGGGAATCGAACATGAGACTCAGGGTTGTGAGGGACAAGCGTGTTGCCATTTTTAGGACACGGGGGCAGTTAATTTTTTTAACAAAAGGTATTCAGGTGTGCGTGAGAAGCCATTGTTATTTCTAGGTACACATTGGGTCTGAATTGAAAATATAAATACGTGTCACAGTTCTCATTTAACGGGAATTCTACAGTACGCTCTCTCTCTACAGTACACAATGTATGTTGCCGCGATCTGTCACAACGGAATAGCGGATTAGAAAAGTAATTACTTAAACATCTGATACCGAAGTATAGCGGGTGACGCGGCTGTGCTCAGTCATATCCCGAGATGTTTTTATAGATTTAGGGCACAGTAACAATAATGAGCATTTGTAGCAATAATCACCTGCAATGCTGTGTTCCAGTATTGACAGCTAGCAGGGCCGGCACCGCATTTTTAGGCTTTAGACTTCTGGGTGAGCACGTTTTCCATATAACGGCTTTATCGTCACTTCCCATCTGGCACGATAAATTCCAGGAGCAAACCCATTTATCTTCTACGAGTATACATGACTGACTGACTTATATATCAACGCACAGCCTAAACCACCGGTTCTAGAGACATGAAATTTGTAGGATGTGTTCTTTGCAAAGTGGAGGTGTCTACTAAGAAGGATTTATCGAAATTCCATCCTTAAGATAATGCCATGAAAATTGGTAAGTGGTTAGATTAGAAACAAAGAAATACGTATTTGATGGGAACTTGTTTTCGTAGTCAATAGCATGAAAATTGATAGTTAGCCATATTGATAAAAATTAAAAGTGACGTATTCTCGAATGTTTGAATAATCATCTCCTAAAAGGTATGAAGTTAGGGACGCAAATAATGTATACAAATTTCGTGACACGGTGTTTGTGGTCGAAACTCCTGCGAAACAACTTGACCAATTTTTTATTTGCGTGTTTTTTAATATTCAGTAGGTATGACAATCTTGCACCCTCTTAGCCCCACCCCCAGTCATTGACGGGAAGTGTCACGTCAGTTTGATATTTGTTATGTAGTAGCTCCCATGGGATAAGTCCTTAAAGTCCACGCGGGCGAAGCCGCGGGTAGGAAATAGTATAAAATAATGATGTCTCGTGACGGTGGTGCTTTCCTTTACCACAAAAGAGAAAAGTGAATCTCCGGATGATGTCACCGCGCGTCCCACGCCCGCCGCACGCGCCGGTCCAGTATCATAGTAGGTGAAGAATGTTCTCGTTAAAAACCAATATGAAACGAGATGAGAACGTGGCATGACACGCACGACATTCAACAGTGAACCTGTATAGTTGGTTGGTGCAGTCAATCCAGTCCCGGACGTAACTGAATTGTTTTCTTTTTGAGACTGACAACTTTATCGCTCCCATTGCCCTTGCAAGGCGGCTGATTTGAAAGCAAAGTCACTCGAGATTGTGTATAAAATGAAAAGTATAAGTTCTTTGAAGATATCACTTTGTTAATTAGTTCCCGCTCCATGTACAACAACTACCCAGACAACTTGTGTCTGTTCTATGTCGGGGCCGAGCGCACGACCCTCCAGCAAAAAATAATAAAATATATATATATATATATAAAGTAAACATAGGTAGATCTTACTATGGTATGTCTCAAAAACTTTTTATTTGCGTTCTTGTTGAGGATTTCGAACATCCGATCAAAAAACGATACCCTTATAATCTCATTCTGTCATCTCCGTCCGTCCGTCCGTTTGTCAATGCTGATTCTCTCAGGAACTATCGACTTCACATTTGGTACTTATAGTTATGGAAATGATGACTCACGCTCAGTGCGAGCCATAGGGATGTAAGTCAACTATCTTGCCGCAAATTATGTTGGTTAATTTTTTCATTGTTAGTTTTAGAGTATTAATACGTATACTAATCCAGACATAAATTCGAAGCCCTCCATAAGCAAATGCAGACTTGCTCAGGGGTGAGACCCGTACCATAGATTAGATATTAATACTGCATATATATATATAGGACAGTCTCCGCCTCCCCCCAATCGGAGCTACCTCACCCCGCTGTCAACGAGAGCGTCGCGAGGGCGGAACAAAACACAAGACGCGCACTCGCGAACGATCGTTTTTTTTTTTAAATAATTGCTTTAACCAGTGGTTATCTAGTCAATGACGAGTAAAATTAGGTGAATTTTTTCATTTCTTCAGCTTTCTCAATAAAATGTATAATGTGTACATTTTATCGCTTGTTTTGGATTCTTGACGAGAATTTCAAAGGCCAGCCTTGGTTTCAACATTATTTGAAAGAATCCATATGCCGAATGTACTCGACGTGGTAAACTCTTCCGATCGCGTCGAAACCCTCGCAATTTTGCGTAATTGATACTATAACACCATCCATGACACTTTTTGCACTATACTCGTATCACACCATTTTAACACACAAAAACACATAACAGTATTATTAACGAATCACGAAAAATTGCAATCAACCACCATTATTCAAGTTCGCGCCAAGAATCGAATGATCGTTTGTTCTGTGTACGTGTTCGATAGTTTAAAGAAAGGTATAAACTGTAAAGCACATATAATTAGGTAAATGTAGGAATACGTTAGTATAGTATATATAAATATAGTTACGTTTTGAAATTAAACTAATTGTACAAAGTTGGCGGAATATTTTTTGTGTTTATATTCAAGAAAAAATTGAGTCCTCGCGGGATACACCTGGCATAAGATAAATATCGAAACTATTTTATATAGAGATAAATATTAATGATAGGATGATTTATTCAAATAATTAAATATGGCATATAGTACAAAATTATGCCACAACAAATAAGAAAATAATCAAAACATTCTTGCATTTATAGTATAGTAATAATAATAATTATAATAAGTTCATATTTATTATTTAAAAAATCATAAAAATTATTAGTATTTTACTAATCACGTTCACACGATACATGATAGCTCGCGACAACCCCGCGAGGTGGCAAACGTCACGTGACGTCATCTGGTCGATTCAAAAAGATTCTATGGAGTGTCCGGGCTGTGCCCGTACTGAAGTAATAGCTCAAAAAGCTAGAAGCCGCAGCAGCTAAATAAGTGGTCACACTGAGTAGCAATTGTATTACTTTGGTCACACAAGTCAGCAAGTGTCATTGTCATTGTAACGTTTCTCAAGTGCAATTGAGTTGCCACATCCGCAGGTTTTTCGTAAATTTAGTGATTTAAAAAGCAGCCAAATGTGCGTCTGTCCACCAGTGGGCAGTGTAAGGTTCCGTAATTGACCTGGTTTTATAAAATGTAATTTTGAATGAAATTTGTACGAAATTTTCATTTTGACTACTCTAAGACATTTTATAATTTAGTCGACTATTACTCGTTAACCTATAAAGCCACCGTGGTCGTGATAGTTTTCCTTTTAAGTTTAGTATATTATATACTACTACTGTGATTTTTTTTCAGATTTTTAAAAGCAATAGCATATAGAGGGGGAAGCAGGACGCTCAACTCTGATAAAAATTATCACTTTAAAGCTATATATTTCACAAACGGATTCCTGGATTTAAAATGTGGTTCCTAAACCCTCAATATTTTAAAAAACCTACCCATCAATAACCTACACATGAGATAGACGATGCCAAATTACAGCTTTCTAGTAGTAAGGGTCTCTGAGGCATGCCGCGGACGGACAGACAGACAAAGCGAAACTATAAGGGTTCCTTGTTTGACTATGATTGAATATGATTTGAGATGATTTTAACCCACCTTGCACTACTTAAAAATAAATTTGAAATAAAATCATAAATACAAAAATAATGGAGTTGTATTTTTGATACGATTATGTTTGTAAATAAAGTAAACCTTATAAAATCACTCTGATGTCGGTCTGTCACAATTGAGCAACTACTATCGACTTAGGAATGGTAATGGTAAATATTGACTTACCGGTGCCGCAAGTGAAATAATTTATAACATATTTTTATTTGAAAAGGGGCTGAAATATTAAAAGGTCAATTGGTATCAAATGAGATAAGGGCTTTATTTGTATAGAGAATGGAAATAGTTTTCACACATAAGCGATCTATCTTATAATACCCGCGAGGGGTACCCTGAGATAGATGATGAAAAAAAAATCTCCACGTTAGTGTAAAAATTCTTGAAACCTTGAAATACAAAATATATTTATATATTGGTATATGCTTTCAATCTACGATTTTTGTTAATATCTTCAGGTTTTTCCTCAGAGGGTTTTTCAAATTAAGATCTGGCAACACTGTTGATGTGTCGTCCGTCGCTGTTAATTCCAAAGAGTATATAATGATAATTCGCTTTACCACATAAAAAAAACGTAATGATTATATGCTCCTAGTCACCACACTTAACAAATAAAACTTGAGTCAGGAGATTTTACAAATTTTCGTCACCCAAATAATAAATTAACGTTCAAATGAAAACGAAACGAAACCGCTATCTTCTCGAATCCGTCTAGGGGTGGTTAGAGGTTTGAATGTGAATGTGAAGAAGTTGTTTTAGTGCAATGAAATACTCTACGTCGCCCGTGCCTGGCTTCTACCCCAGGAGTACGTCTCCGCTGCCAGCACCTGCCAACTACCAGCCCACGGTGGCCAGCGCCTCGGTTAAGCGGTACAAGTACCTAAGGAGGCTGTTCCAATTCAATCAGATGGACTTTGAGTTTGCGACATGGCAGATGATATATTTATTTATTGCACCACAGAAAGTGTTTAGAAACTTTAACTATAGGAAACGTGAGTAGTTATTTTTTAATTGATTTAGAAGCTCAAGTATCTCTCAGAAACATTGAGTAGGAAAATGAAACCCATCATTATGAAAAGTTTATATTACAAAATAAAATCAATGATTTTATTTGCTCTCAGCCCCTGTGTGTTTTATCCTTGTCTGGATTGCTTGCACAAATTTATTGTTGAAAGATTCTAAGCTACAAGGTACACCAATACCCGATAGCAAATTGATTACCAAATTGAGTCAATGACTGGATTGAACCTGTGACCCCAACTATGTAGGTGTAGCTTAGTGAAATGATTGAAGTGATCTATAGTTGGTAATATCTTAATTCCAGACACTAAATCACAGTTTGCTCGAGATGATCCAGCGTTCCTCGTACTTCTCAGCGTCTGGCTGTTCGGTGAGCACTTCTACAGTATTCGTATAATTAAAGTTTGGATACTAGCTTGCAAGGCAATGGCCACTGGACCATACTGACACAGTTTTCTAAACTATCTTACAAGTTTGTCAGCAATCTCATGGGGTGCTATGTGACAAGGTTGTCGATGTGGTTCAATTTACTTATATATATTTTAATGTTAACTTACAAATATATAATTTTAGTACTTTATTTGTTGTGAATACTTGAATTACAAAAAATAAAAGTAAATTGAATTGGGTGGTGACTTATGTAAAGGCAAATCGATGTGGAAAAACATATGAAGAAATTTGTAGTCATTCATTCATTTATTTCACAGATGCATATTACAAGTAACGAATATTAGACATAGCACTGCGTGCGGGCGCAGCTTCACAGTCACATTATTAACTAATTAAATACAACTGCAAAAACACAATTTAATATTTTACAAAATAATAAAATAAGGAAACATCAAAATTAAAAATTTATGAAAATAACAAAATAATTTACTTTACAATATCTGGGAAACGCACCCCTTCATGCCACTATGTTTAGTTACATTGTTTGTTCATACAATAGTCCTCTAATGATATACATACACCAGCAGACCTGTGTGGTCAGCTGGTTGTCAGTTGTGAATTTGTAACCTTATTCTGTTTTCTTTGTCAGCCTGTACATCTTCCTTGTTCAATAATATGTTAAGTCGCTCGTCTCTTCTAAGCTTTATTCAGTATTTGTCTGTGTTTGATGTTTTATTTGTTCTAAATATTGTTTGCTTGTTGTTTTTCCTTGTTATTGATAAAGCGAGTTGTTTTTCTTGTATACTTACTTGTAGTGGTTGTTGGTTGGAAATACATATAAATTAAATATATGTGATCTAATATAATATATAAAATTTCCATGTCACAATGTTAGTTACCGTACTCCTCCGAAACGGCTTTACCGACACTTACCAAATTTTATATGCGTATTCAGTAGGTATGAGAATCGGCTACTATATATTTTTCATTCCCCTAAGTGAGAAGAGTTGTTCACCCTTAAAATTTTTTTTACAAATTTTTGCTGCTTGGTATGTGCCTGGCGCACCACGCGGGCCTGCCGCCTCCTCATTGTTATATAACAAAGTATAACAAAAAAACGAAACGTGTGAAAATGACTAGTTGATACTCTCTCACGCACAACACACACAAACACAAACCTAAATTATTATTATTTTTCAACAAATCAATAGTATATAACACGGGGTGTTATATGTTAGTCTGTTTCCCATAACACAGATTCACTCTAGCTTAGGAAACAGTCATTATATAGTTAACAATAAAAGCTGTGATTGTTGATATTGTGATGAACTGTTGTTGTCAGTGTGTGTGTGTGTGTGTTCCAGTGTCGTCGGTGGTGTTCGCGTGCGCGCTCGGCCTCGGGTGGGGGCGGGTCGCCAAGTTCGTAGTGTTCGTGGTGTTCGTGGACTTCGTGGGGGCCGGCGTCCTCGTCTCCACAGTCCTGTGGTGAGCACGTGCTGGGCACCGAGGTAGACACGTGGCGGGGTGCGACGACCAAACAATGACCACGATTCGTGACTCAAAATTAATAAAAAATAAAATTGAAAAATTTTAAAGATAAAAAACAAGACAAATGTAAATGTTGTATTGGGAAAAGGGTTAAATAATTTTTTGAGAAACCCTCGACTAAATGGAAGTGAGTAACTAGATAAAAAGAAGCTTACATATTATTACAATAATAAGTCCGAAAAAATCCGTCGGGGGCTGCCGTCCGGAGTTTTTTTTAAATGTATAATTTCGATTATCAGGAGTTCATGTACAGATGCTAATCACCAAACACTCTACAAAGAGCTCAGGCATAGTTTATTCGCCATGTTCCTTCACAAAGTTCCCCTTAAAGTTATTCTGCTCAATCATCAGACGCTCAAAAGTTCATGTGCAGGTTCTGCTCATCAAACACGTCCTAGTAGCTATAAGCCTTCACAAAGTTTTCTGTTCCTCATTTTAATGAGTGAAAATCTTGATTGCAGCGCCCCCTGGTGGGTTAGCGCCATAAAACCTATCTAAGAACCATCGCTGACGTATCAGCAACCCTTTACAAAAAAAACGTATGTAAAACGGTCAAAACGTTCTGGAGATAAGTGGCAACATTGGTTTGTATGTACACACAAACAAACACCTCCCTAATGAGGAGATGGCTCTGCTACTCTTCATACGCGGTCATAGTATGTTCCCTACCACCAACCAAACGGAATCCCGATAGGTACCCCTGGGAATCGAACCCTGGTTGTGAATCCAACTTTTAGCCATTAGACCCCGGAGGCGGATAAATCCCAAAATAAATATGTCTCCTTTTATCAAAGGTCATTCGTGAGAACAGCGCCGAGTGTGTGTGTGTCGCAGGTACCTGAGCAACAAGTACCTGCGCCGGGAGGCGGGGGCGGCGGACGTGGAGTGGGGGTACTCGTTCGACGTGCACATCAACGCGTTCTTCCCGCCCCTGCTGCTGCTGCACTGCTTCCAGATCGTGCTCTTCAACAGTGAGTGCAGTGCAGGCCTCAACGCACAGATACCCTTTATTTAGGCAAATACAAATAATTCAGAATAACTATGCTCGTAATATTTCTACGTGATAACATCTGGGATGAGGCAATCCGTCGACCAACGGGAGTCACCGACATAGCTCGACGAGTCAGCAAGGTGAACTGGCAATGGGCAGGACTCCATTACTCCAAGAACCGATAACCGATGGGGAGTAAAAGTTCTCGAGTGGCCGCCTCGTACCGGGGAACGCGTACAAACATGGAGGAGGTCTATGTCTGATATGATGTTGAAATAATTCAGTCAAAGAGTGGTGCCCTGTCGGAAGTGCACGGCCCCAGACTAGATAAGACAAATAAGTATGTGATGATATGTAGGTGGTGTGTCGTGGGCGGGTAGGTATGACACGCATTGCTTGGTTGCAGACCTGCTGCTGCACGGGGGGTTCGTGTCGTGCCTCGTGGCCAACACGTTCTGGCTGGCGGCCATCTTCTACTACCTGTACATCACGTTCCTGGGGTACAGCAGTGAGTATCACCTTGTATATTGTTGCGAGCCTCAATCACGGGGTTGAAGAAAACACGTGTTCATAGTTACGGAGTGTATTGGAGACACAGGTCCGCAGGCAGGCTTCTATGTCACGGGTCCAAGTTTGCCGCACTGAGTCTATCCCTGGATCTACGTACAGAGTCCTTCGGCACCGGTCGCCGGACGCCGGTATGTCACTACTGGCACCACTATGATCATCACACTCTAAGAAGCCCGTTTAGACACCGCTACTACCGCTGACACTACCGACGTATTGTAAGCTAACCTTGCGATAACATTGATAATTTACACTCGGCCTAAGTAATAAACGTCCCGTGGATCCCAAATCATGACATTCCGAAAGACCGAAATATATTATAGACAATAGTTAAATACCGACATGTAGGTCCGTGCTCCTGTCTCCAGTGTAACCGTGTTGTCTTCACATACAGTCTCATGTTTCAGATTATGGCAAACTTGTAGACATTGGTACGTCACACACTTACACCTATTATAGACTTTATTAGAGCACCAGACCTCAGACAAAACGACAATTGTTTGTACATAGCCGGCCTGTCTCTAACGTCAAACATACGCTGCAGTTGTTTGATGGTGGGCGTGCATGGTGGCGCTGACTCAGGTTACAGGTGGTAGCTGGCCAGGTGGACATGCCCTACCACAGAAACCGCGCACCGACAGCTGGCTAACCATCGAACCCGGGACCTGCCGGTTGTTAGTCCAACGATCATCCAATGGGACATGCGGCTGGCTTCATCGCCAGACGTATCACGTCACCGAGTGAACGAACCAAACCAAATGATCCCCAACTGTGGGGGTGACCAGCGTCCTCTGACCCGGGATCTACTACAGTACTCGCACACCAGGTTTGCCCCTCTCAAGTTAGCTCTCCGCAATTTCAAACATGTACAGACGGAATTCAATACTATCCCTAGCTGACATACAACACTAACCGCTAACTTGCCTTGCCTCCCATTAATACGTTAATAATTGATACTTCGCGGTCTTGTGGCTAACTTCGGAGGGGCCCACATAGCGGGCGAGTACTGTCCAGTAGTAGCACCGTCGCCCCCCTCCTCGTTTGTTGTGATCTTTGCTAGTGACGCGGGTGCCGTGCTCCTCAGACCTGCCGCAGCTGCAGCACACACGCGTGTTCCTGCTGCCCCTGGGCGTGCTGCTCGCCCTGTACCTCGCCTCCCTCGGCGCGGGGTGGAACCTCAGCAGAATGCTCATGGACTTCTACCACTACAGGGTGCTATAGACACACTCACTCTCTCACACACACACACACACACACACACACACACACACACACACACACACACACACACACACACACACACACACACACACACACACACACACACACACACACACACACACACACACACACACACACACTGACACACAAATATTTTTTGTAATTTAATTGACTTTTGAAATGTCAAAATTGTACTGTGCACTCGTTGGTTGTTTACCAGTGACGTTATTTCTGATTGATCGACGTTACATCCTACTAATATTATAAGTGTGAAAGTTTGGATGTTTGTGACGCTTTCACGGAAAAACTACTGAATGGATTTGAATGAAACTTTACAATAATATAGCTTATACATCAGAATAACATATAGGCTATAATTTCTAAATACATATTGTGTAAATTGGCCAAAATCACACTTATAATATTAGTGGGATTACATGGGAAATTTTGGCATAACAAAAACGCGTTGCCTAGCAACCGACCATAGAATATGTAAATTCGTATATGCAAACTTTCGCGTTTATAATATTGGTGTGAAGACTATTGGAATGTACGTCAGATATTGAAATTTCTTTTGTTTCTTTAAATTATTAGACTACGTAACAGAATAAACACTATTTTGTACCTTATGCTGTATAAAAATTTTTCATATACGTCACCTGTGCCTATCGAACAAGTAGAATACATCCTGAATTACACGCGGACAAAGTCGCGGGCGGAAGCTAGTTTCATATAAAAATATTAACTTGGTTCACGTTTCATATAAATTAAATCAAAGCCTTATGGAATTACCTTTCTAGAGATTGTAAGGAACATTAACTGAAACATGGACTCTTCTTAATATTTATTACCATCAAATTGAAATAGCTCATTAGAACTAGAATTGTTTTACTTGAGCACAAGTCGTTGGTACCTCAGTAATGCTGTCTTATTTCTCTCTGGCATTCCTGGTTTCTTAGTATTAACATTAGTCACCCTTATTTTATAATTAATTTCTGTCTTTCACAATTCTTTTTCGATACGCGATCTCTTATAATATAAAGTCGCGCTGTTGTTCTTAACTTTAATAATGTTAACATCTGATATTGTTAAAGACTCGTTATTCTCTGTTTGTACTATGTGAGTGAGTGTCACGTGCGGGATGTCTCGGCAGGTGCACACACTGTTGCAGCTGGGAAGGGTTAACATGAGCGCATCGGGACACATGTTACGTGTCTCTATGTGAGTGAGTGAGACACTCGCTCTGCGTTTTGACGTTTATTGTTATTATTTGTTCGTGGTCGATATAAATAACGTAAAAATGGCACTGCAAATGAAGACATTGCCACCATTCTTATACAAAGACGAGGCGAATGTTTTCTCCAGCACTGTCCGATGAAACATCTGTCAGGTACTTACAAACCTTTTACCTAGAGCTGACTCTTGATCCGGTTATTTACTCATATTTGGTTTTTAAATGATGTTTTTACTCTGGAGCTACGCTCGCCATAACATTCTATTTAAGCGTGCCTAAGTACGTTGCGGCAGTTAAGTTTGATTTCTTCACAAATCAACAACAACAAGGGATTCCAGACTTGAGGATTTGGTATTAATTACATTTAATTAATAAATATAAAGAAGCGTCGGTGGCGCAGAGGATAAGGCGCGGACTCTCAATCTGAGTTCCGGGTTCGAAACCAGCCGTGAATCCAACCTATGAGTTTTTCAATTAAAGTACATTATCCGATTGCTTAAACGAAAACTGCATGTCTTGAACAGGCATGTGAAGTCCGCCAATCCGCACTGGTCCCGCGTGGTGGACTACGGTCCATACACTCTCTGTAGGAGAGTAGGCCTGAGCCCCAGCAGTGGGGACGTATATAGACTGCTGCTGCTGTAGATGAATTATTAAAATGTTAATCAAGTCAATCCATCATCAGGAATCGAATGCACAATCATTTTATTGGGAGCTGGGTTTGACTCATTCACCGAAACAATCATTATGTATGTATGTATATAATTTTCGCGGAGGTGTTATTTGTTACGTTACGCGTTCAGCCGCGTCTGTACTGTACGTATGTGACAGAGCTCGTCCAGCGCTGGTAACGTTCATTGTTGACGGTACGGGCAGCGAGGTACAAAGGTTCCGTCACTGGATGTGTCCTGCGGTCTGCGTGCAGATGCAGAGACCCGGTGATTCGTCTGCGTGCACTCCGGCGGTACTCCCTCCGCGTTGGAGTCCGGCAATGCTGTTCATACATGGTGCGGTCTGCATCCAGTGACGCAAACACCATCGCTATATGTATATTTATTTGCTATATTGTTCATTGTGTTTATCGAACACAATAATATTGATACGATTGTAAATATTGCAGCTGTTTGCCTGTGTGTGTGTGTACCAGCGGCTCGAGACCGATGTCATATACACGGTGCAGTGTGTGTGTGCGTGACGGTGGATCATTGTTACATTGTATATCTAGATGTATAAGTAGTAACAACCAACAGGCTCTGAATTTAGTTGTTATCGAGCGATCTAAGAGCGGGTACCAAACAACCGTTCTATCTTTTATCAACATATATCATTAAATTTTGAATTAGTTTAAAGTTCAAACAATAATTATTTCTTATCAATAAAGGACATGTGAAATATTATTTGAATTATTTTCAGTCTCTCTCCCACACCGCCCCGCCCTTCTCTTTTTTCATCTTCTTTATTCACTAGTCTGTGAGATGAGAGTAACTTGCAACAAATACCTACTGATGAAGTTACTGAAAAAGTTTAAAATGTCAAAAATTAAAAACGTTAATTAATATGTAGAAATATCAAAAATGATAAATAGAATGTCACAAAAATCAAAACTATTTTAAGCTACGTACCAATCCAATACCAAACCAATTTATTGCCATCTGGGTGACTTCATAAATATAGGGATATAGAGCATCTGGAACCATCTTCTCATTACAAAGCTTACTAAAATTGATTAATGTTCTATATGTCGCAACTACATCTTATCGATTAGCTCAATTTCGTCAATATTTAAAAGAACTGACTGTCTCTCAGCGCGCGCGTGTGCAGTGCAGCATGCACTCGAGGCGAGGCCCGCAGCGCACAGAGACACCAGCGTGTGTGTGTGTGTGTGTGTGTGCACGAGGTGATAATGGTTCGTATTGTACACTCTTCATTCGTCCACACAACGTGTTACAGGTAAATAAAACAATATGCAACTAAATTATTCAGTTTCGTTTCATTTTACAAAATTATTCTTTTGCTAAGCAGTAACAATAAACATTATCATTCATAATCATTATTGTAGTTTTATCAGAAATCTTACTTATGAAATAATGCCAATACATATGTAAGTAAAAAAATAGTTATGGTAACAATTATCATAAGAAAAAATAATTAC
This sequence comes from Carcina quercana, assembly GCA_910589575.2. Taxonomy (NCBI): domain Eukaryota; kingdom Metazoa; phylum Arthropoda; class Insecta; order Lepidoptera; family Depressariidae; genus Carcina; species Carcina quercana. Next base: position 23,671,075 of record OU342426.1, on the reverse strand, counting down.
TATATTTAAGTATAAAATCTAATATCACAACAATCATTCTTATAGTTTTAATTGTCATTATCAAAAAGCTTGCTTATGAAATAATGCCAACATTTAATTTAAAAAATTTAATATCACAAAAATTATTCTCATATTTTTAATTATAGGTATTAATAACCTTTATGGTAACAATTAACATTCTCGTAATAAGTCTAATATCACAACAATCACTCTTATAGTTTTAACCGTCATTATCAAAAAGCTTGCTTATGAAATAATGCCAACATTTAATTTTAAAAATTTAATATCACAAAAATTATTTTCATATTTTTAATTATAGGTATTAATAATCTTTACGGTAACAATTAACATTCTCGTAATAAGTCTAATATCACAACAATCATTCTTATAGTTTTAACTGTCATTATAAAAAGCTTGCTTATGAAATAATGCCAACATTTAATTTAAAAAATTTAATATCACAAAAATTTTTAATTATAGGTATTAATAATCTTTATGGTAACAATTAACATTCTCGTATTAAGTCTAATATCACAACAATCATTTTTATAGTTTTAATTGTCATTATCAAAAAGCTTGCTTATGAAATAATGCCAACATTTAATTTAAAAAATTTAATATCACAAAAATTATTCTCATATTTTTAATTATAGATATTAATAATCTTTATGGTAACAATTAACATTCTCGTAATAAGTCTAATATCACAACAATCATTTTTATAGTTTTAATTGTCATTATCAAAAAGCTTGCTTATGAAATAATGCCAACATTTAATTTAAAAAATTTAATATCACAAAAATTATTCTCATATTTTTAATTATAGGTATTAATAATCTTTATGGTAACAATTAACATTGTCGTAATACGCAATAATTACTATATTTAAGTATAAAATCTAATATCACAACAATCATTCTTATAGTTTTAACTGTCATTATCAAAAAGCTTGCTTATGAAATAATGCCAACATTTAATTTAAAAAATTTAATATCACAAAAATTATTCTCATATTTTTAATTATAGGTATTAATAATCTTTATGGTAACAATTAACATTCTCGTATTAAGTCTAATATCACAACAATCATTTTTATAGTTTTAATTGTCATTATCAAAAAGCTTGCTTATGAAATAATGCCAACATTTAATTAAAAAAATTTAATATCACAAAAATTATTCTCATATTTTTAATTATAGGTATTAATAATCTTTATGGTAACAATTAACATTCTCGTAATAAGTCTAATATCACAACAATCATTTTTATAGTTTTAATTGTCATTATCAAAAAGCTTGCTTATGAAATAATGCCAACATTTAATTTCAAAATTTAATATCACAAAAATTATTCTCATATTTTTAATTATAGGTATTAATAATCTTTATGGTAACAATTAACATTCTCGTAATAAGTCTAATAACACAACAATCATTTTTATAGTTTTAATTGTCATTATCAAAAAGCTTGCTTATGAAATAATGCCAACATTTAATTTAAAAAATTTAATATCACAAAAATTATTCTCATATTTTTAATTATAGGTATTAATAATCTTTATGGTAACAATTAACATTCTCGTAATAAGTCTAATATCACAACAATCATTTTTATAGTTTTAATTGTCATTATCAAAAAGCTTGCTTATGAAATAATGCCAACATTTAATTTAAAAAATTTAATATCACAAAAATTATTCTCATATTTTTAATTATAGGTATTAATAATCTTTATGGTATCAATTAACATTCTCGTAATAAGTCTAATATCACAACAATCATTTTTATAGTTTTAATTGTCATTATCAAAAAGCTTGCTTATGAAATAATGCCAACATTTAATTTAAAAAATTTAATATCACAAAAATTATTCTCATATTTTTAATTATAGGTATTAATAATCTTTATGGTAACAATTAACATTCTCGTAATAAGTCTAATATCACAACAATCATTTTTATAGTTTTAATTGTCATTATCAAAAAGCTTGCTTATGAAATAATGCCAACATTTAATTTAAAAAATTTAATATCACAAAAATTATTCTCATATTTTTAATTATAGGTATTAATAATCTTTATGGTAACAATTAACATTCTCGTAATAAGTCTAATATCACAACAATCATTTTTATAGTTTTAATTGTCATTATCAAAAAGCTTGCTTATGAAATAATGCCAACATTTAATTTAAAAAATTTAATATCACAAAAATTATTCTCATATTTTTAATTATAGGTATTAATAATCTTTATGGTAACAATTAACATTGTCGTAATACGTAATAATTACTATATTTAAGTATAAAATCTAATATCACAACAATCATTCTTATAGTTTTAACTGTCATTATCAAAAAGCTTGCTTATGAAATAATGCCAACATTTAATTTAAAAAATTTAATATCACAAAAATTATTCTCATATTTTTAATTATAGGTATTAATAATCTTTATGGTAACAATTAACATTCTCGTATTAAGTCTAATATCACAACAATCATTTTTATAGTTTTAATTGTCATTATCAAAAAGCTTGCTTATGAAATAATGCCAACATTTAATTTAAAAAATTTAATATCACAAAAATTATTCTCATATTTTTAATTATAGGTATTAATAATCTTTATGGTAACAATTAACATTCTCGTAATAAGTCTAATATCACAACAATCATTTTTATAGTTTTAATTGTCATTATCAAAAAGCTTGCTTATGAAATAATGCCAACATTTAATTTAAAAAATTTAATATCACAAAAATTATTCTCATATTTTTAATTATAGGTATTAATAATCTTTATGGTAACAATTAACATTCTCGTAATAAGTCTAATATCACAACAATCATTTTTATAGTTTTAATTGTCATTATCAAAAAGCTTGCTTATGAAATAATGCCAACATTTAATTTTAAAAATTTAGTATCACTAAAATTATTATCATATTTTTAATTCTGAGTAAAAATCTTTATGGTTATTATTTTAATGTATTATTATATATATTATTATTATTTATTATTATATATATTATTATTTATTATTATTATTTATTATTATATATATTATTTTTATGTATTTCTAATTTGTTAAAAGCTATCATCGCTTTGTACGCCGCTGTCTCTACCAGCCTCTAACAGCAGGTTTATACTGACTGACGACTCTGACGATCGACTCTGTAAATAATTAGAAAAACCAATCAAGTGCGAGTCCAGGTTATGTGCACCTTGTTAGTCCGATTAAGAACAAACATTGTTGTTGTTGGCCCGGCGGAGACAGACTGCACTATACTCGTATGTGTTCTAATTAAAACTGGCTTTTAATTTGTACACACGAGTACCGGATCACTGCGGAAGAGGTACATCGGAGTTCGAAGGACAGATTATGATATCATGCGATGTGCGGATAGATTCCAGGAAGTGATGATAAGGCCGTTGGATAGTAGGCGCGCACACAGAAGCAGCAAACTAATGTGGCGCTCGCTATGCTACCTCATACTGGAACACAACAGTGCTATTAACACTGCTGTTTGGCGGCGGACTTAGGTAACATGGTGGTAGCTGTTTTTTATTATTGTTATGTTGCGCGCTAACTCTCTTTCACTCTACCTTTAATATTTATCATCTTTTACAGCCCGCAGCCCGTATTTGCGGCCAGATTTAATTAGGCACCCTTATATCATTGCAAACAGAAAAAAAATAGCTATAATTTGATTAAATTAAATAGCTATGATTTGATATGTACATGATAAGTGTACGTTATGAACGTAGACTCGCATCAAAATGGTACCTGTGAAAACCTGGCTGCATTTCTCAGAGTCTTCACATATATTGCCGTGAAGTGAATGACATTTTATTTAAAAAACAAATGAACGAAATGTTATCCCAAAAATGCATTAACAATAATTTAATTAAAAATACTAGCGGCCACATTTCGATCGGCACTCTAGTAGATATATATTCGCCTAATCATAAATATACATAAAAATGTGTTTTTAACGATGTAATCGATGAGCGCAGTAATCTTGCAGCGGGATCTGATACTACAAGTGATCTCCCGATGTGTAAGTGTGGACACTGTATTTAAATAGTGTAAAACCAGGCATGCTGTAAATAGCTAACCGCTTCATCGCCTGTCATTTTATATGCTAAACCTGTTAAAATAACCATGATCGCTTTTTGTTTCCTTGCACTGTATCAAATTCTAATAATTCGTAAATTATCTTGTTAACTTTTTATACCGAAGGTATTCTGTCAAAATGTCATCTTCATTGCATATTTCTATCAGTCTGTCTCTGCTTTTGCTAAATAACTGCCACACCGAGCTTTTACGATTACTCCCTTGTTTGTAAATCCCAATCTGAGTGGCAGTTTCAAAGCGCGGCTAGTGAAAACGTCAATGCTTAAAAGTATGGAATGTACGTTCCAGGAACAAGGAGTATACTTAGAACGAGGAGTATCCTGGAGATCAGAACTCTTCAACCAAACGCCTCCTCGGCTAGGAGCAAATGGCCAGCTCAGCACTCCGACACTTCAGGCCACGTGTTGCACAGGGCCGTACAAGGACCCCCCGCTGTTAAGAATATTTCGCCGCCTCATCTACTTCGGGAATTTTGAGGGGAGTGTCGCCCTAGGCAATAACTGATATAATCTGGACCTTTTGGGACTACCCTCACTTTCTTTTTCTTATAAATACACTTATTAATATTTCCCTCTCTTCTAAATAAGTAACGCAATATACCTCCACGCGTTCTTGAGAAAAAGGGTCTTGACAGACAGACGGACAACAAAATGATCCAATAAGGGTTACTTTTTTCCTCTTGGGTCCCCATAAATAACATCATAATAGCTGCATGTGTACCTCCTCGCTCTCGGCCTCCGCCTCGGAATCGTCGTCTGGAATGTCGCAGCACGGCTCACTCGCTTCGGTCTCCGACGTGGTTGCAGGCTCGTCCTCGGGCGTGTACTCGTCCTCGCGGGCAAACATTCACGATCTCAGTCACATTATACATACAAATGTCAACAAATGTTGTTAACAATACACTTTATGTACTTTATCTCACCTCATGGTAAGTGACGATAAGGCTGGTAAGAAGCCTCCGGCTAACGAGGCACCGCAACACACAGTGCTATTAACACTGCTGCTTAGCGTCAGACCGAGGTAACACCGTGGAATCTGGCCAGGCGGACATACAGTCCCCCGCCACCTGGTTTAGTACCAGCACCCACCGGGACCCGGACCCGGACCCCCGACTTCCGGATCGTTGTTACAACTAATTGTAACACATCTTTTAGACATCAATGCATCACCGCCCTTTCAGAAAAGTGTTCTTTAGAGAACAAAGAAACAAGTCCTGCAACTCAGTTCTTCTACTTCAAGTCAGTCAGTCAGGGACCTTCTGTCTCAAGTTATTACGTAATTAGCAAAGAAATCTTTATTTTGTTAAACAAATGAGCAAAGTTTTTTTTTGGTGGGAGTGCCCAAGCGAAGTAGCCTAAAATTTAGTTACGAGCGTAGCGAGTGATTTAAAGGCATGAAAATTGATGTTTGGAATTTGAAGGACTAGGTCAATCAAATCAAAATCGATTTTTGCTGTGAGACAGTAGCTATACAAAATGATATGTGACGTCTTGCTCTCGCAAATCAAACGTAGTTTAAAACAATGTTATGTACTCACTACACATATCACGGTGTGATGCCCCCCGACGGAGACACCGGTGACGGCAGTGATATACACCCAGGTGGGCATCTCGAAGTCAGCGTCCAAGCCCGTGCCCAGGTGACCCTCGCTGCCCAAGCCCCAGCTGTACGCTATGCCTACACAAATACTCTTTATTATTATTCGTTAATCAGTCAGGCAGCTGACATTGCCTGCATCCAATTATTCCCCACTCTTGCTGAGTTATGTTTTCTCTATCCACTCTATTATCTTCTAATATCTGGGCGACCGAGCTTTGCTCGTAGTTCTTTAAAGACAAACAAAAACTTTATTTCTGCCCCTGGTTAGCCATAAAGAGTGGAACAATTTGCCACATAAAAATTATAATTACAAACTTGAATAAATAAAAACACACAAAAAATAAAAATAAAAGCAATTTTCCAACCGGGACTTGAACGCGGATATCTCGGACGGAATGACACGTGTGAACTACTCGGCTAAAGTGATTATTTTTGACAGCGTGAAATTTCCCATCATATTTTGCGTCGAATAATGCGTAGGAAAAAACGCATGAAAACTCGAAAACGCGCATTTTCCCAGACATGAGACTAACCTAGATCGATTTTTCTCCCTCGAATACCCCCAAATGCCAAATTTCAGCGAAATCGTTGGTGCCGTTTTGGAGATTCGGATTATATATATACAAGAATGAATTGCTCGTTTAAAGGTATAAGATATATTAATACGTGAAGCAAAAACTTTGCACCTCTTTTTTTCGAAAATAGCGCGTCCGGAGGAGTATGACATTTCGCACACATAGTTTATATAGAGGAGTGCAGAAATGCAAATATTTAAAAAAATTAAATTAATTATGGTCACCACTAGTTATATTAAATGCGTTGACACTTTTCGCGTCGACTACTTCGTTTACTTATAGTTTATTTCACTTGTTAACTACTGTTTTAGTAAGGAAGTGTTTCTGTTCCGGTTCAGCTTGGGGCGGCGGCCTCATAAAAGTTCATTGCTTTGTGCAAAATTATGTATGTCATATTACAATATCCAAAGAGCTGTCGCATGTCAGCGCGCGGCGCGTGTGTCATTTCATGTTTAGAGTGATGTGTAATGGTACGATGTAATACTACGCGGTAAGACAATGTAATATAAAGGTATATCACGTCACTTCAAGAAGCACTGTTTTGCGCATGTCTAGTCATAATTCCTGTTTAAAATGTTGAAATTAATTTCGCCACGCTCTCTCCGTTCTTCCGAGTAGTTCTATAGTATCTTTAGGGTTAAAAGCCTTTCTTCAAATACTCTTTATTGCACAACAAAAGACATATAAAAACACAATATGTAACAATTGGTACAGATAGCCGTTCTTATTGCTAAAAGCTATGTTCCAGCCAACACATATGTATTATATACTTAAGTTTTTTAAGCTGTTTGTTTATTTTAGGCATTTCGTTACTAGCCCGGCCACGAGGCGTGTAAGCACAGGGCGTCACGTCAGACGCCTTGTCTTATAGTTTCCTTTTGACCAATTACGACTCGGCGGGGGGACGGGGGGTCGGACGTCCAATGAGCGAACACTGTTCTTACATTGGAGCTGATCAGCGGCAATTCCCTTCAGTGCATGCACTCATTAATTCGACTGAATTTTATAATTTATAAATAATGAACTTACGCATTAGACGCGACAAAAAATATAACTTTTTGTTACCGGTGTTTATTGTCCATAGCCAACAACAGACATGCCCCAGAGCGCGCCCCGCGCTCGCATCCAGTTATGAAGAACCTTTTTTGTTCTACTTAGTACATATACATTTCAGTTAATACAAATATTGAGCTTTCGTGAGACTAGCAGACTCCTACTGGTGTTATAAATAATCCTACTAATATTTTGCTCGTTGGCCCCGATGCGAGGCACGTGCAAGCGCGTGCAAACCTGATAAAACAAGGCAGGTATAGTTAGAGATATCACAATGTTGCTATAATTTGAATACAGCTAGAAAAAGCGCGACATTTCTCTAGAAGATACTGACTACGTGACGCCTACCCGCGACCTTAACCAGGTGCCTTATCGTCTAACTCCAACACCTATCGCGATACCTTTGAAAGGTATCGGGATCGCGATCGGGATTGCGACTCTTAAATGGTATCGTCTAACATTCTTAATCACAATCGCTTTCGGAACGAATGAAATCGGCGCTTGTTGTCGTTGTGATTTTTCATTATCCTTAGCAGGTAAGGCAATGGTCTTTAAATCTTACAGCCAGTTGTTTAGTTGTCTTAAAAGGCAACGATCATTAAATCTTACAGCCAATTCTTTAGTTACCTTAACAGGCAATGGTCCTTAAATCTTACAGCCACTTCTTTAGTTATCTTAAAATATTTTTATCGCTCGTTTTGGTATCTTTTTTTTTTTTTCAAAAATTGCTAAGGTTTCATTTCATCTAATAACTAAGATAGCCTTGGTACCACCAGTGGTGTAGAAAGTTCATTTCCGAAGTATATATAATATAAATTATATACAAATATTATATTGTGGGTTCTCATCCATTCACACATAGCACAGTAAACAAGCAGCACAAATTATTATTTATTATCTACACAACAGTAGTCACCTACAGTCACCCATCATAGCTAATTTTGAAGAGATACCATAATACTCGAAATTAATACAAAATAATTATTTACGTACGTAACGTATATTATCTTGTTGATTTTATTACTTATTTAGGCAAATAATAAAAATAATCTGAAATTATTGAGAGTTATAAATAAAACATCAATTTATTATATTGTGAGGCTGAATTTCTTCTTCTACGCTAGCTATCAAAATAGTTCTTGCTACTAATTCAATTGATATAACGACATTGAAACTAAATTAATCATTAAAGTTATAAAACAATGATAAACTTGCGAGAAATCTTTGAAAGATTCGAGGTCAGTGTTGAATCTTTCATTTGACACTTGCGAGTCGCTTTGAAAGCGATTTCTAGTTGTCAAAAAGTTACACGGTACCAATTTTATGTCAAAATTACGATTTCGTTCATTCATAATCTTTCAAACTCGTGATTAGTCGCTATACCTTTCAATGACATTTAGCAGTCGCGTTTGAGCGGTGTGAAGTTCGTGAATCATCTTCAAACGTCAAATTCAAAGGGATCGTGATCGGTGTTGGAGTTAGACGATAAGGCCGCAGGTCGTCGGTACGTCTAGTAGGGGGACTCAATCGGTCTGTATACCAGCTAGATATTGTACCTGAGTCCGACACGACGAATGATGCGTGGTTCCTTGCGGATATACCGACGCACCTCTTACTCTGCACCATTGGCACCGGCTCCAGCGCCGCCGAGGCTCCGGAGCGGTCCCCCCGCCAGATGCTGCCGACAAATACAACATCACATGTCACCGCATTATGGTGTCCGACGACAGTCACCCTGCACCCTGGTTACAAGGCGCTCCAATCTTCTATTACAAGAGGGAATTAACATAATTTTAATTTCAAAGTCAGCAAAGTGTGAATAAAAATATTTATTTTGTCTTAAATATAGTTGGTCAGATGGCGAGTGGTTCCGACTTAAAGTGTAACCACCGCATCTCTTCCCGCGGGGGCCGCAAGACGCGACTGATGGAAATACAATACGTGTCCGCCGGCTCCTGACCTCTGGAACCTGGCAGCGTGGTGATATCGCGTGTCGGTGCGGGCGCGGCCCCAGGCCCCGGACGATTTAAAAGCTCTGTTTTGCGCATGTCCAGTATTCGCTGAAGGTTATACAGGTTCACGCACCCACCTCGTCACATCCAGGTGACGAGGTAGAGGCCATGCATGAGGACATCTCTAGAGCCATACACTCTTTGAAAACACCCTACACTGTTGTCACGAGGGACAGAAGGAACTCCGATGAGCTGAGAGTGGGGAAATTTGGAATTTGGGAATGGAACCTTAGTGGATTCCACTTAAAATGTCTTCAAGAGATTCTTCGAGTAAAATGACCGTATACCAAACTCTGGGGTGTTGCGAAGGTCGAATACAGGAGGCATGGAGTCCCTGCTGGTGGAAGGTCAACTGAGGTGGTGTGGACATATGGTACGCATGGAAGATGCTCGACTACCTAAATCAGTGTTCTACTCAGAGCTTCAGAGTGGCAAGCGGAAGACCGGTGGTCAGTACCTGCGCTACAAGGACGTATTGAAGCGACACCTCACAACCTGTGGGATATCTCCTGACACCGATGACCGCCATGCACTGCTAAAATCCGAATGTCGCAATAAAATCACAAAGGGAATTGAAGCGTTCGCAATAATGCGTCAAGATCTCGGTGCAAAACGACAAACCCGCAAGACACGAGCGAAGCAAGTGTACAACTACACATTCAACGACGACGGGCAGATGTTCTGTGAAGCGAGAGCCGCGCGCGCGCCGGGGGCAGCGACGGACATCGTCGTCATCGAGGAGGGACTGTTGCAATGATTACAGTTGACGCGAATACTCGCTATTATTACGTATTCGGTATTACTCGTCATTTTTTTTATATTCGGCGAATAGTCGTCTAAAATAAACTTTTAACGAACAAAAAAACTAATGGGTTAAAAATAAACAATTTTTATTATTTACCTCAATAACACAATACACAGTATCAATTATTATCTGTAATATGTGCCTGTGCCTGTCATTGTCATCATTCATGAAATTCATTAGTTTTTTGCTGCTCTACTTATTTTTACACCACACAAAATACATTTTAACCCTATTTTCTTTCGCTTCAAAATGTAGCCACACATGAGATTGCCATTGCATGAGACACGGAGCCGAAACTTGGACACTCACGGCACGACTGATCCACAAATGTAAAGTCGCTCAGCGGGCTATGGTGCGGGCTATGCTCGGAGTCTCTCTGATGGACCGCGTGCGGAACGAAGTGATCCGTCAGAGAACCAAAGTGACCGACATAGCTCACCGTAATAGCAAACTGAAGTGGCAGTGGCCCGGTCATATTTGACGAAGGACCGACAGTCGCTGGAGCAGACGAGTTCTCGAGTGGAGACCACGCCTAGGCAAACGTAGTGTAGGACGTCCCCCGGCGAGGTGGAAAGACGACTTACGTAGGGTAGCCGGACGTGAATGGATACGGAGAGCAGAGGACCGAATCAAGTGGCGCACTCTGGGAGAGGCCTATGTCCAGCAGTGGACTGCCGAAGGCTGTACATGATGAAGTCTTTAATTCATTAGCAATTTTCAAATAAAATTAGTATAGAAATAAAAAATCGTCAACCGATGTCGAAAATCAAATTACAAATGCCTACCCTAAACACAAGCGTATTGATTGAGCGGGAAATCCCCTAAAATATTCCTCGTAAAATATGTACAAGAAAAGAGTTGCCAGCATTTAAAAATGAAAAATTAAATTACTACATTACATATATGTAGGTATGTATAACATGAAACATATTTCTTTAACTTTATTGTTTTCTTTTCTCACAGCCTTAGAAGAAATTAGAAATATTTTAATGTGCCTTACTTATGTCAAATAGTAATGTCGAGTTATTCGACAAAGTGAATGTCGTATTCGGCTATTCGCGGCAACCCTAGCGATGATGTATGTATGTACCGAGACTGTAATTACCTGCCGTACTCGTACCTCCCCACCGCGTACACGTGTCCCGCCTCGTCCAGCGCCAGGGAGTGGTGCGGCCCGCAGGCCACGGCGCTCCACGCGGCCCCGAGCTCGCCGAACGCGTCGCACTCTTTTGGCTTGAACAATATTCTTTTGTTTTTCTCTCCGGTCACACCTGACAATGAAGACGGACATTTCATACCAGCTCAGGCAACACTTGCAGGGTGAGAGCGGTGTAAGCCCAAACTCGAGGTGCTTATTGAAGAGCTCTTCTATCCACCTCCTGACTCCTCGGTCAAATCAGCTCGGTGGTACAAAATTATGTATTGTCATCTGAGTTACATACAATCACAAGGTTCCAACTCGATACGACAACTAGAAGTAGGTTTAAATTGACTTGCTAGAATTGTTTACATGCATACATAGATAGATAGATACATACAAGTGGACCTAGTCACTCAGCGAGCAATAGAACGAGCTATGCTCGCAATTTCTCTACGCGATGAAATCCGGAATGAGGGAATCTGTAGTCAGTAAATTGAAGTGGAAAGGCAACATCGCTCGACGACTCAGTGAGCTGAAGTGGCAATGGGCAGACCACATCGCTCGAAGAAGCGATAACAGGTGGGGAGTAAAGGTTCTCGAGTGGCGACCACGTACCGGGACATCTACCAGGCCGTCTCCCTTCTAGATGGACCGACGACCCTGGTTAGAGTCGCTGGATGCAGGTGGTTCGGGACCGGTCGATGTGGCGTACCATGAATGAGGCATATGTCCAGCAGTGGACGTTTCCCGGCTGATGATAAACCTATTATAAAGTCTGTCTGACATTCTGTCAGATCGTCTATGTATAACAACTGAATATATTTAAAGATAATTTATCCCATTTTTTGATATTTATTCTGTTATTCGGGGCGGAGGCAAATACAACACGTCAAAGATCACACAATCAATCCAGTCGTTCTTGAGTTATAAATGCTGTCACTAACCCACCTTTGTTTTTATATCATCATCATCAACAGCCTATATATGTCCCCACTGGAGGGGCTCAGGCCTACTCTCCTACAGAGAGTGTATGGGCCATAGTCCACCACGCGGGCCCAGTGCGGATCGGCGGACTTCACATGCCTGTTCAAGACATGCAGGTTTCCTCACGATGTTTTCCTTCACCGTTAAGCAATCGGATAATGTACTTGAATTGAAAAACAACTCATAGGTACACGGCTGGATTCGAACCCGGTACCCTCAAATTGAGAGCCCGCGCCTTATCCATTGCGCCACCGACGATTGTTTTTATATAATTATATAATATTAACAATAATAAATATAAGGCTATTTGGTAGCTTGACCGGTGCCTCTCCACCTGCGCATAAATACTTAAAAGCAGTCACTCTTTTTGTCCATGATGCCGTCACTTGGTCTCGGGCTGCATCTCAGCTGTGAGTGTAATGTTTACATATAGATGTGTCTCACCAAGTTGCCCGAAGTTGTTGAGGCCCCAGGCGAACATCTTCTCATTAGTGCCGTAGAAAGCGAAGGTTGCGCAGTGCCCGGCCCATATGCGGGTCACGACAGGCCTCAGGACAACTTTACCTGGCACCAGGAGAAGGCCTGACAAAAAATACACTTGACCTTTATTTGAGCTGATGGTTGAAGTGGCGACAAGGTCTACATTCTACGTATGTTAAAATTCCGAGCATTTAATATATTAAAAGCGATACGTGTCTCAGAGATGTTTAGAGAGCATTGCATTACAATAGAGCAAAGGCCCGTCACGTGGCAGTGTGCCAGCGCGCGGCGCGTGCGGCATTTCATGTTTAGAGTGATGTGTAATGGTACGATGTAACATTACGCGGCACGACAGTGTAATGACATCACATCACTTCAAGAAGCTCTGTTTTGCGCGTGTCTACTAAAGATGTTGATGAAAACCACATATCGGGGTGTTTCGGGGTAAAGCAATACATTCTCTAGTGTACCATCATCGGGAGGCTTCAAATTACTATTTTATAAATTTTAAATGTATAGACTTATTGTGTACCAAATCCTATAAGAATGTCTATCCATACCGTCCTTATGTGGCGTTAACTAAAATGTCAAAACTTTTTAGGTATTAGCTAAACGTCATTGGAAGAAACTATCGTCCAAGACACGGGGTCGGCATAGTTTGTATTCTGGTGCACATAATCATATAAAAATATCCAAATTGTAACATAGGGGCAAAAAAACCGTTTTATTATTTTATATGGGCACATAATTAAACAAATAATGCATACAATTGTTTGACCGCGAGCGTCGCGCAGGCGTTATGTACAACAGATGTAGGACTCACGGACTCCGTGTCGCGATGTCCTGGAAGAGGAGCGCGGCGTCACTCTGCCGAGCTGGCCCTGCTCTCCGCAGCCCATGGTGTACACCGTGCCTCTAGTCTGCAAGACAATATGAATTATCGTCAAACCAAGAACCACACGGACCATTCCACTTATATTTGTACCCTCACAAGCCTCACACACTCCAAGTTTTATCCTTTTTACTTTTAGTTATATCCTTATCACACAATTTTCATTTCACTTTTATCTATAATAAAGCGTTATTTTCTGTTTGCATCTCTGTGGACGGAGAGCCGGTGTCTGATAATGGTACCGGAGATCCCGTCACATACTGCCCTCAATATGGCGTCGCTGGAGGATAACAGCCTCTCCCGGAACGAGGCGACACGGGCTCCGATGACACCGAAAAAGTGTGTCACTCCCCCCTCGGCGGACTTGCCCGACGCCTCTCCGGTCCCAATGTGTGTTTCAAACAAGTTGGTTCCCCATAACGACCAGGGTCGCACACTGCCCGCGCGCCACACTGTCAAGTGCTTCACAGTTTCCTCTCCTACAATGTCCAGTCTGCACAAATGTCGAACGAGTTCTGATTGGGGTTTTCTAATAAAAATAACACGTTTTTTGATTTTTTTAAAATTAAAACTTCGTTAAAATAAATCAAATTGACCATGCAGGCAGGTATGAAGTAATTATCTCCGATTAGATGATGCCTGGAATCTATATTATAGAATATAGAAAGGCGGCAACACCGTTTTCAAAGACTCGACTGTCCGATACAGCCTACACACAGGAAGGTGACCCAGATACGGACCGTTGCTGTGCCGTGCTCGTACTCCCACGTGACAGTGCATACAACCGTCATCCGTTCGATGTGTGCCGATATCACGACATTTGCACGAAGTGTCCGCGTCGGTACATAATAAACAAGACTCACAGTGAGTATGACGAGGTGATCGCTGCCGGAGGCTATGTCGGCAGCCGCCTCGCCCACGTCCACCTTGAGGGGCTCCCGGCGAGCCACGCCCTCCCGGCCAACGACCTCCACACCCATGCTTCCGTGCGAGTCCTGCAACCGGCGCGCCAGATCACACACACAGCCCCAGCAACGTGACCGCTGGGCCTCATCATTATGTCATTGCAATCACATTACAAATGTCCCAGCGGAATCACTCGGTCAAGTGGCTGTCACGTGAAAGAGACTTATTTACATTATAAAACAGGTTGGTATTATTTAGAGACATGACAGCAATGTGTATAAACACTACAGGAAAACTTGAATGATGTCTGCATCTAAAGTGAACGCAATAATTTCACGGACTATAAGCGTGTGTAGAATTTTTTAATCAAATTTTTTTAATTTTAAATACCGATGACAGTAACGTAGACTCAGTAAATAAAATTGTGTATCAGTCAGACCCATGCTGTGTCAACCTGATGAAGCGCTCACTCTGATACCCTTCATCATCAATCATCAACAGCCTATATACGTCCCCACTGCAGGGGCTCAGGCCTACTCTCCTATAGAGAGTGTATGGCCCGTAGTCCACCACGCGGGCCCAGTGCGGATTGGCGGACTTCACATGCCTGTTCAACACATGCAGGTTTCCTCACGATGTTTTCCTTCACCGTTAAGCAATCGGATAAGGTACTTGAATTGAAAAACAACTCATAGGTACACGGCTGGATTCCAACCCGGATCCCTCAGATTGAGAGTCCGCGCCTTATCAACTGCGCCACCGACGCTTCCTACCCACCTACCTTTCATACCAAAACACCACAGTGCTATTTACACTGCTGTTTGGCGTCAGTCTTAGGTAACACGGTGGTATCTAGCCAGGAGGACATGCCCTACCACCGACCACACCGAGCACCTATAGGCACCACCGGTCATCCCGGGACCTCCGGATCGCGAATCCAAGATTTATGCATTAGTCCACGGAGGCGGTGGGTGAATCAACTTTGTAGTGAGGTTGTAGTCCAGCTCCCACTTGAGCGGGTGTTGAGGATACCTGAGCAGATGTACTCACTCTGAACGTGCCCCAGGCGTACACGTCCCCGTTGCTGAGTAGAGCCGCAGAGTGCGAGTCGCCGGCTGTAGTCCAGCTCCCACTTGAGCGGGTGTTGAGGATACCTGAGCAGATGTACTCACTCTGAACGTGCCCCAGGCGTACACGTCCCCGTTGCTGAGTAGAGCCGCAGAGTGCGAGTCGCCGGCTGTAGTCCAGCTCCCACTTGAGCGGGTGTTGAGGATACCTGAGCAGATGTACTCACTCTGAACGTGCCCCAGGCGTACACGTCCCCGTTGCTGAGTAGAGCCGCAGAGTGCGAGTCGCCGGCTGTAGTCCAGCTCCCACTTGAGCGGGTGTTGAGGATACCTGAGCAGATGTACTCACTCTGAACGTGCCCCAGACGTACACGTCCCCGTTGCTGAGTAGAGCCGCAGAGTGCGAGTCGCCGGCTGTAGTCCAGCTCCCACTTGAGCGGGTGTTGAGGATACCTGAGCAGATGTACTCACTCTGAACGTGCCCCAGACGTACACGTCCCCGTTGCTTAATAAAGCCGCAGAATGTGAGCCACCGGCTGTGAGGGCCACACAGCCCAGCGGGAGGGACACTTCTTCGGGGGTCCATCTGTCTGTCTCCGAAGAGGTTGGTCTGCCGAGGGCACCTTCGTCGTTACATCCAAACGTCCATACCTGAGGGAAACAAATACAAACCATGTTACTGAACCACTATTGAAGAGATACGGCGACATAGGTGACCAAAGCAAACGCAGGTCTCGTGTTCGAGAGTATTGATGCAGGGCTACATTCATTCAGCCTATAAGAGAGGTGGACATAGAGGACCCCGAACACAGTGTATGGCCATGGATATGCGATCAGAAGATATAAAGTAATTATTGTTGTCATTAGTGGTGGTCACATTGAATAAGGACAGTTACACAACTGGACATTATTTAACGTCGCAACTTACACAATCGATAACTTTGTTACATACTATATTTTCCAATACATTTTGTGCGGGGTTCCTTTTTTTATTTTAAATTGGGTAATTTTGCTGGCGGAAAATGTAAACGATATCTGGAATTATCTCAAGACAATTTATACTTGACATTTATTTTCATCAATTTGTATTATTCTAATACCTTTAAACGAGCAATTCTTGTATAATATATATAATTCGGATCTCCGAAACGGCTCCAGCGATTTCGCTGAAAATCGCTGTATTTGGGGGTATTCGGGAGCGAAAAATCGATCTAGATTAGTCTCATGTCTGGGAAAACGCGCGTTTTCGAGTTTACATGCGCTTTTTCTTTCGCATTATTCGACGCTAAATATGATGGGAAATTTCACACTGTCAAACATAATCACTTTAGCCGAGTGGTTCACACGTGTCATTCCGTCCGAGATATCCGCGATCAAATCCCGGTCGGAAAATTGCTTTTATTTTTGTAGGGGCAGAAATAAAGTTTTTGATTGTTTTTAAAGAAGCAAAGTTCGTTCGCCCAGATATTATATTTTATGAAATATATATTTTAAACTTTCAACCACCTCCGTGGCCTAATATCTAAAGGTTGGGTTCACAATCCCGAGGTCCCGGGTTTAAGTCGCATACTCGTATTTATTGGTACTCGATAAGGTGGTCGGGCATTCTATGTATATCCGCCTGTCCGGCTACCACCATGCTACCTAAGTCTGCCGCCAAACAGCAGTGTTGTGTTCCGGTATGTAAGGTAGCAGAGCCAGCGCCTCGTTAGCTTGAGGCTTCTGGGTGCGCGCGCTTACCGTCCATCGGCCTTATCGGCACTCACCATTAGGTGCAGACCCATCATACATTAGAACAAAAAACTCATTGCCATTACATAATGTGTGTACAGTGAGTGACAGTAGGTCGCAGAGTGTTACAGAGGGATACATTTTATGTAAGTCATCTGTATTACACGTGTTGTCTGTAGCCACAGGTGAATCAAGGTTTTGTACGCAAAGGATGCTCACTGACCAAGCCTCTGTGGTGTGTCTACCTGTCATAGGACTGCAGCTGTTTAACAAGCGCAATCACATTCTGTAGGACCCCTTCAATCTATTGTCTACTGTATTATAGTATAATATTGTATTATACAATACAATCATAAATCAATATGACAAGGATCAAATGTGGTAAAGCCTTATCTGTGAGGCTGTTTGCTGCCTTTTCACAATGGAACGGCTGATGCCTACATTCATAACCTATGCCATAGAGGTTTCCAAGCAGTGTTAAAATTAAATGTAACGAATGATCGTGTCTTACTTTTCCATCGCTGTCGAGGGCGACGGTGTGCATCCCCCCGGCGCGCGCGCACACTATCTTGTTGCCGAGAGCTTCTACCACCCTGAATCTGCAAATTGCCATACGGTTCACAATGTATTGTATATGCACCACCAACCAGACCGAGTACTGATAAGTATGCACACATGGCTACATGTAGCTGTAGTATATGCTGACCTCTCATTGTACTCAATAGGTCAAGTGGGTAGCTCCGGATATGTACAGCCTAATATGTAGACGTGCAAACCCTTATAATCAATATACTCATACCTATATTACAAAAAAAGTGTACAACGTGCTTGCCGCTACAACTCAGAAGTGAGTACTGTGGTGTGGCAGCCCTCTATCTCTCGTCCATCAAGAAGGTTCCCGATTTTACCAGAAGGATTTGCTTGTAAAAATATAAGGGTTGGAATTTTCGCCACCTAGAAATTTATAGAACAGTCCAGAAAATCTTATTCGAGAGCATTCCAAGACATTCCAGAACATAGTGGAATGTTCAGGAGCAACCTACATCATTGTGGAACATTTCAGAACACTTGAACATTGTGGAATATTCTAGAACATTATGAACCATTCGGAGCCTGTTTTGTATGGGTGAAGCTACCCATTGGTAGAAGTATTTAGAAATTTGAACCTTTTGGAACTGTTGTTCCAACTACCACACCATCTACTATCAACACCCTGAGCGAGCCGAGTGCGCCGGATATTTCACGACATCATGGCACAGCGAGCAATGGAACGAGCTATGGTCATAATTTCTCTACATTTAAATTCTGAATGAGGAAATCCGACGGCGAACTAAGGTCACCGATATAACTCGACGAGTCAGTGAGCTGAACTGGTAATGGGCAGGCCACAAAGCTCGAAGAACCGATAGCGAAGCGACACGTACCGGGAAACGTCTACCGGGCCGTTCCCCTGCTAGGTGGATGCAGGTGGCTCGGGACCGGTCGATGTAGAGTACCATAAAGCAGGCCTATGTCAAGCAGGGGACGTTCCTGGCTGACGATAACGTCACAGCGTGTGACCGATTTGTATGGACTCTATTTGCGCCGCGTGGCTCTAGCATTCCTTTTCAATGGGTTGGTATTAGAAAGTTTTAGTCTCATTGATAAATCATTGACAGAGCTATATTTTTTCACACTCTCTCTTGATTTTTGTACATACATACAACATAATTTATTAATTAACCCAATTACTACTCTTGTTTACATAGTAGCAGACTACTTACTTAAAACTCCTCAATATCCGCTCTCCGAGTCCCAATTGTCCCTCCAAACCCCGACCACAGACAAGCACATATCCACTCTTGTCAGGTGCAGTCGGCACATCCAGCTTTACTGCACAACAAAAGTACATAATTTATTCACGATAACTAGGCTTGTGTTTGACGATTTTCACCTGATGTTAAGGCTCTAATCTATCTCTAAGGCTTGGTGTTTCTAAGCGTAATTCGCACATCCTTAGGGTTCCATAAGGTCACAAGGGTTTGGTGAACCAGTTAAATTATTATTATTATTGATGAACAGCATGGATTTGTGCCTACGAGATCTACTGTCACGAATCTAAGTGTATGTCTTGACAAATGGATAACTGCCACCCTACAGATATTATAAAGTAAAGTAAAAGTAAAAAGTGTTTATTTCTTAAATAACTTTTACAGTTTTGCAGGGGCCTTCCAGAAAGTAGTCTTTCGACACTTGTCTTGGAAGTGCACCGCGTCTTCCAGACGGATTTACACAGTATTATTTAAGGAAGATATTATACACTTAGACTATGAAGAGAAGGCTTTTGATCGAGTCCCTATGAAAAGGTTGATAGCCAAACCAGATCAATTTGGAATCTGTCATCAGCTCCTCAATAGGATAACAGATTACAAGTGGGATAAACTTTATACGATGCTCATGACGTACACAGTGGGGTACTGCAGGGGTCTGTGCTGAGACCAATACTATTTAGCATCGTTATAACAGATTTGAATAGTATAATAAATTCTGACTTGTCAATATTTCCAGATTTTGTTTAAGATCAGCAATCAGTATGACCCGATACTTTTATTGGATGTGTTGGGTGTACATGTTGTGTCAAGTGTACCCTCCAGTGAGGGCACTCTACTATCCATGCCATATCCATGGCAAATAATTTGATAATAAACAATCCAGGTAAGACATCTTTCTATGGATGTTTGTGTGTGTGTGATAAATTTGTATTATTTCAGAAATATTTCAGGTCGAATCTTTTCAAAAATAACAATCATAGACACTGATAGAAAAGCATTTACACAGCAAAACATTCAAAATTGTTATGTGTAAACTGAGGGAATTATCTTTGTTTATAACTCATCAAATTGATGTTTGTTCTTCGTGATTCAATGCAAGTCATACTGCTTTTATATACATTTAATTGATGTCGTTACTAGTCCTGTTGATTTTATTATTCTGACAATAGTAACTTGCATCTATTGTAGTGTTGCAGAAATAAAAGTGAAGTCTTTTGCCCCTGTGCCCCCCTTTTAACCCGACTTAAGTGACTTTTAAGTATTTTAATCGACTTGTATTAGGTGAGATTGTCACTATCTTTCATTTTCAAATTAAAAGATTTCTCTTGACCTAACCGATTATCTTTGTTCTGTTTGTAATTCATATTGTATTTCATTTCTGAATGGACCTTAAACTTTTCTGTACAATAGATTTTAGATACATTCAATAGCTATACATATTTCACAAGTAATGAAATAAAAGAATTTTCGTAATACATTGCTTATGTATTTATAAAATCAATAAACAGGTATTTTGTAGATAAGAGATGTACCAAACTTAACCTCAAAAACTTGCTAATGATATGATATTTAAAGTATAAAATTGCAATAAAAACTTCAAAAAACGTTTAATTTGCCTACAGAAGGCACATATAACCAACATTATCGTATAAACATGAGGAAACATTAACAAAATGAGCGGAAAATTACAATTGCATACGTTTCCCGCCATTTCGTTTGACGCGCGTAAGTGCACTTGTCGTACCCTAACAGCGTTTGAACCGGATAATACGTCGAAAACACATACCAGAGCGTTTTCTCCTTTTTGAATTTAAAGGTATTGGTAAAACTTCTGAAGCCGTGCGCTTTCTACCACGAGGCATATTCTCACATATAATATATTAATTATTATTATACACAAACTGACATCCGATGCCAGAGAAACGATGAGCACACACACACTCACTGAGCAGTTTTTTTTTTTTTTTTTTTTTTTTTATGGCTTTTGTCCTTCGACATTTTGCCAGTGTCATGTTGTATAGTTACAGAAAAAGAAACGAAAGTAAAACAATTTAGAAACTTAAAAAGGTATTCATAATTTCAACTTATTAATAAAACAAAACATAGAGAGAAAACTATAACAAATATCAGAAGATAAGAGAGAAGACATATGAGATGGGAGAGGAACATTATGAAGAATTAGATTATGAAAGAGATAGGAATGATCAAGTAGGGGACAAGCAAAGAAGATGTGGTTTAGATCACCGACATCTAACCCACATTCGCAGATTGAAGAATCACGAACGTGGATTTTATGTAAGTGGGATGGGATAGAACAGTGACCAAGGCGCATTCGAATGATAGATGAAGTATAGATTTTGGGAAGAAACATTTTAGAAAACCAAGGTCTAACGGGAATTTCTGATTGAATATTATAAAAAAAACGGCCCTTAAATCTTGAGCTGGCGCGCCAACGAGCCTTCCAAAACTTGCGCAAAAATAATTTGGGAATGGCAATAATGTCATGACAGTAATTTACAAATGGAAATTTATCACCTCGGACGACCGCATCTTTCGCAAGCTGGTCAGCACGTTCGTTACCGACAATACCAGAATGACCAGGGATCCATGCAAAAACAATATCCAACCCTTTTTCACTGCATTGGGCAAGGGTATTTTTAATTTGAAATATGAGAGGATTATGGATTTTTGATTTGAAAGGATTTGATAAGAGAGATTGGAGAGAGCTGAGTGAGTCAGAAAAAATAATAGCACGATAGAGTTTCGCCAGGAGAACATATTCAAGGCTTTTCAAAATACCCAAACATTCACCTGTGAATACAGAGCATTCTGGGGGGCATTTAATCATCTGGAAAATCTTCCATTGCGAATGATAAACGCCCACACCTACACAACCCTCTGAAGATAATTTAGAAGCATCAGAATAAATTGTGTGCCAGCCAGACCAATTACAGTTCAAAACTGAGCGGGATAAATCATTAGCATGGAGGTCACCTTTGCGTATATTACCAAAATTTTCGATAATTCTAGGCTGAAGAATAACAGTTTCATAAGGGAATTCATATACCGGTAAATTGGGGTTGTTCGAGATTGGGTCTTTAATACTTTTAAGTCTAAGAAAACTATTAACAAGGCACGGCGGGTCTTTACATTTCCAAAAAGGGGATTTATTACAATATTCTTCTAATAATTTAAGTTTCGGAAATAAGGGATGGGATGAAAATTGAGTTAAACGGAATAAAAATCTGTCCGACAGAAATTGCCGACGAAGGTCTAAAGGAGGCTCAACGCATTCTACTTGCATGGCGTTAATTGGGCTAGACTTCATTGCCCCCATGATAATGCGTAAAGCTTTTGACTGAATCAAATCGAGCTTCTTTAAGCTGCCTTTATTAGCTGGAATAATCAAAAATGAGCCATAGTCCATGACACTTCGAATCACTGCATTGTAAAGCAATTTAAGAGAGAATGGATGAGCACCCCACCAAACGCCAGCTAAACATCTAATTAGGTTGATGTTCCGTTCACATTTTCTATAAACATAATCACAGTGCGCAGCACCTGTCAGTTTTGAATCGAGCACAACTCCTAAAAATTTAATCTCGGATTTCATCGGTATTGATTGCCCATTGATGGCTATGGATAAATCTGGAATGAAGCGTTTTTTCGAGAACACAACAATATTACTTTTAGTTGGAGATAAATCTAATCCATGGTTATGCAGCCATACGGATAACAACCCCAGAGAGCAAGATATGGAAGATGCTCCTCGATCAATTTTACTATTGACGGAGTATAAAAGGAGGTCATCCGCATATTGTAAAAGACGACAGTCACCTTTGGAAGAGTCTAGGTCATGAGTATATAAATTAAATAAGATAGGGCTGAGGACAGACCCTTGCGGCAAGCCCTTCCAGATAGTTCTTGTAGGAGAGGAGGATAAATCGTCACCACGAAAGACTATAAGTCGTTCTTTAAGAAGGTTGAGAACCAGCCGACACAGTTTTTCAGGGAATTTTAATGTTATAAGTTTTGAATATAGTATAGGGAGTAACACATTATCATAGGCCGCAGTAATATCCAAAAAAGCAGCAACAACAGATTCATTTCGCGAAAAGGCCAACCGAAGGTCTGTTGTAAAAATACCTAAGCTGTCCATAGTACTTCTACCTTTCCTGAAGCCAAACTGCGATTTTGATAACAAGTTATTACTTTCAGTAAACCATTCAATTCTGTTTTTGATCAAGTGCTCCAAAACTTTGCAAAGGACCGATGAAAGGGCAATTGGACGATAGGAGTGAGGGTCAGAAGAATCTTTACCAGGTTTCAGGATAGGAATTATTATTTGAGTTTTCCAAGACGTTGGAGGCGCACTGGATTCTAGTATAGCGTTAACTAGCTTTAAGTAATAACAGAGAGCAGAGTCACCACTATTCACAAGAAAGGAGTATGGAATGCCATCAATTCCTGGGGCGGAGTCTTTTAAAGATTTTAGCACATTTTGTAACTCCAGCATGGAAAATGGCTTGTCAAGGGGGTGCGAGGAATGAACGGAGGGAAATGGCAGTTCATAATGAGAGGGAGCATAAAGAGGAGCAAGACAGTCCATGAAGGCATCTGCTTTAGAATCATCAATAAAGGAAGAAGAATAGGATGGGGCATTGGAGGAACACCTGAACCTACGTATATTATGCCAGACTATTTTGGAAGGGGTAGAAGGGTTTAAAGAAGAACAGAATGATATCCAACCCTCCAATTTCTTGGAACGAAAAAGAAGTTTGGTGACAGCGATGATATGATTTAGGTCAGAAAAATTTGATAAAGTCATTTCAGAACAGTACCTGGACTCGGCGTCTTTGCGGGATTTTACAGCATCAGAGCATTGTTTATCCCACCAAGGGGGAGAAGAAATTTTTCCGGAGGCCACGTTCTTTATTTGGAAAACAGATTCAGCACTAAATAATAAGGCATCAGCAAAGGACTTAGCGCAATGTTCAAGGGCCGTATTAGAAATGGAAGGGAGACTTGAGAGTTTCGAGTCAAGGACGACTCTAAAACGATCAAAGTCAGCTTCTCGGATAATAAACTTCAAGAGAGGAGGTTTGGGAAGAGGTCTATTGATTGAGGAAGATGGAAGGTTTAATAAGATGGGAAAGTGGTCACTACCATAGGTAGAACTGAGGGTTTCCCAGCATAACTGAGAAGCTAGATCAGGGGAGCATAAAGAAAGGTCGACAGCGCTACGAAACTCACTGGGACGAGTGCGTCTGGTAGGCTGGCCGGAATTTAGAATACAAAGATTACAGTGATCGATTATCTCCAACAATTGGGACCCGTACGAATCAGTCTTGCCACAGCCCCAAACAGGGTGGTGACAATTGAGATCACCCATTATCAGAACAGGAGGGGGAACCGATTCAATGACTGCGGATAAATGTTTTAGTATTGAGCGGGATGGTTGAGGGATGTAAATAGATAACAGAGAAAAGTGTTTGATTTTTACTGCAACAGCATGCATATCAGAAAACGAGGGGAGAGTTAGTTCATTGTAAGAAACATTATTTCTAATGAGAAGAGCACAACCAGCATAACCATCCGATCTAGAGTCTCGGAGACTCTGAAAACCTGAAATCCTGAAGTTGGATTCAGGGCGTAGCCAAGTCTCAGATATTGCCAAGGCGAAAGGATTATGCCGGTTAATAAGGTAGGTTAATTCAGGTTTCTTATTATTAATACTACGACTATTCCATTGTATTATGGATTGACCCATTGTTAAGAGAGGAAAGGATTGAGTTAAGAAGAGGGGCAACGTGGGACATCAGATCATAGTTTGGGGAGGAAAACACTTTAGAAAAAACGTTCAAAAATTTCATGAGAAGGTTTATAGTGTTGTCTTCAGGAGGTTTATGAACAGCAGTACCATTCTCGGAAGAAGGAACGAAGTCACCAACAAGGTTCATATGGGCGACCTTGTTATAGCCTTGACGAGGGAGAGGAGCAGGGCGGGGCTTCATAAAAACGGTTTTTTTGTATGAGGACGGGGAAGAGGAAGATGTAGAAACCACAACATTAGCATAAGATTTTTTTGCTGAGCTGTGTAGTTTACTGGCTTCCGCGAAAGATATGTTATCCTCAGTCATAGAATTCTTAATTCTCAGTTGCCTAGAATATTCAGGACAAGATTTACTCGTAGCAGTGTGCGCTGTATCACCACAGTTGACGCAATTGACCTCCTCAATCCTACATGAGGCACCTAAGTGTTCATTACCGCAGCGAAAACAGCGCGGTTTGGATCGGCATTTGTCTTTGGTGTGTCCATAGCGACAACAATTATAACATTGAATGGTGGGGTAAGAGTATTTCTCAACCGGAAGTGAGTTATAACACGCGAAAACTCGCTGTGGTAACGTTTGACCATCAAATGTAAGTAGGACAGTCTCTGAAGGCATCCACTGGTGAGAACCATCAGGATTCATCTTTTTATAATTCAGGCGCCGACATTTAACCACTTTAACAGACGCATGACATGAAGGAATTGTCAGGATCTCCAAAATCATCTCCGGGGACCAATCCGATGGGATCCCTTTCACTATACCCATACGCGTTACGTTAAACGAGGGGATGAGAGCTTTATACTTATTATTCGATATAGTTGGCGAGTCCAAGAAGTCGTTAGCGTCTGCGGCCGTATGGAAACTAAGAGAGACTTTATTTCGTCCGATAGCTTTGACGCTACCATCAATAATATTTGTGAACTCTCTACAATTACTCTGAAGAAACTTACCAAAGGTAACAGGGTGAAGAGTGATCCCTGAATTTGGAAATGACTCTTCCCGCTGCACATGAACTAGAAATGGACCCGGGTCATTACCTGAGTATCGGGACCTCTCAGCCATAGATACAACTGGGGACTCTTGGCTAGTCTGACAAGACTGTGGCGGGGAAGTCTGTAAATGAGCAGGAGGGGTTAGTGTAGAGTTAGGTGACGAAAATAATTTTTGACCTGCAGGAATAAATTGAGATGAGTCGGATCCCGTAACCTGACCAGCTTGCGGGGAGAGGACTGAAAAAGAATTTTTTGTAGGGCAGTTCATAAGGTCGGAACACTCAACTTCTGACGAGTGAGACATGGACGATGACCGGGACCGGCAGCTATCCTTATGGGGACGATCTTTCCTATTTCTTTTCCTCTCAGACTTCTTCCTCTTTCTCTCATTGCTGAGAGTAAGGAAGGCCCCTGGAGAAGGAGGAGCAATGAAATCTGACACGGAACCCCCCGGATCACCGGGGGAGTTATCACCCATATCGGGCACACAATCTGAAAACTATAATAAAAAGCTAGAAAACCCTTTTAAGTAGAATTTCAAGCACAAATAATAATAAAAATATTTTTTTGTCCGAAAAGTTGGAAAAAAACGACTATCGCGAACAACGTTCAACTGACAACCCCACTGAGCAGTTGAGCACTAACTGAGCTGAACTGAACTGAGCAAGTAAATAGAGATGTGAATAAAAATAATCAATTATAGAAAAAAATCGATTAAAAATCGATTTTTTTAAAGGAAAAAACCATTTTTATACGCGATTTTATTTTTATGAATAATCGATTTTTTAAAATCAATCATTTAATCAATTATTACCGATTTTTCATCTGCAACCCCCTCCGACATTAAGTTAGGTCTTTTGGCCCGGAGCCCGGAACGTGAACTGCCAAAGAATACTATCTCCATAATATTACAGTAACGCCATCTGTGCATCTATGATGGCATTCCTTCTGTGTTTTTGAAATAGTTTAGTAGATTTATTTAATCAAACATTCACTAGATGGAGTTAACGAACTGGAGCCCCATTCTAAGTTATTTTAAAGAAACGTAAATGAAAACGCTTCCGAAACCACACTAAATGACGTATTTAGTATTCTACTAAAGCGTACCATTACGTAACCATTCGGTTGATGTATAATTCGGCTTTCGGCTCGTTCAATCTCCATTTTAATTTGAACCTTTTATATTTTGATTGCTAAAACTTTAATTTGTGATAATTATATAAGCTTGCTATTTCTGTTGTTTATTTTTAATTAATAAATCTATTGATATAATATTTATGGCGTTTATTTTGAACTTGATTGACAAATTAGCAATAAATCAATTAATATAACAAAATCGATTATTTTCTTAAGAAAAAACGATTATGCATTAATCGATTTTTCATGCTACAAAAAAATCGAGTAATGAAAAATCTATGTTTAAGGTACAATGTCACATCCCTAGCACACATCACTAAAAGTCATGCCAACGCGCCATAGTCAAAAGTTACTATACTGTGACAAAAAAATTAACCTTTTGTTATTAAGTTACCTTTTACATACATTTTCAGGGGTTAGTCCGTCTATTGCTCCTACAGAGCACTATAAAGTGCTCTGTGATTGCCCCCAATATATTTCGTCCAGGAGCAATACATATCCACGTATTTCTACTATAATAATAATATTATGTTTTATTATAAGGGTTCTAGTAGAAGCATGGATATGTATTGCTCCTGGGATAAATATTCTGGGAGCAATATTTTTGATGCTGACTCTTTCTTACCCTACGGGTGGGAGAGGTATACAGAAATGTTTTGCATTGCTACAGTAGGGAACATAGGGCTACAGTACATTCCGTTTCACTTGCTGTATGCTTTTCTATAACATGACAGATCCAATAAATAAAACATAAAAAGTAACCTAAAAGTTACCTTTCAAGTATCTTTCAAGTACCTGGAAGTAGCTAAAAGTAACATACACTGGCAACACTTTTCACTATATCTATATACGAGCTATATACTGAGCACAGATTAGGTACTAGATACTACCTGATTACTTGCTCAGTGGTTACTACCAGTTAAAACGTAGTGATTAATTTAATATGCAGATTCTTGGCGCGAACTTGAAAAATGGTGGTTCATTGCAATTTTGTTAATTGAATAATAATACTGTTATGTGTGTTTTTTGTGTTATAATGGTGTGATATAGTGCAAAAAGTATCATGGACGGTGTTATAATATCAATTACGCAAAATTGCGAGGGTTTCGACGCGATCCGAAGAGTTTATCATGTCGAGTACATTCGGCATATGGATTCTTTCGAATAATGTTGAAACCAAGGCTGGCCTTTGAAGTTCTCGTCAAGTATCCAAATTAAGCGATAAAATGTACACATTATACATTTTATTGAGAAAGCTGTAGAAATGGCTTCGGCATAGTTTATAACCTCAAAATTTGTTCACCTAATTTTACACGTCATTGGCTAGATAACCACTGGTTAAAGCCATTATTTAAATTTTAAAAAAATAATTTAATATGCTCTAGATTACTACCAGGCACAGAACACTTCACAAGGATACTTACTACGTTGATGTGAGTCATATTATTGTGAATCTGTGCGATGTGTCACCACTGAGCAAGTAATGAACACTAAGCGTAGCAAGTAATCACTACGTTTGCAGTGACGCTGACCGTTAAGCACCCTATTCAAAGCACTGACTGCAGGGCCTGTTTGCAGTTACTGCCGCAGCGGATGTTGCTTTGATGTTGCTCCAAAAAGCACTGCAAATTAGTAGTATTACTTACGTTGTTGTATTAAGTCGTGATCTCTTTAAGGATCCGACATTATCTAAATGTTATAGTCAAAAGTCAACATGCAGTCTCTTCATGGAATGACTAGTGTATTCTAGGTTTGACCAAAACTTCAGTCAAACCCCGAAATAAATTCCAATTTCAGTCTTTCACTAAATAATTTTCGTCGACACTCAATTTCATGAAATCGTGGTTTGACCCTAGTTTGACCAGTCAAATTTCAATTAGACATACGAGAATGTCTTAGTTTGTTAGGTTTAAAAAAGGCCGGCCTTTAAAAAGAATTTATCAAAGACGTGGCTGTATGGCGTTTTGCTTTTGCCTGGTGGGGAAAAAAATCTTATAGGTTATATTAGGGATGTGACACTGTACCTAAAAATCGATTTTTTTGTAGCATGAAAAATCGATTAATGAATAATTGATTTTTCTTAAGAAAATAATCGATTTTGTTATATTAATTGATTTTTTTGCTAATTTGTCAATCAAATTCAAAATAAACGCCATAAATATTATATCAATAGATTAATTAATTAAAAATAAACAACAGAAATAGCAAGCTTATATAATTATCACAAATTAAAGTTTTAGCAATCAAAATATAAAAGGTTCAAATTAAAATGGAGATTGAACGAGCCGAAAGCCGAATTATACATCAACCGAATGGTTACGTAATGGTACGCTTTAGTAGAATACTAAATACGTCATTTAGTTTGGTTTCGGAAGCGTTTTCATTTAAGTTTCTTTAAAATAACTTAGAACGGGGCTCCAGTTTGTTAACTCCATATAGTGAACGTTTGATTAAATAAATCTACTAAACTATTTCAAAAACACAGAAGGAATGCCATCATAGATGCACAGATGGCGTTAATGTAATATTATGGAGATAGTATTCTTTGGCAGTTCACGTTCCGGGCTCCGGGCCAAAAGACCTAACTTAATGTCGGAGGGGGTTGCAGATGAAAAATCGGTAATAATTGATTGAATTATTGATTTTAAAAAATCGATTATTCATAAAAATAAAATCGCGTATTAAAATCGATTTTTCCTTTAAAAAAATCGATTTTTAATCGATTATATCCATAATCGATTATTTTTTCGCATCCCTAGGTTATATTCACAGGTTATATTAATTTAGTAGTGATTGACTTGCTCAGTGTTAATTTATATATTTATATATATCCACTAAGCTAAGCAAGTAAATTTTATTTATATCCAAAGCTGTGATCCAAAGAGAGAAGATATAATATACTCACATTTATATCCTAAACTGAATCAATTGTAATGTTTGCGTATAATAATTTTCTTAAACGTACTTGGCCTGTAATAGTACAATGTGCCGAAGCACACAGAAAGCCTAGATGGGTGCCAGTGGCGAAAAGTAAGATTTACCGCATTCCCAAACGGCCGGTAGTGAGTGAGGAAGAGCGCTTGGAGCTGTTGCGTATCAACAATAATTACAAGACTCAAATGCGTGCTATACGTAGGTTCTACCATGAGGATATGATAAAGGAGAAGTCGACCCTGGAGAGCGCTAGCTCGGAGATGTCACAGCGCCTGGAGGCGGACGACTGGCAGCGGTGCGTTGATGAGAACGACAAATGGAACGCGCAAGTGGCGGCCGAACGAGAGCAACGGCGCGCGATACAACTCGCACAGCTGCAGGACTACGCGATAGCCCGTATGCAAGCCAAAGACCAACAACTACAAGACAGAATTGATAAGGCTTCAGCGGATATAAGATTGCAAAAGGTAATCTTTTCTAACGGTCAACATTTATAAAGTATTTGCCTGGCTTGATCACGTACGATGCACTGGCTTTATTATCTTTCATTATTGTAGTCAACCCTTGTACTAATATGAATGCAGTTTGTCATGCCATGGCTTTATCTCAGCTTCAGAGTATGACCCTCCACCTATGTAACAAATACAACTGTGATCACGAAACCTCCTGATATGAGTGGTGATTATTGCAAATCCCAGCAAATGTAATGAAATGGGAAGCGTGACATGGTGACCTGTGAGGCTCAGGTTAAATAGTGGACTTGTGCAGACTTCGATGGTAGATAAGATGGCTTTAGCAAGAGTAAAGGGCATAGAAAACCAATCACACTGAATCCCAATAAATACCCTAAACTGTGTTGAGCACTAGGTCTTGTTACTCATTGCTAACTAAATGCTAAGCTAAGCTCACATTGGCAGATTATTCCTTTCAGCTTCCACCATTAATGATGAAAGTTCTGTGATCTGGTTACATTTTTATTTGTCAGGGATTCACACCCTCTCTGCTCAAGATCACCTAGCTAGAGTATTCTTTATTTCTTCAACTTGATTACAGCCATCCTTTCTTAAATGTATTATATTTTACACAGTACTTATTAATGTTTTTACCAAAAGTGTCCTTGTTGATGTTAATTGTTAATTCCTCAGGAACAAGCTTCAACATTCATCACGCAGGAGACGCTGGATGCAGCCATTGACCATGCCATAGACAATCCAGTAGACTATAACTTTGCTATTGATGTGAAAGGGAACCAGCTCTCAGGGAGAGACAGCTCTCCTACTGCACAAGAACAGAAAACTGTATGAGTAACCCGTTGGGCAAGGCACTGTTTGCTTGATATAAATTGTAAATTTGAATGTAATTTAATAAAATGTATGTATAAGGTTGTAATAAAAACACATGTATACTAAAAGTATTTTTCTCACAGCTGTGTCCAAGTTTAGGGACTCACTCACCCACATATATCATAGTGTAGATAAGTTTTGTCATCACAGGCCTGGCATGTCCAGAAGCATAAAAGTCAAATATTTAATATTATGGCAACAGCTACCCAAAATATATTTTTATAAATTATGATTTCAGCTCTTTTGTATTGTAATCATGAAGGTAAAAAGATTATCACCCGCAGCACAGTGACATCTTTTGAGTTTTATGATTATAATGGAATTTCAAATACTTTTTTAGGTTTCTGTATCCAAATTCTATGATTCTAATTACTATCTATCTTCTAAATATAAAGCAACTTGGCTGGGAATGTTTCAGGAAGTTATGAAATATCTTCCCATACAAAATACCTCAGTGTCTAAAGACTATCTCATCGTTATTTAATGTGTGTTGCCAATGATGACATAATGGTGTTCCTTTACTGCAGGCCGAATAAACAAGCTCAAAGTCACTAATCATCTAGCTAGCTGGTAACTGTTAGTTAGTAAGTCTGTAGTTTTCGTAGTCAATAACATGAGAATATGTAGTTAGCCTTACTGATAAAAATTAAGAATGACGTATTTTAGAATTTTTGAATAATCATCTAAAAGGTAGGGACGCAATCTAATGGATACAATTTTCGAGTAACGGGGTTTGTGGTCGCACTCCTGCGAAACAGCTTGACCAATTTCTATTTGTGTGTTTTTGAATATTGAGTAGGTATGAGAATCTTGCACCCTCCTACCCCCACTATTTTGATCGCGATTTCAGCATAATGGTATGAATAATGTCCAAATAATTATTCTTTGACGTGAAGTCTTTGACAAGAAGTGTCACGTCAGTTTGATATTCGTTATGACGCAGTTCCCATGGTATAAAACCTAAAGTCACGCGGGCGAAGCTGCGGACAGAAGCTAGTTGCAAATAAATTGTAAGGAATTCATGACATATTAGTGTGTGTGAGGGTAAGGGCGTGAATGAAAGATGGATAAGTGTGTATGTGTACTGCTACTGTATATTGTGAGGACTTCCTCTGTGGTTTCCTTACTATAATTTTTTACTCATATTTCATTTTTTCTATTTACTTAGGTTTATTATTTAATTTTTAATAATATTCGTTTTTTAGGGTTCCGTACCACAAGGAAACCTTATAAGATCACTTTGTTGTCCGTCTGTCTGTCAGTACCCTTTTTCTCAAGAACGCGTAGAGATATCCAGTTGAAATTAATATAGTATACTCAAGTTTGTCTTCCCTGACCTGTGAAAAAATCTAACTTATAGATCAACGCAATAAAAAGATACAGGTGCATTTTAGAACTCTTCCATTCAAAATGCAAAGGAACCAAAACCAATATATAGGTCAATAGGGTACTTCCCGTTGACCTAGAATTCTGAAATTTGACAAGGATAAATCTGAAAACCAGGATTTTTTAATTATAATACAGGAAAAATAGCTTGAAAAAATTTGAAATAATAATAATTTGAAAGCCATTCACCGGGTATGTAATGTATACACAAAGTAAAGTTGGTTCTTCAATCGGACTTATATTTTCGGTGGAGCATGATTTTAAGTTTGTTAATTATTCATATTCTGTACGTAACCCTCACTCGGCCGTTTTTTTATTACAATAACGACATTCCGTTCGGGTGTACCGACCGACAAGATCAAAGGGAACAGTCTTTAAAAATAAATTAAAGCTAGGTACAGGCAACTTAGTCTATAAGATTTATTACAAATTTACTTTAAATAAAAAAGTTTACAGACTATAAATAACCATAAACAAACAGTGAACTTAGACATGACTTAGACTATGTGACTATAGGAGCATCGACGATGTCAAAGTAAGACTAGAAACCAGTAAATGAAAAGTAAATTTTAAAAAACCCAATTGCGTAATTTTTTTAACTTTTTATGTTTCTGATATATCCAGTGTCACTCTCACAGTGAATACTAATCTAACGGCACCGCCCAAGCTAAAATCCATCGAGCCATTCAGGCAGCAGAGCGTGCCAAGCAATTATACATATACATACTCTCGGAAACCCTCCTTCTGGCGCAGTCGGCTAAAAATTGTTGTTACCCAGCTGTGCTAGATAATATTACGCGTCGCAAGGAAGCACCGTAGAGAATGTAGCTATGTGGTGTGCTGGTTGCTGACTCGTCGAAACATGTCCTCCCAGTCGGGGGCGAGGGTGAGGTGGTGCCGCAGCGCGCCCAGCGACACGAGGCTGGCGGAGCGCGAGGCGTCGTCCGTCGCCGCCGACACAACCTCCTCGTGGAACGACGGCTTCGTCCCGTACGACACCTACACAAACAACACACCTTTGCACTTGGAGCTACTACATTGCATTTTATCTCTTTATCAATATTACCAGATATCAAAATTGCAAAATGCCTATTTTTTAAAACACCGGAATCTCAATCCAGCCGAATTACAATGGATTTCGTTCAAATGAAGAATGAGACACTTTGACATTTAGGTATTATATACATATAGCCCATGGTAATTTGAAAATTAGGGGTATTCGTGTATAATATAAGGTATTATGATGGGCGCCAAGGCCTGGTAGAAAGAGCCAAATAAAAGTGATTTAGTTACCATTTTTGTATATTTTGGTTTAGTTTATTTGTACAAAAACATATAAAATGCACGAAACAGGTAAGACTTGACGTTGAAAACAAAGATGGCGTCAGTAACATTTGACGATGTCAGTACAAAATGAATGATTTTGTACAATTAAAATAAATCCAAAAATGTAATTCTAGTATTTTTCTATACATATTTATATTATTACTAGATTTTTTAAATAGTGTACAAGTGCGGGCGGAATTTGAAACCACTCTTTTATTGGTTTTATCCCCAAAGCACTACAGTATCGTATACGGCAACGAGACACGAGCCAGTCAACATACGTGGAACACTGTCTCCCCTAGCTTCAGGGCCACCCGCCCGGAGCGGTACACCAGCAGCTTTCCCACGCGGCCCTCCTCCAGGTGGGCCAGCTGGCACCGCGGTATCTGTAACAATTACATTAACAGACTTAAAAGCCTCCGTGGCTAAATGTTGGATTGGATTCCCAGTGGGTTATTGACCTCGATGTTGGATTAAGATAAAATTTAAATGCAAAAGTTTAAAAATTTGATCTGACCGATTTAAAAAATTAATGAATATTGTCCCTTGATTTAGAAAATTGGCTTGTGGACCTGTGTTAATAATAAACTCCAAAACTTTCGACACGTGTTTTCTTCAATCCCTCGAACCCTGAAGCTCGCAACGATATATACTCAGTTTGGTTAGGGCATGTCCGCCTGGCTAGCTACCACCATGTTACTTAAGTCTGCCGACAAACAGCAGTGTTAAATAGCCCTTTTGTGTTCCGGTATGAAAGGTAGCATAGCCAGGGCCTCATTAGGTTGAGGCTTCTAAGTGCGCACACTTACCATTCAACGCCATATCTTCACTTACCACCAAGTGAGACGAAGGTCAAGTGCAAGCCCATCATACATTTTTTTAAATGGTTATCTGTAAATTCGGTTTCCGGACGATAATTTTACGTGATAACGTCATAAGAAAAGATGCGTCACATGCCGAACGCTTAGGCCGATAATGCCTCTCTATCACTTGTTCCGCGCTCTCGCTTGCACGCTCGGGTCAGGCGGAACGTGACACTTTCGTGCGTGCAGCCGGCGTGCTTCGATTTATAAGACGTTATCACGTCAAACAATACACAGAAACACCGAGATCACGTTCTCCATCGGAAGTTAGCACGTCTCACAACTAGAGTATCGCTAATACAATTTATATCACTTCCTCGGGTTCAGTGCGTTATTATCAGAAACCACAACAGGGGACTGCTCGAGTTGAACCGAGACTACACACGCTTTACCTTGTTTTCTTGTTGTTGTGTGTCGGCAGCGCCAGCGCCAGCGCCTGCCTCGCTGTCCTCGGCATCATCGTCTGTGTCATCCCGTCCCGGCAGCCCCGGCAGCGCGTCCGGCAACTGTCAACACGACACGATAGACCAATGGATAATGACTGTTGTGTCTGAGGCCTGCAGTGGCTCAGAGTGCTAGCAGAGGTCCAGTTCCGACAGAACAACAACGTAGCAAGAGTCGGCCATGCTTACGCGTTTCATTAATGTGACGTATAGTTTTCTGTGTTGTAAGTAGTTTTCATCTCATCGTGCAGGTTGTAAGGTCTATGACCAACCTCACACACCCTGGCGACAGAGTTGTAGAGCCGGTAACAAATGGCTTAACGTGACTAACGAAACACTGAATCACCTTAATGTTCAGACAATCAGGTGTTCCAGCCTGCAATGTCTTAACCGGTATAACGCTCAAAAAACTGCGCCTCAGGGGACAACAGCTCGTAGTGCTACTTCAGTGAATTGTTTCAAAAACAGACTGGATCCACATTTACATACATTAACTCTTGTTTGTGTGTGTACCTGCATGAGTATGAGTGTTGGCTCGGTGCTGTTGAGCAGGTTGACGACGTCGAGCTGGTCCTCGCAGGGAGGCAGCATCGGCTCCGGCTTACATTCACTCATCATCCCTGTAAACATACGCCTTACTTACATCTCTCGATGCAATCTAATGGATATTATGGATGTAAAATCTGAAATAAATAATAAATGTGTATCAACACGACCTTGTATCACTCACCGTGATCGTCGTAGGGCTCTTCCTTCACTAGAGGCTCCTGCTTGAGGTTCACGGCAGACATCTTTTGTCGCAGCAGCCGAGACGGACAACCTGCGGGACAGAGAGTTGGCAGTTCACTCCCTCACACACTCCCTCATAGAGAGACAAGTAGCAATTTCCAAGACTGACAGACGGATTGGTGAGAAATATTATGGATATGGTAACATAAGACTTCAGGACTACCTGTGCTGTTCTAAGATTTCACTGTTGACGATCTAGTCAATAGCGGAGTATGTTACTGTCAAGCCACTAGCAATTAGTATCATAGGTAGGTACCTCTGTGTCGGTGTGAGAGGGCGACGGGCGCGTCCACGTCTCGGGCACGCTTCATATCCTCTATCTCGTCGTCAGGGTCGGAGGGGAGCCCCGCGCGACCCTCCTCCTTGCTGTCCACCTGACCAACATCAACACCTCTCAACATGCAACAGACGAACCAAAACTCGTTCACAATCATAGAAACGTGAGGCACAATTTATAAACTGAACATTACAACTGCACTCTTCATACTTACTCTGTTACTTTACTGTGGGACGAATAAACGAGCTCAAAGTCACCCAGCGGGCTGTAGAACGAGCTATGCTCGGAATTCCTCTACGTGATACAATCTGGAATGAGGAAATCCGTAGACGAACTAAGGTCACCGACACAGCTCGATAGTCAGTGAGCTGAAGTATCAATGTGCAGGCCACATCACTCGAAGTACTGATAACCGATGTACTACTGACTGACTACTAGATGTACCAATGACCTAGTAAAGTAGCCGGGAGTCTCTGTATGCAAGTGTCTCGGGATTGGTCAATGTGGCATATCATGCAGGAGGACTATGTCCAGCAGTGGAGGTTTCCTGGATGATGATGACTGCCCTCTACTGGATGTAGTGAGTTTCATGGTCAATATATACTCCTAATAAGTAGTTTCAATATATAGTATAAGGAGTCCATTGTGCTTGCCACAATCACCACTCACTCTAGCAGGGCACAGAGTGTATGAACATGTGCAGAACGATGTACTAAATATTTATCAACGGAGCATGAACTTACCTTAACAAAATCCTTGATCCGTAAAGTAGGCTTCTGTACCGGCTGTGTGGACTCCACGTCTCTGCGGTAGGACTGCCTGCTCGAATGCCGCTCACCCCTCCCCACCCCTCAAACATACAGTCAACAAATGTTACAAGAGTTGACATCTACATGTGTTGTGGCAGGTTGTGAGCCTGCCTGTAGTCAATAATTAATGCATTCAAATAGAACTAAAGGAATGACTTCATGTACACACAAAGTCTGCATTAGCTAGCTAGAGTGCTGGTACCACAGGCCGGACACTTTATAGAAATGTCCTGGTACAGTTCCTATTGCCAGGCATCGAACGAGGGAGCGCGCGCGATACTATCCACTGCGTGTAGAGGTGAAGCATCGAGGTAGTACTACATTACTTATATCTAGAGTCCGACCGAAACTGGTTTTCAGTTTCAGCCGAAACCGAAACCAAAACTCACGTGGTCAAATAAAAAATTCCTTAAAATACTGAAATTTGGTGCATTTTACCCATTATTCTGCAGTAGTTTCCGAGATATGACAGTTTTTAGTTTGACAGCTGTTATCAAAAAACATGTGTTGCTCGAAAAGCAATAGACAGCGGAATCGGTATGAATTGCGAACGGGACCAGTCGCGATCGGGACGAGGTGCGTATGCGGGACGATCTGCTAACGGGACCAGATGCGAACGGGACGAGTTGCGTGTACGGGAAGATCTGCTATCGGTACGAATTGCAAACGGGATGATTTGCGAACGATACCATATGCGACAAAACCTTCTCAACTTCTCATAGCATAGCTTCTCAGTGTTGCTACAGAGCTATCCGAACGGCGCACGACAATTCTCGAACAGGGTCGCCAGCGTCCGCCAAAACGTTGCCGTGAGAAACGAAGCCAGGTGAGCGTGCACGACAACTTCCGAAATCAGTTTCGGTTTCGGAAGAAGTTTCGCCAACGCCAGGTTTCGAAGGCCAAGATTGGCCGAAACCGAACTTTCGATCGGACACTACTTATATCCTACTTTGTGCCTGTACCTCAGTCGTGTACTGGGGCAGTCTTCATACAATGGAGACCTGCATTCATGCTTGGATCATACAATTAGTTTCATTTTGTTATATACAACTGAAGTAAGTGAAAATTAGAATTGTTGGCTTTACAGTGAAGGAAACCTGCACACTTCTAAGAAATTCAAAGGTGTGTGTGAAGTCTGTCTGACTGCACTGTGCCCACATGGCATGAACATTGGTGAGGACCGCAGGAGTTGCCCGCAGCACCATGCATGCATACGGAGATTGTTTTCAAGGTCTCCACCCTGGCTTCATGTTACAGAGGATATATGTGCATCACTTGATCTAACAACATGCCTAAACAGAGATTATATTTACAAGTAAGTATGTATACCTTCAGAAAAGACTCCACCAGACTTAATGATGTTGGGCCCATGCCTGTTGTTCCTGTTTTTATCATTCTTGTAATCTTTTTTCTTTTTTTCATCTTTTTTTTGGTGGTTAGCATTGTCTGAAGGAAACCTGCAACATCAAATAATGTACCTTATACAATAATGTCTGTATCTGTATAATAATATGTAAAAGCAGTAATGTTGATACACAAAGTTGCTGCCGCTCTCCTGATTCATTTCTTTTAGTCACTTGTTATGACACACATGGGATGACATGGGTTATCCTATTCCAAATCTGAGACCATATAGTATGCTTTTGTAGACTATCCATAATTGAGTAGACAGATAAGATGCTCCACTTCCTAAAAAGATGTTGTTGATCTTCCTCAGGTGTAGCTGGTCAAACATTAGGCTTCTATATAAAGGAAGGCAGAAATAGTCGAACTTAAACTTAGCAACAAAATTATCTATAATTATTGATTTTTTTGAGATTAATGATCTACAGTACAGTTGAGTGTACAAACAACGAGATTCCAAGCAGCGGCGTGCAAATAGGAAATATATATTACTAATTCGGGTTGCAGATCACCTTCACAAGATAGAAGAATGAGAAATAATAAAAAAAGAGTAAATTACCCTTTGCTTTTCTTCCTAGCTACATTCAAGTTAGGAGTGAAAAGTTTTTTGTTGAGTTTAGGTCCTCCTAAAGTTAGGTCGCGAGGGGGTTTGAATGAAGGCAGCCGTAGAATTGGATCCACGCCGCCATTCACCGCCGATTTGTCCTCCGAATTAGACATTCTATTGCTTCAACTACGTTTTAATCTGATGTACGGCAAACCAACACATACATAACCTCACCATAACCTATCAAAACATGAAAACAGACTGACAGCTGATTGAATTTTTTTTATTCCTTCATCTTTACAGCAAAGGCAATGATCATAAGACTTTACAGCAATTGATTGATATTTGTGATATTTCCTCATATTTATTATCCAAGACGAAACTTTTGTATTTTCTACTTCAAAATGTATTTTAGTAGCTTAGATCTTTTGACGACCAAAGGTTAGCCTTGGTTACAAATAGTTCCAATGTATAAATAGAATTCATAACCGAATCAAGTACTAATAAATGATCGGTATATGTTTGGTACGTATAAAACATTAATAATAAATATGGTCCTTTATTGGGTATTTCGTGTTTGTAGGCAAAAATTGCAAACCAGTGAACAGATCACGATATTCAGACATACAAAACTGATGGTGGATTTAAAATGAAAATACTATCCACGCTATCATAGATTTATTAGCATGGTTAATACATAACTTCAGATATAAATAACTACTGGATGCTTCTACATTCACTTCCTGGCTGCGAGGGCGGAGAGGTCCGCGATGCAGCGGTCCAGAGTCTGCTTCTCCTGGTCTGGGGTGATGGCTTTTGTTACGTTGGACACGATCCAGTCCACCATGTGCTTCTGCGCAAGTCGACGCTCCAGGTTGGATTTCTCCAGCTGGTAGTCCAGCCGGCGCTTCACCTACAGACCAAAATATACATTAGTCACATGACGCCTTTAATTTTATGTAGTTCAATGTACATTGTTGCAAATGACTGTTTTTTAAACAAAAGAAGACCAAACTTTGACTTTTCACTCTACTTGTATGAAATACAGCATTTTGTGTAAAATTAGTCCATATCCATGTCACTAGAATGACATATGTGTGGTGCCTACCTCTGTGTAAGCATTCATGAGCCTCTCTCTGTAAGCGGCCTCCAGCTGTAGCAGTACATTCTCCTTCTTGGCCTGTATGAGCAGCTCCTGTCCCTGGGCGCGCCACTGCGCAGTCTTTTCCTCTGTTATAGCTTCCTCCAGAACCGACACCTGCTGCTTGCGACCCTCGTTGTAGCTCTCCTCGATTGCCTGCAGCCAGTACACATAATTCACCTTACTATCGACAGGCAGTACACTGCTTACAACAATAAGTTAATCTGAAATGTTACCTTGGTTTTGTCCGCACACTTCGTTTATGTACTATATGTAAAGTTGGTAAGAAATGGTTATGTGACATCTCATTTTCTTTGAGGAACCAGAAATGAGCAGCTGTTAAAATCTGATTGATAGCCTACCTGATGATTTGACGATATCTGAATATTACCTTTGTGGGTTTTTTATATAACAGTACCTGTTATATATTTGTATCATATAGTTTCATATCATCAAAGCCCTATCTATTATTTCTAAATGGTCACATGACATGGAACTTTGAAACTAAGTAAACACTTAAAATTGATCCCTTGTGTTGCGGCTTTGTCTACCTGTCACAGCTGCTTTATCTAAGAAACTTGTAATGAGCAATTTGAAATAGTTCTAAGAATGCTTCCCATGTAAATTGACTTTTTTTATTTTCATTGAAAAGCACCGAAGGTCTGACATGAGCTACTTATGAATATGTACAAGATACATTTGTTATTTGAAATTAAAATAAAAACCAAACAAATGCTTACATCAACCTCCTTGTCCAGCCACTTAGCGATGGAAGGCCCAAACCTGGTGGTAGCATAGTAGACCATGACGATCAAAGAAAGACCTGTGTAGTACTCATGCTCCAGGACGTAGATCTCCTTGCTGAGCATGTATGTAGCTAGGCCCACTCCGAATGTGTAGGGGCCAGTCACACCAGTCTTGGCATGGAAGAACTGGAACCTGGGTGAAGAAGTTAATATAATATATATGCATTACAAAGAAAAGCATTTTATAATTATTTGATTGCTAAGCATGTGCTTATTTCTAAAAAGGCAAGATCTAGCCTGACCAATAAGTATATATTTATAAAATCCCATACTCTGCCAAGGATATTGACCACATAGAGAGACTACAGCATAGCTTCATTGAAGTACTAAGGCAATCAAAACGAAAATCATATGAACTAAACTGAACTGGCTACTCAAAAGATAAGTACTCTGGAAAACGGAGAGTGTGGGGATATGATTGAGACTTTCAAGACTTTAAACAGGCATTATGACATACATAATTTTGATAAAATATTCATACATGACAACAATAGCTGTTTGTACCGAAGTATCAACACATTTAAAAATTTACTGGACAGAAAACCCAAACTCAGCAAGAGTATTTGAAATGGAAACTAGCTGGATGCAGGCAATATCAGCTGCCTGATTTAAAAATAATAATAATAATAAATGTAATTTAATAATCTGAGCACAATGGAAAATGGATAGATTACCAAAATGCAACAAAAAATATGATAATATTAAAATTAATTTAACTACAAGGACTGAGATCATTTGAATAAAAGTTGGGTTTTGTTGTTAGTTGGCTTTGAGTTGTCTAACATGTCTAATTTATTTATTTTCATTTCTTTCATAATATCAGGATGAAATAAAAAATTTACTACGGTAATCAAGACATGTACTGGTTTACTAATAATTTAAACACATTTTAAGCTTCCAAGAGCTACAGAATGAATCCCACTATCTCTCAAGTCATAATGATGTTACAAAACAACTATCCCTCATACATAATCTGATTAATCATCAAACAAGACTGTTGAGATATGTGAATGAAAAACAAAGATGAATTTGGAAATGAAAATGAATTACCATTCTTCAGGGACGAAGCCAAGCCTCACTTTCCCTGGCTCCCCCCGGACGGGTCGGGGAAAGTTCTTCTCATCTCTTACACCGGAGTCAGTGGCAGAACCCCGCGCCACCAGGGCCGTGCATGCAGACTGTCGGGCCGCAGCTGCTGCAGAGACACGCATACCATCACTATCATGAT
Organism: Carcina quercana; assembly: GCA_910589575.2. Classification (NCBI taxonomy): domain Eukaryota; kingdom Metazoa; phylum Arthropoda; class Insecta; order Lepidoptera; family Depressariidae; genus Carcina; species Carcina quercana. The sequence continues at coordinate 23,628,626 of OU342426.1, read as the reverse complement.
TATAGCTTCATCGAGAAGTGATGGTTAACAAAATGTTTTGGAGTAGGACCTGTCTACGCATATAAATATTGGTACAGCAAGAAAAGAGGAAAAAAAACTGTTTTAAAAGGCTGGTAAGAAAAAATCATGACACAAAACTTGCCAATTATTAGAATATTAAGTAACTAAGTGTAAGCCCTTGCCGGGCTCTTCTTGATAAAATGATATGAAACTATGACCTTGCAAAATCCCAGTATACGGTAGTTTCATAATTTTTTGTTGCAACTTGCAATATTGAATATTATTGAGTCTTTAGTTATATAGTGAAATGTACAAATTATAACAAAATGTAGGTGCGCATTTGAATTTAGATTTTCGACTAAATTTCTTGAGTCTCGTCAGTTCTACACTCTAAGTAATTTTACAGACTATTTAGGTAAAAATGACTATATACAACCAAGTACAAAAGGTTATCTTGATTTCAAGCTCATAGCAGTAACAACCAGGCATAGGCGAGCTGATAAGTGGTTCTTTGCGCATTGAATGGGTGATTACATAAACCTATTCGGCAATAAGGTTATGTTTTAATTTGTATCTAGAATGTAACGAACTAAGTATTAACCTGAATAATTAAGACTTACCTGAACGCAAAGCTACGCGTGATAGCATTTTAGCGTATATTACAATTTATTTAAGATTTATCGACAGCCCTCAGAAAATCTACTTTGCGTTAGTGATGTCCCGTTGACGTCATCAACAACGACATGTAAGAACATGAAATAATCGGTAATAGTCGGTTTTTTAAACCGATGAACTGAGATTTAAACCTTTGCTTGTCACTGTAGAAACTAGATATACGTATATAGAATTCAATGAGAATTGAAACGCAGTTTTACTTTTGTGAATTTAATAGTTTACCGATGATTGATATTTTTTCAAATAACTAATAATATTATCCAACTTTGAGTCAAACTCGCGCACTGGAGGTCTCCATAACTTAAAAGGAAAAGAATCTAATATATTTTATTGTTTTTTAACTAACTAATTTGTAAATTAATGTTTTGCCTAACTATAAGTATTTCTCCTTTTTTGTATTAAATAATATAAAAATCGATTACAGCTTTTTCAACTTCAAAATTATGGCTTCATTCGATTCTTCACTTCATGGTAATTCTGCCAAAATCCGGTGTCCAACGTGGAAAAGGAAATAATCGGTTTGCCAGACATGCGATTCACTTTGACATGGAGGTACTTTGATGGTACTGCCCAAGTACCCAAGCACTGCCGTCTGCCAGTGTCAAGTAAAGAGACTGTACAATGTTAAAAATTACAGCTTTTTATGATAAAAAGTTTATGAACGAAAGAATTGAATCGGTCATGTCAAAAACCTCATAAGTCACAAAATTATAATTTTTCAGAAATCAATAAAAACTGTTTCATACACAGACAAATGAGTTTTAAATGACTTTTTTATGTTTAAGTTAGTATTTGAGTGGTAAAAAATTAAAATAGCGTATAACCTTTACAGTTTATTTATAAAAATAATGAAAAATACCTGAAAAACAGTTATTGACTTATGTTGTTTTAGCGAGAAATAGGGTTAGTGGTATATAATTTAACCAAAACAATCGTAGTAATCATATTTTTTATTGCTTATAATTAAGAATTACACTTAAAAATAATCTTATTAACATTTTACATGTATTAATTTGTCATGTTTTAATATCTTTATGGTACATAGTCATATTCTCCATCATTCTCGTCTGGATTATCTTCAACATTTGTAGTTGACCAGTCTTTCACGCGGTATTATTAAAAGAGGAAGGAATGTACTGACTTGAGCGGTTTTCACCCAGAATACGCATCTACCTTTGAGGAACCATTTTGAGCAAAAAAAGCATGTTGGAAAAAATGTGACTTAAGTGGTTTTTGAAATGACCGATTCAATTATATTGACAATGACATTTGACATTGACAACTTGGCGAGACACTTGTTGTTGCGACAGGCTAGACTTAAATCCACCTACCTTTGTCAAAACGAGTTGTGGTCGGCCAATAGAAACAAATGCTATGAAAGAAAGAGAGAAGTGATAACTTGCTATATTTTCTTTGAAACAAAACTCAATTTGAAAGCAAATATTTTCAATCTGTCAACTTTAGTTTGTAATTCTTTGAAACAAACCTCAAAAACTCAATCTGTCAACTGTAGTTTGTAAAAACTGCTTTGTTTTGGAATTTTGTTTGGAATTTAAATAATTTTTGTGTACTGTTCTAGGGGTTCCCACGGGGTTCCAGTGACCAGGGGGCCGGGGGATATTTATCTGCCCTTGTCGAGCTAGAACAGATCACAGCATCCGAAGATTTAGGTTATCATGATTACAATACTTTTATCCTCTCATTTCTTTCTTACTTACACCTCAACAATCTGTTATAATAATACTCGTAATAATGGGTTGGGGTACACAAAAGGGGGTGCTAAAGCGGGACTTAAAAAGGATGCTTAAAATTGTTATGATTTTTAAATTTCATGTATTCACTAATACTGCTCTTTCCCTATCTCCTTATAAAATTATATGTGTTGTTTTGCAAACTAAACGGAAGATGACACTCTCACCAAAACGTGTGTTTCTATTACAGGTCCAATCAATGTGTGACTTTTCTGTAACATGAATTCAAAAGAGAGCCATGGTAAGTAATTTTTTATTTATTTGCTAGTCTTCACATGCCCTGGTGACCGAGTATTCTGTAATTGTGAATGAGATGGAATTATAACTTTCATTTTTCTCTGGCTGCCTGTCACCAGATGCTGACAAGGCAAGTGAAGTGTCAATTGAATGTTTGCCAGTTCCAGGTTCACTGATGGATATAACCATGGCGAGAGCTAGGATAGGATATACACTTTCTGGTCTTAATAAATCATACTTAATCTGCTAATAGTTCTGTAAACAGACTTTAGTTCAGTAATGAAATTAATTCCACATAATGTAGCTGGCTAGTGTGCTATGTAAAAAGGCACTTAAACACTAGTTGATTAGGACAGTGTCACATTGCCTTAATTGCATACTAACATTGTAAATATGAAAGTGAGTTTGTTTGTTTTGACCTTCCTTCCCGGATAGTTGAAGATTTGGAAAAGGACACAGGCTACTTTTATCCCGATCAAGCATGTAATTCGCATGGGGCACTACGAAGTCCAAGTGGCAAAAGCTAGTAGCAATAATTGTCCCGAAATAACCAAACTCTTAATCTTAGTAATAAATATATGTATTGCTTTCTTTTTTCTCTTCTTTTAGAAAAGTATACGATTAATTGTAATCTGTACCTATGATTCTGAGGCTGGATTTCAAAACAGTCAAGTTTTTTATGGATTTTGCACACAGAATGTTAGATTCTACTGTCGGGATTTGGAATACAATAAGTAATCACTTTTGTACATCCAATGCCATATCTGCTTATTTTGGTCAATACACATCTGACAAGTATTACATTTATACCACCTCCGTGGCGTTGTGAGATGTAACAACGAGATATAATTTATATTGTAATTTATGATGATCCAGGGGTGACATATGCCGAAAGGGTTACATAACTGGTACTTAGTTTCTTCGGTACTTATTGCCTGCTTTTCTCTCTACCTGCTAAATACCTGTGCTGTTGCCTTAAAGATAACATACGCAAAGCCTCATTAAATGTGGTTTCAGCACATTTCCAGGATTTTGTAGTTCCTGATGATTATAATGAAAGTAAATTCACAGGACAGATGCATATAAAATGAAAGCACTTTTAGCATGCTAAATACTTAAAATGCCCTCTCCCACCGCTTATAATAACGTTGGATTTTTCCTGTAATTAAGTACCTGGTCTGTGCACATATCAGACTATTTATGTAAATAATTTCACTTGTAAGGTTCCCTAGCAAAGTTTATTATTTATTTACTTTAAATTATACTCGTAAAGGTATGCGTGCATTTGTGTATATATACACAAATACAGTATATTGTATTTGTGTGTAATTAATTTATGACGTCTTAAAATATAATGCGAATGAGTGAGCGAATGAATGCGTACATGCATTTTGGGGTTCCGTATAGTACGAAAAAACCCTTTTGTGGACAAAGAATAACATAAAACCGTAAGGGAAAAGCGTCTTTAGGGTTCCGTTCTCCGAAATGGTAACTGTCGGGACCCTATTTTTTTGGCGTCATTCTGTTTGTCAGCGAGCTGTATCTCATTATCTGTAATAGGTAGACGGTTGAAATTTTCACAAATTGTGTATTTCTGTAGCCGATATAAAAACAAGTGATAAAAATTGAAATAAATTTATAATATAAGGGGAGCCCCCTTATATTATAAATTTATTTCAATTTTTATCACTATTCAATTTATCTACTAGAAACATGTTTTTATGATGACAAACTTTGCCGTTTAAAGCCATACATATGGTATGTTAGGGCTTTCGAGTGGCGACAACGTACCGGGAAGCGGGTATAGGGTCATCCCCCTACAAGGTGGACTGATGACTTTCTTGAGGTCACAGATGCAAGTGGCTAAGGACCGGTAAATGACGCTTATCACAAAGTAGGCCTATGTTCAGAAATGGCCGGCTGATGATGATAATGATTGAAAGAGTTTCAGTTTAATTAAAGTATGTTGTATTTTTTCAGGTGCAGAACTCTGATCGTGTTTGTCATCCTTGCTGGCAGAGAAGTGTCAGAGCAGCTGCACGTGCAACGCAACTCCGTCACTTCTGGTTCTCAATCAGCGAATATTGATTCAGCGGAGCCCTCAAGTGCTCCTTCGGTAGAAACTGAGAGCACTCGTTTATCTGAGGCATCATCTCAAGTCGGTGCAGTACCTACGATTGTGTTGCCCAATTATGTTAGAGCCCCTGACACTCAAAGACGCTGCTGTTTTCCTGGATTTAGCAGCTCTACTAGGTTAAATGTTCCCCCTTCCATAAGAGTGCGACTATTTTGCGATAGTATTGCGGTATTAAGTCCATTTTCAGGTTTGATGTTCACAATTGATAAAACTATGCTATTTTTCCATTAATTGGTATGAATCAATAGTTAAAAGTATAGTAAAAAGTCTTTGTTAAAAAATAAATAACTATTTTTAGTAACTATAGAAATATGGTTTTATTTCTTAACGGCGAGTTATTTTGTTAACCGATATTGGCCAAAAGGAGTTGATAACAATACATACTAACATGTTAAACACAGGTCAGGACTGGCCACTGAGGGCCGAGGTTACTATGAAGAGTGGGCATTGTCCAGTATAAGCGTTAGAAATAGATAAGGGTAGTTAATAATTATTGTAACGTGGTTGCTTTTTGTTAGCATACCAGTACAATCTTAGCATACCACTACAATGTAAAACGATCGTGCCGCCGCCGGTCAGTTCTAATTCTGCATTTTCCACGAAATTATTCAAGGGGTATATTCTTCATTTTATAAAGTCTTAATTGTCCGAAAATGACAAAATAAATTTTAAATAAAATGAAACAAATATGTGTTTTATTTATTCGTTTTTAAACATTTCTTAATATAAATAATCATTAATTTTTTAAAAAACTGACACACGGGTTTGTCAGAATTGCGGTCGAAGACTTCCTCTATCTACATTTTAGCTAGCATCATCATCAGGTACCCTTCCTTCCTTAAATGTAAATGTTTTACGGGATAATATCCAGAATAAGGAAATCCGTAGACGAACTAGGTTCACCGACATGTCTCGGAGATTCAGTCAGTGAGCTCAAGTGGTAATGTGCAGGCCACATCGCTCAAAGAACATATAAACGATTGGAAGTAAGAGTTCTCGAGTGGCGACAACGTACCGGGAAACTTCTACCGGGCCGTCCCCCTACTAGATGGACCGACGACCGGGTTAAGGTTGTGGATGAAGTGTCTCCGGGCCGGTCAGTGTGGCGTACCATGGAGGAGGCATATGTCCAGCTGTAGACGTTTTTGACTGATGGTGATGAAACTTTATAAAAATGTCTAAAGCATAGATGTCAATATGATAGACTTTTGAACTATGTAGTATATTTTTTATTATAAATGTCGGATGTTTATTATATATTTCAATTTTGTATGGAAGCCATATTATTATTTAAGTGTATTATTTATGAATACTATTTGCATATGTGTAACATAAGCATACTAAAAGTATACGAAAAAACTAAAATGTTTTTAATGTTTTATTTATTTAGCTACTTAAAATCAGACAAATGAAAGCAAAACATAAAATCTTATGATTAGATGGATTTACGGATTAGAATTTACCATTACGTAGTCTCTTTGAACTTTGCACCCACGTCATCTAAATTTGGGAAGTAGAAATACAGTAACAAACGCTAAAAATGACTTTATAATATTAATTTTTAAACCATTTTTGTATTGTAATATATTATTCAAAAACATTTGATATATAGACATTGATATATATCGTCGAATCCATTTTGATAATAATCGGATACATATCAAAAATCAATATACCTGTGTAAGGAACCCTCAGGGCATTGAGCTATTCACCCTTGTCTATTCTTTTTGACAGCGTTACATTTCAATGTTTGACAGTAGGGATGCGCATAATCGAGATTTCGGCTAATGTATGATGATCGATTATAAAATTAGTAATAACTAATTTCCATAGTCAAAGAGTAGTACTACTAATCTGACAAACAAAAGAAGCATGTCAATGGTTGCTGAGGATGACCGACCGAAAAAGTGCTTTGTAGTCAAAGAAAGTCCTGCTTATCTTGGATATATCTTTATCTTCACGATAACGGTTTTAAAATAAACTAGCTGACATACTAACTAGTAGTATTAATATTAGCATTAGCTATTTTCTTAATCGAGATATCTTGAAATATTTGGATCGAACTACTACTTTCATTAGTGTATCTCATAATCGCCCATCGCTATTTGACAAGAAACAGGCATGATGTTTCCATCTTAACTGCTTTTGTTAGATTTAGCTACTTTTAGTTTAGTTACTTTTCAGTCATTTTAATCCTGCGGGCGTCGTAGAAGGCGAATATGGGAAAAAATATTCAAAAGATGGACAGATATAGGTACTCGTATCTAACAACATATAGTGCGAAAACCAATGCTCCTGCAAAGCTTGGTGAAAGCGGCAAATCCCTTCATGGAAAGTCCGCATGGTAGCCTAAAACGAAGGCTCATGTCAATATTTGTAGTCAGACTAAAAAGAGTTGAAAATAATGTTTAACTTTAGTTCTCAAAACATTAATTTCTATTCTTTTTTGGTTTCTTAAATTAATGTTTTGAGAATTAAAGTTAAACCACATTATGGCAACACTGACTGAACCAATTTCGAAATGTTATTATTGACTGATATTTATAGTATTTCGTAGAGTTTCTTTGCTGTTTCATATTTCAAATTAATAAAACAATTCGTAGTGGTGCGCTAGACATAATTTATAAAGTATTTAACCGTTGCTTGACTGAATTCGAAGCTGGAATAATATTGACTGATGTAAAGTATACTTACAAGATGTTTATAAGAGAACAGCTGAAGTGAGAGTTTAGTAGTGTCTTCTTTTATATGTAAGATATGTTATTTTCGTATTAGATGTATACTGTTTTCGATTAACGATCGCTTTATCAGATGAAATACAAAATTAGATAATTTTGAGGTTATGCAATATGTAAACAAAATTGTATAGTTTTTAAAATCTTGAACTTTACTTCTGAAAATAGTTAAAGGTTTTATGTAACTTGAATATCATAATGAAAGTTGTAATTACCGACTGTTATTATTATATTTTGTACTAAAACAGCCCTTGTTAAAACTAAAAGACATAGTGTATATAAGTTATTTATTCTTTTATTGTTACTATTAACATGCTAACTTGTATATATGTTATGATTACATACTTTACCAAGTAGGAGTGATATGAATAATGCCACATTTATTGATCACTATATTAACTTTACCTTACAGGCATTAAATAGCAACACAATTACATCTGAGTTCATACGCGAATGCCACGATTCACTTGCAGAAGCAAGCAGACAGAACTGCATAACCCTGCAATGGATCAAGGGACACAGTGGCTCCAGAGGTAATGAAGCAGCGGACGAACTGGCCAGAAGGGCCTCAAGCATGAAGATAGCAGGGCCTGAACCAATCGCGGCCCTACCTTTCTCGCAGCTCCGATCATGGATACATCAACATACCGCACAGTCTCACCATAATGAGTGGGAGTCAAGAGAAAATTGCAGTACCTTCTGTAGTATTAAAAGATGTAAAAACTATATCTTTTTTCCAAATTGTAATTTAGTTAATGATACTTTTAAACATAAGATGTGTTGCCTTTTATTGGATCTGAGTACACTATTATTTATATAATATTAGATTACAGAAAAAGCGTCGGTGGTGTAGTGGATAAGGAGCGGACCCTCAATCTGACGTTTCCGAAATCGAGTCTTGTACCTATGAGTGGTTTTTCAATTCAAGTACATTATCCGATTGCTTAACGGTGAAGGAAAACATCGTGAGGAAACCTGCACACTACTGAGAAGAAATTCAAAGGTTCGGCATTGGGCCCGCATGGTGGACTGTGGCCCACACACTCTCTGTAGGAGAGTAGGCCTGAGCCCCTGCAGTTGTGACGTATATAGGCTGTTGAGGATGATATTAAATTTGTCTGTATGCATTTTGTGTATATCTGTTAGCAAACCTATGGTAATATAAAAAAATAAAAACATTGTACATTGTTAAAAATTGTTTTATTACCACATAATCTCCAAGCGAGATTAAACTGCATCCTTTAGTCGGCTTTTTGACTGTCTATTTGATGGCAGAAATAACTTTGCACATTAAAAAAGAATCGAATTAGTCGTACTGTAGTTCTGTATTGGCATGTAAACAACATTAGCGCCCTCATTTATTTTCTACTCTTTTTGGTCGCACTGTATGCTGTTATTACGCAATTATTGTCAACTTACTTAAGTACAACAATTAATAAAAATGGTAAAATTTGTCATTTCTTGATATAGTGTTTTATCATTTGTAATTAAGAATGCCACTTAGTTGCACAATTTTTTTTACAAAAACAGATCAATTTGGATTTGCCATATTTTTCATACTTTCTGCTTGATAAGACAAAAACGACGACTGAGCAAAAAGTGACAGAGTAGCATCAGCGCAAACAATTACGAATAAGTAATAACTTATTATGTATTCGTAAGCAAACAATCAATAGTCAATGTGGTTTATGTACGCTTTTTGTATGTCATTAATCTCTGCTAAGCCTAAGCACGGATCCGATACGCGTCTACCTTGCCTACCAAAGTTGCCTACTATTTATTGAAATTCGATCTTTATTAAAGAAACAATGAGACGTTATTTTTTTATAAAAATGTTACTTTTGGGTAATTAGACGTAGGGTATTAACGACAACACGAGGTGATTAACGATCTTGTTGATATGAATTTTACCATAATTAAAATATAATAATTATTAAATATAGTACTACAATTTTCTCATAACCTTACAGAAATATAATCTCTATTTATTTAAGCATAGAGACCTTAATCCTTGAACAATTGACACATATTTATTCCATCAGCAGCATAGGAATTGCATTTTAACTCCTATCGTGTTGAGATAAAGGTTGTAACGGCAGCATCAACATGTTTGTACGGTAAAATCAGGTTGGATATTGTTCGAGATGACGTCATGTAGGTAACCATGCCAACAGGGTGTGAAAATAAGATAAACAACATGGTTTTTATGTGTGCGTGTAGTGTAAAAAGTTTGCAAGTGTGTCTAAGCAAAAACGTCATAAGCTGTCTTGAAGTTTTTTTGTATAACCGACGAGGAAAAGACAACGAGCGAAGGAGATATCTAATTTCATGCATTCGATTGTATGGCTGCGTCTCTTTCACTCATCTCGGCAAACGTCAACGTAGCCAGGTATGGCTGTATGGTGTTTTGCCTTTGCCTTTTCCCTTTTCCTGGTAGAAAAAAAAATTTTCAAAAAAAAATTAACGCTATGTATGTAAAAATAAGAAGTGCGGTTGCGACAGTGGAATTAAATTATGTTGATTCTGTTTCCTATATTTTTGTAAAAAGCCGTAGAAAACTACAAGAAAATAGAAAAATGGGCATCATAACATCGTGCTGCAAACCATCGGCTTCGGATGTCATAACTCCAGACGCTGTAAGTTTGTGAGACGTGATAAAATCTACACTGATATTCCGTAATGTATGTAGTCGCCCAATTATTCGTCATTTGCCTTAATTAAACATAATTAAAACTCCATCATATTGTGTATTGATTTCTGTATTATTGAATACGTTATGTTTTTTGACGTTATGTACACTTTGTTGCCCCCTTTTTTATGTTACTTAGATGATAGTGAAAATAACATTGATGAGTTGTATTATCGGTGTTAGTAAATGAACTAGCGTTTACATTGATTTTTGTTTCTTGATTACCAGGAAACCAGACGTAGGCAACAGATGGAAGCAGCTGAGAGAAGAAGAGCGGAACAAGAGTCTCGAGGCGTCAAGGATCCAGAGAAGGTGAAGCGTATGCAACAGAGAGCTGATGAAATGGAGAAACGAGAACAGGAATTGGAAAAGGGAGGAGGCACTGCTTTGAGGGTGTGTACATAGTTGTAATAAACTCTTAGCATCAGTTTAATGTACACGGATTCATGTGATCAGGGGTGATCTTGCAAGCTCTGCAACTTCTCAGAGTAGAGCAGCAACTAGTTAGCACAAAGGTATACTTATGATTCATAAATATGCACCAAAAGACAGCCTACCGCGCTATCCCACATAGCATTCTATTTGTACCTACTCTGCTAAAAACTTGCTGACCACTATTGCAGAGTATGTAGGCTTCCAAGATGGCCGTGATAAGTTAGAGCCCATTTACCCTTAAAACATTACCTATAACTACAAAAATAGCATATAAAATGTGGTGATCACAAAACAAAAAACACTTATTTATAGATCTTCTTACATAATAAATAAACAGCCCCTAACATACTCACTTTTTATTTTCAGTGGACTGCTAATTGAGTTTACAACTGGATAAGGACTCGTAGGGTAAGATGGAGTCACATGTCACATGCATAGAGTGAGTCATGCGGTTGTTCTTCAACTACAGTGTTGGGTTCCTTGAACAATGTTTGAACAGTTTATCACATCATGTATGTATTGACAGGTCATCCTGCCGGCAACTATTGCTTGGGAATTCGTGAGCTTTTCTTCAATATCATACATTCATTCCACTTTTATAACTCAACAGATACTATTATTCTATTTTATTATAAACTGTCAGTGGATAGGTTCACTTTCAATTAGCTCTTGTATTATTTCAACATTGAATTTGTCTTATTATTGTTATTCTATAATAGTTTTTGAATGTTAACTGTGTCTTGTCTTGTTTGGTGAAGGTGATAATAATCAAGCTAACCTGAAATATGCTTACGAAATTCCAAAAACTAGTTATATTCATATTTACTATTAAGTTTAAGTGGTCAGTCTCTTTGCCTGATGTAAACATTTCTGGATGATATTTATTTGTAAAATATGATTATAAATAGTTATTATCAAATGTCACTAAGAATTTTTTGTATAAAATGATGATTATTCATGCATGATATATGAATTTGTAATCGAGATTGTATGAGATGTTGTATTTTATACATATTAAAAACGAATCATATAATTTAGTTCAAACAAAATTTTCAGTAAAAGTATTTATGATATCCCATTTTACAATAACAATTAGGGAAAAGAATATTTGCTGTGAGTTTTTATCCGACTGCGGCAAAGCCCAAAAGGAGGGTTATGAGTTTCACCTGTATGTGTGTCCGACTATATGTTCCCTCGCAACTACTAAATGGCTATTTTAATAAATTATTACGTTGTAACATTAATTTGTACTTACTTACTTTGTGTCGTGGTCTGTATTGAAATTATTGGATATCAACATTTCAGATGTTTTGCGCCAAACCGGGCGGCGTGAAACATCTCTTCTTTTCGGAACCTGTCGAGTGGGGTGTCAAAATAAATGGTTTACAAAAATATATATAACTTATGTATGTATGTGTTCAATTTACGCAGTCGGTTTTTAAAAATTTACTCTTCATTAACTTGTTACTTTGCTGTAGAAAACTGAAACAAACATTGAACGTTCCTAGTTTGTTTTGGTTGTAGTTTAAGTATATTTCATGATAAACACTTGAATGAAGGTGCTACACGTAACAGTTTTACTTAACTGATTTATACAATACTGACTCGGCTACTGTCTCTGCACGTTCAACACTCAAACTAATTAATATTCATGTAAACTTGCACTCACAAATATCTGTTAATCTTAAAAAATCAGTCTCTTGCACCATTTTTGAGCTTGCACTTGGCCGTCAGCTGTCCAGATGACCGACGAAGAGACCGTATCTTCCAAACCTCTGGGTGAGTCAAGCTAGTAAGACTCTGGCTGTGTAATGTGATATGATTACTGGAACACAGTCTGTGTTATTAACTCTGGTGTTTGTGCTAATTCGTACTTCTGGTTGTGCTGGCAAACACTGTTCGTTGTGCTAGTTGACACTAATGTGTTGTGATACATTTATTCATTCAATTATTGACTCATTAACAATTCAAAATTATGTTTGAATTTACATAGTATTACAATAATAACGTTAAAATAATATATATAATGAAGTTGTAGTCGTTTTGAACTTTACTGATTCTTCTGGCACTTATGTGCGGTAAAATGTAAGTAAAACCTCACATTTGATCTCCGAGTTTACAGTGTTTCTAGACGATAAAGCAGTGCGCTCGTCAGACAATCTAAATACCTGGTGAAACATGTACAATTTGTAATGTATGAATGTGTCTCGAGTACAGACACCACTTGAACTCGCATCTCGTTTACAGAGAACCATCGCCGACTGAGTCACACTACATATCAACTTAACAAATACGATTTGATTGTTTGATAAACCAAACTAGCGATTGTGTTCTGTCATGTATAGCCGGTTATCTACTGCGGCTATGGAATTCAAATAGTAATGGATAAAGCGACAAACTAAAATACCAAAAAAACATTGCCCAGACTGAAGGTGTTTCCATGTCGACACCGATACCCTGCTTTTTTGGTTAAAATTTATTTCGATGATTACCACCTGTGGAGCCTAGTTGGATTCCGGAAGTCCCGGGTTCGATTCCCAACGGTACTCTCGGTTCTGTTGGTGGTAGGGCGCCATATTCTGTGTAAAGAGCCAGTGCCTCATCATCTTGTGTGCTACTTTGTGAGCGCGCCTATGTTATACTGGCTGGCCGCTACTTACTATCGGGTGAGATAAAGGCCAAGTGCAAGACCATTAATTGTGTATCGAAATCACATTCGTAATTTACTAATTTTGTACTTTATTATTGTATTACTAAGAACCTATGTATTATATGATAAGTGATATTTTTGCGAAATGTAATATATAATGGTGTATCGTAGGATTATGAACCGACATGAAACCACAAGTTACGTTAGGCTACTTGGATTGTTCACAACGGTCTGCGTAGCATGAGACGCGTGAGAGCGGTGAAAGTGAGATACGTCATATTTAAATGTCAAATGTTTATACGTTTTGACGTTAAGATTATGACAATATCTTATTCTCACCGGCTGTCATGCGTTTCATGCTACGGCGTAATATTTTAAAAGTTAAAAAAAAACAGTTATACAGTTCCAGATAGGCAACGCGTAACTTAAGGCGAAGTTGTAAAGCCTCGAACATGGTCTCGGTTCAGTCGGCTGCCGTTCGCTGGTTGACAGGATACGTATCGTAGAGCGAGCGAGAGGGAGGCATTTCCGTTGATACCGCCGTCGCCATTCAAGTACCGGACCAGCAGCGGCAGAGGCACGTCGCACCTCCCGTGCGCTGCCGACGTTCCTGCAGCTCGCAGCAAGCAGTATGAACCCTGCCAGTGTGCGTGTCCCCTAACATCGACGACCTCGGAGTACGGTCAATAATTAAATAATTGTAATATACTCATGTAGTTAATGTAGAATGTATTTACTGAGGTCCCTATTGACCTGATGTCGACATGATTTATATTCATATTACAAGTTAACAAAGCAAGTAGTCATTTGTAACTAAAAGTTTTTCATGATGGAATGAATGTATTGCTCATTTATTCAATGAATTTTTAACAATTAACTGTAATATATGTTATGGAATTAACTGTATTGTTTTAGATTTAAACATTCAAACGTAAAACCGTCAGTGGTGCATTCGATGGAATCAATTAGTCAGCCGGGTGATGAAACTTTAATATTGCAACTTGTTCGCTAACCAAACAACACATATGACATTTCTATCGGGAAAATTGTAGTGCTCTAGTTCTAACTGTAAACTATTAAACAAAGGTCATAGGACAACATTACTAGAGATCGTTAACACAAGACAATGTGGTTGTGTTATGGATAAAATACAATATATGAAAATAACCAAAACACGACAAGTGTTGGCAGCACAGTCGCTTCTATAGCGGGTTGTCGACATCTCGAATTGTCCCAGCATCTCATTCTACTAGCAGGATGTCTTTATAGCAAATCATCAACATTCACTTATTCACAGATGAGGTGCTAGTGGGTGCTAGTCACCACTGGATCCCACTGAATTTATTACGATTTATATATGTAAACTATAATATATTAAATGATTTGTACATACATGTCGATTGCATTATTTACATTAAACCCTTTGAAGAGACTTTTTACTCTGATGACATGGAACATTGAGTCCAACTCTAAACTTTTGCAGTAGACCGATGAAATGAGTCCTCGCCCGCGCGGTACAGGGGCGTGCGCGGGGGTACGGCGACAAAGGGGAGCCGGCGGCGGCAGGTGCCGTCTCATTCTATAACAATAATGAAGCCATTTATTCCGTAAACAATTAACAACTAATATTTACAAAAATAATATTGGTTTATGTACTTAGTTAAATTACAAAACTTTATCATCATCATCGGCGTATTCAGGAGATTATGCAGCAACAACAGCATTGTGCGGGGTTCCCGGGTTCGATTCCCAGCGGGGGTATTGTGTGACAGTAGAGCCTACTAAATCGCTCATTCGAGGAACACTTCACCCTGGCCGGTTATTCGCCTCACCTGCTGGTAAGGTTTCTGGCTATAGGCTGGAAGTGAGCTCGACAATTTGATGCCAACAATATGTGACAGAAGTACAGACCGACAAAAGTGATTTAAGTAGATAAGAATTTCATTTATAATCGGATGGAATCCTAAATGCAGTACTATGACATCCACAAGACCGATGGGGAGTCATAGTACTGCATGTCTCGAGTAGCGACCACGTACCAGAAAACGTATACCGGGCCGTCCCCCTAATAGATGGACTGATGCAGATGGCTCGGGACCGGTCGATGTGGCGTACCATGAAGGAAGCCTCTGTCCAGCAGTGGACGTTTCCTGGCTGATGATGATGACTATGAAGTTGATGCAATAATTCTATATAAGGTATAGATTCGGTTTGACACACTCATACTCGTACTTCTTTTGATGGTCAATTTATATAGTTTATATTTGAGTGGGACTCCGGGACACTTGAGATCGTCCGCAACAGATTTTTCAAGACCAGATAGACTCGTTAAACCTATCTTTTAATTTAATACTATTTTTGATTGCTTCCTTACTTGTTACCTACATAACTACGACATTGTTCATGTTACATTGTCCCCTTTGTTTTTACAACTGTGAATATATAGTTGTCTCTTTTCTTCCGTTACTTATATCTTGGTACATACAGCTGTTGTAGCGTCGTTAATTCTACCTCAAGAAATTATATTTTTTGTCTTACTTGCCATTAATCACAGCACGTAAGTGTGAAAGGGTAAGAAACAGAGCGCCATAGCGACTCTAGTCTTGATTTCGCTAGCTTTTTGTCTCAATAAAACTTATTGGCATCAACATATGACAGGACAGGGATGCGCACGTGGGAGTCCTCTGTGGGACACGAGGCTGGCAGCATACCAGCAGCTGCAGTCCTGGGTCCAGCGAGAACTATTGACTATGTTTCTTTGTGCTACTCGTATTTAGATATTTGATTTGTGTGTTTGTTTATGTTTTGGATATTGGATTGAAAAGAACTGGTAGTACCTACCTACGTATGTACTATGTCGCGGAAGGAATGCCAAGTGGTAAGTACTTACTCTTCTTTGCCTGTCCCTTTCCCATTTTATTTGGGGTGGTAAGTGCTTACTAAGTTAGATACTTATAATTATGCATACATCATATTATAACGTAATAAAATCCTGAATGAGGAAATCCGTAGACGAACTAACGTCACCGACATAGCTCCACGAGTCAGTGAGCTGTAGTGGCCGCTCGAAGAGTGGATAGTCGATGAACAGTGAGAGTTCTCGAGTGGCGACCATGTATCGGGGCATCCCCCTACTAGATGTACCAACTATCTGGTACTAGTCCCGGACCCGGGTGACGATGATGACGCTCTCATGAAATATCATTGTTGCTACCGAAATCGATGTATTTGTTATTGTTCGGCTCGCGTACAGGACAGACGTGCAATCTTAATAATCGTTTGTATTAATTTGATTTGTGCGCCCGCGCCTGCTGCTCGGCGCCGCGGCACAGCTGCTGTGGCCGTACCTTCGTCACATGTTTACCGACAACATACATACGAAGGTCATGGGGATAAACACGTAAGTTACTCCCTCACACATATATATATATACTCGTATATATGTAATGTTTGACAGGGTTGGGACAGGAATGGACCCAGTCGGAACCATATTGTTCCGTCTGTCTGTCAGAGGCTTCTAGCTCGTAAACTGAGATAGATGCAGATTGGATCTTTGACCTTGACCATATTGTTGCGGGCTCCAAGTTCGAGGGATTGAAGAAAAACACGAGTCCAAAGTTCCGGAGTTTATTGGTAGCACAGGTCCACTCTTTCACACTCGTTCGAGAAGTTTCCGTACTACACAATAAGGAGATAGGAGATCTACCTCTCTTTTCATTTTCTCTAGACTGTGACACTATGTGTAATTCAGTAACCAAACGTCAATACTTGTCTCAAAAATTATTTTACACAGTGTAGGACAGGTGGGGCAGGAGGGGGCTCTTTGCGACGCGATGACTGCGCCTCATTTTCGCGCCTCATCAATGAAAATGATTTTTTAAATGTTATCACTTGCAATGCAATTGTCTTGTTTACGTTATCGCTGCTCTAAATCTAAAGGCGACGAAACCTCCCATCGCCGGGTTTATCAGCTGCCAACTGACAACACACCGACAGGGGAACGGGAAACTATGTTATTTTTCGAGTGTAATTGTGTAATTTATTCGTATGTTGATTTCTTTGGCACGCTCTGTAGCATGAACAGCTTGATGTATTTTAACTTGAGAGAATTAGATTCGTCTTAATTGAGTGAGTGACACTGGGTTCAATGTACGCCTTCAGGACTACAGCCAGGGTGGTGCACCTGTACCGACTTCCAATTAGGGTTCCTTACCCTATTACTAAGACTCAGCTGTCCGTCCGTCCGTCTGTCACAAGGCCAACATAGTTTGGCCAAAACCAACAAAACCTTAATGACTTGTAACCATTTTGTTTTGGACCCTAAAATTATCTATCTACCACAACGAACTTGCCAAAACACACTGAACGCTGGTTACAACAAGTGAGTCACATAAAACGATTTTGTATTGGTAACCGCATGCATCGACTCGGTGAACCTCTGAGATAAAGCATGACTAACAACCAGGCAATATGTAATAGCCCGGTGAGATAGGCGAGCGTCAAGATGAAGTTTTGTGTACGTCTGATGATAACGCGGCTAGTTTAAAACCAACGACTGTGCCTCGTGCAGTTACACTGGAACAGGTCGGCGTCCATCGCGTTCCCTACAACACAACCATTATAGTAACGCACCGCTCATTTAATCTCTAATCCTATACAACTAGTGTTTATGTTTTGACATCGGTTTTGTCGGAACTTTCGTTATTTCTACAATAGTTTTGGTGTCGACGATCAACTGCGACTCAGCGCGAGTGTTCTTATGTGAGTTTGTGCCAGTTGTTTTTATTGTATGAGCACACTCGAGTACACACAGCTATGTACCCAGGTTTGTGACGATCACGTTTAATTGCGGAACAAGCAAGGGTGAATGTGACATGGTTCAAAAGTGGATACATATTTTTGTACTCGAGTGTACAAATGTTTATGAAATGAGGAACGACTTTATTTTAATTTATTTTGATTTCTATCTTTATTTAAATAAATGATCTAACTTGTATTTACATTTGAGAGGAATATATGTGTATCATTTTGAGAAGTTAGCTCGTAGCGCAGTGAAATAGTGAATGTTGTATATTTTTCATATTTAATCATAGTAGTGGTTCGACCATAATTAATTTTAAAATTTAAAAAATGTCTGCACTCTATGCGTATAAAGTATATGTGTATGAAATGTCATACTCCTCCGTTCGCGCAAATTTCGTAAAAATATTTCACGTATTAATATATAGATTTAGTCTGACAAACATCCTACCAACGTCACGGGTGTATTTGCTGACGTCAGTCAACGAGGATCAATATTTTCCCATGTTACCTAAGTATGCCGACAAACAGCAGTGTTAATAGCACTGTTGTGTTCCAGTAACAGAGCCAGCGCCTCATTAGATTGAGGCTTCTGCTGAATGCGCACGCTTACCATAAAACTGCCGTGTCGTCACTTGCCATCAGATGAGATGAAGGCCAAGGGCAAAACCCAAATCGAGACAAAGCTTTGAGGGTACAATCACAGATCACTTTCTGTGGATACAATACATTTCTATACAAAATTCTAAAACTAATATGAACGAAACCGTCTGATTTTCTTGTATAAATATTTAATTAATATGTGTAGTTTTAAGTCCCAAGAATAATGTTCCTTTTAATGATTCGCGTAAAGAGTGACTTATGCACATTTCAGAGTCTGGAGCCGAGAACGAATACTGCATTTTCAATTATACATCCGGCCCTATTTCTTCGATCAAGCAATGGCTTCCACGACCAGTGAGTATTTATATTTAATATGTTAGAGTCTAGACTAGATATGTCTAGACTACATTTCAGGCCTCGTGTCTCATAGCATCAGCTATTGCCCTAGCAGCCGGCAGTGAAATACGTGAGTTGTGTTTGCGCCCGAGGTACATATTATCACAAGGCTGACTGCTATCAGGGCGTACTCGTATCTACACTTCCATCGTATGTATGTAATACATATTTACACGAATTTATTAATAATGCATTAGCGATGCGGCATACGTAACTGTTTATGATGGCATTTCTGTGAAAATAAGCGGACTCGGAGTCGATTTACTTCTGGGAAGATCCTGAGTCAGAAATATCATCATCACCATAGGCCTCCGCCAGGGTATGCCACATTGACCGCTCCAGACCAGACCCACCTGCATCAAGCGACATCCGCAACTTTTACTAGGTCGTAGGTCCATCGTAGGCCCTATAATTCATTCGCATAAATTTCAAATAACAAATTGTAACTCATCAGACCTCGATTGTTCAAGGACTGGCGCTCTGAGCTACCACGGCTTCAAACGGGTTTGTATATACATATACTAAATACATAATGTATTGTGTATTAGTACAGTCACACTACAGCTAACCAGCGCGTCGCAGTCCGTCATAATTCACAATCGTGACCCACCAATACACAGAAATTGGATTAAACCTGTATTCATTCAATATAGATAACAGATTGTCTGTCTGTTTGTACATGTGACAACGTGACACACAAAATGCACATGATACTCGTGGTCCGGGAGCCGGGGGGATTTGAACTTCATAAACGTGGGCGGGTGGGGGTTCACGAGAGATCTATTTCTAGAGAAATTTCTGATGCAGGAGCCTCGATGACAAATCAATTCAATTCATTCACTCGTATTTCATTGAAGTTAGGTGATCAGTTTCAATCACACAAGTTACAAGTCTGGCAGACATGAAATGAAATGGAATTTATAATAACTTTAGCTTAGCTTTAGACAACTCTATATACGAGTAAAAGCTCAAAAAAAACGTATACCTACTCGTGTATGTGAGTACGATGTGTCATTAATGGTAGAGTTACGAGTGATAAAGCAGTACATAATAGAGTAGTAAGATGTTTCAGGGCATTGTTTCAGTTTCCCCAAAAGATAAAACCGTGATTTTTAGCGAAAATGATTTTCAGTTGTCTGTAATTGTATGTTGTTGATTCATGAGCGAAGCGAGGCGCTTCGCTGAAGCGGATTATTCTGAAAATTGAACTAGAGACTTTTGATCGCGTTATTCAAGGCAAATAATAGTTATTTTTTGTACCGCGCCTGTGAACACAATTTAAATATTTGATTTGGTAACATCCTCCGCCGGCTGACCGTCAAATGTAGCCATAGAGAATGCTTGAACTCTCTACAAACTTATATCAAATCACCAGTGTATGTACGACGCGCCCTCGAGAGCCGCAACAGAAGCCGCGGGGCGGTTGTGGTGTAATTACCTTAAGAACAATCACACATAGATAAGCACGAATTGTGTCAAAACTTATTGATAAGCGGCGCGTGAGTCATTGTCCCTCCCTATCATCGGACGATAACTGCACAGTTTTTATATTGATCATTTTATTCCGTCAATAATATATGGTGCGGGAAGGTGCTGATCTCGACAAACATGGAGCACGATAAACTATTAACATACTCCACTGGTACGTATTTTATTAAATAAATTTAAATAATTTGCAAATCGATTTCATAAATTACTTACAATATTATTTATAATACGCAACGCAACGACCAGTGAGTATTTATATTTAATATGTTAGAGTCTAGACTAGATATGTCTAGACTACATTTCAGGCCTCGTGTCTCATAGCATCAGCTATTGCCCTAGCAGCCGGCAGTGAAATACGTGAGTTGTGTTTGCGCCCGAGGTACATATTATCACAAGGCTGACTGCTATCAGGGCGTACTCGTATCTACACTTCCATCGTATGTATGTAATACATATTTACACGAATTTATTAATAATGCATTAGCGATGCGGCATACGTAACTGTTTATGATGGCATTTCTGTGAAAATAAGCGGACTCGGAGTCGATTTACTTCTGGGAAGATCCTGAGTCAGAAATATCATCATCACCATAGGCCTCCGCCAGGGTATGCCACATTGACCGCTCCAGACCAGACCCACCTGCATCAAGCGACATCCGCAACTTTTACTAGGTCGTAGGTCCATCGTAGGCCCTATAATTCATTCGCATAAATTTCAAATAACAAATTGTAACTCATCAGACCTCGATTGTTCAAGGACTGGCGCTCTGAGCTACCACGGCTTCAAACGGGTTTGTATATACATATACTAAATACATAATGTATTGTGTATTAGTACAGTCACACTACAGCTAACCAGCGCGTCGCAGTCCGTCATAATTCACAATCGTGACCCACCAATACACAGAAATTGGATTAAACCTGTATTCATTCAATATAGATAACAGATTGTCTGTCTGTTTGTACATGTGACAACGTGACACACAAAATGCACATGATACTCGTGGTCCGGGAGCCGGGGGGATTTGAACTTCATAAACGTGGGCGGGTGGGGGTTCACGAGAGATCTATTTCTAGAGAAATTTCTGATGCAGGAGCCTCGATGACAAATCAATTCAATTCATTCACTCGTATTTCATTGAAGTTAGGTGATCAGTTTCAATCACACAAGTTACAAGTCTGGCAGACATGAAATGAAATGGAATTTATAATAACTTTAGCTTAGCTTTAGACAACTCTATATACGAGTAAAAGCTCAAAAAAAACGTATACCTACTCGTGTATGTGAGTACGATGTGTCATTAATGGTAGAGTTACGAGTGATAAAGCAGTACATAATAGAGTAGTAAGATGTTTCAGGGCATTGTTTCAGTTTCCCCAAAAGATAAAACCGTGATTTTTAGCGAAAATGATTTTCAGTTGTCTGTAATTGTATGTTGTTGATTCATGAGCGAAGCGAGGCGCTTCGCTGAAGCGGATTATTCTGAAAATTGAACTAGAGACTTTTGATCGCGTTATTCAAGGCAAATAATAGTTATTTTTTGTACCGCGCCTGTGAACACAATTTAAATATTTGATTTGGTAACATCCTCCGCCGGCTGACCGTCAAATGTAGCCATAGAGAATGCTTGAACTCTCTACAAACTTATATCAAATCACCAGTGTATGTACGACGCGCCCTCGAGAGCCGCAACAGAAGCCGCGGGGCGGTTGTGGTGTAATTACCTTAAGAACAATCACACATAGATAAGCACGAATTGTGTCAAAACTTATTGATAAGCGGCGCGTGAGTCATTGTCCCTCCCTATCATCGGACGATAACTGCACAGTTTTTATATTGATCATTTTATTCCGTCAATAATATATGGTGCGGGAAGGTGCTGATCTCGACAAACATGGAGCACGATAAACTATTAACATACTCCACTGGTACGTATTTTATTAAATAAATTTAAATAATTTGCAAATCGATTTCATAAATTACTTACAATATTATTTATAATACGCAAATATTATCGGATTTTAATTTTATTTTTGCTTACATGAAAAAATGCCACGGTTTTGTACGAATACGAATTCCACCTAGTCTGATAATAGACAGAGGCCAATAAAAATATACACACGCACACACGTGTAACTGACGAGTGTCTGACGATTGGTGTACTTTTTTGGTGTGTACCATGGGTATACAAATGAAAGTGTCTGACCTAGTTCCTTGATACGTATTCATTGAAAAACGTTCGGCCTTCAGGTGTTGATTTCTGTAATATATGCATGTATACCAGTACATTATATTTATATATTTATACCTAATTAAATTTTGTAACATTTTCTGTAAACGTCTTATTTATTGTGCGTAAAACTAACGAATGTACCTCTAGGAATGGTTCATCTTTGTCTGCATTTCTATTTAAATAAATAGTCTAAAATATAGTTTTGTTATCTCCTCGTGGTGTGGTCTGTTGCATCACGAGGTTAGTTCGATTCATAGTGCCTTAGCCTTAGAATAAGACCACAGCACATCATCTCGCGGGTGTCGCAGAAGGCAAATACCTCATAGAGTGTAATGTTGATCTATAGGGGCGCCCCGTCTTCATCAGTGGACTCGTGCAGCCGAGTACGATGTGGTCGGAGATGTCATATCAACTATGTATTGCATGCGGTAGCGGCCTGACGTTCGTCAGTTACATCAGTTATTGTTTGTAGACGAGGGCGCGGGTCTCCTGCACTGCATGTCACTGCGACCTGTGTATCTGACGTGTCCGGCGACGGCGACTCCCTCAATCATTCAAGTCCAGGTTGTGGTGCGCTCTGACGTGGCTCGCGAACCCAAACTTGGATTCAAAGTCACACGGAGCGCAGTGTAGCTGTCCAGCCGAGTTGTATGTATACTCGTACTCGTACGTAGGAGAGCTTAGGCCGGGTTTCCTTGTGTGGCTCTTCACGTCCAGGTCTTGAAATCTTATCTGCTCTTAGTGGTCAACAGTTTTCTGCACAGTAGAGCGTCATTCCGGCCGCTGGGATGCGAGCTTCTCCCAACTGTCGGTCGGTATACAGCAAAGATCTCTGCAGATCTATTGTGACTGTCCCGTATGGACCAAATCATTTCCCCAAGGCCGATCTCGGTCATGAAACGTACGATAGGTCTGCGTTTGGAGGTCCTGGCGCTGTCCGTAGTGTCAGTGTGGCCTCCGAGGTGTCTGTTTCTGCTGTGATGAAGAGCATCACAGTGACAGATCGGTACATGTATGTCGACTGCGGAAACAACATGCACGCCGGGGGTGCCACTCTACATGATGTACTCGTTCCCTGAAGAATATCGAACTCAGAGCAGGCTACCAACTGTAATGTTTATGTTTGACTTTGTGTGTGCTTGCAGTCCGTCAGCGACTCTCGAAATGCATGAACCCTCCGTTCTCGTCGGAGAGCCTGCGCGGCATCGTCACCAACTGCTTCATCGCTATCACCATGGGGGAGTATATACTCTACATGCTCATCAACAGCAGCATCAAGAACGGGGAGCTGCCGTGGTACACCATCGGTGAGTGAATAACAAATTCTTCCCATGAAGAGATGTTCTATAACAGCGGAGTAGAATAGTTTACAACTCGGTCTTCTTAAGTATTGACAATAACTGACGACAATGACAAAATGAGGTGATAAAATATTTTTTAAATAATTTATCGCCTGATGAATATTTAGATCATCATCATCATCAGCCGGGAAACGTCCACTGCTGGACATAGGCCTCCCTCATGGTACGCCACATCGACCGGTCCCGAGCCACCTGCATCCAGCGACTCCCCGCGATTCTAACCAGGTCGTCGGTCCATCTAGTAAGGGGACGGCCTGGTAGACGTTTCCCGGTACGTGGTCGCCACTCGAGAACCTTTACTCCCCACCGGTTATCGGTTCTTCGAGCGATGTGGCCTGCCCATTGCCACTTCAGCTCACTGACTCGTCGAGCTATGTCGGTGACCTTCGTTCGTCTACGGATTTCCTCATTCCGGACCTTATCACGTAGAGAAATTCCGAGCATAGCTCGTTCCATTGCTCGCTGAGTGACTTTGAGCTTGTTTATTCGGCCCACAGTAAAAGACCACGTTTCGGTTCCGTATGTCATCACTGGCAACACGCACTGATCAAAGACTTTTGTCTTTAGACGCTGAGGTATTTTGGACGAGAAGATATGCCGTAATTTCCCGAACGCTGCCCAGCCGAGTTGGATTCTTCGGTTGACCTCTTTGTCGAAGTTGGACCTACCTAGTTGAACGATCTGTCCCAGGTATACATACTCGTCTACAACTTCGATTGTAGTGTTCCCAACCACTACCGGCATAGGTGCAACATGGACATTTGACATGATTTTCGTCTTGTCCATGTTCATTTTTAAACCTACCTGTTGGGAAACTCTGTTGAGGTCATTGAGCATTACGTTCAGATCCTCCAAGGATTCTGCCGTTATGACTATGTCATCGGCAAATCGAAGGTGAGTGATGTAGTCGCCGTTGATGTTGATGCCCAGTCCTTTCCAGTTCAGAAGCTTGAAAACATCTTCCAGTGCAGTGATTTAGATAGTTTTAGACAATGCCACTCTAGGTGGACGATCGACCTATAGTCGCCGTATGCAAGTGTCTCGGGACCAGCCAATGTGGCATACCATGGAGGAAGTTTATGTCCAGCAGTGGTCATTTCCGCCTGATAATGATGACACAATCCCATATAAACGGGCTCATATAAATCATAAATAATTTATTATCTAGTTATTGACGAGTGACCACAAAGAGTGAAGCATGTTGACGTCATCAAAACTATGCAAACAAGATTGGGTCAGGTTTTTCATTCTGTTCCACTCGCCTCTGTTTCAGAGCTCCCTTTAAGGGGGAGGCCCTTGCAAAAATGTACAATTAATTGATTGCCTTTACCTGTGCGTTGACAGACTTGATGATAGTGTGTATCGCGTCGCTGGAGGCGCTGGTGGCCCCGCTGCTGTCGTGGCTCGGGTGGCGGCGCCGGCGCATGATGATGCTGGTGGCGGTGTTGCTGGCGGCCGCTGTTGCCATGCTGGTCGTCGCTGTGCCAGTCACCGTTGCCGACACCGGCACAGGTGCGTGCGAGACACCGCAACTCCCGCAGTGCTGTCACTCAGGCGCGGTGGATACACATAATTCACATTCACAACACACACCAAGGCATCGCGTTCTCAGGTCTTCACACACCCTAGTGCCACAGTTGTCGAGCCGACGTGCATGGCTCATTTCGCTAGCCGCTCCTCACCACGGAATCATTTTACTTTACAGACAATATTGTGAATGTCTCACAAAGTAATATTTGACAATGTCCTCACCGGATATCGAGCCTAGGACCCGCGTGTGTAGCGTGTAGTGTATCACTGTAACAAGTGCGCCACGGAGGACGTTCTCAGGTCTCGCCTTCAGTTATTCGATCTCTGGTAAACTGACATGGCCTTCACAAGTTTTGAAAGAAATAATAAAGGTATACCAAGCAAGCAAGGCGTCGGTGGCGCAATGGATAAGGCGCGGGCTCTCAATTTGAGGGTACCGGGTTCGAATCCAGCCGTGTACCTATGAGTTGTTTTTCAATTCAAGTACATTATCCGATTGCTTAACGGTGAAGGAAAACATCGTGAGGAAACCTGCATGTCTTGAACAGGCATGTGAAGTCCGCCGATCCGCACTGGGCCCGCGTGGTGGACTATGGCCCATACACTCTCTGTAGGAGAGTAGGCCTGAGCCCCTCCAGTGGGGACATATATAGGCTGT
Organism: Carcina quercana; assembly: GCA_910589575.2. Lineage (NCBI taxonomy): Eukaryota > Metazoa > Arthropoda > Insecta > Lepidoptera > Depressariidae > Carcina > Carcina quercana. The sequence goes on along the minus strand of OU342426.1, from coordinate 23,602,247 downwards.
TGATGATGATGATGATGACCAAGCATTTGTTATATACAAAGTGAACTCCTATTTGAATGCTAGGAAATGTCGGCCATGTTGAATTGAAGGTAGACATAAACTTTCACGAAGCTGTGACGAATCTAAGTCGTAGATTGAAAGGAAACCTGCGGCTGTAGGATTGTAACCTCTTCCAGCAGTCGGCAGTCGGTTGTTAATTGATTTCACACTTTAAACTAACCCGCCCGTTCTCTACAGAATACTGCGGCGGCAACTCCGGCGCTCCGCCCCCGGGGGCCTCCGTGGCGACAGGGCTCCGCGTGGCCGTGGTGACACTAGTGGCGGTGGCCTTCGCTACATCCAGGATTATCCTGTGGTGCCACGGAGTCGCATACATGGCGGAGCACACCACCTCCGACTTGAGCATGCATTTCGGTACGATCAAGTTGATGTATCAAGTCCCCCTCCACCTCTGCTCGCAGCTGTAGCAACAGCAGAATATGGGAACGCTTTAGGAAATGGGGAAGATGCATGGAACAATATTTTTGTCTAAATCGATAGTCCATGTAAAAATGTGAATACCTCATAATTTTTTTCGATACGACTAATTAATACTTTTTCAAGTACAACCCGCCAAAAAGAAATTCTAGTCACGCGGTGCTAAAACGCTTCATGTAAATCGGGTGACATTTGTGACGTCACTCGTGTTTTTAGAGCGTTAAAATGTATGAAGCTTGTTCGATAACTTGTTCCTATAATAAAATGCTTAAAATTCAATGAGAAAACTTAATCCAATAAGCAAAACTATTCGAGGAACTAAATTTTTGAGACATATTTAAAAAATCAAAATTATTACGAATTTTTATTTTGTTGGGATTTCTTTCAATGTCAGTTATGCTATAAAATACAATTCAACTCAATCTTGCATTGTATCTTCCCCGTTGTCAGCTTGATAGGATATTTCAGGGTTCCGTAATTCAAAAGGAAAAGGAACCTGTACCGGGTCACCCGGTTGTCCGTCAGTCTGTTTGTTAAGACCTTTTTTCCTGAGGAGCGCGTGGAGGGAACCAGCTGAAATTAATATTAGATACATACTTGAGTCTGCAATCCCTTGGAGCTGGGACAAATCCAGCTTCTACGGCAACGCAATAAAAATACGGCCTTTATGCACGGAACCCTGAAAATGAATGTATTTTAACACTGATAATGATCCGTGTAAGTAAACTATAATAGGTTGTGAGAGCTATAACGTATGAGGCTGACCTCGCGCAGGCATCCTGGCGGCAGCTCGGGTGATAGCCATGACGGCGGTGCCCAAGATCCTCCACGGGGGCATGGCGCTGTGGCTGCAGGGCCTCAGTGTGCTGGGGCCCTTGGCGATACACGCGTTACAGCTGCTGAGGATCCCGGCTGCGGCGCCCCCCGCGCCGGGGGTCCAGCACACCCCTCTCGACGGAAGAGGTGAGAGCACAAGTTCTTCAAGTTCACTCTCTCTGCTCAAACCTCCTCCTTACCATCACTAGAGTGAGATGAAGACCAAGTTTTTTTATATAAAAGATAAACCAACGCTTGTCCTCAATCCCCCGAGGTCGGCGACGTTACGCGTTGTTCTAGAAGGCGTGCATTTACTATTCGTTTGTAGATTCCCAAGTTGCAGTTTTCGGGTACGTAGACCGGTAGGTAGTATGTTCTCAAGGAGGAGGTTCTCTATTCGACTGTATTTGTGTGTGTGTGTGTGTATGTTACGCGATAACTCCGCCGATTGTGAACCGATTTTGATGATTGTTTTTTGTTTGGTAGAGCATACTTCATAAGCGGTCCTATGTAAATTTTATCGACATTGATTGAGCACTTTTTGAGAAAATCATCAATAACCAAATATGTACCCAAATCATTCTCCCTCTAACGGTGAACATTTGTAAGACAAATGAAGTCGGTTTTTAGTTCTTATTGAACGCATTAATTGTAGCTACTACCACTGTTAGCTGGGCAGTGCGCATGCTACATGTGCAAGCGACACTGACAGCATTCTGTAATGTGTATATTGTGTTGGGCAGGTTTCATGTCGAGCCTGGGCCGCGTGGTGGGCAACAGAGTGGTGATGACGCAGATGGTGACGAATGCTATCCTCGCTACTGCACTCTGGGGGTTCGCCTACCACCACAGCGAGATCATGAAGGTTACAATACAGTTGTCAATCAGGCGTTACAACGTGCCCCTGCACAACGATACATCCTAAACGTGTTCTTCAATAAGGAGAGACAGAAAATAATATGTTTCCGTGATGGCTGCTGTTACTTCTTCTTCAATGTTTCACCGGCTCGGACACTTGTCGAGAGCGTGCAGTGTTTCTTCACAAGATTGGGGCGGTGTCATTGACACTTTGATGAACGCGGAATATTGATTTGTTCCAGGTGAAGTACAACGTGCTGACGACTGGCTCGGGCAGCTCCCTCGCTGCACTCGTTGACATAAACATGCTGTTCGTCATCGTCATAGTCATCGTCGCGGTGAGTTCAGTAACAGAAACATTTTAATATCACCATCCGCATAGCTCCACTGCTGGACTTAGCATCGTCTCCTTCATAGATTCACACGGACTTTTCATTTCACAGCAGGATGGGCGAGATAAGATAAGATAAACATGTGCACACTGAGTACACATGGTATTGTTTGTTGTTAGTTCGGCATGAAGTTCACTCCGCCGCTGATGTCGTCGTTCAGCCGGACGGCGTCGGTGAAGCTGTCGATGGTAGTGAGCGTCATTATGATCCCGGTGTACGTGATCCCCCTGGTGCTCTTCAACTGTGAGAAGGGCGTGGTGGCCGGGCTCGGTAACAACTACACGCAACCGGGATGCAGCCACTCCTGCGGGTCAGTACAGACTCATCAACATTCTATATACGTCCCCACTGCAGGGGCTCAGGCCTACTCTCCTACAGAGACTGTATGGGCCGTAGTCCACCACCCGGGTCCAGTGCGGAACGGCAGACTTCACATGCCTGTTCAAGACATGCAGGTTTCCTCACGATGTTTTCCTTCACCGTTAAGCAATCGGATAATGTACTTGAATTGAAAAAACAACTCATAGGTACACGGCTGGATTCGAACCCGGAACCCTCAGATTGAGAGTCCATTCACTACGCCACCGACGTTTCGATATATTATTTATTCTGACATTAAAAAAATTATAGCGGTGAGGTCATTTCTATACAAAATTAGTTTCAACTGCAACCGGATGCGAATGTATTTTTGTATTTTGTTTGTCGAGTTGTATTGTCGCTGTTTTATTTCGGTTCTGTCTGTTTGACTGTGAGATTGAACTCCGCCACCGCCACCACAATCTTCTTCTTCATGTCGTGAGTCTTCTTCTTCGTGAGTTAGACGCTCGATGGATGCCCGGTAACTGGAAGGCAACGGCCGTTAGCACCGATCAATCAAGAATAATAAAAACAATTTATTAAGCTGCCGCACACGTCACACAAGAAGATCTGAGTAATTGTTTCACATTTCAGATAAAACTGTAAAATAATTTTGGCAGATTTTTGAAAATACTCTATTTGTGAACGGTTGTCATTGATGTATTTCATGTTTCATTGATCAAGTGCTTGCGGTGATCTGATATGGACAGGTTTCGGTAAAGATTAGACTCATTTTAAATTTAATTACTTTGTATGAAAAATAAAATTGAAACTACGAATTCCATTGAAGTGGCAATATTTCCACTATATAATATCATTCCGTGGTCTCTTTGATACCCGTGAGTCATCGTATATCAACAAATACACCTTGTACAACGGTTGTGCTACTCAGCTGCTCCCCACGATGGACGGAGTACAACCCTGTCTGCGTCACCGACCAGATGACAACCTACCTGAGTCCGTGCCACGCGGGCTGCGCGCGCTCCGAGCTGTTCGGCGGTATCTCGTGAGTATCCTCAAATTGTGACACGTGTCCTCATCTCACCTGTGATGGTACTGGTATGTTGGACCCCCCAATCATCGACAAACTACATTTATCGTAGTTTCATTGGACAAACAATACCTACCTGTAATTATATTATTTTTGTGTAATCAAACATTAATTCAAACTAACTTGTAGACATTCAAATAATTTCAACATCTGTTATGATGTTATTATCCATTATGGTATAATATTTAGTATTTCTTATCGTATTGTAACTGCGTCAAGTGGCAGCCTCAAGGCCCGAGTTCCAGACTTCGACAGAAGTTGCCAAGGGTTCCGCTGTTGATAGTAATACTCCTTTTTACAGTATGTTCCTGTAGTAGTGACTCGTTATTTCCGCAGTTTCCTGCAGAGCTGCCAGTGCTCGCCGACGACCGGCCTTCAGCGCGCCACGTTCGGGGCCTGCAGCGACGGCAACTGTTTCATTTTGACGGATGTCAGCAAGATTATGCTGGTGATCATAGCTACGCTCACAGGTGAGTGAGGGATCGAGCCCGTCCTCCGCGACGAGCTGCATCATGTTATGTCATGTACTCGTGTGTAGCTTCAGTCTAATGTATGTAAGTTTAGGTTACAACATCCTCTCAACGAATGAGCTGAAAGGAATACTTGTGTGGTTTTAAAGTGATTGGCGGTAAGGAGTGTCCCGGTAGTTATGGTTCCATCGCACTTTTGTGACGATGGAGACAGAAGTCTCCGCAAATACATATGAGAAATCTGTAGTGTTTGGGCTCGTTTGCTTTGTCTTGATGGGTACAGTAAAAAAATGATTCTATTAAAAATGCCAAACAACTTGTTATACATACATGTTAATAAGCGGCATCTGGAGGGTCTCTTCAGAAAATGCCGAAAGATTCATTATTGAAAAAATATCAGTAAATAAATCTTACACCACAGAGCATGTAAAGGGTGCATGCACAGTAGGTAATTAATTGCTTTGCCGAAATGAGAGTAGATTTTGACGTTTAAAAAACCGTAGTCTTAGCACAAATAAAAATGAAATAACAATGTGTTGCAGTGCTTGCGTTCCAAGCTCAGGGCGTGCTGGTACTGAAGTCCGTGGACCCCCGAGACCGCGGCGTGGCGCTGGGGGTGGGCTGCTCTCTGCTGGCGCTCGTCACCTTCGGCTGCGGACACATGGCGTACTTCGGCATCGCAGGTACATGCCTTTCTACATTCGTGACCCTTTTAGTTGGAGTTGGTGCTGCGACCGTTACAGCTTCCGTTTTGTCGAGTCGCTCAGCTGGTTAACATTTTACTAGCAACTGCCGTAAGGTCGCCCGCTTGTGCTCGCCCTCGGCTCAGGGCTGTTGCCTTGTTGTGCGAGGTTCGGATAGCATCCCGGAGCGGGTCGATAGCGGAGGTGGGTGACTCAACTTGTTATTAGGGACACCGGACAGTTGTTTTTTGTTTTTTCCATGTTCGACGGATCGGTAGAGCTTGAAGAGTCAAAGTGATCGAATCGTCGACGTCCTAAAATCTACCAGGAGCGCTCATTTATTAGCAGCGTTGGTAACTCATTAGCTTTTTGTATTGATGGTAAAGACGATAAGGCTGTCGGTTGTCGGTCGGAAGCATGCTCATCAGAAGCCTCAAGTAGTCATCTTCCACTACGGTCTTCACAAACATGGCTTCGAGCCACGGAGGTGGTTAATGTAGCAAAATAAACTAGTACCGTTGCACACGATCAATTTTGTGTGTTGCAGCTCTGACGTGTTCGTGGTTCGAAGGTGGCAGGTGCCACCTGCAGAGTGAATACTTCCCATACATGGTGATCGCACTGAGCAGCTTCCTGGCGCTCCTCTCCGCTCTCATCAACCTGGCCGTCTTCCTCTCCATACGAAACGAGAAGCAAGTCCTCCAGAAGACACCTTCCGACCCTGACATGGTCCTCCCCACGAGACCCATGCCCTGAAGACCTAGCCACATGGTACAGACAGCGCACACGCAATACGAATCTTGGAACATTTCCATCCCCAACCCTCACACCACAAGATAATAGTTGCGCCCTCCGACATGTTTACATTTTTTACTCGTCCATACGGCGCCACTGTACATACTCAACATGTGACAGAGTTGTGTACCAAACTGAGGATTTTAGTTGTTAAAATATCCGTCTTCTATTGTACTGTATATTGCACCTGTGATTTGATTATGTACCTACAGTGGTCAGTGAAGAGTGTTAGGTGTTTATGTGTGTCAGAACAGCCCATGAAAAACTGAACCCTCATAAAATCAGGAAATTAGGAACACTTTTAGGAAATGTTGAAATATTTTTTATTATAACGAAACGAAACTTTAGTGGCGCGGGAGGAGAATGTCATTTGGAACGCGTTGAGGCGCGTGACTGTCCGTACAGTCCCCCTTTCGCCCCTCTGTCACCCGGGATGCGCGAACTCATCCCCACTATGCCCATTATTGCTCAAGTTGTTTGCCGGGAAGTATAACAGGGTCCCGCTGGTTACGCTTCAGGTACGGAACCATAAACACGATAGTTACTTTAATATTTGTATAAAAGTATATTTTTTCTATTATTTATTTTAATCTCTTTCATTATTTAAGAGCGACTGACCAGGTTTGTTATTTCGAGTGCTCAGGTTTATAGTCCAGCCAGTGATGTGTTTAGTATAATATCATGTAATTTATTTGTGTGTGCGACGGAGTTGTGTGTGTGTGTGTGTGTGTAGAGAAAGAAGTCCGGTGCATTATTCACCTATCAACATTATTATTGAAATTATAATTGATTGACATAGTAGTGAGACCAATTGTTCATAATATAATTACATTATTTGCACACAGCCCTGTGGACAGGTTACGTGCAATGAACAAATTGTTATTACCACCTTAGCACCTTGTCGATGTATGTCACATAAATGATGAGACAGACATGTAATGAATGAAGTAGTTGTGCATTCTATACATGCTCCTACTTCTACTAAAAGTACAAATATACTAATGTATTATTATTTAGATACGAGGGGCATACCGAAATGATCGGGAATATAAAACAATACATACAGGAAATAACTAAATTTATTTTTATTGCTTTTTGAAGTATTCTCCGTTGCAGTTAATGCACTTTTGCATTCGTTCGAACCAATTATTATAGCAGCAATTCCAGTCCGAAGTTGACATGGTCAAAATCGTCGATTTGTATGCTTCCACTGCTTCTTCTGGACCTTGAAACCGCTGACCACGCAATAAATCTTTGATTCTAGGGAATGTAAAGTAATCATTGGGACTCAGATCAGGGCTGTATGGAGGATGATCAATTAATTCAACGTTTTCCTGCTTCAAAAACTCGCTTGTTTTCTGAGCGGTGTGAGAGCTCGCATTATCGTGATGGAGGATTATGCGTCGTTTCGGGTTACCTCTACGGAGTTCGGATATCATCTGTGGCAAACAAACCGTTGTATACCAATCAGCGGTAACCGTTCTCCGTTCCTCTAAGGGAACTGTGACTACATGTCCTGTTTTCGCGACAAACGAAGCGACCATTTTCTTCGATACGCTGCGAGAGCGGACAACTTTTGTTGGCTTGATCTCACCTGCGAAGACCCAGACAGCCGACTGATGCTTTCTTTCTGGCTCATATGAATAGATCCATGATTCATCACCAGAGACAATGTTATAAACTGCTTTTGACTTTCCTCCGTTGAAGCGTTGCAGAGTAGACCGGCACCAATTGACACGAGCCGCCTTTTGCTCTTCGGACAAATTATGGGGCACCCAGCGGGAAACTAGCTTTCTCACTCCCAGTTCACCATGTAAAACAGTTTGTATCGCAGTCATACCTATCCCTAAAGTAGCCCGAATCTGCTCATATGTAATATGTCGGTCATCCTGTATCATTCGGCGCACAACAGCGACATTTTGTGGTGTAACCGCTGTTTTTGGCCGGCCTGTGGAAGGTACGGTGCCAAGAGAAGCACGTCCACGCCGGAATTCAGAATACCAGCGATATATTGTCGTCTGGCTAGGCGCTTCACTCTTGAATATAGATATAAGCTCAGCGAGACATTGTCCCTGAGATAATCCTCGTCGAAAGTTGTAAAAAATTATGGCACGGAAACTTTCTCTTGTAAGCTCCATTTTTTTATCGACCTATCAATTTCAAACTGATATTGTTCTTTAAAAAAATTTTTTTTTTAATTCTGTCAATTGTATTCGATTTTCAACTAACCAGTGTTTATTCATCAAAAAGAGTTTTTAATCTAATTAAATCGAAAGTACTCGATTACCGATCTTTTCGGTATGCCCCTCGTACTAAGTAATTTAAGATATAATGTTAATTGTTCTAAAACCCGCTTATAGCTGGAAGTGAATGTTTGTTTTTCATTTTAGTATCGCAGTGACAGTAAATAAATGAAATACTTAGCTTGTCTAGGTCGTATTGTAATGCCTAAACTGTCAATCGATTGGCCTAATGGCAACACGCTTGGAGTCACAATAGAGGTCCCGGGTTCGATTCGGTTTTACTAAACATCTTCTTTATGTAAAACAATTGTACAATGTCTAGCTGGATTGTAATTGAGAAGCGTTTAACAAAACAGCTGCCTCTGTTTAGACGCTCTGCAGAATGGATTATCTTAGAAGCGTGTTTTTGTAAAGCGACCATGATTAAGTACAGAAATAAACGAATATAAAAAAATTTAAATCATTTGTTTTACTTAAAATGGGTTCATTTTCACAAATATCGCTGTATTTAAGGAACAACATTCTCCTTTGTGCGCTGTTTTTATGCGTTGTTTTTATGCCGTACAGAGACACGCATCACGGCTTTAGAACTATTACATTCTGACGTTTCATTTCACGCTGTTTTACGAAACAATTACTAATTGTCCCGCTGCATTGATAAATACAAAACGTTCATTCGATCCCGCGTGTTAAAGTTCAGCTATTATGAAATATCCGTAGACGGACGAAGATCACCGACATAGCTCGACGAGTCAGTGAAGTGGCAAATGGCCACATCACTCGAAGAACCGATAACCGGTGGGGAGTAAAGGTTCTCGAGTGGCAATCACGTACTGGAAAACGTCTACTAGGCCGTCCCCCTGCTAGGCGGACCGACGATCTGGTTAGAGTCGCGGGGAGTCGCCGGATGCAGGGACCGGTCGATGTGGCGTACCATGAAGGAGGCCTATGTCCAGCAGTGGACGTTTCCTGGCTAATGATGATTATGGAATATCGCGTAACATCGTTGAGTTGTTTTACTTAATGGAGCTGTTTATAAACCAGCTAGCGATTATGCAAAACAGCTCATTAAGCAATGCAACTGCGACATGTATACAGCTAGTATCTCTACGCTACGAAGCTAGCGGCGGACTTGTTCACCTGCGATGGACCGTTGAAAATAAAACAAGTTTTGAAAAAAGTAATATTTATGTATTCAATGAGTGAACCAACATATTCCTTCCTATGTCTAAGTGTATTTACCGAAAACCGAACAACTCTGTACAACTCACAGCTAAACTTAAAACAAATTAACTGTCACACGCATTCTGAGCAGATAGTGCTTCATAAAACACATGCACATCGATTGGTACTGTACATATTTACCTAACCATAATATTTACTGAATAAAATTACTAACAAAAAATGATGTGCAATGAATCACAGAAATAATGATAAAGTATAGATGGCACTAGAAGCTGTCGATAGCACATCATTAAGTAGACACCATATATATTTATACATATGTGTCAAAGTTCACATCTAATACAAAATGTCTCGGAATTCATATTATATATTTACTGATACGAAACGAGTATTCCATTAACAATAGTGTAAGTAGTAGTTCCGAGCTAAAATACATATGTATATCAAACTAATCTATCATTTCAAAAACTACGCAGTATGGCGGCTCTTCATACAACCCTGCTCCACCAGCCCGCGTAGCATAAGACGCATGAGAGCGAGCGGTCCGTGATATATGTCACATTTGAACGTCAAATGTCGACACGATTTAACGTTAAGATAATTTTATTTATTTGTTTGTACGTAAAACTATTCCTAACTACCAGTTTCCATCTGTGATCTGTGGATGCCAGTATAATCGAACGTTTGAGTAAATATACACAGATATGTATGTAAATGTATAGAGGCAACCAAATAGTGATAAGACAAACAAACCCGAAATAAATCAAAATAAATAGTTTATATATATGTACAAAAATATTTTTGATTTGTCTCCCATTTTAAAAACCGGTGTTACAAATCCTGATTTCCATATGACAGTATCACTCTCTCGGCGCTCATGCGTCTCATACCAGGCACGCCAGTCAGGATTGTTATCCCATTTCATATTGTCAAAGTGACTGTAACGGATGAATAACGTAGTGGAATTCCCTTACTTTTAACCATATTTCATTACATTGTATTCCAGTTTCTACAAAAGTTATTTAATATAATTGTTTTATTCCACCAGTATCATGCAGGTTTTAAATATTAGTGTTATGTACCGACAACAGGAGTTGTTTAAACCTATATTTTCACATTTCTCATACAAAATAAAGGACCACTTCACAAGTGCTCCTTTTATATAATTACAATTTATAACTAGAAACTAGGACATTGGTTCTTAATAAAGAGCTCTTTCTAGACACTGGCAGTACTGGGCTTTGCGAAGAAGTTCAACGTATTGCATCGCATACTTATTTTGCCGTGGTGATTCTGCGGTTCCGAGATAATGGCGCCTAAAGTTTATGGAATAATTAATATAAGTTTAGTAAGATTATCAATTTTACGCCCACGGTTGCCGGCGCAAAATGAGCACCGGTTGACGGATCGGCTGCCGCGCTACAAAAATTTGCGCAAAAAATGTCTCGATACACAGCTTTATGTTTGATTGGGAACGCAACGCTCTAGCCAGCCAGACGATGGCGTCAGCAAATGAATGATGTTTTTTTCTTCATCGGCGCCATGTACCTGATGTTGGGGATGCCGGACGTGCTGCAGCGCGGCCTAGTGGTCGAGGATGCGCAGGTTGCCGGACACTATCTTGTTCTCAAGCAGCGCCCCCGACGGTATGTCGATGCGATCACCGTGGTTCGCTATTATTATAACTGTGCCCTGCAACATACAGACAGACAGACACAGGTTAAACTGTGACAATACATATATGTATGTTAAATAGTACAGCAAAGAGATTTATATACACAGCGTCATTTGGTATGACACCGCTTAGCTTTCGCAATCCGGAGGTCTCGGGTTAGATTCCTAGTGGGGATGTTTATCGGTACTCGGTTTGGTTGGTGGTAGGGTAGGGTATAGCTACCACCATGTTAAAGAGCAAATCAGCTTGCACAGCGATGCGTACCGAAAATCACCCTCTATACGTGGCACGTACACGCACGCAGTGCTGAACGTAGCCCTTCCCCATGGCACCGCACGACCACCGCACTTGATACACTTGCATACAGCGACCCCCTCCAATAAAGTCGTCGGAAGTGATAGGTCAGTGTGGGACAGGGTGAATCAGTGTACTGACCTTGAGGGAGACTCCCCTCCCGAAGGTGACGTCGCCGGACACGGTCAGATGATCCAACTCTATGAGGTCAGGTATCGTGGCGAACCGGTTGAGGAACTCCTTCACTTTGGCGAAGTGGTTGTCGCCGAGCTTGACCAGCGGCGTGGAGGGGAACATGCGCTGCGGGGACATGACGAGGGAGCCGTGCGAGAGGCTGTACAGGTTGGACATCACCAGCAGTAGATCAGACGTCTTCTTGACGGGCAAGAACCTGCTGCGGGGGACGTTGACGCCGATGCCACCCTCGAAGCACTTCATGGCTGCACCGACCGCCGTCTCCAGCTGTATCACGTTGAGTCCGTCGGACATGGACTTGTTGTTGACGATGATCTCCATGTTGAGGGAGCCCTGCTCCACGACGCGGTGGATCGCGTCCAGCTTCGCCCACAGGTTGTTCGTGTTGAAGAACTTGAACTGGCTGACGGACTTGAAGTCGTCCACGTGCTCCTTGGGCACCTGCGCGATCTCCAGCAGACGAAGCTTGTCCTCGTACTGGATGAGCGTCCCGCCCTTCACGTCGGCGCGAGTCTTGTCCGTCACCTCCATCACGAACTCGGAGACGGTCTTCTGAGGGTCCGGGTTGAGGAGCAGGTTGAGTATGTTCAGGTCGACGGTGGCGCCGAGGTTGTCGATGTTACTGATGAAGCAGTACGTCCTACCCTCCTTGATGAACTTCTGCAGCAGCCCCGAGTTGTGGAACGACTCGTAAAAGTCACCGTGCCCGGGCGGGTACCACCTGTCCAAGGTAGACGAGATCGTTGTGGTCATTCGAAAATTGTAGAAAATTATAGTAGACTTTGTGCAGTAAATATCTAACAAAAGGACATCAAATCATCATGCCAGGAAATATGCAACTCGTACATGCAACAACTGTACAATTTCATAGAAAACCACAACATGTTTCTTCGCGATAAACTCAATAACTACATAACGGGTTTTTATACGGTTTTCAAATATCAACAGAGTGATTATTAAGGAAGTTTTAGGTGCATAATAAGTTTTTGTATAAATTGGTTGAAATATGGCGATAATTGTTGAAGATGTCGGAGAGATAATCCGTCCTCAAGCGTTCATCGAAAACGCTGTTCCGTTTGGGATACAACAAAACAATGTATGGTGGGATAGTTTCTCTTATATAGGTTTGCACAAAAGGCAGAGATGGATACGTCAAATTTTTAAGGATAGCTTACTACTCGTATACATACTCTAAGTTTTACATAAATGTAATATGTAAAATGTAATATTTGCAAAAGCTATAAAGGCAGCCGGTACAGTATTAATATTTACCAAATTAAATACGTTAGTTACCTTGAGCATTTTGTACAGACTACGATAGCTCTACACACCGTCCAATTTCAATGAATATTTTAGTATTTATCGTAAATTGAAATTACATACGCTCGTCTCCAGCAAATAAATCTGTGCGTAAACACTATTATATAGTATACTGACGCGTCTATATCGTGTTGCACGTCCGGGGTCTTGGCCACCGGCAGCAGGCTCTCTCGGTTGATGCGCGGATGGCAGGACTGGTTGAAGGTGTGTATGTCGAGCTTGAGCCCTCGGTACTTGCGGATCACCTTCTGCGTGTCCTCGTTCGTGTTGAACGAGTTCATGAGCACCAGAGGAACGTTGCACTTGTACGTCTTGTTCAGGTGCTGGCGAGTTACAAACAAACAACATCAGCACACAGCACCCTGACAGTTTGTACAACGGTTGAATCGTTTCAAATAAATAGTGACTGTACTACGAACAATGTGTACCGGCTTAGAATGTAACCACCCCATATCTTCCCGTGTGTCGAAAGAGGCGACTGATTAAAAACAATATTTTGGGGATTGGCATCAGCCTCCTCCTGAAGAACTAAACAACAATCCTGCAATCACCAACCCGTCTTAAGCGCGGTGATTATGCCATATACCCTTCATGAAAGTACCCTAGTGGTGTACCATGGGGGAGGCACATGTCCATTACGATGATACTACGAAACAATAAGCATCGATTCAGCTCGCACTACGCTGTCAAGAAGTTGCCCTGAATTTACCTTTAGTTGCCTTTTATGATTTCCACGGGAAGCTGGACACACACTTCTGGTACATCTTCTTTTAAAGGTTCATTGCTCATGAATGACATATTATAAGACACCAACCTCAATCTGCTGCACCGTCAAATCGAGGAACGTGAGCTCGTTCCTGACTTGTATGACGGACTTTGGTCCCTTGCATCCCATGGAGGTGCCGAGCCCACCGTTGAGCTTCACCACCACCAGCTTGTCCAGCATGTGGTGCACGTGGTCGGAGGTGGGAGTCGTCAGGCTCGCGTAGTCGATGACCGCGCCCTCCGGGAGCTTCTCGATGTTGTCCCATGTCACCGACGGGCCCTCTGGCACACACAACGTACAACATTGTTAAACTAACTTTTATAATTAAATTTTTTGAATTATTTCGCTTGCGGCACCTGTGGGTCACCATCACTCACAGCTATTCTAAATTTCAACCCGATCAAGGAAAGTCATTTGTCATAGCGATAAATGTAAAAGTGAGTTAGTTTGTCAATTCTTGGCTCAGCATTGGGGCAACCAATATTGATGAAACTTGTCAAGCACAGAGCCCGTCGCTTCGGGTTTAAAAAACGACTACATTATTACACGAGTCCACTTTCCTATTGTGCTTAGATTCGGGTTCAGATATTTGAAGTTGCAAATATAAGGGTAGTTTCGCCAAATCTTGCCTTTTCAGACCTAACACATCGATAGCAATGAGATCAATACACAAACATATTTACAATTTTACATGCGTAAAGGTTACAATATTTACAAAACAATTATACAAATGTGATAGAAAGAACAATTATTATTAACAGGAACTGAGAGCATGTTGCGATTAGGTTGCGTTTAGATGACGTCACTAAACCTCAATAACATCCTGCACGTCACAGGGACAGGCAGGAGCTGCACGTGGCGGCGCAGGCAACAACAGCAGCTTCTGATGTAATGTGACATTGTCTAGGAGATAATCTCGTATAATCTGTGCGAATGATTCAACGTTGCGCATATACAGCGGAACAAACAAAAAATCTGCTGAGTAATATCTGTAATTGAGTTGTAATTTGTACGTGAAGCGAAGGTTATCAAAGTCTGTCGCCAAACAGCAGCGTCGACGGCACTGTTGTGCTGTGTGCACGCTCTACGAGCGAGATGAAGGCCAAGTAAATATCATCGCAGCGTTTATTGCGTATTTAAGAAAACGCGTTCGCATATTTCGCATTTGACAAACCATCACCAGTCTTGGAATTGTTTCAGCGACGTTCAACGTGCGGTGGTATGAAAGTACCCGAGCTAGCGGAATATGTACACTCGAGCACAAAAATATATTCACACTTTCGTACCATGTCACATTCACCCGGACCCGTTCCCATGCAGTGTGTTGAGGGAAATGACAATTATGTGTGTCATGGTGCACCATCGGAAACATATGTTTGCACTCGATGTATTATATTTTTGGTCACCAGATCGCGTGCTTCACATCAGGGGCACCGCTTTCTGTGTGGGTTTTTATACCACAGCGGGTACGTAACAACAGTGCTATAAAAAGTGCTGTTTGTCGAGAGACAACACTGCTCGCAAGCCACACCCAAAGGCGCAGCTACGGGGCTCCACGTATATATTATAATCTAAAACGCAGTGTAACAACAACGCTAGGCTGGGTTCTCGCCAGGCATAATACAGGTTATCATATCACACTCATATTAATATTGATGGGAACTCCGCACGTATCTTTGTTGCGACTAAACAGCTTAAACGATCCTGATGAAATTTGACGGACGCGCAGCCTGTCTCATGGACGGCGACATGTGCTACGTGTTATCCCTATCTCTAGTACACGCAAACGAATTCACAGGCAGAAAATTGTAAACAACAAACGAGTTGATAATCACTATACACAATAATGTTGAGGGCATTGTATAACGATATCTCACGCACGCCTTATCTATACAACTACATTACTGCGTCTGTCATGTCCGACTGTAGACTCGATATCAAAATGATACAATAACTACGTCCATCGCAAAAAAAGCAAGTCAGAGCGTCATATCGTAGTTCATTTATACTTCAACTGCTCGAAAAGTACCTCCTTGCTTATTTGAAAACGATGAGAAATGTACATTGTTTCCTGTTATGGAAAAATGCAGGAGGGAACACTCCCTTATTAACATGAAAATATATTATGATAATGTGCTCGTTTTATCAATTGTTTGAGATCGTCATTAAACGCTAAAAGGCAAAAGTTTTTATGGTGAAATTAGCAAAATGACTTTTACTCGAAAAAAGGCGCGTGAGCCACTTTCACACAACAACAAAAAGGGTTTTGGCATAACACAAAAACTAACCAACGGATGTTAATGAAACGTTAGACAATGGTTATAAATAAAAACGGAAGCATTGTTTACCACGCTGCGATGACGGGACCTGAAGATAATTGACATGTAAAAGGTAGAGAACAAATATTCAAAAGTGGAACTCACGTTCAGCTAAAAATCTGGAGAAGAGGTTCTTGAATCCCTTGAACTCCTTCTCCACGAGCGTCTTGCGCGCGTCCGGAACGCCTGCGAGCAACCTCTCTAGCTCCACCTCGAGGCGGGCGAGGGCGTCCCGTTTCGTCGCCTCCTTGAAGTCTCTAGATCCGGAGGGCGTGCGCTGGTGGCTGCGGATCTGTGCGACACACAAACACCAACTTAGATACTACTTAGGGAGGATAATCTACAAATAACAAGAGTTTTATAACATATAATTATATCCTTCTTCGATTGCCTTTGAGCTCGCCGGCATCACCTGACCTATGTGGCAAGAACGGAAGATCCTGAGCGGATAAATTACTGGCAACTAGCCAAAGTGCTCGGACCTCGGCTCGTGCGTGTATATTTATATAGATAGGTATGATCCGCTGACAACATGACGGGTACGGAGCCCCTCGCATCATCTGTCGTCTCCCCGCGACCTTTACCAGGTCGTTGCTCCATCGTCTATCGTCGTGCCAATTAATCTTTTTAAAAGCAGTGTTGATAACAGATTATATATAAACATATTTTGTTAACCCCAGTGTTTATGAAGGCGGGAAGGAAGGGACGGTCATGTGAAGTGTTGGGCAGGCCTATGTTCAGCAGTGGGCGTTAAGGCCAACATAGTTATACTAACAATTATGCGAGGTCCAGTTACAGTAACAGCTTAAGCTGCAGACAATTATTTGTAAAATATAAAATGTCCGCCAAATGACACAAGTTCATTAATTAACAAAAGTTGTACAATTTTAATTTGTTCTATTCTGCTTTGTACTTTTTATATGTACCAATGTGCTTACACTTGGCCTTCATCTGACCTGATGGTAAGATATACGCAAACCCAAGTGCAGCCACTAGGCCACGTTCATGTGTTTACTAATATTGGATAATGTTAGGATGTTCTCAATTGATTAAGTACTCTTTTTTTGTAATATAACCATAGCGGATGACGTCAGTTAGCTTATTAGGGCCGTGGTCTATGTCCACGACGCAGGGGTCCCAACACAAGGTGCGGTAACAAGCCTCAAAAGAGGGAATGATTACAATGATTTACAATATCAAGTTTAAAGCGTAGCCCTGAGGATGAAAAGTCAATTAATCAGATCGCTCACTATGTGCGAAAATGTGATGCTGTAATTGCGGTTTGGATCTACAAATATGATCTTCCTAATAGGGCAGGATTATCAATGGGAATATATCACACACATGTATCAAACGTTGACAGTACGCACCCATGACCCTAAGAGATCCTCAATGATGGACACCATCACTATTTAATTCACTTCTCTCTGTGTAGATAATGTCATACAGTGACTTGTTAGTCTTCAAGCTGCGCTCACTCCTACTAAGTTTCACAGACTACAAAGTGTACAATGGTTAAAGTAATAAAGCCCTGAAACTAACAGGTACGAGTATGATGCCCCAGGGAACCCTGCCAATAATATATGCGATAAAGTTGTTTTTACACCGCTGCCTGATTCATTCCCTTTAATATTTTAGCGAAACGCATTATCTACACTAATATTATAAAGAGGAAAGATTTGATTGTTTGTTCCGCTCCGAAACTACTAGTCATACAATAAATTATAATTACTCGGTCAACTTGACGTTGGCGTCGGCTTTAACACGGGACTATCCGCGTGCCTTCTCGCGAGAGTCGTTTGTCAGAAAAATTATTCATTAATGTAAATTATAAATATCACATGAAAAATGTGGACACCTTACAAAATTTCTTTAGAATTGACGTCTTCGTGCTTTCAGTAGGGTGACCATGTGCCGAGTCCTTAAAGCAAATGTATTTATGAAAACAAAACGAAATGTTTCAAGATAATACTATTTCTGATAACTAGTGATCATTAGCAGAGCCAGTAAAAATTAATTCTGATCACGAATTCCGAGTCTTCCTGCATTTAATGAAAAAGAACTAATATTAATCTGACGTCACTCACGTAATCAACACGTAATGCTACGATGACCGTTAATGGTTACCGATTAATGTTGTTATTGTCTCACAATGTTCGTACGGCGCTGGTTACGGCTACAATGATCACCTGTTCAAACAACGTGTGCCGTGCTGTCACACGTACAAATCCAGTATCGCTAACGGTTATCGATTAATCCATAACTACGAGTAGGTTTCTGAAGAAAGTGATGCCAAATTAAATGTCTATATCACGACCCTTTCAAATAGGTTGCGCCTAATTTCAGGATAGATAAATATTAAACGACGACATGACATTGAGCATCTCATATCTAGGTAATTTATATAGGAATTATCACTTGATAAAATTAACGAAAATCACAGGACACTATAAATTAAAATTCGCAAAGAAATAAGATTCTTCCTCTTCCCGTTTCACATGAACGTACGTTAAAGAGAACATACTTCGGTTACGAGTACTTTTAACGGAGGAAAGTAATAAACTGTGCGGCAGACATTTTGTTAATATACACACAGCTCTAATGACCGTTGCTAATGAATAATTCGAAATGCATGTAGATCCGATAGCAAAAAAACACATTTAAAACTTGATTATTATATGACGGAATTTAAAATTTTTCGTATTGGTAACGAGTATACGAGGGGCATACCGAAAAGATCGGTAATCGAGTACTTTCGATTTAATTAGATTAAAAACTCTTTTTGATGAATAAACACTGGTTAGTTGAAAATCGAATACAATTGACAGAATTAAAAAAATTTTTTTTTTTAAAGAACAATATCAGTTTGAAATTGATAGGTCGATAAAAAAATGGAGCTTACAAGAGAAAGTTTCCGTGCCATAATTTTTTACAACTTTCGACGAGGATTATCTCAGGGACAATGTCTCGCTGAGCTTATATCTATATTCAAGAGTGAAGCGCCTAGCCAGACGACAATATATCGCTGGTATTCTGAATTCCGGCGTGGACGTGCATCTCTTGGCACCGTACCTTCCACAGGCCGGCCAAAAACAGCGGTTACACCACAAAATGTCGCTGTTGTGCGCCGAATGATACAGGATGACCGACATATTACATATGAGCAGATTCGGGCTACTTTAGGGATAGGTATGACTGCGATACAAACTGTTTTACATGGTGAACTGGGAGTGAGAAAGCTAGTTTCCCGCTGGGTGCCCCATAATTTGTCCGAAGAGCAAAAGGCGGCTCGTGTCAATTGGTGCCGGTCTACTCTGCAACGCTTCAACGGAGGAAAGTCAAAAGCAGTTTATAACATTGTCTCTGGTGATGAATCATGGATCTATTCATATGAGCCAGAAAGAAAGCATCAGTCGGCTGTCTGGGTCTTCGCAGGTGAGATCAAGCCAACAAAAGTTGTCCGCTCTCGCAGCGTATCGAAGAAAATGGTCGTTTCGTTTGTCGCGAAAACAGGACATGTAGTCACAGTTCCCTTAGAGGAACGGAGAACGGTTACCGCTGATTGGTATACAACGGTTTGTTTGCCACAGATGATATCCGAACTCCGTAGAGGTAACCCGAAACGACGCATAATCCTCCATCACGATAATGCGAGCTCTCACACCGCTCAGAAAACAAGCGAGTTTTTGAAGCAGGAAAACGTTGAATTAATGGATCATCCTCCATACAGCCCTGATCTGAGTCCCAATGATTACTTTACATTCCCTAGAATCAAAGATTTATTGCGTGGTCAGCGGTTTCAAGGTCCAGAAGAAGCAGTGGAAGCATACAAATCGACGATTTTGACCATGTCAACTTCGGACTGGAATTGCTGCTATAATAATTGGTTCGAACGAATGCAAAAGTGCATTAACTGCAACGGAGAATACTTCGAAAAGCAATAAAAATAAATTTAGTTATTTCCTGTATGTATTGTTTTATATTCCCGATCATTTCGGTATGCCCCTCGTAGCTAAATATATGGCCGGTGTACAGCAGTGGACGTCTCCGAACGATTGTGGACAATTACTAAAGGCTTAGAAGTAGGAGACAGTGTATGATTTCTCACAAAGTTGTAAACGCTGATTCTAAAAGACAAAAACAAGTAAAATAATCTACTTATGTTAAAAAAATTTGTCTGAACGCGCATCACGCCTGAACCGCTTTATACAAATGAAAGCAGTATACGTGCATTGATGTACCATATCACTGCGCAACATTTAGGGTTTGATTCATTGGAATCGGCTCATCCAATATGATATGGGATTTTTTTTCATAGCATGAGACAATTGGATTTACGAAAAAGCTTTAAGAAAGTCATTTATAGCTGCAAACGTAAGGGCGGGAATGCAGGCTAGAACGAAAATATAG
This sequence comes from Carcina quercana, assembly GCA_910589575.2. Lineage (NCBI taxonomy): Eukaryota > Metazoa > Arthropoda > Insecta > Lepidoptera > Depressariidae > Carcina > Carcina quercana. The sequence goes on along the minus strand of OU342426.1, from coordinate 23,581,942 downwards.
TAAAACCTGGGAAGCAACACCAGTTCTAATAGTGACAGAAGCCATTTTAGCAATTATAATAACTACAATCATGTACATTGATTGTGCTTGACGGGTCACAAAATATCAGGAAAAATGGGGTTTTCCTAAATTTTGACACATGTGTTTCAAATGAAAGAAGCAGCAGTTCCCATCGAAGCTGCCTTGGTACAATTAATTGTGAACCAAGGTTGAACTAGTTAAATGCTCTGAATGATTACACACAGCTCGCAATACAGAGATTGCTGCCTTATCTACATGTAGGGAATACAATAATAATTTGGTCGCTCCTGCACCAGCAGTATTACGTAAAAACCGGCTAAAGTGCGAGTCAGACTCCCACAAGGACGGCTCCGAACAATATTTAATACAAGGTCGAGCAAACAACTACGCCGGAAAGAACATGTTTCTAGTATGTGGAGCTCTTTGATTGGTTATTATTCGATGATGTAGCGGTCATAGATTAATGGGTTCTACCGTTTTGCTTCTTCATTTGTCATGCATACAGCTAAAGAGTTGACTTCCCTACAGCTTCTGTGTTTCTCGAACGCTACAACCTGAGTGTTTTCAAGCCCAGAGTAAATAGGATGACCTTTGACCATCCTAGACCACAATGCCGCTTAACGCCAGGTGATATTATGGTCAAACTGATATGAAAAAGATTACTATAGTACTCTGGCTCACCCTATGTAAATTTCAAATGTCTATTTACAGCGTTTTAAAATATACAGGCCTGTGATAGAGGGATGAACATTTTGAGTGTATCCTTATACCGGTGTATGTCTGATAGATGGACGGACAGTGGAGCTTTAGTAAAAGATCCCGTTGGCACCCTTTGGACACGGAACCCTAAAAACGACTATAACGACCCCCTGACAAATGCGAAAGACTGTTCGATGTTTCGTACTTTTTTCAGCAGCAAATAATCGTCGTTTTTCTGCGATGACATATTTTTTTATTGGTTTGTTCGACTGGTGCGCCTCAGACAACTCTCAGACACAGATTTTACAACTCATTTACATTTACTGTCATGTTACACATTAACCCAGTGAGCAAACTTTACATTTTCAAGACAATAGTATTATAATTGTATAAATGACAAACTAAACGATGAACACGACACACATGCGTAGTGAGATAGGGGGCGTCCATAAATTACGTGAGATGATTAAGGGGGGGAGGGGGTCGAGTCAAATATCATCTAATCTCACGTTGGGGAGAGGGGGGGGGGGGGGGGGGGGGTCTCGACAAATATCACGCAATTTTTTTTCTGATTAAAACTAGACATGTGTGATGTTTAGTTTGTAAATGTCTATTCAAATTACCGACGTTACCACCGGTAATAACAAGGATATTTGAAGAATATGTACATTTCGCCTTTTTTGGATCCACTTCTAAAAAGTGGTTCCAAACAGCACTTCTTTTCCGTGAAGACATTTCTGTCTCACCAAAGTTTTTTTATCAATAAAGTAACACTACACTAAGTTAATATTAATAAACCCACATTCTGAAAAATCTCACGTGAGATTGGGGGACGGGGGAGGGGGTTGAATAAAACCTCACGACATCTCACCAAAGAGGGAGGGAGGGACAGAAAATTTAAAAAAACATCTCACGTAATTTATGGACGCCCCCATACAGAGCGTGAGCGTCAGATGGTATATGTGTTGTGAACAAATGCGCTGATCACACATAGGTGGTACACAATACCATTGCAAGACACATACATGAGCAAGAATGTACAGTATATAATGAACCAGACATCGTTATATCTGAACATAAATAACGATATTGCTCGTCCATCTATTAACGATAAACTTTGTCGGGGTCACAGTACATCCAGCGAATTACAAAAGGGCCTTGTTGCGATCGACTCGTTATGATTAACACAAACAAGAATAAAGTCATCAATTGATACACGTAAGGATTCATTTAAGCAACTGCGTCCCGCGCATGCTGGGGTACACCTGCGATGGGTCGAAGTGAAGACTCACGCGTCAACGTTGAACAATAATATATGAAGAATACAACCAAATGTAAAAAACGTGGCCAAGTGCGACTCGGATTATCGATTATCTGTATGAACGGCATAAAAATCATGTCTGTTGTATGGGAGCCCCCCTTTTTTATTTGTATTTGTTGTTATAGCGGTATCAGAAATACATCATCTGTGAAAATGTCAACTGTCTAACTATGACGGTTCATGAGATACAGCCTGGTGACGGACGGACAGAAAGAGAGACGGACAGCGGAGTCTTAGTAACAGGGTCCCGTTTTTACCCTTTGGGTTCGGAATCTTAAAGATTGGTTCCGAGTCCAATGACAACAGCTGGTACGGAGACGTGTGCATGTAATGATTATCTTTTATGTAATTATCACTGTCAAATATGTTAATGTGTGTACGAATAGTTACTGTCGCAAACGTGAGTGTGTGAGTGTACTCTGCGAGCGCTAAACTCGTACAATAGCTGTAGTCAAGCAAACAACGTGCGCGCGCGCCAGTTGAACACATGCTACCAATAGAACCAAATGAAGTCTACCAATGCGCGCTGGGCCCGCGTGGCGGACTGTGGTCCATGCACTCTCTGCAGGGGAGTAGGACTGAGCACCTGAAGTGGGGACGTACATAGGCTGTTGATGATGATTATATACTAACTTTAATTAATTCAGATATATTCAAGATTGTTACAATTGTGCTTAACATGGGTCGACGTATTTCCAAATTGCTACAAAAGACAAATAATAATCATTGATTAATTGCAACATTTTCATCTGTCGAGGAATTGTAATATCAAAACACTTTTCAGTATATCATGACAGTTATAATTAGGCATAGGTAAACCGTTTAAATGAGTCCTTGCCCGCGCGGCACCGGGGCGCGGGGGCGCGGGGGTACGGCGACCAGTGTCCTGCGATGCAGTAGTGCCGCTCTGTGCAAGTACTCTTTTAAGCGGTCGGTCTTTCGTAGCTAAGTCAAATAATGCGCACTTGTAATGAAGTAAGTTGATGAAGATGACAGACAAAGACCACCCACTGTTTAACACTAGGACATATACCGTACCTTGTTTAAAACATCCATCACTACAAGTCCAGAGAAACTACTAAATCAAATCACCGAACGAACGATCCGCTGTATGTTTGTATCTCGCTTGCGTCGCGTCGTGCGTGTCCAGCGAGCGTGCGTCGACTGCGAGTGCGGGCCGGCTCCCCGCGCTTATAGCTCCCTCATACACGATAGCTTATCACTATCAGGTGTCTCACTGGACTGTCGTACGTTCTATTGAAACTTGTACTGAAACTTACGCAACCATCGCCATTTTATAAATGTAAGGACGCGCGCACATCGGTCATTGTGATTTATCAACGGTTCATTTATACATATATACCCACAATACAATTTTAAAACTCGAATTAATAAGATTGAAAAAAAAAACTGACTTAAAATTCATACTGGCAAACACAGTCCAAAGAATAAAATATTCAGTAAAAACAAATACAGGAAAAATACGAATGGAAATAAAAATACAAGGAAATAACGATTTCAGTAAAGATGTCTAACAAATACCTTCGGCTGGCACCTCCGGACCCGGGCATAGTCAACAGGACAATGGCACTTCAACTAGTCGTTCCAGAACAGCACCCTCAGATGTAGAGCGTTTGCAAGTTCCACAACGAGTTAAGAGGGAATGCGCAATATAAAGAATTATGAGTACTTTCTCTGATTTAACAGCCATACAATATTAGCAACCGCAAGGCAGACGAGTGAGGTTCAACGGTTTTTCTACAATCCTATGAACATAAACCAAACAATCCCAAACCTGAAACTGTAACGGGGACCAACAGCATCGAAGATAGAGAAAAAGGGTGAACGGTTTCAAAGATGGTTGATTGAAATTGTGTGAAAGAAGTAACTACATTATATATCAATATTTATAATACTAATAACAAACCTACATGGAACAGGGAAAATGTATGTATAGCTTGCAATGGCGTCCCTGGACGACATGAAGTACATGATTCCATTGTTAGTCATTAAATGACATGCATTTTTCACACAACTCACGAAGAGCACATGCAAGGTCAAGTTCTTCTTAAATATGAATGTCATGTTTAGTTTCGTGCAGATGTCGGAAACTGAATAAAATGAAGTTACAAAATGCGGAATGTAATCTTATTTAGTTTATAAAAGAAATAATAAACAAATAATGATTTATAAGTCATTCAATGTATCTAATATATTAATGTTAGCAAGAAAGGTCTCCATCAACTATGATGGATGGAAACTGAGTGGATAGATGCAACTCAGGTGGACACCTGTTACATCCTGTGCTTCAACAGACACATATTGACATTGAACTAGACATCGGACATTGCGAGTAATAATAAGCAAACACCTGAGTGTGTGAGTGAGTGAGGATGTAGACAATTGTATGGGTCGTTTGTTGCAGTACGGACACATTCAATGGAAGAAGAATTTTCTAATCTGTGATTCTAATACTTTTTATCAATATAGTTACAGTCTTTGTATATATTTATATAGCAATTATTGTAACTACAGCCTTTCTATACGTTTAGTAAGAAGATGAAGATATTTATGTCTTATGATTGACACACACAGTCACTTCGTCACATACACGGATGACATACACAGTAACATTGCCAACAGTTGCTTTATTATAGGATATAAAAGATACAATATCCCACCCTCACATTTCTTCAGCTACTGTCTGTCGTCTGAGTGATTTTAGGTCCCAAAGTAAGTACTATCAGCAGTCTGTGATGAAGTATACAGTGTGCAGGCATGCAAGATATGTTAACAGCGTGAGACTCACCGCCGGACGCAGCCTGTGGTCATCTGCCTGCAAGTCACAATTATAGTTTACTAAAGTCAGTTAATACATGTATCTTAGCTTGCTTACGTTTTACCAAGCAACGGTTCGGTGAAAGCTTGGTTATTATGTTAGCGTTCTAAATGTATGTATTAAGAATATACCACTGTGTGTTACAGAAGAGCACTGCTCACTGCCGGGAGAAACACAGACGATACCATTTGTTCAAAAATAATTATATATATGATAGATGTCGCTAAACGATCTAACTGGTTCTTATAATAGTGAAAAATTTAAGACGGTAACGGGAAGCGACCGATAGCTTAAATGGCAAAGTGTTCACCCCGGACTGACATGAGATAGGTTCGAATCCTGCTTGTGGTGAAATTTGGTTCACTATTTTCAAAAATGTTAGTGGCAAACGGAGTCTAAAGCAGTATATATAAAACCAATCATGTATCGGTGAAATTTCATTAAAGGTTTTCACTGAGGTTTTATAGTTTCTTAAAATATTTTTTTCTTTTAAAGGGTAAAAAACTAATACAACATGACGATAATGTATTCTGTCGTAACTGCTATACTGTAAAAATAAAGTCCTGATTTTAATGCTGCAACATGTCTCTAATGGATATATTTACAAAGCAAAGTTGGTGTGGTGAGCATAGTTCTAAGCCTTTGAGAACACTCTGTTAGCTTGTAGCGGCACTGAATGCAGCTTATGGTGAAGTTGCAAGGCCCCATCCTTTGACTAGCAACATAGTACAGTAATAATACTGGCATAACAATTGACTTAGTGATGGGCTCTTATGTTACATGATATGTATGTCTCATTGGTTTATGATAAAATGTGTGTAAATGTAAACGGAACTGATTGAAACTGCCAAAAACTATTACAATTAGTAGATTAATAATCATAATCTTTGTTAAGTACATTAATGCAACAGATTCACTCATTAAACACTTCTAGTTTGCAATAGCTTGGGTTTAGCAAATTCATCAAAAAATTAAAAGTAAAATTTTCACCATCTTGATCAAAGCATTCAATAACCCCAAACCCACTATAATCCATGAATATTATCCAAGTTGTTTCTGGGATTCAAGTTTTGGTATTACAAGAGTTGGTATAAAATGATGAGATACCTGATCCAGGCACACCCTCCGCCTCACCCCTGATACATAGAACCATGTCAGTTACTAAAATAGTTTGGTAGTGACAATGACAGAGCATGACCATATCACTTTTATCTGTGAATGACACAGCTGAAATACTCATAGTATCATAATTATGAGATTGCTGATAACACAAGGAGATGACAGAGACAATGTGGATTTTAACACTTTTTTGTCAAGTAAGCCTTGACATGCTTAGTCAGCATCTCAGCAAATAATGTGATTGACTTGTTTCAATCTGTTAAATTTTCTTTTCTTTGTTGCATAGTTTTCATAGACCATGCATAGACCGGTCAATGTGGTATACCACGAAGGAGGCCTATGTCCAGCAGTGAACATTTCCCAGCTGCTGCTGATAGTTTTTGACTTATCATCAAATATGCATGTAAAAATACCTTCCCTCACCATCCTCCATCGCTGAAATATTCAAAATAAACAATATAAAATAATCACATTTCACAGGACTTTGAAATGTGTTGATAATTAGGGTCCCGTACATCAAAAGGATAAAAGGATCACTTGATTGTCCGTCTGTTTCTAGCAAGACTATTTTTCATAGGACCTTATTTGAAGGTCAACTATATCTGCTTGTGTCATTGCATGATTTGGAACCACACTTGGCAGTTGTTTAATATACTATATAATTGGAATAGTGTGAAACTAGTGATTCATTAATGAATTGAAGTCATTTGTGTTTTGGAGGTGTATATTTTAACTACCAAATTCCATATTGAAGTTTACTTTATAAATATAATGATACATATCGGAGAATAAGCTCTCCAGCTCCATGATTTGACTTCGCCAATGTGAATATACTTCTAAGACACCGAGTCATTTTATATGGACATAAACATATCATTCCGAGTAGAAAGAATATAATGTTCCTATGTAAAATAAAAAATAACGCGAAAATATAAAAGCATCATTGATTTTGTCCCGCCTCAGAGACCACTTTTGTGAATCCAAACTATATCACAGTATTTATATAGTAAATGTTTGCCGCATCCTTCAGGAAGTGGTGTAGCGAGAGTGTGGCAGGGCGATGACAGTTTTATCAGTGTCAATATCTAGTGTATATAAACAAAATTACATATAACACACATGTCATAATATGCTTTGTATATTGGTCTAATCTCTTGGTCTGGGTGCACAAAAGGAGGCGCTATGGCGGGACTTGAAATTACTTGTGTTTTTTTAACGTGTGCTTCAAATTACATAAGTGCGTATTTGTGTAAAGCTATTTATATAAACATATCGCTATGTTTTGTAATCTGTGCGAGTGATGAGACCCTCGAGTGACCTTTAAGCTTAGACAAGGTCAGATTAGATAAAAGCCGTGTGGTTATTGACAACATTCCGATATCGGCCCACAAAGTTCAGTGTGTGTCACTAGCATTACCTTCTTATCTCCAACTCCGTCAGCCATCGCCTCTGCCTTCAGTTGTAGACAACACACTAATACAATTTCAGTTTAATTTTCAGCTAAAGCCGAGCCGGCCGAGCTAATCTTCAGACTCTATTGTAGTTGCACAGATCCACCACAGATCACTATTGCTATATACTATTGAGGATGATAATCACAGATGATAATAGGTACATATATTAGTCTGTGGAGGTCTGTAGTAGATGATACAGAATCAAGCAGTGGAAACACATATAGAAATGTCAGTAAATTGGCGCGCCGCCATATTGTTTTAGAGATATTCACTGGTTAGAGATATTTTCATAAACGATTATTTTCGGTATTTTACGATTCATGGCATCCCTTTAATACCATAGATAAATATTTTATATTTTTCCTTCTTTACCATCAGGATTCTTAGTCTTAGATTCTTGGCGCGAACTTGAAAAATGGTGGTTCATTGCAATTTTAGTAATTCATTAATAATACTGTTATGTGTGTTATAATGGTGTGATATAGTGCAAAAAGTGTCACAGACGGTGTTATAGTATTGATTACGCAAAATTGTGAGGGTTTCGACGCGATCGAAAGGGTTTACCATGTCGAATACAATCGGCATATGGATTCTTTGGTTGGTTCTCACAAATGACAATATATCTTTCAATTGAAGCTCACGACCAGGGAGGGAATTATTCTCTTTAGTGAAAGCTAGGAGCATTTAATCACTACGTTTTAAGTGAAAGCTGAAACGTGGCTGAAACAACATGCTTGATTAATTTGGATGAATATACAATGAGTGAGCATTATCACTGTTTATACCTTCAGGATTTTCAACAGAATGTGCACTAGCAGGTAATATTGGTGTCAGCTTGCTAGTATTAATTCTTCTAGTTGTTATATTTCCTCTCTCCACTTGATTCGTTTCAGGGGTTGTAGAGGTCCGAGGAATTTTCGGAGTCCTAGGTGCTTTCGGAGTCTTCGGACTAGGTTTCTCCGGTTTAAAATCATCATTACTGCCGTTATGCACTTTCCGAGTAGACCTTCTAGACATTCTCCTGATTGGAAACGGTTCAAGTACTGGGTAGTTAAATGCCACGTTTTCCTAAAAAACGTCATGATTACTTCACAGATCACTCAGTGATTCAATATATAAATATATATACTAGGAGTATTTAATCACATATATATTTGAATCTACCTTCAAAAATTAAAAATCATTCGGTCGGTTTCGGGTCTCACTCGTGGCCGAACATCCTGCGAGGTGCGGAGGGTGCGAGTTTGCTTCAGTACGAGTACAACGGAGCGCATTTTAATTTCGCCGGGTATTCGTCGAAGCACCCAATGACAAGCGCCCACGCAACGAAGCACCCTTGATTCTTCGATCTCTTTTCTTCGAATGTTATATCTTATAGCTTCGTCCTTTTTATATAAAATCGCCATCTTGATTTGTATCTGACTGTGAATGTCATGAAGGTGTATCATTGTCAAACTATTTCGTTTAACCCGCTGACCCAGGAGCTTTGACCCGCTCACTCTTCAATTCAATTCTTGATATTTATGGCAACTAACCCGCTCACTTTTACACATATATAAAAAACACTTGACATTTTCGCTTCGACACACTTGCAAACTTTTTACACTACATACAAACTATGTTGTTTATCTTATTTTCACAATGTCGTCATGGTTACCTACAACATGACCTCATCTAAAACAATATCCAACCTAATGTTATCATTTTAATAATTATACTGAGTCAATATTCAGCGTTGCAAAACCAATATTTTTTTAAGGAAAATAACTTCGTCTCAATGTTTCTTTATTACTGAAATACACAGTGTAGATAAACAAGTGAAAGAGATAATTTTATGCACTCGATTGTATGGCTGCATCTCTTTCGTCTCTCTGGAATTCGTGGGAAAAAGCAAACCAATTATTTATTTTACCATTTATTCATTGAAGGAACACTTACTGTTATTTTAAGTTGTTTCTGTGTAATTTGCTATGCGTTTCTTTGTTGGAAATCCAAAATAAATAAAATGTATTTAACCTAAAGTTTTTCTTAGCATAAGTTTTGTCACGTATACGACCAATGATAAGATTCAGAAGGCAGTGTGAAGGCGGGGTGCAGCTGTCTTCATCTCAGCTGGTCCGCGCCCACTGCGCCCTGGGCTCCGTCTGCGTGCATCTTGCCGGCCCCCACGCTCACCAAGGCCGAACACAGCGCCAGGAGCACGCTCGTCACCGGCATCGACCACACCGTGTCCAGGTGGAGCGCGCAGCTGGCGCCCTCTACCCCCTCCAAATTACAAGTCAAGTCTGAAAGAACACAAAGCACTCTATACATTTAGAATACATTTTCAATCGACTTGAATGCAGTTGATGGTGTGAACAAGAGTGAATGCCACCAACACCATTGCCGTCTTGTCGTAAGTCAGACAGTAGAATACCCACAACTGATGACCATGTAGAGGAGACGGCCCAGGCCCTGCGTGAGCAGCGCGACGCCGGAGAGGGACGCGCCCACCGCCGTCGTCTTGTCGCAGCGCCGCACTGCGCGCAGGATCACCATGCCTTGCATCAACAGGGCCGCCGCTGTACAAACCGACAAATAAGTCAACCTTACAAACAAGGTGCGGTGTCTAGGGCCTCCGTGGTGTTCATTACTACCGTCAGGACAGTAGGCACCTACAGAGAGAGAGACGTCTCACCAGTGAGGGCCACGACCACTGTGAAGAATATCTGGTAGAAGGAGAACACGGTCCTGCAGTAGGGCAGCGTGCAGCTCCCGCGGATCGCCGCCTGCGATGTCTCACCACAGCTGCAGTTGCGGAACACCCTGCAGAATACAACATACATTACATTTTAAACATTCATTGAATAATCCCCCGACCGTCGACGCACAATTGTAAAGCTGATGTAATTGGATCACCGTGATGTTTATCTTTAGACTGTTATCTGTGAGTGATATTGACTGGAGTAAGGGAGATAGTTGCTTTTCTTACAGGAATCCTTTGAAGTCGTCGTAGTGTGCGCACCCGGCGCTGCACGGCGAGAAGTACGTGACGTCAGAGTCTAGCACGCACACCGGCGAGAACCCGTAACGCACCGACGAACACCTGACACACACACACACACACACACACACAAGTGTACAATGATATGACAACGTTACAAAAATTCAAGAACTCATAAAATGTCAACGTCTCATTATAGGTAAACCGCTTAAGTGACACATGATAAGACGCTAAGCGCCCCTGTACCGCGAGGGCGAGGACTCATTTAAGCGGTCGGTCTATAGTTATAGATATAAAACAAAATTAACTAAATGAAGGGCCAGGTCACCCATTTTGAATCCCAAAATGAAATTTTTCTCTCCATGACAGTTTCTTTTTCCACTATTTTGTCTGCGTTGCTTTCAAAAATCATCCGTAAGGGGACAAACCGAGGTCCCTACACATACCGCGACTAATTAAATCAAGGTCGGTGCACATGTGAAATTGATTTACGTGTCATTTTGCCAGGCTCGAAGATCGCCTGGCAAAGTTTACAAAACCGGCCTCTGATATAGGTATGAAAGGTTGTATTAACATCGATACATATTCTAAGGTGACGTACTTACTGGCAATGTTGGCTGCACTGCAAGCCCCCCTCCGCTCCCTCTATCGCCCTGGTCTCGCACTGCAGGCCCGCCAACACAGCGAAGAATACAGCCACGAAGACGGCCAGCACGCCGCCCACGCGGGACGCTGTGCTCGCCTTCACCCCGTCCGCACGGCCAGAAGAGAACCGCACACGGAATATCTGTGAACACAATAATACAACAACCACTATGTACTGTACAGTAGTCGCTGGTGCAGTGACGTCAGGTAGAATTTATCAACATAAGATCAGTTTTCATTCAGGCAAGACTTGGAGGGCAAATTTAAAATACATTTCATTTGAATTTTCACTCAATGCCCTCAATTAACCTAGCACACACATATATTCGCAATTTTGTGTCAGACCGTTGTACGTTAAGTGACTGGGTGATGGGTAGTAGTCAGGTTGCTGACTTACCATGACAAAGAATATGACGACCAGGGAGCGGAATATATCGCTGACCATCCTGGAGGCGCGCGGGTCCTGCCGCACAGACTCCACGTGGAAGCGTGCCTGAAACAACAACACGACCTCTGCATCACTCAACAATATACAATCACCTAGACATGTATACATCACATAATATAATCTGTTCAGGTCAAATAAGTATGAACCCTGTCATTGCACTCTAATGATAACTTATAATTGTAACCGAGCCCAACAACCTCTAAATTAAGAAGATAATATTATTAGGCCTTAATGGATGCAATGTGGATTAAGGATCCCATATAATAATTTATGAAATTCATGCAGAATAAGTTTTGGGCAAAAACATATTTCATTCCATGTCTCGACTTTTCCATAAGACATAGACATAACTAATCTAACCTAACATATCATTCAAATACTGTAGACAATTGAGTACCTGGACATAGGCTCCCTCGTAGCGGACGAATCCAAACAGTGCCACACTCAACAATGATATCGCTATGGTCTGCACCACCACCACTCTGTTCCGAAGCACGCGGCCCACTGTCGTGAAGAAGCCTGCACATGAGACAACGGATAGAGAGCTTCTTCAACAATCATCTAAGTACAGTGGACTATCATAATAGCCATTTGATGCAGAAGTGAGTATGAAGATATTTGGTATAAGAAAAGGACAAATGCTGCTTTTTATCTTGGTCCATTAAATTGCATGATAAAGAACTGGCTGCAAGAAAAGTATGATTTGGATACCCTTAAAATGTAGTTGTAGTAGTAGAGTGAGTGAAGAGAGCAAAGGTCTTCCCATCAACTACTATGGCAAAAAGCTACTTTCTGTGTGTTTGTATGTTTTCCTCTACAGGTTGCATTTATGAACTAATCTGGACGAAACTTGGTATATAGGTTAAACAAATTTTTATAATTTTTGATTGGAGCAGTATTTCCTCCAAAAAGTGGTAAAAAGGGGTTACTGGATATCTCCGACATATGATATCTGATTTTCATGCGGTTTCTTATTATTTGAAAGTTTAATTATGGAGTAGTGAAAAAGTACAAAATCTGAAAAGTCAGAAAAATCGAAACTACTAGCTAGGTAGCATGCACCCAATGACTGGTAGTAGCTTGAAATCTGGAGATAATGACATAAGCTGGCAGTACCAATCCAATACCAATTTATTGCTATTGCCATCTGGGTGACTTCATAAATATAGGGATATAGAGCATCTGGAACCATCTTCTCATTACAAAGCTTACTAAAATTGATTAATATGTTCTAGATGGCGCAACTACATCTTAGCATAAAACCTGCTAGTTTCTTTTCGAGAATTCTCAGTATAACTTCAATAAATTTATGATTGCATTATTCACCAGTATCCACATCATCTGGGATCTTCCTCCACTGCACCATCTTCTTGGGGAACAGTGTGAACAGGACGGCAAACATGAGAGTGAGCATGGCCAGGGAGAGGTGGGCCTCCCACCAGTCCTCCCGCAGAGCTCCGGGCTGCAGCCAGCTCTCCCCACTGAGCCCCAGCGACAGCCTTATGGAGATAAGGATACCTGCAATCATTCATCATGATAAGTGATAGCTAATGGTTATTCTACAAAAACAATTACAGTTTGTTAGTATGAATTAAAATAAATAAAATTCTAATTACATCAAAAACATTTTAACTGAGCACTCTGCACTCTGACTTCACAACCTTCAAGCCGTTCATTAGTGAAACTCGGAAGGTACTCTGATCGCAACTGGAACTTCTCACTGGAGACATGGTAAACTTGAAGAGGTACGCAATAACTTTGCCAAGCTCCGACAAGCTCAACAGTCAAGTTATCGTATATAAAAATCCGTAACAGAAGTGGGAATAACACAAAGACATTAACGACTTCATGTAGGAACTGTTCCTCGTGAACAAATACTAGGCCCGCATCGGAAAGATACACATATTAAATCCTGAAGGCTCCACACACAAAGTATAAAGTCCACCTTACAACTAAATAACATTTAATGAGAAAATATATACAAAATAATATAAATATCACAAAATAAATAACTTTATTTACATTTTACCGCATAATGTCACTTGAACGTCACTGTCAGTCTGTCAGCTGTCTCAGTATAATAAGGCAATGGTACAGAGCCATACAGCCTACTCTGAACTTCTTTCTCATTTTCTTTAAAAGGCACAAGGCCAAATCTTCTATTTTACTAATCGAAATTGGAAAAAAAATATACTTACCATAAAAATAAGGTCCGTTGTGAGGCTCGTGGTCGTCCAGGTAAGTGAGTCCATGTGCCCAGATGCTAACCCTGGTGAGAGCGCACAGCACGGACGTCAGTACGAGGAACACCGTGCGCGGGGTCGACGACGTGGTGACGTCATTATACGCTGATATCGTGTCTCCGCCGCAGAGTTCTGAAAGAAGAGGTCATTTAACAAGTTTACTAAAAGATTTGACGTCGCTGGAATGTGACGGTTCTCCCGCTTCGCCGCTCATCTCCCCGCGTTCGTCCTGTCGCCGCAGTACGGTTCGCACGCCGTACCCATGCGTCGCTGTGACGTCATCGACGCCAGGTATAAACTGCCACTTTAATTATTATTGGTTGGTTATAGCAACCACAGTAATACACACTTTATGAAAAATTTAAGTGTCTACCATATAATTACTGTTCACTAGATGATACATCCTTTTGACATACGGACGGACACTCAGGGGGTCAACACACGTTGGGTCCCCTTTTCGCACTGAAACCCTGTATGGAAAATCCATATTTAAAAAAAGTCTAAACATACAAATTTACTAATATTGGACATTTCTGTAATCGAATATCTGCGATTTTATTTAAATACGAGAAACATTTCTCAGTTTTGGTGCTAAACGTTATTATTTTTTAAACTATGGCATCTCGCCTTGGTATGGAAGGATGGAATCGTGCTCACACAGAAGCCGTGTCACATAAAAGACCAATATCGTACCACTTCAGAAACAAACCTACAGCCGGCGGACTGGTTTGCGTAAAGGGGAATGCTAGGACCAGCAAGCTGGCAGCCGCGGTGAGTGCGAGCCACGCGGACAGCGCCAGGTGTCTCCGGCCTCCACCCCACCACGCCACCAGGGCTCCCAGGATGAACTCCGCTCCTGCTGACCCCATGCTTACCCAATCTTTAACAAACAAAACAATTAAACGCTTAGTGTAACCGCCTCCGTGGCCTATAATGGCTAGGTACGCGCTTACTTACCTTGTCGTTACTTACCATCAGGTGACATGAAGGCTTTGCAAACCATAGCGAACACCCTTTCGTCATCAATCATCTTCAGCCGGGAAACCTTATACATACAACAGCTGTCAATCACATTGTGAGACTTGCCTCAGTTTGGGGCTGCCTCAGTTTACATTACGGGCTGAATGAAGCTGGCTCAATAACTACGACAACTAGGGCGTGTGAGGTCGGTTATGACCTTACAACCTACATAAGATAAGACGAAGAAGTCTCTAACCTTCAATGAGGGCTGACAGCCGCCCCGTGCCCGCATCCCTCCTGAGCAGCAGCAGCACGTTGGTCTCCAGGAGTAGGACGACGAGCAGGGTCCCCTGCAGGAACAGGTCGAACCTCTTGAGGACGAGGACGTACGTGCGCAGGAAGTACCATAGCTTGTGGAACACTGCAAGCGGAGGCCACATCCAACACCTATTAAACACTGGCTATGTTCCTATACCCCATAGTTTCATTTGCTTTTCTTTAACAGAACACGCTGTACTATATTGATGATTCGGAGTGAGCACGCTCTATTCTACAGCATTACAGTCATTTACCATCAGGTGAGAACACATTGTCATATTTAATCGCTTCGATCTACGAAATCAATATTGATATATGAAAACATCGCTAAACATCAAGTTAGACGTGTATCAATCCGCAAAATGCAGGTAAGACGTACCATAAACATTAGGTGATTGAGGACAACAGTCGGTGTCATGTCCAGACTCACAGAAAATGTCCTGCACGTCGCCGAGCGAGTCACTGACACGACTCCCCAGCTATTGGTAACACAGCGGGGTATAACAGGACAGACAGACCCTTGCACCGAGGATGTGCGGTCGCTGGTGACGTGCTCTAGACTTGCTTTCAGTGAGAGCACGCATCGTCAACATACCTATTAATACGCAATTCACAATCGCTTTTGGATATTATGCTTCTCAATATATTACTATATACAGTTCACTTCATCACAAGATACTTCGGGACCTTACAGAAACCACCCAGGCAAATTAATATAGCATTCTTTAACACGTACACGGTATCCAACTGGATACAAAAACTGTTAGATTTGCAGAGTGAGATGACGTTGTCAACTAATTTGAAAATTTGTTTGATTAAACAACCAAAGCTAGGGTGTTCTATTATATTAAACCATGAAGGTTTCAACACCTCCCTGTAATAGTTACACCCTGTAGCTATTTTAAAACAGACTATCAAAAAATAACTGTACACTACACTAACATTACAACATCCTGTACATACACAACAACCTGTATATACAATTATCCACCCTACTACTCACTCCAATGTTAATAACAACTAAATATGTACAAAGTATTAGAAAACTTTTGTACCTAGGTTAAGCCTAACATATTAACAAACTTACAATGTTTTAATCTAGGTAAAGGCTTTGTCAAAATGTCAGCAACCATGTTGTTAGTTGGAACGTACTCAAGGTTGAGCTCCTGCTGTGTCAGTGAGTCTCGTATGAAGTGGTGTCTGATGTCGATGTGCTTAGTGCGAGCATGGTACATGTTATTGGTAGTCAATTTCAATGCACTTTGGCTGTCAGAATGAATTGTGATAGGATGAGTGATGTCGAAAACTTCTTGTAATAGAGCTTTCAAGTAAATAGCTTCTTTACATGCTTCTCCCAGAGCCATATATTCTGCCTCAGTAGTTGAGAGAGCTACCGTTCTTTGTTTTCTTGCTTCCCAGGATATGGGAGCTCCACTCATTCTAAATATATATCCCGTATAGGAACGCCTATCAATACAGTTGCTACCATAGTCTGCATCTGCGTATCCTATGGGATAGTCTTCACCTTTCCTGTAGGTAAGCTTGAGGTGTTTAGAGGCTTTTAAGTACCTCAGTACTCTTTTAGCAGCTTTCCAGATAACCATCACGGGGAGGCATCCCCGTGATGGTTATTGTATTGACTCAGGTAAGAGACAGCATATGAGATGTCTGGTCTAGTACCGATTGCAATATACATCAGAGATCCGATAAGCTGCTGATACGGTAAATTAAACTTCTCAGCATCCATTTCAGGAAGTATAAGTTTCACACCAGGTTCCATAGGTGTTGAAACTGGAATAGCATCCTTCATGCCAAATTTATCAATAAGTTTCTCGATGTATTTCGTTTGATCGAGAGTGATATTGTCATTGTTCTGAACAACTCTCATTCCTAAACAGTCCTTTAGAAGACCAAGATCCTTCACAACAAACAAGCGTTTTAATTCACTTTTAAACTTCTGTTTCATACAGTCGTTGTTGCAAAGTAAGAAAAAATCATCAACGAATACTGCTACTACGAGGATATTATTTCCATCTCGTTTATAGTAGAGACAGTGTTCTGTTGCCGCTTGTGTGAGGGAAAGACTATTCATAGCTTCACAAACTTTTTTATTCCATTGTCGCGGTGCTTGCTTTAGGCCATAGAGCGATTTCTTAAGTAAGCACACTTTGCGGTCAGGATCAGTAGAAAAACCTTCGGGTTGTTCCATGTATATTTCTTCCTCTAGGACACCGTTGAGGAATGCTGTTTCCACGTCTAAGTGGTCTAGTTGCAAGCCTAATTTGGCTGCGTATGCTAGCAATAGCCTTATGGAAGAAAGTCTAGCTACTGGAGAGAAAGTTTCTCCATAATCAATGCCATAAACTTGTGTAAAGCCTTTGGCTACAAGTCTAGCTTTGTATTTTACAATTTCTCCATTGGTGTTCGTTTTTATTTTATATACCCATTTACTTTTGATAGTTTTTCTATCAGTCGGTCTATCGACTAGTGTCCAGGTTCCATGTTTCATTAGTGATTCATACTCAGCGTTCATAGCACCTAGCCAATCCTTTTTATGATAATCGTCTAGTGCTTGCTTATATGTCTCAGGCTCACAGTCAGTAGCAATAAGATTTGCATTTTCTGGAAATCTTACAGGCGGGTGCCGATCTCGTAGAGGATATCTTCGGTCCTCATCAGTATCTTCAGCGCCTTGTTCAGAATAACCTGGAGGTGATACTTCAGTATCATCTTGAGCATCAATAAAAACTTCTTGTGTTTCCACTTCAGGATATTCGATTGCTTGTGAATCTGAAACATCTTCATCATTCTGTTCTTGGGAGGATGACGGTTCAGGCTGAGAACACTGTGGTACAGGAACATGAACTTCAAATTGTCCGAGTGTATCGGTAGAATTCGTTGTGTTGGGTTCACAGAATTCGTTAACTACTTGTGGTCTGTTTTCAATGAAAACGACGTCCCTTGCAATTATAATTGCTTTTGGGTTCCGTATATCGACAAGACGATAACCTTTAGACTCGGTAGAATAGCCTACAAAAGTGCAGACTTGGGTCTTAGGTTCAAGTTTCGTGCGTTTTTCCTTAGGAACAAGCACATGAGCTTCACAACCAAAAACTCGTAAGTGAGATAGGTTCACCTTTTTACCAATCCATAGCTCTTCTGGGATTTTATTATTTAACGCCTGCGTGGGCGAAATATTTTTCAAGTATATAGCTGTATTTACAGCTTCACCCCAGTAGGCCTTAGGCAGGTGAGCGTCATGAAGCATGGCTCTTGCTTTCTCAATAACGGTTCGATTGACCCTTTCAGCAATTCCGTTTTGCTGAGGATTGTACGGAATTGACGTTTGATGAACAATTCCGTTCTCCTTTAGAAAGGTGGCCATATCGCGGTTTACAAACTCGCGACCGTTATCGGTACGTAAGGTTTTTATTTTACAATCAGTTTGATTTTCGACAAAGTGTTTGAATTCTACAAACTTTGAAAAAACTTCACTTTTTGACTTCAGTAAGTACCCAAACGTTTTACGAGTGAAGTCATCTGTGAAAGTTAGTAGGTATAGTGCTCCACCCCATGAATGGACACTCATAGGTCCACATAAGTCCGCATGGATCAATTCTAATTTATTATTAGACCTACTAGTAGAATTAACAAACGGCTTTTTTGCTAATTTACCTTTAAGGCAAGGAATGCAAACTTCTTCAAGTTTATCTGTGTAACATATTCCCGTATTTTTATTTTTCAATATGTTCATGGCTTTGCCGTTAAGGTGACCTAGGCGTTTATGCCATAGCAATGCGGACTTTTTGCAATTCGTTAAAAGAGCTTGAGTCTCAGTTTCAGCACAGTCGAGCTTATACATGCCTTTATAGTTGGAGGCAGTTGCTACAATGTTTCGTGAAACCTTGCATCCTTTCTGTTGTATTATTGAGGCACCTTTCTTAGAAAATAAAACTACAAACCCTTTTTGAACTAAATTACTTACTGATAGTAGATTCACAGCTAGTTTGGGAACATGTAGCACATCTGTGACTTTACTAATATTATGAGTAACATTAAGTCTCACAGTACCTTTACCTTCACTTAAAATCTGCTCATTATTCGCAACAGTAACAGGCTTGATTAAAGGGGTTAAATCCTGAAACCATTCGCTTCTGTTAGACATATGAGTAGTTGCGCCAGAATCTATGAACCAGTCATTGCTTGCACCTGTGGGAGAAACATGGAAACAAGATGAAAGTGTAATGTCTGAAGTGTAATTCGTAGTTGTGCTGTCAACCTTGACTACATTCTTAACATTATTCTTTTTACCTTTGTTTACACGTCTACATTGATCTACTACGTGACCTTTCTTTTTACAAAAAACACAGTAACGACACGATTTGTTTGATAATGAAACTAAAGCACTGCTAGTGTCACTATTCGATGCGCGACGCAAGTCTTCTTTCAGAAGCACTGAGGCGACGGAGTCTGTCGAGATTGCTGCTCCTGAGTTTTCAAGTGCCATCACCATAGGGTTATAGTCTTCTGTTAAACCGGCGAGCATTATCACACCAACAAATTTGTCGTCAACAGCTGCATTTATTTCCATAAGTTTCTGCTGTGTGTTTCTGATGTCACTTATGTAGAGTTCCATGGATTTGTGCATTGACAGATTCGTACTAAACAGTTTTTTAAGTAGGTTAAGTCTTCTTAGTAAGCCACAATCTGCGTATGTCTTCTGAAGTCGCGTCCACGTCTCGGCTGCTGATTTCGCTGACACGATGACGGGGTAAATATGTTCCTTGACTGATAGCGAAATTTTTGACTGAGCTCTTTCGTCTCGACGTTTGAAATCGGAGACTTCTCGCGAATACTCGTCGGGACGCTCAACACAATCCCACAACTCACAGTCTATTAGGAGCATTTTCATTGCGAACTTCCATGAAGTGTAGTTGATAGCCCCTTCTAGTTTTGTAATGGGCATTCCGCCCGTAGACACAGCCATTGTCTGGTTGCTTCGGCGAGAAGCGGAGGGTTCGCCTGTAGCTCCCGTGATCAGCTGCTGGTCTCTTTCCATATTTTAATATATTTAAATTATGGAGCGCAAAACTTAGGATAATAATTACATAATAATTATGGATTTTTAAAATCTGGGCCCATAACCTGTTAGATTTGCAGAGTGAGATGACGTTGTCAACTAATTTGAAAATCGATTAAACAACCAAAGCTAGGGTGTTCTATTATATTAAACCATGAAGGTTTCAACAAAAACAGGGTTTCCGTTGAGTCCCAAGTATCCAATAGGATGTATTGGCACTGAATTCTACAACATAAATAAACACACGCTAACAAAAATAACTAAAACACACAAATAGTCCATTATAAATAGATAAGTTGCAATGAATATTGGAGTGGACTTGAAGGACTGCATTTTGTTTTTCTATAGTGGATTGTAAAAGTACTAAATACAGATTGTTTAGAATCAATAACACTGGAAAAACCTGCCATGATGCTGCTGAGCAAATACGCAAATAGGTAACTATTCGTTAGCTTACCTGTTTTCCCTTCGAGTGGCAACATGCTCCTCTGGTTCCTTGTTCAGTATATAACAACTGCGAGCGAGCACGTGATTGCTTCCATTATAATTATCTGCAAGTTATCACTAATACCTTCATTTATCGCGCAGCCCTGGGGGAGATAGTGGCGCGGGAAGCGATTTAACAAATCCGTTTCAAATGACGATGATTATGGCATTACGTCGCATTATAATGAAGCGGAAGATGAGTTTTCTACACAGTTGTACACAATAGAAACATATAGCTCGATATTGAATTATTATAACTGACATATCCTTGACACGATCCAGTAACCGATATCTGCCTGTGTGAGCAGAGTTCGACAAGTCATAGATCGACGCATTACACTTTCTGTGAGAGGATTCAACACATAATCACCACGCTTATTAGGGGGGCTAGTGATCGCAGTAAGATGTTGTTTTCTGCTGCTCACCCAGATACTGAATAGTTGTCCCTTTGTCGCCTTTTATGACACCCACCCGATAACATGGACTCGCGCCCCGAGGACTCCGCGCGAGTCGCCTGAGCTTACATATTAATAACCTGACCTGAGTGATATTATAAGAGTTTCGTTGTATCATTGGATGTTCCAAAGAAATGCATGCGTGGTAAGGACTACTAGGTGTTGTTATGACGTGAACGATCGTTTCATGGTGTGACCAACGAGTACTGCGTTTAATTGTTAACGTTCGTCGATTTGTACATCCACGATTGGACTTACATCTGGAGTTCTCATTCAACATTTTATTATATTTAATGCTAATGTTATTAAATTATTAGGAAAATCTTCGACGTAACAACTGATCAAGAAATGTTGATATGATCAAGTCTATGGCCATCCGCATATTAAGCGACTAGTGGCGACGACTAAACGCGACCACTGTTGGCTCACTCCAGCCACAAGAAGCGACTACCAACCGCGACCACTCGAGCGCAGAACAAAATGTATGTCAAATCTTGTCCGCAACTTGTGCCGGCCACTAAACATTACCACCGATGGCCTGGCCGGTGGCATGCGGCTGGTTGAAGATCGATCTAACTTACCACCATTGACGACACCATAATACATGGACAGTGGAATTCTAAAACCAAGACCACATCGTACAAATATAACATTCCATGCATGACGCTCTAGATAGAAGTTTCATGGTTCTTGCTGCCGTGTTGCTGCCGTATTGCTACCAAACACCCAAATATAGATTCAGAAAAGAAAGATAAGATATATTGCAGGTTTTATTGCAACAAAAATATTGCTCGTGCAAACAATAAAATAAATTAACTTAAAAATGTATTGTGACAACGTGCTTCATCTTAATATAACTCAGTACAAATTTTAGGTTTCTTAACGATCAACATGACGTAATAATAAGGGATATGATGTATAGACCGACCGCTTAAATGAGTCCTCGATCGAGGATCGAGAGAGACGAGCGGGCGGCAGGACATTATGCGCGCCTGCCGCCCGCTCCTTTGACACGGTCACCGCGCGGGCGAGGACTCATTTAAGCGGTTTAGCGAACTCTAATCCCTTACACTGTTGACGAGTACCGTGACTTTTTGATTGTAATTGACGGTCATCACTTCGGCTAAAGTTAAAACGTTAACTACAATTAGTATGAGAGCTTTGTTTAAAGCCTTTGTTTTGTTTACGACTAAAGTAATTATTTATTGACAATTTATACAATCACACAAATTAAGAGTAGATGGGGCAGGAGCTACCAATAAAATTATAACTAAGTCTTATATGTAACAATCATCATCATAAATATATAACATCGAAAAATTTTAAACAAATATTACTTAGTTCTGTCCACGAAACTGCGGTTATAGTAATTACAAATTTATTTGGCCTACATTTGCTATTATCAACAAGGTTTTTGCAAGTATGGATAAAGAGATAATTCTCACATAAGCTTATTGAAATAATTACAAAAAGTTTGTGGTAATTCTCATAGGCGGTTAATTTCTTGATTTCTAAATACTGTTGTAGCCTTTATTTGTTGGGTTATTAAACTACTTTTCGGTTTCGCTTTCAGATTATTTCTTTATTTTCTGCATCATGCACCCCACTTATCTAAAAATTTGTTGGAGTTGACACTTCTGTGTCCCTTAGTTTTATTTTGATATTACTTCTAAAACTGCTATACTTGTATCCCAGTAGGCTTCGCCTCGAATACTCCGCTCCATTCGTAGTCTACTTCATAAAGATGTACCTATAGCTGTCATTTAACACATAATGGATCGGGGGTTGGGGGTCCTCAAGCAGCTCCCAGCATGTTCTTCTCGAGCCACGGCACGAACTGTGTGACCCTGGTGTACACGCCTGGGAAGCCGGGCTCCGCACACTTCTTGCCGTAGGACACCACGCCGATCTGGTAGAAGAATGTCTTGAAGTCTGACTTGTTCCACTGAAAACACATGATTCAATGTAAATTTCATAATCGGCTTCAAAAGTCCACTGTTGTACTTTGTACTTTTTGTAGGGCCACACTTGGCCGGCAGATTTCATTAGGATCACATTCCACTCGACGATAAGACAGAAAAAAGGTAGCGTCCTTACTCACGTAGAAGCATCGAGGTGAAGAACACTCACTACGTTATTATTGTAACTCGCTTGTACACTGGAGCTTGGCGGTCGACAAACATCACGGTGGCATCCAGCAATGCGTACGTGACTTATTCAAAATTTATCTCTATTTATTGATTGCTATGTATGGTACAGAGTAAGCGCAGGTATAAAGCAGTCAACAGTTCCCTTAGACTCAAAATAGACAACGAAATTCAACACCTAATAAGCGATCTTTTTAACTTTGCCTGATTTACCACACTTGTCTTACTATGTTTTCCTACAGAGACAATATACTGTGTTGTAAATGGTATGTACTGACAATGGGCTGCATGAGGGGCCCGCCGCTGTCTCCCTGGCACGCATCCTTGCCCCCCTTCTTGTACCCGGCGCACAGCACCCGCTGGTCGATCACCTGCGCCTTGTACGCGGAGAATGCCTGCGCGCAGAACTCGTTGCTGACCACCGGCAGCTGCAGAACCTGCAGGTGGCTGGCTGAGGGGCCCCCTGAACACACACAAATACAACATCTTCATTTTCATCAAGCAACGGGTGACTCAGACCGGTGAAAAAGAACCGCCCAAGTGCTTCATGTTCCCATGAATGACATTTTCTTCTAACCCAATACTCAGCACCGGGGCACGAAGCTGGATCCTTACAAGCCTTGCTCGTAACGAACTTCATTAGGGCTGAAGACTGGCCGTCATCTAAATCTGATCTTGATTATGGTTTATGACCTTGTTAGAGGAGAAAGCACTCTTGAAATTTTGGTTTCTAAAAATTACATACGATTGTAGTGATGAATTTTCCCATGGAGAAAGTATATGCGTTTCAATTGCACGTTCAAATGATTTTATGATGTTCCTTATAAAAAAGAGGATACGGAGGAATACTAACGGAACTGCGTGTCTCCCCAGCCCGCGATAATGGGGTTATAGTCTTCGAAGGTCAAAGCTCGCAGCTCGCTGGTCTTTGGAATGCAGATGGGCCTGATGAGGTCTGTGAAACAAAGCACAAATGACAAGTGGCAGGTGTGAACAACAAGGTAATACTTTCTTTATTAGACATGCATTCTTTATAGATCATGACTTACCCGTGAATTGTACGTCTTTCTCCAACAAGAGCAGGGCGATGTCGTTGGTAAGTGCCTTGGAGTCGTACCCCTCGTGCATCACCTGTTTCTTGATGACCACGTCGATAGGGAAGGCGCCCTCGTCCTCTCTAGACAGGTCCAGCTCTCCCAGGCGTACTAAATACCTGACACGTCAATAATATATCCGTGTTAGTATTTTTGAACGATTATTTAGTTATTTTTGCAAATTCCCTCCCTGAAAGATCCTCTAACCACAAACAATCCAGCCGCCATATTGAATATTATCTGACGTCATATAACTTGAATACAAAGCGCACGTGCCCAACCCACCCTCGTATGTCAACTGTTGTTTGATTGTCGTTTTATAAATGAAATCAATTCACAGCGGAATTCTGTTTCCGTAAAGCACAGGTCTTTGGTTATAAATACTCGTTACTTAGTTCTAGAACAAATGATTGTATATGATGTATTGTATATAGGTACGAGTCGCGAGTGGTACAACGCATTTAAAATCCTCATTACATACCTCTGTTTGTACCGAGGAAGACAATAAAACTGTTATTTATTACTATGATCAGGATAACATTCGAGATCTATTTTGCTGTCGGCCATAATGCAACTATAATAGGATAATAGGGTAAAATAACCTCGGGTGAAACAGTACATTAAATTGGCTAATATTCTATTTAACTATTTATATATGTGCATGTTCTTTGCTGTATCTGAATCCCTTTAAACGAGTGAACCCAATCATTATATCAGTAGCATTTTTGCCACGACTTTGCCTGCGTGGTTTGCAGAAATGCTTCCACGGGAACTTCTTCATTGACTGGTATAAAAATATGCCTCTCTGAATTTCTTCACGATGATTTGTTCCGTTGAGGTGCAAATTAGTAACAAGCACAATGGTTCTCATATTCGTGTGGTTCTACAGGGTCAGGGATCTCGAAAGAAGACTGTTTTGATGAATTTTACATGTTAGAAGATTCGTGGGTCTACGAGCTTATTGCGGTGACGATGACGCGAGTTCCATGTTTTTGTTCACCTAAAAAGTGCTCAACGCGCTTAAATAAGTTTTCACGTCAAAAATGAATATCTTAATTAGCTACTTATGTACAATGATTTGGAAATATGATTTTATTTGTCCAGGCACCTGTCCGCGCACAATATCGCAACATATCAAGATGATATGTAAATTGAAGGCAGAGTCAACATAATAGCTTAAAACTGGTTTTATTATGTAACATCGCAGACTAACTACTATTTATTTATAGTTTCGACCACAGCGGCTGGCTGGCTATCTACATCCATGCTAAAATATACTACAGGTAGGTCGCAAAACGTCAGTGTTATTGTGTTTTTCGTCTATATAACCTCAAAAAGCTGATGTTTCTAAAGGATCACACTTGTCACCTACAGCTATATTTCACATAGCATCCATCAGACAAAAATTTATATTTCATTATCATCATCAGCCAGGAAACGTCCACTGCTGGACATAGACCTCCTTCATGGCACGCCACATCGACCGATCCCTTGCCACCTGCATCCAGCGACTCCCCGCTACCTTAACCAGGTCATCGGTCTACCTAGTAGGGGGTTAGATTTACAAAAAATTATATTTATAAAAGGCAAAATATATTTGTTCAAATGGGTCCTTGATGCATTCCACAGAGGGTTTTGATGACGCGCGCAGGAGTTGTTTTCAGTACCCAGCCCGTGTTGGATGGGTGGCGCAAAGCGAGCTACAACCTCTGGTTGATGTAATACTTGCCGACTCGTGTTCGGCATTTTAAGTATTCGTAAATAACCGAGATAGTTCGTCCAAAAGATATATAAAGAAATCAGTGTAAATTTGCGTAAAGAATCGGTTGAGACGATGAAGATAGAAACCTAGGAGCATATAATCTTGCGTATAATCCACAAACTACTGCACGAAATTGTATGCAGGTTTCATAGTTGTATTTCTTGAAGTCTTATTTAATGCATGTTTCAATTTAATAATTAGTACATAATTCCCGTGCGGAGAATGTGCGGGGGCGGGCGGGGTATAAATTAATCTAACTGGAAGCAGATACCCGAAGCTTGAAGGTCTTCTTATAATAATACTAAATTAGTAGCAATGTTGAAACAATATGCATATGTCAGGAACATGAGTTTATCCGAGTGTCATTGTGTGTATCGTTCGAAGTTAACGAACTGAATGAATGAACGTTTGCTACTCACAGGTCCTTCTCGTGTCCGTGGATGCAGTGTGCCGCGGTGAGCACGTGCCTGGAGCTGACGAGGGAGCCCCCGCAGAGCCAGCTGACGCCCCCGCCACGACTCTTGTACCCCAGCAGCGCCATCCAGGGGAAGTCTCCTACCGAACAACACCAGGTTACTCATTAGCTTGAGCCTTCCATACAACGTCCTTATCGTCACTTGCCGCCAGGTCAGATAAAGGCCAAGTGCAAACCCATCATAGATAAAAAAACATGACGGCGAATAATCTGATTTATATATTGGGTGTCTTGTATCGTTGTCGTTCGCAGTAAACTGCATAACTCCACCGTTGAACATGAGCCTGCCTCCCTCATAGATTATCAGGCACTTTCCATGAGGGGACGATTGCAGTAAGATGTTGTAGTCACATAGGTAGATGCTGCGACCTGGTCGCGGTGAGTCGCTGTGGATGCAAGAGCCTTGGGACTGGCCATCTCCTTAACTATTTCCATTCGTCGCTTTTAACGACACTTAACGGTCAGTGTTATTGTTGTCGTCCCTACATGTATTTCCAAGTGGACCCCGATGGTGTCGCACGCTCACCTAGGGCCGCGTCGACGCCTCCAATGACTCTACTGAAGGATGCGTTGCTGAGCCCGCACACGGGGGGCTCGAGGAAGCTGGCGGTGTAGTCGGAGTGTGAGGGTGTCGGCGCTGGCGCTGACGTGCTCGGTGACGTCACCGGGGGCTGAGGCGACGACATAGGGATCCCTGGCCGGGGGCAGCACACCTGAACAACAATACGTTATACGAAGAATAAAGAATTACAGTTTTTATGTGCAAAGGTGCCCATGAAACGCTAGCTGCTTTAGCTTTTAGCTTCTAGCTTTTAACTCACTTTAAAAAAGGAAGAGGTTTGACGTGTATTTATATTTTTGTATGTTCACCGGTATCCTCGTCAGTTGTGAATTGATTATAAAATTCAGATGTCGCGATCTTTGAGAGAGTCCCGTGCCGTCGATTAGGAATCAACGGACCGCTAGCGACGTGGTATTAGAGAGATCGTTTTAATTATACTTTCTCAAAACGGAGTGAACGAAAAGCCAGCTTAATTAAACCAATATATACACTAAATCTTAATTTCGATTGCCCAAATCAGTAAATGAGTTCATAATCTCATTATTTACACCAAATCTGTATTTCGATTGCCCAAGTCTATAATATGATTACTACACACTTTGAGCAATTATATGCCTTAACAGTACTTCCGTCGTTGCCGTATGTTACTGATAGTTTCGTTACTTACAAATACAGCGTTTAGTTTCGCAGAAAAAAAGTAGGTTAGGACACATTGAAAGTTGAACTTATATTACTTTATCAAAAGCTGCATAAGACGTCACACTGCATCAAGAGATATCACATAACCGCAACGGGGCGCGGCAGGCAGGTCTCGAACACACGCGCTCAGCAATATACAATTTGTGCATTTAGCTCTTGTCTTTGTTCATTTTATTTTGCAGGAAAACATAGTGAGTTTATTTGTTGTTTTGTTGTTCCTTTGAAGGGCCGGAAAATGACAAAGGCTATTATTTATACCGATCGAGCAAGTATTGTAAGTAATTTATGAAGTCCACGCCGACGAGAGCTAGTTTGTAAATATGTTATTGGTATGACTGAAGAAGGACATATGTTTACCTGGTCGCTATTGCAACGAGTACAAATTCTTTCTTACTTTAGGGTTATTCCCCTCGAAGCCGCAGTGGGCCTTCCTGAGTGTCTGCACGACGGCTGGGTTGCTCCGGGACTGCTTCAGCAGCTCCACGTACGGCTCGCACTCGAGGATCGAAAGGCAGCTGCCGATCTCTCCGTCCACCGTGTCACAGGTTTCATCTGCGAGAAGTTACAAGAGTGTTTAAATAGCTAAGGTTTAGGGCTAAAATACCATTGCATCAAGAGGTTCTGGCTACAGAACTACATTTCGTGTTTTGAAGCCGTGCGGGTATTGTCCAAGGAGCATACCACGGCAGGAAGCAGCGTTCATTAACAATGAAGCCGTCATTCTGCGATCACCTATCTCTGCAAACGGGTAACTCTCAGCAGTGCTGCGACAGCAAACACAAATAGCAAATTCCATCAGGTCCTTGTTAGTTCAGCTGCCTACTTTTAAGTTACACTTTTGGGCCTTTATCTTATAAAACCCATACCCAACATTCAATTTACTGATCTGATTAATGATAACGATGAGATGATTCCAATAAATGTTTTCGCTTCTATAGCGTACACCAAATATTATGCGCAAAGCAGACTCTCGTGCAGTCATAAAAGCGTACATTAATTACTTAAAACATTCGCTTGCCAAATAATTGCATCAAAATATATCAGGAAACAGTATACGTGCTATGATATATACTTAGATAAGAAACCATTCGCAACGCAAATGTATATAAAGATCAAGGCGTCGAACTTGATCCGGACAGTAAGGTAGCGACAGACAAATATTTGCCAAGTGACCGTTGGCTTCGACGGTATTTTCGAATACGTATTAATTATAATAAATGATCGGATACATGCATTATGGATCCATTCTCAATGAACAATCATTCCAGATACATTGAATAACTCCATCGTATGGACTACAAACTTAATACGATACCGAAATATAACCAGGGACCATACATCCAGGGCACGTGCAATACACATTAACTGTCTCAA
This sequence comes from Carcina quercana, assembly GCA_910589575.2. Lineage (NCBI taxonomy): Eukaryota > Metazoa > Arthropoda > Insecta > Lepidoptera > Depressariidae > Carcina > Carcina quercana. The sequence continues at coordinate 23,552,758 of OU342426.1, read as the reverse complement.
CCAGCAAACAGTACGTCCACCACACAGTTTACATGCATTATTTACCCGGTATTAGTTATTGTTACATCCTATTCCTGTGACAATCATTTAGGATCCCAATTAGGTCTGCCTGAACAAGCAATCGTCTTAAGACTTACAATAACAAACAACATTAAACAAAGTAAACTTAGTACGAAGCACTTCCAACCCTGTGGACGTCACAGAATGAAACCTAAGGTTAATTGAAACAAAACATCAGATTCATCGTTTGTATTAAATACATGTTGTGATCACAGGGCACAAAGTATAGCAAAGCCGTTTGTCTTGAAGATCAACTAAGGCGGCCCGTGATCAGCAGTCAATCCTTACGGATGATAGAGTACAAGTAACACTAGATATATATACTATCGTAGACATAAACGTAGATATCTACGAGCATGTTAAAAAAGCGGCCAAGTGCGAGTCGGACTCGCGCTTGTACGGTTCCGTACCATTATTTATAAAAACGGCAAAAAATCATGTCTGTTGTATGTAAATAAAGTTAAAAGTAAATATTTGTTTTATTTTAATTTAATTATTTATTTTTAAAGTATATATAAAACCAAATATTCTGTGAATATTTCAAGCTGTTGCCGTTATCAATATGAAAAAAATTCGTTTGTGGTATTTGTTTTTTAGTATTTGTTGTTATAGCGGCAACAGAAATACATCATATGTGAAAATTAAAAAACTGTTTAACTATGACGGTTCATGAGATACAGCCTGGTGACAGACGGACGGACAGCGGACTTTTAGTAATAGGTTCCCGTTTTTATCCTTTGGTCACGGAACCCTAAAACGCCGAAGTCTAATGCATCCTTGACGAAGCGGTCGGTGGTGTCGGAGTGGTCACAGAGATTCAGTTCACGTATGTATGCATTTATTGTCACCAGCGGCAACCTGGCGACCTCGCCTCGACCGACCTCATACTAGACATATAACGATTTGTTTGTAGTGATGTCATTTGTTGAGGATGCGATATAGCAAATCGCCTAGATAATAGTGTGGTTTCAATTGGTCTTGAAAACACGTTAAAATATTTAAACTCAAGGAAACTACTCGTTCCTGTCGTATATGAGGATTTGATTAAATAAAGCAGTAAAGGATCATAAAAAAATGTAGCGAATGCAAGAGATTGAATACCAAAATTAGTTGATGGGTTTCTGGAGAGAAAATTTCCTCTCTCTAAGGCCATAACGATCTAGTAGTTGTTGAATCACCGCGCTATTCGGTGACAATGACATTGAAGTTTTTTAAACGTCGGGCTATTATCGCAGCGCGGTGTTGAAAAAAGTAGTTTAATTTGCATAAAATAAAGTTTGTACTTGTATGTAAAACTGGTTGAATAAACTGTGTTGTTGATAGTTTCTATCAACCGATGCGATCTACAAGAATCTATCGGGAAATGTCCAATCACACCAATCAACGGTAGCAACAGCCCCAACTAGTAGTGCTCAGTTGAAATATTCGAAAACATTAATTTTATTTTGTTATTATGCAAGTATACAATCCAGAACCTGGAACAACTTTAAAGGGTTTAGCATTAATTGTTTTGTCACTTTCGCCGTCCCATGGTAGACAAGTGAACTCAAGGATATAATTTGAATCAATCTTTATTTGTTTCTAAAATCTTTTGAAAATCTTTTTCGTTAGTTTACCTTAAATTTTTTATGGTATAATCAACAATAGGAACAAAACAATAGATTTACACGAGCGTGTAATTGTTAATTGTTGATACGGGTTATGAAGATTTGGTGTATCGAATCTCAACCCATATCAAGCACTCATGGTCTGTACACAAACTATAAAATATGTAAGTGTGTAAAATATTTTATACGGTTACAGTTGCATCTACACAAATTCATGCTGAATTCAATGTTAATGTATTGGCATGCAGACGATTCCATTCCATAATAATTAGTCCCACATCCCTTTACCTGTTAAGTATCAAAAGTATTATTACGGAACGATGCTGAACCGAAGTTAAAGCTGTTCCTGGAATCTGATACTGGAACTGGTGTCAGAGCCGGCAGTTTCTCGCTGGTTTCCTGAGCGGGAGGTGACTGCGTGGCCAGCTGTGATACGGTGAAACCTCCTGGCTCAGACGTTGGAACGGGATTCGATGATGGGAAGTCAGATTGGGATGGAATAGGCTTGTAAAATCCAGCGTTAGGCGATTCATTGGGGACCGGCGTTAGTTCCGGCAGATGAGTAGTCGCCGGCGCAAGCGGCGGTTCCACAATGTCATGCAGTGTTTCTTTCTCTGGGAATTTAACACCGTTTGGTTCTTCTGTAGCGTCTGCGTTTCTATCACCGTAGCTTGGTGTGTCATTCGGGGCTTTACTGTCTGAATCGACGTGCTGCGGTGCTGGCTTCTCAAATGATGTGTGAGGATCTTCAACTACTATCGGATTATTATTGAAACCGTTCGAGGCGCCGGGAGATTCAGGTTCTTCTGGGAACTGAACCGGCATTAAAGGTTCGTCGTTATTTTGAGGCACATAACTGCCTGGATTTACTGGGTAGTTCTGAGGTCCGTTATAGTCCTGGTCAGGTCTTGAGTTGTGATCGTTCGGGACGTTGCTTATACCTGGGCTGTTGGTGAACGGGTACATGTGACTGGGGCTATGCGTTTGATGATCTGGCATCATGTGAATGATGCCTGTGAGCCTACTGGAGATTTTCTTCGGAGTGTTGAGTACATTTTTAACGAAGTCCAGAGGCGTGCCATACCGCCGCTCCTCTCCGCCGCCTCCGAAGAACCCTGAGATGCGAGGGTGCGATCATAGAACAAGTCACATAACACACACATGTTTGAAAACACGGACATGCAAAATAATGAACCGCACCCACTCGAACATAACATGTCCATACGTTGTACAGATTGACGCTCTATCGAAATAACAAAATTAGAGGTAATCCCGTAATGGCGTTGCTTATTATGATTTTCCTCCATTTTTTGCGAGTTTGTCGTTTACGAGCGAGGTGAGGCGAGCGTGACTCAATGTACCGACGTAACACAAAACCTGTTCTTTAGTTTTTGTTTGAGCTGAAGGAAGTTTTGATCATTGACTTCTGTAAGTGGTATACGTTATGTTTTAACTTTTAATCAAAGACAGAAGAAGAAGAAACAGTTCGCAATCAACTCTCGACACTAAATAATAATATCAATTAATTTCCGACCTAAATCATTAGAACGCACTAAAGTACGAGTATATTCTTAATCACCGCACTACGAAAAAATTTCTCTCTATATTTGTCTATTTTAGTTTAATGAAAATCCGTTTGTAGTTAGATAGGTATAAGGTATGTGATTGTCCATCGTGTTCATGTAATCTTTTGTTAGTTGCTATCGACATTTGAAAACTGGAGCAATTTTAGTACCGAATCCGAAAGATCCAGTTGTATCCCAACTGTTGAGGCAACTTCCCAGCTGTTGTCATAATTGTCACGCCCAGTACTTCCATTTCCGCATATTGTACTTTTACGTTTATTTCGTCTGATCTGTGTCAATTGCCCGCAGCTTCATATGCGTTGACTTTTAAATTATCACATGGGAAATAGATGTCTACAATAAAAAAGTCAGTGACCCTCCGGCCTATAGAGTCCTGCTGCTTGAAACAAAATCAAATCAAGACACCGAAACATACGGCATTCACGTAGAAATACAATACTTAGTCCGGGATCGTTTCCTAGCGTGGGCTATCTACCGGTACTCGGTTAGGGAATTTTCTATTTTCTCCTGGTCAGGTACCATAGTCTGCCGCGGAACATCGGTGTTACTATCACTGTTGATCCGATATGAAAGGTAGCTAGAAACTATTGTGTACGTTTCTTTTCGTGGTGGAGAACCCTTGGTGCGCGAGTCCGACTCGCACCTGATCGGTTTTTGTATGTCATAGCATAGACTAGTATAGCTTGTCAGTGTCATTATCAAGTTGGTGCTATTTGCAGAGAAATAGTAATGTGACGCAGCGCTCGTCACTGGGGTTCCCCGTTTTTGGTTTTTGGTATCGAAACTAATTTGATGATATAGAGATATGCAAGACAATAAACATAGTATGTACTATACGAGTAGATACTTATAAAGTCACCTCCGCGAGAATCTACGCAAAATAGCGACTATATATTCAAACCTGTGGCTGTTTCAAAAGTTATATAAAACTTACGTGGAATTGTCTGAAAGTTAAGGCATATATCTACCTAGTATCTGGTCCACCGTTCGAAGGCTCAAAGTTTATTGGCCGAAAGTAAAACTTTCTTTTTAATTTGGTTCAAAAAAGTTTAACGACGCTTAAAATTACCGACCATATTCTGACAACTGATTCTGAAAACTTGAAAACACGCGTTTTCCTAAACGTAACACTAATTTTTCGCGCGCGAAGACGACGATTTGGATGATAGACCAACAAAACTGAGGATGAATTGATGGGAATCCATGAAACAATTTGGCCACGAGAATAAATAAAAAATAAATAAATAAATAAAAATAAAGGAAATAACAGATAGCTTTATATATCAACCTATGTCTCTGTTGTCAATGATGTCTTATTTAAGCTTGTTCCTATTTATTTCCAGGAGATTTTTCATGTGGTTAAATAATTTATTTCCCGAACCGTCCGTGACTGGCATGTAAAGAAGCGTCACGTGCCTAGCGTTGAGATTATGTCTCTCATTACTCTTGACCCAATAATGTCCAATGGCCCAGTTATTACATCTCAACAACTGATAAATACGTATCATGTATACGAGATTCCATTTGAAAATAAACTATTTATGATAGAATACATATTTCAAGAACGTTAATTTCTTCATATTGGTCCGGATCATGGCTCTTGTTACCGTAGAAAATCTCAAATCGTCGGTACCATAGTAACCAAACCGGCCCTTTAACTATTCCTATATGACCTTATTTGAAAGTTATATGTTCTCCTTAAAGTTTGCTTCTAAATAGTCTTATGAAGCCTCCATAGTGTACTGCAAAGAACGACCTATCTATCAGGACCATGTCATAATCGTAATGCATAAGGTTGATGATCGCAACAAGGCTAATAAGCCATAGGGTGGAGACATGCCGACGTAAAAAGTGAAAAAAACTGCAAAACAAACGTTCAAAGCTTTTCAACCTTTCATTCATTCCCTCATAAGATTTACCTTGACGTGGTCTCAGCGAGGACTACGAGATTGTCAGATCTTACGCTGCCACTTCAGTTTGCATATCCGATACCTACGCTTGTCAGTGACTTGAGGCCTCTAACGAATTTCATATGACGTACGATACAACGCTGATATCGGCCGTAGTCCGGTAGTGTTATATACTATTAACACTGTGCAATGTACTACATTATTCATATGTATGTAATTTCTTAATCGTGTCGTCAAGGTTGGATTTCGCAGCCGCACGCAACGAAAAATGTAAATTTTGATTAAAATTATGAAACCTAGGCTATTTTCACCGAATCTATAAATCACCGCATATTAATAGAACACTGAGTTTGTGTATTTTTTGACTAAGAATAATCAAGATTTTTATTTTATGTTTTGAATGTTGCCCCAAATGACAACTGTTCATAATTTGTCAACTAGTTGAGCAATGTACCAGTCTTTACAAATTTAATTTAAATTATTATGTGCTGTAATGTATAGCTTTCCTATTACTTAGTGATTTATTTTACAACGTCTTGAATATGGCACACACACATAACAGTTAAACTAGGTACAATATTAGCCACGGGTGATTGGTTCGCCTGCGCCTGCGCCGCTACCACCAATTCCAACAGATAAAACTAATTAAGTTACTTTTTTCTTTCTTTTTAATCAGCGATGCTCATTTATAACCTAATTTGTGCAATTAATTAATACGTTAATACGACGTGTTAAGCAGGCTTACCGTAAAGGACCCACCACGTTGTGTTCGCTTTATATTCAAAATAAACTGACTTGTTAATGAGTATTACAAATGAATCTATCGAATCATGTTCCTCCAAATACTTCGTTTTTTATTGATTCTAGACAACGCGTTGCATCTTCATACTTCATTGCACAATCCGTGACTCCAGCCGACCGACTACGACTGTAATTGACCATAAATCTTCGAAATGTTGTTTAAAGATCATTAAACATTTATCCAAGGATCCGGGTTGAACGTCAAAACTCAATACCGCACAATAATAATTCAACGAAGCTTCGAAAGGGTTATTAGCAATTATATTACATTAAATACCTCCAAGCACCAAGCACAGACTTACCGAACTGTCCAAGCACAGCACAAAAACTACACAACAAGATGAATGCACTTAAATTTGCAGCCATCGCGTCTACGACCGGCGCGCGCGCGTTTTTAGCTAAAACTGAGTCCTCGAAACAGATTGACGATTTTTTCCGTAGGATCGCGTGGCTGGCGACCCGTGCCCCGTGCGTGGCTTGTGTAGAGGCGGGCAGTGGTCAAGTGCAGGCGATCTTGGCCGACATTGTAATATGAAGGTGCCGCGACGCGAGAGACGTCACTGCAGCGAGCGGATGTTGGACGTCACACTACAGCCACCTTCATTTCATTTTCATCGGCAAATATAATTCCTTTTTCAAATTGTTAAAAAGGAAGTAGTCACTAGGAGCCAAGTATCGATTATAGGGTGGTCAATTTCCGAGAAACTCGTGTGGTTGAGGCATGTTAACATTTTTGTTACCCAACGCGCACTGACGACGGAACACCATCCTGCATCATTGTCTTTAAATTATTTTTGAATATTCTAGATCGTTTGAAAGTATTCTGGACGATGACAGACCATTTTACACCATTTCAGAAAGTATTGATGTAATTAGATTATTTAAGAACATTCTATATTTTAGTAAAGTCCACATGTGTTAGAAAAGGACACAAATATATTATTCCAAATTTTCGCCACCAAAAACCATTAACTCAGAACCGTGACCGCACTTCTTTATTCGCTGCTGGAGACCACAACAGAGAGTGGGTGGCAGTTTCTGGTCACAAAGAAAACCCGGCTTCGCGCACTCTCACTTGCTCATATACATATACTGTATACATTGCTTTGGTGGGGTAATATTAGTTTGTTTGTTCAATACAACAAGGTACGGTATAGGATAACCTCCACATACATACATACATACATACATACGAAGCAGGTCTATCTATCGTAGGATCCGGTGCGTCATCCCGCAGCCTCGCGCGCCGCGGAGACATTCATCAACCAAATACTTCAATTATTATCCGTGAATAATTCCATATCAATATGTCCGGTGTTCTGGGAAGCCCGCTCCAGTTCGTGAGAGGTGCTGGGTGCATACGTCACTAGCAACCTTCTAGCAACTTTGGTTGCTATTCATTAGTCCCTAATCAGTAAAAACCACTGAATACTTACAAAGATCCCTGTGCACGGTCATGTTTTGTTTATTCTCTACTGTCAGGCGGCCGTGTATGTCAAATAACTAGATTAGTACTATTAATTATTCTGAACAGTGAACAAAAGCGAAGAAAAGGAAACCAGACTAGTGGTGTCAGTAGTGAGAGACGGGGGTCAGTGGTAACAAATGAATGACTCTGTGCTGTGAACTCAATTACGGACTCAGTGCAGGAGACCCAGGACCCTACTCAGGGGCCCGTTCTATCCAAAAGGTGGTTTGGACTTGCAACCAATAAACACCAAGGAATCATGTTTCTTTCAATCCCGAATCCCCAGCTCGTAACTATTTATTGTTAAGCCGAGATATAAAATTATTTATGATATTTTTTCCAATAGTTCCTACACTATTCAGATTCAGTGACTTCCATAATATTTTATAAAATAATTTTCAATAATAAGTTGTCATGATGGTTGAACGGGATGATCTCGTTGATGTCTAATATATAGCGAAAACGGCAGTCGCTGAAGACAGTCTCTAATACCAAAATCTCCGAACAATTTCACGATATCTGCTATTTCCTCTTACACACTTAATACCTTAGATTTACCTTATATTTTAGAACATACTTTGTGACAATGTTTATTAATGAAAGCGATGAAAACAAAAAACAAACAAACATTTAATTAAATCAAACAATATTACCATTCATACGATGGTACATTATTTTTCATGCTCAATCTTTTGGTGCCTTATACTGTTTTTAACACAGGGACGTGTGCAGTTTACATATCAAGTTCAAAAGTAAATAAACAAGAGAATTACAGTTACAATGGTTACAAAGTAGAGTTTCGTTGTTCTGTCGACGTCACGACAACATCTGGGAATAGTGCTTTGACATAAAGTCAAGAGAATACATAACCGCCTTCGTTGTTTAGTGGCTCTACCGTTGAAATCATAATTCGGAGGTTGCGAGTTCGGATCCCAATGTGAGGTGTGTCTGGTTTGGTACCCGGTTTAGTTGGCGGTAGGGATTACCTACCGCCATGTTACCCACTGCCACCAACGGCAACTGAGATACACATATACGAGAGGCTTCTGTTCGAGCACGCTTTAAATAAACAAGAACAGCTAAACGAATAATAATACCTGTTATCTTCTGCGCCCTCCTGTGTCCCCCCTTCTTGCCCCTCTTCACCACCACCTTGTACTTGTGGTTGACGGTGTACACCTGGCCGGGCGCGTACCCCTTGTACCCCGGCACGCTCATATTGTACACGTTCACTCTCTTCAGGCCGTATGTGGGGTACCCATGGGTGCCCGTGTGTATCTGGTACCCGTAGCTAGTCCCCTGGCCATGGTGGCCGTAGCTAGGGTATTGGTACCCGTGCGTAGGAGTCTGGTGTCCGTAGGACGGGGTACAGGGGCTAGCTGCGTGGGTAGTCGGGGTGTATTTCTTGTCGTAACTGTACGTGTGGCCGTAGAGACAGTCCGGATAGTGCCCCCCGTGGTGACCGTCGTGGTACCCGTGCCCGAATAGATTGTGGAACAGAGCGTCCAGGGCCTCGTAGTACTCGGGAGACGGCGTCGGAGTCGGGGGCTTGTATATCAGAGGCGTCTTCAGACACTTATTGTGGTTCTGAGCGAGGATCAGCAAAACAGGAAAACTTTGTATCAGGCTGCATATCGTACTTTCTCGGATCGTCATTTTGCCACGTTTTACCGAAACTCACGTCGGCGATGCACTGACTGTAGAGCGGGAAATTGGGACGAAACTGGGTTATCTTGAAAATCTACTTTTTTGGAAATGTGTAATGATGTGATGAAACCTAACCCGTGTATTGTGTGCGGCAGCATCCGTGATGCAACGTGCGATTCGACATCAGAATAAACGTAATTTGTGCTTAATGACCCGACGAGCTCGACCGAAACCAGTTTGGGATTATTGAATATAGAAAACGGCCTTCATTGAATACATCAAATTTCGTCTTTGTTCTTGTTATTTAAAAATTTCGGTCAACATGCTGCTGGATGGACTCAATGTTGCTTACTGTTAAATGATCTTCTTTAAGTTTTGAGCATCGCGATCAATCTACCAAAAGAAACTGTAACATCAATACCTACAATAAGTTGTAGTCGACGCAACTAAAACTCTGATGTATACATTTAAACAATCATTTAATAATATTTAATTTCATACAGTTACATAAGTTATGGCTGACAATGGTGAAATCATATCTTAGTTATAAAGAATTTGCTGAGTATGTACAATATTTTTATTTCGTGGTTAAACAGTAAAATTGAATGGACGACAAAACCAAGTGTCTCAGAGGACATTTAGGTCGTGGAGGAAAAGACTGGTATCTTCAAACGACTTTTAATTAATTTTGTTACAATCACGTTTTTTGCGGTTCTTGAAGTGAAGAAGTAAAGTGACATTGACAGTTGAGCGTGACGTCACACGCCGTGTACTGCAGCGCGCTGTAGCAGCAGAAGTAATCATTCACACTCGTCATTTGTGTTTAGGTTTGTGCGAAATACTCTTTAGAAAGAAAGTAACGTTAGGGGACTATAATTTCACACATACTCGTAGTCTACATTTAAACATAAATTCCTATTCCTGTCATTAACTATAAAATCGTATTTGTTACAACTCAATTCAATCATTTTATTGCTTCATGTAGTGTATATACAAATGATCCCTCACTGGAGTACATTCTAGCAGTAAATGACTGTAGAAGCATATGACTGTATTTACAAACTTTTATATATCTATAAGATAACCTTTCGAATTTTTCATTTCTTTGCATTTTTACCTTTAATGAAAAAAGAAACAAATATTTTGTTAACACACACAAAGGCAACAAGCGATCCGTGGACGGAGCTAAGGCCCTGAATATATTTTTTTTATTTAAATGATATCCGATTACCAGTCTGTCCAGTATCAGCTCTATGTTAACTTTCAGAAATAAGTATTTTTTGCGACATTTGTTGTCGTGTGATCTTACAGTATATTATACACCTAGGAGATAAAGCAATGTCTTTCGCACGAGTAATTAAGTAGTTTCATGCTCGTATAAGACGAAGACAGCTTTAGCCCCGAGACTTCTTCATTCCACAGCCAAATATTGTAACACAATAAGTTATAATGTAATCTCTGCAGTCTTACTATCCACACAAATACATTTAACATATTGTCATAATCCAGTGTCGATTTCACATATGTAAAACAGATACTAAGGAATTTCTTTCAAATGTATAATTTGGCCTTCATCTCACCTAAGTGACGATAAGGCCGTTGGATGGTGCGCGGGCGCACCCAGAAGCCTCAACCTAATGAGGCGCTGGCTCTGCTAATTAACTTTATTATTTTATACAAAAAATTCTAATATAACTGGAAATTGCATCGCACTGCTTACCACTAAAACATGCTGAACTTGAAAGTCTTCAAATCCTTATTATTTTCGTCTACGAGTAAGTCGGGATGCAATGATTGTACCTGCATCTGAACGAGTGTTAAATTAGACCACCTTGATAGCGACTGGCTTCCCTTGTGGCGAATGAAACCGTCACTGAAGGTTCTCATGATTGAAGAAACCAGGGGACGGCTCGTTCATCATGTACTATTTGTCGTAACTAGTGGTCGTTGAGAGATCGAAATTCATCCGAAAAATGTTATCATTGTGCACTCCTTCTCTATATAAACTGTGTGCGAAATGTCCCACTCCTCCGGCCGCGATATTTTCGTAAAAAGGGGTACATAGTTTTTGCCGATAGGAGGAGCAAGCCTCGAGGAATGTCACTATATATTTTGATACAAAATATTGACATTTGTCACGCGCCTTACATTTCGGTTCCTATTGATTTCTTTTTCAATAAATTTAAACACAAAGAAATGAAACCATACTTTCTTATGACTACATGAACATTTTATAATACTAAATAATGCTAAAAATAGGTTCTTATATTACTAGAAATCCCTGGCTTTGCCTGATCTCTTCGGGCTTTATAAAAGTAATTACATATACTTAGGTACACAATTTGTTAAATAGCTACAAATATTTTGTTTACCTACAAATTGATCAAATCATAAATCGAACGAATCTGATCTGAGTTTTCGTTATGGAATGTTTAACGAGAACTTTCTTGGTAGATTGGGCATTCAATGAATGTATTATACCTACAACAATAATTTTAACAACTTCATAGTTCACAGAACGGCCGCTGGTTGTGCAGAAGCTAAGGTGTGTTGGTGCAGTCAGTTGGAGTGGTTCCTGGCAGGGTGGGGCGGGAGGGGCGGCGGCTGCAACGCGGGGTTAGCGACCGCTATGATACTGTCCCCTCGAGCGGCCACCACTTGTGGTCGGCTCTCCTCCGTGTCCTGAAAACGAGGAACAATAGTTGTTGTCTTGTTGTATTTGAAACAAATACATCACATAATTTTTAATATACAATTTAAAAACACACTTATATTTTGTCGCAATACTCATGAATCCAAGAATATCAGTTGTTATATTGTCAGAATACCAGGTTTGCCAGAATATCAAGTTTGTCATGATACCAGGTGTGTTTGTCAGGATACAAGCGTGCTTGTGCCGCGAGTCTCACCGGCGGCGGAGTACTGGTGCTGGAGTATGAGCACCTGGAGTCCGCGTCGTCGCTCTCCGTCTTCACTGCTCCCCACCAGGTGTTGTGGGCGCGGGCTCCCTCGGGACTGGCTCGCATGGCTCCCTCTTCATCCTGGACACACAAATACGCATCACCACCGTGATTCGACCGGGTGTCATGTGGTGCGTGCGAGCTGTGAGGGGAAGCCTTTGTCCAGCAGTGGACAGGCAAGCCTATGATAACGATCAGCCGGATGTTCATTTTCTTGCATCTCACATATTTTGTCAAGAGACAAGGTCGCGTTCGACCACAATGACATCTGGAGTTGAGTGATGATGTGGTAGAGAATGGTCATCTCCCATTGTCTCGGTAGATATGTATGTATCACTTATCAACGCCCAGTTTATTAACACTACATAACCACCTCTTCCCTTTACTTGTTCCGTAATTGCGGTATTGTGGTCAGCCCCCGTGTGTTTTCTACCACTCTAGGCGAGACATAGGTAGTTTAAAAATATTTACATAAAAATTTAGCGGTCCCGAGGTACTTATGATGTGCTAACGTAAAAGATTTCTGTCAAGCTTAATTCGAGGAAGAAAAAACATTAAAATTTGACACAATTAAATAATGTTTTCGTAAACTTTAGTTTTCAAAAAGATTACTTAATTACGTCACAATTTGCCAACATTCTCATTATAAATGTGTGCAAGAAACATGCGAGTGCGAGAGACAAGAATATGGTGGTTTTAGATACTTGTTTTGTGATATTCAAGTAAGTTATATCTCTTAGTGACAGTTTTATGTTCTTTATCATATTAATTAATTGTAATAATTGTTTAATATTGAACCTATACGCCCTTACCTCGACCTAATCTTGCCCAACAAATAATGCATGTCAAGTTAAATACTTTAAAGTTAAGTGTCTAAAATCACAGATTCTTGTCCACTTGAAAATAAAATACAAGCCGTAATTTATTTATATAAATTGTCTACAAATTTAAATTACTTATCACTATGTCACTTACAAAGCACCAGTTTTATTTTATACTTTTATTATCATGCGCTAAACTAATAAATAATAATTTTGCTACTCACCAATTTTCGTTAGCCAAAGAGTTAGCCTAAAGCAAAAGTTAAATCTACTATGCATAAGGTTGTAAATAAATTGAAGTATAGAACTCGCCAAGACTGTACTCATGGAATAACTGTCTCCAAAGATTTACAATAAATGTATGTAGGTATCGCAATTTAATATTTGTACCGTGAGATCGTGAGCGACAGTACCGTAGCCAAAGGTTGTTGCTCATTTATGAGACCCATGAGACAAGATCAATTTATACACTTCTAATCTGACTGCAATATTTTTTTTACATTTCGGCGCGGACTTATATGTCTTCAACCAAAACATATTCTCCATTTCTAATTCTAACAACATGCATCTTTACAGAAGATTACATTCGTCATTTCAGACATTTTAACCTGATTTAGTTTTTCATTCGGCAGCTGCTGTTAGAGCAGAAAGTACAGACTTGTGAGCTGCATCGTGATAAATTTCATGAGAAATACCTAAAAATTTCGTAAATGCGTGTTTTATGGGATCTGAATTAAAAACTAAATGTATCTTAACTGAATTTCTAGGAATTGTTCAGTTGCCAACTTACCTGGTACACGAAACTACCAAGACATGGTAGGAGCAAAGCTCAAAAGCAAGCCTAGAGCCGAATGTTAAGTTGTAACAATACCTGGCAAGTGTCAAGTGCAATTATACTCAAGTAGTTTAAGATATTAAAAAAGCACGTATATTGCTTGCATTGTGCATGTGCATTCGATATTAGTTAATGTCAATTAAATACCCCTGCGACCAAAGCCAGAGATACCTTCTTACAAGAAGTATGTGCCCACGGCAAATCTTACAGGATACCTATTCTGCTGTAGAAGTCAAGTCTTGGTAGAACTAATTTTCTAAGAGGATTGTAAAGGAATGAGAAAATGCTATGCGATAAAGAGATTCTTTTCGTTCTACCATTTACAGTCGGATAGCACACGGTGGTAAAAGGTATACTACAATCATTTTCAGACATTAATATTTCAATTCAATAAACTAAGTTTATAGCTTATATTACGAGTAACTAAAACTTTCCAAACGAAGCAGAGGGACAGGGAATGAAAACGAGAAATTAAATATAGGTAGTTTGAACGAATACAAGTGTTAATATACAAACATGCTACTAATAATATCTGATTGTAAGTTTCTATCAGGCGAGGTTCTAATACAAACAAGAACTTTATTTGTATTTCTGTAGGTATTATTTATCAATTTTCAAAGCGTAGGATAAACTGTCCAGTACGCAAGACTTTCTTCTTGACATCCATAAATTCTTAATCTTTTGCCTATTCTTGAAAATTGTCCAAATTCTGTCCGGCCTGACATGCATGTCAGACTCAATAAGCCGTCCCTAAAACCACGACGGGAGGCACATTGCTCCTGGCTTTGGTCAGCGTGTACCCTAAGTATACCAAGTAGGGTTAGGGAGTTAGTGTCGGTCTGTCTAGCCAGCTAGACCGGCTAGGCCAGCCGGCGAGGTCTAGTCGGTGAGGTCTACGTGTGTGGTGACCTGCCGCGGCCGCTTGCTTGACGTGGGGCCGTCATCCTCGTCCCCCGCCCGCTCCTCCGTGGACGACGATGCTGGCGGCAAGCTGCAGTCAGAAATAATAACTACCATTTAGCGTCTCAGCGGCACAAACAATCATGTTGAAATGGAGATGGGCGAAGGATAATTTCTATCCCGGTACATTGAGCAGTTTCCGCAGGATGATCTCGATAGTTGAGTCACTGACTGTTTGCTTATCACCCATTGTATTAACACTCACGTTTGTACTATACAAGTAGTAAAAAGTAGGTACTACATAAGTACTTCCCTCAAAACCATGAAGACAAAAAGATTATTGCCCCGGCCGGCACAGTAAAATCTTTTTAGCTTCATGCTCAAAACACACAGAGTACATATGCGGAAGTGATTCAGACTAAAACAAATTGATTAAGGTACTGTAGTGAAGTTCGGTCTTCATGCTGGCGCCTATGTAGATGCGCACTGGCTTGCACGGTTCTCTCGAACTTTCTATTTATATTTGGAGTTTAGAACCTGTCGCGGAGACGACCAATGAAATTTATTAACAGAAAAAAAGTCTTCAATGAATTGTGGTCGAGGGCACATCTAGCTAAAAGTTAGTCAACATAAGTGTGTTTGGTCCGCGCGTCCGCCCCGTTTGCTGTGCACGTGACATTCTTTCAATTATTTGTTAACTGTCTTGCTGAACTGGGCTGTTTCTCTGGCAAAGATCCCAATACCGAAGCTACGTTTCCCCCAAAACATTAGGCAGAAACCCCCTCTCTACAGTTCCGTATTTTTTAAATTGTCATGTCAACACACCCATATTTGGAGTAGCTTAGCCCCGCCTTGCGTACGAGTTGTCTCGCGAGCGGGAACAGCTCGTCGCGTCGCGTGAGCAGCGCCGGCACGCACCGGCACATCTGTGCAGCTGCCTCGTTCACCATCACCTGAAACCCATGGCGCACCAGACTCCTCACAAAGTGTTTACTTCACTCAATACAACCCACTAACACAAAAAGAAACTATTAAAGAACCATATTGTTTTAATCGCCTCTGTGGCTTTGTATTCGGACTCACAATCCAGAAGTCCCAGGTTCAATTCCGAGCAGGGGTACATATCGGTATGTAAGTCGGGTAAGTGTTCAGAAATGTCCGCCTGGCTAACTACCACCATGTCACCTCAGTCTGCCGACAAACAGCTTTGTTTATAGCGCTGTGTGTTGCGTAGTGTTCCAGTATGATAGCCAGCGCCTAATTAGCTTGAGGCTTATGGATGAGCACGCTTTGCATCAACGGCCTTACCTACACTTGCCATCATCTCCACACATGAAATGTATTTACCTGTAACCACGGGTTGATATAACACTATCGTTGTTGTGAATATTTTATCACTGCGATCACTAACCCGCTTGCCGGGCGCTGACATCATCATTTGCCACAAAAGTCCACTGTTGAACATGAGCAGCAGAACTATGCAATAGCTTAATAGTATCGTATAACAGTGCTACCAACAACAAGATAACAAATTAGTGACTGTACTGGCAAAACAACACAACATTCTCATATATTATGTAGTCATCATTTATGTAGATGTATAGATAACAGATCTAATGCTTACATAGTTACGTATATGTTCGTCTTTTTCTGTTATTTTTAAATCTAGCTTACATTTTACATTTACAAACATTTACATTACACTATATTAGACTTTAATGCCTGATTTCTTCAGCTTGCTGACATAGGAAAATAAAACTACTTTTAGATATTTTAAATAGGCTTTAAATACCTACATGTTTTTTGATGTTTCGGACTCAATTCACAATAATAAATAAGATTGCAGGTATCATGTTAAACCGTCGTTTGTCAAGCTGGTGATGTGTGTTTTATATATACCTCGTGTAGAGTCAGCGGCTTCTCAGGCTTCCTCTTGCAATCGAACCGGCCGTAGATGGCAGCGTACTTGCGGATCTCCTCCATCCTCCTCGGCTCGTTCTCGGGCATCATGAGGACCAGCTCGAGATCCTTACACGTCTTCTTTTTCGTGTTCTGCGGTTTGGGCTCCAGCTGCGGCAGCTGCTTACTCAGCTTCTCTGCAGCCGTCGCCAGTTTCTGAACGTGGACGTCTAAGAGGATCGGCGTGTGGCCGGGAGAGGTGATCGAGCCGGGGCTGGAGCCCGCCGACGGAGGGCAAGCGCTCTGTGGCGAGAACGATCGAGATGAGCTGGATGTGACGGGGGCGGCGGGGGCGGGAGACGTGGGTATAACTATTTTGGTAAAGGTGATTTGTCCGTGAATAGGGCTGGCGTTCGCAGCGGACGTGTTCGAACTACAGCTGTTTTCTGGCGCACCGGGTGACGGGCTGTAGTTGGGTCTGCTGCTCTCCGGGGAGACCACGGGCCGCACGATGACGTTCGGGAGGATTGGAGGGATCGGGATGAGTCTTTGGTTGCAGGGGAACATGGGGGGCTCCGCGGCGCAGGCGTTAGGCACCACCGGCATCTGGAAGAGAGCGGGGTTGCTGACCCACTCCTGTAAGGCTTTCTGTAGGCGCCGCACGTGCAGCGGCTTGGACGCCATGCCCACTAGGGCCATGATCTCCAAGAACTCCTCCTCGCCCGCGTCGCACAGCTGCTGGACGTCATCGCCGCCTGAAACATTACAGCACCAGTCGACGTCACCTCAAACACATTTCAAATATTTTTCGGTAAAAACAGTTCTTCATCGTCAACGGTCATTTCATTTATTATGAAACAAACAATCAAAAACTTATAATTCACATTTTCTATACAGCTATGGAAGATAAACAAATTAACTTACAGTTTCATTATTGATTACAAACCGTAATATAATTTTGCGTCAGCTGAACTAGACAAATCTTGAGACAGGCGGCAGGCAGATGGTGCAGTAACAAGACATCGTGTGATGACATGACCCCTTGCAATAAGTAATTACTCTCATGTCCGAAAAAAATAATGAATTCAACAAATCCCATTTCCCTACATTAATATGCAAAACTTTCTTGCGCGGCGAGTTCATTCCTCGGCTATTGTTGCTTGTAGCAAAAACGTGTGATGCCTTGAAAAAACACTAACACACACTCAGTTTTAATTTAGGCAAATATGCTAATATCTGTTACGTGACCATTTTGCCGAAGGGCTCCGCGCGGCAGAAAAAAACAAAAGGATTTAAGGACGGCCGGCCAAACCCTTCCTTCGAGTGGGTAATCGACGAAGTTAAAAAGTAAAAAGATTCAAAAAAAGGTATTTGCATGAGTCGCTGTCTGCGAACGTTTTTTCGCGATATGGAAATTTATTTTTTGGTCGATGCTATAGCGAGCGATGAGAAACTGTTTTTTCTCGTGTTCCTATGAAAGCTGGATTAGGGTCTGGGCGCCTCGGGATCGTCATTTGGTTCCTATTAGTTTAATCGTGTAGTTTTTTGCGACGGCACCTGGCCGCGAGGGCGCGCACCAAATTTTTATTTTATTTTGTTGTTTTATAAATTTGTTGAATCGAAGTATTATTTCTTGGTGAGCTCTCAAATTTGATGTAAGGTGGCCTTTTATTAACATACATGGCTGCGTTTTTGTTATTATATACCTATTTTTAAATTCAAATTCAATACTGATGAACGGGCTACTAAAGTTTAATTGAACGCATGATCAGCATTAGGGATGTCAACATGTACTGTGTAGAGCCCTGATGTTCATCTGTTAGATATTCAATTGAAGAGCGAGGTTAATACGTGAAGCAAAAACTGTGTACCCCTTTTTACAAAAATTGCGCGGACGGATGAGTATGAAATTTTGCACACTTAGGTATAGTTTATATACATATACATAGAGAAGGAGTGCAGAATGCTAATATTTAAAAAAATTAATTATGGTCGAATGTCGACTACTGGGCGAACACTAGTAAACCTAAATAGCTTTGGTAGGTGTAGTAGAGTTCACAGGAAAGCATCTTATCGCTTGTGTAGGAGCCTGCGGTGTTTGTTGTCCACTCCTGACTCCATAAGGCTCATTGAACTTTGCTTACCGAATCAACTATTTTGTATTTACGTAAAGAATATGATCGGAATTGTTTCACAAATTGTAAGACATTTCGAATTCAATTGGTGGTAAGACATTTCCCAACA
This sequence comes from Carcina quercana, assembly GCA_910589575.2. Classification (NCBI taxonomy): domain Eukaryota; kingdom Metazoa; phylum Arthropoda; class Insecta; order Lepidoptera; family Depressariidae; genus Carcina; species Carcina quercana. The sequence continues at coordinate 23,534,020 of OU342426.1, read as the reverse complement.
ACCGTCTACCACCACCATGCCTTAAAACAATTGTGATAATAGAACCTTTGTGTTACTTGAGGCAACAAAAGAAATCCTTAATAGCGAACCCTCTCGCGATTTAACATACTAAATTTGGTAAAAATACTTTTCATCGATTAAACAGATGAGTGAAGGTCGTTGTGTGTCGTATCCTCTACACAAAAGGAAGGAAAGGAAAGGAAAGAACCAACCACTGGGGATCGAACCCGGGACTTCAGGATTGTTGGTCAAGCATGTATCCGTTAGCCGCGGAGGCGGTATGTGTATTACTGACATAGTATATGTAAGTACAGACCCATCTCAAGCAGCGTGTCGTAGTACGCGAGGAGGCTCGCGCGCTGCATCACGCGGTACAGCTGCAGCTCAGCTTCGTTGGACGGAGGGGACGTCACCACCACTGAAAGTCATACAAGTTCCACAATACATACCAGTTTAAATGAGCCCGCACCTTAAAGTGTCTCGCTTTATATACTTCGCTCTATTCATCTCAATTAAAACTGCTCGGGTGCGAACGAAACGGGAAAACGACGCGGGGACATGTTTCCAACTGCATTTAGGGTGTACAATGTTCAATGCCTAAAAACAACCCGAACTTAATGTCGTTGACGGAACGGTATAACGGAAGAGAAGGGGATTCAGTGGTATCGAAAAAATATAGGAAAATGTTTTGAAAAAGTTTCAAAAAGCCCATAGTATTTCCTTGGTACGAGTATTTCAATCTAGCAAAATAGATGAAAATAAAAAAACGTCTTTTTATTTGATATTCAATGTCCATCTCAACGAGACAATTTTTGGCGGAAATTGATCTTATGTATGGTCTTCTGGGTGTCAGAGTACACTCAACGCTTTTTAAAAATCATATAAAATATATCGACCTTTTTATAACATGAGTATTTCTGCTTCTGCAATTGTAGCTAATATAAAAACTTTACAGTTTGTATAATTTAACAATGAATTTCCTGTCTAGTGTATAATTATTTGGTCAGTGATTCGATAAATGTTCTGGAAACTTGGAAATCATTGATAAATAAATAAACCAATCAAACAAACAAAATTTATGCTATGAAGATTATATAACGTTCATGTAAAAGTGCCGTATGTTCATACAGGAACAGTGTAAAGCAAAAAATATTCTAAGCAAATTAGTTAATTTTTTAAAAGATTTCAAGGGACATACTCATTAATCCACGGAGATAGAAGGAATAGAGGAAGAAGGAATAGAAAAGATAACGTAGCTAAACTAAATATTATTGAAATCTTTTCCGTGCTAGGAAAACACTTCCTTTTTTAAATATTTATACTCAGAAAATTATCGATAAATAAAATAAAACGAGTACATAATTTTCTAATTTTAAATTTCTGGAAAGTTATAATCCGGTGCGCCGATATGCGTGCACTAAACAATTTGTCTGCCAAAATCGCGTGAGGAGAAGCTCACAAAAAACCACCCCAGTTTTAATAATAAACCCTACCCATCACCGAGGAGAAACGTTTTCAACCGTTACGAGGCCAAAAAATAGATGAATAACATTTTACATAAAAGGGGTACACTTTTGTTCAATTCAAAACGGGCTGTTGAGAACCAATGTAGGGGATGTCAGACGGGAAAAATATCGATCGGGTCGCGGGATATATAAAAAATGTTGCCACCCTTACTTGCCACCCCGCGGCTCTATTGGGTTTCGTGTTTAGAAAAAACTGTGGGGTGTGGCGACTCCACCCCGCCACGTCTACAACCCAGGTAAAAAGTTTACATGGGTACAGAAATGTGACAAAAACTAGTGGGTACCCAGTTATTTATTTATGTCGTCTATGTACCGGATACGTTATCTCTCTAACTTGAAATATGTGGGAGCGAATCGATTTACGTAAAGAAAGTTTAAGAGTTAATTTTTTATATGTTCCTAGTAATATGTAACGTCAAATATTACCATGACATGCATTACACTTGGTGTATGTGTAATTAGTGAATGCGCGCTAGTGGACCGAGTGAGCGAAGCGAACGATACGTCTCCGTTTCAGCTGATAGGGCAAAAATCTACTTTCTGTGTGTTTGTTTGTTTTTCTCAACAGGTCGCTTTTCTTAACTGATTTTTTTGTTTTAATTTTTAGCCATCAGGGATTTTTTATTGGATATACACTTTTTCAAAAAGTAAAAACTACCGTACTGGACATCTCCGCCATATGATATCAGATATTGATGCGGTTTCTTATTATTTGAAAGTTTAACTGAGTTATGGAGTAGAGACAAAAAAAGTCGACTCAAAGCCCCTAGCACCTCTGTGAACCTCACCCATATATGTTAACTGATGACAACATAAAATATTTTACAATTTGATCTTTACATCATTTTCAATTATATTTACAATTTTTTTATTTGTAATACATGCGCGGGTGCATTCGTTGCGGCCGTCGCGCTGGTCACTGCGACCTCAGCCTCACTAATCTATTGTCACGTTAACTCATTACTTCAACTGACATTAACTCGACCCTCACACATAGTAAATTGTCACAGTTCATAGTAAATCACTACAACTATGAAAGTACAAAGCTAATCTAGACTTTATTCAACTCTAGTCATTTAGAAATATAAAGATAAAATTATATAATCCCTAATTTTTTTTAGTTACAATTATTAATTCCAATACGTGTGTCAGTTTGTGTCTGTACGTGTGTGGTTTACATAAAGTTTATCACAAAGGTAGACTATATAAATTGTTTTCACTTTTCAACCTAGTATGATGCCCCCGTGGGATGGTTAAAAATGCGCAAACGAAGTCGCGGGCATAAACTAGTCATAATTATCATAAAATTTTATTTCAAAAATCTTTCACACGCTTTCTGTTTTAGATTTATTAAAAAAATTGTAAGAAAGTTGTCTCGAACACTTTTTTATCGTGTTTCATTAAAAAAACGTTCCCTGTTCAATGTCCAAAAAACACATCTACATAATCTTTTTATGCATAAAAACTCGCCACCGCGGCGAGCAATATGCAAATTTACTTTTAAACCATAGACGAGAAAGGGGTGGCAGCGGCCACGCGGCTGTCGGCGTTGTTTGTTTTTTCTTTCTTAAAAAGTGGTCAGGTGACGTTTTGCATTGTTACTTTGACCCGTTTTAATTTTATGCAACTCTCACGGTATCTGTGCGCTCATTTATTATAAGATCTTTTCTTAGGACTACTATGATCCCGTTGGGCTATAAAAAATTCGCATAAAATCTTGAAATAAATGTGACCATTTATTGGTGACGTGAATTCATTTTATTATTCCAACGCATGTTGCATAACAACGTGCCGGGACTGATTACCAAGTATTTGATGAATTTTTTATTTGGACGCATTTCGTCATATTGATGTTGATGAAGTAAAGCTGATATGTTGCCCAGATTTACGCTTGATTTGATTGAAAAAAATCTGCCAAGTGCATGTCGGGCCACGCGCAGTGTAGGACTCCGTAGTTGCCCTTCACAATAAGTTCAAACGTCAAATGAAAAGTAATTTTGAATGTAATTCGTACGAAATTTTGTTTTTACATCTCCCAAGTACATTTTATAATTTGGTCGACTGTTACTCGTTCACCTGTAAAGCCAACTTAGTCGTGATAGTTGTTTTTTAAAGTTCAGTGTACAAACTACTACAACCTAGATCCTAGGTAAAGTAACGTATCTGGGTGAGCCCGCTTCCATTTGTTGGCGTTTAATCACTTAACATCGGAGGAGATGAAGACGAAAGTACCAGGACCTCATACCTAAGGTGGAGTCTAACTACAACATTTCAAAGAGAGAAAAATAGATAGAAATATTCATGGCATAAGGTCTCTGTCACTCCCGTAAAATTAAATGAAATCATGCACTAGTGCTTTTTTCTAGTTATAAACTAGTTAATAAGAAAAACGCACACTTGCCTTGATTTTTTCAGACAACCTACTGAAATCACGAACTTTTAGCACGACAAACAGCTTTTGAGCACATGAAGAATTTTTTTTAAAGATTTTATTGTACCACTTTCATGGCGTGATTAATATGTATACCCGTACCAAAATACATCTTTCTAATAGTAAGAGTATCTGAGCAAAGCCGCGACAAACTGTTTGTTGTTTGTTGTTGTTAACTCCAGGTCCACCTGGGGTCTACGCTTCCACGTCCTACGAATAATTTATTACGCCACTTTCGTCGCCAGCGTTTGCTACGGTGCGGCCGTATGGGTAGACAGGGCCACCATGGTGGCAGTGCGTCGCAGACTGCTCCGTAGCCAACGCATGGCTCTACTATTTCTATGCAAGGCGTATCGCACCACCAGTACCGACGCTCTGCCGGTGCTGGCGGGCGTCTTGCCCATCGACCTTGAACTGCAACGTCAGGCGGGTTCCTTTTTCGAGTCGCGTAATATGTCGTGGTCTGAATTCGGTCTGGGGGAAAGAGCGCGTACCGAGCGGCTCTTTGATAGGGGGCGCGTGAGGGAGTCACTCATCGACCATTGGCAGGCGCGATGGTCCTCTTCGGAAAAAGGGAGGCACCTCTTTCTTTTCTTTCCCGACGTCCGCCTTCGACTGGCGCTCCACTGGCTGGAGGTCGACCACTGCGTAGCGCAATTTTTGACCGGGCACGGTAACTTCCGCGGGAAACTTCACGGCATGGGTTTGGTCGAGTCACCGGAGTGCGAATGCGGGGCGCAGTCGCAAACTGCGCATCATATCTTGTGGGAATGTAATTTGTGGAGTCAGGAACGCGAGTTCATGCTGGACGGTATCGATTCGGGTGGTCATCCGGTCTACTACGGCGATCTCGTCTCAACGCGCCGCAACTTCCGAGCATTCAAGCGCTTCTGCCATGAGTACTACTGGTCGTACTACTCAAAGTAGCCCTCAGCTACCCGTACTCACTGCATGGCGCTGTCCGTGGTGTATTCCAAAACCGGGCGGTCGGGCTTCACTCGGCCGTCCTCCCATTAGTAGGTGACCTTATGGTTGATTTTCGATTTTGCGCTATCTCCCATTTACCATGGGGGGGAAGTGGGAACGTCTTTACCACTCCACCCTATTTCTTTATTCTAAACGAGTCTGGGGTCCCAAGATAGCTTTAGAGTCCGTAGGAAATTCATCCACCTTCAGTGGACGCGTTTCAAGTGTACCGCTGTAGATCCTGGCTAAAATAAAAAACAGGAATAACAGTGGGAGCGGAGAGGAGGTGGGAATGTTGTTGTTAACTTGTTTGACTACAGAACCCTAAAAACTACAAAATACGACCAAAATAAATACGCAATGACACATTGCATAAGTATGAGAGTGTCAATGACGATCACATCACGAGAGCGGTGTGCGAGTGTGGAAGTTATATTACCGAACACGTCGGCATTGCCGAGCCAGTGTAGTGATAGACAACGTTGTAGGAACCAACTCCTACAGTCCGTATGGTAGAAGCGGGAATACCAAAAATCCTCAAGATAAGAGGCACTGATGTCAATGTTTTTCACTATCCTAACGCAGAAGGGTTATTAAATCTTCTATCAATCTGAGTACAAGATAGGTCTTATCCCTGTGGGATGCCTGGCATCGCCACGCACTCCAAAGACACGAATGGCGTACTAAAATCACAAAGAGTTGAAGCGTTTGAAATAATGCAGATCACGATGCTACATTCAACACAACAGCTAAACACTCAACCGACAAGACCTCCGCGCAGGCGCCAGGGAATAACGTCGACGGACACGCCATGGATGACTCCATCATCACCCCGGCACCCCGATTTGGATCGAACCCGCTACCTCCAATTTCTGTCAAAGTTAACTTTGAACAAATGCACTTTTTAAAGATATTATAGCTATGCAATTTTTTCAACCTCTACTTATCTCTACATGGCTTTCCTTGTTTTTGTTTTTCTAATTACAGTGACCTCCGAATACATCCAAACAAGTTTTATATTAGATACATTTGATGTACGTGTATTTCGTGTAGTGAAAATTGTTAGTATGTAATGTTAATATAATGCATGAATCTCTAATAACAAGCTCACACGGCTTATTAAGGAGCCGGTCCTGTCACGTACGCAGTTGAAAACATATCTCCCGCAGCCACGTGCACACCGTGCGAAAAGTAGGCCAATATTCAACACATCTAATCCAACAGCAATTAGCTCACCGAAGCCAAATCCGTATAAATAAAACAGAAAAAAATCAAACAGAAAGCCCCGGTCCCTTCCCTATACCTGGCATCTATCTATGCGCGCGCATAATTTGCGTAAATCTTTTGAGAGAACCCAATCTTTGTAATTTCTTTAGCGGATAAACAAAAACATCCTATTGTCGAGCTCGAAATTTGAATAAGCAAGGCATAGAACCGTTTCGTGTGTAAAAAGGCGCTAATGACACATTGGGTACAGAAAACAAAGATGCGGGATGTGTACGCGCATCGCAATTAGGTGTTTTTTATCACTTGCGTTGTGATTGATATGCGTAATACTGTCTCCATTTATGAATATTTAATGCGGCCATTGTGCAGGTTGTACGCTAACGACTTCAAAAAGTCTCGGGGACTTTTTTGAAGTCGACGCTTCCGTGCGAAATTTCTGTCTGTGCGACTTAACGTCTAGTAAACGAATAATAAAAAAGGTTTCAGTTATTCTAACAATCTCCTTTCAAAGCTCAAGGAACAAAGACGGCTGATTTATCGGAACAGTGAACTTGCAATGTCGTAGGTTAATAACAGTCACAAAGCAGCCCCTGAGTCCAAGAAGCGCTCCCTCCCACGTAACAAAGACCTATCGATACCTATCAGAAACTCCTTTCATTAACGAGCCTGACGCATCTCCTCGACAAAACTGTTTTGTTAATATATTGGCATCTTGTTTTAAAATGGACACAAAGGAAGTATCATATTGTCGTTTTCTCGAATGGATTTGATGCTTGATGCTGTTGGTCCTGCCAACACTACAGCTTCCTCCGAACAGTTTGTCGAGTGCAGTGCAGAAGGCGCGTAGACTTTATTTGCAATTGGCCTAAGGGCGATACCAAATAGCGCTCAGCCTGCTGCAAGCCGACAGACACGAAGCTTCCTTTTTCATTTCATATACAAACATAATATTAAAATTTAAAATTATAATTTAAAAAAGTTAAATAATTACATGACGCAAATAAATTAAATAGCAATTAATGTCAAACACCTCCGAGGAACTCCTCGACCGAATACAAGAAATTTTCCTTGAGAGTATCTTGAGGCACCCGCCTATAAAAGTTGTAAACTGTATATGAGTAGACAATTAAACATGCGTTAGGCTTCATCGCATGTACTTTGCCTAAAAAGTTGTAACTTTAGAACAAAAGTGCTGAGAATATACGTGTTTCTAGTCTTGTGTTTCTTTTTGCTGGCTTAAAGAAACATACACATACATACAAATGTTGCTAAAGCAATAGCGCTCCTTTTGCCTTTGGTGAAGTCGGGCAATAAATATAGCTCACTGCGAAAAAAACTTCTTTTATATAAATAAAACCGTGTTACACAAATGGTAACTCAAGCACGGCTCAACCGATTATTCTTTAATTTTCTTAATTTGTCTGTGCCCCGCATAGCAGAAAAGCTATTAAAACATCGAACCCAGACCTCGATTGTCCAAGGACTGACGCTCTACCCAACTCGAGCTCGAGCTACCATGCCTTCATGGATGAATGCATATCTATTTCGACGTAAACTAGTGCATAAACAATTCTTCGTCAGCATAAATTTATATGTAATGAATGAAAACTGTTTAAGGGAACGAAAGACGGTCAGGTTTCTTTCTTTGTTTTAACCCGAATGACAGCAAAAACTTTGATTCGGATCATTCTAATCCCATATGACTTCCGGTTGGAACGTCAGCGGCGGCGGCCCCGGCCGGTACATACCTGCCTGCCTGCCTACACTAGCAGTAGACAATGACTGGTCGATTTACATACGTGATTACACTGTGCACAAAAAACTATACTTTTTATACATTGTCTCGAGATGGAAAGTGAGAGCAGCGGGCAGGTGGCGGGTGACCCTAACACTTTTTCTAGTAATTAATCAGAGTTGCATCTGCACCGTCTCCATAATTACCGGCCGCAGTTTGAAGGGTTAATCAAACATAATAAAGAAATTAGAGCTTTGCGATCGGACATGTGTTCTGTGTTTTTATTACACGGCCCTCTTGATTAGTCATCAAGCTGTAATTATCAGGGTGGATACGAGTAATCGAAAAAAATTCACACCTTTCGTCATGAACTTTTACTGAAGCAACGTTCGAGTAAATAATTAGTATCGATGCCAGTTCTGTCAGCCACTGAGTGATAGTGACACTCACGTTATTCATTTTTTTCTGTCGTTTAAAAGGACATTGTCGACTGCAGTCTTTTCATGTTTCTTTATGATACAAAAACAATGAACACAATTAAACTGGAGTTGACAATTTCTCTGTGACTGGTATAGCAGAAAAAACCCGAAATAAATAAAAGCTCAAAATCGTTTTAGCCCGAAGGGTCCCAGTACACATGGTGCCCATTATGAAACGAATGTCTAATTGATATCTTCGGAAGCCTGCGGCCAAGTAGTTAGCACCTCACCTACGCTGCAGTTTGATTGAAGAAAAAAAAAGATGTTCCGGAAAAAAACGATAGTCTGAATTGTTAATGGCTGTTTTGACCACCCTCGGCCGCCAATAGGGGGGACGATTTCTACGGACGGACGTTAGGGCTGGCAACGCATCTGTCGGTCACATATTTATAGATTTTGAATAATATCGCTTCCGAAGGTGCGACCACGCTGAGTGGTCAAAGGAGAATCCTAGTGATGTGATACTGTTGTTTTCTGCATCAAGTGAGTGTCTAAAACATTAGGAACATTTGTTACACGATCGTAAATATTTGTTGCTTTGCACACAGTGCAATATTTTTGCATCAGTTTGGTCAGATTCGGTGGATATCAGAATATCCCTATTGTCATTTATAATGGTCTAAGAGTAAAGGGCGCATGTAAAGATTGAGACACATTGGTTTCAATAAAATCATTTCAGACAATTCATCTTATTATGACACGCCTGACACATTGAATTGAATCTCCCCTTCCTCTTAAAGTATTTGCTGCCAATAATAGTGACAGCTCAGTAATTTCAAAGAGCCTGTACGCTAATTTCATTGGTATATTGAAACAGCACTGACATTGTGCAACAACTGTCTGTACTGTAACTGTAATTTGCATTTGACCTGCAGCCTGTCTCCTAGAACTTGCCAACTTCGCCGACGGGAAGACACAGTTATATTGCAAAGTGCAACATAAACATGTTTGTGTTAGTGGCAGCCCTAGCGTCGTCGTCAACCATCTGTCAGGCGAGGGTCGCGGCAACCCTTCCCTTTCTCGCAGACGGACGGCATCGTCGCGGCGCTTGCGCTGTTCACATCCAGTTACTACGGAAGAAAGCGTGCCCATTCTTTAATGTATCTACTCGCAGCTCGACACGAAATAAATAACTAACGGGGATGGTTGACACAGTGATAACATTTCGCCACGAGCGGGATTTTGTAGGCTAACCCTGTAACGATCGAGTTTCAACGCTGGTGTGCAAATCACTAAGGACCAACTTCCTTCCCAACCTCAACCCAGGCTGACGATGTCTTTGATATCCTAGGCAACCAGGATCATTTATTTTATTTAAAAAAATTTAAGACTAACCGTTAAGTATAGAAATAAAATAAAATAAGTAATGTAACTTATGAATATCTATGAACTAATTATAAGTCTCCACATGTATAAATGAAATTATATTATATTAAGTATCCCCACTGTGAATCGAACCCGGGACCTCCGGATGGTAAGTAGAAGCGTGTAAACACAGAGGTTACTTAAACTTACACATAGTATTTCAATGTGACCACTGTAAGTGTACACACCGGCACTTGGCCGTCATTGCGCATCATCGCGACGGTAAATACTGTTAACTGCTCCTGCCTGAGTAAACACTAACTAGCTTATTAGTCAATAACTGTTTCCCAGGACTTTGTCACATTTATTATAGCAGCATGGACGTCATCTGCCCGCGGGTTTGGTCGTTTATTTTGGGATTTATTAATAAAATTATTTTGGAATTTAATAAATTAGAAGAGAATAAACTGTATGTTCTCTCAGTGCGAGAAGAACTTCAAAAGCAACTACAATTACAAAACCAATACTAACTGTAATATGAGTGCTATTTAAATAGACTTGAACAAATACAGAAACAACATTTAAAGACTATTTAGACCTTTGAAGAAATCAAAGTTTACAAAGCTCAGTACAGCAAAATTTTAAGTCTAGAAGTAAGTGATAGATCTATTGACAACCGATGTGGAGTAAAAGTTCTCGAGTGGCAACCACGTACCGCGAAGCGTGTACCGGGCCGTCCCCTTACAGGATGTACCGACAACCTAGTTAAGGTCGCGGGTATGCAAGTGTCTCGGGACCTGTCAATGTGTCATACCATGGATGAGGACTATGTCCAGCAGTTCACGTTTCCCGGTTGATGGTGTTTCTATGTTGGATTGGAAAGAACCTTACAACGTGAATTGATCTTGTGTCATTTGGATGGTATCTGACTTCTCCCGACACACAACCCTGACCGACCCCAGCGGTCCAGCGCTCGCCGCAGACACATTCATCTGTCCATATCTTGACTGACATCCTCTCATTACCATACATTATTATTTCACCCACTGACATCTTCCCGGAAGTTTGAAAAAGTTTAAATCCGAGGGGTCACTTATTCCCACACGGCGCCCACCTCTCCATAAAACAAACTAGTAATTCTTAATTCAACCCTTCCGTGTTTTTTTCTACTCCAATACACTGTCTATAGGGCCTCTTCCGTGAGAACCTCAAATATGGTAGTGAAAAAATAAGCCGAGGAGGACAAAAACGGGTCAGGGTCCAGAGTGGACATTTGTCTACGTTCCAGTGAAAAAACACTGGCCTTTCTGTAACGAGTGAATTACAAAAAGGTCACGACAATCTGATGCCTGGTCGATAGAAGAGTCATGTTTAACTGCGACCAGACCAGACCACTGTGTTTTTGAAAGAAAGGCATCAGTTTTGTAACAAAAAAGTGTTTAATTTATTGACGACCTAAAAATGCGTTTAAAAATATTTGAGACGTTAAAATTATAGGGTCTTTAAGGTATACATTTATTTATTATATAGTTAATATTGAAATATGTATCAAATAGTTGATATTGAATTGTGTAGTCGAGTGCGCAAATAGTAACGACTCCAAATAATATTTTTTCTCAAGTAACAAACGCTCTATTTTCTCAACCTTAAATTGATTCTCACGGTGGGAACCATTAGTCAGTTTTTTACCAAACTCTCGAATAAAAAAAGTTATTTTCTGGTATTCATGGAAGCCCTCTCCCTCATTCACATACAGGTGTTTTAAACGCAAAAAAACGTATGGAGCGCTAACCGTGGCCTGTACAACTGGGTTCCCGCGTTTTTGCTCTATACACACACTTTTTACTATGAAAATGTTTAATTGAATATTGTTTTACAATCGGGTTAGATATTCTTGCTGTCATTTGCATCGTGCTCGGTTTGTATTTACATTCCACGCCTGTACCCTTTATTCTGTAATTTCATAAACAATTGATTTTTGTTATTGGTATTCACTATCTTTTCGACGTAAGTACTTGTTCAATTGAAAGGCCTTCTTTTTATGCTAATCATGCTATGTATAATAGACACACGTTGTTACCTCATTGCTATTAAATCTTCTCCGTAGTTGCTTGTAACAGAAAAACGGATAAATTAAAGTTAACCCTATAGCCATGACGCCTTCGATAAAATTAAATATAATGACGATTGATTCCGACGGACACATGTTACATCCGATGTCTGGCCACTAAAATCAGTTTACCCTCTTTTTTTTATATAAAAAAAAGCGACAAGAACGCATCCGCAATGATTCCAGTCGACAATTAAAAAGAAATAAAACAAATCTCCTTGGTCGCGAGTGCCACAGACAGGGCGGGAAAACGAACAACTGACGTTTCATGTTTTTTTAATATAACCAACAGGTGGCAAAGGTTTGTTGAGATGTTGACTAATATTTTTAATGGTTCATAGTGAGAGAAAGCGTGACTAACAGGGAACTTAAACATGTGCTGTGGTCGTTAATTAATTAAAGAAGAAATTGAAAGCCAACCCTTTCGCTGCGGGCGATCAATATTTCTTCCTTTTTTTTTCTCTTCCAGAAAACTTGGTTACAATGTCTCGAACACTATATTGGTGAAACAAGGTAAAAAATAGCATGATAGTAAAAATACACCAGAGAATTAAAAACTGTATCTTCACACTTGATATCACAAAGAAAGTTAGCTACAATGGACAGAGATTTTTTAGCATCTCATACATAAAGATTTTTTCCCTTAAAACAAATAAACAATAAACACGATTCACGGTTCATATCCTGTCATTAACGTCTCAACAAGTTTAACCTTACCTTTCCGGCCGGGCTATTGTGCTCTAGTACTATCGCAATAAGGCTGAGAAGACGAACGTGGGGTCTTACATGAAGCGTTTGTATTTGTGAATAGATGTTGGTTAGACACGGCTTTATTTAGGTCAAACGAGAATAAGAGGCTTTTTTACGAGTTGGATTAGTCAAATAAACTCTACGCAGAAACGAAGAACGTGCCAGAAAATGATCACTAAAAGGGTCTATCGCAATCATAGCTAAATGCTTCCCAAACGGCCAACTAACTTCTTACTATCTCCACATAATATATAACGACATTACTTAGGAACTGTGCTTATGAACATGGCATCAATTTGAATATGGAAAGCGAATTATCTTTATTGCATAGTCAGGTAAATAGGTCTACTGCTAAGAGCATTTCCCGTATAGAGGCATCAACAGTCTATGACGAATATTGTGAATAAATGAGTCAATGTTGTTCTAGAGTCAGGAGGCGATACACAACAAATAAGGCCATGCTGATGTTATAAATGCGAAATTAAGTTTGTTTGTCCTTCCATCCCGTCGTAAAGAAGGGTCACAATGACATGATATTTTGTACGTACTTTTTATCCCGATCGAGCGACCGTGGGGTGTCTTAAGACCACGTGAACGATGTCGCGGGCAAAAGCTTGCAAGTGAATAGTCACAGTTGCTTTGTCGCCTTCAAATCTAGGGTCATGTTTGAAAAAGCCCCGGGTGGTCTGATAAAAGTAAATTCCATCATTTAGATCGCACATTCCTCAGGAATAAGAAATCCTTCCTCTGAACGCATCCAAATGAAATAGTTTTTCAATGTCAATCAATATTCAATGAATATCATTATAGATTATGAATCTATAATGCTGTCAATCGGGTCAGCGAACTCGGTCCAAAATAAAAATGCTTTACAGCCGCTGTACTGTGGCTTTGCGTACCCAATAGCCACGGATTTCTTCCTTTTTTAAATTTTTTGTCGATGACGATTGTCCATCACGTAACATCTGCCAAGCAGCTGCTGAGATTAGATCGGACCTGTCCGCTCTACGTATCGTTGACTTTGAAAGGGTTAGCGCACTCTTTGTTTTCATCGACAACTTAAGGATATATTCCTATATATTTTGGATTATTTTATGCCGCTGGCTAACACCATGTTGTCTTAATCTTCCACTAGTGAAACGTGTCGATGGCGCTGTTGTGCTTTAGTAATTGCAGTAGCAGCAGTCAGGAAACGTCAATTGGTGAACGTAGCACCACACTGAGACACTTGCGTCGGACTCAATTTGTCTGTGAATATTTTTTCAAAGATCTTCTTCAGAGAGAGTACCCAAGTTTTCGGTAACAATATGTTTGACAGACGGACAGACACAAACCCACAGGAAGGGTTTCTATTTTAACTGAAAACCGTATTCCATTTTGTTTTAGCTTTTGTTTGTGTTTTTACTAAAATACGACGCTAACAAGATTAAACCAGTAGGAAATAAGTAAAAGAATAATAAAATGGCCACTGTTTTTGCTCTCAACGACAAGCATATTGTGAAACATTTACATGAAGAATTGCTGACAAATGGCTGTTTGAGTAACTGAACTAAACAAATAAATAAATTGCAAGCTTTTATAAATAAACTACATAAAATAGGTCCGGGGCCTGACGTAAATGTGCTCTGAACTTATGTTTTTGTCGGCTCATTATTAATTCTGTACGCCACGGTGACAGCGACGGACGAGGCGCCAAATAAGGCAACAATTAGTGCTATTTCTCATCAAAATCGATACATTTGATCTTATCGTGCGGTGACAGGAGCAGCATTCACGCAGACACATCATGTCACCAATACGACAAACTGTTGCTTAGTACCTGCAAGTTGACATATTACCCTTTAAAACACTGTCGCAAAAAGTGTAAATTGTATTTTTTTATTTTTCACAACCGTCAGTTGCATTTGTTTAAGTGCCAGTGTCAGTGGCAAAAACTAGGTGAATGCAAACTGGACATACTGTACTTAGTTGAGCAGTAACTTGGCGGCGCGTCGACGCATGACAATGCAGTTTTATTAATTTGTTGATGTGGAATCCTCAGTTTTCACCAGCACCAATATTAATAACAACATTTAAGTCATAACACAGACACCTTTCAACGGGAAAAATAGTATATTGTCCTCTCCATGACACTGGCTCTGTATGTGCCATTCCATCCAACAGGCAGACCGAAAGCCAGCAGTTTGCAATCTGAGTATGATGTCATAGATAACTATAGCTTATTTTCCTTTGAGCTTTGACATCAGCAACGAGCCGGACCGTGGCGCAAGTTCCAGAGCCTCCAACTAAGGCGTCTTTTTTTAACCACTTTTTTTAACCACATTTCGCCTGTGTTCAAGGCTTTGGAGTTTGGCCTCCACGAGCGAATCATTGCCAATGAGCCTCTTTGCACGTCGTGCTACCGACGATAATACCGTACCACCAATCCAACCGAGTACCGATAATTACCCCCGCTGGTATTCGAACTCGGGACTTTCGGATTCTTAGTCAATGACGGCGGCAGAAGCCCTTTGTTTAGCAGAACACAATCATGTAATCATATACACTACCACTGTGACTATACTCCGATAGTTTCGCTTACACGTGATTATGCCTTCGGGTATAATTCCTCATTCCCTTGAAACATGAGTCTAGTCCACCCTTTAATCTACGGCATCGCGCGATAAGATTCTTTACACTGAAGTAAAATTAATTTGTGATTTAATCGGATAAGAATAGCCATTGAATCCGTAAATAAATCAGTTGATAAATGTTATGTACTGCTAGAAGTAACCACCGACATCAGCCGGGAGATGTCAACTTTTGAGCATAGTTCCACGTGGTATAACAGTGCAGTACAATGAAGCAGCGCTAGTTACACAAAATTATAAAGGTAAATTCATTCATGAGCAACGCCGACTACGATTATGACAACAAGCAGATATCTTATTTGTTTACCACAGGCAGTGTTGTGAATTTCTAATTTCACGGACTTTCTCTTTCTCTCTGTGTGTGTGTGTTAAGGGCAGGACGTGTACAAGTAAGTACATATGTGAGTGTGGATGTTATAGGACCTATAGAATGCCTTGGAAATTAGCTTACACTGACATTCATGTGTAATTTGACCCTTGTGTGTGAGGTGTGTGTGTGTGTGTGAGGTGTTTGTGTAGCAATAAGTAACGTATCTATCTATCTATCTATCTATCTATCTATCTATCTATCTATCTATCTATCTATCTATCTATCTATCTATCTATCTATCTATCTATCTATCTATCTATCATCATCAACAGCCAATATACATACGTCCCCACTGCAGGGTCTCAGACCTACTCTTCTACAGTATGTATATAGTAGAAGACATATATATTATGTGTCAACCATATTTTGACACCCGCAGGATGACATTCTAAACCCGAGGACATATAGCTATCGTAATAACGGACGGTTAATTAAACAGTTTCCACAAAGTATAAGGTGCACTTTTTGTATTGTTTAACATACACAAATAATAAATATTCCGCGACAATACATGTAGAAGTATTCGATTTATTATTGTCGTTAGTGTTCCGTTCACTTCAAATGAAAAAAAATATAGGGTACTTCCCATTAACCAAGAATCCTGAAATTTGGCAAGAAGCAAGTATAATTTATTAATTATATCACATTAAAATCGCAACTTTACGATTACAAACTGTTGTCGCCCGTGTTGTTAACAGTTGCTCGTTAATTGTATTGCATTTGCAGCATTGTTGTTGTTATTCCCATATTACCTCACCTGTTATTTATGATTTCCTGTACGTTACTTATTCATATTCTCTACGGAACCCGCGGTACGCAAGTCCGACTCGCACTGAACTTTTTTTTCTTCATATATTCTCGACATTTTCAGAAAACGCGTAATGTATCTAGTATTTACGCGTAATTAGTAACGATAGTTTTTGTTACGTCATGCCGTGCTGTGGTGTGGGTCGCAGGCGCGCGCACCGGTCGCTCCGTCGACTCGGCATGTAGGTACACATATATGTATTTGTATGTATAGTCGATTTATATTTTACGCAACTCTCGTATCCGAACGAGCATTACCTACATAATTTTTTACATGAAACCACGCAATATGTTATTGGCACATAAATCTTAATGATCATGAGGCAACCTACTTTCGTTTAGCAAAAAGTAAACAATCGTCAAGCATGGCGGCGGCAAAAACCACCGTCGACGGCGGCAGGGACGTGCGGGGGTGAAGGGTGCGCGGGCGCAACCGCGCAGCGCGAGGACCCAGCAGCGACAGCGGACGATGTGCGCCAAATAGCGCGACCTAAAAACTTCAGCCAGTGCAAAACTTTAAGTCCAAAAATAAACGCCTCGAATCGGCGCTAGTCGCTTATTATAAATAATTAATGATTCCCCCCGCTCTTATGCACGATAAAATGCCATTACGGTTTTCATTCGGACTACCGCAAAAAACTACGAAAACGCCGCCCGAACCCGTCCCACCACAAAAAATACTCTTAAAAGAGTTCGCGGGCATCGCTGAAATTCCCGCTGCTTCTTACCGGTGCCCGGTCATTTGACTCTGACCATTATCTGCGGAATTAACAACGGTAAAAAAATATACGGATTCGATAAAGGCACGACCGATGTCGGCGACATTTTTTATACATATTAAATAAAGGTAATATGGAAAGGGCGCGAATCGAGCCACCGACCGACGTAATGGCGGCGTGCGATAAATATTGCACTCATGAAAATTCAGCGAACATTATCGTCCCGGTGTCTCCTAAAAACCCTCGCAGCTCATTCCGAGTCATTTCATTACACAAACCCACCACATAACTTAGACACGTGTAAAAAATGCATTCGCCGGTTGCAGTTGCGCATCTACAAAAACCGCTCCGTCATTATCCGCGGAGTCGAGGCTGTGCGTGCGCTATACGACACACCCGCGCCTGCGCCTGCGCCCGCGCTTCAACGGACCGCTCTAATATCACAGATGACAGATGCGTCACTGCAACATCGGTACTTACTGCTGCCGTGCCGTTCCCTTGGACAGATCGACAAACAACGAAACACAATTACACCAGATTTGCATATTCACTCCAGTATTGTTAAAGCTGTCTAAAGAAAGGAGTGCGCCATGAAAGGAGCGACAAAAAGTTCTTTTTTGCTCGAATACCTTGTTTTGCTGTGTTTTCGAACGCATGTTTGCGTAACCGACTGTTAGTGAATTTGAATTGAATGTGGGAGTAGTATTGTCCATGGGAACCGTAAAAAAGAGTAAAAAATACCAGTATATTGAAAAAGTGGACGGTATTGCCCTATTCAGTTTGTACGGAACAGCCACCTGCCCATCACCATTGTACAATTGGTTTAATTACAGGTAATGACCAAGTAATATTTGACTTATTACAGTGAAGCCTGGGTAACTAGCACCTTCAGAGAACTCCAAATTTGTCTCACTTAAAGAGGTATTCCACTTACCCTGTGTTCCACATATCCAGGTATAAATAAATATATGTCTCATTTACAGAGGGTTCCATTAATAGAGTTGAAAAGAGAGGTCATTCCAGAAATTCCAGAGGTGTGGAAAATTATGAATAATAATAGCATTCTCGAAAAATCTTATGCCTTTTCTTTAATCATCGCTCTAGTTAGAGAGGTGATAAATTTTTATTCAATGTCAAAGATATTTACATGTCAAAGATACATATTTTAAATTAGATTTGTTAGTAAACTTAGCCTAGATTAGTAATAAATTATATGATAAATTAATGTTATCTGTTACAGAAGTCAATAAAATTCAAAGGTTTTTTAAAAGAGTATCCTTTAAAATATTTCTTAGTTAAAGAGGTAAAATACACTCGCTGTCTCCATTATAGAGGTAACAAATAACATAAAATGGAAAGCACGAATCGCAGATATAGCAATTTGCCACTGACAGAGGTAATTCAGTGGTAAAGTGTCGGGACCTCAGCACGAGGTCCAGCTATGGAGGTTTATCACTTATCCAGGTCCCAATTAACAAAGTTTCACTGTATATGGAAATCATATATTGGTCGCAGAAAGAAATCTTTTCAGACCTCTCGTAAGAAAACATCAAAAGTATCAAGTATTTTAATGATCAAGTTCTAGTATTCCCAAGTCGTCGGCAAAACAACAGTTTCTATGTAAGTTAAGTATGTGCCAGACTTAACTAGTCAAGTAACAACACTTCCAGATAGTCTGGTCTAGGTTTTTCCGCCCTCACTGTGAACGTCGTTTTTCCACGGTTTCTATGGTTTTTCCTACTTATCAGTCGGGTTTTTATTGCGACTTAATTCAGGCACGCGATAGTGTTTGATACTTGTTACAAACGGCTTATTAATTTTAAGAGGGAACAGCAGATAAAAAATTTCATATGAAATTAAGGGTTTGGGATATAGCTGTTTTCTCAACGAAACGTTAGCCAAATTCAATCATTTTGATCTTATTCTCTTTATCAAAGAATAATCTAGGCCCGTTGGTTTTGCTTTTTTCAATATTTTGTCTACAATTAGAATTATGGGCATCTCAAAACTCAAAATTTCAGAAAAAATTTCTTTCAACTTATGGTACTCATTATTTAGAGTAAACGTAACATTTTCAGAAAAAGCAAAACCAACGGGCCTAGATTATTCTTTGATAAAGAGAATAAGATCAAAATGATTGAATTTGGCTAACGTTTCGTTGAGAAAACAGCTATATCCCAAACCCTTAATTTCACGGCAAAACTAGGCAAATACCAAAAAAAGCTTCAACTGTCCTTCTCGCACAGTTCGGTTCGGGAGGCAGGGTACACTATATCACAACTATATACTGTGTATTATATGTATAAAAATAAAGTAAGCATGCATTAGTGATGTCAATAAGCTTTATCGATTTTTTCGACTAATAGTGGTGGGAAAAATATATCGATAGATACCCTTTCTCGAGCTATAATGGTTTTACCTGTTAGTTTTAATGTTTAGATTGATCTAAATAAACAAATATAAAGACAAATAATTCTAAGGAAATTTATTTTATCTCTAGAACAGAACATTTTCCCTGAAATTCTTAGTTGTTGTTACGTTTTGTTACGTGTAAATAATTAAATATGATTTATGAATAAGTGACTTATGTTTCAAATATTTTTTTAATGTTAAAGTTCGAGTCGGACTCGCATACAAAGGGTTCCGTACCACTGTAAAATATCTAAACAGAAAAAAAACACAGAAAAAACATAACATTTATTGCATGGACATCCGTTTATTTATAACTTTTTTAAAAGCTTTTTTATATTATTTTTTGTTATTTATTATTATTGAAAGTCTTGAGAGAGAACGAGAAGTTATATGGACATCGCATGTACAAATCGCTACGGAGACTATATGACCCGACACAGATATCCCGGAGATCAGCCAGCAAGAGCTTGAAATGGCTCTCCAACAACTCAAAAACCGGTCAAGAGCAAGTCGGACTCGTGCACCGAGGATTCCGTACAGAATATGAATTAATGACATACTGAAAATCATAAATAATAGGTATGGTAATATGCACCCAACAATGCTCTACCGAAAATGAAATTCTAAGCTAAATTACATATTACGAAGTTAAGTTTGTAAACATTAAAAAATCAATTTTACTGTGTTACAATTAAAAAATTCAGATTTATTCCTATGGTTGTGCTGTAAAACCTTTCTTCTTGCCAAATTTCAAGACATTAGGTCAACGGGAAATACCGTATAGATTTTGGGTTCATTGCATTTTGTACGGAAATGGTCTAAAATACAGCTATATCTTTTTATTGCGTTGACCTATAAGTTTCATTATTTGACAGATCTAAGGGACAGCAGACTGGAGTATTCGATATCACAGTGATCCTATAAGGATTCCTTTTTTCCTTTTGAGGTACTTAAAATATAATAGTATAATATGAAGTATGACAGTAGGAAATACGATAGATTTCGACGATATTATTATTCATGTCGACAAATAAAAACTTGAAATATTTTTTCCCAGTTATACATCTCATACACTTAAGACGGGATTTTTAACTCGTCTATTCTATTGTGTGAGGTGTCGTGAAATTACAGTTTTTTAACCGACTTCAAAAAAAGAGGTTATCAATGCGACCTGTATGTATGTAATATTTCCAGAACTGCCCAGTTTTCATATATGTTAGTCTATACCAGCTTCTAAAGAAGTGTGCCAAATTTCTAAAGTGTATGTTTGTTTGTCCTCGCATATATCCGGAACACACACACAAAAGAAAAACACACATAGGGTTCGTGGATTTCAACAAAGCATTCGACACACTCGAACATAGATTTATCTGGGACGCACTGGAAAAACAAGGCGTACATGCAAAATACATAAGAATACTGAAAAACATATACACAAAAAGCACCGCACAAGTGAAGCTAGAATCTACAGGCGAAGAATTTTCGATTGAGAGAGGGGTACGCCAGGGAGACCCAATTTTACCCAAAATATTTTCAGCTATCCTGGAAATGATATTCACAAATCTGGATTGGACGAATAAAGGACTAAATATAAATGGCAAAAAGCTGAGTC
The DNA here is from genome assembly GCA_910589575.2 of Carcina quercana. Classification (NCBI taxonomy): domain Eukaryota; kingdom Metazoa; phylum Arthropoda; class Insecta; order Lepidoptera; family Depressariidae; genus Carcina; species Carcina quercana. The sequence goes on along the minus strand of OU342426.1, from coordinate 23,512,941 downwards.
ACCTACGCTTTGCAGACAACCTGATCTTAGTTTCGGAAAACCCGAAAACCCTACAGACAATGTTCCAACAGTTAGCGGAAGAGAGCGAGAAAGCAGGCCTGTCAACGAACTTAACGAAAACAAAAGTAATGTCAAATTCCTCACAAACAGAGCCCATAACAGTAAATAATGGAGAAATAGAGTATGTAGAAATGGACAAGACTAATAACTGAATGGCAACCACGAGATAGCAAAAGAAAAAGAGGCAGACAGACTAGAAGATGGGAGGACGACATCAGACAAGTGGCGGGTCCAACATGGACCCGCATAGCGAAAGATAGAATAGAGTGGAAATCCTTAGAGGAGGCCTATGTCGAAAGACAAGCTGAAATGTAGGAACGACCGGTTACTGATACTTAATATAAAAAGATAAGTAACGTATAAAGTAAGCATATTTTTAAGAAAATTAAAACAAAAAATTAGTTCAGCAATAAAGGCTATTTTATTTAATTTATTTTTTATATATCCGGAACTACAAGTTCGATTTAAATAATCCCTTTTTTGTTTACCTAGGTATTGTAAAACTTAGGGAAGACTGCAAGTTTCATCAAAATCGGTTCAGTAGTTTTTGAGACTGGGAATGTTAAGTGTGTATTTCGGCGTTGCAGTGCAGCAGAGCAAATTTAAAATTAATGTTTTAACTGTACTGTAATCTGTATGCCGAATAAATTATTTCTATTCTATTCTATTAGTTAAATGTTTGTTACCTCAGAGCTTTTCACTGGGTGAACCGATTTGGATGATTCTTTATTATTTGAAAGCTGATGCTTTCCATGTGGTCCCATTTCAATTTGGTCCGGTTCTTAGAATGGAATCCATGAGAAAACAATATACATCTTAAATTTTCCTTAATAAAAGTAGACTTTTAGGGCAGTTGAAGTCGGTTTCTAGTTCTTTTTGAACGCTTTAACTTGTTAGTCCTTAGACTCTAGCACTCTAGGTACTAAAACACCTCTAGGTCACCTAAAGTATCGTTGGAAGACGAACGTTCGGATATGGTGAAACTAAAAGGTTTCTTTGTTGACCGTAGAACCCTAAAATAGCAACGCCATAATTTATATTGTATTTATATGTGATAGGTACTTACTAGTCAATTATATCAAATACAACCACAGTATGTCGAGACTAAACCAATATGCGAACAATAATTTCTCAAAACGTAAAACAAGGGTTGACGCACGCTCACGTCAAGTTTATTATAATTTTGAAAAATACACTCTAGCCCAGGCGGAGGGGTAGCGACTATGCGCGGCTCGCAGGGGCCTCTTTGGGATGTTATGCAGCGTTATTTGTGTGAGTGAAAGCATGTGAAAGGCTGTATGTGTGCGTACCGAATCGCGACAGCAATAACATATTCAAATACCTACTATTCTACGGAGACTTTGCTTCATTGGCGTCTTAATTAATCTTAACACTGGTTCGCGAGGAGATTACAGTCAGAGGTTTTATAAAAATATGTTAGTTATTGTCGTTTAGACCAAGTAACACATTTTTTGGGGGAAATAATATTAATATTTCGATTACGTGAACAGTTTGTGTCAAGTGTATTATAGTATTTATTAACCTGACATAAATATATTAATCTTTCGCCACTGTAGAATTTGGGCTAACCAGCAAAACCTTTGTTAGGGTTCCGTAGCCAAATGGCAATTTTAGAAGTTCAATTTAGAATTGATACGCTAAAAAAACTATTTTTTTCTTCAAAAATATATTGAGGTTTCTAATATCAATTTTTTCTTTTTCTAAACTGAATAGTTTGCGCGAGAGACACTTCCAAAGTGGTAAAAGGTGCCTCCCCCCGTTATTTCTAAAATAAGAGAATGATAAAAATATATGATGTACTTACATTACCATACAAACTTCCACCGAAAATTGGTTTAAACGAGATCTAATAAGTAGTTTTTTTAATACATACGTCATAAATCGTAAACCGCAAGTTACCTTTCAATCAATCAACTCACGTATATATAAAAAATACACGATCACAGTCACAACGAACTACAAGAATTTTTATATTATGTTACTTGCTGCTACGGAGCCCTTCATGGGCGAGTCCGACTAGCACTTGGACGCTTTTTTCCCTACAAATTGCTAATCTGTATTAAAATAATTTCCTTTCTATTCTATTCAATTCATGAAATAACTAACTTTAGCCCGTGACTGCGTCTGCATGGACTTGAGAGCCTAGCCCCTAGAACTTTAGCAAGGAGTATATATCAAAAGTAACTGGTATCACCAATGCGGCTGCCCAATGGTAATTATGGCAAATGATAAGTAACACGTGACCGGCTATGAGGTGGGCGAGGAGGGAAGGATGAAGGAAAGCGTGCCCACCCAGGAGTAGGTGAACCTAGTGTTACGGCTTCTGTCCGGCGATTTGATTTCGGCCAAATATTTTTATTTTCGTTTTTAGGGTTCCGTACCTCAAAAGGAAAACTTATAGGGTCACTAAGTTGTCCATCTATCAAGAAACAACCTTTGTGTACTTGCGTGGATTTAAGTTGAAATTAATATCGAATACATGCTGAAGTCTGCTGTCCGTTGGAGCTGTAAAAAAATCAAACTTCTAGGACCAATTAATAAAGAAATCCACCTGTTTAAGCCGCATTTTCAAACCATTTCCTTAGCTATGCAAAGGGGTAAACACCTATAGGGTACTTCCCGTTGACCTACAATCCTAAAATTTGGCATCAAAAATTATATCACAGAAAAAATCAATTTTAACATTACCAACATACATTTGCAGTGTAGAATCGATCAGACAGATGTATGCGATTTCATTTTTGCAACTGCAAAGTTAAGTGGGTTCTTCAATCAGAATTACATTTTCGTTAGAGATTTGTTCTGTGGTTGTTGCCTTGCCTATATTTATGATTTTCAGTATGTTAATTATCCATATTCTGTACGGAACCCTCGGTGCGCGATTCCGACTCGCACTTGACCGTTTTTAAGGTTTGATAAGTCAAATGGCCGGCATACTAAGTACTAAGAAAGTTTAATCGCGGTACACGACATTAAGAGCAGCAGAAGCTCAGTAAAAACACATCTGAAGACAAAGCGAGCGGCTCCGGTGGCTGAAGGATCAGAAAAACGCAAATTACCGGCGTGTAGCGGGCTCGATTCCCATCGCATGCGACTTTTCTTTGAATCGCCACCTACCGGCGTTTTTGCCGGCCTATAGTCTCATCGGAATTATGAACGAGAAAAAATGTGATTGCAGGAAATATTGCCTTTAGCTTAGAAGAAAATAACATATATAATATTATACGCGATCGGTCCGTGGGTTCTTTTAGATACGTTTTATTTGAAATATCATCAGTTCATATATCAAAGTTACAAATCGTCTTCCAACTGTTAACTACCTAGTGGCCTAATGTTTTATCATCATCATCCTCAGCCGGGAAATGTCCACCGCTGGACATAGGCCTCATTCATGGTACGCCACATCGACCGGTCCCGAACCACTTCCACCTGGATGCGAACTTAACCAGATCGTCGATCCATCTAGTAGGGGGACGGCCCGATAGACGCTTTCCGGTATGTGGTCGCCACTTGAGAACTTTTACTCTCCACCGGTTATTGGTTCCCAGAGCGATGTGGCCTGCCCATTTCCACTTCAGCTTACTGACTCGCCGAGCTACCACTCTCACCTGATGGTAAGTGACGAAAAGGCTTTCGGATGGTAAGCGTGCGCACTCATAAGCCTCAAGGTGACTAGGCGCTGGCTGGCTCGGTCTGGCAACGATCTTATTACAAAAAAAAACTGAATTCTGAGCCCTCCATATATGCGAGTACAACTCGCTCTTGGACAATTATTTAAAAGATGCGAAAGCTGCAGATATAGTTTCTTTCGCTGTTTCTGCTCTGTAGAAAGCTTTTCCAAATAGTAATAGGCTTAGACTTCTTTGACGTCAAAATATAGATTACGTAAAAAATTAATTTTCAATAAATTAGAAAAAGAAAAAAAACTGTATACGTAATTTACTCAAGTTTAACCTTCTGTTAAGTGAGTGCTTCGCTTTTCTTTGTAATTTTCAATTGTTTAATAGTGAGGACCTGTAATTGGCTTTCTGTCAACTATTTGTTGTGTTAAACTTTTATTATTGGCTGTTGGTCTTCCGAAACCATAAAATAAAATAAAGTTTATTACGTATAATGATTTGATTGGAAAGGCTTCCGTTGACTCACTGATTGGCAATATGAACGCACTTCCGAAACCACTTGCGCTAGACGCTTGCAATATCGATCCCTTTGATATAACTATGGAATCTAACAACTTGCAAATATCTCAAAATACAACATTTAGTTAATACTCCTCTTGGGTATATAAATTTAAGTGGTACGACAAGTATTGCTTTTAGAAGCCTTTCAAATATAGTTCACTACTTCGTTGAAGTTTCTTCATGAGTACATGTTTCGTTTCTGCTTACTTTCCTTGGAAACAACGACACGGCCGGGAAAGGTATACCTAGCGCGTGACGTCACCACCGCCCCCCGCCGATCCGCGATACCTCACCGCTCCCCGCCAGAAAATGACCCGTTCATAGATCGTGTATCGTAATCCGTCCGATGTATGGGAATAGGTACCGATATCACGACATTTGTTCGAAGTGTCGGCCCAATGTCTCTGCAACTGACTTGAATATTAGGTGGGGTTGTGTGCAACGTGCATTTAGCGTTCTCTTTGTTGTCCATTCGATTGTCTGTCCGTCATGATTATTTTTCTCAGGTTTCCTCACGACATGGCGCTCTCTTTCGCTCTTATCTACATCTTTCCGCAACTATATAATAATTTCAAGAACAAATTCGATGTTGAAATACATAATGCTTCGATAAATGTTAAACCAGCAAACTGCACAGTGAGCTTAGTTCCACAAATATTATAATACGTGTAGTACTGTTTCACACGAGCCTCCCTAATTCACAAATTGCAACTCAAGTATTGTATTGTTTCTAAGACAAAAACATTTTACACTCGTGATAATATTTTTAATATAAAACTCGTATCTACGACAGAAATGCGTCAGTTCATATCTGAATTCGCTTCAGCAAAATTAATATCCCGGAAACAATAATGTAAAAATACCTTTGCTGAAGTAATGCGGAATTCCACGAATCGCATAATCCAATACACGAGATGAATTTTAGTTTTCCATCAACGGCCCGGGAAGCGCTTTCACGCAACAATTGAAGCTTCCTGTATCATATTTTCAATTTATACATTATTGGAAACAATTTTCAATTTCGCCCGTGCCAGTTTATAAAACATGACAATCGCATGCGCAACAAAATTTTCGCTGATGCCACAGTTCAATTTAGAACGTAAAAAATGTAATGCAGGAATGAATGACCATGAGGGATAGTTTCATTAGATAAACTAAACACGTTCTTTTAGTTTGATTAATTTCAAAAACAATTACAATAGTTATCTGTTTGTCCAATAAAATAATATAATTTATGTAATATTTTATGAAATCAAAGAATAATCGTAACAGGTAATGTTTCTTATTCTAAACCACGACAAATCGCTACAAAATATAACACATTACAATCTAAATACTATTTTATTACTAAAAATCAAATATCCCAAATTATTTCCGAATTGTAAAATTCAGTACCACACGATATTTCGAACTATCGTGACTAATTCTGTGAATTTATTCCAGGCAAACATTTTAGAACCGTAAGTTGATGCTTCAATTACCCGAGAATCAGGCATAGGTACACAAAAGGCAGCCTGTCGGTTGCCTAGGCAACTAGGTCAAAAGGATTTACAACTCATACGTGAGATCGTTGCAAAAGATCAGGGTTCTTACTACTGCTAACTTAGGTCCAATTATTTTACTAAGCATCACATACAGGTACGGAAAATTAATAATTTTCATTCCTATTTTACACGCTTTATATTAGGTTCACTCGTACCTATGTACCTATGTAATCTTTAGCAAGTCAATTTTAACCTACTTCTACCTGTTGCATCAGTTTGACAATTGTGTCTGTCGGGTGGCAATGCAATAATTAATCGCCATCGAGTGTATCTGGAAGGAACTCTCTCTTTAATGGGTACAAGTAAACCCCTCGAATTTGGACTCTATTTGGTTTGACGACTTTTGCCTATTACAGTGGTTGTACACTTGGTAACAAGGGTCTGATGATGAAGCCAGGAAATAGAAAGTGGAACTCTTAAAGAGACAGTAGTAAACCCCTCGAGTTTTGGATCATTTTCTTTGTTTCTACACGTCTAATACACTACGCTTGATGATGGGTGTGTGATGATGGAGCCAGGATGCTGACACATGCGTGTGTTTCCTACTGGTATTTGTCATCTATTCATTCTCAGTAGAATGTAGTAGAATTTGTAACTCATTGAGAGACGGCAGACTAAATATTGGACTAGAACTAAATATCATAAACATGATTTACAAGTGATAACGTGAGATTGTTATTGTTTTTGATTTGCCACAACCACGATCGGATGAAATTTGGCACATGGCCTGGGCCTTGGGGAGGGACGAAGTCAATCAAAGAAAGTATCACTTAGGTTTTCTTCATATTTCAGAAGGTTCGTAATTTTTTGTTTTCTTCCTAAATTGTATTTTAATGGGTTTACAGGTAAATGTGTTATGCAGTGCAATCAAAGCTTCGTAGTTCTGTAACATCCTACTATAATATTATAAGTGTGAAAGTTTGGATGTTTAGATGTTTGGATGTTTAGATGTTTGGATGTTTAGATGTTTGGATGTTTGTGACGCTTTCACGGAAAAACTACAGAATGGATTTGAATGAAACTTTACAATAATATAGCTTATACATCAGAATAACATATAGGCTATAATTTATAAAGACATATTGTGTAAATTGTACAAAATCACACTTATAATATTAGTGGGATTACATGGGCAATTTTGGCATAACAAAACGCGTTGCCTAGCAACCGACCATAGATATGTAAATTCGTATATACAAACTTTCGCTTTGATAATATATGCGTGAAGACTATTTGAATGTACTACGTCAGTTATTGAAATTTATTTTGTTTCTTTAAACTATTAGACTACGTAACAGAATAGACACTATTTTGTACCTTATGCTGTGTAATAATTTGTCATATACGTCACCTGTGCCTATCGAATAAGTAGAATACATCCTGAAGTATACGCGGACAAAGTCGCGGGCGGAAGCTAGTTATTGTATAAGCTTATTCAATATGATTGTCGAACTTTGGTGGATGAGTACTTTTTTCACGAGTCATTTCTGAAATTGTACAGCTATATAAAGCTATGCCTGAAATCATGCCCTTTTATTTATGCTTTTGCACGTTTGGCATTTGCCAACTGGGATATAACTTTTAATATTGGCGATAGCGTGAAATTAGAATCATTTTAGACAGAAACACTGCACTGACATTGTTTTTCATTCAATATGAAATATTCTTTATGATCTGTGGTTTTCGGTTTTTCAACCGACTTAATAAAGGAGGAGGTTCTCAATTCGACGCGAATGTTTTTTTGTATGTGTGTTACGCGATAACTCCGCCAATAGTGAACCGATTTTGATAATTCTTTTTTTGTTTGGTAGAACATACTTCAGAGGTCTTATATAATTTTTTCGAAATTGATTGATTTATATATACAATTGAAGTCGGTTTTTAGTTGTTGTTTGATCATTGATTAGAGAACTGGAACAGGGTACGATATTAGTTACTCTTACTTATCACAGAACGATGACAGACCTCTATCACCCAGCTGTCTACCAGCGTATTAATTATGTAAAATTCCCTCACGGAAAGTCAAATGTCGAACAAGTCCAACAGTGGAAGTGTCCCGGCTGATGATGATGATGTTTCCAATGAAAACAAATATACTATGACGTAGAAAATGAATAAAACAAAAATAATATTGTATTTGTATATCAATGTGAAAATTTCGTAACAAGACAAAAAAAATTGTTTTTAACTATCTATCAATCTATTTTAACTATCGAGTGAATAATAAAAGACAACATAATACTGTTATTCGTGTATAGTTCAACAAATTAACTGCTCCAAAGTAAATGAGTTTTGACGTGATATGTGATTGGTTGACTCAGTGAACGGCTCAGAAAAGTTTATTGTGTTTTCTTATTTCGGAGTAACTGTTACAATAAAACTGAAATTACTTAAGCAAAAATTGTTGGTATAGGTAGATTTGGTCAGTTTTGATAAATTATTTACCTCTATAATGAAAGTCAAACGAGAGCTACTTCTCGTATAGATTTACATGTGTTGTAATAAGTTGAAATCAGTAACTCAATTAACTGAAGTATGTAAGTAAAATGAAGAAACACAAGTATGTTTGTTTGTATATGATGATAAAGCCGTAAAGTGAGAAGCACTCAACTGAAGGGGTTTTATTTATTTCCAAAGTTGGTATGTATAGTTTTATTTAGTTTCCTTATCCTTTTTAAAGTCCGTTATTTTGTAAATTATTTAGTTTATTGTAGTTTGTTAAATTTTCCTTTTGTGTATATTTAAATGTAAATAAATAATATATCCTTTGTTTTATTTATTATTATTACGTTTAAGAGGGACTAGTCTTGTTAGTATATTATTTGTATTATTTTTATGATTGTAAATGTTGTGAATAGTTATTTGAATTGTTTAAGTTAGCTAAACACGCTTGCAACCATAACTGAATACTAATTAAGGAGATGTGACTATTATTTATACTGTGTTTGATATGCAATTTATTTTATTTATTTCCTGTTTTGTTCATGTTTTGTCATTTAATTCATGTTGCGTTGCCTATGAACTATGAAAGTTATGTTAGTTACGAACACTTTGATTCAGTTTGAACAACATTAAACCGTCTGTCAATCTGTCAGACGTTGGTACGGTGACTTACTTGTGCCGTTGACATTTCTTCCGATGATCTTATTGGTGCCGTTCGACTGCGGGGCGGTGCTGGGTTGCGCGGACGCAACGCTCCGTCCCGCTTCCTCGCTGCCACTGTCCATTGTAGCGCTCTCGTTCGTACACATCGGATACAACTCAATTCACTTCAGACATTACTAACAACCCGAAACTGAAAATATTTTAGTCTACGGGGAGTTTACGATCGCGGCGTGTGTTACGCGCGGCGGATACGCGCCGCGACTGACGGACGGACCGCGGCGCCCGGTCCCGATCCACGCTCCGCCTAGCCACCTCCACCCCACCCAACACGTGACTCTATGGCTATATAAAAAATAAACTGCCGAATTTACAAGCAAGGGGGACATACCGTACTAGTTCTGTGGGGTTACGGCGGCGGTGCACGGTGCCGCGGTGAGGGGCTGTTTCACTCATACTGAGGGGTCATCGAGCTGCACCAATTAACTTAAACTTAGCGATGTTTCCTCCCGCGGCGATACTCGCTCTATAACAGCATAACAGTTATATTTTAGATACGTTCCCAATTTTCATTCGAAACTTCAAAAATCAGACATCCACCCAAGGCAGGACTGCTTAGCCTTGCGTGTGGCGGGGCGTGCGGGATTTTCATCAAAATCGAATGCATAATACATACTAGCTTTTGTTAATGGCTTCGGCCGCATAATGTTGATAATATCCGTACAGAGTGAATTAACATAGAAACTCACAACTTTATCTTTAGGAAGTGTGAACAAAATACCAAACACATATCAACAAGCAAGTGAAGTAACTTATAGGTATATATACGCGTAGAATAAATAGCTCAGCATATCTGTTTATATGGCATTGTATCTTCTTATATATTTCTAATCAACTTCCGAAAAGGCCACTTGAAAAGAAAGCCAAGTAATTATTATTATTTATTTATTTAAGTCAGATATACGTCCACAGTGTTAGTAATCTTAGGTCTATGTTAGTAATTTAACTTATAACTATAACGTGAGACATGATACTGCGCCACTGGGGCATGTAATCATCAAGACAGACTAATTTCTTTCTATATATGGAAACGTATGAGGATAAAAGAAACAAGTGATTGGGAAAGCTAAGTTTCAATAAGGCTCATTGATTTTAATGGGGCGTGTAATGTATGGATGGAATACCATATTTAATGGCATTCTTATAACTTTAATTTGTTTTTGATTTATTTCCCTTGTAAGGGTTCCTTACCCCAAAGCGTGCCCACAACGGGACGCTACGAAGGCTCCTCTGCCTTTCCGTCCGCATGTGTGTCCATCCGCGTGAAACAAGGCTGTATTTACTTAATAAGTTAATTGTGTATGACATTTTGGTAGCCCACATCATCGGGGAAACTGCGGAAAAATTCTAAAAATGTTGTATCATATTCCGGCAAATTAAGTACGAAAGGAGAAATTATTTACTCCAACACAACTGTTATTTACCCGATTATAATTGTCAACAAAAATATGCATCCGTATATCATCAACTGAGTATACACATATATACAACACTACATACATAATGTAACAGGTAACAGGCACGTTTGACAAATGTATTTGTAGCGTAAATTACTCTCATAAGATGAATAAAAAAGTGTTATAATTTTTTAATGGTCACAAATAGGTGATAGTCGTCCGTGAAAAGATCTATCAAGGTTTCAGGGAGTAGTGGCGCCCGCTTACTATTTTACGAATAAATGTCTGAAATTTCGGTTGAGCAGTCTTATTGGAATGACTCGATCGCGAAATGACTTCGATACATCCAGCGACTCCCTGCGACCTTCACCTGGTCGTCGGTGCATCTACTAGGGAATCGGAACGATACTCTTTTCACGGTACGTAAAAGAGAACTTACTGACACGTCGAGCTATATCGGTGACCCTAGTTCGTTTACGGATTTCCTCTATTCCGGATTTGGGGAGGAAAGCGGATAGTCGCTGGCAAGCATAGGGAACGGTCATTGTGGAATACCATAAGGGAAGACGTGGACGTTTCCCGGCTCATGATGATAAGATATGCTGTTCACACTGTACACTTCATAAATATCAGTATATTTGTCATCAGTCAATTTGAAAGAAACTCCAATTAGAACACCGACAACATTATGGCGGCTCATAAACGATTTCCTGGCGTAATCGTGGAATAGTATCCGACTGCTTGTATTGGCGGACGATACTTCAGAAAAACGGTAGAGAGTGGTCTCGCGGTCCGTCAGCTCGGCCAGGTTGAGGCAAGAAAAGCGTGCAGCAACGGGAGGCGACGCTAGGCTAGGCGATCGTGGGAAAATGACTGCTAGAGAGCCAGTCGACAAGTGTACGGCCAGGAGACGCGCGGGGCGGACACGTAGCTACAAATACGTTAACCTCGATGAAGTGAAGCAAACAAAGGCCGATAATTGTCGCGTGTTGTCGCAATTGCTCTCCAACAAGTAAGTAAGTTTAGCATACATCGTTTTCTGATTATCGTCTCATGTATTTGTGTGAAGTAATATTTCATTACTCTGGGCAGCCGGGTCTTATGCCTGTGTTTTGTCATACACGATTCACTTAGTCACCTACCACTCATCATCAGCCGGGAAATGTCCACTGTTGGACTAATGCCTCCTTCATGGTATGCCACAGCGACCGGTCCCGAGTCACTTGCATCCAGTGACTCCCCGCGACCTTTACCAGGTCGTCGGTACATCTATAGCAGAGAGCCGGTCGGATACACTTACTCGTAGGTATTCTATATATCGTTTATCCGTTCTAACTTCTAACTCGGAACCTCTGAATTTGTGAGCCTAAGCTACTAGGATAATTATGATAGAACGATTTTAATGTTTGGGTTTCATGTTACAGACATATATATAGATGGTAGACCAACGCTTGTCCTCAGTCACACCTGAGGTAAAGTGATGATGAGGTCGATGATATTACGCGATGGTCTAGAAGATTCCTATTTACTCTACTTTTAAAGATTTTCAAGTTGTAGTTTTCGGCGAACACGGAAACCGGTATTGCATTCCATACGTCAGCTGCTTTACTTATTAGAACGCAAGCGATTATATTGGATCTACCTACGACTACAATTTTTTAAACTATACTTAAGCGGGCAATAATTATTGCAAGACAAAAATAATGTGCACACGCAGCAATAATCTCAAATTATATATAACGACACAAATTCACCTACTTTAGCGTTAGATGCCATTCCTAACAAGACGAGCGTAATTTGGGAATCTGGTATCATGTGAATAAAGGGTTCAGCTAGATGTTGTAAGTATCTAGAGTTCTAGTAGGGCTATCGTGGTCCCGCACATTGTGTGGACGCAGTTTTTCTGTAAATATCACTCGTGTGACTGTTTATGGCAGGGTCGGTTTTTCCTCGCACGGTGAAAGGTTGTGGTAATACTGGCTAGCTGGAACTACATGTGTACGAACGAGCCTATGATGACCAAGTAACGGTGGGAAAACTATAAAAGAGTTATATAGAGTATAAAGAAGTATAGATTATATATATAGAGTATAAAGAAATCATTTTAGGGTTCCGTTTGAAATAACGATACGTACAAAAGCCGCGTCCTCTAGTGGGCTTCTGTGTACGCTTGCTCTATAAGAATCCTTGCCCAACTAAATATTCTAAGAGAAAATTAATATTAGCTTAGCGTTTAAGATATTAGTTTTTTGGGCTAAAATTCCAGAAGATATTTTAAATGATTGTTAATATTTAAACTGTTTAGAAATAATGACAAGGACGCTTAAAATGGCTTGACTATAGTCATCTATAGTATACAAGAATAGAGCTCTGCACACGTGATGTACTTGGGTATAAATAATCATATATCAGGTATATATGAGTTGGGGACACATTTTACCACTTTGGAAGTGTCTCTCGCGCAAACTTTTTAGTTTAGAAAAAAATGATATTAGAAACCCCAATATCATTGGTGAAGACCTATCCATAGAAACCCCAAACGTTCTAAGTATGGGGAACCTCCAAAATTTATTGTTTTTTTTCTTCTATTTTTGTGTGAAAATCTTACTGCGATTCACAGAATACATCTACTTACCAAGTTTCAACAGTATAGTTCTTAAAGTTTCAGAAAAAAGTGGCTGTGACATACGGATGGACAGACATGACGAATCCAAAAGGGTTCCGTTTTTTATCATTTGGCTACGGAACCCTAAAAATTTACGTTAGTAAAATCCTTTCCCCGACATTAAAGTTTGATCTCTTACTTTTGTAAATGTTTACTTAGAAGATGATGACATACGAGTATATTATTTTAGTACTACATTTGTTGTTAGTACTTCATCATCATCATCATGTACAGCCTGCGGCAGTCCACTGCTGGACATAGGCCTCTCCCAGAGTGCGCCACTCGATTCGGTCCTCTGCTCTCCGCATCCATTCACGTCCGGCTACCCTACGTAAGTCGTCTTTCCACCTCGCCGGGGGACGTCCTACACTTCGTTTGCCTAGGCGTGGTCTCCACTCGAGAACTCGTCTGCTCCAGCGACTGTCGGTCCTTCGTCAAATATGACCAGCCCACTGCCACTTCAGCTTGCTAATACGGTGAGCTATATCGGTCACTTTGGTTCTCTGACGGATCACTTCGTTCCGAATGTGTCGAATGTGGAAAACTTGGACACTCACGGCACGACTGATACACAAATTTAAAGTCGCTCAGCGGGCTATGGAAAGGGCTATGCTCGGAGTCTCTCTGATGGACCGCATTTGTTAGTACTTAAAATACAAAAAATATGAAAGAATTGAATTTGGGTACTGTAATCGTATGTAAAACAAAACGATGCGAAAAAACCACGTAAATACTTATTATATCCGTCTTTACATCGAAATATCTGGGAAACTGTGCCCTAAGGCACTCTGATGTTTCATTTCATTTTTTATACATACAATTAGTCCTCTATTGATATACATCAGCAGAATAGTTTTCTGACGACTTGAAAAAAACAACTAGCAGCCGGTCACTAAAGTCCACCAAAATCTTCGAACCCCTTTGGATTCTACGTCAATATGATGTACCCTGTAGGTTTAACTTGATAACTCCACGTGTTCCTGGGGAAAAGGGTCTTGCCAGACAGGCAGGTGGACAGTTTTTACCTTTAGAGAAAGGAAAGTCCGACGTGACGATTCTTTCGGATCCTTTTGGATACAAAACATATGTTATGCCTATGTCTGTGCCAATTCTAATTGGATTATTGAATGTTAGATTTTTTATTACAGTTATTACAATTTATATACTCATATGTGTTTTAAACAAATCTGTGTCGCGTCGAACGAACGATTGTTTCTAATCGTTAATTCGTATGTGTAGTAAACTAGTTTTTGAGAGTCTTCTTCTAATTGTGCCATTTTCTTGAGCTATCTTGAGAGTTGCCGCATTGAACCCGAGGTTGCTCGGTACTCAAGCCAATGCTGCCAGTGATCGTTTTTGCGGGCGCGGGCGCGGGCGGCGCGACTGCCTGGTTTTTGTCCGCCGCGGCTGGGAAGCGCACGGCAGCGCTTCAGCTTGCAAAAACCGCCTCCCGACGCACCGAGAATGACAACAAAAACACTAATAGGCTCTACGATACACCGACTCGACGATCTGCTTCATCTTGCCTGACTACAGTCTGGAGAGCGCATACATTCTGGGTAATTAATGCTGGAATATCAACAAATACTAGCTTCTGCCCGCGGCTTCGCCTGCGTGGACTTTAATATATAACAAATGTCAAACTGACGCGACACTTCCCGTCAATGACTGATTCCGAGTAAGGGTAAATAACAGCACTGTTGTGTTCCGGCATAGAAGTCCCTCATCTCAGTCATACATATTACCGGATGTTACCCGATGGATGCCAGACACATTATAATCGTAATCCAGAGTCCCGGGTTCAAATCAGTAGATATGCTATTATACCTACCCGGTTTGGTTAGCAGAGCAGTTGCTCTGTGGTCAATTCTGCCGCCCAAAACAGTGTTAATAGCACTGTTGTGTTCTGGTAAACAAAGGGGAAGATAACATAGGCAATGATCGACGAGACTTTTGAGTGATAACACATATCACCTTATCGTCACCAGGCCAAATGGAAATCCCTTGTGAAAATAAAAAGCTGTATAATTTTAATGTTACGAGGTATATGCTGCGGGCAGCTTCTACTCCAGTCGGTGCGCGTCGGCCGCTCTCAGTCGCCATTTTACCATTTTGTAGTTTTTCTACGAGCCGGCGCGGCGCGGCGGCGACCGCTGCGTTCTTCAAATTGCTACCGGTGAAATAACGCTGAGGGAATTCTTGTATTTGAATGAGCCTTTATGGAAAACGATAATTCCGTTTTTACCCGATCGCTGGGGAAAAACAACCCAATGAAACATAACAATACTTTGATGCTGGCGCACGCTGCGTATACGCACCACTATCAAAAAACCGAGGGTTCCGTATAAAATATGAATACTTTATGACGAACTCATGGCGCCAACAGTAATAGTAAAGAGACGATTTTAATGTGATATAATTAATACATAGATGTGTACCTTGCTGCTTGCCAAGTACCCTATCGGTACAAGGGAAATCGACTAAATAAACAACATGAACGGCAGTATCTTTTTATTACATTTACTTATAAGTTTGATTTTATCCCATGTCAAAAAGATTGCAGACTTGAGAATTTGATATTCAGTGCGTCACTGAGAAAAGGGCATCGACAGACACGACATACAGACAAACAACCAAGTGATCATATTAGGGTTCCTTTTGAGGTAAGGATCCCTAAAAATAATATTTAAGACCCCATGAAATAGAGTAGTGTAATTACTGGTAAGAAATTGCCTTTCGATCAAACAGACCATCGGTCAAGCCCGTTTCGACACCTGTTATAGTGACATGGTTAGGGATTTGAACTATACAAATCGGTAACCTGCGCATCCGATTATCACGAGAAGTCGATTCGTAGTACTATGAGCGTATAATCGAAATTTGGTTTTTTGTATTTATTTTCGAGTTCTAGATAGTGATACACTGATCAAATGGATCCCAAAAACCAGTTCTGTATCAAAAATAAAACAAGTCAATCTAATTTAATCATCATCAGTCAGGAAACGTCCACAGCTGGACATAGGCCTCCTTCATGGTACGCCACATCGACCGGTCCCGAGCCACCTGCATCCAGTGACTACCCGCGACTTTAACCAGGTCGTCGGTCCACCTAGTAGGGGGACGGCCCGGTAGACGCTTCCCGGTACGTGGTCGCCACTCGAGAACCATTACCCCCACCGGTTATCGGTTCTTCGAGCGATGTGGCCTGCCCATTGCCACTTCAGCTCACTGACTCTTCGAGCTATGTCGGTGACCTTCGTTCGTTTACGGATTTTATATCACGCAGAGGAATTCCGAGCATAGCTTGTTCCATTGCTCGCTGAGTGACTTTGATTTGTTTATTCGGCCCACAGTAAAATACCACTTTTCGGTTCCGTATGTTATCACTGGCAACACGCACTGGTTAAAGACTTTTGTCTTTAGACGCTGAGGTATTTTAGACGAGAAGATATGCCGCAACTTCCCTTACGCTGTACAGACGAGTTGGATTCTTCAGTTAACCTCTTTGTCGAAGTTGGACCTACCTAGTTGAACGATCTGTCCCAGGTATACATACTCGTCCACAATTTCGATGGTAGTGTTCCCAACCACTACACTACACCACTATAGGTGCAACATGGACATTTGATATGATTTTCGTCTTCTCCATGTTCATTTTTAAACCTACCTGTTGGGAAACTCTGTTGAGGTCATTGAGCATTGCGTTCAGATCCTCCAAGGATTCTGCCGTTGACTATGTCATCGGCAAATCGACGGTGAGTGATGTAGTTGCCGTTGATGTTGATGCCCAGTCCTTTCCAGTTCAGAAGCTTGAAAACATCTTCCAGTGCAGTTGTGAAGAGTTTCGGGGATATAACGTCACCCTGTCTTACACCTTTCTGCACTTGGATCGGTTTCGTGCATTCATCCTGTACTCGGACGGACATTGTGGCTTTATTGTATAAAAAATTTAACACTTCGATATAGCGATAGTCAATGCGGCACCTTTGGAGAGACTGAAGCACTGCCCAATTTAATCAACATCCTTTTAGTAATTTTCCACTCAAATTAAGCAAGCAAATAACAGTCATTAAATAAAGTATAAAAGTCTTTGATTTTAAGAAATTTATTTTTGCATTAGATTTATTATTCGAATATGTCCATATGGAAATGAAATTATCTATCATCCCATAGTTCTATGTGGCGCGACTACATGTCAGCGATAAATCTGTACTAGGTGTTATTTAATATTTATGTCTCAATTTCAGAGATATTTTAATAACTGGCCGGCTCTGTGGGGCAAAGTATGTGCTCTATGGTAATAGTTGAATTAACAACCTCAAAAATGTTAGGTATAATTTGCAGTGAACATCTGGTTGAAATATTACACTTGATACACTTTATATGAACAATGTGAACGACTGTCAGTCGCCACGCGGACACACCGGGCTAACCAGAATCAGCAAATGATTCACATCCAAAATACTAGTATATGCTAATATCTAGCCAGAATTATATAGACTTAGTAGTGTGTAATTGCATTGTACTTTCAAAAGTGAATAAACAAATTTAATTCAACACGGATCATTGTGACTCTTGTCAATGAAGAGCAAGTGAATATTAATAATTGAACTTCGATCTGTTTATTGTGAAAAATATTTCGTGTGTACTCACAGTAGCATAATAAAAAGAATATAGGTTAAATTAAAGACTTAAGTTACTTACTTACTTAAGTTAAATTAAATTGAATGGAGAAGAAGAAAAAAACTTTTTAAAAGCGTTGGCTTTGTTTTATTAGACAAAAAAATGAAAGTTTACTGATTGGTACAAATTAAGTTTTTCGAAAGATTTGAATTCTTTCATAATCACAAAAAAGTCATCGTACATGACTGATGATAAGGCAAGAAAAAAAATTGAAAGGCAGTTCTTTTATAAAATAATCACAAAAAGTCATTTTACACATGACTGGTACAAATCAAGTTTTTCGAAAAACAGTTCTGCTTTTCATAATCACACGAAAAGACATTATACAACATGACTGGTAAAAATAAAGTTTTTCGAAAGGCAGTTCTGCTTTTCATAAAAACAAAAATACACTTACAACAAGACTGCTAGAAATAAGTTTTTCGAAATACAGTTTTGCTTTTCATTATCACAAGACATTTTACAACATGTCTGATCTAAATAAACATTTTCGAAAGGCAGTTCTATTTTTAAATAATCACCAAAAGTCATTTTACACATGACTGATAGAAATAAAGTTTTTCAAAAGACAGTTCTGCTGTTCCTTAATCACAAAAAAGTTATTTTACACATGACTGGTAAAAATAAAGTTTTTCGAAAGGCAGTTCGCTTTTCATAAAAACAAAAATACACTTATAACAAGACTACTACAAATAAGTTTTTCGAAAAACAGTTCTGCTTTTCATAATCACACGAAAAGACATTATACAACATGACTGGTAAAAATAAAGTTTTTCGAAAGGCAGTTCGCTTTTCATAAAAACAAAAATACACTTATAACAAGACTACTACAAATAAGTTTTTCGAAAAACAGTTCTGCTTTTCATAATCACACGAAAAGACATTATACAACATGACTGGTAAAAATAAAGTTTTTCGAAAGGCAGTTCTGCTTTTCATAAAAACAAAAATACACTTATAACAAGACTACTACAAATAAGTTTTTCGAAATACAGTTTTGCTTTTCATTATCACAAGACATTTTACAACATGTCTGATCTAAATAAACATTTTCGAAAGGCAGTTCTGTTTTTAAATAATCACAAAAAAGTCATTTTACACATGACTGATAGAAATAAAGTTTTTCAAAAGACAGTTCTGCTGTTCCTTAATCACAAAAAAGTTATTTTACACATGACTGGTAAAAATAAAGTTTTTCGAAAGGCAGTTCGCTTTTCATAAAAACAAAAATACACTTATAACAAGACTACTACAAATAAGTTTTTCGAAAAACAGTTCTGCTTTTCATAATCACACGAAAAGACATTATACAACATGACTGGTAAAAATAAAGTTTTTCGAAAGGCAGTTCTGCTTTTCATAAAAACAAAAATACACTTATAACAAGACTACTACAAATAAGTTTTTCGAAATACAGTTTTGCTTTTCATTATCACAAGACATTTTACAACATGTCTGATCTAAATAAACATTTTCGAAAGGCAGTTCTGTTTTTAAATAATCACAAAAAAGTCATTTTACACATGACTGATAGAAATAAAGTTTTTCAAAAGACAGTTCTGCTGTTCCTTAATCACAAAAAAGTTATTTTACACATGACTGGTAAAAATAAAGTTTTTCGAAAGGCAGTTCGCTTTTCATAAAAACAAAAATACACTTATAACAAGACTACTACAAATAAGTTTTTCGAAAAACAGTTCTGCTTTTCATAATCACACGAAAAGACATTATACAACATGACTGGTAAAAATAAAGTTTTTCGAAAGGCAGTTCGCTTTTCATAAAAACAAAAATACACTTATAACAAGACTACTACAAATAAGTTTTTCGAAAAACAGTTCTGCTTTTCATAATCACACGAAAAGACATTATACAACATGACTGGTAAAAATAAAGTTTTTCGAAAGGCAGTTCTGCTTTTCATAAAAACAAAAATACACTTATAACAAGACTACTACAAATAAGTTTTTCGAAATACAGTTTTGCTTTTCATTATCACAAGACATTTTACAACATGTCTGATCTAAATAAACATTTTCGAAAGGCAGTTCTGTTTTTAAATAATTACAAAAAAGTCATTTTACACATGACCGATAGAAATAAAGTTTTTCGAAAGACAGTTCTGCTGTTCCTTAATTACAAAAAAGTTATTTTACCACAAAACTTGTAGAAAATAAAGTTTTTCGAAAGACAGTTCTGCTGTTCCTTAATTACAAAAAAGTTATTTTACCACAAAACTTGTAGAAAATAAAGTTTTTCGAAAGACAGTTCTGCTGTTCCTTAATTACAAAAAAGTTATTTTACCACGTGACTTTTAGAAAATAAAGTTTTTCGAAAGGCAGCTCTGCTTTTCACAATAACAAAAATATATTTACAACAAGACTGCTACAAACAAGTTTTTTGAAATACAGCTTTGCTTTTCATTATCACAAGAAGATACGTTTTACAACATGACTGGTACAAGTTAAGTTTTTCGAAAGGCATTTTTGCTTTTCATTATCACAAAAAAGTCATTGTACAACATGACTAATAGAAATAGTTTTCTATTACACAACAAATTAACTATTTTCACGAAAACCAATTGTGTCAAAATACGCTTTTTTTATTTCTCGACCCAGCGCGACGGCCAACGGAGGCGGGACGGCGTTGCCAATCTGAAATCAGTTTTTCTCTCTCTTAATAATTTGCTCACTTATGTTCGTGATCATCTACATTAACTCTGCTATAAGACATTGACGTTGAAATAGTCATTGTCATTCGAGATGTGAGATTGTGGTCAAATGCATGGTCACCTGCCTTTGTGGTTTCACTCTCTCATTTGTAAACTTCTATCTCAGTGAAAAGTTATGTAGCTTAATGGTGAAATTGAAAAGACCGATTTTCTTAAGGTATATGTATACGTCTCAGTGAATCTGCTGTATGAATGCCTGTCTTTTTTCGGCCCTTCATCCTTATACAAAATCTGTTCAAGTGCGAGTCGCCTGTACAGAATATGAAAATCATGCTCTACCGAATATGTAGCTCCGGTTGTAGAACCAACTTTACTTTGCGGTTACATTACATACCAGATGTATGGCTTTCAACTGCAAAGTTAACAAAGAAGAACGCAAAGAAACTTAAGAGAAGGAAGAGAATCAAAGTAAATATCAGTAGTGTTTATGTTGAGACAGTGGAATTACGACCCAATACTGTCCTTATGAAAGGGGCGCAAAATGTAAACTTGGACAATAATAGTGTCACGGAACTTCTAGAAGGAATAAAAAGAGACAGACCGATCTACCTGTCTCCTTCGAATCGAGAAGCAGACTGAATAGCGTGGAAAGTTCTCGAATATTACATAAAGATTGACAAATGTCAAAGAGTTTCCAACAATCACTCGGAATGTTCTGGAAACGTCATCGGATATAAAAGGCGCGGACGGAGCTTCGAGTGCAGTTCAATTCTAAGCAGTGAACAGCGAACAAAAGGAAACCAGAAGAACAAGTAAAGCGAAAGTACAGTGAAGTGAAGTGTTGGTGCACTAATGGTGTCAGTAGTGATAGACATCAGTGGTGTCAAAGGACTCTGTACGAAGAATCCAGGCATGGACCCACTGCGGAAGACTCGGACCCAGTGAAGACAGGGACGCACTCTGTCGGGAAGACCCGAAGTTTGGCTTGTGGACCTGTGTTACCAATAAACTCCGAAACTTTAGACACGTGTTTTCTTCGATCTCTAGAACCCTGCAGAGCTCGTAACAATAGTATACTAAAAGTTGGTACTGGTTTCACAAAGTGAATTATTTCACTATTTTTTTGGAATCTTAGAGAGGTCGGTGCACATACCTGGCGATGCTTATCCTGCACGGAGCCTACAAACATGTATGTGTCCGGGAAGCCCTGTGAGCGTGCACACTCTCGCACCGACACGACGCGGTGCTGGGTCGGGTGCAGCACGCGCCCCTGCTTGCCCATGGGCTCCGGGTCCGTCACCGTAGTGCTGAAGTACCCGTCCCACGACAAACGACCTTAAAACACAAAACACATGTATGTCGCAGTTGGGTTGCCTCAAAAACCGTTCTAAAAACGTAAGTACAATGTATAACGTTTAGACGTTTTTCAGAATGGATCTGGATTATTTTTTTGCGAGGTGACCATTAAATATAAATAAATAACCCTTAAATCATTTAAGTTATTTCGTTAATTTTGACGAACTACATTCTGCTGCATTCTACGACGTGACGTTTTATTTCACGCTGTTTTACAAAACCGTTAATCATTTCATTCATTTCCGCGAATTACAAGTCCAGCTATTATGAAAAATTGCTTAACGTCGTTGAGTTGTCTTACATTACGGAGATGTTTAGTGAAAGAGACAGCGGTTATGTATAACCGCTTATTACGCAATCAATTTTCGCATTGAATTCTATTCACTCAATGGCGTCAATTAATCGTTGAACCGAAGCATTGTTAAATTCTTTGTATCAACTCACCATAGAGTCCGGCCCAGTGATTGTGCCTATTCCCTGTGTGCGGCAGGCACCACGGTATGAGTGTGTTCTCCTGCTTGTCGTGTGGCGAGCACGGGGCCCCCATGGCGCACGCGCACACCGCCCTCCGCGCAACATTCGATCGCCCAGCCGTCTTCACATTGTACCGGTATATTAGCACCTGGTATATGGAATAACACTTCTGTAGTGCATGTACGACTTTTGATTATTAGGAGACTTTAACCATTAGTAGAGATGAAGGCCAGGTGGCAAACGGCTTCGTACGAGACGGACTCGCGCGTCAAGGATTCCGAACGAGGAAAACAATCGTACTGATATATTACCTTCAGTTATTCTCCTGACCACATAACAAACTTTGTTTGTAAAGCTTTTTTGATTATTTCTCAAAAACTATACAAGATAGAGACTTGCAGGTCTTACAAAGGCCTGTCTGTCGACTTCGATTTGAACAGACATTACGTGTGTTGGTAAAATTGTTCGAAAAAATTTGATTTGGAAAAATCTTCCTTTTAAAAATGTTTTTGTTTTGTTTTTGAAGTCGCTTAAAAGAGAACTTCACGAGCAATTGCATTGAAACAGCATTTTATTCATCTAAATGTGTTTCATACTACTACATAATAGTTCAGCACACATTAGCAGCTGCACAAGTGTACTGATATACATGAGCAATCCTCACAGATCGATCGCCACGACAAACATACTTCATGTATCTAACACTATGGAGACACCCGAAACAATATTGATTTTCCATGCTTGCTTGCTTAGTGTTTGATGCATTGGACATTACTACTCATTTATTTAACTCAAACCTTCGACGATACCGTCGAGACGCCATGGGGAGCACCCAGCTGTACCCTGATGGTGATCAGATCAAGTGTAACTTACCTTAGTCCTAGTCCCGTCGGAGAGCGTCACCGGTATGTTGGGCAGATCCCTCCAATCTGAACCAGGCGCAGTCGGTATCCGCTCTATCCTCGCTTGGACCAACGGAGACATTTTCTTACAGATGTGGTCGCGGAGCTTCAACGAGTCATCCTTGCCGCGCAACATGCGCTGGTAATGTGTATCCGGCAACGATTCATACTCGATTTCGACCTCAGCAGCACCGCTGCATATGGCAGGCAAGTCGCTCATGGCGTCGTAGATAGTGCAGGTTCGTCTTGGTGCCGATCTGTTCCATTCGATGTTAGTTACAAACCCCCTACTATTTATAGTAGTCATCGCAGTACACGCCCGTCTGCTGAACACGTTGGTAGGTTCCGGATACAGTGGAAGCTTAAACCCAGGAGCTGACGCATAGATAATCAGCCGCCTCCTCGTTTGTGGCACGCCGTAGTTGCCCGCTTGCAGAACACCGAAGGTGCACTGGTAGCCCATGTCTAGTAATGCCTTCATAGTAAGTTTCAGGACCATTCCTTTCTTGAACGCGACAAAATTTCGCACATTTTCTAGTACGAAGTACTTGGGTCTGTAGTAATCGCAGTACGACAGATAAGACGCTATCAAGGAGTTCTTAAAGTTGGAGTATTCTCTAGAGTTGAATCTGTTCATGCCTGAGAAACCCTGGCAAGGGGGTCCGCCGCAGAGCAGCTCCACTTCCCCTTGCATCGGCAGCCGCAGTCCGTCCGGACTGTGCGTCGCTCCGGACATGACATCCTTCAGCAGGGTGTTACAGTCCTCATTAAACACTGTACAGCCTCTATTGTTTAGAGTGTATGCACGAGCAGCTGACTCGTCGTTTTCGATAGCCCATCTGCATTCTGCTATTCCCGCCTGGTGCAACCCTTCAGACAGGCCACCGCACCCAGCGAACACGTCCATCGTCCTCAGCGGTGCTATTGTATCCACCTTAACATTAGCGCTAGGCTCCTTAGGTTTGATAGACTTTCCAATACCTTTTCCCTTACTCTTAACTTTCCCTTTATCCGTAAGCCCTACATTTTTGGCGTGATTTGGGACATCCTCGAATTTGCCGGTATTTTCATTGAACGCCTTTTTAAAGTAAAATCGGCACGGGTCTTTCTCTAACCATTCGTGAATTGTCTCTTCTTGAACAATATTTTGTATATATGTTAGGTGGCATAAACCGGCTACAGAAGAAAAGGGCACTTCTTTTATTTCGTCACTCCAGTAGACGACATTCAGATCTTCGTGCTGCGGAAACCGGCTTGTAGTATTCTCAGGTCTGTACATTACTTTAACCTTCAGGAAAATATCTTGAGGTGCAATAAGGAGGCCACTTCCATATCCACTTACCATTACGGCATCGATATATCCTATACAAAAAGGTTTCAACGTGTCGACATTTGAACCTCGTAAATTATATTCACTTTTTCTGTAATATTCAGGATAAGTATCTTCGTTAACCTTTTTTAACTTTGTTTTGCCACTATCGTGAGCACCTTTTACATTGTTTTTGAATCGGAAAGTTCCAGGCTTCAAAAACACACCACTTCCCTTCTTGTATTCATTGTCTAGCCATACCACGTGGCTCCACTCTGATTTGTAAGCATCTGTTACTGCTAATTTGCCAAATACTCTAGGTATGAATTTAAATTCGCGTTCATTTCGGCGTTGACAAGAAGGGCAGTATCTATGTTTCCTTAATGGATTAGGACAAGGAGGGTCTTTCGGTAAGTCTTCGAAACGAGCTTTAAACATTGAGTAATACTTCCGGTAGAAGTATGTTTTTCCATCGTCTTCTCGATCACTATCCTGTACTTCTTTCCCTCCTAACTTGAACCAATCTTTGGGAATTTCTTTTCTTTCCACACACGCCTTCCTCAATATACATGAAAGTGCAACAGAATGGCTGCATTTATCTCCCAAAAATATTTCCCTTGGTTCACCAGCCTCGCCTAAAACTGTTTCCGTCGATCTAATAAAATCTTCCCCGTGGAAATATCCTTCATACGGGTTTGAAGTCTCCCTCCACATGTATACGACTCTACTGACTACTGCAGGAGTGCTTGGAAGTAATGTTTCTATCATCACATAATCTCCAATATGAACTTCAATACCATCAATTTTAACTTTTTCATAATATATTCTCGTTTCATCAGCTTTTATAGGTTCGCCAATCCATTTGATATTTTTTTTTTGAAATGACTTTGATTTGACTGGTACCGTGCGATCTATTTTGTTATCATTATTCCTTCCGGCGGGTTGGTGGTGTTCATCGTCGGTTTCGGAGTCTGAGTCCTCGGTTTCTTGCTCGACCATGTTGGCACACAGGCGACGTACACAAGCCTTCTTTGCACGGCCGTGGCCTCCAAATTTAGGCATAGTTCGACAGGAATTACACTCTCCGCAATCTGGTAGCTGACAAGCATCACAAATGCCGCACCTCTTTTTTCTCATGACTGATTCATGGTTAGTTGTATCTATTTCATCTGGGAAAAAACCTTCAAATGTTTTTCTAACAAGAGCAGTTGTCGTAGCTTTCGTTGGAGCCTTTTTATTAACCTTTTTATAGTCTATATTAGCACGTGTTACTATGCGCTCCCCACATTTAATTCCCAGTAAATTTTTCAGCGTTTTCATACAAGGCAAATTAATTAAAGAGTCATGTTCATGATCAGTGTTCAAACTGGCGACTTGCTCATACACAAACTGCGCATGTTTATGAAGCATTTCTTCGGACATATTCTTATTTTCTAGTTTTGGTACGGTTACTTCTCTAATTACTCCTAGCAATTCTTCATATGTTGGCAGTTGATGAAGAGACTGGTTCAAATATTCTATCACAACTGTGGCGAGTGATATTCTTTGGTAGAACTGATCCATTAGAGGCTTGTAGTCGGCGCTTGGCTCTATCAGATTATAGTCACCATGTTCAGTGGATACTCTGGCGCAGTTTTGTACACCCCCATCGGAACCGTGGACACACCTAAAGTATTGATATAAAATTCAAATAAAAGAAAATAACATATTGCGAATAAAACGAGATGTGCATTATAAATATGTACTTACCATTCGATAATGGGTCCGACGTCTTTCACTGGTACTGACTGCACGTCAATATCTGATGTATCACACCCGACGCGTTTTAAAAAGCCAGACATATAAATGGGGACATGATTGTCAACCAGGCCTGTGTCGAAGGGGCAAAGGCGGCGATTCTCGTCAAATATTGAGAAGCTTGTTATGTTAGTTAGTGGTCTCTTTGTTTTATCACCTGAAATTTTAAAAAGAACTTTCAGTAAATTCGAAGAAATAGTAGTGGATAAGAGAGGAATTTCTAAATTCTGTGTATGGTGCTCACAAAACATTATATACTCAAGTTCAACGTAAACTTTGCTGTTAGAACTTGTAATAAATTAAACTCACCAGCATATAAAGCAAGTTTTTCGTTAGCCAATGCAATATTTTCATCCATAGATTCCTTTGGATGTCCATTATAATATGGCTTGTCGACATTAATTACAATCAGTCCACAAGTAGGGCATTCTTTGTTTTCGTTATCATTTTCTGATTTATCATCTTTGTTATTTTCTGATGTTGCATTATTCATTTCCACATCTTTGAGTTGTGTTCCTACTGTGTCATGGGCAACTACCATTTTTGCTGGTACATTGTCTTTTATCATTTTCAGTATGGTATATTGATCAATTTCGTCTTCACTATCCTCAAAAATTACTTCACAGCTGAGGCCATACATGTGTGTCATTCCGATACTACTGTTATTAACACAAGTGCCAGTGTTTTCGTTTTGAGGACTATCCTTCACAACATTAATTTGATCATTATGTTTGCTTTCTTTTTTATTAATTTTTAATTTATCCTGGAAAATAAATAACTCGTTTTAGAAATAAAAAATATTTGTGGTCGCAATCGGCCTTTATCTGTGACGTTCAGATCAGCTGTGATGATAGGGCCGTAGAACCCTGGAACCTCAAGTTGGTGCGCTGTATGTATTATCTTTGATTACTGGAACAGAACAGTACTGGTAACACTGCTGTTTGGGTGCAGACTTGGATACAATGGTCATTCAGTCCAACTGTACTGGAAGTCACAGAAGCGGTCATACTCACTTCACTTCAATATATTAATATCTCTTATGACCGAAGATCGTAATAAAATCAATAAAATAAGATCGTCAGCAAATATATTGTTGCACCTTGTCTTTGCACCAGCCTACTGTTTCTTTACTATCTGAACATTTTTACCTTCATAAAAAGATTATCGCGGGGGCAGGCGGCACAGTAATATATTTTAGCTTCATTTAACTTAACTATGTCAAAGGTTCTCTACAAGTTGGTCATATCGAATCGGATTGGCAGACGAAGCCAGAAGATTTGTCGCCGCTTGCGGTGGAAAACAGAAGAAGCTCACGAATGCAAAATAATGCTCACAAATATATCAGTAGTCCGTTATCTCGTTGCACTTCGAACTTTATGCTTACAACAAGTCGAGGGAAGATTGAAGAGTACTACGGACCGGACCATCCATTCCATACCGTATAGTCTACCACACAGTTTTTTTCGTTCCTTCTTCTCTGCATAACACTTTTCGGAAATGGTAATTGATTGGCGTCAAAAAGAATTTTGTCAAATTTATATTGAATAAACAATGTTGAGATTGAGCCACCAGCGAGTCCTGTGACGCCCAACAACAGCCTCCAGGCACGAGTGTCGCGCTGCACTCGACCACCGCCACGAATGTCACTTCTCAGGCGTGGCCAGAGTGCGTTAGCTTATTGGATTCCGAATGACGTCTAGAAAAAGTATTCCAAGGATTTTCTAGTACGCCAAAAATTGCAAAGTTATTCAGAAAGGTTGAAACAAAAAATGTAGTTAGTATTTTGTTAAGAACTCTGAAACGAGTAATAATTCAAAATTTTAAGAGAAGGTACTTAAAGATAAGGAAGTTTGCCAATAAAGATGTCCCAGCTCCAGGAGCGCTATCTATAATGAATTATTTATAATTTTAATTAACGCTCAAAATAGGGCTCCGCGCGGCAGCTACGGCATGCGAGCTACCCCTAAAATGAGTACGCCACGGGAAATAATTATTGTACAGTATATTTATTATTTTAAGAATAAATAATTGGAAAAATTTAAAGTTCATTTTAGACTATTGTTGAGTAACAAAAAAAACAGTCCTATTAAAAAAATCTTGTAATAAGAGAAATGCTTTTACCTCGTTCTCACCTGTGTAATGATCTAGTCAATGACACGCTTGCCTAGAAATAGCCTATTCACTCTGACCTTGAAGACATCCAGATTGAAAGGCTCACAATTCCACTCCCTAGCGTTGGAACTAAGGGTATAAAGGGTAGATGTCGGAATCATATAGTGTAGTTGTAGCGCACACTCACCGGACTGAGTCCTCTGTAGCAGATGGCGAGTCAAGATCGTTGTTGCGTGACGCTTCACTAACACCGAGTGATATACGTAACAGCGGTCCGTTATAGGTTCGTTCATGGCCATCCACATAACAACGGTACTCCATACATACAGGATCAGACCCGAGATGAGCTTCATATATTCAACAAAGGAATTCAACAAATTGGAATATATGTAAATTCAACTGATGCCCAAAGAGTGGTGTTAATGCAGAAAAGAGCAGTTAGAAGCCTTGTTAAAACCAGGTGATGGAGACTGTGTTGAAATAGTTGCAAAGACATACTTACACACGATCACATTCGCACAGCACTGAATTCCAAGGCACACATCACGATATCGGAATATCATCATCATGTAAGAATAACCCAAGCGCGGCGCTAAGCACACCCTGCACCACCACCTTCTCAAAAACCATTCGAAAAAGCAAAATTTAATGGAATTCAAATGATCCATTACAGAATACATATTTAAAAGCAAAGACCATACACTATACAAAACAATATCGCAATAAATGTTCATTATAAACTTGACGATAGAACCGACAAGGCAACACATGCGATGGGGCCTTCCAGAATCTATAAAAGCGGCGGCGGTGAATAGGACATTCTCTTCAAAGCAATGCTCACAGAATGGCTAGTCGTTTAGGCGTCATACACTTATGGTGAATTTGTACACTATTACTCATTTTAAATGTTAGTACATTACTGCCATATAAGTAATTTAACACAAATGTGGACAATAAAACACAATTAATATGACTGACTGATGATCGAAATGAAATGAGTTTCTTTTTCTCACATTTTTACAACGTTTAGAGACGGTTGGAGCATAAACTAGATCAAGGATCTTTAAGGTATCCAGGCCCTCCCAATCACAGTTAGAAGAAGATAAAAAGTAATATATTGTGCCTTATATGTCTGAGATAATGCAAAAATATATTATTATTTAGAGAAAACCGTAAAAAAGTTTGAAGTTACTCATAACTTTGAAGGATGCATGAGTATTGATGAGTGTGGGTATGTGAGGGTGTGAGTGTGTGTAAAGCAATGAATTGCACATTATTTTAACATTCATTTTTTATTTCAAGTAATTTTTGTGTACTATCATAATTAAGCAATAGAAATGATGTTAGATTTTTTTGCTCATACTTAGAACAGTTTCTTGTTGAAGTTACTATATAAACTGTAATAGCTGTAGTTGACACACAAATTTCATAGTGCCTCCTGGTAATTAATGTTAATATGTTTTGGTTTAGGTTCGAGACAGCTGATGTATCTTTATGCAGATAATAATACATACTGTATACCTCGAGTGTTAACAAGTGGTGCAAAATGAAAAAGTTAGTATAAAAACATGCTGGCAGCTCATAGTGGCTGTTTCAAATTTTAAATTTGGAACATGTATATGAATATATATATGAAGAGGATCTGTTTAAGAATGACCTTCACCCACCTGTTTAATGGATGAAAAGTATTTTATAACAAATCTAGTATGTTAAAAAACATATCGCGAGTGGGTGTGCCTTTATTTCTAGTCATGGGATTTATTTATTTTTATTTACCAATGACTTATAAAAATATATCATTATTATTATTATAAATGGTCTACAAATGTGGCTTACATAGCGCATCGTTTTATTGTGTTTACCTAGAAATTTGATTTGCAGGGATTACAACCTTCAGTATTCAATATTAATGTTAACTTGATACATTCTTGTTCCTAAGAAAAAGATTCTAGCCAGACAGACAACATAGTGATCCTATAAGGGTTACTTTTTCTCTTTGAGGTACAGAACCCTAAAAACAGAGCTGTCCAGCATTGAAGTACGGTGGGTCTTAAGTAACGATTCTTTTTTCCTGGCCGCATGATTCACATTTTGTTAGGTTAAGGCTCACTCTTAACAGCTCAAGGTTAGTCACTTCTCCAGAATTTCAGTAAGTTAGATGAAAAACTACATTTATGTGATTCTAGCTTTTACCAATGGCTTTGTCCTAGAATCTGGTTTATATAAACTGTGATAAAAAGTATCACATATTTTAATCCAGAATATTACAACTGTGTGATAAATTTCATCAAAATCCATTAAATCATTAACATGTGAAAGATTCACCAACATCAACAACAAGAAATTTTGATGCTTAGAAAATATGAGTTTCTGATTATTTATAAGTATATATTTATATATTACACATGTTGAATTACTCTGCAAAATTATTATTATAAGAAAATCTGCCAACACGTGAAGTTTCTTTTCAAGAAAACTCTGGCAGTAGCAGTGGTCTTCTCTGTTCCTACTCTGTTGGCATACTACTAATTCAATTTTAAATTGAGTTCTTTTCAAGAAAGCCTGTTAATGTTATATACCAGTTGTAATACCTGGTGTGGGAGTAAATGTTACATACATTAAAGTCCTCATCAAGAGTCCCTGGACTGTGGCTCCTCTTAGCTGGCAGCACAAAGGTGCTGTTACACTCCTTGCTCGTGCTGGGGCGAGGAAAACTCGTAGCATCATTCCCTAGACTGTGGATCCTCTTAGCTGGCAGCACTACGGCTCTGTTCCACTCCTTGCTCGTGCTGGGGCGAGGAAAACTCGTAGCATCATTCCCTAAACTGTGGCTCCTCATAGCTGGCGGTACAAAGGTGCTGTTCCGCTCCTTGCTTGTGCTGGGACGAGGAAAACTAATTGCATGATTTCCTGGACTATGGCTCCTCTTAACTGGCGGCACATCGGTTCTGTTCCACTCCTTCCTCGTGCTGGGGCGAGCAAAACTTATTTTATCATTCCCTGTACTGTGACTCCTCTTAGCTGGTAGCACAAGGGTGCTGTTACACCCCTCACTCGTGCTGGGGCATGAGTAGTTCACTCTAGCAAATACAAAACACAGGGTTAAAGTTAAAAATGTTTCCTAGGTTTCCAAACCCCAAAATAGAATCCATATAGTATAACATTGTTTATCACACCTGCTCTGCAACAAACTCATCATGCATGCCTAAGTGTCTTACCACCGAGAGCAATCAAGTACAAGCTACCACCAACCCTTGGCCATATAATGTTTAAGCAGAAGCTAGGTAAGAGTTAGTATAGAAGTCACTTTACCGGACATAGGCCTCCTCCTAGGCATGCCACAATGACCAGACCCGAGCTATTTGCATCCAGCAACTACCAGTGACATTTACCAAGTCATGGTGTCATTTAGTAGATTCAATTCAATTATCTTATTTCTACATGTCGTGTATACAAGAGATCTTAAGACTAATACATCGGTGCAGACATGAACCCTGGCAGGGCACTGTAATATTATTATATTATACAACTTAAGTTATAATTATGTCAAACAATATATCAAATTTACATGTCATGTCAAACGTTATAGCCAAATACAAAATAATAATTGACAACGACGACAAAGATTGACGAACCGGTGCGCGTTGCCCGGTACGTGGTCACCACTAGAGAACTCTAACTCCCTACTAATTGAGCCATGTGGCCTGCCCATTGCCACTTCAGGTCACCGACTAGTCGAGTTTTGTAGGTGACCCTTATTCTACCATTTCTCCTTCTAGGATTTCCCGTATAATCTGCTTAAATAATTATGCGAAATTTTCAAAATTCTTTACGATTTTAATTCCTGTCTTACCGGCCATTTTGGTGCATCCCTACATCTAACTAACAACTGAAATACTTGGAAAGGCATGAAAATTAATAATTATGTATTCAGAAGAAGCTTTAAAAGCAGCTACTTACATTGATGAAGCTGTAGTAGTTTCTCTGGAACATGAGGCGTCGTCTAGCGATGTAGTATCGCTACTACTCGGGCTACTCGAAACATCTTTACTTTCTGACATTTTTAAAATCTGTTTATCTATTGCTAATAATCATTACTAAGTACTGCGATGAGATCTTATAACGATTATACTGTTTTTGCTGAGAAAACTTAAGCAAAGAAAAAATCCGTAAACGCGCGAAAACGCCTGCGAAAGAAAAGTTAACGTCATTTTGTTAGACATGTCTTTTTTTATAAGTTTTTTCCACTAAGCAAAGGCAATGGTCAAACTAAATACAGCCAAGTATGAAATATTCTTAACACTGAATTTTCGGGGTTACAGAAATATTACGACGAAGCAATTTATTTAGTTTTCTGAATAATCTGTACATTTGATGGCTAGTTTTTAGTTTTGACGAGAATTTCAAAAACCTTGGTTGGGAACCATTCAGTGTAGTTTGTTATTCCAACACAAAGAAAAATTATTTATATAGTAGTCTGTGAATGTGTCCAACCATCTAACCATACTAAATTTATGAAACCTATGTGCTTCTGGCGCGCCACTACACGACACGATAGTGTGTTCCGGCCATAACAATTTTCTATCACACCACTAGCCTAGCCACTAGCATCCCGCCCCAGCTTCGCACGGGAGGACATTTTATTTTTAAACATTTTGGGATACACGTACAGTACTCGTTACCAATTTTGTCCCTCTGAAGTTAGCCACAAAAGACCGCGAAGTATCAATTATTAACGTATAAATGGGAGGCAAGGTAAGTTAACGGGTGGAAAGAAACGTCCTATAGTTTTTTTGTCATCTAGGGATACTTATTATCGAAAATAAT
Organism: Carcina quercana; assembly: GCA_910589575.2. Classification (NCBI taxonomy): domain Eukaryota; kingdom Metazoa; phylum Arthropoda; class Insecta; order Lepidoptera; family Depressariidae; genus Carcina; species Carcina quercana. Next base: position 23,479,780 of record OU342426.1, on the reverse strand, counting down.
ACACACACATTCCATCTGTACATGTTTGAAATTGCGGAGAGCTAACCTGTGGAGCTAACTTCAGAGGGGCAAACATAGAGTGCGTGCACCGTGCGAGTATTGTGAACAAATTGTGAATGTATATTTAGATTAGACAAGACATAAGTAGTTTTTTTTCTTTTCAAATTACTGTTTATATTTGTCTAATAAAAATAATATTGTTGTTTAGTTTTATGTACTTAAGTAGTTTATTTAAGGGATTTTTGTATTATTACATAGTAGAAATAGCTTTTTTATGTTTACAAACATAACTTTGCAGTTGAAAGCCATACAATGGGTTTGTTATTTAACTGCAAAGTAAAGTTGGTTCATTGGTAAGATATTTTTGGTAGAGCATTGTTGGGTGTATATTACCTTATCTATTATTTACGATTTTAAGTATTTTTATTATTCATAGTCCGTCTGGGACTTGGCAGTTTTTTTTACAGAACACAATGAGGAATAAAAATAACACGTTCCGCGAATGTATGGCGCCAAGGCCTGGTCTTGTACACTTATAATTTTAATATGCCATTATCAAATAAAAGTGATTTAGTTAACATTTTTGTATATTTTGATATATTTTATTTGTACAAAAACCTATGAAACGCACGAAACAGGTAAGACAAAGATGGCGTCAATAAAATGACATTTGACACTTGGTACAAAAAGAATGATTTTGTACAATAATAATTAAAATAAATGCAAACTTATATATTATTATTTTTATATTATTATATAACTTATATATTATTACTTAATTTTTTAAAATAGTTTACAAGTGTAGACCGAATTTGAAACAACTCTTTTACTAATAAAATACGACCTTACTCTAGTGAATGTAAATGCATTTTGATGTTGACAATTTAGTAAAACTCATTGTTGACAATATTGATACGTGTAAGATACCTGTGATACTGCGACCATGGATCTAATGCGATACTATACTAGGATCACGATAATATTGATGAGTGTAATAGGTCCCTATTAGTTTGTGTTTTAAATTTTTTAAAGTAAGTCAAGAAATGAAATTATGTTTTCATCGTAGGGGTGGACATTGAGAATCGATACAAATATCGATACCTAAAACTGTAACTTACCTGTAAGATAGGAATATTTCCAAAAGGTGAATATAAATATATAAGTGGAGGATTCTTCAAAAATCAGCTATTACTAGTGGCTTTATTAGCTGTAGACCTCGCGAGCCAGTCAGTTCTTAAATATCTTTGAAATTGAGGCATAAATATTAAATAACATCTAGTACAGATTTATCGCTAACATGTAGTCGCGCCACCTGGAACATGTTAATTGGTTTTAGCAGTATTAGTTAGTTTTGTAATGAGAAGTTGGTTCTAGATGCTCTATAAATCCCATTAGATTAATTCACCCTTTTCAAATTTCACAATTCACATTTTCGCCTTTTTTGACATTTTTTACTTTGTATCTACTCCTTAACATAAGTAAACTTTCAAATAATAAGAAACCACATCAATATCGGATGTCATAAGGTGGATATATTTTTGGAGGAAATATCCAATCACAAATCCTTGACAAAAAGAATCAAAAATTCGTTTATTTTATTAGCTGAAACGGAGACCTTTCATTTACATTTACTCACTCGGCCAATTAAAATAAAATCTTTTTTTGGGACTTCTGAAGGAACGGGGGAAGGTAGATTTAATAGCTGCGTTTTTTTCAAAAATACATTTATCTCTACTCGCCATTGTTCTTTTACGTTAGACTTTAAGAGCATATATGAAAATTGGGTTGTGTACACGGACCTAGGCTCACCCGGGTGCCACAAATTCATAAAAGTTATAATTATTAGCCTGTATGGTTACGCTGCTGCTGATGTTAAATGCCTTCTTTATATCCAGCTGTTAAGAGAGCTAAACTATTAAACAAAGTCAAAATCAGAAATAACTATGGTTAAGAAAACTACGTAAAATCTGACAGTAGCACATAAACTATGAATGTAAATACATCTATTCGAACTTTAAATCACAAATTCACAACCTGATCACCAAAAAGCTTTGATATATCGATATATCAGATGCATACAGTCACCTCTAGCTAGTTCAACGTGACAATGACACTGACATTTCGTTTCGTATTCCGCGAAATGTTTTGAAAAGTTTTTCTACCGTGACTACTTTACTATATAAAAAAATGGATATTACATATTTTGTTTGAGTCTCGACGCGATATTTGCTATTAATTTAAGTAAGATAGTTATTCGTTGATTGCGTTTGCGTTAAGTTCGCTTAGGTTAATACAGGTTGCTGTGGTAACAATCACCGATGTTGACGCTGGTTATAAACGGTAGACGCGACGCGAGGCGGGCCACTTCGAGCCAGCCTACGATGTCGGAAAGCGCCGACCGACAGACACTGGAGGAACGTAGTTTATTCGACATGGACGCCTGCTATGAAACATTCGACAAGGATGGGTACGTCGCTGATTTATTTGAAACTTTACCCAGCTATGCACTCGCTTGCCACCTTTCCACTACTGTATATAGCATTCGTCGTTTAAGTTACGCTTTTAACTCCTGTAGTATCATACTTTTTTCAGTGTATCAGTTTGCTCACTTTCAAATTTAAATAATTGTATTTGTGAAACAAAAGTTGATATATTTCATCATTTCAGACTCGGAAGTGACTTCCAGCTTTCTGGCTGATGATGGTAATCTGAAAATGAGTTCTGCTATTCTTTTAGAACAAGTCACATTATTTTGAAATGGTTAACAAAGTGACTTTATGCTTTCTCATACACTTTGAATCTTCTTCTTCCATCCCTAAATTGCACTTCAAGCTGGGGTCGGGTCTCAGCAGCACTAGGATGCTCTTGTTACAATTGTTAAGGTTTGATAATATTTCTTTTAAAATAAAGATAAGTTTATTTGCATCAAATATGGTACATATAATGGCATGTATATAAAATACAGTGAGTGACAAGCTGTTTACAATTATAAAAGAAGATTGTTAAATAAGAACTCCTTTTTGGGCCAGGGTAATGCTTTGGTCAGATTATAAGCAACCTGATCAATTGTGCTGATTCGGTTAGCCTTCATGACGGCCCACATCTTTTAAGGCACTAATGGTTATATCATATGAATTTTTAAGAGAGTTTTAATAATGTTTTAGTACTTCAAAAAAATTTAGAGTTTTAAATTGAATAAAATATTTTTATTTCACTTTAGTAATACTTATTTACATAAACCAAATGGTAATCATCCAAGTGCATAAAAAAAGTATCTACTGAAAAACATTTTTATTAACATTTCACATGTTCATCTATGTTCATCGATATGGAACCATTGTTGAAGGGGAAGGGCTATTTCATAGTATGTTGAATTTCTATATAAAATCAAACTGTATGAGATATCAAATGGACATAGCCATAATATCTTACCTTAGAGCTGGTTATGTTCCATGCTATAATAAACAATAAAACCAACGACATATGTAGTAAGGTTTAAGTTTGGCTTGCAACGCCTCATATATGTATATCTCATGACAATGACTTGTGTGTCATCTGCAAACAATGTGACTGACTTGACCGAATGCGGATCCTTGCAGTATGCCTACATTTATCCAGTAAATTTTTATTATTTGAAACAGGGGGGATGGTCCACCATTCATTCAACCACTCACTGCGACCTTGATAAAGATCACAAGACAGGCCTGATACCTTTTGTTCTCCATCCAAAGTGTTTTATGATTCCTTCTACCATCATAAGACCAGCTGATAGACAGAGGCTCATCATCCTCGGACTCCTCGAGCTTAGTTAGTTCGTGCCTCTTTTGCGAAATAGACGAGACCACACGCGCGTTTACATTACATTTTTAGAGCGCGAAAAAGTATCTTTGAATCTCACATAAATCACCACCACATATATCACCGATGCCTATACGTCGGCAAACCCGAAGTATCGTCGATATATCGGTATCGATATCGGATACATCACTATCTTGAACCAGGGACCTCTGGTATGTCAGCCTTTGCTGTGACCGCGGAGCCACGAAATTTCCAATCTGTTGATTTTGAACTGACAGACCTGTGACTGTGACAGTATTATAATAATGTAGTTACTTAGTTCTACTTAGTTCTTTAGCCATATTATTTCTTTAATATTCTTTATTATTCGCTTGACTTGATATCATACAATTGAAATGAAGATTAAATGGCTGAAAGACTGCTCACCATGTTCATGAGGACAATTTCGTTTGTATTTGCTATTTAACATCGTCAAAGTTTTTAAGCGATGCATATCTAGCGAACGTTATTACTGAGTTGTACTGCCTATTGCGGATTCTGTTACGTAATGTCTTCAAATTTAATGCTAGAGGAACTAGGTCACGACGTTACCAGAACGCGATTAAGGGATAGCTTTTATTTGAAACTGCTGCTGCTTCGCTAAAGTGGAACGAGTGTTCATCCTAAAGGCTGCATTACGCAGCCTTTAACTGTCTGAATTTCGCAGCGGATGAAACCATCAGCCAGGTCAAGTCAAGACCATCTATGAAATTTTTTAATGTTTTATTAAACTTTTTAATGCCTTTTCAGGATTTCGAACATCCGTTGTAAAAAACGGTACCCTTGTAATCCTACTATGGTGTCTGTCCGTCCATCTGTCACAAACGATTATCTCAATCACTACTAATGCTAATGAGAGTAGGACTGAGCCCCTGCAGTGTGGACCTATATAGGCTGTTGATGATAAAGTGTGTGTGTGTAAAAAATAACCCCCCTCACCGTGACACCGTGAGTGAGTGACTCGCACTTGACCGATTTTGTTGTGATACACTCAAATGATATAAAGACATACTAAAAGTGACATGTTTTAAGGTTGGGTCTTGCTTGACTGTAACAATCGACTAGACGTTAGTACTCGTCTAAGCTTCCAGCTCCAGCAGTTCCGGGTATGTCAGGTTGTACCCGGTTACTTAGAAAAAAGGTAACTTAGCCAGTTCCTCAAAACATGTTGGGTGTTCTGTATGCTCTCTCGGACCGTGACCTACGAAGGCCAAGTGCAAATGCTGCTATTGTTTGATTGTTGTGTCAGGGACGGCAAGTTGAACTTGGAGGAGTTCCGACTGATCTGCAAGGCGCTGTTCCGTAACGACAAGGGCCACATATACCCGCTGTCCGAGGAGCGAGCTCGACATATCTTCCAAGTCTTCGACAAGAACGACGACGGCTTCATCGATAAAGAAGAGTTCACTTTCTGTTGGAACCACTGGATCAAAGTGGTAAGTAGACATACACGTACATAGACTTAATATTAAAAATGCGAAAGTGAGTTTGTTTGTCCTTCCTTGCCGTGGTAACGGAGGGTCAGAATGACTGGATTTTTTGTATAGGGATAGTTGAAGGGCTGGAAAAGGACATAGGCTACTTTGTGTCTCGAGTGAGGGAGTAGTTCCCGGGATGCTTTCCGAACTAGTTTATATGCGTACTAGCTTTTGCCGGCGATTTCGTCTTCGTGTACTTTAGATATTATCCCTCGGGAACTACTAGTTACATCAATAAATAATCATTTTCTGACCCTTCAACTGTTACTTTACAAACATCGTGTCATTCTGACTCTAAGTTTTAGGGTTCTGAATTGTAATGATGCAAACAGAGCGCTATTGTTGAGCCAACTGCGTCCGTCTTCTCTTAGAGTGTTCTAGCTTCTCTATGGATGGGGATGAGACCTGAAAGCTCTCTTGACTCTTCACGACTAAATGTCTGTACAGATCTTGGTGAAATTTGACACTGTGCATGTAGCATGAAAAAGAACATTGGCATCTTTTCAGCCGCTGTACTAACCGTCCTGTGTATTATTTGTTAAGTCAACAAACTTTGTCGCGGGCAAGTACATCCCAGATATATTAGAAAAAAAGTACCAGGCAACTTTTAAAGGACTTATGTCTTTAACAGTCTTTAGTACACACAGGAGGCAGAAAGCAATTACCATCTTTAGGTCTATAGACTGTATAGTCGTGGAATAAGGAGACGTTGACAAAAATCGATGTTATTGGACATGATATGATAAACAACGTTGAAAATTAATAAGAAAGATAGTACAGACTGCGGTATTGCACTGATTATTTGTTGTGGCTTCTTTTTTGTATTTATTTCTTCTGTAACCTTGTGTGTCTTTCTGTATTGTGTTTGTCAATAAAAATATGTATATGTCTATGGTGATCACGACAAAAGCGCGGTCATCCTCTTCCAGAGAGGACAGGCCGATCGCTTCCGCAATCTTTCGAACGTCTTGATCTCCGACACACCGATACCTTGGCAGAAGCAGGTCAAATATCTCGGCGTTTTGCTGGATAGAGGGCTCGCTTTCCGCCACCACGTCAAAGTCATGCGACGCCATGCCGTCTTCGTGCCGGCTCGCCTCCACCCCCTAATAAACGCTCGCAGTAAAATGGCCCTTCGTAGCAAGGTGACACAAGACTTGCCTTCGCCCCATCATTTCGTATGCCAGCGTGGTATTCGCATACGCGGCCCCAACCTATGTAAGTTACAGGCCATACCGAACCGTTTTATGCGCAAATCCACGGGTGCCTCGTGGTTTGTGCATTACCTTTGTCTTCACATGGACCTAGAGCTGCCCAAGTCCAATACATGAAGGAGGCCTATGTACGGTACTTCGAGTCCGCTCCTACCCATCAGAACCCGCCTGTAGTCACAGCGTCAACTTACGTTACCTATCTTAGGACGTAAGAGGAACAATAATCCTAGCGCTTATCGCAATTATCGGCACATTCCGGGCCGATCTTCTCCGATCCCTTCATCACAAAGCGACAACCCAAATACGAGGTCGCACTGTTGGCTAGTCGCTCGTAAAACCCGTCTGAGCGCCATCCGAGCTCGACAATTGACCGGGTAAAGCTGTAATGGTCGCTGGACCAACAGTGTCAAGTCCATTCCAAAAAATCCAAGTCCAATCCGAGTCCAATCTACTGCTAGACGCAGCCCTCTACCACTCTCTAACGTTCATATTGTTCTTTTAAAAGATTACGTCAGTATAAATATAAGACTGAATGCCTCTTGATTCGTTTTCTTCGTTGACGCGTCGTGGTGTGATACACAGATCGTTCGTCCAGTGAGTGCGTTCCTGATTGTGGACGTGCAGAACGACTTCATTTCCGGGACTCTCAACATCAGCAAGTGCAACGCGCAGCAGGATGGAAGCGAGGTAAGCCAGCCATGTACGTTACCATCATTCGAGTGTGATCGTCCGTCTCTCATTTACATAAGCTACAATCTGAGTGTGACGTCACTAAAACTGAGATAAAGGTCTGTGAAGACAGATTCTACAATGAATTGTAAGCTGATATAAGCAAAAGACAGAAACATTTGCAAATATAGAAGCTTCATTAAACCATATTACTAATCATTTTATGGCTACTAATGTGATGATGATGCGAGACAGCGCCAGTAATTGCTATCCTTAAGTTATCAATGTAATACGTACATTTTAGTTAGAAAGACATATATAATATCAGTACCATACAGGACAACTATACTTCAAAGATGGTTCTTATGAACTGTAGCGTCGTGCACATTACACGGAACGAACCACGCACTGTAGACATGGGACAGGCGTATTGCGTGATGCCTAACTATGTTTTGCAAAAAAAGTAGATGAAGACACATCGCTTGTATTTTCTAAATACGTCCCATAGTTCGTGTTCGGGCCCAATATCCCTCGTATTAGCATATCCATTGTGCGGGAAGCAGGCTGCCGCATTGTAGACTGAGTCAGCTGGCAGACGATCTACAGTTCCCGCGTACAAGGGTTAAAACATCGATACCAACTATAACTCGATTGATTCCTGATACTTTATAGCTGCACTCGTTAAGTTTCGAGAGGCCTGCGAATTCCGAACCAGCGTTCGATTGTTTCTGCAGACTTACTATTACATTGCCGTCTCGATGTTTATTGGGGCAGACAAATCTATGTATGACTAGCAATGTATTACGTATCCGACAAAGTTACAATTGACATACCGACATTTGCATAATAGCTTCAGAATTTCCGCTGCGAGCGTATTCTTTACATTTTATATTGAAACGTGCTCAAGGCGATAGTAGCTGAAGTGAATAGTCGATAAAATATATTTATATTCAACTTGTATTACATTTTGTACCGTTGTTCTAGTTATGTTTCAACATAAATTGGGAAAACGCGTTACTTCCGTACGGACTGCACATTTCGCAAAGCTCCTTTTTGACTTACACCAAATGGAGCAGCTCTATTGTTGACGCAAATGTCCGTCTTTGAGAAGCTTATAGCTCCTGTAAAGTTAGAGATACCAGTAGGGACATAAGATTTGATATAATTTCGTTGCCCATCGTTTATTAAAACACAATGTATCTTATGTGAACCGTCCAAATCACCATTTTAGGGTTCCTAAGCGTAAGTCGCTGACGTCCAACGACTCAAAGAGAATAATAGCTGTATTTCATCATCATCTTCATCAGCTGGGAAACTGCTGGACATATGAATCATCAATGCTACGCCACAATGACCGGCCCCGAGCCACTTGCATCCAGTGACGTCTATCTAGGAGGGACATTAGTTCGTTTACGGATTTCCTCATTCAAGGTACCATAGAGACCACATAAAGAAATTCCGAGCACAACTCGTCCCATAGCTGGCTGAGAGACTTTGAGCTGGTTTATTCGGCATACAGTAAAGGACCACCTGTGAATAACAATTACAGAAATGTGAAAATAGAATATTCTACCTAACTCCCTGCACACAATATACATTTTAATGATCTTCAAATGAACACTGAATATTTATGTTATTTAACTTATTCGAATGTTTGACTTCGTTTTGAAATGTGACGCAATATTTTAATGATCACTACTGTATTTTATTGTTATTGTAAAGGTCAGAGCACGTACGTTCCTCTACTTTGTAATTACGTACGAGTATTTAATCTCTGTGAGAGACGTCCTGCCGCCTTCGCGTGCGCTGACGCAACCCACACGCTCAACCCTTGCGAGTTGCTCACGCGCACGTTTTATCCTCTAACTAAGGCAAATCATGCGTTATTTATTATTTAAAGCAAAATAAAAAATTTAACGTCTTGGAATATGTATTACAACATCAAGTTGCACAAAAGTTGTGGTAATATTTCACAGGTATATAATTTAATAAAACTAAATGTAATTTTTAGCTTCTAAAACACGCACATTGATGTCTTTTATGTTGTCCCTCTCTGATAAACTGGCATGTAGATTTTCGTTGTCTCAGCTACTCGCACCGTAAATTGGTAACCGAGTCCACGCTCTCTACACCCATTCTCCTTAGTTCTGCTTGAGCTCCTACACACTTGATCTTACAATCCCGGTCCCGGGTTGTATGTACTCGTATGTTTATCTTTCTTCTTCTAACTTTCAAAGTAATTTACGCAGTCGGGTGTTTTTCGGGTTAAATTTACTGTCATGTATTTGATCGACCAACAAAATCAATCTCACCCCCTAATAATAATAATATTGAAAGGCATCTTGTTTCCCAAATAGGCTTGGTCTCCACTTGGTCTTCACGACCTAGATGTAAAGCATATCCATCTCAAAGGTGCTCTATATACGATCGAATTTAACGTACTTAGTGAATAAGTAAGTGAAGTAAGGTGTCACTTTTGATAGGATGCTAATTTATGTAAGAAGTCTGCGCCGGATTCAACATCACTCCCAAAGTTGTGTATATTGAATTTTTTCCACTTGGCCTTCATCGTAGACGTCGTCACGATATGGTCGTTTGACGGAAAGCATATTCGCCCAACAGCCTCGATCTAATGAGGCGCCGGCTCTGCTAACTTTATCCCGGAAACAACAGTGTTAGAGACATTAGAAAACGTCGTACCACCGACCAAACCGAGTGATGTGACCTTACCAGGGAATCGAACCCGGGACCTCCGGATTGTGTGTCCAAGCTCTAGATATGGACAAGTATTGGACGGAAGGAAATGATTGTCAATTGTTTTTTCTTTAACTAAAATTAGTAACAAAAATACGTAACGTGTATTTAGACTAGTTTGTAACTATTGATTAGTTAAAGTATTTCACTCAGCATTGTTGATTGTATCGGGGCTCTTATTCCGGTGGTGCAGGGACGTTGCCCCGCTGTGTTTCACCTACACGGGGCATGTTATTCATGTGTCGAACCACCGGCGGGCGTATTGATCAAACATCGCTCGGACAACCGAGCATGCATGCCTCACCGACGACGAACCGATGCGTCCCCAGAGAACGACACACACACCTATGTCACAATTTATCGGATTGATCTCTGTTAGGAAACCCCTCAAGTAGTGAAGTACATAATTACTCTTCCAAGGACTTTTGAATCTCTTTTATTTAAAAAAAATACAGTCTTTATCTGGTGTCTCTATTTCGTGTTTTTTTATTATTCAAGAAATAGAATAGTCAAAAAGTATACATAAGATATCAAATAAACCTACAGTTTTTTTTAAATATTATACATATTAATTTTTAGGTGAAGGCAAATGATATATTTCATTATTTATAGTATTTCTGATGATCATTATCTGTAATAGTTATTTGTTCAACAAATGAGTAAAGTTGTTCACCGGCAGAGTTGTATTTTTTGCGTAAAAAATATGCATGAAGATACTGCTTAGATAATTCAGTAAAAACGCTTATAAAATCCTTCATCCAAATGCAAACCTATTCTTAAAGCAGAACAAGGTAGTAATAATTGACTAATCAACATCTGACAACGAATTAATACCCCATCTAAACACACCGCCATCCAAGCCACGAAGCCTCAAACACCCATTGCACCAAAATTGCCTGTCAAACTTCAGTAAAGTATAAATAGTTGGTGTTCGGTTGATTCGAGGCTGAACGCTCGTTCCGGACGCCTCACGAGCGGTATCGGCGTGGACAATTAACTCGACTGGCACCGACGTCGCCGAACGCCCCGCCTAATGCGGTCCCGACCGTGTTTAACATTTGGCTATTTACTAGTAGCTTGCAGTAGTTTACCGGTACTCACACTCAGATACCTACCTACCTACTTTATGCGCCATGACCTCTGCGAAAATCGGGTACGGTCGGTCATGTAAATTATTGATAACTTATTAGGTAACAAGTGAAGAAGACATATTATATACTATTAGAGATAATATCATACATACGTACTGTTGTCCTGCCTTCCCGCAGCAACGGTTGTGGTTGTTTCGCATGGAGCTTGTATATGTTATGAGCCGGAGCTACTTTTTTATGTATTATTATTTCTATAGTCTTATCTTAATGCACCTAGGTGAATTAACTACACAACAGGTAATTTCTGAAGTTCGCGCAGATGAAGTTGCATGAAAAAGCTTGTTAAATTAACATCAATTTCGTTATATCAGCGCTCGTGACGACACTCCTAAATATGAACATTTTTTCAATATTCGTATAAGTTGATCAAAAATATCTCTCTTTTAAAGCTACTTTACAGCCACGTCTGTAAACTCAATACGGCGTAATGTACGATGGTCTCCATATAATTATTTGATTGCTGCCTGCAGTTCTGCCGTCATAATACCAAGGTCATGTTTAAACGTTTCTGAAACGGAAATAGAAACGGCTCATCACTACATTACTGGGTTGCGGTAGATTTCTTTGCAGACACTATCGAATCGCTGCGGTTTTTTTTTTCAACCTTTCGATTTGGGTCCCTCTTGTCCTCTTTACATTGCCTTCTCTAGCTTGATAGAAACATTATACTAAATTATAATGAATACCTTCATAGAAACATGAGCCGGTAGCGTAGGTGGCTATTTCTTGATCGATTAATTTCATTAATTCGTATTAGTCGTGAAAAACGCTAACGCCAGCGCGATCTTAGTAATTCTCGCGTTCTGACTAACCCGACCATAAATACGCAAGGGTTCCGTCTCGTCAACAATGTGCTAGTTTCTTTGTTGTTAAATTCGTGCAACAATCGCCGCATCACTTCAATTTGTCACGTCGAACATTAGCGAGCATTTACCAAATAACTTGAGTAAACAAAGGCGCCTCCGACGACGATAGATCCGACTCGGTCGACGTTGTCGCACAAGGTTTTGCGCACAATTTTCCATAATCGAATTAAGTTCGCAACGTCACGTACAATGGATGGCCTATTGTTCAGACGAGTACGGTGCACTAGCTGTAGCACGCGGGTTCTTTCACTAAACATTCATTAACACACCTGTTTGTGGACCATTGAAGTTCGGTGCGCTTGCTTCCACCTTATTTTCTACCAACACGTGGGATAACAACTAAAACAAACGATCCGTCAACATTGATACACCATATATACATATGAGTAGGTATATCATTTAAAAACATTTGACACCTTGGTTTGATTTTAATGATACAAAGATATAAAAAATCAAGTCAATTCAAATCAACTTTATTGTACACACAAAAAACCAAAGCAAAAACAGAACAAATAAAAGAATACAAAAAGGTACATAAAGGCGGCCTTAGCGATCTCTTCCAGGTAACTTTCGTTCATCGTTTGAATCTACGCATCATCATCAGCCGGGAACCGTCCACTGCTGGACATAGGCTTCCTTCATGATATGCCACATTGGCCGGTCTCGAGCCACTTGCATCCAGCGACTCCCCACGACCTTAACCAGGTCGTCGGTACATCTATAGTAGGGGGACTTCCCGGTACGTGGTCGCCACTCGAGAACGGTTATCGGTTCTTCGAGTCATGTTGCCTTTCCACTTCAATTTACTGATTACGGATTTCCTCATTCCGGATTTTATCACTTAGAGAAATCCTGAGCATAGCTCGTTCCATTGCTCGCTGAGTGACTTTCAGCTTGTTTATTCGGCCCACAGTAAAGGACCACATTTCGGTTCCGTATGTCATCACTGGCAACACGCACTGATCAAAGACTTTGGCTTTAGAAACTTAGATTATACGTATAGTAATATTGTTTTTTCTTTTTGTTTTGTATTTATTCTAGCTGAGGTGGTCACCTTTTCAGTACTAAATTTTGCATTTACTTTGCTCATTTTATTTCGTGTTTTTTGTTGTTGTGTTTTGTTTATTTGTGTATTGTATGCATACAGTACGGAATAAAGATTTTTAATTTGAAAAAAAAAATATTATGCCGAAATATAGTAAAAAATCCGTTACAATTTTTATTAGTAATGTACGTTTCAGCCAACCTGAAGCTACTGCCTAATACGAGTAAGAAACAATGTACATATGTACACATATGTACGTAGTACATTATATAGTCCATACAGTAGTGATTGATTGAATTGGAGCGTAACGATATATACGACGCGAATTATCCGCATACTTGAACATTGACAATGCGATGGGCTCAGTACTTATTCCATGGGTGTAGAATTGTAGATAGTTTAAAATACAAACTACGTAACTAGCTCGTATGGGGCAATGTTTAGGATATCAAAGTAGCTTGAGTGAGTTATACTCATTTTGATAAGTTATCAAACTATTTAGTGTGGACGGGATATCAAACTATATTGGGCGAATTATCAATTAAACAAGATTGGAAGGGATATCAAACTAGTTTGGACGAGTTTGTTAACTCATCTGACCAAGTTATCAAATCAGCTAGGACGGGTTATCAAACTATTTTGAACGGGGTATCAAACTAGTTTGGACGGGGTATCAAACTAGTTTGAACGGGGTATCAAACTAGTTTGAACGGGGTATCAAACTAGTTTGAACGGGGTATCAAACTAGTTTGGGCGGTTTCGCTATCTCATGCGAGTCGGCCCTGTAATTACGCCCTGTCGCAACGCAAGTATGTACTTTGATCTAGTATTGCGCATTCACTATCGACTGTCGACAATGTAAGCTCATGGTAGACTCACTGATCGAGGCAATACAACCCCACCGACCGACCGAGCGAGCGAACGAGTCATTTACATAATACCGAGTAATGTGCCGTTGGCAATATTTATAGCCTAGTAGAGGTTATGAATAGACCCTGTATGATGATCCAGGTTTATTTATTAACTTGTTTTGTTCAAGTTAGGCATAAGTTATTTTTGATGAATAAAAACGCAATAATAATAAATCTCTGTAATGTAAACCAAAAAATTCGAACAACAACGAAAAAGCAATGCAAGCGACGCAATTCGACACGCTATGAAGCTGAAGTGGAAATGTGCTGGACACCTGATGAGAGCCTCCGACTCGCGCTGGACGAGAGAGAGCAGTGTGGTGCCCGTGCTACGCCGCCCGCAGAGCTGGCCGACCGACACTCCGGTGGCGCGACGAGCTAGAGAGGTTCCACGGACCTGACGCGACAAGCTCTAAATAAGAATATGTGGAAAAGCCTTGCCCTGAAATGGGATGACCTACAGGATTAATGTAGTGACAAACAATTATAATAAAATGGAAGTGATTTTGAAAAGTGAAGTAGATTTTTGACTCATGTATTAGAATATTTAAATGAATTTATATGACATGTAAAATATGAATGAATTGTAATTTAAATTGAAAACAAAACCTGTAGGCAGGCTTAGGTACCTTAGCAGATGCCTGCGTGATAATGACGTGATCAGACCAGCTACTAATAAGAATGTAGTCCAGTCAAGACAGTGATAAATTGGGCATTGCTGTATGTAACCACCGTTATTACATAGAACGTTGCAATATTCTTTAAATTCTAATACATACTCGTATTAAACTGTCTTGACTATTTACCCTTATACCAAGGTGTCCTACTTGCATCGTATTAAGATATTGTTAAGCATTCAAGCTCAACGTAATAAAATCCGGAATCAGGTAATCCGTAGACGAACTAAGGTCACCGACATAGCTCAACGAGTCGTGAGCTGAAGTGGCAATGGGCAGACCACATCACAGGAAGAACGGAAACCTTATGGGAAGTAATTGTTCATTGAGAGGCCTTTAATCACCAGTTGATATTGTTAATACAAAAGTGTAGGTAGGTGATACTGACATTTATCATTGTTGCCTTTGTACTTCACACACCCTATTTATCAAATGATGACGCGTGGTTATGATTGAAACTACATTGTGTGCATGTGGTATGTGTTTCAGGTGGTGGAGCCGATCAACCGCCTGCTGGACTCGACGCCCTTCGACTCGGTGTTCTACTCGCTGGACTGGCATCCACCGGACCACGTCTCCTTCATAGACAACGTGCACATGCGTGAACTGCACCCCTCCAGTCCGGTAAACAAACTCACTCAGAATACACGGAATTTTTATAGCGACGGGATAATGGTTCTGACAGGAAATTGGCGAAAGATTACATTGACATTTCATTCAATAACCATTTCATGTAAGTGAAGAAAAAAAATATGCTCTCTTTAAACTCAATTTTTACAACAAAAAGACCTCGATCTTTTCCTGATACCTGTTAGTATTATGTAGCCTGCGAACCGTAGACGAACAAGGGTCACCGACATAGCTCGACGAGGCAATGAGATGAAGTGGATATAGACAGGCCACATCGCTCGAAGAACCGATAACCGTCGAGGTGAATTTTTTTCTCGAGTGACAACCACATACCGGGAAGCATCTACCGGGCCGACCCCCTACTAGATGAACCGACCTGGTTAAGGTCGCGTGTAGTCACTGGATGCAAGTGGCTAGAGACCGGTAAATGTGTCATACCATGAAGGAAGCCTATGTCCAGCAGTGGACGTTTCACGTCTGGTGATGATGAACTGGAGAATAAAACCTAAATAAATCGTTACATTAACTAAATATTAAGATCGTGTGAAGATAACCTTATCTAACGTTATGCTATTGGCGACTCTTATCGATTGTTTGATTTTAACTATTTAATTGTAATTGTTTTTTGTGACCATTTCTATTTAATGACGGTATTGCTTATCAGATAGGGAACGTCCATGATCCGTGTGGCCTAGCTAGGGGCTTATATGACGTAATTGTTAGTTTGACAGTTTCGGTCTGTTAAATTAAAAAGTTATTGTATAAAGTTGTGATGGGCGGGCTGAGCTCGCGATCTCGTGCTTCAAACGTCACAAACTTGTAATCGGCGTCACGAATGAGTAGAGAATGTAATAAAATTGTAGCTAATAAAATATCGTAAATAAATCGGCGACACAGTTTAAAATAGATTGTATCGAGTGGAGAGGTGCTCGATGCCAGGGCAGGTACGTGACCTGCATATACATATGTATGTATATACCACACTAACTTATATATCTAAAACATGATATATACGGGTTGCGGTTTTGAGAATTCCGCTAACGGACCGGGGACAACAAAGAAACACCTATTACTATAGACCGACCGATTAAACCTCGAACGCGCGGTACAGGGGCGTGGGCGTGTGGCGACAAAGGGTAGCGGGAGGCAGAACACTAGTGTCCCAGTACCCCCCTCGTACCGCGAGGGCGAGGACTCATTTAAGCGGTTTATCTATAGAACCTTTTTTTACTCAACAATTTGTACTGAAAGTTTTTGTCTTTGTGACTCAATTAAAAAGAACATGTCCATCTCTGTACTGTTAAAATATACAGTTAATGAATTTGCTTGATTGTCACTTTAGTCCCCGTACAATCACGTAGATAATTATGAACTGAAGACATGTCCAGTTGTCTTACAACTCATCGCAGTGGACGGCAAGTCCACATCAAACTAGGGGTTGTCTTCCCTGCTTAAACAAGCACAGTGCAATTACTTGCTAATGCGACGAGCTGTGTGAGTCAGTGTTTGTGTACATGAGAGCAATTGTGTGTTGCAGGTGTCAGCGGACAAGGCGCAGGCGTACGACACGGTGGTGTTCGCGGGCCCGCCGCCCATGAAGCAGCGTCTGTGGCCGCGTCACTGCGTGCAGGACACGTGGGGCGCAGAGCTGCACAAGGAGCTCAAGGTGACGTAACACGACCTAACGACTAGATCTGCGCAAAACAGTGTAAACTTCTTAAACTAATGTAATATGGCATTACATTTTGTACCTCGTAATATTACATCGTACCATTACTTATTACTCGAAACATCAACTGAAAGACGCTCCGTGCGATGCCATGCGTCAGCATTTTAGTACCATATGCGCGTTATATCCGTCTTTATGGTTTAGTCGCGCCCTTTCGCTCGCGCTGCGCTAGGTGCAAGTGAGTGGTGCAGAACGTATACCTGCGCGCGGAATGCTATAAGTGATGCGGAGGTAATGCGTGATGTTTGAGATGGTCAAGTGTGTGCTGCAACAGTACGCGTAATGTTCACTTACACATGTCTAGTAACGACGTTGACACAACACTGAATTATAGTTTTGTATAATTGAGTAATAAACCAATTGTAGTTATATTAGAGCTATTGTTTCAGATAGTGGAAGGCGCAGTGAAGGTGTACAAGGGCACTAACCCTGAGGTGGACTCGTACTCGGTGTTCTGGGACAACAAGAAGCTGTCTGACACGAGCCTGAGCACGCAGCTGCGCATGCGCGGCGCCACCGACATATACATCTGCGGCCTTGCATACGACGTGTGCGTCGGTCAGTACAACACACCCCAACTATAACATTCTGTGAAAAACACTTGTTACTACAACATCCATACATACCAATATATATATACGCTAGCCTTAGGCGACTGTAACTGTCTTCTATTATTTTCTATTTCTATTACATTTGTATTGCATTTTTAACTGTTTTCCGAACGTGCGCTCAAGGTTTTCATGTGATTACCTGCCATAGTGCTTTAGCGTACTTAATACTAATCGCATGATGTGTGTGTCTGTAATTGGCTGTACATTTAGCTTACGATGTATATGTACTTTACTTTTCTTGATAATGAATGTAACAGCTGTTGACATGCCAAATAAATAAAATAAAATAAAAATAAAATATTATAAATGATAAAGTGAGTTTGTTTCGTTGGTTCGTCCTTGCTTTTCTTCGTATTGGAAAGTCAGAATGGCTTGATTCATATGTGCAGGGACCACCACTTTTTATCCGGACGGAGTAGACGAAGTGGCGGGCTTAATCTCGTTTGTTATATTGCATTTTGGGACGTCTAAAGCAAATTCTATAAGAGATGACAATATATTGGGTATTTTGGCTCAACTACGGCGACGCCAAAAGGAGTATTATGATTTTAGCACCCATGTATGTATGTGTATTCATATGTTACCTCATATCTCTTAAATCACTCGTCGTATTTTGGCGAACGGGGTCGCGAGTACTCGCTGTATGCAAGTGCCTCGGGACCGGTCAATGTGTCATACCATGCAGGAGGACTATGTCCAGCAGTGGACGTTTCTCTGATGATGATGGTGTGTGTTGTCAGGTGCGACGATAGCGGACGCGTTGGCGATCGGTTACCGCGCCATCCTGATCGACGACGCATCGCGCGGCGTGGAGCTGGCCGACATCGAGAAGACCAAGTCAACAATCATCAACAACAACGGCGTCATTGTCAACACCGACGAGGTATCACTACCACTCCATGTATTAAAGTACCGATGTGGTCACCACAGCCTGCTGATGCTTCTACAACCGATGATAGAATGACGATTCACAATGCGGTGTGTCTCCGACAGTTACTTTATTTGTGTAAATAAGTAAATTACAATGAGATGTAGAACAGAGGTATAGATCGATATTTCTTACCTACTACGCATACAAATATTACATTTACATTGCGGCATTGTAAACAGGCTGTTGATGTGATGTGATTGTAAATACCGAAGTAAAAAATTTATATAATACATATTGTCAAAATCTTAATTTAATATGATAGAGATGTATAATGTATATAAATAATACTACGCTGAAACAATAAAATGTTAAAATTAAGATTTTTCAATAAGGAAATCTGAAATTCTGTAATAACATTTCTCTGATAATAAAATTCGCAGTTGCTGTTTAAAAAGGCAAGTCTGCGTTTTTTAGATCGATCGGTAATTTGTTATGAATTTTAATTGTCATACAATAGATGCGAGCGAGCGTGCGAATGCCGCGCGAGACCTCACACAGAATTTTGTTATTACGGAGATTGTAGTTCTCATGTCAAAAAATTATGCAAATAGTTTAGGATTATTTTTTACAAAAAAAGCCAACTCATATATGTAGAGGGTTACTGCTAGGGTATTTAATATGGAAAGTATTTTTACCTCAAGCTAGTGGTTCGAAAATAGTGCTATTAAAACGGTAGTTGGCGGCAGACTTAAGGAGCATCAGAAAAACTCTACCATAAAACAAACCGAGTACCGACAAGACTGGGAATTGAATCCGGATTTTTAGTCCAAGCGAGTCCTAATGGTAGGACAAGGCGCTATAGTCTAATAAGTATTGCTTCGGTTTATGTTAATGCCTGTATGTATATATTGTATTGGAACTCAGTATAAATAATGTAATTGACAGGTGCTAGCTATGGTGGAGGGTCGCGACAGACGTCCCGAGCTCGGCTACAAGCTCGCAATGGAACTGAAGAACGCGATGCAAGACAAACAGTGAACACACGCCCCGCCGTGGCAGACAACCGGTACAACACTGCTACTTATATCTTTATTTATTACGAGGAAGGTAACATATCGTAGTATGAACGTCCTTTACAAATGAAACAGCTGCTGCACCACAAATCAGATGCTCCAATATCATTGTATTACTCTGACATTTACAAATTGTTACACTCGTTCATTTAAGAAATATTCCGCTGTGAAATGATTATGATAAAGCATTAAGTAAATTAATGACAAAAACGTACGTTAATGCTGAACCCGCTTGCTTTAGCACTTCAGCTGTTGGGATTAAAGTCTTGTTATTCATAAAAGTATCGACGTTAGTTAATTTGTTAACTATTAGGGACGATTGACATGATTGCCGTCGCGTCGCTTCTTAGACTTTTTTTTACAGAATGTCCAACAAAAGTGGTGAAAAATATCTACCAATACATGACTCTCTCCTGCAACCAATTTTATTTGTTATGTCACTTGTTTTAGGATACAACTCAGACTGGTATGGTAGTGATAAAGTTCCTTGTGTCAGATCTTTCTTATTTTTAATTAACTCTCTACGTTTTAGGTTAGAATCTCAATCCTTATTGCTCTATGCCTTCACATGATCAAACCTTCTCTAATTTATCGCTCCGGCCATTCTGTATATTAGCCACATGACATTATTTTTATATATTGTTTAGATATCGTTTCCTGTTTTATCCGTGTTTGCCCGCGATTAAGTTGGCTATGCGCTAATCTAGTGCTAGATCTATCCACATGCCAAATTTCATCCAAATTGGTTTAACCATTTCAGCGTGGGGTAATGACATACATGTGAGATATCCAGAATAAATAGACGCACATTATAATATTGTAATCTTCTGAAATGTCGTGACACGCGTTTGTTTTATTCATTTCGTATTGAATGATTGAATAAAACAATGTTGGTATTGTACTTATGTTATTTAATGTATTGTTGTTATAAGAATAGCTATTATACAATATGTAGCTTTATTGCTGTGATGTTTACGTCTTTGTTTCGATTACACTATCTACTTGGTTCCTGAATATATTCCTCTTTCAACCCTAAGGTTTTGTGAAAGAAACCATCTCTAGTCATTCTGACCGTCTCCACTGCACCTACTGTTTGTTATATTTATGTTACAGTTTCATGAAAGTTGTGTAAGTGTACTTATAGGACAGTTTTAGTATTACATTAATTAGTTCAAAAATGTACCGTCTTGTCAAGGAGCGATTGATTTGGTAATGTATATTGAATGCGTAGAGCACGCATGCTTCACTCAGCTCAATCGCAGAGCTGTGCCCACTGGGCGCCGCGATTTTAATGTATCGGCGGCATCGAACCCCGCTACCTATTTACAGATTATATTTTACTGAAATTACACACAACGGTTGTTTGTAGCATGTCGTTGAGTATTGCGTGAACGGGCCCAATTGAATTCCTATTATTTCTAGTAATTTTATAACTATATTATTTATTAACTATAATTTATAGGAATAGATGATAGATAGTATTCGGATCGCAACTCCACGAGAAGGAAAGTTAATATTTTTGCCTTTTTTGCTTCTCTTTCATGTTTGTACAATGTAGTTGTCACCGGCGGCTCCTCTGAGATCGGAGGCCGCCCGGCTTCGTTTGCGATCCTAACTGAACTGTTCCGAATAATTTATTATACAAATAGTTGAAACATTCTATGTCCTACATTCCTTAAAGTAGTATTTAATGTTAGAATTAATCATGTGTAGGTACTTACTGCAGACTGAGAGGTTACCTTGAACTTAATATGTAATAATTTATTTTCGTAGTTATTGTCGAGTAGTCATTTAAGAGGACGCTCATCGATTGAGTACGAGCCTTTCTTTTACGATAAGCTTCGCAATGATTTGACGTAGTAACCACTCTCGGCTGTCACAGTTGTGATCGTAATTAGATGTTAGTGGAACATGTGTGGGAGGTGATACCATCCCCTAGGGGTATACCTTAGCGTGGCGTGGGGTCACATGTCTTTGCTGTTCCGATCTACCTAGAATGACCTAGACCTGAAAAGAATCCGGATTGATTGCGTCACGCTTATCAATCGCCGGGCTTTCTTGATTTGCACAGCTGCAGGCGGACTGAGGCAAATATCTAATAAATCTAAAAAATATAAACGCCTCTTTGTGACCGGCCAGCACGTTCTCCGGGGATGCTAGCCGGTTGCGCTTGACGGGTGCGAGTAGATAGGTGTGTCTCGATCGGTACATTTTGTATGGCATTATAGACTTCCGGACTCCGGATGATCTGGGTAGATCAGAACAGCAAAGACAGGTGTGTCCCACGTTGACAAGTTTTCTTCAACGCGCACCATCGTAGGCCACATCGTCGCTCCCCATCAGGTGAGATCGCGGACAAGCGTTGTAATTATCGCGGGTGTTCTACCTATAATGTAACCCCGAGAGACATGCGACCGCAGCGTCTAGACAGGCACCACTGACGTCTTATTACGATTATCAACTCCCCCGTTCAAAAGTTTGTAAACCTTTCCTTGGCGACAACGCAGAGCGGTTTTATCGATGGCGAGTGCACCGGCAGCGTTCTTCGGAGTTGTCCCATTGTATTGCACGAGATTTCAATCAAATCAATGCACGACTTTAGACTGTTATTGAACCACCAACGATCACGTCAACTCAACGAAGGTAGTGCGGCGCGCTCGACCTCACTTGTTGATGTTTCAAATGTTTACGCTTACATTATTGACATTGCAATGGCACACAAAATAAATGGTTTAAAATGATTTTGTTGTTTGTTTTCAAGTACCCACTAGTACGGATGTTGTTCTATCTGGTTCTGTAATATCACTCCGTCGACTGTGTATTGCTTTATGCAAATGTGGCCAGTAAAATGAATTATGTTATTACATATTCTAGAAAATATGCCGGAGCGTATGTATGTGGTCGACGGTGCTGAAGCCTTTCCTAAAACCAGATTGTAAGGAAGTTCGGAAGGTTCATAATGTCCCCCTACTAGATGGACCGACGACCTGGTTAGAGTCGCGGGGAGTCGCTGGATGCAGGTGGCTCGGGACCGGTCGATGTGGCGTATCATGGAGGCTTACGTTTAGCAGTGGTCGTTTTCCAGCTGATGATGACTATAAAAGTTTGATCCAACCAACCATTCAATTTTTGGGATTCCACATGCAATAGACAAACAATGAATAGCCGTGGTAGCTCAGTTGAGTATAGTCAGTCCTTGAACAATCGAAATCTGGATGCGATCCTCGCTCGACCCACTGAGTTCCAATTTGCTATTTGGAATTTATGTGCGAATGATAATTTTTTTTAAGGGCGTCGGTGGCGCGGTGAGTTATTTTTCAATTGAAGTACATTATCCGATTGCTTAACGGTGAAGGAAAACATCGCGAGTAAACCTGCATGTCTTGAACAGGCATGTGAAGTCTACCAATCTGCACTGTGCCCGCGTGGTGGACTATGTCCCATACACTATCTTTAGCGGAGTAGGCCTGAGCCCCTGCAGTTGGGACACGTATATATAGGCTGTTGACGATGATGATAATTTTAAAAATTAAAAAATTACCATTGGCTTTTCGGTGAAGGAAAACATCGTGAGGAAACCTGCACACAAGGTGTGTGTGTAGTCTACCAATGCGCACTGGGCCCGCGTGGTGGACTAAGTCCCATGCAGTGGGGGCAGGCTGTTGATGCTGCTGATGATGGTGAGGCAAACAAAAATTTCAAAATAAATAACAAATATTAAAAGTACTTAGTATTTTATTGGAAACTCTCTGCTTTAAGTAACTGTGTTTACTTTTAGTTTTCTGTTGTATTTTAAAATTACGTTCTTAGATTCTATCATCATGTCTCTGAATGCACTTGAGCAATATCAGCTTACGTTTTGAGAATTTTATACAAAGTTAATTACATATATTTATTTTAAAAAGTCACTCTTAAATCTTGGCCCATTAACATTATTTTCAATTAATTTTCAATAGCTTACATTGGTCCTGAATAACTTTGTACAATCAATAAAACATAGCAAAAATAAATAGTATAAATTAAAATATCACATTAAAATAAAATTTATCGACTCAAGCAATTTTAGCGAATTAAGCGAAAAGGTGTTTAAAATAAGTTTCCTACGTCCAACTACATAAACAGTGTTTATGTACTGTGTTCCATTGTTAAAAGTATCAGACTCATTAGCTTTCGGCTTCTGAGTGTCCATGCTTACTATCTAATGGCCTTATCTTCACTCATCAGGTGAGAGTAAGGCCAAGTAGGAACCTTATTATACATAAAAAATAAAACATTATTAAAAAAAATCATTAACTATCAAAAGTGTCAATAATGTGAGTATTGTACAATTGTACATATTTAACCCGCAGTGAGGTTGGATATGACTTCCTTGCCCAGTTTGATAGCGATGAAGTCTATCATGGTGAGCACGAGCTCCCGGCGACTGTTGCGGCATGCCACAAGTATTTCAACTGCGTGTGCAATGTCCACGGCGTCAAGGCATCGCAGGTAGTTGAACACAATGTACAGTAGCTCCTGAAGTTTATCTTTCACTGTTTCCCAGAGCTCCCGCAGAGATGCCATTACTAGAATAATAAAACTTAAGGTGTTGATCTGAAACACATCCTAAAAAATATCAGAGACAAAATGTCGTGCTCATTGGAAATAGAAATAGCTACAACGAAATATTTCAAGTTGTATCGCTACAACACAAAAAGTTGTACCATGGCTGTGTGGTCCTGGTATTATTATTTATTTTAAGAAAACAATCATGTTTTTATTTATTGTTATGCTTTTTTTCTACATTATCTCTAATATATACTTTTTTGTTTGTTTATGTACATGTATGTAGGTCTACTTACAGTATAATTATTTTTTGAAAGCTCCAGTGTGAGTGCTGGGAGAAATCTCTTGTTAGAGATAGGCCACTTTAATTGTACAATTAATGTCCATTGTATTTATTCAATGTCAAAGATATTACATTTACATGTCAATATTTTAAATTACATTGTACAATTTAAGTTATAATTTACTTTGTAATTATTATTATGTGCAATAAACAATGTTCCCACAGGTATAATTAATATAAGTTAACAAAGACTACAGAAAGCAAAGGTACAACTTGCTATAAATTCTAAATTAAAACTAAACAAGACAAACTAACAAAAATTAAAGAAAAAAGCTAAAATTATAATAAAGCTAAAAAACTTGCTTAGCATATGCCTCACTGAAGGGACACTTGTGTTAAATAAGTATTAATTAAAAGTTTCTGCATACATATTGTAATGTTTTACTTGCTCGGCACAAGATCTTTTTTCTGTAGTTTGTGTGTGATAGTAGTAAAGCTAAAATGGCACTTGTTCTAAATCTAATAGGGACAAATATCTACGATGCTGGAGGCAATTTTTAGAAGATCATGTGCTTGACAAGTGAAATGATTATGACAAAACCTCATGGCTCATTTATTGTGTCAATTTATAAGGGATTATCCCTTATAAATCAGGGGGCAGGACAGAAAAATTGGTGGTCTGTGGTGCTTTTGAGCAGTTTCCGATGATGAAATGTATTATGAGTATGTAGAAAAATAATATAAATAAGAACATGGCTACAAAGTTATATCAAATGTCTTGTAATCACATACCAGATACACCAATGCCTGTTGCGCTACCAATGCCAGCTCCTAGGGCTGCACCAAGCCTGCCCCCAGCATAGCTGCCCACCAGGGCTCCGGCCACGGCACACACTCCAGTCATGATGGCTGTGACCCGATCCACTGAGATGCGAATGTCGAACATGTCACCTGAACAAGTGTTGTTTACTTTCAATATCAACCACTGAACAAAATGATATTCTCTCTCATGGCATAGATAGTTGTTCTTGTCTTAGGCCTCCTATCCTAATTTTATAATGAGTATGAGCGAGGCTGAAGTTCATTATTAGTATTTCCTCGCACATACACTTTAAACAAGTAGTCGGAATGCAGATATAATACTCATTTATGCGTTTGACAACCATTGCTTTATACCAATGAAAATATTTTGATATATTTTGCTCGCACATACCTAATAGTAAAACAATCTTTTCCATCCATCCTGAGTTGAATTCTTGTATTCTATCGTGCCCGATATAAGGTTGTAGTTCTAACGACATATTTGAATAACCAAATGTCCACTGTTTCGTCCAATAAATGTGAATAAACGATGCGAGAACTAATTGCGTAAGTAATTTTTGGCAAGCAAAACAAACTACATAAAAAACCATAATAACAACACAGCCAGGGATGCCATTTTAATATTTGTTTTTGCCGAGTTCGATTAAATCTGGGGCCTGTTTTATGAAGCGACATAATAAACGTAATAAATTGACATATTTTCGACCAATCTATTACTTGCTCAGTGAACTAATAGTCATTACAATACATCGAAAATGCTTAATATATATATCTAATTACGAATTATTGCTTTGTGAAAGTTACATTTTGGTCTGGTTTTCCGGTTTTCTTTACGAAAGTGGGACAAGCCTAGCACAAGTATACGTCACGTTTAGTGCTGCCAATGCTGATGATGTATGATGGTTTTCCATTGTACAAAAATGTTTAAATAACGAGCTTAGCAATCGATTAAGGTGACATGACACATTAAAAATATTGTTTTACATGAGAGTCCTTTAATAGCAGAGATATTTAAATATAGTAATAGTTTATAGAGCGGTTATTGAGAAACATAGAAAAAGAAAAAAAATGATCTCGAAAGTCAGTGAGACGTCAGTGTACGGGCCGTGACGTGATTTAACACTAGCCAAAATGACTAATTACCAATTGGTAATAAGTTGAGGATCGAAAGTTGGACTTGCCGGGTCTATCATTATTAATGTTAAATGTCTTTGTTTAATTGCCATAACATTCAGCAATCACATAATTTGGCAGTTCTACAAACGTCACCAATTCTACATTGACAGATAGTAGTAGTCTTAGCGAGGAATTGGATTCTAATCTTTTAAGCCTATACAAACCATAGTTAATACGATACAAACCAAGCATAAGCAGATCAGCCTGCGTAGCATGAGGCGCGCAGAGACGCGTAATATATCATACTGAAACGTCAAATGTCTATACGATTTGACATAAATAGATCTCATTCTCAATTCGTTGCTTGATCAGGAAATTCCCCTAGCTGTAGCAGACAACGGAAGACTAAACCTAGTCTTGTCCTGAATGGCCATCAGCGAGCCAGAGACAGTTCAGACTCTCAGTGAAGTTTATGTTAGCCTGCCAAGCGTAAATTGGGGCGAATTATCGCACTGTACTCATTGCAACTCGTTACCTTGAGGTTTGCAGATGGGCACGCTTCCATTTTGAAGCCAGAGCTCCACTTATCATCAGAAGAGATGAAGTCCAAGTGTAACAAACCATTGTGCATGAAAAGATTATCTCTTCCACAGGAAAAAAAGGCTGCAATGTCCATCGGGTCGGAGGAGTGTTTCTTCAGGTCGTTCACCACAGTTGTCCACGGCGCACACGCAGGGCTGAGCTAATATCATAAATGTGAATGTTCGCGACGCAAAAAATTTAATAATCAATACTTTATCGGCAAATGGAAATAGACATGGGAACAGTTGCATCATCATCATGTACAGCCTGCGGCAGTCCACAGCTGGACATAGGCCTCTCCCAGAGTGCGCCACTCGATTCGGTCCTCTGCTCTCCGCATCCATTCACGTCCGGCTACCATGCGTAAGTCGTCTGTCCACCTCGCCGGGGGGCGTCCTACACTACGCCAACAGTTGCCTGGACTGGAACTAATTTCAAAAAATATTATTTAATGAGCTTTGGCGTGTCACCACCCGTTGTCATATGCTCTGCTGAGGCTCTCCCGAAGGGGCAGTGTATGTGACGTAATTTTATTTTGTAACAAATTTACTTTGAATTAAAGTTTGGGTGTCGTAAAGGGCGACTAATACTATGGAAAACTATTCATGACACGGGCAGCATCATCTAACTTTGTAACATCTTACTGTTTATCATTAATCCGCCAGACAAGCTTGATGATTATGACTAATCCCCTCGTGGAAGGTGTCGTGGCGAGCTATGAGGGAGGCGCATGTACAACAGTGGCCTCTTGCAGACTACAACAAATATGATGAGAAAGTTGTAATCTATTGTTTGTTATTTTGTACTATAAAATGTAACTCGGCTATGCATAGGTATCACTAGTACAACATTGTGTTTCAGTGAAGGGTAAACATTAGAGGAGCGGCAGGACCCCGCCATTACAGAAACAACAATTCGTAGAGAAATAAAATGTGTTTCTTCTTTTTATATATTTAGAAATAACAAAGGACACTAAGCAATTCAAGTTAAAAAGTAAATAATTAAAATAATTTATAATTTGTTAGATACATTCATGAAAACAGTAATTTCAGCTACAAATGCAAGTCGGCCAACGAGCGTCTGACATGGCGCCCAAATATACTCCCTGCTTGTGCGACAGGGGGCCGGTTGACACCACGAAGGCCTCCAGTGGCGTCCGATATATTATTCCACTGAGGAACGTTTATTATTCGCAGCCGATGTCTTTCACAGCACTTATTTAGACCAGAGTTGCTATTTACAAAGAAACTCCTTACCGTTTTCAACGGAGCCATGGGGCGCTAATTTCGAAGTAAAAAAACTGTTCAAGGAATATATCAAACAAATCATACATTATGTCGGCTATATCGATGAGCATAGTGTATATAATCAAGTGATATCTGTCCGTTGTCTATCGTGTGGAGTAACGTCAATCAAAACAATACGGCCACAGAGTTAATGTGAATTTTGTGACAGTGTACACGTAGCTCTAAATCTAAAATGATCTAAACCATGAAACAATTCTAATAGTGCTGAAATTACCTGTTACATAATACAACATTACAGGTTGAAGTATAAGGGAGCGCACCGCATTGATATATGAATACAGTTTACAACAGAACCACCCTCAACTGCCGAGGCCGTCACCAGTTTCGTTGATAACATGATTCGCATTCGAATTGGATTGAATGTACGCATCAAGTGGTGCGTGCGGCGCAGCGTGTGCGGTGCGGACAGATGAGCGTCAACCTTTATGATCTATTAATTACCTTGATTATATGAAAGCACAGTTTTAACCGTCTGTCGGTCGCAGCGCACAGTGCATTGGTTTATAGGAAAGTTAACAATATACTAAATGGAATACACGAGCTCAAGTTATTTTTGCTATCACAATCCAGATATGAAATAATCAACAAATGATACAATAACACAAGTAAACTTTGACCTTTCTATCATCAACTGGAGAACCTTAACAACTAACATCTACTCGCCCTGACCTCGCTTAACTAGTCGTACACTAACAAACAATTACTAACAAACAATTAATTACTTCTTTATGCAATCAACAGAGTTATCAACATGACACGGCCATTTCTCGTGTGACAAAATAGTGGACAATGAGGCGTTCTCATAAATATATCAGAATATATATATAAACCAGTTCGACAAATTTGCTTAGTTGGCGTTTATTACAAATGAAAATCAAACTATCAAACGCCATATATTGGTACTTTAACAATTATTTCTTTTTATAAGAAAACGCCTCATTTTTATTACTAAACGGCTTCCATATAACTTTTCATTTATTTAAATGTAACTATATCTATTTGACACCAATATTTCTAACTACATTTACTTACAAGAAATAACGTTGCAATAATTCCACAATATCTGTAATAATGAGTCTTGAAAATGTTGATGCCAAGCGTAAACATGTACTATGCTAGTATTATGATGGCAAAGTGCCTCGGAGCGGGCGCGTGGCTGCACATACGAGGGTGGATAGGACGCCGCGGGGCGACTCTACACAGGCGCAGGTCCTACATCCGTGATTCGTCAAAAGCTACATTGAACAAATTCTTGCATACAGCGTCCATTTATTATTAACCACGTGTGATAATATCGTAATCCACATAGCGAACTTTTTTATTATTACGATGCCGTAAATACAATTCTGCATAATGCTATTTACGAGTAATATCAGTATTAAAATTTGATTACGATTTGTGCAATTAATCTTTTGACGAGTATACTACGCGGGGGCGGCGCGGAGTGTCTGAGAGGGGGAGGGGGCTGCGCAGACGACGTATACATTCAACATTGTAATAATATGCACCCCCTTCGCACATAGATATATAAATGGGCTATAATAAACAATGCTCGCAATACTGTCTCTATATTTACTATGGGATGTTTGCACCGTCAACGTTGAACCCTCACCTCTAAGCTCAGCCCTCACATCAGATACATGGAAGGCGCCTCCGAACATCTCCCAATCAGAACCAACGAAGCCTCTAACCGATGTGAACCTGGGTGACACATTATGAACAGACCCCCTCCTGTTCTGACCCTGCCTCGTGCTAGAACAGCTAACATCTATATTTAAAAGTGATCACGTGTATTGTTATTTAATATATTCATTAACATTTATTTAAGATACAATTGCATGTTGGCGGCAATGTGCCTTCGTGCTCAGCTCCGTGCACCACTGGAGTACGGTACCGTCGTTCTATGGGGGAGGATCGTGCTTGTTGGCCTGTGTGTGTACTCATACACTTAACTACAATGATAGTGTTGTAACAGGAGAGTGGACTAAAGCAGACATTGTATATTTGCATTTCATTTTAATTATACTATTAAAATCGAGATAAGATTAGGACAAGTTCCGGTTGGAACATGACGCTTGTTGGAATTTTAGTACTATTAAGACAACAATTATTAAGACTCCATAGAAAGCCTATGGCCTATCATTCGTCCTTTTTTAAAATTTATGCGCCTCATCACACAAACATTCCAAGAACCACGGCAGACTTTTTGTGTTGAGTTTATCGAGTCATCATTATTAATTTAACAGCCTTAAGCGGTCACTGTTTTATTGATAGTAACTAGACACAACCAAAAGTCCGAATCTTCAAAAGTAGAGTAGACAAAGAAATTTTGTATGAAACTTTTATAGTTGAAATCGCTTTAATTTACAGAACCTATATTGCGAGTGCACCTACATTCGTGTATAATATAATAAACATGGAACTGACTTTTCTCTATATATAAACAAGCACAGCTATCTCTGTAAGCATTGCTTTGAACTCAATTGAAGGTTTAATGACAGTTTCTATATTTAGTATAAAATCAACCGCCTGAAGGTATTTATTTATATAATTATATTACCGTGTTACTCAATCTATATGTATAAATCATATCTTGCCGGTTTGTAGTGTTGTAGTGTAAATTTATAAGTAAAAAATAATTATAAGACTGTTTAATTGAAGTTTTTTTACGAAATTCTACATAGATATTGAACCTTCAAGACAAAATATTGTGAAAAGTATCTCCTATTTGTAAATATTTACGAAGGAATTGATCACTCTGGGGGTAGGGGTGGGTCGTGACGGAGCGTGTGCGAGGGGCTCACGGTCGATGTGGTCGCGTGTGATGGGGGACGTCGGTGCGGCGGCGGGGGGCGCATCATACTCGGCAGCTGGCGTAGAAACAAATGTACGCGGCGCTGCTCTTCACGTCGCTCTCCGGACAGTCGTGGATCAGGTGGTCGTCATATTTGTACCATCTGTAACAACACATCCATTAAATGTGTTTAATTTGCGGACGCACTCCTGATCCTACGATACAAACGTGCTCAACTTAATCAGACACTAGCTATGTTATGTGTCATTATAGGAACAAAAAATGGTAGCTCGCCTTGCCCCCAGTGGTTATAAAAAGCATCGACAAAGTCTTTCTATTCTTTTCTTAGTAAATTTTACGAAACAAACTGAAGCTATCGCATCGCATATTATACTAGTGAATAACCGTGGTCATCGACATAGCTCGACGAGTCAGTGAGCTGAGTTGGCAATTGACAGGTCACATCCTCTGCTGCTGCTGCTGAAATCACCGGGACATATGTGCAGAGATTGATTCTCACGGTCCCTACTACTAAACAAACCGAGTACTACAAAACACTGGTAACCATGAGTAGTTAGGACAAGTTGCCAGCTCAGCTCTGTGCCGAGCTGTAACATCGGTTCATAATTGCAGTTCACGTTATCGCATGCAATGCAGGCAAGAATATACAAGCGAGAACAGAATTGGAAACAATCGATTAAGACCGTCTTGGGTATTGGTATTTATGATAGAACACGCATTTTCGCAGCTGCAGTTCCCAACAAGCCCCTGTGTTTGTCTACAAAGCAAATTGTTAGCTACGAGTATTACACATTGTTATTTAGTAGATATAAAATGTACATTCAATTATCTGAAGCATATCTTTACACTGCACTTTTTTGCTTTTTAAAATGCCTCTTAATACAACAAGTATTATTATATCCGTATCTACGAGTATACATACATATTCTATAAACCTAAGTTCGCAACTGGCGTTTCGCTTATGCGATCAGCTAAGATTTTACAAGGTACACTCGAGTACAAAAATATGTATACACTTTCGTACCATGTCACATTCACCCTTGCTTGTTCATACCCAATGTGTTGAGGAAAATGTCAATTCAAGGTGAATGTGATATGGTTCAAAAGTGGATACATATTTTTGTACTCGAGTGTACATCGCCAACCAGATCAGTCGAGACGGTACCAAAACCAAACCAAACAATCAATTCGAAAAAATCTGGTTCAATTTTAAATTTTAAAATTAAAAGAATAGAATGTCAATTTTCGTTATATGGCCTGCAATAGACCGACCGTGGGCCTTTTTTACATCATGTCCGACGTTAGCTTAACGTGTGACGTAACGTTGTATTTCTTTGTCACTGCTAACGATAGGCTACTGTATATAATCTACCAGCAACGATCGTACGACACATCCTGCACTCATGGTGCTCGCTTTTCAAGCATTAAATTAAGATTAAAATTAGACTGGGGTTGAATTCTGTTGCTCTCCATAATAAACATTAAAAATTACCCAAAAAAAAGGGGGCTATATTATTAACTAGGGTTTTATAAGAATTAAAGTTCAGAAGAGAAAAAAAGAAGTTACTCGAAAGGTAGAGCTTAACTAAACAACGGCCCGTTTCGTCACAGAACAAAATATTTTGTTAAAATTAACGCCTCGACAAAATAACAATACAAACACAACCAAACTGTATAATACAACCTATATTAACGATACCGTTAACGATTGAAGCCAATTAGTGATATTTGAAAGTGAATTTATTTTTACAATTCCTTAAGGCGTAATTAGGCAGGCTTCTTTAGAATTTTCTTTGATTTCGCTTTACTTTCTCGTCTCTTGGCAACTTATGTACCATTATTTACTCTCTTGTTTCTACAGCAATAGACATAAATAATTATAAGAAAATAAATCTATCTGGAAAGATCCCGGAGCAAGACATTGAAAGCTAAGCTAGACACTACGTAAGCAAAAAATACATACACGAAAATCTAAAAGATATTTTGAGTTTCATCGCATGACTGGGTAGTAAATAATTGCGCAAAAAATTTGAAAAGCCAATTGAATGTCTCATTTATTTAACACAGATCGCAGAGTTGCAGAAAATATAGTAACAATTCAAAATTTCACCGAGCAAAGAGCGATTCAATAACATGAATGTATTTATTTTATTTACAATCAACAAATAGTTGCAGCGCAGCAGGGGGCTTCGCTTGGTGTTTGTATTATGTCAAGAATGCTGAGGGAACGGTGGCGCCTTTCACAGTTTAAAAAATTGTAATTAAACAATATTGAGCGATTCATGCGCGACACTAGCAGTAGACTATTCGCTGGGGCTTTCTTTTTGACTCTACAAATAAATACACTGCGACAAACATAAATATCACTTGTTAATATTTACTATACTAATAAATATGAAAATTTGAAATCAGTTCATGAAATCATGCAGGCAACGCTCAGCAGATTCGAATGAGATTTGACAGACAGATAGAACATGTTCTAAGAGACGCATAAACCAACGCTAGTGCAATATAATGTTCTTTTCAATACTATAGAAATAGAGGATAAACAAACAATTAAGCAAACCCATTAAACTATAGAACCATGACAATGTCAAATTAAGTTTTCCTAACGAGAGTCTCAGGGAGTCGCTGGATGCAGGTGGCTCGGGACCAGTCGATGTGACGTACCATGAGGGAGGTCTATGTCCAGCAGTGGACGTTTCCCGGCTGATGATGAATGTGAGTTCATCACAATTTGAAGTAAGTGTTGTGGAGTTAGAGCTATTGCTTGTTTTAGTGAACTATATTATGTTGCTGTAATGTTTACTGTATTTTATGTTGTATTGTAGACGTTACTCACTTGCCGTACACGCTGTTCCAGCACGTGGCGGTGTAGTGTCCGCCGAGGAGCGTGTTGCCGTAGTGGTTGGAAACGCCGTACAGGTTGTAGAGGTACGCGTTCTCGCAGTGAGACGTGAATTGGCGCATGTCCAGACCTGTTAACACCAACGATGTAATTCATAAATACATCGTGTAGACACAAAGACGGGCAGCTTGTGGCGAGCTGCGGGACTCTCGCCTGTCTTGCCTTATTCGACCAACCAGAGTGAGCACGTCACCGTGTACTTAATGACGAGGAAATTGTGTGAGAAGCCGTTGGCGCATGTATATGCTATTTGATGGTCATAAGGGCGATTGTTTTGGCAGGACCCATTGTATTATTGATAATAATCGATATCGGTTTATATATTAATTCCCTAGAACACAACATAAATGTATTTATCAATTACGAATTATACATGATTACATTTTTAGAAGTTTAGAACGAAATAGCCAATAACAAACAAAAGATGAATAACCAAAATACTTGGAGACGGAGAGAAATTACGAATTTCCAAATTATTTACAAAAAAACCGTGTGGGCGAGGTTATAGTGTATGCGACATATGTTTCAACATACCTGTGAGCGGGAAATCTACGTAAGTAAGTATTTTCTGGAAGAGGCCGGTGGCGGGGTCGCCACTGAACCTCTTGAAGTGTATGACGAGGATGGGCGGCAGACGAGAGATGTCCAGCTTCTTGATGGCATTACGTTTCTGTCTGCAGTTGGGGCAGTTCCACCCCGGGATCATCTCGCCATTCAGGTACAGTTGCAGGCAATCCTGGGCACACGACGCGACAGTTCATACAGACAGTTTGGACAGGGATAGAAAAATACCCGGCCACTAATTAAACCGACGTCACCGGGAATAGAACTTGGGAACTAGAGAGTGTCAGGCCAAGCGTGTACGGACTAGGCTACGCTGTGTGAGTGTGTGAAAAACTTGCAAAAGTAAAATCAATAGAGATTTTTTAATAAATCATGAAATAACTCGGATAATTACAAAAATCTCTGCCCAAAGCGTAGTAGGCATTGTTTCTTTACGAGTATCTATTTTAGATTCAAAATGCCCTAATAACTAGCGTCAAAAAAAACATTACTCTGCGAAATCCATACTACTATTAGAAATGCGAAATATGTTCTTTGTTCCCGTCGTAACAGACGGTCAGAATTTTAGGCTTCCGTACCCAAGGGGCAACCAACGTGACTCTATTCCTAAGCCCCCGCAGTCCGTTTGTCAGCGGGCTGTTTATCAAGATTCGATAAATCTATTAAAATTTAGAATAGAAAATTAGACAGTTGAAATTATCACAGAGTGTGTATTTTTATAGCCGCTACAACAACTAATAGTAAAAATAAGCGTAAATTAACAATTGCTCGTATCTTTTTGTCAGGAGTTAAATCTTTGTGCTGTGGTTGTTACCTTACCTATTATTTATTATTTTCAGTATGTTAATGATTCATATTCTGTACGGATCGCAGTTGTCCGTTGTTGAAGGGCCGGAACTGGCCATAGGCTACTTTTGCCGATGGAGCATGTCGTATGCTTTCCTAAGTCGCGGGGAAAAGCTAGTAACTTTATTAAATACTAGCTTCCGCCCGCGACTTTGTCCGCGTGTACTTCAGGATGTATTCTACTTGTTCGATAGGCACAGGTGACGTATATGACAAATTATTGTACAGCATAAGGTACAAAATAGTGTTTATTCTGTTACGTAGTCTAATAATTTAAAGAAACAAAATAAAATTCAATATCTGACGTAGTAGACATTAAAATAGTCTTTACACCAATATTATAAACGCGAAAGTTTGTATATACGAATTTACATATTCTATGGTCGGTTGCTAGGCAACGCGTTTTTGTTATGCCAAAATTGCCCATGTAATCCCACTAATATTATAAGTGTGATTTTGGACAATTTACACAATATGTCTTTATAAATTATAGCCTATATGTTATTCTGAAGTATAAGCTATATTGTTGTAAAGTTTCATTCAAATCCATTCAGTAGTTTTTCCGTGAAAGCGTCACAAACATCCAAACATCTGAACATCTAAACATCTAAACATCCAAACATCCGAACATCTAAACATCTAAACATCCAAACTTTCACACTTATAATATTAGTAGGATTAACACAATAGTGAGTTGTATGAGGGTGTGTGTGTGTGAGGTTAGGTAGGGGTGACTCACGCCTAGGGTGCACCGGTGCACGTTTGGTCCGGTGGGTAGTTCTAGGGACAGGTTAGAGAAGGAGTCGTAGGTGACGCTCTGTTTGCCGCAGACGGTGCACGTCACCGTGGACTTGATCTGGCCGTAGAACAGGCGCAGGATCAGGCTCTCCTTGGACTTGGTGAACTCGTGCCACGCCTTCTCAGACGCGAGCATGTTCTCCTGTACCAAACAAACATACGTAATCATCAAACAGTAGCAGATTATATAACTAGAACAAAATTATAATATTGTGGGTGCCCGACTTACTTACATATTGTCACTTCACTACACCTCTATTCTAATAAGCTTCAGTTCAGGTAGCCATTTCACCTACTAGTTCTAATTAGCCTAATACGATGTAATCTAGATTAATGATTGGAGTTAATCAGTTATTATCGGATCAGAATCTACGATGTTTCAATTGACTCCTCCAACCGCGGCCACATTACAGGTAACCGAATAACATTTTCGTTTAGCGCTAATACCTAAATAATATTAAATAATGCCGCCATTTGTGAAAAAGTCAAACCAAGGAGATTAAAATCAACGCCAGAATTACATGGACTAGTTTGATATAATTTTGACAAAGTTTTACCAAAATTGGTAAATTTGAAACAGTGACCCGATGACAGTATTTCATTTCATGTAAAATAGTCAATAAAATTTTACTCGTATAACGATAACAACCTATACTAATAAATACATTTTGTTCGCGTTTGACTTCCATCTCAGCTGATAGCGACGGTATGGCTGTAAATGCTCATCCAGAAGCGTCATGGTAATGAGGCGCTGGCTTTGCTACCTTACATTACTGGAACAAGACAGTTCTATTAACGCTGGTGTTAGCCAGCCAGAAAATTCTCTACCACCAACCAAAATAAGTACCGACAGGTACCGACTGGTAATCAAAGCCGGGACCTCTGGGTTGTGAAGCCAACGTTTAGCCATTAGGCCACAGAGGCGGTTAAGAATAATATGCTATGGTAAGGCATTTTCTACGTCCGCTTGGCTAGCTACCACTTGTTACTTGGTTATTGAGGCTTCGGGGTGGCACGCACGCATACCATCCAACGGTCTTATCATCACGTACGTCAGGTGAGATGAAGGACAAGTGCAAAACCCATCATACATTAAAAAAATTGCAGTTAAAGCGCGTCACGGCAATACACCTCGTTATTTATCCATAGACTGTCTGTACGTTTGTAAACGACACGTTGAGCGAACAACTTTGAGGATCGTGTGCAATTTAAATGGTTGCATCGTAAGTCGCGGGGGTGTGTCGATCCAGCGAGCCGTTACTGTGTATTATGTATCTCAATAAACTGTATAACAGCGCAAGAAAATGTACCTGCGACAATTAGACAGGTTGCCGTTTTCACACACAGGGTGATTCCATGGCAGTGAAATTAATTATTGTTTCACCTTGGATATTTGGTATTATTTCCCAACTGCACCAGAATGAGGGTTATGTATTTCGAGAGTATGCATGTACAATTGTTGTTGTTTTTTCAAACAAAATTTACTTTTCATTCAGTTGTTATGAGGGGAGTTTGTGGGGAGGGCCGGGTAAAAGGTTCATTCAAAATGTATCTATTCTATTTGTTTAAACCTTAGTACCTTTCGTACCGGAACACAACAGAGCTATTTACACTACTGTTTGGCGGCAAACTACAGATGACAGCTAGCCAGACGAACTAAGAAAATGCCAACCACAAACCCAGTCAAATGATTTTCTAGAAGGCCAGAGGAACTAACTGCCTAACAGGCTACATGTCTCGAATAACCGATGGGGAGTAAGAGCACTTCGCGAGTGTAGACTAGGTGCCAGGACACGTGTACCTGGCCGTCCCTTGCCCGGCTGATGATGTCAAAAATATGAAACTGAACTCGTAACAGTTAAAAGAGAATATTCAAAAGAATAGTATATAGGCACCTTCTAGACCAACACGTAACATCGTCGACCTCATCGTCACTTACCATCAGGTGAGATTGAGGTCAAGTGTTGGTCTATCTTCAATAATAATAATAAAAATAACAAATCGATGTTTACCTTCTTTGGGTATTTCAAGTCGAACTGCAGGTCGAGATGCAGGTAGTCCATGAGAATGGTGAGGAACTCGTGGGAGTCCTGTTGTCGGCCGTCGCTGAACAGACGCTGGTGCTTGCCCAGCTCGTTCTGTTCACAACAGAGGGATATCATCAGCTATATACAGGTACACTGTTGTAGATGAGCCACCCTCGATGGGCACGTCTAAACGGCTCTCAGTTGACACGACTGCCACGCGAGACAGGCGGACTGCATTCCGCAGTAAGTTGTTACATATTACTAGTTCTACAAATAATTTATTAACATTATAACACAAAATCATACAGTAACAACGCGTTCTAAACAGTCGTCGTGAGCCGCATCGTAGAGATTTACGTTAGTAAAAAAATTCATCATCAACATCCTATATATGTAACCACTGGAGGGGCTCAGACCTACTCTCCTACAGAGAGTGTATGGGACATAGTAAACGGTACGTAGCGGTAGTAGACGGGCCCAGTGCGCATTGGTAGACTGCACACACACCTTTGCATTTCTTCTCAGGAGTATGCAGGTTTCCTCACGATGTTTTCCTTCACCGAAAAACCAATGATTATGATTTTTATTATTCGTACATAAATTACCGTCAACATCAGGTTAACAATTACCGTCCAATCTCAGTCCTACCTTCAATCTCGAAGATCCTAGAAAAACTTATAAATAGAAGACTCCTCAACTACCTAGATAAATTTAATCTTCTATCAAATATACAATTTGGTTTTAGGAAAGGTCTTTCTACTGAAGACGCAATATTGGCCCTCACTTCTCTTATTGTAGACAAAGTAGATAAAGGGAAAAAATGTATCTGTGTGTTTCTGGACTTAAAGAAAGCATTCGACACAGTCTCTGTCCCAATACTCCTCACAAAACTCGAAGCAATGGGAATAAGGGGGGTCACACTATCACTGTTTGAGAGCTATCTGCAACAGCGGACCCAATGTGTTAAAATCGGTCAACATGTCAGTGATATGTTGGATATTAATTTTGGTGTGCCACAAGGTAGTGTCCTTGGTCCAACCCTGTTTTTAGCCTACATTAACGAACTGTGCAATATGCCCGTTAAAGAAGGTCAAATATTCTCGTACGCTGATGACACAGCAGTTCTTTTTTACGGTGACACCTGGGACGCTGTGCGGCGGAGTGCTGAGATTGGCCTGGCTGATATAGCCAAGTGGCTTAACATAAATTTATTAACATTAAATACCTCAAAAACCAACTTCCTCTGTTTCTCAATTTATAACTCTTCACAGCCCTCAATACACTTTAATATTAGGATCCACTCTTGCCAAGATTTCAAAAATTCTAGCTGTAACTGTCCAACCATCACTAAAGTTGCCCACACAAAATACCTTGGAGTCATCATAGACCAGAGACTAAACTGGCATACACAGCTGGAGCAAATCGCGGGCAGGACAAGGAAGCTCATCTGGATCTTTAAAACCCTGAGACACGTCGCTACAGCTGAGCTCCTCAAAAAGGTATATATTGCTCTCGGTCAATCTATTATACAGTACTGTATCCCTGCCTGGGGAGGAGCCTCTAAAACTAAATTCCTAGAACTAGAGAGAGCTCAACGAGCCCTTCTTAAAGTCATTTTTTTCAAACCCTATAAATTCTCAACCACCGAACTATATAATCTAAGTGATGTCCCATCAGTAAGACAAATTTATATAATTGCAGCTCTGCTAAAGCGTCATAAAAATGTAACGTATAGGTGTAATGCCACTGCTGGAAGGCGGATAACTAATGTGATCCAGACAGAACGAGTGAAAACTAGATTTGCCAGAAACCAATACAATACACTATCAGCTTTCTTATACAATAGACTCAACAGGAACCTTAATTTACACAATAAACCTAATTATGAATTTAAGGAAACATTAACCAAATGGATTAAAGCAAAAACATACCAACAAACCGAAGCTCTTTTAGAGGTAGTATCATAGTTATCACACACACACACGTTAATTGTAAGTAGCACCTATGATATAAATAAAAATAGTATTTGTATATCTTAAATAACTAGCGGAAGAGCGGGGCCTCCTAATACAAGTTTTTTAAACTTAAAAGGAGTGTCCCAAAAACTGTAGTGTTAAGGTAATCATATACAAGAAAATAAATATTTTTTCATTTTCATTTTTTTCATTTTCAAATTCCAAAGAACAAATTGTAACTCATTGGTACGAGCCAAGATCGATCCCAAACATCGATTTTTCAAGGACTGACGCTCTACCCAGGTGAGCTACCACGGCTTACAATTGTTTAAAAAAATGTACACAAGATTCAATTACATTTGAACAATAAAGTAAATTAATAATAATATTAATTGGTTCCAGAAACCATAAACTATGTTTGAATTTATGCCATTAGGGAGGGGGTTACAGACTGACGGACGGCATTCAAAAATGCTCGTCTATGCCGCTGTTGCCCGTTTGAAAATTTTCCTCTTTATATTATTTTTTTATTGAAGATAGACCAAACCTTGACCTCAATCTCACCTGATGGTAAGTGACGCTGAGGTCGACGATGTTACGTGTTGGATTAGAAGGTGCCTATTTACTCTTCTTTTGAAGATTCCCAAGTTGTAGTTTTCTGGGAACACGGAAACCGGTAGTGCATTCCATATTTTTGCTGTACGCACGATAAATGTGGAAGCGAAAAGCTTGGTGCGAGCTGTAGGAATATCCACAGTGTACGGGTGAAGGTCTGCCGTTCTTCTGTTTGACCGGTACTTGAACGGCGAAGGTGGAATCAACAAAAATAGCTCTTGCGCACACTCTCCAAAATGTATCCTATAAAATACCGAAAGGCAGGCAACCTGACGCCTATGTTCGAGGCTTTGGAACTTTGCCTTATGTAGCGTATCGTTGCCTATCAGTCTCATAGCTCGACGCTCCACCGAGTCCAAAGCAGCTAGTTGATAGCGAGCTGAAC
This sequence comes from Carcina quercana, assembly GCA_910589575.2. Classification (NCBI taxonomy): domain Eukaryota; kingdom Metazoa; phylum Arthropoda; class Insecta; order Lepidoptera; family Depressariidae; genus Carcina; species Carcina quercana. The sequence continues at coordinate 23,438,696 of OU342426.1, read as the reverse complement.
CATCCCAAAGATGGCAGAGGTACTCCATGCATGATCTTACTTGAGCGCAATAAAGACTCAAGAGCTGTGATGGCTGGAAGTACCGTCTGACCTTCGATAGGATGCCTAGTTTTTTGGTCGCAGTTTTTGCTATGGACTCGATGTAGCTCCCGAAATTGAGATCAGACGCGATTTCCAATCCCAGGAGCTCGAGACGGTTTGTTAACGGTATGGATACATTTTGGAAGGATGGAGCAAGATGAAATGGACTCCGCTTCGCTGTGAACAGACACGCCTGTGTCTTCGACGCATTGAATTTAACTGAATTGGCTTCGCCCCAATCGGACACGGCCTTCAGCGTCAGTTCAACACGTTCAACCATTTCCTCTCTGAGGGAACGGGTGTTCAGACTACTGGCCTGTGCGGTATATACTCCTCCCATGGCCGGCGCAAACAAGATCGAATGCAGTAAATATATAAGCAGTAAAATATCGGTGGTACAGTCAACGTCATAATTTTACTGTCACACTAACTTCATTATTTTATTCGGGGAGCTTACAGCTACATTTACAATGTAAGTAATATTATAAATAAATTTTAGCCAATTACAAGCTTCCGCATATAGCTTTTGACCCATAGTAATGAAAGTAATGTACTGTTAGAAAAAGTCAAATCACAGCTCAGCTTTACATAAAGGCGGCTTGTAGTTCTTATCTACGGCACAGATGGCGCGGATTGTGATTGTAGCTTCGTGCACATACAACATTTGTGCATGGGGAGTTTGAGTCTCCTGTGCATGGGGGGCGCGCGGCCGACGTCGACACTCCCCGCGCTGCCCCCGCACTTTGCCTTCGGACAGTGACAGCTCTTAGTAAATGAATGTGTGCCGGTGTTATTATTGTCTGTAACTCTAAGTTTACTGAAATATAGTTGTTTTTATAGTACAAAATTAAATGTGACCTTCCCCCCTTCTCCAGGTGCACATTGCTGATCATACTTGGAACAATATGCAATCATCTTTGAAGACAGACAGTTCGGTTTGTTTCGATTTTAAACACGGCAATTTTCCTAAAATAAAAGGTATATTATTTTAACATAACGGACGTCGTCAAAAGTCTTCAGTTGCGGCTACCTCATATTATATTGAATTACAACAGCGTCTCCTCGGTTTGTGCCTTACCTTGAGATCTACAGCGGTGATGCTCTGGTATCTTCCTGACCACAGAGCTTCTATGACTGCAGCCATCTCGATGGCAACCGCGCCGCGGGTGCTATGGGACCTGAGGGCAATGAAGTGAACTATAGTCATCGTTGATTGACTAACAATCTGAACAGCAGTAAAGACAGCGCCTCATCAACATCCGACATTTAGTTATCCGTCATTATCAGAACCCGGTCTGTCATACTGTCCCTGTAACTTTTCTTTAATTCTTCTTCTGGTTTTCTCTTCTTCGCTTTTGTAGCCTAGCTCTTTATAAGAAGAAGTTCTAAAAATAATGATTTATTAAATCATAGTTATTCCTTTGAATGATTTAGAATTAACAGCAATTTCTGACATAATAATAATAATAAAATAGTTTATTTTTCATAATAGGACAATAATTTATACAATACTTATACATACAATAATTTATATACTACCTTTTGTTGGATAAAGAATACTACAATGTAAAAGATTTATACTGGATAAATTTTGAGTATCTATAATATTATAGATTTATTTTATTATTTATTTTGACATTAAATTTACAGTTTGACATTTATTTTATATAATTTTTGACATTTTAAATATTTTTGACGATCATTGTACACTCTGACATTTTTATATATATTTTTTTGTAATCTTGACATTGGTACAATGAAATAAACAATCTAATTTAATCTAATCTAATCTACTTTCAGGACCTCCTATTAAGTACTGATGACTTGTGTTACATTTATTTTCATATCCGTGGAATTATGGATAGGCCAAAGGCATTTCTTTAGTATTCTCAATAAAATTATCAGTAGGTACAGGATTTATCGCTGATTTAGAATGCCTTGGCAACAATTACAACTGTTATCCTTAGTTCCAACAGTATTCAAAGAGATACAGAACAAGGGCCAATGGGATGGGGTTTCACAACGGACCACACATGCTGTTTGCAAATATCGTATATTAGAGTACAGGCGACACCCTGTAAGGGCACAGCATACATACATAAATTAAAATATTAGAATGTCAAAATAGAATTTCAAATATTCAATTATATTATTAGTTAAATTAAAACATTTTTAAATTTGAGCTTAACTATATTATATGTTGAAATTAAATGTCCTTAAATCGTGTGGATTGTAGTATGTAGCATTTTTTTATTAATTAAGTTTTGAGTTGTATTATAAAGTTTTAGAGGTTTCCTGAAATTTTTATTTTAGGGATTCGGGATCGTAAATAGATTAGAGTGTTGTGCCTTCATGGGCTTAACAGACAGACAACAAAGTGTTACTTCCAATTCAATAAGGGTTACTTTCTTCCTTTAGAGGTGTGGAACCGTAAGAACATCAATTCCACCCTGATGTTACAAAATGAAAGGAGAAGGAAGCCTTTGAACCTACATAGAAAACGAAACGCATTGTTTTGCATTGTTAATACAAGTTATAATTAAACTTATGGACGTCAACATTCTCGAACCAACGCGTGCTTGCGCGGCTACCTAATCAAAAGAAAAACTTTGTGAACGGTGTGTATGGTGGACCTAAAGTGATTACGCAAGCGTAGCGTCGTTGGGTCCCCACCGACGACGCTAGTGTTGTCACGTGTAGGCCCTGTTATTGTCGAAGTGCGAACAATACAAAGGAAACTTGGAGTTTTATTGCGATCCTGTGAAGAGCTGTGACCGACCGCCGCCGTGAACAGACGTGTTTCGTGTCCTTCGTTGTAGCTGCAGACTGACTTGCCCAACAAACACCTCGCTAACCCCACATGTTTCGACTACTTTAGTCAATCGTAAGTTTTATTTATATAATGTATAACCTGTAAACGAATATTTTGTGTGATTTGAGAAGTAATAAATATAGAATTGCGCGCGTTACGAAGGATTACAACTGTGTTAAATGCTCTCAAATATATGTCAGTTTTGTATGAATAAATATACAAGAGCTGTCATATGTGGTCTTTTGCGTATATATACGAGGGATGAACTAAACGTTTCGGTAACAAAACTAAATACGTATGTTTATTTTTAATAACCATCCATGCCGTATCTACAATTGTTGTTTAAATTAGACCAGCCGTTGTAATGGACCACGCGGGAAAATGAGTGCCGCATAATTTGCAATGATTTCTAAAGTAGTTTTATGCAAATACAATGCTTTGATCGGATGAAGTCTGCCTTTGGATGAAAAACAGCCTCTATATCCATAGTTTTCAACCGACTTCAAAAAAGAGGAGGTGCTCAATGCAACTGTATGGTTGTTATTTGTATGTATGTTACGCGATAACTCCGCCAATTGTAAATCGATTTTGATGATTCTTTTTTGTTTGTTTGGTAGAGCATACTTCAGAGGCGGTCCCAAATAAATTTTATCGAAATTGATTGAGCGCTTTTTGAGAAAATCAACCAAAACCAAATATATATCCAGATAGTTCTACCTCTAAGGGTGAACATTTTTAAGACAGGTTTTTAGTTCTTTTTGAACATTATCAGAATTTGAGCGCGGTCGTGTAAAAGTTACTGACGATGAACGCAAGGGAACTCGTTGCTAGTACAATTTTTATTTTTTGGTGTTATCAATTAACCAGGAATAAAGTAAAGTAAAGCATGAACATTTAATTGTCGATTTATAAGATCAGGTTTTATTTTCTTCTTATAAGCATAACACAATTTGATTCATCTAAAACAGAGTTTTCTTTATTAATTACAAATCAGTTTTACACAACAAATACTTATGAAAATAATTACTAACCTAAAACAGAGAATCGACAATTAAATGTTCATGCTTTACTGTTGTTATAAAAAAACTTCAATTGTATTTTGCACTGTTAAAATTAAAGTAAATTCACAAACAAGACTTGAGTTTTAAATAATTAAATAATATTCGTAATTTAACTTTATGTTACTCTTTGACTGTGGCTGAACTGACATACTCAAATGTCAATGTCAACACAAAGCTCACAAATGATATAATTAATTTTCCTCTCAACTCAGAATGTGTCCGAGAAGAGATTTTTTGCATACGATTTCACGGCAAAAATATATTGTCATAGAAACACCAAATAAATCTTTACCTGTTAATGTGCTTTAGGTACTGCCTGTCGCAAAAGTACTGCGTCAGTATAGTGGTGTTGCTCAAGCATTGGATAATGGTGTTCATGTAGCAGGAATTACCGAGGTTCGACAACCCGGTGAGACCTCGTCCCTGCGAACAAAATGTTAACACATTATTTTTAACAGGAAAAGTAAATAAGAAAGGCACGCACACTTCTTTCTTCGATATACGAACTACTACATAACAAAGAAATCTTGTTGGGTTGTTTATTATGCCTCTACTAAACTGACTTTATAACCATTAAAACGTATCAAATAATATTCATATTTGAACCCCTTTACCTCAATAGTGTATTCCAGTACAACTCCTCCGATCTTTGGCGTGAATATCAGATAATATTTCGGGGGCCTAATGATGAATAGATTTAAATGTTGCTGGATCTTGATGAGCAACGATTTTGGCGTCATCTCTTGGAGCGTTCCGAAGTTACAATGAAGTCGGTGTATCAAGTGGTGCGACGATTGCATATATTGTCTTTATTGACATACCACCCCGTACCCCCCTTCAGTACGGACACTTGTATTTAACTCTTACTCCCACTTTCATTGCCAATACTTTGACATAACAGTTTTCGTCGAGTGACAACAAGATTTTCGGTTTCCAAACGCGACAAAAATGCACAAAGATGCTGCCCGCTGCCCTCTGAGATAAAGAAAGGCACCCTGCGCCCCAACTCTGTCTGTCTCTGGTCCCTAGCCTCTTACAACAGGGGCTTTGGTTGAGAAAATACAGGGCGAACCTTTTCGCCGCACCTTAGTCTCCGCCTCCGAGCGGGATTAACTCGTTCCCGCTCTCGCTCTGCGATTTCCTCTGAACCATTACAGTTTACAGAATGAGATTACTAATCCTCATGCAGATTGCCTCTCCAGCATCACCGATACGACGGTCTGCCCCACCTCGTCGAACAGGACCTACCGCTCAGGCTACCTCGATTCCCAGTGGGGGAGGGGCTACTTATGGGTACTCGGTTTGGTTGGTGGTAGGGCCCTTTCTATGCCCGCCTGGCTACCTACCACCATGTTACCTAAGTCTGACGCCAAACCGCAGTATTTATCGCAATGTTCTGTTCCGAAAAAGAAAAAAGGTAGCAGAGCCAGCGCAGCGCCTCATTATCTTGAGGCCAGGGTGCGTACTCTTGTCATGTAGCGGCTTAATCTGTAACTCTTATCATCAGGTGAGAAGAAGGCCAAGTTTACTGATATCATCAGGGAGTGTGTGGTCGCCCGCAATTTTCCTCACTTAGTAACCCACAGCTGGACAAAGACCTACTCCACACCCCCTTATTTTCCCTCCACCCTATCGCTGTCCACCGCGCCCCTAATTAGCTACCTATTGCCCCGATAATTCGAAGCGTTATTTCTTCATTAAATATTGAAGCACGTATTGCTTTATTTGTATTGTACATTATTTATTACTAGTATGTAAAGGAACCGACTTTTATACTCTCTAATAACACTCTATCCTATCTCTGTGCAAAATGGTAGTTCTCTGAGTTTAGGGGAAGTATTAGTTTCTTTTAGTAACGCACCTAATAGCACAATAAGTAATTTTGATTATACTTTGATATCAAATAATTTCAAAAACAATCCATATTTATACTAAAAATGGGAAAGTGATTTCGTTTATTTGGTTGATTGTTCTCAGCTCAGAATCAGAATGACATGATTTTCTGTATTGGGATAGTTGAAAGGACGGTAAGGGACATATAGTCATTCTATTGAGGCTTCTGAGTGAGCACGCCTTCCATCCGACGGACCATTTATTTAATTATTATGTCAGTATACTTAATCGTTTGTATTATATTGTACCTTAATCTCTATAAATTCACGTCGAATGCAAATAGATCTTCTACTTTTTCCAAAGTACGCTTAAATACCTATGCAAATTTGAATTAATACGAACTTGAATCAATTTCGGAAAATTATTTCATACTGAATGTTTACATCATAAGACGCTTCTGTCACAGCAATATAATTTTATAATACTGCAAGTCGTCAAATGTACAGGCAAGTTGTCACGACAAAAAACGCCACCTAAAACCTGTTGGCATATAATCTCCCACCCTAGAAATGAAGTAGTAGAGACAGGGATGTATTGCCTCCTGCCAACATATACTTGACGGCGTTGCTTCAACAGTTTGGGCTGGGCTTTGATGATGCGGTGAGGACTTGTGAATATCTAACAGATAGAGCTAACTCACTCGTCTGAAGAAAAAAACAAAGGTGTGCGTCGGGAACTTGAGGCGGGTCTTAATTTTGAGCACCATTCTAGTTGTGTTCAGAGGCATGCATGCCTTCTCGTAGCGTACAATCTTGTCCAGTTTTACATTAGCCATTAACTGCCCCAATTTGTAGCACTTTCGGTGTCGCTACAACGGTCACTCGCGGTCACATAAAAGCCCGCGATTATTTCAATACAAGAGATGTATCTTCATATGCTTAGACAAAGGGAACAGTAACACGAGCATAGTGATCAAATACAAAAGAAACACTGTAGAAATACACACTGCGATCCTGAGCAACATTTGTCCACTTTACATGCAATTGCAATTATACTCGTATACGAGTATTATTTTTAACTTAAATTAATGTTAGACACATTAAAGTGTTGTTTACATTGAATTATTATTGTACGTCTTAGTATCGTTACGGATAGCTCCAGACTGTGCCTCAAGACTCACGTGGGCAGCCTGAAGTCTCTAGGAACGCGGCGGGGGTGTTGTGTGTATGGGCGGATAGTGTGACCACGACGACTGTGAATCTCGAGACACAGAGTTCTCACAAATAGTTTCCAACTGAGGACGTGTGCTTTTAGAGCGTGTGCTAGAATGGTGGTGGTGCTCTTCTTTACTAAAGGCGATAATACCTTACTGAAGAACTACCGACCGATATCCCTTCTGAGACACGTGTGTAAGTTGTTTTCGAGAGTCATTACGAACCGACTAGCACGCAGGTTTGACGACTTCCAACCTCCCGAACAAGCCGGTTTCCGAGAAGGCTTCAGCACCGTAGACCACATACATACGCTCCGGCAGATTATACTATATAGTGCTTCAGTCTCTCCAAAGGTGCCACATTGACTATCGCTGTATCGAAGTGTTGAAATGTTTATCCAATAAAGCCACGATGTCCGTCTGAGTACAGGATGAATGCACGAAACCGATCCAAATGCAAAAAGGTGTAAGACAGGGTGACGTTATATCCCCGAAACTCTTCACCACTGCACTGGAAGATGTTTTCAAGCTTCTGAACTGGAAAGGACTGGGCATCAACATCAACGGCGACTACATCACTCACCTTCGATTTGCCGATGACATAGTCATAACTTTAGGATCCTTGGAGGATCTGAACGTAATGCTCAATGACTTCAACACAGTTTCCCAACAGGTAGGTTTACAAATGAACATGGACAAGACGAAAATCATGTCAAATGTCCATGTTGCACCTATGCCGGTAGTGGTTGGGAACACTACAATCGAAGTTGTGGACGAATATGTATACCTGGGACAGATCGTTCAACTAGGTAGGTCCAACTTCGACAAAGAGGTCAACCGAAGAACCCAACTCAGCTGGGCAGTGTTCAGGAAGTTACGGCATATCTTCTCGTCCAAAGCGTCTAAAGACAAAGTCTTTAACCAGTGCGTGTTGCCAGTGATGACATACGGAACCGAAATGTGGTCCTTTACTGTGGGCCGAATAAACAAGTTCAAAGTCACTCAGCGAGCAATGGAACGAGCTATGCTCGGAATTTCTCTACGTGATAAGGTCCGGAATGAGGAAATCCGTAGACGAATGAATGTCACCAACTTAGCTCGACGAGTCAGTGAGCTGAAGTGGCAATGGGCAGGCCACATCGCTCGAAGAACCGATAACCGATGGGGAGTAATGGTTCTCTAGTGACTACCACGTACCGGTAAACGTCTACCAGGCCGTCCCCCCTCTAGATGGACCGACGACCTGGTTAAGGTCGCGGGGGTCGCTGGATGCAGGTGGCTCGGGACCGGTCGATGTGGCGTACCATGAGGGAGGCCTATGTCCAGCAGTGTAAGTTTCCTGGCTGCTGCTGCTGATATTTCATATGTTTTCAATTATGTACTGTCGGGTGGTCTCGGGTTTAGATTAGGACAAGCCATGGGGTTGCCGCATATACGTCTTGCCTGCCGAGTCTGAGTTGATAATAGTAAATCACCTAAAGATTGACGTGGCGATCAATGAGGGAGGCTCATAATTTAATAATGAACAATTGAACGATGCAAATAGTTTTCCGAGACGCGTGTTTCGTGGTCACAATACCGCCTCGCCGCGAGACCGTGCGTGTTCACTTGCTGAGCGAGTAGGGGCTAACTGATTAATTGTAAGCTACTATATGCTACCCCTTGCCATTTGCTGACCTAAACAACTAGGATATTTATAAACTGAACTGACGGATAAAAGGAGCACCCCTGCGTAAGTCGCGGTGACAACCCAATATTACGTAGCTAATTATTCAATAGCTATTAGTTCAATATAACTAGTTACTATTTGATTCGAACGGACCACGATCAGATAAGGCGGTGCCTGCCAGTGGTACCGAAGCCGACCCTCACACTTGACCTTTACCAACTACCAAAATAATATTAAACGAATTCAGATTGCTATGTAGTGTAGTTGAAGAAAAAAAAATATTTCTACACAATCTAGTTTTCATGATTTGCTAGTGGATCGCCCGCGGGCTTAACTGCGTCGAAATCATTTACTTCTAATGTAGCCAAATTCTAAATAAGTTTCTAATATTTACCTGCCCCACCACTTGGTCTGGGCATCCTTTTAAATACACAGAAGATTAGCTGGAGTTTCTGAAAGGCCAGGTGTGTGCCGTTAGTTTTAGTATAGAACCAACAAATGTTTTCTCGTCAGTGGTAGAATGGGACAGAAGTTAAAGTTACTACAGCGTTTGGTCACCTGAAGGCAAGAATGGAGATGTCTATTTTTATATTTGAGACAAATGTAGTAGGCGTAACGAAATAAAGTCCTTAGATACAACATTTGACGACGTCGAAGATAGGTTAGGAATAAGTTACAATATAACAATAGGCACGTGACCAAGCCTCAACAGCTTACCGACGCAAGTAGAGGGGGCGAGGGGTGCGTTAAGACGCGATTATCAATTGCAACCTGTGTTTACGAGTAGCTTTAATTAATAGTCATGTACATACAAGCACATACGACACGCGCACCCTCACTCGCACCTGTATACACGCACACATCCCCACACGACACAGTAATGTAATTATCAATTAACTACAACCACGGAGGATTGTACTGTGTATAGGTATGTTTTCTCGACAATTGTGAGACGATTCTTATGATTCATTCCATTTAAATTTGCTAAACCACGTCGTCTCTCCTTTTATACTGTAATAGGCAGCTAGTCGGTTCAAAATATCACAGAATGACGTGTATTTAAGGAAGGTATCCTAACAAATAATAATAATAAAAACATAAAAATTGTGTTCGGATGGGGGATGCTCGTAGCCGCAAAGCTCGGGATACACGTCAGCACAAGATAGCAGTTAACTTAGCCAGATTAGCATCTTACTCTGCTGATTTCGACGTGGTCCGTCAAGGGGAGATCTTCTTATGTATGCTTATGTTGCATATTTTGATGTCTCGAAAGCCTTTGTTGGGGTCTGGCGTGACAGCCTGGTTAGCAAACTTGGAAACGTATAGATATCTGACGGGCATGAGGGGCTCTGCCTTAATTTGAAAACTGGTTTAGAGATATAGACATGTTCTGTCAATGAAACTTTTGGGGATTTTGCACAGGCAACTTTTTCGATCTACATGGCTTTTAACGGAACATAGAAATGATTTAATGGAATTTAAAGTTTTACAATAAATTTGTAAACTGTTATTACAAAAAAGTAAAATTCAATAAAATATTTTTACTTTGACCTACCAAACGACCCTGGTAATGCATGAGTTTAGTATAGTAGTATCTGTTAGACATGTGTGTCATTCGTTGTCGTGTGCAGAGAGAGGTGGTCGAGCGAGCGAGGTAACGCACGCACGTTGCTCGGATTAGCGGCACCGTGCCGGCTTCCCGCCCTTCACGCGGTACAATGACTATACCCTGCATCATCCACACTGACTCATCTCTACGGTCGCTTACACGTCTTGTCTCTGCTGTGCATTTGATTTTTATGCACACGGCCCGCATTCGATGTTAGCTAGGCCCGCGACTCATAAAAAGCCCTGCCACCAAAACGACACTAAAAGGAAATTCTTTAATACTGCCTCAATACAAAATAGCTAGACTTTGATAATTAATTGTCTAAATGTAGGACATCGCACATGGCGGGAAATTAATATCTTTATCGTATAACATTAATGTCAGCTACAATTTATGTTGTTAATAGTTCCTAGATGGCCAGGTAGATCAGGGTTATTTGCCAAGCTAGTTTGGCAAAAATGTTCATAAGCTTTATCCAATTTAAAAAGTTAGTAACGTTAGGTTTTAAATTTAGATAAAAAATTGCCCCTTACAATATAAAACGTGGATATATCAGAACAAAAAACCAATTGTGTGCGAAACCAAATTCAAAACCCTATCCAACTACTCATATTGGCTCTAAAATTATATAAATATAAAGAAAAGTTCTTTACAAGTTAACACCATATAATTTCAAGTAATATCAGTGCAACGTGAGAGCAATTCTGTCAGCTGCTAATGAACAAGTAGAAGGAAAGGTAAGTAACTTGTTTATCTCCAATATTGATGCACCGAGACTTATCACTCTTGAGACACTGTTTTTAGTGTCGCGTACCTCAAAAGGAAAAAATCTGAAACCTTATATGCTGTTGAAGTCCGTTGTGTAAATCCCTCGGGCATTTGTGACGTACTAGACATTCAGTTGATGGCACCCGTGCGGAGCAAGGGCGGGACGCTAGTGTTTTATATACAAGAAAAAAAAAAGTAACATGCGCTCACCCGTTCAGTTTCCGCGAACTTTGTGCCGAAGTTTCTCTGCTTGACTACCGCCAAGTTCTGTTTGGCCGGCTTCGTACTGCGATCGAATGTCGGCATCGCAAGCAAGCCCTCCTCGTCCGAGCCCGGCTAACAAAACAAACAACAGACTAATGATAAGATTTAAGTGAAAATACTAAAAATATATGCTGCACAAACAATTTTCATCTCGAGAACGGCAGCAGCACTGTGGACGACATCAACTAGTGTCGGGTGTTTGAAGTCGAGGCATTCATTGGTCAGTCTTGCCTTAGAAAAATCTTATCTTCGTGGCAAAAATGTGCTTCAAATTGGATCACATTGTTTAAATCTACAAATGATTAGAACCGGTAACTTCTTAAGCACACTACAGTGGCGCCGTCCGCCTCTGACGAAGTTAAGTATGAACAAACTCTTAACTTCCTCGGTGACGGACACTCAGTTTTAGTTCTAAAAATATCCGTCGGACAAACGTCGCCGTGTATCAATGCTTTGTAATACACTTCTCATCAGAAAAATCGAAACACCTTGCAAGTTTATGATTTGTAAGGATTATCAGAAAAATGTGTTTAGGAATATATGTCAAATGTCGTTTAATAGTGAATAATATGAGGTTTTAAAATTCAAATTTTCATAGGTTTTTCTGGAGTTTCGATTTTTCTGATGAGAAGTATATTATCTGGGATGAAGTAACGACGTATCTTACAAGTCATTCTTAGGTATGGCATCGTTGGTGTTTATGTGAGATATGATAATGAAGTGCTGCGTGTTGCCAGTGATGACCAAACGTGGTCCTTTACTGTGGGACGAATAATCAAGCTCAAAGTCATCCAGCGGGCTGTGGAACGAGCTATGCTCGGAATTCCTCAACGTGATATAATCTGGAATGAGGAAATCCGTAGACGAACAAGGGTGACCGACACAGCTCGACGTGTCAGTGAACTGAAGTGGAAATCGTCTGGCCACATCGCTCTAAAAACCGATAACCGATGGGGAGTAACAGTTGTCGAGTCCCCCTACTAGATGTACCGATATGGTAGATGGTAACGAGTAGTCGTTGTATGCAAGTGTCTCGTATGTAGGAGGACTATGTCCAGCAGTGGACGTTTCCCGGCTGCTGATGACGATAGCAATGCAGGGTTCACTCACGGCAGCGTCCAGGGACTCCGGCCGCTCAGGCTTGTCCTCGAACGACTCGCGCGGACTGTCCGGAGACTTCATGTACGTGTCTCCATCTTCATCCTGTCGTCAAACACATACAAACAATCAAATATTTATACTATAGTATAACTAGAATACAATACTTCTCCTACCTACTCAAAAATCTCTACACTCGAGTACAAAAATATGTATCCACTTTTGATTCATGTCACATTAACTTTTGCTTGTTCCTATGTAGTGTTTTGAGAGGAAATGTCATTAAATGTGAATGAGACATGGTTCAAAAGTGGATACATATTTTTGTACTCGAGTGTACCCCTCCTCACGCTTGGTTGCAAAGTTGCGCCGCCTGGAGGTAACCAACAAATTCACTTTTTCTCATTCACAATATAAGTGCGAAAAGCAACAAATCATTACAAGTGTACCGCATGAAAAACAACTGACCCTCCGGTACGACATAAAGTAAGGAAAAACATTTATAATAAAATGCTCCTCTCGCCTATGGATCCCGTCACCTCCCCAAGGCCGATCTCGGCCATGAACCGTACGATTGGTCTGCATTTAAAGATCCTGATACTATATGTTGTGTCAGTGTGAGTCGGAGGTGTCTGTTCCTGCTGTGATGAGCATCACAGTGACAGAGGATGTGGATGGGTGTTTCCTCCTACTCCTCATAGTATCTGCATATCCTCGTCAAATTTCGTGCAGTAGTTCTTGCGTGATGTACGTACAAACATACAGACGAAGGACAAACAAAATTTATTTACAAAAATCTTTGTTTAGGCTTCCACTGCCATTATAATTGCTCCTCATATTATGTTTTCTTAAATATATAGCATGTACAGTCATCAGCTAGTTACAGTGTTATTTTATCTATATGTACCAAATTTCAGTATCACACTTGACCTTGTTTCATTTCCTATCACTACATGGCCAGTTCTTCATACAATATAAGAGGGCCTGAAGCTTGCTTACAAGCCTATCAGCGCTGCTAGTATAAGTTCCTCGCATGTGCGCAGCCCCAGCCCGGACTATGTACGTAAACACACTGCTAATTTTTAAACGTCATTATCTAGTTGGTGAAAGGTTTTAAATTTCTTTTCTTTTTATGTATATTTTAGTGCAGTTTTTTTTTAAATTACCGTCGTACGTTAGTACCGCAGCTGACCGCGTGGTTACCTTGTCTAAGTCCGGCTTCTTCTTGTTCCGTGCGTCCGCGAGCTTGCGCTTGCGCTCGAGCTCGAGCCGCTCGCGCTGCCTGTCGAGCTGGTCGCGCTGCTCGGTGACGGCGGCGATGCGAGCGCGCTTGGCCGCCAGCTCGCGCGCCGCCTGAGCCTGCTCGCGGATGATGCGCTGCTTGTCTGAATGGAAAGCACCGCTTGTATTACGTGCTAATGACCGTGATCGAACACAGGCATGAACCTACCTCAGAGATCTATATTTTGACTTTCTATAAGGGGATTTGACACAACCACTGCTGCAGTATTTTGTTGTTGTTATATAGGCCATGGTAGCTCAGTTGGGTAGAGATTCAATCCTTGAACAATCGAGGTTTGGGTTCGATCCTAGCTCGTACCAATAAGTTACAATAGGCTATTTGGAATTTATGTACTGAGAAGTAATTCAAAGGTGTGCGTGAAGTCTACCAATCTGTAATTGTCTCGCGTGGTGTACTATGTCGCATACACTCTGTGTCCCCTGCAGTGGGAACATATATAGGCTACTGATGATGACGTAGGTTCCGGTGAAGCACGTCTCCTCAATATTTTTCACTTGTGAATCTCAGCCGACTTATCTCTCAATAGGGATCTCTTACGGTCAACCAGCAGTGAGGAGCGGTACATTGAGGAACGGTTTTTTGTAATCAAATAAGGATAGGTATGACATAGGGACAGGATAGACAATATCGAACCGTGTTTGGGTAGGGTGGTCGCGAGGTTTCGTTTACCTTCTTCCTCTCCGTCCTTGGCGATCGACTCAGCCAGCTTCTCAGCGTCGTCTCGCTCCCGGCGCTGGTACTCCTCTAGTTGCTCCCGCAGCGCTTGGTTCTCTTGTTCCTGCACAACAACACATCATCTCTATAAGTGGTTTCGTCCTCGTTGGATACGTGCGCTGTCTCGTGGGATACGTTCTGTGACGTCTGCTAGAATTTAGTCTGACGCAATTTAGTTCCAAATTAATTCAACACAAATTCTATGAAACATGGCAAAGCATCAAAGGCGCTATGTTGTCGCCACTATCCATATTATGTATGGCAGAGAATGGACGTTGATTTTGCTTCGATTGAGATTTGGCAGGTTTATTTTCGCTGTATGGAGTTGCACACTCTTGTTACGTAATATTACACACTCTTTGTTCAGTTGTTTGAGGCACGCCGCTAAGGGCAGATCTAGTTTTTAGTGTAAAGTCAGTTCCGCAGCCAGCCTACGATTTCACTTGACTTCTGTATCGCCAATTTTGTTAGTTTGTTAGACATATTAATATATTGTTTCCCTTCATCGCAGTACCCTCTTTTGTGCCATACATAGATAGATAACTTTATTTGTTACGACACAAACAGAAAAATACAACAAGTCATAATTTGAGGTAATTTATTTGATGTATAATTGTCCAGCGCAATGTATATTGTCCAGGATAAATAAACTATTGTATGTGTGTGTGTGTGTGCTCACCATGTCGTACTGCTTGTTCTCTAGCTGCATGAGCTGGGAGATGATCTCCTGTTCCCTCAGCTTGTACATGTCCCTCATCTCCTCGCGCTGCTCCCCGTCCCTCTGCCCGCGCACCTCCTCCCAGTTCTGCTCCGCCTCGATGCGCTGCATCTCCAGCGTGAGCGACGTGTCCACCAGACGCTCCTGCTGCTCCAGGATCAGCTTCATGTTCCTGGAGCGTTCCTCGTACATCTGAACAGCAGCCGCCTGAACACAATACAACAAACATGATACATCATCATTTTATTCGTAAACAATTTTAAATTGTGTTTGATATAACATGAAGGTAAGTAGTCAAATGTCGAATAGTAAATATGTCAAAATATCTTCAAACTACACAAAGAAATAAACAATTAATACAATAATATAAATTACAAATCATCAACACAAAAAGATTTTTTTTTAATTTTCAGCCGCCTTAAAAAAAGGAGGAGTTTCTCAATTGGATGTTTTTTTAAACGTTTGTTACCTCAGAACTTTTCGACTCGGTGAACCGACTTTGGTGATTCTTTAATTTGAAAGCTGGTGGTTCCCGTGTGGTCCCATTTCAATTTGGTGAAGTGCTGACAATGGCGTCCATGAGAAAACCATATAGGTATTAAATTTGCTTTGTACTTTTAGAGCAGTTGAAGTCGGTTGCTAGTTCTTTTTGTATGTCTTACCTTGCTAGTGCGGTCTACTACGGGCTCGCCGGGCTTGGCGGGGCGGGGCGCCGAAGACGACGCCGGCTCCGCGGGCGGGCTCAGCTCGCTCCACGTGGGGTACTCGATGTCATCTGACAAAAACACCCAACATATTACACTCGCAAACAACCTTCACATGATCAGATTTTGAAAGACGTGAAGAAAAATCGTTAACAATTTATTGATATGACACCCTATTGGAATATATGTAATTCTTCCCGTGATTGTAAAAGTTTAAAATATGAGTTATGGACACAGTGAGTGTCTGTTAATCAAACTGTACGGAAACAGACATTGAGCGGCTAAAGCTATTAGTGAGGCAACCAACAAACTAGAGAAGTGAAATTTCGTAGCATAATTTATGGAATTTTGTCCTTCAGTCACGTCGTAACATGTCATAGCTGAAGGGACGGAGTAGGATATCTCGATCGCACAAGTCATTGCCGTGGGATATTTTCTGAAAACCAGACTCTTAGTTATATTTAAATAAGTGTTGTGTCACCTAGCAGGGGCTCTAGTGGGTCGCTTCGTTGCGGAGGCTTGGCCCTCGGGTTCGTTGTGAAGGAGGGATACTTGAGCAGCCAGTCCTCGTATCCCCCGGTCAGCGCCAGCGGGGGGCGCACGTAGTGAACCTTCACGTCCCACTACAACAAACATTCACTTACAAAACCATACACGCAATGATACATTTGTTTACGTAAAATATCTGAACATCAGCGCTGCCGCCGACACCGACACCGCGGACACTACAAACAAATGTCGTCATATCGGTTCGTATTCCCACACAACGAACGTTTGAATGATGACGTTTGTATACACTTGATTGTGACTGAGTACGCACGCGACATATTACCCATCCCTGAGCGGGTCACTTTCTTGCGGGGAGAGGTGAGGTATCGCGGATCGCCGGAAGTCTGGTCTGTTCGTAGTACCATATTAATTCTGTGGCATTGGTTCACTTCTATCTTTATGGAGAATAGGTATGGAGATAGAAAACTGATATGTGATGACGAGATCGAAGCGAAGCCATGTGACCGCTTCAACCAAATCTAGTGACAGAGTATACCTTGAGCAGGATGGTCTTGAGCAGGAACAGCGTCTTCCCGGGGATGAAGGTGGCGCTACTCCAGTCCAGCATCACGATCAGATCCATGCCCGCGCGCCGGGCCCACACCGCGCGTGACGTCAGAGGCAGGTTCTGTTCCAACACGTTCGCGGATTGACTGGAAATCACACATCACATACAGAAATGATTATGGCGGGATTTATATTTAATATTATGTAATTTAGTACACTGCGCAAACCGGCAATTATTTTAAAGGAAAGCATAGATATCACTGGCCATGGAATCGTGGTACGGTTCTATGTACATTGTATATTTTGAGTAGGAATTTCCATACGTTACCCATTAGACAACCTTCAATGACAACAGACAATGTTCATTTATTTGCCATAAAAGTTTCATAAACTGTGCAAAAATATGTACAAAACTTGTACTCGATCTGTTCAGGTATTGATGTACATAGTGTTTAATGAAATAGTTATAATTATCGCAATAGATCAAACTATTAAACAGTAACTAACTACTAATTTGCTCCATTGGGTTGTTCACAGAGAACTATTTCTTACCATTGTAACATCCCAATGGCTACAATAATTCGTACGCAAATAAAGCGCTACCGCTCAGAAAGACACGGACCCTAGCGGGGCACTGCAAGTTACACAAACACTTCAGCTACATGGGTCTGACAATAGAGCTTGCAGATTCTGAAGGAGGATGAGGATCCATATCCTCTGCCACTGTGATGCTCTTCATCACAGCAGGAACAGACACCGCGGAGGCCACACTGACACCACGGACAGCGCCGGGACTTCCAAACGCGGACCTATCGTACGGTCCATGACCGAGATCGGCCTTGGAGAGGTGATTTGATCCATAGGGGACTGTCACAATAGAGCTGCAAAGGTCGCAGTGACATGCAGGACACATTTGTTCAAATAATAAAATATCATCACAATGTACTTGTCTTTCACAATAAATGATAATGAATTGAACGATAATGATTAATTACTTCATTAGGCAATATTTGTTTATTTTCAGACGTTGCTCACATCAGCATTTTCTTGACAATTTAATTCCCACCAATTTGTAGACAAACATCGTTCCAGATACCCAACCCCACTCGAGTACAGAACAAGGCGAAACATCATATTTAGCGACGAAAGTCGACTAGTGTAGACGAGCGTTGCGCGCATTTCGACACATTTTGACAGCCTCCGTGGCCTAATGTCTACACGCTTGGACCAACAAAGTGGTGGTCCCAGATTCGGATCACAATGGGAGTACCTGTCGGTACTCAGGTAGGTTGGTGTTAATAGCACTGTTGTGTTCCAGTACGAAAGGGAGCGCACGTTTACCATTCAGCGGTCTTATCGTCACCTACCAGGTGAGAAAAAGGGCAAGTAAAAACCTATCATAATTTTTTTAAAGTTGAAGTACTGTCCTGCTGGCGCTGTGTGATATCGGTGCTGTGGGGGGTTGTTTTATAAAGGGGAATGTATATTACCCAGGTGATATGACTTCCTGTGGCACGCTGATGCAGGTCGGGTGGTTGATGTGAGACTCCATGTAATCCTGCGCGGACCTGGCATCCAGGATCATCACACTAGCTTTGCCGCTCTTCAGGATGGGGTACAGCTGCTCACTAGTGATCACCACCTCATCCAACCCTGCTCATGGAAACATACAGATAGATTTAAGTATGGCTAATCAAGGAATAAAGGTAAGACTAACTGATTGAAGAGTGACCGGAACCGTGAACCCGGGATGCGCGAACTCGAGCCCTATTTGTTCAATTTGTTTGCTGAGAACTATAACAAGCCTATTATTATTTACGGGCAATAAAAGATAAAATTAAACAACCATTTTGTGTTCCATCAATGTACTACATAAAAGCAAAACGTAAAAAAAATGAATATAAAACCAAGAAGTTCGGCGTCGGCAACCCCTATAGATATAAGTAGAAGATATAAAATGTCATACCTGGCAGATTGGACAGGGCCTGTGAGGGTGAAGGCGGTGCTGGTTTCTTCACCTCTTCTTCTGTGTTTTTATCAGTGTTGAGGGTCTGGCCAACCTCCAACTCGTACCTAGATCATCATCATCATTACTTCAACTAAGAAATACACACAACGGGTAGAGTTGTTTCTCTGATGAAATTTTTGGATTCTAGAAAGTCATGATATATAAACAAGTCTTAAATATGACTTAAAGGCCTTCTGTGTGCGCACGCTTAACATCTAATATTATTATTTTATATTATAGTCTTTATTTCCATGCAATCATGGTTACAAGGATGGTAGTATATATAATAGTGGTTTTGATTCGCATGATTCGCCGCACAGCAGCATTGCAAAAATTAGTACATACTAACGGTATTATCATCACCTATCATCCGCTGGGTCCATGGGATGAAGGCTAAGTACAAAGAAATCATATAAAAAATAACTGACTAAGAGCAAGTCTCATATTTCCTAGAGTCCAAATTTAATATTGGGAGGGTTCCGATATTAAATTTGGACTAGCAGATTGTAAAAATCTCCTATAACAAATAACAAATCGTACAAAAAAACATAAACCAAATGAATTTGCGGTCACGAACCCTACATCTGCTGTAAGAAATTTCTTTGTGTTTTTGAATTATTTTCTGTGTACACTCGAGTACAAAGAAATGTATCCACCTTTTCACCTTGTCATAATTATATTTTATTGACATTATATATTAAATCACTCAACATATTTTAAACAAACATTCACTAAGATCATTAGAGAGTATGTTATAAATTTGCATTTCATTTTTATTTTTAGATAAAAATATAACTTCAATCATGATAGCAGATTATAATCATATTGGTCTGAATACTTCACTACAAATTAACAAGCAGCTTTTGGTGCAGTTATATATTGTGCAAAACCCATACAAAGGTAGAATCAAATCTAGACAGGTGATAGAAACTATTCAAAGTAAGAGATTGATACAACATTGTTAAAGATGAAAATTCTGGAATCTTTTTCATTAATTAATATTATTCTATCTACAGACAAACTGACCACTGGATGGATACATATTACACTCAAACATTCATAATATGGAGGATCTGGGTTCAATCACTGATGATGATGATCAGCATGAAAGGCAATAAAACCAGCTCCTCATTAGGTTGACTTCTGGGTCAGCATGTTATCCATGCGATGGCATTATCATCACTTAAAATCAGGCGACAAAAAAACTAGCTTTTCAAATCAGTCAATCAGGATAAAAATCCTCGCTATCTCTCTATCCTTTTATAATTCTTCAACTATCCCTGTACAACAAGATCAACTCATGTAAGTGACAGGCCAACAAACTCTCTCAAATGGATATTGTGTAATAAGGTCAATTAAGTGTGAACACCAATCAGTTTGCTAAGTATGGTTTTATGGCAAATCCCATTAAAAAGAGTCTGTTCAACGTATAAATCTTTGAGGAACACACACATACATAGGTGCTCTTTCTTTAGCAGCTGATAATAATGTTGATGAAGAGCATCATTGGGTAAGATAGGTCTAAAAACTAGACTATGCAATGATCAAAAAAGTGCAACATTGATTGCAGAGTTTAACTCAGATAAGATACCAAGATCAAGGTTAAGTGCAAAAACCGACCAGATTACAATATAAACAAGTGAATGAAAAGCGAATTTTTAAAAACTCAGCTGTGTAATTTTGAAACTTTTTATGATTTTGATATTCCTACTGTCACTCTCACAGTAAGTAAATACAAATCTAACAACACCTCTCAGGCTAAAATCCATCGAGCTGTTCAGGCTGCAGAGCTTGCCAAACCATTATACATACATACTCTTGAAAAAAAAAATTCCCTATTTCTGGCGCAGTTGGGTAAAAAACACAAACAATAATACAAGGAGTGGATGTCGCATAAGCAAAAATTCACTTCACATATGATATGAAATATATAGATATCAAAATATACATGTGTGAGAAATTCGCAAAAACGAGATAAAACTTATCCACAGTAAAAACCCTACATTTTTTTTGATTAGGTTTCAGTCAGTGGGTAAGTATGTGCATATGGTCTAGCTGGCATGTCTGGCCCCCATAAATAATAATCAAACATACATAGAACCCAAGCTTAATATATACCTTGACGCTCAGTTAAATTTTTGAAGTTTCAAGAGACCAAACAAACAAGACATAAGAATACTACGAAAGGATTTAGAAATATTGATGCAATTTTAAGCCTAAATGCCTAAACTAATTTCAGCTTTATTGGATTTATGACCAACCCAAGCTAGGTCCGGTCACAAATTGTAACAGCTAGACTGCAAAATATGCTTTGAGATTACTACATTTTAATTTTTTATATCTTAAAAGATTAGAAATTTACATTAAAGTAACAACTATAAATAAAGTACATAAATATAATTATTAGTACATGAACGGAATACAAAAACTTATAAGAATAACCTATGTGTTTTGGCTTTGTTATCTTTAGAGAGTGAGAGAGACTGAAACCGAAGTAACAGCCTGTTAAATTCAGAGTGCACAAAAGTTTTACCAAAGTTTCATACCTTTCTTTTAAGCTTTCCTTCAGTTTTTCTGCGGCGTCAATGGCTTTGTTTGGGTTTTTTGAGCCTAGCATACTATTAAAGTATGTTTTAGCATTTAGATACTCCTTTTCTTTGGTAAGGAAAGCAATGATCCGCAAGTATTTCATGTAGTAAACATAAGCGTTTTCTTCATCGCCCTTTAGATTAGACTCTTCTGCTTTTTCGAACAATTTTTGGGCGCTTTTGCATAGGATGGTAGCTCGCTTCCCTTTTAGGTCAGGTATGTTGTGCAGCTTGTCCAAATCATCGATGCACTTTCCCAGATGCAGCGACATTTTGAGTTTTTCAGACATCTCGATGATTTTAAGAACTACATAGGTGTTCAGATAATTTAGCAAACGAAGCGATACCTTCACTTTTAGCACGGATTTCTATTTTAAAGCACTTAACAGAAG
Organism: Carcina quercana; assembly: GCA_910589575.2. Classification (NCBI taxonomy): domain Eukaryota; kingdom Metazoa; phylum Arthropoda; class Insecta; order Lepidoptera; family Depressariidae; genus Carcina; species Carcina quercana. The sequence goes on along the minus strand of OU342426.1, from coordinate 23,416,805 downwards.
ATAAAATGTCATGTTTTTTTACACTGACTGAAAAGACGCCATCATAAATGTCATTTTTAATATGTTTTTATGGCATTGGAATCGAGTTTATTTCTCTAGTTCTTGACAGTTTTAGATACTTGACAGATCAAACGTTGTGTTGCGCCTATTCTTATTTCAGTTTTTAAGGTTCCATACTCAAAGAGTAACCAACGGGATCTATTACTAAGACTTGTCTGTCTGTCCGTCTGTCACCAAGCTGTATACGTGAACCGAGATAATTAGACAGTTGATTTTTTTTAGGAAGATGTATTTCTGTTGCCGCTATAACAACAAATATTAAAAAACAGAATAAAAGACATATTTAAGGGGGCTCCCATACAACAAACGTGATGTTTTTAGGCATGCGATGTAACATACATCTAGCGTCATCTAGTGTTGTACTCGTCTACTAATGCTACTGCAAAACTAAATTGATAACGAAAATCAAGGCGCATTCTGTAGATTGGTTTTCGGTATCTTAAATATGCATATTCTGTACGGAACCCTTCGTGCACGAGTCCGACTAGCACTTGGCCAATTTTTTGCACTGTAGGCTGTAGTTTAACACTTGGCTTTTATCTCAATGAAATATATTTAACTTTTTCAAAATGTCTTTGGTCTCACTTGATGGTACGAGACGATACAGTCAGCTGTTGAATGATAGCGTGCTCAAAAGTTCTCAACACAACCCAGTGCTATCAAAAATTCTATTTCATCGGCAGACAAGACAGCATGCGTTTTAAGTTTGGCTCAATTCGCTTTCCTCTGTCAGTTTGTTGATACTCCTTTACAGTTCCTGTTTGTTATTTTACAACCGATTTAAACGAAATTTCATATACAGGATACACCACTTTATAAAAAAATATATTTCATCAATCATCAATACATATAATAAAAGAGTGTCTGTACATTGAATATATTTACCTAAAACTAATTGAGGGCGATGTAAAAATAGTAACAGAATAGGAATCTACGATTTTTAAATTTTTTGTCTGTCTGTCTGTTTGTATGTCTGTTTGTCTGTCTGTTTGTACACGCTAATCTCCGGAACTACTGGACGGATTTGAATGAAACTTTTTTTCTTGTACAGCTATTGCGCCTGGGCATCTACTAGGCTATATTTCGAGTTCGAGAACGAAGTTCCTTAACGCGCGTTGTGAAAGGGGGCTAGACGGAAAAAATTCTTACGAAAAGTTGTCACCGACACTTTTTGCTATAGTAAGTTAGCGTCATTTGTTAGTACGACGTACGTAGTAGTAAGACGATACCAACAGTACAGCTATGTGACGACAGATGGCTCTGATCAGTTGCCGCTACTCAATGACAGATGTCGCTAAAAACAAAACGTATCACGTACATAAAAAATCTAATGAAAAAACCTACAAAGCCATATTTAAAATATAATGTTAAAAATCCGTTCAAACCTTATTGAAATTTGTAAAATTTTATTACAATTCCTTCACTAATTAATCGAAAGGAACTTCGTTCCATCCGGGTGTCCCTTGACACCTCTCAAGTTTTTATTCTGAAGATCGGAATACCTAACGTGGAACCTTAACAGTACTAGTCAAACTATGAGAGATATGAAAATACTGCCTTAATAAAAGTTATTCAGCGTGATGAGGATTTTCTATTGTGTTCAAAAATTGAAGGTCTGGAACAACTGATGTGGAACTCCAGAAGCTCAGCTAATCTATAAGAGATATGAATAGAGCGCCTTGGGGAAGATTGTTCAGCCTGATGAGCATTTCCTATTGACTTACAAAATTGAACCCGAGTCGGCAACACAGATCACAGAATGCGGCACTTACTCGTACGTGACCAATGTTGGATGAAGTTGCTCTGTTGTTCATTTCATATGTGTGCGTGTGGTTTTTTTTTTCGTTTTTTTTCTATGTTTCTTTCCCTGTATCTGTGTTTTCCGATCAATATATATCTATCTTATTTCCAAAAACATGGTCTAAATACTTTCCCCTCCGGTTTGTATGATCAGATGGCAGTTGCTTACGTAAAAACTATTACTTTTCACAATACCTTGGGGTTTAGGTAGATGACCAAGATTGAGAAACGGGATTAGGATGATGATGACTAGAAATTTTCAGTAAGTGTACTAAATCTCCCTGCGACATATTATGTGTACACTCGAGTACAATAGTAAGTATCAACTATCGAAACATCTAAAATTCACCTTTTATTAACATTTCCTTCAACACGCTACATAGGAACAAGCAAGATTGCATGTGACATGAATCAAAAGTGGATACATATTTATGTACTCGAGTGTACCACTATGTAAAATATGTATTCACTTTTGAACCATCTGTTACATATTTTTGTACTCGAGTACGTATGCTGCGATTTTGATGAAATTCACATCAGAGGGGGTTTAGGCGTAAATTAATCGATATTTCAATATTTCACCTTCGGCAAATTTGACTTTACATTTTGTAGGGTATTGAGCAAATAATGCATACAATGTTGTTCACTACTAGCTACGAGAGGTCACCGGATCGATTGCGCTCCGTCATCCTGATATTAATAAACAGCATGCGACACAGCAATTTGCATGAGGCTGTATCAATATTTTACAATATGTTAGGTGTACTTATTGTTTACTTTTTAATAAATAATCACATCGTTAAGGAACTCCATAAAGTCGTAGAGTTTTAGTTTTTTATTCATCACACACACATACTTCTTCATTCATCATATAGACTAGATATATTAGACAAACATATATATATATATATATATATATGTGTGTGTGTGTGTGTGTGTGTGTGTGTGTGTTATTTTATATTTAGCTTAGCTGTAATCTGTTTATACGCAGCTCTAAAGCGCCGTGGGTGAGAGCCTGGTGCCCTGTAACACATGGTCACACTTATCTCAGGCACCGGTCTCTCACAGGTACACCTATCTTGCAGGACTTATGTTGTTTATTTCTTATATAATAGATAAGGTGTCACTGTGGGATAAAATAAATAACATTTTTTATTATTTTTATTATTATTTGTGAAGGTTGTGATGACATGAGGGACCGAATCATGGTCCTTTACTGTTGGACGAATAAATAAGTACTGAACTAAGGTCACCGATATAACTCGACGAGTCAGAGAGCTGACGTGGCAATGGGCAGGCCACATAAATCGGAGAACAGATAACAGATAAGAGTTGTCAGGTTTTGACCATGTACTGGGAAACGTGTTCCGAGCCGTCCTCCTACTAGATGGACCAAGGCCCTAGTAAAGGTCGCACGTAGTCACTGGACTGATGTGGTTCGGGACCGGTCAATGTGGCATAGCATGGAGGACTAGGTCCAGCAGCCAACTGTGAACGTTTTTTGGCTGATGATAATGATGATTCATAAAGAATAGAACCCTTGTATACAGGTATGAAATTAAAGCAAAGCCAGTGCTTCATTAGCTTGACGCTTCTGGGTGGGCACGCTTTCGTAGTAAGATCAAAGCCGACGATGGTGATGATAATAAATATGACTTGAGTTATCTTTTTTAAAACATTTTGTGACCATTATTTTAATATTGTTGTTTTATAGTTCAACATTGAGAAACTAATTTATTTCTGCGATCGACAAAACAAACTATTTTCAAGGTGATAATAACTGTAACTTTCTTTTCATGGCTAGGAACCCTTGGTACGTGCGTCCAACTTCCACTTGGTTACTCCAACTGCAGGCAAGTTTACGAAAAATTGGATTATAGTGAAGTCAAACGAGATGTTGTGCGACTCGGAAAAACGTGTACCGGGCTGACCTGAGAGATCGACGACTTGATAAAGGTATCAAATAGCCACTTTATGAAAGCTGCAGTGCTCGGGGCAGGTCATCGTGGCGTACGATGGGAGGAGAGACCAATGTTCAGCACTAGAAGTTTCCCGAATGATGACGATGACTCCAAATTCGTTCCTTTATACAGGTACATCAGGCGCCAGCAGATACGAGTACAATGGCAGAGGTCTGATTAGAGCTGCGGTCACACTGAGCGAGTACACTCGAAGCTTGTATAAAGTTGCTTCGAGTTGCTCTCTCAGTGTTGCTGAGGTTTTACATTTAAGACTGAAAAGGATGCCGACGCGGGTAGCAAATATGAGAAACTCAGAGGTGATATTACAGTGTAAAATAATAATAATTATAATGACGATTTGTGAACCTTGGCGCTACTTTATCATTCGTGTAGCTGGCTTCCCCGAACTTCACTGAATCAGAGACCCAGCGGTGCATTTAGGGTAGTTGCAAATAATTTAGCTGGCGAGCAGCTGGCACTCAGATAATTATACCAAGTGTTTACAACGTAAAATTTTCCTTCAACAATCGAATTAGAGTATCAAATCAGCATCGAGCAAGATTGTGCATAATAACAATTATTTTGACATGATTAAAATGGGTTAATTTTTAATTTTGTCAAATTTAAAAAAAAAAATCCGACATGCTAATCAATTATATGCTCCTAGCAGGAATGGTTCTAGAATGGTTTAGGAATGGTTTACAAAATTCGTGTTCATCAGTTTTATAATACGATCTCCATAGCATCGTCAGTATTGCCATTGCGTAAACAGACGCTATGAGTTATATGCTTGTTACCTTTGTCTTTTTCAGTTGCGTTTTTATTCTTGCTCCAACATGTCTCAATCGTGTGACCCTTCTTTTTGCAGCTCTTGCAGTACAGTCTTTGTTTATTTTTCTTGACATGGTACGCTTCTGAGCAACTTCTGAGTTTTCAAGTTGTTCATTACCTGTGAAGTATTCACTAAAAACATTGCATTTTTCTTGTCTTCGAGCAAAAGACAAGATTTAAGAAAGAATATCGAAAAAATGAAATAAGTATAATTATCGGTTTTACTTTGATACGTTCCTATTTATTTCCGATTCCGATTTATACGTTTATAATAGATATTAACCATTTGAAAGTTACAACTTGGTTACATCCATGACCTTCATTTCCTAGGAGCATATAATAGGTATATAATATATTAGTCTGTGGTTCATCATCATCAGCCAGGAAACGTCCACTGCTGGACATAGGCCTCCCTCATGGTACGCCACATCGACCGGTCCCGAGCCACCTGCATCCAGCGACTCCCTGCGACTCTAACCTGGTCGTCGGTCCATCTGGTAGGGGGACGGCCTGGGAGACGTTTCCCGTTACGTGGTCGCCACTCGAGAACCTTTACTCCCCACCGGTTATCGGTTCTTCGAGCGATGTGGCCTGCCCATTGCCACTTCAGCTCACTGACTCGTCGAGCTATGTCGGTGACCTTCGTTCGTCTACGGATTTCCTCATACCGGACCTTGTCACGTAGAGAAATTCCGAGCATAGCTCGTTCCATAGTCTGTGCTTATAATCCAAGATATAATATAGGAGCATTTGATATAATCACTGAGCAAGTAAATCATTACGGAAATAATTAATAAGTTTTTCATTTCTTTTTACCGAAAAGATCCAAAAGATCTTCAATTCTTCTATGTTGACAACACCATAGGGGTGTGCCAACATTAGGGATGTGTTTTATCGTTCATCGTTCACGTGATTTTCATTTATCAAGAGAGTGGTTGCTGATTGTTTAAATTGGTTGAAATTTAACGTTCATTATTGAATATGTCGAAGTGATGATGCCGTCATAACAAGACAATGTGTAGTGGGATTTTTTCTCTTTACTGGATCTGAAAAAAGTCCGCGATAGCATATATCTATAGGATAGCTAGAATACTATACTAATTCTAACATGTAAAAAACCCAGCCAAGTGCATGTTGGACTCGCGCACCGAGGGCTCCATACAGAATATGGATATTTAAAATACGGAAAACCATAAGTAATATGCACTGGACAATTATCTAACGAATTCGGCTTGATTTAGTTTTGCTACTCGTCACTACTTGGCGCTATTAATACGTTAAAACGCAAGTCGAAAAAAACACGTGTGTTGTGTGGGAGCCCCCGTAAATATTTATTTTATTCTTTTTTTATGTATATGTGTTGTCATAGCGGAAACAGAAAAACATCATCTGTGAAAATTTTGAGATACAGCCTGGTAAAAGACGAACAGATAGACATCGGAGTCTTAGTAACAGGGTCCCGTTGATTACCCTTTGGGGACGTAACCCTAAAAAAGATCACATATAATCTGGTATTTGCAAAAGCTATTTAGACGGGTACAGTATTAGTCCTTCTAAAATTAAATATGAATATTTCGTTCACATTCTTATAGCCCACTACACCAAATAATTTAATACCAAACCAAAGTTATCATTAATAAAACTATGCACGAGAAAATAAATGCAAACGTTCTGTCACCTACGTGATTAAACTAAATAATAGTATCACATGCTTGTATGTCAAAAGGGAGCTTGTTATATACTTTCGGTGCCATTTGAAACATACTTTTTTTAAATAGCGCTGTATTACACGATCATATATCGTAATACATTTTCTCAAATATCAAGTGGTTATATATCTTACGGAACCTAAGGCACTCATCACATACGACTCTAACTTTGCCGTTTTTCTTAAAATAAAAACCGTTACTGTTCTTTTTCATTCGTCATTATTATTATATTTATAAGAAGAAATCGAAAAAATACATGTAAAATAATAATCAAAATAAAACAGTGTACAGTATGAATTTTGTACAAAATATCTAAGCCAAAAACTAGTATTTAGAAAAAAGGTTGCGAATGTCAAACTTTCAAATTGTCAATGCTTTCATTAACTAAACGCACCTAACTAAACTGACGTTTGTTTTGTCTTTATTGACATGCTAAAGGGACGGGATTGAAAAATATATGCTACTCTTTCTTTCTTAATAATATTTATATATGTGTCTCTTCCACACATTCAGACGAGCGGTCCTATTGGCATTTGATCTAGGTTATTGTAAAGCGGTAATAGTACAGCGCATGTTTTCGTTCATGCGCAGTGGATTTGCCGAGTTTTCGCAGGTCGATTGCGATTCCCTGTACCCCTATTAGTTTTCAGCTGATCAGGCATTCTGCAGCCGCGTGCTGAGCTGACCATTACTCTCCGTATTGTCATGCTCGTTACTGTTGCAGCATAGTGACATCGTCTCTCGTAGCATTTCGAGTTCCTGTGTAGTTCACTGTACACATAGCTAGTGCCAGACAAAATGTTCTCGGGACTAACTAATCAGGTCAGCTCGTGGATGGGAGCGGCCAAGGGCGAGCCGCAGGATGAAGAGGTTCCAACTCCGACCAAAGACGCCAACGCAGGAGCAGCTGCGGCGGAAGGCGAAAAACAAAGGTGAGTCTCTTTTTACCTTATCCTTACTCCTGTCCTTATCTTTTACCATTATTTATTGTCGAAATATTCTTTAATAGCTTCACCTATTAACTAGTTTGGGCCACCTTTTATTAACCATCTGTAATGTTTTCTTCATCTGCCTTTCTGTTATTGTAATCAATACCCATTCTGTTAAAACTGAAGGTCTTGTAACTCTTAACTATGTCATGCAGCGGTTGAGTATTATTTTAAAGTGAAAAAATTATACACTGCTTTCTAGCACTTCTTTCAGTTACATAAAACAACTGTCTTATATTTATTTAACTTCATTTCACTGACCCACAACTCTTTGTGCATTTCTATTTTGTTCCTTTCAGTGCAGTTTATTCAGAGTCATCTTTCTTACAAGAACACAACAGTGGTATTAACAATGCTGTTTGGCGACAGAAATATGTAACATGGCGGTTGCTAGTTCGACATAAAAAATGCCCTACTGCCAATCAGTACCTATAGGTACCCTATACCAGTGGGAATTGAACAAAGGAGCTACGGATTCTGAGTCTTGTAAAAAATATAAGTAAATTCTTATTCAAGGATAGATTTTTTAAAAATCGTCATTTTTAAATTTTTGAGTCGTTATTAGAAATATAAAGCTCTAATGACAAATTAAATCAATTTATTCAATGTGTAAAATTTAGGTACTGGTATAGTTGTTAATGATAAATATAGATCAACTAAGTTTTGCCCTGCAATGGGTGTAAGTGTTGTTTTTAAAGTACAAAGTTTACATAATACAATAAATAATAATCACTAGAAAAATGAAAATAATACAACAACAAAAATACAAAAAATAACAAATCAAACTTCAATGACAGGTCAGTACTGATAATGCAATGTAAAATACTAAGAATAATAAATACTAAATCTTTGACTTAATTAATAGTAACATTTTTCATTTAAAAATTTACATTTTTAATTCCTTTCTTAATATACATTGAGAGTTTAGTAATTATTTTAGGTGCCGTAAAAAGAATGCTTTTGTGCATAAGGGTTGTTTTGCATAATCTATTTTCAGTCATCTTTAAAAAAAGGAGCAGGTTCTCAATTCGACTATACTTTTTTTGTATTGTATGTTACGCAATAAGTCCGCGAATTGTGAACAGATTTTGATAATTCCCCTTTTGGTTTGGTAAAGCATACTCCAGAGGTAGTATAAATTTTATCAAAATTGAGTCAGCTCGTTTTGAAAAAATCAATGAAAACCAAATATGATAATTCTACCTCTAACTGTCATTTTAGGGGATGAATGCTGAAGATTTTCAAGGTATTTGAAGTCGGTTTCTAGTTCTTTTTGAACTCGTTAATAATTATCGATAATTATATGCCTAAGATTTGATTGATGCATTTCTTTTGGCTTTGGGAATAATGTACGATTTAATTTTACAAAGGGCTGGTTCATAAATACTTATAAAGTTATGGGAATGTTAGAACTTGCATTGACTTAATCAAGGAACACAGCTTTCAGTTACTTTAAGATTACAGATAGCTCAGAGGTATCGTTTTTGTGCCCCGAATACATTTTCTTTCAGAGTAGAATTACCACCGAACATTATACCATAATATATGAAGTTTGAGATGACATAGCTATGAAAAAACAACATTAAATGCCTCTGTATTGGCCTACTTTTTAGGGTTCTGTATTTTTTGGCTCCCATACACGTAGCTTGGGGACAAAATATCTTTTTCGCGAGAACCCCCTTTGTGTGGGATATCGTTGAATCGGTCTTTCAAAAATATTGAGGCTCTAGGAACAACACTTTTTGATTCAGGGATCCGTTTGTGAAATATTACGCTTTAAAGTGATACATTTTGACAGAATCGAGCGTACCCCCCCTATCTGATAAAGTTTGGATAAAGTATAGCTTTTAAAAAACTGAAAAAATTCACAGTATTAGTATATGTCATCATCATCATCAGCCGGGAAACGTCCACTGCTGGACATAGGCCTCCCTCATGGTACGCCACATCGACCGGTCCCGAGCCACCTGCATCCAGCGACTCCCCGCGACTCTAACCAGGTCGTCGGTCCATCTAGTGGGGGGACGGCCTGATAGATGTTTCCCGGTACGTGGTCGTCGTGGTGGTAGTATATGTACTAAAGTTTAAAGGAAAACTATCACGTTTTGCTTGTACGATTGTTTGCAAATTTGCACACCGGATATGGGGGTGTAAAATGGTTTGCAAGTTAGTATGTAGGATTGAAATTATAAAGCGTACCGACTTGTAGTTTCTCAAGTAGGCTTCATTTATGACATAGTCACTTTGTAGCTAAGATTTAATTTAAAATGCAAGCAGAAAATGGGCTCAATGTTTTTAAAAAACCGGTCAAGTGCGAGTCGGACTCGCGCCGAGGGTTCCGTACAGAATATGAATAATTAACATTCAGGAAATCATAAAGAATAGGTGCGGTAATATGCACCCAACAATGCTCTACCGAAAATTTAATTCTGATTGAAAAACCAACTTTACTCTGCAGCTACATTACGTGCCGGATGCTTTCAACTACAAAGTTAAGTTTGTAAACATAAAAATGCTATTTTCACCTTGTTATAATTGATCTTATAAGGGTTTCTTTTTTTCTATTGAAGTACGGAACCCTAAAAACAAACAAACACAAGTCGTTTGTCTTACTAAACAACCAGCTCATGTCATTATATTACGAGTACTCACGATTTCTAGGTATTGGTAGTAGACCAATCATCGGGTGCTTGCTAGCTGAAACGCTAGAGTTTTTCGACTTTTTTCATTTTAGCTCTACTCCATAACTAAACTAAACTTTCAAATAAGGAAACGCATCGAGATCGGATATCATATGGCGGAGATATCCAGTACTCTCTTTTTACCACTTTTTGGACGAAAAATTCCCGAACCTATCACTTACTAAGTGCTTACAATGCCAAGCTTACCAGATTCAACGAAGGAGTGTCGAATTTGGTGTGGGACATAGTTAAGAAGTGACAAACATATTTATTGCTACGATTCCCAAAACAATTAAGCAATCAAGAGCATGGGTCTTTCAAGATGAGCCGAAACCAACGAAATAGGCGCGCGTGCGAAGTGCATCTAAGCGGATGATTGTTCAAAAACTGGATACTTGGCTACTGTTTCAAAGTCAAAGTCAAAATCTTTATTCGTAAACATAGGTAATGCAGTACATGGTAGTAGGTAACAGTTGCAGATCTGCTATGTTTCGTCCTTAGCGGACATACGAAGTCATACTTTAATATACTGTTGCATTGGAGAATCGTCAAACCCTGAATAGTGATTGGTACACGACCATGTGTTTGCCGGAAGTTACTGACGAACTTCCTAAAAATAACAATAAACACCACAATTGCCAGTTCTCCCACGGCCAGACAGACAAATAAATTTTTGAACGTGAAAAACGTAGAACTTGCTACCCACCCTGATTTCAGTCCCGACAAATATACTAGTGATTTTTTTCTTCATAAAAATTAAGAACCAGTTGTCCGGTCAACAATTTTTGCGGCAACTTTCGTACGCCTATTACAGGGCAAAACTTAGTCGATCTGTATTCTTATCAATTACAACTTTACCTCTGCCTAAGTTTTACCAAATGAATAAATTCATTCTTGATTTGATTTTCATCACCAGAAGAGGATGTCAAAGAGTATGAAAAACACGCTTCGGAGGAGAAGCAAATAAATATTTACATAATTGGTTTATTCATATGAAAACGGAGAATACATTGAGAAACAATAAATTCCGGAAACATTTAAGTGTGCACACTCTGACGAAGGTCTGCTTCTTCTTCTGCTGAAACTTCCACTGCTGGACATAGGCCTCCTACATGGTATGCCACATTGACAGGTCCTCAATAGAACATAGGGCTTTTTGCCAATACATTGATTATTGGGCGAGTGGCTTTACATTGGAATTACCTCATCTCGTCGGCGATCCTATCAAGCGTCGTGGTGAAGCCGATAGAAAGCTCGTCAGTTACGGAAAGTCCTGAGCGAGGCTTATGTCTAGAAAATGGATGTTATTATGGATATTAATCACAAATTGTTCGGCCCAACAGGCGTGGATGTACACTGCGTTGGTCATCGAGAAGATCGTATCCAATAAGATAATTTGAACGCAACGTATTTTCCCACTGTCCAGTTGTCAACTTTAACGACATGGATTGGATGAATTGGTTGCACATAAATTGTCATTGTCACACAATTGCTAAAATTGGCGCGGTGCAGGATGCAACTCTTGAGGCCAGATTAAGTGTATTACATTGTATGCAATATTCGAACAGTGCAAATTGAATCACGGCCGGCCGGACCAGGATAGTTCGCGGCAGGATGTGCGCCTTCATTGGTGTAATAGCGGTGGCGTAGGTCACCTGGGACCCTCGTCCGTTAGGTTAGTGCTCCTCTAGAGCTTGCGTCGTGCAGTTGCAATGTATTATTTTATACTGGTTTTATTTATGGCCAGCACACACCATCCTGTGACTACCAGCGACTACAACTTTCGTTTAGCAATTTCAAGGTACTGTATAAATCATTAGTCAAATTAAGCGACTAAATATACAAAACTGTATTAATGTTGATAAAATTCTTTATTTTTGACTTTTCTTTTTACATGCTTTATCTAACTAGTTGAATTTTTGTGTGTTTGTTTCTGATTTGGGCATCGATTCGATCCCACTGTGGAGTCACTGAAGTCGCCAGTCGAAGAATGTTTATTGTAGTATTTAACTATGTTTTTAAACAAATCAAACAAGTCAATTTTAATCTACTTCTCTAAATGTGGTATCAGTTTGAAAATTTGCGGTTGTATATAATTTGGCACCATCGTCCTGATATGATCCTGGAGCCTGGATGGATAAAGGATCTCTTTAATTCGTATTCTTTAGAAGCTCATTCAGTCTGATATACACGAAGGCTGCACGCCAGAAGCGTTGAACAAATGCGTGGTGGTGCTCTTCTTTAAGAAAGGCGATAATGCCTTACTGAAGAACTACCGACCGATATCCCTTCTGAGCCACGTTTATAAGTTATTTTCGAGAGTCATTACGAACCGACTAGCACGCAGGTTTGACGACTTCCAACCTCCCGAACAAGCCGGTTTCCGAAAAGGCTTCAGTACCGTAGACCACATACATACGCTCCGGCAGATTATACAGAAGACCGAGGAGTATAATCGGCCATTATGCTTGGCGTTTGTGGACTACGAGAAAGCCTTTGATTCAATCGAGACTTGGGCAGTGCTTCCGTCTCTCCAAAGGTGCCTCATTCTTCTATTTGCGGGACGGGCCTTAAAGAATTTAGACCCTACCGCATGGACAATTTCCACGAGCCGATCGTTAATATCGTCAACGGTTTCGATAGCATCTAAGCATTGGAAGCGATTGTGTAGTTCGAGCTGAAAGCTTTCGGGGTTTGAGATGTAAGCATTTTGAGGCCGGAGCGTAGACTTCATCAGACGAGCTCTTTCCAGTTTGGTATTAAGCTTCAGTGTGCCTCGAACCATGCGGTGATCACTACCGGTTTTCACCCTGTTGATCACTGAGACATCACTGAAGGTCTGCCGCTTGGTACTCAAGATGAAGTCTATCTCGTTTCTCGTGGAACCATCAGGGCTGATCCAGGTCCACTTCCTGTGCGGCCGCTTTTCAAAGAAGGAGTCCTTCGCATTATTCGACGCTAAATATGATGGGAAATTTCACGCTGTCAAACATAATCACTTTAGCCGAGTGGTTCACACTCATTCGTCATGGTCATTCCGTCCGAGATATCCGCGTTCAAATCCCGGTTGGAAAATTGCTTTTATTTTTGTTTTTTGTGTGTTTAGGGGCAGAAATAAAGTTTTTGTTTGTTTTTAAAGAACTACGAGCAAAGCTCGGTCGCCCAGATATTTAACATTATGCAAGCACAGAATTTTTAAAAATCTAGCTGCCTTTCTTGAAGTGTTACACGAAAGGCATTAACTTGAAGACCGCCAACGCGCGTATAGCACTCGTTTCATGACACCAAGAGCACTCAACCAAATTTGTCCAAGTGCTGTTTGTGGAGTAGTGAAAATATCAAAATATAGTCAATTAAAGATGAGCAAGATTATAGTTGTACGAGTACAATTAAATGGACGATATGAGAAATAGTTTTAAAAGATTTCTAATTATTAATAACCGACTGACTAGACAGACGTTCTGTCTAAACTTCAATTCGAATTGTAACATCGCTTATACGAGTATATACTTCTCATTATAAAAATCGAAACACCTTTCTACCTGTTGTAAGGATTATCAGAAAAATGTGTATATTTAGGAATATAAGTCATCATGTACAGCCTGCGGCAGTCCACTGCTGGACATAGGCCTCTCCCAAGTATATCCTAATATAAGTCAAATATCGGTTAATTGTAAATAATGAGGTTTTCATATTCTAATGTTAATGTTCTAAATTCAAATTAAATTTGCATAGGTTTTTCTGATAATCCTTACAAAACATAAACTTGAAAGGTGTTTCGATTTTTCTGATGAGAAATATATAAAAACTGTATTGGGACAGCGTTCCAAAATCGGCTATGTTGGACATGAGCTTCCTTCATATATCGCCACATTAGACTTTCATGAGGGGAATTAATAATCACGCAACTAATTCTGACTTTTACACACGTATAATGTTGTTTTTGTCGATATCCGAAATCGGTCCAGCCGTTGTCAAGTTGAGCGTACATTAGCCAATGGTGTTTGCGTTTTTCCACAGCCCGACGAAGACTGGGAGCAAACTAGACCTCATCACCAACGTCAAGTCCCAAATGACCGGTTGGCTGGGGTCGGGGATCCCGATCCCGGGGCTGAGGAAAAACGAGGCGCCCCCTGCCGAGCCTGCCGAGCCTGCACCGGAACCCACCGAGCCGGAGCCCAAGCCCGATAAGGATGATGATGATAATTCTAGGTATAATAGGTACGCGGGGTTGGCGGACAAGATGAGTTTACGATGTTTTTAAATATTCATATGTATGTATGGTACTTATTAATATCATATTATTATTTATTTAGTATATCTATTGCACAAGCCTGCGCAGAGCGCCCACTGTTGCGCTCTATTGTTTTTTTAACTTTATCAGCAATTATACAATATTCCCAGAAACCAAGCACGGTCGCATTTCGCTTTTTGAGAGAGTGTTCCGTGAATGTATCGGAGCCTTGGCATTGACTTTGTACGTACACTTCGAATTATAAAACTTCATCAAGTAAACGTGCTTAAATTATTTGAATATTTTAGTTTAGTTGTATGTCTACAAAATCATTCATCATCAACAGCCTATATATGTCCCCACTGGAGGGGCTCAGGCCTACTCTCCTACAGAGAGTGTATGGGCCATAGTCCACCACGCGGGCCCAGTGCGGATCGGCGGACTTTACATGCCTGTTCAAGACATGCAGGTTTCCTCACGATGTTTTCCTTCACCGTTAAGCAATCGGATAATGTACTTGAATTGAAAAACAACTCATAGGTACACGGCTGGATTCGAACCCGGTACCCTCAGATTGAGAGTCCGCGCCTTATCCACTGCGCCACCGACGCTTCGAAAAAAAAATCATTACATACGCATAAAATAAGAAACACTTATCTAAAAATAAAAATACTGCAAAAAATGCATAACGAATTTGTAATTTTTTGCCTTGTAACATAAATGTGATTTTTTTGTTGAATTATCGTATGATTGCTAATAAATTTAATAAAAACTTGAGGGTGTTCCTGTGGACGTTCGGCGCCTCTTTCCTGCACCATCTAATATAATACGAGTATTTATTTTCAGTAACTTCACACATTAGTGCAACTTGTCGAACCCGCACTAGGCTTATAGGCTGTAATAATACCTCGCCTTCTGTTTTCAAAACATTGTTGAGAAAACATTGTGTCGAGCAGATGTTTCGATTTATAATCTCTATCGATACGCTTAAAACTTGCAAACTGCTTTCTCTCCTCTCAAATATAGATCATTTATATATGCTTACATGTATATCGTATATAACGTTTGTATTCACGACAACTTATGCATAAATAAGGTGACGACGTGTAATACAAAATTATATCTGTACGTTTCCATTAGTATTCGGAGATAAAAAATATGAAATTCATATATCTTAAGAAAAGTTTGTTATACTATATATTGAAACATGATTTAATAATAAAATCATTGTATATAAATATTTTCAGTTCGTTTTTAGCGTTACAGAAGTAAATACTTGATGATTCTGAAAGAAATAAAGAATCGTATATTTTCCAAATACATAGTTTTTTCAAGTTGTTAAGGTAGTAATTTCTATTTGTTCGATGTACTTAACTTGACCTCAACCGTACCGCGGTACTCAGTTTAGATCAGCATGAGATCGTGACAGTTTTGCAGACTAGTGATCATTAATATAAGACTAATTAGATAACGTTACTTGGAAGACTATTACTATAATACTGAAACGTACACATATATATATATTATTATTATTATTATTTTGATTGTATAGCTATCTGTTCACCAATTGTTCTGCAAGTTCACTTTCTATATATACGTAAACAAACTATATCATGGCAAGTTGTATTGTATGTATAATGGTATGTTTTGCTACTGTCTTTCACATTGTATTCTATTTCACAAGTTGACGCACGCGCTGTGAACTCATTTATTCTGCTCGAACCCCATTTTTTATTTTTCATTGTCGGGCGTTTTGGTAGATAATATATATATTTTCTATTCACTATCGTGTTTCGGTGACGTCCAACGCTTGTACGTTAATTTCTACAATTGCGCGTCACAAATAAGATTTCTTAGCGTGACTATCGGTAAATACAAGGTACTCGTAAAAATCATGTGAACGCAGCACGCTATGATGGACGACGCCACTCCATGTACGAGGGGCATACCGAAAAGATCGGTAATCGAGTACTTTCGATTTAATTAGATTAAAAACTCTTTTTGATGAATAAACACTGGTTAGTTGAAAATCGAATACAATTGACAGAATTAAAAAAAAATTTTTTTTTTAAAGAACAATATCAGTTTGAAATTGATAGGTCGATAAAAAAATGGAGCTTACAAGAGAAAGTTTCCGTGCCATAATTTTTTACAACTTTCGACGAGGATTATCTCAGGGACAATGTCTCGCTGAGCTTATATCTATATTCAAGAGTGAAGCGCCTAGCCAGACGACAATATATCGCTGGTATTCTGAATTCCGGCGTGGACGTGCTTCTCTTGGCACCGTACCTTCCACAGGCCGGCCAAAAACAGCGGTTACACCAGAAAATGTCGCTGTTGTGCGCCGAATGATACAGGATGACCGACATATTACATATGAGCAGATTCGGGCTACTTTAGGGATAGGTATGACTGCGATACAAACTGTTTTACATGGTGAACTGGGAGTGAGAAAGCTAGTTTCCCGCTGGGTGCCCCATAATTTGTCCGAAGAGCAAAAGGCGGCTCGTGTCAATTGGTGCCGGTCTACTCTGCAACGCTTCAACGGAGGAAAGTCAAAAGCAGTTTATAACATTGTCTCTGGTGATGAATCATGGATCTATTCATATGAGCCAGAAAGAAAGCATCAGTCGGCTGTCTGGGTCTTCGCAGGTGAGATCAAGCCAACAAAAGTTGTCCGCTCTCGCAGCGTATCGAAGAAAATGGTCGCTTCGTTTGTCGCGAAAACAGGACATGTAGTCACAGTTCCCTTAGAGGAACGGAGAACGGTTACCGCTGATTGGTATACAACGGTTTGTTTGCCACAGATGATATCCGAACTCCGTAGAGGTAACCCGAAACGACGCATAATCCTCCATCACGATAATGCGAGCTCTCACACCGCTCAGAAAACAAGCGAGTTTTTGAAGCAGGAAAACGTTGAATTAATGGATCATCCTCCATACAGCCCTGATCTGAGTCCCAATGATTACTTTACATTCCCTAGAATCAAAGATTTATTGCGTGGTCAGCGGTTTCAAGGTCCAGAAGAAGCAGTGGAAGCATACAAATCGACGATTTTGACCATGTCAACTTCGGACTGGAATTGCTGCTATAATAATTGGTTCGAACGAATGCAAAAGTGCATTAACTGCAACGGAGAATACTTCGAAAAGCAATAAAAATAAATTTAGTTATTTCCTGTATGTATTGTTTTATATTCCCGATCATTTCGGTATGCCCCTCGTATGCACAAAACCAAATTTGTTGTTGTTTTTATATGGAGAATTTAAAATAGTTACAGAAATTCTGGTTTTATTTTTTCAACGGATCAGTGGTGCTGACAGTTAAAGTAACGAAGGGATTAGACGTCACCGAAACATATTTTAGATAAGGTTATTTTTATCGCAGTTAATTGAGTTTTTCTTTATTATAAGCTATAGTTAAGTTACCGATAAGCTATAATTGCGTCGATTGTTACGCGGTCGAGCGTCCTTCGAAGGGAAATAGCGTCAAGTGATATTTCGTGTGGCTGTCAAGTGTACATAACAGAAGGTCCCTGGGGCGGCTTTGGTGGAAACTTGTCTGGAACACATCGATGTTACACGATTTACGTAATCATCTCTAGAAGACCTCCCAAGACTGCCCCATACAAAACCTGCACGCTTTCATGAACAAGGTCTTATTACTAGTGGGACTGTTCGGAGCATTATTATACTCGGCTTATGTAAATTGCAACTTTATTAAAGGGCAAGGTTGAGTTTAACGATCTGAAACGTGAGTTACATGAGAGCTGCTTGTGTCGCCTACGAATCGTCGTCTATGTTATGTAGCGTAGGCTTCTTCTACTACATATCTCCGTGAACCCTGTAGATATCGAGTAAGGATCGAGATACCGTTGATAGGGGACAATATCGTAAGTTCGGGTTTATTTTATGTATGATGGTTTTGCACTTGGTCTTCACTTCACCTGGTGGTAAGTAATGGTAAGGTCGTTTGGATGGTAATCGTGTGCATCAAGCTGATGAGGCGTTGGCTCTGCTACCTTTCTTACCGAATCACAACAGTGATATTAACGCTGCTGTTTGTCGGCAGACTTAGGTAACATGGTGGTATACTATTAGCACAATCATTTTGCCCCTCTGAAGTTAGCTCTCCGCAATTTCAAACATGTACAAACGGAATGTGTGTCGTTTATTTTCGATGTCAACTATCCCTAGATGACATACAACACTAGGACGTTTCTTTGCTCCCGCTAACTTGCCTTACCTCCTATTTCATCATCATCATCAACAGCCTATATATGTCCCCACTGGAGGGGCTCAGGCCTACTCTTCTACAGAGAGTGTATGGGCCATAGTCCACCACGCGGGCCCAGTGCGGATCGGCGGACTTCACATGCCTGTTCAAGACATGCAGGTTTCCTCACGATGTTTTCCTTCACCGTTAAGCAATCGGATAATGTACTTGAATTGAAAAAACAACTCATAGGTACACGGCTGGATTCGAACCCGGTACCCTCAGATTGAGAGTCCGCGCCTTATCCATTGCGCCACCGACGCTTTTATTTATACGACCTCCTATTTATACGTTAATAATTGATACTTCGCGGTCTTTTGTGACTAACTTCAGAGGTGCAAACTTGGTGTGCGAGTATGCTAGCTAGCTAGGCGGAAGAAAATGCGCTACCGACGATCAAACTACCGACAGGTACTTCTACTGAGGACCGAACCCGGGACCTCTGGATTGTTAGTACAAGCGTGTAGCCAATTTACAAAGTTTCTACAAAGGCCGAACATGGTAGTCATGAATGGCGCCATAGTGAACATTCCAGGCAGAACCTTCTACTTCTGCGTCGATCCGTGCTTCGTGGTTCCAGACAAAAATGGCGGAGTGCTAGATGTAAGCTTGTATTGTGATTGGTTCGCCTTATTTATTTTGCTTAATATACTCCAATTCACATACTACCCTCACATCTCTAATTGTAACTTGTGTAGACTTTTTGACAATGTTATAGTCCAATGCGCCTACTGATGGACGATTACCAGCGTATGCTGTCACGATACTGAGTATTAGGAGACATGCGTTCTCATGTGGACCCTGTGATGCAGGAGACGGAGAGTGCCTGCTCACTTGTAGAATATCAGTAACATTATTATTTTTTGTTGGTACAGCGCCACCGGCGGCGCTGACAGCCGACCTGCCTCTACCGGCGGCACCCCCACTGAGGAGCAGCCAGCCGGCGTTGGCAACGGTATGTCTCACATATATGTACTCATATCACCATAACACATAAGCCCTAAGTAGTTTACCGGGTACCTCATTCTAATATTTTTTGTCATAATGTAATTTTGATAAGTAATTACCTAAAAATAGCAGATCGGATTATAGTTTCGCTTAATGAATATCATTAACGGACAACTTTATTGTCAGCTATAATAGCTGTTATGTAGCGAATGGCCTATAGATGGCGTTTTGAAAGAACATGAAAGTTGTGATTAACTTTGAAGTTGTATGTTAATGATACGTTTCGCAACAATGTACTATTTTTATTTTGTCACGGAGCTTCTTGAATAGTCTAGAAAGAAAGAAAAGAGAGAGAGAGGCGGATATCCTGTCTTCTTCGTGGCGAGTAGCAACAAAGGAATAGTGCGGACAATCTACCTATGCTCTTCCTTTTGATTAGCGAAGTTACTAGAAACCAGAGGCATATGTAGAAAACTCCCGAAGTAAACAATGAAAGGTATGTCACGGCGAAGGTTCTGGATACGTCAAAAAAACGGTGTATATAAGACGCAGACCGGGCTTCGACGGCATTTCTGTTCTAAGCAAACAGCGATCTCAAGCGAAGAAAAGGAAACTGGAAGACAAAATAAAGCGAAAGTAAAGTGAAGTCTAATAGTGTTAGTGTACTAGTGTGTCACGTGGTGTCAGTAGCGACAGACCGGCGTCAGTGGTGTCAAAGGACTCTGTACGTAGAATCCAGAGACGGACTCAGTGCCGAAGACTTCGATCCAGTGAGACAGGGATGTACTCTGTCTACCCGTGATTTTGAAGATTGGTTTGTGGACCTGTCCTACCAATAAGCTCCGGAACTTTGAGCACGTATTTTCTTTAATCCCTCGAACCTTAAGCTCGCAACAATATATTTACTTCACAAAGCCAAGCCATCCTTCTATAAATGATTATGCCTAAAGAAAGTTTGTTGTTATAATAATTCTGGAAGATTTGTAAGTTGAATTGTTTCGTATGCAGTGATTTGATGTGGCAAAGGAGCCCTGAAGGGTGAAAGAAACGACCTGAAAAGGTATTGTGAATCACTAGCCACATGAAAAACAAGAGAAATACCTACATTAAGCATTCTGGATGAGTTTGTTTAACAGTTCTTGCAGAAAGCAGCTGCCAGGTTGATCCAGTAATATGACAGGATTTAGATGTATGAAGTTTACTATCCAGGTTAATACAAGTGCCTAGAATGTAGAACTGAACGAATGCTCCATATATATCATCATCAACAGCTGTAATAGTTAACTGTTGAATATGAGCCTCCCTCATAGATTCAATTTCCATGAGGGGATTTGATATAAGTAAACGCCACCCTTGGGTAGTTAGATAATGCTGCCCATCTCCTGAATTATTCTCCATAGCCCATCACAAACTCACTGTGTGGTGATATGATACACACACCCTGCCACGTACATGGGATGATTATTTTCTGAACCCTAGACCAGACATAACCCGAGGTGTATAAGTTGTAATTTCACCATGTCTTTCATTAAATGCATTATTCGTTCAATTCATCTTGAATCCCGTTGTGTGTTCATGTTTCCATTAAATAGTATTTACTCAGAGGTTAGATTTTTCTATATATATAGATATACAAAGGGTGCGGTGGGATTATTGTACATTTTACACCCACCGATTTATTTGCTAGTTTAACGTTTGCTTCTTATCGCCAGGTCTCACAAAAAACAATCTAGTTGACGCTCTTGAAGCGGAATTTCATGATAGTTAGTATTCGGTGGTTCCCTTGTTGTTTCTTTAACCGTGCTCACCTACCATTAACGAGTCCTACGCCGTCTCTTGTAGATATGTGTTATATAGTGTGTCCTGCTCTGCTTACCCCGCCCCTTAAACATTCGCTATCATTCACTGAACCATCAGCACTAATGTGTGTTATTAAATGTGTCAAGGTAGCGACACCAATCTCAATGCTGGCGATACAAAAGTAATTTCTCGGGTTTGGTCTGTTTGTGTTTGAATAAATGTTTTAGCGCTTCGCAATGTTCCATTACTCGAGACATACTTTCAATGGCAAAATTTTAAAAGCTAATCATTACAAACAAGGGACCCGACTGCATCAGTCACACTAAATATTTATGGTCGTCTCATATATGGCGGTGGTATATGTACCTAGCATGTGACGAACCTATGTACAGACACCTACACATATAAATGAATTCCTTGGGGGTTTAAGAGTTAATATTGAATCACACACACATGTACAAACACAACTGGCAGTCGGGCGTCAGTAATTTCATCTATTGGCAAATGTTTTATTACAAAGTGTCTGGCAAGGGTTGTTGACGCGCACCGTTTAGCGTCTTTCAATGGGACACGGTTGGTAACACGTGTTTTGGGCTGGCAGTGACCACGAAGGCGGTGGCTGGAGCCAAGTCCCTCGGGAACTTCCTCTACTCGGCGGTGAACAAGGCTGGGGCTAAGGTCAGCGAAGCCAGTGCCAAGATCAAGAAAACCGTCGAGGAAAATGTAAGTGATTTATATCCTGTCTATCTTAGCTTACCTGATAACCGCCTGACCATAAAGATGACAACTTGATTGGAGAATTCACGCTTCTTTTTTGTATCTAAAAGTTATAACCGAAACCATGCAGTTAAAGGAACGTTTTGCATTATTAAACTGCTTATTTCATTCTATTAAAGCTCATAGAAAATCAATACAAGACCGTAAAATGCGCATTCCTTTCGACACGCTGAAAACAATCTGTTTTCGAATGTAACAAAATCAGTCCTGATCTTCTGAGTTAATTTTGACATCTTTCTGGTCACATTAAGTTCGTGATTCTTTTCACAGCAGCACCGAGGAGAAGAGAATTTGGATTTGACATATGTTTATCGTGTTTTTCCCGTTATGATGTATTTTGTCTAGAAGCCAGTAGAAGCAAATGCATTTCAAATTAATACTGATTAGACGGTACAAAGCGGACTCACCAGTGTCATCATGTCACACGCCCGCACTAAATATTTGACGCACGGGTTTTCTAATGAAAATTTAACTAATAAACAGGACTAGGTCGTGTTCGATAGAACTGGATACATAGAGAATGCTGCAAACGTAATATTATCTTTCTCTCTCCCGCCAGTATACAACGTCCTACTCGCATATAAAGACCTGTATTGAATTCCTGATCTCGTAACAAAGTTTCGGTCAGCGAATTATGTTCCGGCCCGGTGAACAATGGCAGGAGACATAAATTCCCCGCGCCCCGACACCGTCTGATAACTCTTCCTGCACATTTTATTTCTTACGCCCTTATAATGACCATCATAATGCATAACAAACTGGCTTTGTTATTGCCTAGTTTACGGGAGCGCGTTAAGCTTTTATTTAATCTGCACAAGTAAATCTAATGGTAAATAAAGAAGTAATAAACTTCCCAATGCACCGGGAACACATACGTAAGTTGTATTCTGCTGACGATTCGTGGAAGCATAACTACATTGATAACAGATTACATTGTGCTAGTACAGACATACATAATTGATACTTTAGCCCGAGTACAGCAGTGGGGTATGGAGAGATTATCGATCGCCGCTGAAATATCCTAGCTCACTCCTGCCTGGCTTAATTAACATTCATTTACCCTTTAGTACAAGGACTCTAATCCTGTTCGCAATACACTGTTTCAACTGAAGAACTTTTATTTGTAATATTATTCTTACGGAGCTATTACTCGTATCTAAAACTGTATTGTGCGTTGAACTCAAATTACATTGATCAGTGGAACAAAGAAAGGGAAGATAATATATTTTCCAGCTCTTCACTCATGCCTCGGACTTTTTTTTACAAACCTATCGATTCTTAACAGCTTCTTATTCGTTTGTCATCAACAGTTGTCATAAGGGTTAGGTTCTGCGCTTTCAGATCCCTCTCGATACCGGACCTCCTTTAGGCAAGTGTATTAATCTTCCCAGGGGTTTTGTAGGGATATTCAGGGCGTTATCTACTGAGAAACGATCATTTCTTCTCATTTTGTGGCCGTGCCGTCTAAGCCAGCTTTCTTTTAATTTGTCCGTTACAGGGAACATCCGGAAATATCCTCTCACGTGATAATTGTGTGACACCGCCTGACTAGCGCAGAATCTTCATTTCAGCTGTGTGCAATTGTCGTTCATTACTCCACTTCATACAACATTGCGGTCAGATAGCTGTCTTATAGATTCAGCCCTTAGTTTGTATTGGCATTGGAGTGTTACAGAGTACTCCAGCCATGCGGTGTTGTCTCTATGGCTAACATCTGCATCGATAGCAGTCGTAAGCACAGAGTCGAAGTACTCAAAGCGTGTGACTCTTCAGCTTCACCTAAAAGCTGCTCATTGTTATTCCAAACCGTCTTGCTACCATTTTGTTGAACTGCCGCCCCCGCACAACCCTCAAATATGATCATTTCCTAGCCGTTCATAGTTTAGCAGCCTTCCCACATATGAACATTCTTATAACTTGCACACGGACGGAATCATCTTCTTCTATTCTTCTTCTATCTTCTTCTATCTTCTTCTATCTTCTTCTTCTTCTATCTATACTATAATAAATCTGTAGAATCGACGTGTCTGTACATTGAAATTTTTTGTCAAAAACTGATTGAGGGTGATGTAAGAAGTGTAACAGAACACAATAAGACCATTTTTAAAAATTTTGTCTGTCTGTCTGTCTGTTTGTCTGTACCGGCTAATCTCCGAAATTACAAAACCAAATTTGATGCGGTTTTCAAAATTAAATTAGGCGTAGGTCAAGGCAACATCTAAGCTTTATTTCATCAAAATCGGTTCACGCAATAAAAAGATATCTTCAAAAAACCTGTAGAATCGACTTACCTGTATATGGAGAATCGACGCGTCTATCTGTACATTAAAAATACTTCCCAAAAATGGTTTGAGGGTATACAGAATACAAAAAAACAGCCAAGTGCGAGCAAAGACAAAAGAAAGTGCTTTAGTGGTTAATGTTTTAAAGTGTTTTTGAAACATTTCCTCAGCGTTAGAAGTGACTGACTGACAGCCGAAACCATGTAGGGTAATGAGATTTTGCAAATAACTTCTTTTTATACAAAATAAAAAAAAAAAAAAATATTTATTGGGTAAAACAAGTGTGTAGTGTGTGTGTTTATGATAGTTCCGCAAAAAGAATATGTGATGCAAGTTTGTGTTAAAGTTTGCGATTGCCGTGTAATGACACATTAAACTTTATATGATTGGATTTGCAACAAGCACCACTGTTGGTAGGCGGATTGGTGATCGCAGTAAGATTTTGTAGTTACATATCAGCTATACAACTAAGACCTAACGGAATGTGAGGTAAAATTAGCGATATAAGTTTGTATAAAAAGTTCGTAAATAGTTATTTTTGTATGGGTTTGTATTTGACCTTCATCTAACATGTTTTTTTTTTACATTCGATAGGCTTCCGTTTTATTACAATCTCACCTGATGTTAAGCGACGATGGGGTCTAGGATCGTTCACGGTTGCATTGAAATAGTCTATTCACTCTGGCCTTAAAGTTATCTAGGTTGTATCGCATGGGAAACACAGCCGGCAGGGAATTCCACTGCTTAGTTGTACGCACGTGGTACGTGACAATAAGGCCGTTGGATAGAAATCAGGCTTACCCAGGAGCCTCAAACTAGAGGCACTGGCTCTGCTACCTTTCATATCGGAACACAAAAGTGCTATTAACAATTCTGGTTGGTGGCAGACTTAGGTAACATGGTAGTAGCGAGCCAGGCAGACAAAAATGGCTTACCACCAACCAAACTGAGTTCCGATAGATACTGGGAATCGAACCCTAGACCTCCGGGTTGTGAATCGAACATTTAGCAATTAGGTCACTACTCTAATTTTAACGAAAAACTGAACATTTTAATATACAAAACAAACTGTTATAGACAAAACAATACATTTTGAACAATATTAATACAATAATACAAACAATAACTATAATAAAATCCAGATGGGCATAGAAAATGCCTTCACCATCATCATCATTAGCCAGGAAACGTTCACTGCTAGACATAGGCCTCTTTAGTGGTACGACACACCGACAGGTCCCGAGAAAATGCCTTACCGCCATCCAAACAAAGTACCGATAGGTACTGGGACTTAAGGTCAAAACTGTATGTACAAAAACAAAAAAACAATTAAAACATGGGACCTCCAGGTTGTTAGTACAAACATGTTGCCATTTTTAAGACGGACGGACGGAGGCAGAATTTTTTTATCAAAAAAAGGTATTATTATTTTTTTGGCTTTAAATCTATATAAAATTCAAATTCCTGACTAACTGACTTATATATCAACGCACAGCTTAAACCACTGGTCCTATGGCCATGAAATTTGGAGTCTGCGTTCTTTGTAAAGTGAAAGTATTCGCTAAAAAAGGATTTCTCGAAATTCCACCCCTAACAGGGTAAAATAAGGGATGTAAGTTTGTAAGAAAGTTCGTCATTTTAAAAGCTTTTATTTAACTTGCAATGTTTGTATGTATGTATGTATGTATGTATGTAAGTATGTATGTATGTATGTATGTATGTTCGGGTCAAATCTTGCAAGCTGAATTAGAAGCACTTCCTCTTATCCTAGGGAGTTGAAATTTTGTATGTTGGTTCAGTTCCGATGACAATGCGTTTTTTTGGTACTATCGAGCTGGTCTGATGCTGGAGTCAGGAGGAATAAAGAGAAACTCTTCAATGGGCCCCTCGAATTCGGGTTCATCTCAATATCAGAGTACCAGGCTGACATAAGTGCAAGGGAGCGTGCTATATCGTTTCTGTAGCGCAGGTTAATTCCTAACAAACTACTAAAAAATCATTTGAAGTACCAGGTTATAAGAAACAGAAGAAGTTGATGACATATTCCGCGCGGGTTTGAGTAAAACTTATTTGTTGAAATAAGAACGCTCAACTTCTGACACTTCTGTTTGTAGGGTTCCGCAGTCAAACTACGAACCCTTTTAGTTTCGCTCTGTTGGTCGGTCCGTCTGTCTGTTCGCGGCTTTGCTTAGAGAGGTGGCCTTACTACTAGAAAGTGTAATTTAGTACGGGTATACATATTAATCACGTCAACAAAGTGGTAGAATAAAATCTTGCAAAATATTTTTAAGGGTGGCTCCCACATACACGTAACTTAGGGATCATACGAGTATATATATTTTTTAATACATGTGCTCAAAAAGTGATATGTTTCGTAGCTGTTTGGCGTGATCAAAGTTCGTGATTTCAGATGGTTGCCTGAAAAACACAAGGCAAGCGTGCGTTTTTCTTATTAACTAGTTATAATAAATATATAATAAATAAAGCCCAAAGCACTAGTGATTTTTTCTTATTAATTGAAGGAATGTTTTTCATGTATTTCCTTCTAAAATCATTACTAGTATTTTTGACTATTCACTAGGCAGTATTTGCAACACACTCTTGGCCACCATCTGAATTACAGACTACCAGGTTGACATAAGTGTCAGAGAGCGTGTAAGATAACTATTCCGCACTAACCTCCGTACAAAGATCTCGGTCTGTTTAATTAGATACTTTTTGCTGCATTGACATGTTCCAAGAGGATTGGCTTCAGTTTAAAATAATAACGCAGGCCTTCGCTTTTTAAATATACTTATGTAAATTCGAATGTTGATAATGATTTCATTTAATTTTATGGGGATGACAGAGACCTTATGCCAAGATATTATATATCTCTTTTTCTCTCTTTGAAGTTGTAGTTAGACTCCACCTTAGGTATGAGGTCCTGGTACTTTCGTCTTCATATCATCCGATGTTAAGAAAGTCAACAAATGGAAGCGTTCTCACCTAGAAACGTTACTTAGGTTGCTAGCTATGCTTTCTGTGCTAACCGGAACACAATCATCTTCATCATAATTTTACTACGAGTATTGTTATATTTTTTCGCAAATGTATTAAAAATGTCGTTCGAAACTAGTTTCGCGTTTCCCCCCGTATATCTTTTAAACTATTGCTTTTAAAAATCTGAATACTTCACAGTAGTATGTACACTGAACTTAAAAGAAAAACTATCACGACTAAGCTGGCTTTGCAGGTGAATGAGTAATAGTCAAACAAATTATAAAATAGACTTCGAGATGCCATAATGAAAGTTCTGTACAAATTCCAATCAAATTTACATCGTCCTGGGTGGGCCCTAACTTGCACTTGGATGCTTTTTAAAATTGAAATAGATTCAGTAACTTAACTAGACTTTTTTAGTCTTAAGAAACATTTACACATCGATAACTAAAAAATAAAAAATAAATTAATATAAAAAAATTTCATAAAGAAGCTTTTATTTAAATGCTCTAAAAAGAAGAAAATAAACTTTAAAACTTTAAATTAAATCAAACCCATCAATTGATTACATTGAACAATTTATATGCTATAAAAGCTTGTCGCGTGATTTACTAGTTGTAGATGTGTGTAGATTTACCTATTTTATAAAATACATACTTTTTTCTCTAGATTAGTTTACATAATTATTGTATTCTGGTTCATTAATACATAGGCCTCCTTCATGGTACGCCACATCGACATCAATACAAGTAAAATCACGCGACAAGCTTTTATAGCATATAAATTGTTCAATGTAATCAATTGATGGGTTTGATTTAATTTAAAGTTTTAAAGTTTATTTTCTTCTTTTTAGAGCATTTAAATAAAAGCTTCTTTATGAAATTTTTTTATATTAATTTATTTGAAGATAAGTTTGTATGGGAACTCTGTTGTTTTTGAAGTCAATATATCATCAATATCATGAAAATTGATACTAAGTAAGTGGCTACATTTGAAACAAAGAAATACGTGTTCCACAGGTTATTAATGGGGGTGGTTCATTTTGTATTATAACTCTGATGTTTTGTTATAGAGTGGAAACAGATAAATACGTGTTTCCGCATATTTTTAATGGGGGTGAATATAAAAATGTATGGGTTTTTGTGGTCGCACTTCTGCGAAACGGCTTGACCAATTTTTGTGTGTGAATCTTGCACCCTCTTACCCCCCACCTCTTCGTCACGTCAGTTTCATATTTGTTATGTAGTTGATTTATTCAATGGGATAAATCCTAAAGTCCACGCGGGCGAAGCCGCGGGCATAAGCTAGTTGGTTAATAAGGCGTTTCGTACATTTAGTTATCACTTCACTGGCTCGGCAATGCCAACTTGTTCGTTACAAGTGAAGATCTACGCTCACCCACGGCTCTCGTAACACTTTCAGTGATTGACACCTTGACATTTCATTTGCGTTTAGCAAACCACACAGCTACACACGAGACCGTGTGAGTATGCTACAGTGCATTCACTACAGAGCGCTATAGTGAAGCCATCAAAATATGCCAGAAAGATGACAACTGATATAAAATTCAAAATGACTAAAATGTGTAATAACTTACTCTTGGCGTGGTTTTTATTAAATGAGTATTTCTGAAATGGACTCGGTGTCTACTTTACATCGTCCGCACCAGTAAATGACTGGGGAAAAGGTAAATAGGCGTCGCGGCGTCATTAGCCGTCATCTATCACGAGCTAATCTCCGAGAGGGATAACAGCCACGGCTGTTAAACTCATGGATATCAATTTGGTCGGGGCGTGGGGCGGGGCGTATCAAGTTCCATGCTGAGCTAGGAGTTCACTAACTCACTCTCGCTCTGAACCAGCTCAAGTCGAATTGGAAATATCGCGACTTTATAGACAAGTCACCATCACCATTTCAAGCTTTTTGAGTGACTTCCAGCCAAAAACCAATCACCGAAAAGATTTTCTAATACAAACCAGTCAGAATTATGAGGTTTGCAGAAGGAAGGGAAGATTAAATCGAATGGAATGCACGCTGACATGGTGATCGGTCCATAGCAAATCGCGCCTTGTCATTAGTTGAGTGCAAAAGGCGTGCGATTTGTTGCCTGAAAGTATTCGTCGTCATCAGGCGTATTTTGGTGTCCAGTTCATATATCTCTCTTCTGTAGCTACTACTAATACGCGTGTACGTCCGCGTTGATAGACTGCGATATTGCTGTGGGCCCCGCGCACGTGTCCGCCAGCAAAATGCCGAATAAACAACGATAAAAAGCAACTCAACTCTAATCGGACTTACTAAAGTTGATACTGTTGACTGAGCCCTCATATCATATTTTAGAAGTAGGTTTTTCTTTAGAAAAAGATCTCAATGTTTTGCAATAATTACTAAAATAATAAAATCTTATGTACGTTAATTTTACGCACAATGTAACATATTTTATAAACGATACTAAACTGTCGTTCAGTT
Organism: Carcina quercana; assembly: GCA_910589575.2. Taxonomy (NCBI): domain Eukaryota; kingdom Metazoa; phylum Arthropoda; class Insecta; order Lepidoptera; family Depressariidae; genus Carcina; species Carcina quercana. The sequence goes on along the minus strand of OU342426.1, from coordinate 23,387,001 downwards.
GAAATTATTGTAACTGTAGTTCATTTTGCTGTGCGCTTGAATGTAACTGTGTACAATTATATGGAATATGCATACGTGAAAAGAAAGAGCTCCGCTCACTGACTGGATAAACGCTCACTCCAAAACACTTGGACTAGAAAGTAACATAAAATTGGAATGTTCTTTGTAACTAAAAAGGTTTTTCCGCACGAACAAAGCCGCGGTAAAATGAGTGTCTAGCAAAAGGAAAATGACTGCAATATAATACGGAAAAACAATTGTAATACAGTATTCTCTCTTTCGTCTTAGTTTAACTTACAACTCTAATCTAATATTATGTAGTTACATTTGTACAAAATACTCTGTGATTTGTTCGCAATTCGATAATGACCTTTGTTGTTTGTAAAACAATTGATCTTTGTTTTCATGTTGTCACTATAATTTCCGAATCCGGGAATTGTCCCCTGCTCTTCTCAGCCAGTTTGCACTCGATTATTTCCACCGCACGCAGCGGTTAGCGAACTGTTGTCCATAAGTATGTATTGTTGTAGTTCAGAAATGAGACAACTTTAGATTACTTTCTTGTATAATATCTCTTCTGTGAGTTTCTCACGTGTGATTCTATTGAGAGCTCAACCAGGATTGCCGTCCTTCCCCGCATGCCTCGCGTAGCTCAGGGATTGCTACGGCGTAGCTGATGACGTAATGGCGTAGTACTCATACACTCAAAAAAGTTGTATATGTGTATCCTGTAATGCTTAAAGTAGGTATGTAGAACCGTGAAGCAGTTGCCCTAAGTCAAATTGAGTATATTCGATTTTTAATAACTTGAATAATAAATCATTTTTCTAATCTTGAAAGGTTATAACGTTACAGGTTACTTTATATTAAAAATTAACCAACAAATTATAAAACATTTCACCCCAAACGCACCGACAACGATAGCCTATCACGGAAAACATTTACTTACGATCTGATGACAGCTAATAAGTTTTAGAAGATTTTAATTAAAACATTAAAGTTTTATATTAAAATATATTGTTTTGAAACGCCGCAGCCGCCGCGCCCTGGATAAAGTTGTAGGTACAAGTACCCTTGTCTATAACGGATGTTGTTTGCGATGTCGGTTCATGAACGATGAATGTTGTGGATTTGATAATCGTTCTTAGAATTGATGTTTTGGTGTCAATGCAATGTTTTAGCTCATAAATAATTTCAAGCTGAAGCAAACAGCTACAGTTAGTTATACGTAACAGCCGAAGCAATTACATTTTCTGACACCTGATTCTCTGTATTTCGAATCTCAACCTGATTTATTACAATGTGACGTGAACACGATACTTCTTAGAAGCGTCATGAAGCTTCTGCTTCTAGTGAATCCACGTTGTAAACTAGTACCAAATTGCATTTCCTCCGTGGTACCAAACAAGAAAATTAAAGCGAGTTCTACGAGTTCGTTGCAATTTGTTTCTGCACTGGCAAAGTTGGTCTCTTCATTAGTTAATTATGATAAGTTTCGCAGCGCAAGAGATTCCGTTAACTCTGACGCTAACGCTCTTTATGCGATGCCTGGAAATTTGTTTTGGTAGATAGCTAACTACGAGTATAATTAATTAACCCATTTTGATTCTACTTCTACAGTCTTCTTTATAGGAAAGCAAATTATCGATATGATCATTCCCACCTCCTCCCCGCTCCCACTGTCATTCCTGTTTTTTATTTTGGCCAAGAACTACAGCGGTACACTTGAAACGCGTCCACTGAAGGTGGATAAATTTCCTACGGACTCTAAAGCTATATTGGGACCCCAGACTCGTTTACAATAAAGAAATAGGGTGGAGTGCTATTTGTTTATCGATATGACCAGTTTAAACCGAAACGCGTTTTGCATCAAAGTATAATAGTTTTGCATTACATTTGCATTAAGCAGAAGTTTTTCTAGAATAATATGTATGTACGGTCTTTTGGACCCTTTCAGGCGTACTAACTTAACTAGATTAAAAGTAAATCATTCATTATTATGTATGGCGCATTATTTTAATAATAATGTCGTGGGTGTAACATACTTATAATAATTGGCGTTTTTGTACACCATACAAGTTGTTGAGCCGGTGTAACTTCGACACTATGTACGATAACCTGACAAACCACAGACACAGATGTTCGATTTTAAATAATGACTAGAAAGTGATTTTGATATGCTAAATATTTAAAATAGGATCCAGGTTCTCTTGTCTATAAAGTGCGCTCGCTTGACCCTTGAGCCTTAACTGGCTTGTTTAACCCGTCTTCGCCTGTTAGAGTATCATTTCTAGAGCGTCGGAGGGACCGTTGTGGTGAAATCAATTTGAGTCCTTAGTTGTATATGGAACTGTGCCGGGGAGGCTACTTAACACTAACCACTTTCTGTCGGTAATCCCCGTCGATAAAACGTAACGAGGCATCGTTCCCTTCGAGTGGTTACACTAATGAACACACATATGTTTATTCTGTTGTTGCCTTCGTGGCTAACGGAGGAATCTTTCGTGTTAGCTACCCTAGGTAGGCTAGAGGCATTCCACATCAGGGAAATAAGATGATGTTGTTGTTTTAAACAGTCCGGTGACTTTGCTTGTTTTATGTGTATAACAGAGTTACACGGCTTTGTTTCCTTTGCTTTGTCACAGAATGAACTCAAGCTTTGTTCTGAGAACGGGAGTACTCTTTAGAAGATGTAATATACCTGTAAGAGGTATAATTTTGTTGAGAAAAATAAAGTCATTTAATTTATTTTTGTTTCTGCTCGCCTACCTAATATGTAGTTCAAACTTTTAAGGCTTTTCTTAATCAGCGCACTTGCCAGTAGAATTGATTTGCAGTATGATGAGAATAATACATGAGTACCATGACGGAGGCTTATGTCCAGTATTAGACGTCTCCTGGCTGATAATGAAGAAGCCCGTCTTCTAACAAATTTCCCCTTTCACCTTTTATGACATCCTTGGGATGATGTGGGGCTATCCTATTTTAAAGCTGAGACCACACAGCCAAGCCTGCAAATAAGGTTTATCGCAGCTGCAGGTAAAATACCGTCAGCTGGTAAACGTCAACTGCTGGACAAAGTCCTCCTCCATGACATGTCCCAATGACCGGTACCGAGACACTTGCATCCAGCGACTCCCTACGAGCTTTCATAGGCCATCGGTCCATCTAGTAGGAGGACGGCCCGGTACACGTTGGTTATGCGTTCTTCGAGCGACGTGGCCTGCCCATTGCCACTTCAGCTCACTTACTCGTCGAGCTAGGTTAAATTAGATCGTCTACTGATTTCCTCATTCCGGATTTAAAAAATATTTTCCGTCTATAGATTAACCAAATAGGTGTATGTATGTATTACGAGTACAATTTACACATGGATGTAAGCTATATGGTATTGTATATAAATGTTCATCTTCCAAGACAAGTTTACCTGTCGGATTGTATGTTTGTAGTTAGTTAGCGCAAAATCTACAAACTCCGCGCTGTGCCGAACGCTGAACGCGCGCTGCGCTGATTGCATTGGACTCCTGCAAACGGAATGATATCTCATAGCATTACTAATATTTACTACAATGCTATCTTTCTTTTCTACTTGTAGATTAATGGATACTTTAATGGATTAATTGGGAATCGTTGGGAAAAATAAACATTGTTACTAAGAAAACAAAGTAAACAAATTCAGACTAACAAGGAAAAGTTAAGCGTCTGAACACACTAAAATGAATGTAACTTTGTGTGCGTCTGTAGTGGCCTATACACACACTCAATCACAACCTTCATTCGTGCTCTGTCGAGGTCAAAACAGGGTGGGAAAACCGCTTTTGAAAAAATATATTCTTATCGGTGATCTCTGTTGGATTTACTTTTGGGCGAAAGAGGGTCTTCTGTAGCGCCCTCTATGGGCAAATTCGGAACTACTTACAGTGCCCTCTGTTGGCAAAAATTTTAACAAATAGCAATGCCACCTGGATATGGTAATGTGAAATAAGTTATGTTTATAAGGTTTATCTCGTTTTCTCATCGTTGCCTGTCAGAACTGGATCAAATTGAAATGGGACCACACGGAAAGATCCACCTTGCAAATGAAAGAAAAATCATCCAGATCAGTTCCCCCAGTCAAAAATTCTGTGGTAACAAACATTATAAAACCATACTCATCGAATTGAGAACCTGCTCTTTTTTGAAGTCGGTTAAAAAGTAGCATTTTTAGGGCAGTTGAAGTCGGTATCCAGTAATCTTTGAACGTATTTACTTGTTTGCGAAAGAGGGGCTTCTATAGCGCCCTCTATGGGCAAATTCGGAACTACTAACAGTGCCCTCTGTTGGCAAAAATTTGAACAAATAGCAAGAACAATATTAAGGTAACAAACATTTAAAAACCATACTCGTCGAATTGAGAACCTTCTCCATGGTATCCAGTACATTTTGAAAGCATTTACTTGTGGGCGAAAGAGGGGCTTCTATAGCGCCCTCTATGGGCAAATTCGGAACTAGTAACAGTGCCCTCTGTTGGCAAAAATTTGAACAAATAGCAAGAACAATATTAAGGTAACAAACATTTAAAAACCATACTCGTTGAATTGAGAACCTTCTCCATGGTATCCAGTACATTTTGAAAGCATTTACTTGTGGGCGAAAGAGGGCTTCTATAGCGCCCTCTATGGGCAAATTCGGAACTACTTACAGTGCCCTCTGTTGGCAAAAATTGGAATAAATAGCAATGCCACCTGGATATGGTAATGTGAAATAAGTTATGTTTATAAGGTTTATATCGTTTACTCATGGTTGCCACTGTCAGAACTGGATCAAATTGTAATGGGACCACACGGAAAGATCCACTTTGCAAATAAAATAAAAATCATCCAAATTATATATTAAGGTGAAAGAGGGGCTTCTATAGCGCCCTTTATGGGTAAATTCGGAACTACTAACAGTGCCCTCTGTTGGCAAAAATTGGAACAAATAGCAATGAAGTTGAAATCCAAAAAGTTCGGATTTCCTAAAATAACATACAATGGACGACAAACGCGCGCAGGGCTGTTGCCCAATAAAAACTTGTATAAAATGTTGGCACGCATGCGGCAAGGCAGGCAATCCAGCGTGCGTGATGAAATCCGTGCAATATTTAAAAAAAACCCTTAAATTGACTCTCGAGATCAAAGTTTTTATATGTAAAGTTTCCCAATGCCCGCTCCATAACCTGTTATACTATATTTAAACATTATTTTTGTATTCTTTTGTGTTTGTGTAACAGTAACTGCCATTTTCTCTCACAGGTACACCTACCTTGTAGGACTTATGTTGTTTATTATTTATTTTTATATATAAGGTGTCCACTGTGAGATAAAATAAATAAACATTTTATTATTATTATTTTAAAATACACCGAAGGTTCTGCAGAAATGAAACCGGACCTGTATATTCTGCCATGAAATTTTGTTAAAGTTGTCGTTGCTAGAATACAAACAAATATTATGCGAGTATGTTGTTACAGCTTGGATGTGGAACCAACTCTCTTTGACATACATCTCAGTAATTGGTGGAACTACGTTTCACACTAGTTTAGAATATGGTACGACGTAACTTTGCCAACGGTTATACAATAAACTGAAAGTTACATCGAGAGAATCACACCCCCGCTTTTCGTGCAGCAGGAACGTAGGTACTTCGTCACTGGATAGTTTTGAGAAGTTTCGCGACTTTACATTCGTAACTTGGAGAGCGAAGGCGCTAGTGCACTGCTGTAAATAAATGTAAATCTGTTTATTTTATGTAACAGTACTTCTTATTGAGTACCGAGGGTTCTGTTTTTAAATAGTATCCTTATATTTTTAAGGTTCCGTTACCTCAAAAGGAAAAAAGATCACTTTGTTGTCCGTCTGTCGGTCAACACCGTTTTTCTACGTAACGCGTGAATGTATCAAATGAATAGTAATATCGAATACTCAAGTCTGCAATCCCTTGGAGCTGTGTAAGAAATCAAACTTCTAGGTCAACGCAATACTAGAATAGAAAAGAGACGGCGGCATTTCTAGACGATCTCGTTTGTGATGCAATGTAATAAAACCTATAGAGTACTATAAATATTAATTATAGGCGGGCACTATTCCATAGGGCATTTCCCAATGACTTAGAATACTGAAATTTGGCAAAAAGCAAGGTCACACAGCACAAGTATAAATAGGAATACAGAAGTTTATCTAATGTTCAAAAAAACGGCCAAGTGCGAGTCGGATTCACGCACGAAGTGTTCAGTACCATTATCTATGAAACCGGCAAAGAAAGTCTTGTCTATTGTATGGGAACCCCCCTCAAATATTTGTTTTATTTTAATTTCATTATATATTTTTAAAGTAAATATAACTTAATATTCTGTAAATATTTCAAGCGTCTACCTGTTCCGTTATCAATATCGAGCAAAAACTAGCAAAAAAACACGTTTGTTGTATGGGAGCCCCCTTAAATATTTATTTTATTTTGTTTTTTTAGTATTTGTTGTTATAGCGGCCACAAAAATACATATTAATCTGTAAAAATTTCAACTGTTTTACTATCACTCAGTAATAGGGTCCCGTTTTTACCCTTTGGGTACGGAACCCTAAAAAGTCGCCGTGTAGACTATATAGAAGAGAGTAGTGCACACGACGAGTGTGTACACAAGTACAGTTTTGTTAAAGCTTTTTTCACTGCTTATTACCTTCCCATTATTCACGATTTTCTGTACGTTAATTATTGATATTCTGTACGTAGCCCACGGCGCCTCGGTCATTTGGCCGATTTTTCGATTCTGATATTACTTGGAACGAGTTGCCTACAGCTAAATGATTACTTTGTTTATTTTGTTTAACACAAGTACTATGAGGAGGAAAAAAGATATTGCTAAACACGAAACAGTTTTCACTAATTGGCTGTCTATACTTGATATTTTCTCCTCAAAAGACTAAACGAATATACTCGTACATGTATACATGAAACAGTGTATTAATCAATATATATCGCTGTATCCACTCGCGTGGCGTTCTACTGTTTCCACTTCATTCGGTATATTTACTCTCTCTTGAACGCACCCGGAAAAATCAAATAAAGGAGCGCAGGAAACTAGAAAACGAAAAGGCGAAGTGTTCCATCCGTCTCCGAGCCTTGCAGCGCCGTCTAAGCACCCGCCCTAGTGATGGCTCGTGCGGATATTGTGCTTACATATCATGGCTCCGCTATTTGCCCATCCTCTCGATGATTTCTAATATCCCTTCACAATACGGTAGTTCAAACGAGGAATGCAATTTTAAAGACCTGCCTTTGTAGAGGTGTGCATTGTTCGCATTTCATTTATTTATGTTTCCCGCACTGGCCCGTACACGCTCTGTAGGAGAGTAGGCCTGAGCCCCTGGCATAATATATACTGTTAATGTGATGTGCCCTGTATATTTTTATATATTAAAAAAATACAACACTCCGTATAAAATTCCGTCTACCATATATCAATATGTAACTGGTAAACGTTGTGATAACCTATGTAGCTGGCTAGGACGATGTTGATTCCACTTTCACAGACAACACTGAATGAATGGGGAGTAGAATTAACCTGGTAAAAGTCGGACGTCTGATATAGACCGGGTTGATGGTAGAATGGTGGTAGTGGGTGCGGAGTTACGTGACATTAGATGGGTGCTGGCGCTCGGCCAGTGCTGCACAGTATAGTGGTAGACAAGTGTGGGAGGGGTGGGACTGCAGCTGTGACGTAATACAGCGCAGCCTTTGTTTGTGTGCTAGTTATGTTATCTGTGTACTGTGTACAGACGCGCACTGGAGTACAACGCTTGAAAAAAGCATTGCGATTCTACATTGGTGAATTCCACTGTTGAAATAACATAATTGCAACTTCTATAACAATTTCTAGAATTTCTGATAATCGCGATCTGCTCTTTAGTGGCGTTGTGAGCTGTAGATCTCGTGAGTACTTACACATGTGGGGTAAACCACAGAGCCAGTCAGTTCTTTTTAAATATCGACGAAATTGAGGCATCGATAACATTTATTGCTAAGATGTAGTTGCTCCACCTACAACATATTAAAGAAAGAAAGAAAAAAATTATTTGCCAAGTACATAGTTTTTTACACGGTGTTTAGATAGTAATTTTTATTTTGTTCGATGTACTTAACCTGTCCACAGGTGTGCAAATATTATGAACATATCTAATAAGGAATTTAATTGTTAAAAAAATTTATTTACATCGCATGTCAATTAGTAAAATGTTAATAATTAATTGGTTTTATGTTTTAGCTCTATTAGTTTTGTGATGAAGAGATGGTTCCAGGTGATCTATAAATCCCTATCTTTATGAATTCACCCAGATGGCAATGAGAATAAATTGATTATATTGGTTCTACCAGCTTGTCATTATTATTACTCACAATATCTAGTTCCTACCAATCATCGGGAACTTTTTATGACTTTTTTTGACTTTGTCTTATCTATATTATGATATGGCGGACATATCCAGTACCCCCTTTTTACCACTTTTTGGAGGAAGTACACCTCCAATCGAAAATCACCGACGACAAAAAAATTAACCTATATACCAAGTTTCGTCCAGATAGGTTGATAAATGCGACCTGTAGAGGAAAACATACAAACACACAGAAAGTAGCTTTTTCCCTAGTAGTTGAAGGGGAGACCTTTGTTCGCTTCCCTCACTCGGTTAACTAAGCCTCCGCTGTCCATGTCACTATCCGTGTCTTTTTTGGTTAATTTTCGTAATAAATCGTCATTCTCATCGTGTACAGCCTGCGGCAGTCTACAGCTAGACATATGCCTCTCTCAGAGTGCGCCACTCAATTTGGTCCTCTGCTCTCCGCATCCATTCACGTCCGGCTACCAGGGCTAGCCGGGAGGCGTCCTACACTACGTTTGCCTGGGCGTGGACTCGAGGACTCGTTTGCTTCAGCGATTGTCGATCCTTCGGCAAATATGACTATGCTATAGATAATCTATGTCGGTCACTTTGGTTCTCTAACGGGTCACTTCGTTTCGAATGCGGTCCCTTAATATAATAGGTAAAATAGATATTCGATGAAGTATTAATAAGTACGAGTATCTGAGCTGAGAACAAGAATCAAGAAGAAGTAAATAAGTGTGCAATGTAGGTAAATATATGCATGTTTTGTTAACAAGGCATTGCCGGTGCCGTATATAATCTGTACAGTGCAGTAACCGTACCGCATGCGCAGGTTTCGTAGACACACCTGTGACCCATTTAATCCTCTGTGAACGTTAAAATTTTTGCATCGATATTGTGGGATGCACTCTGAATCGGTTTTCATCCATTACAGAGAGTCCATTAGTTAAATAAAATGTTTTTATTAACTTTACTACATGATATGAGGCATATCCATTAAAACTTAATTGAACTCTTGGTTTTGTAATGTTATTGAGACAATAAACGAGAGGAAAGCAAGCTATTATGCAACTTTTTATACATGGGTTTAGGGAGTTAATGATGATGTTGTATTTTTTCACCGTAGGAATGAAATTTTTCGTCTTTCTAACTTTAATTGGGACTAAAGTTCCCTTTTGATGAGTCTATATACTGTTCAGAAAAGCGATCGTTCGGTGGTCATATCACGGTTCACCTACCATTCCCCAGTTATCTGTAATGATTGCAGTTTCACAGTTGAGGGGCAGTTCTGATTGGATCTGTACGTTTCATACTCGTAGGCGCTCTTCTGCGTCGTCTTCTATCGTTAGATTTGCTCTGCATAATTCCCTTGGCGTAAAAAATATATTGCTCTAGGATCAAAATGCATATTACTATCCTAGGTTTAGGTCAAATGTAAAGTTATACTAGTACTACGTCGGCTTGGGAAGTAAGGGAAACCGAGGTAGAATATACGTCGTTACTGCAATTATGCAGAAAAAGTGTATGAAATTTCATTGTTAACGTGATGTCTTAGTTTATTTTATTGGTTACGTCACTACGAGTATAAAGCACTATCTGTCTCTTTGAAGGAAGTGCGATTCCCAACTCGTGGGTATATACGTACACACTCGTTGGTAATCGACCACTTCCTTCCCGCGGTCAACAATGTACTATTGTTAGTTATCTATAGTTTTTTCCATCGCAGAATATTTCTCCAGTACTCGTATTACACCATGAATTGGAAACAACAATCTCTCCTCTTCCACCCGCACAGTCTATATGCGAGCTGTCGTAAATTTCGCGTGACCAAAAAGAGTTCATCGCTGAAAAAGAGAGAAAATGGCGTCGTATGAATGGTGTGCGGCCGTCGCCGCGGCGCGACGCGCTCCGCTCGCTTGTGACCTTGTTCACAAATGGGTCTCGCAGGTAAAAGCGCCAAGATTAAAGTTGTGAGAATGGCGGCCGAGTGCCGTCGCGGGACCTCCCCGAGTGCTCGCCTAACACCGGATGGGAATTGATGACAATGTAAAAGAGCGATGATTCTCTAATGTACGCGAGCAGGGAACAATGCCCTCCATATCGGAGTGCTTTTGACTGGACATGACCAGACGGCGACTTGAATCAGAGAACCGCTTGCTCGTCGGCGGCGTAAATATGGTCCGCCATGTCACAACCATTTTTTCTCTAATCAACATAAGTCAACCTGGCTAAGCTAACACGAGCTAGGTCTGTACACGGTATAATTTGCGAGTTGACACTCTTAGTTCTCCGCATGTATGTGGTTTCCTTAGTCCCCTTCGCAACGCGGCGCTATCATTTAATTACTACGTAATTATTTATTTGCCAGTACATTCATCTTAGTAAAGAGGTGCCAAAGTTTGCATGATTAAGCCCAAGATATTTCTAAAATTTTACGAACTCTTGTGATAAAATGAAAATCAACGTTTGCCTCCATTTTATTGGAAATGGAGCATAGGGACTGACGATGCCGGCTGAATGCAAGTGGGGGCGTGAAATTTATCAAACGGAATTCCGGCTTTACGTTCAAAGTTCGTTTCTAATGATCTCTCGCTTTTATTTTGTTCAACACAGTTTGTCTGTTTCAAAAAGTTTCAAACGTTTTCAAACGAAATTGCTCTGATGCAATTCCTTTGAAAAATCCGTCCATATACGACTACGTACATACATGGTTCGTGGAGTTGTAACTATGTATATCTGGTACGAGGTAGATTGAATTGTAGGCCGCTAAAACGGAACGTGTGGCCGACGACGCGACTTACGCGAATATTGGATATTTAATAGAAAAGGATTTTCTTAGTAATGTGGAGCTTTCGTTCCTGTTTGATTTCTGCAGAACTTCTGTGGGATTCAGTGTAAACCGAGCTTAGCAAGAAATTAAACAATTCTGTTAGTTCAGTATATTTGACGACCTACTTAGAAACAGATTCAATTTTGAAAAAAAGAAAATTATTTATCGAATACGTCTGTTATCCATTGATACTGATATTATAAATTAATGTTTTGTTTGTTTGTCCTTCCTTGACGTCGTATCGCAGAGTCAGAATGGCTATAGGGCTCGTTCAAGGGCCGGAGCTGGACTAGACTGCTATTTACCCAGATCGAGCTCGTAGCTATCGTGTATATATATGAAGTCTCTGCTGACTAATAATCTTTATCTCACTTAGACTCAGACAATTGATTTTCATTTATTTGCACAGGTGTCATCAGCGTCAGATAATTCTGTGTAAGTTTATTCGAGAACATACGTCACTGTGGAGACGTATGTTACATATTGTAGGTGTTGTTTTGTGAACTTGGCTTCGCTGGTCGCTGTAAACAGTACAGTTTGTATTTATCGTCGTGTACAAGTTAATCTGCCGTCACTTTGATCAAGTTGGACAGGGGAAGAGTAACTTGAAGTCAAGTCGTAAGTTGTTCTTGATAAAGGTCTAACCAAAGTCTGACTAACTATATTACACACAACATACTGGTGTATACCGGCTGTGTGTAGTAAGATAGATAAATGTCACGGGAGACGAGCCCTGAAAAGACACTTACCGACATCGACGGCTGTCATCTAATGCCAAACAGCAGTATTAATACCACTGTTGTGATCGTTTCATTAAATTGATGCATCTGGGTGCGCACGCCAACCAACAGGTGATATGAAGACCAAGTGCAAACCTATTACACATAAATTAAAAAAGTCTGTATCACAGAATTTCTATATACTCGTATACATATGTCTCCATATCCAAATGTCATTTCATTTTACAAATAAATAATTGTATTTGTATTGTCTGATCGGATATATTTTTCCAATTCCGTATATTGTGCCCTAGATACATGTCCTAGTTGCGTCCGGGTAAATCCTGCTGTAATATAATTTAGTAATCTAAAAGTTCTGTAACTTCATGACACAATCTATATTTAAATTTGTTCTGCGAACTTTACCAGTCTAACTTGTTGCTAACACGGTTTTATTATTGGCATTCGTAGATTATACGTGTAGGTAGTGTTAAGATAAACTTCAGTTTGTGTTGTAGAGAGATATATGATAAGTTTTTTAGCGCAGTCTTTTGTATCTGCATACAGTAGGTAGTGAATGTAGTTGGCTCAACATTTCTCCCGTAGTGCAGACTACTCTCGTCGAGTGTTCAATCAAGATCACATGTCGATCCGTTATATCAGTTGACTGAGCCGCGGGGCTAGTTAGGCAACTATTTAGTTAGAGGACGGTTCCTAAGTTCGGTCTCGAGTTCGAAATGATCCGGTTAGCGCTCCTCGTACCGGTTTAACTCAGTTAAGATAAATCAGGGTCGTTTCAAATAACTATAAAATACCTCCTTCGTTGATAGCTATTCACGCCGGCGCTGAGTGAGATAAGCAGGATTAGGGATTGTGTTCATGAATGGGGGACGGTAGCTGACGCTTTTTTTTTTCTCGCGAGTTTCATGTCCAGCGGTCGACCTATGACGCTGAAAAGTATGATTTGGTATAAATTCAGTAAGTATTCATATATTATCGTTGTCTGGGCTTTTGTTACAGCAGAGTATTGCCACGATCAACTCGCTTGAGAAGCGGATATGACGATCGTTGTAGCTCGGATTTGGAAACTTTTTTCATGTGAATTATTTCATAGTAAAAAAAATGTTTTGGAGTCTACGTGCGAGTAAATGATCACTTATTTAAGAATGGTTCACTATTTAGACACTCTAATCTTTATATAATCTTAATCGCTCCTTCTTAATATATTTTTAATAACGTTAGTTTATTTCGTATACAAAATATACTTCTTTTATGGGTCAGAGCAGAGTACATCGGTTTTATAACCCAATCCCTTATGGTGTTATGAGTATTTCTAAAAGGGGGTATTATATGTTAAAATAGTATCATTAAGACGGGATTAATGACTACAAGAAAAATTGACGTAATTTATTATCCGTTTCTGTAATCTAGTAAACAGTTATACTGACAAACGAGGAATCCCGGGTTCTATTCCCAGCTGGGGTACGGATCTGTACTCGGTTCCTTGCTTATAAGCTTTTTATCTAATTCTGCTAATATAAGGCAACGTAACCGGCGCCTCATTAACCTAAGACTTTCCTCAAACTTGTCACTATTGAACATCCGGTGAAATGAAGGCCAAGTGCCAACACATTGTCAACTGGTCTCAACCTCTGCACGCACAGGTATTGGACTTCAGACTTTCATGTATTTGTGTATAAATATTTTTAAAAGGTGCGACACTTGAAGAGCTTTTTTCGCACTTTCATCTCCACGACGTTCCGAATGAGGTCTTAGATACATTGACGACATAAAAAAAGTTCGTTACAAATATCATCATCAGCCGGGAAACTTCTAATCCTGGACATGTGCCTCCCCCATGGTACGCCACAAGGGCTTACTTTCAGGAAGGTTATATGGTGTAATCACCACGCTTGCCAGACGGGACGGGCAGGTGATCGCAGAATTGTTGTTTATTTCTTCAGGAGGAGGCTGATGCCCTTCCCCAAATATTGTTTTCCCTTAGTCGCCTCTTACGACACCCACAGGAAGAGATGGAGTGGTTACATCTTAAGCCGGACCATACGGTTCTCACACATTTCATTATCGTAACTGATCCATAGATTGAAGAACTATGCTTATCTACGCGACAGATACAATTCCATTTCGCACACTAATCCGCAATAAATGAAAAACAAAACTGCAACATTTTGATCAGTACGTCGATTTCTACCTCATGTTAAATTGACTAATAACCGAAGGGAAAAAAAAGACGCTCAGGTGAGAATGAATGAGTTTTAATGAACGAAAAAAGAGTTTTATCTAGTACGCTGTCAGCACGTTTTATCTATTAGTCTTTCTATAATCTCAGTTCGAATCTATAGCCATAGCGAACTACGCCTCGCTCCGCTAAAGATAAGATTATTGCTATTATATATATCTCTGGCTCTCGCTCACGTAATCCTCCGAATGAAAAATAAGAAAGTGTCATTTTTATTAGTAAGTCGATTTCTACTAAGTACTAAGAGTAACGTTGGTTCTCGTGACGGTTTCATCAATTAAAAAGGTTGTGATGATCCCGTCAAATAACACATTTCATGCTCTGGTTTTAAAATACTCAGTCACTACGAGCGAAATCAATTTTTAATCTGAAAAACCTTATAATAAGACTTTGAGCCTCTCGCTAAATAATATAAATTCGGCGTCGGTACCAAGTTTTGAATTTAGAGCCTCCATTTCGCGTGTTAGCTCCAAGGCAGTTAATTGACCCGCCGCCGCAATTTGTAGCGTCGAGATCGTGTCTTGCAAAATTAATAAATACAAATGTAGTTTCATGTTGCCTTAGTATTTCAGCTCGTTCAGGCAATGAGTGCTACGAGTACGAGATTAATTCGCTTGTAATTAGTTTTGTTTGTGGCAAATTAAATGAAAGCAATTTCGTCCTAAGAATTATATATTTGCATATTTGTGGCTCCCGTATAAATGTGTCTTGATTGAAATTTGTCCACACTTGTCCACATTTGTTTGTTTTGGACACTTATTATTCCGATAATACGCTCTCGTAGTGTTAATTAACCGAGTCGTAATTATGATTCAACTGGAACTCTGCGTTCGCGCGGCTGTGCGTAGTCCAATAACAAATCTAACCTACATTATCTACATATAAGCTCTTAATTCGAATTTACAGTAAAATGTTACTCGTATTTTAGTAAACTAAAACTAATGAGTCATGTGGCAAGCCATATTAAAAATCAACTTATGGAAACATAATTCGGTAAAACAATACCTCTGTCAGTGCATGTTTCGATGTTCTAGAAGTATGGCAAACAATGCATATTGTGTATCGGTTTCGACGCATAATGACAGCTGCACACAATTTCAGGCGTACGCATAATGCCACACAAGCACAATGACATATATGCACATTATCAACAGTGTAACGTTGTCAAACGTTATGGGATTTCTGGATTTGTGAATGAGTTTAATACCTTTCATTTTTAGGGTTTCGTACCTCAAAAGTAAAAAAGGAACCCTTATAAGATCACTGTGTTTTCCGTCTGTCTCAGGAACGTCTGTGTTGTCTGAAGACCGTTTTTCTCAGGAACGCGTAAAGGTATCCAGTTGAAATTTATGTCGAAAACTCACGTCTTCAATCCCTTGACCGGACATCCGATTATGCAACATTGATACACTCACAAGGAAATCAAAACCTAGAAAATAATCAGGCAGGAAACATCCACTGCTAGTCATAGGCCTCCTTCATGGTACGCCACACAAACCGGACCCGAGCCACCTGCATCCAGCGACTCCCTGCGACCTTAACTAGGTGGCTGGTCCATATAGTAGAGGGACAGCCCGGTAGACGTTTTCCGGTTCGTGGTCGCCATTCGAGAACACTTACTCCCCATCGGTTATCGGTTCTTCGAGCGATGTGGCCTGCCCATAGCCACTTCAGTTCTCTGACTCGTCGAGCTATGTCGGTGACCCTTGTTCGTCTGCGGATTTCCTCATTCTGGATTTTATCATGTAGAGAAATTCAAAGCACAGGTCGTTCCATAGCTCCGTGAGCCTATAAGTTTTATTAGTAGTGATCGAAACCTATAGGGTATTTCCCGTTGACTTAGAATGATGAAATTTGCCTAGAAGCTATACCTATAGCACAAGTAAGATTAGTACGATTCGCACTTAGCCGCTTTTTTAATTTCAATTTTCAATTTCATTTCGCGTAGGTGTCATTTTGCGTGTCATTTTGAGTATGTGTCACTTTGCGTGGCCGATATATGTAATGTATGTGATACCGTCTGTCTGTCTGTCAAGACCTTCTTCTCAGGAACCCGTGGAGGTATCAAATTCAGTTATCAATATCAAATACTCAAGTGTGCAGTCCTTTGGATCTGTGACAAGTAAATGTGTTCAAAAAAAACTGGAAACCGACTTCAATAGCCCTTCAAGTCTACTTTACTACTACTACTACTACTAAAAGAATCCTTATAAAATTTCCGCCTGCCATATCAAGTACTCAGGCGTTCCTCTCAGCCAGGCCAGTCATGAAAATAAATACATATTTTATTGAAGATTTGAATGTACATATTTATTACTCGCCTGTGAGTGTGTAAATCATTTTTATATTGCTCTCAAATAAATATTTAATTGGATAGAAATCTGTTTCTAATGAACGTGTCTCGCAGGATCTCTCTGGTCGTTAGTTATTACAGAATATATCTCATTTAACAGAGCACTCGATATGTCATCGAACTCCTGGTATTTATTTGTTCATTTCTGTCTGCGCAAGAAAGTATATGAGATTTGATATTGACTTCGCAATATTTTATGGCAGATGCACTAATACACGGCAGCACACATCAAGCTATACATTTCCAGTATACGCTGACCTCACATTGAATGTATTCCCGCACGGCACTAGTTCAGCTTATACTAGAAATGTATAGCTTGACCTGTAGCCGTGCGTACTTGACGGTAACTAATCCCTCAGGAGTGCTATTAAAGTTCCAGACATCTCCTGTTCCCATGGCAATTGATGCTCTGACTGCAACTATGTTCTTGCCGAGTAGTTCCTCGCAATTGTTTCCTTCAATTTATTATTTTATGATGAGGTTGAGAGTTGGGATTTCAAAGTACCTTTCAATTAGTTGTAAGTTTGTTTTATCCACTCAAGAATAGTCTTGTCGATGAACGTCTCAGTTTGGAGGGCTTGTGGAGGTGCATGGAGTGCGCCAGAAACTCAGAATATTTCGCTGCAGAGCTTTGGAGTTGTTTTGCGTTGGCACGTTTGTATTTATGACCGTGTCGTGATTTATTACCCGGTGAGATGAAGCAAGCCCGAGCACACACAAACGGTGGAAGTAGGCAGAAATATAATGATTCCTTATTTTACGCTTCTGTTTGATTTATTTTGATTATTGACTCCAAATCAATTACAAAAGATGAGTTAGAAGCAATATACAAATGTCGCTTCTTTTGCCTTCAATCAATTAATGTTAATATATTGTAAAGAACAGTGACAAATATGTTGCTTATTATGTGTTGTTGTCATTGACGTTTGCCCTGTTGGAATGGCGGGCGCGCCGCGTGGGCGGGCGGCTGTACTTCGCAAGGAAGTTGTTGGTATTTGGGTCTCTATTGGCTATACTTACGAAATATACAGCGGAATCTAGATCGAGAGTTTCACGGGTACTGCCGGGTAGCGTTTTTAAACATGACATATCTTAGAACGAAACGGAAGAATATAAATAGTTATTTATTATGGTTCACCATCATCATCAGACGGGAAACATCGGTTATCCTGTTCTTCGAGCGATGTGACCTACCCATTTCCACTTCAGCTCACTGACTCGTCGAGCTATGTCAGTGACCCTTGTTCGTCCACGGATTTCCTCATTTCGGGTTTTTATCACGTAGAAAAATTCCGAGCATAGCTCGTTACATATTGTTCGCTTAGTGACTTAGAGCTTGTTTATTCGGCCCACAGTAAAGGACCACGTTACGGATTATAGCTATGTAAAATATATTCGTAGTAGACGTATGTGTAATGGATAAGTGTATGTGAGAGAGCGAAATAGCAAGCAGCGGTGCGTCAAGAAGATCTCTGTGGGTTCTAAAAATATCAAACTAAAGTTATTCTACTTAACATGTCGATATTTGTCAGGTATGTAAATTGAATGGACTGGAGACACAACAGCGCGTACCTACTGCAAACAAAAACACAATTATAGATTACTATCATAACAGATACGGTTTCCGGCATAGAGCTGTAAACCCCTCGTGAAACAGTCGCACCTCTCTTTTGTCAACTGGATAAGCCCACTGATGAACATCAGCCCGTCTCTGTGTCTGTGATATTGGCCATAATCGCCAAAGTACGCCGCCAAACAGCAGTGTTAGCAGCTTACTTGTGTGTACAGAGGTAATTAAAGATAAACATGTATATTGCGCCTCATTACCGCTGCATTCGCTTCCATCCAACGGCTGCATCGCTGTTTACCGTCAGGTGAAATGAAGGCGAAGTTCAAAAGCGTGCTTAAAACATATAAGGTGTGACTCAGGTCCACGTGTTCGGTTGACAGAATAAAAAGAGTGGAACACAAAAGCAATATAATATGAACTTAGCAGGTGTTTCAGACTAGCATAGTCTCAGTAACGGGCACTTCGCACGTTTCGCGCCTTTGAATGTTCCAATTTAGGATTTCTTTTACGATCCTCACGAGCACCGCCTAGCCGCTTTATATTTCTAAGATGTTCTGTTTGGAATCGTGACATGACATGAACTGCGAACTCTTACCAGAATGTCGACCAGTGACCTCCAGGCGGCTCTCTAGACCTTCGTGCCTGCTGATCGTACGGGCCGGATAAATGAATTGCAACTTAGCAGAGAGCTCGGATATTTGCAGCGGCTGCTCTCCAGATTTATTTCAAATGAAATTTTATTTCCCTTGGTGACAATAGCGTATATATGTAGACATTTATCTGATAGTGGTTTCAAATCTTACTAATGTTCGAACACGCAAATGTTCAGAAAAGAATATTTCGCAATGGTTCTACGATAAATAAAAGTTGTCAACATGATGAATCGAAGACACGTCAGGGAGTTTAAATAGCTTATACGAGTACATAAACTTTTCCGGTAACTAACAAAAGGTTTATGGATGATACAGAAGAGGTGACAAGTCTGGAGCGTGGCGGTTCCAAACGGCTATCAAATTAAAATTAAATCTCGACGTGTGATTGGTGTAGGTGCGGGGGTAGGGGCTGCGGCGCGGGCGGGTCGGCGGATCAATACGGGCCACGTTACGTAATGTCAGACGGGGCGCCTTGAGGACAGCTACGACGACGACGGTGCGGCGAGCGAGCGTGGTGCCTGACGCTGATCCCTCCGGCTGGTCGCTACACGATACGTCATTACGATTGCGTCACTACATTTTCACTTGACTTAATTTACTGAACAAGTACATACAATTGATCTTACATTTATGTGGTTGCGAACCGGTGCGAAATCGTCCGCGTATCTGTCACAAGGCCATAGATGCTCTATGAATGGAAATTTGGAATAGTTACAAGTTATGTTTGACCTTTATTGCTGAAAAATATTATATTATCTCCGTATTTTGGAAAGCGAAACATCTAAAAGAATTGCAGTTTATACAGCTTTATGAAATATTAGAGGAAAACAAAAAACGGTGACCCTAATGATTAGTTTTTTAAAAGAATTACCCTTTAACAACAAAGTTAATTATGCGGTTAAAAATAATAAACTGTTGCGTGATAATAATATCTAATATACTTTTCCGCTTTTCCTTCCGTGTTTCAAGGTAAGGAAGGAACCCGCGGCCTCGCTCGGTGCGCGAGTCTGACTGCACTTGGCCGCATTTCCTTTATAATATAACCTACATTCGATTGCGTAGAACTGTACATTGATTGTAAATGTACACTCGAGTACAAAAATATATATCCTCTTTTGAACCGTGTCGTATTCACATTGAATTGTCATTTTCCTGTACACAGGAACAAGCTAGGGTGAATGTGACATGGTACAGAAGTGGATACATATTTTTGTACTCGAGTGTATAATAATCACATCGTATTCATTTCATCAAATACGTTAGACATAGGTCAAGTAAGAGTCGGAGTCACGCACCGAGGGTTCCGTACAGAATATGAATAATTAACATACCGAAAATCATAAATAATAGGTACGGTAATATGCACCCAATAATGCTTTACCGAAAATGTAAGTCCGATTGAAAAACCAACTATACTTTGCAGCTAAATTACATACCTGATGTATGGCGTCAACTACAAAGTTAAGTTTGTAAACATATAAATGCTATTTTCTACTGTGTTATAATTTAAAAATCTTGGTTTTCAGATTTATTGCTGTGCTTGTGCTGTAAGATCTTGTTTCTTGCCAAATGTTAGGATTCTAGGTCAACGGGAAGTACCCTATAGGTTTTGATACCCTTGCATTTTGTACGGAAATGGTCTAAAATACAGCTATATCTTTTTATTGCGTTGACATATAAGTTTGAATTTTACGGATTACGATAGATGCTTTCCATCAAATTAACACTAATCCATGGTGTAATTTTTTATAAACAACTAACAATAAATTAAACCATTAACAAAACAATTTGTGAAGCAAAAACCAGTTATTTACAGAATTACAAATGTGCATCATATCATTAGTGTAAACTTTCAGTAAATAATGTAAAAAACATTGTAAACCCGAACGGAACATGTGATTATTGTAATAAAAAAGAGTATATTACACATACTGTAATTTAGGCAGCAAAAAATTATGTAATTTTCAAAATTGCCAATTTCACTATTGTCTATACGCCGCGTCCGGCCACATTTGATTCCCTTTGACTGGAGGCGGCGCGGCGTGTGTCTTGCGGTATTTCACAAAGACGACAGACACTGTCTAATCGAATGGACTGTAACTGCTCTTTATGTGATTACCGACTTGCGCCCGTCCTCCCCTATCGGCGTCGCATCGTAAAGGCATTTAACAGAGTTACTGCGTGTTTCACGTGATTATAGCTAATATCATCCTTTGTGTTTTACCATTGCACTATATTTCAATTTTATATGTTATTTTTCATTTTATAATCTTTGTCAAATTTATCTTATTATCTTTCTTTAATAGCATAACATCATTTTAAACGTTAAAATCCTTGTGTCTGGGTCTGGGTTCGATCCTGGCTAGTACCAATGATTTTCAATTTATTTACGAATGATAAAAATCACTGCCACCGGCTTTTCGATGAAAGAATCGTGAGGAAACCTGCACACTCCTGAGAAGAAATTCAAAAGTGTGTGTGAAGTCTACCAATAGACTCCCAATAGATCCCAGCGTGGTGTAATATGTGCTATACGCTCTCTATAGACTGTTGATGTGTATGTTGACTTCGTTTCTTCCTCCCGTAGGCTGTTCTATTTTCTACAATCATTAAACTCGAGTATTAAGTATTCACAATGAACGAAGGCACAATCTATGAAGGAATGTTCGTGAACACGTAATGTATACGAAGATAGTAAACGTCGACTACGGGCTATGATTTTAGCAACTTTTATATATATGTATATGTATGTCCATCTGTTCCTTCAAATCTTCTAAACTCGTCGTATTTTGATGAAGTATCATTGAAAACGAGTTTGTCCGCGGGCTATAAGCCATATGACATTACATGAAATCCAAAATGGTGGCTTGTAGAGAACATTAAGTGCTAACTAAAAATAATAATCTATACTATAGCAAAACAGTCGCGCGTGTACATTGAATGAATTTGTCAAAAACTGATTTTGGGTGATGCAGGGAGCATAACGGAATTCAATAAAACCATTTACAAAAATTGTAGCCTGTTTATTTGAACACGCTAATCTCTGAAAATTCTAAAGCTATTTCGATGTTGTTTACGTAGTTAAATTAAACGTAGCTTGGTGCAAAATATAGGCTTTACTTTATCATAAATATTAAAATTGATGCTGTGTAAGAGCTGTATTTTGTTTTACTTTATTTCAGTAAAGCCAATGCACAATACCACATACGCGCTCCATTGGTCTGCCGCGCCTTTCGTGTCCGTCCATCCGTATTTCAGTAGAATACGTATTTTAATGTAGTAAATACGAAAATTGTACGGAATTATTGAAGCTTATTTTGCTTGAATAATTTTGTACATTGTCGAGCGCTCACTGCAGCGAACAGATATTTGGAACAATGCACATTATGGACGCCGCATTGGAACATCGAGATAACCGGTATCGTTTGCCTGCACATTTTGAAAACATTTTCTATTGAGCACAGTTACTAGTGACAGTCTTTTCACACTAACGACAAAGCCATCATAATTCATTGTCATAAATTGGTTTGTATTCTCTTTCATTTAAACCAGTTACATTGATATTTTATTTTCTCAATGTTTCCTGGCCTTATTATATAGAAGGTGACTATTTACTCTTCGTTTGAAGACTCCCAAGTATATTCTTCGCGGAACACGGAAACTTGTAGGGTATTCTGTACTATATCTGTACGCATGATGAAAGTGGAAGCGAAACGCTTTGTGCGAGCTGTGGGAGTTTCTACCGTGTACGGTATTCTAGAGTGTGAGTGACAGCTACTAGGTACTAATTACATTGTTGTCTGGCCTTATTATATAGAAGACGCCTGTTGTCTCTTCGTTTGAAGACTCCCAAGTATATTCTTCGCGGAACACGGAAACTTGTAGGGTATTCTGTACTATATCTGTATGCATGATGAAAGTGGAAGCGAAACGCTTTGTGCGAGCTGTGGGAGTTTCTACCGTGTACGGTATTCTAGAGTGTGAGTGACAGCTACTAGGTACTAATTACATTGTTGTCTGGCCTTATTATATAGAAGACGCCTGTTGTCTCTTCGTTTGAAGACTCCCAAGTATATTCTTCGCGGAACACGGAAACTTGTAGGGTATTCTGTACTATATCTGTACGCATGATGAAAGTGGAAGCGAAACGCTTTGTGCGAGCTGTGGGAGTTTCTACCGTGTACGGTATTCTAGAGTGTGAGTGACAGCTACTAGGTACTAATTACATTGTTGTCTGGCCTTATTATATAGAAGACGCCTGTTGTCTCTTCGTTTGAAGACTCCCAAGTATATTCTTCGCGGAACACGGAAACTTGTAGGGTATTCTGTACTATATCTGTATGCATGATGAAAGTGGAAGCGAAACGCTTTGTGCGAGCTGTGGGAGTTTCTACCGTGTACGGTATTCTAGAGTGTGAGTGACAGCTACTAGGTACTAATTACATTGTTGTCTGGCCTTATTATATAGAAGACGCCTGTTGTCTCTTCGTTTGAAGACTCCCAAGTATATTCTTCGCGGAACACGGAAACTTGTAGGGTATTCTGTACTATATCTGTACGCATGATGAAAGTGGAAGCGAAACGCTTTGTGCGAGCTGTGGGAGTTTCTACCGTGTACGGTATTCTAGAGTGTGAGTGACAGCTACTAGGTACTAATTACATTGTTGTCTGGCCTTATTATATAGAAGACGCCTGTTGTCTCTTCGTTTGAAGACTCCCAAGTATATTCTTCGCGGAACACGGAAACTTGTAGGGTATTCTGTACTATATCTGTACGCATGATGAAAGTGGAAGCGAAACGCTTTGTGCGAGCTGTGGGAGTTTCTACCGTGTACGGTATTCTAGAGTGTGAGTGACAGCTACTAGGTACTAATTACATTGTTGTCTGGCCTTATTATATAGAAGACGCCTGTTGTCTCTTCGTTTGAAGACTCCCAAGTATATTCTTCGCGGAACACGGAAACTTGTAGGGTATTCTGTACTATATCTGTACGCATGATGAAAGTGGAAGCGAAACGCTTTGTGCGAGCTGTGGGAGTTTCTACCGTACGATATTCTAGAGTGTGAGTGACAGCTACTAGGTACTAATTACATTGTTGTTGATCTCCCTCTCTCAATTGCAACAGACGAACAGCAGGGCTCCGACACACATGTTCGACCTCTATGGCTACAGTGCTTTGCTACAACGTTTATCATGCGTAGTGTCAGGGAGTGGAATGTATTGCCGGCGTATGTATTTACATAAAGTTGCGATTGGCGAGTACTTAACTGAAGATCGAGCATCGTCGACCGCACCATTCCTTGCTATAAAATGGAATCGTTGTTTTATTTGAAATAAGAAATGAAGTGAATTTTTCCGAGCTCGATTTCCTGAACAAAGTCCGCGACGGTGTTGGCGGCGCGGGAGGTGGAGCGGGGCGGGCGGGACGGAGCGACGCGTTTCAGTTTCATCGTTTATTTCTACTGTGATAGCAATGTGATTAATAAAAGAAGGCAGACAGAGTGCCCACCGAGTGTTCCACGGTTATACCGATAATTTCTAATAAATGGTTGTTGTTAAATGGTAGGTGGTCACCGGCCGGTGATCAAAAACCTCATAGTGTCATTTTCCATGGGGCACACTGAAATTTTCTTGGTTCTGATTAATAAGACCACATATTTTACTTGTGATACATTGATTATTGTAAGTACAATTGATACATTTTGGCATTAGGTCTTTGGAACGGGACTTTAGGCACCTCTTCAATAGCTTCGTGGAACGCACTCACTGGCCAGAATCCCAGGAACTTTTAGTATACCCTATATAAAGTATAGAAGACCAGATTGTTGCTTTTACGACCTTGTCTGCGTGCGACCTAAACATCACCTTACCGCAACACTTATCCTGATGAACTGGAGCCTGTCGTACTCCGTATTGTAGGCTATGTGATTGCCGTTTAGTTGCTAAAAGACAAG
The DNA here is from genome assembly GCA_910589575.2 of Carcina quercana. Lineage (NCBI taxonomy): Eukaryota > Metazoa > Arthropoda > Insecta > Lepidoptera > Depressariidae > Carcina > Carcina quercana. The sequence continues at coordinate 23,362,268 of OU342426.1, read as the reverse complement.
CAGACATAGGGACATACATAATTTATTCAAATTAAATTCACAGAAAGCACGATAACGTTGAACGACGAGCGAACTCAACCTTACACGACGGGCGCTCTGTCTACTTTTTATTGCGTTTAGTTATAGAATCTCTCTGGTCTTTAGAAAATGAAGCCAATTTACTGCGAGTGCCCTTGTATTTGTTTGAAGTCATAAAACTTGTTAGCTTTGTTCGCTGTATTGCATAATTTGAAGACTGAGGTGCATTTCTCGATATCTTTTGATCAATGAAGCATTGTTGTCTGTGCGAGAATAAGAAATAGTATAATGTTTGTTTTGGCACTTCGAGAAACGGAACTAGATGGTTCCATCAGTTTTATTTAAAACAGTTTTTATTGTTCCATCTTAAAACAATGAACGAAACATCCAGGCAAAGTCGCGTACCAACCGTAGCGGGTACATTAATTTCTCATTACATGTCTAATGTATTTAACTCCCGGCGCAAAAAGAGGGGTGTCATAAGTTGGAGGCCAGTGTCCGTCTGTCTGTGGCACCATAACTCTCGAACGGATGGACCGGTTTGGATGCAGTTTTTTTTACTTACAAGCAAGTTTCTTTGCGGTGGTTCTTACCTATATTTGGTAAAATTCGATTCAACAGTTTGTTGCGTAGAGTTTTTAAAACTTTTTAATCTAATTAAATTGTGAATCTACATAATAATGTGACAAGAGATGATTAAGTTGGTCAGTTGTTTAGTTCTTTCGCTATGTGAATATGTGGTAACGCCCCAGAAAATATTTCAGAGGAATTGAACCAGTCATTAGCGGTGATCCACAGCTAATTAAATCGACTGGAGATGTCTATGGGAAGTACCCCGTAGGCTTTGATTACTTCTCTAAAGATGACGTCAAAATGTGGGACATACACGGCCGTGTCTTTTTATTGCATTAACTTAGATGTTTGACTTTTCCACTGGAGAAGGCTTCAAGGGACTGCAGACCTGAGTGTTGGATATTAATTCAAACTGTATACCTTGACGCGTTCCTGAGAAAACAACACTACCTCTAGAATGTACTCGTAATCTGCTGAAATGATAGACATCCAAACCAAGGGGCATTGATACTCGTATAGTTTGTACGTTTGAAATTGATTTAGTTCGAAACGAAACGAATCTCCTTCCGCAGACGAGCGGTTACTAACTACAGCTCTTGTACCATCTCCTTGAAAATATCAGTGGACAGTGATCAGAGTCGTACTGATAGGTTACATTAATCATCCTCTATCTCATTAGGAATTCGATATAATTTGTATAGTAAAATAAATCTACATTTAATCGAAAAATGCTATATAGTTGAGTCAAAAGGTAAATTGATGTAATGCTTTGCTAAATGTTTCATTAATTTTAATCAAGTATAACAATAACATATAATAACAAATTATAATTGCAACTACGAAAACAATTATGAAAAAATAGAGGTGGAATAAATTCCCCACATCACCACCTCGTTTGTATAAACAGATCTAATGCACATAAACTATCTTTCGTATAACATCGTGCATAAAAAAATATTTTAAGGATATACGCGCCAACGAAATGACGAGAAATTTTGAGAACTCAAGGCAGGATAGGTTCTATAAACTGGATAACAGAGTCGACGTAAGTGTCACCATCGATCTCACAATGAAAGCTATTTACGTGGCCATCATCTTTAACAATGTCATTTATAACTTGTATGTGGAAGTATGGATGTGGTAAATGGTGGCTTGCCTCGGGATATTCATTTTACTTTATACGTGTATCGTCAAACAATAATTATGTTACCAATTAAATTCTTATTTTCTGAACAAACAATAATAAGTACTTTTTGTTCAGCTTCGAAACAGCAACTTGTATTAGGAGAACTTTACCAACTCCTTTTGTCTTAAAAGTGGTTATAAACAACTCGTTTTTCATAAAACTGAAAACAAGTGAAGTATTTGAATGTTCCACCAATACATAACTACACCTACCTATAGTTATCGGAACAAGTTTCCCGCTGGACATGGCGCGGAGCCGCAAGCGCCGATCTCAAGTTGAGTCCAATGATACTTATTTGTCTTCAATATTAATAGCAGTTTCCTGTCCAACAAACTTTCGTTTCAATGCCTGGAGGTATTGCAATATCGCAGCCGCTGCGCTGTCGAGCGAACCTCGCCCGCCCGCCCACGGAATAAATAAGTTTTTTAATCATAGTCATTATTACTTATTTAATAAGAGCAGCTTATTGTTTTCCTGCAAACCCAATGCAAATAAAAAATATTTATTACCGCTCTCGGAACTTACAATATCTCTACTTGTGCTTTATCTCATTCGTATCTCAATGTTAATCTCTTGAACGCACACCGTCTGTTGCAGTTTTATTTCCAATCCGAGCATTTCTCTCCTGGTTTGTTCGGCTCGTTTCTTTTCAAACAGTTCATCTTTGAGTTTGAAGGACGTTTTAATGGACGAGCTCATTTACATCCACTAGCCGGTAACTACTCGTGAATTTATCGGGCGGTCCCTAAAGTTCTCATGCATTTCGTATCCTCTCCTGGAAACAGTAAATCTCTCGGACGGGGCGTATGAAGTCCGGTTGCGAGGCTGAATTGCTTTTTTAGCTTTTCAACTTTGAGCAAAAAAGATGATTTAAATCGTACTAAATTTAACTACTCTCATGGTAATACACTTGTATGTTAAAATCGCTATCGTCGTAGCCGACTCATCATGAGCCAGGAAACGTCCACTGCTGGACATAGGCCTCTGCTACGGTACGGCACATTGACCGGTATTGAACCACTTGCATCCAGCGACTCCCAGCGACCTTAACTAAGTCTTCGGTTTATCTAGTAGCGGACTCAAAGAAGGCGAATAGGCAGGAAAACGAATATGAATGAGTTGTGTGTCTAGCGGGCCGGGTGTCAGTTCAAAAGAGATTTAATTTAATTTTCGGTAGTACTTATATCCGGTAGAATCTCTGAGAACATACGAGTATGATAATATGAGGACGCCCGCAGACCCGAGGTGGTTTTGATGCGCGATAACGTCTCGGAAATTTGAAAAACGACCTTCTCACGTAACTTGGGTCTGGGTGCTACACCACCGATCATTTTATTCCTCCTCGATACATTATTTATTACAGTTGAAACATTTCCATCTACTTTTGTTTTTCCCAAATGTTTTATGGAATGCCTTTTCATATTGTGACGCGTGGTGACAAATGACGGGCTCTCTGCCTGTTCATAATAATACACGATGCGTGATGCTCTTATCTGTATCCTGGCAGCTTTCATTCTTTGGTAATCCATTCATATGAGTGAGTATACGACTTAGCATACCCTAACACCACTAGGTTTTCTTACTTTCTACTTCCTGATTTCTCATATATTCTAGGTACTTAAAATTTTGACAGTTACAGCGCTCTTATACCATCGGATAATACTCTTCGCTTTCATTGATCTTGTTTGATCAGTGCTCTAAGATTCGTTGTCGGCTCAACCAGAGCGCCCAATACACTGCAATCTATTTGTTTGCCTGAATTCCCACCGCTTCAAGCGAAAACTAAACCGTTTGTTTGTAGCTGAAAATTTTAAACGTACTCGTGGTGTGTGCTTGTTAGATATAACTTGAATTGAGACGGTTGTTTGTTTAACAGTTATCAGTTACGTGTAGTGAAAGAGCCTTTGTGTATAGTTTTCTTGTAAACTTGAGCTCTGCGTTCACAGAGCCAAAAAACTAGAACATGACCATATGTGGTAAAATTACACTGAAACATAATCCTATCATACTACTCACAAAAAGGGTCAACAGTATAGGACTGGAGGTTAAATGTATGATATCGAAAAGGATGGTTTATATTTTAATCTAAAGACATTTGAGTTGCATAATTTGACGCCTGGTTTCCATTAATTAGCAACCACGTGTAAAAGACTTTATTACGAAAGTATCATGCGTATAATTATGCAACTTCTCGTTCGCTCAGCGGCATGATAGCACCGAGATACCTGTCTTGCAGTTAGTAACGTCACAAACCTAAGTTCCATTATCACATTCTACCAGACGGATGTGAAGGTGTATTTTTTGCTTCCAGGATGTTAGGATGTTGATGACGAAACTGTTTATTTTGACCCCCAACGTCCGTGCCTTGTTTATGAATCCTTGAAGACATTCTCCTAGAGCGTGACAAGCTATATGCAGGAAACCTTTACGAAATTGCCTGTAGATAAATAGTCATCCAAAGAGTAGTTGAATTTGATACTGTTTAATATACCTCCGGAAATGTAAAAGCTTGATGATGTGATCATAATTGTGATAAATGATGCATCGAAGCGCTGTATTGCTGATAGTCCGAAATGTAATTGGTCTGTCCGTCCGTCCACTCTAATGAATACTCGGTTGATGCGAGGGAGGCAAGTGGAGGGTTTTTGAAATCGGTGCAAGGACGTAATTGCACCAGGAATTCCAATTACAGGCTAGCAGATATATTTTGCGATGGAAATGTTCGGGGAATTCTGTAAAATATTTTCCATTTTCAGTGCAATTTACAATTCTGAAGTTGAAAGGTAAATACGTGTAATAGTGCTTGGGAAAATTTAATGAATTGGTGGTAATTACAGCTTTTGTTATCGGTACTCAAATTGAAGCACATCAGACGCAATTAACTCATCACCATTATCATCAGCCAGGAAACGTCCATTGCTGGACATAGTCCTCCTTCAAATGGTGCGCCACATCGACCGGCTAATTAATTAATTACCCTTATTTTAATATGATTGATATTTATTGATGTACGAGATGAATATAAGTCCGGGGACCATGAGAGCTGGTTACGTGTGGAAAATGAACGTATTATATGAAAAGCTGACAAGCGGATTGTTCTCGTAAATTTTACTTCATCGCGCCCTGGGCGCATTATATTACTAATTCCAAGAGGAGAACGGAAATAACTTTGAACCTTGAGTAATAAATTATGAATACTGACCTTGAAAAATCTGCGTCTTATCTTGGTATCGATTCGTCTTATATTTGGTTAAATTCTTCCTTCTATTTTCCATTGCATTGCAGAAGCTAATAGTGAAATATGGAGCTCATGAAGAATTCGTTTTGTCCTAGCTATTGGTAGATTTCATTCCGGAATTTGCGCAAGGATATTCGTTGATGTCAAAAAAGATTATTTCGTATATGGGACAATACTACGTACTACTACTTCACTACTGTTACTGTTTTGTTTTTTTCATTCACCTAGTAGCATAATTGATGTCAACAAATACTTATTACTAATTTCTTTCGAGACCTGATTTCATTTAATCGCGTAACTAGCTGGGTCGCCCGGATATTAAATAAAGGCAGCCTTGTACTTACAAGTAATTGGCTCTTCATCAAGAGTAACAAAAACTTTTCATTATATTTCTAAGCCATAAACCTGAAAAACTTTCGACCATCTGGAGAAAATGCGCTGGTCTCGCTCAGATCAAGCCGTTCTCGTAGTCAGACTAAACACGATAAAGCTTTAAGCAGGAACTGCCGCTCAAATAAATGCAGTAAACAGGAATACCCGTTAGCTCGGTACAAGCCGGAGTCAAGCGCTTTCCACTCAATTGGTTTGCTCTCAAAGGTTTGCATTTCTGCTTCGATTCATCCATGAGCGGTTTGATTTATAAGCGCTCGTTTTTAGCTTTTGTTGGACCCATTTCCCTGAGGGATTTTAATAATTGTAGCATGGAACATGCTAGCTTTTATACAACAGTTGTCATGTACAAGTACACTTGTGTAAATACTCCGGATTGCAGCACTAACATACATGACGTTCTCGTGGCGAAATTTATTGTAGATCAAGATATGATACTCGTAGCTCGAGATATGTGTATAGGTAGCCTGACATAGAGGCTGATATAATACTCCAGGAAATAATAGTAAAACGTATACTGTACCTCGCTCGAAGAACCGATAACCGGTGGGGAGTAAAGGTTCTCGAGTGGCGACCACGTACCTGGAAACGTCTACCAGGCCATCCCCCTACTAGATGGACCGACGACCTGGTTAGAGTCGCTGGATGCAGGTGGCTCGGGACCGGTCGATGTGGCGTACCATGAGGGAGGCCTATGTCCAGTGGACGTTTCCCGGCTGATGATACCACCATCAACTACATGTGTAGTGTGCGTCATAGTTAATTATTCATAAAAAGGTGGGTGTAACTTTCCGTATACGTAATAAATTTTCATAAAGATTGTCTGAGAGCGTGGCGTCGCGTCGACTTCGCTTGCAAATTTCGGCTGCTTCCATAAAAAGTAGACGGCGCAACGGGGTTCCTGAAATATTCTCTTACGGGTTTAGGGTAATGAAGTGTGATATTTGCCTTGTCCTGATCCCGGAATGTTAGGTACGCTTGTCTGATATAAGATTTATGAAACATTATTTAAACTGTATCTTCTAAAACGCTCATTTTATATAAAACATGTTCATGATATATTTAGACACGTCACTGAAGAACATCAATAAATCCGAGCAAGGAATGGCAACCTTTGGCGCTGGAATTCTCACGAACTTATTCGACAGGCCTGAAAGATCAGCAGGGGATTACAACGAACGATTGTCACTAACCCTTGTATGTTTGCATTCAATACGCTTTGCAACTGGATTGAAGATCCCTGACACCTGCTCTGTGCCTTTGTGACATATATTGTTTCACACATATAGTTCAAACGCTATACCAAGGTTTATCTCCCTCAGGACATATAATTCCCGGAACTAGTGATGGTCTGCCACTGGGTCCATACACTGTAGCAGTAGTCTTCTGTGTCAAGTCTTATATGATTCCCCGCATCGTTGATGAGCTACCATTCGCTCCACATATTGTAGCAATAGTATTCTGGGTCAGACTTTGTATGATTCAATGAACCTTAGGTTATGTAAGAGCAGGTTCTAACACGGTAGCAAGAGTCTTCCAAATACGTTAGGCCCTCTAATTCCCTGGGAGCTTGCAATTGGCAATTAGTTGTAATACTATTTTATCTATAGTTTGTAGATCCTGATAAACTCAACTAATAAAATTTCAATTGAAATAGTGTATTTACACTTACAGCAACGATTTATTCGTCGTCAACCGGGAAACGTCTAATGCTAGACATAGATCTCTTCCATGGTATGCACCATTTACATTGATCTTTACTAGGTCGTCGGTACATCTAGCAGGGGACGGACCGGTACACGTTTCCCGGTACCTGGTCGACGTTAGAGAACTTTTACTCCCCATCGGCTATCCGTTCTTCGAGCGATGTGGCCCTCTCTTACCCACTTCAGCTCACTTACTCGTCGAGCTATGTCGGTGACTAAAGGTTCAGCGGTGATCCTTATGTGAAACCGGAAGGCACAGCTAGTATGTAAAAAGAATATTAAAATTAAAATGTCTGCCTTCGATAAAGTCCACAAACCGTATTCAAAGGAGCTAGTGTGGACACGCCACCGCTGCATTATGCATGCATGCACTCAGTCCTTTATTTACTAACTGACAACCGACTTTTTCGCAGGGCTAGAGACGAGCTTTGGCAACGTAATCTTGATTTAAAAATACTTAAAACTCGCGTATAAACTCAATTTTTTTTCGTTTATACTTGTATAAAACTATTTTTATATGGAAAGAGCTTTTAAATGCGTTTTTTAATTACGCTCCCGACTTTCAACGAAGCTCATTTTATGTAGAAAATAATAACGAGTCTAACGTTGGTTAACTTTCTATTAGAAGATCTCGTAATTACCTTCTAAGACTAAGTACACCGAGAACCTTGAAAGAAAATACTTCTTATTAAGACTTAGCACCTACAAGCAACAAACGGTGCAGTAATTAAATTTATAGGTTGGTTTAATTATGCATTCTTTTCTTTCTCGCATTTCCACAACACATGTTGCCACGATATTTTTTTCCAGACTGATATGATAACCAATGGAACGTATAAGACATACGAGTATCAATAAAACGTTCCATTAGTTTTCAATATTCCTTTGAGAGGAAAAATTTAAACTTAGAACCTGATCTCATTCATCATCGTCATCCGCCGAAAAACGTTGACTGCCGAGACTTAGGTCTCGAGAGACTAGTCTTTGATCCGTTTATGTTATCATTACCAGAAGTATAAGTTCACCGTATATATGGGAACATCCTTTGGCCGCTTTGCCCTAGATTTGCCGTATTACCGAAATGTCAGCGGGATATGCATGCTGGTGGAAACTGCTGTCCACCCTCTGGACTTTGTTGGGCCTTTGATATTTCAACTTCTTTATGCTTTCAGCGAAACATAAAAGTTTTAGTTCCTTATAAGCAACGCTAGCAGCAAATATCTTTATAAAAAAAATCATTTTTAAAAAGGAAGCTCCTGGTCACTTTAAAACACTCCAATTTTGAAACGCGCCAATTCCTCATGAAATACTATTTATGGTCTTCTGTTTATGTATTCAGCCTTGCGCAAGAACAAAGTATTTTTTGTTGGCTATGAGTTTTAATTCAAAAACTTTTCGTTCCATAAGTTTTCTAGTGAACTTGATACCGCGCCTAATAAAAATTTCCCCGTCGCCAATCTAAAACGTGGACTCGTTGGCTAGTCGCAACTCTTGAGCAATTTCTCTTGAAAAGAACCGCTCTTGTATTGTTAATTTTCTTCGAGTCGCTTACAATTCCGTCGTAAAATGGTTGGCTTCATTTTATCGAGTTTTATTGGTTTCGTCGTTCCTTTCTGAACCCATATATATATATATAGTACTAAATGAATATTGCCTTGACGGTAGATTATATTAACTTTTAAAGAAGCGATGCCATGTACGGTGGGGACATGGTCAAACGTCACTGTGTGAGGCTCTCCCCAGTTTGTTTAGGACATTGCAGGAATCACCTGATTGTCTGAACAGTAAAATGATTCCGTGCTTCGTTAGTCATGTTAATCCGTTGTTAACAGTTTCTATCTACGCCAGGTAGTAGCGACATGAGCCATGTCAGAGGACTATGGCGGATAAACAACTCTGATACTAGGGTGCGTGAGATCGGTCATTGATACGGAGTGATTTTTGTCACAGTCCAGGCTCGAGTGTAGAATTCGTTCTGAAATCCACGCCGATGAAGTTAACGGACACCGATTTTACGTGCGTGGCTCCTCATGTAGCCATAGCAACTCCCGTGTAGTCTGACTTTTCATTTCACGCAGCCTTTTGCAGGCGGATTGGTGTTCGCAATGATAGGATGGGTACGTGGAGGTTGACGCATGTTTAATAGAAAGCCCTTGATGCCGTGCACAGAACACATGCAAGGGACGGTTGCGACTAATTTATGGATAATATGTTCCGACGTATTAACACTAAAATGTACCGAAGCCGTCTTTGTCGGTTTAAAATGAAGTCACGATTTTTCGGTAATGTTGGGGAGGAGGGTATTTGTATAAGGCCTTAATGTACACTAAGGCCATGTTCAGACATGTTGGGCAAATATTTGAGTACTGGTGAGGCTTTAGTGTGGGAGGGTCCTGCGAGTGACCCGTGAGGGATCGTGATAATGAGGGGGAGGGGGGTGCGATAGCTCACTGATCATTTGTCTTAATAATCTCTAACAGAAACTTCAATAAAATAAATAAAGCTTACGTAGATGCAATAAACGCTTCTACATTTTAAATAAAAGATAGTAATCGTTTACGATGTGACGTATAGTCTCTTTTATCTCAGATAACCTCATGTATGGTTAGTTTAAATTAATTCAAAGTAAAAACAAACTATACAGGGCGATGTAACATTTGAATGAAACTAGCAGCATAACTCTAATTGCTTGTGCTGAAAATTTCCCAGACGATCCATGATAGAATAGACAACTAGTTATAATAACAGGAGAATGTGACAAACCGATGTGACACATATCAATCATGTTAATTGTATTCTAATTATTCCAATTTATAACATAACTCCCAACTTGTCACTGTTCGATCGTATACTCGTAAACTATATAACTGAACATAAACCCCCAAAGTACGTCATAATTGACCATTCTCGACTAATTAAATGTAGTTAAATTAATAGATAGGACTCCAATATTACAAAATAAGCGTTGGCGATATTTCATTTGAGAAGAGGTCACACCGAGACACATCTAGCGTTACTGAGTGGGATAAGAGCTAATGGAAATAGCACAAGTTTCGACTCTCCGTGGCATCATGTCAAAAATCGTGTTCCCCGAAAACTACAACTTGGGAATCTTCAAAAGAAGAGTAGATAGGCACCTTCTAGACCAACACGTAACATCTTCGACCTCATCGTCACTTACCATCAGGTGAGATTGAGGTCAAGTGTTGGTCTATCTTCACATTTCGCGCCCCTGCCAGGTATCCCAGATACCTTATATTGCCACTGGCTCCACCTTTCAGGAGGACAGTTTTGGGGCGTAGCTCCACAGTCTCGCGGGTTTGTGGGTTGGTAAACCAAAACAGTGGCACCACTGATATTTTCTTCGACTCCCTTCCAAAGTTCCGTAAAAACATAAAAAATATATTACATAAGGGAGGGAAAAAATAATCAAATAATGTAATTTAGTATATTTAGTATATTTAAGTCTCCCTTTAAGTTAGATTAAGTTAGGTTAGTTAGTTAAGTTAGTTCTACATTGACATATATTTATTATTATCTAATCTCTTCAATTTTATTATATAACTTTTTTTTGTGCATGCAGTATCAGCTTGTAATAGGTTACGCACTAGAATTAGATGTAATGTAACTTGTAAATATAATATTAAAGTGTTGTAATTGTTAGCTGATCCAATAAATAAAATAAAATAAAAATATCTTCAATAAAAAAAAAGTGCACTCTAAAAAGAACGAAACTATGTCGCCACTACACGGAATATCTTCCGGAAATCAGTCTCTACGAGATCATGCTACGAGGTATGCTCTTAAGAATCTGAAGCACAACAAGGTACCGGGCGAAGATAGTATCACATCCGAATTCGATCTTGCGAGTGTTACAACGCCTCTTCAACTGTCTGCATGGAACAGAACTGCGGCAATACTCTTATTTAAGAAAGGAGACGAGATGGATTTAAAAAACTACAGACATGGGCTCACTTCTAAGTCAGATCTACAAAACGTTCTAGAGAGTAATACTAAACAGGCTGACGAAGAGACTGGACGACTTCCAGACACCTGAACAGGCGGGTTTTAGAAGGGGCTATAGCACCACGGACACATACATACGCTCCGTCAACTTAAACAAGAAAACTGAAGAGTATAAGAAGCCTCTTTGTATAACGTTTGTGGGCTATGAAAAGTTTTTAAAACCTGGGCAGTCCAGATAGATTACAGATAAAGAACAGAAGAGTCGTCTTTATTCATCAGAAATTGATCTGTGCGTAATGTTGGTAAGTCATAGTTCTAGTACCCACTGGTACCTTTCTAATACCTGTCTAAAAGGGTTTCAACCACAACAATAAATACAAGCTAATAAAGAAATAGTTTAACAGCTCTATATAGTTCAAGCAACAAAACAACAATAAAGTACTCAGTTCAGAATACACATTTTGATTAACAACAAATCTAATAATACACCGGCATGGAAATTATCATTCGGTTGTATTCGGAAATACGATGATTGCCGATGTGCAATATTTATGGCCACATACTGTACTCTGAATCGACTTCTACCGTGTCGGGTGCGCGTACTGCAGTAAAAAAATGGCAAAAAGAACTATAGGTACAGGCAAAGACTTTTAACCTTGCTAGTTATAGACCGGACAAAGCAAACAAAATTTTGACCCTAAAGTTATTACCGATTAGTAATGCCACTCTGTCTAGTGTCACATCACGTAACTCTCACGTACAAGACATTTGACGATCCATTGACTCTTTTTCTATGAAAACTTTCCCAATGCCCCCTCTATAACCTATTACTATGTTTAAATCTCTTTGGGTACAGCCAACGATACTCGTAAGTACGAGTGTTACCGATATGTCCTATGTTTGTGACTGTACAGTGCATTTACATGATGGATTTGGTGGTCTCGTCCTTGTCACAAATTTACGGGGTTAAAGATGAGGTGCAAAAGGTCAGCTTTGCATGTATCTCATTTGGTATTCGCGGATTGGCCCGCGCTTCGTACGCACCAGTCACTCCCAGTGGAAACACCCGGCCTCAAGCTACTTGCAACGTGACGATGTATTTGTAGACTTGTTCTAACATAAACATAGGCCGTGGCGTATCGGGTTTAGAATATGGACCCCACGTCGTCTCTTGAGTGCCCGTAAAAGGCGACTATGGGGATACATTAAGGAAAGGTCCAGCAGTATTTACACTTATCCACCAACGCCTGACTGTATAGGGGAGAGTGTCTATGTCAAATCCTCTCATGGAAACTATTAATTGCTCTATCAGGGAGGTTAATGTCTAGCAGCAGACTTAGGGATCTGATGGAGATGTGGTGATGCGAAATCATCAACATCAGCCGGGAAACGCTCACTGCTGGACATGGACCTCCTCCGCCACATTGGCCGGTCCACAGACACTTGCATCCACTTCTCCTCGCGACCTTATCTAGGTCGTTGGAAAATACATACATTGAACTCCTATTGGCTGCGGAACTGAACGTCTAAATCACATACGGTTTCAGGCGAGACCCGGAAGTATCCCTCGGTACTTAGTTTGGTTGGTAGGGCACTTGTACCTGCTACTACTACCTTGTTACCATCTTCGCCAAACATCGCTATTAACAATGAAAGATAAATAACACTTCTTTGTTCCCTGACTCTTGCTTTCGGAAGCCTCGAGCTGCGCAGGTAAGGCTCGAAGCTTTGGTACCGAAGGCGAGGTCAGTGAAGCTAGCATGAACAAACTAACTTTCAATGCTGTTTTTTCAAATACGGTCACCCACAGCACACACCAAGTTAGGATAGAATTTACTTCAATACTGCAACTAGGAAGCCAAAAACGGACTACGTTCTTTTACAATATGTGCATGGTCCATGTCACGGGATTCGACAAATTACGGGGATTTTTTGAAATCATTTTGCGCGATACGTGCCTTTTTCTGTAGAATGTCTTATAGTCGGCAACTTTCGTGGTGGCATATATTCCAAATCGGTTTAAGTGTCTTTATAATAGCAGTGTGTATACAGTGAGCGTGCTAGCCGTGACCTGGTGTGGAGCGGTCGCCGGCGCCGGTGCCCGCTCCACACCCGTAGACACTCGACTCGACGAAGTTAGCCTCATCTATAATGCATGGTCCCCAAGGGGCGCACGGGGCGACTACGATAGCTCGTTAGACTTTTTACCAACAGTGAATATGCTAACGACTTTCGTACACTATGCTGTGTGCCACTTTTAGGATATAACCTATTTATTCAAAACAGATATTGAACTGACTGGAAAACGGCGCAGTTACCCGATCCGATCCGCATGCATTCCACTTTGTTGTTCTTTTAGTACAACGGTATTCTGATCGCGGGGGACTTCCAGCCACAAAGCACCTTTACACATGTTCTGTATGTCCTGACTGTTTGAATCCTTTATAGTTTCAAGTATGTACTTACTATTTGTAATTAAGGCAACAAAAAGACACGTTCCACGAATTCATGTAGTATGTTTGGATTTATGATACACTACTAATAATAGGTATCCGAACCGACTTCATAAACCACTTAGCAAATTTTGAAATAATGTAATTGTTTATGCTAAAAATTTGACTGTTTGCGTTTTATAAACTCATAAGTGGAGTCTTTAGAAACTTCCCAATGAAACAGTCGATGGGCATGGCCAGGCTAATGACAAAACATTTTATGCAGTTAGCTTACAAAACAGCAAAATAATTGGACTATTTATAGATGTAACATGTGCATCTTGTTCGTTGCTTATCAGTCTTGACGCATAGATCGCCACGTCGGACTTAGTACAGGGAGATTTATCATTGACCCCACGCCAGCAGTGATGTGTTGGTGCGTGGGTAGATGCTGCCCATCTCCTGAACATTATTGGTCGCCTTTGCCCACACTCGCGGGATGTTATGCTACCCTTACGACATGAATATTTATATTTAGAGCAATAATTCATTTGTCGTAAATATACACTATGTCATTAGCCTGGCAATGTGCATTAACTTAAAAATGAAAAGGGTTTCTATTGACATACACGTACAATCGATAAACGCAACCCCTCTAAATGTATCTCGTTCATATATAACGAGGATCGACGTCAGGCCAGACTGGAGGTCAGACACGACTGGTCAGACATAATGGACGTATTAGCCGAACCACGACTGTTGTTGTACTGTTGTAACTATCTCCTGTACGCTGTAGGCATATTGATCCCGCAGACATTGTTGTCGGGTCGTTCTAGTCGACCTCTTAGTTTAGGAAATTGTTAACCGCAGCCCGACTTGTTGAATGCGCTGCGGGGAATAATTCCACTATACTCGTAACAGAGGGTTGACGGGAATTCGCTCATAATGCTTCCATTGCATAATCTTTGAAAATATAAATGGCTGGCTTTGATAAGTAAATATCTAAAGTAGGACCTCGGCGATTAGTGTCGTGAAATGAATACCAGCCTGCGTCAGTCCACTGCTGGACAAATACTTCTCCCAAAGTGCAAATGAATATAATTAGCGTACAACTGTGAGGCTATGTGAACTTGGCACCCGACCTTGAAAAAATTTAAATTTTTTTGCGCTATTCGATAGATTTACGTTTGTAGTTGTTTGTAGTGAAACTATTTTCGTTTGTAGTTAAACCAAAAAAAAGTTATGACGAGTCAAAAAAAAGCTGGCACCCGACTTTGAAAAAATTAACTTTTTTTTGTGGTTATCGGTAGATATAGGTTTGTAGAGGTTTGTAGTGAAACTATTTTCGTTTGTAGTTAAACCAAAAAAAAGTTATGACGAGTTAAAAAAAATTCTCTCAAACTTTAAAAAATTAACTTTTTTTCGTGATTTTCGATAGATATAGGGCAGTAGAGGTTTGTAGTGAAACTATTTTCGTTTGTAGTTAAACCAAAAAAAAGTTATGACGAGTTAAAAAAATTCTCTCAAACTTTAAAAAATTAACTTTTTTTGTGATTTTCGATAGATATAGGGTAGTAGAGGTTGGTAGTGAAACTTTTGCGCTACTACAAACAAATACGAGTAACTACAAACGAAATCCAATCTACTACAAACGATTTTGAGATACTACAAACGAATACGAGTTACTACAAACGAAATCCAATCTACTACAAACGATTTTTAGCTACTACAAACGAATACGAGTTACTACAAACGAAATCCAATCTACTACAAACGATTTTAACCTACTACAAACGAATTCGAGTAACTACAAACGAAATCCCATCTACTACAAACGATTTTGACCTACTACAAACGAATTCGAGTAACTACAAACGAAATCCAATCTACTACAAACGATTTTGACCTATTACAAACGAATTGGAGTAACTACAAACGAAATCCAATCTACTACAAACGATTTTTAGCTACTACAAACGAATACGAGATACTACAAACGAAATCCAATGTACTACAAACGATTTTTAGCTACTACAAACGAATACGAGTTACTACAAACGAAATCCAATCTACTACAAACGATTTTTAGCTACTACAAACGAATTCGAGTTACTACAAACGAAATCCAATCTACTACAAACGATTTTTAGCTACTACAAACGAATACGAGTTACTACAAACGAAATCCAATCTACTACAAACGATTTTTAGCTACTACAAACGAATTCGAGTAACTACAAACGAAATCCAACCTACTACAATCGATTTTTAGCTACTACAAACGAATCTAGTAGAGAGTTTTAGTAGAGAGAATTTTTTTTAACTCGTCATAACTTTTTTTTTGTTTAACTACAAACGAAAATAGTTTCACTACAAACCTCTACAAACCTATATCTACCGATAACCACAAAAAAAAGTTAATTTTTTCAGAAAAAAAATAATTAAAACGAAAAAATTAATTATTTTTTTTTCTGAAAAAATTAACTTTTTTTTGTGGTTATCGGTAGATATAGGTTTGTAGAGGTTTGTAGTGAAACTATTTTCGTTTGTAGTTAAACCAAAAAAAAGTTATGACGAGTTAAAAAAAATTCTCTCAAACTTTAAAAAATTAACTTTTTTTCGTGATTTTCGATAGATATAGGGCAGTAGAGGTTTGTAGTGAAACTATTTTCGTTTGTAGTTAAACCAAAAAAAGTTATGACGAGTTAAAAAAATTCTCTCAAACTTTAAAAAATTAACTTTTTTCGTGATTTTCGATAGATATAGGGCAGTAGAGGTTGGTAGTGAAACTTTTGCGTTACTACAAACGAATACGAGTATTTATAGTTACTCGAATTCGTTTGTAGTAGGTCAAAATCGTTTGTAGTAGATGGGATTTCGTTTGTAGTTACTCGAATTCGTTTGTAGTAGGTTAAAATCGTTTGTAGTAGATTGGATTTCGTTTGTAGTAACTCGTATTCGTTTGTAGTAGCTAAAAATCGTTTGTAGTAGATTGGATTTCGTTTGTAGTAACTCGTATTCGTTTGTAGTAGCTAAAAATCGTTTGTAGTAGATTGGATTACGTTTGTAGTAACTCGAATTCCTTTGTAGTAGCTAAAAATCGTTTGTAGTAGATTGGATTTCGTTTGTAGTAACTCGTATTCGTTTGTAGTAGCTAAAAATCGTTTGTAGTACATTGGATTTCGTTTGTAGTATCTCGTATTCGTTTGTAGTAGCTAAAAATCGTTTGTAGTAGATTGGATTTCGTTTGTAGTAACTCGTATTCGTTTGTAGTAGCTAAAAATCGTTTGTAGTACATTGGATTTCGTTTGTAGTATCTCGTATTCGTTTGTAGTAGCTAAAAATCGTTTGTAGTAGATTGGATTTCGTTTGTAGTTACTCCAATTCGTTTGTAATAGGTCAAAATCGTTTGTAGTAGATTGGATTTCGTTTGTAGTTACTCGAATTCGTTTGTAGTAGGTCAAAATCGTTTGTAGTAGATTGGATTTCGTTTGTAGTAACTCGAATTCGTTTGTAGTACCTAAAAATCGTTTGTAGTAGATTGGATTTCGTTTGTAGTTACTGGAATTCGTTTGTAGTACCTAAAAATCGTTTGTAGTAGATTGGATTTCGTTTGTAGTTACTCGAATTCGTTTGTAGTAACTAAAAAACGTTTGTAGTAGATTGGATTTCGTTTGTAGTAACTCGTATTCGTATGTAGTAGCTAAAAATCGTTTGTAGTAGATTGGATTTCGTTTGTAGTAGATTGGATTTCGTTTGTAGTTACTCCAATTCGTTTGTAGTAGCTAAAAATCGTTTGTAGTAGATTGGATTTCGTTTGTAGTAACTCGAATTCGTTTGTAGTAGCTAAAAATCGTTTGTATTAGATTGGATTTCGTTTGTAGTAACTCGTATTCGTTTGTAGTAGCTAAAAATCATTTGTAGTAGATTGGATTTCGTTTGTAGTTACTCCAATTCGTTTGTAGTAGCTAAAAATCGTTTGTAGTAGATTGGATTTCGTTTGTAGTAACTCGAATTCGTTTGTAGTAGGTCAAAATCGTTTGTAGTAGATTGGATTTCGTTTGTAGTTACTCGAATTCGTTTGTAGTAGCTAAAAATCGTTTGTAGTAGATTGGATTTCGTTTGTAGTAACTCGAATTCGTTTGTAGTAGCTAAAAATCGTTTGTAGTAGATTGGATTTCGTTTGTAGTTACTCGAATTCGTTTGTAGTAGGTCAAAATTGTTTGTAGTAGATTGGATTTCGTTTGTAGTAACTCGAATTCGTTTGTAG
Source organism: Carcina quercana (assembly GCA_910589575.2). Classification (NCBI taxonomy): domain Eukaryota; kingdom Metazoa; phylum Arthropoda; class Insecta; order Lepidoptera; family Depressariidae; genus Carcina; species Carcina quercana. The sequence continues at coordinate 23,344,489 of OU342426.1, read as the reverse complement.
TAGGTCAAAATCGTTTGTAGTAGATTGGATTTCGTTTGTAGTTACTCGAATTCGTTTGTAGTAGCTAAAAATCGTTTGTAGTAGATTGGATTTCGTTTGTAGTAACTCGTATTCGTTTGTAGTAACGCAAAAGTTTCACTACCAACCTCTACTGCCCTATATCTATCGAAAATCACGAAAAAAGTTAATTTTTCAAAGTTTGAGAGAATTTTTTTTAACTCGTCATAACTTTTTTTTGGTTTAACTACAAACGAAAATAGTTTCACTACAAACCTCTACAAACCTATATCTACCGAACAAAAAAAAGTTAATTTTTTCAGAAAAAAAATAATTAATTTTTTCGTTTTAATTATTTTTTTTCTGAAAAAATTAACTTTTTTTTGTGGTTATCGGTAGATATAGGTTTGTAGAGGTTTGTAGTGAAACTATTTTCGTTTGTAGTTAAACAAAAAAAAAGTTATGACGAGTTAAAAAAAATTCTCTCTACTAAAACTCTCTACTAGATTCGTTTGTAGTAGCTAAAAATCGTTTGTAGTAGGTTGGATTTCGTTTGTAGTTACTCGAATTCGTTTGTAGTAGCTAAAAATCGTTTGTAGTAGATTGGATTTCGTTTGTAGTAACTCGAATTCGTTTGTAGTAGCTAAAAATCGTTTGTAGTAGATTGGATTTCGTTTGTAGTAACTCGTATTCGTTTGTAGTAGCTAAAAATCGTTTGTAGTACATTGGATTTCGTTTGTAGTATCTCGTATTTGTTTGTAGTAGCTAAAAATCGTTTGTAGTAGATTGGATTTCGTTTGTAGTTACTCCAATTCGTTTGTAATAGGTCAAAATCGTTTGTAGTAGATTGGATTTCGTTTGTAGTTACTCGAATTCGTTTGTAGTAGGTCAAAATCGTTTGTAGTAGATGGGATTTCGTTTGTAGTTACTCGAATTCGTTTTTAGTAGGTTAAAATCGTTTGTAGTAGATTGGATTTCGTTTGTAGTAACTCGTATTCGTTTGTAGTAGCTAAAAATCGTTTGTAGTAGATTGGATTTCGTTTGTAGTAACTCGTATTCGTTTGTAGTATCTCAAAATCGTTTGTAGTAGATTGGATTTCGTTTGTAGTTACTCGTATTCGTTTGTAGTAGCGCAAAAGTTTCACTACCAACCTCTACTACCCTATATCTATCGAAAATCACAAAAAAAGTTAATTTTTTAAAGTTTGAGAGAATTTTTTTAACTCGTCATAACTTTTTTTTGGTTTAACTACAAACGAAAATAGTTTCACTACAAACCTCTACTGCCCTATATCTATCGAAAATCACGAAAAAAAGTTAATTTTTTAAAGTTTGAGAGAATTTTTTTTAACTCGTCATAACTTTTTTTTGGTTTAACTACAAACGAAAATAGTTTCACTACAAACCTCTACAAACCTATATCTACCGATAACCACAAAAAAAGTTAATTTTTTCAAAGTCGGGTGCCAGCTTTTTTTTGACTCGTCATAACTTTTTTTTGGTTTAACTACAAACGAAAATAGTTTCACTACAAACAACTACAAACGTAAATCTATCGAATAGCGCAAAAAAAATTAAATTTTTTCAAGGTCGGGTGCCAAGTTCACATAGCCCAACTGTGATGTTAGCTACAATAGCCGTTACGCAGGGAATATTCCCTAGATGGTGTTTTGAACAATAACAACAAGAACTTTTAAGTTTCCATATCGTTCAGGACGAAAGCATTGGTTTTGTGTTACACGCGAGGGCAGACTCCTCGCCGAACACCTATAAATGCGGTTGTGCAAGTGAGGTCTCATCAATACCTCGACATTGTGAGGTTTCCTCAGTATGAATTGCGCTGCATTTTCTGATCCAATTTCGTTAAATCCATAAACATTTAAGTGCATGGAGACGCAATGGTTTATTCATATCATCTGCATGTCTGTGATGTTAGAAACTATGATAACCCATTTCTCCCACACCACAAACAACAGAAGGCGAAACAATTAACCCAAATAATTCAATTTTCTTTCGTGTTCCTCAGGAAGCGTGAAATACTCATTCTTTACATTCTTAAATATCTTCCCTACTTCGTTATCGTGTTATGTTGTTGAAGAGCATCGACTTTTGTCTCGTTTTTCGATGACATCCCTGTCGCACCACATGCGCTGCCGCACGTTTTGTGTCGTGAATTGAATCAAACCCGGTGGTGTGGAGGCACACTACCGTACGACACCACTCGCCTCCGCAACATATATATAAATAAAACGTGGAATAGTATTCACAATTCAAATTGCCTGAGCTCAGTATAGCTTATTGATACACAACACAAAGGCGGGCGATCAGAAGTTATTCAATTTGGTGATTTAGGTCGCGCTTCGTGTCGGACGACCGCCCCGGGGCCGGACTCCGCTTTTAAATATTGTATTATCATTTTGGAAGTTTCCAGATAGCTGTATCAATTCTATCTACGAGTATATTAAACGAATTGCCCTGAATATTTTATTACAACTCGAGAGAATCGCGACTAAAAGCATCTCTATTTAGCTCATAAATAAAATTAAGTATGTTCTGTGTAAGAGTTCCTTCGTTTGTGGTTCTAATAAGGACGCTAGACATGTTCTGCTCCGCCGAATAATATTTATTTTACCATGACGTCTGTGCAATCAATGTAGAAGCTTTCCAGGAGTTCATTCCATTTACGATGTATTCTAGAGATATGGTTTTTAACGATGCGTTGCTTAGTTCACATCGTGTACCAAAGTTGCAAACACACACACATACAAACACATGGTCGCTAACTTCGCGATGTAAAAGCGAGATATTCACGGAGCGTTCCCGAGCGTCCTCTTATGCAAGCGTCTATCTGGAGTAGAGTGGGCGACAGAGCCGGCTACAGTATCGCATTGCACAGAGAAAGAGCTCGTTACGTAATGAAATTGTCACCTCTTTGACGTCACATGCTGTGGTTGTGCCAGTGGTCCGGCGGGAACGCATAAAGGAGCTCTTCGGTAAGATTTGCATCGCCACTGGCCGCCTCAGACTTCAGCTTAGTGACAAAAACAGAGATAGCTTTTAGTTATCAGTTCTCTTTTCAAATGAATGGAATTGAAGTAGAATACACGACAATGCACAAATAATATATAAGGATGCAGATTGAAGAAGAGTAGAAGTATCATCGCTACATGAAACTGACGGGGCTATGTGTATTGCAGCGTTACAATATACGTATGTATATTCAAACAAGCTTTTGCCGATGAACACTGACTTGCAAGAACGCCACAATAAATGTCGATTCTGCATCACAAAGCCTTACAAAATGGTGAATACAATATAAAACGTAATAGCGACCTAAAGGAAGCTTTCAAAATTTTTCTCGTCTTTGAATGAATAATAATGATAATAAGGAATAGCTTTGACCGGAGTTGCGCTCGAGCTCAAGGAAATAGTATTCCGAGGAAAGTTAAGTAAATGACTCGCAATTAGATTTGAGTGACGAAGGTTCATCATTGAAGTATCAAGACGAAATACAATAGACGGTAGACTTACGTTTACCCAATCTAAGTAGCTTTTGTTCGAATGAAAGTATATCTCAGCACACTACGATTTTAGTACGCTAATGGCTGAGCACAAGCCCTAAGACATGTACGAGTATCTAGTTCAAGACTTTTCCCTGACCGGCCCAGGCCTTTATTTGTATTTTTTTTTCATTATATCCCTTTATAGCCAGAATTATACATAATGCTAATTTAATGTTCTTCTAAAGCCTAAGTCTAATTTGGAATTGAAGGGTTTGGTGAAAGGGGAGCGAATGAGAGCGGAAAGCTTCTAAACATAAACCGTCTCCGTCTCGGTGCCGTCAATGATGTCACTTCGGCTCGCTCAATGTTTGAAACTGCGAATCATAGTGAATGTAGCGGGTGGTAGCGGGTGGTAGCGGGTGGTAGCGGGTGGTAGCGGGTGGTAGCGGGTGGTAGCGGGTGGTAGCGGGTGCAGTTTGCTGATCGGGGACTTTCATTAGTTAAAAGCTTTATTGTGCAGCTCATAATTTATTCTGTGGTGAGTTGACCTAGTTGTGTTTGTTCTGCGCTACGATTGCTTAAATTACGTTGTGGTGTCTCTCTGCGGACCAGGCGATTGTGGCTCGCTGTTTGGATAATGCTGTGCATAATTACTGGCTATGTAACGCCAGCGCCGACGGCTTTGACCGCACCGTGCCGCTTTGTGCATTACAAACTGTCCTGGCTTCCCTTTGACGACGTTAACAAGGATACAAGGAATCGGTATATATTGACAAAGCCTTATATATATCAAGTAAGGATAATTGCGATTAAAAATGTTATTAGTAGATATCCATATTTGTATTTTTCCTAAAACAAATTTTAACAAATAACAACGACATAACTGGCCGCTAATAAAAATAGCAGGAACTTTGTTAAACTTCTACCGATACATTGGTTTATTTCTGTGATTCAACGAGTGTGTCTGTCATTTTCTTCCCTTTCGTCTCTGGCAAAAAATAACATGACGCTACGGCAAGTAGAGGTATCACCGCGAATATAGTCGGGGGCAGCCACATGGCTTCTGTTTTGAGTCCCGCGATGAAGGGGGCCACCGCCGAGCCGACCCTGGAGGCTGTGGACGACGCGCCCATCGCCATGTTGCGCGTCACAGTGGGGAACAGCTCTGACGTGAATATGTAGCTACAAACAAGATCACAATTGTTTTCAAGCGTATTAAAGGCTGCATAGGATTATCTTTAAAGCGTGCGCATCCAGAAGCCTCAAGCTAATGAGGCGTGAAGTTTGAATGTTAGTTACATTCATACAAAATTGATATTTGAATAATAGTGAGTTGTCAGATAAACAGTTATACTAGTAGCGCATAACACGCGGAACTGTCGATACCCGGTGAGGTCATTGTCAAATGTCACTTTGTGGAGACTTTTCCCATTTTCGTTAGGACAATCGAGCTGAATTGCCTGATTACCTTCGAAGGAAGAGGATTCCGTGCTTTTGAATTTACGTTAAGTTGTAGATCCCTGTTTTAGTCTTAGACAGCAGTTAGCAGCTGCCAGGTTAGAGGCATCCGGGCGTCTTAATGAAGTTAACAAATCCTAACAAATATGTTCAAGTTTCCCCTGTGTGTTGTATGGTCAGATGTCAGTCGCTTCCGTATAAACCAGTACCTACGCCAATACCTTGGGTTTACGTAGTCTAGCCCGACTGAGAAACGGGATAAGTCTAGAAGAATAATGATAAGTGCCAGGATTAATTGAAAATAAATATTGTATAGGACGCTACTAGACGCTATATGCACTAAACAAAATATCATCTGAAGACTGCGAAAAATAAGCTATAAATACTTACATTGTGGTGAAAGCTCCGGAAAGGCAGGTGACACCAATCGCTCCCGCAACCACTTTGAAGTAGAATAAATTCTCCGGCAGAGCTAGCAGTCCGTTTGTGACGCTACTCACAAGTAGGAAGCCGATAGTCGTGTTGCGACGTCCGAACCGCCTGAACAGATATCCGCTGAATATTATGCTAATCAGCTGAAAACAATACATTTGCCTGAGATACTCGTTCAAAGATATTCTATCTATGGAAATGAATTACACCCACCATCAAGACCCCTGCGAAGGTCATAGTTATGAACACATTGGAACTGGTTTGTCCCATGTACTGGCTGCAGCCGTAGAACGCCAAACCTATGTAAAACCAGGCGGCGCAGGAGCATATGTTCTTTGTTCGCAGTGGCGCTTGTAGTAAATCTATGTATGTAGCCGGTTGCTCTTGTTTCTCTTCCTTTACGTTCGCTTCTTGAGCTATGACTTTCGCTGTTTCTAACATGTAATCTGTTGGCATCCCGTTGCTAGAAAATTAAGAGTCGTTATTAAATTTTGTTACGTGTCTGAGTGTAAATTTTAATATTTAGTCAAGATGACTTACAATTTAGCCGCTTTCTCCATTACAACACTAGCCTCTTCCAATCTTCCCATTGAAATAAGCCACCGCGGCGATTCCGGCAATATAAAGAAATAAAACAAATAGACTACAGTTGGAGCTGCCACTCCAACACTGAACATGTCCCAGCTCCGCAGGAAGTACGCTATCCCAGGCGTAACTATCTGAGCCACAGCAAAGTTTACGTGAAAGGCACACGAGAAGTATTCTCTGTAAGACGGTCCTATGATCTCTGTGAGCATGACGAAGGTGGTCATAGTGTTGCCCGCCGTTGCTACCCCGAGCAAGAAGCGGATGCACGTGAAAACCCAGTAGTCGCTGCAGAACGCTGTGCCGAAGCTGGTGGCCAGTTGGATCGTACTAGATATTATTATCGCTGGACGGCGGCCATGCCTGAAACCAATAGCCGCATTGAACTAAATAGTGCAAGGGGTGTTTGCTGAATGTAATGAACGAACGTTTTTACCTGTCAGCTACAAATCCGAAGATCATGCTGCCAACTAGAATACCGAGCATGTTGGCCGTTTGCACCAAGTCGGCCAGCCACGCTCGGTCGCAAACCAGACCCCACTCTGATATAATAGTGTTGTCGAACTGACTGTAGTACTCGTACTTCAAACAGTCCATGTAGCACGTGTAGTTCTCGATCACTTGGGTCGAGTTCATTTCGATACATCTGAACGTTGTCTTCGGCGCTAAGAAAACGATTCCTAGCGACATGGTGTAGCCGGTGAATTTGACCGGCAATATCAGTATCACGTAGATGAATATGTGCCATTTTCCGAATCCTCCAATTTTCTCCGTCAATTTGTCTTCTACTTGAAGAACTGGTACCGTTCCGATCTTCTCGGTCATCGCATCAATATAAAATAAAAAATTTCGGAAAACAACATACAGCCTTACTCACGCGACGTATATTATGTAACTGGTATTGTCATTACTTTCACAGAGATAATATCAACTATCAAATATAATAAAAGAAGACGTAATAAAATTATTGTCAGAGATTAGTTTTGCTTCCCATTAACGTTTGTAGATAATGCTCCGCGTCTGCAGTTGTTTGTACTAATGGATTGTGACATGGTTGTTTTCAGAGCATCCTCGGGGAGTTCAACCGCGAGCAGGATGCCTTCATCAAGGGGCAGGACTCGCGCGGGGGCGGCGCCGCCGTGGTCCCCTGGCTGGGGGCCCCCAACGAGGCCGCACTCAAGGAGGAGTGCCTCTCGCTGTCGACTGTTAGTATCAAACCCACTATTGAGCATGTGTGTTTCGGGGTCATATATACAATGTTACATAGCTGGTACGGCTACCGACATCTCATCCAGCGGATTGTCCTCATAATCATCAGCCAGGAAACGTCCACTGCTGGACATAGGCCTCCTCCACGGTATGACGCATAGACCGGTCTCTAGACCTTTGCTATGTGGTCGGTGCATCTATCTGTTGGGGTCATTGAGCATTGCATTCAGATCTGCCAAGGATTCTGTCGTTATGACGTCGATTGTCCTATCATAAATTTCTGCTTTGAAGAACACTTGACAAAGAAAGAACGATTGAAAAACTCGCCGATTATATACCTCTATATAATACGAGCTCCTTATCGCAATGTTCTTACAACTAAGTCTGTCCTTGTTACTGTCCCTCACTTACTCGTTAACTTATTTCCTGGTAAGAGTTTTCTATTGTGAGGAAAGAGTAAAGTTACAAAGCTAAGGTGCAAAAGTCGCACCTTCTACAATTTATAGAAAACTCTTCTAGCGGAGGTACGAGGGGCATACCGAAAAGATCGGTAATCGAGTACTTTCGATTTAATTAGATTAAAAACTCTTTTTGATGAATAAACACTGGTTAGTTGAAAATCGAATACAATTGACAGAATTAAAAAAAAAATTTTTTTTAAAGAACAATATCAGTTTGAAATTGATAGGTCGATAAAAAAATGGAGCTTACAAGAGAAAGTTTCCGTGCCATAATTTTTTACAACTTTCGACGAGGATTATCTCAGGGACAATGTCTCGCTGAGCTTATATCTATATTCAAGAGTGAAGCGCCTAGCCAGACGACAATATATCGCTGGTATTCTGAATTCCGGCGTGGACGTGCTTCTCTTGGCACCGTACCTTCCACAGGCCGGCCAAAAACAGCGGTTACACCAGAAAATGTCGCTGTTGTGCGCCGAATGATACAGGATGACCGACATATTACATATGAGCAGATTCGGGCTACTTTAGGGATAGGTATGACTGCGATACAAAACTGTTTTACATGGTGAACTGGGAGTGAGAAAGCTAGTTTCCCGCTGGGTGCCCCATAATTTGTCCGAAGAGCAAAAGGCGGCTCGTGTCAATTGGTGCCGGTCTACTCTGCAACGCTTCAACGGAGGAAAGTCAAAAGCAGTTTATAACATTGTCTCTGGTGATGAATCATGGATCTATTCATATGAGCCAGAAAGAAAGCATCAGTCGGCTGTCTGGGTCTTCGCAGGTGAGATCAAGCCAACAAAAGTTGTCCGCTCTCGCAGCGTATCGAAGAAAATGGTCGCTTCGTTTGTCGCGAAAACAGGACATGTAGTCACAGTTCCCTTAGAGGAACGGAGAACGGTTACCGCTGATTGGTATACAACGGTTTGTTTGCCACAGATGATATCCGAACTCCGTAGAGGTAACCCGAAACGACGCATAATCCTCCATCACGATAATGCGAGCTCTCACACCGCTCAGAAAACAAGCGAGTTTTTGAAGCAGGAAAACGTTGAATTAATGGATCATCCTCCATACAGCCCTGATCTGAGTCCCAATGATTACTTTACATTCCCTAGAATCAAAGATTTATTGCGTGGTCAGCGGTTTCAAGGTCCAGAAGAAGCAGTGGAAGCATACAAATCGACGATTTTGACCATGTCAACTTCGGACTGGAATTGCTGCTATAATAATTGGTTCGAACGAATGCAAAAGTGCATTAACTGCAACGGAGAATACTTCGAAAAGCAATAAAAATAAATTTAGTTATTTCCTGTATGTATTGTTTTATATTCCCGATCATTTCGGTATGCCCCTCGTACTCTGTGAATTTTTGCTTGTATTTTTGTACTGTTCGTGTCCCCGGATAAAAGAAACTTTATTGCACTGATGTTATTGGTCTCCGGGATCGATGGACGTACTTTTGTTCGTTCAATATTTAATCGTTGTCAACATACATTATACTGATAAAGGTAAGATTAGGAAAATTATTGCATATGCTATTGCCACAGTTTTTGCAACTATGGACGGAATATTTCGTGTATGTTGAAGTAATGAGAATGTCAATTGTTTTACCAGGACCGACGGAACTTCGTGCGCGCCCCTCCCGCCGGCGTCGAGTTCGACTTCGACTATGACAAGATGTACCCAGTGGCCGTGGCCATCATGGGCGAAGACCCTAACCTCGAGAAGATGCGCTTCGATCTCGTACCCAAAGTGTGAGTGTTGCTTACTATTTGCTATACTCATCATCACGTTCCATTCCTTGAAGTGCTCATAATAAATGAAGAAGCGTAACGTTTAGTGCGTAGCGATGTATATATATTATGATATAAATATCAGTGGTACCCAGTTGTACTTCATGTTGGCCGATTTGACGCCTTTTGAACTTTGTTCTTTATGCTTCGCGATGTCTTTTCACTAATATTATTAATGCGATACTTTGTCTGTTTGGATGCTTGTGGTAGAACATTTCACAAAAACGTCATGCATCTGTAATAAAGGAATAACAACTTCTTTTCTGTCTCGTTTCTGCTGTTTTGGTATATATACTCTAAAAGGCGACTAAGGGATTATTTCAGAAGATCCGCCTCCGAGCGTGGTGATCATGGAAAATCGTTTCAATATGAACGATGGGTTAGCCCTTGGCCTTCATCTCACCTGATGGTAAGTGACGATAAGGCCGTTAAACGGTAAGCGTGCGCACTCAACCTAATGAGGAGCTGGCTATGCTACTTTTCATACAAAATCACTACAGTGCTATTAACTCTGCTGTTTGGCAGCAGGTTTGGTGGTAGCTATTCAGGCGAACACAGAAAATGCCCTATCACCAACCAAGACGAGTACTGTTAGTTTACGCGCTGGTAATCGAACCAGGCACCTCGGGATTGTGCTAAAGCGTCTTGGAGATCCTGTTGGACTTGTAGATCTATGTGGGAGGCCCATGTTTAGCAGTGGACCTACTGCTGACAACGATAATGAAACGATGCGATAAATGACGTGACATACCTAGTGCTACAATTCAGTTTATATTTGTAAGTGCGCTGCGAGTATGTCATTTTCTTTCTAGTCTTTAGAAGAGTCTTCTAGATAAATTGCGATACAATCAATGTACATATATATATACACTTGTTTAATTCGCTTGTAAAACGATAGTGTTATATAAAACTGCTGCATTAGACTACATAAATTAGTATATCTTATTTACACTAAGCTTCATGCCACATCGTCGCCTCAAGACGCTGATTATTTGAATCTGAATGTAAACTTGGAAATACATTCCTGAAAAGTTTGATATCCTACTTCAATTTATTTGCTCTTGTTTTGCGGATGAGATGGCACGTTTGAAGCGATAATCCTGATCTATATCACCGTCCATATACATAGCCAGACTGCTAAAGCCCGATCAGTTCAATTGAACATTTCTATCGATTCTAGCTCCTAATATAATGACTTGTTCACTGCCACAATACAGTGGAGGTAGCACCTACTTGTATTAATTTTCACGCGTAATACAATGAAACCTCACGTTAGCACACCCTCGCAAGATTAATCAAATTTGTTAGCACCGAGTACCGATCGAGCTTGCCACCAATATCTTGTTCCTTCTTCCAACAATGTATTGTTTAATTTCTCCTTTTTCGTTATTAATTGCACTTTTATTAATAGTTAATTAATCTTCCTTTAAATAACGTTTTCATGGTTTTAGTTTTCATCCTTTTGTGTTGGATAAAACTCGATTGTTTGTGACGGTTTTGTACATTATAGGACACCCCTTCGCTCTGTAGCGTACATCTCAGGCACACAATCGACAACTCGAAGATACTCGTAGTATTCACAAATATACATAATGCATGTTCTCTTTGTCGGTCGACCGGGTGCGATGTTATTTTAGATATCTGAATAAGAGTGGTATTCCTATTGGAAGATATTTCTAGTGTTTTGTCTGCTTTTAAAACACTGTTTATTTACATGTGGAAGAGCATCCATTTGTACACTGTCCGGGCATTACTTCAGCACAGAGAATATGTTTGTAGAGGAATGTGAGAAAAATGTGCACGTCCCTGTACACTTACTAAAGAAAACATCTTTTCATATCTCATCCTAGGCAACAATGGTTCTGTGAAGCTTGGTGGCTAGGATCCACGTGGGTGATGAAATCCCTGCTTTTATGCTGAGCGGATAAGGTTGCAAATATAGTACAGTGCTATTTTTAAATGTATTCATATATTTATTTATACGTCGACATATTTGCTCTGTGAGTGTCAGTATAGCAGCTAAGGTTGTTGCTCGCTTGGCGTTACCCGAAATACAGACGGCAACTGCGGACGTTACCATCATCACCCATTTTTTTGTGCTTCGGGAAAAGACGCCGACCGGGTTATGGTGGATTCTTACCAGCTAAAACCACTCCGGTATCCGTCTCTCGCCTCTGGTTGCGGAGTCACGGGAACTGACCACTCTTCCGCAACTCGGCAAGCAGCGGTACATCAAATTAAGGATAATAAGTGACATCTTCAAACTGTTACGGCTCGCGTTACAACCTGCGCGTGGTTTGCGAATGATTACACCAGTTTTTACTGCCGTGTCTCATATGCTTTACGACAAACGGTCGTAGATTTTTAACATGATCCTTTTAAATAGTTCGTAAAATAAACTAGTTCGAAATATATAGCATATGCTTTAAACAATAGTATAGCGAAATTAATGCTAACTTCTAAACAAATAAACATTTTAATGGTTGATAGTACTCGTATATAACGGCTTTTATTAATTTTTACTTTTGTTGTTGTTTACGCCTGGCTAACTATCATCACAGCCACTTTTATGCTAATGAGAAATAACAATGATTCCGCCATCGACGTTCAAGTACCGATCCAACAGACAAACAGCGCACTATACGTTTGCTTCTAACTTTATCATGTGTACAGCCAGGGAGTGGAACGCACTGCCGGTGTCTATATTCCCACAAAGCTACAATCTATGTGTCTCTAAGTCGGGAGTGAACAGGCACCATCGTAGAATATATCAGAACAGAATACTTTATTACACTGTAAAGGCAATACTTTATTATCGTCGCTTCACATCTGATGAAATCATGTCCAGGTTCTGTTCTCGACGCATATGTATATTTAATGTATGTTCTTTAATGATGTATTTTATCTGATATAATCTGGACTGGGAAAATTGCATTTGTATCTTTTAGTTTGATGCTGTTGTAGAAGCAATAGTGCGGAAGTCGATTCTTTTTTTTTTCTCTTCATAAAAAGTTTCAGTATTAACAAAGAAAAACTGGTAGTTGTGTGGTAAATTCAAAGAAAATTAATTACTAATTTCATTCTTTAACCGTAAATTAATAAAATTAAAAATCATATCCATGTCCGCCTTGTGTATGTGAATTCAGCCACCTGAATGAACCGTTCCGAGTGAGCGCATTGATACTAGCACGCTGCTCGTGAACTGTAATCTGAGCTACGCGAAACATTTAACACATATGGTGAGTGTCTCTGACGTCACGGTGGTCACGTTTCAGTATCACGGAGGAGAACTTCTGGAGGAACTACTTCTACCGCCTGTCTCTGATCTGCCAGGCCAACGAGGCCGACGCCGCCGCTAGCCGCCAGACCAGCGCCGACGACTCCCAGGGTACGTTATCTAAACCCATCTACCAATAGACCGAGCTCAACTCTAGTGTTCAAGTCCCAGGGTCCTGACAGACTGCATTATAGGGATAAATTGCCGTTTTTGCACTGTATCTATCTTCACTTGATTTTTGTTACAAATTGCGAATCGGCAGTCGAGATGCAGGACTGTCGTGATCCTTCTGCTTGGGTACCCGTATCCGGGAAACGGCACTCTCTAAAGCTAAAATTATGTGATTTGTTACTAGTTTTAAATTATATGGTATTGATCGACGCATATTTGATGTCACACTATAGTGACCATCAATTGACTAAGGCAGCACCCTAATGAGCAGGACTTTAAACGACTTTATAACCAATATTACATAATCAATTCGTAATAAATCTTTTCTGACGTTAATGAACTACTATACTGCTACTCTTTCGGGAAAACTTTCTATGGAGAAGAAGAGGCGAAAGAAACACAACAACAAGCTGTTAATTCAAGAGTTGCTGTCAGCTACAATAGCCATTACGCAGCTGATGGTCCCTAGATGGCGTTTTAAACAATAATTAAAAATACTGTGTTAAAATGGAAATTGTGATTCACTGTTAATGATACTCATTTCGCGACATTACAATCCGATATCCTATTTTTAAATAATTACTGCACAAAGACAGATATCCTATTTTAAAAGATTATGGTAAAATAAATTTAGTATGAATTTTTTATTTTTTAACTAAAAAAATATTAGCTTGTCGGTCTTGTTGTCGTTCGAGAGTAGTTTGTATCGAAGGATTTCAGCTTTAGAGGTGGCCGTCCGTCGAGTACCCTGATAGTTAATATATAATCCTAAATTAGGGTCACCCAGGCTAGAATCTGCATTGTTCATATTCTTATTTCTTTCTCTTGAGTTCTCTTTTGATTTTTGTTAATTTTATGTTGATCATTGTTTTGTTTGGTTCTTTTCCAACGCGTAGATAATGAGTGTGAGGGTAGCGCCTCCGGCGGGGGCGGGGGGGTAGAACACCAAGAGTCCCCCGAGAGAGAGACGATCGAGGACGTGAAGAATCGGATACGTACCTTGAGAGTAGGGGACAACGAGGAGGGTAAGGATCCATTCCAATTAATAGATCTACTAACAAGATGACTAATGCCTCGGACGGTCTGAGGCACGGTGCGTATAGCTGCGTCAAGATGACAATTCTTATGTATAGGGTTCCGTACCTAAGCGAACCCTTATAACGTCCGTCTGTCTGTCTCTTTCTCTCAGGAACGCGTAGAGGTATCAAGTTGAAGTTAACATCAAATAATCAAATGAGCAGCTCTTTGGAGCTGTAAAAATCAAGCTTTCAAGTAAACGCAATAGGGAAGATGCAACCAAATTAGATTGGGTTGAATTGTATTTTATAGCTTAACGGACATTAAAATAAATCCCACCAAAATAAACACACGTAAAAATTTTGCTTTTTTATTTGGATTTCGCAAGGACTAAATGTCTCAAAAATTTAGTTCCTCGAATAGTAAAATGCTTATTAGATTTAGTTTTCTCATTGCATTTTGAAAACTTTATTATAGGGGTATATAACACATAAACGAGACATTTTACGAGATAACTCAAAATATCAAACTAGCTCCATACATTTTAACGCTCTAAAACACGTGTGACGTCACAAATGTCACTAGATTTCTATGGAGCGTTTTAGCACCGCGCGACTAGAATTACTTTTCGACGGGTTGTAGTAAAAAAAGTATTAGTGGTATCGGGAAAAAAATGGTTGAGGTATTTACCTTTTTACATGGACTATCGATTTAGACAAAAATATTCTTCCATGCATCTTCCCCATTAAAAGATACGACCGTTTATGACGCAAATTTGGAAATTTCCTTTACGAACGCAAGTAACCAAAACCTTAGGAACTTCCTCGCTGACATAGAATCTTGAAATTTGTCAAGAAGCTAGGTCTTACAGCACCAGTATAGGAATAAATCTGGAAACCAATTTTTTAATCTATAACATTAAAATCGCTTTCGTGCGATCTTACATTTTCGTTATAGCATTGTTCGGTGTTTACCTATATTTATGATTTTCAGTATGTTAACTATTCATATTCTGTACGGAACTCTAGGTGCGTGAGTGCGAGTCGCACTTGACCGGTTTATTCGATCGAATGTACTAGGCAAATATTTAAATGCTCTTGTATATTTGAGTAAAATTGTTGTTCTCTCTACTGTAATACTCAGTTGTTGCTACGTTGTAGGTGCTGAAAAGCGCTGTCCCCAAAGCGTACAACTGTCTCGATAAAACACAGAAATTCATCGCAAACGAACATTACTTGTAATCCGCGAAAACTTTTGACTTTTCTTTTGTTTTCTGTTCATTGTTTCGTTACTTTGTTTTCATCTCACACATAGCCATATTGTTTAGTTGAGTGCGGGTGCATGTGACGGGGGGAGCCGGGACCCCCCGCGACCCCCCGCCACCCCCCGCCACTATGTTAGATGACACCAACTTTGAGGAATACGTCGCAATATGTTGCATGCTCCTTGTATTTTATTAAAGTTATTTTATTTACTAATTATATTATTTATTATAAATAATTTACTTATATCGGTTGGTTTACATGAAGTTTACAGTGACCATGTTTGATAAACATATCTTCTATTCATTTTGAGAGTGTTGGTATACATGCCATAGACACATGCATCGAGTTTGACTCGGTGTTATATGATCCACAGTGTCACTTTGGACTGGCCTGGTGGACCGAGAACAAGTCTTGAAATATCAGTATTAAGTGCTCCTATCGAGGGATATCAATGTGTTGTGAAGGGCGTGGTTGCCAACCGTCTCTCACTCATAGGTTGAATATAATATGTAATTATGTACATGTTCAATATAATGTATATCTAAAAGCATATTTTTCTCTCGTTTCTCGGAATGCAGCTTAAGCGAGACGCACGGACATCTGAGGGGCATCCGCACACACTATATTAAACAATACCACCACTATTCTAGGGGACTACGTGTTGTCCATAGCGGCTAAACTATACTCTCATCCACATAACTGTAACTCTATATTTGTTGTTTAGTCTCTTAATAAACTTGCAGTTGAGGTTCCTTAGTGTTAAAGGCGTTCGGAGTCGACAGCCGATTTGACTTGTAAAGCGATCAGCCCGCTTTAAAGTCGAACGTTAGTAGAGCTGTCGCCGGCTCGCGGAGGTGGACTATGGACAACGTGTAGGTAGAGCTCCACGTTGTGACGGGCCTTGTGAGTGCGACCCGTCTGCTCGCATAAGATTGTTCCGTACTTGATACAATAATGCCACAGAGGTCAAAATAGCTGGTACATGTAGATACGCCCAGGACAAACAACGGTCACCTAAATGCATCGGTTTGTAGCTGACACCTTGTAGAGATTATGTCGTAGAATAACATGAAGTATACGTCCACGATTGACGACACATCCCCTCGCTGGCTGGCTAGTCCTCGACACAACCCCCTGGCATTATTATGTCAAGCGTCATCACATCACTGTTATTCCTGTCACACATATTCATATATAATTTTGAATGTTATTACTATATATACAAAATCTATGGCTGTTTGCGATATAATTTTTCAAACTTTAATATATATATATACGTATCGTACGTGCATACGTATGTGTGTATGTATCACTAAGAGTCATACTCGTACGCTCATCCTCGTTGTTAACTCGTGTCTCGTAATATATATGTATAATGAGTGTTAAATGACAATATAGCTTCTTTGTCCCCAAACTGTACGTTTATTATGTATATATTTGGATCTATTTATTTATGTTGAACCCGTGACCTTCCATGTTTCACGCTACATTGTCCCCGTTTCAATAGCTGCCCGACTTTATAAAACGATGTTGTAAATCCACGGCGTTTCCATCGTTTCATATATCTTCTCTAATGTGATGAAGCGCCACGTTCTCTCTTGCCCCGAGCTATTGGAATAAAGTCCACGGTAAAGGACGTGTCGGCACTCATCGGAAGTTGCATATTTTAATATTTTAATGTTACAATAGCTGTAATATCACGTAATTCATATTATTCCGGCTCATTATCAAGTAAATATAAGTAACGTCTCGATAATTGTTCCAGTTTTGACATTGCTACTTCGACAACGGAATGTTTGTTTTGTTCGCTTTGGTACTGCTTGCTGTATCCGTGCATTTCTGTTGGTACGTTGTCATACTCGCCGCTTCTATTTCTCAAAGTTGGTCGTTGTTATCTCCTGTCTCCCTCTGATCTCATCTATCGCGTAGCAATGTTGAAACTTGCATTAGTTTGTGTAGTTGGTACACGGTGTTGTCGGACCATCAACCCACCACCTGCTTTACATTGAACGTTCTACGTAATGATATACGAATAACTAATAATACAAGTCAGTATAGAAATGAAACTACCGCTCCGGACACGTTCAAGGTCACGATACTAACCTAACTGCTTGACGTTTTCTTAAACAACAGTGCGTGGGTTGCGTGCGCAGCCTCGCGCTCGCTCTTTCGCACGCTGCGTCGTTTTGTTTCTGTCAACGTATATCTATCAGCCCTGTCAACGTATACTTGTTGGCATACATTAAGTATATTCCTATACAGGTATTGTTAGTTATTCATATGGTAAAGCTCACCACTCTGTGACTAGGGCTCTAGCCGCGACATATCACTTATGTGTGACAGTCAATTACTATCTCCACTTGTAACTGCCGTCTTTGAATACCAACGCAACGTTGAATATACCCGCCGATCCTGACAACACGACTCCTCCGCGGACATGTTGTTTTTCTTTCTAATCGTTTACAACTATATTAGGTAAATAATCCAGTGTTATTGATAAAAAAAAGTTGTGTAGATTTATAGTTGGTGTAATTATTACTGAATACTACATATAAACGAGTTTGATTCGTGGAAGTTTCTGACCGCACCGCACCGGCCTAGCAATTGTCAGGATGTTCTTTGAGCCACGCTGCGCTGGCCACAAACTAGCTACTACCACCACGACAGATTTGTATATCACTTTTGTAGTTGATACTGTAAACGTGTTCGGTGTTTCCATATATAACTTCATCATAATGGACCTAAATAATCTGGCTATTGTGTCTGTAAACATACAATCTACTAACGTAATATGAATGGTACTAAACAGTTTTTTCGGCATGATACATACAAATGTAACAGTGTGCCAGCCACGGCGCACCATCCCCTCGCGCAGTACATTGCAGTCCTTCATTTCCACTGTATTGAACATGTCTTCTTTCATGTTTGCTAATTTCAATGAGTCCATGTTAGACCCAGATATATTTTATTATTGTCAGTTTTCGTCTATAATTCATATCTGAAATTATATGATTTGTATGTCTGTTTCTCCCTCTGTAGTATCGTTTGTTTATCAATCTGTATGTGAGTTGGGGAGGCGACGGCGCGGCGTAGATGTGACTCTGTTATGTCGTATCTACTAATTGTTTAGTGTATTACAACGTATTATAGTTAATAAATTGTCATTTATAGTTAGTTATTATGAATTGAAATAATTAATATATATTATTCTAAAACAATATCATCGTTGTTGTTATTTAACCGGCCCCGGGTGGTTTCTGACAACGGAGGGTGCCTCTAGGCAGGGTCTATCGAGGCCTGTTTGATTATTATGTATAAAACAATGCGATAGTTGCCATAGAGTGCTATGTTATGTTATATGAATGCGTCGGTTATCCATGCGAAACCGTGGCACGCGGTGATGTGATACAGAACACGATGGAAGTCTACATAGTATTTACATAGACTACAACTAGGTGCATTAGGAATAACATGAACAGGTTAATATAGTGCATATTGTAACGTTTGCTTGAATTCAATAATTTCGCTTCACCGTTGACATTTGACTTATGATATCGACCTAAACGAATACTAAACATCATGCGACGCCAACTTGTCTAATGTTGACCATGCAGTCAGTCGGTAACTATCACTTGGGACCAATGAAGATCGACGCTTCGTGTGGTACGTCACAACGTCAAAGTCCACTGTCTAAAACAGCAGTCGCTTAGCTAGTAACATCGCTTAAAGTCATATTTACCATTGTACACGAGAAAAGGTGTCATGGTGGATTTAATTCGTGCTCATTCTGAAAGGACTTTCAATTAAAATACGAGAAAATTAATTCCGAAATTCCGTTACAACTAATGTTTATTTCAAATTAGTGTTGAACCGTGTTCGATTTTTAAAAATATCTGCGTGGTGTTACTAGCTAAGTGACGAATAGAACACGGAGCTATCTCTACTGGGTGTTAGCTGCGCTCTCTACTAGAGGGCGCCGCTCGGATGACATAACTATGTTGCTTCACGTGACATCATCTCTGGCATCACCTCGCCTCCACCAGACGATGGTGGCGTGGCTTCGGTCCGGGCGGTGCCAACGACGCCGCGGTACGTGCTACAACTTACACATTTAAGCCTCAAGATACAACGGGTCTGGTGTGACAGCTCCTAAACACTTGCCAATTATATTACAAAAGTGGATGTATACGAGTATATGATCGATCGTTCACAATAGTCGTCGCGTAGCTCACGGTTGCGTGCTCAGGGTGCGTGACGATACGGTTTTGGCAAAAAAATAAGGGATGAGGCCATGGATAGAATGAATGTGGAACTGTTGTGAACTAGCTACGTCCCAAGGGACCTAATGCCTATAATAAATAGTTGAGTTAATTGGTTTTACGACGGTTCGTGATCAGTTGGAAAAAAATTTCAGACAACAGAAGAGTTTTTAAGTAGCTCTATTCTGATCGTTTTGTCTACATATTTTAAATTGATCTATTCATTGTGTACGAGTATGTCGATAATTTGCGATCACGACCCGTCACATGTGGTACGTACTGCCTGCCATTGTAAGTTATCAACTAGATGTACAATATGAATTAGTTTTAGATTAAATAGAACACTTGTGTTCATTCTAGATTTTTAGTCGTCAGTTTTATCTTCGCATTTCAAGAACAGTTGATTCACTTGGATAGATATACACTATTCTATACTAATACATCATTTTAGTAACATCGAGCGTATTGTACCAGTTAGTAAACTCTAGAATTGATACTTGTGTTTCTGTGCAACTTGAGGAAAGCAAAAACTGATTGATATTTAACTTTATAGAGCAATGGGAGAAGGAACTTGATGCAGAGCTCAAGGAATACGAGGTGGTGGCCTCCAAGGGCACGGAAGACGACAAGTGGGACCGGGAGTGCGAAGACCTTCTGGCTGAGGACCTGGACCTCAAGTAGACCGAGGGACCCGCTACCCTCAAACATATGTTAAGAAATTAAGTAATCTGTCAATGTTTCTTCTTCATTAATCAACTAAGGCTAATCGTTGCCGTCATAGAATGGCGATGCTAAACAATCGCACAACAGACGTTACTGAATATAAATAACTAGGCGGCGTCTGTTGTCTCACGTTGGATTTCATATTTTCTACTTTATTATTTAATACGTAATATAGATACCGTATAAGAACTTTGCATAATTTATCATTAAGACACTATGATACAAACAATTATTTTATTATTACTAAGTTTAGTAAATGGGATTCGGCACAAATCAAACTTACTAAAAGAATAACTGCCGATCTGGTTTTTTAGTAAAAAAAATATACTGGTACGTAATTTAACTCGTGTCTCTCACCTTTGCCGCCGAGGCGTGTACGCGGCTGTGGTGCGGAGTGTTTTGTTTTTTAAATTCCTTATACTTTGTATTTCTAACTTCGATTGCCCTTTTTAGTAGCTATTCGATTTCATAATTGCGTTGCTTATGATATTTCATTACGTATGTGATAAGGATATTGATTAACAATATGGTGCGACTTTCTCTGTCGGACTGTCACAGCTTATCTCACCACACGAAATTTTGAATATGGCAACACTAATATTGTTGCCTGAGTTTGCCTTGTTAGATATACAGTTAAAAAATATAACTTATTGCGTGCTAATAATATAACTATTGCTAGAAGCCTGTGACAGACCGACAGACAAACAGCAGTTTATTTTAGATCGTTTAGATGTCGAACCCTTGAAATGTGTGGACTTTCAAAAAGGTCGGATGTGTATGTACGTGTGTGTGTTCAAGCACCACATTCATGTAGAATTAACTAACATTTAATTGGTAATAGGATATTTTCCAAATTTTTAAAAACTGTTTCAATTTGAAAATTGGTACGAAACATTTAACAGTCCATACCATAACAGTTCCAACATATTGATGACAATTTCCTTAATTAAAAGCGATTATAATCAAATTTATTTTTAATGGCTTTAATTTCCCGCCAAAACGCTCCGTATCAAGATGTCTGCTGCGTGGCGGCTTTTTTATTTTTATTTTCCGTAAAAAAATCTTCAAATTGGAACACTTTCCAAAATCTGTAAAATACCCAACGATGGAATGGAATTGAGAAAGCTCAAAGATTTGTCTTAGGATAATAATATATTATTGTTTAATAATTTGTTAAGGAAATTCATTTATTTGTGCGTCTTGTTTAGTTCATAGTTTATGCTCACTGCGGCTCCGTCTTTACTTTAAATTAATATAAGTTATTTTGTATGGAATTGGTCATGTTGCTCGTTCAATAGTTATTATTTGTATTAAAAATTAAATACAAACAATAACTATTAACGTGAATTAAATTTTATTATTTAACGTTAAGATCTCATTATGTGAAAATTAAGCTTTTTAGTGGGTTTAAATATGTTTTTTAAAAATATGTTTATTCCTAATTGTAGTTTTTTCTTCTTCATAAGATAACTATTTTCTATATTTACATAGGTATCGTTTGCCAAAACTTAGATGTAGCTACTATGTATGACATAACATTCCCTTTGGAGAAATAAACGCGTTCACCTACATTCGAGTTTTATTTTATATCCAATAATATGTACTCGTACATACACCGGTGACATTACACGGGTGTCGTTGAAAGCGATTGAGTGAAACAACATTCAGGAGATGTGCAGCAGCGTCTACCTATGTAACAACATCTGACTGCGATCAACAATCCGCTGGCCAAGCGTGGTGATTACGGTAAAACCCCTCATCGAAAGAATGACGTTGCGATCTAGGCTCATGTTCAACTGTGGGCACCTGCAACACCTGATTATGATATGATATAAAATCAGCACTTGACCAGTTGACACCCAGTCAATTTCCCCTAATCTTTTTAGTATATTATATACAGCGTGAATTTATCATACGGGCGTATTTTTTTATGGCAATTAATGTTTATCCTTAATAATAAATTTTGATCATTAATAAATGGATTTTGTGATGATGATGAATGATTAAATCAAACGAGAGGATAGTTGGGCAACGTCAGATATCTAGATACTTCAACCATATCAAGAGAAAACTTCCAACGATTTTTTGCTTAGAAATGATCGTATATGGATGAATAATATACTGGTTTCATTAAAAATCTCCGCGTGTAAGTTATTCACCAAAATCCGTCAATCACAACAAAAATATAAGAGCAATGGTAAACCTACGGTAAAGTGAATTTTTTCGATCTCATAACTGGGTACTGTAAATAGTCACATAAACTCAACCCATGTTGTTAAAATGTTTAACAGTTTTAAATATTTGCATGACTCTAAAGATGGAATGCGAGAAACTAAAATTTTGTGTGCCTTGTTCAATGCAAATAAAGTTATCTCTATCTTAGGTTTGTGTGTAGATGTTCCTTTGCCCATATTTTAAAAACTACGAGTATGCTAGGTACACACATTGAATAGTTTATTTCAGATTTTTAACTTTGCTAAGCTCGGGGATAAGAGAAACTGGTAATTGAGACATTTTTCATCATAAGTCAAAAACTATGGTCCTAGAAAGAGTTATTGAATGTTATAATAAAGCCCTGTCATACGAGTATATACCCCACTACACCTAGTCTCCGCTTTAAGATATTCCTTATTTTCATTAGGGTTATGGCAATATTCCTCAAAAGGAAAAATAAACCCTCATATGATCACTTTGTTGTCCGTCTGTCTGTCTGTCGAGACCCTTTTTCTCATGAAAGCGTGGAAGTATCGAATTGAAATTAATATTGAAACTCAAGTCTACAATTCTTTGGAGCTGTGAAAAGAATCAATAGTTTCTAGGTCAACGCAATAAAAATAAACGGCTGGTTTAAGCTGCATTTTGAATGATTTCATTTTGCGCTACAAAGGAATCAAAACCTACGTATAGGGTACTTCCCATTGATCTCATCGTGCACAGCCTGCGGCAGTCTACAGTCTACAGCTGGACATATGCCTCTCCCAGAGTGCGCCACTCAATTCGGTCCACTGCTCTCCGTATCCATTCACGTCCGGCTACCCTACGTAACCATTGATCTACAATACTGAAATTTTGCTAGGCCTAAAGGCCTATGTCCAGCAGTGGACGTTTCCCGGCTGATGACGATGACTGAATTTTTTCAAGACGCAAGGTCTTACAGCGCTATTATTAATTACACTAGTGATAATTCTAAAATCCAGAATTTCTACATTAAATCACCGTAAAATAGAGGTAGGTTTTTCAAGATTACAAGCTTATAAGTTGAGAATTGATCATGATATTGACGTATGATTAGGATCTTATTTTTTCAACTGCAAAGTTTTTCAATCAGACTTACATTTCCGTAAGAGCTTTGTTCGGTGGTTGTTACCTTGCCTACTATTTCCAATATGTTAAATATTCATAGTCTGTACGGATCCCTCGGTGCGCGAGTCAGACTCGCACTTGACCGCCAGTTTTTTTACAAGTCGTCGGTACTCGTTCGCAGACTCTTGCAGTAACATCCTCGTTGACTCTGACCTCAAGCAGCGCCGAGACGCGACAATAGCTCATGTTTGCATTGTGTGTTAATCAAGTTATTACATACAAAATTGCACATTTTTTGCTGACAAACTATTAAGTCTCCGATTAAAAAATACAACGAATGACACGCGATCTTTAATTTTATTTATTTAAAAAAAACTAATAACTGTTCATGTGTATCTTTGGAAATATACAATTTGTTTCATCGCCGTATTAAAATATATGAATACGGTCAGTATTATGTAGTCTATAAATGAAAAGTACAATTTCTTCGAAGAAACAATCTTACCGAACTTGGTTTGAAAAACGGACAAGTGCGAGTCAGACTCGCGCACTCTAGGTTCCGTAGAGTATATAAACAATTAACATACTGTAAATGTATTTTATCATAATAAGTTGTGCCTGGCAAAACACACGAGCAATTGTTGTTAATTTATTTCGAGGGGGAAACCTTCTAAAGATACGTCTGACTTCCTAGGAGAGAAGCCGTGTGATGTGTAATTTTTATTCAAGGAGAACCCCTGGGTTGTCATCGTTTACGCAAGTCGAGGAGCCCTGGGTACTCCACGAACACTCCAGTACTCCTCTCGCGCTTTGCTCCTACCCTTTCATTTCAGTTATGACATCACCGCAGCTCCGGGCTGCGGCGGGACGGGACCACGCCGTACTACCACTGCTTTCCCGTGGTCGCCAGTTCACACCGATATGGCGGACGGAGCTTCTCTGTCCGTCCGCAACTCTAGGCATTCAGGGGCATCGTTGTAACGCGGGGGTTGTTAGTTCCTCCCCGTAGTCGACGTCTATGATTGGGGTTGGAACGCTCGCGATCACGTTCAGTGAATGTTTAAAATGAATGAACCAAAACCTTCTCACTGCTAAATATAAATTTCCTCTATAATCTGCCTTGGTAGTTTATAGGCTTTCCATATAATGATAGGTCATCTTATATTGGAAATGTATAGCTATTGCGTACTTACTGCCGTTTATGATATTTCTCGGTACATTAAGCCCGTTAGATAATTTAATTTTCGCGACCTCGGTCGAACACGCGCCCCTCGCAGTGCGGCCGGTGGCACGCCACTGCATGCCCGCATCACACAGACACCAGTACAACCCATGTACTTTTTCACAAAACATGACACGCTGTAGAATTGTCGTGACAATTATTGTTACTGTATGTGAGTATTACTAAAATGGTTTCTTTCAATTTTCATCAACATGACATAAAAATTGTAATTTGTACCTATGATTTGGTATACGATAAGTTGCATCTTTATCATATGTATAATTCGACTGTTGAACATGAGCCTGACTAATAGATCGTCACGACGAACAAATCTTCATGGGTGGCTTTAATTGCTATGCTATCGCTGTAATATATTGTCGATATAACCTTAAATTTCGAGAAGTGAAGTGAAGAAATCAGCGTGTAGAATAAACACAATTTTGAATAAAATCAATAAAGATTCTGGAGGGGCGATCAAGTACCGGGAAACGTGTACCGGGCCGTGCCCTACTAAATTAACCGACGACCTAGTAAAAATCGCGGTGAGTAATTTAAAACAAGTGTCGCGGGACTGGTCAATGTAGGAGGACTATGTCCAGCAGTGGACGTATCCCGGATGATGATTGTTGAGGTAAAACTTTCGGGGGCGTCCCGCATCACAGTTTCCTTTTATTTGACCGGGTTTAAGAGAACAATATGTCCCCTCGTGTCATGGGTTTCGTAAATGGCGACTATTGACGTATTCAACAACAAATTTACAGTGATCGGTTCGTCTGTCAAGTGTGGCGGTAATTAATGGAAAATCACCCCATGACACAAGCTTAAGATGTCGGGCCACGCGCAGTGCAGGGTTCCGTAGTTGAACTGGTGTTATAAAAAGTAATTTAGACACCTCTAAGTACATTTTATCATTTTATATTTTTATTTATATGACTATTACTCGTTCACCTGTAAAGCCAACTTAGTCGTGATAGTTTTCCTTTTAACTTCAGTATACATACTACTACTGTGAATTTTTCAGATATTTAAAAGCAACCGTTTAGCAGGTAGGTGGGGGGCACTCGACTCTGACTAAATGTGTCATTTAAAGCTTAACGTGAAAAAATATTTCATCCCCAAGTTACGTTTATGGGAGCCACCCTAAAAATATTTTTCATGACTTTATTCTACCATTTCGTTGGCGTGACTAATATGTATACCCGTACCAAATCACAGCTCTTGAGTAATAACAATGTCTTAGCTAAGCCGCGGACGGACAGAGCAAAACGGGTTCCTTTTTTTGACAACAGAACCCTACAAAAATGTCCTCCTAAAAATCCTATGTCATGTTGTGTGATATGTGATATCCGTCCGTCCGTGTGTCACAGGACTAAACCTCTTGAAACGGAATATGTAAGACGCATGAAATTTCACAGAACGGTTAATGCTATGGCCGCTATACCAACAAATAAGAAAAATATAAATTGCGAATGGGAGTCCCCATACAAGATCTTGTGTTAAATGTTATGACGGTACGGAAATCTTCGTGTGAGAGGCCGGCTCGCACTTAGCCATTTTAGACACCTAGACGTAACTCAAGCTGCTCGTACGTACGTTAAAATATGTTAAATATGTCACTTGTACAACTGCGTCATGCCGTTGTTTATATAATTAGTTAATTGCTGTTAGCCCTGAGCAGTTGTTGCTGGCATTGATGTTCTGTAAACAATCGTATCTGCTTAAAATACAAGATATAAGGTACCTTATCTTATAAGTTGATTCTATGTTCGGGTATGGGATTTGTTACACCTCTTTACTGAAATCGTTACTTCCGTGTATTTTTATTTCTATTAGCATTTTTTTCTGAAGAAGGAAAACACCGGCCAAGTGGTAATCAAACTCGCGCTCGAAGCGTTCCGTACCATTATCTATAAAAACTGCAAGAAATCATGTCTGTTGTATGGGTTAAATGTGAGTTTTATATTTATGTAATTATATTTTTTAAAGTCTATAAATAACTAAACGTAAATATTGTGTTTTTTCGTAAAAATTTCACAAAAAAATTACTTTTTATGAAACCAGTTAAACCACGGAAACTGTAGGGTTTAACTGCGCGTGGACCGACACGCACTTGACCGTTTTTTATATATAAATTGTGTAAATTAATTTGAATGATGTTTACATCGTAGTTGTGTTAGAATGCGTCTGCCAGAGACCTCCGTCGCTGCCCTTGACCACGGGCAGCTTCCGGCAGATCGAACGCGCCAAGATCACGGGTACGTCAGATTACAGTGGTATTATCACATATCTAGATTTCTGGGTTCCCGTAGTTACGGTGAAAAATTGTAACCTCGTGAAAACGATATTAACATGAAATTTGGAATAGCTACCAACAGTGTTCACACCTATGTTGGAAGTAAAATACCTTTCAAACAATTTTGATGTCATCACAATAGAAAATCAGTAAATCCGTAGATGAATCCGATATAAAGGCCATGGGAAATAGCTAGATGCAAGTGGCTTGGGATCGGTCCTTATGGCGTGCCATGTGCAGTTGTGGACAATTATCAGCTGGTGATGATCAAAAATTATAAAAGATAGAGATGTCGCGTCGCTTTTTTTTTTAATATTTACACAAACCCATCTACGTGCTGGAGTCCAACTTGCTTGGAGACAATATGAGTAATATTTTGCTGGGACTGGATTGCTATTTTTTTTTCCTACCAATAATTGTGTTTCAGTACCAAAAGGCAGATCAGCCAAGCTGAGTGATGTCATCATACGCCATTACAGGTATTTCTTTGTGTTGCCTTTTAAAATGGCTACTCCTTTGTTAAATAAAACCGCATCAATGAGTGATTAAGTTCTATTTTTGTGTGTCATAATTTGAGGTCAAGATTACTATTATTACAAAAGCAGGTGAAGCTTTATGACTCACCGGAAACGATTGCTTGCTGCACTGAGCACTGATACATTGCGATAAGAATGTATATTTTAACTGTGCAGTATTACGGGGAACTGGAGTATGCCGAAGTCCTACCGATTGAAAGAAATAGACAGCCTTCTTACCGATCCTGCCTTCGTTCTCAGCAAGCCGACAGTCGTATACGCCCATGGGTGAGATACATTTGTATGATCAGACTCGTATAATATATCTTTTGAGGGCGACAATGTTATACATTGTTGGTGCGAGAGTCCTGCTGATTCTATGGCTATATCTCCTTTTGCAGGTACGTGGAGCTGGCGTCGGATAGCAGCGTGACGACAATAGTGCGAGCGTATCTGGACAACGCGGGATTCAACGTTCTCTTGCTGGATTGGGCCAACCTCGCCTTCGGGCCCTACATAGCCGTCGCTCTCGACGTTCAACCGGTACGAAAATATTATCACACTATAATGTTACGATTTAATAATCCACTACTTGTTTGCTAGTCGGAGCTATGGGGGGCAGGTCGTCATAAGGATGCATGGGAAAGCTAGATGACGACAGTGATGGTTATTCTTTTGTCAATTACAGATAGGGGTCGCTGCGGGTCGCGCGCTCTCCGAGTTGGTGCGAGGAGGTGTCTCTCTGGAGGGCCTGCACCTGGTGGGGCATTCACTTGGGGCCCACCTGCTGGCCTTCGCGGCGAGGTTCCTAGATGCGGAAGGGCGGAAGGTGCCCAGGTACTGTACCTATTAGCTGACTCAACATACATCCATTTAAAATACAAAGGTGACATTCACCCTTCGCTTGGCTGTGGTTCCTAGAGGAGGAAATAGGCGCAATCGGTGTTGTGTCTGACTCCAGAAATTCGCAGTATTATTATTTATTGTTATGTTTTCAACAACAAAAATATTGTTAAACAAAGTTCCATAAATGTCATCTCAGGCGACCGTATTCCTTATCCACGCCAAAGGCGTCACTAACCAATTTTCATCTGGAAGTGCATTCTCCAAGGACACACATCCTAACACCTTCACGTCTCAAGGATGTCTTTGCTGAAGACATTAGCCTTGTTGCCTAGGAAAACAGAGATATCGTCAGCCAAGGTTGTTGTGATGATCGTGTCATACGCTCTTCTGATGATCATCAGGTTAACAGGATTGGACCCCGCGTTCCCTGGGTTCTACCCGCCCCTGCTGAGCGCTAGTCTGGGTTCTGATGATGCTACATTCGTGGACGTCATCCACACGGATGGGGGCGGGTACGGAGCCCCGGACAGCATCGGTCATGCGGACTTCTGGCCCAACGAGGGGCGCGCCAAGCAGCCGGGATGCCTGCCAGCCACCATACTCTTCACTGTCGAGGGTAAGTCTTGCCGAACAGAATGATATCCAGACCCACCAAGACTGAAGTGAATATTCAAAACCAGGTCTTTTTGGTTACGATAAGGCTGTTAGACAGAAAGTGCACTCGGAAGTCTGTTGTTTGGCGACAGACTAGTACCCATATTCTTTAACGCTTTCTCGAGATTTACTCGACTTGACTTAGCCTCACTCAAACAAAATGGTATGATTAGTGGAATAAAACTTCCTCGACGTGAGGGATTCTCCCGGTTGAGTGCAGGAACTAACTGCCAATATCAAGGAATGCCAATTCCTTAGAATTGGTTTTCTCAGTCGAAACGAAACGAGTGTGATTGGAGATTCATGCTCCGAAATGGAGTGGAGTATCAGTGGAGTGATGACGTCATTGAGGATTTTGTTTTTGGTTTGTTGGTATAAAATTTTGGATATTATCATGTATAATAGAGGTATTATACGCAACAAATTTACGTATTCCTACTTAAAACATAAGGCAAATAATAGACAGAAATTAATTATGTTCTGATCTACCCAGAGCGCTTATACATAATCCATATCGTTATTATCGTATAGTTATTACCATGAGATTGCTATCGTTAATGATGCTCGGATGAGATGTGATGACGCAGCGATAATAAACTCATGGTAGACTCACTGATCTAATGGCTTGCTAAAGTGTTGCCGTTAATTTTGCTTACGTTGCCCTCGATTGCAGACTTCTGCAGCCACTGGCGGTCGTGGGCGTACTGGGCGGAGTCGGTGTCTGGCGGAGCGTTCCTGGCGCGCGCCTGCACCAGCTACGACTCGTTCCTGCGCGGGGAGTGCGCGGCGGGGGACCTCGTCGACATGGGGCTCCGGGCCAGTCCCGAGTAATTGAATATTTCCCTTATATTCTACATTGGGACCTTCGCAAAACTGAGTCGCTACTGGACCTGGGTTGTTGTTGCAGCATCGTCAACTAATATAAGTTTTTTGTTTGGGTTTGGTTTGTAAGATTTTTCTTATATGTATAGGTAGGCCAGACGGACATAAAAACTCCTTCATCATAAGTTAGGGAACGTCCACTGCTGAATATAGCTCGTAGAGTACGTAGTTAGTACGACACAGTGACCGGTCCCGAGACGCTAGCATCCAGCGTCTTCCCGCGACCCTGCCAGGTCGTCGGTACATCTGTTTCACTTTACGTGGTCGTCACTCTAGATCTTACTCTTGCGAGCGATGTCACCTGACACTTTGTCATTCAGCATACGGATACGTCGAGCTATATCTACAATGGGGTCAGGATGATCAGAAAGTGACAATAAATAAACCAAGTACTGTGGGAATTGGACCCGTGCCTTGCGGGATGTGAATCATACATGAGTTTTTTGTTTTGTTTCAGTCTGAAAGGCAACTTCTACCTGCGCACGGCGACCATGGCACCTTTCGCTTTAGGGGAGCGTGGGGCGGAGTGACGTCATCACTATATTTACTCTTCCCAAGCGGACACAGAGAGATCTCACAGACAGGGTCCAGATTAATAGTTTCAGGATGGAAGCGTGTTTACTTTGCCCAGATGACTCAAATTAATGGAAATGAATAATGTATTTTTAATGACTTATCATTACATGAAGGTTCCATAAAGTTGTCATGGTGCTACCGATTGCTCGGAAGTTTTGGAAAGTTAACTAAGGGCATCGACAAGTAGTCATCGCGCTACTTTAATCGTGTAGTCTCAGCTTTAGGATAGGTCACACCATCTCATCCTGCGGGTGTGATAAAAGACGACTAATGGAAAAATATTATGGGGATAGGCAGCAACATCTAACTATGAAACATCTTACTGCGATCACCAATCCGCCTGCCAAGCGTGGTGATTATGGCAAATTACTTCATGGAAAGTGTGAGGCGATCAATGAATTAAGGAGTGGACTAATGCAGACTATTATGAACTTTAATCGTATCTTATAAAAAAAAGAAATATATATTGAATGGACGTGTGTAATAAAAACAATGCCAAATGTAAAGCTACGTATAAGAGTAAATAAATGAAACCAAAACACATATGTTTCACTATGTTTTATTAATTAATAGTAAAGTACAATATAATTTGAATACCTCACATTATATCACCCTGGATAGGTTTAAACGATGATCAACTGTATTGAACATCGAAGTGCTGGGAGCGAGTCGCAATATATCCAATTTAAAACAAACTATATCTGTATGTATATCAACATAAGGAACAAGATACAGCGCGTTCAATGTTTTATTTCATAACCCGCATACAAATATCGTCAGTATGAAGTGTTAATTTATAGTTTATATATTTTAGAAGTAAAATATATTCGCAACTACTCGCACAGCAAAGCGATATGAAATCGTTTATAATATTTTTTTTGAAAACAACTAGAACACGTTCTTCGATGAGTCGGAATTACTACCTGAGCATTGTCTACGTTAGCTTAATGTATTATTTACATAATATTACCTTAGAACGTAGGTATTATAAATATTTATGGCTTGAAACCGAATCAAAAATATATAGCTTTATATGAAACAAACGAATGCGAAGCCAATCAATTCTCTACACTTTACAAAATATATTATCAAAAGAAAAACATAGCCTTTTCTCTTAACACAGAATAAATTACTAAAATAACTAAGATTGTTATAAAAATATAAATAACAGTTACTGTTTGGTTTTTCGTACTAAAAACTAAAAAAGCTGATTCCTATGTTAATCTCTTTTCACTATTTTGATATGAACAAAGTGTATGAGTGAGTATATTTTATTTATTAGAGTAGATACATGCGCATGGGGAATGGGGCATGGGTGCCGCCGTCCACGAGTCACTTCTCAACATTGTTGTATCATATGGGTGTAAATACAAGTTGATGTCACGTATCGGTTATTCGATATGTTTTTGACAAAATGTCGAGAAATCAAGTGACAAGGGACACTGTGATCCATACGTGGATTTAAAAAAAGAGGAGAATAATTTAAATAAGAAAATATGGTGGGAGAGTACATTTAAATGCCGTCAAAAGTTAAAATCTAAAATATAAATTAAATAAATTAATAACTTAGACCTAGATGTATCTGAACTTTGTTTATTTACAATGTCCTCATTAAATTCATGCAATAAAATAAATATCAATTTTAAGATTTAGTGACTTTGATAAAGTATCAGCGTCGATCCGAAGCCGGGGCCCGACCACTATCAGTTCCATATCATACACACAATAGCACCATTGTAAAGAAACATAATTACCGACTATGGATACATAATATACATATATAATAAACGTCCGTCGGACTTGTCCTCTAGTAGTTTGGTTGTCGTGTTTTTATAAATTACCAAGTTCCTTATTGAGCCTTGTCTATTATCGCATTTATATGATGTGAGTGAAAACTTTTCAGTTTATAAAAACATACCAGATGACACAACTCAATCGAAATCAATGAAATGAAATGAAATATTTATTTGCCAGGATGCATGTTGATACATTGGTGTTACATATAGTTGTAGTCCATATTACATCCTACCTATCTCAGGTGTGCAAATGTTTAACATACATAATAATAATATTAACTAGTTATTTACACGATATAAAATTACTTAAAACTAATTATTTTATATTGTTACCAAAAATGTCAGTATTGATATATACATAATTTTAGTCATTTAAAAATTCATTAACCTTATAATAGCATTTCTGTAGCAGGTAGTCAAACAATTGTTTTTTAAATGTGTAAATGTCATGAGATTTAAATTTGTCAGGAACTTTATTATATATTCGGACTGCCATACAGTAAGAATTATTTCTATGAACTGCAAGTTTTTGTCTCGGTACTTGCAATTTATGAATGTATCCAGCCCTATACGCCCTGCCGGTGTTGTCTTTTAATTTTTTAAATAAATTTGAGTGTGTATGTACAAAAGTGCTGATCTCATAAATATACATACTAGGCAATGGTAAAAATGCCATTTTCCT
Organism: Carcina quercana; assembly: GCA_910589575.2. Lineage (NCBI taxonomy): Eukaryota > Metazoa > Arthropoda > Insecta > Lepidoptera > Depressariidae > Carcina > Carcina quercana. The sequence goes on along the minus strand of OU342426.1, from coordinate 23,311,567 downwards.
TAAATAATGGCCTACAACTGTCCAAAAAATTTGCCTTACATATTGCTCTCATGCATTTTTTTTGCAATATAAATACTTTGTCAACTTCTACAGAACATCCCCATAGTATTAATCCATACCGCAAATTAGCTGACACATAGCCGTGATATGCCAGAAGGGCAGCATCTTTAGAGGCTGTTTGCTGTAACTTAAACAAAACGTACACAAATCTGTCCAGTTTTCTACATAATTTTTCTATATGAGGTTTCCAGTTGCAGTATTTATCAATAGTGAATCCTAAGAATATTGAACTATCAACTGATTCAATTGGTTCATTGTTATAATTAATTTTAAGGTCAAGTGATTTACTGTTATAAGTCTGAAATTCTATTAATTTTGTCTTAGTCATATTAACATTGAGATTGTTATTTTTAATCCAGTCAGTTGTTAATTTTAATTCTTTTAATATGTCAGTTTCAAATGTATTCTTATTATTAGATTTAATCAATAGCGTAGTGTCATCAGCAAATAATATGCATTCATTATTAATATTCTTAGGTAGGTCATTAATATAAATAAGAAATAGTAGAGGCCCTAGAACACTTCCTTGGGGCACTCCAGTACAAATAGTGCGATATTTCGACTGATAAGTACATTTCTTACCTCGGAAAACTCTACTTATTTCCACACTTTGCTGTCTCCTATTTAAAAAACTTTCAATCCAGTCATGAGCTACACCTCTTATGCCATAATAGTAAAGTTTGTTTAAAAGGATTCTGTGAGATACGCAATCAAATGCTTTACTCATATCTAGCAAAATCGTGACTATGGGAACATGATTACTTAGACTTTCTGTAACAGTTTTTATAAGTTGAAAGCATGCTAGTGCCGTAGAACTATTTTTTCTGAAACCGTATTGCTGGGGAGCCAATATTTTAAAATGAGTAAGGAAATTATAAAGTTTATCAAACATTACTTTTTCAAACAGTTTAGATAAGACAGGATTTAAGGCAATAGGTCTGTAATTGGTCATGTTTTGTTTGTCTCCCTTTTTAAACAATGGTTTGATCACTGTAAATTTTAATCTATCTGGGAATACCCCTTGTACTAAAGTAAGGTTAATTATATGACATAATGGTATGACAATTGCTTTCATGCAAGTTTTTATTATGTTTATATTTAATTTATCAAAACCAGTAGATTGAGTGTTTTTCAATTTTTTAATTATTTTAAAGATATCCATTGGATGAACAGATGTTAGGTAAATAGTTTTATCGTTTTGTGGTATATTAACAGAGCACTGGTTTTTTTCCAATGAGTAGTTAGGATTACTACAAACGTCTATGAAAAATTTGTTAAAATTGTCTGCTATTAATATTGGATCAGTATGTATAAACTTTGTCTTATGGTCATATATAGATTTTATATCGTGGTCACTCGCTCGATTTTCAACTTTTGTTTTTACAATTTTCCAAGCAGCTTTACATTTATTCTTTGCATTAGAAATGTACTTTGAGTTGCTAATTTTCTGCGCTTTATTAATACAGATTTTCAATATTCTTTTATAATTTTTATACTTACTTTTGTTACCTTTTTTACATTTCTTGTTTTGCTTATATTTAATGTATAAATTTCTCTTATGAATGCAACATTTTTTAATTCCTTTAGTAACCCATTTACTCGTTATAGCTTTATATGTTTTGACTGTAATTTCTGGGAAGCAAAGATTGTAAAACAGACAAATTGTGTCATGAAACTCATTGAACGCTTCATTTACATCTGACTCATACAAAATGTCTTTGAACGAGAGAGCCGAAATAGCTTCATTAAACTTCCTGATATTGTCAGCACTCATTTCTCTTCTTTTTTCATACCAGAAGGCAGTTGTTTTATTATTTATGTTATGTGACACTTTAAAAGTTACTGTCTGTGCTGTTTCATGATCAGAAAGACCTAACAAGTGAATGCCGGATTTGACTTCAGACAAATTACTCACTATTAAGTCAATGCAAGACATATTCCTTGTTGGTTTTGTAATATGATTAGAGAAATTATTATTACTCAGAATTGATTGTAACTCATCTGAGTACTTGTCTTTTTTTATCAAATTTATGTTCCAATCTCCACACACGATAACTTTTTTTTTAGAAAAGCCCTTATTTAATTGATGTAATATACTATTAAATTGTTCCAAAAATAGTTTTAGATTTTCTGTATTTGTACCGCGTTTATCACATCTTGGAACCCTATACAGACATACTACAACAATATTAAGCGATTGAATTTCTGCTGCACAGTACTCAAATAAGTAAGCAGAAGGCTTGTTTTTAAAATTTATTTGTTTGCAATCTAAGTTTTTATCGACAAGTATGCAAGTCCCTCCTCTGCGTTCATTGGGTCTGGAAAAACTGGAAACCAGTTTATAGTTATTTAAAATAAGATTTGACTCTGTGCCTAATTTCAAGAACGTTTCTGTTAAACAAATAACGTTTATTTTTCCTATGTTTTTTGATAATTCTTTTAACGTCAGATCTAAAATTTCCATTTTTCCTAGTACTCCTTGTATATTTTGATGCAGTAATGTTACAAAATTTTCATTAGAATCCGATTTAGAAATGGGCTGAGTATTATAATTAGATGTCATTTTGTATGCACTTGTTCCATTTTTGTGATTTACGAAAAAACTGATTGTTGTATAGTTCATTAATTTTAATATAGTCAATCAATCTACTCAGATCAGAAAAAATCGTGGATATACCTTTTCTATTAATTATACCAGTAGTCTTTGAGAACATAGATTCCGAATATTCTAAATTTCCGTTTGAGTCTAGAATGTAAGCGTATTCATGGGTTAAATTGTCTCTGTACAGGAGTTGATTAAAAACTTCGATACGTTCGTTAAACAAGCTTACATAGGACTTAAAACATGGGAGACATAATATTACATTGGTATGCTGCACTTTGCTTAGTGTTATTCTAATCCGATCAACTATTTCATGATAGTTTCTTACATATTCAAAATCAGAATTTCCTATAAATATTACACAATAATCACTTAAATTATAGTCATTTAACTTACATTCAAGGTTCTCTATTAGTTGATAAATTCCCCCGTTGTTGATTTTGTAATGGACAATGTTTGTATTTCCTAAGTATCTCTGAGACATCCGTAGAGCATCCCTGGTAGAGCTGCTTATTAAACAAATTTTCGAGCTTCTGGGCTTTGTATTTATCTTGTTTTTATTAAGATGGTATTCTTTATTATCTGTGTATTTAGGATGTAAATCTTCGCAGTTACAATTGCAGTTATTCTTTTCATCACATTTTATTAGTTCTGTCGATAGGAAATCAATCAATTTCTTTTTTGAATCCAGTTCTCTTTGCAAATCAGTAATTTTTTCATTCAATATGGTGATTTTATTCTCAAGTTCAACTATGTTATTGAAGGTTTCGCATGTTTGTAATGTCGAAATGTTACAATTTTTGTCTATGTTATCCATCTCGTAGTTTGTAAATGATGAACATATACGTGTAAGAGCATTATTTTTAATCTCATGTTTTTTAATTTGTGTTTTTAAGTCATAATTTTCTTCTAATTGGTTTGATATCTCAGTTTCAGCAGTTTCCAGCTTTTCTCTGAGTTCTTTAATAGTGTTTTTCATTTCTTCTAATTCTTCATTGGTATGCAGGTTAGTACTCAAATCCGGAAAACTTCTATTTTTATGGACAGCTTGAAATGTGTGTCCACCGCCGTCTTCATCGTCTACAGTAGTGGACAGGGACTCAAATGAGTTATGAGTTGATATGTTAATGTTTTGACGTTCGTTAACAATTGGTGTACTTGAACTTGAACATAATGTAGGAGGCGTACTATCTACTTTCGACGTATCCTTTGGTATGTTTTTGTTGGTCTTAATCAAAGGTTGGCGTCTTTTCGTAACGTTCGATTGTTCTGGTGTAGGGATAATGTTGCCTCCTGTAAACTCTTTTTTTGATTTTAATTTAAGAGAGCAGCATTTACATTTCCAGTTCAGTTTCTTTTCAGGATCCATTATGTCAAACAGTTTTTGAGATATTACAGTGCAGTGAATGTGATAGCAATGTTTGCAAGAAGAACAGGTTAATGCTTGTTTCTTGTTGTTTATGCCAATATTGCACTTCTGACAAACTAAAGACATCTTGTCTCTTAAAGTAACCAAAGTATATAGTAGAATTAGTTAATATATTTTTTTTACAGTGAGTTGTCTTCCCAGAGACAACTTCTTATGTAGGGAAATCGTTGACGCTTCTGCGTTTATTATTCACTCGGCCAAAACATGACTGGCAAGCTATAATGACTGCACTGACTCACGTCGTGATGGTGCGCAGCAAAGTGGCTCTTGCGCCGCACGCGCAACCGCGAGACTCGCGTGCAGACAGGTGTCAGGCGTCTTGTTTGTAACGTCAGCTGATCTCGACGGTTGGTGGATATTTTAATACTGTTTTCACTGTTATTGCTTTAGTACGCACATAAACTTGTAAAATAACTTATTATTTATGGTTTTTATAACTTTAGGAACTTCAGTATCAAAATTTAATGAATAAATATTCCGATTTAATAAATTAACAGAATTGATTTGTACGGACGAAACAGAATTGATGTTGTAGATACAACGGTCAAAGACTAAAAAAAAGAGCCACAATAATCGCTCTCATATTGTCTTCAGTAACTATCGGTGTTTCTGATAAACAGTAAAGTTCGCCGACAATGACGACTTGGTTATTATCTTCATGCAGATTCTACAATGTACAATAACGTACAAATATTTTAAAACAACACCGATGCAGGAAACGACCACAATTTGGCAGCTTTTCAAAAGTTCATTTCCACCTTTATCTTCAAGAGTTGCTGCAAACGTTTTGGTATTAAACTAAATCAGCTGTAGATATATATGAAATGAGTCTTTAATAAGGAATGTCGTCTTCTATAAAAGGTAAGCACGTCCCGTCGTAACATACTCTCTGGTGTCTCATCTGTATGATGACGCGGTCGTAGTGTCGGACGGTGCGGTCCTGCGAGCCAGGCATGCCTGTCGGAGCGTCATTACCGCACGAGCTATAGGTTGTTGACGGAGATGATCTGGTTGATCCAGCCGATGAAGGAGGAGACCTTCACGTAGACCCCGGGCACGTCGCGGCGGCCGCAGCCGAAGCCCCACGACACCAGACCCACCAGCTCGTAGAACCCGTCATCCTGGCAGACCAGCGGACCTCCGCCGTCCCCCTAAAGTGGAACATTATTGTTACTTCCTTTCAACGCACAGTCACAACAGTCAATAAAAGAGTTCAAACTAGTTTCATAACATTCTAAAACTACATCTTATCGCGCAGGTTATAAGGTCAATGACCGACCTCACACACCCTAGTGTCAGAGTTGTTGAGTCGACATAGTGTCCTCTGACATGTGTCATGTCGCTACTACCTGGCGTTGATAACGGATAAGGATTATCTTACTGTTCAGACAATCAGGTGATTCAGTGATCACTGACAGCTTAACATTTTTGTAGCCGATCATACTACCATGTTTATATAAGTGTGAATGTAGATCTGAAATTGTTACTGACCTGACAAGCGTCGTTTCCCTCCTCGCCGCCCGCGCAGAACGAGCTCGCCGGCAGTATGAAGATCTTCTCCGTGACCGCGTTCACCTTGCGTATGCACTCCGCGTCGCTGACTATCGGCAGCTCGGCCTCGCGCACGCGCAGCGGGATCGGACCAGCTGCAATGGACGCACGTCATCATTAACATGCACACCACAACATTCGGAGGTGGTTCATTATATTATTCTTGGCGTCGGAATACTTTGTTTGTTTGTTTGTTAATATTTAGCGCCTAAATGACACAGCCTATCGCGAGTATTAGTATAGTAGTATATTCTTTTGCGATACTTCAACTATTGTTATATAAAAATCAAATCATTTTGAATCTCCATTACGCAGTAAAGGTAGGACAAACAAACAAGCTCACTGTAGCCTTTATTATATGTCAATTATAAACAATGTCGAAATAAGTCTTCGAAGACCGGTATACTGTCTCTTTCTATGTCAGCCTTTAAATCTGCCTTAATTTAAGTCACTCGTCTGCAAACAACTCCTTACATTAGTTGTAACCTTATAACTATTTGTTTAAGCTTCATTTTGCATTAATTTTTTGGTTTCAATTATAGTTTGCATGCTGTGATTTCCTATTATTGAAGGAATACTTAATCTTATGTTAAATTAGTTTCACTATGTAATTAGTTATGCAGGGCTTCCCAAACTGTGCGTCGCGACGCCCTGGGACAGCGCAGCATTGTCCCAGGGGCTTTGTTTTTCTGATAACCGGTAATTAGGCTAGTATTAAACTAATGGGTATTTTTGGCGAGGGGGCCTGCTGGCTACTGTTGGTGCTGGCTTGAGGGGCGTCGTCAAAAAATGGCAAATTCTCAAGGGCGTTGCAGTAGAAATAAGTTTGGGAAGCACTGAGTTATTTATTTTATTTATTTATTTTATTTTACTTTTTTATTTTACAATTTTTGGGAAGACTAACAGTTTATAGTATATAAATAAATAATGTATCTTATGAGTAGCTATAAACTAATAATAAGTCTCCACATGTATAAATCTAGATAAATTATATAAGGTCTAATAAAAATACTACAGTAGTAAATAATCTAAAAAAGAAACAGAAATATAAGTTGAGTATCGGAATACGGGTACAGGTTATATATATACTAAGTACAGGTTCAAATACAGACTACTATTATTACTAACTAATTGCTTAACTGCTAATTACAGAAGGAAAGAATTCGCGGGTCAGTAGTCGCTTTAGTACATATGTACTGGTATTAAATATATCCACATCGTGTCGCTGCAGCACTTTATTAAATTCATTGACGCTACGTATCAGAAATGAATTTTTTCTATATTTGGTACTTGCTCGTGTTGCATACAATATGGGTCGCTGCCTAAATTGTAATAAATCAGTTCGGAAGCTGATTTTGGATAGCATCTCTGGACAGTCAACATTCCCTTTGACAACATTTGAAAGATAGCAGATGTCACTTATGTTACGTCGTGTACTTAAGGGCAGAAAGTGATAGCGCTCGCATCGTTCTCTGTAGCCCCAACACTTATGTTTGGCTTTGAAGTCGAGAAATCTTAAAAACCTCTTTTGTATACTTTCCAATCGTGATATATAGAAGTCATATTGGGGATTCCATACTTGAGAGGCGTACTCAAGATGACTTCGCACATAAGCACAGTAGAGAATTTTTATACTTTTAAGTTGTTTAAGGCTACTGGACGTTCTCATAATGAATCCCAGGGCTGAGGAGGCTTTCTTAACGATGTGGTCAATGTGATTGTCGAAGAGCAGCTTATTATCGTGGATCACTCCTAAGTCTCTAATTTGACTGATCCTTGTGATATGATGACTTAGTAGACTATAATTACTATCGATAATTGTTGTTTTACGTGAAAAAGTCGAGCAAAAGCACTTTGAGACGTTAAGTTGGAGTTTATTTTTGGAGCAATATAGTTCAAACCTGATCAAATCAGATTGCAGTTCCTTGACACTAATTAAATTAGATATTCTTTTTAGAATCTTCATGTCATCAGCGAAAAGAAGAATTTTACTTTTTAGAAAACAGCTTTTTATGTCAGAGATGAAAATAATAAACAGCAAGGGACCAAGGATAGATCCTTGAGGGACACCTGAAGGAATTTGCATCCATTTAGACGTGTGGCCATTCAAAACCACTGCCTGAGTGCGTCTGTCGATATATGATTTAAACCACCTGTATAAATCGCCATGTATGCCAGCTTTCAAAAGTTTTTCCAAATGGTGTTTATTTGTCAGAAATACAGATAAATTAGCAAATAATAAATGTACTCACTTTCTCCCATGTACCCGTATCCAGTGACGGTGCACCTCTTCCCGGCGGCGTGGCTCACCCCTCGAGCGGGAAGGCACACCAGACACACACCTGAAAGAAAACCACGCTTAAAACATAACGTTACATAGGTACAATTTAAAGTTCATAGGCGTCATCCACGACATGACACATTGATGACCTTAACTAAGTTAGTTAATCGGCAGAAATCGTTATAAACGTTGATATGACATAAAACCACTATCTGTGTACCCGGCACTGTGATAGCCGACCAATCTCCGGCTGTGACGGAGCGATTACATTGATGAGCCTTTGATGATCAGGTGACATTACATTTTATATCGCGGACTAGCAATGAGCAGCGTATAAATACAAGCATTTCTTTTTGTAACATTTCGGTATCAATGTATCGCTGGATGCAGGTGGCTCGGGTCCGGTCAATGTGGCATACCATGGAAGAGGCCTGTGTCCAGCAGTGGACGTTCCCCAGCTGATGACGATGTATCATATTTGAACCAAAAATAACTTCTTGGGAGTAGCTCCACCACGAGCCTTCCTAGAGTCTTTCGTCTTTCCCCCATTGACAAACTTGGGTTCGATTTCCTTGAAGAAACGTCAGTTTTTGCCTTTATTGTATTACAAACTAACAAAAATTAAAACATCATCTTTTGGAAAAGTGCTGTTACAATATTGACGAATTTTGACGGTTAGAATTTAAGTTAATCTATGTTTATTATTTCATCTTGCTATTATTTCAACTTTATTTCTTAATTTTTATTATATTCAATGTGACTTAGCTTTAAAATATCAAACACAATGTAATTGTTATTGAATAAATTTGAATTGATTTGTATATTTCCGAGTAGCTAAAGAATTCAGGGTCACTACTTCTTTTCAATCACAACTCTGCTGCTGAAATAATGTTTCACGCACCTTCTTTGAGCTCCGCCTTGCCGTGCAGCTTGAGGAGCGCGATGTCATTGTCTAGGGTCTGGCTGTTGTGGTTGTGGTGTATGTAGGTGGTCGCCACGCGGAGGGTCTGCGCGCCGGGCGAGCCGTACTTGCGGGTGAGGTCGTGGTCCCCCACCCGCACGTAGATCGCGTCCCCGGAGCGTACGATACTGACAAACACAGACATGTTACACACCTCACTCGATACTAGCACTAGGTGATGTTATTTGTTAGTAGCTTCTGCCCGCGGCTTCGTCCGCGTATACTCCAGAATGTATCCCATGGGAACTACTCGTTCGATCGGAATAATAGTAGGCTATGCCCTTCCTTGGCCTTTCAACTATACCTCTACAAGTCATTTCTTACTTTTTGTTAGGTTGCCTGTGTATAAGAAAAAAATATTTTTAGACGAATTTTTTTTATAGTTATTTTGCTATTCGGGGCGGAGACCAAATTCAAAAATCAAAGTTCATGAAAATCTGTTCAACCATTCTCGGGTTACTAATGGTGTAACACGAGTTTATTTTATTCATATGGATTATACTAGCGTTTTGACCGCGACTTCATCCCGTGGACTTTAGACATCCCTCGGGAACTACTGACCTGATCTGGATAAAAAGTAGCCTATTCGAAATTAGCTTTCAGTTGGTCTTCGTGCCATCTTGTAGCTCACCCAGTAGTGGCAATGGCTGAGCTATTTTTCATTACTTACAAAAGTTACATATTCAATACAACACTGCTCTTGCAGTATAAGAGTTCGTTTGTCGTTTGTTTGTTTTTAAAATTCTGTATCAATGAAATATATTTGTATAAGTTTATATATAATTCAAAAATATAAGCACCAACAGCGTTTCATTAAAGTGCTGACCACATAAGAGTATAATTATTTTTTGAAAGCTCCAGTGTGAGTGCTGTGAGAAATCTCTTGTTAGGGATAGGCAACTCTAATTGTACAATTTAAATTATAATTGACTGTGTAATTATTATTATGTGCAATAAACAATAGAATTTGACTGTTGTATTGAGCATGCTTTCTGTGGAGCTCGATCATTGATGCTCATGACGAGCGAGAGAGCGCAGTGCATTGTACGTACTTGGTGACGCAGTGTGCGGCCGTGAGCACCCACTGTGTGCCGATGAGGGCTGCCCCGCACAGGTACTGGTTGAGCGAGTTGATGAGCGCCACCTGCCAGCACCACTCGCCGCGCTCCCCGTCCTCGCCCCCCATCACGCGGCCTACGCGCCGACCCGACACCGTCGACGTACCTGACACACACATGAATACATATAACAATACAAAAAAAACTGGCCAAGTGAAGGTTGCAGGCGCAATAGAACCGCGGCAGTTCGATCTATATGTATGTCATTTTTCTTTCGTCCTCAACGCTCATTATCTCTTACCCTTCACTCCGCACACGTATTTGTTGTATTTCTCGGGAACCCTGAGCGTCGATCCGTAGCTGGGTTCATACGGAGCGGCTGAAACATAGAAACACAATATTACTGTAACGCTGATAGATAAATGAAAAAGGTTTTTATTTCCTCTCTCCACGTCATATACTCGTATCTAGTTACATTTTTATATTGTATACAACCAATATAGTAGTTGTGGGAGAGCTGGTTCCCAAACTAAGCTCGAGGCTTGTGTTATGGGTAACCAGGTCTCCCCGCACGGAATTCTTGTCTCTGGTATACACAAGTACGTGGAGTGTGTGTGTGGTGTCTGTGTGGTGTGTGTGGTGTGTGTGTGTGTGTGGTGTAAAAAAATGTAAATAGAACATCTAGTTCAGTCTTGAACACTCTGGCTACTTAAGACCATTGATCATTTATTAAAAACTATTTGAAGTATTTTAAAACCTTATACCATGTCTGGAAGCCTTGGTAGCTTATTTGAGTAGACCGTCAGTCCTTGAACAATCGAGGTCTGGGTTCTATTCTAGCTCGTACCAATGTGTTCCAATTTGTTATTTGGAATTTATGTACGAATCATTACTTTTCGGTGAAGGAAAACATCGCGAGGAATCCTGCACACTCCTGAGAAGTAATTCAAAGGTGTGTGTGGAGTCCGCCAATCCGCACTGGTCCCTGTGGTGTACTATGACTCATACACTCTCCGTAGGAGAGTAGGACTCAACAGCTGAAGTGGGGACATGTATAGGTTGGTGATAATCATGATTCCATGTCTTCCACCTAAAATCAATCTCCAATATGTGGTGGTGGTGGTGGTGACCAGCGCCTCGTGGACCTTGTTACTCACGCATGGGGGTGGTGTGAATGAGAGCGGTGGTGTAGTGCGTGTACTGCGTGGCGGCGCTCGTCGCCAGGGGGTACGTGTCGTTCCTATCTGTCTTGATGCCCAGCGCCTCGTGGACCTTGGACTTGGGGGCGCAGCACGAGGTGCCCGCCTTCTTGCACTTGAACACGTCCGTCATCTCAGCGTTGCCTGCACAAAATATCATATCGTATACAGCGTGTATATTTCATAGGAGCGTATAATTCATCCAGATAAAGTTTACGACCGTACAAATCATATGTGAACGCAATTTGGTTAAATAGCTTCATTAATAAAGAGTTAATCATTGTCAAAAGTACGACCGAGAAGCAACTATAATTTAATATACTTTATTAATATTAACTAGTCATAAGAATTGAATGAATTTTTTTAATATATGGTCACGAAAATGTATTTAAAGCAACACTAGGAAGAGCAGGGCCTCCTAACACAAGTCATCAGTACTTAAGAGGAGGTCCTGAAAGTATTGTATAAATTATTGTCCTATTATGAAAAACAAACTATTTTATTATTATTATTTATTAATATATAGCGTATAAATTGACTAGACTAAGGATAAACGGTTTATTGAACTGTCATGATATCACGTGCAAAAAGAACCGTCAATCAGTCGATAACTTTAGACGTAATTAATACAATGCGTGCTCGATTATTTTGTATGGAAAAAATAAATACACAATTAATGAACAAAATTTATCTAATTGCCATCAATATATATATATATATATAAAATATATGTGAGTTATGTTAATGTTACGTATATGTAGGTAGTTGTATAGTTACGGAAGCATGTGAAGGAGAGCAGCGACACGATGCAGGAGCCGGGGCAGTCCGGGCGGGGGTCTGCGGGGGGCGCGGGCGTCGTGCTCGTCGTGGTGGTGGTGGTGGGGCGCTGTGTGGTGCGGGGGGGAACCCTGGCACGTCACATACACAACGTCAATCATTTATTTCACAAACAGATAGGTGAACAAGGTGCTAAGGTAGTAATACGGTATTTGACAGGTTTTAAAAAACTGTTCTATGTTAGTCACTGATGTCCAATGACTCTATTTTTGCGATCCACTACTAAAAACGGAAACAAAACTTATTATTTAAATATCCCGCGAAAACGCTTCTCCTGACAATATGGCGCCGCATGTCATCGTGACGTCACCTGCTTGTAAATGACACGTTCCGCGAATGTATGGCGCCAAGGCCTGATCTTGTACACTTATAATTTTAAAAGGCCATTATCAAATAAGTGATTCAGTTACCATTTTTGTATATTTGGTTTAGTATATTTGTACAAAAACGCACGAAAAACACACGACTTAACGTTGAAAATAAAGATGGCGTCAATAGAATGACAGTTGACGCTGTCACTTAGTACAAAAAGAATGATTTTGTAAAATTAAATGCAAAGGTGTAATTCATGATGTAAGTATAATTTTATCAATTATAATTCCAATAACGTAATTATGTCAATCTATCCACGAGTATCATTATCAGTTTAAAATTATTAATGTTTATGGTTCAGAAATTCTGAAAGGCTATAAATCAGACATATATATATATTTAACTATTTTCATTTTCATTACTGTTTTCAGTTGTAAGTTACGTACGAGTATTCTGTGTTTCGTGTTTTGAGTATATAGGTACCTGGTGTTGTCGCAGCAGATGGACCCACTGAGCTTGCAGTGCGTGTGCGACAGCAGGACTGCAGGGCGCTCGCAGAACGCGGCCATTATATTGAGGAGGCAGTAGCCGGGACACCGCGGCAGAGGCGCCTGTAAAACAGACCAAGATACACTTTATTTCAATTAAACATTGAACATTTTTGGGTGTTCCGATCACTTCCGTGTCCGTACTTCCGTATCGTATCTAACAGAGATTCTTCTCGAAGACTAAGCAACAAAGAAAATATACGTTCGTTTGTTATTATACACCAGCTGGAGAGTCAGTTTGGTACCGATAGTTATGGACAATGGCGTCGTTCGCATCAATTTAAAACAAAATTGGTTTTGCGGCCTTAAAAGGTAACATTTCTTCCCAATATATGGAACTCAAGTTGTGGTAGCTCAGTTGGGTAGAGCTTCACTCCTTGAACAATTGAGGTCTGAGATCGATCCTGGCTCGTACCAATGAGTTACAATTTGTTATTTGGAATTTATGTAAGAATGATAAAAATAATTACCATTGGCTTTTCGGTGTAGGAAACCATTGTGAGGAAACAAAAGGTGTGTGTGGAGTCTACCAATCGGCACTGGTCTCGCGAGGTGTACTATGTCCCTTACACTCTCTGTAGGAGAGTAGGACTGAGCTCCTGCAGTCGGCTCGTTGTTGTGATGATGATACGGAACTCTCTGTGCGCTAGTCCGACCAACTTCTGCACTTGGTCGGTTTTATTTTCGTTACTTTTATGCTCAATGGTTCCTCATTTAGCTACATGTAGAATGGAAGGATTCCCATCCAGATGCCTCAAGTTAATGAAGCTGTATCTATGTTCTCTTGTTATTGACGAAATCCAACAGAGCCTCCGTGTTAGACACAGAGTACCCGTCAGGGAACCAAACCCGTTGGCTCCAGATTAAGAGTCCAACTGTGTAGCCTAGTAGTCTGTGTAGTAGGCTACAGAAGCGGTTGAAATACAATAATTTATGCGGCACTGCATGCTACAATACACACACATCGCTATTATAGCCACCCCTCATTGAACATCCAGCTATGGTGCGGTGGTATACTGACCGGCGTTGTAGGTCTCGGTGTGGTTGTTGGCCGCCTGGTGGTGTGCTCCGTCTTGGGCTCGGTGAGGCAGCAGGTGGCGTCCCCCGGGCAGGACGCGTCTTCGTCCACGTGGTCGCACAGCAGGGCGAACAGACCGCTGATGCAGTCGCCGCGACACTTGCGACCAGCGCGAGGCTTAGACGTCGTCGTCAGCTGAAAACGACAAAACATAACTTCACGCAACGACCACCGCACCCAGAACAATGCGCAGAAACAGCAGTGCACGAGGACTTATTTAACAAACAAAAAACTAACAACATGAGCTAGCAAGACTACATGAGCGAATGTAAAGGAGAAATACGAAAGCTATCGAAGATATGTAATTATGTCTATTGCCACTACGTACAGCGAAACTTGATTTACAATAGTAAATTACACTGCTAACAAACACATTTGGTCGTCAGCCTATAGACGACATTACATCAAATGAAATGAATGGAGTTGTGTAAAATTCGCATAATTTTCTTTTCACAAGCATTAATGTACAGTTTACTTCGCTTAGCATAAAACACAAGGCACAGCACCAACTTAGACAGTAGAAAAAATCTCATTCTAATAAGCATAATACAGATAGCTTAACTAACCGCAGTAGTCGGTCTCTTGGTGGAGTGTTTCTTCTCACTGGGCACGACCAGGTCTGGGGGCGGTTTGTCTCCGTAGCCATCTTTGGAGACGCAGCAGAGTCTGCCCTGGACGCACAGGTCGTGGGAGGTGAGGTACGCCTCACAATACTGCGTCAGTCGCGCTTCCACGCACACTCCGGGGCATGCTATGTTACCTGGAATTCGATGTTTACCAATCAACGGGCAGCTTATTCGGGGATTGCGATCAAAGACACAGCATTCATAACACAGACCCATGACATGTGAAAATAAAGCTGTAAAAGATAATTTAGTTAACAGGTGAAGATACAGCGTACATTCGCATCTGTAATTCGCATCGCCATGTATTACATATTTCAAATAATTGAAAATGTCTATACTATGAAATGAATACAGAAATTAGTATATGAGTAATAGATAAAATTGAGAAGATAAAATGAGGGTATCAAATATTCAGCGTATCCTCTTTAAAGTCCAAAATATCCGGGCCCGGACAGGACACACACGAGATTATTACATGTAATAAAGACCATGTACCATTGGCCAGTCAGTTCTGGTGGTCACCGCTGCTAGTGCATATATATATTTCTAATATTTACCACTGTCTTTGTATTTGTCGTTTGGCGGCCTGGTGGTAGGCTCCTCATCATCTAACTCTTCCGACGCTGGCGTGGTGTAGCGTGTGGTGAACGGCTTCCGCGTCGTTACTAAGGTATCGTTACCTGCAAACGTTACCATCGAATATGAGGTACTTTCCTAGCTGGTGCATATTCTTTTGACCCATGTTTCCACTAAAAATATTCAGTTGTCCCGATGTATGTAACGATTTTGACATTTTACATGATTTCAAGGAAATCCAAATGTCAAACAAGACAATGATAAAGATAACATGTTCTAGAAAAGACATTATGTTCCTTATTTTATATGAAATTCTTTTCTAAAGCAAACAATGCTACTTCATTGTTTTAAGATATTTAAAACTACTTGTTTACGTGGTGGTTTGTGGTGCAACTAGCCAAGTAATTATGAATACCGAGATAGTTAGAGGTATCAGTTATGTTGTTAATACAGATAAAGATGCAAGGTTACCTAGAGGCTCGTCGACGCAGCACTTCATAGATGGGTTAGGGCACTCTACTTCATCTAGCACGTTGGAGCAGATGAGGGATGCCAGCGCGTGCATGCACACGCCGGGGCAGTTTTTCGCATCCACCTGAGTGTCCAGGGTGTCCAGCAGACCTGCAAGAAGCACACACGGGTTGAAATGAAATGGATTAAAGTATACTCATTAATGCCTACAAAGATTTGATGAATATAATTTTAACCACCTCCATGGCCGAGTGGCTTCACAGCTTCACAATCCAGAGGTTCTATTCCCAAAAGGACACCTATCAGCATTTAGATGGGTTATCAATGCAAATGTTCTGTGTCTTCCTGGCTGGCTACTGCCATGGTGCCTAAAGCTGCTGCTAAACAGCAGTCTGAATATAAATTTTGTGTTCTGATATGTGAAATAGGTGGGCACACTTTCTAACCTTTATTGTCACTGTCAGATGCACAAGATCCGAAGGTCAAGTGGAAACCAGGCAAAACATAGAACAATACCAATGCTGACTCTTTTGAGCTGGACAAGTGTCACGTTTCAGACATGTACCAGTATCAATTATTAACATATAAGTGGGAGGCAAGGCAAGTTAGCGAGTGCAAAGAAATGTCCTAGTGTTGTATGTCATCTAGGTATAGTTATTATAGAAAATAATACACACACATTCCGACTGTACATGTTTGAAATTGCGGAGAGCTAACTTAAGAGGGGCAAACATAGCGTGCGAGTATTATACCATGATAAAGATCTACGTTCAGCAATAAGTATTTCCTGGCTGGATAGATCAATATAGTTAATTAGTTACCAAACTACTTCTAAATGATGAGAAAACAAAATATAGAATTGGATTACTAAATGTAATTCACCAAACTTCTAGGATCATGAGAAGTTAGTCACTAGTTTATGTTAAAGTGAGTCATGAATTAATTTAGATTCTGAGTGAACAACGAATTTTAGCTTGGTTGCTGCTTGCTTATACTATTAAGATTCGAGAATTGACTAATGTTGCTACAGTGAAATGTGGTACAGGAATTATATCTTCTTCTTCTTCTTCTTCTTCTTCTTCTATCTTCTATCTATCTTCTATCTTCTTCTTCTATCTATCTTCTTCTATCTATCTTCTTCTATACTATAATAAATCTGTAGAATCGACGTGTCTGTACATTGATTTTTTTTGCCAAAAACTGATTGAGGGTGACACGATAAGTGTAACAGAACACAATAGGACCATTTTTAAACATTTTGTCTGTCTGTCTGTCTGTCTGTCTGTCTGTTTGTCTGAACCGGCTAATCTCCGAAATTACAAAACCAAATTTGATGCGGTTTTCAAAATTAAATTAGGCGTAGGTCAAGGCAACATCTAAGCTTTATTTCATCAAAATCGGTTCACGCAATAAAAAGATATCTTCAAAAAACCTGTAGAATCGACTTACCTGTATATGGAGAATCGACGCATCTATCTGTACATTGAAAATACTTGCCAAAAATGGTTTAAGGGTATACAGAATACAAAAAAACAGCCAAGTGCGAGTCGGACTCGAGCACCGTGGGTTCTGTACAGAATAACTACAATGCCTGATTAATTTCAAATAGCAAAGACAAAAGAAAGTGCTTTAGTGGTTAATGTTTAAAAGTGATTTTAAAACATTACCTCAGTGTTTGAAGTGACTGATTGATTTACACGTGTTTTTTTTTACCATAATCTTACCTGATGTTAAGCGACGATGATGTCTAGGATAATTCACGGTTGCCTATAAATAGTCTATTCACTGTGGCCTTGAAGTTATCTTAATGGTATCGCTTAGGAAACACAAAAGCCGGCAGGGAATTCCACTGCTTAGCTGTAAGCACGTGGTAAGTGACAATAAGATAGAAAGTATGTTTAGCCAGGAGACTCAAACTAATAGAGGTACTCAGGTGCTCTGCTACCTCACACCTGTAGAATCAACGTGTCTATCTGTACATTGAGAAGGTTTGCCAAAAAAATTTTGAGGGTGATATAGGTAGTATAACAGAATACAAAAACCAGTTTAGTGGGTTCTGTACAGAATGGCTATAATGCCTGACTAATTTCAAATAGCAAATACAAAAAAAGAAGGTGCTTCAGTGGTTAATGTTTTAAAGTGTTTTTGAAACATTTCCTCAGCGTTAGAAGTGACTGACTGACAGCCGAAACCATGTAGGGTAATGAGATTTTGCAAATATTTTCTTTTTATGATAGTTCCGCGAAAAGAATATTATTTTTTTTAAAGTAAAAAGTATTTTTATTGCATAAAATTGTTTACAATGGTCTTAATCTAATAGTATAATGTGATGCAAGTTTGTGTTAAAGTTTGCGATTGCCGTGTAACGACACATTAAACTTTATATGATTGGATTTGCAACAAGCACCACTGTTGGTAGGCGGATTGGTGATCGCAGTAAGATTTTGTAGTTACATAATTATCACCTATATCAGGTAAAATTAGCGATAGAAGTTGTATTTGACCTTTGAAGAAGTATGGGTTTGTATTTGACCTTCATCTGACATGATTTTTTAACATTAGATAGGCTTCCATTTTATTACAATCTCACCTGATCTTAAGCGATGATGTGGTCTAGGATCGTTCACGGTTGCATAGAAATAGTCTATTCACTCTGGCCGTAAAGTTATCGAGGTTGTATCGCTTGGGAAACACAGCCGGCAGGGAATTCCACTGCTTAGCTGTACGCACGTGGTAAGTGACAATAAGGCCGTTGGATAGAAACCATGCTTACCCAGGAGCCTCAAACTAATAGAGACACTGGCTTTGCTACCTTTCATACCGGAACACAACAGTGCTATTAACAATTCTGGTTGGTGGCAGACTTAGGTAACATGGTGGTAGCGAGCCAGGCAGACAAAAAATGGCTTACCACAAACCAAACCGAGTACCGATAGATACTGGGAATCGAACCCTAGACCTCCGGATTGTGAATCGAACATTTAGCAATTAGGTCACGGAGGCGGTAACTACTCTAATTTTAACGAAAAACTGAACATTTTAATAGACAAAACAAACTGTTATAGACAAAACAATACATTTCGAACAATATTTACATAACAGACTAAATATAATAAAAGCCAGATGGGCATAGAA
The DNA here is from genome assembly GCA_910589575.2 of Carcina quercana. Lineage (NCBI taxonomy): Eukaryota > Metazoa > Arthropoda > Insecta > Lepidoptera > Depressariidae > Carcina > Carcina quercana. The sequence continues at coordinate 23,292,843 of OU342426.1, read as the reverse complement.
AATGCCTTCACCATCATCATCATTAGCCAGGAAACGTCCACTGCTGGGCATAGGCCTCTTTCGTGGTACGCCACATCGACAGGTCCCGAGAAACCAAGTACCGATAGGTACGAGTTACGGTTGTTAGTACGAACGTGTTGCCATTTTAAAAGCTTTTATTTAACTTGCAATGTATGTATGTATGTATGTATGTTCGGGTCAAATCTTGCAAGCTGAATTAGAAGCACTTCCTCTTATCCTAGGGAGTTGGAATTTTTTTAAGACACGGAGGTAGATAATTTTTTAAACAATAGGTATTGTGGTGTACATTACATGTCATCTTATATAAAATTCAAAGTCCTGACTAACTGACTTATATATCAACGCTCAGCCTAAACCACTGGTCCTATAGCCTTGAAATTTGGAGGCTGCGTTTTTTGTAAAGTGAAAGTATCAGCTAAGACTAAGACAGCTCTGTTGTTTTTGAAGTCAATATCATGAAAATTGATAAGAAGTCTTATGAAATAAAATTAAGAGTGATGTGTTTTAGCGATTTTGAAAAATCGAAAAATTATTTGAAAGTCAACCATTTTTGAAGATAATGCCATGAAAATTCATATGTGGTTAGATTATAAATAAAGAAATACGTGTTTCACTGAGTTTTAATGGGGATTAAAGGGGGGGGGGGGGGGGGGTGAAAGTTTGTATGGGAACTCTGTTGCATTTGAACTCAATAATCAAAATCATGAAAATTTATAGTAAATAAATGGCTAGATTTGATACAAAGAAATACGTGTTCCACGGGTTATTAATGGGGGTGGGTCATTTTGTATGATAACTCCGATGTTTTTGTAATCATCAGCATGAAAATTCATACTCAGTCTTATGAACTACAGTTAAGGGTGACGATCTTAGTGTTTTAGAAAAATCATCCCGTATTGGGTGAAATCAGGGATGCAAATTAAAATTTCAGTTCCTCAGTTTTGAAGATAATAACAAGAAAATTGTTAAGTGGTTAGAGAGTGGAAACAGATAAATACGTGTTTACGCATATTTTTAATGGGGGTGAACAGGGGTTGAAAACTACCGAAGTAGTTCCGGTAGTTAGCCTTACTGATAAAAATTAAGAGTGACGTAGTTTCACACATAATGAAACAATCTAATATATAAAAATGACACGGTTTTTGTGGTCGCACTTCTGCGAAACGGCTTGACCAATTTTTATGTGAATCTTGCACCCTCTTACCTCCACCTCTTACCCATATTTTTATGTCGATTTTAGAATTGTAGTATGAATAATATACAAATAATTATTCGTTGCCTTAAAGCGTCACGTCAGTTTCATATTTGTTATGTAGTTGATTTATCCAATGGGATAAATCCTAAAGTCCACGCGAGCGGAGCCGCGGGCAGTAGCTAGTAGGAAATACTTATCAACTTCGAAATTGTATATTTCACAAAAATTCACCACATATATATAACTACATACAAACAAACTGTGGACTGGATCATTTAGTACACAGATGGTTGTATACCTTATTCAACAATCACATTGCAAGGAGATGGATAAAGGTTCAACCAGCTGGGGAATCCGGTTGCAGCATTCACAGACCTTGTGCAGTTCAAGACATGGCTCTACACATACATAAGTCAAGATGGCTCGCAAATGGTGTAATCGTCAACAGTTACAGAGCTATCAAAAGATCCTATTGGTATATGGTATGGCTGATCAAAAGAACATAATCTGAAGTAGTGCATGGCATAGCTGCTACAGACTTTCACTATCCAGGTGTCACAGTGGACATTGGGGAGCTTCACCATACTGAGGGTCGAAACAAGACAAAAAAAATTGATGACTGGTTCATTAATATAAAGATTAACCAGAGTGGTGTAACTAAGTGAATGAATGAATTGCCGACAAAGAAGCGTTATGATTTGTTCATGGCTACCATGAGACAACACTACAGAAATCAGACTATTTTGCTGGTCAAGAAATAGCAGATACTTTTTTATTTCTCGCATCTTTGTTGAAAACGACAGCGCAGCTGTTAAGTGGTGGAGCATATGTGGTGCCGCTAGGACCGTACAGAAAGCTAATCACAAGATAATGATGATTAGCGATCGAGTTACGTCTAAAATTCGAAACTAAACATATTTTAAATCAACACAGCAATTTAACTGTTTACAAACTTTACAAAAACAAAATACGAATCAACTGTCAATCAACGTCAATGTCATTGTGTTTTAATATTCTTTTCACCAGAAGCAATGGTGAATAACCTTACAGCCACTTCTTTGGTTTTCTATGTTATTGTTTTAATAACAAAATATAGAATGTGAGTACATTGTATTAATATTGTACTTAGTATTCGATAAATTAAAAAAAAATTTAAAAGCACTAATGAACTCATTGGTCAATTTAGCACCATTGACCTTTTTGCATCGTTTCTTAACGAGTTCCACCTATTATAGTTTTAGGGTGGATCATGTCATCAATATTATTTCCATCAGTTGGGACAGTTAGCATTTTGAGAACTACAATGTTCAAACCACAGCTAGTTACATGGTGGTGGTAGCAGTACTTCGTTCTTAGCTCAATGCATAAATGACATAATTAAAAAGAACGTCTTGCTGTTGGAGCACACGCGACCGCCACCTGCCTCTCACCACCCTCCAGATTGAATCGCTCTCCTCCGAGAGGCTCCGAGGAACTAGTGTTAGTTCAACTTGTAGTTCAAGTAAACGCTCGACACTCCCAGGAACCGTTTTGAAATATTGTGCTCTTTATAATACATACCTGTAAGCGTATATACCAATTTCTTGTTCTTCATGTGTCGATGTATTAATTCGCAATCATTTTAAAGAGAATATAAAACAAGGCACAGTACTAGGATAGCACGATCTAAATACCAAGGCTTGAATTGGGCAGCGCCACCTCAACAGTGGGGCACGCACCTCGCTGGCGGCGCGGGCGCAGTAGTGCGCGATCAGAATGCGGTCGCCGCGCCGCGTCGCCAAGACAGGTAATATTACAATTGATGCGCAAGCGCTACACAGGAGCCTAATTACCGCTACAGTAGAAGAGACTGCTAGAACATTCATTTGCGCTTTTAAATATTTAAATTCCATCGTCAAAGGCGGAATGATAAGCTACCATGTCCGGTCACAAGAGATTTGCAAAGTATTAATAAAAATAATTTTTATTTATATAAAAAATGCAGCAATAAAAAGATACAAATAATAATAATAATATAAATAAAACTAAACAAAACTAAATACTACAACTAGGAAAACCTAGTCTAGTCTATTTTGTCTACATTATTTCCAGTTTGCATCCCGGTGCACGGAGAGCCAGTAACTAAAAATAGGACTGTACGTACACCCCCTCTACCACCGCCTGGAGAACGGCGTTGTCTGACGCTCTCAGTCTCTCCCAAAAAGACGTGTGACCCAGGTAGTAGATCCATCTAGTAGAGGGGTTACCTCTGACAGCACACGTTCCCCTGTACGTACGTGGTCACCAAATCGGTTATCTTTTCTTCAAGCGATGTGACCTGCACATTGCTACTTCAGATTACTCACCAAACTAGCCCATCAAATCATCAATCAAACATATCGTTCCAACAAATTCAACGTTCTTGCTATTGTAATAGACTTTTATACGTGACTGGCTTAAAAATATTATCACTTTTAAACTTGCGAGATAGTTAATTGCTTTTCATTGTGGCGTCATTTTGAATTACACACAAGAAAATGTTTGCTCTATCGTTTTCGCTGCGGATTAAAATTAGAGTTTTACCATGAGCAGGTCGTAGAGATAGCTCACTAATTAATAATCATCTCCGCTGTCATTTGACTTCAGGACGTCCAAGTTAGCAATGATCTCGAAATAATAATATCTGAAACATAGAGTTGCAAGCGACTTCAATCGTCAAAAACTGATGCTGTCAATCAGTTTCTGGTCGTCAAAACCATTCATCATCAATCATCAACAGCCTATATATGTCCCCACTGCAGGGCTCAGTCCTACTCTCCTACAGAGAGTGTGTGGGACATAGTGCACCACGCGGGACCAGTGCGCATTGGTAGACTTCACTACACCGTTGCATTTCTTCTCAGGAGTGTGCAGGTTTCCTCGCGATGTTTTCCTTCACCGAAAAGCGAATGATAATAATTTATATCATTCGTACATGAATTCCAAATAACAAATTGTAACTCATTGGTACGAGCCAGGATCGAACCCAGATCTTGATTGTTCAAGGACTGACGCTCTACCCAACTTAGCCATCATGGTTTATTTGACAAAACAATTACTAAAGTTTTAACGCATAACTGAGTCTGTTCCTGAGGAATGGGAGCGGTGCCGGAGGGTATGTTTACGGAACGTCAAACCCTTGACGCCGCTATTTTTTTTAGATTTTTCTGAAACTTACAAAATCGTTGGTCACACTCATAATCGGGTTCGGAATCGTTTATTAGACAATACCGGACAAATTAGAACTGGTTTGTATAATATTTATGTCCGTAATCTGTGGTAAGTGTACGGTGATGAGCGGAACAGCCGACCGACAACCGCTATACTGTATATTCCCGCGAATGAATTCCGAACCCGGCTTACATTCATTTTAATAACGATCAGTGATCGAGCAAGAACATAATCGCCCGCCACGCCATTCTAGCTCTTATTACTTAACAGCAAGAGTTATCCTACGGTCTTGTAACGCGGCATTCCTTGCAGAGATGATGTTCATGTATGGTCAACTGAGGGGCCCCGCAAATGAGGACTGGTACCATCGGTATTTGACAGCATCGAATATATATTGAACTAGGTATTATTACAAAAATTTCCGATCTGACTCTCAGATCTTTCATGTACAACTTAAAGTAGTTGAAATAAGATATAATTAAAAAGGTATGTATAAAATCCGGCCTGCACTTGGACACTATTGAAAAAATCTAGGAATAATCTACAGATGTATAGAAAAGTACTAGAATAACATTTTTGCTTTTGTTTTAATTGTACAAAATCATTCTGTGACAAGGTCAAATGACATTTTATTGACGCCATCTTTGTTTTCAAAGTTATGTCTTGCCTGCTTCGTACGTTTAAAATGTTTTTGTACAAAGAAACTACATTAGAATATTAAAAAGTGGTAGTTAAATTAGCAAAATTATGAAAATGTCCGATTTTTACACCAAATAATGTGTTATGAGTGGGGTATCAAACTAGGGTTTTATAAATGGCTTTCAAAAATATATACATGTTTGAATATAATTTACGCATTCGGGTTTTAAAAATTTACTTCCTATTAACTAGTTATTACAATTACCAGAAATTGTTTGCTTGTTTTCTGTAGGAGAGTAGGTAGTGGGTACGTATATAGGCTGTTGTTAACGATTATTATTATTATTGCTTGTTTTATAGTACGTACATCAACAATAGCTCAGCATCAATCAAAATAATACCGCATAATATCCGGCAACGTGGCAAGCATTTACACAAACGTTTGATGTGAGGGCGACCGGTTGAGGGCCCCTGATCTAAGCGATGAGGTGCCGTTAGCCCCTTTGCCCCCCACTCCCCCTCCCATCGCTTCTCTTCGACCTCACACCACTGACACAGATATGTTAACAGCCAAACGAAAGGAAAACAACGCGCGTCATAAGAGCAAATCGTGTTGCTACAATTCAGCCCTAAAGATCCTACATCCCAGATAAAAAATGCAAGCCAAAGGTGTACCTCTAGGCACAAGTGAAAAAAAAAGGATTTATTTTATTTGGTCCTCGAAATAAGTCAGGGCATAAAAATATAGCGGCAAAAACAGAAGACATTGTTGGTGAAGGAAATGTGTAATCGACTAAATATAATTAGCTCCAAATTATGTTGAACGCAAATCTGCCTTCCATTAAGGGCCCCCGCGCACTAGGCAGCCTGGCTGCGGCAGCCAGGCTGCGGCAGCCAGTCAAACATATGACGTTTTTTGACATAAATACCACTCATGTGTAGACGCATATTAAAGCTAGTTTCGGTACATAAGAGATGCTGCTACCGGTTTTCAGTTAGTATCTTTCTACGACCAAAATCTCTTCACCGCTGCACTGGAAGATGTTTTCAAAATCTGAACTGGAAAGGACTGGGCATCAACATCAACGGCGACTACATCACTCACCTTCGATTTGACATAGTCATGACGGCCATAATCCTTGGAGTATCTGAACGCAATTATCAATGACCTCAACAAATAGATGTACCGACGATCTAGTAAAGGTCGCGGGGAGTCACTGGATGCAAGTGGCTCAGGATCGGTCAATGCGGCATACCATGGAGGAGGCCTATGTCCAACAGCGGACGTTTCCTGGCTGATGATGACGATCTTTCTAGAAATATCCGAGATGACAATGGGTCATAAACTCATCAGAGATATTCTAATGCGAAAGTCAAATTGTTTGTTTGTCATTCCTTTATGTCGTAATGGAGAGTCAGAGCGCCATGATTTTGGTATAGGGATAGCTGAAGGGCCGCATAAGGACATAAACTACTGTATATCCCGATCGAATAAGTAGTTCCCGTGGTATAATGTCTAAAGTCCACGCGGACGAAGTCTTGGACAAAAGATAATTTGTCAGAGTTGCGCCGCCATGATACACCAGCGAAGCGGCGATGGGTCAACGCGACAGTGGCGACGCCGAGCCGCCGATGCGTGTGCGCACAAGAACCGTTACCCAATGACCTAACGCGCGGAGAAATCGGCCCGCGGCCGCCGGCGACGATGCCCCGAAAACGAAAGTACCTACATGCGTTCTGCGTACTTAACTAGAGTGCCAACTTCAGCGGCCAAGATCTGTGCTAGCTTGCCATTGACCACGCCGGCCGTCTGCGATGTAGCTTACTCCCGGTGGAAGGGTGCCTTATCGACAACGAAATCTAAAACAGTTCATCTGAGAATCTTGGAACATATCTTTATTTGTAAGTTAACTTTTGCTAAAGTGAAATAAATTCGCATAAATATATTTTTAAGGTTGTGTAGCTGAAAATGAGAAAAGTCCTACGATTGGCTCATTTTACAATTTCTGCCGTAATGCGAATCAGTCCTAAAACGAATAAAGGTATTTTATTGTAATGTGTAAATAATTAACAATTGCTCGTTGGTTTGGTCAGGCGTTTTCGTGACTTATCGGTGGTTGTTACCTTAATTTTATCTATTACGTATTTATTATTTTCAGTATGGTAATTATTCATATTATGAACGGTACCCTCTGTGCTCGAGTCTGAATCGCACTTGACCGTTTTTAATGTATGATGGGTTTGGAGTTGGCTTTCATTTGACCAGATGGTAAGTGAGTGCTACAAAATCGACGATAAGGCTTTTGGATGGTAAGCATGCGCACCCAGAAGAAAAATGTGCACTCGGTGGTAACGCTTTACTTGAATATATTTTAGTGATATTTTATATATTGATTAAATTAAATATTTATTATTAATTTATTCGTCATCAAACCATGTGTCAGTTTATACCAGACATCTTAATGTCCTTGATTTTATATGTACATAATAAATATTATGCATAAGCTTTCTGTTTCCAAATGTAACTGGGATGATGGCAGTCAGAAGCATAATCTGCGACAACTTGATAGTCAACTCTCGAGAAGCATACTGAACCTGAATGAGAATCGTCTTCATCGTTAAAAAGTATTTGAATTGAATTGAGTTTAACTCAGTAATAAAACACTTAATTTGTATTGTGATCATTGCAGGAACGTGTCCGCAATTTTAATTACCTCTCCGTGGCCTAAGGGGCCGTCCATAAATTACGTCATCAATTTTTTCCGATTTTAGACCCCCCCCCCCCCCTATAATCATCCTATCGTCATTTCTTAATGACCCCCCCCCCCCCCCCCCCCCTTCTCCCAAAATTGACGTCATTACTAGTTTGACAAAATAAAACATTGCAGATTTGAGAAAAATAGGGTATTATATGATTAAAACACTTGGTTATAGAATCACCTTTTATTATTTTTACTTTGGCAATAATCATTGATATAATATAACTACTTATTTTTTACTTTTCTTTGGATAACTCGTTTAATAAACACAGTGTCGCATACAAACTATTTTCATAGGTACGATGTTATTTATAGTTTAAAAATAATGTAGACATGCCTTGACCTTGTAATAAATAAATAAATAATGAGTTCAATAATTAATACCATTAAATACTTGCAAAATATCACAAGAACATTATCTTTCCTTAGTATGAGACATGTATTTAAGTATAAGTATAGTATTAATATGTACTTTTATTAATTATGTAATGTTGTAGTTATTATTTAAGTATTGTGTTTATTATCAATACATAGTATAAAACAAAGTCGCTTTCGCTGTCTGTCCCTATGTATGCTTAGATCTTTAAAACTACGCAACGGATTTTGATGCGTTTTTTTTTAAATAGATAGACTGATTCTTAAAGAAGGTTTATATGTATAATACATGTAAGTACCACGGGCGAAGCCGGGGCGGGCAGCTAGTATTTAGCTAGGTTTAGCTAGGTGTGCTGGAAGAAATTTCTTTTTAGAAATAATCTTTTTGTACGTGAAAAATAAACTATAAATAAATAAGAATGACGTCAATTTCGAAACACCCCCCCACCCCCCATCTATCATTTACCGTCATCCGCAGACCAACCCCTCCCCCCCTAATTTAGAATGACGTAATATATGGACGGCCCCTAATTGCTAAATGTGGGACTCAATCCGGGGGTCCCGGGTTGGATTCTCAGTAGGTACTTATCGGTACTCGATTAGGTAGGTGTTGGGGGCATCTCCTATGTCCGCCTGGCTAGCCACTACCATGTTACCTAAGTCTGCTGCTGAACAGCAGTGTTGTGTTCCTGTATGAGAGGTAGCATTGACACATTTATCTCGAGGCTTCTGGGAGCGCCTTATTGTCATTTACCATCAGGTGAAATGAAGACCCAGTGCAATCCCATCGTGCATTTAATAATTAACGCGTTCAAAAGAAATAAAAACCGAGTTCATTTGCCTTAAAAATTTGGTTCTTGTTGATTTTCTTAAAGAGCGGTGAAGCAATTTCTATAAAATTAATATGGGACCACCTCTGAAGTATGCTCTAATAAACAAAGGAATTATTAAAAGACGTGTGGCACTCGGGGACTGCCGCGGTAAAGCTATTGCATAGCATTTTGTATCAACTTATGCAATTATAATTATTTAAGAAAGTTTTAATAAGAAAAGTTTTTATGTCACGAACATAAATATCCCCACCACAAAAATGTAAATTAAATTACAAACAGGAAAACAAAATTAAATCAATATTAAGTTAACATAACGGATTTGCTTTGCTATATCAAATTACATACTATTATACTTAATAAATTATAAAACAGTAATACGTCTAATCGCACGCAAACAACGCCGTGTCGAAGACTGCCGAACTGAAACGACGTTAGACGATGCACGGCCTTCAAGCCACACCTCCGTGCCCGTCGGAGTGGGGAGCGTGAGGTTATTCGTTACGGAATTTCTCGATTCGGTCCCTGCGCTCAAGGCCCGCGATAGAAGCTATGCAATAGCTTAAAAATCGGTTCACTTTGAATTGAGAACCTCCTCCTTTTTTGAAGTCAGTTGAAAAACTAATCAGCTAACATAAATCGTCACATCGGCATCCCCATGTCGGGATATTAATCACCCCGCTTTGCAGGCGGACTTCGGAACGAAGTAGTGTTTCATATTATGCTCTTGCGCATCTTTGTCAACTGTTGGACGTCACTCAGCCTTCGTTCTTATAACGGTTGCATCAGTTAAAGACTTGAATGTCATATATAAAGTTATATGGCGATATAATCAATATTGTGTCTGTCATTTATAAGGCATAATGCTACTGCGATGTGTAAATGTCTGGTCTACCTATGAGTTATTGTTGTCAGATCATCGTGGCTTGCAGGGGCTTGCTTTCTCGGGTCATTGGCCGCGCGAAAGTAGCTTCGTCCACTATGATACAACTGTCGATGACTTGGTGTGACGTGAGACCAACGCCAGCGACGTTTTATTTTATTTTTATAGTCGTCGGGTTGGTCGGGTCGGTCTGACCACTCACTAATCGCACTGAAGCCAGGCGTTTGTCATCTTCTTTACGTAAAGGTGACATTTGATCCGTTAGACATCAACGCGGCCATCTGTAAGGTGTCTCATAAGTTTCTCACACTAAAAATATTTTACTAGAAATTTACACGTTACAATACAGTTGGTGCACGTTACGAGTACCAGGTTAATGAAAAAAGTATTTTATTTAATAAGTTATATGAATGACAGTTAATCGGCTTAGTGTTCAATAATTAATGTGATAATTAAAATATCAAATCAATGAAATAATGTTGCCATAGAGCCTTGTCTCTAGAAGAAAGTAGAAATATTGTCAGCCAAGGTTGAAGTTGTAAGGATGTTTGATGTAGTGAATTGCACACCTTAGTATCATAAAATCCAACTAAGAGGAGAAGGTCAGAGAAGCAGGGGATGGCCAGTGTACCTACGTGGATCCTTGGTATAACGAAAACTTACTGCGTTAAGAAATGCCCAACCATGATGCTGATGGTTATAACTTAACCATTGAAAGTACAACGAATCTATGTAAGAGGAAGGATTGATGCGGCTTAACGAAACTAGGTTATCTTGAATTTTATTTCGCTTACGGGGTTTTAAAAACCAGACAAGTGCGAGTCGGCCTCGCGCACCGCGGGCTCCGTACAGAATATGAATAATTAACGTACTAAAAATCATAGACAATAGATAAAAATGACTGAATAAATTCAATGAGCAATTGTTAACAAAATTGTTTGCGCTAAAAACAAGCCAAAAGGCGCAGGGACATTTTTTTATTGTGATTTTTTAGATGTAATTTAAAATTATGCTTTTCAGATGTATTCCTATTCCTAGACCTGGCTGAGGCAGTCCACTGCTGGACATAGGTCTCTCCAAGAGTGCGACACTCAGTTCGGTCCTCTGCTCTTCGAATCCGTATTCCATTCGTAAGTCGTTTTTCCACCTATAGACCGACCGCTTAAATGAGTCCTCGCCCGCGCAGAACAGTTAGATCCCATTTGTCGTCGTACCCCCGCGCCCCTATCCCCCGAGGACTGTTACGTATCCATATGTACTGGTGCCCATCTCATTGGTTTTGTCACTTTTTCTACATCCACAACAAGATCACATAGGGTGACCAGACCGGCCATTATTCTTACAGGTAATGTCGATACTAGCCAGAGACAAGATCCAAGTCACGGTATCAGATCTCATGCAGCGTCGTTGCCCGCTAAAAACTAGCCAGCAATTAATTCACTTTCAGTGTATGCGTGTGCGACTTCGTGTCGTTTCTCCGAGTTTCATGCGCAAGACCACCGCACCACAGCACAGGCGCGCTATACCTCCCTGACACCGACCTTGACAGATAACTAATATTTCAGACTAGTTTCTGCCCGTACTTCGGCTGCGTGGACTTTAGGATTTATGCCATAGAGACTAAGGTCTCAGATCGGCTTAAAAAGTAATCTTAGTTTAACTAAGTAGTTTTTATGCATTTTGTTTTTTTGTTTATTATTATTATTAGTGACATGCGCGTTTGACGCGCCTTTTGGGTACGGAATACTAAAAACCGACCAAATGCGAGTCGGACTTGCGCACGAAGGGTTCCATACCATTCTCTATAAAAACGGCAAAAAATCACGCTTGTTGTATGGGTTTAAATATTACGCTTAATTATTTATTTTATTTTAATTAATGCTTATTAATATTTTATTTACATTTGAATGTATACAAAAGGAAACTTTAACAAACTACAACTAACTAAATTATTTACAAAATTAACGAAACCAAGGGACTAAGGGGAAACACCCATCAGAATGATGGTAAAAAAAAGCTTAGTAAGTAGTATTAATAAATCTCCGCTGGTCGCTCCCGGCGCAAAGATGCCCATAACGCTCGCCGTATTTCCGTGTTGAATGGCTATGGACAGCCTTTGCACCAAGAAGGATCAGAGCGGTAATCGTGACCCCTATCCCTTAGTAAGCGGCCAATGTCCCGGACAAAGTTCCTTGCCTCGAACCCCCACGGACCGGCCGTCTCTACTGCGAAAGGAACAACGATGTAAGATTGTTCCAACGCGGCGTATTTTGTGTGTTTGAGACGGCCGGCTGATTCGGCTGCAGAACCTTGCTCTTTGCTTGCGGGGGATGAGAGGGCGTAAATGTGCTCACACACGTGGCATCCCAGAGCAAGCGCTTTCCTTTTTACCATGGGACTAGTGTGAGCCCAGGCCTGGCGGCTCCAACACAATTATATATTTTTCAAGGGAATATATACCTAAATATTCTGTGAATATTTCAAGCGTCTACCTGTTGCCGTTATCAATATAGAGCAAACAATCACGTTTATTGTATGGGAGGGATGCGAATTTTTTTTTAGTATTTGTTGTTATAGCGGCAACAGAAATACATAATCTGTGAAAATTTCCACTTTCTAACTATCACAGCCTGGTGACAGACGGACAGACATACATACGGACGGACAGTGGAGTCTTAGTAATATGGTACCGTTTTTACCCTTTGGCTACGGAACCCTAAAAATGAAATTCCCAAGCTTTGTCATCTTCCGTAAAAGGAGATACTCCTATATCTTGCTGGTGGCTCGCATGAACGCTATTTATGATTTCATCATGAACGATCACCGTTTCATACTGTCACAACCGACAGGTATCAGATTACCCAACCTTCGTCACTGTCAATGTCGCGTAATCTCGCGGCGGGCGATGCGTGTGCGCACCGGGGGGGACGTGGGACGGGAGGGGCTCGGAGAAAGTCCTGCAGACACCTCGACGCCCGCCGGCGGACACTGGCCGACAATATTATGCATCTTTGTGGTGGAGTCGTACTTATTTTGGTCTTGACTTCATGAGGTATTTATATAATTCTCGTATAGTCTAAGTGTATGTGTGTCTTACGCATAATTTACCAAAATACGACTGTTTACTGAAGAAGAAAAGAATAATGTATTACCTATACTAAATATCCGCATCCGTCGGTCCATCTAGTAGTGGGATGTCTCGGTACATTTTTCCGGTACGTGTTCGCCACCGTTTTTTGATAGTCGTTTCTCGCCCATTGCCACAGCTCATTGACTCTTTGACCTAATTCAACCAAACTTTAGCAGTGTTAAGGTCAATTACCGGCCTCACAAACCCTAGTTGTCATGCTCATGTAGCCACTACCTACCGTAGATAGGTGATAAATTCCGTAATGAGTAAATCAGTAGACCAAGGCCACCGACATAGATCGACGAGTCAGTGAGCTGAAGTGGGCAGGCCCCGTAGAGCGGATGGTAAGTTATCGAATGGCTACCACGTAACGGGAAACGTGTACCGGGCCTCCCCCGTACTGAAGGTCGCGCGGTGTCACAGTATGTACATATGTGTTTCGGGACTGGTTATTGTGGCATACCATGGAAGAGGAAAATGCCCAGCAGTGGACGTTTCTGGGTTTCCGCTCTTTGTGCTCTATGTGCGCATGTGCAGCAACTTGTCAAACTATGACTATAAGCCGACTACATTCTGTTCAATGATTAGCTGCTTATACAATTTTTAAGTTTACAATGTTGTAGGATAATTTGGCTTCAAACATTGACAAATAGACGGGTGGGTGCAGACTGCAAAATGGGGGTGCTTCACAGTTTGCTTGCAAGTTGTCTACGAGCGTAGCGACGGAACTTTCATACTCCATGGTACAAATAAATAGTATACCTATAACATCCTATAAGAGGAGGGATACAAAAGAGTTTTCTTTTCGAACTAGTATTGACATTTAGTACCTAATCTGTGATTGACATGTTCAGCTATGGTTGGTTGCTAGGAAATGCAATCAATGTTTTTGTCGGAATCCTAAATGAATAAAATAAACAAAGGATTTTTGATTTTTGGCACACTCTTCGATACTTCGATATATCGAAATAACATCATTGTTTTCATACATTTATGCTGTTGGGTGGACTCGAGCGGTATAACATAAGTTTGGCAACAATACACATCTCAACTATCAGAATTTAGAATTTGTTTTAAATGAAAAATTTGAAGAAGAAAAAAATACTCGTAGTGGAGAAATTGAGATTTTATATTTATAAGGGCGTCACAAGTTTCAGTAAAATTCGGCCCTGAAATGTCCGTGAGAAATACGAACTCTGAATTCATGACATACATACGAGTATAATGCTGTAACCAGAAATATATTTTATCGTATTTTTGTGCCTTATTAGGAAAGTCAAGAGTCAAGTGTAACAAAATAGAAAACAAATGGAACAGTAGAAAATAATACCGCTACTGGACGACATTCAAAGGGACTGGTAATTTAAGTTAATAAAAAGTAGCAATTTTATAGATTGAGTTTTACGTATTATATTTGCTCTACCTTGAGACCACATTGATTGATGTATAAGTAGGTTATCACAGATACTGTAGTGTGGTACATTAGTAGTATACAAAAGCGAAGCCGCAGTCGAAAGCTAGTCTCTAATGAAAGCAATAAAGCTAATAAACCTAGATGCCCACGCGCCGCCGAATTCAGGGTCCGTTCTAACAATTAGTACGTTATCTACGATCACAAGAGACCCAGTGACCTGGATACATGCGCAGGAGACGCCTGTGCCCAGCAACGTTCAGCAGCTCGATCTATATGATGCTATTGTCCATTGTTCTCGGATAAGATCGGGGATCGGCTGCATAAACACGCGCAGCTTTGTCTGCTTCAGATACTTAACATAGCGGCTGCAAGCGCTGACGGAAACTAGAAGAATATAAAATTAAAACGACATACTCATAGCTCTAAGTTAGTAAGTTTTAAGATATAATAGTTGTAAGGATCCCAGGGGCTCTGGCTTCAGAATAAAACTGAGAGTGTGGTGAGGCGACTTTAGGGAAATAGTATTCAGATGGGAAGTAGGATCCACCTTATTTTAGCCGACTTTTAAAAAAGGTGTTTCTAATTTCGACGCGTATTTTTCATGTATTTTTACCGATACCTCTACCTACCTCAATCATGGGCAGATTTTAAAATTCTTTTGTTTTGTTTTAAAGGTGACTCTGACGCTCTGGTCCCATTGTCACCAAACCATGAGATTACTCATGACGGATCACATGGAAATCGAGGGAACTCCTCGTCAGGCACGTACAATTTGAGCTAGTCAGTACTATGTCGTGTCGATTTGAAGCTTACAATTACAATTAAAACTATTTCTAGCGATACACTTGGTCACAAGGATCTGATGGTGAAGCCAGGAAGTACTAGTAGTAGTAGTAGTGTCTGTAACTCTTCCAGGAATACTTATAATTACCTGATTGAGTATCTATGGCCTTCTGGTTTGTGTCCCATAATATTTACTAGTTTTAGGAACCACCATTCTATTTAGGTTGTTATAATTTTTGTTGTTGTTGAAATGCTCTATGAACAAAAGTAGTTTGACCTTCTCATGGACCTTCCAAACACTTGCTCTATCACTTGGTTATAATCTTTCTTACACTTTTGTTTTATTTTTTTATGAACTTGTGACTTCAGAAATCTTATTCACGTTTTTTGTTTGTTTGGTGTTAGCAGTACACTTTGCTATGACCCGAAGCCTGTCACAAAACAGAAGTGTAAATAGCAAATTTTCCGTCGCAAAGTTCCGATAGCGACGTACAGCATGTTTCCTTCATTACCTTGCTTCTGGATGAGCACGCTTTTCAGCTTAAACTTTACTTACCGTCACTTACCATCAGGTGAGACGAAGGCCAAGTGCAAACTCACTGTACATAAAAAGCAGTTGGCACGTCTGATAATCGCCTACACATAGCTAGTCTACATTAACTAATTGCTTATTTTTTGTCTGATTGTCCATGCTATTTTGCTTGTGATTTTTCAAATGTACAACGGGATTGCACTTGGACTTGAACTGACCTGATGGTAAGTGACAATAAGGCTGGATGGATCGCATGCTAATTGATATAGCTTCAACGTTGGCTATGAAATTTTATCATTCATTTATCGGAAAACAACAATTAAGATAGCTGTTTGGCGCCAGCCTTAGGTAACACATGGTGGTACGAGTAGCTAATGTCACACACTGGGAATCGAGCCCGTGACCTGACAGCTTGAGTACAACTCACCCACTATGCTATGGAGACAGTGAAATAATAACAGATCTGAAATTAATTACTCCCTTATTGTTATCAAAAATTAGTGCAGTTTTAAAAAATATATAATGGGTTTTGCACTTGTCCTTACTCTCACTTGATGGTGAAATTTCTCGATATATTACAGTAATAGTCATTGTAAATAGTTTACACCCGCCTGTCCCTCTCAGCAGTCTGCCAAAATTCCAGAAAGGTTTGCAGATGATGAATAGATAGAGCCTTCATACTTTTCTTTTACCATAATCCTTTAAATAGGATAGCTGACATTGTGCAGTAATTATCTAAAAACAGTACATCGGATTGTAATGTCGCGAAATGATAGTGAATCACAATTTTCATTTTACTCACTATTTTTTATTATCGTGCACAGCGCTATCTAGAAACCATTACCTGTGTAAGTTGCACGTTACTGATATTCATTTCACCACACTACGAGTATAATCTGATCTCCTACATTTAGGCAATTACTTATCATAGCCAGCTATTCTATTTTAAAAATGTAAGATGTTTTTTATGGAAGCATTCTGAGCGAATTCCCGATATCTTTGACTTATGTTGTCATAGGAATAGATGACAGAATGATCAATTGGTATTTGTATACTATTCTATTTTGTATTGGTCGAAGCTAGAATGTAAACTGTATCTCGCTCGCCCCGAGCGTGTCAAGTTAGAAAAACTCGCATATTTAACGGCGCGCGCGCACCGTTAGCCGCGCCCCATATAGCACCCACCCGAGGCTTGCGCGTGCGATCACGAGGCCTAGCTTCTGCCGGCCGACGTCGCTGGCTTCAATTACAACAGAATTAATCTAACATTACTTGTACTTTTGCACGATTTACCACATTCTTACCGTGGTTACAATATTCATATTTGTAAAGAGTCAGTTTCTCTGAGTGTCAGATTTGATGCATTATTGCTTAGAATTTTTGATGCAGGATTCACGTAACACCATATATTTAATTTGAGAACATGTTTTAATTCATCTATTTCGTTTAAAATTAACTAATAGTCCAGAACACTGTCCTGTCAAATTAAGCGCGGTGTACCCGACCCAGCGCGAGTGCCATTGCCGGCGCCGCCAGTGTCGTCGCGACCAACTCTCTAGTCGAGTATTGTAATGCTAATCCTATTGTTTTCTCTTGTCTCAACATTAGTGCTGAAACTGCTGCCAGCGTAAAGCGTTACGCTGGTGGTTGAAAATGTTGGTAAAAGACATTTAAGATATTTTTATACAGTAGCAAAGAATACTCAAACTAAAATTGAAAGACGTGAAGAACATTACACACTGCTCCGACAAAACTAAAACAGTAAACCAAACCCAATATTGAAAGACGCAAAGAACACTGCTCCGACAAAACGGAAACAGTAAAGTAAACCTAATATTGAAAGACGTGAAGAACACTACACACTGCTCCGACAAAACGGAAGCAGTAAGCCAAGCCTAATATTGAAAGACGCGAAGAACACTACACACTGCTCCGACAAAACGGAAACAGTAAACCAAATCTAATATTGAAAGACGCGAAGAACACTACACACTGCTCCGACAAAACGGAAACAGTAAACCAAGCCTAATATTGAAAGACGCGAAGAACACTACACACTGCTCCTACAAAACGGAAACAGTAAACCAAATCTAATATTGAAAGACGTGAAGAACACTACACACGGCTACCATGAAACAAAACCAGTAAACCCAAAGAGATTTAAATATATAGTAGGTTTTAAATGTCTTTGAGTAAACCAAACATTAATATTGAAACCAAAATGACCGCAACACTCTCTTTATTTGCCAATTGTTATATGTCATTACATTTTCAAAATCAGATTCATATAATTTTCTGTCAGTCATCAAAAGTTTTAAGAGTAACAGTTATGCATAAAAATTAAATGTAAGTAGGTTAAAACAATTCAAAACTAACGTTAGAAGGTAACTTACCCGATAGGAAGGAGGATGCGAACGACTCGTCCTGACAGAGGTGCGGCGAGAAGACGGCCAGCAGCAGCAGGGCAGACCCTGCTCGGATCACTGTCATGGCTGAGCGCACTGTTCTGTACTAGTGTAGTCACTGGGGGCTGAGTCCGGTGCGCACACGCATCGCGCGGGCGCTCACTGACTCGTGCAGGGCGGCACTGCGCACTGCGCGCGAGGTGAAAGAAAGAAAGGGGTCCGAGCGTCGTCGTCGTCGCGTCGGATTTCAGCTGCGCGCGCGCACCGCGACGCGCTTCTTCCACGAACGTCGCGCCGCCCGCGTTGCTCAGAATGAAAGCATGCGAGGAAAACTGATTTGGGACCTTTGTTTTACGTGTGTGTTGCAACTGCTTGCAGTCCACGACTTCGCCCCCGTCGAAAGTGAGAACAACTTTCCAAGTCTGAATTTAAAATATGTTTCATATCATTTTTTATCGAACCAACTACTTACAGTTGATCACATTACTATTTTGAGACGTGTCCTAGCTCCTTCAGCGAGTCATTTGCGAGGCTTTTTTAGGGCTACGTACCCGAAGGGTAACCAACGGGACCCTATTACTAAGACTCAGCTGTCCGTCCGTATGTCTGTCTGTCCGTCTGTCACCAGGCTGTGATAGTTATGTATTTCTGTTGCCGCTAGTACTACTACGCTAGTACTACTACAAATACTAAAAAGCAAAATAAAATAAATATTCACCTTCATCCCATACAATAAACGTGATTGTTTGGTCGATATTGATAACGGTAACAGGTAGGCGCTTGAAATATTATTAGAATATTTAGTTATATCTTTCAAATAAATTATAAAAAAATAATTTAATTTATTTTCTCATACAACAGACAGGATTTTTTGCCGTTGTTATAAATGGCATCCAAATTTGAATAAAAAGTAACGTAACATCGCTAATAGGATGTGCACGTGCAATCATCGCCACATCATTGGAAAAACACACATCTTTATTTTAAAAGAAGTTTACGCGTTCTAAAAAAGAACTAGAAACCGACTCAACTGGTTTTCTCGTGGATGCTATTGTCAGAACTGGACCAAATTGAAATGGGACCACGCGGGAAGCACCACCTTTCAAATAAAAAAAGAATAATCAAAATCGGTTCACCCAGTCGAAAGTTCTGAGGTAACAAACTTTTTTTTTAAATCCGTCGAGTCGAGAGCCTTTTTGAAGTCGATTGAAAACTCACAGATAAGATCTATCTCAACTTTCAAAATGACATTTGAATAATTAAGGGCAGTAAGTAAGGGTATTTAATTAATAAATCATAATATTTGATATGTCATGAAATCGTTTCTGTGTCGTTACTTACTTATAATCAAGGCCAAGTGCATTTCAATTGCATCTAACAAACCAGATTGAGGTTGTAAGATATAACTTATCATTGAAAAACAAAAAAAACATAGACAACGACGACAAAAATAAATAGATAATTTCCTTGATAAATGAGTTAAATATTTAACGTATTATCTATATGTATAACAGAAACTTGTGAACTTGTAACTTAACTCGGAATGTTTCCATACAAGATTTCTGTTGGCATAATTGTAAACTAGAAAAGTGAATTTTTAATTTATGACGGAACGAAAGTTAATGTATGGAATATTTAATAAGGTTCCAAACGAAACTCACTCTAAGCTACAATAGCCGTCACGCAGCTAGGTGGCGTTTTGAAAATCAAAATCGTTGTCCACTTTGAAGTTGTATATAAGTTTGTTAATTTCTCGACATTTATAACCAAATGTCATGTTTACCCACGACGAAAATTGTGGGGTATAATAATTTTGACGCCAATGTCTGTGGCATCGTAGCACTCGAACGGATGGACCGATTTTGATGCGGTTTTTTTAAGTGATAGCATGTTTTGTGCCTTTGTTCGGTATATTGGTATATTTTATTGGTGCTTAGCTATATTTGGTAAAAATCGATTCAGAAGTTTGAAGAGTATCAGCTGATGTTCGGCATTTTTTCGTTATAAAGTGGAATACATTATATATATATGCCTCGTAATCACCTTATTAAAACAACTGTATTAGTTAAAGAAAACGAATATATTCAAGACACAATGTTAAACATTCTTATTAACCCCCGACTCAAAAAGAGGCGTGATATAAGTTTGACACCAATGTCTGTGTGTGTTTGCGTGTGTGGCATCGTAGCTCTCGAACGGATGGGCCGATTTTGATTTTTTACGTGAAAGCAAGTTTCCTTGCGGTGGTCTTAGCTATATTTGGTAATCGTATGATTGTTGCGTAGGTTTTTTTAAAATTTTTAATTTGATACTTGTTAGATTATTACTGCAGAAATCCAGATTATCCAGAGATATCCTCTTATAAAAGATTTTGGCAAAGATTGCCTTCGTGGCCTAATGGCTAGATATTATACTCATAATCTGGAGATCTCGGGTTAGATTCCCAGAAGGCCTATTCCGATAACGTTATCAATAAACGGATCGGAAACGGCTGCAACGCCATTTTGCTTCAAGCACCAATACTAATTCTAAAAATAGTAAATTTGGGAGATTCCATGTAATGTAGGTACCGATCAAGTTTCTGGACAGGATTGTAACTGCGGTGTTTTCAAAAACCATCCTCTCTTTCTCGGGATGGAAAGCAGCCATTCTTTCTAACCTCCAAATATTCCGATACTACGAGTAAACTAACTCTGACTCTACGTCAAGGAAGCACGAAGATATAGATAAGATTATATCGACCTAGGTGCGTGGATGCTCGGTCCGCCCCCTCTAGATCGGTCGGTGGCCCACCACGCACGTCACAGCGGGCGGTAGTTCACACGGGAGACCCGTTACCAGATCGCCTCATCATCTGTTTACAGTAAGGAAACAGGTCTGTCGTCGTAGCGAGAGAGACGAACCGTAATACACGATCCATCCAAGACGGAGTCGCTAGCTGGGCGCGGGCGGCGCGGGCGGCGCGGCGGCGTGACGCCCGACGCGCATGCCTGCCTGGTCTACTATTACTTGTACAACCTGTTGATTTGCGTTCTCAACAGATACCATGTTATCCATTAAGCACAAGCTATTTACTAAATTACCAAAACTTAAATTAATTCCAAATTCAACACATAAACTCCAAGGCTTATAAAGGCTACTGATTCTTGCCAAACTTCAGGATTCTCGATCAACAGCTCTATAGATTTTTATTCCTTCTTCGTCGAAAAATGTGGCGGAATCATTTTATTGCGTTGACTTAGAAGTTCGCTTTTCACAGATCTATGAGACTGCACACTTGAGTATTTGATATTCATTTAAAGTTGATACCTACAAGCGTTTTTGAGAAAAAGGGTCTTGACAGACAGACAGAGCACAACCCGGTAGGGAACCCCAAAAAATAATAACCATTTGTCATGAGATTGAAATGTATGCGGTGGTCATCTTAGCCTGAATTAACGGAGTAATTGTTCATTAAATTATGCGTATGAGTCGATCAGGGGCGTCAGTACAGCCTGCTGTTGAGACAATGTATGGCGCAGAGAGGCCATAACTTCGTCCTTGCAAGGCTCCCCGGGCAGGCAACGGGACAACGGCATCGACGACGACGCCCACACCCATACCGTCGCCTCTGCCGGCACTGACCGCGTCGACTAACTACACAATACTAGAGGTATTTGTGCTCGACCTACTTCGCTGGCGTTGAGTTCAGAATTTATCAATCAACACTTGTCCGGGAAAAGGGGTAGCTATGTCGTTCCTTATGCATTGCGTACCAAATTTCACCTAGGTTTGTTCATTTAGGTAATCATGTTTTTACCTATTATTAGTGATTTTCTGTATGTTACTTATTCATATTCTATAAAGAACCCTCACACTTGTCCGATTTTAGGGTTCCGTAATCAAACAAGGAACCCTTATAGTTTCGCTCTCTCCGTCTGTCCGTCCGCGGCTTAGCGTAAACTCGCGTCAATTGTGTGGGGATCGTTGAATATATCTTTTAAAAACATTGAGAGTCTGCGAATATCACTTTTTGATTTAGGGATTCGTAAGCGAAGTCCCACCACCAATCAAGCCGAATATCAACAGGTACCTCCACCGTAAATCGAACCCGGGACCTCCTTGTGAGTAGCGACGTGTTAATATTTTATGGTTTTGCTATCATTTTAGCATTTCAGTTTTACTACTTTACCAAACCACTCAATTTCCGAGCATGAGCAATACAAGCGGCTGTTATACAGATTCTAATTGATACTAAAAGGCTGAAATTGACTTTGAAATGGTTATAAATAAATATACGATTCTATTGTGTGTTCTTGTATGATACTGTGTACTAGTAAATATGAAACTTGTAAGAGGTGGAGGAGGCTGATCTACATGTATCGTTGCATATTGATAAACTACAAAGTTCCTTTTTAAAATTCCATAAAATCCATAAATAATAATAATAATGAGTGTCTACACTTTGGCTGTCTATATCTTCAAATCGTTGTATTGGAGTGGCCGGAGAATCAATATTGACGGCGAGTAAATCTCCCACTTACGCTTCGCTGATGATGATATCGTCATCATAGCAGAAACCCTACAGGACTTGCAGGAAATGTTGGACACCTTAAATGAAGCTTCTCGGCTTGTAAGTCGCGTCGCTCGTCGTTACGAGACCGGTAATCATCGATGGAACAACTCTCGAAATTGTTCAGAACTACGTTTACCTCGGGCAAACAAAGAGAAGCCGATAAGAGGATACAGTTATTGGGGTGGGCAACATTTGGGAAATTACGTCATGTCTTTACATCGTTGATACCACAATGCTAGAATTTGCCGAAGAACCGACAGCCGCTGGAGCAGATGAGTCCTCGAGTGGAGTCCACGACTAGGCAAATGTAGAGTAGGACGTCCCCAGGTTAGGTGGAAAGTCTTACATACTCGTAGCTTAGGAAGCTGGACGTGAATGGATGCGGAGACCAGAGGACTGAATTGCGTGGCGCATTCTGGGAGATGCCTATGTCCAGCAGCTGATTGCCGCAAGCTGTTCATTATGAGAACGTTTATTATGAATTGTTTAAAACGTTATAGTTGTATACTCGAGCGATCCTTTATGATGTTCTTAGCTAGCGATGGTAAAATTATGAGCCATCAAACATATTCTAGATAAATAACGATACAGAACCGTGCCCATTACAATTTAAAAGTTAATTAACCTAATGAATGTACGTGCTTAATTCTTGAGTATTTCCACTTCACATAACAGTAGAAACAAAATATGTAAATCCCTTTTTTATGCAAACTGTCATTTAAATAAAATTATAAAGTGTACGCAACAAAATTAAATCAAATTCAACTTTAATAAATTAATGATATTTAAAAGACTAGGATTTCTTCGTTCTAAATCAATTTTTAGTGTACATTGATTGTAGATTACAATATACTTGATAAGTAGTACGGCAACACTTGGTAGAATTTAACTGCATTTAGGGCTGCCAGGTTAGGAGAAAAATGCCAAGATAGCATTAAGAGATATATAGAGAGATAGAGAGAGATATATAATAGAGTGCGCTACTCGATTCGGTCCTCTGCTCTCCGCATCCATTGACGTCCGGCTATAGAATAGCGTAAGACGTCTTTCCACCTCGCCGGAGGGCGTCCTACACTACGTTTGCCGTCTGCTCCAGCGACTGTCGATCCTTCGGCAAATATCACCAGCCCACTGCCACTTCAGCTTGCTAATACGCTGAGTTATGTCAATCACTTTGGTTCTCTGACGGATCACTTCGTTCCGCATGCTGTCCATCAGAGAGACTCCGAGCATAGCCCTTTCCATAGCCCGCTGAGCGACTTTTAATTTGTGGATCAGTCGTGCCGTGAGTCTGCACGTTTCGACGCACTGGTTGAAGACTTTTGTCTTGAAGAATTGTGGTATCGACGATTTAAAGGCTTGACGTAGTTTCCCAAACGCTGCCCACCCTAACTCTTATCGGCTTCTCTCTCGAAATTGTTTCTATCTAACTGCAACGTTTGCCCGAGGTAAACATATTCTTGAACAATGTCGAGACTAGCATAATGAAACAAAATTCTCTTTGGGTCATCATCATCACCCCGGAACCATTGTATACCTATTGTACATATACCTTCCACATTGTATAATCAATGACCGGTCCCGAGCTACTTTTGTCCTGCGACTCCCATGACCTTTTCTAGGTCATTGATCTATCGAGTAGGGGAACGACTCAGTACACGTATTAGTAGTATTAGTATTATGAAATGAAAATCATTTAACCCAGACCATCAGTCCATATTTTTATAAATTACAATAACAATTATGAATGATGATGATTATTAATTGAAAATGACAATTTTTTCGATGAACTAACCTTTATTTACAGTCGTTAATAAAATTATTTTTACTTAAATTATACAGATTAATTACAAGTAACAATGTGCTATTAACAATTTATTTACAACGTACTTACAACTACAAATTTAGTTACAACAGTTATATTAAATAAACGCTTGAGTCGATCGTGCCTCTCTATGGTGTAACTAACCCGTCTTTTTATATGTATAGGTTTCGTTCTAATATAGAGATATAGAGATTGCAATATTTTTTAAGTTGTCAAGTTTAAATCTAAAGAATGAGTAATTTAAAACGCCCCAAAGGTTAGTGGCGCTTTATTGAGTAGAAAAACTGGCAACCCAAGATTGTTTGCCTGTGTGATGTGATGTTGTGGATGTAGAGTCGCGTAGATGAGTGAAGATGTATAGGTGATATAGAGTCACGGTTGAGTTTGTTCATGGTTTTGTGGGTCAGATGATTAATGGATAAAGGAGACGTTCCGTCGTCATACAACTTATCATGTTTACCATAAGTTGTAAAAGTATTCAGCCTCATAAAGAGCTCGCGTCGCCGATTAAAAACGTCTAAAAGTCGGTGAAAGTTGGTCGTACCTGAGTGAAGTTGACAGTCCGTGTTGTAAACTTGTGAAAAGTTTGTAAAGTAGTGACAAAGTTACTTGAGTGGGTTTTTTAGAGTTGAAAAGTTTACCGGCGGCGGCATGGAAGACGGGCCGGGGCCTGCCGCGGCCGCGCCCGCGCCTTTGCCAGGTGAGCTCACTTATCTCCTACGATAATACAAGTTGCTTTACTCGGCGTCGACTACACATTTTACTCTACCACTCGCCACCCACACTCGCGCGCCTCGATTCTATTTCGTCAAAGATGTATTAGGAGTACGCTGTAGAGTCACTATCTATCTCTTATCTTATTTGTATAAAAACTAGTGTTCATCAAACAAGCCTTTTTTATGTACATGTATATGACATAACTTCGGTGCGTATGTATATGTATCCCTAACTTAACACATTCAATGAATTGAGAGTTGCGGGGCATATTTTATATTCACTCAGTCACTAGAGATCAATTGTAATATGTATGTCCAATTGTATATTTGGTACTCATGGTATATTTAATGAAATTTTTCTTTGATATTAAGGATAGAGATAAAGTTGGGATAAATTTAAGTTACCAAAACTTTGTTGAAAAGTAGCCAACCTTACATAGAGTTTGTTTGTTTAAAAAAATATTTCATGAACGTGTGAAAAGGATAACTAGTATAAAATAATTTGAAACATCAGAATGAGTATAAAATTAGCATTAATAAACTTTAAACGAGTATGCTATATTATTTAATAACATATGAAAAAATTATGTCTGATCTTATTTCAATATCACAAAAATCTCATATATAAACACAAAATAGGCAAATTTTTTATTTTAAGTTTTTCTATTAATTTGGAGAATAGCTGGGTATATGCAAAATCTGTTGCATCAGCTGCATGACTTCAAAAAAATTATCTATTTATTAATATGTGTTACGAAAAGTTTGCGGACAGAGGAGTATGACCTTTTGCACACTTATAGTTTATATAGAGAAGGAGCATATGATGCTAATATTTAAAATTAATTTAAATTAATTCTGGTAAAATTTGACTACTGGATGACCACTAGTTATAATTAAAGTTATTACTAAATACATATATCTTATGATGGCAATATAAAACTCTCTCTCTGACCATATTAATTACAGTGAACTCTTGCATCAGAGCAGCTTATGTTTGTACATATGTTTACTATCATAATATAGTGACTTTCATGACACTCATGGATTGATGTGGGTGTGGTAAGAATCACAGCATATGCTAAGTGACGTATTATTATATATATGACAATGCCGCTTTGATAATATTACAATCTCATTTTTTTTATAGAACCAAAAAGTCTTACTTTAATTTAAACTAACTTATAACTTAATTCTAGTCATTCAGTTTCCTATTTTAAATATAAGGTTGTCAACATAAACAATAAAGTAAAACAGTGAAATTATGAGTTTAAATGTTACAATATTATAACTAAGAATTGAATATTTTAATTTTTGATTTAAATTTCGTCAGTGGTTCAAAGAAGTCTACATGCTTTAATTATAAGGGGTACATAATCATCTAATATTTTTTTTTTTTACATACAATTTTATACTTTTCCTTACGATAAAAAGATCTTTCTTATGATAAGTTCTCTCACAACTGTGTGGTACTCTGAAAGAGATACGATGTAGTAAGTAGATAAGTAGATTTTATTGTTTTACTCCTTCATGTCTAATGGTTCCACACTTAGACTAACAATCCAGAGGACCCAGGTTTGATTCAGGGATATTTTCTAAGTCCACCTGGCTAGCTACCACTATGCCTGACATTTTCATTACCTAAGTCTTCCGCTAAACGGCAATGTTACTTTGCTAATTGCTACTTTCCCTCATTCGACACTTTCGTGAATTCGGCACATGTCTTATTATTGGACACCACAACATGAAAACAAACTCAATTTCACATTTATAATATTAGTCTGGAATAATAGTCTTGTTTTATAATGTTAGTTTTAATGTAAATAAATATCTAGTTTAGTTTATATTCTTTGCAGATGAACGTGAGGATGTACAGAAGAAGACGTTCGCGAAGTGGATCAACTCGCAGCTAGTTAAGGTGAGACCTGTTGTGTGCCCCGAGCACTCAACTAATTATGCGAAGCCAGCACCTCATTAGTTTGAGGCTTCTGATTGCAGTGACTCATCAAGTGAAATGAAGGCCAAGTGCAAAACCCATTTAAAAAACTTAAAAAATCAGCCAAAGTCGAATGTCTCTCTCAATTCATGATTTTTTGCAGTTATTGTGTGGTACGTCACGCACGTGGTTGTGTGTGTTTCAGAACGGGAAGCCGCCGGTGCGCGACCTGTGCACCGACCTACGCGACGGCGAGGTGCTGCTGTCGCTGCTCGAGATACTCACGGCACAGCAATATGTGAGTAGAGGAACATATTGATGTATGTCCCAGCGACGTTTGTGCCTACTAAGTCGTCGGGCAATCTAGTCTAGATGGACAGCCCGGTACGCGTTTCCCGGAATTTGTTCGCGCTATCCGTTTTCGGTTTACCTATTCTCATTTTAGTTTGCTGATTTTAATTCGTCTACATACTCGTAAAAGGCCAAATGTGTCAACACAATATTACTACCATACCCGAACCATTTGGTATCTGCCTTAGAATACAACCCACCTATAAAGAAAACATTCAGGAGATGTGTAACCATCTTCCTGTGTAACAACAACATCTTACTGCGATCAGAAATCTGCTTGTCCAGCGTGGTGATTATGGCAAATGATAAGTCCAATGTAGTGACGCAGTACAGACACTTCAAACAAATGTCATGACATCGGTCGCTATCGTACCGTACATCGAACGGATGACTTTTGTACACACTTTTGTTGTGTAGATGTGAGGTATGGAACGTCCGTTCTGTATGTAGTACTACACATTTGTTGAGTTGCACTTTTCAGCGTCGTGAGCGTGGTCGCACGCGCGTCCACCACGTGACCAACGTGGGCCTGGCGCTGGGCGTGCTGGAGGCTGCGGGCGTGCGGCTCGTCAACATCCGCGCGCCGGATGTCGTCGACGGCAACCCCAAGCTGATACTGGGTCTCGTGTGGAGCATCATCGTGCACTGGTCAGGCCCGGCGGCGGCGGCGGGCGGAGGAGGCGCGGGCGCAGGGCTGGAGCGGGCGCTGCTGGCGTGGTGCCGCGCACACACACACCGATACGAGGGCGTGGACGTGAGAGACTTCACCGCCAGCTGGGCGGACGGCCGCGCCTTCCTCGCGCTGCTACACAAGCACCGGCCTCATCTGTTCTCGTGGAGCGAGGCGGTGGCGCGCACGCCCCGGGAACGACTAGAGCAGGCCTTCCGCGCTGCAAGCGACCACCTCGGCGTCGCACGACTACTAGACCCTGAGGGTGAGATGCTCACAGCGTCCATATCACAGTCCATACCAGTATAGGTCTCGACATATATACTACGAGTATCATTAACAGTATGAAACAATATGTTTTACCGTAATCCAGTTGCAACAGCGTTGATTTTCTACCGTCATCAAACATCCAATAGACATTACTATCATTATTTTTTTTATTTTTTTTATTTTATTTTATTTTACAATTTTTGGGAAGACTAACAGTTTATAGTATATAAATAAATAATGTATCTTATGAGTAGCTATAAACTAATAATAAGTCTCCACATGTATAAATCTAGATAAATTATATAAGGTCTAATAAAAATACTACAGTAGTAAATAATCTAAAAAAGAAACAGAAATATAAGTTGAGTATCGGAATACGGGTACAGGTTATATATATACTAAGTACAGGTTCAAATACAGACTACTATTATTACTAACTAATTGCTTAACTGCTAATTACAGAAGGAAAGAATTCGCGGGTCAGTAGTCGCTTTAGTACATATGTACTGGTATTAAATATATCCACATCGTGTCGCTGCAGCACTTTATTAAATTCATTGACGCTACGTATCAGAAATGAATTTTTTCTATATTTGGTACTTGCTCGTGTTGCATACAATATGGGTCGCTGCCTAAATTGTAATAAATCAGTTCGGAAGCTGATTTTGGATAGCATCTCTGGACAGTCAATCATGATCAATATGATCATTGAGGCGGTAGGGAGAGGGAGGCGTATGCCTTCTCTATGGTACACCACAATGACCGGTGCCTGGCCGCTTGCTTCCAGCAGATCCCCGAGACCTTTACTGGTCGAGTCGATCCATTTAGCTAGTAGGAGGCCGGACCGGTACACGTTTCCCGGTACGTGTTCGTCTATCGTGAACTATGTGATATGCCCATTAAGCCGTACGCATATTGAGTGCAGCGACGCATCCTGAGATCTGTGTTACTAATACGAAATGGTCATAACTCAGAGTATCCGTTTATTCGTGATAAACCAAGCATCCATGTTTATTATTGTAAATTGCAGACGTGCTGACTGCGAGACCGGACAAGAAGTCCATCATGATGTACGTGATGTGTCTGTTCGGAGCGCTGCCGGGGGGCGCGGGGTCGGGGGACGCTTCGGTCGCGGAGGCGGGTGTGGGGGACGAGGGTGAGGAGGGCGTGCGTCCGTCGTCGGGCGCAGAGGGGGAGCTCGGGGGGTACGGCGCGGCGCTCGAGGATGTGCTGGCGTGGCTGCTGGACGCAGAGGAGCGCCTGGCGAGCCGCGCGCCACCACCGGAGCCCCCGGACGCACCCGCCGCCGAGCACCTGCGAGCACTCAAGGAACACTTTCACGAACACGAGAGGTTCCTGTTAGAGGTGATCACACATCGTTCAGTTTATTAGAAACAATAATTCGCTATAATAGGGATGATGACTAAAAAAATATTATTCTCTCATTCGAGAGACCGCGTGAAAAGATAAATAGCCTAGTTATATATTTTTCGATATGACTAATAGTTTTCCTAACATAATCCGTCGAAAAGTGATTACAAAAACGCTCCATACAAATCGATACCTAGGAGTGACGTCACGGCTTGTTATGGAAGTTGAAAATGTATGAAACTGTTAACAAATTTCGAGGTATCTCGTAAAATAAAGTTTTTATGTGGCCACGCCCTTACTAAAAAATCTTCACAGTGTAATTAATTCGAGCAATTGTTTTTTTTTTTTGCTTTTTTATATGCTGTAAAAGTCCAGTAAAAAATTATATAATATTAGATATTTTAATTTTTTTTTGGCCTTTATGGTTTAAAATAAAATTTAACCCCAATCTGGTTTGGTTGTCTACATTGGGGCACACATTTTACCACTTTGGCAGTATCTCTCGCGCAAACTATTCAGTTTAGAAAAAGATGATAGTTAGTTGATGAGTTTCAGTTCTAAGTAGCATATACTACATTTTATTTATATGTATTTCCAACAAAGGAACACTATATAAATAAATATAATGTCACTTACGAGTATGAGTATCTATAAACTAATAATAAGTGTTGTACATTAATATCAGGTGATGGAGCGTCAGGCTCGTGTTGGTGCGGTGCTGGAGCGGGGGGCGCGGCTCGTGTCTGAGGGGGGGCTGGCGCGTGAGGAGGCGCACGAGGTGCGGCTGCAGGTACGTGCTACACACACGCACACACAGCACCGTACATATACGACGATCGTCAGTGATACCTACAATGATGTGTGATGCGGGATCAGGTTCGCCTGCTGGACCAGCGGTGGGAACGTCTGCGCCGTCGAGCGATGGATCGCCAGGCCACCGTGCACCGCCGGCTGATGGAGGCGCAGCGACGCAGCCTGCGTGCATTCCGCAGGTGGCTCACCGGCGTCGAGGACCGCATCTCGCGCATGGAGGGCGAGCGAGGCGCCGCCGCCGGGGACGCGGTGCGCGCCCTGCACGACGAGCTGCGCACGCGGCAACCGCTCGTGGACGCGCTCGCAGATTGCGTGCTGGTGGTGGACGCGGAGGGAGAGGCAGACGCAGGAGCCGCAGACATAGAGGACCAGCTTCGTGCGCTGGGAGAGCGGTGGTCGCACGCGTGCAGGTGGACGCTCGCGGCCGAGGCGAGGGTCGACGCACGAGCACGGCTGCAGCGGCACCACGCAGCCGCCGCCAGGCATGAGAGACGACTCAAGGAGGTGAGACTTCATACTATCTTCACTATCGATGTACATTCACTAATAATCACTTCTAGGACTGATTTAACCCTCGTCACGAAAAAGGGCATATGACAATATTTTCGAAGCCTTCGTCTGTCTGGTCTGACTGGTATCGTAGCTCTCAAACGGATAGAAGGCTATTCGTTTTGTTATTCGTTTTCAGGCAGGTTTCCGCAACTCGACGTCACGTGCACCTATTGTATGTGCCCTACTCATGCCACCCCAGATCCAGCAGAAATCCCAACTGCTTATTTGTGTTTCGATCTCAGTGGTCCTCTGGGACCGACCTCGGTGTTCCGAGGTATTTTGCCCGTAGTGTTGCTACTCCTCCGCACTCCAGCGTAAGCGTGAGCTCGACGTGAGCAGCTGTCTCTTCGGCCCCCATGCATGCTCTGCATAGAGGGCTGACGGCAATACCTAGAGTGAACAGGTGCTTGTTGTAGTAGTAATTTTCTTTTGACTCACACTCTTTGTTGTGGTGTTATAGGGTGTGTAGTGCGGCCATGACCGGAGTTGCGAGAATGGTAGATGGCAAGCTATTTTCTAAGAGATTGTGCTTTGGGATAAATCAGCTCTATTCTTTATTTCTCTGTCACCAAGTGTCATTACAGTTAACTTGTGTTGTAGATGGAGGCGCGCCCGGCGTCGGCGGTGGGCGAGGTGCTGGAGCGGATCACGACACTGCAGCGC
Organism: Carcina quercana; assembly: GCA_910589575.2. Taxonomy (NCBI): domain Eukaryota; kingdom Metazoa; phylum Arthropoda; class Insecta; order Lepidoptera; family Depressariidae; genus Carcina; species Carcina quercana. The sequence goes on along the minus strand of OU342426.1, from coordinate 23,260,969 downwards.
ACACACCGCGCCTTGCACGGACGTCGTCGCGCGCTCGCCGAGCTGCTCGCGGACCCCGAGCTGAGGGACCGTGCAGAGGAGCTCAGCGACCGCCTAGACGCACTATTGCTCATTCTCAACGTGCAGGCGCAGAGGGTACGTGCTGGCGTGCGATCACCGCGTGGTGCATTTCCGTGATACGTGACACTTCGAGTTGATTCCGCAGATCTCTGAGCTTGGCTTCGAGTTCGACCTTGAGACTAGCTCAGGCTCCGGCTCGCCGGGCGTCGACACCGAGTCGGAAGCGGAGCGCGAGGCGGAGGGTTCGGCGCACAAGAAGCCGCGTCTGTCGCCCACGCCAGATGAAGACGTGAGCCCTGCGGCCGACGACGTCGCACGCGCTACCGATGACGCTGTGCACGACGTTGCCTTGGACGACGCCGAGCGCTTAGTCGCCGAAGCAGAGCGCGCCGTAGCAGAGGTAATTCATATATGTTCTGGCAATGGTCTGTTCAAAATATTCTTGTATGTCAAACTTCTGTACAAATCGATAGTCCCACCGAACGATAAAGGCAAATGATGATACTTTATTTTATGTTTTAAGGAAGATCAACAGCTAAACTGACCCAGTATAAATAAATCGTAAAAACAGGAAGCCAATAAAAGGTTTCCAGAGACAGCTACAAATTAAATAGTAACAATATCAGTTTCAGCACAAACATAAAATGGTATAGAATAGCAGAGGATTTAGGGGGGAGGGGCCGACAATGTCTTATTTTTTCTTGTCGACCATGTCTTATTCAAATACTTACATCGTATTTAACTAACTCAACCAAGTGGCATCCTGTGAACCACGGGAAAGCCGCTTCAATGCTTATAAAGGACACTCATTTATACAAGCGGCTTAAATGTGTGCGTAGGCGTCGCGTCGCTTATCAGAGGAGGGTGAGGGTGACGGCGAGGTGGAGCGGGAGCTGCACCGCGCGGAGAGCAGCGCCGAGCAGGCGGGGGGTGGGGGGTTGCACGGGGCGCGGTGGGAGGCGGTGCGCGCGGCCGCACTCACCGTGCGTAACCAGCTCAACCTGGCCCGCGACGCTGAGCCGCTGTGCGCCGCGCTGCGCTCGACGGAGCTGGATCACGGGTCGCGCGCGGATCTGCTCGTGCGTGCGGCGTCCCTCCTCGAGCGATCGCCGCCCGCCCGCCTCGCGCGGCAGCTGCGAGCCGCGCTGGACGAGGGCGCGGCCGCGGCGCGTGAATGGTGTCAGCGAGCCGAGAGGGACGCGACCGTCTGGGACGCGCTGCCGGACGGAGACCCGGAGCTACTGGCGAACGTGGAGCGAGCCGCTGAGGTGACTCACACGTTCCATCATCACTCGGAAATCGACCACTGCTGAACATGGTCCTCCTCCATGATATCCGTCTGTCACCGGTCCCGAGACATCGAACGGATGACACGCGCATTTGTGAGTGAGCACGGGGCCGCCATAGTACCGATCCTTGAGCGAGTCTCGTTCTTGTAGGGGAGGTGAGGTATAGCGGATCTGTGGGAGGTGGTAAATTTCCGTTCTGTACGTATGTGAGAGGTACGTGGGCCCAATTCGAGGACACCTTACTTTCCCTCAGTACCCGTTTTTTCTTCAATGAATGTTTTTCGCGCGGTGTATGTCCAATGCTCGAGACTCCAGGAGTTGACAGACTCGTCAATCTAAGTCTAACTTTACATAACTATGATGCGTGTCGCGCAGGAGGTGTCCCGCGTGTCGACGCTGTACGCGCGCGCGGTGCCGTCTGAGGAGGGCGCGTGCTCGTCGCTAGCGGCGCGCGCTGCGGCGTCCGGTGCTCGTGCTGCGTCGGCGCGGCGCGTGCTGGCGGGCGTGGCGGACACGGAACGGTGGTTGGCGCGGCTGCAGGACGACCTGCCCGCCGAGGACGAGTGCCGCATAGAGGACTCGCACGCACTGTATGACGTCAAGACCAGGTTCCACGTGCTCAAGGAGAGATGCGACGAGAGAACACCAGCATTCAGGCGGCTCAACGAGGACGGTAAGTATAGACAACACGCACACACCAACCCTGTAATATTAATCATCACATGTGTGTGTGGAGACTTATTATTAGTTTATAGACATTCATAGGTTACGTCATTTATTTTCTGTATATAAAACTGTTCGTAAAAAAAATCTTACAAAGGTTGATATCTGTATACTTACAGCGTATTAAATATATATTATAACGGGACTACAGTAAACCAGATATCAGATCAAATGAAAGTTAGTTTTTTTATGAAGAATACCAACAGCCATTCATAAATCAGTTTTAACAGCTTTTTTAAATAGTTATATTGTCCTCAGCTAACGATCTGCTTCTGTCGGCGGCGGGCTGCGCGGAGGATGGTGTCGGTGCTCGTCCCACGGCTGCGTTGGCTCGCCGCATGACCGCGCTCAACGCACGCTGGACGCAGGTCACGCACGGTGTCTACGAGAGATACAAGTGAGTGTGGTGTGTGTGTGAGGCGGTCCGTCCGTCGTTTCGTCACCACCACCACAAAATACATTCCGTGCCGCTCGTACAGGGTGCTGGCCGAGGCGTGGCACGAGAGTGGGGAGCTGCGGGCTGCGCTCGCCCAGGAGCGGGCCTGGTTAGACGGGCTCGAGCGGCGGCTGAGCGCTCCCGAGCCGGACCAACTACCGCGCGACGCTGAGGACGTGGCGCACGACCTCACCGTGAGTGCGGGGTCGGGGGAGGGGTGTGGAGCGGGTCGGGGATGGCACTGACTCGTGACATGTGTAGGACCTGGAGGAGCACCTACGTCACGAGTGCGGGGAGCGGTGGGCGCGTGTCGAGGCGGTGGGCGCAGCGCTGGCGGAAGCGCACATCATGGGCGCATGGATCCGTGCCGAGCTGGGCGCCCTGTCGCACCGCCGCCGCGAGCTAACAGACCGGGCGCGGGAGCGCGCCGCGGCGTTGGAGGGCGCAGCTCGCGAGGCGGCGCGAGCGGAGGGTGCGCTCGATGAGCTGCAGCGTTGGCTGGAGGAGGCGGGCTCGCGGCCGCACACCTCGAGGGAGGCGGCCGCGCTGCTGGCCGAGGCGGCGGAGAGACGCGCGCGTGCGGCGCACTGGGCCGGTGCCGGAGGACGACGCGCGGAACGGTTGCACGCGCTAATGGTGGGTATATCTTCGTCCGGATCACATGCATTCATTACGTATGGTTTAAAACAGTAACGAAACGGAGTGTAAATACGGTGCGTTCGTTTTTTGTGCAGGAGCGTCTGTCAGCGGTGGAGGAGCGTCTGTCGAGCGAGTGTGAGTCGGGCGAGGAAGGGGGAGCAGCGTCCGGAGAGGGAGGAGTGGACGCGAGGCTCGAGGGAGCGCTCGAGGCGCTGCGTGAGGTGGAGGTGGGGGCAGAGGACCTGCCGCTGGACAGCGCTGAGCCAGACGCCGTGCGAGCCAAGCTCAGAGTGTGTCTGGTTAGATTACGTGCTATTTTATAATACTCGTATGTCTTAATCTTAAGAATATCGAATGGCACGCTACTTCTTGCGATTGCGTTGTAAGCTTTCTTAAAGCGTAAGTAAGTAAGCGAACTTCAGAGCCTAAACTTCACAAGGTACATAGGTTTCAAATTTAAAATACCTAAAGTTGAGTACACTGAAAGATGTATCCGGTTTCACCTGCTACCGCTTCACGTACGTAGAAAAATTGCTGACATCAGTTTATTGCTCAAAATTGCTCAGTTCAAAATAGACTGCCCTTGGCCTGGTCTTTTAGCAAAAATATCTTTGAATATACCCTCTCGACCTACCAGAAGGAGGAACCTTTTAACTACACCACTCAGCCGATTAAATTATGAAAAAAACATTTTCATAAGGCGAGCATGTAACTCTTTCAATGAAATATCTGAAATTGATTCAAATTTAGATCTCTTCTGTAGTAATGTAAGCACGGTGAAAACTAATCTGACTAAGAACTGCCTGAACTACTTCTTGTCTGTTGTATAGATGATACCTACGAGTATGTCTTGTATGCTCGGCTATTAGTATTCTCTTTGTTGTCCTGTTTATGTTATTATTATTTTTAATTTTCTTGGATGCTATTATTTATTTATATACATATATATTGACTTTAGTTTAAATATTATTTAAGAATTTATGTTATTTATTAGTAAGTATATATAATTGTGAACTTATAGCTGATAAAAAAGCCATATGTGGAGGCTTGTCAATGGCTGTTAGTCATTAATTTTACACTATGTTCCGATTTTATAGCTGTATGCCACCCTAATAAAATAAAATAATAAAAAATAAAAAATAAAAACGCAATCGCCAAAACGCCTACTTGCTCGTCTACCCCCAAACTTCAGAGTTCAGAGTCCGAAGTTTGGGGTAGACGAGCAAGTTGTTTTGAGCATGAACGTTTTGTTGTAGCGTCTGTACCGTGCGCTGAGCGCGCTCAAGCCCGAGGTGGAGTCTGCCATCCGAGCGGGTCGTGTGTCGGCGGGTACGCGCGGTGACCCGGCGTTGTCGGCCCGCGTGGACGCGCTCAAGGAGCGCTACAACCGTTTGGGAGCGCTGGTGACGGAGAGCAAGGCGCGGCTGGAGGGTGCACTGGTGGCAGCACGCGCGGCGTCCGCGGCGCTGTCTGCGCTGGAGGCGTGGCTGCGTGCGCCGCCCGCCGGACAGGCTCTCGAGCTGGAGATGTCGCGCATGGCGGGCACACGCGATGAGCTACTGGCGGCCGTGGCCCGCCTGAGGCCCGCACCGCCGCCCTCGCTCAGGGACCGACTGCGACGCGTAGACGCTGCCTGGGAGCGCCTGAGAAGGAGGCAGCTCGCGCCCGCGGTAAATAATAACTTAAAAAAATATTAGCGAAAATGTAAATGACATCCGTTGAATGAGGACTAAAATGATGATAGAATACCGGGTTTGTGTGTCTATAGTAGCCCCAATAGGTCAAGCCTGTAGCAGGGGTAGCTATCCGGATAGATAAGCGATCAGACGAGGACGGAGCGATGCACTAACTTACACTTGGTGTGTGTGTGTGACGAGTGAGGCAGTGACGTTGTCGTTACAGGGGGAGTACGAGAGTGTGACGGACACCATCAAGCGTCGGCTGGAGGGGGGCGAGGGTGGCGCGGGAGACGGCGCGGCTAGTGGAGCGGAGGGTGCGGGGAGTGGGGATGACGGCAAGCGCGCGCGCACCTTCGTGGTGGAGGTGATGCGCGTGCAGCGACGCGCCCCCAGCGAGGAGTTCCTCGTGCTCGATGACGACGACGAGCACGCGCACGCCGCAGAGACCGGCGCTCACCCAGCTCAGGGGGCAGAGCTCCCACAGAGGGACACCGTCGAGCATACTGAACCAATGAAATCCATAGAGAACATAGAACCTCCCACATCGGTGGAGACTATAGAGACTGCAAAGACAGATCAATCGTCTGCGCACGAGGACGGCGGAGAGTGTGGTGAGTCGGCAGTGTACACAGAGGTGGTAGAATCTGTTGAATCTTCAGTACACGTAGATACTGGCGAGTCTGATGAATTGGCAGCACAAGTAGGTACTGTAAAGTCTGAAGAATCGGAAGCACCTACAGATACCGCAGAGACCGATGAATCGGCGGCAAATATTGAAACCGTAAAGTCTAGTGAATCGATGGAAAACACAGAGACAGTAGCGCCCACTGAAACGGTAGCACACGTGGAGAACGAGTCTGGTGAATCTACTCGACAAGCGCAAATCTTAAAGACTGAAGTTTCCACTGAATCTGTGGAATACACAGAGGCAACTGTACCCGAGAAACCAGGTGAAGTTATCGCGTCCACTGTACCCGTGGCGCCGGTAAATGCTGTGTCCTCTCTCTCGGAGACGAACGTGTCCGGTACACCGGCGGCGGAGACCAAAGACCAGCACGAGGACGCCGTGTACTCGGAGCTCGAGCACGGGACGGAGGTGAGTACACGCGGTGGGTGTGAGCACAGATAAGGGAGAGTAAGACAGATTGCTAACTTCATACATTAGTTCAAAACACGCTTAAAACTTATTATTGTCGCCGGTACCTCGTAGTTCGACTTATTATATTAGGTGTCGCTACTATATTAGCTGAAGTATGATATACCTAGCGCCATCTATTGAACAGTTGATGGCACCCGTTGGATGTATTTGTGTGTATAAGTACAGTATGGCATAGATGTGTGTGTGATGGGAGACGTACAGTCGTACAACCCGTCGGAAATATCTGCGAACCTCGCTGGGATGCGCTTCCCCCCGCACCTCGTCCCATTTTCGCCTATCCAGTAGCTATGTAAAAGTGTAAACTTGTCAAGCGAAAGATTTCAAAATTTCGCTACATGACGTAATGATGCATTGGCTATGTAAGTATTGGTTACCGGTGTCTTGTTGCAATTACACCAATTTTTCCTCCCTTTTCAATATAGTTACAATGTATACGACAAAAGTAAAAAATGGATAAAATGCAACTTCAAAAGACCACTACGCGCGTCTATTTGTTAGTTTCTGACGTCTGCTTGCACGTCCAGTATGATTACTTTAGAACAACGTACAATACGTATGTTGTACAATGTTCGCTGCAAATCAACCGGCCAAGTGCGAGTCGGACTCGCACACGAAGGGTTCCGTACCATTATCTATAAAAACGACAATAGCATGTCTGTTACATGAGAACACCTTATTTTATTTTTTTAATTTAATTATTTATTTTTAAAGTGAATATATAACTAAATATTCTGTGAATATTTCAAGATGCCGTTATCAATATCCAGTACATAACACGTTTGTTGTGTGGGAGCCCCCTTCAATATTCATTTTATTCTTAGTATTTGTTACAGCGGCAACAGAAATACATTATGTGTGAAATGCTTAACTGTCACAGTCACAAAAAAAAAGAAATACACGGAACGAAAACACAAGCCGTAAATAATCGCAAGCGCAACGCAACAAAAGCAGAGTGAACGAGAGTGCGGCAACTTCATACAAGCGCGCAACAAAGCTTCATACAATACACGTAAAAAAGCGCGGGAAAGGAAAACCCGACGACGCTGTCTCTGCAAACGCGGATCGGGCAAACGTATGCGGGGCGGGTGGGGGCTTTGGCGCGGCATCGGTCGCCTCGTAGGGCCTCTCGCGAACCCCGCTCACACTCAATTCGAAAAGACTGATTTTTAATATTTAAGATTATGTTCATTCCTCATGTAGATTTTTTTCCCTTGTAGTTTAAAAGTTGATTATTGAGAAGAATGCTCAACTGACCATAAATACCAATAAATACTATTTACAAACATATTATTGTTATAATTTAAACTTTTGATTACCCTAGCCAACTGTATATTAGGTTAATATATTACAATTATATATAAATCATGATCTAGAGCTAATCATTTTTTCTAGTCCCTTTTTTAAAATATAAAAGACATCAAAATTCACACAATAATAATTTAACGTGTTTCTCAACCCTAGCCGGTAGGTGCAGCTCGGTCGGTACATCGATTCAAGGTCACGGGACTGTTGCCGCACTCTCGTTCACTCTGACAGAAGTGACAGATATAACCGTTGTTGCCATATCAATGAAAGAAAAAACGTTCCCAAATATATTAAATATGCTTAGAAATGGGAGCCTTATATTTTCACACCCTAAAGGCAGCACACTCAAAATAAAAGATTTATTAAATCTTACGTTAATATACTTTGGGATTTATTTATTTGAATTTTTTGTATCTACGACGGCTTGAAAATTCGTAATAGTTTTATTATTTTAATAGTCTAGCAATACTGTGTAGTGAACGTTACAAATGTATGCCATCTACCGGAATTCCGGATAACTGCATGCTTTTACAGCTTACTAAAGTCAGGTCTGTTCAATCGTGTGCAATGAATTAAAATGTTCAATATACACCTCATTAAAAATTTTGTCTTTTCGTGAGTAATGTTAGGAAAGTTTTGTATTTTTACATTCAAAATAAATAAATAAAATGAACTGGAACAGTATAATTCGATATTTCGTCAATTTCAGACAAATTTTATTTCTAACGATCTACTTGCTATCTACTATCGCCATCTAGCGGAACATTTTGTACTATTAAAAATTTTATATGGAGTTAGCAATCTATTCTTACTATGCCTTATCTCTGGTGTGAGGGACAATGCTGGACTCGATATATAAATATGTGACGTTTGTTCAGCAGTACAGGCGACAGAGCTTTTATTGTTTTTTTATTAAATGTACAATGGCGTTACACTTTGCATTTGTTTCACCTGATGGTAAATGTAAAATCCCGCGATGAACCCCCCCAAGTAGAACTCCGTTATAATGATACAACTGTTGGTTTTGTGGCAAAGTCTGATTTATTTTATTCTATTCTATCAAAGACAGTTTTGTTGTCACTAGTGCCATCTTTCGGCTAACGACCGGAAGAGAATTAGATTGAAGCATGTAGAGTAACTTCAGCCGGGCGTCATTTGACAAACCGTTAACGTATCGCTCTCATACCTCAGGAACAGGCTCAGTTATGTGTTAGACATGTAACAAAACATGTACTACTGGATCCAGGATTGAACACGTGTAAAATTCCTTAAGAAAACCCCCAAGTAGAACCCCATTATATTGATAACTGCTGATAATGTGAAATATAAGATGAAGGTAAGTGTAGTTTGAACACTTCTATATCGCCATTTAGACTATCACTAGTGCCATCTTTTGGCAAATGATCGAAAGTAAATTTTATACTCTTACATATACTCGTAAGTATGTAGAGTGTCCACTGTCCACTGTCCATTGGCCACTGAATATCAGCTGTTGTTGTTCTCAAGAGATATGTTCACATGTCCAGGACGATGTTGAGTCGGTGCTTCGCGCGCGCTTCTCGTCCTCGTGCCCGCCCGAGTTGGTGCAGTACGAGTCCGAGTGTGAGCGGTGCGCGCGCCGCGTGCGCGTCGTGCTGCTCACGGTGCGAGCTGTGCGCAGCGAGCGCGACCCCGCCAAGCGGCACGAGGTGAGCAGGCGCACGGTCCGCGCCCGGATCCATAAGGGGTTTTGTTGTTTCCTATTTCGGTCACTAACAGTTAATATATAAAATAATATAAGTATTTGTTGTAATTTTACAAAATCCCCCACCCTTCCTTACGGCCAGCACACACACTCTTTCACGTAAGCTTCGCGCGTACCAATTATGCTAAAAACACGTTTTTCAGACGAGTTTCCAAACATTACAATGAGCACCTTAGTGGAATAGACCCGTTCATAAGCTCCATATCCCAACTTAAAAAATTCGTAAAATCCAAGCTGTAGTAATTGTTTTATATAACTCATATTAACATACTGTATGTGTTTGTTGTATAAATAGTAATTTTAATATAGTAGTAGACTGAATATTATGTATCAACGCTTGTACCGAGTAGATCAAACGTATCGAAAAATGAACCTCCAGGTCTTTTTGTGTATAAAATGTTTATGTAATTTTTTGTAAATGACTGTTTGTGTTCTGAATAAATAATAATAAAAAAATAAGTAATTTGTTGAAAAAAAAAACAAAAAAAAAACATGGCAGACAGCCTGCTGCGACAGTGGTATTCCGTGGGGTAATTGTTATGATATTAAAAGCAATATTTATTTTATTTATTTATAATACATTTTTAGAAAAACCAACGATGAACTTTTTTACCTCGAGTCTCGAGTAAGTATTTTCTAAGCGCGTTCTTAAAGATGTAGACGGATTGTGACTTACGTATTGGAGACGGTAAGTTATTCCAGCACTTTGTGGCAGCATAACGAAAGTTGCCACGAAAAGCAGCCGTACAGTGCCGAGGACATTCCAGACGAACTGCAGATCGTATGTAGTACTTGAAATGTTGAGATTCTCAAACAAATACGACGGTGACGCGCTTTTAATAACCCCAAAAAACATGGTCGCGAAGTGCAAAGTACGTCGCGCTGACATATTCATTAACCCATTTTGGTTCAAGTAAGGTGTCACGTGCGCGCGGCGAGGGATCGTAAAGCACTAGCGAAGGCATGCGTTTTGAATACCATAAACTGTATCTGCATAATTTTCACATCACATTAAAAACAAACATTAAACAATTCTTAATGAAGTGTACTGAAGCTGAAATTAAAAACATATGGGAGAAAATCTACATTCGATGCTGACTGATGAAAATAGTAAATAAACGCTACAACATTACTAATATATATATATATACCTACTACTAATACACTAACATGTTGTACCTACACCCTACACTAATCTGCACTAACACAATTAAAGTACGAGTACGATACACGAACACACGATATATACTGCACGATATTACTAACTAATTACTATCTTAAAATCTTTTTGTTTACAAATGCAATGTTTGCAATAAATTAAACAGAAACAACTAATATCCTACCCTAGCACGGGTATTTTTCCTATTTGGGAGGATACAGTCTCGCACCAGTCTTAGTCTATTGTCAAGTGCTTCGTTCTATAGGTGCAATTTTGTAGTCATATTGTCAAACCGTAATAATAAATAATAAAAAATAAAAAATATTGTACTCGTAATTTTGACAGGATCAGTGAATCGTACAGCTTAATCCGTAATTCTACACTCAAATGTTCTCTGACTCTATACAAAACTTTCAGTCTGTAAAGGCATTTGGAGACCAACTAAAGTACATGTTCTTCAAAATGGAGAGTACCGTCCATGATTACTCCAAAATTAACTAACGCTCAATTTTGTTACCAGCAACCAAAACGTGAGGGTCTATGTCTACAATCTTTTTTATTTGTTTAGTAGTGCCCATCACTAGGTATTTAGATTTGGATGGGTTTAGGACCAGACTATTTCGTTTGGACCAATTAGATATACGAAGTAAGTCTTGATTAAGCTTATCCACTGCCGATTGTGTTTCGCTGGGCTTACGTGAATTATATATCTGAAGGTCATCCGCGTAAATGTGATATTTACAATGTTCAATGTTAAGTCTGCACTGTATAAAATGAACAGCACGGGTCCAAGTATTGATCCTTGTGGAACTCCTCTTTTCACTGGCACAGTAGCCGATACAACACTTGAAATTTTTGCATTGAACTTGAAATTGCAAAATTTCAATTCGATACGACAATTAGAAGTAGGTTAAAATTTACATGTATGATAGGTTTCCATTGCATTGCTTGCTCTTCATTTAACCTGATGGTAAATGACAATGTGGCTTGATAAGCGTGAAAGGGAGAGATTGCTCGCCTAGAAGACTCAACTTTCAAGTATTCGGTCTTTTAAGTATTCTTTTATGTGTATTGTATAAATACAGAGTTGTGTTTTATTTTATATACAACACAGAGTTGTTTGAAAGTTTCATGAGACGTTGGCTCGCTCGTCTAAAGTAAACTTTACAATAATCATTTGTTGTACTCATTTCAAAAGTTACTGTGATACGATGAAAAGTTTGTTGTTCGTGTATATTGGGTTATGTTTCAAAGTGCTCATTTTGTAAGGTTTCGTTATGGTTTTGTATTTAGAAAAGTGGAATTCTTAATTCCTTTCCTAAATACATTCAAAATAACTTTGTTACAACCTTACATTTTTAGATTTGTTTCTTTACGGACCATACGTTTGTCTTCACTTGGCGCCTCAGCGCCACAACTAATGATGATGAAATTTGGCATAAACGTAACTGATGGCCTGGAAAAGGGAATGAGGTACTCTGTATATAACCTGGTATTTAATTGCGCCTGTTTCAGATCCTGAAGCGTGCTGTGGGCGGTCTTGCGCCTGGCGTGGCGACGTTGTTGTCGCGCGGGGACAGCCTGGTGTACTGGTGCCACGCGCGCGCTCCCCTGGTGTCGGACTACCTTCAGGCGCGCGTGTCGGACCGCCTGCGCACCGCGTGGAGCGCGCTCACGCTGGAGGTGGAGGTGGAGCGAGCGCGCGCGCACCGGGCCGAGCGCCTGCTCGACGAACTGGCGGGGGCAAGTGACGCGGTGCGGGCGTGGTTGGACGCGGGCGCTACAACACGGGGGTCGTGCGACCTGGACGCGGAGCGCGTGCGCGAGCTATGCACCGAGCTGCGCTCCCAGCACGTCGGGTACCCGGACCGCGACACCGCTCAACTACTGTCGCGCTGGGAGGCGGCGCGTGGGGGCGGGGCGCGCGAGAGCGAACACGCGGCACGTGCGCGCGCTGCTCGCCGCGCCCTGGCCGCGGTGCGCGCCGCGCTGCACGCCGCGCCGCTCGGCGGGAAGGACTACGACGAGTTCCCTCTACAGGAGGACGCGTTACAGGTGAGTGTCTCCTGAGGTGTCACCGCTGTCGAGCTAGCCGAGGACGATCCAAACCAGTGTGTCATTATAATTAGGTCATTAATTACGTATGACACACTGTTCTGCATCGCCTTATGTCACTTGTATCATATTGTAGTAGTAGTACTGTCGCGGTATGCGATGCTCCAGGGGAATGTATGGCGAGCTATACTTTTACCCGACTACGGCGAAACGAAGTAGATTTGTTTGTATGTTTATCTGTTTTCTCGCTACCCGTCGTATTATGACTTATGTCACATCATTGGATGTCGTTTAGCTGCACCAGTTTCAGAAAACAACAACCCTGAGGAAGTAAATGGTAATGCAGCAGCAATTTTAGAAAATCTACCGTAAATGCCAGATTTTTGCAATGACAGGGCATTTGAAAGACGAGATATCAAATAGAAAGGACAACCAATTACAATAGGCTAGAACTATAGAGCTCTGAATAATAATAAAATTGATACAAGCATGTCGTGGTTATCTCCCTCTGCTGCAGAGAGCGCAGCGCTCGCTCGCCGAGGTGGAACAGACAGTGGAGAAGTGTTGTAGCGAGTGGGAGGAGCCGGTGCGGGAGGTTGTGCGCGCACAGCTGGACGAGGTGCGCCGCTCGCTGGCCGCGCGCCAAGAGCGCTGGACGCGGTGCGCCGCGCGCTGGGCCGCGCTCTACGCCGCGCTCGAGGAGGCCGGGGACGCGCTCGACGCCGCAGAAAGGGAACTGGACGCGGCGCGCGCAGCACCCGCACACACGCGTGACCTCAGAAGACTGGACAAGGAGGTGAGAGGGACGAGGGGGCAACATTATGTGGTCAGCAAAACATTATACACGTCGTTTTAATTTTTGGGAAAAAATTGTGAGTTTTTACGTAAATGAATGGTTTGATAGAGACTTAAAATTTGTGCATTTGTATTATAGCTTTTAGTGAGTAAATGTGTATAACGTGAATAACATTTGTAATAGTAAGGATTAAGATAAAGTTATTGTTGTGTATCAGATAAGCGGGTGCCATCGTGAGGTGTGCGCGGCTCGTAGTGCTGGCCGCGGGGTAGTTGCTGCGTGCAGCGCGGAGCTGGCGCGCGACGTGCAGGAGCAGCTGGACCTGCTGACGGAGCGGTGGCACGACGCGGCGAGCGCGCTGGCACGCATCCGGCAAGACAACGAGCGCGCACAGGTGTGTACGTCGACTGCCTTTAACCATTTTACAGGGTACTCGAAATTTCGCTCCGTGAAAAAAAATGGAATGAGGAAATCCGACGACGAACTAAGGTCATCGACATAGATCGACGAGTCAATGAACTGAAGTGTCAATTGGCAGGCCATATCGCTAGAAGACCGAAACCGACGGGGGTAAAAGTTTTCGAGTGGCGACTAGATACCGGGAAAAGTCTACCGGACCGTTCTCCTACTAGATGGACCGCAACCTTAACCAACGACTGGTTAAGGTCGCGGGGAGTTGCAGCATCCCAGTGACTCGGGAACGTTCAATGTAGCGTACCATAGAGGACGCATATATCCAGTTGTGGATGTTTCTTGGCTGATGATGATCTTGGAGAGTGTGCGTAGAGGCTATGTTTGTTTTTTCATTAACATGCGACGGCAGACCTCCACCTGTACCTCACCCGTATACTGTTGATAATCCTACAGCTCGCAGCGCAGCGCGCCGTTGGAATTTTTTTCTCGTAAAGGGGGAGGGCTGTACTCCGTAAAAGGTTGGTAATCTATGTTCTAGACCATCGCGTAACATCGTTGACCGCATCGTCACTTAACATCAGGTGAGATTGAGGTCAAGCGTTGATCTGTCCTATATTTAAAAAAACTACCTCCTACACCCACCCACCCACTACTATATATAACAGATGTATTCCGGGCGCGTGATATGAATAGATCGGAGTCGACGCGCGCGCCACGCCGCGCCGCCTCACCCCGAGTGCTATTTATGATCCGTTTGTTTATTTCTTGGTTATGAAAGATCACTAAATCAATGATTGTTCGGATGCGCGGGCGTCGACGGTGTACTAAGTGGTGATTGTGTTGCAGGCGCCGGTCACGACGATGGCCACGTCGCCGGGCGCACCGCCGCCGTCAGCGCGACGCGAGATCGACGCCGGTGAGTTTAAATAATTATAGTTTAAAAAACTAAAACCATAATTTTGTCACTATCTACATCCGTGTCTTCATTAATCAGACCCTTATCACCAAGTGTGCTACTTGTAATGTGTTGCACTCGTCAAACCGAACAAAATGAGCCCAAACTCGAGGGGTTTACTAGTACCCATTAAAGAGTTCCATTTTCTACTTCTTGGCTTCATCAGACCCTTCTCACCAAGTTTACCCCTTTGATGAGCTAGACTAAATGAGCTCAAATTCTATGGGTTTACCATTAATGAGTTATTCTATGGAACTCCTGACTCCAGGGTCAGATCAGCTCGATAAAGCCAAATTATTGTATTGTCATGCGACCTACATACAATTGCAAGGTTCCAATTCAGTACGACAGTTAGAAGTAGGTTTAAATTGGCTTGCAATATTTTAGAACATAAATACGTTGTATCTTATTTACATATATTTATTTTATTTTATTTTATTTAAGGAAGATCAACAGCTAGTAATACAGAGTATAAATAAATAGCTGAACCTATAATATATAAAGCTTGTAAAAATATAAACTATGGGCCACTTGGCCTTCGTTTCATCTGATTACATTACATAAAACTGGGCAAGTGCAAGTTGTTATTAACTTTGGACACGTGTTTTCTTCAATCTAAATCCGCGAGCTCGAAACGATATTAATTGATTTTAGCCCTATTAGTTAGGTTTGTAATGAGAAGATGGTTCCAGATACTCTATAAATCCATATCTAGTAGTTAACGGGCTGATACCAGGGGTAGATATCTAAAAGTGAGCAATTTACTGCAATTTGAGGCAAAAAATTTGGTAATGATCTTTTACCAAACTTTTATAGAGACCAATAAATGAAAGTTGGGGCGAACAAAAGGGGTGGGACTTTTCTAACGTTTTCGACTTTATTTTACTTTGTCTCTACTCAACAAAACTTTCAAATAATAAGAAACCGCATCGAAATTGGTATCATATGGCCTAGATATCCAGTACCCCCTTTTTACCACTTTTTGGAGGAAGTGGACCTCCTTTCAAAAATCCCCGATGACTAAAGATTAAAAAAAAGAGCTTAACATTTATACCAGATCGGTTAAAAATGCGACCTGTAGAGGAAAACATACAAACACACAGGAAGTAGCTTTTTGCCCTAGGTGTTCGCTTCGCTCACTCGGTCCAAAATTTCAGCGTTTTATCTGCAGTGTAAACTTAATACAATTATTTTTAATGAATTTTGACCGCGGTTCCACTACAGTAGATGTTAAGACTTCTGAGTCACGTTTCACCAATTATATGAGGAAGCTATTAAATTAAAATAGAACAAGCCTCGTGTCGGCGTCGGGCGGAGCGAGATGCGGCCACGTGGGCAATAACAGTGTAGAACGCGTGCCCGCCGCGCCCGCTCGGAGCCTACTGCCGTGCCGCGGTCCACGTTACCGGATGATATAACATTACGGGGTGTTGCGGGGCGGGGGCGTCAATGAAACTGTCGTCGGGGACATTGAAAACATTCCTGCAGGAAAAGTAATCCCGGGGCGCGAGGGAGAGCGCGCGGGAGGGGCGGGGCGGGCGCGGGCCGAGGTTAGTTTCCCTCTCGACGGGGCGCGCGGCGGCGGCGCGAGGTCGCACGGTGCTCACGAGTGCGACACGCAGCGCGCACGGTGCGTGCAGCGTGTGCCCAGCGGAACCGCATCCTATACAAACACTCGTTTACACGCGACAATACAATCATCTATTCGCGTATTTAGTTGTGTTTATAGAAAGGTAATTTTAATTTCTCTCTGAATTATCGAAAGTTTTGCTAAACCGTAGCAACGTCGGTTGAATGATACTAGCAGTTCGTCGAGTTCCAAATAATATGCTTTTTACATTATTACTTACTTTTAAGATTATCGAATTTTGTTCAGAGCCAATTAGTTGTACATCTGGTGACATGAAGTACCTCCACGTGGGACAATAGCTTCATACGTATAAGTATGTTGCGGTAAATATACGACACACAGAGTCCTTCAGCGAAGACGCGGTGCCGTCGCCATGGCACCACCGCCTTCAAGAGATATAAATATTGTAGTTCAATTAGTAGTGACTACGATACGAATGTCCTATTCGAGGCATAAAATAGGCGCTAATGTCATTTGAAACAAGCAACCGCAGATAGTAATGAAACAAACTCGCTACAAAATCACAATTTCAAAGTAAAGTACGATAAATTTGTTTACGCGGTCTCTGTTATCGCTGAGTGATGAAGGGACGAACATATCAGGTAAAAATCATTACTATAAATCCAACAGAAAAATCGAATACACTTCAGTTTTTATGGCTTATGTCCTAATTTAACACAAAAGAGATTTCATGACATGAAAAAAATAACACATGATTGTATAACTGGCAGTTTGACCATTACAGTTATAAGCATAAATTCTAAATTTGAATTTTATTTGTTTATCCTACAAATGAAATGATTTACTAGTTTGAGACAAGTGTGTGTTTAGAGTTGGAGTACATTTCACCTTTGAGAACTAAAAATTAACGCTTGTCTTAAAACTGTTTGTTCTGTACACTGTGTGTGTACGGGGACTTTGTACTCGTATTATTATACACACTATTATAAATCCGAAAGGGCTTCTCTCGGTCTCACAGTCTGTTCGTTACCCTTTCAATACTAAACAGCAGAACTGATCTGGATGAAATTTGTACAAACACGCACACTGCTGAAGCATAGTGACGTAGGCTACACTTTGTCTCGGTAAAGTGTTAGCAATGCGACCAGAATGTTGTTTATCAGAATGTGTACAAAATTG
This sequence comes from Carcina quercana, assembly GCA_910589575.2. Classification (NCBI taxonomy): domain Eukaryota; kingdom Metazoa; phylum Arthropoda; class Insecta; order Lepidoptera; family Depressariidae; genus Carcina; species Carcina quercana. Next base: position 23,243,786 of record OU342426.1, on the reverse strand, counting down.
ATATTTTTCATTAAAAGGGCTAAAACTTGGCAACGGTGTCCTTTCACGAGCATTTGCAAGTAGTTATTGCCCTTCAAAGCCGAATACGTTCTTTGTACTCGTAAACGCGGCGGGAAAACGCGAGCCCAGGTTGGAATGGCATTTAGAACATATATGTAGAGTACTATATACCAGGGCTTCGTGCACATAAGTCGTCACATACCTCCGCTGTGCTATCGGACTGTTCAACCCTTCCTGCTCTACAAAGGGCGCACTATATGTCTCCGAAACTGTACACTTACATAAACAATATTTTAAAAGTAATTACTACACTTTTTTTTAAACACATTACTACAGTTGCTAAAAAGCAAAATTAGAAATTTTGAAGAAAAAACAATGCGGAGCAGGGCGACTGCCGATAGAAGTGAAAACTAAGCAGCTTGTGAATGTATGTATATACTGTGGAATAAGTACATACATACATGTGTACATATATACACAGTATACATATAGCTCATGAGAAGCGTGCGTTGATGACGCGAGTTCCATGATTTTTGTTAACCCAAAAAGTGCTCAACGCGCTTAAATAACTTTTCACTTCAAAAAACTCGACAAATGTCAACGTTATATTAAAAAAGGAATAATAATCGAAAATAATTATATAAATTTATTGGATTTAACTCGAATAAATGGGAAGTACTTCTTCTAAATAAGCAAATAGTTTCCAATGTTTATTGGAAGTTTAAGGTTGAAATGATGACTAAGAAATATATGTGTTAGCGATACGCTACTAGTTGGCATACGACTTGGTCCGCGAGGGATATGTTTTACTAGAGCATATGTGCAGAACATATGTGATAAATTTCGTCCAAATCCGTTCAGACGTTCACACGTGAAACAGTCACAAACTTCCAAACTCATAAACTTTCACAATTATAATTTTAGCGGTATACAAGTTATACACGTAGAGTTACAATAGCTATAGTGTTATGGGGTACATAGATTTGTGAAACTGGACATACGTGTGGTTGACCCTTTTATTCATAATGTAAACAATATGATCACGGTGCGATCGATTATGTTTATACATATGTTTGTTTATCGCATTGAGACAGGACGCCCGCCGCCGTCGAGACATTCACAGCGCGCCGCCGCGCCAACCCTCTCCCGTTTAATTACTACACATATATATAGGAAATTCGGTAATTGAAGTATTTTTGGTAAAGAATGGCCAACGCGTTGATAGTTTGTCTCCCTCTACCTGCACTTGAGCGAGTGCGACTTACTCGTATGTACTCACATTTCGTACTTTCCCCAGATTAATAAGCTATGGGTGTAACGTTCCCATTGTCCCGTTAATTGCTTATCCCTCCAGCGTTCACGTGCGCTAAGTCATTCTACGTGTGACATTTGTTAATTAAAATGTGAATGAAAACTCGAAATGAAAATCTAACTTCGCAAATGAATGTCGGGGTTCCAAATCACCGCCGGGTCTGATTGGGTTTTTGATTGCACGGAACATACTATTTCGTTTGAACATATATCGTATAGTGTTCTATTGCTCTCTGATTGTATATTTGTATTTACTTGCGTCAGTCTGCAGTATGAAATTGCATTAAATTATATTTATAAATGACAGCTATATGTCACAGAGTTTTGACTTATGTTTGAACAGTTCTTATATTACTTGAGATGTTTAAATACAAACAATGAAATGGTACAAAAAGAATATAAAGCTCGAGCTGTCTTCGATGCAAAGGAAGTAAGTTACCCGCCTCCGTGGCCTAATGGCTACACCAGCCTACACGCTTGGACTATCAACCCGGAGGTCCCGGGTTCGATTTCCTATGCCTATAGGCACTCGATTTGGTCGGTGGTATCTTTTATGTCCGCCTGGCAAGCTACCACCATGTTACCTTAATCTGCCGCTAAACATAAGTGTCAATAGCACTGTTGTGTTCCGTTATGAAAGGTAGTAGAGCCCGCGCCGCATTATCTTGCTAGCTCACACAAATGTTCAAGTACAAGTTGTTGTATTTACTGCCGGTTTGTGTGTGTAGTAGCGCTAGAACCCAGGCGTTAGATAGAGGAACTACAGGGGGTACTCCGTACTAGTAAACCCCTCGAGTTTGGGATCATTTTGTTTGTTTCAACAAGTCTAATATATCACACTTGTGTCGAGGATGGCTGATGGAGGCGTGGGTGTTTTTGATTGCGTTACGGACAAAAGCGTGTATTTGGTTACTTTTATTATAATTTTTAAGGCTCTAGAATAATAATAATAATAATAAAGCATATTTATTTTTCTCCACAAAGTTTTGTACACATTAATGATAAATCACTTAATTCTATGGTCTCGTAACTTTGTGAATAGAATTTGGAAATAGAATAGATGTAGTCGTACTTATCTAGAAACCCCTAAGACGCAGACGAGGTCGCGGGAAAATATAAAAGTTTAAAATATAAAATAAAACATACGCTAAGATTTAACCTTGACCACTGACGGGCTAACGCACGTCCTGAGCCAGAATGAGTTCGTTTTACTTACTTCACTTGTTGTGCGTCGACTTACCTTCTAGTCGTTATTGTTCTAAGTCTGTATCTGTCTGTTTGTTTCTGTGTTAGTTGGTGGTAAAGGTGCCGTTGGTGCGGGGGCAGCGGAGGCGGGGGCGCTGCTCGCCGCTCTCGACGCGACGCTCCTACAGGTACTGTACAATTACTGTCCTATTAGAACTAATAGCTATAAAGTAGTGCCAGTGGCAAATAAAAACAACGAGAATATGCTATACAAAATGCAGCGTTACAGTGAGCAAAGAAACAAATCTGAGATATGATATGATATGTATCTCGTAAGAATATTCAATCTGTAAGAAAACTTCCTCTTGTTCCGAACCTTGTCTTCCTTGCTGTTGTTGTTAGTTTCCGCTCTTCACTCTTTCGAACTTAATTATCTGAAGAAAGGTGTTTCGAAAGTGGCAAGATAAAGTCGAATGCTAAATTCGTACAATACGTAGTATTATTAGCCACTTGAATAAAATAATTTAGTTTTGGTAAATGGATATTGCTATTTCAGGTCACTGACTTGTCGAGCTATGGCGGTGATCTTCGACTGCGAATTTCCTCATTACGAATGTTATCACGTAGTGAAATTCCGAGCACAGCTCGTTCCAAAGCTCGCTGAGTGACTTTGAGCTTGTTTATCCGGCTAACAGTAAATAACCATGTTTCGGTTCTGTATGTAATCACTGGTAACACGCACTGATTAAAGACTTCGAAGACGCTTGAAGAACGTATAATGGACGGGGAGCAAGAGTTCTCGAGTAGCGACCACGTACCGTCTCGGGAACGTGTACCGGACTGCTGCAAGTGGTATCGTGGCATAAAATGGATAAACAGTCCGTACTACATTTAGACAGTCTTAAACAAATATTTGTTTGATATTTCTCACTCATATACCTCTACCTTGCCTCTACCTCCATAAAACCAGCACCGTACCTCAGTCACAGAGATGAGAACATCCAGACTTACACACACGGTACACACAACAAAAGTACGCCAACGCTCAGACACTCGGCTTCATTATCAGTTAAACATGCGTGTGTATTTTTGCTGACCTCACGCTTTATTACAAGAGGTGGAATCCATATATTCTTTAAAAAATTCATTACCTCAGTCCCATCGAGGCATCGAACATATAAAAGTGGCCACCGACCACCGATCGGTGAACTCTGCAAAATGACCAGACCACACCAGCATGGCAAAATAGATGAGACTTTTGAGTTTGACATACTTTTTAGTACTATATAAATACAACTATACTTTTTAGTATCTATAACAACGCCCGCAAAGTACCGTTCTGTTTAAAATGTTATCTGTGATGAAGATTGTATAGTGGTTGTGTTGTGTTGTCAGATCGTCGCCGGCGCAGAGATGTACCGGTCGGGGGGAGGGGCGGGGGGCGCCGTGTGCGTCGGTGACGTGGACGACGTGCGCGCGCACCTGTTGGATCAGAAGGTGAGTGCGAGCGAGACAAGTGACATTTTTAAAATTGAGGCCGCCATATTGCGGGAAATAATTGAACTAACTTTTGGGTTTGAAACCATTGATTCTTGTTATTTTCACTCTAGCAGTTATAACATATGTTTTCGAAGATTTCAATTTTCAAGTCATACGTCTTTCAGTCGAAGACGAATAGGGACCTATTAAACATGTGCTTACGAACTATCGTTATCCACAGCGTCAGATTGTCAACAAGCAATCGTATATAATTATTCGTTCTTTTAAAAACTACGCTTGCAAACTCCATAAAGCTTACAGGACATGTTTTCTTTCTGGCGAACTTCAGTAGTTCATAGATAGTAGATATTGCTTTTAGTCGTATGTAATCGATCAGTCATATAAATTCAAACTATATTGCAATAATGAGCTCGAAATGTCCCAACTGCCACTGCATCAATGAATGCGTACTGCACGACTGCACCGAGAAACAGGAAATTGTAATCTTCTTATCGTGTGGGTTGTAAGATCCATTATCGACCTCACACACCCTAGTATCAGAGTTGTTGATCCTCCATAGTCCTCTGACATGGCTCATGTCGCTACTACCTGGCGTAGATAGTATCTGGTAACAACGGATTAACGTTCAGACAATCAGGTGATTCAGTCTACAATGTCCTAACCAGACTGGAGAAACTGATATTTGACACTGTCCCCACCGGGAATCGAACCCGGGACCTGTGCGTGTGTTGCGCGTCTTGAGTTAGTCGCCTAAGCCCTGTCACAGACCGGCCGAGTCTGTTCTGTTCTACCTACAACGGTCCGTATCCATTCTTGTTTGCATTGGAGTTAGGTGTGTGACAATCGTCCTAGGTAGTTCTAGCCTTCCGGTTTTAATTTTAACTAGAAGAGAACATAATAGGTAGGTATTTGACAGGACTTAGGGTAACTTTTCACTAGTAATTTATAATAAGCAAAAATGCTTGTTGTGTTAAGTGCACGGGGGCCGACAAATGACACACGTTTCTGAGAAAGTGGTGTTGATTTCGTTTCTAGGGCCTGATGACTGCAGAAGTCTACCTGGGGTGAAATCCACGAAGTACAAACATCCTTACGACCTCACGGCTCATGTATTTCTTTGCTGGCGTTACTTGATCCTTGTTGAAGAAATGAGTTTGCAGGGATGTTTATTAGTGAATTTGACTTGCTCATGATGTGTGACGTGCTCGTGTGCAGGGAGTACTGCACGAGCTGGAGCAGAAGAAGCCGCAACTGGACGAGCTGTTGCACACAGCGGAGAGCCTGCGCGCGCAGGAGAACCGACAGCAGCTACACAACAAGGGTGAGTCATCATACCATTTAACAATATATCAGCAAGTTTTCTTTCCAAAAACTACATTCGTACAACTGGAGCTCGACCCAAGAAGAGGAAAGAAGATAGTTCCCAGCAGTCAATTCTTAGGAATTACTCGGAATACACTTGCATTTTGTATGCAATTGAGTCACTTTTATCATACAGAGTTGTTACCAGTTGGTTCAGTTCATCGGAACTGCTATCAATGCATGTTTATGGTAACATCGAGCTGGTCTGATGCTGGCGACGAAAGATGGTCGTAGGAACTCTAACACCACACACGATGAACCCGTCGTGTTTAGGCTAGTTTAATTTGTTTTGACAAACACAACTTTGTGCGGAGCCCAGGGTCTGACGAGGAACCCGGAAGGTGGTCATATTAACTCATATTAAATTACCCATAGTCTACTAGTCGTGTTATTTAGGGGTACTACGTAGCAATGGCATATCCGATGGCAATGCAATTGTAAAGTATCGCAAAAAAACTTGAATTGAAAATGTATTTTTTCTTCTTTCTTTATTCTTCAATCAGCACCATCTCATTTTGTTATCATTGAGGAAATGACACAAACAGTCTTGACATGACATGTAAGAGTATGTAGCCTATGAAATAGAGGAGAACACGTGCTGCTGTGTGTTCCGGTCTGTCCCGGCTGCAACGGGATTTAATAGTTATTACTTATTATCATTACTGACGAAGTTATGATACATATCCTTCCAGTTGTCAAATCGTTGGGGTCTTGCACTAAAGGCGTGACGTCACAAGTCTCGATCTCACTTATACATCGAACGCGGTAACTCTAGTGTGAGTTAACAGATACTATCGCGATTGCGTTACGTTAGTTTTGTATGAAGAATTGTGCAGCGCCTCTAGCGGCGCGTTTACGAAACTGTGATTCTTCATACAAATCTGACGTAAACGCGAACGTTTAGAAACTCACACTAGAGATACGGATGACATTTGTATACATGCTCATGCGTGAGTGAGTCACTGAATATTTATATTATTTGGTTCAAAATAGGATTGGTCTAATGTCATTATTTGTAAAATAGACAACATGCCTGCCTGTCCCAATACTCGGGTATTAAACCCGGGACCTTCAGATTAAGAGTCAAACCGTGTAGCCAGTAGGGTATCGGCCTTCCTTTAAGGTTAATTCAAATATTGGTAAACGCATGAAGCGTTTAAAATTGACTAGTATTTTGCCAGTGACTTTACCCGCGTGGATTTCGGAAATTATCCCACGGGTATTGCTTGTTCGATCGGGATAAACGGTAGCCTGGTAGCCTCCCCTTTGACCTTGAGAGCAGTTGAGACAAACAATTTATCTACAGTCCGTTGACTATACTTTTAACGGAGAATGAAAAGGATGAATAACTCATTTAATATTTTTTTCGATATGACCGAGCTAGCGAGAGTCGCAGGTTCAAATCCCGCTCATGACGATTTTTTTTACTATTTTCAAAATGTTTAGTGATTGCGCCTAAATCAGTATATACAAAAAACAATTCTGGGATTTTCAATTTGTCTGATAATAATTTTTGGTGTATCAATAAAATACTACTACATTTTTAGCAAAAAAGATCATATAAAGACCATGTAGAGTAACCCTCACATAAGTGGTAAAACTTTAAAAATACAGGCGTCAACAACTGACATTCGTTTGATGATTTTGCTATGGACGTAACCCTCTATTTGCGACTCTAACTCGCACTCCGATTAATAAAGAAACCATCTTGTTCTTTCTACAAAAGAACAAAAAGCTTTGTAGGTGTATATTGTGACCCTCGCCGCCTCGCCGGCCGCCTCGAGGGTAGCCTTACAAACTCGTATGACGTCTTTCATTATTAAGACCCCTTTGAGATCACCTATGGTTCCCCCACGTCAACGATTAGAACGCGATAGCGCTTATTACTTCCGCGCGTGTACAGAGTGAGACGGATATAGTGCCTGCGCTCTTGGATCAAAATGATTTGCTGTTTGCAAGTAGTCCGATTTATCAGTCGAAAAATAGTGTTTTTGGTTGTAAATCTGCTTGAAATATCTTATGGCTGGACAATCAACTTGAAAGGTATTAAATATTAAACAGAAAGATGCGAGAGCTGTTATTTTTTCCTCTCTATTTTCACTGCAGAAGTATTTTTTAAAAAGTAAAAGAAATTCATTTATCTGCGCTCGCCTGGCGTTCCGTGCTACGAGTACTGTAGGCCGCGTTCTTATGACGCGGCGTTCAAGTCGCACTTTTGTCGCGTTCAAGTCGCGCTTTTGTCATGTTCGAGTCGCGCTTTCGTGGTAGTCTGGCAGCAACTAGTATTTGAAAGTATATTTGATAGTAGGTGAAAACAGACAGCGGGCGGGAGCGGGGAGGGTGCGGGAGTAGCGCGTGCCTAGCGCAGTTGTATTCCATTGACTTATATGGACTGAAATATCACACTGAACGCGGGCGCGTGTCGTTCGCGGGGCGGGAGTAGTGCGGGCCGCCTAGCGCAGTTGTAATCCAGTGACTTATATGTAAGACATCACATTGAACGCGGGCGCGTGTCACGCGGCGGCGCCGCTTCCGCCCGCTGTGAGTTTTCACCTTTAGATCGAGTAATTGACACATTGTTCACGCTGGATGGAGTACAAATTGTATTGAAGCAAAGCGAGCGCGATCTGGAAGCGATGCTTAAAATATGGTATCATGGAGTTTGCAGCGGGCCTTAATTTCATCTGATGATGCGTGACGTTAAGGCGACGGGATGGTAAACTTATCTCTGAGGATAAAAACCCTTCATATCAGGACACAACAGTACTAATAACAGTTGTTGCAGGGCTAGATAACATGATGATAGAAAGTCTCTACCACCGTATGCTACCAGCGTATGCTTATAAAACTTCAACTCGCTAAACCGTATAGGCATTCACAGATCTAACCGCCTTCGTGGCCAAGTGGCTACACACCTTGACTTACAGTCTAGAGGTGCCGGGTTAGGTTTTTATCGAATCTATCGCTACCTATCCATCAGTTTGTGTCAGGGCATTATAATGTCCGCCCGAATAGCTATTATATATTTAAGTCTACCACCAAGCATCAGTGTTAATAGAAACGGAAAACTAATGAAATTCCTGTATTGTAGCTGCTAAGAGTAAACATCGAATGAGGGCGCCACCGGAACATATTGTGCCGGCAGCGAGTCCCGTGCATTTCCATGTCACCGTTCAACATCACGGTGACACGCGACGTGACTTAGTGTGGTTGGGCCCAAGTTATAATCGTTTCACCTCGAAGGGCGTCAAACAAACCAAAGATATATAAATACCTGTGTTACAAGTAACTTTAGATAGATTATTTCAAGTTGAACAATTATATCTATACTGGATACTCTCCGTTTTAATTACGTCATTTCGTGTATTAAAAAGCGATGACAATAGCCACATTTGCACGTCTTTTTAACCCAGTGCCCTGTTAACTAATGAAGTAAAGGATAGCTTTTTCCAGTGCCATTCGCTTAATTTTATTTAGTTATTTGTATTCTGATTTATTTAATCTATTTATGACGTTACTATATCTATGAAACAAACAATAGGATGTTGCGACGAGGGGAGGCGCGGGGCCGGGGGGTGGCGGATCGGGGTTGTCAATCAGCCGCTACACACATGTGATCTGTCACTTGACTCTGTCAATGGTGCCTTCGTTTTCTATTTTCTACATTTCTCCGCAATCTCACAATAAACCAAGCAGGACTTTATGTAGTCATTGATGGTTTACGATTTGTCGATATATACAGTGGAACCTGTTGGTTTGGTTGGTGGTAGGGCATTTTATATGTCAACCATGTTACCTAAGTTTGACGACAAACAGTATTGTTCATAGCACTGTCGTGTTGTATTTTAATGTGTAAATTTGCTCGTGTTTTTTCGCAAGGTGAAACTGATTATTGTAAAACATGAATTTCAGTATATTAATTGACCGAGTGAGGGAAGCGAACAAAGGTCTCCCCTTTCACTACTAGAGCAAAAAGCTACTTTCTGTGTGTTTGTACGTTTTCCTCTACAGGTCGCATTTCTCAACCTATCTGGACGAAACTTGGTATATAGGTTAAATTCGATTCTTGTGGGGTTCTTCCTTGAAAAAGTGGTAAAAAGGGGATACTGGATATCTCAGCCATAAGATATCCTATTTCGGTGAGGTTTCTTATTATTTGAAAGTTTAGATGAGTTATGGAGTAGCTAGCTTTTAAGCTAGCAAGCACCCTGTGATTGGTAGTAACTAGAAATCGAGAGTAATAATAGTGGCATAAGCTGGGAGTACCAATCAATTTATTCTGATTGCCATCTGGGTGAATTCATGAAGATAGGCATTTACATCTGGAACCATCTTCTCATTACAAAGCTTACTAATAGGGCTAAAATCAATTAATATCTTATAGATGAGAACTACATCTTAGCGATAAATCTGTACTAGGTGTTGTTTATGCCTCCATTTTGTCTGGGCTCTGTGGAGCAAAGTATGTGCTCGCGCGGTCTACAGCTACACAGAGCGTCTAGTTATTAATATTCTGTACGGAACCCTCGATGCGCAAGTCTGAGTCGCGCGGCCGTTTTTATCCATTTTATTGTAAGCTACATATTTCTACAAATAAAGTACTTTGACAACGAATCTGTTGCTCATATTACATCTACGGCCAAACGAAACTGTCTGGAAACTCTGGTTTAAGACGGTAACTTACATCGTTTTCGTTTTATCGGTGGATATAACATAGAACCGTCTTGTCTGCCAGTTCCTCGTACAAACTTGGCAGACACCCGAGAACGTCGCCAATTGATCACTATACAGACTCCCCTTCCTACTTTGTCTTGGATAGGTACTCCAAAGAAATAATTGTTGTAAGATATCCTCTGTATACAAATATGTTTAGTCTGCCGAACCCAAATAGGCCGGACGGTATAAACAATGATAAAAAGTTTATTTATGTATTTTTCTATCTGTATTGTCTGCTGTGCTCGGCTCTCCTTTTAAGGATAAGTCAAAAACGAGCTGCAGCGAGGCCACACCATAGCGCTGTTTCTATTCCAAATTTCAACTAGATATCATTAGTAGTTGCTTAGCTAATGAGCTGTGACAGACGGACTGATGGATATACACCAGAGTGAGGGTATATAAGGGTTTCCTTTTTTCATCGGGTGTGGGTTCCAAATTTCCCGAAAAATTGTGTTATTGTTTATTACTTTTAATTTCGTCGAAAGTATAAAAAATACATTTTTGTATAAGAGTATAGTAATAATATTTTTTGTATGCGTAATTAAAGTAACGTACTTGCGTTTAAAGTACACGTCTAACAGCCCTTAAATCTTCACGATGTCTCGTTTGACTCAGAACTGATGTCAGAAGTATCTTTTAGTAATTAGATGTACTGTTTGTATGAATTTTGTTGAAATTTTAAAAATATTACTATTCCCCACAAAAAGAAAATAATTACTCCCGTCATTAATCCTGAAAAAATTATTCAGGTAACAGGTACTAACACAATCGAGAAATAAAAAATAAATTATTTGAAATGCATCTGCAATGACAATCAAAACGGCCGGGTTGTTAGAATCTCACAACGATACTTACATACATAAAGACAGCAAGTGAAGATTACAGTAAAGCTGCAAAAACAATCCATAATAAATATGTATCGGAGGATGTGTGAGTGCGTACGGTGAGTGAGGGTGTCGGTGTGCGTGGCCGCCCCCGCCCCGCCGCCCGCCCGACGCCGCACCGCTCGCTGATCGTTAACCTGCCGCCGCCGCGCCCGCCGTGCCGTGCCTCGTTCACGGTGCCCGCCCGGGCAGGACGACGCTCTACATCCTCATGAGTAACTTATACACTACATTAGCTACACGGAATCAGACAACTTATATTTACCAAACAGCAAATGTATGACAAAATTCGCTCCGAGTAACAGCTCACTTCGCCGCACGTCTGCTTCTTCGAATTGTCTGTGCTGGCGCTGCGTGCAAGCGAGGCAGGGTGGGCGGGGAGGGAGTTCGGCGGGCCGGGAGGGCGCGCCCGGCGTCAGTCGCCGCCCGCCCTCGCGCCGTCCGCACGTGCCGGCCCTGGCGCGCCGAGCGACACCCCCGAGGCCTATAACACACATATCATACTATACTAGTGTAAGGTGCCCGCGTACGAACCCGCCGGCTAGCCCGCAAGCCCGCCGACCTACCATCACTCGATCTGCCGGCCTGCCGACGCCGGCACGGCCACTGCAGCCGGAGCTCGTCGCCGTGGCCTGCCGACCCACCAGCCACCGAAGCCGACATCCGCGCACCACAAGACGCACACAGCGCCAGCTAGCCCCTCGCGATGTCTCACCCTAAACTTCCTGCTTAACTACAAGTGACGCACCGACTCGTAGGTCACCGAAGGGCCAACGTCCGGCATTGTGGTGGCCAGTGTCGTCGTCTTGTCTGGCGCTTGGACTTCTATGTATTCCTCTGGTTTTCTAGCCCAGAACACATTCATCGTACTGTCTATCGCCAGGAGAGCGTGAGGCCCCGCTAACTGGGACATGTTTATATAAGAACAACTACATATGTTCTTAAGTTTCTAATTATAAAACATGTTATTTAAATCTATAGGCTTTATTAGATCGTCAGGTCTGGCAGGAAGGCATCCTGATCAATTGTCATCTTTCTCATTCGTCTCTCTGAGGTAGAAAATCCTAGCTGCAGCATGCAGGCGGACTGATAACAAGGAGCTGAGATATCGTTGAACATTTATTACTTTTTATCTCAAAATTACGGAATGGATTCAGATGTGAATAGAAAACATTTGACGGTATCCTAGCAGGATTGTTTGTGTTTCCGGATATTTGCATGTTGTGGGAAACACGTGGGCTCGCGCCGTGAGCCAAGTGCAGCGCGTGCGCAGAGCCGCCTGCGGTCCGGTAGGAGGGCTGCTTGTGTAGATACAAATCATATCGAAGGAAATTGTTCGCTTCCGGATCTTGTATGTGCATTGTTAAGAAGTGGGATTACCCGTTTAATTTGGTTTCTCTGGAATCGCATCGAGGCTGTGGATACGCTATTTCTAAACAAGGGTTTCTTCAATGACATCGGCACCGGCACGTTGGGTCATGCAAACGTTTTTGGCATGGACAAGTATAGGTATAATTAACACGTAACAAAGTCATTTTGAACGCATAACTAAGTTTGAAACGTTGAGACGTTGATGATTTGTAAAAACTGCAACTGTGATAGTTAGCGATCACTTCTAATTGCAGATTTTTCGCTTTTTAAAGTTCAAGAGTAGACGTTTTTCATTATTTAATCATCGATTAACACAACACCTTGACGTAATGACACCATTTAAATTTCGCCTCACCGTTTCAGCTCCTTTTGCAATTGAATTAATTTTTGTAAAAGAGGCATTGTTTTTGTCGTCTGCAAATTTTAAATGTAATTCCTGTCTGTCCCGTAATCACCATCGGGAGTCGAGGGAAACAGTTATTCGTCTACTACACAACAACATAAATAATTCAAACGTGTGAGTTCGTGCAGTTGCTCACACTATGAGGACTACTTGCACTCTGTTTATGTGTTTTTATTATTTACAAATTAATGGAACTCCCGAACTGTATTTTTAAATGTAGGTAATGTGTTTCAGCTGTCCGGTTGACTAATTCATTTCATGACAATTATTATTAATTGTCAGCCAAGTTTGTAATATAGGTTAGGTCCCTTTGTTTTTGTAGAGCTTACGCAGAGTATTGGCACAGAATACTAGTATGGGGTAGATACTAAGACCACTAAAACGATTCCTCACGCAAAAGGAATCCGATGACGGACTATAAGTGTAAATTTTGTATACTTTCGAGATTTATTTCTACTGCGTTAATTCCACGTTCGATCTAGTAATCGTAAATTAGTCAACGATTAACTAATCTAATTTTACTATGTACTCAGTGTAAAAACGACTGTATGTCGTAAAGTTTTTTCTTCATTTGTAATGTTACAGTACAGTCATCTGTAAAAAAGCTTCACGCTGAAACTCATAAACGCTCTATGCTTTTAATTCGAAGTGGCAGCTCGTTAAAACCATAATATAAACGGGAGCACTAATTGTTCTCCGTAAGTTGATCGAATTATCCGAACTTGAAGAACATAAATAAATGACTGTTACCACGGAACGGTACAAGATAATATTTATATATATAATATATAATAATCAGTAACGCTTCAGGACTTTATATATTGGCCCCCGAAGGTAAAACTATCAATGTTGTTTATAAAGAAATTCTATGGACGATTCTTACGGTCATAAAGTCTACGCGAACGAAATCGCGGGCTCCAACTAGTGTATAATAATAATAAGACATAAATGCGCCAAATTAAATTCATATGTCATCCTGATTTGTGGATCATCTCCACATGTAATCGTATTTAATTCGTATCTAAGAAGTAGCATCTCGTCTCGCTGGGATTGCTTTTTGATGATATTACTCTACAAGTTACAAATAAAAGTAACTGATATATAATCCATTAAAATAGCGACTTTTCTGCGACGAGAAAACATAATTCCAATAAAGTGTTTGTGCTAATGGATTTAAAAAATCCAGCTTTAAAAAAGAGCTCTATTGCATTGGAATCCCCCTAGCTGTGTTTTTTTAAAAGAGGCAATAGCCGTCGAGTTGATTTCTACCTTTCGCCTCAGCAGAACTCCTCTCCAAGAGGTGCTACATTCATTAACGCTAAGAGTTTCCCCCCATCGCGTTTTGCATTGCATTGCATTCTAACGTAGCGTAGTTTTGTTGTGTATTGAATACAAAGCAACCGAAGTCAATGTAATTATGTAGACACGATCTATAAACAAATATACTTACTAAAATGTATGTGATTCTGTAGTCGTCTAATCTATGAGACTGGATCTTTGCACATATATTTCACTGAAGTACTTGCAATTGTATTCACTTTCTTCTCTGCAGAATGGTTTCCGAAGAGATAGTAGTATATTGGTACTATATTCATTGTGGACAACAAGATTTTTAACGATTATTTCAACTAGTGTTTCGTTGATTAATATTTGATTATGATTGAACGAAAATCCGAAATCTACAAGCAAACGCTTCTATATCCTGTGGAGTTTCATCGGACATGGTTGGACATACGAGTATGCCTAGTCCATGGTATGCTACATTGACCGATCCTGAGCCACTTGCATTCAGCGATAACCCGTCGTCGGTCAATATAGTAGAGCCCACTACACACATCTCCATCCCACTCCATATCGGTTAACCGTTCTTCGAGTAATGTGGCCTGCACATGCCGTTTTAGCTCACTGACTCTTCGAGCTTTGTCGGTGACCCTATTTCGTCTAAGGATTTCCACATTCCAGAAATTCCGAACATAGCTCGTTCCGCAGCTCGCTGAGCGACTTTGAGCTTGTTTATTGTAATTGTATATTGAGCGATAGCTTAGCAGCACAAAAATAGTAAAGCTAATTTGCTAAAAAAGCGTCTTTTAGTTTTTGGAATATCCGATGTAAAATTGAAACCTTACAATCTCATTCTGGTGTCAGACAGACAGTCCGTCTGTCACGGCTAGTTATCTCAGGAACTATTAATGCTACTAATGAATTGAAGTTTGGAACAATATGAAGTGGTGACCCACAGGTGCCGTAACTGAAACAATTGATAAAATATTTTTTATTTAAAAAGGAGCAAACGTATGACGGTCGAAATTTCAAAATCGAGTCACTAGCTTAAGTAGGGTAACGTATGAAATGACTTTGTTTGTTCATTCTAAAACATTTTTTTGTTCGATAGTTTTTGATTTATCATGAAAACCATAGCAACATCGGAGAATTACAAATTTAATTCCAGGAAAACCTAAGCGTCAATCTTGTATAGTTTTTGAGAAGCCATCAATAAACCTTGTTAAACAAAACTTTGCGGTCAGTAAAATGAACCTTATTTCAAGCTAATGCTATCTGTACGCTTATGAGTACGACTCGCACTTTGCCGTTTATTTAAGAAACCGGCGGGTGGTAAAGTAATTCGCAGAAACATTTGATAGAACACTTTGATTTGCTTATACTCGTTAAACAAACACCTGAGTCGTAAGCTGGCTCGTGCAGTGTGGAATCACCGTCAAGATAAACATTTATAAGAAGACGAGTCTGGTTTAGATTTTGATAAGAGCAGTGTTTACGAATACGGGTACGGATTGGGGGTACTCCATGCTTGTACAGCTCGTGATTATAACTACATATATTCCCCCGCATTCCTCCCCCTGCCAACGACCTGCAGCTGAAGTGTCTCATTTGTCAAGTGCTCAGGGAGACTTTTTTACTTGAATATAATGAAATCTAGTTATCTGTGCTGTTTACAGGGCAGTGTTCAAAGCCGTGTGTTTATGGCTAGCAGTAGAAATAATTTGTAGTACGAGTATATTGTCGAGTCAAACAGTAGTTAATACAAACGCGAATGACTCGGATGATACTTGAGAATACATTGAATAAATACTTATATTCTAATGTAGAGGTCTGACTCACATGTTTATACACAGTTTCATTTAAAAATTTAACTTATGTTTTTTACCGTTAAGTTTAAATTTCGAAGAGAAAAAAGTTCCAAGCAAGTTAAGTCGCATATGGAAACTACCTACATTGTTTCCAAGTTTCTGTTTTGCTTTGACAAACAAAGTTTAACCTGTCTCAACGCGTGTCTGTGTTGTATGAGAAATGTAGCTGATGCATTTCATGTTTGAAGGATTTTTGATTTGATTGACTTTGATTTTTTTGAAGGAAGAAGTTAC
This sequence comes from Carcina quercana, assembly GCA_910589575.2. NCBI lineage: Eukaryota > Metazoa > Arthropoda > Insecta > Lepidoptera > Depressariidae > Carcina > Carcina quercana. Next base: position 23,227,671 of record OU342426.1, on the reverse strand, counting down.
TATTTTGCCAAATCAATGTTCAGCTCATATTTTAACCCTTGATTGGTGGAATTTCAAAAAAGTCAATCAAGTGCATTAAAAAAATTACTTTAATTAAATTACAAGTTACAAATTACAAGTTTGGGGGCTATAAAATCGTTTTCATACCACCTGCATATACATATATATATACTACTACACACGTATATATATATATATATATGTGTGTAGACAGCGAAGCCACAAAATTAACGAACTTTTATATTTCCCGATTCTGCGAAGCAAATACGATGGTACTAAACATTAAATTACATTGAATAACTTGTCATGATTTTTTTACCATCAATTAAATTGTTGAAAAATTAAATAACTTCTACGGCAGAAAACAGTTCCTTGCCGTCGTGCTACGTCGTTTCCGGATTCTGTGCGTCGATTCGGTCACACTGTGTGTTGTGAGTCGTGCCACGTTTCCGGGCTCTGTATGTGCCGATTCGGCCAGATTTTGTGTCGTGCTTCGTCGTTTCCGGGCTCTGTGTGCGTCGATGCGGTCTTACTGTGTTGCGTGACACGTCGTTTCCGGATTGTATGCGTCGATTCGGTCACACTGTGTGTTGTGAGTCGTGCCACGTTTCCGGGCTCTGTATGTGCCGATTTGGTCAGATTTTGTGTCGTGCTTCGTCGTTTCCGGGCTCTGTGTGCGTCGATGCGGTCTTACTGTGTTGCGTGACACGTCGTTTCCGGATTGTATGCGTCGATTCGGTCACACTGTGTGTTGTGAGTCGTGCCACGTTTCCGGGCTCTGTATGTGCCGATTTGGTCAGATTTTGTGTCGTGCTTCGTCGTTTCCGGGCTCTGTGTGCGTCGATGCGGTCTTACTGTGTTGCGTGACACGTCGTTTCCGGATTGTATGCGTCGATTCGGTCACACTGTGTGTTGTGAGTCGTGCCACGTTTCCGGGCTCTGTATGTGCCGATTTGGTCAGATTTTGTGTCGTGCTTCGTCGTTTCCGGGCTCTGTGTGCGTCGATGCGGTCTTACTGTGTTGCGTGACACGTCGTTTCCGGATTGTATGCGTCGATTCGGTCACACTGTGTGTTGTGAGTCGTGCCACGTTTCCGGGCTCTGTATGTGCCGATTCGGTCAGATTTTGTGTCGTGCTTCGTCGTTTCCGGGCTCTGTGTGCGTCGATGCGGTCTTACTGTGTTGCGTGACACGTCGTTTCCGGATTGTATGCGTCGATTCGGTCACACTGTGTGTTGTGAGTCGTGCCACGTTTCCGGGCTCTGTATGTGCCGATTCGGTCAGATTTTGTGTCGTGCTTCGTCGTTTCCGGGCTCTGTGTGCGTCGATGCGGTCTTACTGTGTTGCGTGACACGTCGTTTCCGGATTGTATGCGTCGATTCGGTCACACTGTGTGTTGTGAGTCGTGCCACGTTTCCGGGCTCTGTATGTGCCGATTCGGCCAGATTTTGTGTCGTGCTTCGTCGTTTTCGGGCTCTGTGTGCGTCGATGCGGTCTTACTGTGTTGCGTGACACGTCGTTTCCGGATTGTATGCGTCGATTCGGTCACACTGTGTGTTGTGAGTCGTGCCACGTTTCCGGGCTCTGTATGTGCCGATTCGGCCAGATTTTGTGTCGTGCTTCGTCGTTTTCGGGCTCTGTGTGCGTCGATGCGGTCGTACTGTGTTGCGTGACACGTCGTTTCCGGATTGTATGCGTCGATTCGGTCACACTGTGTGTTGTGAGTCGTGCCACGTTTCCGGGCTCGTGCATCGTTTCGCTCACAATGTGTGTCGCCACGTTTCAGGGCTCCGTGTGCGTTGATTCGGCCTCATTGTGTGTTGTGCTACGTCGTTTCCGGTCTCTATGTGCGTTGATTAGGTTACAAAGTCTAGTTTGCCGCCTCGACTCCTGGTTTGGTGTGCGTTAAGTCTTTTACACTGTGTATCGTACGGTGTCGCATTCGGGCAGCCGGCGGGCTCTGTGTGCATTGCCTCGGCCACATTGTGTGCCGTGCGGGCGGACGGAAGGCGATAAATGCGTCGGATCGGCCACTCTCCTCGATTGAAAACTGTTTCAGTATTTAGTGTTTATAGAAATATTTAAACTTTTGGACTTTTAAAACTTTTGATACGTCAACCTTTAAGCTTCAAGTCAATTATTAATATATTTAACAGTGTGAATTTTGTAACGTTGATTATACAACGATGTCTCGAGCGTCTCAGCGGGGGTTCGCGGCGGACGACTCGGCGCCGCCGGAACCCCGGGGTGTGGAGCGCAGGGATTCGGGGTCGGGTGCGATGTCGCTCGGGCTAGCCGCCGAGGAGCGGAACCCGTTCGGGTACTACATGGGTGCGCGCGGGATGCGGTCGGCGCACGCGCACGCTGCCGCGCCCATGTACTGGTGGAGCACCTCACAGGAGTACCTGGATGCGGGGCCGCGATGCTGGCCCGACGCGCGCCACGAGTACCGACAGCGGCGTCGCTCGCAGCAGGACCTGCCCTCGCTGGCGCACGCACACTCAGGTCAGAACAGACGGCAGACAAACGTGCCAGGAGACCCGTACAGGCTGCAGCCAAATTGACACAATATAGTAAAATACAATAAAAGTCACACACATGTCATTATCATCATCTGTCCAGGAAAAGTCCACTGCTGGATGTAGTGCCTCCTCTATGGTATGCCACATTGACCGGTCCCGAGCCACTTGTCACTACCCGCGACCCTAACTATGTCGTCGGTCCGTCTAGTAGGGGGACGGCCTGGTAGACGTTTCCCGGTACGTGGTAGCCACTCGAGAGAACTCTTACTCCCCATCGGTTATCCGTTCTTCGAGCGGTTTGGCCTGACTCACTGACTCGTCGAGCTATGTCGGTGACCTTAGTTCTACCGATTTCCTCATTCCAGATTTTATAACATAGAGAAATTCCGAGCATAACGCGTTCCATTGCTCACTGAGTGACTTTAAGATTGTTTGTTCGGCCAACAGTAAAGGACCACGTTTCTATTCCGGTCGATGTGGCGTACCATGAAGGAAGCCTATGTCCAGCAGTGGACGTTTCCTGGCTGATGATTGATGATATCATCACTGGCACACACGTGTAAATTTAAAGAAATACAAATAACACTTTCACATAAGGTTCACATTCATAGATGATGCTCCAGTCTAATTGAATCTTAATCCTACAGAAAACGTCAACAGAATCTCGCACTCTCTCTACTTCTTGGCTTCATCATCAGACCCTAGTTACCAAGTGTAGTGATTGGTCTAAACAAACAAAATTACATTTAATAGTTCCTACTTCCTCTATACGTACACCTCCTGGCTCCGATGAGATCGGTGGTGCGAATTTATATATTGTCCCCCGAACTTCATACGTTTGCAAATTTTCTAATCAATACGACAGTTCGAAGTTGGTTAACACTGACGTAATAGATTGGTTTACAAGCATAGTTTCTTATATACTCATCTAGTTCCTTCAGCTTATTTGTCAATTAAAGTTACATAAAATTTGAACCTAATATAAAACTTGTAATGATGAAAAATACTTCCTTTTGAAAGTGGTTCCAAGATAACAATTGCTGGATTTGTAATTAGCGAAAATTACCTTACAAAGCTGTACATTGGTAATCCATTTGTTGAATTTTGTTATTATTAAATTTCTTATTCTTTATTTATTATATTTGTCGGAGATTGAACGGAACGTCAAGCCAACATCGACTTGGGTGTATTCGGACTATGCGCTGGCAACACTAAGACGTGACAGTTGTCAACTGTCACCGATGTTTCCGGCACTTTTGAACGAAACATCGGACCGTGCGGCTGTGCCAGCGTACGACCGACTTCACCGCGTTCCGGAATAAGTTATCCGCTTTAATCAGAGGAGTGTTTGATTGTTTTCGACTAATTGTAACACGATCCTAATCACAATAAATCAGAGAATACGTTGGAAGCCTTATTTCGGTTAATTTGAAGATGGAAGAAGACGAACGCCCACACAACTCCCCGTTATATTTATTATTCCTTATTTAAAATTATTATTAAATAAAGAAAATCGGAACCGTTACAAGATCGCTGTCCGTCTGCTTGTCTGTTAAGACCCATTTTCTCAAAAAACTGCTGGTGCCTGTCGTTATATTCCCCGATGATTTAGTCAGTATTTTAATTATTCACATTTTATACAACATCCTCGGTCTCACTCGCACTTGGAAAGTTGTCGTTCTTTCACGTCGTAACGAAGAGACAACATAACTTGATTTCATGTACGTGCATAGTTGAAGGACCGGAAAAGGATTTTAAATACTTATCTTAAGTTATCCTGATCGAACAAGTGTGTCTCGTAAGATAATTTCTGAAGTCCACGCGGACGAAGTAGGAAATGTACAAAGAATCTGCTAGGAAAAAAATAATGATAACACTAAGATAAAAAAAAACCACGCGAGAACTTATTTCGTTTGTCACAGAAGCTAAAAGGATTTCATCCATTTTGTCTACTTTATGTACGTAGATTTATTCGTCCAAACGTCCCCCACCCCGTTAGAATGTAACTTTGTATACTACACGTCTGTAATTAGGTCATGACCTCCCTTCGGTCAAGTGGCTACCGAGTAGAATGCGTGTCACCGCCGCGCCGGCCGACGAACGCAAGGAAAGGGATGACACGTGTTCCTATCATTGGAATGCTTGCTATACCAAATAAACTTCTATTCGTGTCGGTGTCTAACTTAGAACACAAGATCATTCGAGCCAACTAACTACACAGCTTGAATCAGCCTAACTCGGTCCGCAGTTTGTTATATTTTCCGGGATGGCCATGGCAAGACAACTGTGTTTTGATCAGCCAATATTATGGCATATGTTCCCATAGAAAGTTTACCGTGGCGATCTATGTACGGTTCATGTCGCGCAGTGGTCCGCCGTGTCTATCTAGGAGCTTGGTAAATGGCGCGGCGCTCATGTTCTGATCCCTATTGGATGGGGTGAGCTTAGTGTGGATTCCGCTATAATTAGATTACCTTTGGTATCTGTAATATATTGAATGAATAATTTAAATTTGTGGCCTAAGGGAAACACTCTTGGACTAAAAATTCGGAAGTCCCGGGTTCGATTATCGGTGGGGGTATCTATTGGTCCTCGGTTTAGTTGATGGCATTTTCTATGTCCGCCTGGCTGGCTAACAAAATGTTACATAAGTTTACTGCCAAACAACACTGTTAATACAAGAAAAATTTCGGGACGATGAGTTCCAACAGTGTTCTTAGCAACCACAATGATCCTGTGGTAAATAAATTGTATTTGTTTCCATCTAGCATCTTTCAGAGAGCAAGGTCAGATTTCTTAATTAACAAGAGGTCTCGTTGACCTTCGTTTCGATCTGGAAAATCGATATATGTCTGTCACAGGACCTATTCCACGAAGCACGCTGACCTTAATGCTTAAAGCAATGAGTAACAGCTGGCGGAACACTCCCGGGAAACCAATAAATATGCGTTCGATCCAATGACAAGGGGACGCGGTTCGGGATTGCTATTCTCCCACAACGAAGCCGGGAGAGGATTCTATGAAAAATAATATTGTTTGGTATGTTTTTGAGTGGTTCTATACAAATAAAGTGAGTGAGTTTGGATTCGTTTCAGTGTTGAACCATGAATTGTCTTTTGTAACACTTTATTAGTTTCCTCCTCGTTCGAAGATAACGTTGCAGTCAGACCGCACAATACACTGATTGCGCAGACATATAGTTATATAGTTTGACAAACACTCAACTCATAACTGCCAGGATAGGGCTTCAATTCACTGAACACAATGCACTGAGGATAATAGGAATGAATGAAATGCGACTTCCCCCTTTTTATGCTCACTACGCGGTTGCTGAGTTTCATCTCACCAGTTGACGATATTGTCTTTCTGGCTGTCCAATGTTGAATATGACATAAACACATCGCTGCCTTGGTAAGCGCATCTAGCGATCTAGCGATTAAGGTGCTGCTGCCCATCTCCTAAATCTCCCTCAGTTGACGTTTACGACACCCTCGAGAAACAGGTTGGAACAGTGCTATTGGTACATAGGAAGTAGCTAGCTAGGCGGGACTAGGTAACTGGCGTATCTAAAACCAATATAAATTTCTGTTGACATGATTATGCGCATCGTCGTCGCAGTGTTAACGAGGCGGAGGTGCTGCGGTGCAGGCGCGGCGGTGGCAGTCTCACGCATGAATGAGATCGATAGTTGTGTGGGGGGTGGAGCGGGGTCGTTGACCGGGCACGGGCCACCCCCGGGATGCTTCCGCGAGCGGGCGGGCGGGGGGCCGCGGTGCCGAGACCCGCCGAGGTCAAGGTTCATGAGGGTCGTGTTGCCGCCGCCGCCGCCGGCCAAGTGGATACTCTCGCCCCCGCCCGTCGCAAGCCGACACACCTCACTTTACTACACGCTTTATATTAGGTTCACTTGTAATTAACTAAGTAAACAAATCTAACCAGTCACTTCTTTTACTTCACTTCACCTACTTCTTATTGTCGTATCGAGTTGAAACTTTGAGATTGTACGTAATCCGCATGACGACCCTGCAGTGAGGTGAGGTGGATAGAGGAACTCTGCATTGGGACCCTCGAATTTTTTAAAGGTTTTACTAACCTACTATAAATAAATAATAAATAACTACTTTGTCTGCTATTCAATAAGAAAACAAACTAAAATTAATAAAAGTAAATTATGTATATAAACTTTTCTTAATTTATCCTTAAACCATTTTAACGAATATCTAAATATATTTTTAATATAATTGTTTTTACATAATCTGCTATGAAACAATATTTTAGAACGTAAGGTGACGCGTGATGGAACTCTATATATCCATAATATAGGATCTTCTAATCTGTTAAACACTAAACAGGGTAAACTGCTTGAGTTCTACGGTCTATGATTTGAGCCACCTGTGGAGGTCACCGTGTACACCGAGCATCATGAGTTTTTAAGAAGAATCTTGTGATTTATTTTATCCATCCACCCACCTGACATCCGGAATCCATTGCATTGCATTTGAAATAAAGTCAGTATACGTAAGAAGATTAGAGTCAACGCTTATTCTAAAGAAACCGTGTTGATATTTTGAAAAGAGTCTGTATCGTTGTTGAGTTGAAACAGGACTGAACTAATTGAACTAACTTTACGGTTGGAACCTCATTGAAGTTTACTGTACAGACTAAAAACTTTGTTTGATTTGCGCCTTTTTCGTGCTGCTTGCGGTGGGAAGTTCGATTTTCTAATGAGCTATTGTCTGTGTACGCCTCTTATAAAAAGTGGGTAAAATAAGGTACTTGTACCCTCTACCACAGGGATTATAATATATCTTTGGGTAAAAGTTTTCATCTTAGGACCTTTTGCTTACTTGTCATAGAGTCTGTGTATAGAGTGATTCGCTTTGAACATATACGAATGAATTTCTTTGACTCTGAATGTCTAAAATACCACGTTATTGACATGCGGGTTATGAATTAATCGGCCCAATAAGTACAGTTTAATTTGTATATTCGCAGATAAATCCTTCTTTCTTTCTTACACTGGAGTACAAAAATATGTATCACTTTTGTACCATGTCACATTCAACCCTTTCTTGTTCTTATGGAGTGTCTAGCGAAATAATAATAACAAGTTTATTCACTAATCATTCTTTGCTAATCATCTTATACATATTACAACAAAATCACTAAATATTCAACGTGTTTCAAAATATTCAAAATGTAATGAGGGTTTTCTCTGGGATATGAGATGGGAGTCGCGAAAATTTGAAAAAGTTTTTGAGTAGTGAATTTTTTTTACATGTTTTTGTACTCGTGTAAGTTTGTCCGTTAATAGTTGTTTATTCTCGCGATATAAACGATGGCAGGTCTTCGTCGTATCGTGATCGTGTCGAGGCATATGCGACTGGACAAGGAGGGCCGCGCGCCTCCTGTTCGACAGGAATAACTCAAATCATAACCTCGTAAATCTAATTCCATCGCAATAAAACGAGACTCACAATAAACTAGTCATTCCCCGCGTTCCGAGCACATGTCGTTTGCAGGCAGGCGGCGCGTGCGACGCCGGCCGCGCGACCTCCTTCCAAAGCAACGGTCGCTCTATTTGTTTTTGACGGCAATCAAACTTTTAACGACACGCCCGTCATGTTGTGTGAACCCTGTCTTTAAATTCCGCTCGGCACCGCTCAGCACATCTTTGTAATTGGATACTTGACAATAGAAAAATAAATCGCGCTACACATCATTAATAAGACAGCAATTGCCCATCAATGTGTTACTGCTGCTAGTTTCATGGGGACCTTTATATCGGGCTCAGATTCATCGTTTTTTTGGGTAGGTTACGTTATCAGTTTTGTTACTACTAATCTAGGCTAGGGCAGCTAACTTTCATTTATATGCACTATTATGGCAATTGCATATATGTGACATTGAATAAATATTACCCCTGAAGGAATTTTCCACGCAGCAACGCTTTATTTGTGCTATTTAATATGACCTTGGATTTTTACTGTCGCTACCTCTGTGTCTACCTCGGTGCCTTCATCTGGGTCTACCTCTGGGTCTACCTCTGTCATCAGACCATTATCACGGAGAGTACTACTTGTAATGTGTTACACTCGTCTAACCAAACCAAATGAGCGAACTCGAGGGGCTTACTAGTATCCATTAAAAAGTTCTGATACACCTCCTGATTCCTCGGTCAAATCAACTCGAAGGTGTCAAATTATTGTATTGTCATCTGACTCACGTAGGTATAATTACAAAGTTTCAACTATACGACACTTAGAAGTAGGTTAAAATTTACTTGCTAGAATTGTTTACATGCGTAAATAGTTAGTTACATACAAGTAACACAAATGAAAAAAAGGGAAAAGACACATATTCCTGGAATGGGTGACCTCTTGCCAAAGTGGCGTCAACTATTGTCAATTTTTTGTACAAATATGGTTCGTTGGAGCAGATTTCTAAGTTCGTCTAACTAGCTTACCATTGTCTTAGTATGCTGTATTTTTAATAGCGTAATTTCCATTGAATTATTACGTATGATCATCAAGCCCAAACGAATATTCTAGTCAAGAGAAGAAGAAAAATTTATAATAAAATTGGTGGTCAATTTTCAACAGCATTGACTTGTGGTCAGGTGAGAAATGTCCACTGTTGAACATATATTGCTGTTTAAGCCACGGAGACGGTTATAGATATGGGTCAAATCACAGAAGTCTAAATAAAAAAGAAAATCAACGCTAAATGCATGGGAAACGTGTGTAGGTTATCGTTCGTCGCCCATCCGTGCAATCGAGGTAAAACGCGATCACAGATCACTATATGTGTACTACGAACGCATTAGAAGAAAAGGGCTAACGTCTTTATTTTTACTAATCTATACCCATTTCGCGCTCCGAAGTTCTGAATCATTATAGTTGTACACTACGCACGCTTCTTGCGTATGAAATAGGCGATGACCAAGAGCGACTCAGACTCGCATATGAAGGAACCGAATTCATGTTTTGAATGTAACATATGGTAAATCCCCCAAAATGTGAATCATCATCAACGGCCTATATACGTCCCCACTGAAGGGGCTCAGGCCTACTCTCCTACAGAGTGTATGGGCCATAGTCCACCACGCGGGCCCAGTGCGGATTGGTAGACTTCACACACACCTTTGAATTTCTTCTCATGAGTGTGCAGGTTTCCTCACGATGTTTTCCTTCACCGTTAAGCAATCGGATAATGTACTTGAATTGAAAAACAACTCATAGGTACACGGCTGGATTCGAACCCGGAACCCTCAGATTGAGAATCCGTGCCTCATCCACTGCGCCACCGAAGATGCAAATGTGAATCATAACATACAATAAAAACATAAACCAATTTAATTTGCGCTCCATTATATAATTTTTGGCATTTTTAAGTTGGACCATTGTATTACATTACAAGGTATATGTGTCAATCTCTAATCTATATCTTATAGATAGGATAGACTTGCCTCAAAAATAGGGGGAACCTACATAGCGACTGAAGATAAAGATAAAAGCATTTTATTTTTAAAAAATATGAAACAATTTTTCTGAACGATTTCTTCTGAGTCGGAACCCTGACCCCAGCCACGATGCGGGCAATAATTATGACGTTTAGAGCGAGTAAGCGCATTATATTTACGAAGGTGTTGTATTTCAGGATCTAATTTTAACCAGAAGTATCGAGTTATGCTTGCATGCTGCATTATATTGCATTACACAAGAACTGTGAAATTAAGATTGCTGTTTAAAGGGCAGACCTATTTTTGGATGAATAGTTGTTGTCACCACAAAAAAATATTTAATTGTTCGTTTTTCTCAGTGACGGCGTTGCGTTCTCATTGGGAGGGCGCGAACGCTCGCGTGCTTCAACGCAAGGCTCAGCTGGACGCCATGCTGGGGGACTCGCAGCGGTACGAGGCTCGTCGACGCGACGTGGACGCGTGGCTGGCACGCATGGAGACGCGCCTCGCTGCCATGCAGCCCCCCGCACATACCGCAGACGTGCTAGATCTGCAGCTGCGAGACCAGAAGGTGCGCACACGTCACTTAAGAGAAACCGGGCTATGTCCAATTTCCAACCACTAGGATCCCTTCGGTGGACATCCTCGTCGAAAGTCCAAGAGCCCCGGGATTTAACACTGCGTCATTATTATTATTATCTATAATTTTAGTAGTAGGGCTATGTTAGTAAGTTAATTGTTAATTAGTTAAGTTAATGTCAGATAAGATACTGGGACACTGGTCCATCTAATGATAACCAATGTCGCAGCATCGGTCCGTCGGTGCGGTGCGTTGCGTTCTTGCGCATCGTGCTGTAGGAGCATTCCTACATGCACTTCGGCAAACGCCTCCGAAGCAGAAGCGGAGGCAGCCGCAGCAGATCTCTAAATGTTGTACTGAACTCACTGTAGAACCTCTGCTTGTATGAAACCCACAGACTGCTCTAGAAGGTGGTACATTACTGTGGTTATAAATACTTTTGTAAAACTGTTGAAGATGTATGGTATCAGCAGCAATTGAGCATGTATCTGGTTGCAGTCGTTCCACGCGGAGGTGCATCAGTACAAGCACCAGATGGAGCTGTTCGCTCAGCTCACCCAGAGGCTCATCGCCGTCTACCGCAACGACGACACGTCCCGCATCAAGCGCGCCACTGAAGCCGTCAACCATCGCTACGAGCGACTCAACGACAGGTAACAACATTATCATAGCGCCTACACACAACTCTTGTTCAGTCAAGTTTTGAATTGTTGTATGAAACAAAACGCCTTAAAAATACCTACTCTAAATACACGTAACTGCTACGTTCAGGTTGAATTAGTTTAGACGCCCTAAAAACAGGGCCGATGAGAGTTAGCGAACCGCACCAAACCAATTTGGTCTGTTGTTTTAAGCTGTCGCTGGCAACTGTCGACAATATAAAATGATGGCACAGTCAGCGATATAAGTATTCATGCTGCTTTATACCGTGTCAGATTCAACAAAACAATGTCGCATGTCTTAAGTGAAATGGCCCTGCAATCAATGTGACTGTACTTGTATGTGGGGGTAGTTAGCGAGGTACTAGTAATCTGAGTCTTTACAATATGAACCTATACACTGCCTGCGACGCTTGGTTGGCTCGCTGTCCCAATAAGCTCCAGCTGACTCTCCCTGCTTCCCTTACTTCACCCCACCCGCGAGCGCGCGATACCCCTGTGCAAGTAACAAAAATTTCCCGAATTTCCTGTTACCGAGGAGTAGCTGTAGCACTTATGTAGGGAAACTAGTATCCTCCGCGAGGGGTTGAGGATGAGTCGTCCCGCCATCTGTGACAGATAATCCGCTAAGGTAATTTGTTGGTGATTACGGTGCGCCGTCTGTTTCCGATTTTGGTAAATCTGAAACTATTTGGAAGTAAAGAGCCGTTCGGTTAGGTTTCCGTGAGTAATTCATAGATGGCAGGCAGGCAGGCAGGCGAGCGACTTACGTCGCTAGGGAATGCACAGCACGTCAAGTATAAATTAAGAGACAGTTGGTGGCACCACCTACCTTATTCCTAGATACAGTTTGATTCCATCTTGCTAACTACTTGTGTTATCACAACTTTGTGAATCTGAAATCTGTCTAAAGCAATTATAATTGCTTGAATACATGAATTTTATCTTGATGATAGCAATGTATGACATGTGTGTGGTGTGTGCAGCATCATTGCGCGTGGGAAGGCGCTGCAGGCGGCGGTGTCGTCGCTGCAGAACCTGGACCGGTCCCTGGAGAAGTTCGTGGCGTGGCTCAGCGAGGCAGAGTCGCTGCTGGACGCCGCTGAGCGGGACCCGCGAGCTCACAAGGTCAGTGACGTCCACTAGCTGCATACTGCCCGCGACAGCCATGTTAGATTTATCGTGACGTCATTTATTGCATGTTGCTTCGAAGATCGATACAAATTTACTGAGAAAAATTTCCGAAAACCAGGTTAGGTGCTTCAAACTACAGGTGGAAAGCAACACGTACCTAATGACTCAACTTTCTACGTAAATGTAGTATCAACTTTTGTTTCGTCTTCCTCTACGCATCTTTCCTTCACTTAACTTTGTACCTAGTGTTTGCGACAGTTTATACTAGATGGCGTTCGCTTGAGTAGTTCCATTCGAACGCTAAGTCTCTCCGCAGAGAAGCTGCTCGTTTAAAACTGTTCGTCATGTTGTTGAGAGATGGCGCCGGGACCGCCACAGGTTAGCCGCTTGTGAGCGCCATCTATTGAGGGGTATGTGAAACAAGTGGTGTTGTTGTTAGCTTGCCGGAGGGTGACTGTGAAGTTGTTAAAGAGCAGTGGCGTACAGTGCAGCCATTATCTGCCCAGAGATGTCGCAGTTGGAGAAAAACTGGATACCAAACTTTAATCCTTAGATAATACACGTAATCCGCGTGCGGTCAGTGAACCAAGCACGCAGCTTACAAGCGGTCACCACATACACAACAAAGGATAATGTTCGATAGCAAATATGTAGTGGTTTTGTATGGATAATAATCTATTGTTATATGTAGGTATGTCACTTCACCAGTACTATGTTTTGCGTGGCCGCAAATAAGGTTGATCGTTTGCTTACGTCGTTCGCTGGAGTTGTAGCCAGTATCCTGCACGTATCCCATGGGTAGGATTACAGCAAAAAATATCTAACTCGATTTTTGTATCATTCTCCGTGACGTAGGTACTTGTTTTTACGTAAGCGACTGCCATCTGAACCTGAACATAGAGGGGAAACTAGACCATATTTTTCTGTAATTAAGCTGTTAGTTCATTAAGACGCTCGAAGGCTTCCACACCGGGATCCACAGCTTTACGTACCTTGCAAAGGACTGAATTATCTTACTTTTCAGACATTTAGGTGATTCAGCGTGCAAGTCCGAACCAAACTGGGGAAAGTCTCACAAACTGATGTTTGTAAGTCCCCGACGAAAATAGACTCGCGTGTTTTTTGAATCTGAGTCTAACGCTCAGACAACTGCGCCACCTAACAAATTAATAAACTTCCTATTACCTAAATAGCTACATGAGCTATGAATAGCTTTCCTTGAGCCGTCGAAGATGTAGTTTATACCGGCCTGCCATCTGGATTTTACCCCTGGTTGTATTTGATGACTTCCATGTGACTGTATTTACAACTGAAGCAACTCGTATAATGAAACTAGTAAATAAGTATGGTAAATTCCTGTGAACACGTGAACTCTGCTTTTACTTGATCTGTAATTCATCGACGTCAACGAAGTTAGTACAGAGATACGGGAGTGGATCAGTCGGGCGTCCTTTGACGTTCCGTAAACACACCCTCCCGTACGGCTCCCATACCTCAGGAACAGACTCAGTTATGCGTTAGACCTGTAGTAGTGTATTTGCGCTCGTAGTAACATGATACCGTTAATAGCTATGAGTGTGAACGAAGCCTGCAGCTCTGAAAGTCTGTCACTCGGTACGGTATTATTGTAATAATACAAAAGTTACTTCGGCAATTGTCAGCTGATAAAAATTTCATTCTAAAGGATTCATTTCTGGGGCCTTTTCTGAAAGTGCCGGCCAACAACAAAAATTGGTACGTATTGTTAGAACTAGCTATTTATTTAGAGCAATAGTTAATATGGCACCAAAGTTGTAGTTGTAGTTTTCATACACTTATTGATTTCTGAAGGCGCTGAGAAACATAAAATAATGGTTGAACTAATTTGTCTGCAGCAATTGTCATCTTTTCGCGAATTCCCATTAAATTGGTACGAGCTTAGATCAAATCCAGGCCTCTATGAGTCGAGGACTTACGCGCTACACGACTTTGCTACCACCTCCTTTCGTATGTAGTTATTGGTGCTGACTGATTGATATTACGGTGATATTTGGTAGATTGTATGTGGGCGACACTGGGCGACGACGCGCAGGGGACCGCCTCATCCATAATGCGCATATTGGTTGCGGGAAGACAGCCTCATATCGCTTCATATTTATATTGAACGGTAGGGCTGCCACTCGACAGATACCTCTCCACCCCGCGACTCCGCCTGGAGACCATTAAAACGTGTCAGCTGGAGACGAGCGCTGGTCATGGAGTCACCCTCGTATACTGTGAGCTCCATGAGAGCCTCACTCCCTCGTGAACTGTTCAGAGAGAGCGGTGCGGCGGCCCTGGCACGCACCTGCCGGCCGACCGGTATTATTCCGTATCGCATAAACGTTTATTGTTTTCAGTAAAAACGAACGAAATTGCAAAAAATGGCGCGCGCTACGAGCACTCCGTCAGTCAGGGGTCTACGAAGCAAACTAAATAACCGCCTTCAACTGATTTTTCGTAGAAATGAGTAGGCGTAAAACTATAGAATATGAATATACATCAGGGCTTGATATACATATGTTTAACGTTTAAAAGCATACATGACAAAAACGATCATGAAATGTTTAATCAATAGAAATTCACGAGGTATTATGTATTACAAGAAAAATAGGGCAGTAGCACAATTTCTACATTGGTTTCATAGTTTAGTGTGGTAACATAATATATTTTTAATACTGGAGAAGTGATATGATAATTATCAATGCGAACCTGATTCTGTTACGTTTTGGCACATCAGTGGCTCAACTAATGGTGAAGAAACGGACGCATGTGTCCTGTGACACGGATAAGCACTTAGGTTATTTTTTATCGCGGTTCCTGAACATCACAAAAGCGGTGTAGCAGGCAAAATCACTAGTAATAAAATGAGACCACACAGTGCAACAATAAATATTTCTGTTTCCTACAAATGAACAAATCCAAACGGAATTTCGATTTGAGCGTGTGCCGATGACGTTTACTATCGCTCGCTGGTTTTATTTTGGTTCGCCGCCGCCGCCAGTTCGAGAGTGTTCAATTGTACATATCTGGCTCTCGGTTTATTTATTGGTTTAGTTGGGCACTCGTCCGTCCGGCTGCTAACACCACGCTATGTAAATATGCCGCGCGCTTTTATAGCGCTGCTGTGTTCCGACAAGCACAGATAACAAAGCACTGACTTATTGAATTGATAGACAAGTATTACAGTGATAGACAGATGTAGATTAACAGCACTGGGGTTCCCTGAAGACGTCGGTGTTTAGATGTGTTCTTGGACTTCTTCAAGGCTATAGTGAAGGATTGAGTTCGTTTCTTAGTCACGTTGTATTGATGATACAGTTTTTATTTTTTTAATGTATTATCGGTTTGCATGTGGACTTAGCCGTTGTATGGCAAGCGTGTGCCCACAGAATCTTCAACGAGGCGCTGCTCTGCCACCTTTCATACCAGAACAGTGCTATTAACACTATTGTTTGGTGTTACACTTAGCTAACGTGGTGGTAGCTATCCAGGCGGATATAGCATATGCCCTTTTGCAAACCGAACCAAGTACCGATAGGTACGTACGCTCTACTGTGAATCGAACCCGGGACTTACACTCGTGTAGCCATTATTCTATGTAATAAATAAAAATTATCTTAATTACTATTAAGTTTAGAATGCACTGAAGTTGCTCGCGGACCACACCGCCTGGGAGCGTGTACCGGGTAGATGTACCGACGATCTGGTGAAAGCACCTCGGGAGCGGTCTTTTGTTAATACGGAAAACTATGTCTAGCTGTTGGGGGTTGGTGTTCGCAGTAATACGTCGATAGCAATGGGATGATGATGATGATGCATATGTGACAATAACGTGACCTTATTCTAAAGCTGGCCACCTTTGGATGCATTTCCAGTTGCAGTTACGAAAGAGACAGTTGATGTCTCAATAGCTTAGTATAGTCTCAGCCCGCCTAGACGTCTCAGGTTGTTCTACTTTAAAATAACTTGGGTCAAGTCTACTCGAATAGAGCCGGGAGTGTTGTGTTGTGTTCATTTTACAAGAAAATATTTAACGAATGAAAATTAAATTTTGGAGTTATAGTTGTACACAATCTCAGCTAATGTTATGATAATGTGGTGGATAGTGTTACGCTTTCAGGAGATGCCTCTGTACTCCTTGTTTGGAGACTACCAATTTATAATCTACCAGGATTCGATTTCAAGCGTAGGTCTGACGTTCTTCTATTTGAGTGGTAATGAATGCATGGCAGAATCACTGGTATCAATAGAATGTTAACTTGATGTCATGTTCTAGGCTTACATCGATGCCTATCAATCAGTCCCATAACACAATGTTCCACCTTTATAAAATTGGTACATTCAAGTACAAAAATATGTAAGAACAAGAACCGGTAACTGTGACATGGTACAAATGTGCCTTGGTAGCTCAGTTGTAAAGAGCGTCAGTCCTTGAACACTCGAGATCTATGTTCGATCCTGCCTCGTACCAATGAGCTCCAATTTGTTATTTGGAATTTTAGTACGAATGATCTATCAAGTCTACCAATCCGCACTGGACCCGCGTGTTGGACTATGTCCCATACACTCTCTGCAGTAGAGTAGGCCTGAGTCCCTGCAATGGGGACATATATAGGATGTTGATGTGTACAAAAGTGGATACATATTTATGTGCTCGAGTGTACGCCAAGCGATATTTGAGCTTCAAGTGAACGTTTAAACGGTGATGAAGTTTTGGTACAATTCGTACACCGAAGAGCGTAGACGTAAGTTTTCAACTATCAATTCCGCCTGGCGTCGCATGCCAGCCGCCAGCCGCCAGGTAACGCTTCACGACACGGCAAA
Organism: Carcina quercana; assembly: GCA_910589575.2. NCBI lineage: Eukaryota > Metazoa > Arthropoda > Insecta > Lepidoptera > Depressariidae > Carcina > Carcina quercana. The sequence continues at coordinate 23,210,470 of OU342426.1, read as the reverse complement.
GACGATGCACCGAAACTCTGCTTCGGTATTAGTGTCGGGAAGCGAAATACATTGTAGCGAAGTTCACGTCGTGGCCGACGCCGTTCCGCTCTTACGCTTAAGCTGTTCTCAATCAAATCTAAAATAAGAGCCACTACGAGAGTAGCACTTTGCTTTGAAGGCCGCGGCGGGTGTGGCCGGGTGGCTGGGTGGCTGGGGATGGCCTCAAGTGTCCGCGGTGGCTACACTTGAGCTTCATTGCCGCGGATGTACATGCTATTCCTGTCCATTGCCAAGCCCACTCGAACGCGGAGACTGTTTAAAAAAAATGAATGATGGGTTTGCATTTGGCCATTATCTCATTTGATGGTAAGTGACGGTAAGGCCATTGGATGGTAATCTTGCGCATCCAAAAGGCGATGAAGCGCTGGCTCTGCTACTTTTTATACTGGAACACATCTGTGCTATTAACACTGGTGTTTGGTAGCAGACTTAGGTAACATAGTGGTAGATAGCCAGATGGACATAGAAAATGCAACCTCCTTAGGCCCCGTTTTGTAAGATGTGCTTTTAGTTACTGAAAATATAGCTACTACCTTCCTACCTACCTAGGCAAATACCTTCATAGTCCAAGCTGACAGGTGCTGGTTTAAAATCTTAATTAATTCTTAGAGGGATGTAAGTAGGTACTTGAATTTATAGATCGTTCGTTATCATCTGCACAAGTCCTTTGTTGGACACGGATCACCTTGTGGGACAAAACATGACGGGAATTGCCATTATCACCATGTAATCGCAGCTATATGTTATTATTGCAATGATGATGATGCTCTTGAACATTTTATCCGTTAGCCGCTTTTAACGACGCCTGCGGGATGACATGAGATGGTCCACGAAATCCCAGACCACACGGCCTGTGTACGCAAGTATAATTACCAAGGAAGAATGAAAACAGTGGAGCACGAGCGGCACGCTTTGTAGAAACACGCATAAAATTTAATTTGGTTCATTCGTAGATTGTAAACACAAACATTGAAATATACATCCTGTACAGAATCGCTCTGGACCGTAATGTTAAACTTTTTCAAAAGCCTGGCTCCAATGCAGATAATTAACTATCCGGTGTATTACCAGTGCATTGTGCAGGGTTTGGAATTTATCAATTAATCGCCCAGTGCCCGAAATTCGACCATAATTAATTGTATATATTAAAAAATTTGCATTCTACATTCTGTCTATAAGTGTGTGAATTCCCATTCGGTAGCTAGCTCCGACATTTGGCTACGAAACGAAGAAGAAATGTCATACTTCTAAGTCCGCCCAATTTTCGTAAAAAGGGGTACACTAATATATAGATGAATATTTTTCATCTGATCATGATAATAATAAATCACCAGCTTCCGCCCGCGACTTTGTCCGCGTGTACTTCAGGATTTATTCTACTTGTTCGGTAGGCATAGAAGTCATCTATCTCCATTTCCAGCATAAGGTACAAAATAGTGTTTATTCTGTTACGTAGGCTAATAGTTTAAAGAAACAAAAGAAATTTCAATATCCGACGTAGTACATTCAAATAGTCTTCACACTAATATTATAAACGCGAAAGTTTGTATATACGAATTACATATTCTATGGTCGGTTGTTAGGCAACGCGTTTTTGTTATGCCAAAATTGCCCATGTAATCCCACTAATTATAATAATAAGTGTGATTTTGTACAATTTACACAATATATGTCTTTATAAATTATAGCCTATATGTTATTCTGATGTATAAGCTATATTATTGTAAAGTTTCATTCAAATCCATTCAGTAGTTTTTCCGTGAAAGCGTCACAAACATCCAAACATCCAAACTTTCACACTTATAATATTAGTAGTATTTGCTTTTACGTGGACAGCAAGTACTTGTAGCTTAATTAAATCTATTTAATTAACTAAACTTGGGTACATAACAAATCATAAAATAAAATATTGTCACTCAGCTTAGCCTGACAGGATTATTATAGGAATAAACAAGTGGTAGTCGGACTCTCACATGAGGGGTTCCGTACCATTCTATATAAACATTGGCCAAGTGCGTGTCGGACTCGCGCACGAAGGGTTACGTACAGAACATGGATATTTAAAATACGGAAAACCATAAATAATAATATGCACCGAAAAATCCTCTAACGAAAGCGCCTCGATTTTCGTTATCAATTTAGTTTTGCAGTAGCAGTAGTAGACGAGTACGACACTAGATGGCTCTGGTAGTATGCTACATCCCACGTCTAAAAAAGACGTTTGTTGTATGGGATTCTGGTTTCTAGTATTCTATGAAAATTTCAACTATCACGGACGGACAGCGGAGTAATTTGTTATAGTCATATGAATTGCTCACATTTAGAAAGAAAGAAGTATTTATTTGCGAGAATACAAAATAATCTAGCTTAAGATTTATTTATTTTGGTTCATGATTTTGTGACTAGAAAACTAGAAAACAAAAATATAAGTTACTAAAGCATGAAAAACAATATATACGAGTAGAGTGTCGATATTTAGTATAATTACGTTGGATCTGATTATTTGAACGACGCCATCTGTGGCATCGTAGTTCTCGAACGGATGTACCGAATTTGATGCGGTTTTATTACGTGAAAGCGAGTTTCCTTGCGGCTGTTCTGTTTTAAAAGATTATGGCAACAGAAATTTAGTATGGAAGCATTAGGAGAGGGATAACGATAACGTCGTAACAGGGAGTCAGAATGACTGGATTTTTTGTATAAGGATAGTTAAAGGACTGGAAAAGAACAAAGGTCTACTTTTTATCCTGAGCGACAGTTCGCGTGCGGTGTTTTCTCATCTATGACACCATTGATATTTCATTTAATTTATTCACTAACAATAGTACACCGTGTTTGAATAGGCATACACATGTATTAAAATCTCATAATGTCATTTACAATTATAAAACGCACAGCCGCCCGACCGCGAAGCTTTTTTACTCTTCTGGTTACTGGATGTGTGGTGGATGTTAACTAACCCTAACGGGATCAAATAGTTTAAAAATGACAGTAATTACCGACAAATATTACCGGTAATATAGTTTGTTGTCGTAAGTTAGTTGATCTCGTACCTCGGGAGCTCGTTCCCTGAACAAGTGCAACGTTGGCTCGTGAGGGCGCGCATCGCATCCAGCCGCCCGCCGCCCGCTGCCGGCCGCCCGATAGGGGACGTCAGTCGGGCGCCGCGCGCCGAGCGGAGCGCACGGCCGCAGTGCCGACATGACGGAGGGACCGACCCGTCCGCGGCCCGCGCCGCCCCGTAAGCCCGACACGCTGAGTCTCGCGTGGCCGCGCGCTTGGGATGAGCCCCCGCCGCCTCCCGCGCCCGAGCCTGTCCAACCTTCCATCGTACTCCGAGATGACTTCGGCGGATTCTTTCCGTACACGCCACCACCGCCGGCGCCGATGCTGCACGCGGAGCGCCGCGCGCCACGGCCCCGCAGCGTGTTCTGTCCACGCGTGGCGCCGCCACAAGTCCGCAGACCCCGCTCCACCGGCGCGCTCGACGGCGACTGGCCGGTGCCGCTGCTGGCACCGGTGGCGCGCCGACCTATGAACTGCGGCTTGCCGTCCTCCAGGAGTGACTATCAGCTGCGTCGCCCCGCCATCATGACCAACGGCTACGGAGCGATCCCGCCGGCTACGTCGCGCCGCCTCTCCCTGCCCGGCGGTCCCCCGATGCTCGATCCACCGAAGCTGTCGGCGACGTTCCACGGTCTGTCGGCGTTGCTGGAAGCGTACGTGCCGGGTCTGGCGAGTCCGGGCACGCCCGCTGCAGTGCGCGAGGCCGTCCAGCACCTGCTGCAGCAGCCACGCAACGGCTTCCCCATCATGGACCACAAACTGTCCCTCTTCATAGAGATCCTGGACGCGCAGGAGAAGTTCTCACAGGTGCGTGGGCCGCTGCCGCCGAGCCGGCACCGGCTTACACGACGACATCTAGGATACTATATAATATTCCAAGTTTACAGGGTCTTGCATAATTCGATGTTGTTGTATTATCGTCGACACACCGCACACACTCGTATTTAATAAACCTAATCAAACGTTTTACTTCATTGTGCCGCTGCGCCCGCCGGCACGCGCGCCCCCGACATTGCGGCTCGGGTAAATAAGGCGATCACATACATACGTGACCCGTGTATACGGGTTTAATACGTTTTCAATCATAAATTAGACAAAATCTATCGTGGGCTATTGCGAGTTTTAAACTGGACCTGCATATTTTTATGCACAACGTTTTCGCACTTGGCCTACATCAGTTGGCCCAAATATTGATTTAAAGCTACCTGCATATCGAAAACCCACGCAAATGTTCGGCTAGATGTTATTGAAAGGTAAAAGTATATGCATATTAACACGATTATCTATCAACGAGAAGTGGCGGCCGCCGCCGACGAGGAACGTTGAATTCGTAACACAGAACATCGTAATTTTATTAACATTACAATAAGTATGCATTAGGAAGAAATGACAGTGACTTAAAGCGATGACTTTTCTTCCTAAAATGTATTTTCAAAGTTTACTAAAAATTATACTTACAATAGTTTAAAAACGAAAAAGTCCTTAAAATTAAAAATTGCTCCCTTTTTTGACGAAGGTATTTTATAGGAAAAGATTCAGGAACTAGGCCAGATTGTGATAGAAGTCTATCGCAATAAGAATATGATTTAGACAATTTTTTTGGTGGTTAATAAACGTTTTTCATTTATTTCTTATCTGCTGAATGACAGATTGATTTCAATAAATGGAAGAGTGATAGGAAGGCATACTCGTACGCGAACCGACTGGTGAAACCTGGATTTGGTTGAAACATTGCGGCTGACACTGGATTCAATTAAAAATATGGTTTCTGTTGAAAGAAGGGGTCGGACCTCCCAGGGGCACGGGCGGTGAGGGGAGAGGGAGTGCTCGCGTATCGTACGGAGTTGAATTTCACGTAGGTACCGACTCTTGACCCCGTTTTAAAGAACTCTTTTGTTTCGATATGAAAAATTACTCAAACTGAAATAAAAGCGAGCGAATGAGAGGAATGAGGAGAGAACCGCCCAGAGCGAGAGGGCGAATTATGAAGCATCAGAAGGAACTAGCCGTCCGCGTCCGGTCGTTTCTCGGCAAACAATGTCGCGTAGCACTTCGCTACGAACATACGCGATGCGTAGCACTTAGCGCAGGCTACAAACACGTAGCCATATAGTAACTGCAATGCTACTAGTAAGGGTATACTGTAGCTTATATTTTATTGACGTGGCCTTTTGCTGTTGCAAATCAATACGTATATTTTTAGAAAAGAGCCATATAATGTTTCTGTGTGTTAATTACGTTGTTGAAATCGTTATCAGCTGCATAAATCCACCGTGGGTTCAGTATAATACTTTTTTTGGGACCGTCTTCATTAGTTTGATGCTTATCTTACACCAGTACTTTCGGCTTCTTCCGCGCGCGGAAACCACTTAAAGAACTGAAATAAAAAGTAGTCTATGTCCTTCTCCATGCCATAGGCTACGCGCGTGCCAAATGTCATCACGATTAGTTGTGCCTTTTAGGCGTAAAGTGGTAACGAACAGAAGAATAGAACTTCCTTTTTCATTTATTGTATTTATACGATCTGAGGGTTCCGGGTTCGAATCCAGCCGTGTACCTATGAGTTGGTTTTCATTTCAAGTACATTATCCAATTGCTTAACGGTGAAGGAAAACATCGTGAGGAAACCTGCATCTCTTGAACAGGCATGTGAAGTCCACCGATCCTCACTGGGCCCGCGTGGTGGACTATGGCCCATACATTGTAAGGAGGACTGTCTGTAGGAGCGCACCTAGGGTGCCGAACCATGAAAATAAACTTACAGATATTGTTATTTTGAAATAAAACTCTTTTTCGAGGCCGCATAAATAAGTCAAGTTTTTTTTCTCAAAACTATACTAGATAGAGACCTGGCTTAGGTTTTCCTATAACAACAAATTCATGTTTACTATGAATGTTTGAGATTTTTCTCTTTGGGATTTTCTGAGATAGAGGGTGGATGGGGTCTTATATAAAATCATTTTGTACAATGAAACCCTTTCATACGATACTCGTATCCCACATGACCTAGACATTCCACTTTGAAATTTCATCCGCCCTGTTTGTTTTTCTATTTATAGTTAGTGTTATAAAATTATTTCTGAGATAATCAGTTGTGTCAGACAAACAGACCAGGGTGAGATTATAAGAGTTCCGTTATTTGTCGGATATTAGGAACCTTGCACACCGACTGCAAAGGATCTACAGCAACTCCGAGTGCTAGGGCTGTTTGTCTTCTTATTATTCTTATGACCACTGAGCACGATCATAACCATAATATGTATGTTTGTTTGTCACAGGTACGTACCCCTCACAGCGGAGACTGCGCGAGGTTGCTGTTCAGGTCAGTGAAGCATTCGCAAGACTTGGGGCGTGATACGCGAAGCAGGTGGCATAGGAAACGACATAAATTTAAAAAGATATTTGCAAAGGAAATTATTACATTTATAGATTGGATTTATATATTTTGGGGGTTGATGCGTCTGACTATATTCAAAATTATTTATCCTCAGAGTGAATTCATTACTTTTCTATTTTTGAAAAGCTATTTGTTACCGTTTAGCTATACGTATTAATTTATAACTGACACCGTGCGACAGGTCGTTACATCGTTAGACCAAGTTACAAATATATTTGTTTTACCATCGACAAAATGAAAGCCTCTTGACTCTTGAAAAACTTTTGACCATGATCTTAATGACTTACTTTAAACATCATTTCTTGACAAATCTGCAATATTGGTGTTTTTAACTCGAAAGCCACATAAGGTGAGGTGCCCTAGCGATGATCTATTTTATATATATATATATATAAAATCTACTGCATCGTCATCATCAGCCAGGATACGTGCATTAGTGGACATAGTTCTCCTCCATGCTGCGCCACACTGACCGGTCCTGAGACATTGCATCCACCAACCCCCAGTGTACTTTACCCGGTCGTCGATACATCTGGTAGAGGGACGGCACGCGTTTTCCGGTAAGTGGTCGATACACTAGATCTCTTACTAAATCCCATCGGTTCTCCGTTCTTTGAGCGCTGGGGCATGAGCATTGACACCATAGCTCACTGACTCGTCGAGCTGTGTAGGTGACCTTATTTTGTCTACGGATTGCCTACTGCATAATATGCTTAAAATATTTGAACAAGTCGTGTGCTTCAGCAATTTATACTCCATTCGTACCTACGCTTAATTTTTTTATATATTATTATTTATTTATTAAGAAACAAACATTTTTTCATATAGATGTGTATGATAAACAAATTAACATAAAGTTTCATAAAACATAAAACAAGTTGTAAATTAGCTTGTTTTGTTGCTTACTTCAATATTTTCCGAAATAGCATTTCCCAACGGTTTATTGCACGTTCCGAAGGCCCGCGTTGCAATATTGTGTAGTGGAGTAGGTACCCAACGTAAAATATCGTGTAAAACTCGCACCAATCAATGTTTTATTGAAAAGCTGTGCAGAGGTGATTGTCGGATAACTGCACTGAATTGGGATTATTCGCTTTTGATGCCTTTGTAACAATCGCATTCTTGACACACCGGGTGTGGTCGGCCGGCTCGCGGTCCTCTCGGCCGGGCCGGGCACGTTCACTGAGCTGTGTGCCGCCGGGCACATTACAGAACAAACCACGTCGTAACATGCAAACATCTTCATCACTCACTATGAAAATAGTCTGAAGAGAAATTCCTTTATGAGGTGTAACAAAGGCATGAATCGATGGTCTCCGGCCGGCGGCGGTGCGGCGGTCGGCGCCCGCCTCGGCCGGCACATTCGTCTTGTTGACACATCAATAGCGGCTCCAACCCCAACAATTATTTATTTTCGGGGAAGTGTGCTAGGAAAAATAACCCGCCGCTGACGTCCCTGTTTATTTGCTGATAGTTTTTGATGTTGTTGTACCGGCGGCGTCGGCACCCCGGGCCAACTCCGCGCCGCATCTCGACACGCTCGCGGTGCTCAACAAACGGCTGTGCAGCTGGCGCTCATGACAAAACTTTTAAACAACTATTTCGACTACAAGTAGGTACTGCTTTAATCTCCAATTTCAATGTTTTGTTTCAATCTAAACGTCAGATTTCTCGTATGCACGTTCAGTTGGAAAAGGGATGTAATTGGAAGCTGCTTGTATTCTATATGTAACTGAAATTTACATGCATCGAGATTTTTCATTTTAAATCAGATCTTTTCTCTCCACTGCTGAAGATAGTTCCCCTTCCAACGTGCGCCACTCCTTCCGGTCCTCAGTCCTCCTCATATACTCGCTCCCCGGTAACTTCATCTGAACATCATCGTTTGTGCAGTAATCTCTCACATGTTCTCGTATTTGTTTATAAAAGTTTCACTTGTAACAACTTCACACGCGTCGATAAGTAGGTTGGCTGTAGCGCATAAAAACTTTACAAACTATTTTATACCATCAGGAATAAAATGTCGAAAAAATCATTTCTTAGCAGTATTCTACTCAATTCTATTCTGATGGATGTTTCTAGCTCAAGCTGTGGACATACGAGTATGCCAATGAGTCAATCAAGGAAGCATTATCTCTTACGAAATGCCGCCTATTAGATTTCCGTTTACATATTGTAGATTCTTGAGATACTCGTATGCAACAGTATCCACCGTTACGGGTATCCCGCGTTCCCGTTTGCCGTCTGTATATCGACAGAACGTCTGTCTGAGCTAGTTACAGCCCTGGTATGAGTTAGCGGTCCGTTCTCAAGTGCTTTGATTTGTTTTCTGAACGTAACCACTCCCGTCCATATCTCGTCTCGTCAGCGCGCGAGTGGCTAGGTACAGCACGCGATCGAGCTAACGAACCAATGTTAAAGAGCTGAGTACAATGCGTGCACTTTCAACGTTCCTCTACGTTCGAATGTATGGATCTCTATACACGTATACGCGTTCGTGCACCATTTCATGTGTTCTGCCCTTTACTCCTTTTACGCTATCAATAGTAGGGGTTCTGAACATTTCCGCCTGTATCTCGACAGTACGTCAGTCCGAGCTAGTTACAGGCCGCGTTCGAGTTAGCGAACCAATCCAAACTCCTTTGAATTTCAGTTGTATGCGATCGTAGTTGGGGTGCTGAATATTTCCGTCCATATCTCGACAGACCGTCAATCCGGACTGGTAACAGGCAGGCCCGGGCTGCGGGACATGTCTGTCGCTGTCGTAGCCATACTAACACGTATTCTAACTAAACAATTGGCATTGTGGAGTAGGATTTCGAGAGAACAGCCGGTAAGAATAGCATTCGGGTAACTACTTCAAGCCTTCGTCATTGATGCCACAACAAAAGTATTTAAGCAGTGCGGCGTAGTACCTGTTATGACTTACGGAGCCGAATCGTGAACACTCGCGGTATTACTTATTCATATTCGATTAGTAATCGATCAATCATAGAGAAAAAGACGCGATTAGCGAGCTCAAGTGGCAATAGTATATATATTTTGGCCGAAGGATATACTTTAGAGGGGCAAGCACTGTAGCAGACAAGCTACAGAGCGGAGCCTGAGATGGCACGAGTCTTGTCAAACTTAGTCCTCCTGCTAGGTCGAAAGAAGTCTTTGTACATTAAAACCGCCACCTGGCCTAATTAAACGGCCTTATCGTCACTTTCCATCAGGTGAGATTAAGGCCAAGCGCAAATGCATCATACAATAAAATAGTTGGGTGTCTGTGCGTGAATGTATGAGATGTGTATCAAATGATTGACGTAACGTAAGAGACACGGCTCCTGGCGACCCGGCCGGGGCCGCTGGCTGAGGCGCAGAGCCCTCGGCGCTGTGTAATGAAAAGGCCTCAACAAATTAAACGTCGTGCACTAGTGAATAAGTGAACAGGTTCTGTTGACTTGTAAATAATGTACAGTGACGTCAGAAGCGGTCCACCCCGCGCCGTCGGTCTCTTGCACGACCACGACACGACCAGAATCCATAGCGACACGATTGGTTGTACTGAGTGGTAAAAGACTATCCCATTTCATCCCGAGGATGTCGTTAAAGGCGACCAACTTAAAAAGGAGATGGGCAGCATAATACTGTAAGCACCAATCCTGCTGCCAAGTTGGGTGATTAAGGCAAATCCCTACATGGAAAGTCCAACTTTGTAATCTATTGTAATTTATTGGTTAACTTGTTATAATTTTAAAAAAGAGATGAGCCATTGATTCAGGACCCCACTGTAATGGAGGTCACGATAATACAATTAAGAAAGACCAACATATTAAAAACGACGCACTGATAACACCGTTGACTGATTTGGTTTTATAGAAGATCTCACAGTTTTTTGCAACACTTCGAAGTGTTGCGTTGCGACACTAGCATTTTTGTAAAATTTATTTTTTTGACTGGATTGCTTTAAATTTGCTCCATTAACTTGTCGTTAAACGTGGCCATGTTTATGCATTCTGTTATATATTTTTAGAGTGTTATATACATACATGTGCCTTTATATAAATGATTCAATTTTAAAGTATTTAAAGTGCGAATGTATCAGACCGTGGATCGCAAATTCGTCGTGAATACAGGAAATAACGTCAAAATGTATTCCCTACTGAAATGAACGCGTCTGTCTAGTATATCTGAAGAACATTTTCCTCCTGAATATTCATATGTTATAGTATCTACATATAGGTAGCATTATATAAATACGTACACATATGTATGCGATGAGGTAGATCGCAGTCGAGGACGGCGCACGAGGCCTCGGGTACATTTTCGCAGCGATAAAAAATTGTGCGGTTTTCAGGCAGTTTTTACCCGGTGTGCGAGCACCTGTGACTCGCCCGCCGCCCGGTCCTAAACCGCAGCTCTTATTTACGGATAATTAAAATTCACACTGTATTCTTGGCGCACGGTTTCTATTTACAGTAGTAAGCTCTTATCGCAGTCTACGTGCAACGCACGAATTTTAATCGTTTTGAATCCGAAATCGGAAGCCGAATTTGCTTCTGAGTATTTTGGTCCTATATCACAGGATAGTCCTACGTACAGAACGGATGTTCACCGCCCCCCACTGATTCGCGATACCTCACCTCTCCCCCCAAGAAAGTGACCCAGACACGGATCGTTAGTATGGTGAGGGCGAATTCACTCACACGTGCGCGTGTATATAAACGTCATATATCCGATGTCGGGTAACAATATTATAACAATAAACATACAAAATATAGTCTGGACCGCTGGAAATCGAAGCCGAGACCTCCGCATTATTAGTACTATTTTGTAGTCACTAGTCTACGGAGGCGGTTAAAAACCGCGTGTTCCAAGTTTCAAGTTAGCTCAAGTTGTTTGGACTTGTCGTTACTGTAGGCAAGATTTTAGATACAGGTATAGTTGTACAAACGAAGTCATCGGGGTTTAAAAAAAACGGAAAGTGCTTCTATCACCGGGATAGCATAGGTGCGGCTCGGAGCCGGGCGTTGGCGACGACGGCGCCACTGGGCTACGGGAGATTTTATTCATACTTCATATACAGGGCGGTGCATTTTAATTCGCCTCCATTCCCCCCGCCCTACGGGGCGCGCGCGGCGTTTATTAATATTTACGTAAAGCTGTAAGGTTGCAGCGGGAGACCGCAGGAGCCGTGCCGTGCTGCGCCTGCCCGGGACAAGTTGTTACTCAAAACTCGAACTTATATTACAGTCTCTGATAAAGGTTGGGGAAGAATTTCATTTGAGCCAGAGAGTGCAAGTTCATTTAAATGGTTAAACATGCAAATGGATAAATAATCACTGATGAACATTACATTGTTAAAAATATATGATGCTAAACGCTGAACTACGCTGGCTGGCTGGTGGTTGTGCATTGTGGTTTCCGAATAAATTACTTTTAAAAACATCCAGAACCATTAAAATCCTTTTTTTTCGCCGTTGGCAAAGCGTAAGACAGAAAAGGGAAGTCTAGCTCTATTATATATTAAAATATTTATAGAGAAGTCTTTAGCTTTTTCGAATGCTTAGCAATAATTCTTTGAACTCTTTCAAGAAATGTATTTGCGCACGTCTCCGATCGGATCATATACACTCTAGTTCAAGCTGTCCACATATTGTTTTAAATTAAGAAGAGGTGAAGGAGCTTATTCTTCCTTGTCGTATAGGTATACGATAGAATGTATGTATCCACGTGAAGCGGGCACAGATTCATCACAGCGCTGGCAGGCTATTTCCGATCCTCGGCTCTGCGATCACGACGAGGTACTGTCGGCATCAAAAGTGAACACACACTCCGCCACTTATGTCCTCCGTGTAGATATATACACACGATATTTATGTATCTGAAATGTAAGGTTTTCAAACGACTTCAAAAAAGGAGGAGCCTCTCAATACGACTGTATGTTTTTAAAAATGTATGTTACGAGATAACACCACCAATTATGAATCGATATTGATCAGTCTTTTTTATTTGTTTGGTAGAGCATACTTCAGAAGTAGTCCCTTAAAAATGCTATCGAAATTGATTCAGCGCTTTATGAGAAAACCAACAAAAACCAAATATGATGATTCTACCTCTAAGGGGGAATACTTAAGAGGATGAATTTTGTAGGTAGACTCTAATGGCAGTTGAAATTTAGTTTCTAGTTTTTTTGAACTTGTTAATTATTATATTGCTAGTTTTTGCAGTCCATTACAATTATTTTCTAATGTATGCTAGGTTTGGACTTGGCCTTCATTTCACCTGATACTCGTAGTAAGTGACGATAAGGTCGTTGGGTTGGTAAGTGTGCGTAGCCAGAAGCATCAAACTAACCAGGCGCTGGCTCTGACGTGGGGTAACTAGCTAGACGGAGATATAAAATGCCCTACCATCAACCAACCCGAGTACCGGCAGGTAACTCCACTGGGGATCGAACCCGGCACCGCAATTTGGTTTAAGGTTTACATGTTTCTGAACACACAATATACCAGTTGAATCAAGCCCACAGGCACATAATATAGTACCACGAACAGAACGTACGTTCACCGCCTCCCACCGATCTCCGATACCTCACCTCCTCCGCAAGAGACTGCCTCACAAAATGACCAACCTTTCACGTGCGCGTGTATTCGAACGTCATCCGTTCAATGTGTGCCGATATCACGGCATTTGTTCGAGTGTCCGACGTGTGCCACGGTGACATATACGCGTGTACACGTGCAATGTGTAGCAATGTATAAAGGGATAAGCTATAAACTGACGGTTAATTGCCAAAACCGAGTCTAATTCTGCGTAAACCGTGCTCCCCGCCCGCGATCCTCCCTCGTTACCCTTCGAGCTCTGTGACGTATCATCATGCAAATTAGAAGAAACCACAGTGTAACGCCCCCCGCGCCCCCGCCCCCGCCCCGGGTCTATTGTCATCTCTTCTCTGTTACTGATGCTGCTTTATGCTGTTTCCTGCTGTTTTACTAGTACTCCTGATTTTCCGACCGACAAAGACGAATAGTTAATACTGGACTCTGCTTAAATCGTTGTGTGATGTCGCCTGGGTTCTTCGCTTAAAAATGTCTCTGTTCTGTGTTTTGCGAATTTCATGAACATTTTTAAATAAGAGTGCAATGAGAAATCTTGAAAGCAGCAGAAGGCACTGCTGAAATCACTGAAATGATAAAACGGTCTTCAGCCGGCGCGAGTGAAGGGTGCGAGGGGCGGGAGAGGGCAGGGAGCCGCGTGTCGCTTTGAATTTTTAAAAGGATTATTTGAGAGTGGCCCCTCCCGCCCCTCCCCCGGCGCGTAGGCCGGGCACCGCCGCTCGCTCGGGACTGCGACTAGCCGTAGGGGAGCATAGCTAGTTCCGTTCCCAATTCAGCGTCAGTTTTCATAGAACACCGTTCATTTCCTGACCGAGATCGAAGCGAATTGTTATCAAAACACATGTAATTAAAATTGAACAAAAGACGCGGCGAGACACATTGACGAACAAAAGCGTCCCCCGAACAAGAAAATTTAATTTCCCCTTGCTAATGAACCGGCCGAGCGGTGACACAGTGAGCTGGCATCGTCCGCGCCCCCCTCCGCGACCCGGGGCTTATCTGCAGGACCTCCTCGCACCTCGTTACTTTTTATTTGTATAGCAGTCACCTGTTGCCTGGCGCACCGGCTCGGCACCGCGGACCCGCGAGGACCTCTTTCGCGAGGTCACCTTCGATTGACTTAGCTATAGGGCATTTTTACTTGAGCGTATTCAAAGGTGGCGTATCGATCAAATTTGATATTCCATCGTTAAGCATGAGAATTATTACAATGAAATGTAAAACTGACATGTCTTTACTACAGGTCTAACGCATAACTGAGTCTGTTCCCGAGGACTTCTATATCTGTAGTAACCTATTACTCTATATTTATACCTCTCAGCGACGACGACTAAAACATTTAAAAAAATAAGTTTAACGTATATACGAAGTTTCCTCCAGGTCGGTTGAGAAAAACATACAAACACACAGAAAGACGAAAAGTAGCTTTTTGCCGTAGTCGCTTCGCTCACTCGGTCAGTAAAATGTGTAATATTACGACTAGAAGTGATAGTGCGGTGGTTTACTTTTGTAGTTATCGATAAGACCATGGATAAAGTAATACATCAAGATTATCCGGGCGTACGGCTACGGGGTACTAGACAAGTTATAATCGGTTGTATGCAGCGCAGCTGACATGAGTTGTAGGAGCGACGCTCAAGCACAATGCAGTCTCCAACATCCGCACGCGGCCCTCGCATTTATGTTTTAAAGATAGATAAAGAGAAAGTTTATTTGTTTCAAACATGGTACATATGACGTCAGTACAACCACAAGTCTACCTTTATAGGCATTCAAATATTTTAAATTGTTAAACATTTTAACAACATGACTAAATTTAGTGCGATTATTTACAGAACTAACAGTATGCATTTAATTTCAACGCTAGTGCTACTTTTTATCTGAATTAATATTTTTATATGCCACTAGTTTTTGCCGGCGGCTTTGTCCAGATTTTAATAGTAACTGCCTGTTTGATCGACATTAAAAGTAGCCTACACGGGCCATTCATCTATCTCTATACAAAAAATCATTTCATTTTGACTCTTCCGTACATGACGTACCGAAGGAAGAACAGACAAATAAACTTAATTAAGCGTTTATAATATTAGTATGAATGAATATGTTGCTGAAACTACCATTGTCTCAACTGATATCCGGAACTCTTTATATGAATACTTTTTACTAATAGTCAGTTATGCAATTTACGCTCGAGAAAGGTTCCCGGCAGTTCTCGAGTACACCTCGGAATCTTGAAGGTTTGCTTTTTACACGAGCAAACAAAAACTGAGTGAACAATAGAGATAACAGTTTGTGCCGGCCATTGTCGGCTAATGGGGGCCTGCCACGGTGCCGGCGGAGCCGGCCGATGTGCGCCGCGGTCATTTCACACACTCGTTTCTTTAATGTGTTTGGGACAGATTGCTGCCGTAATTGCGGGTAGTTGACACCCTACTTATTACAGATACTCGAGATAAAAAGCTACAGTGATGACACTTACGATTGATACAGATATACTTAGGCAATGGGCAGACCACGTCGCTCGAAGAACTGATAACCGATGGGGGTTAAGAGTTATCGAGTGGCGAAGGTAAAGCCTTAGAAAGCAGTGATTTGGTGGCAGTTTTAGCTTTGATAACATAGTGGTAGCCAGTCAGCTAGTCAAAATCCTTTATAAATTCAATTGTTGATATTATTTTTCCCTTGTTTTATAATTCATTAAGATATATGTATAGTGGAGCTAAATGCCATCATCTGTGGTTCATTAGAGCTGTAATTTGGGAGGACAAAAGCAGAAGTGACAGCCACAAGTACTGTTTATAATTTCACTGTTATGCATGAGTCTACCTCACAGATCGGCCGGCCGCGCTCGGCAGGCGGACCGGGGATCGCAGTAAGATATGGTTGTGTGTGTTATGTGGTTAAATAAATGATGATGACCATTTGGCGAAGGCAACACACGTCACATGCCATCAAAAAACTCTTGGTGTATCGTTGAGTAAATGAACATGTAAAAGTTTGACTCCGGTGCTAAGTAGTTCCTCTATAATACTGTCACTTCATCTACTGGTATATACTTAGCCAGCACTCCGCTACAGGACGGGGCCCTACAAGTGGGTCGTGACGGACGTTTCAGGAAGGAAAGTGCCGATTCAGTGTGTCTGTACTGCACGGCGACATCTGTTTCAGACTCGCACCCTCGTTTGGTACTTTTTCGCAAATCATTCTATCTCCGTATTCGCAGGATCACGAAGTACAATCGGCGACACAAGTACCTCAATACATTCGTACAGCTTTCTACTATGACACATTCGTATTGGATTATCATTTATATTGATTGAGTGAATATTTTTAAAGAGGAATTTGTACATATCAGCTTAATTAAACACACTAACAAAAATATATCACTGGAACGGATAACCGATCCGACGCCGTCAACCTTCTAGATGAACCGACGACTTGAAGGGTTGCAAGGAGTTGTTGGATAAAAGTGTCTCGGGACGAGCATTGTTTCGTACCATGGGTGAGATCTGTCCAGCAGTGGACGTTTCCCGGATGCTGCTGCTGATTATATTTCATCCACCTGCATCACAGGTACACGTTTTCCGGCATGTGGTTGCCATTCGAGAACTCTTACTCCTTATTGGTTTTCTGTTCTCCGAACGATGTGGCCTACTCATCGCCACTTCAGCTCAGTTGTGCTATGTCGCTGACTTTATTTCGTCTACGAATTTCTTCATTCCGGGTTTTATCACGTAGAAAAATGTATGTGCAGATCTTTGTATCGTATCGGATTTATCGTGGCTCAATTTATCTTTTCAGCACTCACAAATTAATATGAAATGACCTTCGGTACACTAAATAACATCCAGAGAGCATGACGGTACGCTGGGCCTCCATGCGTTTGTGATTTCACTATCAGCAGTGCAGTTTTACCCACAGCTTGCAGAGTTGCGAATGACTAGATTTTCCGCGAAAGTCGAGTCCTTCTTTGACAAATGTAATACTGTTTCAGTCTGATCAAAGAAACTCTATAATCGTATTACAAAGCGCCTTGCCTTTGACCCTCAGGGAGGACAAGGGGGAAGCTTTCAACTCTTGACGAGCTGAGCTCTCGTGCAATGCTCGGAACCGATATTCCATTCGTTCAATTACCATTGAAGGCATGTCTAGTTTCTGAGACAATTAGCTTTGTGCTGGCACTGACACTGCAGCCCGACGACTTGTAAATAATAAGCCGTGTATACCTGAGTATTCTTGACTTAATCCTGTCAGACGTTGGAGTGTTAGACGTTGCAGAGCTTCTACTATCGCGTTGTTGTTGCTGCAGTAGCTGCTCTAGTTATTGGAGAGTTGTCCTTAAAACCGATAGTTTTCTTTAAAATTTTGTCGTTAGAGTTTTCTATTCAATGTGTTTGTTGTTTAGTTCTAAATTTTTCGTTTAGGCTTAGACAGTTAGTTACAGTCTACAATGAGGTGTCTTTGAATGTAACATTAATTGTTTTCTTCTCCGTAGAACCTGGCGTCCAGTACTTGGTTTGTTAGTTTTGGCACATCCGTTTGTCTGCCGACATACAAGTTAGCGTAAAGCTAGGCGTAAACACTTCAACCACGTAATTAAGCCATGCCTTAATATTGTGAAGTACAGCCCTCCACACCAAGCTGTCACACTTTTCAATAGACTTCGTGGTGATTTAAATAATATTCGTAGTTTTTTTAAACAAGTTGTAAATATTGTTACTGGGGCAAAACTGCTATACTTTTTTATAACTTTTATAAAAATTGCCATGTTTTTTAGTGTTCCGTACCCAAAGGGTAAAAACGTGACCCTATAACTAAGACTCTACTGTCCGTCCGTCTGTCCAGGTAAACGCTTGAAATATTCGCAGAATATTTAATTATATATTCTCTTGAAAAATAAATAGTTAAAATAAACTAATACAAATATTTAAGGGCTCCCATACAATAAACGCGATTTTTTTGTCGTTTTTATAGAGAATGATACGGAACCCTTCGTGCGTGAATCCGACTCGCACTTGGCCGGTTTTTTACATTCCTTATGATTTGTTATTTTATTATTGTAATTTGAATTTATCTATTGTACATTCAATAGTTTCAACTAAAAATGTAACAATTATTTTTCACACAGTCTGTTTTTTGAAGTAAATAAATGAAACTGCAAAACTTGTTTCAGTAATATCGCGCTTTTGTCTTATTGTCACTTGCTGTCAGATCAGAGGAAGGCTGTGCAACCCAGATGTGTATACTTAAAAATGTCGTCATAATTATGACTATTGTTTACACACGCCGGCAGACACTTCTGCTCGAGAATAGCAAAATTGAGGTAAGCGGAGCGGGGGAGGGTCGAGGGGGTGAACTTCAATTAATTCTGTGAGTAATTGCGGGTCAGTTTGAACAGATTTATTCCACTTAAGTTGGAAACAAAAAGCTTTATGAACTTCAAGGACTGCCGCGACAGTTCACTGTGGCTAGACTGATGGTATCGCGTAGTATTGATATAAAATGTATGCCGGGCAAAACTACCGGCGCCATGTTGCCCAAATTAAAAACAATACCTGTAGAAAAGTAAGACAAAGGCGTTTCATAAATGCGCCATTCACCGGGAGCTTTACGGACCTTTTTCTTTAATATCGACAATTATTACGTCTCTCGCTCCCTAGCCCGCCCGCCCCCGCAGCCCTTCCGCCCAGCTAGGGATTTATTAAAAAACAACTCGGATGTTAACAATTGCCCAAACGCTTGTCGGATACGTAATACTCACATTATTTGCTAAGCAGTTTCGTTGTTATGAGGAAATCTGGAATCTGGAGATGACATCGTCGGTCCCAACATGTCTGTTGTCACACTGGTAAAGTACATAGTCTCATAAAACCAATTAAATTTTAGATGCTGCATCTCCTAAAATTTTCCCCAGTTACGAAACCCGTTGGATGATGTAGAGCTATCGTAGGCTGAAGTAATTCTACAATATTTAATTCCGTAATTTCCACGTTTACCAGAAAATTTTAAAAATAAAATCATTTTTTTTTTGGTTATGTCAAACTTTCCATCAACTATTTAAATACATAGTTGCAATATTTATACACAATTTTTTATGTATGATGGGATTGCACTTGATGGTAAGTGACGATGAGGCCGTTGGACGGTAAGCGTGCTCACCCAGAAGCCTCAAGTTAATGAGGCGCTTGCTCTGCTACCCTTCATACTGGAACACAGCAGTGCTATTAACACTGCTGTTTGGATTCAGTTTCAATTAAATAATCATTGCTGTAAAAAATGTCAAAATGAGAGTGATTTGAAATGACTAACTGGATGAGATATCACAACACGCAAGTTCCACACTTCGTAAAAAAACATGTCAAGTGCGAGTTAGACTCGCTCACCGAGGGCTCCGTATAGAATATGAATAATCAACATACTGAAAATTTTAAACTATAGGTGCGGTGATATACACCCAACAATGATCTACTGAAAATTTAATTCTGGTTGTTGAACCAACATTACTTTGCAGCTAATTTACATACGCGATATGAGGCTTTCAACTACAATGTTAAGTTTGTAAACATTAAAAACTATTTTTAGTGTGCTATAATAAAAAATCGTGGTTTTAGATTTTTTACTATGTTCGAGCTGTAAGACTTTGATTAAATAAATCCAAAAAACTAAAAAATCCTACGGAATAATCATAAGAAAATAAAATGAAATCCATTTAACGACGACGAAAATGCCTAACATGGGCTCTATCATCTAGTTGATACTCTTCAAACTGCTAAATCTATTTTCGCCCAATATAGCTAAGAAATAACTCGCTTTCACATAAAAAAACCGCATCAAAATCAGTCTATCCGTTCGAGAGCTACGATGCCACTGACAGACATTGGTGTCAAACTTAAGATGACAGTTAACATTAACTAAATTGTTATTTAGAAAGCATGGCTGCTGGTTAACGATCCCCAGATAGTCTATTTCTCCTAAAATTTCTAACCTACGAGTATAATGTCAATGTCATATTCAAAGGTAGTTTTTGGCTCTGGAATGTATTACTCGGAGCCACGAAGTTCATGCTCAGAGCTCATGTGAACAGGCCGCGTCCCGATAGTGTATTGAATCTTTAATTTTAATAATCGTCACGATTCTTACTGCGGTGCACTGCATTGTTATAAATCGTAATTATTACGATGACAGATGCAAAACGATGCATCCCTTCATAATCGCGGCACCCCTTAGTAAAAGGTCTTATATTGTTGAATCTGTACACAAACGCCAAACAAACATGGCTTCCGCGTCATCCAGGTCGCAGATATCCCAGTTACATCGTAATTGAATAGTGTCTGTCTGTACAGCCCAAGGCAATGACGTCACCGACAGAGTCTTATTAGATTCGCTCGCTCGATGTAACGATCATCTCTTCGTAAATAGACCCACTAGTGGGTAAATGCAATTTGTATCGTCGAAGCATCGCGCCCCGGGCTCCCACTTTATGAGAATAACGCCTTGTTGTAATATGCATGCAAAGAGAGTAGCTAGCATCATTGACGCATCGGCGACGGCAGGCGGACCCCGATATAGTACTTATAGATACTCACACGTTCACACCTCATACTAGCACATCAACAGCCTATATATGTCCCCACTGCAGGGGCTCAGGCCTACTCTACTGCAGAGAGTGTATCATCGGATTCTGACATGGTGATCATCTCGAGTTCATTTTTCAAAATTGTCGTATAAATTGGTGAATATATAACAAATAAAAAAATACATGCGCGTCGAATATAGATTCTCCTCCCTTTTTTTAAGTCTATTTTAAAGTATGATATGTAAAATTCTAATAATAGTATGTGACCACGAAAGGCAAATTTAGTATTCTTATTGTAGTAAAAAGCTGATAGGGAGCAGCAAAGCTGCAGTGTCTCTGAACCAGACGTTTTTTGTGACATAATTATCTACTAGAAGTACACAAAAATTTCTAGAAATACGGAGTATAAATTCATTACTGGATAAAGGACGACAGATCTTTATCTAGTATGATTTTTGAGAAATCATCAAAAAACCCTAACAAACTTAGTTAAGCGGTCGGAAAAATGGACTTTATTTTAAAGTATGTACGTTTCTTTCCATGGTTCGGAATTCTTAGTGCGTGAGTGAGACTCGCAATTGGCCGTTTTTTTAAAAATGTGTCTTTCGCCCCACAAAACGTATATTTTTCGAATAGCAGAAAAACTGTTAACGTCAGATTCATTCACTAAATCAGCCAGTGTTTGTTTTCTACAGGCTGCATTTTGAACAGTATTCCCTGGAAATACGATCGAATACCACCATCTCCCTTCTAAAAGGTTAACCACAAAAACGCCAGGGTTCCACACTTCATATTTCACCGTTAAGCACGGAGCGTTATGATTCTTTATCATGAGCACTGATGATGAGAAGAATTCTCTGCGGCTTGTGTTTTTCTAGTGCGACATCTGGGTGTCTTCAAGGAAAGAATGAATATGCAATTTCGAAACAAGTGAGATTTTAGTCAAACGTGAGCATAAAATTTCTGAAAAATGTCGGCGACTTTGTGACTTGAAGTTTCCGGTAACAGTATTTGCTTGGCACTCGGAACCGTCGTATCACCTAATTCATTACTGCAGGGGCTTTCTATTTCGTCCGCTGCCGTGTCTTGCTGTCGAAGGTGCGCTAAACGCCCCTCTGTTATGCAAATAGGGCTTAACATATGTATGGGCGGCGATGGCGGGATGAGGCGGTTAGGAGAGATAAATCGCTTCTTTCTCGACGCAAATGTGCACTTTGATCTAGCTGTGCGCAAGTGTGCGCTTTGTAGCTTGATGTTTCCTGCAAAAGCCTGGGCTCACACTCAGTTACATTCTTGTCGAGTATCCGATTTAACTATCCAAATGGATAACCTCAGTTCTTTTGAAAATTTGACGCAGAAAATCAGTTTTAGAATCAAGTTTCCACACCGGACTCAGCGCTGAAATTTTTCAGGCCTTTGTATATCAGTTTTGTTCGATACAAAACCCTTAAATATAACATAACGTCTAGGTGAACTTATTTTTTGTATCTCATTGAAAAATTAATCAGACTACTCGTATCTTCATATTTTTAATCATTTAGTGTGTCATGGTCTTTTAGTGGTTTTCCGACGTGCTCTCAAAAGTGCTCGCTGTTCAGGATATCGTTAGATTTACGTTGCGTTCACAGCGCACGTATGTAGGCTGTCGGCTGAATCAGATATATGGAGAACAAGTCAGCAAGTTAACGCGACCCTCGTTTTTACATATATTTTGTTTAGTCGGTGGACGGCGTACTTTTACCATGAAACCTGCACAGCGTTGACTTGCTTTATTATTGCCTATTTTCCGACCCGTTAGGTTCATTGGGTATGTAAATACTTTAAATAATCTGCTAAGCTTCTGATATGTTTGTCAAAACTTAAAAAAGAAGAAAACCATCGCAGGAATTTTACTAAACAATGTTGTTGAACTACAAAAATTTGGTGCCCCAAAATATACAACCCGTATAAACGGCGAAGAATCATTCATCACCAGCCGAGAATCGTCTACTTCTGATAGGCTTAGAAAGAAGAAAGAAAGAAAGAAGAAAGAAAAAATTTATTTGCCAAGTACATAGTTTTTTACACGGTGTTTAGATAGTAATTTTTATTTTGTTCGATGTACTTAACCTGTCCACAGGTGTGCAAATATTATGAACATATCTAATAAGGAATTTAATTGTTAAAATTTATTTTAGATTAAATTAAGATTTAATTAGATTAAATTAAGGTAGATACTATTGCAATAACACATTGTTTTTCGCGTTCTTATAGAAATCCGTTGTCCCAAAATTTTCTCAGAGCATCAGTTGTGGTGATAATATTAAACCTGGTTATTTTTGTCGTGCGTCGATATAGAGGGTGTTTGGAGACGGGTCAGAGGTTTGGTGTGTATAAAAACGCTATGTCGTGATCCTTGATTAGTGTGCAGTCGTGTTAGTGGTCAGAGTGGCGTTTTGGCCAGTTTGCTGCGGCTTCATAGCTCGCCGCCATTCGAAGCTGGTGGACGCATCCGACGACTCAGCTGTCTTCGAGCTCTCACTGTCCTGGCTTAGCTTTGCCTTGTAGTCGTAGAAGAAGTGTACCCCGTACGGGCGCGGCTCCTTGCCCACGCCACGCGTGTAATTCTTGCAGCGGTAGTTGTGGATCTTCACGAACACTGCGGAGAGAGAGCGGTGCGGTAGGTACGGTAGGAATTAGAGCTGATTTTTACCAAAAAACGAATGATTGAGAGGATCAGCTTACGTGAAATACAATTTTAAATTAGAAAAACGCTTCAATTATTTGCATACATACACTCGAGTACTAAAATACTTATCCACTTTTGAACAATGTCACATTCACGTTTATGAGACTTTGTTGGTTAGAGCACGTGGCCGTGTTCAAATTTGGATTGTTTTGTAGCTGTCCCTATCCGAGCCCTATCCTACCCGAGCGCGTACGGTGAGACAGCATACACTACGCGAAGTTATCCACCCGTTATTTGGATGTTTCGTAGTCCAGGGATCATTTGAAGGATACAGTATATTATGTAACCATTTTTTAATACAATATACTAATGAAATTTCAGACGTCGGTGGTTTTTCCAAATTGTTCTAAATTGATTCATACTCTTGTAAATCAGGTTCAAAGTTTGGGCTTTTTACTACCGTAAAATACAATACTTTGACACCCTGTAACTCTGGAAGTATATATTTAAACGAAAATCGGACTCACCACCGACACAGATATTTGTTTCTAGATTGTGTCTTGAAAATTTCATAGATTTCCATAGGTTAATACTCAAAATATGACTGGACTACGTTTGTATGGACGCTTTGACACCAGCATACCCTCTTAATTGACATAAAGAACAAGCAAGGGTGAATGTGACATGGTTCAAAAGTGGATACGTATTTTTAGAATCGAGCGAATCACTAGTAACGAATTACCATTTTCTACATATCTAGTGATGAAAGTTCGAAAAAGGATTAACATTATAATGTTAGGAGTCCCATTCGAGGTCATTAAAGTTTGTCGCGGTACTCACTGGTGCCGTCCTGGCAGTTCCTGTACCGCATCATGCAGACGCTCTTGAAGGATCGCCGCGCGCGCTGGTACCCGCCGCACACCCACGTGATAGTGGGGTCGCGGTACTTCTTGTTCATGTCTTCCGGGCAGGGCGTGCACTTGCGGTGCCATTTGCGCCTGCGCCCAAAATATAACAATCTACTTAGATGAGCGTTCGACGCGACATACGAATACTTTACAGAGGTAATTTAACCTTACAGAAATGTTACCCCTAAGCGACTTACCATCCTTTCCTTTCTTCACTAGACAAGGGCATGTGTTTTTTGGATTTCGATTTTGAGGGTTTCTTTTTGTTTTGCTTGGTGTTTTCATCTACTGAAATGGAGGGTGACTTGTCTGAGGAGAGGTTGAGGCTCTGGCCGTCGTCGCCTTCTGAAACTGACATCGTCATCCGTCAGTCGTGGCATGGAGTCTGCAAGGCGTGCGTCGCGGCGCGTGCATCACCGGAGCCACGGTCTTCCTTGGCCTCCTTGCTCGACGACGACGTGGACCGGTCCTTAGACTTCTTCTTCGCCTTAGCGCCGTCGGCCAGGCAAAGTAGTGCCGCACCTGCAGACCAGCGCGTGTTTAGCATCGCTTTCCCATCCGCCACGCGCGTCCCACTTACCGATTAGTGCTGCAATTATGACGTGACGTAACCTCACCATGCCTGATACGAAACGTCCGTTTCGACAAGGCGTTACTGAATACTGCAAATAATTACGATAAGGGTTTTTACGACCTTGCGAAATAATACGATTGAATATTAAGTGAACGACCAGGGAAGCTTATCGGCGCTGCAACGGGGGTCCCCTTTTTCCATAGCACTACACCACTTTTTTAAATACGCAGTGCTACTGCCGCAGTTCTAATGGTCACCCGCTGGATACGTGCCGGGGTATTGACCTCGACTCTTGCGAACGCGATCAACTCATCTGTATACCTAATTGAGTGTATTGATTGATTCCGCATATACATGTACAGCGGGGTATTCAGGAACTAATCGAGATAAGGTACTTCATCGAAATGCCAGTGACATTGATTTTGGGTATCTGTTATATTCTGTGTATTCAAGTAAAAGCCAGATACCAATTGAAGGGAACCGAAGTTATATTATCTGCTGTTAGGATTACGTGGCCTAATAATAAACAACGAATCATTTTCAATTTTCGTGTTTACAAATTCGATTAAGATAAAATTGATTTTATTATTTATATTGAATAGTAATTGACGCCTTCAAAAAGAACTAGAAACTGTCCTTAAAGTCTTCAACATTCATCTCCTAAAAGGTTCACCCTTAGAGGTAGAATTATCATATTTGGTTTTTGTCGATTTTCTCCAAAAGCGCTGAATCAATTTCGATAAAATGTATATGGGACCGTCGCTGAAGTATGCTCTATTAAACAAAACAAAAAAGAATAATCAAAGTCGATTTACAATTGGCAGAGTTACCGCGTAACATACATACAAAATACATAGAGTCAACATTGCGAACCTCCTCCTTTTTTTCAGGTCGGTTGAAAATCATCATAAAGAAGTTAACAAACAAAAAATTTAGTAAACACCTCTGTTAATATTGATAAGTAACGGTACACGCTGTATGCTTAGGTGTTAAAAGTGAATAAAACGTCGTGTTTTTAAAGAAACAAAATGTAATAAAGTAAATCAATAGAGCTGTACCGGTCATAGCTTGTAATGGTAGAACCAATGTCTGCCGTGGTACGGGTCCACGCGGCACTTGCCCCCGTATATCTTCGAGAACACTGCATACAAGAGAACAATGTTTATTAGTTAATCTAAATAAAGCTCAAGAAAACCGATTGGGTAAAATCCAACCGCCTCCGTGGCCTAACGCGTGGTCTAACAATCAGTATCTCTAGCGTGAGTTTTTAACTATCGCCTTTGTCACTTCACTTCACATTTGTATGAAGAATTGTGCAGCGCCTCTAGCGCTACGTTTGCGAAACTGTGATTCTGTCGGTATCGGTTAAAAGTCCCGGGTGCGTTTCCCAGTGGCGGTACCTATCGGTACTAGTTTCTATGTCCTCCTGGCTAGCTACCATGTTAGATTATCTAAGTCTGCCGCTAAACATCCGTAATGATAGCTGTGTCGTTTAGTCATGTTAGAGACCTTCGCTTCTTGATGAACTTTTAACAGCCTAATCCTACAAATATTGTGTAGTTTCCCCTCCGGGTTGGAGACTATCACCGCCCCCACCGATCTGCGATACCTCAGTTTTCCCCGCAAGAAATTGACTAAGATAATGATCGTTACGCATACCGCCCAGGTATACAAACATCATCCGTTCGATGTGTAACGATATCACGACACTCGAAGTGTCTGGCCTGTGGTGGACATGTCTCGGGCAAAGATAATGATGTGCCAGATAGATATTCCCACCTCCTATCCGCTCCCACTGTTATTCCTGTTTTTTTATTTTATCCAGGATCTACAGCGGTTAACTTGAAACGCGCCCACTGAAGGTGGATGAATTTCCTATGGACTCTAAAGCTATCTTGGGACCCCAAACTCGTTTAGAATAAAGACATAGGATGGAGTGGTAAAGACGTTCCCAGTTCATACAGATAGATAGAGGGTACCGACGCGTGCCGTCCTGGCAGTTCCTGTACCGCATCAAACATTCACTCTTGAAGGATCGCCGCGCGCGCTGGTACCCGCCGCACACCCAGCCGAGATGCACGTCGGTGTACTTCCGGAGCATGTCGGCCGGGCAGCTCACGCACGCACGCTGCTGAGCCGTGCTGCAACCCATAGACTGGTTACACGACACCGCCGACACTGACACCGACCAGCCTCGCACCCATGTCCAGTGACACTTACACAAATACTGATTCCCTAGTTTCCCGTGAAGCCGCCTCCACGGATTCGACTGCGCTTGTGCTTCCGCTGTCTGTCTGGAGTGACCTGTACAACAAACCCCTTCGGAGCATAATGTACAAAAAGCAAAATGTACCAATGCAACTAACACGTTCTGAATTATTTCTGTTTGTCTCACAAACTCAAAAATGTTTGTGAAGTGATAGTCTTCGATGAACTGATTCAGTCGATTCAATAACCTGACTGGCAATCGAAGCTGGTTTCATTTCAAGCTATAACCTAAATCCTAGGATTTAGAAGTATTTAGTTTTTCGAGGCATTAGCCTGGTGATTAGGACATTGTGTGCTGTGGATGTTGTTCGTACTGGAATTGGCTTTCGTCTGATGATGTTTCGCCGACGGAGCCTCGGTCGGCCACGGCCACGGCCGCTGCTGCGGCGGCGTTGGCCACGGCATCCGGATCGTCGAGCCACTGTAGGCGCTGCGGGGTCCCGTGCAAGCTCGCCGACGTTGTCGCTGCCAAGGAAGGTCGCTTCCCACTGACCGCAGTCACGCATGACAAAACTGGTGACAACATGTAAGACATCTTATACACAGCCTCGCTTTTACCTCAAACATTTTTCTTCTCCTTGCATAGTTCGTTGATCGATAAACAGTCGAATAGATAGAATAGAATAGAAATAATTTATTCGGCATACAGATTACAGTACAGTTAATACATTAATTTTAAATTTGCTCTGCTGCACGGCAACGCCGAAATGGACCTGTCTCAGCATATGCGGCAGCAGTAGCTGCAGCGCTGATTTTCAGACAGGCCCAGAGAGATTAAAATAAAAAAAAATTAATTTTTAGTTGATGCATGAGTGTTGATGAATGAGATGCAGTTAGATAAATTGTATATATTTATGAATATTAATGTAAGTAAATGTAATGTAAGTAAATGTAATGTAAGTAAATATAGTGTAAGTAAAAGATTAATGTTATGTTTGTAAATGTGTCAGAGGTTGGTATTTATGTTAGAGGTAGGGATATAGAAGTGTGTGTGATAAGAAATTGTGTAATAATTTATAATTTGACGATGGCTCTAAAACAAATGTGTGAAGTTTACTCGTATTGAGTCTTGTAGGTATGTTGGAACAATCCGCACACCGGGAGGAAACTGACTTTGGTAATATAAAAGATATTTTTTTAGTTTAATTTTAAATGTTTTTATTGAGACAAGGGATTTTAGGGGTGGTGGCAGATTGTTCCAACACTTGGTGGCCGCATACGAAAAACTGCCTCGGAACGCCTTCGTGTGACAACGCGGGATGCGAAGTGGCCAGGTTGTGGTTCTAGCTCTGTCTCTCCACTCGAGCTTGTCGTATAGATACTCTGGTAGTCTACTCTTAGCGAGGCCAAATAAAAGGACCGACAGTTGGAGTTCTCTGCTCAATACTCTCCTGAGGAGCCCCCCGCTGTTTAAATATGTAGTGACGTGCGCTCGCGGCGGCACGTTGAAGCAGTACCGCACGCACGCGTTCTGCACGCGCTGCACGAGCCGCTCCGTGCGCGCGAGCAGACGGTGACCGTACACGACGTCCGCGTATCCGAGCCGGGAGAGCACCAGGGTGTCGCACAGTCGTACTCTAAGCTCAACGTTAAGAAAATCACGCACTCGGTACAAGATTTTCAAACGATAAAAAGAGTTCCGCACGAGTTCGAGGACGTGATTTTCAGACCGAAGTTGCTCATCCATCAGCACTCCTAAATTTCGAGCTTCCGATACTCGTTCCACCCGCTCTCCCATAATGTGTACCACAGGGCTGTGGCCAGATATACCGACAATTTGTTTTTGAGACCCAAGGATCATGTACTTCGACTTAGTAGGGTTAAGCACTAAGGAATTGGTCCTAGAACACCAAGCTATTCTTCCCAGATCTTCATTTATCTTAGCCACAGCCACATCGGTGTCATCAGGATTGAACGACAGGTAGAGTTGGATGTCATCGGCGTACATATGGAATTTGCTGTGTTCGATGACATTAGTGACGTCTGCAGTGTATAGTATAAATAGCAGTGGCCCCAGGATGGAGCCTTGTGGAAGTCCTCTCGTCACTGGTGTTGGTGATGATAAGACTGGGATTCCATCCACCCCACCAACCTGCACACACTGTGATCGCCCACTGAGATAACTAGAGAACCATTTTATAGTATTCGAGTCAAAACCATAGTACGTCATTTTGGACAAAAGCAACGGTACGTTTATTGCATCAAAGGCTCTGGAGTAATCTAATAGAACCATAATTGTACCATTTCCTTTGTCTTGAGCAGACAAAATATTATCTGTGATGTCAAGTCGCACGCGTAAGTACGAGTCGTACTAGATTTACTTTTAAACTATTTAAATATACTTCAGCCATTCTCTCTTCACTTTCCACTGGTTTTGAATACGAATGGCACAGAGTGCCGACGGAACCGTCCGTCAATGATCTTACTTTGGCGTTTAAGTTTAGGCGGCCATTAATAGTAGATAAACGATCTACATTTCATAGTTTTTGAAAATTTCTCTATATGAATTACTGGTGGCAGAACACTGTATTTTATAAGGATCTAATATGCACACCCGACTTCTATTGCGCGTACCATGTGTAACTACCATAACAATCTGAGGATTTCATTTGTAACCACCGTGTTTTATTGGGAAACGATTCAATAAAAACAGCAATATCGTTCGCTTCACTTCGTCCCGAAGGAGTTCTGTTGCTGTAATGTGCCCATTACTACTTAAAATGTTATATTTCTACAAAAATCGATTACAGGCTGTGACAGATTGGAAGAAATACGTTTGTTCAGCATACATAAAGGTGCGCATTTACGCATTTACTTAACAAAGAAAATATTTGTTGACTTTGCAAACAGCTCAGCCTAAGTTGTGGTAAGGCCACTGGCCACAGAGCTATTAAAAATTACGAAAAAAAACATAAAAAGTGTATATCCTTAAAGTATGTTTATTTTGGTAAATCAAAATGATTTGATTGCTTTAATCTACGTAGTCTACAGCCAATCATCATCCGTGAAAGGTCAACTGCTGATCCAAATGCTACACATTGTTTTGCCACAACGACCGCTCCAGAGCCGCTTGCCTCCAGCGGGTCTCCACGACCTCAGTAGGGGGACGCCCGATGCTTCTGTAGTCTACATATGTACCAGTGTTGTATGGACAATGACATAAGTTATAAGGATTGAAAAATAAATGAAATAAAGGGTATACTTATCGTACTCATAGTTGACTCTAAGTGCAATTTTATTAATTGTATTCTAGGAAACGGATATATCCAGTAACACATTATTTGAAATTGACGCCAAACATCAGTAATAATAGAACTGATGTTTCCGGTAACAGACAATGCTTCTGGCATGACGCTTTACGTGAGCACCCTTACGAGTATATGGCGTGATGCTATAGTCTCTAAGCAACGGTTCAATGCTAAATATTAAATTGACTAGATTTGTCCGCGTGAACTTCAGAAGTTTTCTCACTGGAACCACTAGTACAATCGGGATAAAAAGAATCCGGTGTATTTTTCCTGCCCTTCAATCAATCCTGTACAAAAATATCAAATCATTGTGACTCTGCAACATACAGGTACTAAGGTCGTGATTCAGTCAGCCCTCGCTACAAATCCGTTCTTTATTCACTAGCTGTATAATATAGACACTCTTGTTTTCTTCAACTCGTAATTGTTTCCATGACGCGTAGCCGACCAGATACTCACTCGACCCAACAAGCGACAGTACCGTCACTAACCGCGCGGACATCATTCACGTGGTCAAATTATCTAGGTTTTCTCCTCAATACAAATTCGCGTTTCCTTTCGTTCGCAAGTACAGGCATTACGTACGAATTTGTTTCTTAAAATGTTTTATTGTTTATTGAGTTTTCCACTGAAATAAAGTTTGCGTTACAGTGAATTGAATCGTGCTCTGCAACGGTATAACATGATTCACTCTAGAGGCAGTGCCAGAGACGGTTCTGCCACTAACACGACTCCTCATATTCAATTTGTTTATTCATGTACACTGTAGTTTACTTTATTCGTGGAATGTTGGATTTGAATATAACAGGATTTAGAACGTTGAAATAAAACAAACGTACTCGTTGCCTTCTTATATTTAGAAGCGTGTTTTGTCGCTGTTTGCTTGCTACACAGAAATATAGTTGTAATAGTAAACCTAAATGTATCGGAAGTCCTTGCCACGGATGCCGTTTCGCCGGTGTATGGATTAGGCGGATTTATTGGAATATCTCCTTCGTTTACCTGTAACCAACCGGTGTAACAATTGGATTAATTCAAGGATATTGGAGCATTGATTATGGGGAGCAAGATGAAACTATGTACCTGTTATTATTGGTTGGGATTCGACGTCTGATTCTCGGCTTTAGAGCCGGGCCATCCCATGTTATTCCACGGATGTGATAAAAGGCGACTTAGGGAAAAAATATTCAGAAGATGGACAGCAGCATCTAGCTACGTAACAACATTTTTGAGATCACCAATCCGCCTGCCACGCGTAGTGGTTCCAAATCCTCATGGAAAGTTCAACGTGATGGTCTATTAGGGAGACTCATGTCTTAGACTACTGGTTGGGATTCAGTTAGAGGAAAATGTTTCGTTTTGGTAACTCGTAATCTACTTGAGATGATAAAACCTTGTAGCTGTTTTATTTTTAGCTCTTA
Organism: Carcina quercana; assembly: GCA_910589575.2. Taxonomy (NCBI): domain Eukaryota; kingdom Metazoa; phylum Arthropoda; class Insecta; order Lepidoptera; family Depressariidae; genus Carcina; species Carcina quercana. The sequence continues at coordinate 23,178,697 of OU342426.1, read as the reverse complement.
AGGTAACGATGCAGGAGTAGGAAGTGTTGGTAGTGTGAAATAACTGAGAAGAAAGTCTTACTGGCAAGAGTTGCCAAAGCAGGCCGCGACTAGCTGGCCGTCAGGAGCGCGCGTGCAGACACACGCCTGACAGTTGTGATGGTACTTGTCACCGTCGTACTGACACTGCCCGCGCCCTAAGGAGCGACCAACACGTCAGCGGGTTCACCGGACTACAGAGGAGGAGACTGGATGTCTTACACGATAGTTAAAACCTCGCTTCACGGTTTATCAAGAAAGTCACTCGCTGCGCTACATTGGAAAGACGGTTTCGTACGAATAATAGAATAAGTAGCCGCACCTCGCCGCGGGGCGCGGGGATCCAATGTAAGTTAGATTAAATAGAATTTGCATGAGACCCGTACACCATCTGCTCTTGTAATATATTTTTAATTTATGTCCCAAAAGTTGTCAGGGTCCAGGGGGATTACCGGGATACGCTTGTTAAAAATTATACGCAACTTCGGGCGTAATTTCCTAAACAAATCGTCGCATCGGTTTGAATCGAAATGTAGGAGATACGATTCGAACCGCCAGCTGTTCCGAATGTATATAATTGCAATTTGAAATGTTAGTGAGGTATAAAAACCGAATCGAACTGTCTAAAATAAGTGGACAGTACTCACTGGAGCCGGGGACTGCTCGCGCGCCCGTCGCTGTGTCCCATCTGAGCTGCGTGTCTGACGACGGCGCCATGCTGAAGCCGAGGGTTGAGTGCGTGCTGGGATACAGTTCTGATGCTCCTATTCCTTTAGACCCTTTCAGCGGTCGGTACCCAAGATACTGGTAGCCGCCGCTGCTCCCTGGATTACCTGAATATTGTTTGACATCGTTCATCACAGTATATAGTTGCGGGGCGCTGGTGGAATAGTAAGACGGGTTGATGTCGGCGCTGGCCACCGCTGCCGCTTCGAATTGACTCTCTCGTTGAGTGCCGTAGTTCTGGTATGCGGTGGGATAGTACTGATTCTTAGCGCTAGAGAACGTTGGGTAGTACCGAGCGCCCGGCTGGACAGCTTCAGCTCCTGCTTGCGACTCGTAACTCCATTTGTGATACGGTTCTGGCAGGATGGGGTATGCATTTACTTTGTCCGAATGTAAAAGCGGCGAGTAACTGGACTGATCTAAGGCAGTGGCTTGACTCTTGGCGTATCCGCTGTAGTGTAACATAGGATTATGTTGCAACGGAGCTTTAGGGTTTTGTTGCTCGAAGTAGGACGATTCTCCTTGCGTCACCGAGTCAGCTGTTGGTCCTTGGTAGCTGTAACTTTGAGAATTTTGTTTCTCCACATTGATATTCGAGAGGTCGTTTGAAGCTAGAACCCTAGTCGGCGTGGTCCAGGTGGCTGGTGTTATGGAATATGAAGATGGACTTCCCCATTTCACTTCATTGGTAAAGCCGCTGGCTTCAACAGTGGTTGAAGATTGGCTTTCAATTGGCAACTGGCTATATGGGTTCACAATAGCTTGGGGTTGGACGTATCGCTGAACGGAATATTCAGAATTAGGTAGGTGAGTTTGGCCTGTAGCTGGCCGGGAGGCTGGCGTGGATGTGTGGTCCTCGGAAGCCACGTTAGCTTCCACGTAGCTATAGGCACCTCCAGAGTAACTTGAAGCGTCGCCTGAAAAAATGATAATTAATAAGTTTTGAAAGAGCCCTTGGACTAAAACGAATTTTTCGATACTTACAATTTATTACGGGATTGCACTTGGCTACTACGTAATTGAATATTGTCTGACAAATGCATTGATTGCAGTTCGTCTGGAAGGGCTGGTAGGGTGGCTGGTGCCTGCAACTAGGCTCTGAGGAGTTCAAACCGTTTATTATGGATACTAGGACTTCAATACTGAATAGCAAAAGTTTTATCTAATTTAATTACCTAAGTAAACAATTTGCTCGTTTGAAGAGGACACTGAAAAGTATTAATAAAATTAATTTTCAATTCAATATAAGAAAAATTACAAAACGGGCAACTTGTGAAATCTTACCAGTCTGTAGGAAACCTGAAAATAGCAAACGAACCATGAATACACAAAAATGAACGAGAGACTGTGTCGCCCGAGCGCGAGGCGGGGGAGGCTAACGGGCGCGTCGTCGGTCAATCAGTATCTCGATCGTTATACGTCGATGGTCTGAACGTAAATGTTAAACAAGCTTCCCCTAAACATTGCGTCCGTTTTAAAAGTCCCTTTTCACGTTTCACAAATTGCCCACGTTCTTATTTCTCTTCTGTATTTTCCGGTGTCATGTTTTTATTTAAACTTTAACGACACCTGAGGCGATTGTGAACTCTTTGCTTTTTATGTCAGTTTGTCAATTTTGACGTTCGTCCATGTCGTCGCATCGTAAATTTTTACTGTATTCGCTCCCGTGTTAGCTTTACGGGTTCGTGACGAATTCGTAATTAGAGTTGACGCGCCGCGCCCGCTTCTACGAGTATCGGCGCTTCGGAAGCGTTATGTACAAATGTTACGTTGTAGATGCATCACTCACAGTGTGGGGTGCGCGTGCGCCGGCAGCTCGGCACCACGTAGCTGCCGAACACCTCGCACGTGCAGATCTTGCAGGTATTCAGCGCGCTCACGAACTCAACCCCCAAGCCTCTCAACTCGCACATCTCGTCTTTGAACAACGAACAACAATTTAGAACTTCAAACATATCAATCTTCACAAAACATTAATGACAGTATCTACTTCAATATTTACCAAGTATTATTAGTTCTCCTGAGTTCGCTGAAATATAAGAAAAGGTTATTTAAAAGGAAGGAAAAGTTACTGAAGTGATATACAATTGAGAATACGTACGTATTATAACTGATTATTCTAATATGAGTACACGCAAAGAAAATATATTATTCGAGTGCGACTTTCATTCAAAACCAAGTGCCGTTTAACTGCACCTGGTTGTATACGTTTATCTCTCTTCATCACGCACGCAAATAATCGCAGTGCCGTATCTTGTTTAGTTGATCGTTGAGATCAGGTATCTTACCTGGTGTTTGTTGAGTCGGCCGCGGCAGCTCGACGCCTGCAAAGGGAATATAATTGAAACGATTGGTTCTTTTTATTGGGTTGTCAGTAAAATCGAACATACTCTGAATAGCTACAGACTCTCTATGTAATGTCTATGTACTCACAGCACGACGGCTTGGTGTGGCAGTCGACTTCAATGTTGACGACAGTTCCGGTGTGAAACTCGGAGCAGACACATGTCTGGCACTCGTCCCAGGGGTGGTCGAAAGGGGCGCCGGAAGGGTAGGGGTGGCAGGATTCGTCTATGAACACGGACAGACACGGTGACGTAACGTGGAGCTCGCGCGGCGACTCAGGGGCATCACACGAGTATACTTACGCGGCGGCGGGCCCGGGAGCGCTCCGGGCGGCGGCGTTATCGGAGGCCATGGAACTGTTCAAAATAAACATTATCATTATCATGGTCATAATCATCTACCTGATGACGAAATACTGGATGCTCACGTGGGTCATCGGTGATCCTGGTGGATACCGGATTATGGGTGGTGCTCGCCTCGGCCGGCAGCGCGCTCGGGTCGGCGGGAACCGGCCGAGCAGGCGGCGCAGGCGGCTCGAGCTCAGGTACCACCGGTCCAAAGGGGTAGGGCTCCGGGTATACGGGTTGTGGGTGAAGCGGGTAAGGCCCGGGCGTGTATGGGTACTCCTCTTCATGAAATGGCTTCGGCGTCGGGATGGCTTCTGTAAACGAATAGAAAAATAGATATAAAATTTGGAACAAAATTGGCTCTCTTGTACCCTTATTTCTAATACCGACAAAGCCGACGGCTTTGATATAAAGAAATCAGCGACTTGTTTATAGTGACACCAATACCAATCTATTGAAATTTATTATAAATCCTGTAACAGCACAATGTATGTCATAAACTGATGACTATAACGTAGCAAGTCAACAAATAACAAAAACCAAATGTGGAAACGTGAGATTCGCAATAAAGGTATCTAAATAGAAAATTTGTAAATGCCACACGTATTGCAGTGGAGTGTGTGTTAAAGCTAATTTCACGCAAAGTGGATTACTGGGAAAAGCTAGTTTATGCAATATCAGTGTTCTATTTATAAGCCCAAAGTTTAGACGAATATTTTAAGCGAATAATAGAAAACAGTACGTATATCTGTTAGTCCGGAGTAGCTCACCGCAATCAGGACTTGGTAAACAAAGGATGTGGTCCACGGGGGTGCCGTAGGAAGAGAGGCGGACGAGGCACTTGCACAGTTTGCAGGACTCCTTCGGGTGCGGGAACAGTACGTTCTGCGGAAACTTTTCACACAGCGGCACTGGAAAATTTGATTGTAACATTGTCATTACCGCGTTTGTATTGATTCTGTGATAGAGCTTAGTACGCGGTACTCACGTGGAACTGGCTCCGGGGTGACTGGCAGCGGAGCTGTAACCCATCCACCAGTAGTTAATACAACGTCGAGTGCTGTCCGACTACATCAGAGCTCATACAGTCGATTTCTTGTGAAAAATATTTATGAATTTAATATGTACTAGACAAGTTAATATTTTTGAAGCAATATGTGCCAAATGTGTATCGCAAGCGACAGAACAGCAACTAGAGGCAGTCTGATAGAGAAGGCTATAGAACCTTGGCAAATGGTAACAGTGTTGCCAGAAAATGTTATTCGCCCAATACAGTTGTATTTGAAATGTGACAACGCTTGCCTGTTATGTCGGTAAGATACTAAGTGGCCGATATTGGCACGCGTTGTTCCAGAAAATGTATTTAATTTATGCAGCGAGATAGGGACAACAGTATACAAAACTCATCATTAAAAAGAAACAAAAGATATTTATGCACACAACATATTTAGCCTAAATTACTTACGTATAACGGGAGAGTTCGGTGGTAGAACTGGAACAAGTGAAATTAGGAAAATTACTGCCTGGGACGCAATGGCTAAGAGAACGATTTCGGCAGAAAAGCAGCTAAAGAATCGGATAGGTTGGGAGTACATTGGCAAACTGAAACAGTACTGATGCTATTCTGTAAGGAGAAATTCACTTATCAACAGGGAGTCCGCCATGAGTTCATAATTTTACAGTCTGTAAGAACTCGAAATCTATTGCTTCCGAAAATTATTCGTTGGAAACTTTAATGTAGTGAAACTGATGCTCGATATGGATTACGACTACACGTGAAGTTTGCGCTTCAGAAACTATTTTAAATTTCACGCCGGTCACCGTGATGCAAAACAATTTAGTACGGTAGCAGGATATATAATAAAGTCTCACCGCACTGATAGTTCTCCTGGCACGTGATACGGGGCTCCATGGTTGCGTCGACGCCGCGGAGCTGACACATGCACGTCTGGCAGGGGTTCAGTGGGTTGAGGAAAGGCTGGTTCCACGGCAACGGGTCACATGATACTGCGCAAACAGCTCACATATACCTCTAGATGCTTTCTAATAGCAGATAATAGCAGGCCAAATATCAAATTATTGTAATTAACCTTAAATTTATGTAACTACATAAATATAAATTCTTAGATGTAGGTATTATCTGCACAACAATAATCTGTATACACTATAGAAGAGCGGGGTCTCCTAATACAAGCTATCCTTAGCTTAAAAGGAGTACCCCAAAACCTGTAAATTAATTGTAAGTAGATAATGCAATAAACATTTTTTCATTTTCATTTTCATTTCATTTCATAATTATGCGTTTGATCTCACCTGATGATGTACGAGTAGCATGTTCAGTCTAGCCTTGAACAGTTTCGAGTTGTGGCTCTCATATTACATGAACTCCCAGAGAGCTAACAATTGGTTTACAATCACACTCATTACTAATACGCATAAAAATTACGAAGCTATACGCTCGTCCATATCGTTAAAATGTATGAACTTGAATACAACTTTTGTATTTATTTGAACCCTATCGTAATTAACTTGTACTGTGAGGCTATGAGCTACAGTACAGCAGAAAAAGGTGCTCGCGTACTGCTTTGTACTGAGGACATCTCCTGAGGACGTGATCCATAAAATCCTTGGTCCATTATCTACTTATTGTAATAATTGTAATTGACTTAGCCCCGTCCCACACCTACGGAGACTGTTCTGACTGTTCTACTTAGAACGACCATGAGCGTATAATTCTGGTCGTCGCCTGTATGACGATAGGTACATTTTGTATTGCATTCTAACCGGTTTCAATTCTACCTAGATTAGAACAGAACAGAGTCCGTTGGTGAGGACTCATTCCTCACTCGTATTAGCGCTATAGATGTTGACAGCAGTCTTATTACTATCTACGTATATCTGTGTATCTAATTATCTTTTGTGGAGTCACCTTGTGTGTATTTAAAATAAGACGGAAAGACGTGGGGCTCCATGAAGTTGTCAGCAGCATCCACCTGTGTACTGGTAACATCACTGCAATCACTAATCCGTCAATCGCTCCAAATCAATCCAAATCCCTTAAAATCGTGGGCAGCTCTTTTGTGTGATGTATGAGAGGTTTACTAGAATACATGTATACATAAGTCACCTTGTGCTTGTGGTGGTGTCGGCACAATGGTTCCGGGTGGAGGCGGGGTCGCCGTCGCGGGGCACTCTCCGCAGGAGGCGCAGGCGGCGCGCACCGTCGCTTGTTCCCGGACGCAAGCGCAGACCATGCATTGGTGTGTCGGAGACCACAAGTTGTGCAGCTCACCCTCTCTCAAACATTGGATTGCGTCTTCCGCCCCTTCGAATTGTTGAGTTGTAAATATAAGTAGTATCATCAGCCGCGAAACGTCCATAGGCCTCCTCCATGGTATTTTATTTATTTTATAGGTCGTCGGTCTATACATGTCCCGGTACGTGGTCACCACTCGAGAACTTTTACTCCCCATCAGTTATTGGTTCTTCGAGCGATGTAGCCTGCCCATTTCCACTTCAGCTCACTGACTCGTTGAGCTAAGTCGGTGACCCTAGTTAGTCTACGGATTTCCTCATTCCAGATTTTATCACGTAGAAAAATTACGAGCCTAGCTCGTTCCATTGCTCGATGATTGACTTTGACCTTACAATACTTTGTCTTTAGAGTTCGCTTGTCCTCACCAAACACAAGCAAGTACAGTAGGCTGTTTGTTCTGCAAATTTATAGTAATAATTACCTGGCAGTTTGTCGAGCCATACTAGTTCGTTCTGTGGTACATGTCGCGTGTAAATTGCTGAAAAGAAAAGAAAAAGTAAGCTGAGCAGTTGTAGAAGACGTTCGCTGTATATTTTACTGTCCTCATTAGGAGGATTCCATGTGTAACTTTTAACGAACACAATAGTGAATGTTTGCTTTGGTTATAAACACTTACCAGTGGTTGTGCCTGAGGCCGTGGCCACAGCGTCTTCCTGTGAGGCTCCCCAAGCTTCTCCGGAAATGTCCCGGACTTTCGCCAAGGACTTAGGGAAGCTTAATTCTGAATATGAAACTTCGGGGGTCAACTTTATATTGTTATCTCCAGACCAAGCTGAATTTGAGCTTGGGTAGTTAAAACCGACAATATGTGGCGACATATCAGTAGCATATGATGGTGAATACGTTGAACTAGAAACCGGGCCCGCGTTTTGGTAAGAAATCGGATATTCATGGCTGTATGTGGGGTAATACGGATTTACTCTCGAGTTAGACGCTTTAATCGCAGTTTCGGGTAGAGCTTGTATAGAGTTAACTGGAAAACGAGGATTGAACGGAAAATCGAATTCTACATGATTTAATGGATTTACGTTTCCGCTGCCGCTGCTTTGTGCTAATGGATTCGAATAACTAGAGCTAGTAATGGGAAACTGTGTACTAAACGAAGGTAGCGAGTATTCAAAGCCGTTCATTACGTTAGCTGGACTGTTAACTAGATCAGTTACACCTCCAGAGTACCCTGTGCCGTATTGCAGTGGAGACGTTTGTGCGACACCCGGTTTTACTGGACTCATGCTGGAATAACCTTCATTGTATTGAGTAGATTCACTTTCACTGTAGACCATTTCTTCTTGGCTTCCTGTATCAATGACGGCTTGCGCGGTGGATAAAGACATGCTCCCCACTGTATGAGCACTGGAGTGTGTGGCACTTCGAGATTCATGGTCACCGTTATTTTTATTAACTTCTGATGGTTCGCGTGAATTATACTCCGTTATTTGGTCATGCTTGTTACTAGCCGTGTTTTCCTGCTTTTCATCTAGAGCAGCCACATTTTCTTCTGCCAAAAGCTGAAGTTGAGATCTTGATGATACATTGTTAGATTCCAAAAGTACGTCGCGAGTCGACAACCCTGCAATGTCATTTTATTATTGTTTGTTATCACACTAGCATCTGCTCGTATTAACTTTGTTCCATCTTACCATCATTACTAGGTGCTGATTTGCTTATGGAATCACTTTCTTGCGAACTATGAATTGCTGAAACTTAAACCTTTCTTGTATATTATTTATGTTAACACATATATGTACCTATTATATTATTATTACATTGTAAAAAATAAATCCAAAGTACCAGTACTGTCTACTAGTTAACTTCTCTTCATAGAAACTAGTCGCTTCGTCAAAAAATGAACGTTTCAGATATCGCTTAAAATTATTCCTACTGTAACTAATCCAATCCAAATTCAAGGACAACATTTTCACATGGTGTACGAGCAGCAGCCTCGCTAAATTATTATGATACGATCATAGCGTAGACTTGTGTTGATATGTATCTGGTAGAAGTTTTTTTCTTCTCAGAATTGTTATTTATGAATATTCAAGTGATATTTTCCCAACCATAGTGCCTCCGTGTTGCAGTTGTCTGCGAGTTAGACCCTCGAAACACACGCACCAGGTCCAGGGTTCGATCCCCGGGGGCATGTAAGAAGATTTCGTGCTTTGTAAGACATGTAAAGTGACTCCAGTTGTTGTCAGCAGCTCTAACTCCGCGCAATAACAGGAGTTATTGAGCTTTTCGGTCGGTTTGATAAGCTTCTAACTAGAATTTTTTTTTGGAATTCCAAAAAAATTGTCTAGTTTTCTCTCTGTGTTTTTAACCTTTTAGGTTAGATGTCAGTCGCTTTCGTAAAAAGTAGTACCTACGCCAATACGGTAACTGGATAACGCTAGGAGAATGATGGTGAATTAGTGTATGGCGTAAGTTCCTTTCGAGTGTTCTAGATTTTTCCTGTCTTCTATTATACTGATGAATTTATCTGTTATTATGTAGCTATATTAAATCAGATATTTTGGTAACATTGAAAGTAATGTTGTATAGTTTTTGTATATATCTGACCCTCCAATATTATTTAAAAAGTCCAACTTTGCGTTCTATATTTGGATGTAAAATATAATTTGAATTTGTAAATTATTGTGTCCTCGAAACGTTATCATTTTGTAGAGATTAATTTAAAATCTCAGTGGATCAACTATACAAATTAATATTAAATGATTCTGTTATCTGTTACTAAATTTGTCTAGCTGAAGATGTACAAACTCGCATCACTTCTCTAAGATGATTGATTTGATTGATATGATTTTTAAATCAAAATTATTTAACTTAAATCTAACACTTTAAATCATTAGCAATATAAGTTTATTGAAGGAATTCTGGAAAACATACTTACAAACGTTTGGATCTTTGGGCGCTACTGAATCTGATACACTATCTCCTATACACAATAGGAAGGCTAGGAAGCTAACCCTTCCAAACGCAGCGTCCCGCATGCTATTCTTCTATCTGACTTTTGCTGAACATTGGCTTCTGCAGAACGCATTTGCTGGACTGATTCCTTTTATACAGCTCCGTCTGACACTATGATTGACAGTTTCATATTTACTGTTACTGATAGGCGTTAGTTTCGCGTTTCTGAGGTAATGTTTTTACTGCTTGCTCTTATTAATTGCTTCCATGCATGACCATGAGAATTATTTATAGTCAGTTTGGTCTATTCCATTTTTCTATGACATAAGCAAAATCAACCATTAACTAGATGAAATGAACTATAGAATAACTATAGAAATGATTATATGTAAATGAAAAACAGTTAATTGTTATCCCATTGAACTTTAATTTTTATTAAGTGTGAAGCGTGCTTTACTGTCTTTTTTGATGCTCTTCTTTATGCTAAGTGATTCAAGTCCGCTTTGATTGCCGTAGGTTGAGAGATCGTTGATGCAGGTCTAAGTAGTGCTGTAAAATAAATTAATACGTATGGTTGGTAATCCCGAAACACACTGATATTAAAGTATGTCGAAAGCTACAAACTTATGTACCCGTCACTTAAGCTGGAGTTGCAGTGGGTGAATTTTTAATGTCACCCAGAAAGTTAGTCAAGACGTTTCTCTTTCTTCTTTCTTCGCCATTTCTTCCTGTTGCCAGAGCAATAGCTTCAGCACTGCTGTATCCACCATATCCGGAGTTTGCTCCTGCATTAGCAGCGGCATTCGCCCAGTCGCCGCCCCAATTTCCTGAGTTAGCTGCTGCGTGAGCATCTGCATTAGCCCAGTCTCCACCGTATCCACCATATCCTGAGTTCGCTGCTGCGTTAGCAGCTGCATTAGCCCAGTCACCACCATATCCGCCATGTCCTGAGTTAGCTGCCGCGTTAGCTGCTGCATTAGCCCAGTCACCACCATATCCTGAGTTCGCTGCTGCGTTAGCAGCTGCATTAGCCCAGTCACCACCATATCCGCCATGTCCTGAGTTAGCTGCCGCGTTTGCTGCTGCATTAGCCCAGTCACCACCATATCCTGAGTTCGCTGCTGCGTTAGCAGCTGCATTAGCCCAGTCACCACCATATCCGCCATGTCCTGAGTTAGCTGCCGCGTTAGCTGCTGCATTAGCCCAGTCACCACCATATCCACCATATCCTGAGTTCGCTGCTGCGTTAGCAGCTGCATTAGCCCAGTCACCACCATATCCGCCATGTCCTGAGTTAGCTGCTGCGTTAGCTGCTGCATTAGCCCAGTCACCACCATATCCACCATATCCTGAGTTCGCTGCTGCGTTTGCAGCTGCATTAGCCCAGTCACCACCATATCCGCCATGTCCTGAGTTAGCTGCTGCGTTAGCAGCTGCATTAGCCCAGTCACCACCATATCCACCATATCCTGAGTTCGCTGCTGCGTTAGCAGCTGCATTAGCCCAGTCACCACCATATCCACCATATCCTGAGTTCGCTGCTGCGTTAGCAGCTGCATTAGCCCAGTCACCACCACCATATCTGCCATATCCGGAGTTTGCTGCTGCGTTAGCATCTGCATTAGCCCAGTCACCATCACCGTATCCTGAGTTCGCTGCTGCGTTAGCATCTGCATTAGCCCAGTCACCATCACCGTATCTGCCATATCCTGAGTTTGTTGCTGCAATTGCTGCTGCATTAGCCCAGTCACCACCACCGTATCCACCATATCCTGAGTTTGCGGTTGCGTGAGCAGCTGCGTTAGCCCAATCGCCACCACCATATCCGCCATATCCGGAGTTTGCGGCTGCGTTAGCTGCTGCATTAGCCCAGTCACCACCATACCCGCCATGTCCTGAGTTAGCTGCTGCGTTTGCTGCTGCATTAGCCCAGTCACCACCACCATATCCACCATATCCTGAGTTCGCTACTGCGTTGGCCTCCGCGTCACTTCCAATGCCTGACCATCCGCCACCGTTTGCATTGGCGGCAGCGTTAGCTACTGCGTTACTGAAGCCGCCCCAACTTCCTGTATTAGCGGATGCTAACGCTGAGGACCTACCGTTAGCTGTAATTAAATCAATCTATTATTTATACACGTTCATCTATTAAAAATTTAAAGTTTAGGGACAGTTGGGTTATACTTACACCACGGTATTACGTTGGGTGACGATACTTGAAAATATTGAAATACATTATTAAATTTTGTGTTCAATTTCATACAAAAATCATATAATTTGGAATTTACGTACCACATGCTTCGACCACCTTCGATTCTAGGTAGACATAGTTGTATACCAATTTACATACATAAAGGAAGCACTCGTCTCCGGGAATCGAGAATGGAATTAGAGGTGCATGATTACGGCATAATGGAGTTACGTAGATGATCACGGGCACCGGATAAAATTTGTTTTCTGAAACAATCAAGTTTATTTATAATAAAATACGTGTAATAATTTTAATTGAAACTAAAAAGGCCAAACCATAAAATGTCCAATCGCGTAATTAGAAGTAAATCCTTCGCTTCGTGAATGATCAAGTTCGTAAAATAGTAATTTTTTAATTACGTTTTAGTTTTAAAGTTAAGATATTTATATTATTCTGCAGTCTTTCATGTATATAAATATTTCTTTCTCTCAAATTGTTCATTGGTCTGTCTATAGTGTAAATAACACAATACTCACTGACGACGGGCACGGGAACTACCACCAGCCTGTCTTTTCCAGGAACAGTGATGTATCTGTTGACGGGATACGGCATCGGCACCGGCACTGGCGGGGAAGGCACTGGGAACGGCACCGGGACGTCCCTCTCGGGACCTGGGATAGGCACTGGATAGGGTATTCTTTCAGGAGGCGAGGGTACTGGCACCGGCACAGGGACCTGTTTCTCGGGTCCTGGCACTGGATACGGAACAAGGGACTGTACTTTAATATATCGCGGAGGAGACGGTACGGGATATGGTCTGTCCACTGGATACGGAACTGGAACATCTTTTTCGAAAGGCACTGGCACGGGAACGGGCGGACCGCGGATGTAGATCTTCTCCGGCGGCGATGGCACCGGGACCGGCACTGGCACGAGGATGTTCTTGCCGGGCACTGGTACCGGAACGGGGTACGGCCGAGGCGGGCCCGGGATCACGACCGGCGGCGGACCTGATCCATTAACACCATATTTAAACGACATCCTAGACACTAGAACCTAGTGTATCATATTACGAACATTTTTATGAAAACATCTTCACTGTGCGGTTGTTTATGTATATCCGGTATAATTCATCAATGCGTTGCGAATAAAACCAACAGTCAACATTTTGTGACTGGTTCAAATTATCAAGTTGCTTATATTGAAGTAATGAAACCTTTTTAAGAACACCGATTGCCATTTAGCTTGCTTGCTATACAAACAATTTAAAAAGTTTTTCTAACATACAGATTCAGGGGGCCTTCCTATGAACTATAATAAGTTTTAAAAACTAATACTCACATTCAATACCTGGAATTGGACCAAGGCCGGGAATTATTTGGCTAGGTATTGGGCCAATAGGTCCGATTGGCTCCGTTCTGAATGATTCCAATTCTTTAGATCCTGGACCGACTGAAAAGGGTCCTATTGGACTAGTTGGTTCTGGCCCAAATGTTTCAGGATTAAACGATATACTTGGTACAACAGTACCAAAGTTCTGCCAGCTTTGAGCTGATGTTTCTGTCAGACTGTAAGATTCTACAGGTCCGATAGGTTTGGGGCCAAACTGTCCCAACGGAATATAAGTAGCTGGTCCGAATGGAATTTTTTTTCCCGGTTCTATAGGCTCAGGCCCTGGTCCAAATATACCATGAGGTCCTAAAGGTCCGACAAGCTTTGGATCAGGACTAAATTGATCATGTGATGCTGATTCGAATGGCACAACTGGTTCTGATCGTATGGGTTCACGACCTGGTACAAATGGATCGTAAGGTGCAAGTCCAATGGACTTAGGGCCAGGGCCATAAAGTGAAGGTCTGAATAGCTCATAAGGTCTCAAAGGTTTAACAGCCTCAGAAACCGGACGGAAACGTGCGTACAATGTACTATATGTTTTAGGTCCAAATGGTACATTTGTTTTCGTTCCTGTAGAACTAGGACCTAGTCCGAATGGACCGTAAGATATAGGTCCAAAAGGTCTGATGAGAACAGGTCCAGGACCATAAAGCAAAGGTCCAAATGGTCTTATGGGTACAGGGCCTGGACCATATGTCTCGTAAAGTGTAGATTCGACCGGGCGTTGTCTAACAGGGTAAGGGTTAATTGGTTCAGGTTCTAGACTAAGAGGTCCTATTGGACCATAAGGTTCTGGCTGATACGGTCCGAATGGCACCAATGCTTCGGGCCCTGGACCAAAAGAGTCAATCTGGTCATATGGTGTAAGGCTGAATGGTGTAAATGATTCTGGTCCGGAGGGTTCAAGACCCAGTCCATATGGACCGTAATGTTCAGGTCCTAAAGGCTCGATGGGTTCAGAATCAGAACCGTATGGTGAAGGTACGAATGGTTCTACGAGCTCAGATCCCGGACCATATGGATCGTAAGGTGTTGGTTCTACTGGGCTCGGCCAAATAGGGTAATGTGCGACTGATCCTATTGGTTCCGGCCCTATGGGTTGAAGTCCTGGACCAAATGGTCCAATGGGACCGTAAGGCATTGGATCGTAAGGTTCAACTGTCACTATGGGTTTAGGTTCCAAATCAAATCCAATCGGTCCGTAAGGCGGTCGATTGAAAGGTGTGATTGGTTCTGGTATGATAGGCTCTCCAGGTATCAGACCGGCGCCCAGGCCACCAGGCCTAAATGGCGTATAATATTCAATTCGTACAGGTGTCACAGGCTTGACACTTATTTGTCCATGCGGTCCGAATGTTTCGATTGGCACGGGACTAATTGGAGTGGGTCCGGCGGGTATAAACAGTTGAGGCCCTACAGGCTCAGGTTTTATCGGATCTACAGGTATGATTGATCCAAAAGATCCAATCGGTCCAGGTTCGAATAGTTCAATCGGTACGGGGCCAAACGAAACCGGGATGGGCTCGGGAATGATCGGTATTGGCCATGGTCCAGGTGGTTCTATCTCGGAATTAATTGGTCCATATGGGCCTACTGGACCAATAGGTCCAGAAGGCCCTATTGGTGCAGAACTAAAAGGCGGTCCTGAAATAGAAATGGTTGAACATGCTTAGTGTGTTTCTCGCGAGACATGTTGCATCAAGCATCTAAAACCATGTGTTGATACTTGTGCGCGAGTACACTACAATGTGAGTCGTATTTCTATAATTTGTCTTGTTATCTTAGGATAGTTGCGTTTGTTTTTACCTTACTTATAATGGGTACAATTTATGTGAACAAGAAATACGAGCTTTATTAAAATATACTGTCATTCATAATATAATGGTTCGATAAGAGATAAATAAAATTAGAGTAACGGATGGTATGCTATGTGAGAACAGAGAAGGACAGAGAAGAAACCACACCCGGACGCTCATACTCACTCATTGCTTGGAGGCGGGACAGCAACGGACACCTATTTATATATATCGTACTTGACCTATATTGTAGCGATACATTTTGTACGCAGCTCGTTCGGAAGTACATAAGAAACACACTTGCTGCAGTAATTTATGTTAGAAGGAAACAGGATTTGATTGCGAATGTTTAAATCGGCGAAAATATTAGGAAAAGGCTTTCCGATAAAAAGATAATTCAACGAGTACAAAAAGCTGGTACAAAGTAAGGTAAAGTCCGTCGGTTGAAATTAGTGTTGCTGACTAAGGAAATGAAAGAGGCGTCGCGCCTGCTATACTGCTTTAGCAAACGGTCTTCTACCGCTGAGATCCGAAATTATTGCAGAAATTTAAAAATTTTGTATTCAAACTAATTTTACCTAAACATATCAACATTGTTACCTCTGACTCAGACAAAGCTTTCCTAAAACACTCTTCCGAGTGACTAGAGTTATCAATTTCTATTGAAGCAGCATTTCGTCGCAGTCACCAGTTAATGTAAAATAACGTTGTTACCTTCATTTTCCGGCTCTGTTGAATTATAAATAAAAAATTAGAGGTCCCATATATAATTTCGAATATATTGTTAATAAAAATTAGTACTCGACAGTACAACAGTATAGAATGGTTGAATTATATGGTTGCACATACATTTTAGTCAGTAGCAAATTGTACTTATTTCCGCTCTAGGGATTATTTGGTCAATGGGTTTAAGTAAGTAACAACAAGGTAGCGTTATAGTCACCTAAGTCCTCCCAGCGATATATCTGTATGCCAATGCACGTAGGTATAGGTAGCTCATTGATTCAGGAATTGTCAGTCATTTACAAGCTTCATGTCTTTTGTCTAGCTTATGGGTTACATATTTTCCATCGTTTAGCGGCTGACGAACATTCCTCATTACCTGAGCATTTTCTGATGCTAAGCGAACTCATGCAACCCACAACTTGACCAATGTGGTCGGGTGGTTTTCCATTATCTTATAGACACAATTTGACGTCTAATCGTTTGGTGTAATTTTGTAAATGTATTCTGTAAATTTTGTACGTACTGATAAGTTACAAAACATACCTGGTATTGGTAATGGCGCTAAAGGTATCGGCTGAGGCGGCGCAGGCACTGCCGGGATGAAAATAGGCGTTGTGATAAGACGATATTAGATCAAGGGGAAGGAGATTGCGCGGGTGCTTACCGTAGGAGCAGCCGCCGCAGGCCGCGCACTTGGGGTACAATCCTGCTCTCGAGGAGAAGCAAGCGCACACGAGGCAGCCGGCGGGACCGCTCGCGTAGTACATGTCACCCTCCTGCATGCATCCATCTCCTGCACACGCAGCCAACTTCACAGTAAGTAACTAGGGTCATAAGATGGTGTCAATCTCACCATCACAAATGTTAATGCTGATTTGCTCGTTTAAGAACTGCCGTACTCCTTGTCCTAAGAACGTAGGTTGCCATTTGAGACTAATTATAATGATGTTTTGTATAATATCAAAAACGGTAGAGATTTTTCAGGAAGTGATGTAATGGACATTGTATTGTGCACAGCAAAGACAATCGGTGTTCTATGTGTTCCGAAAATGATAATTTGCAACTTGGTGTACTCACAAGATGATTTTCAGTTTTTGCGAGTAAACGCGAGCTAAATCTGACTGGTAATAAATAACTGTATACGAACCATACTCGTTAAAGTTGCCATAACTGGCGATGCTGCCGGCGTTTGCGATTGCGTTCGCGTTTGCAAAGCTGCCGGCGTTTCCAAAGCTGCCGGGGCTGCCGGAACCTCCGAAGGTGCTGGTGGCGGCGTTTGCGTAGCTAGCGGAGTTTCCAATGCCACCGTTGTTTCCGGGGATCCCAAAGGGTCCGAGGTTGCCAGGTCCTCCGAAGGTAATGGAATCGCTGACAGAGATAGCACTAGCGTAACCGGAACGTTCACCAGAATCTAAACAAAGTTTACAAATTTAAAGCAACCAGTAAGCGAGAGGGAGTAGTATATTTGAAGACGAGTGATAGAAGGTAGTCTCGACTTACCGTCGTCGGCGCGCGCGCCTGGCACGGCGGCCACAAGCGCAAGCAGCACGAAGCGGGTGACTATAGCGCGCATGGTGCTGTATCACGTGGCGACGGGGATGGGTGCACCCGCCGATGCTGCTGAACCGCCGCCCCCGATATATATATGGATCTGTGTGTCCGCTTCAAAACGCGAAGAGAATCGATCACGGTGCAAATATAATTAAATTGATCCAGATTTCATCTCTTTTTTAATATTGTCTAAAGAGGCGTGAACACGTTGGCGAGCGAATTAAATTTTTATGCGTGAATAATGTACAATTTATGAATGCTCGCCTGCGAATGTTAATATTAATTTCGTTCATTTGAACCTCTGATGTCGATGGGCGCCGCGGCGCCGACGTTGTAGCAACAACGGGTGCTCATGGCAGGCACGGCAGGTTTGAAACTATTTGTTACAATTTGTCAATGTTCACAACATAAACATTGGTTGCCTAATTGTAATCTACTTCATATCATCAATCAGCCGAAGCGATATATGAAATCTGTTTACGGTCGAATTCGAGACTTCTCTGTGTACTAGCGATCCGCCCTCGTGTCACATGGATGGGTGCAATGTACTCGTAGTGATGTGACATAACTCGGCTTAAGGCGGCGTGTCAGGATGAAACGTGCATCACATTGTAAGTTAGATCTTCTTCTCTCTCATTAATTTAAACTTTTAAATTTGTATCAAATCTTTTGTTATATTTTTTGTGTGACGCGCGTACAAACATACGGACAGAAGGACTGGCACAAATTCTAAATTCTAAACAAAATTGTTTTGGGTTCCATTGAAGACCCCTCATATTCTCCTATGTGCAGACATCGGTCAGTATGCGTAAGACCGTCGATAAGATACAAGTCAATATCATAAGTATTAAAGAGTGTCCAATTCATTTTGTCGCATATGGTACCGTTCGCACCTCGTCCCGTTAGCAACTCGTCCTGGCGCTCCTGCCAAAGAAAATAATTAGGTTTAGGCCGACGGGTATCCGAATCACCCGCATGCATGTTACGCGATTTTGGTGGTTAAGGAGTTATGAATTTACTACGGGAATACGCTTTTTAACGCATTTATAGTTGCCAATTCATAATTACACTTGTATTCATGAACTGCCTTCTTCTGATTCTGCCCAATCACGATTCTGACGACAACAGATACTGCTGTACGCCGCCGGGTGGGTATACCCAATTGGAATCAAACCCGGGTCCTCAGTATACCTACGTTTCTGAATAAGCCTATATATGTCCCCACTGCAGGGGCCTGGACTCTCCTACAGAGAGTGTATGGGACATAGTCCACCACGCGGGACCAGTGCATCCGCGGCGGACTTCACATGCCTGTTCAAGACATGCAGGCTTCCTCACGATGTTTTCCTTCACTGTTAATTAATTAAAATTATTTTAGGGTGACAATTTTGTTTAGATGGTGCTTAGTAAAGATCTAGAAGAAACTATTACTCAATGAGGAGTGAGGTACTGTACTGTTTAATAAAAACACGTTAAGTTACAATCCTATAATAGCATTTTACCTACTTGAGTACTACTTTTTTGAATTTTTATTTAAGTTGAGAGACTTGTAAAGTTTTTAAAATTACTTAGAGACTATGGGACCGCCTCTTTCGATTTTTTAATTTCAAGTTTAAAATATAAAAAAAATGCCTTGCTTCAACATAAGATCTTATACCCAAAAATTTTACTTAAAATTTTACTTAAAAATTTATATAAAAACTCGGCCAATAAATCAACTCAGGTCGATTTTTTTAAAAAAAAATAGTATCTCCTTAACCATAAAAAATCTCGCAACTAAACGTAAATGGGGGTGATTCGGATATCCCTCGGCCTAAGGAACCTTTTTCTTCTTTGGGTGCCTATCAACTGGCCACCTGTACATATTAACAAATGGTACAGTTAATTTGTATTTAAAGAGATGCTCTCATCCTTTGCTCTCATCTCATTTCGTCCGTAGTAGCTAGCGACCCGGATTGTAAACGAATCAGACGACAGCTCAACGGGTGATTGATTAAAACCAATTCAAGATGGCGCTCGCCCGACAGATTGATGACAGCCCACTGTCAAAATAGATTCTCTATTTGTCACGAGGATAAATAATGTGTGTACGTGGGTGGAAGGGGGCTCGGGGGGAGGGAGGGGAGGTTGTGTTGACTCAATCGCCGCGGAAATTAATGTTATCCCTCTCCTAGAGGTAATGCTCCCATACTAAATATCTGTTGCCATAATATAGCTGGTTTTGTGTAGTAATTACCTAAAAATTATAGTGTCGCGAAATAAATATCATTAATTGACAACTTAACAGTTAGCTACAATACTTACGCAGCTAATGTTGAACAATTAATCAAATAAAGTGTTTAAAATGAAATTTGTGATTCACTGTGAAGTTGTATGTTAATGATACTCATTTCGCGACTTCACAATCTGATGTCATATTTTTTGAGATAGTTACGAGTACTACACAAATCCAGCGATTACATATATTTTGAACGATCATGGCAACACAAATTTAGTATGAACCTTTGATGGAGGTGGATTGATCGTCTTAAGGATTCTATTCTATGTAACGAGGGAAAATAACATACACATTTACAAGTAACATATTTATTGATAAAAAAAAATTTTTGGTGTTTAAAAAACTAGGTATCAACTAGAACCGTTGAAAGTAAAATAAGCGCTTGACAAAACAACGCAGCAACCTAGTGTCACGGGGACATCAGGAACGTCAGTGTAACCGCCAAACTCAGCCGACCGTCTCGCAAAGAAATTTTAAAAGAAGCCGCTGTTTGCGGAATTATGCACCGAGTTCAAACAGGAGAAAGAAATTAATAAATGAACACAGTTTGTAGTTGACGCGTGCAGGCCGTCCTCATCTCCACAATACGAGTAAAGTCCGTGTGAGTAATGAATGCGTACTCGAACAAAAGTTGTTTTAGGATTAAAAAGGTGTTTAGTACGTCACTCGTAAAGTGTGTTTTAGTTTTTTAAACTATAATTATTTTTATATACGTTAGAGCGTAGTCTAAAATAATAGACAATTAGACACATATTTTTTCTAGCTGACCAAACTCAACCTATCCGGAGAAATTGTCCTCCAAAGTATTAAAAAGTTACCAAACGCACTAATTTCGGCAAGCTTTGGTATCAAGCAAATCGAGTCCGGACAGTTGGGAACCTTTCCTTGTAAGTCTAACTCTCAGGCAATTGCGTCACGCAGGCCGTTACGACTGATAACTGGAGTACTATAAAGTGACATGTGTTATGTAAAACTCGCATAAAGCGAGTGGACACGTGTGGGAGCAGATCCTCCTGCGGCCAGCCGGACGTTGGCCTAATGAGTCCCGACGCCTCTTTGACACCTGATTGCGTACATTTTCTCGAAACTCAACAACCTTCCTTCAATAGGACCGACAGAGTTTCAAATTAATAATTTATATTTGTGTGAATTTTGAGTCTACGTCAAGTTGCGACGCTTCATGTTCCGTTGGCATTGTGTAAGCTTGTTAATGTTAAGGTAACTTTGTGACGTGGCATGGAGGTTCAGGCATATGTAGTTTATAGAAAAGAATGATGATTCCTTCAAATGTTTTAGTCGATAGTCGACCACCTGTGTTCGAACTGCTGCGGCGAAAGCTAATAAATATGTGCATTAAAATCATCGCTTCAAAAGTCCACTGTTCAACAGCTGAGTTTCCCTCACAGATGAATGATGACATTACTTAACCGTAATCGTCACGCTTGGCAGGCAGCAAGATGTATCTGAAACACGGGTAGGCGCGGTTGATCACCTCCTGAATTTTTCCCTTAGTGCCCTACTACAGTGCTCGTAGGCGTTCTTTTGAGGCCGAAGGTGCTGCGTATCGCCACCGGAGGGGTTTAGTGGGTAAGAATCCAACATAACCCGTCTCTTCCCCTGAGGAGTCGGGTATATTGTGAAGATTTCCTTTCGTCAAAAAAGCGTTTTACGTGACGTTCGGGATGACATCGGCTGGTCATACTCGTAATCTAAATTTTAATTTGTATAATATATAATAAATTGTAGACAAATTCATCTTAACAGCAATATAATGACTGATATTCGCACTAAACAATAAAGTGCCTCGCCTCGCCTCTGAATATCGTTTCGCACAAAGTTTCGAGCACCTTGGTTGTTGTTTTTGGTGTGGCCGCGCGCCCGCGCCCGCGCCCCTCTCAGTTTCCGGGACGAGCGCTTCCCGCTGGGCGCTTAGTTGCAGTCAGCCTGTCTGTATTCATGGTACTTACATATTACATGTTATTCTGTATACATGTTACAATTAACTACTAGTGATAAAGAAACTGACATATCTCACTTTAGACTTAACCTTATATTATTGGGAATTACTCTAGAATTACTAGGAACATTTGTAGCCATTTACACAATTTACGTTATTCATTTTATTGTTAGGCTGTTGAACCACAATGTCACCTGATGTTTAGTTTCGATGTGGTCCAGGATGATACACGTTATACGCCAATAAACGGTTGTCGCATGAAATTGACTTAAAAATCATTCCATTGTAATCATCATCCGCCGGGAAACGTCCACTGCTGGACATAGTCCTTCATGGTATACACAATGACCTGCCCCGAGACACTTGCATCCATCATCTACCTCCGTGGTCCATCTAGTAGGTGTAATATCATCAATACTGGATAAGGAAAGATAAGAAGATAGAAAGACTGTCCACATGATATCTGGAATCTAACTGCCAAGTTTCAAGTTTACACACTTTCGCGAAAGTATTATTCCGCTTTTATATATGTAAAATAAACTCTAGCCAGACGTCAAAGGCAAGTGTCGCACTGAAAAACATTTCACTGTGAAAGGAACTCAAATAGTACAATTAAAGAAAGTTACTGGAATGTTTTGTAGACAAGTTTGAATAAGAAGCTCGGTTAGTTGTGGTATAGGGGTGGGGTAGCAGGGGTGCGGCGGGGCAAGGACGTCCGACGGGCGGGGCTCGGCGCGGGCGGAGGTTCCGCTTCCGTTGTGGAGTTGCATACTTGTTCGCGGTTCCGACTATCTTGCGAACGTAGAATTACTAAAATCTTTCTACGAAAGTATGTCCGCGGTACAGTAAGCACTAAGTACCGCCAACTTTATTATCAAGTAACTTTTATAAGAGAATTGTGTGTGTACTTCAGAGATCGTAATGAGTCCTTCGCAACTTGTCTGACTTGTGACATGTCGTCTAGTCGTTCGTGTCGAATCTCTAATTGTCTTAAATTATTTAATGATAGCGAAGGATTGGAAATGAACAGACATGTAGCTCTGCTGATGCTTTTTATTTTCCGCGGACGCACGTATGTTTGCGACAGTCTTGCAATAGGCGTGGGCGTGGTACACACCGAAGACACAAGCGCATTGCACACTGCACGTCGTGCAGCGGTAGCTCCAGCGCTCACGATTTATAGAGGACGTGTGAATACGAACTACTGTGAGACGTCGCTAAATGCTAAGAACAGCACCGAGTGTACGGGCAGAGCACCATTACTAACGCGTTCGTCAATGACGGCCGGTAACTAAACCAGACCCAGGCCCCCATTCTTCAGGCACCGACGAGGCAATCAGGTAAGTGGGCCGTATTTCAGCGGATTTGCGGCCTCCCCGCGGATTCGATTCCGTGTTTAAGCGAATTATAAAGCAGCTGCGTAACGCAGTATTCTTTAGAAGGATTTTTCTTTACATTTTCTGAATTGGCTTTAATTTTGTTGAGTAGGTAAGTTTGTCTGTTTTCCAATCAATGAAAAGAAGAGGAGCTATTCATGATTATTTTAAACAGCTGATATCAAGCAATAACAGAAAAGCCGCCTCTAGCAGCGGAGCTTTTGCCCATTCACTGTCTGCTACTATTGTGATAAATACAACTTTTTAAATGTTATTTTACTAAGGAGATAGGTAGAGGAGTAGACGTCAGGTCCGGGCAGGCGTCGTCGGCGAGCGTTAACTAGTTATTGTCCCGGTGTTCGGTCAAGCGAGATGATCTGAGGGCGGCTGAAAGGATTCCACCCGTGTAACAAAGTATTATTAGCGTTTGGTCGCGGGAGATAAAAACTAGTGGATGTCGGGCGTCAGGGGCGCATGTCGGGTGATTGGAGTGGCAGCGAGCGTGAGGGCCCCGCTGTTGTTTGTGATATTATTGCGATAGTGATTTCCCACCACGCGCGCGCGGTGGTCTAAATCACTTGCAGAAATCATATTGCCGATGGCGTCGGAGGATGCAATTTATAAACAAGCTTCCCGACGACGCGGTCATAAAGCTGGTATCGGCGGCAGCCTGTCTCGCAGTATATGACTTTTTAATGTTCCCTTTTAAAGGACGAAACAATACCTTTTAAGATAAGATATCGTCGAACCCTTCATAACTTCACATTGAAACATCCGAAATCTTTATTTTTCCCTCCTCGAGCTCGCTCTGAAGGGTCTTTTGTTTGTGAAAATATTTTTTCTTTCTCCCCGGCCCGCGCTCGTGTCCCTTGAAAGGTTTTTCGGGCACCTTATTTATTGACGACTTGATAAAAATAAGTCTTCGTAAAATTGACACCCAGTACGGATGCTGTAACGTCGAGTGTATCGAGGATCTTTCCGAGACTCTGACTTTTGCTTTGTCAGAGTTTTACATTTGAACGTAACTTCCGCGGATATCTGTGAAGGGCGCGCGGGCGTCACTTGGAACCAACGAGGAGTGAATTGGTAATATGCTGTGAACAAACGTATCGTCATCTTCATTTCGGTAAAATGCTTTTTCCGTGTCAGTGGGCATCGGGCTTCCTGAGGGGCAGATCTATTAGTGTGGTCATTGACGACTGCTCATCTGCTCTGTTGAGATATAAACGCTGGTGTTCCTCTGGTTCTCTCCGCTGCGTATCATTGGCCCTTTTAATGCCCGGTATCTTGGGTACGCAGATGACAGCGTACTCAGTTATATATCGACTGCTCAGGCTAGTAGTCATGCTACCCGTTCTTTCAGAGCATGTCGAGCTGATGCTGAAGGCCGTGCCCGATCAGGGCGATGCCAATACAGTCGGCGTCGACGACACAGGAGTGTCTGCTCACTGTTCAATGTATCTATACTGATAACAAATAGTCTTAAACTACAGCCAAAACTACGAATTTTATTGCAGGTATTATTTAGGTTACTACTCTTATACGAAGCTCAAGTCTGATCGCGCTTGGAGTACCTATGCTATCTTTGGGATGGCTGTGCACGATATTCAGTAGTTGATTTTGACTTTGGTTGAGTAAACAGGCACCACATAGGCCAACGCGTACCATCGTCGACCTCAGATGAGATTGAGGTTAAGCGTTGAACTGTCAAACCTGATGTTAAGGGAAGATATAGTCGAAGATGATACTTGCTTGTCTAGAAATAGCCAACTGGATTAAAGCTAAACATTTCGTGCGAAAAATTTTTATGTCAATTAAGGTGTTTTCTACTACTTTTCATGTTGTTTAATTCGTATATGATCCACTGGGAAACGCAGCTTGAAATGCGCCAAGATATTTTTATTGAACGCAGCGAAATCACGGTCAGAAAGTTTGTTTTTTGAAAAAGCAACAAAATATATTGTCCTTCAATATTGTGCCTGATGCTAACGGACGATAGGGCCGTGTCAAATGGGACCTTAGCAGTGCTTTGCTTGACAGCAGACGGAGGTAAACAGAACACAATGTGAAGCATACGGCGCTAGTATGCGGCTCAAGAGAGACTAAAATATCAGCAATATATACGGGCGTAAGTATATATATGATCATTATGGTGGTACAGTTCTTTGGTCTGGTTCGCCGCAAGCATATCGGCATCATTAGTACGAGTTGAGTCGCGCGGGTTGCGGCGGATGACAACTTACTCAGAGATAATCGTACATTCGTTATGTTCACACTGACTCGAAAAAATCGTGGTATTAATTCTATTTATTTATAGAGGAACACATTACTGACTACAGCCAACATTTATAAAGCGACTAAATATTTTTTTAAATTATATACAACTGTAAATATTTCTTAATGTGTTTTTTCTATGTGTATTGTGTTGTGTGTGTTATTAAATAAAGATGTGTCTATGTCTATGTCTATGTCTAAATAGTGTGCAAATAACAGAATGAATTTGACCGCCAGGTATGGCTAGCTACCACCATTTTATCTGTCTGCCCCCAAACAGCAGTCTTAATATCACTGTTGTGTTTCGTTGTGAATAGTTTTCATCTGGAGACTTCTGGGTGTGCACGCTACGATCCAAAGGTTTTATCATCGCTTACGATCAGGTGAATTGAAGGCCAAGTGCAAGCCCATCATACACAACTAAATCAATGTAAATGAAACATATGAGATATTGTACTGAGAGTATAAACTACCAAACCACGTACAGTATCAGTAATACTTTCATTATTTTAATTGTTTGATTTTGACCACTACCGAGAACAATAGAATAGCAGGTGCTAAGTACATGGTGGCAGCGGGGCGTGCGTTGCACCTCCGGTGATGACCACGCGTGGGCGTGGGCGTGGGCCGGGGAAAGTCGGTGCTGTTCAACACATCTAACAATAATTACGACCGCATTTTACGCGTGCACACCGGCGGCGGTGTCTACATTCTTCTTACTTGAGTTATCAATTAAGTTTGACATTTCACCTTTCTTAATCGGTTCTCATTTCTCTATCCTTACAATGAAATGCTATACTGACTTGTAGATTTGATAATCTGTGAGCGGGATTGTGTGAAAATGTCGATTTCTGCTTTAAAATTGTATTGTGAATAAAATTTATTACTGATTTTGGTGACATACATTGATTGTTTGTTTCGTAATGTCACGGCTTGCGCTCGACGATCGAAACCACCCTCCCCTCCTCTCTCTCCACCCCTTAATTTTTGTTGCTGTAGCGGCCATAGCAATACCTACACACCCTGTGAACATTTCTATTGGCACACTTAAACGAGACTAACAAATATCGACTTTAATGAAAACAATTTTAATTTATCAGCATCGTCTTTGTTCATGTTAAAGTCCCGTGTGTAAGACAGGAGCGCGGGCGTCGTCGGCGTGAGTGCCGAGCGGTCGGGATGGTGCGGCGACGCCGCGGCGGCAGGTCGCCAGCACGCGTGGGCGTGATGATGACCACCGTTACTCGGTGGTACGAGTACCTGCGGCCGACCCAGAATGCGACACGTGCACGCGCAGCTATCGTTGCCTTGTTTGTTTGTGGGAGCGATACTGAATCAAAAAAGTTTCGTAATATTTCACACGTTAGTGTTAGAAGAGGTTTAGGGATCCTAAAGAGTATGGAGGGAGTGGTTCTAAACAAAACTCACCGATTTACAGTGGTATAGGCGAGATAAACTGCTAATCAATGTATCAGAAAGAGACGCCATGAAAGACACCACGCGTGTGCGAAATTAAAATTTTAAACATTATGTTTGATTAAATTTTATATCTGTGAAATAGTATCAAATCTTTTGTGTCACTTGAAATCATACTACGGCATGTTATCTATATATAATTTGACTTTTAGGGTAAAATCCACCGCGTAAGATCAAAAGCACTTACGATTGGCAACTGCGGACTCCGCACGCGCCCTCTACGGCTATTGGACCCTGCAGTAAATCCTGACTCACTTTGACAAACTGCATAGTACAAATTTTTCCCTTTAAAGAAAATTAAGATCAGTTAAAATCAAGGTACTTTAGTGTAGATTTTTTGAAGTACTTGCCTAATTCTACAAATGCTGTGGGTGGCATTCTTGCGTGGGCGCAACTTTTCCAGATGTAATATGGAGCTGCATTCCGGCGCCGAAAGCGCTGTTTCGCGCCGCTTGTCGCTGTTTGAGGTCTCCAGAATAGAAGCATAGATCTCCTCTGTTCAAATTACGAACATTGTTGTTGTTACTAAGAAACAGTAGATGTACGTTTAATAACGAATATATTGAATAAAAAAGCGTACAAGCATTTAAACTCACTTAATGAGTATGCGCTTGCGCTCGCGGGGACAGGTTGATGCGCTTGACCGATTTCACGTGTGCTTTTACTTTTGTGTTTGCCGTGGAGAGCGCCGCCGCCGCCGCCGCCCGCTCGCGTCACTCGAGCTACCGAGACATTCTAAATTGATTGTACTGATCAAATTACATTTAGAATCATCGGTTATTTGACAGTTGTCTCGATTTCATTATGCGTTTTATAAGAAAGTTTTTCGTTGTTACTTGTTGTAACGGACAGACGTATCCACTCAGTGACGATAATACCCGACTATTTAAACCGCCTCCGTGACCTATTGGCTTCACTGGTTGACACGCTTTGATTGACAATACGGAGGTACCGGGTTCGATTCACTGAGGTACCTATTGGTAGTCTGGTTAAATGGTAGCTAGGTGCTACCATGTGCTCTAACCTGTTGTGTACCAGTAGGAAAGGTAGGAGAGCCAGTGCCTCAATAGCTTGAGGATTCTGGGTGGCGTTTTGTGGGTGGTGTGTGAGTAGATGGATTATGGGTCGACGAAGGCCAAGTGCAAACCAATCACACGCACACGTCATCGTCGTGTGGTCTCGCCTTTAGAATAGGATAACCCTTCGGATGACGTAAATAGCGAAAGAAAAAATATTTCTTCGTCTTCGTCCGCGTGGGCTTTATGTAAGTTAAAGAAATCATCCCATGGGAACTATTTGCTTCGTTGGGATACAAAGTAGCCTATGCCGTTTTCAGGATCTTCAACTATTCCTACAAAAAAATGTAATGTTGCTGATTCTCCGTTACGACGTCAAGAACGAACGAAAGGTGCATTAGTATGGTTGGGCGGGTTGTTTGTCTGTCCCTCCCTCAAAATGAAGTAGAATTTTCGTGAAGAACAGACCCCGAAACCCTTGAATCTGTAAATGACATCCAAATGGGAGCCGTTTATATATTTTGTGAACCTGCTTTAAATATTGTATCTGAAAATGCATCCGTTTTATTCTACGTATTGAACAGCAGACGGAAATTAGGAGACCTTTGAAGTGAACTCCGCTCTCAAAGTCGATCCCTTCTATTCAGTTTTGAACCTTTTGTAAGGATTTTATTTAAAAAGATCTCAACACCGCCGATATACCGCTCAATTTCTACTGATTTTGGTTCGACATTCGAAATTTGATATTCTTAAGTCGCTCTTCTACAACGAGTGGTCTCAACCATTCTTTGCTGGAGGCGAGCGATACTCTAAACGAATATAACTCGAAGACTGACATTACATTATTTGACATTGAAAGTTCCTACAGTTCTGAGAACTTTGCGTTCCGTTTTCGTTGCGCGAATTACAAGTTTCATCAATTCAAGCGAATGATTATAATATAGCTGATTGCAATTTATAGTTTTACTATTTGCTTATATACACATAATATACATTGTGACAATTATTAAAAAGAAAAGACCGAACGACAAATAAAAATAACTATTTGCTTACAAAGGGCTGATGTAGCCACTTATTAAGTGTATAATTGTTAAAATTGGAACTCACTTTATCGGTTGTATTTTTACTGCGTGCAACGAATAAAATTAAAAATTTCAAGTTAATATTGGCAACACCAGAGGCAAATGATATACGTTAAAATCTGTATTCATGCGACTTGAAGTCGATCGTAACTTAAATCGCACGCGAAGATTCTATTTCACACGAGCGAATAAAAAGTATAGCTATTGATCATCGGTCCATCTAGTAGGGGGACGTCCCGGTACGTGGTTGCCACTCCAGCCACTGAGTAAGTATCGGTTATCCGGTCTTTGAGCGATGTGGCCTACACATTGACACTGCACAACTGACTCGTTGAGCTATGTCGGTTACCTTAGTACGTTAAGGGATTTCCTCATCCGGGATTTTATCACGTAGAGAAATTCCGACCATGGCTCATTCCATAGCTTGTGGCCCGTATGCTCCTGTAATTGGCGGTAATAAACTACTGAGATCTTACCGCGATGACCAAACGATAAACGTCACTAATACATCACCTCCACTAGGTTATGATATGTTAAAAGTTCAACGTAGTAGATCGATTTATGTTCATTCAACTACCGGCAGAGTGGCTACTACGTCTGGCTAGCTACCATCCAACTATCTACACCTGTCGCCAAACTAAAAGATAACCTAGCCGGCTTCTAGGTGAGCATACTTCTCTTGAGAAGAAAGTCAATTGCGATAGTGGATTTAAAAAACATACAGAGCTTCAAGTTGGTAACGTATCTTTGTTTGTTTCAGGTATGTGTTCCAACAAAGCAACAATTGTGCTACAGCGGCACTCACTCGCGCTCGACGCGTCACTTCGCCACAGTACATGTGAGTTAGTGTAATCCAATCATTTGTTTAACTTGACACCAATTCAGACAATACTTAAGGTTGAGTTTAATTTAATTTATTCGGAGACACCAACAAGTTACATTCTTAATACATACAAACTTACATAACTTATTATTTAAAAAAATTCACATTAAAAAGAACGGCAGTAAAAATTAGAATATAAATAAATCAACATTTTACTATGATCCACGTGTAACATTGGCTAGAAACGAATGAAACGCGATGTTCTTTATTTAAACGCCGGTCTCAAATGTACATAGTATTCGCTATTTTTCTTTCATTTTAATATTATATGTAATTATAAGAAAGTATGATTGTTGGTTTGTGCTTTTTTCATGTAGCAATGGATAGTCGTACACTTAATCTTCTTTATACATATTTTTCCGGCGACTTTTTCTGCATGGAATCCTTAATTCGCAAATGTTTCTAGGTCCCCGTACCCAAAGGGTGCCAGTGTGCAAGTATATATTCGTCATTCTGGCCGTATGTCTGTCTGTCACAGGAACCTTTTTGGCTAAGTGAGCGAAGCGAACAAAGGTTTCCCCTTGGACTACTAGGGCAAAAAGCTACTTTCTGTGTGTTTGTATGTTTTCCTCTACAGGTTACATTTCTCAACCGATCTGGACGAACTTGGTATATAGGTTAAACGAATTTTTCGAATTTACTAGTCATCAGGCGTCGGTGGCGCAATGGATAAGGCGTGGACTCTCAATTTTGAGGGTACCGGGTTCGAATCCAGCCGTGTACCTATGAGTTGTTTTTCAATTCAAGTACATTATCCGATTGCTTAACGGTGAAGGAAAACATCGTGAGGAAACCTGCATGTCTTGAACAGGCATGTGAAGTCCGCCGATCCGCACTGGTCCCGCGTGGTGGACTATGGCCCATACACTCTCTGTAGGAGAGTAGGCCTGAGCCCCTCCAGTGGGGACATATATAGGCTGTTGATGTACTAGTCATCGGGATATTAACAAGATTTGACAATACCATTTAGGTTGCTGATCATCTTCACACGAGACAAGAATAAGAGCCTTTTAAACCATTATAGATGGACACATAAAAAATTTCTCAGAATATTTTCTGTGCCTTTCGACTTCAAAGTGACACATAAAAGACATTCTACAAATAAGTAAGACTGAAAGAAAATCAACTGTAAGTGTGAACGGCAGCGAAACGCCGCGAGCGCCGACTGTCGTCCCATGGAACGCGTGATCATTGTAAGCACTTGTTTACTTCCGTAGAACAATTACACGGAGCATCGGCGCTATCAGATCCCATCTGCCGTCAGTCCGCTGTCAGTACTCAAACGATCGACCGGCCAGCCCCGCCTGTCCGCCTGTCCGTCCGTACGTCAAACGCCCGACCGCCGCTCCTAGAACAACTGTCTGACAGACATGTATCGTTCGATGATCTCGCAGAGATGCTAGATTGTAATTCGAGGACGAGCTTGAATAAGATACGATATTCACTGTTCAAGTAAATTATCGGACTTTAAGATTCACGGAATTCGTTAAATTTTACAACGAAGCGTTAATAATGAGATCATGTGGCGATAAATTGACAATCCAGTGTCTAGTTATATTAGTTTCTATGCACAGTTCTAACGAGATATCATTGTTCCAAAAATACGATCAAACTCCATTTGTATGGATCGCGCTCGCGGCTTATACGAGTACCAGTGCGATGTTCGAGCCGGCTGTCGGAAAGTGACGCGTTCTATTCGTAGATTAATCTACAAATTGGAACCTTTGTTTTCATTAAAAGCCGCTTTCTTAAAGGTAGCACGTATAACAAAAGTTTTATATATATATGCTTTATATGTATTGGGTTCACGTGTTTGTAACTATCTATGTATGAAAACATAGTCAAATTTAACCTACTTCTAATTGTCGTATCGAGTTGAAACTTTGTATACTCGTATAAGTCGGATGACAATACAATAATTTGGCACCATCGAGCTGACGTGACCCAGGAGTCAGGAGGTGGATAGAAGAACTCCTCAACACACTCGAGTTTTCGGCTCATATGGTTTGATTTGACGAGTTTAGTCCATCAATAGTAGTAGACTTGGTGATAACGGTCTGATTATGAAGACAGGAAGTAGAAAGTGACAAAAGCATGGCGTTTATTTTGTCTCAGTACAACAGCAAAAACCTGCCCCTAAACACGTTTTATACACTCATTAAACTTATATATATTTCCGAACGTTGTCTAAAAAATACATTACTTTCGTCACTGGTCAAAACATTATTAAAGTGTTAAAATAGATATAATAATGTACTGTCGCAACGCTAACTCATTAGCAACGTCCTAAATACATATTTACAACAACAATCCGATCCATCACACGCGTGCACGTGTCGACCTCACCACGACACACTGTGTGTAATGAGAGGTAGCGTTACCCACGATTTAATAAAATGCGGGTAGCGTAGATATAGAGTAATATTTTATTTCTTATCTCTCTCCGTATCGTCCGTATGTCATGAAACCCTAACATTAAAATTAATCCTCCATATTATTTATATCCATATTTTTAAGTACATAATACTACCTGCACGATATGGACATTCCTGTCCCGCCCACTTGCTATACAGTGTAGTACATGCAGCAGTCCCGCGGCACCAACGCGTCACACGTGCGCCGGCGCCGGTGACCACGTGGGCGACAGCGCGTGAACCTCATCCGTACAAACGCCCCGCGGTCGTGATACCTTTACGAAACCTCTCGACCGGAACAACTTTACTATATAATTTTGGGAGACACAGATCTCAGATAGTTCAATGCCACCACTGGAGGGCAAAATCCTCTTTCATCCCTCCAGCTTTCCCTCTCAAGAGCTTCCTTAGGGCATTCATTGAGGAACATTTTCATGACGCATGCGTACTTAGTTCACAACATTTGATGAACTTATAAACGTCAGAGATCAGCACATCCAGAGGCCGTGATCCACTGAACGCTTATGAAGGAACTAGGTCAAACACTTTCGTTTGTTATAATAAGGTACACAACAAAAGTACACCAAAGGTAAGACACTCGGCCATGACAGCCGGACGTGTGTGTATGTTTGTTAACCTCACGCATTATTAGACGAGGTGGAATCCGTATATTCCTTACAAATCCGTGCTTATAACATGACGAGAGACAGACTATAAAGGACATAAGAAGGAAAAAAGAAACAAGAAACCATACAGGCACAGTAACTATAAGCACTGTAATATTTCATCATCGCGCACGAGACGACGAGAGCCTCATTCATGCTCGTATATAGTTACTGAATGCACACTTTGATACTGTTACTCATATTTGTTCGATCTATGATGCAGTATTTGTACTATGAGCTACAGGCTCGCCGCGCGGCGCCTCGTGCGACGGCCATCAATAACACTGTACAACTAATACCTTCAAATGCAAATATTACATAAAATAAAATCACATTTATTGTATGTGGTATCACTACGTGCGTATTGGACATCGCAAAGTTTTAGTTTTGTTTGTATCCGAGATTATAGAGATGTGCGGTGCGGTGCGCCGCGTCGCGTCGTGGAGCGGGCCTAGTATATAGAGTAGGTAGTAGGCCCGGCCCGGCCTCCGGTCTACGGTCCACGGGCCGTTAGTTTAGTTAGTGTTACGCAAGGCCAGCGGCGGGACGCACGGGCGGACGCTGTTACTCGGCGTATGTTGTTGCGCGCGCGCCGGCCGCGATCACGGGCCCCCAGTTCTCACGCGCACCGACAGTGACGTCGACGCATGACCGCGGTGTGGTGTGGTGTGACGGTAGTACGAACGTGTGAACGAGAGTTGTGTCCCTGCGATCAAATTAAAGTTGTCATTCATAAAGAGATGTGTCGATGGAGGCGCGCGTGCGCTCGCCGTCCATTCACGTTGCCTGCGTTAGGTACGTATGCATTTTTTGTAAGCCGATGACGAATCAGCTGATTCGCAGTTTAGAGCACGAGGAAGTGTCTTGACGAGTTTTTGATTATCACTCGAGTCCATATCGAGTTGATGTTTTTTTGTCGGCGTCCTTCTAGTTGCGCCGAGTTTACCGTGTGATGGTATACAGCTTCCTGACTTTTAGTTTCATGTCGGAGTTTTTTTGTGATACCCAATGACATCATTGTAAAATTTGAGTAGGGCACACGTATCCCCTCGTGCACGCAGTAAACATTTTGAGATAATTTCCTTGGGTGTAGTCGTAGCGGCCTTGTACACGCCTGTAGGTAGGACGCGTCGGCTGCGGGTCGGCGGCAGTTATCAGATGTGAGGTAATGTTTGTTGCTAAGTACGCACGTGACGTCACGCCTCGGTACTAGGCGAGCCCGGCTCGTAATGACTGACTTTAGAGTGTTTCGTTGTCAGGTGTAGCCCGCAGCGCGTACCTTGTTATGATTCACGATAGTCTGAGTTCACAACCATATGATGCAGGATGTAGGGGAGAGTGGTAGCACCGCCCGCTCTCGGTACCCCGCTCTATACAATGTTGAGATCGTAAGTAATCCACGGCGGCGGCGGACCCCGACGCAGACCCAACGTCACGTAGTTACGCATCTTTTTAATAATTCAAAAAGTTAATGTCTTTGAAGCCCGTTAGCCCGCGTTTTGACGGAGAGGGTTCCGATTGTCCACAAACACGCGAGGTGACCCCCCGCCAGCCTCCCTCGGTCCGCTCCTCAAACGACCCCTTTCACGACAAAAATGCCGGATTTGAATATTTTGTCTGATTCCCTTTACATACTTTCACCGGCACTCATACACAATAAACATTAGACGACATAGAAACAATTTACTATAATATAACGTTCTGTTTCGGTATTTAATTTTTAAATTTAAGTGTCAATGTTTGGCAGATTTTTTTGAATGTTTATCTCAATGAGTGTAGTTTCAAGCAAGTGCCGTCGTCATCGTGCAGCCAGGAGTGAGCCGTAGGAGGGCCATGTCGGTGGTGGTAGGTAGCGGGGGAGGGACGCGCGAGGCAAGCTGCGCGTGCGTTGAACTCGATTGTTTGGTTTTTGTCGCAGAACGGGACGAGTGAGTGACGAGCCCCCGCGGACCCGCCGCAGGGTTGCCGGTGCATCGACACTATACTATCCTCGTCGCAACTTGCTACCGCGGTTTGTCAGATTATATGCGCCTGCGCAGACAGACAACACGTGACGGGCCATTGCAGCCAGTCGGACGATGGAATCGTGCACTCACGAATTACAAATAAAGCCTGTTCGTCATAATGAGTACTCAAAACGTAAAAGAATTCGACTCATTGTTAGCTTCCGAAAAAACTGGTCCAAGAATGAACCGGTGACTTGTAAGGTTCGAGCTAGTATAAACAAATAGAAGCCTTTTAGGTTTGTGGACAATTTAAAAAAATGTATGTTGTGTTTTGCACTTGGCTTTCATCTCAACATAGTCACCACGGCAAGTGACGATAAGGCCGTTGGATGGTGAGCGTGCGCATCCTAAAGCGTCAAGCTGATGAGGCACTGGTTCTGCTACCCTTCACACCGGAACACTTAAGTAATCATCTACTACTGGGCAGGTACTAGGAATCAAACCCGGGACCTCGGGATTGTTAGTCCAAGGCCAGTTCGCATGTATTGCGGACGAGGGCTTGCCACGCCCACGCTGGGGTCGCGGCTCCGGCGACGATGACAGTTCCGGCAGCCGCAGCCGCGCCGCTCGGTGCGCTATCAGAGGTTCCGGCACCGCGCCATTGTACCGAACGCCCCGCGCCAGTTCCTTGCCTCTCTCAATGTCACCATCTATTGTGGACTGGTATGTTATTAACAATGTCACAAATGCGCGGCTTTCATCCATGAGTATTAGCGTTTGATGAAATAAGGTACAGATACTCTATTGAGAACGATGGAAATGTCATTTTGCTTGAAATGAAATATAACTGGTTCTTAGCATAAGAGATCTGCCCATTGTTGGCCGTATGGTTGCTAATTAAGAATGGGACCATTCCATGTCATCCCGTCAGTCGTCAAAGGCGACTACGTGAAAACTATTCATGGGGTTGTCAGCAGCATCTCATCAATCCACCTGCCAAGCGAGGCGATCTGTGCGTGAGGCTCATGTCCAACATTGGACTGTTTCGAACGCGCTGCTCCTGTATTTATCGTTGTGGTAACATTCGCATGCGCCAGCTCATGTATAGGTGTTTCGTCAGAGGCTCGCAGCTCGGAGCGCGTGCGCGTTGACAATACCTGCCTCCACGTCCTAGAGTGGATCACCCCCCCCCCCCCCCCCCCCATTCCCCGAAAGGGCTACAGTAAACAGTCACGTCCCAGCGGAGTCCCTTAATGTGCGTCTCTCGTCGGCGCAACACTTTCATGTCTCTAATATGTCACTAATATGTCATTTCTGAGAGGCCTCTGAATAAAATGAATAGAGATTGGTGACCGCAAACTGGGCACGTGAGATCACGCTGTATTCTTTTGAAATTCTAAATCTATTTCAGGGATATTTATCAGTCCAAATGACTATTCGAATCCCATCGTATAACTTCTATGAAATTAGCCAAATCTGAAATTGGGTCCGTCAATACAAACGTACATTGGTATATATATGTACATACATAATTCTCAACAGTCTCCATTGAAACATGAGAGGGTGAATGTAGCAGGTACATACAACAGTGGATACATATTTCGTACTGGCGTGTACCAACATATTCTGTAAATGAACGGTTAATAGATAGAAAGTGTAAGTGTATTGTGCGGCGGAGGTGACAGCACAGTTAAGCGGTCGCTTTAAACTAATCGCCCGCCGCGCTCCGTGATTGCGAATTATCATAATTACGTGTGACACGGTCCGCGTACAAGCGCACGTGCCACGTACTCTGTACGGGGACTGGGTGACGTGTCAGAGACCTCACACCAATGTGGGGATTTGGGGAGAGGGTCCTCTCGATCACGAGCTGGTACAATCGCAAATATAAAACTGTGTTTGTTTGTCCGTCGTTCACATCGAAACAGATACTCAGAATGAGTTTACATACAGGTAGTTACATACAGTAGGAGTCGTAAAAGGATATAGGCTAGTTTGTGTTTTGATGAAACAAGCAGTTACCGCTGTACATATAATTGTAAAAAGATTATTACCACAGTAACTTCTTTTTAGTTTCGTGACGCGGATGAAGGAGCGGGCAAGAATGCTTATGACTAATAAACACAATGTTTGTGGACACGGTCTTTGACAGGTTTGTAATTTGACACATCTACTATTCGGATTATCTAAAACCAAGGATAACTGGGAAAGTGTTTAATTTCTAATCAGCATGAATATTTACATACTAATTACCCGCTGTAGACATATATAGTAGTACAATATGTGAGGATAATTGTCTTGATTCTTTATCGGCAGGGGCAATAGGTTTATGTAACTTTAAACCACTGCGATTAAGTTTAACGACAAACTCTGAAAGTATCGGGGACCAGCCGCAGGACCTCAGTGGGCCCCGCCGCTAAGACCACAGCTTATCGATATTAATCTCCGCTGCGAACCAGAAGGATTCAATCTCCAATATATATCTTATTCAGTTCACCAAATCCCATTATCTTATTTGTACAGAGTAGATCTCAAAACTGAATAACGTTTTGCTCGTTACGCGCTGAACTCGCGTTGCTTCTGTTCCAACTCAACGTGATGTTTTCTTTTTGAGAAAAAATATATAGAGAGCAATAAAGATGAGTTTTCCCCTTTTGAGCTCGACCGGGCTCCACGATGCGAGGCTTGAGTATATTTGGAATGTTAGAGGTCCACAACTACGAATTTTAACAAATAAACGACTGTATGATTTAATTATGATAAGCATATAATTTATAACAGGGTCAAACTGTGTAGTAATGGGTAGCCCTAAACCTCTTGTAAGTATTGATGTTGGAAGATATGGAATTAACGTGATGCTGTAAGCATTTTCGGGTCAGATATGTATAACAGAATGTAATGAAAAGTTTTTGCTGAAAAACATTGTTGTCTCTAAACTAAAGCAATACCTGCTGGGGGTCCCTCCTTCACATGTACGCACACTCTCAAAATCCGTATGATCATTAGTTTCCAGTTCCGCAGCGCTCTTTTGAACTTGTTTCCACCGCTTCCATTTGGATTTTGGTCCCTTTGAGTTTGAAAGGTTCGAGTGTTGCAATACTTTAATGATGCCTTTGCTATATTTTTTACGAGCACCGACCTGTTTTTGCTTTTGAAAGGTCATTTTACTGAACGTTTTTCGTAGGCGGATCCTTTGTGCGTGTACAAGAGACGTATTAGCAGATACATTATTTTCGGGCGAGTCCGGGGCTTTGCAAGCTGGTGATGTACGTATTCATTCTCTCTTCATGTGCCTACGTATGTACATACAGTGCTATGGCTCCCGTGCGAAGTCGTAGTTAGCTTGATTTGTTTTTTGTAATAAAAACTAGAATCTCCCGTCGCGTCAGTTTTCTAAAGCTTTTGATTTCATTCCATTCATGTTTTTCATCAAGTCTCCGTTATCGTTTATTGACCGAGCGTCTCTGATTCAAGTATATTTGCTTTCGTCCGTCAGTTGGTTTGTCCTCTAAAGGTCGTATTTACCGTTGACCAAGAGTCCTGAAATTTTGTCATGATCAAGTTCTTACAGCGCAAGTATAGGAAACAATATGAAAATAGAATTTTATCACATAAAAATAGTTTTTTAACGTTGCTAGGTGTCGCTACAGGTAGGATAAAAGTCACAGGTGACCTGTCGACTGAAATATAAAAGATCTGTGAGTTTACTAGGTCACGGTGTCCACATACAATAATATTGGCCTTATTGGTGATTCATTCCATGCTGATGTGTACTGGAATACTTAAATATTTATTACTTAGCGTAGTTATTTTCTGTTTAATTATTGACTTGCTATGATATATTTTTTGGCTAAGCGCGGTATCTTCAATCAGTTTTCTGATTTGTTTTGACATAGTCATATGGTTTATTGCTTTCCGTGAGTTTAAAGATGGTATTAAAGCCCTATAAATATACCCTTTTGATGTAAAAGTACGTAATGGAGCCCTGTTAGGGCATAACAACATTATTTTGTCAACTGAAACGTGACAATATCCCGATTTAAGTGACTCTAGTGGTTTATTAAATGTTGCCAAAAAGGGTTGTGTCCGTGAGGTCTACTGTTCGCAGCACTACTGGTTTTATCACAGTCCTTTGTTGAGAGGTCCCACTGAGGAACACAAGCCTCTTGTGGATCGCCTCGAACAGCGGTCCATCCATGAGAGGATTTGCCACTGTAATCACGCTCGGCATGCGGGCTCGTAATATGATGCCATAAAACCAACGGCAAAGGTAATGTACACAGATTCGTTTTCAGAATCTCATCAAATGTGTCGTATAATAAAACTTTAATTTAAAAATATGTATATCAGACACTAATAAATCTCCTAAAACGTAAAAAATACTAGTTTCAAATTATGGTTAATGCTGACCCTAGAAAGCGCCGGAGGGCCACAGAGTAAACAAAATATGTTGATATAATCAACCATGTTGTACCAAATTCAAACCATGTTGCTAAACTATTTAGCAATTTAAAATATTTGTATGCCTCTAAAGGTGGAATGTGAGAAACGAAAATTTTCTGACTATCATCATACTCGTATGTCTCTTGTTGTCAACATTGAATTTATATTGAATTGACTACTGTACTATTTTTTTATTGTGTGTAATTGGTTCGCACTTGGCATCAATCTCACCTTGGTAACACGGGTGACGTTAAGGTGAGTTTTGTTCAAAATCCTGAACTATCACCGGAGGTGTGCTGCAATTTACAATTCACCAGATACGAGTACGTGCGGTGCAAGGTGGTCACCAGGAACAAAATCCACGTACTTGACCAACGATTTACGTTCTGCTCAGGCTGTGAACTGGTCCGTTCGATCGCAACTCATTTACATCTTGTAATGCATGCTTATATTGACGTGATGGTGCGGTGTGCAGCGGACGTACCCCCGAAGATTATCTGGTAGTTAACAAGTAACAGAGGTTTCAGGTATTAGGGTGCTGCCGATGGCCCCGCATCTAATCCGATTAGTGAATCAATGACGGACCGGGAGAGTCGCCGCCGCCGCTGCCGCCGCCACCGGTTCACTAATGGCGCTCGCTGTGGACCTGCTTTGTATGCATTGTATAA
The DNA here is from genome assembly GCA_910589575.2 of Carcina quercana. Classification (NCBI taxonomy): domain Eukaryota; kingdom Metazoa; phylum Arthropoda; class Insecta; order Lepidoptera; family Depressariidae; genus Carcina; species Carcina quercana. The sequence continues at coordinate 23,138,903 of OU342426.1, read as the reverse complement.
GTACGTAGTAGCGTGTGTTGTCCGATATATGTGTAACTGAATCTTAGGCGCGTGTGTATGTGTAACGCTAGTCGTGACACAAACGACGCTCTTCACTAAGCCTCTCGTGTGCGGCGTGTGATGTTGCCAGAGGCGGCTCGGGCGGCGCTACACAAAAGACCGCCGCTGTCCGCGCCCTGTACCTGATGTCACGTAAATCCTTGACCCGAATCATGCCGCCGATCTGCGCTGAGATGACTCCGCCGCACAAAAGGCTATAATGTAAACCGGCCCCACCTAGTGGCACGCGCCCCTAGACACTACGTGTGCCTACGTACATATGCACACTGCTAGCGGCGCACCGCACAGCTCCAACTGCCTCCACCTTCAATAGCTTGTTTACTTTGTATATGGGCGTGTGATCGACTTGTAAGAGGGCTACGTTTTATTTTTTAACTAGCTGACGACGGTGATTTCAGCTGAGTAGAAAACTCATGCTATGAAAACTAAAAAATCGCATATCATCCTATTGGATGAGCCGATTTCAATTAATCGAACTCTAAATGTTGCGCAGGAATGAAAAACATCTATGCACGTATACTGTTTTCAATTGTATAAAGTGGTTTAGGCGTGATGGGCGTTCAGACCATTTTAACAATAAAAATAAAATTTTGTTCATTTTGTCCTTGTGCTGTGCAACTTTGTACGTTGTGTCATGTGTAGTGCAGGCCCCGGAACTTGAAGGTGATGCACACTCATATCGTCTAATTTGTATCGAAGACGGACGCACGAGCGATGTCGAGCCGTTTAGGAGAACACGATCACGTAGCGTTAGTCATCTGAGTACTTCATTAATATGTTGATTCATCCTCGGTTTCCTGCTATCGAGAATGTCGGCCGGGGTTAATACTTTTAAAATTAATCATATTTAGGTGTGTATTGTAAGCAATTTGATGTCGACAAAGCCATAAAGTATATGATTTGTGACGTAATAAACTGGCCATCCCGCGGCCGCCCCTCAGCGCGCCACTCGAACCAGTTCACACTTTAACGGCGACATTTTTATGAGCTCTAGTGATTCTGTCGGCACCTTTGCACTCTTCGACATCAACTCGTCGCGGCCGTCGAGTTTAATGTCAATAGTTCATTACCATTACCTAATAGTGGACCTGAGTCTACAATAACCAATTTGCTACAGTTTGACAGTTCAAACTTGTAAAAAGTAAATTTATAAAAATTAGAACCTCTAATCTCTGTGTCAAAACATCTGTGCCAACATAAGATTAAATTTAAAAAAAAATCGGACATTTGTGTAGATAAAGTAGCCTAAGAAATCTCACAGCCAACTAACTACTCAGTGAACCGTTCCACAGATTCCTGACGCATATTCAATTCTCTACGCTCTCTCTGCAAATTGCCATTTGTACTTCCAGCTATAAATCCGCTGCGCGGAGCGTATTCATTTTCGCGATAGTCCATAACTCAGCGCTGCTTAGCGCATTTACGCTAAGTGCCCTCCCAATTAGGCTGCCTAGGTGCCGCGCCGAGGTCGAGTGCCGGCTGCGTGTGTGAGCAGCTACCAGAGCGCACACCACTACTTTATCTTTTAGAACAGTGTATCTTCTTTATACTAACTAGGATTTATGAATGCGCGGGCGCCGATACACCATCGTTTGATTGATTCCCGGCAACGCTGCGTGTTCTGCTGCGATAGCACGGTGTTGTCAATCTACCGGCCGCTAATTAATTCATTAATTGATCGGCCTCCGCTCTCCCTATTGGGCCCATAACCCGAGCCGTCCCCTCCGGCCTCCGGACATTGACCACGGCAGGCGGCGGGTGCTTCAGTCCCGTAGACCTGTCTCATATTCCTAAATCTGTAATCGTAGATAAATGTGTTCTCGACCTTTTTGTGAAGTTAAGGAATCTTCCGTGTTGTTTGTTGTTTCAATATTCATGTCTGCCGGAGAACCCACACCGAACAGTATTTTGGGTCGGAACTATTACAAGTTTTTGTGTAAATTGTCATTGGTAAAATAATATGAAGGATGTGCTCATTCCATAACATTATATATAGAAATATGGGTAGCGCTGAGTTGTGAATGTTCCCGGGATGCTCGCGTCGTCGAACCAGCGGCCGTGTTTACGATTCCTTTACTGCTAGTTTACGATTGACAAGTTCGCTTTACTCGAATGTTTGGATTGGATTTTACGGGCCATTCCAGGGCGTGGGGCTTAAGTAGTCCTTTAATGGGTTATCTCGGGCTATTCGCTGTGGGCTCGCGGTGGGCAGGCACGGGCGCGACACGAGGCTCGGTGCTCTCTCGATAAAACATGGCGCAGTTCCCAATACGTATTTACCAACTGTTACCGTGGACGCTACAAACGTAGTCGGATTCTGTTTCAAATGCATACTAATTACTCAATGTCAAACAGGATCCAGGTACTCACACGTGTGTTTCAGATTTTTAGGGTTCCGAACATCTGATGAAAAATGGAACCTCTGTCTGTCTGTCGCAGCTATTTATTTGCAGCGACTAGTGCAATAGAACTTTACTTAGAAAAGTTTTACAAACATTTGCTAGGATTAAACTGATAGCATCAAAAATGGCCCGAATTGATTCAACTATATATTTTTGTGTAACAAACTACAAATAAAGATAGTTGTTTTCTAAATCGTATTTTGAAAATTACTTTCTCTTCGATTGCTTAATTTGTAAAATCGAATAAGCTAAGTTTGTCTGGCGCCTGGTAGCTGGAACGAAACTACATAGCATACATACACTGTGGAGATGAACTGCAGATAATAATCGACATTACAAATCAAGTCTCTCAAGTGTGCACACATGATATTGAACGATGACGTCCGACCACACGCCCAGGAAGTACTGCGGCACACTTGGGTATGGTTGGATGTACATAGTTGAATAAAATTATTACTAATGAGATGTGATTGATTGGTATGTGTTAAGCAGTAAAAATTAGATAGCGGCAAAATTATCCACCCTTTCTCCATGTTTAATTAGAAAACTGTATTGTTTATGTACAAAAACGTAATCGTATATTTATGCGTGACAGGTAAACTTTTTAACCGACTTCAAAAAAGGAGGAGATTCTCAATTCGACGTGTATGTATTTCTTTTTTGGGTGTGTGTTACGCGATAACTCCGCCAACATAGAACCGATTTTGATAATTCTTTTTTTGTTTGGTAGAGCATACGTCAGAAGTGGTCCGTAATAAATGTTATCGAAATTGATTAATCACTTTGAGAAAATCAACAAAAACTAAATTTTTTAGGCAATATGAGGCGGTTTTTATTTAATTTTGAACGCGTTAATTATTGATGTGGACTATACTGAAAATATATCAAATAAGAATCGAATATATATTATAGACGAAACATATTTCCATATGATCTCCCTAAGTATAAGTAGAAGACAATGCCCTCTGCACACAATCCTAATCACCGAAACATTACAAGCATTGGTATTTGTCCTGAAGGTTGAGGCACGGCGGCGTCTCGCAAAGCTGTTTTCTCGGCCCCACTCGCATCTATAAGTTGGCACGAGCCGCCACACCGATTTCAAAACTTCAGGATTAATCAGTTTGCGTCGAGTAACTTTAAACATGTACATCGCTTAATTTCATGTCGCTTCCAATTTGTATCCCTAAGACAAATAGTGTGGAATACATAGGATGAAAAATACAATTCGGAAACCAATATAATTTAAAAGTGGTATGTATTCATGTAGCTGTTTCTATTTCAACTATAATTTTTAAAGCGACTATAAGGAAACGTCCGATGAGGCTTTTATTGCTACGTAGCCACGCTAATGCACTGTCACGATAACCTTGGTGTGTGTATCGGTACATTACCGGTTCCATGGCTAATTGTTGGGCTAACCATCCGGCCGGAGGTTTCGGGTTCGATTCCGCGTGGGGGTACGTATCGGTACTCGGTTAGGTTGGTGGTAGAGAATTTTATATGTCCTCCTGGCTAGCTATCTCCATGTTACCGAAGTCTGTCGCCAAAAGCAGTGTTAATAGCACTGTTGTGTTCCGGTATGAAAGGTAGCAGAGACAGTACGTCATTATCTTGAGGCTTCTGGGTGCGCACGCTTACCATCGACCGGCCTTAACTTCACTTCGTCGAAGGAAAACATCGTGAGGAAACCTGCACACTCCTGAGAAGAAATTCAAAGGTGTGTGTGAAGTCTACCAATGCGCACTGGTCCCGCGTGGTGTAATATGTGTCCCATACACTCTCTGTAGGAGAGTAGGCCTCGAGCGAGCTCCCGCCCGGCCGCTGCGCTGTCCGCACTTCATATTTATCTTAGCATAATGTTGAAGAAATCTCTCCAGAGATCGTTCGGGACTTGATTTGAATATGTAGGACCGCAAGGGCCGCGGAAATAGCCTTCCCCTTCTCTAACTGTCCCCGTCTGCTTCCATATGCGTCGCGTATCTTCATGTATCATAGGGTTACTTCCCGTTGGTTACTCTCTTTATACGCTGTTTACTTTCAATGTCGTCGTCGGGGCGCACACAATCGTGAGATCATCTTGATACGGTCAACGGTTTGGATTTTGTGTGTGCATGTAGCAACATACAGTATAGGTACATATTCCTTTGTTTCCAGCCTGTAGTGGTTCACTGGCAAGGCAAGACCTCCATCATATCTCTCCAGTTCTCTCTCAAGAGCCTCCTCAGGTCAGTCGCTCAAGAACGAGTTCATCGACATCTCTTTTGTGGTCCGTCGCGATGAAGATTTTTTTGTAACTGGGTTCCATTAGATAGCGGATTTTGCGCACAGGCCCTCTGACCAGCTCATTTCAGATTTGCGGCCGGGCAACGTTGGCAGTCTGATTTGGCCAGTGAATTTTACACCGAGTATGCTGTGCTCCATGGTTCCAAATTGTAGCGCTACGGAAACACATAATCCGAAATACAATTCTACTAACAGAGGCAGTGTACATTATGAGAAGAAAAGCTGCATGCGTAACAATGGAATATTAACAAAGTAAGGGTGACCGCGTGTAGAGGGGGATGGGTAAATTATTTAGTCATTAGCGACTTACGGTCACTTCATTGATGACGTCCGTCGCTTAACTAACGGATACTAATAAAACCAGCCAAGTGCTAGTCAGTTCTGCACAGAATATGGATACATACTGAAAATCATAAAGATTATACACCGAACAATGCTCTAACTAATGCGCTTAAATACCAAACACTTTCGCTTTAGTTTTGTTATACATATCAAATAGGTTATCCTATATACATATAGGTTAAAAAAATTGTATCTTTTAGCCGTCGGGGATTTTTGATTGGAAAAAAGTGGTAAACAGGGGATACTGGATATCTCCGCCATATGATATCAGATTTTGATGCGGTTTCTTAATATTTGAAAGTTGAGTTAGCTTTCAGCTAGCAAGAACCCGATGATTGGTAGTAGCTAGAAATTGTAATAATAATGCCATAAGCTGAGAGCTTATTGTCTTTGCCATCTGGGTGAATTCATAAAGATAGGCATTTACAGAGCATCTGGAACCATATGCTCATTACAAAACGAATAGGGCTAAATCCAATCAATATGTTATAAATGGCGCAACTACATCTTAGCGATAAATCTGTACTGGATGTTATATATGCCTCCATTTCGTCGCTATTTAAAATAACTGACTGTCTCTGTGCTCGCGAGGTCTGCAGCTCACAGGGATACTAGTCATAGAAACGCGTTTCTAGCAGTAGTACATGTTATTATTTGTTGTGAAATATGCTACAGCCCGCTGACAGACAGACGGACAGCGGAGGCGTTGTAATATGGTCCCGTTAGTTACCCTTGGGCAAGGAACCCTAAAAATGAGGACGCAAACATGATCATGTTGTGTTTGCTAGCCGTTCAACGTAACACATTACCCTCCTTTAAGTTCCGCAGTCAAGTAAGACGTGTACTGACTGTGTCGCGGGACAGATGGTTAGATACGTGTGGCGCTGACTGTACCATGAATGCATCACGGGGCGAAGAATCAGGTCCAAAAACAGATGAATAATGATGTACATTGCGGGTGTGAATGGCCGCGCGCGCTGCACTCGTGATATATGGCGAGCAAACGACGCGGCGCCAGCGACGCGGTACAGAGCTGTGTACGTTACATTGGTTAATGGTGATTTACATATTATAATTGGGACATGTGAGTGTTGTCTTTTAAAAGTATGATGGGTTTGCACTTGGCCTTCATCTCACCTGATGGTAGGTGACGACAGTCTTAAGCAACATGGATGGTAGCTAGCCAGGCAGACATAGAAACCTCTGCCCAGCCCCCCGCTAACTAACCCGGGACCTCCATATCTAGATACAGGCCGTACCCGTGGCGTCGGTCATACATATTATTGTGAGTTTTGGCCGTAGTAAATAACTACCCTGTATCGACCCTTCGGTGTAGAAAGCGACTAAGATATATTGTCAGTAAGCACCGTCTACTTGCGTGCCACTGACATCTACTGCGATCGCCAAGCCTTGCCAAGCATGATGATATCGATAGCATAATGTTTTATGAAAGGGCTTGTACACCTGTGGTCTTACTCATGCAGATGGTAATGAATTATACTACCATACGACCTGTGTATTTTGCAACAGGCGGTAAACACAAATTAAACCCTTAATTTGTACAACTGCAGTGTTGAGCCTGAAACAAACGGGTCCGAATCTCATTTAGTACACCTTTAGAGGTGTACCACAAATTTGTAACGAGCACGAATATTGTAATGAGACGACATCCATTTTGTACGTAAATGACTGTTCGGGCGCAGCGCAGGATCTAATTTAGATCCACGAAGAACACTTACATTTGCATATAATGGCGGCTTAATGGAGACAGTGCCTTGACCGGGCTCCGGCGATGTTCACGTGGAGCCGCTCGACACACACAGCTCTAGACTAGACGATCCTCCGCACTCCACTCGAGTGCCCTCGACGACACTTACGGTCGAAGACTAACGCAAACTTTGCTTAGAACTGAGTCGGAGGTCTTGTTCCAGTCGCACTTATCATTCTGAGAGTTTCGTGGCTGGATAAGACCATCGAGCGATCACTTCTCGCTTCCCAAACCGCTTATCTCGAAATTGTAACGTCTTTGTCTGCTTTATTACTTTCGAAGTGATTACTAAGTTTTTTGACGTCTTTGACCAATGAGTCTCATTTAGCTAGTGGGAACGATTCTACGAATGTCTAATCTTATTAATAAAGACACACTCCTTCGAATGTCCTAATGGGTGGATCTTGAAGCGCAACATGCAAAAGCTGTCCATGCTTATTTCTTATGCGGGATGAATTCATTGCCGCTGCATGTTACAGATATAACCTATCTACGATAACTATTAGAGACGCGCCGGTGACTAATCCGTGTAAAGCTATCAAGATTAAAATCATTCGACGGGGAGAATGAAAATCGATCGTCGTCCAGACAAACTTGTGCTAGCAAAGTGCGAGTGCATTCTATATAAGGACGGAGTAATTTGAACTTTGATAGGCAATCAGACGGCATTTAACAGGCGACGTGGACGAAGATACGGAATTGGAAGCTCTACAACAGAAGTCTGTTTGACTATTGAGATATACGTGTAGTTGAGATATCGGTTTATCCAAACATGTGATCTGTGCGTCCCCGCGGGTGAACTAACATGGTGCCCGTGTTTGTGTTGTGTGGTGTTGTGTACCGCGTCGTGACACGGGGGGGGGGGGGGGGGGGGGGGGGGATGTTGCGGGGGTATGATGCGCAACACGCTCAGCAGCTGCCGGTGTAGCCCCTGTCACGGACGATTCCCTCACCGAACTCACCGCACCTCCACAACAACATGTTATGGATGCCAACTACACTTGCAAACTGTTCAATACAGTGTTGTCGCCAAGTGCGTCGCAGCTAAACAAGCGATGACCTGCAATTTCATAAGTTCACAAGTTGTTGTTTATCTGTTAATAAATACAATACTCATCACCTCTAACTAACAATCCGAAGATCCCAGGTTCGATTCACAGTAGACCTGTCGGTATTCGGTTGGGTTTGTGGTAGCATTTTATATTCATTAGGTTGAGGCTTCTGGGTGCGCACGCTTACTATCCAACGGCCTCGCCGTTACTAAACATCACGTGGGACGAAGGCCAAGTTGCAGCGCCGGCTCTAGGGTACATCGAGTCTCTCTAGGCGCCAGGTAGAAAAGGGTGCCAAAATTCCAAATACCAATCTCTGGTGAAACATAAAATTTAGAGTTTGAGAGGCGTTTACATTGTAACTGAAATTCTATTTATGTTACACTGGAGCGTGCATAGTGACTTTGGATGTATAATACTATATATTCCATTCGTCGAACTGATCTACCAGCGATCGCAGCGCTAAGTATATCAACGGCACAAGAGTGTGAATGCTGACATTGTATGAGCGCGGAAGGATCTGGGGGCCACGTGCGCGCGCTACTCGCGTGCCGAGCGACAACTATATTTTAACAACAGATGAACTGACTTATATTGACTATCATTGTAGTACAATGTCTACCGCCAAAAATCAGTGTTAATGGCACTATTGTGTACTGGCATGAAAGGTAGCAGAACCAGCGTCACATTGAAATTGAGGTTTCTGGGTAATCACGCTTACCTTCCGACGGCCTTATCGGCACTTACCATTAGACAAGATGAAGGTCAAGTGGAAACCCATCATACATTTAAAAAACTCTCAGTATTCGCCGGACACGCCCACTTGGTAATGGGAGCAAGAGGGGAATAGTATTTGTGGTGTACTACTTACTGTATAAGGATATGTGTTGTACCGACTGAACCCCATCGGCCGGTCAAGCTGTGTGAACCACAAACCGCGATACTGTAACCTAAGCGCGAGCAAATCTGCCTCAGCCCCTCGCCCGTCCAGGAAGCAGTGTGTGCGGGATAGAGGCCCGGGTAATCGGAGTCGCGCTCGACTCACTGGCCTGGCCGTCGTGTATTTAGGGCGTGAAATTGATAGCCTACCATTATAAGATCTCTATATTAATCGCCTCTGGTGCACTAGTATCATTCATTATATTCTTGTGGCAATGACAATGACAACGTTGGCAGCACTTCGTATTCGTTATTAGGGAGGTTTCCGAACTCGACACCATGTGCGTCTGTTTTGTGTGACTTACTCATGCCATCCCAGTTCCAACAGAAATATCAGAAACAGCTTATTAAATTTGTTGAAGTCCTCTGGAAGCGACCTCGGTGTTCCGAGGTACTTTGCCCGCAGTATTGCCACTCCTCCGCACTCCAGCAGGACGTGGGCAGCTGTCTCCTCGGCCCCCATGCATGCTCTGCACAGAGGGCTGTCAGTGATACCTAGAGTGATACCTTGTTGTAGAGACTTATTGAACAACGACACGCCTGTCTTCATTTATTCATGTACAGATCTTCCATGATTAAGTTAAACAATCCCGAAAATGGCTTCTTTCTGCGGCGAAAATTTTCCCTAATATACACGATGAAAAGTAGAGACACGTGGCATGAAATTACCATATCTATACATATAAACCGCGCGTGTGATGTGAGTTAATTGTATACTCGAGGTAAGTATAATAATATAAAACGTGCGTCAATTTTGATGTCTTTATCCTTATTATAACACTTAGACCGTATACTGACATACATTTTAGGTACAAAAAACTCAACACGCTAAAATAATCCCAAACGGCACGCCATTTCAGTAGGTAAAATTCTATGTGACCCAACTCTTCCCCTGCTAGAGCGTCGGGTATCTTCTGACGAGTCTTCGTTAAAAAGGCGTTACTAGTTGCCATTGAAGAGTTCTTTTCAACATGTTTTTTCCATCATCAGATCCTCGCCACCAAGTTTAATGTATTGTACGCATGAAAACAAACAAAATGAGACCTAACTCGAGGGGTTTACTAGGGTCTACTAGTACCCATGGAAGAGTTCCCTTATCTAACTCCTGGCTCGATGGTCAGAGCAGCTCGGTGGTGACAGATAATTGTATTGCCGTCTGAATTACATACAACAGTAAAGTTTCAACTGGACGCGACAATTAGAAGTAGTTTAAAAAGGTTAGGTATTTTACATGCATATTTACATGAATATGACCCTAATAAAAAGCATGTAAAAGCTGATCGGAGTAATTAATTTCTAGCATAATTTCGAGATGTGTAGTGCGCGAAAATTTAGACTGTGACAATTGTCTAAGTAAATCTGAAGTTTCGAGGGCTAATGGTACCAGTACCACCCCATATAGTATTCACTTCACTATAGCTCTTATCGAAGTTTTGTTGACGCGATTATTTCCCGTGCCGGATGGCAGAACGTGAATCTCGGAACGTGAAACACGGCAGTGCCGTTGAGAAGTGACTTCGTTACGGCATACCGATGTGTAGCGTCACGCACGGTGCGCTATCACGTAATTCGTCATTGTCTCAGCAGTGCGTAGATGGATGACAAGTGTGACAGGTGCCGCGGCGTTTGCTTATGAATCCCCGCGAAGGGTTATTGGGACGCCTCTGATTAATTGTTGTTCTCCGCGCGCGCGGGCTTGTTAATAGTTGAGTGCTTTATTATTACTGTAGCCACGCTCATAACAATAGTTAAAGCCCGTTAGTGTTTGTCCACCCGAACCAAATATGTAGTTATTGAAGAAAAACATCGACCAAGTGCGATAAATGAAATAATACCAATCGTTTGTGTTTTATTGCAATTTTCACCGAGCACATACAATGGCAGAGCCGATATTGGCGCGACAAAATCCTGTTATATTGTCGTTGCTACAAATATTTTTGTATTTCTTGAAACGTTACCATTTATCGTAACACTAACAAATCAAAGCTGTCTCGCGGCGTCGCATCAGTCGTACAATAAATTCCGATATCGGAAATTGAATATGAAATCTGCATAACGCCGCTGCGTAAAACGGCACGTCTCGGTGCGGCGCGCGGAAGTGTGCTTTAGTGACTGCGCTTGTGGGTCGACAGTCGCGTGGCGGGCGGTGGGGCGCGGGTAGTGTTGTTTCTGGTTGGCGCGAGGTAACTCGGTTACGTTTTTTCCCCTAAAATTATGTCGTCGACCGAGAACCGAGGTACAAACAAATGCGCCTCCTGCCGCGTTCCTGCAAACGCTGCTCAGGAATCGTCCCTCCGTTCGATCCGCTTTAAATATCAGTTTATTGATTATAATTTTAGAGCCTATTGGCTTTTGAAGATAAACAAGTTTTGTTTGATCTCGGAATTTGGAATGGAGCCGTAGATAAGTAGCACTCTTCCCCCTTGCAGCGGGTGGCGGTCGCGGCGCCGGGGCACAACTGGCGACCTTTATTTACGAGCCGTTGGCTTCACCTGTTCTGTGTCATTTACTTTACACCCTCGACCTTGAATAATTCAGACGAGATTCTCATAGTCTGACGGTCCGTTCATTGCGACCGCAAAGTGAGCAACAATAACAAAACAAACAACGTACCTATTCGTGGGCCCGAACGTTCCTGAGGAGCAACATCTCATAATCCCGCCGTGATTAACAGTCCCGGACAGATCCCGCGGGAATCCAATAAACAGTCCCGCGATCATTTGCGAGATTGCGGGATTCCGGGCGGAGTGTTAATTTTTGTAATTGCCTGGTATCATAGACTGGGCTGCATCTGGAGCGAAGCCGGTATTCCTTTCAGGAATTCCTCAGTCATGAGGAGCGATACTCCGCGACAAGCCCTCGCCTCGCAGACAGCGAAGAGGAAACAATGCCAATGAATTGTAATTTCACGGATATTTAGACGTGAAGATTTGTAAATTCTGTCTGCCGTGTGACACCTGACTCTCTCATACATAACGTTACGTTTACAACAATTTTGACTGACTGACATGTTTGGACAGTTTTAATTTGTAACGTTTCTTCAGAGAAATTCCTCCCTGAATGTCGTTTCAAATTGCTGAACCTTAGATGGAATAAACAAGCAAACGGAAGGCTCCCGCTCCGGCGGCATCGGAGCATGAGTCTGACGGCGCTGCCCCAAGTTTTCCTCGTTCTGCCTTAATATTTATTATAACTATAATCAGGCGAGTCAGTGATTGATCACTTATTTTTCACAAGCGCTGTACTCCGTCTCCTTGCGCGTTCGCGCTACCCTTGTTATTGCGACTTTGGCTCCGGTTCCGCTCAAATAATCACTTCTGCCTAAACCTACACATACTAAGCTGCAGTAGAGCTGTCTCGAGTCGAAGTGAGATTTAATTAAACAAAGTGACCCGGTCGAAACGGTATTGCGTCTGGACGAGGCGAACGGATGCTTTTTATGCTTATTATGATTCGGATTGCAGAGAGCGCGACGCGCGAGTCTCTCACTGTCCTTTACGTTTACGTTTATCTATCTATCGGCTCTAGCTATCGGTGATCACGTCTAACTGGGAATACGAATACCACATAAACAAACTTGTGTATCGCCGCTGCTCTTCTCTTCGTTCCGTTGTCAATCCAACTTTTAGCTTTTATTGTGAACTACCGGTGCGAGTTTAAGTGCAGCCGGTAAACACAGCGGCTGCTAGATGAGGCGGTGTTTGGCGCTTCGCCTCGCGCCGCGCTCTAATGTGACACTTCACAGACAATATGACGCCGCGGGCCCTCCGGTAGCTATATCCTGCCACTAGAGTGTTTCACCTCGAGTGGCGCCATTTTACACCGACTCTCTCGCTGGACTGATTCAATGACGCCGAGCTTCTGAAACAATTACACGATCGATTGCACCGACCTCGAATATCTCTATAATGCTATCATTTAGTTTAGCACACCCCTACAGTAACGAAAATATATTGAGATCGATTCTATCCAGATCGCGGCGACCGAACCAACAAATGAAATTAACATTCCCGAATGAACAGGATTCCCCGATTCACGCCTTCATCACGAAGCAGCCCGAATGCCGATATAATATATTATATTGGCATTTAATCTAGCTAATACCGAAACAACAGCGAGAACTATTAGCGAAGTAGACAACTCGCGTTAGACCTCAATAAATCTGCAAAATAGACGGAGCCCACTTGATTTAATTGAATTAATTAACGGATCTGTGTACGTGTACCTCCGCCCGCCTGGCGCTGCTTCGCCGCGAAGTCACGGTGAGATCGGCAATCACCTCGTTTGACTCGAGTGACGATGTACCACATAACATTGTTCTATTGAGTATAATTTTTTAAAAAAAATTAGTTTAGTAAACATACACTTCGTAGATATCAACCTGTGCGTGTTTGTGCGTGTGTGCAAAAGACTTAATATTTCAAGCCGTATAAACAACAATAAAGTCTTATCCTTACTACACTTTAAAAGAGGCATAAATTTTCATACGCTGCACTGTATACAGACATGTACGACGAGATTAGATAGTGAACAGAAACAGACAGTTCTGTGGGGGCGGCGGCGGTCGCGGTGAGAGCTCATTCATCTCGGCGTGCAATGACAGTGTTCGTGCATCAAGTGACGTCACAGCGCGCCATTTCACAAAAACAATACCGACCGTCCGGCGGGGCGGGGGCGGTGGGCGGCGGCAATGCGGGATCATTGATGTGGTCGCTCGTGTGAGTGCACCCTTATGTCACGCTCAATGAATACATCAGTTGCAAATCATAGATCACAATGTGGTGACAAGTTTAGTGGGAGGTATTTTTTAAATAAACAACTGCACAGTCAACGAATTATATACGTAGAAATGTAACTCATCGTCGACAGCAGATCTCGTAATACCCGTAGGTTACTCACCACCATATCCATGCTCCATCCATCCATGTTACGATCAAAAAATGGTCATGTTGTCCCACTTTGACAAACTGCCCACCCTTGTCACTCCAAATGAAATTTAAAATCAGTAAGTAGCAAAACTAATCTCATCTTTCATTTAGTGACAAGCTGTGGTGACGAGGTACTTCAGTTTGTAAAAGTGGGCCATCATTTCCTTTGGCTGACTGTAAATTTTAATAAAATTCTAGTTTAAAAAACTAAACACACGCTTTTGTTTTGTCCGTAATGCAGTCAAGTGGAGCGGAGCAAAGTGCATTAATCTGTGTAAATTTTAAAAAACAGAAGCCCCGCGTTCTCTGTTCAAAGTTACGCTTTACTGAAACTGAATATGTCATGTGAGACAATTCAAACTTTTTTTCATCAAAGATTTTTCATTAGTTTGCTAGAAGAAAGACATTTAATATTAATAGATATGACAAAGCAAACAAACATTTTGATCCTAAACTTATTACAAATTAGTAATAAGTTACTCAATCTATTGTCACATCACGTCACGCAGCCGTACAAGACATTTGACATACCATTGACTTTTGAGATCAAAATGTTTATATGAAACGTTTCCCAATGACCGCTCTATAACCTACTAGCAGCCCGTCCCGGCTTCGCACGGGGTAGACAATTATTTATTTTTGGAAATTTGGATATAAAACACTTTTTTCACAAATATTTTTATTTATTAAAAAATTATTATTTATTAATTATATATTTTAAAAAAATTATTTCAGTACCCCCTCCACCCCGCCCGCCGCGATGCCCGGCGCGCTTTTCAGACTGCATCGCAAACAACGGCCACGGCGCTATGGCGGTTTTATTTACTGATTGAATTTTTTAATTCGTAATATCTTTTGAATGGAAAGTCCAATTTAAATAATTTAAAAACTATTTTATAGGTAGTTAAATAGGTAGTTAGTCTTGACCATAAAATAATTTATTTGGATAAGGATTAATATAAACACATAAATAGCATGGTTTGAATTTGGTTAGCATTTTCATTAATGTTTAAAATGAAAAAAGTAGTAGTGACATAACTACAATAGTTGGACATATGCTACCGCGGAGTTTTTTGTAGACATTATGATGTTCTTCAATATTGTTGTACATTATTTTGTTCTATCGCTAATAGTTTCGGCAGCGCATTCGGCGAAAGACATTTTAAGACTCATTTTTCTACACCTTCGGTTACATTGTTCAAATTTTACCAAGGATCCCTAATTTTTTTCAAAATGAAATGTAGCCTATGTCAAATTGGAAGAATGTAGCATTCTATTGGTGAAAGAATTTTTTAAATCGGCCCAGTACTTTCTGAGCCTATTCATTACAAACATACAAACATACAAAAATAGGTACAAATCTTTCCTCTTTATAATATTAGTGTAGATTACTATATTTAAATCTCTCTGGCTAGTAGTAACGATATTTCACGCCCCCTTGCTCTTATTTGAACCTGGTATTTTGGTATTGAGATGGGCCCAAATTCGAGAGGCCCATTGAAGAGATCCTCCATCCACGTCTTGACTCCAGAGTCAGGTCAGCTCGATGGTGCCAAATTATTGTATTGTAATACAACCTACACAAAAACGCAGTTTCAAATAAGAAGTGTTGCGATTCAGCGTGTAACAACCCTTGCCTAAAGTAATGACGAGTATTAATGGGTTTTTCACAGAAAAGTGTCTCTGTCAGTTCTTCAAAGGTTTCAATAGATGGCGTGAAAGAGGTAGAAATTAATATGTCATAAAACATAACGGTAGTCCACACATTCCAAAAAGTATTGTTAACAATTTTCACAGATTTATTTGCACAGTAGTTATATTCTCTTTATGTGTATCCCAGTAGGCTTTTATGGCTTTGGCTTTGCATCAATGAATTTAGTATATAAACTCCTTCATACGAAAAAATACACATTTTACAGTTCAATCTTACAACGACGTTGCCATCTAACCATGTATGAAGCATGTTTGAAGTATCTTTTTTCGATGGTGACGTCACCACTCTTTGAATACTCGGGGGTCGATCAGAGCAGCGCGGTGCTCTGGGTTGTGTGTATGTAATCCTGTCGAACCTCACCGGTTAGGTAAATCATGTCAGTGGGCTTTGCGACGTTTTCGTTACAAATCCGGGATTATGTCGGGCGCTCCGTGCCCGCCGCCGGCCCCCGCTCCCCGCACCGCCCGCCGGCTCACTGCCCCTGCAGCTGCGTGCAGTATCATGTGTTTATCTAACCTACATCTAAAAACCAACATTCTCAAATATACTAACGTAAATGAAACCATTTGAGTATAAGGAAAGAATGAAGAGCTACTTTTGAAAGGAGAAATCGGATATAACGTTTACGATGAGTTTTTACAGGACTTTCACAAGATGTAAAAATTTGGTACCAATTTTTCATTTATTTTATCTGTAATCGATTGGCACATGGCCTTAATCTCACCTAAAGGTAAGTGACGATAATTCAGTTTTACTAGATAGCCAGTTGTGGCAACTGCTTGTCAGTTTTCTAATACATACTTAATGTTATAAATGCGACAGTGAGTTTGCTTGTTTGTAAGTAGAGTCAGAATGACTGGATTTTTTGTATGAAGATAGTTGAGGGACTGGAAAAGGACATATGCCACTTTCCCGCCAACTCATTCTAAAGTTCACGCGGGCGAAGCGAGGGCAAAAGACAGCGGCAAGAGCGAGCAAGCTTTTCATCCAAGCCTCTTCATCATCATCATCAGCCGAGAAACGTTCCCTACATAGGCCTCGTGCATTGACCGGTCCCAAGCTGTGCCCTTGTCATGTACGAACCCGTTGTGCATAAGACTGCGCTGCGGTTATAACTCGTCTTCTGTATAAGGCTTTTCCACCAGAGCTGTGCTATGTAGCTTTGCTGCGAGAATGTTTAAGCTAAGCTACTCGAGTATGTGACCGTTTCCACTCATGCTAATCTACGTAGCGCGGCTAGTAAGATGTGCCGCCGCGAGGTAGCTGTGCGAGGAAGATGCGCAGCTCGAGCTATGCGGCGTATCGACAGTAGACTCCACTCGCGACCATCCATAGCACGCACACATATCATGCATCCATCCATATAAAAACAGCTTACTCAAACCCGTTTCCGACAGTGCTATGCTATATGGACCAATGAATATCATTGATGGATTCAAACGTTTGATATTTCATAGCAAATCTTACTAGCCGCGCTACATAGCTTAGCATCAGTGGTAACGGACATTTTAGCTTAGCTTTCACATTCTTGCAGCATAGCTGCATAGCACATCTTTGGTGGAAAAGCAGCCTAACGATGTTGATAGTTGAAGCGGTTGCTCATTAACCGATCTAATATCGTCGAGTAATACTCTATTAGCCGTTAAATGAAAGTTATTAGAATGTAGTTAAGTTTTTACTGGTGCTCGTCGGGCGCTCGGAGTTGATCGCCTTGTAATTGACTATCGGTTTCAATAAGCCGCGGGGCGCGGGGCGCGGGGGCTGCAATGTCGCGGTGATCGACCAGCGCCGCAGACACCGACCACAGGACCCTCCCGCTTCCTATATGCTTGTTTTTAAACGTTTCTATACGAAACTGGCGACGACTCGTCCATGCTTGAAGCAGTGTACTAATGTAACATAATATACTCGTAAGCCGACTTCTAAGCGGTGAAACTAGATGAAAAATGCTCCCTCCGCACCTGCGCAGACTGACCAAAATTCTAAAGATAATTGTTCTGGCTTCTATTAAATATTGACCGACAACCTAGTTAAGGTCGCGGGAGTCGCAGTATGCAAGTCATGCAACTGCTACAGCATGGCACGGGTGATCCTATTGTAAACCCACTCCAGTACCAGCCGTGGTAGCTCAGTTGGTTAAAGCGTCAGTCCTCGAGTAACCGAGGTCTGGGTTCGGTCCTGGCTCGTACCGATGAGGTACAATTTGTTCTTTGGAATTTATGTAAGAAAGATAAAAATCATTACCGTAGGTTTTTCGGTGAAGGAAAACATCGTGAGGAAACCTGCACACTCCTGAGAAGAAATTCAAGGGTGTGTGTGAAGTCTACCAATGCGCACTGGTCCCGCGTGTTGTACTATGACTAGGCTGTTGATGGTGATGATGTACTTACTAAGCCGTATTTAAATCTCAAGTTATATCTCACGATAACATTTTAATAACAAGAGACCTTTAGATAAATTAGGGTTTCGGGTGTAGGTCTGACGAACCGGGATTTTTATAATCCCGAAATACCGGTAAATAGTACAAAGTGGACAATAAATTCCCGCCAATAGACAGGGGTCGGGGTCAGGATAGTTGTTACATTTTTGCCCGGACACCGGACACTGGCCGGATTAACCTGTCCGCGTCCCGGATGATCCCGGTTTGACGTGCCCCCAAACGTGCTTAGGGGAGGGGACGGGGGACAAACCTATACATTTGCTTACGCCATTATTATTACTGATGATGACCAGTGATAAATAAATTAACCATTACTAGCTATAGATCGGATAAAGCAAACAACTAATGTTGGACCTTAACTTGTTACCAATTGGTAACAACAATCCAGTCGAATCACATCACACGCCCGTAGTAAAACATTGGACGTAAACTAGACTTTCAAGATCAAAGGCTTTCTATATAAAAAAATTGCTTTCTTGACTTGAGTTTTCTGCGTAGGCATACTTTCCATCCAATGGTTTTAATCGTCACTATTACCAGCAAACGAGATAGCCACTTTCAGATTCTTTATGCAGAGAAAAATTGCTTCCGTATTGCCGTTTTTGCTATTCTGTAACCAAAATCTAACCTTTATCACAGTTGAGACACAGAGTATTTTATGGTTCTGGACATCCGATGAAAAAATGGAACCCTTATAATCTCACTTAATTACTTGCTTCTTTTTTATTCCAAAACAGATTTTCGTTATTTTCTTTGCTGCTTAGTTTTTTTATCTTAATTTCTAAAAAATTCCACCTCTATGTCCGATAATTGAATGAAAGCATTTGTACGAGCCAACGTACTAATTTGCATCGATAGCTGTCCGGCATTAGCATGCGCCGGCAATAACTAATATTAGCTAGCATTTGTATAATAAAATCAGTGTTCAATTAGCAAACAAACGGATCGGTTTTATTTAACCCTCTCCATACAAATATTAAAAATAAAACTCACAGAATCTAACTCAGCATTAATCTACCGACTTGACAATAACTGAACTGCTACTTGACACGTATGTTGCTAGAATAGAACAGACGACTTCGTCTGGCAACAGCTCCTTTTTAACTTTTTTCATAATATACATTACACTACTGTATGTAATTAAAACAAACACTCTGGTATTATGGCGCGGCGCGACACTCGCGCGAGGGCCGTGGAGATTGTGCTCTAGCATGTTAATTGAAAAACTTTGATAATGCGACTGGTAGCGTATGTGTGCGTGGTTGAAGTCACACACGCAAATGGGGAGTCATCATCGTTGCGGGATGATACGATGCTAAGTTTCTGTCTCTCTGCTGGCATGAATTGTTCGGGTCCAAGAAAACTATTGAAGGAAATAACTGAAGAAAAATAATTAAAGAAGCGTTAGTCCAGAAAGTATGTTTTATACAGTTGCTTAAAAATAGCCTACTCACTCTGGCCTTGAAGACAGGTTGTAGCGGTCGGGAAACATCGTTCGGCAAGCAATTCCGCCCCTTAACTGTACGCATAATAAATGAAAAAGCTGTGTAATGTCAACTAAGTATGGGTGGAACCCAGCCGTACTTCTGGTGGACCGATTGTAAAAAGGGGACGGTGGAATTAGGTGGTGTAATGCGATCGCACAATCTCCGAAATGAAAACTGTAAGGGACAAAGTCTGCTTCGAATAGATATATAACTTTCCCCAACATGTACAAGTTTCTATATTATGGATAAGACTGTATAAATCAGTGTAAAATCTCAATTCCAGTTCTGGTTAAATTATGTTCCGTATGGCATCACTTGTTGGGGTCGCCACTACGTTTGTAGCCATGCCGGAGTCGAGTGTAGCGGCCGCTACGACGGCGTAGCACCTCCGCCGGCTGATCGCGACCGGAAATCGTATCAGGACCTTCAAACACAAATTTCTCTACTAATATATTTACAGGATTAACACATAATACTCAGAATTTTATTAATATACTGATAAGCTTGCGTAAACTTCGTCTGCGTTTAATTAGAAAATAAGTTAACGGCAATTCTTTTTCTATAAAAAATGAATCGTGTAAAATTATCCAATGTCCTTCTCTATGATATAGACTACTTACACGCCAAGTTTCATCGAGAGCGGATGAACCGTTTACGCGTGAAAATACAACGATACAAATGATAGGGTTGTGAACTTATATTATTAGATTGAAATATTATATTACTTCGTCTTATCCTCTGGAGCAACACGTTGTTATTAAAAGAATCAGTTTGTAATATACCACCAATCTCCCATCACTCTATCGCCATGATTATAACTTGGTTGAAATTCTGTGGACTGTGGTATTTATAGGTGTTTCCATGCTTTACTTCTCTTGCACTCTGCGATGCACTGCGATATAAATAGAGATCAATCTTCTGGAAGTAGAGATCTCCATTTGAGATACTGGAGCTGTCCTCTTCGCAAGTAAAAATATGTCCTCCGTAGCGGAGGCGGCACTGCGAGAGTAATAACTCGCGAACCTCATATCATTACCTCGCAGGGGGTGCGGGGGACGGGGGGCGAGGGGACGAGCAAGTCTTATTGCATCCTCGGTTATGGAGACACTTATTATGGACTTAGTTGAGCTCGTAACGTTGATGATCGCGCGGCCCTGATGAGACGTGCGCGCACTCTGCTTAAGTACCACTTAACGTTTGTAAACAGAACATTTGGTACTACCTAGACGGACAAACATTGCATTGCGCTCCTGACGAATACAGTAATACTTGAAGCCTATACACAACCATTGAACTGAAAACTAGAAACTAAGCCGGCATGCCAAATCTAAAGCAGTAAAAACAATTATGTATAAGTACTCCTACATGCGGTTTGCGAAGCTCTGCGTTCTAGTGTTATTGGAGAAACATTTATATTTCTATCCCAATTATCATTTGAGATTACTTGGAGTCATAAATGTACTGTTTGGGCGTAGGTAATCGTGCCGCGGCGATGAGGCAGCCCTCAGTCACACGTCCGCCCTACGTCACACAGTGTCATTGCAATTGAAGCAAATTGCCGATTTAAATCACTGTTCACTCTGCTCCGTGAGCTGATACGATGAGATGACCTCTCAGACCTTTTAGAAAGGTAAAATAACTTGAAAGATAGACACACGTCGGACGCTCCGAACAAATGTCGTGTTATCGGCACACATCTACATATGACGTTTGTATAAACGCGCATGTGTGAGTAATACGGCACAGTCATTTTCTGCGCCAGTCTCTTGCGGTGGAAGTGAGGTGCTGGGGATCAGCGGGAGGCGTTGAACGTCCGTTCTGTACGTACTACTTACTATATCGACGTGTTTAAGTGACACTGTATATCGTATTTGCCATGAAGTAAGCATGGGGATATGACAGCATAATGTCTAGGCTCCGGTGCGGCCTCCTGTTATGTAATATATGTAATTATATATTAATGAATAGTGTCAGTGGGTCGTGCAGGGGTGCGGGATGGGCGCGGGGTGCCAGGTGGTGATGTCCGCCGCAGATAGGGCACGGAGAGCCCGCACCGAGCTCCGTGCTCCGTGCTCATTACACAAACATTGTGCCGCTGCTTGTGTTTTACGATTGTCCCTGCGCCCACGATGTTATCCTATACTAGCCGTGTGCGCGGAGACGAGGCCCGGCTACATTCTCCAACATAGCCATTTCCTGCAAATTAATTTAGTACGTCACTCTGCCATTCAAACACAATTCAAGTTAGTCCTTGTAATATGACAGCTTGTTTATACCATTGTTCCAAAGTGGTTTGTGGATTGTGGTTCTACCTGCATACAAGGCGTGATGTGACGTAGTGGACCTACGTAGAGACAAAAGGACCGATTCCCGCTGCTTGATTATATAGTAGAAGCTCATAACTGGCTGTAATAGAGGCTGAACATAGACTTAAAAACAAGACACTCATGTACATTCGTATTTGGATCTAAAGTTTTAGTTTCAATAAAGAAATTTAAAACCTCATTGCGCTTCTGTCTTCTTTTATCAGTGAAGCAAACCCTTACGTTCTTTGTAACGGACTTGGCCGTTAACATAACATAACATGGCCTAACATCATGACAGTACAGCCAGCCAGCTGAGACATTTTAAAAAAAACACAAGATGTTTGTTTTATATAGGAAAGGGGCTTTATTTTAATGCATCTGAAACCGTGTCCGTTGCTCAAAGGTGACATTTAATTTATATAATTTTTTGGAACAAAACGTTTTCAAACCAGTTTCTCTAATGAATAGGAAACTTTGCAGTGCAAGTATTCAATAGATTGTATACTAGATATATTGTTTCTAACTAACTGTAGCTATTGAATGATATGATTTGTATAAACTTGTAAGACTCAATCTCTCGGTAGTAGAATCAATTGTATTTGCTGTCGCATTTATCACAGCCATTGTGGGGCCCGGCGAGTCAGCGCCGCCGATGCCGCCGCCGGCGTCGGCGCGTGGTGGAGTGGAACAAACAAACCTACGTATCAGATGAAGTCTCGGCGGAGTGCCCCCGTGCCACGAGAACTCCGACAAATAAATGACAATTCAAATTGAATAAACAGTACACTATTTGTTGTTGTTTATAATGGAAGTCGTCAGAAAGCGATTTTAATTGAGCTGTGTGACGTGCTATGTTGGTGTCCGAGATATCGTTCGCGTCGATAATATCACACGGCAACTACATTCTCAATCGGGATAAGAAATCCCTAATCAAATCAAGTCATTCTGATTTGTTACCCTCCGTTACGAGAGAAAGAAGGACAAACAAACTCCGTTTCGCATTTATATCATTCGTATATATATTATTGCGGAGAGCTGACCCGCGGTCCCGGTGAGTTGTTGCAGCTCTCAACCAGACATGACTCGCCCATTATATCATTTGCTCTTCAAATATCTCTCGGAACTCAATTTCACGTTATGACGACGATGTGACGAGAATTGTCTGCCGTGTCCTCCGCCTGATAGGGTCGACAATCGTATCTATCAGACTAAGTCCCTAGTCAGAGCCAGGGCTAATCCTAAAACTATCTAGATCCAGATGGCTAAGACGTGTCTCGAGAAAGGGACCACGTAAGATTTAGAGCCCACCCACCAATAATAATAAACAGAAATGTATATTGAGATTAAACCGAACTGTATCGTTGGTAGATCGGTACAGTTGTAGGAACATGAATGGTAAATGTACGCAAATGTCAAAATAATAATATGTTCATCTCAAAAGATTGAGACTTTTAAAGTTTTAAATGGACATCGTGATCTACAGAATTTCTCTGGATGTTTGTACGTGACAGAAGTACCGGTTTGAGAAGACACTGCCTAAAGTTGAAAAGCATTACTTCACACAATTATCCCCACAAGCAGATCTTCCGTCAGAATCTTCCTTACTAACAGAGGCGCCATGTGCCAGCGCGTTCTACAGCAGACTACACCAAAGAGATGTAACTCACTAAGAGAAAATAAGTGGAAAATATCTGGAAATAGACAACATTATACGTAGTGGGGCTATTTCACAGTCTATTCACTAAAGCAAGATGTCCGTGTCAGAGCAAATGCGGCAGAGGCTCTTCAATATCGCGTCAGACCCGACAACATTCTGTTCTGGACAGTGCACACACATGGCATTGAGTGTTCGCAAAGTGTAGCCCGGTCGCTCCACCGCCGTAAAGAAGCACTCAGTGCGCTTCTTTGCAAACTGTGTGTTGACCGGGAGCGAGACTTGGTCGCTGCTACAACCAAAAGAAGACTGGAGTCCGCGAACGAATGCGTGCTCGAGCAACTCGGAATCTGAGCCCCAGTTTGTTACATTCTTAGTTATTAATAATAACTAATACAACTTTCTTCGTCTGCGTGGACTTCAGATACTATTTCGATCGGGATACAAAATAGCATATGTCCTTGTCAGGCCTATCAGCTGTCCCCATGCAAAAATCAAGTCATTCTAACTATTCGTTACGACGTAAAGGAAGGACTAACAAACAAACTCATTTCTGTGTGTAAGCCCAGATTTGTGTAGTCGTATGGATATACCAGGAACAAATTATCTCAGTACAAATCTGTTATGTGGTTTTCTTATATTACGGACAACAAACAGCTCAGTTTTCATAGAAATTACTTGTCTGGAGAACTGCTGCATGATTCCTATTCAATAGATAGGTACTATCAAGCCGTTACGTTGCTCTAGTGGCTACTCTGTTGGAATGGTAATTAAATAATCACTGGATAGATTCCCAGAGGGGTGACAGTTAGATTCGTCGTTAGGCTGGGGCGGCCAGGCATTATTTATGTACGTCCATTCTCCCGGGTTAGACTAAAGTAGCAGAGACATGGACTTGTATGTAACTTTAAAGTTTCACAGCGAGCGATGGAGAGGGCTTTGCTTTGAATATCCTTTCGTGACAAAATTAGTCTGCTGACGTACAAATGAGACCATATAATATCAATATATGTAGAATAGACAAAATGGCAACCCCAATCTGAAAACTAAAGTCCTTGAGACCTTGGACCGGTGGACGCGGGGTGGGATAGATAGAAAATAGCGGGGATCGAGTATACGAAGAGGAAGGAAGACCAAAAAGAGTTTCGCACTTTAAGAGACGCCTATCTTCAGCAGTGGAGAGACACGGGTTTATAAATCAAAGTCAAGCCAAATTCTTGTGAAAAGTAATCTTATTCAAATGATTGCAAATATCTGAGCTCCCAAGCTTCGCTAAATTATTAGGGTCCCTTGTTAGAGAAGGGAAATGTAGTCTAGGATTCCCGTTGAGAAAACACCTTTAACAATTTATCGCTCTAGAGTGGCTCTAGTTCAACTTATTGGTATTAAGAGGCTATGTTGGTTAGACCACGTGGTCGCGTTCAAATGTGGATTGTTTTGTAGCTCTCCCTATCCGAGCCCTATCCTAACCATTTTTTTAATACAGTATACTAATGAAATTTCAGATGTCGGTGGTTTTTCCAAATTGTTCTAAATTGATTCATACTCTTGTAAATCAGGTTCAAAGTTGGGGCTTTTTATTACCGTAAAATATAATTCTTTGACGCCCTGTAACTCTGGAAGTATATATTTAAACGAAAATCTGACTCACCACCGACACAGATATTTGTTTCTAGATTGTGTCTTGGAAATTTCATAGATTTTCATAGCTTAATACTCAAAATATGACTGGACTACGTTTGTATGGGCGCTTTGACATCAGCATACCCTCTTAAACGCCATCGTGGCCTAATGGCTAAACCTTGAATTCACAATCTGGAGGTACCGGGCTAGATTACTAGTGGAGGTACCTATCGGTACTTGGTTTGGTTAGTGGTGGGGTGGGTATATTCTATGTCTATGTCACCTAAATCAGTCCGCCAAACAGCAGTGTTAATAGCTCTGTGGTGTTCCGGTATGAAAGGTAGCAGAGATAGAGATAGAGCCAGGTCTAGAAATAACGATCACCTTTCCACAAGCCGCGTTTGACACATTGATGTTAGGAAAGGTTTGAACTTTATTTACTTTACATCACACAGCATCAGAATTTTGTATTGTAGGTGCACGGCATCGCCACTTCAGTGTGTCTGCTGCGCCAGGCAGAAGCGCATGTATTTCTCTTACTCGTAATTTTTGTGTGGCAGTACCCTCTGATGATGCTCTTATTGCGATTGTATTGCTGTTAACAAAACTGTTACCCATGTTTAGACACTTAGCAGCTTGGTTACATTAAGTTAGGCGACCAGGATTGACTTATACTTGACTTATCAGCCCGTGTCTCTCCACTGCTGAAGATAGGCCTCTCCCAACGTGCGCCACTCCTTCCGGTCCTCCGTCGTCCTCATCCATTCGCTAACCACCACGACCAGGATTAAATATAAATAAATAAACAAAAACGCCCTTAAAATCCCAGTGCCCCACTCATATTACACTGGTTTTATACGTTAATGTTGACGAAATATAATCTGTTTTGGATGCCGTTATTTTGTTTTGAATACATGTTTTAATAGATTAATCTGTCGCATTCTGTGAATGTTAACGGTAATCTAGGTAGGTGACATGGGTGCGGGTGACGCTGCGCCGCGGGTCACCGAGTAGAGAGTCATGTTCCTGATATTTCTTAATCTGGAGCTGGGGTCGGTGGCAGAAGGGCGACACGGAAATCACGCCCTTCGCGGCCAGAGGTGAGCGCGCCGTATAATTGCCGAGAATAATTAAAACGTAATGTGCCGCCATTCCTGTCGGATACTTCCACTCACAATTATTCCAGAGAATCAAGCTTTCGAAATGTCTTTATTGGATATGATGATGGTATACTGCAGTGCTACATACAGTCTGTTAGTACGCTTTTTGTCGGCGGTTTCGTCTGCATTGGCGTCATAAGTCGAGAACCCTTAGTACCATATGTCCTTTTACATAGCAAATATACCTATAGTGATCACTCTGTTCATACGTTGCTTTAAAAAGGTAACATGCAAATAGACAAACACTGGGACTGGCAGAACATAGCTTCTATCCAATTTATAATTTGATTGTGACTGATCATGTAAATGTGACGTGGCGGCACATTTTTGAGTACATAGTTTTTCCTGGAAAGCTTGTGGTTAAATCAGTAACTCAAGTGCGACTCGTATGTGCGCAATTAACGAATGTCTTAGGGACTAATGACCCGGATAAAGAGATTAAAATGTACTAATGTCTTGATGGGATTCGTTGCCGGGGAAACGGAAATAAAAGTTGATGTGGTATGCGCGGTCGGAGGGAGGGTTTGTGGAGGTGGGGGTGTTGGTTTGGCAGGCCGAGGGGAACATAATCTCCTGTAAGCGTCGGCAGCCAAGCCGCGCTCGGGGAGTTCACAAAAATTGAGTATTTATTGGCTCCGAGTAAGATTATTATCGTAATGTGCGGGGCTGAGCAGATGCCGGGCGAGCGGCCGACTCAGCCCGGCCGGCCGGCCTCAACACTCAGCACGCCGCCGTGCTGGGGACCGATGCGAAGCGAACTCTATTATTCAGTTTTAAAAGCCTATAAGAAAGTGTCGGCTTAGCTCTTATTGCGGACAGGTGAAACTGTTTCACACGAGCAAACAAGCTGAATTTTTAAGGCTGTTAAGGTTTCACTTTTACGTCCCTGTTTTAACTAAATGATTAAAAACTATTATTTTTTAATCCATGCTAGAAAATGTTCTCTAAATAGTATTTATAATGTTTAGTTACCACTTTATCTGTTGGTAAAATGATTTAATTTTTTTTAATGTTTATTTTATTTTATTTTATTTTATTTTATTAGGGTGGCTTACAGCTATAAAATCGGAACATAGTGAAAAATTAATGACGAACAGCCATTGACAAGCCTCCACATATGTGTGTTTAATTCATTTTTGGGTATCACAAACCTATCGATCTCAGATAAAAGAAGACAAAGACTGATGATATTACAGAGAAATCACTAAAAACCCTTCAAAGTAAATGAATTTATACGTTTTCTATAAAGAAAATCCTATTGTTTTCCTTTTGTTTTCCTACCTAAAATGATATTGTTTTTTGAGTTGTTGTTGTATCAGATCTCTAGGGATTAGTTTATTTCTGTTTTCAGAAGGCATACGTTGTAGGCCATAATTTTTTAATGTTAATCTTACTGTTTTTGAGCCCACTTCAACCTCTTGTATCTTGATGGATCAGGGCTTTATATCTCAATAGACAATAGTTGATTGCTTAAATAACCATTTTAATCCCATATTTTTTGTGTATTGTGCTTTTCTCTGTCTATCTGACAGCCATTCACAAGTTTGTACAGGTATTGACTTCCCTTCGTTCCACGGAGCTAACCTAGTCGCAAACAAGCCACCCTTTTTTTACCTGCCAGGGACGCGCAAAGTTCCGGCGTGCTCCGTGCTGCTGTCGGACTTTTCGTTTTATAAAAAAATTCGGTGCTTATTACAGTCAGAGCGAAGCGTGCGCCATTCACAGAAACTCCGCGGGCGCGGCTAAAAGCTGGTGCCTCTTTGTCAGCACTCCGGGCGTCATCGGAGCGACTTGAGACGCGTCCGAGCCTTGAGCGGGAGAAACCAGGCGTGCCGTGGAAAAAGCATTGACTTACGGAATATTTAAATACTTTTGACATTATAATTCCACGATTTTGGAACTACTAGTTGAAGTAACGAATCCTTTAAAACAATTTAGAGTTTCTTGGGGATCGTTCGATAATTGTATGTGGAAGAATGACCACAATTTGTTTCGTGTATCTCTATAATTGAAGTACGAATGTAGTATAGGAAGTTGTTGTACCAGCAGCCTCTAGAACACACTTGTGGACATCAGGCTGTGTCTCGACCGTTATGTAAAGCTGCGTATTGGAGAAATGTCGGAATAAATTAACGCAACGAGTACATAACCTACTTGTGACCAGCGTGCGTTTGTCGTACGAATACCGTCCGAACATGACAACCTCCGTGGTGGGCGCCTCGCTTGTCGTAATATCGATTTGACATACTTTAGTTCGTCACTCACCGCTGTTGTTGATGCCCCATAACCGCACGTGTGTGGATGATGATGCCCCGGCGCAGTACCTCTCACTCTCTCTCACGTCACACTTATTTACAAGTTAGTATATCTGTCTCTCTATATTTCTGTCACTGTCTCTTGTTGCCTCTCACGACACCTCTGACCACATGGACATATATAGGCGTAGTGTTTTTCACAGAAAAGAGTTTCAGTGGGAGACATGGATGTTTATAACATGCATACAATAAATAATACGTAGAAAAACAGAGGAATGATAAAATTTACAAGTTAATTATACGAATACACTTTCACATTTTTATCATTATAGTATAGACTAGCAGCCCGTCCCGGCTTCGCACGGGGTAGACAGTTATTTATTTTTGGAAATTTGGATATAAAACACTTTTTTTCACAAATATTTTTATTTATTAAAAATTATTATTTATTAATATATATAAAATATTTCAGTGCCCCCTCCACCCCGCCCGCCGCGATGCCCGGCGCGCTTTTCAGACTGCATCGCAAACAACGGCCACGGCGCTATGGCGGTTTTGTTTACTGTTTGAATTTTTTAATTCGTAATATCTTTTGAATGGAAAGTCCAATTTAAATAATTTAAAAACTATTTTATAGGTAGTTAAATGGTCTTGACCATAAAATAATTTATTTGGATAAGGATTAATATAAACACATAAATAGCATGGTTTGAATTTGGTTAGCATTTTCATTAATGTTTAAAATGAAAAAAGTTGTTGTAGTGACATAACTACAATAGTTGGACATATGCTACCGCGGAGTTTTTTGTAGACATTATGATGTTCTTCAATATTGTCGTACATTATTTTGTTCTATCTCTAATAGTTTCGGCAGCGCATTCGACGAAAGACATTTTAAGACTCATTTTTCTACACCTTCGGTTACATTGTTCAAATTTTACCAAGGATCCCTAATTTTTTTCAAAATGAAATGTAGCCTATGTCAAATTGGAAGAATGTAGCATTCTATTGGTGAAAGAATTTTTTTAAATCGGCCCAGTACTTTTTGAACCTATTCATTACAAACATACAAAAATAGTTACAAAACTTTCCTCTTTATAATATTAGTGTAGATAAAACAAGACACACACAAAAATGTTTGGTGATTTCTTTAACGAATTTAGGAATACGAGTGCTGATAATTGTTAGCTCGGTTTATCATGTATTTGAATGTAGTTGTTGAAGATTGGTATTGGGGAAGGGGAGGAGGGTTTTAGGGGAGGTTGTGTGATGTTCTGCTGACGTCGGGCGGAGATCGCGGCGCGGCACGTCCGGCCCCGTCCGCGCCCGTTTACAATTAACGGTCAATTGTTTTCTAAACTACCTCTCGATTAAACTATTCAAACTTCCCGGGAAACGTTTTAACTTCATTATATACCTACTTGTGCGCTTTGTTCGGAAACGCGTGGAGTGGAGTGCGCTCGTCCCCGGACCCCCATCGTCGGTTGGTGCGATTGTCATGCCGAAGGAAGTGAATTCAGTCCGCTCTAGTTGTGCGTTGGCGGCACACACCGTTGAAAACAAGAGGCTGGATTGCTCACTAATGGTTCTTGACTCACTATTCTGTAATGTTGGATTTTAATATTTTTCAACTTTTCTCTTCAAAAGTGTATCCGCGGCGATGCGGGCTGAGCTCGCCTACATGCCTTACTCTCTGCCTCAATAGACTAGTGAAAAGAGCTTCGCGTATTCGAAGTTAATTTTAAAGCGCCTCCATGAAAATATATTCAGATAATATCAAAATTTACGGCCAATATATTCGGACGGCGAGGTCCATCGGTGATTTAGCACCGGCAAAATTGGCACATAAGTTAACGGAGCCGGCAGTGGACGTCGAAATGCGAATGGGCTATTTGACATCTATTCCGGGAGCGATTCGATTTCCGCCCCATTTCTGTTCAATTGTTGCATCCCGACTGTGGGGCGACGTGCAGCCTCCGCAGCTCGGTCTGGGAGCACCTGATGGCGGACTCTGATGCCGTAACTACTCTACCCACTCCCGCCTCTCCGGCGGCATTCAACTGTCGATACTAATCATGACCACGGCGATAACAAGCGCATCTGAGGCCTTGTAATCAGTGAAATGTAAGCTCGCCTTGTTATCACCGTCACGGCAGATTGCATCCGGCTCGGGAGCGCGCCACCGCGAGAGCCGAGCCACGGCCGCGATAGATTAAGTGGTCATAGGATACGGGGTCTAATGAAGGCCGGCCACCGGACCCCGTCCTACGTAATAGTGGTCATACGTCCTCCGCACTACGGATAAAAAAGAGGGCACATTTGTGGAGAGCGATACCACTCGATAAACACGGCCGGTCCGGGCGACGCCCAGCTATCTGATCATACCACTTTGAATATAAAACGTTACATTTTTACCGATTAAACTTTTAAACCTTCAATTAAATTTACGGCGATTCCGAGGGACAAGATAATCCCAATTAGGTAGTTTAGAAATTGATGTTTACACAGGTACGAAGTTAGCGAAAGTACTTACGAGGGAAATCCTTAAATCCCTTTGTAAAGTACTAAGTATTGTTTGAAAGTGTAGCGTCGCCGTCGCTCCGGTGCTTACAAGGACGCGGCGATGGATCTGCGCCTGCGTCGATGGTCGTGATGATGTTTTAAGGGGTGGGTAGTCGCAGGCGCGGGCGCGGGTGATGCACGACCGAAGTCGAGGCGCACTATCAATCCTACAATCGCTACTAACCATTAAACAAACACACAGTTTGACAAATCACGGGCATGTGTCGGCGCCTGGGGGGGCGCCGGGCGGAGGTCGGGGGCTCTGATTGATGTCCTCAGACCCTTGTCTATCCAGCTAGTTCTTAAGGCTTTTGGAGCATGAAAACGAATGCGAGCTGGATTTTTCAGCTATTACGCGCGTACCTCTTAACGACTTTCAGCATATTCGTTTGAGATCTCTTAGAAAAGTATGTCTATTGTGTTGGACGTTAAATCAATTGAATATAAACCATGTTAATAACAAGTTAAATGTAATAATATCTTAGGTATATCTATGTTTGTGTTATTCTTATAATCATAGTTCCAGATAAAGTAGCGCAATTATTGCATTATGTTCAGTAAGGATTAGGTTTTAAGTTATCTTAGTTACATATTTGAAAGAACGGACAGTATCTTAAATTCAAATTCACATTTGGCCTTTAAGTCACAATGCCTTCAGATTGTAAGGGACGCCTTAAGATGGAAGCATATGTACCAAGAAGCCTTTCTTGCTATTTGTTGACAGATTATAATGATTAGACAGGTAATTAGTTAATCGAAATTACATTTACAGAGCGGCAGTTCTCTGTAAATGTGTTGCCCATGACGTCGTACGCTCGGAGTCCTGCGATAAACACATCCTATACGTTAGACATAAACACCTTTTATCTGAGTGAGACATCGCGCCCAAACCTGTTGAGACTTTGCATGAAACAGACAAATATTCACATTTATAGGTAGGAAGTGAGATATTCGAACAGTTCCGGAGATACATACCATACAACTACAACGAATAATGTTTCGTAGATCTAAATTATACAAACGCATATAATATAATTTGTAATTGTGTATTTCACTGGAATTAGTTGTTTAATTAATTATAACATATCACCATGTCAGTGAGGAGGGCGCCTGTTCGACGCCTGACGTTTTTAATGGAGCAAACAAACTTAGCGGTAACATGGGTGAAGAACTCGCGCAAGTGTCGTCACGGCGCGGCGGCGGCGGCGGCGGCGAGCAAGTTTATATGTGCAGAATTAATGTTCGTGTGGAGCACGGAGATGTAGCTCCACGGAATGAGGGGGTGAGAGTGAGTGACCGCAGAGACCCTCACAGAAGGTCTAAGATAATGTAGCTTAATGTGTGAGGAGGTTGATAACAAACAAAAAGGCGGGTAACAAACTGTTGATAATGATTCCCCCACATTAGCTGTCACTCGGGCCCCGGGCGGGAGAGAAGTCGGGCGGGTCGGGCGGCGGGGGGAGAGAGGACGGTGGAAAAAACGGAAACATTTTAACAAACGACTTGGCCGGTTCGCTGGAACGGGCGACGTCGACAAGCCGAAACAAATTGTCGACTCGCACAAATCGGGGAAAAAACGTACCGGCAGTAGTATATAACTACGAGGCAAGGCGGGTTTTCTTCACGACTCTACAAACCGCATTTCACTAAAGTGGTCATTTATTCAATAGCCTCAGACAGCGCCCGCTCGCAACTCGTCTGTGGCTAAACTCAAGGGCTCGTTCTCATCTGAACAACATGGGCGCACATTCAATATCTTCATTAGCTGCATATGTTCATGGCGACATATACACGAATAACCAGTGCAGTGCACGGAGTGTAACTTTTAAGAAAACTTACTATTAGAAACTGAAAACGTTAAATGTTTCGAACAGTTTACAATATTGAAACAATAACGAGAAGACAATTTTCAAGAAGAACAAATGAAACGTATTATAAACACAACAGAAAATCACTAGAAAGTGGGCAGCGAGCAAGAAGGCGGAATCTCATCTGCAAAATTGCTTCACGTATTGTAATAGATCTACGAGACAAATGACTTTGCATGAAAGGATTTGCTGTGAGGCATGTCATGCACGCTGCTGTTAGAGAGACGGAGGAGATAGCAAACGAACGCTTTTTACTGAATCTCATACTGACCAACGCGCGTTTTAAGGTGTTGGCATTAATCTGCCGGCTCTTACGCAAAGGTCTTCTGCACAGTACTGAAATACAAACAATACAACACACAAAAACTCTTAGTTAATGAGAAAATGTCGAGTAACGAATTTCGGATATAACATTCTTAAATTTTTGACAATAACCTGCTAATTCTTCCTTACTATTTTTGGAATGACAATTAGGTGATTTTATACAAAATTAATTTTACCAAAGACTTTTAAGTATTTTGTTTCGATGCCCGCTAAGCCTTTCACATGTCTATTAACTACTTCACCAATTCGCCTGATAAGCTTCTCCTTATAATTGCGCTGTAATCAGGAAGACCATGCTTCTCAGCATACATCTAAACAACGCTGCTTTGGTTGAGATACTACTCCAAAACGAGAAGTATTCGCAAGGTAAGTGTTTGGTTTATTTAAGCGAATGTAAGCGCCAGTACAGCAGCCCGAGTTCCCACTTACAGCTATTCTGGGGCCATGTACCGAGGCTAACAGAAAATGAATACGGTACTATGAATGAAAAATGGAAATAAGTTGTTTTTTCTCATATAAAAATTACTCACCGTCAAAGTTTTGCTGTGCATCAAAGTATTGGAGTTAATGTATTTCCTGAGATAGAGAAGTTATTGTAGTAATCTGATTATAAGGTTGAGAATGTAAATATCGCGTGTTACTTTCTAGCTGTGTTCGCATATCTTCGCCCACAAATTAGTCTAGTACTTCATAAAAAGGCGGCTCTCTTTCACGATCGCTGGAAGTCTGCTCAAATCTCATATGAATATAATTCACAGTCGATCGCCCTTCAAACTCCATGTTTTCTGAGAGTCCCATTGAC
Organism: Carcina quercana; assembly: GCA_910589575.2. Lineage (NCBI taxonomy): Eukaryota > Metazoa > Arthropoda > Insecta > Lepidoptera > Depressariidae > Carcina > Carcina quercana. The sequence goes on along the minus strand of OU342426.1, from coordinate 23,104,931 downwards.
GTGTGACACACGCCGCTAACGTTCCACGAGCATTCACAAACTGTTTTATTTTCCCTCCAAAACCATCTTAATATCATGACATCATGAAGTATCCCTTAGTTGTTATCTATCTTCAACGATCTTTTGACGTGACAACGTCTTATAAATTGGTTTGCCGGGTGACACTTCAAGAAACTGCGTTACGCTCCGCTCACGTTATGCGCTCACAATGAGAGCGAGTGAGAGGCACGCGTCCCTTCCACTCGGGCATGGTTAGCCCGCCTAAGAGCGAGAGAGACAGACATAAAAAGTGAAAGGCACGCGTCCCTTCCACTCTAGCACATTTTACCACTCAAAGTCGTTGTCACGTAAAACTTTCGCCCGTATACCGACTTTACAGGCAACCAATTTTTTTTCCAATATACATACTTATGTGGCGTTCGTCGTGTACCTTTTCACAAAACTCTGTGTTCTCGTTTAATTCGAAACAATAAAGGATTTGTTTACATATCAAGAACGATAGACAAAGAATGCAATCACACGCGGATCAGTTTGTTTCATTTTTATGAGAGGTCGAAGGTTGTTGTATGTATATGTTTACTACTGAAAGGGACTATTACTTTTTGATGGATAAAGTTTCTGATTAGCATAATATTTTAGTTACGTAGTTTTATTTACGCAGTGAATTTCGAAGTTGGTGAAGTTAAATATTTACGTATAACGTACGCATTTTCGTCCAGCGGCAGCGTTGTCTGTTTCAAGCGCAGGGGTCTTCGTCGGCCGTGTGTCAGCTATCAGAATGCTCAGTGAACGAGCTGCGTGTGAAATAGCCTGGAATGGAAATAAGTACGACGAAGCGGTTCACGAATGATTGGCTCCAGACCCCTGTGCCTTTTGAAAAATACTCTTCTCCCGTCTCCTCTCGTTCCCTCTCGCGCGCCTCTAATGAGCCGTGAGAGGGACACGTGTACATATCTGTTCCGATCATGTTTGCTCTAATCTTCGTCAGATTCGCTAAGGGGATTCGTTTGCCTTTCCGACTGCGCCGAATCTGAACCGGATATCCTACTGTGAAGCGTATGTAAATTTATTCACTTGAGTTCATCCTGTGGATGTTTCGCGGAGGCGCAAACTGCCGTTACTCTGCGTTTGTTTTTAAGTTATTATTGTTTATTAAGGGGAGGGGGGGGGGGGGGGGGGGGGAGGAGGGCGCGGAGAGGTGAAGTGGTCAGGGTTGAAACATGATCGAGGCGCATAGGGGCGAGAGGAACAATGCGCGCCGCTAACTAGCGAATAGTTACCGCGCGCGTACTGCCGGGATATCTCGAGTGACGTGCGCCTCAAGGAAATGGGTCTTACTGGGCGCGAGATACAAGCGGCAGCGACTGCAAACTTTGTCTGCTAGACTACAAACCTTACAATATGACCCCGTTATTGCAGACCGCGGGTGTCGTAAAAATTAATTCTGCAACAACTAAGTTGTCCTGTTTGACGTCACATTACAACACAATGCTTATGTATGCACATTAATATTGTCTCACTTGTAATTGTAATTTTATATTGTGTTGTGTGTACCTTAGTCAAATAAATATTTTTCTGTTCTGTTCTAAATCTGTTCTCCTTCCCCCTCTGTGGTCTAGTAGATACAGTTTGGTTGGTAGTAGGGCTTTTTCAATGTCCGCCTGGCTAGCTACCACTACCACGTAACTCTACACCGGTATGATAGGTAGCAGAGACAGCGCCGCATTAGCTTGAGGCTTCTGGGTGTGGGCGCATACAACCCGCACAAACCCAGCAGGCCAAGTGCAAACCCATCACACATTAAAAAAGTTTATCTTAGTGTAATTTAAACTTTTTTTGCTGTGCAAATACCTGATTCCTATTTAAATTGTGAACGAGAGTGGCCAATTGTTGCATAAAGCGATTGAAGCAAAAATCAATTATGTATTTTGTATACAAACTCAAGAAAACTGAAAAATAAATCGTTAACTGAACATAAATCAACGCGATATATGCGTAGTCGCTTTGCCACCGTCCCTTGCGCGGCAGTATAAGCGGGAAATAGCGGGAAAGTAAATTCAAATGAGAGCTGAACGCTACGAAGACATATTGCTTTTATTGACCGTAGCGTGCGCCCTCGCTGGCCGCTACCACACCACACCGCTCCGCTGGCTGTGAGCGAGGTGCCCACCGACGCTTCACTCACGCTAAACTACCATTCTACGTGGACCTTTCTTGCCACACTGACATTCTTGACGTGTATCGACTCATTGTTTTCCAAAACGAATTATGAACTCGGAGGATTATGTAAGTCCCAAGTTGTCATCTGACTCTTGAACATAGTAAAATTAGTGAATATTTTGGTTCATTAATGAAGATTTACTGTAGATTTACATTATTAAGTAAAGTGTAATGCCAAGCTAATGCCGTAAAAGGAAACGTGTACCGGGCCGTCGCCATGCTAGATGTTTGGACCGAAGACCTGGTAAAGGTCGCTGGTTGCAGGTGGCTCGGTACCGTTCATTGTGGCATACCATGGAGGAGGCATATGTCCAGCAGTGGACGTTTCTCAGACGATTTCAGCAGATGGGTTACCAACTAGAATGATTACTGCAAATCCCGTCAATGAAAGCCTGCTCGCGTATATATACTCTAAAAATTATACTGTAAAACAGATAGTTTTGATTGCATATATGACGATGTAAGATGATGTAGAGCTTGCGGGACGGGGGAGTCACCGCTAGATATTAAACTAAACTTTATCGATGAAATGTTTAGTTTACAGGCGCCAGTCGCAACCGCAACCACTCAACGTTATTGCTATCTATATTAAGACATCTCTCCGCGTTATTTTACGCAAGAAACTCAATATCCGGCCATATATTGTAGTCGGATAAAATATATCAGAGAGTATCCCCATCTATCCACTGTCGGAGGATAATCTGTTCTATGCAAACATGATGAAAACAGTCTGAGAGAACCTAGCTTGGTTTCAGTATTATTTCATCTAGATTATTATACATTTACGTAGTCAGTCGGTGTCATAAATAATATCTTGAAAAAGATGACTGTGATACGCGCAGTGAAAATTATTTAGCAGCTTTGTGACCCTTTAATTTTGTAGAGCAATAGAAGTGAGATAATTATTTAGAATAGAAACATCAAGCGTACAACGACGTAACGTGTTACACGGCTAGGTTAAACTGTCGTCGTACTGATAAATATCTAGATTATATCACTGGACAAAGGTGCTTATACCGCTCATCATCATCATCATCAACAGCCTATATACGTCCCCACTGCTGGGGCTCAGGCCTACCCTCCTACAGAGAGTGTATGGGCCATAGTCCACCACGCAGGCCCAGTGCGGATCGGCGGACTTCACATGCCTGTTCAAGACATGCAGGTTTTCTCACGATGTTTTCCTTCACCGTTAAGCAATCGGATAAATGTACTTGAATTGAAAAAACAACTCATAGGTACACGGCTGGATTCGAACCCGGTACCCTCAGATTGAGAGTCCGCGCCTTATCCATTGCGCCACCGACGCTTATACCGCTCACCGAACATTAATTGAAATATTTAGGAAATGTCGAGACGCATTGACACTGCAATGCAATCATTCTCAGTTGCTCTTCTGTTTTACCTACACTATATTTAGTAGATCTAGCTACGTATGTATGTAGTCCTGGTTTCACACCACAGAATCGTCGTTTGATGGGAGCGCGACACCGCCGCGCCATGTCAAAGCGACGTAAAAGTATCGACGCACCTCTCGGTGAGCTGTAAAATTCATTGCAATCAGTATTTTACGATTGCGGCGCGATTAGAACACGCGCCACAGTATCTGCTCTTTATGACGAGAATTCACCAAAACACTCGCTGCGTAGGTATTATTATTTATAGCACGGAGGCTTTGTCAGTAGCGAGTCTCACGGCGGAGATCGGTACCTCTAGTGTGAGTTTTTAACCGATGCTATCACGTTTTGCGTTACGTCAGATTTGTGTGAAGAATTGTGCAGCGCCTCTAGCGGCGCGTTTACGAAACTGTGATTCTTTATACAAATCGGCCGCCGCGCGCGCCTTATACAACAGGAATCGAAGTCAACTTCAGATAAATTGGCCCTCGGTCTAATTCTCCTCAGGGAGTTGCCATTTAATAAGCTGACTCCTAATTTCTATGGTGATTTCCCAGCGGTCGATCTTATTTATTCAAGATATCGTTCTATCTGTGCCGTGGCCCTCGGCCGCTCCCTCACCGCGACGTTACGCTTTTGTCAACATTCAATTCGAGAGTACCCTTTCGCGGGGCCTGTCTTACATTCTATTCTTACGAAGTGAGGTTTCAGTAGCGCGGGCTCTTCCTACTTTTGACAGTGTTATCTCCACTAAGTAGACGTGACGCGGGGCGAGGCGTGTGTGCGCTAGGTGTCACTTTGCGTGGACAGATTACCTCACTAAGTTGTGAAGCAGCTGCTCATTCTCTACACTTACCAGCGTAATTACGCGCAAATGAAAGGAATCTTCAAGTTGCTATTAGTTTCGATTACATATTTTTTTCTTTTGTTGCAGGTATTGCACCGTACGGTAGATCCGCGATAACGCGCGTGCAGCCTCCGCTGGCGAACAGAAGGAGCGCAGGGCGCGGGGCGCGGGACTCGCCTGCTCCCCGGATGATTGGCCCATCATTCCTGTTTTGACAATCAATTGGAACGCGGATGTTATCTTTGTTATATAAGTACGAGTAGGTATGGCGGTAGATTTTCCCCACGCACGAGTATGTACCTACCTACATCATGGATGTTATATTCTAATATTAGTTTGTTTGCGGTTTATTTCGTCCTACCGTCGAAGATAATTGGGGTCAGGACATAGATTCTTTATTTTTGAAATGTTTCGTCCTCATATTTCGCCCCTTATGATTTATTCTTCTAGAGCAGGTTTCTTAAGAATCATGAGAGGTTTGTTTGTAAGTTTTCTTAACTCCAAGCGCACACTCTAGTCGAGTACTTAAGTCGGTGTATAAGTGAGGAGTTGGTAACTTGTTGGTGAACTAACGCACGGCGGTGGCGTGGCTAGTGGGGCGCGGTGTGGCTAGTGGGGCGCGGGCAGCGGCCGGGGAACACACCACTAACTATATTTCTGCAACCACCGAAACGCGTTAATCGCTCGTTTTCGACTAATTTTTGTTTGGCACCGTAAATTCAGTTGCTTTTAATTGGCTGCGACTAGTAGTTGAAACATCAAAAATGTTCTCTAAAATTTAGAGGCGCATGACGTATGACGTGTCGCCATGTTGTGGACTTTCATTTGAACTAATTCTGGCACTTGTACTGTAGTGGATGTGCTACCGATCTTTCCCTTAGACCCAGTTACGACACCCACGGGAGGACATGGCGCGACCATTATATAACCTAGACCACGCGTGCACTGATGCGATCGAAGTAAGCCTACCAAAAATAGAAACAAATAACACTTGAAGTAATATAATAAATAAAACACATATTTGTCATACAACTTTCCCTAACGTTAGCCACCTGCAGGATTAGGACATGTACGTAGCTGCATTAGTCACTGTAGAGACTCTGTGACGCAGAATGAAACATTGTCCGCAACTAAGTTTTTAACATATCTATTCAAAGGAATTACACAAATATAATCCCGTGTTTTCGTACAAGTCTCCGTTGGAACTTCTCTGACATTTGATGGGATTCCGCAACAAAGTGAACCTTCCTGGTAGCGGACTTATTACTACATATTACATATTTATCATTCAATCTGTTCCACGGCATTAAGGCCGAGACTTTGTTCACCGCACCTCGGCTCGGCTGGCACAGGCCTCGACGCGCCGCGCCGCCGCGACGCCGGGAGGACTTCGAGGTACAAGTTTGCTTCCAACTCGGCTCCAACTCGAACGCATCACAAGATTGTCTTAGAGTTATTTGCTACGATCGCACTCGCTGAAAACTTTTGCTGCTCTGGCTGCTAAAGTCCAATCACTGGATGTGCCATTAGTCCGTATTCAACTGAAGGCATGACTGGTTTGCATCGAATGAGGCTCCAAGTCCTCGCCCAGCAGGCGGTTGTATGAAATCATGTAGCTTTAAAGGACACCCACGGGTTGACATAGGATCACTTTGTACTGAACCTTTGGTCACCCTGACATTATCATACAATATGTCAATCGAATCTACATCGCAATATCATATACAATGTTTTTGGGAAAAATGCGCCGGTAACGGTAATACTTAAAATGGTTATTAAAACATTTTTAGCTTGGTGAATTCATATATAGGAACGCAATACATACATACAAGACCAGTTTAGATCGCACTTTCAGAAAAGACCGTCTTATCTCAGTGCTCCCATTATGGGAATTCTGATGTAAAACATATGTAGATCAACGCTTGACCACAATCTCAATTGAGGCAAATGCTACCTTGAAATAACTCCAGTATGTTCATTCCCAGGAAAACAATAATACTCGTATTCGATGATATCTTGAAACATGCACTGGGTATTAAATTAAGTACACTTGTTCTTTACAAAAAAAATTCGAAAGACGTGTTTACCACGTCAGCTACAGCTAGCATTTCCAGAGTCTGTAGGTCTCGCGCTGTAATTAAGTGTGGGTACACTTAATAAATTGTGAAGTTCGGAATGAGATGGATCCCAGACAGAGACGGGAGCCTGCCCTAGGATTTATTCCGGGGAACGTCGTTACTCTTCGGCAACTGGCGACGCGCCAGACGAGACCTCTTCCTATATAAAGTATTTACAGGACCACTAGTGAATTCTAATTACCACTTAGCCGAATTCGATTCCACATAATTGCTAGCTACAGGAACTGCTTGTGCAGAAACGAAAACTCAATTATGTTACTTCGTCCAGTGCGGGGGCTGCAAACACAGCGCGTATCCGGTACATGAGCAGGTGTGAGGCGGAGCTGCTCGTGATCTCCATGTGTTGAGGGTAACTCGGCGTGAAAACATTTTGTGCGGAAGGCCTCGCGCCACATGCTGAGACATGGCTGAGCCAGAGGTGGTAACGCCTCGCCCCGACCGACGGCACTCGTCCGACACTACCTAGTCCATTGATCCTTTGAATTATTAAAAGGATCTCGCTCCTTCGGGCGGAGCGGCGTCAGGCGATATCTCACACCTGAACCTATTAGCTGCTAGCGATAGTTTGACAACTCTTTAAAATATCACGAGGTAGCCATTAGTTCGTGTAGTTGATACCTACGACCTTATCTACCACTACACTGACTCGGCAATGCAATGACTCGCCCAATTTTATCTAGTGTAACTATCCGATCTGTAGAATGATGCTGGGCGCTTCGCTATCCGAAGATGTTTGAGCGATTTTAATGTGGAAATTGTGGAACTAAAGTTTGAATACTCGTACATGTGACAGTTTTCTAACGGAAAATTAAAGCCAGCAGATATTTAAAAAAAAACCCACCTCATTAGACCCCGGAATTTCTGCACAGACAACGTGATTTTATTTCTACAGTAGTTTAAGGTTTTATCTGATCACATTTCCTCTAATTCTTTCTGCGTATATTTCACACAAAAATATTACAAACAGCCTTAATGTAATTTTTGTTTATTAGTCTATGCCAGAGCAGTTTTTAGGTGCCGCATTTTCTGCATAAAGATTTTTTTAGACAAAACTATAGGTATCTATCTATTCTTCTTTGTAAACCGGCTTGTGTTTATAAATGTCATCGTACATATGAGTAATTCTAATTAGGGTTCAAACAACAAACAAGGAATACGCTATGTCCGTCTGTCCGTCCGCGGCTTAACTCAGAGACCCTTACTACTGGAAAGCTGTAATTTGATACATGCATGCATATTAATTACGCCGACAAATGGGTAGAATTTTTTTTGGGAAAATAATTTTTTGATGGTGGCGCCCATACACGTAACTTTGGGAACAGTAGTAGTATGTACACTGAACTTAAAGGAAAAACTATCACGACTAAGTTGGCTTTACAGGTTACACATAACACTGCGCGTGGACCGACACACACTTAGCCGCTTTTCTTGTAAGTCCGTTCGCTCGCTCGGTGTGAGTGTGTCCTACAGTTAGCAACTAAATTTTCGGATATTGACGTTTTACGTTTTCTTAAAAAATATGCTTCAAACAATACACATTTATGAAGACTACATATCCAGAGAGATATTTCGTCGAATGCTCCGCGAGATGTAGGTGTTTATTCTGATGAAATCGGGGCGCGATGCGGGTTTATTGAATCTGACTGTACAATGGACGTTTGTGGAAAACTGAAATATTTGCGTAAAGCGACACAACGCTACCGGCAGACCGGTAACACAATTAACATACAGGTATGGCACATACATATATAACTGCTCGTGTAACTACCACTTTGAAAAGTTTTATGTTCGTTTGAGTAGTCAAGTCATATTAAATCCTTTTTCTTCTTTTGTTCGTTCGAGTACTGAGGAAAGCACTAGACTAATACATTTTCAATTCTATTGAATACTTAGTCAAGGGCGGCTCGAGTTGATACTTCGAACTCTGTCATTCGTTGCTTCGACGCGGGCGGACGACTGCCGCCTATTGAAAAGTCGAAAGTGACGATAATTGTGTCTCGGGGTAAAGAGAAGGGGCATTTAGCTTGCGCTCACACAAAGTTCAGTTGTGTTTTTGACCGATTTTGAAAGTCCCATTATCCAGTAATCGGGGGCGCCTCACTCTTCAGCCCGCATTGGCGCTCGCTCTACAATCGACTCGACCCTTTATCTAATCTGACGTCATAAAACGTTGATCGGAAGGGCTCGGGTGCTCCGCGCAGATCTAGACGAGGATAAATCTTAGCCCCGAGGCTAAGATTTATTCTCGACTAGATCTGCGTCGCTTCTTCATGTCGGAATGGCGTTGAACAAAATTCCATTAAAGCAAAGGCGTCCGTCCCCGGACCGGATTCCTTCATTTCCGAGGGGATCCTGAACAGGGTCCTCGGTTTGAATACATCCCGCTCGCTCGAGGACCTCCCTCGCATGTTTGTCGACTAGCCCGGAGCCGATAGGGCACCACTGCCGATACGACTCGCCGCCCCGGAACTTTGATTAATTATCCCGTCCGCCTCCGACCCCGGGCACGCGCCTCACACAGATTCATACGTTGCCGGGATTACTTAGGCCCATCAATTAGTTAACAACAAACTGCATCATGACAAATGACAATATACAAACACGGTTCTTCTATCGATTATACTACGACAAATATGATAAGTCAACAAAATGTGATTCAACAACGTGTTGATATGAGGCTGAGCGTATGCTCGTGCTTATTAGTTGTTCTCTTAACACTTGATTTATTATTTAGTGTGCTTCTTTGAGTTTTTGTGAGTGTAAAATTCCATGCTAAGAGTCTGGAGCACAACAACCATTTTATTTTTATCTCAAGATAGTTTCCGGTTAGTGAGAGACATCGTGCGCAGGAAATTCACTTAGATAAGAGTTGAAGGTCCCCGAGGAAAAATCTCCACGAGAACCTAGAGGCGTGTGCCTCTGTGCTCACTCCAGCTCGCGATACTTGGCCAACTCGCTTCGGAAGAATATGAAACTATTACGACTGGCTAATTAGGCATCCTGCTGTTTGCTGCCTGCTCTCCTCAACATAGTAACTAGTTTAAACTTTGCCCTCATCCATATTTCATGATGAAACGAGCGCACGGCGGGCGCGGCGGCGGTGTGGTTGGAAATCGTTCATGCCTCGTTAAAAGTTCGAACAAGATGCACAATGAGTCAAAGATAACTTTTTTCTTTTAATATATTTATTGTTTTTTAAAAGTTAACTTGGGTCACGGATATCAGGATGTTACAAAAACCTGTATAAGTTAAATATAATTTATAATCATCAGCCAAAAACGACCACAACTGGATATAGGACCTAGATATTATGCGACGAGCTTTGCTAGGAATTTCTCTACGTGATTAAATCTGGAGGAATCTGTGAGGAAATTCGTACACGAACTAAGTTTATCGCCATAGTTTTCGAGTGACGACCACGTACCGGGAAACGTATACCGAGTCGCCCCTACTAGATGTACCGACGACCTAGTAATGGTCGCAGGTAGTCGCTGCATGCAAGCGGCTCAGGACCGGTCAATGTGACATACTATGGAGGAGGACTATGTCCAGCAGTGAACGTGTCCCGGCTGATGATGTTGCGACGTAGGACCATTCTCATAGAGTCCGACTCGCACTTGTTCAGTTTTTGTTGTTATTGTGGTTGTCTTGTGGCGGTTTCCGCACTCCATATTTTGGTCATTGTGAGAGAATGGAAGTGGAGTCAGCTAATCTTCCTAGAAGAGCGTAAGGCGCTTAATGTCTCTGCACGCCTGCTGGCGTGATCCTGCTGCCAGTCGTGAGCACATGGGCGAGAGTTTCCTCGGCGGACGTGCACCCTCGACATAGAGCTAGTTAGTAGTTTTATAATGGTAACATTTACGGTGCAGGCCGCTGGGATCTCAAAGCGTGCTTATAACAAAGAAACAATACAGAACACTCGGTGCTCGCCCCCGAGCGCCCGCCCGCCCGTTAAGAGCTCTGCGCTGCCGGGCTCGGACCGCTACACAGTCTCCGTAATTGCCTCGAACATTGGACTGTTTTGGAATAATTGTTTCTGTCATTATTTTATTTGTTCCGACCCTAATTAAACTTACGAGTGCGAGGCGCAAGTTTTTGGATTCACTAAGATTTCTATTTTATTTTCCATGAATTACTTCTAACTTTTGCAGAGCTTCCCCGCCCGGATCCTAGTTCTAACTCAAAATGTTGTTGTGTTCAATAAGAGCTTTATTAGAGTAACGATTACACCCGCCACCGAGGCGTAATAGCTACGCTTGTACCAACAATCCCTAAGTCCGGGTTTGATTCCCAGTGGGTGTGCCTATCGCTACTCTGCTTGGTTGTTTTTATGGCATTTCTTATATCTGCCTGGCTAGCTACCATTTTACAACAGTCTGCCGCCAAACAGCTGTGTCAATAGCACTGTTGTTTTACGGAAAGAAAGGTAGCACAGCCAGCGCCTCATTAGCTTGAGGCCTTGTTGCGTACGCGCACCATCCAACGGCCATATCGTCACTTGCCATCAGATGACAAGACGGCCAAGTGCAAGCACACTTAAAAAAAGTTTAATTAAGTAGTCGCCACTCGAGAACTCTCACGCTCCATCGGTTAACCGTTCTTCGAGCGATGTGGCCTGCCCGTTGCCAATTCACCTCAGCATGCATCAGCCAGGCCGGTGACATTAGTTCATCTACGAATTTTCTCATTCCGGTTTTTATCACGTAAAAGAATTCCGAGCATAGATCATTCCGAAGTTCGCTGAGTGACTTTCAGCGTGTTTATTCGGCCAACAATAAAGGACCACGTTACGGTTCCATATCTCATCGTCTACTACCTAGTATGTACTAAATTAACGGTAGATAATAGAAAAGGCTAACTGGGTAAATAACTAACTACTGCTTAAAAATTCACTAAGTGGTTTGACTCTATGTCGTAGAATATTGAATGTTCGAGCAGAATGGTTGCAGGATTCTTATACATTGCAAGGATTAAGCGATTGCATTCATTTGCGATGTTTCGAGTCATTCGAAAACCACGTTGATTTGACTGCGCTGGCGTCGCCTCTATGTACAGATATATAGTCAGACACGATCCGGCTACAAGCCGAGACCCGCGGAGCAAAGGAATAATCCCCTGGTAGAGGATTAAGTATCAAATTCATTTCTTATAAAGTGGGATTACAAGGAATCGTGACTCGCTATCTTTTGGACGAGGCAGCTGTATTGTGGACGTTCCCTATTGACGTACTTACGGGGCTTTGAGAAATATTTGTGGTTCTGATTGCCTCTACGACGGCACGGCGACGACACCGCTCGCTCCGGTAGCTCTGACCGAGTTTAGTAAACGACTAAATCTCTTATTTCGATTGTAATATGTTATTCAGCAAGGAGTTATCGAAAAATCATTTCTGTATTCCTGAAGGTGAGGGAATGCTACTTTGGTGCCGCCGTAGCAGCACATCACGAGTATGAAACCCCATGAAGTGTATACGGTGTACACGTAGATCACGTTCTGAATGTGTGCGATTGCTTGCTCTGTTCTCGCTGTGCACCGGCCGCTCGATGATGACGCCGCACTGAATAGGGTCCCATCTAAGCTTCAAATAGTACTCGTTTATTGTTGGGTGCCTTGTGCGCAAACTAAAAGAGCCGCAGCGGCACAGCTAGCATAAGGAGCTGTCCGGCGCGGCGGCGGGGAGTACAACGGTGGCTGCTTGTCTTGTAACCATTCATCACTGTTTCTCCCAGAGTTTGACGTCAACGTTCATCGCTTCTCTTCTTTGACTTTTGTGTCTCATCGAATGTGTATAACTTTTGTTGCTAGACTGCTTGCGTAACGCGTTCACATCGTGTATCGACGTCTCAGTAACCGCTCTCCTTAATTCCAGCGGTTTCGGCCTTAATTGCTGATTTTCTAATTAATCTCTCGAGAGTTTGATTAATAGGCCACCGATGAGGCCCCCCTCCGTCTCGTTCGAGAGGGGAGACGATGATTTAGTGATTCCGGTGAAAGGCCTCCATTTTCCTTTCAGTTTAGGTTTTCACTCGCTAATTAATAAGTAGAGTGTCAAGTTTTACGAGTTTAAGACGTCGCTTGTTTCGTCGCTGTCGACAGGTACGCGTGTCGCAACGATGAGCCCCGCCGGCGGGGTCGCGCCTCGACACATCTCCTTCGACGCATGCACGCACGCAGGGACACGACCACATCGCGCTCTCTTACTTACAGTGTACAGGATAAATGATCGCAAAAACACGTAGTGATAGACCGGCACGAACGCAATCGTCGCCACATGCGAGTGCGGAGTGAGTGAGTGAGTGTTCAGTGCAACATCACGAGTGATCTCTAAATGGCGCTGGCGACGCCCCGGTGAGTCTTGCAGTCGGGGCGCGCGGAAGCTGCGTGTGTCGGTGGGGGCGGCGGGGGCGGGCACGTGGCCGGGCCGTGCCCCGCGTCCGCCGCCCGCGCCTCTGTGGGAGCCGTTCCTGACGCGCGGCCTGTGCGCTGGGTGCGGGGGCGACTGGCAGTACCGGGGCGCGCTGCGCGTGGACCTGCGCAGCGACGAGTACGCAGGGTACCGCTACCTGCACACTCGCCCCGGACGTCGACGCCGCGCACGCTCCTGCGAGGACGCACGCTTCCTCCACCTCAACTTCGTGCTGCTGGCGGAGGTGGTGCACTTCGAGCAGGTGAGGGAGGCAATCACGCGTGACCTCACGTCCTACTACATACTGCTCTAGTATGAATGGAGCGGAGACAACAATACCACTGAAGAAGGACGAGGCTACTGAACTTTTATTACTTTGAACGAACGGCCATATCTCTCGACTGCCATATTTTACACATAATCTGTCCGGACCCCGATAGATTTTACATTTGAAAAACGTCTGCCTGCTGCCTCCACAATCTCCTTACCGATAAAACATAAAAGCCTTTTTTATCTCGTATTCGTTTTGATATATTCCTGTCGTCCGAGCAGCGAGCGTCGATCGGTGACCCCGGCCCCGGTCCCGGCCCGATATCGTGGGACACGTAGTGAACAGTTTACAAGTTTTGCAGTTCGCTCTAATATGAACTTAATCTTCGTCTTGCTTTGGTAGATCCTATCAACATACGAGCCACCCTCGGGAGCGAGTGGGACAGAGAACCCTCGGTCGGTCAGCAGGCGGCGCGCCGTGGCACTGTGGGTACGGGCGCCTGCGAGAGGACCTTAACCAAATTAATTGAAAGTCTTGTGTGACACGCGAGCTATCTGCCGCCCGCCGCTGCGTCGTGACGCCACCCCATGAATATTAATGCACGCTCTAATACACTGGCTCGTGATAAATGTGTCGGGGAAATGTGCATTTTCATGTTGGAAAAAAGAATAAATTATATCTCTGTGTAATTTTATCCGCCACTGACTACTGAGCAATTACGTCGAGTGCTGCCCCCGGGTCCGGGTGGCCACTTCGCTTTGTATGTCATTTCTGTGTCATGAATCTTACTGGGCGGAATGTGTCTAATGTTTGCTTTAATCTCGGCTGGAAATTATTAAAATTTGCAATAATCAGATGAGACTTTATACTCGTAGCGGAGATGTTGGCTTAGTTATCGGATCCCCGCAGAGACGGCGGCGGCGCGGACAGACGCAGCTCGGGCGGGCAGTGCGCGACTAATTGCGGGCTGTGTCTGCGTCGCCGGCCGCAGACTCTAACTGCATTACAGGCGTACGGCGCACGGCGAGCTGTATGCGCCCAGGGATTCCACTGAACGTCTTGATTATACGCCTCGGGTGAAACTTCATTACCGCATTAATTTACAAACCAATTTACGAGCTCCGGCGAAATTTCAATCATTTCACTCAAAATTGTTTAGGTAATTTTACAGTATAATGAAGATGATGAAAAGCACCGCATCTGGCCAGGTCAAGACTGCGCCGGACAGACTGGCACACCGGAGGACGCAAAATTGTATAGGGGGAACACGCACGGAGCACTCATTTTCAACGATGATAATTATGATAGGCACCACACCTGGCCAGGTCAATAATGTTCCAGTCCAACCGGCACACCAGAGGACGTAAAATTGTATAGGAGAGAGAGACACGCACAGAGCACTCATTTTCAACGATGATAATGATGATAGGCACCACACCTGGCTAGGTCAATAATGTTCCAGTCCAACCGGCACACCAGAGGACGTAAAATTGTATAGGAGAGAGAGACACGCACGGAGCACTCATTTTAGCCATTTGATATTACGTTACGAGTAATTCGTGATTGCAAATTAAATTCCGTTCTGGTAGTGTTGTGCATTCGATGCACGTTGCTGCGGGCGCAGGATAGATGCGAGCTGCACGCTGCACTGCCACTGCGGGACGTGTCATCGCTGCACCGCACCGCACTGCCAACCCGACGACGTGATAACACGTAGACAAAGACAGTTTGCACTCACTATCACAACATATTGTAGTTATAAACACTTCACTCTTATGTTCCACTGAAGTAACTGGGTACTACACTTCCGTTAGTTGTACACAAGGTACACACAACAAACGTATACCAAACGTCCGACACTCTGCCGTCAACATGCAGCGCACTCCAGTGTCACTTTTTTGTGTATTTTGATTAACTTCACTCAATAATAGACGAAGCGAAATTCGTATATTTTTACATATCCGTCGGTCCATCTAGTAGGGCGACTGGCCGGTACACGTTTCGACACTCGATAACTTTTACTCCCCATCTTCGAGCGATGTGTCCTGCCCATTTCCATTTCGGCTCACTGACTCGTCGAGCTATTTCGGTGACGTTAGTTAGTCTACGGATTTACTAATTCCAGGCTTTATCACATAAAGACTTCCAAATATAGTTCCATTGCTCGCTTAGTTACTTTGATTCTGTTTAATTCGGCCGACAGTAAAGGACCACGTTTCGGTTCCGTATGTCACTCAACACTAGTGACAACATGTACTGATTAAATACTTTTAGACGTATTTAGACGCGGAGGTATTTTGGACGAGAAAACCCCTTAGCATATACCGACGCACCCCTAAAAAGAACTTGGCGTGAAGTAATTCATGGCAGCGCAACTTTGCGTCGGTCGCAAACCACGGTTTTTCCGTGTATCATGATGATATTCTTAATAAATAATTATATCACTTTTTATTTAGAATTTACGATATATATATCGTATATTAAGGAGTAAAGGTTCTCGAGTGGCGACCACGTACCGGGAAACGTCTACCAGGCCGTCCCCCTACTAGATGGACCGACGACCTGGTTAGAGACGCTGGATGCAGGTGGCTCGGGACCGGTCGATGTGGCGTGCCATGAGGGAGGCCTGTGTCCAGCAGTGGACGTTTCCCGACTGATGATGATGATGATATCGTATATAATAACTTCATTTGACTGAACACTAATAATAATTTAAAGCTAGCGCCAGTTGATTATGCAATTTTAAGTATTTTTATTCAATTAACTTTGATTCTATGAAAAAAACATTTCCTGTAATTCGACTTGATCTCGTTCATATATTTTGTATGGGACATAAAATGCTACGCGCCACTACTTCGTAGCACTTGTAGACGCTCTACGCCACATCGCGATTTTGCGTACCTATAATGAAGCATACCTATGATATGTATATCGTAACGCCCGAACGATCATTTTCTATCAAGAGTGCATTATATACTCGTATGATTCGAACTCTACAAATTGATATTTCGAGAACAAGTTACTAAAACTAAAAAGTCTAAAAAATTACAAGGTGCTACAGACGGGGACAAACAATAGTTTGTTACCTAGTGGTACGGAAAGACACATTTTCATTTCATTTATTTTCTCATTATTTTATTCAGTTGGATTTTTTTTAAATTTTCATTGTATTCTTATCATTTTTAAAATCCCTATGCTCGAATACGTGAAATACAAATTGTTGTTTAAGGAGCTCCCTCCATTGTTGAAATAATTAGAAGATTAATGTAATCTAGAATGCAATTTGAAATTATTATAATCGCCGGTGGAATGAAGTCGTATTCGCTCGAGCACTCGCTCGCCCGCCCGCTCGCTCGCAAGTCTATTCGAGCGAGCGGGCGACTCAGGTCGTTATCGCAGGTGCCCGGGCCGGGAGTATCCAGTTAAATCCGGTTACAACCCGGTTACCAGCCCGGGGATTACCCGCTTGATCCGGTTCTGCAGTCGTTTGCGACTTGATTTATTCACTTCTGGGGATTCTAGGCAGTTTTTTTTTTCGGAATGGAGGTTTAGGAATGTTTTGATATTGTGGGATTTTTTGCTTGATTTATGGTCGTGTTTGATTAAGTGCTCGGCTTAGGTCTGTCGCTCCGGTTCAGGATTCTACCCCTGCGACGTTTTTAACGTTAACAAATGCAAGAATCCCTTTCTTGCGTTTGCCTATCTGTTTCTGGTGATCTCCGTCGGGACGCGTATTTAGTTCAAATATAAAATGTGTGCGCCGCCCGACTTTGATATCGTAGTCACTTACATTTAAACCGAGGATTTAACAACTTAATTAAAATCTTGTTAAAAGTCCAACAGCGAGCATTTAAATTCAAAGCAGCAGTAAAACTGTTTCCCAAATGACAAATGTGATAATATCATTCGTAAATTAAGCTAATTCGCGGACAAAAACGCCGGCCATGTTGTCCGGCGTCGCGGGCGGCGGCGGGCGCGTCCCTGCCCGGTGTAATCCAGCACGTTGCGACGCCGGTCACGCCGCGACCCTCTTCAAAACGTTTGACTAATTCTGCCTGTTAATTCTCAACTCTTTAACGTGTTCAACGTCTATCATTTAGGACCATTTGGGTCGTGTTTTGCGGCGAATTTACATAATTTCGTGTGGACGCTTCGCAGTACATCCCGCGCGAGCTCGGCGAGGGATGAATACATTGGATACAATAAGACACGGCCGGTGACGTCATAATCAAACGAGCAGTGTAACCGTGCCTTGGCTGACTTTAATTCAAGCTTTGAACGAGACGTATCTGGCTAACATAAGCGATCCTTCTTCCTTGAATTATAATATTAAGATACTAAAAACTTAGTCGCGATAACTTTGTGTGTAATCCTCGAGTGCCGAGTTATATTAAAACTTTGCCATTCTGTGTTCGTAACAAAAACAAAAGATCGTTCGCTGTACGTGTAGCCGGGTGTGCGTTAAATCTGAGCAAACAGTCGCGAGCTGGGAGGGCGTGTCGAGCGGCGCGGCGAGCGGCGCGGCGGACAAGGACACGTGCAGCTCACCAAGTGAGTGCGTCCGACCTGTGCTTGAAAAGTTTGACCCCTGAGACACAGTATGAAGTGTGCAATGGCGCGATGCGAGTGTCCACGCTGACGACGCGCCGGCACACCTGAGCCTCCTACATCCCCCTCTTCCCCCACCCGGCCCAGCCCCCACCCCCACCCCCTGCAGGTTAGATGAGGGGAGGCGACGATGCTCCGTGCCCGCTGGATTAATTACTTTATTACGATTGTTCTTCCAATTACATATTCCTAATCCGAATGTATAATGTTCGTAAGAAACACATGGACCAAGTCTCTTGATTAATTCACGTTCATTAGTTAATACACTGAGTTATTTATTCTACTGTACACCGAAGTTTTACAATGCGAGCACGCGCTGATTTTATTTGTATAGAAAATATAGTCATTACGACATACATTTATGCAAAGCAAATAAATAAACTTGATCTTCATAATCATAACACATAAGATGAGCAAACCCTGAGCGGGAGTGAATTAGTTCATCATCATCAGCCGGGAAACGGCTACTGCTGCACGCCACATCGACCGATCTAGTAGATGGACGACCCGGTACACTTAAATCTTCCCCGGTACGTCGTCGCCACTCGAGAACTTTTACACCCCATAGGTTGTACGTTCATTCCGTTTTTCATTCATTCATTTGGTGCCGAATTTATCTAGATTTTGTTAAAAAAACATACGTTGATTCGCTCGATATTTTTTTGTCGCAGGCAGGACAGTGAAGTGTATATAAAGCAAAGCGGGCACCCAGTCAAGTCAGGTGTGTCCGGCGAGTAATAAATCTCAGTAAAAGAGCATCTTGGACAGGGAAGATGAATCGGCCGCCAGTACGTACACTAATAATAATGAAGTATTGCTGCCTATATTAAGTAAGCGGGACCTTTGTGAACAGCCGCGCCTGGATGCTCGCAGGTGTCGAGCTTTGTCCTTCTAAACAGAACGACATAGAAGATAAAGCAGAGTGATAGGTGAAACACCATGTGGCGATCGGTTCTTAAATTGCGAAAGTCACCCTCACAATTCATCACCATGTGGCGATCGGTTCTTAAATTGCGAAAGTCACCCTCACAATTCATCCATAATTTGGCTTTACCCCAGCATCATGTTACCTCAAAATGTCACAACACAAAACAGTTGTTTATTACAATGTTGTTCCGAGATGAAAGGTAGCTAGCTGAGCCGGCCTCTACTTCGCTCGAGGCTTCTGGATCCAAAGGTGAGATGGAGGCCAAGTTCAAACCCATCATACATAAAAAAACATGTGCTATGCTAATGGACTAAAGTTGCAACAAGTCTGCTGGAAACGTTCGTGTCGTCGGGAAGTAATTAGTAATTAACGCGTACTTTTGGTTGACCTGGATCGCGCGCCATGCGCTAACGTGCCCGCCTCGGTGCGGTGTCGAGCTCCCCCTGCCCCGCGTGTCCCGGCTGCTAGACACACAATAACCCACTTGACACGATGCTCGATACCTTGGTTTTACTAATTGGCTGGAACGGGTGCTGCACTTTCCTCGTTAAGACCAAAACTAGAAGTCGAAGCTAGAGTTTATAGTGTGGAATAGTTGTAATAATTTAATTTGGTCTGTTGCAAGAAAGTCCTGTGAGACAATACTCATATGTACCGAGCCGTCAACCTGATAGATGGACCGATAACTTAGCAAAGTTCGCGGGTCGGTCTGGAGCAGTGATTGTGGGATACCGCGGGGGAGGACTACGAGTATGATTAGCAGTGGACGTTTACCGGACGATGATGAGTTAACGAAAACTCTCACTTTCTATGCGTGATATTCGCGGTTGTCAACATGGAAGGACTCCGTTTGGATACAATCGTAAAATGTAGTAAACAGTCTCAAAAAGTCGTCGATTTACGCGCGCATGTGTGTATGTGTATGTCTTTGAATATGCGTAAAAAATTTTTTTAAAATACTTTTTATCAATTAATAGTTTTAGCATCAATGTAATTAATCATTTGATATATTTTTTGTATGAAATATCAATTGAAATTCTAATGAATTGTAAACGAGTATAAGAACGTTGACCGTTATCCTAGGATTTCCAGCTCACCATCATGCAGCGCACAATGCATCTTATGTCGCTGACTAGAAGTTGTCGAGGTCTCGAGGTAGCGCTAGTAGGACCAGTGCGTCTACCATGAGTTTACGCTGGCGGTAGCGTATATCGAAGACTATCGGAAATGGTGCTCAGTCGAGATGCGGGTGACAAGGACAGAGCGATAGTTAAGAGAGTATGCTGGTGTCAAAGCGCCCACACAAACGTAGTCCAGTCATATTTTGAGTATTAAGCTATGAAAATTTATGGAATTTTCAAGACACAATCTAGAAACAAATATCTGTGTCGGTGGTGAGTCAGATTTTCGTTTAAATATATACTTCCAGAGTTACAGGGCGTCAAAGAATTGTATTTTACGGTAGTAAAAAGCCCCAACTTTGAACCTGATTTACAAGAGTATGAATCAATTTAGAACAATTTGGAAAAACCACCGACATCTGAAATTTCATTAGTATACTGTATTAAAAAAATGGTTACATAATATACTGTATCCTTCAAATGATCCCTGCCTGGACTACGAAACATCCAAATAACGGGTGGATAACTTCGCGTAGTGTATGCTGTCTCACCGTACGCGCTCGGGTAGGATAGGGCTCGGATAGGGACAGCTAGAAAAAAATGCAACCTTGAACGCGGCCACGTGGTCTAACCAACAAAGCCTCTTAACGATAAACGTTATCGCCTGCGTAAACTCATGGTAGATGCACGGATATCACCAAGTGATGGGTAATATAAGAAATATATTTCATGTGTTGTGAGGCTGTATATTTGCACGACATATCGACTACGCTTGAAGCAACTCCGAACATAAATCGCGAGTACCGGGGAACTGCGTCAAGTTATGTCGGAAGGCGATCTCAAGTTGTAAGCCCGCAGTATCACTGAGTCCACCTGCTTGTTTGTAAGGGCATCCCTCCCCCGGGGCCCTCCTCAGTCCACAATCCGTGAAGGTGTTGTTTGCCCCGAGCATTCATTAGCTCACGTCAATCATAGCGCGGTTTGTTTAGCTCGGCTCGTAATGAACGGGCCTAATGGCTAGGTCAATGGTATTCATATTATACTAGAAGCTCTAGCGATACGACTACGTCGACGGCGGCGCCTGCAGGACTACACGGCACACGTGTAACCCTCGCCTACACACGGTTACCGACTATACTTAAACTTCACATACGAATAACATTTTGTTTGAGCCGTCACTAAATTCGACTACGCATCACGCTGAGATTATATGGTAGGAGTTAGTAGCTGTTACAGTTAGAAATTTTCCATGTTTCATGAAATTTTAAGGGCAAAGACCATATTTTTTTCGCATCTATTTGTCTTTAAATACAGTGCCCAATTCAAATTACTTTCATTTTTTAAATGTTAACTTAGAAGACATATATTATAGTACATTTGTTGTTAATACTTGAATCACAAAAAAAAACATAAGTATGTAATTACACAAATCGATGAGAGAAATTCATTTTTAATCCTTTTCGTAGTACTTATTATGTCCATCTTTACTTCGAAATATCTGGGAGACGTGCCGCTTTAGATCACTATGCTTCATTACATTTTTAGGGTTCCGTAGTCAAACGAGGAAACCTTATAGTTTCGCTCTGTCCGTCCGCGGCGTAGCTCAGAGACTCTTACTATTAGAAAGCTGTAATTTGTTGTACGGGTGTATTAATCACGCCGACAAAGCGGTAGAATAAAATTTAGAAAAATATCCTCCTTCATCCTTCATTTGTATCCTACTGCCTATCGTTTACAGGTTAATTGTGGCTAACATTTTCTCTCTTTGTAAACTATACGTTAGCATTCACACACATCACAAATCGTAGAGCACACGTCACGTGGCCGTGTCACAAAACCTCGTACATATGACAATGTGTTTGTCTTTTAACGGGCTTAATTAAAAAGTTACAGACGAAATTTGTCAGTGACCCCGCGAGGGGGAGGGGGCTGCAGAGCGAGTGTGTCCCCCCCCCCCCTCTCCCCGCGATCCTCAACTAACTACCGATCCTCTTATATTGTTACTTTTCTCTCTACAAAAGTCCACTCGTGTATTTTATGTAAAGAATTGATTTCTTTGCCTTCAATGGGTTCTCGGAGAAATACGCATTACACAGCGATACAAAGGGCTGAAGGAGGGTGCGTATACATGTGAGCAGGAGGGGGGGAGCACCAATAAAGCGTTAATATAATGAAGGTTATGTGTGTAGGGCTGTGTGTGTGCGGGTCCCGGCCAGGGTCCCGCGGCCCGCTCGTCTCGATAGCGCCGCCGCCGCAACGCTACAACCAACACATTCCGTTCAACTCAACGATCTAAACATCTATGATGCGTTCTCCGTTCATAACAAGTAACACGACGCTTGCGGTGGCTTCACAGAAACTGCACGACATTGGTCATTGCTTACTCGCGAATTATGTCAGAGGCTCCCAAACGTTTGTACGTCGTAGCGCTCTTATGTATCATTGAGCTAAAGCTGAGACTTATCTGATATATTGCTCATTGAGTACGGCCCACGAGCCGTCCTGGTCGACAATAGTGCAGGTGATCCCGAGTTTGAGTATTTTCAAAGCATACCGCATCTCTTAGACCACAACGAAAACTTATTTGTTACTGTAATTTCGTAAACAAGTACTTTATGCTATGCTAACACCCGCCACAAGTAGGCAACTATTACGGCAAGCGTTACTCAGCGGTGTGAAGTTTAGAATGACCGTCTCACGAAGAACCACATTGTTTGAGTTGAACAATAAACTGAATCAGATGTTCAAGAAAGAGTCAGCATAACAAAGCAGGGATTTAATATTAATGGTTTATAGATATTAGGAAGAAGGATATCATATAGAGACAGAGATGGACAGTTGAAATAAATGTGAGCCTTTATGAATGACACAACCGCAGCCTACAAACAACACACTTGTAAACATGCCCTTTCTTATAAAGGGCCTAATAATCAATATTAATAAATGTCTTTGTTTATAAAATGATGTGTGAGGTAAGCACCGGTGCACAGCTGTAATCAGTGCTAGAGTCGTCACAGAAACTGATAAGATATTAATTCTAATCAAAATAAAATAATTAGCCTTTTGTCACCTTTTCCTTTATAACGATACATTTTCTTACCAAAACGATGTATTTTATATACCCAATCCAGTAGTGCTGAATCAAAGCGACAGCTATTCTTATTGCGTGAAATTGGCGTAAAACTTACAATATCTGTTTCTTGCCTAACAGTAAAGTCACTGCTATTTATTACTGTCCCTAAATTTATGAAAGCTGTGACCGATATCAAACAGCAACGTTTCCCGGCGTTCTCTAATGTATGTACAGAGATCAGTCCGGAATGTGCTTTGTGACGCTTGACTTCGGGATTTGTTGCGACCCTCACTCCTCCCCTCCGGGAACTTTCAGGGAATCCTACAATTCCATCCCAAGTTGTAATATTAATTAATTCAAGAACTCTCTTTTACTTTTAAATTTATTCCAATAATTGAAGAGGAAGCCAACGATTTAACATTTCATTCACTGGATAACTAAACTTAAAACGAAGTTTAGTTTAGACGGAACAGACAAATATATGTTTTGGGAGGATAGTAATTGCGTTGTGATGCGGACCAGTTGTCTGAGATGTATCGATGTCTTCAGAAACTACCCTTCGGAGTATAATATACAAAACGCAAAATTCACAACAAATCATAAGGACCACCTGTCCTCATCTTGGACTGCGTCACTGTCTCTCGTCAGACAATCTGTTGTTATTTGCTCTCGTCATTCTTCATCTTTCCAAAAATGGACAGAACTCATAAACGTAGCGAGCTTATTGGGGCCACTTTGTCTCGCCAGACAGGATAAGTACTTTGATACGTTTTATATTACGAATTATATCAAAATACAGACGAGACGGTTTTATTGTTGAAAACAGCACATTGTTCACGAATTGTATGTAGAGACCTCGAAGCGGGATCTCGGCGCTGCTGGCGCTGCCGCCGCCGCGGAATGGCGGCATTAGTTACGCGATCTCCGAGTAGAACAAATTGAACCACTTATGTCGACCAAACAAAACTAGCGACCGCCATTTCGGAGGTAAACTACCTACTTGGATTGTACTTGTATTTTATTGCTGAACTACCCGTATAGAATTTTGGTCGTGTGCCATACCTACCGTACTTTTCCATTGATACAATATCGAGAATACTTTTATGTTATTAATTAAATCTTGTACCACATCAACTGACTCCTTCGGTCTGTCGTACTGCTCAGTGTCGAAATAGGATTCCCTATTTCCCAACTAGCCACCAGTGGCCAAAAAAATTCGAAACCAATCACATGATACACTCGTGGCTAGTTATTAAACTGGAAGCTTGACGCCGCGTGTGTGTGTATGTGATGCAAACTATTCGGACACTGCTTTCTTCGCTCCGAATATCTGTGCTGTATCGAAGGAAATTATGTCTTGTCGAATGCGTTTCTGATTGAAGCAATATTCTGTTGGGTGGGAAGCGTGCTTTCCCAAAAGCTTCAAATCAAGCTACTGAGTTGCTAGCCTTGTTACCTTTCATACCGGAACACAACAGTACTATTAATACTGTTGTTTAGCGGCAGACTTAGACAACATCCATGCGTGTAGCCACTGAGTGTACAGTTGACGTGGCATCGTCAACGTTGAGTGTGAGAGTCGTGTTGGATAGGGTGGTGTTATGGGCCCACTACTATAAATTTTTAACAGGCGTGCTCTTGTTTCAGGATCTTCAGTCAGAGATAGAGACTCACCGCGATGTGTACGCGTCGCTCACGGGCACGGGCCGGCGGCTGCTGGGCTCGCTGTCGTCGCAGGAGGACGCCGTCATGCTGCAGCGGCGGCTCGACGAGATGAACCAGCGCTGGCATCATCTCAAGGCCAAGAGCATGGCCATCAGGTCAGTTCAGACAACTCCTACATTACACCCGCATTCTCGCTTACATTAATGATGTTCTATAAGGACAAACTAATGCCCGCTACAATCGAAACTCTCTTTCTTCTCACTAACATCTTCACCGATTTTTTCACGCACTTACAGAATATGAAAACCCGCAGATTTAAAGGGATTTTGTGCTTACAGCATAGCACTGATAAACTGTGTTTTTCCTTTTTCAAATTATGCGTATGTACATACGTCAGGTAGTATCCACCTGTTCAAATATTGATTGCCTTTTATAAAAAAAATTACACATAATTACATTTACAACTGTGTTCCCTGCACTAAACACTAGTCGCCGTAAGTGTATCGTGTTAGAGTCACAGATCAAATCACACAATTTCCTTTCTAAGCTTGCGGTAAGCGTCGTCACAGACCTACCGATTCTGTGCTGATCTACCTAGATCAGACTAAATGTACCGATCGTCACACACCTACCGACCTGCACCGAAAAGAACGCCCGGTTGTCATGCAAAAAAGATTCCGGGCCGTTCTAGATAGATCCCAACAGAACATACAGGTATCTGGCGGGGCTTGGACCACAACTACTCATGTGCTACTTGCTCAGGGCCTCTTTATTACCGGGAACTTTTACATTCTCTTAAATGCAAAGAATTTTCTTGTCCTACAGTTGACCAGCGCCTCCTTGTATTTGATCCCTTTCATCGCCTTTACGTGGTGTATGACCTCGTTTCCATGTCATACCGGGAAGACGATGTGACGGGAGGAACGAGAACCGGGAACAAAACAAACGTTATGGATACATAGCTATCAAATTATTGTTGTCGCACACGCGACATACGAGTGAGAGTACCACAATGTAAGTCGCGTCGTATCGCATCGACGAAGCCTGTACAAGTATGTTATTAAAACGCGGCGTATGCGGTCCGCGTCGCGAATTTGCGATCCGTCAAAGGACCACAATATTCCGCCGCTGGAAATTACAAAGTTTCAACTGGGAACGAGGCAAAGTGCATGATTAAAAATATTTTACTGAGCGGTGGTTCACGTCAAAGCGTTCTTCAGTGCACTTGTCTTCGCGGTTGTTGTTTTTAAGCTCGAAAGGTTTAACGGTCTCATCGCTTCCCATTTTAGCGTAATTTTTTAAACCTTAATTGTAAAACAGCGTTCACCACACACGGGACTTGAAAAAATGACGGTATTTACTGGGAGGAGAACGAGAGGGAGACCATTAGCTGTTATTTATAGCGGGTAACAACACAGCACCTCGCGTCGAGACCAATAAATACCCGGGAAAATAGCGAAAAAATGTATCGATCCTGGTGTCTTGTTGAGAGCTGTGTCTGCACTAGCGCACTCGGCCGCGCGTGCTGCTGTCCCCTCCCCGGCCCCGGCCCTGGCCTCGCCGCGGCCGACGCTCTCGTCGAGGGCCGACACCTCACCCTCCGGCTGTCAATTATAAGGACGTTAGATGTAATTCACTTTGAAATCTTAGAGGCGTTGAATTTCCATTAGAGAATAAATTTTCACTCGAAACTCAAAACGGTTAATTTTAAGCGGTTCAGCAATTGTAATTATTTCCAGAACTTGCGTTTCCATGGGCCTTTCACCAGTTTCTACTTGAAGTGTATATTTTGAAGGATCGTAGCGCGATAACCCACGGGCCGGGAACTGTAGCGTCCTCAGCTCCTACTCTGCATAACTCCATTGAACATAATGAATTACGCGGTACAATTACACGTGAGCTAGACAGGCATACATTGGCGGCGATGACATGTCCTGTCATGTGACACGTCAATGAAGCCGGGCGTGATCGTAATTAGTTAAGTTATCGTGGCGAGCGTTGCGCTGTGCTCACGTTCATACACGACACACACTCGTGCAAATAAACCTGTGTCTCTGTGAGCTGCACGCCTCGCGAGTCCGTCTTTGCTAATTCTCACCGTGTACCTTCAAACAAATGTTGTTGTTGTTTTTCTTCATTATTTTTCAGCGACCCTTTAAAGTTTATAAGGGTAACACAAAAGATTAACGTTTTTAGTGCCCGCATCTCCGCCATTTTGAAAAGTTTCGAAAAGCTGAGTCGACAAAAGTTCCTTATAATTATGTAACCTGCTCAAACACGAGAATCGATTGAGTAAGTCATAGTATTTATTGCGGTTCACATGCAATGCGACCCGTAGAGGAGAACCGCCTTCCACCGGACATACTCGTACGTATTACGGGCATACGAAAGCATTTCAGCCCAAGCTGTAACGGAGACGGTTCCTGCCCGCTAGGTCAAATATAGGAATATGTTACATCGAGGGATAATTTGAATACCAGCTTGCTTCTAGAATTTTCAAGTTTGCACTTGAAGCATTAATAATATAAATAGTACTAGCGGCCCCGGATTCGTACGGGTGGACATTTATTTTGGCATAAACGTACAGTAAATGTAATCTTTCTAGATCATTACAGAAATTTTATGAACTTTCCAGAAGGTCTCATGTGAACTTCTTCACTCATGTTAAGTTCACTTGAGTTAGACAAGGACAGATATATTTATTTTTTTCACATTTTTGCCACTCACAACCACCCACTTCCACCCATCGTAACCAAACTCCCTTATTTTCAGCAGGAGAACAAGGGGTATTCTCTTCCCCAACGGGAAGTTGATCGGAGTTGGTGGTGATAGAGAAAACCCTGTCTTTTTTTATTATTATTTTATTTATTGGATCAGCTAACAATTACAACACTTTAATATTATATTTACAAGTTACATTATTCTAATTCTAGTGCGTAACCTATTACAAGCTGATACTGCATGCACCAAAAAAATTATATAATAAAATTGAAGAGATTAGATAATAATATATAAATATATGTCAATGTAGCTAACTAACTTAACTAACTAACCTAACTTAATCTAACTTAAAGGGAGACTTAAATATACCAAATTACATTATTATATTATTTGATTTTTTTATTCGATTCGAATCTCCCTCCCTTATGTTACCTCCCTTTTTTGTGTTTTACGGAACTTTGGAAGGGAGTCGAAGAAAATATCAGTGGTGCCACTGTTTTGGTTTACCAACCCACAAACCCGCGAGACTGTGGAGCTACGCCCCAAAACTGTCCTCCTGAAAGGCGGAGCCAGTGGCAATATCTGGGATACCTGGCAGGGGCGCAAAATGTGAACCTCGACAATAATTGTGGGCAATCGGTTATGCCTCTTATGATTTTATATGCGAAAGTTAGATCGAGCAAGTCTCTACGCTCCTCCAGAGTCATCATTTTAAACCAATGCAATCTGTCCAATGCGTCTTAACGTACTAACATTCGCTTTATATATATAAAGTGTATGTGGATGCGAGGCATTCTTACACATGATAAAACACAGAAAACCCCTAATGATTGGCATTACAACTTATTATTACTTGACTCGGAACGTTTGTAAGCGTATCATGACGTGATTAAATAGTTAAATGGTTCTTTTTTTAACGGTTTAATATGTGATGTCGAATAGGATAGCCATCTGACAGTGGAGAAGAGATGGAAATGAGAGTGGTGAGTGAATATGTCGTGAGGTTGCTGGTGTCGCGTTCAGGAGTCGGTAACAACTGGAGTGACGTCACACGGTGAGCGTCTCATGATTGATGTGGATCCACAAATTAACACCCTCGCTGTACTGACTGCCCCGCCTGCCATTTGTATACCAGTACTGATGAAAGTCGATTCATCACTCAGTGAAAAATTGCTCTATTTTTGTTCAATTAAAAATTCAAATTGCTCAATCTGCACAGTGGCGCCATTGACAGGTTAATAAATATCCGCCAAAAATTTAATTTTCGCCATGACGTCATCCTTAATGTTGGCCGTCCGTCGGTGTGCAGGGCCGTGCCGCCAGCGGAGCGCCCAACCTGCATCACGAGCCACGAGCACTCGCCTCCACCGCTCCTCCTGTGCACGCAGACACTATCCCATCCAGCAAATTGTAATCTATGTGCCAGAGCATTAAGAGGCTTTGTTGGTTAGACCACGTGACCGCGTTCATGGTTGCATTGTTTTGTAGCTGTCCCTATCCGAGCCCTATCCTACCCGAGCGCGTACGGTGAGACAGCATACACTACGCGATGTTATCCACCCGTTATTTGGATGTTTCGTAGTCCAGGTATCATTTGAAGGATACAGTATATTATGTAACCATTTTTTAATACAGTATACTAATGAAATTTCAGATGTCGGTGGTTTTTCCAAATTGTTCTAAATTGATTCATACTCTTGTAAATCAGGGTCAAAGTTGGGGCTTTTTACTACCGTAAAATACAATTTTTTGACGCCCTTTAACTCTGGAAGTATATATTTAAACGAAAATCTGACTCACCACCGACACAGATATTTGTTTCTAAATGGTGTCTTGAAAATTTCATAGATTTTCATAGCTTAATACTCAAAATATGACTGGACTACGTTTATATGGGCGCTTTGACACCAGCATACCCTCTTAAGAACAACGTCGGATATATTCCGTTCGGGCGTAGAGTCCGCCGCGGTCGCGCTTCTACTGGCCCCAACGTAAAAGTGAATTAATCATTCCAACTTAACGATATGTCATAAATCTTTTTTCTATCGAGTTATTTGAATTTGCGCTTTGTTGTAACGGAGTAAGGTGTTTTCGGGGCTCGGCAATTTTATTTGCCAGTCATATGATTTTTTCGTTAAATTAACTCATCAATAAATTTTCCTGTAAGTTACGTGTTGTTTTTTGGTTTTTTAAATGCGGAAAGGTACGTGTTCGCTGCGAGTGTAGGGTGTCGATCCGTAGTTTGACGCAGGGTGCGGGTCGTCGGGCGTAGGGCGGGCATGCCAAGTATGCGTGTGCGGTCCTGCGGAGGCTGCACTTGCTTTGTGCCGCGACGGCGGGGGCGGGGGCGGCGGCGGGAGACGCACCGACTAGCCTCGAATTTGCCGCATTCCGAGCACCAGCTTTGTAACGGATGACGTCAGTGGTACGGCTCTCATGTTGCCGGCATGCCCGATCTATTTCAGCATGAGTGCCCGTGGACTGCACAAAGAGCAGCCTTGCACTAAAAATGGAAGCCAGGCTTTTGATGGGCAGTCGGCTCTACGCATACAAGTCGCAGGCAAGATTTTCGAATTCTACAGCCATTGGGTGGATTTGCTAGACGTCTATACTGAAATCGTTACTTCCTTGTACTCGGAATAACTTATTAAAACCTTTGTGCGGGTAGCTGAGGGCTACTTTGAGTAGTAGGTACGACCAGTAGTACTCATGGCAGAAGCGCTTGAATGCTCGGAAGTTGAGGCGCGTTGAGACGAGATCGCCGTAGTAGACCGGATGACCACCCGAATAGATACCGTCCAGCATGAACTCGCGTTGCTGACTCCACAAATTACATTCCCACAAGATAAGGTGCGCAGTTTGCGACTGCGCTGCGCTCTGCTTCTGTGCTTGTGATAAAGTCCGGAATGATGAAATTCATTGACAAACTAAAGTCAGTAAACTGTCGGCAATGAGCAGGCCATGTTGCTCGCAGAACGGACACGGTCGAGAGCCGCCGGGTGCAAGCCGCTCGCCGTTTCCCGGCTCATGGTGGTGATTTAAAAAAGCGCTCCTTCAATGACAGGAAACCACCGCGTGCAAACAATTAATGAAACAAGAAACAATAACAACAAATTAATAGAAAATATATCTAAGACAAGTGACTATTACAACCAAGTGGAGGCAATGGCAGAGCAGTGACTCACAATATATTTAATCAAAGCAGCTTTAAAAGCTGACATAGAAATAGACAGTATATCGGTATTTGTCGATTTATATAGTACACTGTGCTCTCGGCAAATTCTCGGAATAACACTATGATGTCCTATATTGGTTCGGTATCCTCTGACAGGAAAGGGATTGAAATTATCCACGAATATTTATCCAGAAGAGAAGATAAACAGTCGATAAGGGCGAGTGCGAGCGCAGTGTCAATGATAAAACGACACTAAAACAGACCGTAGGAAACCAAACCGGTGAAGATAAGTATAGTTCGTACGTTAAAGTGATTTTATAGGCCACTTTACAAGTGCTATCGAGTCTATAAAAGTTTAACAGTTGTGAGTTCGGGAGCGAGTGAGATGATATTCATCGGAGAACAGAGATGTGCGCACGCGCACCGCACGCCCAGCCAGGACACTTTACGACGTGACTATAAAAGCTGCATTGAAGATATCTTGAAAAAAGTCAGTCGGGGCTATTAACTGAGTTAGACAATGTGTTAAAACAGTTTATAAAATTCGTGTTTAGGATAAATCTTGTTGTGCATTCCTGTGCGAGTTTACGAGTGTGCGGTCGATAAACTCTTGTTATATTCCGTACTGGTGCAATTTTTACCGACCAAGTTATTAAAAATAGGGTGCTGGCGCGAATTTAGAGATATTTTAGTGAGGAGTATTTTAATAACAGAAATCAGTCAAAAGAGAGATTTAAATATAGCAATAGTTCATAGAGCGAGCATTGGGAAAATGTGCATAGAAAACTTTGCTGTCGAAATTCAATTTACTTAATTGTTACCTATAGTAATAAGAAACTGTATTGTCTCAACCGGTCTATCGCTAGGAATATTAATGTATTTGGGTTCTATTGCGATGGGATACTCGTATCAGATGATGCGTCGGGGGTGCGGCTCGAGGGAGGGCACAGTTTGATGACGACACTACACGTGTATTAAATACTACGAGATGCTTGTACTGACTCTGTGCGGCGGCGCCTCGTACACCTGCTTTGTAATGAAAGTGCAGTCTCTTCTACAGCCGCGCGGCGCCGCGCCTCCTGGATCACGTAACTGCAATCTAATTCGGTATATTTGAGTGCTGCAGTTTACAAATATAGATTCGATAAAGCTAAAAGCTTTTGGATTAATTTTTGAACGGTTGGAAAGATACCTCCGGCGGGATACATGGTGCTGTTGTGAAGTTTGACGCGTACACATTCCTTTGATTGGAGAGTGTCTCTTGTGAGAGAGGGTAGTATAACAGATATATGTGTGTTTGTTTGTGTTGGTCGGTCCCCCGCGAGCTGCGGTGTCCGCGAGCTCCGGTGCTGCGGCGAGCTTTGACGGCATTAACCCTCGCGACCTTACCGTACATACATACGTATACGCATACATACGCCTCCCGTCATACGAACGACTATTTGCCAGGATGCACGCACTAATCTGGGTCAGAACACTCGCCCACGAAATAAAGGGTTTCCGGATTGTAATTGTGGGCTCGTTGTCAGAGAGGATAGACGTTTACACGGACAGGGGTGACGCGCCCGGAGCACGCAGAGATTACCGATGTAATGCTACATTGTTCATTAATAGCGAGCGGACAGCTGGCGCGAGGTTTTCACAATAAACATGTAACTTTGTGGTACATTCGCCGGAGTGCAGCGAGGGGCGGCGCGGCGATGTCTCCGTATAATAATATTTCAGTAAAATCAAGGCGGGGTGTAAAATTCCCAGCAATTGTCTCTAACGCGAGCGCTAGGGCGGCGGGCGATGGGGGCGGCGAGGGACGTCCACAACTGAACATAGGTGTAACCTAAATATGTTTATATAAAATGTAGTTTTACTAGTATTTTGTCAGCTGCTTCGTCTGCGCGGACTTAAGAAAGTAGCTTATGTACTTTTCAGACCCTTCAACTATTCCTATACCAAAAATCAATTCATTCTGACTCTCCTTTATGACGTGAAGGAAGGACAAACAAACGCACAAAACACTCGCCTTCGTAGTTGAAATATTAGCTTGAATTTTCGTTTCGTTCTTTCTTCTCTGGTTTGCGTTAGATGACGCGTTGTTTCTCTTTGTAAAGAGGCTCTAGTCTGGGAACATTCATCGACAAGAGGGCGCCGCCGCCGCGGAGCGCGTCCCCGCACTATTCTTATCCGATGTCACGGCTTAAACATATTAGGGAGCTGAGCTGCGGCCAAAATTTCAACAATTGTACTTATTTCGTTGGGCTTTATACCGCCAAGTTTTTGAATTACTGTCTCCCGGCAGGAGGCGGCCTCGCCGTTTACGCTACCCACTTTTATGAGTCATAATCCCTGATTCCCCCCATGCTTACACACCTTTTAAATTAAAAGTGTTTCATTCGTACAAAAGGAGAGATGCAGAGTTGAACATTAGTCGTGGATGACGGATGTCACTCGTGTCGGTTATGTATACGTTTGTTGTGTGACAGGAACCGTCTGGAGAGCAACGCGGAGCACTGGTCGGCACTGCTGCTGTCCCTGCGCGAGCTCACAGAGTGGGTCATCCGCAAGGAGACTGAACTGAACGCGCTGGCGCCCCCGCGCGGGGACCTCGCCAAGCTGCTCAAACAACAGGTGAGTCCTTGGACGTCGGCGGAACGTACATGGAACGCAACGTCCCCGAGATAAATAATTATACTGACGTGCTACATAATCCGAGCGCAAGCGTCAACGCGAGCCGCGCAAAATTAAACGACATTCGGTGCGAGAACCGCCTAGCGGACAGGGCCGACGGCTACAGCCGACAATAAAACCAGTTTATGACTCTATTCGATGCCAGACGATTTATTGATAAGAAGCCTTGTTCGCAACGCATATAAGTACATTACCGGTGAAGCCGAAAAGTCGTTAATTCCAACTTTTATCTTGTCTCCATGCTTAACGTGTAGTCGTTAGATTAGGAAACTATTCGTCCACAAAATTCGAACTCATAAAATGGATCGCATAAATAACCGTACATTTAGTATTGACTGCTTTATTTACGCCAGAATATAATTTTGAAAGTAACTCTGGAGAAACAAAAAATTAGGTTAATACTTTTCGGATTGTTCACATACTTTTAGATTTACACACGAATAAGTGTAAATAATGGTATCGGTAGCCCTGAAGTGCCGCCATTTTGGTCGCGACCGCACCGCAATATGGCGGATTTCACGTATTTGGGCGGGAATGCTTGCGGTGTGTTTCAAACAATTTGCTTTAAAGTTAATTAATTTGTGTCTTTGTACAATTTGTGAGTTTTCACTACGTTTAAATTTTACTAAATATTTTAAAAAGTTATACCATTTCAGCTACGAGATGTCATTTATGTCAGACTTTAATATATAATATATAAAGCTTGTAATTATAAATGCGACATGGATATTGTCTAGTGCTAGTCCCTAAGATCCTTGCAAGACCTAGCGGACCTGGCCACCTGCCCGCAGTGAACCCGCGATTGTTTGTAAGCCTTCTGAGAGCTTCTCGGTTATTTCGCATATTTGAAACATGGCATCCAGCATTTGCATTTAAAGTTTGTCTGTTGAGTTTATCTCGGTCTCTGGCGAATGGTTTACAACTTTCAGTTAAACCGGAACGAATACATTTTAAACCGCAAAGTTTAATATCATTTTTCACCATCCCGTCGTCGCTTCGCGTCCGCCCTCCTGTACTTGTATTATAAACTAGTCATCTTACTTTACGGGCATGATCGAACGGGTACAAATTATAATAGGTAGACATACGTATCTACGAGTTATGTAGATTTTCCAGAAGAAGACTGCAAAAAATTTATGGGAAAATGTGCTGACACTCATAACGTCATCCCCTATTTGTAGACAGGAAGTTAATCGGACTTTAGTACTCTTTTGTTTCTCGAAAGCTAATCTTGAGTCTTGAAATGGCACGTGAACATATATAGTTACAGACGTGGACATATGTATATTCTTATATGCCTAAATGTTTGTTACTTCAGAACTGTTGTCTTGGTGAACCGATTTGAATGATTCTTTTTTTATTGGAAAGGTGGTGCTTCACGTGTGGTCCCATTTCAATTTGGTCCTTAAATCTTAAATTGGCCTTAGTAAACGTAGACTTGTAGGGCAATTGAAGTCGGTTTCCAGGTTTTTTTAAACGCATTTACTTGTTGGACTCTCTGGACATAAATTCTCAGGTGTTATGTGAAAATCATCGCCCGCATATCTCCTCACTACTTTTAAATGGAATAGCACAAACGAATACATTACGAATATAAAGTGTCAGTAAAGAGGATCTATGAACGATGTCAATGTTCTAAAATGAAACCTGTGTTGATCGCTGGCCTACTGATAATAATTGCTAAGCTAACCAATAATAATATGTATAAGAAGGAAGTGCTTGCGAAAACAAAGAGCCACGACGAATGCCGGAGTCGCACCAACTCGGCGGGCGTGATCAACGAGCTCATATAATAACAACTTTACCGAATGCCGCAAACTGCTTCGTCCCGATCCAGTTATTTCTCGATATTTCAATAGCAACACTTCTTCCACAATAGCGTCCTCGTTATATCTTAGACAGACCACAAACAAGCTTCAGATTCAAGCTTTAGTTCTTTATTTTCCATAATATACGATCATCAATTCTCTCTTGACAAATTTTCAGCTACTCAGCGAAGTAATAATATTTCACCGGTTGAATGAATTTACAATCATTGCCTTTTAAAACGATATTTTAGTTCGCGCCCCATTGCCCAGCGATAAACGGTGCTTCGTAGAGCGAGAGGGGAAGAACTTGAAGTAACAGCTTCCCTACACGACTCCGATGTGGTATTGTGTTACAATACTGTTACACAGCGATGACTTATGAGTTGCATCTAGAGTTGGCGCTACCGGCTCCACGTTAAGGAGGAATAATCGCAGTTAGATATCAAGGTTGTTAATAGACCAAAGCCTGATTCCTTCTTAATCTTCTCGTATTAACGCGTCACCAATTACACACATCAAAAACATTGTAACAATTATGTATTCGTATATACGTATGTAAAAACTGTTGTGATAGTAATATACAGTTTATTACACGACCTACTTCCACCGTCACTATTGACAATCGGTCAACGAGAAGAATGGATAGGTTCCATCACTTAGTTGATTTTTTCGCTCAAAACGTTTTGCGTCGCTTAACGTCAGATCAGATTGTGAGAATGTATAAAAATAACGTCCGCATCTATTCATTTATATATTTGCGTCTCTGTTCAGTTACGAGCACAAACGAGTTAGACAGTTTTACAAGAGTTCGACACTACAAATTGAGTCGGAGAAATTCTTTGATCGTTTTCCCTGTGTGTTCTGGTTTATGATATTAAACGCCGTCCACATCGGGTATAATCAGCCGCATACTGAATAAAATATACGGCGAAACAAACAATAGGCGATGGGAGGATCATCCTTGTAATATTTTATTCAGCAATCGGCCGAGCATACCGTTGTAATTCCACGACAGAGGTTTATAAGTGTGTGTTGTGTTCAGGACGACCATCGCGCGTTCCGCCGCCAGCTGGAGGACAAGCGGCCCGTGGTGGAGAGCAACCTGCTCAGCGGCCGACAGTACATCGCCAACGAGCCCCCCCTCTCAGACACCAGCGACACTGAGCGTAAGTACACCGCCACAACTAAGTTAACATGTCAACGCTGCGCAAAGTGAATCACTTATATGGATAATTGCTCATCGATTGCTCGCACCGTTTTCCAATGCAGTTAACTGGCAGCTAATTGGTCCGATAGCGTTATGTATCGCCGAATGTCTCCCGCCAACACTACTGGAGCTCAATTTTGGTTCGCTCGACGCGCCGCGAGCGCTCCATTCCTACCGATTTTCGTTCGAATTCGGAAATTTGATATTTTTGAATCGCTCTTCTACAACGAGTGGTCTCAACCACTCTTTGCTGGAGGCGAGCTAGGCGCAAATAATCACTACGTTTTCGTTAGAGCTGAGCGATAGATAAGAGTCAACGTCGAACACGGACATTGCATTGATTGACATTGGCAGTTCTTCTTATAGATCGTTCTTAATGATTAATAATTAAAAAAACTAAAACACACTTTACGAGTGACGTACTAAACACCTTTTTAATCCTAAAACAACTTTTCTACGAGTACGTATTCATTACTCACACATACTTTACTCGTATTGTGGAGATGAGGACGGCCTGCACGCGTCAACTACAAACTGTGTTCATTTATTAATTTCTTTCTCCTGTTTGAACTCGGTGCATAATTCCGCAAACAGCGGCTTCTTTTAAAATTTCTTTGTGACACGTTCGGCTGAGTTTAGCGGTTTCACGAATGTTCCCGTGACACTAGGTTGCTGCGCTGTTTTGTCAAGCGCTTAGTGTACTTTAAGCGGTTCTGGGTTTTACCTAGTTTGTTAAATTTATTTTATTTATTTGAAACAATGACAATTTAGTAACACTTGTTTACACCTAAATTTATTTGGACCAAAATGATGACCAAACACGGGTTTTTATTATAGCAGCCCCAGTAGGTCAAGCCTGTAGCAGGGCGAGCTGTTTAAATATAGTTGTTAAATTTTTAAATAATGATGATAGGCGATCAACTGAGGATGAGAGACTACAGGATAATAAAAGAACAACATATATAATCGAAAAAAAGTGTTTAAAATGAATTTTGATTGAATTTTTATTTTAATGATACTCATTTCGCGACATTACAATCTAATGTACTATTTTTTAAACAGTGACTCATCACAGCCAGCTATTATATTTTAAAACATTATGGCAACATAAATTTAGTATGAAACTTCGGTGGGGTGGATCGCCTTAAGTCGTATGCGACGATGCTATGTCACACGATCGAATCAAAAATATACATACCTGTGGCACCGGGCGCGGTGCTATGTCCCTCCTCGCGGACGTGGCATTTCGTGGCACTTCCAGCGAAATCGATGCTTGATGGTTGTTGTCTATCATACTTGTAGGTAGGTTTGGAATAGCACTATACAATACAAGCACATTGCCTTGCATACATTTGCGGGTTGTTTGACGTAAACATAGTATACATACGTCAATGATATTTGCATTAAACGTTATATATCTCTCTTACACATGTATATCTTACACTCTTACACTGATGAAACATCTAGGATAGTTTAAATTGGTTTTGTTTTACGCCGAATGGAGTAGTAATTATATTTTAGAAGAATCAATGGGGAAATAATCATCTAATACACTTTGTCAAATAATACATTGACTCAAATGGCTAGAATCAAAATGGAAAATTAGATGACTGTTCTCTTTGAAGTTTGACATTGTCACAGAAGGGAATATAATCAAATAATACCACGACGTTGTATTTTCAGTTAATTTTAAATTACCCATGAAGTTGGTAGTTGCCATAAATATCAAGAATTGAATTGAATTAAATTACCTTATTTATCCGTTAATAAATATAACAGTGAGTGTTGCGTCTTTTAAATATGTAAAGGAAGTGTAATACCGATCGACACACACTCAAACAATGACGCCACAAAAGAGCAGGGAAGTGCCGGACATGGAGCAATACTGTCTCGGTCAGACGGAGGAGGTGCAGCCGGTGGAGATGTTCCCTCACTGCGACCGTCGCGACCAGTGGGACCGCAACATACTGTGCATGCCCCTCGTGATCCTGGGGCGTCTGTGCAACGCCTGCACGCGGCTACTGGCGTGCACCGACCGCCTAGTGCTGGCGTACGTGTGCTGTCAGTACTGCTTGTGCAAGCTGGCCACGGTGTGCGCACCGCACCCCATGATCCCCTTCTACTTCTACACGCTGGTGGAGGTCGCTATCCTGGTGCTTGTGGCGAGCGCACTTGCATACCTGGTCGGCTGGAACGCGATCGTTCCCTTCGCAAAGCTCGTGTTCGAAGTGATCACGTCAGAGGAGCCAAGGAACACAACGATGCTCGTTGCGCCTCCGGTGCTTCGACGATTTTGCTTCAGGAAAGAAGAGCTTTTCCGCGCGGGCTCGGGTCTGGTCGCAGGAGCAGCACGGAGCGATTGCATACGGGCCGTCACCGCCCCCGCTGTGCATTTGCTAGCTGCGCTTTTACACTTTTACTTGCATCGAATTCTAAGTGACTCACTGACATGTGTCGTAACTTTTTCACCTGCAACATATACATATACAAAAAGTAAAAGAAGACATATGCACGCAGTAAAGTGATTCGGTTATCAATGTTGTCATCATACAACGCCGCCATGGGTCCCAGCACTAGCTAGCTTATACACCTTCGTCTCGAACGTAACTTGTGTATTTTTAATGTTTTATTTTAGTATTACTATAATGAATTTGTTAGTATTATTAATATTTGATGTAGTTTAAGTTTTCTACATACGAATGGTAGAGTTTATCTGAAGATTGGTACATATTTATTTGTTACGATTATATTATAGTAATAGGTGCTTGAATTGTAGCCTTTATTATTTTTATAGTAAAATAAACTGTTTATTATCACAAAATTATCTACAATTTTTCGTATTGAACCAGCCTAACTGCGACTTAGACTGCTCGAGTAGAACTAAAAATCTTTATCGGATAAAAGGATGATAAGCATGAATACCTAGGTCATAGATAACCCTTACCAATCCAGTTCACCGTTTGGGGATTTCCCATGTCAGTAAGGCTTGGTGATATCAGTAAGATGTCAATTTGTTTATTCTTATTTAATACTAGTTGAGGTCCGCGTCTTCGTCCGCGTGGACTTCGGGAAGTATTTTCGGCACTTCACTATCTCTATACGAAAGATGACGTCATTCTGACCCTCCGTTACGACGGGAAGAAACAAACAAACTCTATCATTTATATTATTAGTATGGGTAGGTTTGCACTTGGCCATCTCACATGATAGCCTTGGTAGCTCAGTTGGGTAGAGCGTCAGTCTTTGAACAATCGAAGTCTGCGTTCGATCCTGGCTCGTACCAATGAGTTACAATTTGTTATTCGGAATTATGTGCGAATGATAAAAATCATTGCCATTGGCTTTTGGTTGAAGGAAAACATCGTGAGAAAACCTGCACACTCATGAAAGGTGTTCAAAGGTGTGTGTGAAGTCTATCAATCCGCAATGTTCCCGCGTGTTGGACTATGTCTATACACTCTCTGTATGAGAGTAGGCCTGAGTCCCTGCAGTGGGGACATATATAGGCTGTTGATGAAGATCTCACTAGCTATGTTAGCTTTTAATACTGTAATACGAAAGTTTTGGAAGTAGACCGTATTTACTACGAAGGCGGTTATATTTTTTCAAATGTGTAATTTGTTTTCACTGCGCTTTCATCTCTTGATCATCATTTCTCTACGTGATAAGATCCGGAATGAGGAAATCCGTAGATGAAAGAAGGTCACTGACATAGCTCGACGAGTCAGTGAGCTGAAGTGGCAATGGGCAGGCCACATCGCTTGAAGAACTGATAACCGGTTGGGAGTAAAGGTTCTCGAGTGGCCACCACGTACCGGGAAACGTCTTCCAGGCCGTCCCCCTACTAGATGGACCGACGACCTGGTTAGAGTCGGGAGTCGCTGGATGCAGGTTGCTCGGGACCGGTCGATGTGGCGTGCCATGAGGGAGGCCTATGTCCAGCAGTGGACGTTTCCCGGATGGTGATGATGCCTTCATCTCATTTGATGGTGACTCAAGACAATGAGGGATTGCCTCTGATACCTTTCATTCCGGAACAGAACAGTGCTATAAATGACCTACCACCAAGACAAGTTTACTTTTGATTGCTCTCGATAAAAAAATGTGTACCCATTTTTGAACATTCACCTTCAATTAACATTTCCCTCAACACACTACATATGAACAAGAAAGAGTGAAAGTGACATGGTACAAAATCGGGTTCATATTTGTGTACTCCAGTACAAAGTACCTCAAAACTTTTTATGTTAAGACTTCCTTAACGAACTATAAGACTTTACAGCTTTGCAGATGTCAGTGTGAGCATTTACGACAATAAGACAATAGATGTTTAGATGTTTGGATGTTTGTGACGCTTTCACGGAAAAACTACTGAATGGATTTGAATGAAACTTTACAACAATATAGCTTATACATCAGAATAACATATAGGCTATAATTTATAAAGACATATTGTGTAAATTGTACAAAATCACACTTATAATATAAGTGGGATTACATGGGCAATTTGGGCATAACAAAAAAGCGTTGCCTAGCAACCGACCATAGAATATGTAATTCGTATATACAAACTTTCGCGTTTATAATATTAGTGTGAAGACTTTTTTAATGTACGAGTACTACGTCAGATATTGAAATTTCTTTTGTTTCTTTAAACTATTAGCCTACGTAACAGAATAAACACTATTTTGTACCTTATGCTGGAAATGGAGATAGATGCCTTCTATGCCTTTCGTACAAGTAGAATAAATCCTGAAGTACACGCGGACAAAGTCGCGGGCGGAAGCTACTCGATCATAATTTGAAGACAATCAGCAAGCATTGTGAAGAAGAATCAATGTTACTGAGATACAGGATGTGTAGGTCTGTTTACTGCTATTTGTATTGCAATAAAATCAACCATAGTATTTGACAAATTATAACTTGGGCCTGCTACGAACAGACAGCGGTCCAGTCGCGAATGGAGTCGTTCCAACTGAAGTATTCATTTCGTTTGAATAGTGAAACCTTAGCGTCGAATACGCTCACCAGCTTCCCACATTTAATTATACTGAAACCCCAGAGAGTCGCTACCAGCGGTACACACGGCGCGTCAATGAAGGACCGATCGTTGAGTAATCAATCACGTTGGTATTTGTGCAGTGGTCGGTGATTCCTCGTCAATTGGTCGCGATTGGTTCCTGACTGGAGGTAGGGGTTGATCGAGGTGAGGGGCGGAGGGGGGTCTCTCAGGTCCGCACTAGCAATTAGCCGAGCCGGCCGTGACGTCGTCGTGTCGTCGTCGTTCCGTCCCCTGGCCGTATATACTCGTGCGGTAATTGCATTCGCCGACAGTCGCCGACGCTCTCTGCGGGCGGGGTCTTTGTTTTAATATTCACTGGACGGACCGTGGTCCGTTCACACTCAGTTTGCGGCACACCAAACAAAAGGACGCTCACCCACTTACTAGTTCGTAAAGTCCATTTTGTGTCGGCTGCGTAGCTGTTACTTTATCGACACTTCTGGCTAACTCGGACCGAGTTTAAAACGTCGCGTCGCGGTGTGGGACCCGTAGGTGTGACATTTTAGCGACGTTTCAGCTGGTAGTTCTTGTCGTTTACTTTCCGCGTTATATACTCACTCAACTCCAAGTCTTTCAGCGAGCTATGAAACGAGCTGAGCTCGGAATTTCTCAGACGAACTGAAGTCGTGACACGTGAGCGGAAATGGTTCTGTGCAGACCACATAGATTCAAGATCGTATCCGATGTTTAGTAATAGTTCTCGAGTGTCGATAACGTAGGTACCTGGTGTCGTGTACCGTTCCTTCCACATGGGCCGACGTCGTGGTAAAGGTCGCGGGGAGGCACTGGTTGCAAGCGTCTCGGGAGCGGTCGCTGTGGGGTATCGTGGAGGGGGACGATTTCCGACTGACGATGGTACTTTTATTTGGCTCAAACTTAATGCACATCACTATATCATCAGTTGGGAAACGTTCACTGATGATTATACTGTTATAATAGGAAACACGCAACAAGATTGGGTTGAATTGTATTTTATAGCATAACGGACATTAAAAGAAATCCCATCATCAAAACAAAGGTTTTGCAAGGACTAAATGTCCCAAAAATTTAGTTCTTCGAATAGTAAAATGCTTATTAGATTTAGTTTTCTCATTGCATTTTGAACATTTTATTATAGGGGTATATAACACATAAAAACATTATTTTACGAGATAACTCAACATTTTCAAGCTCCTTACATTTTAACGCTCTAAAACACGTGTGACGTCTCAATGTCACCCGATTTATATGGAGCATTTTAGCACCGCGTGACTAGAATTACTTTTTGGCGGGTTGTACTAAAAAGTATTAGTCGTATCGAAAAAAAGGTAGAGGTATTTTTTTACCTTTTTTACATGGACTATCGATTTAGACAAAAATATTTCTCCATGCATCTTCCCCGTTGATTATTACGTTTGATCGCTATGGAATATGTTTCACCCTCAACAATTTTCCAAAAGTTAGATTCGGTGTGGACAAGAAAGTTTTGCAGAAACTTTTGAACAAAGTATGTTTTGATTGGTAGCTTTAAATAGTTATCTTGAATAAATCTTTTAAAATGTGGTGGTAAAAATTGTAAATGTAAATAAATACTTTTTGTTTTTGAATCATAAATAAATCTTGACAATAAAAACTTGGTTATGCTATCGGAAAAATGAATCTTAAGCAAGTGCAACTCGCACTTGCCGGTTTTATTATAGTGATGTAATTTTAAAACGTATAACTTATTTATTAATGCTAGTTTTATTAACATTTGCCCTGAGTAACCCGCGTTGCACATTAGCGTGATACAGTTTTTTGCTCGCGAGTTTAAATATAGTAATAAAATGTAAAAGAGATGACATGTTGGCATACAATTGCAGTTCTAATTAAGGCTGAATATGCATCTCTATCTCTGCATGAGCTGTGATTCAGAACTGCGTTCCGAAGTGAGACCCGCCCCGCGGCAGTGGTGTTCCTCCAAACACAGCACTTGCTCCCAGTTGGTACTCTACTTCGTTCTGACAATACCCAATAGTCCTAGGAAATAACGAATTAAACTTCAAATGTACTTTCCGTATAATTAAGTGCATGAAAACTTTAAATCAGCTAGAAACGATTGAATAAAGTCCTAAAGCGGTCGTTTCTCGCTTCGGCTGCGTCGTAAATTTGAAAATGGAACGACTTCCGGGGACCAATGGCGGGCGGCGTTCACGGAACGGGCTCGGCCTTAGGGTCGCGCGTCGACCGCGCGCTGCGCAACGGCAAACGAGCGAATCTTCCATGATATTGAGTAGCGCACACATTTCTTGCGATAATAAAAAAAGGATATCGACATCGCTCGGATGGAATCATCGTTGCGGATGAAAATCTAAGTGAGGTTTATTTAGTGTCGAGATTGCATTAACGTATGTCAATTATTTTGGTAGCTGTGCTTTTATATTTGTATTTGTAGGTTTATATACATATTTTGAGAGATTAGTCGACGATATCCTGAAATGTGTAGACGTTTACTCGTCGCGGTCGACCCCATTTCGTCTGTGCGCGGAGTATTCCGATGCAACAAGTACCGCGTGAACGGCACCCAAAATCTCTGCGTAGGCACACTGGATCTCCGTAAACGCGGTGCCTGGTCGTAATTAAAGCGAGTCTCGGCTCGAAACACCCAGCCTGTTGATTAAGAGGTTCGCTCCGAAATCCTTAATTAAAATTGTAACGTAGCGAAATATCACTTACATTCGCCCGTCTGTGCGCCACTCGCTCGAGAGGCGCCCGGAGAGCAAAGAAAATAAGCTCCCTGCCTCGCTCGGCGGTTATCAAATATGTATCATGGTCCGCCTCGACCCGGCGCTCCACGCCGCCGCGCACGCCGCGAGACAAGGAATTCTGCGCTTTCCTAAACGCAATCTCTGAATAAGGAAAGTATTTGTTGGAAATGATGTCTGTGTGTAAAATTTCAGAGAAATTCGTAGAATACGTAGAGAAGCGGCGCGTCGCGGGAGCCAGAGCGGAAGTAATGACGTAATTATTAAATTCCCGCCTTTTTCGCGAGACGACTAGCGCGTGGCGTCTGCCGATTCGGGGATAGTAGACCACACAGTCGTCCGGCACGACGACGGCACGGCGCGACGAGGATGTCGACGATCCCTAAAGCTCGGTCTTATTTTAAAAGGGGTGACGTCTCTTGGCCCTCTCGCACCGAATTTCACCGCAATCTCTTGATCTCTTCATTTTGAATTTGAAATGAGAAGTTTCTATTCAATCGTTTTTAGCCTTTAGTTTCCGTGTATTATTAACAATGGACAGCGGCGCCGAATGTAGCAAAAAAAAGCAGTCAAGTGCTTGTCGGGCCACACGCAGTGTAGAGTTCCGTAGTTAAACTGGTTTTATAGAATGACATTTTGAATGCAATTTGTCCGAAATTTTAATTTTGACCACTCTTAAGTATATGTTATAATCTGGTCGACTCCTTAGTCGTGATAGTTTTCCTTTGATATTGCATATGTACTGCTACTGTGAATTTCACATTTTAAAAGCAGTTTAGAAAGACCTATTCAACGATACCTAACACAAAGGGGTAGACGTTAAAAAAAATTCATCCCCAAGTTACGAGTATGGGAGCCCTAAAATATATATTTTTCAAAATT
The DNA here is from genome assembly GCA_910589575.2 of Carcina quercana. Classification (NCBI taxonomy): domain Eukaryota; kingdom Metazoa; phylum Arthropoda; class Insecta; order Lepidoptera; family Depressariidae; genus Carcina; species Carcina quercana. Next base: position 23,059,997 of record OU342426.1, on the reverse strand, counting down.
TTATTCTACCACTTTGTCAACGTGATCTTGTCTCTGAACTAAGCCACAGACGGACAGAGCGAAACTATAAGGATTCTTTGGAACCCTAAAATGTGAAAATGTATTATTCAGTACATAATTATCTGTAGTAATGTACTAGTCATTACCTATAGTTCTATGTGGTCATTAGTAAATCTGAAACATGCCAGCTGGCGGCGGCGCGACCTGAAAAATATTAGTTGTATGTATTGAAGCATTTACGTATTAATTATGTGTCGGAGACGGACATGGGGATTATTTTTATTCCGATCGAACATGTACTTTCCGTGTAATAAATTCTGCGCAAATTGAAGTTGCGGGCAAAATACTAATTGAATTGTAAATCATCTAATATTTCCTTACTTTACTGTACGGTACAACACTCCTTATCAACCGACTCCAAGAAAAGGAGGATGATCTCAATTCGACTATGTTTCTTTTTATGTATGTTACACGCTCAAACCGCCCATTATTCATCGATTTTAATTATTCTTTTTTGTTTGCTATAATCATACATCGGAGGTGGTCCCATATAAATTTTATCGAAATTAAGTTGGCGTAAAAACAAAATATAGACCCAAACAGTTCTACCTCTAAGGGGATGAACGCTGTAGACTTTTAGAGCAGTTGAAGTCGGGTTCTTGGTTCTTATTGAACGCGTTAATAACTGTAAGTTGTACGGTATCTCCAAAAAATCACTGAAGGCACAATAATATTTATTACATATTTAATGAAATAGATATCGGAAAATTGTACCCAATAGCGCGTCATCGTGCCAAAAGGCTTATCGGTGATAACTAACTGGTAGATATCATCCTGCGAGACCTGAAAAACTGCTGTCTACTACAAGACACCGGGTAAATGAAAACAAATGAATACATACTAGAATACATTTAAGAAATTATTGCGGATCTGAATAATGCAACATGTTTTACTATACAAGAGAACTTCTAGAGCACCACTCCAAAAATTGTGTTCACTGTGCTAAGCGATAATTACGAGTATTTAATAATCATACTTGATGGATATAACCTAATGTATGACACTTAATAACGTTAATAAGATCTCAATAAATATCAGTGTTTTCTAGTTGTCAGTAACGGTATCTACTGTTTATTAATTATTTATGTATTTGTATAAAATTTCAACAAGAGCGAGTCAAAAAGCACTTTGTTAAAATTCCCCACTTTGGTTAGGGCATTGCAAGCTGAGTCACCTGATTGTAAAAAGCAAGGTGATTCCGTGTTTCTTTAGTCACGTTAATCCGTTGTTACCGGTAGTAGCTACATGAGCCATATCGGAGGGCTATGGCGGATTAGAACTCTGACACTAGGGTGTGTGAGGTCGGTCATTGACCTTACAACCTCCACGATAAGATGAAGATGTGTTGTTAACTAGTGTATGTTTGTTATGCAGTGGGTCGTGAAAGCGAGGGCGACTCCCGCGGCTACCGCACCGCGGAGGAGCAGGCTCGCGAGCTGGCACGCTCCATACGCCGCGAGGTCGCCAAGCTGGCAGACAAGTGGAACTCGCTGGTGGATCGAAGCGACGCTTGGGGGCGGTGCTTAGATGACGCAGCACAGGTAACACACAGACACTCCGACATTACGCTTCAATATAATTTTTTTAAACTGTCTATAAACAGAAAACATCATACATATCAGTAGAGACAGCGTAGCCACCACACACACTTCAAAGAGTGACAAATAAATAATGTCAATTTAGTCGTGCATATCAGTGTCATCTTTATTACAACTAGAGAACTGCGGCTACATCGATCGATGCCATACATATAGTAGCGCGATCAACAGCTAGTACCGCCAAGTGATCACAGATGGCGCTGTGCAAAATTTATTCTAATGAAAATAATTCAAACGAAACCGCTACTATATCAAGTTTGGACATGAGTTATTACGGGGAAAGATCATCTCCGCAACCGAAGCGTACGTAAATAAAGAAATAAAGTGTAAACACCGATAATAACGGTTCTTTGTGAAAGGTATTTTAAGAAGGATATCCTCGGGCTTTTAAATTTAAACGCTGATTAAAATATCAATAAACGTGATTCATTGGGAGAATGCGTGATCACGCGCAGCTTTTCTTGCCGTCTGATCACTGCGCGACCAACGACCAAGCGGCGTTGTGAATGATTTGTCGTTTATTTTTAACTTGGCATTTTTGCCCTCGACTTCGTATGTGCGTGGACTTCAGAACTTATCCCACTTCTCACAATGACTACCACCAAAACATAGGTATGCTGTATGTATACCTAAAATCAATTCCCTTCAAAAAGCTTATATCTGAAAACGATGGTGCGACTGATGACAAATTTGTATTTATTTCAAAGATTTGAATTAGAGTAGTGTTGGAATGCGAATTTTAGGGTCCGTTTGCGCCCACACAGCGCTCTGCTAGTGTGAGTGTGCCCTCAAATACATAACTAATGGCCGGCGCCGGCGCGGCACGCCCTATGCGGCGGCGCCGCCTGACTATGTAATGTAAGAGTACAACAGCATGTTTCACCTACCTAACACTACAGCTCACAATACTCCCTTAACTTTATGTAAGTCCAAGCCGACTGTTCATATATACATATGCAGATGCTGCGGCACATCTTCCGCGAGATGACATGGGGGTGCACATCCTATTTTAAAGTAAAAGTAAATTAGTTTTCAGGAAACTACTGAATTACTGAAGGTGTGTAAGTACACTAGGAAATCTTATTTTATTATGTGCCTATATTTATATTACCTATATATTAATCTAAGCCCCGACATAATTAAGTACGGAAACTGCGAACTCGTGAAAGATTTCCAAAATTGACGTATTACATCCAGAGGCTCTGTTCTAGAAATAAACATGTTTTATATTTTAGCGCGAAAAAATATACGTGCCTTTTAGAAATCTGGCGGCCCATTTGTCACTTCTCAAAGAATGCCATTATGATACTTGAAGTTGTATTTACAGCAGCGCCTCCTTCCAATGGGAAGGGGCGGAAGGAATATCTCGTTAAATAGCCTGCTTGATTTACATTCATACAACACGAAGGGACTCGAGAATTTCGAATAATAAAGATTTTCGCAATCTTCTGCCTTTCCATGGCGCGCCCTTTTGAAGACAGATATGGCTTACTTAAAATTTCAGTTATAAAGTATTCAATTAACCCTGTCTCTGACAGTACATCGGAGACTGAGGCCAGTAAACCTTTATTTGGGGTTATTTTCACGTCGAATTTTGGATGAGAGAAAATAATTTTGTTACATTCGACTTTAGGCAGCGGAGAGAATAGTGGAACAGCCACATTCATATCGAAGACACTCGTCTCTTCGACTCGTCAGCCTGTGCGCTGTGTAGAGTAGTACCAGATCAGAGTCGCTTTGTGCGCGGGCAGCCTGTGTGACGGCGATTAGAGACGCCCCCAGTCGTTAGGATCCAAACGATGCACTCACTCATATGTAGCAGCAATGTGGATCCTGGATTGAGTTGCTTTATAATTGAATAGTGAAAAGTATTTTTATCTTTCGAGTAATTAAACCGAACCAGCATGAGACTAAAACTATAGGGTTCTCGGTTTGTTACCTAAGTGTGCCGCCAATCAGCAGTGCCAATAGCAATGTTGTGTTCCGGTATGAAAAGTAACACAGCCAGCCCCTCATGAGGTTGAGGCTTCAGGGTGTGCATGCCTTCCATACATTTTCCTTATCGTTACTTCTTATCGGGTGAAGAAAACCACGAAGAATAGCAGCTCTGAGAAAAAACGAAAAATAAAAGGCTCAAATGGTAAAAACCGCTGTTGAGTAGAGTACAGATTAAATAACTAAATGTTGGGTACTGATTTAATGACCTAACATTTGTTAATACACGTGACCCATTTGTTGTTTGTAAAAATGCTTCCTCGAGGTTAGTTTGTTTTATTTGAGGGTACCATGTTCTGCCAGAAGACGATTCTGTCCAATCAAGATTCTGCCGAAAACAGATTCTGCCGTACACTGCCGGAGGGCTTTTCGAATGGGAGCATTACTTTGTACTCGTAAATGGCAAATAATATTGTTAGTTTGTCTTTCATCAACGGATCGTGATCTTTGTATTTTTTGACTTAAGTCTGTTCTAAGGTACTTTTTAACCGATTTCAAACAGGAGGGTATCAATTCGACCTGTATGAATGTATTATTTCCAGAACTGCCCAGATTTCGTATATGTTAGTGTATATCAGCTTCTAAACAAGTGTGCCAACTTTCGAAAGTGTATATATCTCTGGAACTACAAATTCAATTTAAATAATTCTTTTTGTTGAACTAGGTATTCTTCAACATAAGGAAGACTGCAAGTCTCATCAAAATCGGTTCAGTACTTTTTGAGATAGGGAGGTTTAAGTGTGTATGAGACAGCTGACTTACAAGCATTGCCTTCATAAACTTAACTTAAGTAGACTTTTATGGCAGTTAAAGTCGATTTCTAGTTCTTTTTGAACTTGTTTACTTTCATACCGTAAATTGATTGTGTATGACTTACTTACCTAGAGAACCTTAGTGACGGTTTCTGTCACATCTTTCGTTTATATGTTTTCTATTTGGATAAACACACTTCATACTTCAATATCATAAATATCTGACCTGGAATTGTGTTCTGCTATTCTAGAACTTTCATTAAAACGTCAATAGGAGGCTGGGTGTCTCGACAGCCGAGCTCGGCATGCCCATGCCAGCAGGGTCCTGCGGGGGGAGCGGGGATAAATCAAGAAACTATTTTAATTACTAGCGTCCACTAGCAGGAACTTTGTGATACGGTGGTCGCGACCGTACGTCCCTACGTATGTGGGTCGGCACAGACGGCAGCGCGTGTGTTACACTGGGCGGGCACATTTCAAACTAACTTCAACCGCTACATAGTTGCACTGGGTCTGTTTCGACGCAAGTTAAGACATCATTTACGAAGGACATAACTTTTTATGACAACGCGACGTTCCTTTATCGCGTTCAACTTATACGCCGAGTCTATGTCTCGCTATGTAGCCATGGACGGTTCAATTAATCATTGATCTTTTTTTCTGGATACGTTCAATGCTCAGCAGACGCGCAAAGTTATAGATTGACTGATTAAAAGGGATTTTTTGATCTGTTAGTATAGGAACACAATAGGAATACAGATAGCTTTAGATTAGACGATATTGGTCATTATCAATTGATGTAAATGTTCGATAGATCAACCGGTTCTTGCTATGCTAACGATAGCTTAGTTGGCAAAGCATTCGCCCCAGACTGGCAAGAGACGCAGGTTCGAATCCCGAAACAAGGCAAGACATCTGGTTAGTTCAAAATTTATTTTCACAGTAAGCTAATGTCCACTGTTGACATGACACACGCCTCTCTCATAGATTGTCCAGTCGAAGGATATTTTCATGATATCTACCACAGCCAATGCGCTTGGCCGGTAGAACATTTAGTGCATACATAGGTCACAGTTGCCACAGTTCTGTCTCGCTCCCACACCACTTGGCTATAGTGAAACAAAACACAGTAAACATACCATATTATAAATAATAGCCGTCTCAAACAGAAATAAATATTATTTGCTATTCAAAATGAACAAACAATCATCAGCTTTAAACTAACTGCATACGGGTTTATCGCAATTTTTTAGAGTTCAACTGAAGACTAGTGCGGGGACTACACTTTGCATTTTGTCGATACGATAACAATGCTCCGTTGGGCGGGGGCGGGGTTCGTTACCGCAGTCGTTATGCGACCACTTGCCACGAGAAAATAGTGGAGCGCGCTCGTCGTCGATACGGCAGTACGAGAATTGAAGTATGTAGAAGCCCTTTTGAAATTGTAATTGCTAGCAATACTAGTTTATTTCTACATATTACACCTACTTGGGTTTATAGGCATATCTGTAAGAGCAGGTAACAGTAATGATTTAGTTGAAGAAGACTTTGCTCGGACTATCATTAAATGAAATGATTTCATGGCAATGATACCAAAATAAGAATTGGTTGGCATACTACGTGAGATAATCCATACTAATATTATAAATGGAAAATTGTTTGTTTGTTTGCCTTACCTTTTTGTCATAAAGGGTCAGAATGATTCGATTTTTGTATAGAAATAGTTTACGGGCCGGAACAGGACATAGGGTACTTTAAATCCCGATCGAGCAAGTGTCCCCCGTTAATTACGAAGTACATTGAATAAATTGTAATTACTACCTTTGCACCTTTAAAACCGATGTATTTGGCAAATAAATGATAGTTATCCTTGGATGGAGGCATGCCTCTCAGCATCCTCTTACTCTTCGGTCTAGAAAGATGTTTATCTTAATCGATATTTTCGCATCCCTACTCAAAGATTCTCCAGCGTTAGGTAACACAGTTCTCGTTAGTGCTGTGATCGGATTCGAGGCATACATTTCGGTTTTTCTGCTCCCCCCTCCACCCACCTCCCCCCAGTGTGTGTTATGTATTACTGTGTACCTCAGCGCTGCGGTAACCAACCTCTTTTATATTGTAATCTTTTTTGGAAAGCTATTATCCACCTCGTTCCTTATTCCGGAATATGCCAATTTGTAAAAAGACGCTTTTTTGTAACGGAATGGCGCTGGCAAGGAAAAGCGTTTATCGTTTCCCTACTGTCGAGTAATACGCATTTTGCCGATATGTAAAGTACTAGTTAAATTGAGAATATACACGTATTATTTAAGAGGTTTTACTGCGCTTCAGGTTACCTTAAAATAATCTGTCTTTAATCAGTGCGTGTTATACGGAACCGAAACGTGGTGGGCCGAATAAACAAGCTCAAAGTCACGCCGCGAGCTACGGAACGAGATATACTCAGAATTTCTCTACGTGGTAAAATCCGTAATGAAATATTTCGTAGTCGAACTATAAGGTCACCGAGTAGCCGGGAAACGTGCACTGGACCGGTGTAAAAAAGAAATATCTATGTTAGAATGTAAATACAATATAATACAATACAAATTGATATTAACTGATATACTACTGACTCGTTCAGAGTCAAACAATTTACTAATTCTGGACTTCTCGTCTAGAAATGATGAACTAATATTGAATTAGAACATATCTTTTGGGCTACTACAGGTTTAACGCATAACTGAGTCTGTTCCTGAGGTATGGTGGTATGGGAGGGTGTGTTTACGGAACGTCAAACGTCGCTATTATATATTCGGTCGTCGTTTGACTTTCCTTAAACACACCCTCCGGTACCGCTGCCATACCTCAGGAACAGACACAGTTATGTGTTAGACCTGTAGTTCAGCACCAGTGGATTGTACCGTACCGGAACAGTTTTACGTACAGTATTAGAAGGAGGATCTTATATCAAGAGAGTTTGGCAAACATGAAGCAAAACAAAATTACGTGTAAGCCGGCCACGTGGCGAAATGGCTACACGTTTGCACTCGGTACTCGGTTGATGGGAAGGTATTTTCTTCGTCCGCCGACTTAGCTACCACCGTGTTACCTAATTCTGACACCAAACATATGAAAAGTAGCATAGCATAGCGTAGCATCCATAATAATATTTGGTGATTTCTGTTTTGTCTGTTCCGCTGAAACACTAAGATTCGTCCTTGACCACTGATGGGTGATTGTAGGCAAACTAAGCCACTCCGGCTTAGTTTCATTTGCTTCGTCTATCATGCACGCACACACTTTCTACTTCGTTATTATTCTAATCGTACTCCCAGTACTTTATTACGTGGGGGTTTGGGAACGGTAAGGGCATGGCGGGTCCCCAAGGCGAAGCGGTTCACCCAATCATAAACAATTGGTTTCCATATAAACCTGTTCCTTTCAATTAGGTCTTAGACAACTTCATTCCAATTGAAAAGAAATATTCAATAAGTTTACTTTAATTGCGTAAAATACTCTGCAAAGTTTCCGTTTGCAACAAGCGAATGAGAAGTAAAATTTTTAAAACCCGACTGCATAATTTTTTTTTACTTTTTATGTATTTCTTTATACCTAGTATCATTGTCACAGTAAATACGAATGTAACGACACCTCTCAAGCTAAACTCCATCGACAGTTCAGGCCGGAGAGCGTGCCAAACAATTATACATACATACTCTAGAAAAACATAACCTTCCTTGTTATTAATTATTGCATATGAACCATGGACTGAATCTTTCTCACCTACTGCAATTTACAGTTTAAAATTTAAATTTTGCATTCATACAAATTGCACCAAATCCGGAAACAAAAACGTAACGAAGAATGAAACGTAAATGGTAGGGTCCAGTGCTTGTATAGTATTTCATGACATGACCTTTGGCGGCATTTGAAACATGATTTCGCACACAAACGTATAATAGCTTTGTTTTCCAAATCTTAACAGCTCATTGATATAAATGGTCGGACTCACGTCTAGCCGCGGCCGTGTTTACCGGCAGCTAATGCGTGTCTATATTGGTTCCTTACTTTACAATGCGGTGTACGAGGTGAGGCAAGACTGTATGTAACCAGAGCGACTCTCTCCCCCGCCCGCGCAATCCCGGCGTGCGCCCGCGCACCCAGCGCAGCGGTATCACTGCCGTTGATATTAAACAATTTGTGTATGCATTTATTATTAGGTCGAGCCGCACCGCGAACTTGTTACATTCTGCGACATGTAATACACGTATTTGCGAGGGAAAAATCGTGAAAATAATTCCGCAACCAAATCTGTGTTTAGCTATATTCACACAAGTCGCGGCGCTATTTTAGTTATTGGGGTAGTTTGCACGTGTCGGCGGTATTGGTTTTCTCCAGTTTGTATCGCGGAACCCTCGAGAAATAATAACACTGCGAGGCATGAGAATATTACCGTTATATGCATAACTAGCGATTGCCCACGACTCCGTATGCGTTCAGATAATATTCTCGTTAACTACGAGTGTTTTTTTTGTTCGTACAGCCTATGTCCACATAGATCAGAACATCCAGAAGACGTGTTCAACTAAAAACGTTTGAAGCCACTAAGTCAGTCACTTTAGTTTGTTATACACAAGGTGCACATACATACATCAAATAACGTTAAAAACCAAGTTATTGTCAGTTACACGTTTGCTTCTATTTTGTTTGACCTCACGCACTATCAGACGAGGTGGAATAAGTAGACCCGTGCCCATTTAATCCACTTCTGTATCCAACGCTTCAACCATCAGCAGCAGCCGGGAAACGTCAACTGCTGCACATAGTACGCCACATTGACCGGTACCGAGCAAGTTACATCTACCTTGACCAGGTCGTTGGTTGGGTAACGGTCTGCTACACTCATCCCGGTATGAGGTCACCACTCGAGAATTTACTTCCCATCGAGAACAGGAAACAATACACACCAAGTTTGGTTTGTTTGAACTCCTTTGAAGTATTATTTTATTATGTAGTTCAGTTATTAATGAAGATTTCAACTGGTTATTTTGATTAAAATTCAGCTGCATGGTTTATATTATGTAATAAATAGACATGATTGAATGAAACTTTTCAATTCAGCCGTAAATCCGGAAAAACAAACTCCTTTACCGAAACCCTCATCGAGCTAGCATGCCTTGGTCGGTTGGGATTTCGTTAATAATGTGTTGTGGACTACAAGCAAACACAGTGACAATCGCTCGAAGGGATGTATTATTGGCTTGGTATCATTTAAGTGTTTGCGTTGATCAAATAGAGAACAAAGGACAGTCGCTCAACGATTAAGTCGTGATAATAGCGCACGCCGCATGCCGATGCTGGCGTGTTGTTAGCTTTAGAATTGGATAACCCCACGTCATCCCGTCGTAAAATGCGACAAAAGTATTTTAAAAAAACAGTATCTGGGTAGCAACATCTATCGCTGTAACAACAACATCTATGCAACCCTAATCCGCGTGTTTAGCGTGGTGTGATTATTGTAAATCCCCTCGGGGAGCGTCCGTCGTGGCGATCCGATGCAGCCGATAATGTAATTACGCACGTCAGCGGTCTGTCTAGGCCGCCGATACCAATAATTTATCTATTATGCTACTGCTCTTTGACAGATGGAGTAAAATCTATGGCTTTTCCTGTATCGTCTCTGGATATATGTCTATTGCCGATATAAAATATCTATTGCGGTGCTGACGGCTGTCCTTGGTAAAGATATCTCTAACTTCATAGAGAAGACGTCAAAATCGAATGACGTCGGTAAAGACATCCGTGAGCCGTGAGGTTGTAAGGCTGTGTCTTTAGTGAATTGCACCTCAACCTTGCTTGCACTGGACTTTTTACTTCTAACTGTAGCATACGTCTAGACAGGGAGTAGAACACACTGCCGGCGTCTGTATTTCCCCAAAACTAAATTCCGGGAACAGTCCGAGAGACATACACCAGATGAGATCATAAGGACTCCGTTTGTCCATCGGATGTTCGGTACGCTAAAAATTAAATAAAAATAAATAATAACAAAAGCCTGGATCAAGGCAATTTATAGTTATGGCGGCAGTATGTATACGGGCGAGTTACTTACATAATGTTGTTTACTAGGCAGAAAACTATAATAATGATTGAAGTAACTAAAACTTCAGAAGTTATCAGGGTCAATCGCTACCACCAGGCAGCTGGTCCACCTCTTTCCCTGGCGACTGTCGGGTACTTTCCAAGACGTAACGTGTGGGTCCAACAATGTTCTGTCTAAAAATATAACAGTACTTTTATAAATTGGTTAGGTAATCCATTATTATTATTTAACCACGATCTCGCCGGAGCATGGCGGTGTTGCCGGCCCGCCGCGCCGCAGTATCCAATATACGAAGCATGTTCATTTCGGCGACAACATCGCATGTGGCGGAATTGTCCGCACGCGACACCCTCCACTTAATATTATGCGCGCACACGGCTGTCTGTCAGTCTGCGCCGTCCCCCCGACACCCCCAACACCCCCGTCCCGTGTTTGCTCTATTAATATCTGTCGGTGGCAAAGAGGATTTTTGCTGACATATTTCGAGTGTAATTTTGTGTAACTTTTGTTATGTGTAGTCACGGTCAGCCGCGGCAAGCCACCCAATTTGACCTTCGGAGTGAATCTCTTCAACGCCAGATATAGAGAGACATCCCTACGTGGTAGATTCAGGGAGAATTCGGCAAGATGTTTGGCATTGCTACCAAAAAGCAGTGTCTACTTCATCTCTTATCGTGTGGGCTATAAGGTCGATAAGACGATAACCGGCGTCACAACCCCTAGTTGGCAGATTTGTTAAGGCCGCCATAGTCCTCTGACATGGCTCATGTCGCTACTACCTGTCGTAGATAGTATATGGTAACAACGGATTAACGTGCCGTCCAAAGCACGGAAACATCTTACTGTTCAGATAATCAGATCATTCAGCCTTCCATGTCCTAACCAAACGGGGAACGTCTCATTAAGTGATTTTAGACAATGTCCCAAAAAGTAAAAGCAGTATGACCGCTCTGAACAGTGCAGTTTTGAAATCCAGGAACTATCATTCTCTTCGAATGATCTGTAATCCACGTGGAGCCACGTAGGAGTAACCAGAAATATCATTGCGTCGTAAAAGCGTCTCTTTCTCCAATATACTGCAAGTGTGTGTTTGTTCTAGTTACAAAATGGTTCCTCATTTTCTTCCTTTACAAGATGCGAGTACTTTCATTGTCAATGGCAGGCCCTATCAATATGTATACTACATACAGATCAATTAAAGTGATTATACACATATTTAAGACGTTTTCCTCAACCCGCGAATTATCTCCGCCTCGGTTTATGCACTTGTAATTTTCATGGAGTGTTTCGGCCGGTGACGAGGTCAACAAAATTTGATTACCCATATATGATTTGTAATCAAAAAATTGCTCGTACTATCTTTTTAATTATTATTAAGACATATAGAGAATTAAGAATATATCAATAAGACATTATTCGGACATTCATAATTATTATTATAAAATAAAATAAAAAGCATAAAAATTTATACTATTGGCTGGATAGATAATGAGAAGGATGTGCTTGCTTTTCTGAGCATATCTTCTCAAAAGTTCTCATCGACACATAACGCCCCTGGGATATTGCTGCGACGCCCAGTTTGGGAAGCCATGTGTAACAAATATTAAAACAGTCTTGTGATTATTATGAATATCATCACCAGCCTATATATGTCCCCACTGGAGGGGCTCAGGCCTACTCTCCTACAGAGAGTGTATGGGCCATAGTCCACCACGCGGGCCAGTGCGGATCGGCGGACTTCACATGCCTGTTCAAGACATGCAGGTTTCCTCACGATGTTTTCCTTCACCGTTAAGCAATCGGATAATGTACTTGAATTGAAAAACAACTCATAGGTACACGGCTGGATTCGAACCCGGTACCCTCAGATTGAGAGTCCGCGCCTTATCCACTGCGCCACCGACGCTTCATTATGAATATACTGTAGCACAAACAAACTGAAACACTTTAGTAGAAATACAAACACAAAACGTTCACAGAGCTTTCAGTGCAGAGGCTAGGCTAGACTATATTTAAATGGACGCGAATTGCGCAACAACAAATCTAAATAACATTCAGGGGAGCTTAAACTGGAGAACTAACATAGCATGAATATGAATCTTTCTTTTACGTACACATATGAAAGGAAACAAACATGAAAGCTTTCGTTCACGTTTGAGCTCAAAGCTGAATTTTGAATAAAATATGGGCGGCGGTCGGCGCGCGGCCTACAGCCAAATATTGGTCTAAACTTAGTTGGGGCCGGCTGTCTCGCTGCACCACGTGCTCCCAAAGAGAATTCTCCTCACCGGACAATGGCCATACACCGACTAATGGACGGCATCGTGACGCTGTCGACGGTGCACTGCTGAGCATGGGAGTCTCCTGGTGCAACACAAAACTCGGTCCTATGCTTCTCTTCTCATCACATACTTTTTTTGTATATATTAAATATGCTTCCGTTTGACCACAATCGAAAATAGCTTATTCACACTGGCTTTGAATACATCCAGGTTCCAGCGCAGCAGATAGCAGGGAATTCCATTCTATATCTGTACGCATAATAAATGAAGAAGCCACTGCCACAGTGTACTTTGATCGAAGTAATATGACAGTGTGGAACTGGTGGAGGATGCAATCGGCCCATTGAAATATGTCTGCGCTGTAAATATGTAAATCGTAGACTAGGAAACCAAGTCTAGAATAAACGAGCGCATTGCCATGCGACAAGGCGTGACAGATGTCAGATGTACTAATGGAATTTACACCCGGTGTGAACACCCCCCTTCCGCCCCGTTCGCCACAACGACTAATTTTCAACAAATTAACCGACTCCGAGTTCAATTCATTCGAATTAAAGCAAATCGAGTGATAAATTAATTTTTGCTGCATTCGGAGCCATGACGCGGCCGTAGCCAATGTGAGCCGAATTGGAGAGGTAGTGTTGTAATAAAGCTAGTTGCGGTTAATTAAATATTTGAAGAGACTCGTTAATTACTCTCGAATCGGCATTAAATATTACTACAAATTGTTCATAGTTATTTATTAATCAGCAATTGTATGATACTGCATTTGTACAGGGTGGTCCATTTAGTTGAAACAGACCCAGCGCTATCCATTTCGTGAGCGTCATAATCGACTAAATGAATTGGAAATGCATGAACTGCAATCAGTAATCCGCGTAAAAAGCGTGATAATTACGAAACATCTCCTTGAAAGCCTCACGAACAGGTGAGACAAAAAAGACGCTCATGTCCAACAGTGGATATATAGCTGGTGATTATATTATTTGGAAAATGGTTGCACCTGATATCCAACGTATGTATATATGAGGTTACCTTGTTTAGCAGTCGAATACACGTCATTGAAAGATTCAAGAAAGAGAAGAAGATTGAAAGATCTTTCAAGTTTTCAATCTTCTTCTTCAACAATAAATATTTCATTTCAAGACACTGTCTGCGGTGCAAATCTTTCCATCATCGTCACCTGCGTAGGCTCCGTTGAAGACATCTCCTTATAATGATAACATTCTTACTAATATTATAAATGCGAAAGTAACTCTGTCTGTCTGTTACGCTTTCCCGCTTAAACCTCTCAACCGATTTTGATGAAATTTGGCACAGACAATCTTTAGACCCTGAGAAAGGACATAGGCTACTTTTTAATGCGAAAAATAAAGTCCACGCGGGCGAAGCCGCGGGCAGAAGCTAGTAATTAATAAATATACACTGACCGTTGATATTCAAATAACCTGCGTCATGGAGATTAAGCAGAAGACTTACTATGAACGTCCCAAAACAGAATTTGAAGAAGAAGAAATTTAATTCATAATTTATTTTTCACTAGTGCTTTCTCTATATATCCTAGGTTACGTGCATGGCAAATTTAATTACTATTGGCTGTGTTAATGTTGTACCAAGTGGTAACACAAAAAGTCACTTTGGCATTTATTATTTGTATTCGCATGCCTCAACATTATACTTGTGTTAATGTAGGGGCGCATACGTCACAGTATGCTGACTTGACGTTTTGCGACTCGGGGCTCGCCAGTCGTTCCCCGCGCCCCTAGCCGACCACGCGCGCACAGCGCTATATTATTGCGTCATACATTATTCTCGTCTAATCTAAGACAAATGTGTAATATCTGAATAAATAACGTATTGTTTCGTGAACTGAGTATCGTGGTTTGTTTTGATCATCTCCTCTCAAAACACAGACTAATTTGTGCAGTTAAAGAACACGCAGTAACTAAATTAACAGACTTTATATTGGTGACCCCGACGTGATTTCATGCCCAGCACCATTAGATTTGGAACGGCTGGCCGATTCGCAGAAATTGGACACCTACATTTCGCAACGACGTCATACAGACTACAACAATAGCGTATGCATTAAAAGCATATTTGTGCCTACATGTGACCACGAGTTGTATTGCGAAATATCAACATCGACCGCTCGACTCTACCTACCTAAGGAATTTAGGCGTCAGGTATTTGATAATTTGCATAACTTAAGCCATCCAGGAATTCGAGCTTCACGCAGATTGGTTGCGAAAAGATATTTTTGGCCGGGTATGAACACAGACGTAGGTAAGTGGGCCAAGTCTTGTATTAGGTGTCAAAAAGCAAAGATCGGTAGGCATACAATATCAGAATACGGAGCTTTTAAACAGGCAGAGCGTTTCGAACACTTACATGTTGATATTGTCGGACCTTTACTCACGACTGAGGAAGGGTATAGATATCTTGTCACCATGGTCGACAGAGGTACGCGCTGGCCGGAAGCAGTACCGATAAAGGATATTACGGCGGAAACTGTCGCTAAGGTAATATATGATAACTGGATCACGCGATACGGTTGTCCTTGCCGAATAACAACGGATCAAGGGCGGCAATTCGAAAGCCAGTTATTCACCGATTTGATGAAGTACTTAGGGGTCGAAAAGGTAAGGACCACTAGTTACCATCCACAGGCTAACGGCATCGTGGAACGCTGGCATCGCAGTTTCAAAGCAGCGATGATGGCTCGCCTAGACTCAAGGTCATGGGTAGACGAACTCTCAACGGTGTTATTAGGACTTCGCGCTGCGGGACGTAGCGACAACGGCGTCAGTGCAGCCGAATATACGTTCGGCAAGCCGTTACGATTACCAGGTGACTATTTTTCAACAGGTAATTCTGTACATGGTGGCTCAAGTGGTGTCCTTGAGAACGTACGCGAAGCAATTAGCAGGCTCAGACCTATCGCTATTAATCATCTTTGTAACCAAAACTGGTTCGTGCATCGAGATTTAAAATCTTGCACACATGTGTTTGTCAGAGATGATGCAGTGCGGAAGCCTTTGAAAACTCCGTATGATGGTCCTTTCGAGGTCATTAAAAGAGGTTCGAAAGTTTTCGAACTGCAGCTACCAAACAGGCGGGTAAATATCTCTATCGATAGACTGA
This sequence comes from Carcina quercana, assembly GCA_910589575.2. NCBI lineage: Eukaryota > Metazoa > Arthropoda > Insecta > Lepidoptera > Depressariidae > Carcina > Carcina quercana. Next base: position 23,044,081 of record OU342426.1, on the reverse strand, counting down.
AACCGGCATACGTTCTTAATGATTCGGAAAACACGGTTGCGCCACCAAGTACAGAAATCAAGACGGCTTCGGAAGCAGTGCACGGCAATGTACGCGGTGATAGACCACCGCTGAAGAAAACGCGCAGTGGACGCGTAACAAAGATGCCAGCACGTTTCTAGTAATTAAGGTCATCTAGGTAAGCAAAATAGTTTAGGCATGTGCGTACTTTATTGCAATTTCTTTTAACCTTACATTTATTTGGTAAAGCAGCCCACACCCACTAAGGTGATATTTTCATAAGTGTTTTAGCATTTACTTATTTTTCTCACTTTAGTTCACAAATATTACTTACGTTTTAATAAAAGGCATTTCGTTCACAGTTTGGTAAAGAAAAAATATTTGATCTAGTATATAAGAACTTGATTGTTTAAATTTAATAATGTACAAACAGTAATGTATATTGCCAGCAATGTATACTTAATGATTTCGCATGAACATTGAACTGTTACAGAGTCATGATGTAAGCAAAGCTATCATGTTACGCATTGTTGTTGTAGGTTTATCGCAGTGCATTCTTTGTTTATATCGAGTCATATCTTAGTAGTTATAATTTGGTTTGTGATTTCAAAATTTATGTATTTTTCATCGTACCAAATTCTAGGGGGGTGTGATGTAGGGGCGCATACGTCACAGTATGCTGACTTGACGTTTTGCGACTCGGGGCTCGCCAGTCGTTCCCCGCGCCCCTAGCCGACCACGCGCGCACAGCGCTATATTATTGCGTCATACATTATTCTCGTCTAATCTAAGACAAATGTGTAATATCTGAATAAATAACGTATTGTTTCGTGAACTGAGTATCGTGGTTTGTTTTGATCATCTCCTCTCAAAACACAGACTAATTTGTGCAGTTAAAGAACACGCAGTAACTAAATTAACAGACTTTATATTAATTAATTCCCTTTCTTCTTTTTCAGGTAAGATTCATATATGTTGGAAACATTGAAAAATGGTTTGATTTGAACCGAAAATCGCCGGCAGTGAGTGAGTAAAACGCTATTCACAGATGAGACGTATTCATTTCGTTTTAGTAAAAGTTAAAGCGGAGGTTTTGAAACTTGGCATTCAATAAAATGAAACGAGCTATTGAAACATGGTCTGCGTGTAACATCATATTCTACATTTATTTTAAAACCGGACAACTTTCCGCTGCAGCGCTCGGGAAAATTTCTGAAATTGTGCTCCTTACGGTTGGACCACGCGGTCGCAGATAGAACTTTTGAAATCAAGTGATGCGCATTTCCGCTGAAACGATGTTTTCCTGCTTTTTCCTGACTCCGTTTTATTCGTTACGAAAATGCTAGGTGGAAATTCAAATAGTCGTTGTCGTCTGTTACCGCAGTCGATAGTGCTAAAAAGTGCAGTTTTTAATTTTGGCGATTGTCCAACTATCCCTCGTCCGGCTTGCATCCGGCGTCCGGCGTCCGGCCACCGGCTCACACATTAACATATTAATGTGATACGTTATTATCCTCCGTAATCGATTGGCTCGGATTCGGATTAGGGGTGCCCTTCCACAGAATTAATCATGAATATTGAAAAGTGTATATTGAAGACAGCGGTCCTTATCGTTATTGTGCTCTGTTATATTCTTTTTTCGACGGTGGACTCTGTATCAGGACAGAACAGCTGAGAGACAAGACAAAAGTCTTTATCAGTAAAATACTGTTGGCCGAGTAAACAAGCTCAGAGTCACTCAGTGAGCTACGGAACGAGCTATGCTCAGAGTTTCTCTACGTAATAGAATCCTGAATAAGGAAATCCGTAGACGAACTAAGGTCACCGACATAGCTCGATGAGTCAGTGACCTGAAGTGGCAATGGGCAGGCCACATCGCTCAAAGAAGACATACCCGATGGGGTGTAAGAGTTATAAAGTGGCGACCACGTACTGAGAAGCGTGTACTAGGACGTCCCCTTAATAGATGGACCGACGATTTACTTAAGGTCTCGGGTAGTCGCTGGATGCAAGCGGCTCGGGACCGGTTGATGTATCGTTCCATGGAGGATAACTGTGTCCAGCAGTGGACGTTTCACTGATAAATCAATCAATTAAATGATCGCACGTGGTTTCCGTCTAAAAGAATAAAAAAGAAAACAAGCATATGTTTAACTCTAATATCTAAAAATAGGTAGCATCCTATAGCAATTGACTCTCCTATCATATCGCCACAAAGCTATAGCCCTAAGCCAAAGTCGAGCCTATAGAGGTCAAGCTGTAATTGGCGGGGGCACTGCCGTGCCCCCCGATTGATCGCAGGACTAACGGCATCAAGTCATTTCAAACAATCATAATTAAACAGTGGAAATTTTCCGACTGATGATGATTATTAGAATGCTGTAAGCTGTTTGTTGTTTGACTCCATGCGTTGTCCCTGCTTTATGTACAGTGATGGGACGCGCGGGTCAGGCGCCGCCTCCCTCGGCCATGTACACATAAATTCATCGGACATGAACAGTGACGTAGTGCTCAATGGCAGCTTGCCGACTCGCGCTCGTAAATACATAATATCAACAATTGGTTAGACATGTATCCAGCGAGATTAATAGGGCGGGTGTCCGACAATTACCATATTGCGAAATGTTTCCGCATACCCAGCCCGCGTGTTGTCCTCTTGGTGTGGTCGATAGCACAGGCAGCAGGATTGTGGTCGACACATCAACTGGTGATCTCTTCATATTTTAGGGTTCCGTAACCAAAGGGTAACCAAACGGGAGCCTATTACTAAGACTCCGCTGTCCGTCCGTCTACCCGTCTGTCTTTCAGCGGTCTGTATCTCATAATCCGTATTAGACAGTTGGAATTTAAAAAGAAAAAAAAGTCCGACTCGCCCTTGGCCGGGGTTTTTTCTTTTCTATTTGTAGCGAGAGCAATGGTCGACTGAGCCCGACCGTTCACTGCGACCTGAATATCCATTGCGAATTTGCTAATTTAGTTAGTTGATGGGTAAAACATGTTTGTTTGTATGGTTATATCAAAGTGAAACATCATTCGCAACAGCTATGAATACGAGTAAACTCGTATCATTTGCAACAACTGAAGTGGCTTGTAAAATCTTTGAGCGTGTTCCACCGCATCGAGAACTCCGGTATACAATGTGGGCTGGGGGCCCGCCTAGTTCCTTATTACTTAATAATAAGTCATTATCAGCGGCACATGCTGCAGTCGTAATGAACAATGCGCCGTAAAAGTGAATGAGAGCGATCGACCGCCGCGCGCCGCGGGGCTGGGCGGCGAGCCGATCGACGCTATTCCCGCTGACGGACGGCCAGACGCGACGATTCAATTCCATCCTCGTTTTCATCCCCTTAGATCTATTAATAGATCACGCTAGAATGTTCCAAAGCGCCTAGCCCAGTCAAATATATCCTGGAAATAATGGCAAAAGAAAAAATTGGAACACTACGGCCGGATGCAAGTATTAGTGCGCGGCGGCCGCCAATAACGCACGCATTCATCTGTAGAATGTAACGAGGGACACTCATTATACGAGTACTCAGGACCCGTCGTCGTACAACTAATTACACAAAAGAAAACAGCTTTATCGAAGGCTCCTGAGGCGCGGGGAGCGCAACAATCGTTCCGGGTCGTGTCGTATTTAAAGCGAGGTCAATTTCCTCAAATATATTTTTAGGGGCCGGTATCTGGAGTGCGAACCCTCAACGATAACAAGAGGCAACCTGTTCATTATACTCCGCCCGGCGTAATATAGAGGACGTTCTAAAATGCGGATCCCATTATTTATTTAGTCCGCAGTAAGTGCCACTCAAAACAGTGTCTTAATTAACCAGAACCTGAGCGGAGCTGCAGCTGTTCGACGCGTTCTCTTCCGCTCTCTCTTCAGCGCAAGCTCACGCTACCGCCCGCACCGCTGCACTGCCTTGCGGACGGTCGCGTGGTGTTCAATGAACCACCGCTCTGTATATGAATTGCGACTGCTATCCTAGTATGTCACAAGGCTTGTCATTGGTCGCATACATCCAACAAGATACTCAGAATAATCATTCGTATTGTCACCATTATGCATATCCTCGTTTTCCTTTCTAGATACTGAAAAATACGATAGTGGAATTTAGATTCATGAACGGAATATTCTCTAATAACTTTTGAAATTATTTAAATAATCTCGCGTCTCGGAGCGTGCGGATGCGTGGCACTGTGCACACAGCCTTATCGTCTAGCTTTGCATTTTCCCCGTTCCCCATAAATTCATAATTAAACAGCAAACTACTGACTATACGAGCACACCCGCGACCCCTCACCCCGCACACCCGTCCGTCCCCACCCCGAACCGTGCCGCGAGAAATTTATTAAATTTTTCCATTTTCTGTTACCTCTGCCGCCGCGCCGTGTCGGAAGTGCACTCCGGCTTACTCAAAACCTGTAATAATCAAAAGGTAGCTAGAGAGTTACTGATGGTTATCTCGAGGACGACGGTAGAAATTGTAGTAAAAACCCATTAGCTTATTTTATACAAAGTATATGACTAAAACTAAGACTTATAGACTGACCTTCAGCTAGATATTCAATTTAACACATGTCTATGCTTGTATCGCCATGTCAGAATCCTTCACAGTGCCATCCCGAACGGGACATGAAAGGTTAAAAAGTTTTTTATGGGCAAACTACTTGAGCTAGAACCTCGAATAGTGCATGGGGTGGTCCTATTCTAAAGCCGAGAACACACATCGGAGACCACATGTCATCCTACGGGTGTCGTAACAGGCGACAAAAGGAAACACTATCCAGGATATGGTCAGCTGCGTCTACTCTTACTTATGTAACACATAACAACAACATCGTGATGAAAATGGCAAATCAAACATGGCATGTCCAACAGTGGACTGCATACGATTAAGTATATATAACAAAGCGGAATCTCCTGCAAAAATTTTAGTCGCTACGACACTTGGTGTTGTGTTCGCGAGCGGCACCATCAGCCCGCGTCCTCGTCACCGGGGCGCCGCGGTTGTGTCCGACTCGCTACTCAGACAGCTGTTTCGTTCAACTTTCTTCCGGATCGCGTTTAACTTCCATCGGGTCCCGTTCAGCTTAACGAAGTTAAAACGTAGTGCGGTGATAGTACTGGGAGCGTCGTCTTAATTAATGAGAATATTGTTGGTTCGAGAGGGGCATGGGGGGAGGGGAGGTACTGGATGTTCCTTTGACAGACTCCAGCGCCGACACTTTGCGCCTGTGACGCTCGTCCCATACTTTTGATGAGTTTTATTGGAGTTTAGTTAGTTGAATTTCGCATTCTCTAATTTGTTCAAGTTAAATGTTCGTGTTAGTTACATTCGACGAGTCGGAAAGTGATCTACTGGACGTGAATTATGTATTCCTCCTTTGATTAAAGTGCAATCTAGTTCTTGCCATGGAAACATGCAACACTACGGGTAGTAAAGGCGGGAATACAAATGCTTGTAACTGGATACCAGGCCAGACACAGGTGTATACCAGCTCCTTGCACATGCAATATTTTCATACCGCAAAATCGCAGAACGCCTGGTAATTGCCAGGCGTTCCAGTAACTGGCAAATGATTGCTGTATTTACCTTCTTTTTCTCTTATTAAATAAGCCAAACATTCTTGTGCTATACTCATAATTCACTTCGAGTGCTTTCCATTAAAAAATATAGGCATCTTTAGCGTGGAACTGGCTCGAACTGTCCTGTGAACTGGCTTGTGTATACTTCTTACAAGTTACAGTCGTGCAAGGAACAGAACTGTATGCAAGTTAAATTGCAAATGTATTCACAGCGTGCCAGTTATTTGCACAGGCCGAGGTACTGGTCCGTTTTACAGTCATGTGTATTCTCGCCCTATATGTGTCAGTTCAAAGTGTTCCACATCCAATCAAACCGATTACTGATATATAATTGAGCCTACTTTGAATCGAATTCAATTACTTCTGATTACCAGTAACCGCCTCTGTACCCTAGTGGTAATTTTTAACCAATATTTGTTTTTGTTTTTACAACAAATGTAAAGCTGTGTCAAGGATAAAGGATCAAGTTCAATATTTGTACTGAACTCGTTTCATAGTTTCAGTCTATGTACTGTAGTGAAGTTAGACCTACATACTGGCGCCTACGTGGATGCGCACTGGCTAGTAAGGATCTCTCGAACTTTCCATTTATATTTTGAGTTTAGAATCTGTCGCAGGGACGACAGATGAAAATAAAACAATAGTGAAGTCTTCAATGTATTGTGGTCGAGTGCGTGTCTAATTAGGAAAATATAGTTAAAGTGGGTGTGTTTGGTCCGCGTGTCCGCCCCATCTGTTGTACATGTAATATGCTTTCAGTTATCTATTAAACTGTTCAACTTATCTACGTTTCTCTGGAAAAGATCCCGATACCAGCTACGATATCTCCCCCTCTCTACAGTACTGAACTCTTTTCTAGATTTATAATGTATTCTTTCTTCACACAGCTTCACTCACAAAATTCTAGTGCCACAATCACATATAGTCCGTCTCGTCAGTGCTTCAGGTCGGGGCACAGGGGCGCGGGCAGCCGCAGTTATGACCACTCATAAATGTGGACATAAATCCTAACACCCTTTTTATTTGTTGGTTTTGGACCCTTTGTCCCTTGCTGCCGTGACACGATATAACCTATTTAATTATTAATTTTGATAACGACCCGGATGCCGCTCCGCACCGTGCTCGTAATTCCTTGGATTCAGGTTATCCGTTACTGAAACTGAAAATACGACTACAAAATCACAATAATCGTAAATTTTGTTTAAACTAGGTTCTTGCGACGACTTCGCCTGGGTAGAATATTTAGAATTGTATAAATGTTAGATGCTCAGCGTGCGCACCCAGAAGTTTCTACCGAATGAGACGCGGCGTTGGCGCTGCCACTTTTCAGACTGGAACATAACAGTGCTGCTATTTGGCGGCGGGCTTACTCGATAATCGGTACTCTGTTTGTTCGGTGGTAAGGCAGTTGGACTTAGAAAATGCCTTACCATCAACCAACCGATAGGAATAGGATTCCCCCACTGAGAATCGAGCCTGGGAACTCCGGATGTTAGTACAAGCGCTGCTATATTTCTGAAGTCCTTAAACTACGCCACGGAGGCGGTTCAAGGACTTCAGAAATTACCCTACGGGAATCATGGCAGTGACTGTGAGAATAAACTTTCGCCTTTATAATAACAGCAAATAATATTTAAATTTTACGTCGTTCAACTTACCTTCTCTTTCATCCGCAGAGAGGGTGGAATCCCGACCCTATCGAATCTTTTTAAATACATTTATGTGAATCTCGCACAGTCGATATTCCTGGATTTTTCGATGGAATCAATTAGTTAAATGGACGCACGCCGCAATGTTTATTTTACTCGCTTCCCTGTTGGGCGCTAATGAAATTTATCCGCCGAAATATCCCACCGTCAAATAAATACAAATTGCAATTCATGGGAGAACATACCGTTCCAACAGATGAATAGGTAATCAAACGTTGGTCTGGAATCGAACCTGGTCCCGAGGGGCGCAGTCTAGTCCGCAGCGTCCTCAAGTTGCCATTTTTCTTAAAAGCCCGCCGTTTTCGCAGAGCTTCTCTACGAATAAATATTGTACCTATAACTTCATACAAACTTACGTAGATAGTCAATTATGTATCAATAATTTATTTTCTGATTATGAGTAAAGCGAGTTGTGCATAAACTTAGCTATTTTTGAATTATTGAAAAAAAAATTGCCTTATTGAAATTTTATCTAAATAAACAAGATTTTTTTCCTGCGATATCGCTGGCAACATTTATTCTATAATTCGGCCATGTAGCCAAACAAAGAACTACATTTGTCGCATCAAAATATGTTCCCGATGGGCGGGACATAATTGCTAGTATTGCAGCCACATATTGCAGCAACACTATTTGCTGTAGCGTATAAGTATCACATCAACAGCCTATATATGTCCCCACTGCAGGGGCTCAGGCCTACTCTCCTACGGAGAGTGTATGGGACATAGTCCACCACGCGGGACCAGTGCGGATTGCTACACTTCACACACACCTTTGAATTTCTTCTCAGGAGTGTGTGAGTTTCCTCACGATGTTTTCCTTCACCAAAAGCCTCTGGTAAGCCAGGATTGAACTCAGACCTCGATTGTTCAAGGACTGAGATAACATCATCTAACACGGCATATTATTAACATTCTATTACTTATCACTTAAGCTCTTATCCCTCTATAGCTTATCACATCTCCAACCCACTGGGTCGCCGTTAGCAGGACATTAGTTAGTGCGATTTATTAAGTTCTCTGGGAATGTAAGCGGGCAGGCACCACCGTCGATTATATGGCATACATACTCGTTTGTATAACGACTTCTTGTGCACTCAGACGGGACCTAGACTGTATTACAAATAATTATGGTCGAGGTGTACAAATGGTTTAAAACAAATCAAGAAACATGTCAAGTGACGATTAGGGGGTTAGGTGATAAGCGGGCCCAGAAGCCTTAATCTAATAAGGCGCTGGCTCTACTACCTTTCATACCGGAACACAACAGTGCTTATAACACTGCTGTTTGGTGGCAGATTCAGGTAACATGGTGGTAGCTAGGCAGGCGGATATAGAAAATGCCCCACCACCAACCGGGTACCAACACCCGTAGGGTACCGAACCTGGGACTTCCGGATTGTTAGGCTCAACCATTAGGCCACGGAGGCGATTATAATTTAAATGATTTTAGAATGTTGATTTCGCTCCATGCCCCTAAAAACCAATTTTGTGCATCGAGCGCTTGCCAAGCAAGTACAAAGAACAATAAAGTTTTCTATTCAACCTCGGCCGGTTAACAAAAGCTCCTGGCTGGGCCCATCGGCAATACTCGGTTTCTATAAAACATTCTACCTTTGTCTCTGTAAACCCGAAAACTACAGATGTGGAGTGTTCAATTGAATCAACGCATTTTAACGTTATTATTATTTTTATTGTGTTATATTTGAGGAGCTAACATCATTATTTACACTGTAGATTCAGTTCTAGGAGGTGGACGGGCTGGTCCACGTTTTCCGGTACGTCGGTACATATGAATACAAATCACTAAAGATAAACTTTGGACATAGTATTTTTATTCGCTAATATACTGGTGCCGAATAGATTGAACCATATGACCTTCATCATCATCATCAGTCGGGAAATTTCCACTGCTGGACATAGGTCCCCGTCATGGCCGCCATATGCCACATTGACCGGTCCCGAGCCACTTGCATCCAGCGACTACCCTAGACCTTAGCCAGGTCGTTTGTCCATGGTAGAGGAATGGCCTAGTACACTCTTGCCGGTACGTGGTTGCCACTTCAAAACTTTTACTTTCATATGTCCTTGTTCAGTTTTAAAAAACAACTTCGCTTGTACTTTGTATGACTAGGAGAGATGTGAATCAGTATATTCTTATGGCATGTTCGGGTTGCAGCTCTAAGTTTAATTAGGCTTAGAAGGTTCGGACAATTAAACTTTCCCAGACAAGGACCACGCTTCGGTTCCATATGTGGTCACTGGTAACACGAACTGACTAAAGACATGTCTTGTGATACTGTGGTATTTTGGACAAGAAGATATGCCGTAACTTCCCGAATGCTTCCCAGACGGGTTGGATTCTTCTTCTTCCTATCCTGTTGGCCAAATAAACAAGCTCAGAGTCACTCCACGAGCTATGGAACGAGCTATGTTTGCAATGTACGAGTATCTACGTGATAAAATCCGGAATGAGGAAATCCGTTGACGGACCGTCCCTCGACTAGATGGACCCAAGACCTGGTTAAGGTCGGGGGGAGTCGCTGGATGCAAGTAGCTCGGGACCGGTCGCTATGGCATACCATGAAGGAGGCCTACGTCCAGCAGTGGACGTTTCCTGGCTGATGATGATAGACAAGAAACAGACGTCTACTATTAATTTACTAATTATGGTTATGCGCCATATTTCCCGATGGAATATTCTTATTTAAAAATCGTTTCAGCATTTTTTGAAGAGTATCAGCTGATCTTAGGCATTTTCGGCATAAAATGGAATAATTGTTTACGTACGATTATTCCGTAGATTTTTTGTCAATTTAATTTACTTGTTTTTATTTGTACTTGTTTTTGGCTTGCTGTGTCCGTTGATAATTTTGTCCTAAAATTCTGATGCGCCTAGGCTGTGCCAAATCGAATCGTCTTCTGAAGTTTTAGCAGTCGTTTGTCTCTTCATTGAAATGTATGTTGCATCTATGGAATGAGCCTTATCAGCTGTGTGATGTGTCCTGTCACATTTGACGTTACCGCGTACGAATCAGTGAATACAAAGTAATAGGGTAGAGCTTGACTCCTCTACTACAATGCTGTGTGTGAATGTGTGACTGGGAGCATATTATGCGCGAGCGCCGCCCGCGCCGCGACGGGAGCACAGTGTCATGGCGGCGGCTCGCCTGGCGCACGCGCGCTCGCGACCCGCGCCGCGGTGACAGAACCTTCGCAGAACTTTATCTTCGTACATCGATATTGTTTTTTTAGTGACGTGTGTTCTTTTTTCAATTTATATGTGTAGACGGTCGGTGTGGTGTTTCAGTTGTGTTCAGTGTTATATTTAGTGTTCTTTGATTCTGTTTTGTTTCTTTCAACACGAACTAATCAACAGAAAAGTTTGTATAAATAGGGTGAATACGAATACCGTTGGAGTTGACCCATTCGTTGGTGATTAAATTGCTCAATGAGATTACTTAAAATTGTTACTTTTTTCATTACCTTATTGACTTTTAAACGACAGCTTTGGTCGCCGCGTAATAACAAACAAAGGTATTCATAAAAGTTTAAGTGTGAATCCTCCATTCGCTTTGTTCATTCATCGTTCATTCATTAAACTGTGTGTTGTTGTTCGGTCGCGGGACACTCGGGTGCATGCAGGGGTCGGATATCAAGATGATCGTGGTGCGACTACGAGACGACGGCTACTTGCGCGGATAGCACGACACTAAGTTATAACATTGTTATCTGTAATTAATTACTGGTTATAAAATAGTTACGGGCATCGTCAAATTAATCATTCGAACGCCGAGGGAGGCCTCTCGTCATGCCCCTATCCTATTATACAATTAATCATTGTGCATAACGTAATTTTACTGTAAGAGACGATCGGTACAGCCGATGATAGCGGACTCTAAGGCTGATTTGAACAGGAGCCACCGGCACCAGCGCTGCTGATGGGCTCGGTACAGTTATCCTGACGTTAGAACTGGATCTGATCGGTTGCATTTATAATGACGTGTTAATGAGAGTTGTGCTAAACTTCCGATGAAGCAGTCATCTTATGGCATCCGTTGATCTTATTAAGAGTATTATTTATAACTTTAAACGAGCAATTCTTGTATACATGTATCATCATCAACAGCCTATATATGTCCCCACTGCAGGGGCTCAGGCCTACTCTCCTACAGAGAGTATATGGGCCATAGTCCACCACGCGGGCCCAGTGCGGATCGGCGGACGTCACATGCCTGTTCAAGACATGCAGGTTTCCTCACGATGTTTTCCTTCACCGTTAAGCAATCGGACAATGTACTTGAATTGAAAAACAACTCATAGGTACACGGCTGGATTTGAACCCGGTACCCTCAGATTGAGAGTCCGCGCCTTATCCACTGCGCCACCGACGCTTTTCACATGTATAATATAAATAATCTTAATTTCGCTGAAATTTTGTATGTGGGGGTTTTCGGAGTCCAAAAAATTATCAGTTTTCTTTCACATTATTCGACGCAAAATATGGTCGTTAATTTCGCCCGCTCGGTCATAACAATCGTGGTCTAGCGGTCTCGGCGCAAGTTTGTCGGTCTCAGGTGTTACTAGGTACCAAGTTTTTAATGTTTTCATTTATTTATTCAAGTTTTTCGTTCTTTTTGTGTTTTTAAGCCAGAATAAAATTGTACTTTTGACCCCCAAATTGGAACAAAACTCGCTCGCCCAGGTATCAATATTACATGTCTAAATATAATATAATAAATATCATCTACTAAACTTGTAGTTGCTGATCTACGTATCAGTCTTCTTGCGCTAATTCACCTAGCTTGGTATTCCTCTTTGCTAGGACAGGACGGCACTCGTAGCGACTGTAATACAGTGGGATAGTCGAGGCCGGGCGCCGAAGTGTTAAAATAAATGGATACGTACTGAATACTGAATGTGTTGTGAATAACATCATGCTCGGGACGTGCGCGTGCGCACGGTACACTCGCCCACACATGTATAATTGTCTATTGCATTTCTTACGCACTCGCTATAAATACTTTATGATTATAGTCGGTATTTATTTATTAAACACTGTCAGCAGTGGCTTGTGTTAATCAGGTCGGCGTTGAGATCAGGCGTCGAGTGTGGAAATAGCTATAAACTGCAAAATTGTTTGATAGACAGACGAAGGCAAATTCTAATGTTGTAACAAGTTTTTACATAAACACCCAGGTGTAGTTACCTATAATATTTTCAAATTAGATTAAGTAACACTAGGGGTGTACTCGTATTATTTTATACATATAGGTCATTCATTTGTAAAGCATATCGGAGCGGCGTCGCGGGCGTATTACGCGTCACGCACTCGTCAATTAGGATGACGCGTGCGGATTACACAGCATCCCGGGGTTGTTTATGTCTTTATGTTACACATCTCGAATTTGGCCACGAAAATAGAAATACTTGGACTGTTGCGCAATTTCAAATAATTTTGCTAACAGTCATCGAATCTAAAGTTCCAAGCACATATGTGATGTAGGGAAAAGATTGTCTACTGCACAATCGCTCGTGTAATTAAGACAAGCTTATGTTCAGTGCACTCTTGGATAGTTTACGTCTGATAACTATACTGGTCCAATTGTTAAAGCAACCAACCTAAACATAAGTTCGTTAAATATTCATGCGCTATCGTCTAAAAATACCGCCACGCATATCGCTAAAAGAGTCATTTGTGATTCACGAGAGCAGTGTCGACGTCCTCTGTCGCACGGCAGAGTGTCGCCGTGCGCGTGCGACTGTACCGCGCGCACTGCATCGATCCATTGACTCAACAATGCTGATAAACGGTCAACGTTTACGTCAGGGTTTATTATTTCACCTACTCGCTTGTTTTGGTTATTAAAAGCTCGGCCGCGCCACAGCCGCGCTCCGGTGAGCACAGAACTGTTGGCCATTGTTCCCTTCATTGTCCGTCCATCCATCTACCACGGCTTATTTGACATAAACTTAGTGCAGTCGTGCACAAGAGCCATCATTGTTTGAAGGGCTAACGACCACGAATTTATAGTCGTGTAAGGGTCTCACTTAGAGTTACATTACCACAGCTTTTGTGTGCCTCTGTGTCCAGAAAGCTGGAGTCAGGCCTTCCGTTCTTCGTTAGCCAGCTTAGCTAAGACGGCGATAAAAGTTTTTCCCGAATTCCTTACTAAATTTACTAAGTTTATATAAAGCCCGTTGACCCTTGTTATTGTTTATTTTGTATTGTGGCACTATCTGTATCGTGTACCTCGCTCTCGAACTAACTATCCTCTGGCAACAAGCAAACGAACAAACTGACAGTTATCGAAATAAGTGGGATTTGTGCTTATCGCTTCGTGCAAATATCGTTAGCGTTGCATTTCAATCATATTTGAACACAGACTTTAATCCTTATTGACATAAAGTTTCCGTATCATTCTAGAATGTGCCTCGTTGTATAGCCGGTAATATATAAAGATTAAAATCGTAGTTCTGACAATGGGGCATGCGATTAGCTCACGGCATGTAGACCAGCGCTCCCTGTGAGTCACGTGGCCGGCGCTCCGCCGCTTCCGCCAGCGCGGCGCGGCTCGGCGCTCACGCACACAGCTGCGCGCAGACCAGCCACGCTGCCAACAATGGACACGCGCCCGCTCTTGTGTAATCAAATTATTAACTGCAGTAATGCACCAATGCACATCTAATTGTGTGCGGGAGGAAGTGACGCCGCCGCCGCTCCCGTGCCGTGGCTCTCTCTGTTTGAGACCGTCCGCACAATGTCCTCTTTGGTGTTTACAGTATAGCATACAGACACCGTCTCGTGGGGCTATGGGTTGGTATGCTAAAAGTTAGTGTCAGAGTGTCAATGACTGACAATTCACGAGAGTGCCGAACATTTGGGCATTGCGGGCCAGTGATGTGGTGGACGGCGTCGTATGGACCAACTCCTAGTCTCTTTAATGTGTTCAATGATCATCTATTTTTATTGGCATGTTACATAGGATAAACAATATATATATATATATATATATATATATATATATATATATATATATATATATATATATATATATATATATATATATATATACGATCCTGGATGAATTTTAAATTGACTTTATTCAAAGAAATTTTCGAGGTCAAAATTAATCAAGCTTCAAGTCGAGTCTGTGCCAGAAAAACAATCAAAGTTCTAAACAAAAGTTTGAAATGTTTTAGTAAATATTTGTGACGCCCGCCGGTCTAGGTTGTGTAATTACCTAAAGCTTAGAAAAGAACTTTGAGAACACAAGCTTCTACTAACTCTGTACACTACCACAGTGAATAAAATAGAACAGGAAGTGACGGGCAGGCCTACTAGTGTTAATGGAATTTACATTGGAGTGTACGCATGCGCAGGCAGGAGATGCGATCGGTTCACTCGCTGCGCGCGCGCCGCAGTCACCCCCGCGCATATAAACACGCCGAGACCCGGACTATGGACCAAGGCTTGTATCCGAAACGTACGCGACACAAATGTCTAAATGATTTTCACTTGAAATTTCACTTTCCAATGCTCCATTAGGTTACTTGGCAAGACAAAAATATTTAAAGCGACCAGCTCATGCAAATTAATAAAGAAATGCTCAATCCATCACCGGCCGCTCGCTGTCGTTGCATAAATCATCATTATTAATATTGACGACTGGGGCACAGCTAAAAGAACGCAATACCTAAAACCGCTACCCTCTGTGCCCTTAATTATGAGAACTTACTTTTTTACTGTTTTTCATGCCGAGAGCGATGAACTCGATAAAAAGATATTATGGAAGGCGGCTTGTAATTCCAGAGATTCTCTCAATTCACGAAAGAAGATATCTTTACGAATGCAATTGCGATATTGCTCGTACAATTTTATTACTGTGAGCTTTGTGCCCGATTATGTGGTCAGTGAGCTGTAACTATAGACGGTGGTCGTCGACGTGGCGTTGTGCTGGAAACTGGAAAATCTGGCTTTGCGTCTTAACTCTATGCCTAATTGGACGTAGTTTCTGAAAGCGAATAGGACTTCCGCCTGCGGCTAAATGAACCGCCCGACAAACGATTTGTTTTCCCTCACTACGCCAGCAAAGTCTAATAATACAGTTTACTACCTGAGAACGTGTGCAACTTGCACCACCAGCAGCAGCGGGACATTCTATCGTTGTTTATTACTCATTGCTGGGTCGGGACGGGACTCTAGCTTTCAAACTGGTACTAATTCAGTCGACGCTTGATAAGGATGTTAAACTCGCTTTCAAACGGCAACTCGGTTAATTTTGACTCGGTACCAATTAGTTCGTGGTGCGAGCTTGGCTCAGAACCTCAATATGATTGCTTTATAATATTTGTATACACGATATACTTTATCGAATGAACGTCTACTTATATGCAGTGATAGTGTACTGTACTGTCTCCACCACTTAACAGACACATCACAATCGAATATTAGTTGTCTGTCCATTTCTAGGGTTACGAGCATCCGATGAAAAATCCTAACCCTTATAAAATCACTCTGATGACGGAAAGTTTGGTGTCTGTCACATATGATTATCTCAGCAACTGTGAATGATATTGACTAAAGGTATACCGTTACCCCTCGATCTGTGGGGTTGCTCATGGTTGGGCCCCTCATGGTTCGCCGTCTATCTGTCAAGACCCTTTTCTCAATAACGCGTGGAGGTATCAAATTGGAATTCATCCCAAATACTCAAATATGCAATCCCATTGATCTGTAAAAAATTCAAACTTCCAGATCCACGTAATTAAAAGATACGGCCGTTTATGCCACTTATTTTGACGATTTCTCTATGGCAAGTGTAGAACCTATAGAATACTTTCCATTGATTTAGAATCCTGAAATTTGGCACTAAGCAAGGTCTTATAGAGCACAAGTATATGAATAAATCTTTATAATTTTTTATGATATCTCATTATTATCTCTTTTACGATTACAAACTGTTTTATAATATAATAATATACTTTCTTAATGTTATATTGTTAAAATTTGCTCGTTTATTTCGTTAGCAATTTTTCGGCGCCTACTCGAGTCACCTTAGCTATTATTTATGGTTTTCAGTACGTTTATTATTTATGTTCTGTACGGAATCCTCGGTGCGCGAGTCTGACTCGCACTTGCCCCACGTTCATCGTAATATGTATAGAAGCACACATTTCCAACTCAATCCTTTTCATGGGCCATCAATACCTTTAACGAGTTCTCTCTATATTATAATTAAAATTCTTGTTCAACTCTGTTAAAACTTTTTCTTTTGTTCCAAAGCAGAATTTTGCATGTTAAAACTTGAAGGGAGTTTACGAAATTTGTTTCCCTTTTATCAGAGGGCTCCAACACAAATATACAGTTGGTTTGAATATAATCCACGCTCCCCTTGCCCCTCTGACGGAGCCACTGACGACGTTACGTTGTTCTAATTCAGGAGCAGCGTCTTCTCGCAAAATGCAATAGGATGAAGTGGACGATTTATTCGATACTCGTTAGTGGCAGTGGGGGCTCCGAGATAGGCCGGACAGCTCTCGAGCAGGCCGAGGCGTGCCCCTGCAGACTACAGGAACCCTTCTAGAAGATTTAGAGCCCGACTAGCTAGAGTTAAGTAATATAGAAGTCATATAAATTTTAGCAAAACGAACGTAATATTTTATTATTGCTACATTTCGCCCCCAAAAGAGAGGGCTGTAAAAACTTTGTCGTCGAGCGCAACCAGCCGCCGCCCCGGTTGTTGCATTGTCAGATAAAATTGTTTTTTGGATCGTCGCCAAGATTTTTATTTTTATTCCTTTTTTACTATCGACAATTGCCTCTGACTTTTGAGCAAATGCTTTTGTTCACGCAGCCACCGGCCACTTTTCTCCAACTTTTTATTTATTGTCATCTTTACGATTGGCTTGAGCCTGGGCGAGACTGGGCACGTGGCTACCACTCGCCGCCCCCCTTAGCTTGCATCTGACAGGTAGTATATTTAGCTGCACCGAGCTCTTCATTACATATTCCTATAATTTATTGAATAGTCCATCAGTTACTTGATCTCCATATTTTTTATGTAAGATGTTTATTTTCGCGAGTTCACCATTTCAAAGTTTTTGCTGTTAAGTGATGTTGTTGTATCACATTTGTAATGCAGAATGTTATCGTATTGTTTTAAGTATACTCGTATCTAACGCCACACAGCATTTTAATTATTTCATGGTTCCAAAAATCGTATCTGTGGTGGTATGAATCCTCGAATTTTGGTGTGGTTGTCAATCGTTGTTTTGCTTAGTAAATTCTCCATCCGCTGGCTGTGTGTGACAACACGACGATATGGACATCAATTTTATTATGACCACTAGTGGCACTCGGTTCGTCCCACGTCGCTGCTCATCAAAGACGACAAAAAGCCAACATGAACTTGACAAATTGTACAGTACTGCCAAACATACTTTAGGAAAGGTTAATGAAGAAAGTAACAAAAGTGATCCTTGGAAATTAGTTAAATCATAATGAAACACGTTCTACGCTTACAGTGAGCGAGTTATCCAGGTTTACCTTTACGAAATTATGCCAGAGAAACTTGTAATATCTAAGTGTATATATCGAGCGTGCGTAGTGTGTGTTGAGTGCGACGGCGGACAATGAAGATGCAGCTGCAGGCGGAGGTGTCGCGCGAGCTGTGCGCCGGCGCAGGCTGCACGGGCGACAAGCCCCAGGTCTCCGAGGAGGCAGAGATGCTATACTACGAGCTGATCCGAGCCCTCGAAGAGGAAGAGCTGGTGAGAACCACGGCCGTCACCGTTTGCCTCATCCTCACCTTGTCACACATACACAATATTCATTAACAAATACACTACAATGTGTCTCATCTCCCAGTCTCTCGCATTCTTCCGTCATATAGTGACCACGTATTTTTCGTATACAGTTAAAACGATTCTGCAGCATGCGGTGGACACAAATCTGTTTAATTCTACTGGCCGCAGTTCACATTTTCAGCGCAGGATTAGTCAGTACAGGAACTTTACCAAATTTTTGGGCGGAGAAAGACACGTGTGTGCTTGGGCAGCATTGAACTGGATCACCTTTTTGACCTCGGCTTTAAAAGTTTTCGGAATGCTGATTCGCCTACCCCAGGCTGCATAATTTTTATGTTTGAAACCAACCGCGTATCCAAACACAGACTTGACGTGTTTTATAGTATCGATAAGCAAGAGAAAAACCTTTCTCCCGCAAAATGAAGACAAAAGCTGCCGCCGACAGCTCTTGAACCAACCGCTCCGCCCGCAGCCCTCAGAACTCTACGGGCCCTTTCTTCCTGTTCTCGAATCGTGTTAATATCGAGCTAAATAAGACTTTACGGAATTCTCGACTTTTTTTTACTTGTCAACATTCCGTGTCTTGCGGCGAGGAGCTCAGGCTCGACGCTAATAAAAATAAAACCAAGAGCTCGCCACGGCGCGATCTGATTTACTTAATTTCGCCGACGCCGGTTGGCAGACACCAGTGGGACTGGTTTCGATGTGACGTCACATCTAAATTTGCAACGATGACGTCACTATAGCAGAGAACCGAGTATTGTTTCGTAAAGCGGGCCTCGTCTTGTCCCGACTTCCCCGGCTGAACCTTTTTGTCAGCGATACATATTGCGTATCGACAGAACGTTGTCAGCAATATACGGGTAATAGGGCAAACGGAGCGCACAAGTGAATCGCTCGCACGCAGCAATACGATGATGTGTTCGTGACAGATACACGTATTTATTTAGTGAAATATACAAAAGCAAAGTAAGTGAAAAATATCAATGGCCGCCTGTATTGATTTTTTCTAGGAATAGCAAATATCAGACTGATGAACGTTTGGCATCGATTTTACAAAAATGCTATTAGAAAGAAATATTCAAACTAGAGTAATTAAATGCCATTTAAAATCAAGATACCACGGCTAAATAGTACTGAAATTACACGCTTTTTCTAAATTACTGCAAAAGTAATGTTACAAGAATATATTGACTGCCTTTTACATATCTCTAAAGCGTTGTGGGTATGCAGCGGCGTCTTTTAAAACAGTGTCACATCTATATCAGGCACCAGTACATTATACTACTATACTGCTACTGCACTTGGCCTTAATCTCACCGTGATAAGGCCGTTGTATGGTAAGCGTGGCATCCAGAAGTATCTATCTAATGAGTCACCGGCTCTGATGCCTTTTATACCGAAACACAACAGTCCTAGCACTGACGTTAGGCGGCAGACAAAGCAGATGTACTACCACCCACCAAATCGAGAACCGATAGATTCACTTGGAGTCAAACTCGCGACCTACGGATTCTTGCCAGAAAGGAACAGACTATTTCATTTTAAGAGAGAGAGAGATCTATACTGAGGATTCCGACACCTTAGCATCCTCGTGATAGCTACCACAGCTGCACTTGAAAAATGACTCGGGTGCTTTAAAAATGTCGAGTATGATTGTATTGCTAAAATGTATGTAGTTGTGGCAGGCAGGACTCGGATGACGCGGTGCCCTCGCAGTGCGCTCGCTCTGAGCGCCGAGTTCGTTCACACCAAAATTTTGCATACATTAATGAGTACCTACCTACCGACTTGTGTTATTGTAGAACAGCACAGGGGTGCGTGCCGCGTGGCGGCGCGGCCTCGATGAATACAATTTATAGCGGACGGAGCTCTGCCTTTTATAATGCGTTACGTTTGATTGACATTCATCGGTATTGACAGATTGCACGTGAGAGTTTCGTGCTTACCCATATGCAATCATCAATCAGTGATGCGTAGGGCTTGGGGGCGTGAGTTGAACAAAAGGACATACTCGAATGCGATTAACTGTTCGTACACAGAAAATTGAGATGGTTTTGGTCCTCGCACTAAAGTTTCTGCGGAAGATACAGTAGATTCAATTACACCAAACTTACCCACAGTCGTCCTGCCTGCCAAAGTTCAAGAAGATTGTTTGAGCTGTTATCCACAAAAATGTACCGGACAAGTTCTCTGAGACGCTTACAATACTTTTTCACCACAGATGATTTGTTCACAATATTCAGACGTCACCACCAGCAGCATCGTGCGAGGGTATAGTCTATGTGGACCGGGACCGACTTGTGTCGACTGCGGTCGCGCGCTCCTTTCGGTTTGTTTGTTTGCCCCCAAGTTGTGAACTCGCCTAACAATATTGTGGGGTTGCGTTGTGCTTCCACTGATTCGGGTTGTGTAAATATTAGCTTGCCGCGTATTATTATTTTCTTTAACTTTAACCTTAGCTCAAACAATCGACGCTCAGATGGTTATTTTAGAAGCACCTACTCGTACCTTCCTGCTTGTAAATCAATTTAATTCAACCGAATTGTGGTCAGGTTGTTTCATCAATTACTTATTTTCGCATTGAAGGGGTTTAAGTATAGAAATAAATATACTTTCATATAAATAAAAATTACTTATTTTGTGTTAGTTTACATAGCCCATCCTCCCTTCATAAATTCGAAATTCGTCAATATCTATACAATAAAATTGTAACTGACCGATGTCAGAACGATATAACACAGAAAATAATACGATACGAGGGGCATACCGAAAAGATCGGTAATCGAGTACTTTCGATTTAATTAGATTAAAAACTCTTTTTGATGAATAAACACTGGTTAGTTGAAAATCGAATACAATTGACAGAATTAAAAAAAAATTTTTTTTTAAAGAACAATATCAGTTTGAAATTGATAGGTCGATAAAAAAATGGAGCTTACAAGAGAAAGTTTCCGTGCCATAATTTTTTACAACTTTCGACGAGGATTATCTCAGGGACAATGTCTCGCTGAGCTTATATCTATATTCAAGAGTGAAGCGCCTAGCCAGACGACAATATATCGCTGGTATTCTGAATTCCGGCGTGGACGTGCTTCTCTTGGCACCGTACCTTCCACAGGCCGGCCAAAAACAGCGGTTACACCAGAAAATGTCGCTGTTGTGCGCCGAATGATACAGGATGACCGACATATTACATATGAGCAGATTCGGGCTACTTTAGGGATAGGTATGACTGCGATACAAACTGTTTTACATGGTGAACTGGGAGTGAGAAAGCTAGTTTCCCGCTGGGTGCCCCATAATTTGTCCGAAGAGCAAAAGGCGGCTCGTGTCAATTGGTGCCGGTCTACTCTGCAACGCTTCAACGGAGGAAAGTCAAAAGCAGTTTATAACATTGTCTCTGGTGATGAATCATGGATCTATTCATATGAGCCAGAAAGAAAGCATCAGTCTGCTGTCTGGGTCTTCGCAGGTGAGATCAAGCCAACAAAAGTTGTCCGCTCTCGCAGCGTATCGAAGAAAATGGTCGCTTCGTTTGTCGCGAAAACAGGACATGTAGTCACAGTTCCCTTAGAGGAACGGAGAACGGTTACCGCTGATTGGTATACAACGGTTTGTTTGCCACAGATGATATCCGAACTCCGTAGAGGTAACCCGAAACGACGCATAATCCTCCATCACGATAATGCGAGCTCTCACACCGCTCAGAAAACAAGCGAGTTTTTGAAGCAGGAAAACGTTGAATTAATGGATCATCCTCCATACAGCCCTGATCTGAGTCCCAATGATTACTTTACATTCCCTAGAATCAAAGATTTATTGCGTGGTCAGCGGTTTCAAGGTCCAGAAGAAGCAGTGGAAGCATACAAATCGACGATTTTGACCATGTCAACTTCGGACTGGAATTGCTGCTATAATAATTGGTTCGAACGAATGCAAAAGTGCATTAACTGCAACGGAGAATACTTCGAAAAGCAATAAAAATAAATTTAGTTATTTCCTGTATGTATTGTTTTATATTCCCGATCATTTCGGTATGCCCCTCGTACGAGGTATTTATTGACCGAGCAAGGGCGAAGCGCCAGTTTCAGCTTGAGCAAATATGCTTTCGTATGACTGTAAGGGGGATCAGCTGTTCTCCTCTACAGGTCGCATTTATCAACCGTATCCCGTAAAATTTTGTGAACAAGTTCCATAACTATGTGGCTTTTTGTTGCTTCAGTTTTGCAAAAAAAATAATTAAAATGGCGTGGATATAGGGTAGGAAACGTTTAAAATAATTTTTCCCCATTTCGGTAAATGCTCAAAAATGGCACAATAATTTTGGTTACCTATTTTGACGCGTGGTGAGGGGATCGAAAATACTCGTAATGAAGAGAATAAAAAACTTTCCATTTACACAACTTTAAGGTGCACATCGAACATTTTATTCAGTTTGAAGCTATACAAAGATAATCTCGCGAGAGCTACAGCTCACAGAGACACTAGTTATAGTAATTATTGTAGAAGCCAATGATCTCCCCAATTCTAGACTATACTGCTGTATGTATATTCGTACTCGGTTTTAGCAGTTGTATAATGCTGGTGGTCTATCAGAAGCTAGAAGTCGAGATACGTCAGATCAGTACATTGCGCCAGTGCGAAACAAGGGCGTGTTAGGGATACACTTTTTGAATTTTACAGTTACAAACGACAGTTACAAACCGTTGTTTGTTTTGTGTACAGTTATTTTGAAACTCGAAATTACATTAATTAGTATCCGACGCGAATATGAATTTAAAAAACATTTAAAGTGAAAGTCAAGCACTGGCCAAGCTTCGTTATTTTCAATTCCAAACAAGAGTCATTGATTCGATGTACATTCACAGAATTCACAAATGTATTACTACAGTTTGAATACAGTTCTGAGTGGAGCCTATCAACGTATAATCTGAATGAATCTGGACCAAGCTAAGGTTATGTTCATGATCTGGTCCAAGAACGGTAACCCTCGATGGAACAACTCTCCACATTGTTCAAGAATACGTTAACCTCGGGCAAACGATGCAGTTAGGTAGAAACAATTTTGAGACAGAAGCTGATAGGAGGATATATTGAGCGTGGGCAGCTCGAGCTTTGAGAAACTACTTAAATTCTTTACATCGTCAATACCACAACGCCTGAAGAGAAAAGTCTTCAACCAGTGTCCTACCTACCCGTAATGCTTTCGGAGTCAAAACGTGCAGACTCACGGCACGACTGTTCCAAGACTGTTCCGACAAATTTAAAGTCGCTCAGCGGGCTATGGTCCGGGCTATGCTCGGAGTCTCTCTGATGGACCGCGTTCGGAACGAAGTGATCCGTCAGAGAATGAAAGTGATCGACATAACTCACTGTATTAGTAAGCTGAAGTGGCAGTGGGCTGGTCATATTTGCTGAAGGACCGACAGTCGCTGGAGCAGACGTGTCCTCGAGTAGCGACCACGCCTAGGCAAACGTAGTGTAGTACGTCCCCCGGCGAGGTGGAAAGATGACTTACGTAGTGTAGCCATAAGTGAATGGATGCGGAGAGCAGAGGACAAAATTGATTGGCGCACTTTGAGAGAGGCATATGTCTGGACTGCCGCTGACATGATGATGACGACATCAGTTCTGGTACAAAAATAAGTCACGTTTGCAATATTCAGATTCAGATAGTAATTAGAAATCGTGAGTAATAATAACTACATAAGCTGGAAGTACCAATCAATTTGTTCTCATTGCCATCTGGGTGAATTCATAAAGATAGGGATTTACAGAGCACCTAGAATCATCTCTTCATCACAAAACTAATAGAGCTAAAACATAAAACCAATGAATATGTTCTAGGTGGAGCAACTACATCTTAGCGATAAATCTGTACTAGGTGTTGTTTATGCCTCCATTTCATAGATATTTAAAAAAACTGTCCGGGGAAACGTATATGCTCGCGACACCTACAGCTCACGGAGCCACTATATTATTTATAGTAGGTTATTTTAAAAGTGTTTGCCTCACAATAATTAGTATTAACAAGATAGTTAACGTTCTAGATACCCCATTGTTTAGTTAATGCCCCATCATTAGTCCTGCTTACGCAGCCCGCTTACCCGCCAGGGTGGGGCAGGGGTATCACGCGGGGCTCCCGTAAAAATTAACTACTCATTTCCAGATTAGCACAAGAAAGCTCTCAACTTTTGTTGTTTGCTGTTTTGGGGGTAGTATCATTTTGTATAAGTAAGTTATGCGTGGTCACGACTGGAAATCGCATATTTACCTTATAAATAGACTTTAGAAAAACATTGATCTGAAGATCTACCTCAGCTAGATTCTTTGCATTGGAAGTATTTTAACAGCATTTAGAATATACTGCATTGGGAATAATTTTAACCGCGTCCGTCCGTGGCCTAGTGGCTACACGCTAGGACTCACGACCCGGAAGGACCCAGTTTCGATTCCCAAGTACTTAGCGGTATCCGGCTAGATACCACCATCTTACCTAAGTCTGCCAGCTTTATCGTCACATAAGGTGATATAAAGGTCATGTGCTCGGAAGAGGCTAATGGCTATATTCCATAATAATTGCATTGCAATCATATAGTTAATTAGTGTAGTAGTAGTAGATATATAACTAGCTGAGACAGCCGGTGTCAGGCATGCCCTCTACAGTCTACATACAGACTGGTCTTGTCGCAGCTCGTCGAAACGGTACTTCACCCGTTTTGGAAGTGACTAATTGCCTCTCATTAGTGTGTTTCCACTCGCTGTTTATCAATTGGAGCACATTTTCACGCTCGCCGACGTGTTTAGACTCCACTTTTTATGTTTTGAATATAACGTAACGGATTTGAAAATGGCGGCGGTCGCGCGCGGTGATTTGTCAGTGTCACAGCTCCACAGGGCTGCCGAGACGCTTTTTATGATTATTTGGCGCGTTGCTGGCAGAAGGCCTACCGGATATATGATCCGTTTTATTGGATCCAAACATAAATAGAACGTCACAAATCCTTCCTAAATAGAGCGCCAAAAGCGTAGGCGATTTGCCATAATCACCACGCTTACCAAGGATGTTGGTTGCTGACCCCTCGAACAATCGTTAAGTCGCCTTCTGCGGCACCTGAACCACGAGTAGATTTGTGATGGTGATAGTCTAGCCTAAAAATGTGTATAATCTTGTTCGCCAGCCCTGCGACGACGGCGCAGTAAAGTCAAATTTGAATTTGGAATGCCCTTTGTATGAGACAATGTGAGCACAACACGGCTTGACACGCATCAATGACTCACGCGCACGCTAGCGGCGGCACGGCGAGTGCACCGAGCGCTGAACACGCCTGCTACATATACACGCAAATAGATTCATTACTTAAGCACCAACTGCGCCCGAAACTGTTTGGAGACGGAGAGCAAGTTGCGCTATATATATGTGTGTGCGCAATAGGAACTATACTCCCGATGGAGATTCACAGCTAATTACCACAGACATGACATAAAACTTGGAAGCGTTGTCATAACTTGTGACCCACAAATATTTTAGAAAGTATTTTTGTTTAAAAAGGAGCCAAAACAGGGTTGAAATTTCTAAGCGCTTCATAGGTACATTCTGAAACAGATTTTCTTTGCTGTATGAAAAATGTGTGTACTGTTATAGCAGTAGTAAATAGTAGTAAATAACATTCCCATATTACAGGAAACCCTAAACGAGAAACCTTGATAACGAACCTTATTTCAAAGTAATTAAATATATGTACGTTTCGTTCCATGGCTAGGAACCCTTGGTGCGCTAGTACAAATAGCACTTGGGCGTGTTTTTTCAATGAATAGTTTGAGCATCTTCTGTTTACTGCATTAGAAACCCTCCGCCCTCTGTCGTATTCCTACAACTTTATCGTGTCTTCTACGGATAAAAGCTTAGAAATCAGTCTAATATATAGTTATACAGTTATACCGACATCCACATGATTGTCTCCGATATTTTGCAGACTGCCAATCGAAGAATACGTTTCGTGGTAAAACATTTCACTGTTGTTTTATGTTCGTGAAACGCGTAAATAACAATAAACAGTTTTATTCGTCCGAATAATTTTATAATTATCATAATAAATTCAAAGAAAATTTAAAATAGTTATTAATGTGTACCGTCGTAAAACAGCTTCCCCGAGGAAGCTACGCAGAGCTGGAAGTCATGACGAGTAGAGCGAACATTTACTCGTATATTTAAATTTACGCCGAACGACGCGATGCCCGCGCTCGTCCTCGCAAAGTGCATCAATGAGTGATGAACTGTGCAACATTAAAAACTCAGCAGAAGTGTCAGATGGGAAAAGTTGTGGTAGTTTACTCCGCGGGGCTTGCCTAGCATAAGAGCGTTCGTCCGCGCGGTGTGCACCCTCCCTTATCTCTTCTGTATTCAACTCTGTGAGGACGCAATTTGTAAGTTTGGATGTTTGCGGAGCAGCGGGGAGCGGTACACGGCACAGTTTTTATAGGAATACTCATATTTTATAAGTGTTTTAGTTTGGACTTGAGGGCCTCGTAGTCTTCCAGTTTGCGATGCCTATAAAAATTACTTAATAAAACAATATTTACGGTGTTACTGGCGTCTGCGTTTTATGTAAATATACCGCTCGCGCTCTCCCGGCGGTAAACTGGACGCCTAGTATCAGTAGTGAGATTGAGTTGAGTAGTCTGATGATCGAACTACTGAGACTTTTTCGGCTCAGTAGTACGATGATGCTAATGATTTTAGTATATTCTTCAAAAAGTTTATCGATGAAGTAATTGTACACAAGTAGGTACATACATGACTGGTGGCAAAATAGGAGTACCTATTTTTTGTATAAAATTGATTTATATTTAGCATGTTGGAAAAAATAAATATGCAAGTCTAAATATGCAAAAATAAAGTTAATACTACCGCATCCATTTCTTATTTCGGGAAGTCGATTGAAATGTGTAAATAATCGGACTAAAATACTCAGTACGAGTAGTCTGATGATCTATAATCATCTGCATCATCGGACTACTGAGCCGAAAAAGTATCAGTAGTTCGATCATCGGACTACTCAATCTCACTACTGATACTAGGCGAAACTGGCACGTTTGAAAAAACATCGACACATACCTCTATTTTTGAAATATCGCTTTTCTATACACGTAGGTGAAAACTACCAAGTTTCGTGGCTGTGATCCAGCCTTGAGATTAGACTCTACCTACCAGCCTGCAGTTATGAATTTATGCTGAGGGTTTATAAACATAATTATTGCGAAAATGTGTAAAACACAGTGTCGGTAGCTCGAGAAAGATCCGCGCCGCGGTCTCGTGGGCCATTGATGACACCAAGTACTTGCAGCGCATGTGTAGCTCTGTCGGCTTGCAATTAGTGCCCGCTCAGGGGCTAAACCCAAGTTACATCGTTAGCAGTTTTACCCTACATATATTGGGCAGCGCACGGTTCTAAAAGCACCCAATTAGTGAGGCCAGACTATCTAAATGGATTTTGGATTAAATCTTTTGTACTCGTACCTCCATAAAAACATGTATTTATAATAAATGCGACTGTGCGGTTTAAATTAAATGTGATTCATCAATCTACTTATATTTTGACCAACATGCGCTACCACTAACCACTTTGCACGACCACCCACGACACTCAACCGACAGCTAACTTCGAAACAAACAACATATTTACTGTTTATTACTATTTGAGCACGTTCATGCGGACATTATCTAATCAAATGTCAATTTGTCACCAACGTGTCACATGCGTATGCGCAGTGCGTGTTGTAACACCACGTGTGCGGTCGAAATCGGCGACGGTGCGTTTTGTTATAATTAAATCTAGATCAAATAATAATTGTATTCAGTTTATCATTAATATGCTACTACATATGATGAGATTCACACTACACGTAATATTTTTGATATAAATATACCGCCTCCGTGGTCTAAGGGCTCCATGCTTGGAAAAACAGTCCGGAAGTCCAGGGTTTCGATTCCCAGAGGGGGTAACTATAGGATAGAAGCTTCTTGGCGCGAACTGGAAAAATGGTGGTTCATTGCAATTTTGTTAATTGAATAATAATACTGTTATGTGTTTTTTTTGATGTTATAATGGTGTGATATAGTGCAAAAAGTGTCATAGACGGTGTTATAGTATCAATTACGCAAAATTGCGAGGGTTTCGACGCGATCCGAAGAGTTTATCATGTCGAGTACATTCGGCATATGGATTCTTTTGAATAATGTTGAAACCAAGGCTGGCTTTTGAAGTTCTCGTCAAGAATCCAAATTAAGCGATAAAATGTACACATTATACATTTTATTGAGAAAGCTGAAGAAATGGCTTCGGCATAGTTTATAACCTCTAAATTTGTTCACCTAATTTTACTCGTCTTTAGCTAGATAACCACTGGTTAAAGCCATTATTTATATTTAAAAAACTATAGGATACTACCACCATGTTACCTAAGTCTGCCAACAAACAGCGTCGTTACTAGCACTGTCGTGTGCCGATATGAAAGGACGCATAACCAGCGCCACATTAGCTTGAACGGCAACGGCGGGTTTTGTAAAGAGTGTTTCAAACCCGAGTAAACTGCATTTCATATGTTGTATTTTTTGGTACTTGTAATATGTAGGACTGGTTAAACCAAACGAAACGACCCCAAACTCGAGGTGCTTTAAGGGATACTAAATCTAATTTTACTCACTGACTTCATCAGACCCTAATACTCGTTGAAAAGTTTCTCTATCCATCTCCTGACTCCAGGGTCAGATAAGATTGATTGTGACAAAGTATTTTATGTCATCCGAATTACATATAATCAAATAGTTTCAACTCGATACGACAATAAGAAGTAGGTTAAAATTGACTTGCTAGATTTCTTTACATACATATATCAAACACATTCGTGGAGCATCTCGTTTGGCAGGGGACATACTACTTTTCATCCTGCTCCATAAAGTGGTTCCTATTGAATGATTTATGAAAGCTACTCAGAAAGTTTCTGTTGTTCTAGTACTCGTATTGTCTCAAAAATAACTACATTGGTTTTTCTATACGTACCAAAAAGTGCAAAGTAATTTTGTGTTACATCCCAAAACTAGCATTACCGCGATAGCTTGAATTCTAATAAATCTTTATTTAATTTAAGGCTATGTACCTATTTGTCCAACTGGCACCGTCAATATTTGTGGTTGCTTGTTCCCGATTGAAATTGTGTTTGAGTAAATATCGGTGTTCACAGCGGAGCGGCTCAGACAACTGGGTCTGGACACTAACAGATCGGAAATTGATTTTCGTGCTGTTTGAAAGTTTCCACGGTTCGTCGAATGACACGTTCCAATCTCCGTAAAGCTAAGTAAATCTATGCTCGTGAAAGAGTTAGCGCTCGTTTTGATCGAAAAGAGAACACAGGCTGTAACACCGGCAGCGGCGGCGCCCTACATCTCTAAACCCCAATAAAAGCGGCGGCGGCACAACGACACAGCGAGCCACTAAGTCTGTTGTTTTATTTTATTTAGGTACAAATCCGCTCGCAGGCGGTAATATCCGCTTTACAACGGCGGCGACGGTCCGCTGAAGGTGGCGGGCTCGGCGCGGGCGGCGGCGGCGGCGGCTCCACGCGTTTATGACGTCCCGCCCGATGTGCCGGGATTTACAGGTCCCGCTTTATTAGAAAAGAAAGGGCAATATTTACGAGAGCCTACAATATGATGCTTTATGTGCCTTTGTACGTATGACGTACGGTGCACCGCTTTTATAAATCTTTTTCTGAAAAAAGCATGTCTCAAGCCAAGTCTGCTTTAAGAGTATTGCTCAATGAGTTTGCATTTGGCATTCACCAATTCATCTCCTAAGTGATTATATTATCCGTTGGATGGAAGGCGTGCTCACACAAAAAACTAAGATGCTGGCTATGTTACCTTTCATTACTAGAACACAATTATTTGGTGGTATTCTTTGATGATATGGTGGGTCCATCCAATGGGACGTAGAAAAATCCAACCAAATCGAATATCAGAGAATTGTGAGTCCAAGTGTGTTGCTAATAAACTAAGGAGGGGTAAAACTTTGTTACAGTTACTTAAGTACTTATTATGGAAGTATGTGTATAAGTTTTATCCTATAACTAGTATAGTCCTATAACTCACCCCCCTCGAACAGATCTCGTCTCTTAAATATATGATCTGGTCAGTCGATGCTCTATAAAACATTTGCAGCCGTGAATATGTAAGTAGCTGTGCCCCGGTCCCGTTACATTACCACGCAGACTGGTCGACGCTCTATGGTACATGCAAATCACATGTTGACAACAGCAAAAAATCTAGTCTCCAGTCGCAACCTGTTGCTGGGCAGACACGGTGGGAGAGGGAGCCACTAGCCGGGTCTGGTTTAAAATTAAAATGCCAAGAATTCCGAGCGAGCATCGCTGCAATAACGCTCTGCTAATGGTTTTCATAAAAGGTTGGAAGCGAGAGCGGGAAGAAAACGTGTATATATCACCCGCGTGTCTCTCGATTGTACACTTTTAGAGACCAGGAGCTGAACGTGCTTCCTCGTTAACGGCTGAATACCACTCTCGAAACTTTAAAAAGATTGACGGTTCTGAAAGCGATGCACTCATTTCTCGTTCTTTCAAACCAATCATTGTAAAGTTACTGCAGACGTGATATGCTGGTAAATTACTAGAATAAGGAAATTGTTTGGGAATCCAATAGTTTGGGGGCGATATTCCATTTGAACTAAAGGTAAATAATATCTGTGGTTGTGTAAATCAATCCATAAGAAACACACTTAGTAAATGATGGTAAAAGGAGAGTATTGTAAGTATTACTATAAATATTTTCTCCTTTACCATATATATATATCTTCACCTATATACATCGAACACACTCATTTACTTATTGTAGATTTATTCGAATCTATAAACATTTAGAATCGAAATTCGAATCTACACTTGCATCTAATGAAAATGAATTATTTAGTAATCTATAGCTATGAGTTTACCAATATGTGTATGCAGCTACTGCTGCAGCATATGCTGGGACAGCTCCATGTCGGCACATCACTGCCACATGTATATTGTT
Source organism: Carcina quercana (assembly GCA_910589575.2). Classification (NCBI taxonomy): domain Eukaryota; kingdom Metazoa; phylum Arthropoda; class Insecta; order Lepidoptera; family Depressariidae; genus Carcina; species Carcina quercana. Next base: position 23,012,884 of record OU342426.1, on the reverse strand, counting down.
TAATTACTATTTATTTGAAACAAAACCAGTGATTCAGCAAGAATTAAAACATACATTTACAATGTACGTACATGTACAAAAGACCTGGAGGTACATTTATATCCGTATAAACTACGCGATACATGCTTAAAATATATTCTGTCTACTTCTATAATGAAATTACGTGTTTTAGCATAATTGGTGCAGGGGAAGCTTACTTAAAAGAGTGTGTGTGTTAGCCGCACAATAATGCATCTAAATAAATCCTTGTTTTGTTTAGGGATAGCATATTATGACATTTTGCTGCTTCTTTCAACTTAGTTTGAAAAAAAATCTGTATTTATGCCACTTAAACTATTTCTATATATCATGATTACAATAAAAACTTGTTTTAATAGTACACTATTCATCAATTAAGCCACCAATTACTATAACAATTCGATGTTTCCAAAACAACGATAATAATATATGCTTTCCCCGAGTTTCGCCACATTTGTGTGAAAATTGTGGTCGTAAATAATACGCTTTAATTCAAACTAACTTTTCTGCACCAGACGAGGATTTTCGAATGTACGTTAATAAATTAAGAAGGCTAGGTAACAGGATTATTTGAATTTTAACTGTAAGATATGGCTGTTTATGTCGCATAATTTGACGATTTCCCTTGCGAGCGCAATGAATCAAAACCTATAATGTACTTCCAATTGAACGATAATCCTGAAATTTCGCGAGGAACAAGGTACAGTACAAAAATAGTAATAAATCTGAGAACAATAATTGTTTCATTATACCACACTAAAATTTATTTTTACTATTAGAAACTTGATCGTGATATAGACCGATGTATGGAATAATACTTTGCAAACATTTTCGTTAGAGCTAACAACAACGCGTTCACTGCACAATACTTGCTTGCAGTGATTGCCATAATTGGTTCCCGATAGCCCTTATCTACCGCTTCCTGGCGCGCTATATGTGTACAGCTGGTCACATGCTGTGTGTACTGCAGAGGGGCGAGGGAGGATGGGAAGCCGGATCATCTCCTTACATGGATCTCCATTAAATTAAATCCAATGTTAATTTGCTACTCGTGTAAGGATTGATCTAACACTAGCTCATTAACCTTGTCAGAGCGGCGGATACTTACTAATCGTGCACAATTGCGGCAGTCCACTGCTGGACATAGGCCTCTCATGGCTTACTACTGAATTCAGAACTCAATCAAAAATTTGATACAATATACATTGAGTAACTAAGTCGCTTTTAAGGCGACAATGGTTCCGCTAAAAAGTTATGTGGAACGATAATTTTGAAACCAATGATATAAAGGTGATTTAAAGATGTAGAATTTTTGCGTATATGACCAAGTATTATTTCGGTTCTATAAAGTTACAGTTCCATCTGAGTACGCAGACTATACCGAAATTGTAATTCAACTTTGACCTGAATTCTGAATAGGAACTATTAACATACGCGTGCATACATGTGCAATGCTAGTTAACGGTTCAAGTATTTCGGTGGTCTGTATCACAAGTTGTGCTGCTCACGCTCCAATCACCAGAGCTTGCAACTGTAGAGCCAGTATGTTATATTATAACGTTGCAGCAGAACTAGGCACAGTCGGGGGCTGGCGGGCGGTGCTCGGCGGGTCGAGTCCCTCATATTAATCGTCGCGTTTAATAAGAGCCCTTTACAGGATCCATCCATCCATGAGCGCATATTCCAGTCGAAAAGATATTAAATTGCAATCCGCAATTGTGCGCATTGCCTCTGCGAGTCAATTATTTGTCGCGCTTCTAGACTACGGGTTTGTTGCCGCTTTTCATTAGTAGGAGATTAATTCGCATTAATAATATCGCATGTGTTATTGTTAATTGAACAAAGCATTTTAATGCAATATGTTGTACAAGGGATATACTGACTGTTGGTCGGTTGTTATTTTCATTCTTTAGCGTCTAATTTCCTCCATCAATAGCTTAGATTCAGGGTTCATAAAACGTTTATTTTTAATTTTGGGGAATGAAAAGAAGTATGGTCTATGTGGCGGGAGCGTGGTCAGTAACTCATAGGTACACGGCGGGATTCGAACCCGGAACCCTCAGATTGAAAGTCCGCGCCTTATCCACTGCGCAACCGATGCTTCACTATTAATTATTTTGTGACATTTTTAATTTTCCATTGACAAATAAAATTTAACGTTTCATAGTTTATTTCGTTTACAACAAAAAATGTATGTGACATTCCTATATCTTATGTTACAAAAAATAATATATAAAACATCTGCAGACTGTTCTTTGGTCTTCAAGTCACACTCATTTGCCAAAAACATAAGCAACCATTTCCTTGCCAACGCTTGGACATTTGTTAGTTTTCGTAGAATCTTGTGTTGCGCGTTGTTGGGAAAGAAAAATTCAAACCCATGTTTAAATATATCACAGACAGCTGGTACCAAACAAAAAGGTGCTTTGAATTACTGAAATGAAAAGCAGGTTTTCCGCGTGGACTTCAGAAACCATCACCTTACCGAGATAAAAGTAAACTTTTTTACCAACCTTTACCAACTATGCCATCTATCGGGGCGTATCAGCCGAGTGCATAAAAATAAAAAACATAAAAATCTATTCTAAAACTAGCCTATATATAAAAATCATTTCAATCATTTGCCCCGTTACTGGGTAAAAGAAGGGCAAACACATTTATATTTATAATCTCAAACTCTGAATTGTTTATTCAAAGTAAATTTATTACCAATCTTCAATATCGGTCTGGTTTTTCATCCTTCGATTATTTAAATAATGACGGCTTGACATTAAGATTCTGACGTGATTCCATTAAAGGATTATCTGAAAGAATCCTCTGCGGGCTAGCTCGTCTGGTTGCGTCTAATTTCCCCGGAAACTATTAAAGCTATCGGCTTGGAACTTTTGCACAATTATCGGAATTGTCTGATCACGTCGCATCGGATCTGGGAAGTGAAATCATTTTTATTATTATCTCTATTTGATTGCAAGATCCGTTTTTAAATCGACTCGAGATGAGTTCTTCATTAAAAAAGTTCAAGCGTGCTAGTATCTTGAATATTAAGGCGATATTAACGTCTTATATATAAGAGGATAAAGGATATAGGGAAAAAATATAGGTCCGCGCCAAATCCAACAGAAGAGGGCGACCTCAAAGAAAACTGTTTCTTTTAAAGTAAGTACACATGTTTGAGAGACGCGCGCTCTAATCCGCGGGCGCTTTGCGAGATCCTTCGTGCGGATAACCGGAACCTTGGGTCCGAAGGCGGTCACCGGACGGCGGTCGTCCGGCGGTCGGACGGTCGGCGCTCGCTCCACGCCGGCGGCCCGATTCCGCGCCAAGATAACCGCCCGCATTTGTGGAAAGATCAAACTTGGGGCCGTTACACACGCACGCTAGGTTCGGTGGTTCGCTATCTTCCACTGCTTCCGTAAACTTTGTAGTTTCTATGATTCAGAGTTGAGTGCAGCACTCTGTTCGTTGAGTGTGATTGTGAGCGCCAGCTACCAACTTTGCTAGTTCGAGTACGAGCGCAAACTGCTCTTCAAGTGTAGGTACGTTCGATAGCTTTACAATCGACTGTCATTGGATGACTCAGATCCTCAAAAACCTTACAGAAGGTCAAACAGGGCACACCCATGTGCACCTCTGGAATTCTTCTTTAGACCGCTTGCTAGTAGGGAGTGGGCCCTGCGGCGCAACCGACGTCCGCTTAGATCGTAGTTGGACCCTATATAACCGCGATATTTTTTACGATCTCGACTCGTCCCCGAGGTCTAATGCCGCTCGATGACGCCTCCCATGCGCTCCCCGCAGATAGCCACTGTTTTTACGGTCCTTATGGTTTATATCGCCACCGTATTGCGTTCTTATTTACCAGAAAAAAATAAATGTGTCAAGATATCAGTGGCGATGTGTCTCCCCAGATGTCTCCCCGGAACGCGAAAGTATGTTTATTTGTTTGCTTGCCCATGTGGCGCGAGGACACGTCGGATCCAAACGGGATATTGTGTGGTCGGTGGTCAGGGGGGTCAGCAGGAGGGGGAGGATCTACATAATTCATTTTAATAATTCTGTGTCATGTAGTTTTGTGCAGTCGTCCGTCTATAGTTCGAAACTCCGAGGTAAATACGAGCCGTGATTGGATCAGTTGAGATACAGTACGCCATTTGTAATAGATATGTATATTAGTCATGTCTGGCCATGAAATATATATGGTTGCTTTTAGATTTTTTTAAAGAATTATAGAAAAATATTTTATTCCCTCATTTGAGAGACTGTGTGAAAAGATAAATAGCCTTGTTATTTTTTGATATGGACTTATAGAGTTTCTAATATAACCCGTCGAAAAGGGATTCTAGTCACGGGGTGCAAAAACGCGCCATACAAATCGGTACATAGGAGTGACGTCACGTCACCGCATTGAAGCAGATAATGTATGAAACTTTTAACAATGTTTGAGTTATCTCTTAAAATAACATTTTTATGTGACCACCCCCTTATTAAAAAAATCTTCACAAAGCAAAATGAAGAAAAAAAATTTATATGAGAAAGTTTTATTTTTATTTTTGCGGGCTGTATAAGCTGTAAAAGCCCAGAAGCTGTAAATACATACCGCTATCAGTTTCTTTCAAATGATACCGACTAACTATCACATTAAACTAGAAAAAACATCTGAGTGAAATCACATCTTTTGCGAAATTCATACTATAGCTCGATCATTTATGAAAAGTGCATTTTATTTGTAAAACCGTATAGTGTGTAAAGGCCCGTGATCGCAGTTTATGTCGTGACTAGAGACCGAGTCCTGCTTCCTCAAACACAACGAAAAACATAACAATAGGTACGTGTATATATCATTTAGCGCAAGAATCCTGAAACGTTGGTTTGTCTAAATTGCGAATCTTCATTATTCAAGTAATGAAAGAATGAAGACTTTTGTTGAGAAAGATCGTCGAGCAAGCGTAAGAACGTCTTCTCAATATTTTTATTACAAAGAGCCCTTCAATCGCTCCGGAGATACGTCCTTCTTTTTGTTTTGTTTAAAATTTCGTTATTTAGAATTCCACCTGAAGCGAGCGTTCATGGAACTCTTGACGTTTTTATGCCTAGAGTATCTTATTACATTGTCAAATTGACAAAACAATAATAATTCATTATCTATTATTTCTGATGTTATTAACACTGCATCTATGTTCGGACACTTTCCTTTAAATTAATGCATAATTTGAGCGTTAGATTATGTATATTCGCCTATCTGGTTGTCTAGAACTTTGTCCGCAATAACCTAGAACCGAATGAATTTTATTTAATCTTTCAGCAATCTTTTACAAAAGCGATGCGACGTCGATTTTCGTAATATGTAAAGAAAAGGTCTTGATAACTTAACCACTAAGGAAAACAACTGGGTTTATGCATATACATAGGTCATCACTTCACTTTTAGATATCGTTTTGACCCATCCCTACAGCACACCTAGGTATTCGAAAGTGGCAATGAGTTTTCAACATCATCATCAGCTTGCAATCATCTACTCCTGAACACAGGCCTCCCCATAGTATCCCACAATGACGGATGCTGAATCGCTTACATCCAGCGATTCCCCGCTGCCTTTACCAGGTCGTCGGTCCATCTAGTAGGAGGAGGTCCTAGTACACGTTACCCGGTACGTGGTCGCCACTCGAGAAATTTTACTCCATATCGATTATCCGTTCTTCGGGAGAAGTCGCCTGCCCACTGCCACTTCAACTCACTGACTCATCGAGCTATGTCGGTGACCCTACTTAGTGTACGGATTTCCTCGTTCCGGACTTTATCACGTAGAGCAATTCCGAACATAGCTCCTTCCATGCTTGTTTATTCGGCCCACAGTAAAGGACCACGTTTCGGTTCCGTATTTCATCACTGGTAACACGCACTGGTTAAAAACTTTAGTTTTTAGACATTAGAGATTTAGTGACATCAAAAAATTTTGATATAAAAAAACGCTGACGGTAACTGTGACGTTCGAGGCGCGGCGGGGGAGTGGACATTGTCTCAGTTACCGTCATTTACTTAATCAAGTCCGCTTGTTAGATCCAGAGACAGGGATTCGATTGGATTAAATAATTACCCGGCTATTCGATAGATGGGGGAACTTATAGAACCATTAGATACACGTTTATACACATGTGGAGCTTTTTGGCAAACTTCTTAAATACCTATGAATCAGTACCGTGACTGATTTACTGACTGAATGACAGTCAATCCACAGCCTAAATCGGTTCAGCTATAGATTTGGAGTGGCTCACAATCCCGAGGTCTAGGGTTCGATTCCCAGGGGATACCTGGGTAGTATTCGGTTTGGTTGGAGGTTAGGTATTTTCTATGTCAGCCTGGCTAGCTACCACCAACTCAACTCTTTTGTTGAAAGGTAGCAGAGCCAGCTCCTCAATAGCTGGAGGCTTCTGGGCGCGCACACTTACCATTCATCGGCCTTATCGTCACTAACCATAGAGGCCAAATGTAAACCCATCATACATTTAATAAAAGAATAAGAACCAAAAGTTTTCTGGTCCCAATTATACTCAATTGTCAGAGGACGATAAGTCGAAATTGCGGTCTTAAAACTCTTACAAGAAAAACATAAAGAAATGTATGCATTAGTCTTGATAATTAAATATTTTAGCATCAATATGTGTATTTGTATACTAAACTATAACGAGAGGTTTTTGCCAACAAACTGCTGTTTTAATTTGACATTAGCTGTCAAATTTGTTTTGACATTATTTTTAATAAATAATTGCTTTATCCAATGTTATTTCTAAATTCTAGTCTAACGTATCAGACGTTCTTGGCAACGAATAAGTACGTCGTCCCTTCGATAATTCGACGTTGCCCAATTTCCCTCGAATACCTGTGACAGGGGCGGGCGGGGGCGTCCCTGGGCTACGTCGATGCGGCCGATGTACGCCTGGTGGATGAGCCGAGCGGAAGACTAAGATTACATCCATAATATTCAGTAAGATAATTTAACCGCCACCGTGGCATAGTGGCACAGGCTCAATCCGGGTTCAATTCTCTCTCAGTGGTACAGTCAATTGCAAATATATATACCCATTTTGTACCGCGTCACATTCACTCTTACTTCGTCCTATGCAATGTTTTAAATGGAATTTTGAAATGGTTAAAAAATGTGTTCATTTTTGGGCCCGCGACCGTACCTATCGTTACTTGGTTTGGTTGATGGTACAATTGATAGATGGGTTTGGGCATGCATCTCATCCAGGCTAGCTTACATCACATTATCCAAGTCTTCCGCTAAGCAGCACAGCAATCCGCTGCGCATTAGCTTGAACTTTCTAGGCGAGGTGACTCTTGACACCCAACGGCTTTATCATTACTATCGGGTGAAATGTAGTCGAGGTTTGAACCCATAAACATTATAAATAATAAATATTGGAAACCTCTCACCGTGGTCGTTTTAAGTTTGCCGTTCTTGTTCGTTATTTATTATTCGTGATTAAAGTGTGCGACGTGTCTGGCACCTACTACAAGATTTGTTTCGTTTCGGATTTGGTGCAAATTGTATGTATCCGAAATTCGAATTAGGAGCTGATTTTAATCGGTCGTATCTTACAGTAGATACTGTGAACATCTGCAGTGAGACTCGGGCCGCATCCAGCCGTCCCGGCTGTATGTCTGCAACGCACGCTCCCGGCGCGCCCGTAATGTGTCTCGATTTGCCGTTTTTACCATTTCGGGCTTTTAATGCCGTCTTGATACGTACAGTGCTTGCTCCGCCCGCGTCTCGGGAATACGTCCAACGATACCTACATCTTATTACAATGAATAGGCCCCCCTCGTACGTGCGCCGCTTACTCTCCGAGACGGCTATAAGTGCTCAGTGCCTATTGTTCAACTCATCGGTACGAATCGATTTTGGTATGAATGTCCGTAATAAGCAGTTGTAATGTTGTCGTCATTGTCAACGTTACGTAGGTTCTGGTATGTCTAGGTTAGAGTTGTTGTAAGGTCGTGGGCACTGTGCGGTGTTGGGTGTCGTGCGGAGGCGGAGGTAACACGAGCGCAGTGCGTGACGGACTCCGCACCGCCGTCACCCGAGCCCGCGGACGAGGACGGCCTGCAAGGTCACTGGCGTACATCTACCTAACACTACAAACTAACAACATTCCCTCGTACATTATATGTACGTCACAGTTATACGTCAGCTTTCAGAATCTGCTGAGTTGTCGTGGCTAAAACGCTAAGGGTAGGAGCAAAGCGCGAGAACAGTACTGGAGTATTCGTGAAGTACACAGCGCTCCTAGACTTGCGCAGAGGATGACAACCGGGTTTTAGTTGACCTTTTATATTATATTATTAACTCACTCACTGCCGTGATAGCGATTCTCTTAATTTTCAACCTTTAAAAAATAAAAATCTTTTTCAGTTTGTAAACCCCGTAACAGAATATGAACCTCTACGTTTTACTACATTAAGAAGGTCTTTAACGGGACTCGCCAAGATCGCAGTATGATGTAGTGGCATAGGTAGACGCAAATGTCTGCTGACCATGCCATCGGATAGACTTAGTATATCGTGTTTTAAAGACAGACCTAACATTATAAAAATAATAGATCGACGCGGCGCAACGCTTGGCTAGGAACTTTTACTAGTGTGTATTGTTGCACGATCAAATTACAGGTGCATGGAATACCGGTAACCGGAAGGAATGTCTAAACTGTAATAGCTTACATCGCTATTTACCGAGGACTATGCATTATCTGTGCCGCGTGGTCTCGGCTTTAGAATCTCCTTTCTCTGTGAGTGTCGCAAAAAGCGACTTTGGGAATTGGGACAGGAGATGAGCAGCAGTCCCTATTCATGAACATCTTACTGCGATCTTCAATCAGGCTGCTAGTCTGTTGTGGTTATGGCAAGTCCTCCCATGGAAAGTCTGACGTAAGGATCTATTTAACGAATACGATGCATGTTCTTTACCTATCAAACGTATTGGTTAGGCAAATTTGCAAGTCTTTACAGTGTGTGTATTGTCCACAGCGCGTGCGCACCTTCAGCAACTCTTTGGAAGAGCTGTCGTCGCGCGTGGTGGCGGCGGAGGCTGCGCGCGCGACTTGGCGCGGACCAGGAGACGCACGCGATGCCCGCGCACAACTGGACGCCGTGTCACGAGCGCGCGCTCAGCTGCCGCCGCTGCGCCGCCTCGTCGACGAGCTGCATGGACAGGCGCAGGCGCTGGCCCGAGACAAGGTTCAACTGCCCGACCAGCTGCGTGCCAAGCTAGACGATCTCAATGCACGGTCAGTATCAGTGCCATCCACCTACGTAATGGATAATTTCGTACTCCCTAAGATGTCTGCTTATTGCGACGGTATGTCTGCCTTTTGTCTGCAGAAGCCCTTAGTTCATCTATAGAATACGTCCAGCCTACTAAATAAAGTGGATAGTTAGTAATTGATTCATTGTTTGCGGTGACAGGGTTGCGGGTTTGTGCGCGGGAGGTGAGGAGCGTGCTCGCCAGCTGGCCGGCGTGGCCCGCGACGGAGGCGCCGGGGCCGCACAGGGCTTCCTGGCTGGCTCTGTGGAGGCACCGTGGGAGCGCGCCGTCACCCCCGCCAACGTGCCCTACTACATCAAGTGAGTTGACACCTTCACGAGACTCTAATGAATCAGTCACGACACTCTGTACCAATACGTGCTCTATCCGCAGCCACGAGCTCGAGACCACACACTGGGATCACCCCAAGATGATCGACCTGATGAATTCTCTAGCCGACCTGAACGAAGTCCGCTTCTCCGCCTACAGGACCGCACTCAAACTGAGGACTGTACAGAAGGCTCTTTGCAGTGAGTAGCTTCTCGCGTTCGTGCTTCTGTTTCCTATAAGACTGTTCTCTAATGTTCCTCATGTTCCAGTGCACATGCTGCAACTGCCTGCTGCTCTGGAGTCCTTCGACTCTCACGGACTGCGGGCACAGAACGACCGCCTCATCGACATTCCAGACATGATCACAGTTCTTACATCTCTCTACGAGGTATGCTCAATGATGGATAACGATGGTCTGGTGTAGCACTCACAACACGGTGAGTTGTCGATTGTACTGAATTGAACGCTTCATTTCTTCGTCAGGTGATAGCTGCAGAGAACCCTAGCCTGGTGAACGTGCCGCTGTGTCTGGACCTGTCCATCAACTGGCTGCTGAACGTGTACGACAGCCAGCGCACGGGGCAGATCCGCGTGCTTAGCTTCAAGGTCGGCCTGGTGCTGCTCTGCAAGGGGCACCTAGAGGAGAAGTACAGGTAACGCGGTGACGCGACATACTACCAGGGGCCGCTACGTCTCGTGGTGGACTTGGAATTGGCCGTTCCAACTCCACTACCTTCAATCCTCGTATCGATTCGTTTCATCGATAACGATCATTATGTTAACAAAGAAATAACGATTGAACGTGTAACGTAGTAGCCTCTCGCTATGCGAGTTGAACCACGTGGTTAGTGATGCTGTGCATTAATCTATTATAAGATTCAATGCGAAGTTTGAGACTGTGTTTATAGAAGTTTTAAATACCTAACATTTGCCGAGTCGGTGACGTAACGGACAGGTAACAACGAAATATTTCGCTTTTCTCGCTGTGCGCATTTATATGATTTAGATCAATATCCGTTGTTACCACAAGCCGTGTGTCACTAAAGGTGTACTAAGCTTCTCTGGGAGTGCTTCGTTGCGATGTGGGAGATGTTGTGATGTCTGAGGCTAATGGATGGTGACTCGATATTTGCAGATACCTATTCCGCCTGATTGCCGACCCCTCGTGCCGCGCCGACCAGAGGAAGCTCGGTCTGCTTCTTCACGACTGCATCCAGGTGAGTTGAAACCGTCACTACACCAGGAGCTGTCTTCATCACTCATGGCGAGCGGTGATGCGAACTGTAATTTTATATGCGAATTTTTTTACTGTCTTTATCATGCGATACTTATCAATTTGATCGTATTATGTTTTTGTGTCGTCTTCGCCATTTGCGAATCGCTTTTAATAAATATAAAAAATTAACTTTGCGATATAACCATTTACTGTTAGATTACCGGTTACCATAGGTCCTACCAGCTGTGGGCTCTGTCAGACAGGTGAAGGTGATGATAAAGAATTTAAGATTAAAATTTGATTGACACACAATTTGGATTCAATTGTATTCTATACCACGAAGGACATACTCGTAATAAAACTTCCGAATTTTTTATTTATTTATTTATAAATTGATTTTTCACTAATACTTACATTATTTTACAAGATAACGAAATGTGGGAACAATTTGCCGCCACCACTTAGGGAGATAAACTCTTTACGAAGTTTCAACTCTAAACATAAAATAATATATTTTAGACTACCAAAAAGAAACATGGAGTCCGAGTTGTTCCAACATATCTCTGCACCGCAAAGTAGGTATAACTCGTATTCTTATTTGTTATCTATTCTCTTTTTCTTCCTACCTTTAATTAATAAATATATTTAGCTTTTTACATTTATATATTATGTCTTATTATGTGGTATAAATGTATATTTATTACACAAGTTTCTGGCCTCTCCTTGAGCGTCACACACTCTCTGGTCTCGTCAGAATACCAGAGCTGTGACGTCGCTGCAGCACATTTTGATAGCACACCACAACCAAATTTTATGTAAACTTCGTTTTTGTTTGTTAACTGTTTATTTTAATTCTTAATTTAGTTTATTTAGTGGTTTTTGTATGTGTATTGTGTTTTTTTATAAATAAAGATATGTCTATTTTTAAATATGCTAAGTGTATAATTAATATTAGAAAAAATTCAGCGCTTTTTTCTTCTTTCACATGACCTAATGTTGCGTCGAATGAGGGTCATAATTTCTGTCAAATTTCCAATCCATCGTCAATACTAGTGGGAACAGATATCTGACCTAACCTAACGTAAAAGGTGACAGTGATAACTGAAAACAGGCTGTAACGTCTATCAACAACATGTTACTGCGATCACCAATCCATCTTAAGATCATTATACGGCATACCCACTTATATGAAGCTTGTTAGTAGCAGTCATGCCTGCAGGATCAGTAAAGTGACCTAGAAGGTTGGGGCCATGGTTGGGCCAACGTTGTGTGGTATTGGTGCTCTACACGGGACGTCGTCATCGTTTCAGGTGCCGCGACAGCTAGGCGAAGTCGCGGCCTTCGGCGGCTCCAACATCGAGCCGTCGGTGCGAAGCTGCTTCGAACAGGCCTCCGAGAAGCCCGAGAAAGAGAAAGAAAAAGAAAAGGACAAGAAAGGGGGGACCCTCGACAGGAAGGCTGGTAAGGGTAAATATACATACAACATACAAATACTACATACTACATGCGCGTTGTTATCTAAGTAGAATTCTTTTGCACTTGGCTTTCATGACACCTAATAAGTCCGGAAGGTAAACAAGCTTACCTAAAAGCCTCATGTTAACGAGGTGCTAATTATGTTAGCTTTAATTATCTAAACAACAGTGCCGTTAACAGTGTTTGTAGATGTCAGCCTTAGACAACATGTTGGTGGCTAGCCACTAGCCACTAGCCAGGCCAAGGCATGGCATGGCTGAGCAAGGGAGTAGACCTAACTACTAACTAACCTAGAGACGCTGGTTGAGCACGCTTTCCATCTAATTGTCTATCGTCACTTGCCTTCAGGTGAGATAAAGGAGGTCAAGTGCAAATCCATTAGAAATAAAAAAATATTTATTGATAAAAAAAAGACCAATGAGGAAGTCCGGAAACGAACTAGTGTCACTAGCACAGCTCGACGAGGCAGTGAGCTGAAGTGGAAATGGGCAGGCTACGTCGCTCGAAGCTAAAGTTCTCGAGTGGCGACAACGTACCGGGAAACGTGTACCGGGCCGTCCCCCTACTAAATATACCGACGACCTAGTCACGGGGAGTCTTGGGATCAGTAATTGGGGCATACCATAGAGGATGTCCAGCTGTGGACGTTTTCCAGTTGATGATGACAAAGCAAGATAATATTAAGCATGTATATAATTAGTGTGATGTGACTTATTAACGTTCTATAAACTTTTATTCCAGCAGAGAAAGAGAAGGAGAATAAGGAGAAGGAAAAAGAGAAAGAAAAGGAGAAGGAGGATCGCGAGAAGAGTGTAGAGCGCGACGCGGACGGCCAGCTGCAGCTGATCGAAGCGTTCCACTTCCTGCAGTGGCTGCAGAAGGAGCCACAGTCCATGGTCTGGCTGCCGGTGCTGCACCGGCTGGCCGCCGCTGAGAGCGCCAAGCACCAAGCCAAATGCAACATCTGCAAAGACTATCCCATCGTTGGGTTTCGGTAAGTCCGCCCGCGATCCAAGGCGCTCCGAGCCATTGCAACCACGTCGTGTGTTGAATAAATCAGCGGTTGGAAGAAAAAACAATGAAGTGACTGAATTAAACAAGTCTTGCTGTTGCAACATCAGTCAATTCTCTAATCTTCCTAACAGCATAAGCTCCACAGCTTAACCTCGCCGCCGCAGTAATCTGTTGTTTCCACTGAAGCTTTTGAATCCAAAATAACATTTAGAAACACAATTGAAGCTACCATTTCGAGTTGTTCGACATTAAGCACGATTTTAGGAGCTTACATTTGTAAACGCAATATTATGCATTTAGTATTATTAGCATTTAAAAGAAGAACATGTCAAAGTTGTCTGTACTGTAGGTATTACGTATCAGCGAACAGTCTTATGCCAATATGTAATGAATATTATGTACGTATACTTATAGATATAACCTATATATTTTCGGAATGTACTCATCACAGAACACCCATCAACAAGACTCAGAACGTAAGGCGAAAGGTTTCAGACAACACAGACAATTTATCTTATAAACTTCAATTCCCACCAATTACGACACGGCGAATTTGAAGTGAACAATAAGCATGCCCTTATCTCTAAGTGGGGTCAATAAACTTGCATTACCTTGTCCCTACACACCTCAACTAAATGAACTCTTAACGTTGGTTGGATGATTTATGAAGAATAAACAAGATAAGATGCGATTCATTTTTTTGGTAGCACCAACCTTAAAATAATTCGAGTGGTAAGAAATGAAAGCGACGTGTGTATAGTTTTAGTACTGTAATAAGCGCCCATGTCAAGCTTTCTTTCTGTGGTTGTCATTCTTTCTAAGAGTGTTGTAAAATCTACTGTCAGAAAGCAGGGAGTTTGTTGTAAAAAAAGGAATGTCTTTTATTTTGCGTAGCGAAAACGAAGAACATGCAACTTGTTTTTGCTTCTGGTAATGTCATGCTAACATAACGATTTGTTTGGACAAATTGATGGTGTTTAAGGATGAACCTAATGTTATTATTACTACTAAGTAATGGTATAATATATATAAAATATAGGGCGTCACTGGAGACTGCAAAGTCTTAAGACGAAACGCTATTTTCTGCCTTTCGAAGTATCCATCAAATATACGGCGAAATACATATTTGTAGCTAGCAAGTAGCTAAAGCTAAATAATAATCTAACGGTGAAACCAACATCGTCTTATTTCACTCGAGGTCTGCTCGGCGAAGCATTAGACAATCAGTTTACCTTATTTTAATTATATTTCTATTTACTTCTATTTCTATCTATTAGAGGTCGCCGAGTGGTCGAAATTCGACCATAATTAATTTAAATTTTTTTCAAAAATATCATTCTGCACTTTTTCTCTATATAAAGTATAAGTGTACAAAATTTCATGCTCCTCCGTCCGCGCAATTTTCGTAAAAATGGGTACACAGTTTTCGCTTCACGTAATAATATATAGAAGATACTTATTACACGTTTGAGATGAATGTTTATCTATGGAAATCTCTCATTGGCTAACTGATTTAACGGTATACTTTAAATTGTTTAACAACACAGCCGTTGGTCTTCCTTAAAATTGACAACAAATTATCCTTAATGGCTTGAGGCTTCTGGGTGAGCATGGTACGGCCTTATCGTCACTTACCATCAGGTGAGATGGAGGCCAAGTGCTATGATATGGTTAAGCTGCAGTCTCCCATTGCCTCATTATTATTGTTATTGATTTTGACAGCTATCGGTGCCTGAAGTGCTTCAACTTCGACATGTGTCAGAAATGCTTCTTTAGCGGGCGGAAAGCCAAGAGTCACAAGCTGACCCATCCGATGCAAGAGTACTGCACCGCTGTGAGTATCTATATTGAGTAAATCGCTGAAGGCAATTGTTTATGACAGCGCCATCTATACAACCATATCATTACTACCTACCCAAGCGACATCTTGTTTAACTTAACTACAATATTGGACCGGCGGCCAAAGTATGTAACGGTTCGTCGTTCACACGCTTCTAAATTATACCTCACCAGAGACAGACTACATTTATTTTATATGTATACATACGACATAGCATACATCTGGAAACAAGCGTGAACCTGGCAATGTGCACTCGTCTTTAGAATAAAATCACCCCATGTCATCCCGAGGGCATCGTTAAAAGCGACTTAGGCAATCCTTTCAGGAGATAGAGCTGCAGGGTACAGCGTCAGTCCTTGAACAATCGAGGTCTCGGTTGGATCCTAGCTCGTACCATTGAGTTCCAATTGTTATTTGGAATTTATATGCGAATGATAAAAAAAGACCATTGGCTTTTTGGTGAAGGTAAACATCGTGAGGAAACCTGCACACCAGAAGAAATTCAAAGGTGTGTGTGCAGTCTACCAATCCGCACTGGTTCAGCGTAAAGGACTATGTCCCATAAACTCTCTATGAGAGTAGGCCTGAGCCCCTGGATTGGGGACACATATATGCTGTTGATGATGATTGGTGATTATATTAAGGCTCGTATGACATTGCCATAAAGTAAATAATCGCCATCTGCAAAGCCCATTATATCAGAAATAAGTGAAAATGGTATTATCGTATTTCAGACAACATCGGGGGAGGACGTGCGCGACTTCACGCGCGCCCTGCGCAACAAGTTCAAGTCTGCGCGATACTTCAAGAAGCACCCGCGTGTCGGGTACCTGCCGGTGCAGACAGTGCTCGAAGGTACCTACTCTCATCTACAAATACAATACAAATAATTTATTAACTCTATATCATAAAGCTACACCGCGGCCTCCGCTATAGTCTGTATCGCGGAGATCAGATTAAATTTCACTAAAGAATTGACTCTTCGAATGCTTCCACACTAAATTTCTATTGCCATAATCTTTTAAAATAGAATAGCTAGCTTTGATAAGTAATTACCTAAAATTAGGAGATGAAATGATAGTGTCGAAATGAATATCATTAATTTACAGCTTTGTTGTTAGCTAGAATAGCCGTTACGCAGCTAATGGTCCTTAGATGGCGTTTTGAACAATAATAATAAAAAGTGTGTACATTACATTACAATCCGAGGTGCTATTTTAGATAATTACTGCTCAAAGCCAGATATTCTATTTTAAACGATTATGACAGCAAAAAAAGCTACAGTGTGTTTTGTTTATGACAGGCGACGCACTGGAGTCGCCGGCCCCGTCCCCTCAGCACGGGGGCGCCGGCGCCGCGGGGGGCGCGTCAGGGGGCGCCGCAGGAGGGACGCTCGGTGACGACATGCACTCGCGGCTCGAGCTGTACGCTACGCGGCTGGCGCAGGTCGAGCTGGGGGCGCGTGCACCGCCTACCCCAGACAGGTCACTACACTACTATATCATCATCAGTCAGCCACTAGCATCCAGCGACTACCCGCGACCTTAACTAGGTCGTCGTTCCATCTAGTGGCGGTTACTGCCCATCTGTTATCTGTTTAACGAACAATAAGCACTTCAGGGGCTCTATTTTTGATTCGCTCGTGTGACATAGCTTCGTCGCACACGACTTAAGTCACGATCGATTACAAGTCGCATGAAAACAGCTTTGACCGTATTTTTGAATCATTCGCCTCAGGTGATGCCAATATAACTTAACATGTTTAATTTTATCCGTTTTACGCAGAAAAATAAAACTGGTAATTCATGCAAGGAAAACGGAACGCAAAGTTCATAGAACAGTTCCTACTGTCAATGTCAATAAGTGGTAATGTCAGTGTTCGACGATGACGTTTAGTCTATCGCTCGCCTCCGCAAAGAGTGGTCCCGACCACTCGTTGCAGAAGAGCGATTCAAAAATACCAAATTTCATAAGTCGAACGAAAATTTGTAGAAATCGAGCGCTCGCGGCGCGCAGAGCGAATCAAAAATAGAGCCCCTGCTCACTGACTCGTCGAGCTATATCGGTTACATTAGTTCGTCTACTGATTTAATCAGCAGTACTGTATACTTTATTTTAAATTAGATAACAAAATTCCTGAAGTGGTCCTATTGTAAAGTTGAGAGCACACGATATTAATGTTGTTGTTTCGTGTGCGCAGTGACGAGGAGCATCAGCTGATCGCTCAGTACTGCGCCTCACTGAACGGTGGCCAAGACAGCGAGGAGGCGCCGAGCTCGCCCGTGCAGGTGGTCTCCATCATACACCGAGAACAGCGGCACGAACTAGAGGCTATGATCAGGTGACCAGCACACGAACATTCATCATCATCACCACGAGGACTGACACGATCTCCCCGCCTGGATACACTGCTGTGTAACTTTTTATGTTTGTCGGGGGAAGATTTACACTTCAATCAAAAAGTACCCACTTTAGGCGTTTCAATTTATTAACTAAACAAAATCGAAACACAAATTCATAATGTATCGATAAACCGTAAACCAAACTTTTTAATTATCGACACGTGCCAGTGAGCCTAGGGCATGAACCGGCGCATAGAGGTTGTATGCACTATCTACAATCTACCCTAAATATAAATATATTTGAACTTCATTGACAAGTAATTAAGATTTGGAAAAAAAACTTTAATTTACGTATGAAATACTTAGGAACTACCGAATATGTGTCAAATTGTTTATACTCTATTTCAACAAATACTCGTAAGGTATTATTGTAAGCGCCGCGCTTATCCACGAGTTATAGGGTATAATAACGTCACATAAAATTCAAAATGGCAGATTATACATGAAGTATCACCAAAAATTCTTAATTTACTAGGATATCGAGTGTGGCATCAAATGAAAAGTATTACTGAGTACATTTCGAAATTATATACGTTACTTATAAGTGTACGTACTTAAACTCATTAAAATAAGTTTAAATTGTAATATTACGGCTACCACTAGTTAGGAACCACTGCAGTAATAATTAGAACTGCATCTGTCATACCCCTTTTTCTCCCATCCGACTATGCGACTGACGTTTATGTGTTCTTGTTCTAGGGAACTAGAAGAAGAGAACGCGACGCTTCAGGCAGAGTACGAGCGTCTGAAGGCCAAGCAGACTCCGGGCTCCACGCCGGAGGAGCAGGCTGCGGCGGCCGCACCGCCCGAGGCTCGCCAGCCTCCGCCGCAGCAGCAACCTGCGCCTGATCCGGTACGTCTGATCTTCTCATGAGGTCACACCCTAGCGTCAGAGTTGTTGAGTCGACATAGAGGCCGAGTCCTCCGACATGGCTCATGTAGCTGTCAAGCCTGTCAAGACAGTCTAGTGTCTCAGTCTGCTATGTCCCAATACAACTGTTGACAGCCTCACAAATGTATTTTGACAATTTACCCACCGGTCATCAAACCCGGGACCCTCCGTGTTGTTGCGTGTCTGAGTATGGCAGTAAAAATACTTCCATGTGATAATTCATTATCATC
Organism: Carcina quercana; assembly: GCA_910589575.2. Classification (NCBI taxonomy): domain Eukaryota; kingdom Metazoa; phylum Arthropoda; class Insecta; order Lepidoptera; family Depressariidae; genus Carcina; species Carcina quercana. Next base: position 22,994,165 of record OU342426.1, on the reverse strand, counting down.
AACTTCTTAAAACGAAAGAAACCAAAAAGAATTTTGCCAAAGAGTTCTTTTTAATGCAAGCTTTGCTTTTGTTGACGGTACTTTATTATTGCATATGCATATCCATCAAGACCAATCAAACGAGACCAAACAAGACGGCTTTGTGATGTGCAGTTTACGTTAGGAGTTAGAGCTCCATCATCCAATGTGCGTGCAAGGCATGCCAAATTTCAGCTCAAACGAACAAGGAAGTGGTTAAAAATTCAGTAGCAGGATTCTTTCCAAACATACTACTCGTAGCAGGTGAAGTTAGACGAAAGCTTGTAAAACCATTCATTTTGGACAGCCTGTCATAAATAGCACCACCTATCTTAAAATTGATAAGTCCAATCTCATCATCAGCATCTGGATGTCAACTCCTTGAACGTGCTGCCCTTTGATATTAAAATGATCCGATGATCTGACGTGTCTATGTCTGCAGGATATGATGGCGGAGGCGCGACTCTTGCGTCAACACAAGGGCCGGCTGGAGGCGCGCATGCAGATCCTGGAGGAGCACAACCGGCAGCTAGAAGCTCAACTGCAGCGCCTGCGCAGACTGCTTGATGAGGTACCATACTTACTGCAAACAGTGACGTAACTATGCTCGTTTGTTCCCCTAACCACACAATACTCAACGGAAATCAGCTCAGAATGCTTCCATACAAAATTTCTTTTGATATAATCTTTTTAAATAGAGAGCTGGCTTTGATAAATAAATGTGAAATGAATATCATTATTGTCAGCTACAATAGCTGTTACGCAGCTAATGGTCCCTAGATGGCGTTTTGAATAAAAACAAAAAAGAGTGTGTACCAATGAAAATTGTGATTCACTATTCAAACTGATGCGGAGAGCAGAGGACCGAATCGAGTGTCGCACTCTGGGAGAGGCCTATGTCCAGCAGTGGACTGCAGCAGGCTGTACATGATTCAAACTCATAGGATACTTAAAAAATCGATAGTAAACTTCTTGCTGGTAGTGTATTACACTATTTTTGCATTCGTTATTAAGATTTTAACATATGTATGTGTGTTCACAATCAATGTAATGATGGTGTCGTGTTTCAGCCCGGCGCAGGAGTGGTCGCTGTCCCGCGCACCGGCACGCTCCAGATGCGCTCGGTGACCGCCTCACAGCTAGCCACCGACTCCCCCGCCAAGGTCCACAACGGACTGTATCAGCAAGAGACGCCACAAAACAGTCAGTATCATATCAACGTCACAGTACCACCTCTGTCCCACCTCTGTACAACTTAAAATTTCCACCTCTTTTCCATCACTGAACTACCTCTTTCCCACTTTTATACCACCTCTGTCCCACCTCGATACAACCTCGTTTATTTCACCACCTCTTACCCTCCACTACCCCACCTAAATACCACCTGTGTCCAATTTCTATAACAACTCAACATCAGCATCACATAGTCAATTCGACAATCATGTCTGGCATGGCACTCCATTCCGACTAACCGTAGGCCTATGTTCAGCAGTGGACATTTCCCGGGTACTTCTGATGATTATAGTGGTTTAAACTGAACACAATGTGTATGTAGAATAAATGAATTAATATTATTCAGTGTATCTAGAAAATTTTAATTAATAAGTAGTTCCACCGTTTTGTTTTTAGCCAGTTGAAATGAGTTAATCTTTAAAGATTAATGTCAAGATTTATGTCATGAAGGCAACAGGCAAATCGCGCTGGGGATATACTCGATGGAAGGCCTGAAACGTGGGATGATCTCTGCTCCTGACGGTCACACAAGTTTATAAAACTATGAAAAAGCAATTCCAGTACTAATCGAGAGACTGCAATCGCCGGTCCGTTGGCCATTTTGGATCCATTCATTTACATCAAAATGTCGTCCGCCTCGCCGTGACATTTCCCCGGAGTGTTCCTGACCATGGCGATCGAATCCGTTCTATTTCTTCATTTCAAAGAATACAACAAAAATATATATTCTTGAATCATTTAGGAAAAAATAACCAGATACTTGCACTGATATGCTTGTTCACTGGTAATTTTCTGAGTGCAGTGTAAATGTCAACTCAGATATTTAATTAAAAGCGACTTTTATTGCAACACTGTAAGGAGGAATTATATCACCCTCTCTTTCTGTCGCGTATAATCTAAATCTTCTCTCGTGTCTGGCAACGTAGTAAACTTACCTTGGAGTAGGTATATTCGCGGGCGTAGGGCGAACAATGTCTGGTCCAGTTGGATCAACGGTCGCTTGTAAGTGGTTGTCACATGGGTGGGTAGTCGTGCGATGCGAGTAAATGGTCGTGGTTGTGTCACAGACGGCGCAGGGGGAGCGCGGGGTCCGGGCGGGGAGCGTCCGCCGCCGCCGCCGCATTCCGTGCATTCGCTCATGCACTGCGCAGGTCAGCCGGCCTGTACACAAGCACCGTTTGCTCTCGTTTTAATAGATGTAGCCACGCGCGAGGACAAGGATAATAGAAAGAGAAAAGATATGTTACAAACTCGGCCTGCATTTGTACACTGCTTAAAAAATCTTGTAATACAATAAATATGTATAGAAAAATACTAAAATTCCATTTTGCATTTATTTTAATTGTACAAAATCATTCTTTTTGTGGCAAGTGACCGCGTCAAATGTCATTTTATTGACGCCATCTTTGTTTTTAACATATAGTTTACCTGTTTCGTGTGTTTTATATATGTTTTTATACAATCAAACTACACTAAAATATATAAAAATAGCAACTAAATCACTTTTATTTGATAGAGACCTTTTAAAATTCAAAGTGTACGAGACCTTGGCTCCAGGAACGTGTCTTTTTCAAATGTACTTCAAAAGCTGATAAATATCGCAAACGACGGATAGTAACGAGATAGATGACAAAGTAGACTGTTTATTATTTTTCTGTATAATTACCTTGAGGATAGCAATGTTCGTTCTCAAAAAAAAAAGGAAAAAAATCGTAATATGAAAGACGTGGAGAAGGAAAATTGTCTCTCGCCGTCCTTGTCCCGCGCTGGTAGATCTGATCAGTGGTAGATAGTTTTGTTAACTTTTTGGTTCGCCTGTGACTTCGATTTCGTTGCGTTGTTTATTTCGTTTAGTTGATAATGAGCATGGTTTTTGCATGAGTGTGACATGACGACATGTCTTTGCATTGTACTGCTGATTCGTAATAATTACAACTGGTATATTGTCTGTTCTTGCCGCCGCAGCGGGACGAATGCAGTAAGGTACTGTAATTGAATCCTTGTGTTTCTGGGTCGATCTATCGTGACTTGTATTTGTATGACCGTGCCGTTTTGTGTTGCAGATGACCTAGGGCGTGCTGTCGAAGAACTGGTGTCGGCGATGTCAGAGGAGGCGCCGGGCTCCGCGCCCCCGCGGTACTCCGCCGGGACCTCCGCGCACCACCGCCATTAAAAGAAACATTCGAGCCCATTTCAGATAACTCGTTCCACATATAGACTTATATATAGGTGTAAAACATTCATAGATATTCGGTGTTATTACCAAGTAGTGATTCTAATTCGTATTAATGGAACGTGTAATCATATCAGTGTATCGTGTACTCATACATACGTACGTTCTATATACATATAAGTAAAACATTCCAATCAAAAATATATACTTACAATATACATATAAACGGTTAGTAAGAAGGATGCGATGTTGGTGAGAGTGTTGGCTTCGGCGGACGGCGAAGAGGTTCACTTATCGGACCAAAGTTTCAGTTCGGCGGAGGTTTATTAAGTGTTTGTAGACCCGTAGCTCAATTGTGTATAATGACTAAATTGTACCATCCCAGGTAGTTATTAGATGAACGGTACAGTTACTCTGGAATGGGCTCCCCGCTGGTGTTGCAAGCCGACACCTTGTAAACCTTATTTAATGTAAATTCAGCTCTAGCAACATCTTCGTCCGCGCCGTGTCGCTCGGCCCCCTCAACTTGTGACCTGTCACTTCGTTTCGAACTAATTTTCGGCTCATCACTAACCTGCACACTATACTGTACCTTGTACGCTTTGTTTCATTTATTTATTACAATCAGGATTTTCAAGAAAATCTTCGCCCCTAGATGGCGCCACTTTGGCAAAAGGTGTTCCATCCCATATAAGTCTCTTGTTCTTTTGACTTTACTGTTTCGTTTGGTGTCGCGCTGTCAAAATATTGCGTCGTACATGGTACAATAAAACATGGTAGGTTCTTTACGCAAGTGTGACAAGCTCTGCACAAGTATACGTCACGATTAGTGCTGCCAATAGTTGACAATTATGAGTTTACCGAGGACCGCAGCTGATGACGTATGCTTGTACCATGAATTCACCAGCTGTCACGGCAGTGGCGTACCAGGCTTAGCATCTTATTGTACCGTGGTGTCATATGAATGAAACTATGTTTTGACAGCGCGCGTTATTAGGATGGGACAAGGAAGGGGAAAATGGAGTTTAGACTAAACTAATAAAACTCGTCTCTGGGGTGGGAGACCTCATGCCAAAGTGGCGCCATCTAGTGGCGAAAATTTCGTGAAAACTCTCATTGAGTCGTACAGGACGCCCGCCGGCCGTCCTGTAGCAAGCACGTCGGACGCGGTCGACTGTTCGCTCTATAACGACTAATCCCACAGTCAGCTAGAGAGAACTACTCGCCACACACCTCCCGACTTTACAATACGAGCTCAAACGATACAAAAGCAAGGCTGATACGAGCTTACCTTTACTATAATTATAAGACACGTTTACACGTACTAAGATATGCCATGTTACTCGTCGCCGATGCCCTTTTACAGCAGCTATTCCACTTTTATTTGGTACTGGTGACAAATGATACACTTGTGACGCGCGGCTGGCGTCGGGTGGAGGCGGTAGTTCCTGCTAGCTGCGAGCTCGACCTTGCGATGGCCGTATGCAACACTTATTGTGTATAATAAGAGCGTAGCAATGTTGCAGTACAAGTATCGTGTATGAGTCAGTAGCTGTCTTCCGTCTCTCTCCCTCGCCGGGTGATCTCTACTTGCCCGGGTCTCCCCTCGCACTCACACCTCGAAGCTGTTGCTAGATCGAAGCAGACCGGTGAAAAAGACACGTGTAACGAGCATTTATATTTAAATTTATATAAAAACTATGTAACCAAACTTTTAATCATAGCGTGTTTATCATTGTAAGTACATATCTTTACTAGTACAATCTTCATACTCGCCATATCACTTTTTGTAAATTTCTCATATCATATTCGCTGTGTATAAATAAATGAATGACACGAGCTATTTGTAAATGTAAGGCGTGTATCTTTACTGTAAGAAAATGGAAATATTTTGACCGTGCTGTCAAACATCGGACTATGACGCGAACTTATTCGAAGACGGCTTGAGACTATGAGCTATAAGCTTTAATAGGACGAAAACCTAGCTTTAATCTGCCCAATTAGGAGAGATTTACGAGTAATGCAACCGATATTCTGGGCCTCCAATCTCGGACACGAGCTTATGTTCTAGTGGACAACTGACATCACTTAGAAGGATGTCTCTAATTCTTCAATATATATTATAATGTGTATGCCATCGACGTCGCCGATGGCCGTAGAGCAGTAACCGTTCACCGTAGAGTAGTCGTAGACGAATATCTACATATAATATGTGCATGTATGTATGTAACAATATACTCACCACGTTATCCAAAATGTATCGTTAGTGGAACATATATATCGAAACTGCTTCTATTCAAAAACATTCCTTGTTTCCGAGTTGGCGTGTGGTGTTCGTGACTTCTATACATACTGTCCCCCTGTTCGACGCGTGCGCCGATGTCACTTCACATCCCCTTCAGAGGTCTTCAAAGGCATGATAGCACTAGTATTTTGAAACTTTACTTGTTATATGGACAAAATGTTTATTGTAGATGCGTCGTCATGTCACGAACACGTTAGTTAGTTAGTTGGTAAACAGTTAATCAGTCTTCTTAGCGAATATGTAACCGACTTATCACTAGGTAGCGACGTGATACGTTTCGACGTTTAGGTCGTGATATTCGGAGTTGTGCCACGCCGGCGCCCGCGCAGCACCCACTCAAACTATGTATCATTTATTACTAATTGTTAAATATTGATATGTAATCACATTTAATTATTTTTTTAAATACGCAAGTCATATCGGTCCATTTTTGGCGGCGATGGTCCTTGCACATGCCGCTATCCTAGCCGCCTCCGTGGCCTAATGGCTAAATGTTGGATTCACAATCCAGAGGCCCCGGGATCGATTCCCAATGGGGGTACCTAACGGTACTCGGTTTGGTTGGTGGTAGGACATTTTCTATGTCCGCCTAGCAAAGTACCATCATATTACCTAAGTCTGTCACCAAACATCTGTGTTAATAGCACTGTTTGTTCCGGTATGAAAGGTAGCATAGCCAGCACCTCATTAGCTTGAGGCTTTTGGGTGCGCACGCTTACCGTCCAACGGCCTTATCGTCACTTACCATCAAGTGAGTTGAAGGCCAAGTGTAAACCAATCATACATTTTTTTAAATTCAATAAGAACCTGTGCAGATGATTCTCAATGGTTTTTGGTCGTTTAAATATTGTTTGAACTCGTGCGCTGGTGGCGCCGGCGCCGCACACTTGGGTGCGTTTTTGAAGATATGACTTTTATACGAATGTGAAGTGAGTATTTACTCAGTGGAAGGCAAGCCGCTCCCGTCGGACCCTCGATGTTCGTAAGTCTCGTATAATCTCACAATATTGAATGTACTCAATGTCGTACTGAATGTTGACCCCCCAACGCCCGCGACTTTAACCTTCTTTATTATTATTAATAATTTGGCTAATATAGTATTTAAGAAACGAAAAGCACAATTTTTATGGTTATTTTTAACAAACAAAAAAATATTACGCACTAATATATAATTATCGTTTTTTAGCATTGTTTAATGATTATTGGGTAGTTTTGTTTCTAAAATATATTGTTATTCTTCAATTAATATACGTTTCGATGGTGGACCCGGTTCGCAGTGGCAGCCGGTGTGGCAGCTTGTATGTGTTGGAACTATGTCTGTTATGTTCTTCAGGTGAATCCAAATAAACATTCGGCATAGTGACAGATGTTTCATTTAGCAGTTCTTCATTCTCTTTCGCATTACAAATGTTCACCTCTCACCATTTAGGAAAGACGACTTACGTAGGGTAGCCGGACGTGAATGGATGCGGAGAGCAGAGGACCGAATCGAGTGACGCACTCTGGGAGAGGCCTACGTCCAGCTATGTGGACTGCCGCAGGCTGTACATGATGATGATGATGTTATAAAGAAACAAGTGCGTGACTGGTGTCTTTCCATTTCCGAATTCCACTTACGAACACACCCAGACATGATACCAGAATGGATCAGCCCTTACAAGCTTTTAAAAGAGTTATTGTACCGCATGGTTTTATTTCCCTCTTTTAGTCTGATCCAAACGCCAGATTATAAAAAATGTGACCTTCATCTGACCTGATGGTAAATGAAGATAAGGACTCGAGCTAATGAGGCGATGGCTATGTTACCTTCATACCGGAGCGGTGCTATTTATTGTTTGGCGGCAGACCTAAATAACATGGTGGTAGCTATAGCCATCATCAACCTATATATGTCCCCACTGCAGGGGCTCAGGCTATAGTCCACCATGCGGGCCCAGTGCGGATTGGTAGACTTCACACACACCTTTGGATTTCTTCTCGGAGTGTGCAGGTTTACTCACGATGTTTTCGTTCACTGAACAGCCCATGGTAATGATTTTTATCATTCATACATAAATAACAAATTGGTACGAGCCAGGATCGAACCCGGACCTCGATTGTTCAAGGACTGACGCTCTACCCAACCGAGATACCACTGGGAATCGAACCCGGGACTTCCGGGTTATTAGTCAACACTGAACCATTAGGCCACGGAGGCGGTTACTTATTATTTTCATATAAAGCTAGGTTAGCGGAGGCTTGGTAATACCGACCCTGTGGACAGAGAGCCCTAAAAAAGGACTCTAAAATCTGTATAGTCTTTTTGCATGTAATATAAGGCCGTAAATAACCAATCGATTTCTATCTTAGAACCTCAAACTCCTTGCAATGTGAATTTCAAGAATCGGTGGAAGAATGTAACAAGATAACAAATGTATATTGACCTACTATTTGAGTTTAAATTAAAAACAAGTTATTTTTATAGCTAACACAGAGCATGCAGATAAAACTAAAATATATATAAACATTTTACAAAAAAATTCGCGTATTGTTTACGTGCTGTGCAGTGTACTGCTGTAACAAATAACATTTGTTTTTTGTAAACTTGCGTATACTTCATCATCATCATCAGCCGGGAAACGTCCACTGCTGGACATAGGCCTCCCTCATGGTACGCCACATTGACCGGTCCCGAGCCACCTGCATCCAGCGACTCCCCGCGACTCTAACCAGGTCGTCGGTCCATCTAGTAAGGGGACGGCCTGGTAGACGTTTCCCGGTACGTGGTCGCCACTCGAGAACCTTTACTCCCCACCGGTTATCGGTTCTTCGAGCGATGTGGCCTGCTCATTGCCACTTCAGCTCACTAACTCGTCGAGCTATGTCGGTGACCTACGTTCGTCTACGGATTTCCTCATTCCGTACCTTATCACGTAGAGAAATTCCGAGCATAGCTCGTTCCATTGCCCGCTGAGTGACTTTGAGCTTGTTTATTCGGCCCACAGTAAAAGACCACGTTTCGGTTCCGTATGTCATCACTGGCAACACGCAATGATCAAAGACTTTTGTCTTTAGACGCTGAGGTATTTTGGACGAGAAGATATGCCGTAATTTCCCGAACGCTGCCCAGCCGAGTTGGATTCTTCGGTTGACCTCTTTGTCGAAGTTAGACCTACCTAGTTGAACGATCTGTCCCAGGTATACATACTCGTCTACAACTTCGATTGTAGTGTTCCCAACCACTACCGGCATAGGTGCAACATGGACATTTGACATGATTTTCGTCTTGTCCATGTTCATTTTTAAACCTACCTGTTGGGAAACTCTGTTGAGGTCATTGAGCATTACGTTCAGATCCTCCAAGGATTCTGCCGTTATGACTATGACTATGTTTATAAATCGAAGGTGAGTGATGTAGTCGCCGTTCATGTTGATGCCCAGTCCTTTTCAGAAGCTTGAAAACATCTTCCAGTGCAGTGGTGCGTATACTTATTTGTTTTTAATTCGTCTGGAAGTCCTTTGTTCAAATTGTTCTTTTCCCCGAAATTGGCTCTAGGGGCAAGAAGACAGAGGTCAAGGTGTGGGGAGGTGCCCCCTATCACCGGCGGCCCCTGACATGACACCTCCATGACGTCATTAAAACCTGGCCAAGAGCGAGTCGGACTCGCGCACCGAGATATCTGTAAATAATCTGAGTACATGATTGATATACTGACAATCATAAATGATATGTAAGGTAATATGCGCCGAACAATGCTCTAAAGAATGCGCCTGACGAGATCACACGCGCAATGGTTAATTTACACATTAAGAAATATTTCTCACAGGCGCTTACAATTCGTAAAGTGGCGGTTTTAATGTGATACAATTAAATAACTTTTAATTAATTTTTATTATATTATGTTTATATAGCGGCCAAAAAAATACCTCAGCGTCTAAAGACAAAAGTCTTTAATCAATGCGTGTTGCCAGTGATGACATACGGAACCGAAACATGGTCCTTTACTGTGGATCGAATAAACAAGCTCAAAGTCACTCAGCGAGCGATGGAACGTGCTATGCTCGGGATTTCTCTACGTGATAAGGTCCGGAATGAGGAAATCCGTAGACGAACGAAGGTCACCGACATAGCTCGACGAGTCAGTGAGCTGAAGTGGCAATAGGCAGGCCACATCGCTCGAAGAACCGATAACCGGTGGGGAGTAAAGGTTCTCGAGTGGCGAGACCGACGACCTGGTTAGAGTCGCTGGATGCAGGTGGCTCGGGACCGATCGATGGGCCTCAGCCTCCTTGCAAGGATCCACCGTGACCACACGAAACGGATCGACATCACAGCTCCTTCACCAATCCTCTGAGTTGGAGTGGAGTGTGAAGGTATTCTCAGCTGAAACCACACGGGTGATTACGTATGTAATTATAGGTGTGTGTCCGTGCTTCCTTCGGTAAATGGAAGGACAATCGAGTTGTTATAACCACGGAGTCATCCTGTATATTATCCAATCAGTGCGACCCTAGCGCTTGAAACCAATAACGCCCCTAGCTTAGGGTCACCATGCCACACTTCAGAAACGGGACCTCGTATTACACGCTTTACCTATAATGTTACGTATAGGTGGCACGGCTCACCTATATGTAACTGACTAACTAAGTCACTCACTATTATCATAATCGGCACTATGACCGTCCCTCATCGATTTATATGAGGGTATACGCCATAATCACCACGCTTGTCAGGTGGTCGCAGTAATGTTGGCTGCTGACCATCTCTCGAATAGTTTTTTCTGGTCACTCACTATGTTAATCGTAATATTGTTATGATTTATCATCAACAGCCTATATATGCCCCCACTACAGGAGCTCAGTCCTACTCTCCTGCAGAGGGTGTATGGGACATAGTACATCACGCGGGAACAGTGCGGATTGGTAGACTGCACACACACCTTTGTATTTCTTTTCTTCTCTCTTTTGTTATCACTTTTTTTTGCAGTCACCTTCGTATTGAAAAATATTGAACATGCTTGAGATACCTTATCGTTTATTCTACATAGTAATTAGTGACACAAAGCGCTGTATATAAGTTTCTATTCGTAGTTGGATTGAAGTTTTTAAACTTTCTTCTTATGAATCGCTTAAAGTTTGGTTTCATAAACACTATCGCTCTTTGGAGCTACTAATTCATAAGTTGTGCTATTTGATTTCTTATAATTAAACATCAACGTCTGAGAAGATTCCTCGTTGAACGATATAAATATAACGTCTCAATAAAGTAGTAAAACATGGCCTCCACTGTGTACTCGTAGTAATGGAAGCAAAATTACAATATGTTTGAAATACATTCAGTCGAATTCACCAGGTGCTGCAGGTAGCATACTGCCTCTCATCCTCCAGGTATTTGCAGCACGTCATGAGCGCCATCACGCTGGAGTTCCTTCGGGACCTCCTTAAGGATGACTATCCTGACGTCATCATTCAGGAGTACAAGGTAAAGTTTAGGTAGCCTGGCGATATAACATTAAGTGCGATGGCGCCCCGTCACTGCCCACCAGTGGCTGTTCCCTGCCACCTCCACAACAGATTATCACATTCTTATATTGTAAACACATGTGTACTCCTAATTAAACAAGCGCTTACAGTTTTGACATTACCGAATGATTTACTTTTGGCCAGGAAGCTCCAGGCTCCAAAAGAGGTGACAACTACACTTCGATGGTTTATCGGATCACTCTGAAGGGTGTCCGACATACAACCGAGGCCGGCGACGCGAGCGCAGCCGAGCAGCCTTGGGAGGGGTCTATCATATACAAGTGTTTGCCGGAGAGTATTCTCAGGCGAGAAACCTTTAAAAGCGATGAGCTGTTTTGTAATGAAGCTGCCTTCTACAACAAGATCTGGCCGGCGCTAAATGATTTCCAAGGACAATGGGACAAAGTTAAGTTCCCATTTAAAAGCTTACCAAAATGCTACCTGGCACAAAGTGACATTGTGATACTGAAAGACCTGAACCAGATGGGTTTTGTGATGCCGGACAGGAGACAAGGACTGTCCATCGAGCAATGCTATTTTGTACTCAAACACCTTTCACATTTCCACTCATTGTCCATGGCTATGAAGTACGAAAATCCCGAGGGATTCTATGAGCTCCTGAATCTACAAGACGGGATATCCGAAGGTGAGATAAAATAATTAAACATCGAAGGCATCATGGCAAAATTAGATAGGCCATGATCTAAATAATATTTATTTGTCTTTTTTCCAGTTTTTTTCGTTGAAGAAAATAAGGAATACTACAGGGCTTATTTTGCGGAGGCCATTCGTAACGCCATCGCGATGATCGAGGAGGAGCTGAAGGACTCAGAAGAGAGGGATGTGTACCTCAGCAGGTTCCGAGACTTCTGCGAGTTGGACAAGTTTTTCGAGACTTTGATCGAGATCGTGGTTCCAAGGGAACCCATGGCCGTAATCTGCCACGGAGATTGTTGGACAAACAATTTCTTATTTAAATATGTAGCCGGAGATATAGCTGAGGTAATTTATTATTTCAGAGGATACTCTCTCATCGTACGCTCCACGGTGCGTTAGCTATCGCACTTTGTATAAATTGGTGACAGCTCACTGGTGAGCGGTAAACTGCAAAGCCTGGGACACCGGCGTAAAATAGCCAGGCTTTAAGGTCTTCTACAGACTTCATTTTGGAGAGTGTGTGATCTCAATTCACACTGTCTAATTCCACCGTTCTCCTTGTTTCACATTCTTACAGGAAACCGTGAACCATCCTAGACCACATCACCTCTGGACATCAGGTGAGGTTGTGGTCAAACGGCAGCCTGTCGAATATTCTTCAATAATGATTTTCGAAAATCTATGTATGAAGTTTGTTAGATTTTTATGATGATCAGAACGCTTTTAAATGTGTACATTTCAAACCATAGCTAATGAATGGTGCTAGCGCTTACCTGATACACCCTTTCATTAAGTATGTGCAAGCTGTGATGGTTTTACATTGCCTCCAGCTGTGCATGGTGGACTTCCAAATGGCGCGGTACACGTCCCCGGGCGTAGACCTGGTGTACCTTCTGTACCTGTGCTTGGAGCGACACCAGCGTAGCGAGCACCTAGCCTCGCTCCTCGAGTACTACAGCGAACAACTGCACGCGAGGCTAGTGGAGATGAGCAGCCCGGACTCCGTGTTCCACACCACTCTAACAAGGGATGCCCTCTACGAACTGTATGAAATGACTTTTATTATATTATATATGTATGTAGGGTTTGCACTTGGCCTTCACTCACACTTAATGGTAAGTGACGTGAAGGCCGTTGGATGGTAAACGTGCGCACCTAGCCTCAATCTAATGAGGCAGCGGCTTTGCTATATTTCATACCGGAACACAGCAGTTAACACTGCTGTTTGGCGGCAGACTTATATAACATAGTGGTAGCTAGCCAGGCGGACATAGGATATGCCCTAACACTAACCAAACCGAGTACCGATAGGTACCCCCACTGGGAATCGAACCCGGGACCTCCGAATTGTGAATCTAACATTTAGCCATTAGGCCACGGAGGCGACAAAACGGGACTGTTGCGATATATTTTATTTAAGAGTTACGCCGGAAATATATGTAAACATTACATTTTGAAACCTGTACCGGGCTGACCTCCTACTTAATACACCCATGATTATGTGAAAACGCGGGGAGTCGCTGGATGGATGGATGGATCAGGACCCGTCATTGTGGATACCATGGGAGAGGCACTGAGGCATATGTTCAGCAGTGGACGTGTGCCGGATGCTGATGCTGATGATATATATACTTATTTTAGTTACAGTTACATTGGACGGTTATAAATTTGGTAGTAAATGTGGCAATACCTCATACATTTCCTCTCTGTCGAAAGTTGATGCACGCCCGTCTGCTTGTCAGGGTGCAACAGGAGTTTCGTCGTTGCAGCCACTACGGTCTCGGGATGGCTTTGGACATGTATCCCGTCATGACATGCGATAGCGATGAAGCTCCTAACCTGTACCAGGCTAAGGTACGTATAGTTAAATTTATTAATGTTTGTTTGACGTGATTTATAAAAAACAAACATGTCCAATAAATTTCTTGCACTATTTTCATAGGATTTATAATAGTATGACTGCATGTGATCCCTAGGGTGTTGCAAAAAGCAACTAAGGGAATATACTCGTATATGCAGGAGATAGGCAGCAGTATTAATAACACTGCACTTGAATTTGGAACTAAAATAACACACCGCCTTTTTTTCAAGTCGTCAAATTACGAAAAGAAAAATGATTTAAAATATGTTGGAATTGTAAAATGATTTTGTATAGCGAAATTTCTAAATACATGGACAAGAAATTTTTGACTTTGAAATGTGTAAAATTCAAATGAACCACTGTCGCTCTATGGAGTCTTAAGCTGCAGTTGATGATGATGATGGGGTGATGTCGGCAGGAAGCGGCTATCCCTTCCCACGACGAGATGGCGCCAGTGATCACCTCTAATGAGGCCTGTCGTCGCAAGATGGGAGACTTGGTGAGAGAGTTGGTGGACTTGGGCTGGCTGTAAAAGACACGTGAATGTAGCTACGCTGTGTCGGGCGTCTAGGTTTCCCTATCGTTTTACAAACAATTTAAAAACAAATTGTACGTTCGTACGTGTAGTAAGTTCGCTGTGCACATAATATATCTAAGAGGATGTACGCACTAAGATAGACCCGTCAGTTTGACTAAGAATATATAAGATCTGTCGATCTACTATGAGAGAATGACAGAATCTATGTTTTTATGAGTAACAGTGTCAGAAATTTTTGATCCTTTGGATATTTTATAAGGCAGGTATTAAAGATGGTAGTGGTTGAAATTGAAATCAAAATCATAATTTTTAAGCTTCGTATATTTCAGGACAGACTTTTAAATGTCAGACCTATGAATATAAAACTTTTTAAGAATGTCTGGTCACATATGGAGGTTCTTAGTGGTATAAACTTATAGAGGATGAGACTTGAGCGGTTGGCAGTAAATACGAGCAAATCAAATCAAAACTTTTATTCATAATGTATCGAAAAAGTTAGTGTTTAGTGTATTATATTTACTAAGTTGTATCTTTTTTAAAACGTTTGACCAATTTAACCAATAGACGCTCGTACTACCCATTATGCGTATATACTATACGCACCCGTTTGTATCGTGCGGGTTTTAACGTATTAGTAGCACGTCTTATGTTTATCATAATCATGTAAATGCTAGCATGTAAATGTAATAAATACCAGTTATTATTGATTAATTCCTGTTTTATTTTAATTTAAAGTAGCTGTTGACTACGTTTTCGATTTTCAATTTATTTAGAAACTGTTTGACAGTCTGTTTTTGAGTACACAGTAGTTCCACTTCCACTATCAGTTCATTGATTGTACTTCAAAATAATGTTGCCAGGTCAAGTCGAGTATTTGCATTTCTAAACAAATACAGAGTCACTTTAGATAGCCATAATTGACTTTTTAAAGATATAATAAAATTCCAAGTACAGACTTATACCCTAGTATTTTAGCTATGTATAGCTTACTCATTTTCTTGGTATAAGAAGAATGACTTTATAACAAAACGACTCCCAAACCGTCGTGAGTCACAGGTTCTATCGCTTGCGATAGTACATGTGCGTGTTGAGCAACTGGTCGTTGGATTGTTAGTGATAGTGCTAGTGTACGTTGGTTGGTCGCTGGTAGCCGTGTGACCGGTAGTGGAGGTCACGCGGCGCATGTCTCCAGATTAGGAGCGACGACGGACCAGACCAGTTTGGGATCTACGAGTAAGTAGGTATATAGAATAGTAACATGATCTTTCCCTTTCTGTAAACAAATACGGAATTATTTGTATAAGAATGTATTTAGTCTAAACTCAAGCTTGTCGAGGAGTAGTGCTAGGTGGAAGACGATCAATTGAACATAAAGTTTTTATATGTATTGTATGATGCGTTTGGCCTTCATCTCACCTGACGGTAAGTGACGATACGACCGTTGTCTCAATCTAATGAGGCGCTGGCTCTGTTACCATCATACCGGAACACAACAGTGCTATTAACACCGCTGTTTGGCGGCAGACTTAGGTAACATGGTGGTAGATACCCAGGCGGACATTTTACTAAGACCAAATAACCAAAGGTATACGATAGAATAAATGTTCACAAAGATCTTTGAACAAACATGAAGAGTTTACACTCTGGGGATCGAATCAGCGAACCGTGTATCGTCAGACTAAGCCACGAGGGCGGGTAAAGAACAAAAGTGAGTTTGATTGTTACCTCTTCGCGTCTCAACGTCGCAACCAATCGTCGTTTACAGTACTATCCCATGTCATCCCGATGGGCAGCAGAGTCTACCTACGTAACAACAATAGCTTACTGCGATCACCAACCCGCCTGATAAAGTATGGTGATTGTGTCCAACAGTGATCTCATACAGTCGATTATGAAGACGCAGCTCCCAGTCTCCTGAATACTGTTTCCCCTAGTCGCCTATCACGATATCCGCGGGTGACATTGGTGGTCTCGTACTAGAGCTGAGACTACACGTTATGAATGTGGCTATAAGCAACGCAAAGCTATATCCTAGTGCAGCCTTTTAAGGAAAATCTCCATAAACAACATTGCTATTTGGTTGTTGTGGTTACCTAACCACAAACAATCTTCATAAGCAGGATGCGGCGCCGGCGCCCCCGCGTCACACAGTGTCCTTTTTGGACAAACTATGACGTCACGCAACTTTCCACCGCCCACATCATTATTGCATCTCTCTGCTGGACCACATTGTGCGGTATATCTCCAAAGTGTAAGCATTGCTGAGAGATACGGACTTTTTCCGGGAAATTTTTCATGTAAGTACCTTTTACACTCGGGATACTGTCACGTGAATATCAGAAGCTTGTTCTTGACGTGATAATTTTGTGGCCTTGGATCCCCTTTCAAAATAAATAGTTGCAGATTGGACCCCTATTTTTCAACTAAAATAATTTCAATTTTCCTTTGTGATTTTGATAAAAACGTAACGATATTTTAGGACGGAAATGACGAAAAATGTTACACTAAAATCTTGAAGAAAAACAATTTATTTTGTGTCCACTATATATAACCATGTTTCTCTGATAAATAAAAATTGTATTGCATTGCACTGGCGCCATGCGAATTTGAACCAATTAAAAACTCCATCAATATTTGTTGGTTCCTGTCTCATGTCCATAGTTTTTATCAAGTCTCTCCAAGGCTGATGCGTTAATTATAGAATGTATATTTAGATAGAGACGTGTATCGTTTGATAACACAGCTCGACTCGCAACTTGGAGGTCCTGGGTTCGATTCCCAGTGGTGGTACCTGTCGGTACCCGGTTTTGTTAGGTTCGGTAGGGTATTATGTGTATTTTTATGTTTACAAAGTTAACTTTGTAGTTGGAAGGACCATTAGCTGCGTAACGGCTTTTGTAGCTGACAATAAATTTGTACGTAAATGATATTCATTTCGCGACACTGTAATCCGATGTCATATTTTTAGGTTATTAACTATCAAAGCCAGCTATTCTATTTTCAACGGACTTCAAAAGAGGAGGAGCTTCTCAATACAACTGTATGTTTTTTAAATGTATGTTACGCGATAACTCCGACAATTATTAATCGATTTTGATGATTCTTATTTTGTTTGGTAGAGCATACTTCAGAGGTAGTCCCATATAAATGCTATCAAAATTGATTCAGCGCTTTATGAGAAAATCAACAAAAAACAAATATGATGATTCTACCTCTAAGGGGGAACATTTTAGGGGATGAATGTTGAAGACTTTTTTTAAAGCATTTATTTTCAAAAGTACATATTACTTTACATTTCTTTATCTCCCGCCAAACTGAAAACCAGTTTGTTGGCGAGTAACGCTCTGTTCCTTAAATAATGCTATGTACTTAAAGCTATTCACTCTCTATACCTAATATCTATATTCTATCTAAAAATCTGTTTTAGTTTATTCTTTAGATTTGTTTTACTAGTTTTGTTAGTTTCTCTCAGCCAAGCGAGCTCATTAAATATTCTTGGCAATACATATTTATTTAGCCTTTGCCCGTAGTAGTTAACGGCTGTTGGCTGAGAGAACTTCCCCTCTCTGACGCTCCTGGTGCTGTGGCTACTGACAATAGGTGTCTTATAGTCGTCACTATAGTAGTGATCGATTGATGTTTTATATTTAATTTTTAAATCTACCGGCAATATTTTACATAACGAGTACAACTTTCTGTATTCTTTATTACATTTCTTCTTTGTTTTTTTATTAACCAAGCATTTGACTATCCTAGTCTGTAATTCAGGGCAGTTGAAGTTGATTTCCTTTTGAACGCGGTAATTATAAAAGTTTATGGCGAAAGAAATTGTCTACAAAAGTATTCTGTGTCGTTAAGAGGGTATGCTGATGACAAAGCGCCCATACAAACGTAGTCCAGTCATATTTTGAGTATTAAGCTATGAAAATCTATGAAATTTTCAAGACACAATCTAGAAACAAATATCTGTGTCGGTGGTGAGTCAGATTTTCGTTTAAATATATACTTCCAGAGTTACAAGGCGTCAAAGAATTGTATTTTACGGTAGTAAAAAGCCCCAACTTTGAACCTGATTTACAAGAGTATGAATCAATTCAGAACAATTTGGAAAAACCACCGACATCTGAAATTTCATTATTATACTGTATTAAAAAAATGGTTACATAATATACTGTATCCTTCAAATGATCCCTGGACTACGAAACATCCAAATAACGGGTGGATAACTTCGCGTAGTGTATGCTGTGTCACCGTACGCGCTCGGGTAGGATAGGGCTCGGATAGGGACAGCTACAAAACAATGTAACCTTGATCGCGGCCACGTGGTCTTACCAACATAGCCTCTTAATTATGAATTCTGAATGTATATAGATACAGAAGAGACGATGACCGGCAAGTGTAGCGTCTTCCTCCCGGCAACGCTGCTGCTGCTGTCTGCGGTGACGGGTGTCCTGCTCAGCACGGCCGCTGCTATCTCGTAACTACACTTTTCATACACAACTAACCACCTCCGTGACATAGTGACTACACAGTTGGTCTCACAATCCGGAGGTCCCGGGTTCGATTCCCGTCGGATTACCTGTAAGCACTCGGTTTGGTTGGTGGATGAGAGCTATCTATGACCAACTACTACCACCATGTTACTGCTACCTTTAATTACTTCAATTAGGTTGAGACCTTATTGGTAAAGCACGCTTTCCATACACCGTCATTTTATGTATAATCGGTTTGCACTTGGCCTTCATCTCACCTGAAAATAAGTGACGATTAGGCCGTTCGATGAAAATGGCGCTCACCCAGAAGAAGAAGGCTTCTGTTTGTTGCCAGAACCGATCTTGCTTTTTTACGCTCGTTGCCAATTACAAGGAATGAATTTATTGTTTTTCTTCTATTTTTGTGTGAATATCTTAATGCGGTTCACAGACTACATCTACTTACCAAGTTTCAACAGTATGGTTCTTATAGTTTCGTAAAAAAGTGGCTGTGACATACGGACGGACAGACCGACATGGCGAATCCATAAATGTTCCGTTTTTGCCATTTGGCTACGGTACCCTAAAAACAGTAGAGAGCAACAACAGAAATGATATTTAGTTTTTCCCATGACTTTGATCGTCTAAGAACAAATAATTTCATTTTACTATAAATTATTCACAACATAATCCATCTGATTGAGAAGTTTTGTCCGTTTATGCGTGAAAGAGTCACATACATTCAAACTTACACTATTATAATGTTAGTAGGATATTATAGGGCATAATATTCAGTATATAAGAAGAGTGGTATCTCCTGCCACAGGTATTGTTATACTTAAAACCACCTTGTACCTTGTACGTACGTTATACGGAAGGTTCATTTTTATTATATGTCGAAAACATTTTGATAAGAGTGTCCTTTGCAGAAATGATGTCACATCCGATGGGGGCGCTACATCGCAGGAGGGTCGTGCTCTCGTGAAGTTCGAAGGCCAAGCCCCTGGGGCTCTTCATGGCTCCCAGCCTGTCACGTTCGAAGGCCCATCGGCGGCAGCTCAGGAAGATTATCTCCTCACCAATGCCATCGATGACACAAAGCCTCTGAAAAACCCAGCTCTTGACCAAGTTGTATTCCGGGATGATAAAGTTAAATCTGGTCAGAGAAAGAGGAAGCGACGAAAGCCGAGGGTTCGGCGACCAGGGATTCAAGGTCAGCAGGGATTGAACCCTTACGCCACAGGCCCCTTATACCCTGCACCGGGCTACGGCTTCGGACCATACGGTGAGCGTAGCAACTGTCAAATGCTTCCATTCCGAAGCGGATTTTAATAACACACTCTGTTTAAATTTCATGTGTTACCTTTGTGTGTTTGGGTTGGTACGAAGCTATTTATAAAAGATTTAGCAATGATTACAATACATTTAAACATATCAAAATAAGAGTACCAAATCGTTCCTCTCTTAACAGGGAGCCCCGCCCCGGCGGCCGCGACCGGAGCCTTAGCGGCGGTGATCGGGGCCCTGACCTCCATCGCCCGCTACGACGACTACCAGTGCGTACCGCGCCTGCTGTGCGAGGCGGCGGGTGGCGGAGCCCTGGGCGCTCCGGGCACCTCCGCGTTGCAGTCCGTGGCAGCGCTGCAGCCTCTGTTGACGTGAGTCACCTTTAGAAGTCAGAATGCTGGACGATCATCCCTCGAACCTGAAAATGTGACGCTGCTACTTTTAAACTTCAAGTTTTTTGAGACCAACTGATGAGGAATAATTGTAATATTAGGTCAAGTAGAATTGACTCGCCGAACACGCGAAGGCGGGTAATTTGACGATAGCCTGTAAATATACTACAGATTCGAATTTGCATCCTACATATGTTTGCACATTGCACAAGTATGATATAAGTATTCTAGAATTCCTAAAAATATTAAATTGAAGATCCAGCTGAAAACCAGTGCTGTGGCTCTGGATGCAGCATGTGCTCAACTGGTAATACTTTTAGTGCTGTACATACTTGTCACTGCTATGATTAGTTTATTATTTATTTTTATTTATTTGAATATATTTGGAGATTCCTGACCTTGTAAGAACCGTTGTAAGTACAAGTACTGACGATCTAATTTGACATTTCAGCGTGCTCTCCGCGTACAGCGGCGCGAGCTCGTCCCCGTTGTTCGTGTTCG
The DNA here is from genome assembly GCA_910589575.2 of Carcina quercana. Classification (NCBI taxonomy): domain Eukaryota; kingdom Metazoa; phylum Arthropoda; class Insecta; order Lepidoptera; family Depressariidae; genus Carcina; species Carcina quercana. Next base: position 22,973,226 of record OU342426.1, on the reverse strand, counting down.
GACGCGCCGTGCTGCTAGGGATGACGTCACCAGGGGGCGCTGGAGGCGCCGGGGTCTCGGGTGCATGTCGCGCTGCCTACCCACAGTGCCCCAACGACCCCGAGCAACTCGTGCACTACCTCAACAACCACAACGGAGGGTTCTTCCGTTTATTTAGCGCACCTAACCTCGCCGGCCCACAGGACGTCCAACAATTATACAATCAACTCTCAGCCCCGGGACACTATGGTCTGTATCAGCCGCAGCCAGATTTCAACTTGGAGCATGGTCAGGTTCCGCCTTTCGGTCAGCATTTCCAAGATGGTGGACAGTATCCACAAAACATTGCCCATTATCCACAGACTCAAAACTATGGTTTGTTGCCGAATAGCCCATCGAACCAACAAAACTCAGGGTACGGATTCCAAGGTCCTAGCCTTCTCCAACAGCCAAGCTACGGCGCTGTCTACCCCTACAACCAAAACTTCAATCGAGTTAGATATAGGAACAGTGAAAGTGACAGTAATGAAATAGAGAAACGAATACAAAATACTCCGGAATCATTATTGGACTACGTTGGCAGTAACGATCGTAATCCAATGTGGATTTTCCCACAAACATATTCAAACAATGATGTTGATAAAGTAGCAGGAACCAGAAAAAAGAAAACGTTAGCGTTTCCTGAAAAAAACGAAGATCAGGAGTTCATGGAAGATGATGAGAGATTTGCAGAACAAGACTCTAGCTCGGCTCAAGGGTTTCGTTTCCCAGGAGGCCAGAGCAAACGACAATATTCCGACTATAATGGAGTCTCTGTTAATAAGAACTCGTCAGATTTCATGAACAACAAGAATTATATGAATGTTGAAATGTATAAATCTAACGCTGATGACGGATTCGAATTAGTGTACGTGGTGAGAGGGAATGGAGACCCCAATCATCCAGAGATCGTTAGAGTTAAAACTGGAGACATTGTAAAATAATTTAATAAGTTTTCGCTGTGTCGAACTGATCAAGATACTTTGTAATCAACCATATGAGAAATTTAAGAAAATAAATGGTCTTTTTAATAATCTTAATGTTAAAAATGTTAAACTGGTATACAATTAATAAACAGCGGCCTTAACTTTATTTACGTTTAACTACAAGAGCGTTCACCTTTTCTGTTAAAACGTTTATTCAATTAAAGCGCACGACACGACTGGTAAAATTATATTGCTTACGACTTTTTATATGTTCAGTTTTTTAAATATTCATTTCTCAACATTTAAGGAATGCCAAAATTATGCTGGAGATCTGTTAGATGCAACAGATATATTGTATATACGAGTATTGACGTAAACAATTTCAAGTTTTGTATTAATCATTTATGATTATCATCATCATATAATAATATAAGATATGGTGAAAGCAGATGCTACAAAAATTAAATTCTAAATATGTAGGTATGCATATTTTATCAAAAGAGGCATGTAAAATATAATAATAAATTCATAACTAAAATACAAAATAAATCAAATTAAATTAATCAAAAATAGAGTTCCGAATTGCCGGTTAAAAACCGGAACCCCTATAGAAGGACTGTGGTGTTTGTTGTCCGTTTGTCACGGCTGACTTACCAGCAACTACCATAGCTATCGACTTGCACTTTGAAGTCCTCATGGGAAATGGCTCACAGGTGTCGCCTAATGAAATAGTCAACAAAATATTGTTATGATGTATTATGTCAGAGAAAAAGATTAAATTGAACTTCACTTACTAGAAATAAAAATTCAATCAAAAAATCATCATTCAAAAATGATGTGCTCCACCGTTCGATCTTAAACTATCTTTTTATTCACACTTATAAAGAAATTATTGAGGTCATCGGCCGGCTACCGAGAGATGTTGCTAGATAAGTATATTTAACCAGTAGTCGCATGGTGTAAACGCACACCGCAGCTATGTTCGTGACATTTAGCCGTTTTTGGAAAATCAACAATTTTCCTGAACACCTCCAACTACCCCCTCCTGCCACCCGCCTCCTTCCCCGCGTAACGATTACTTTTTGACAGAATTTTTGGTTCTGTATCTTTTCACACCAGAATGAAATGCCGAAGGCTCATGGGAGTTTCATATGCAAACATTTTGCAATTTACATTGTTTAGTACATTTTCAGCAATAATACATAAAAACATTATACGCACATCGTTTTACACACTAAAATATTAGTGTAACCAAAACTCTTTGATGGTCACAAAGGAAATTAATATGCGCACTATCATGACAAGCGAACTTATTGTAGAGTAGCTATGCTGACTTCTGAATAAAGAAAAGAGTTAAAATTATCTCTGCCCGAAAACTAACTACTAAGGCTAGGATGAATACATGTAATCACCATCCACGGTCAGTCACGGTGGACTGTGGACTGTCTATATGCGATGCAGTATAGAAGGTGTCAACCAGACTGTGATATGTGGACTGTTAGCCATCGCGAAGTGGCAAGGAAGCAAGTAAAAACACGACCGTGACACGTAACTACTATTTTCACCTCACCTCAGTTGGAGGGTGTTTGCCCGCGAGGCGACGGCGGCGCTAGCGTGTCAAGGCCGCTTGAAGGCCGTCCTGTACGCCGCGTGCCACTACCATTATCAGCTCCCAGGCTCTCTGTTGTAATCGTTTTACGTTTAAACAAGTGTAAATTGGTTTTGTTTATTCGGTTAGGTTTTTCCCAAAAAAATACTAGATTAAAACTTGATGACCAATTGATTTTATTTCAATGAAGTTTATATGACGTACGTTTTGCTTCTATCTTTTGAAGATAGCTATCAATTTTCCACTGTTCAGTTACGTTTATAAAGACAGCATAGACTCATCAGGTTTTGGCTTTTGAGCGAGCAGGCATCAGGTGAGACGAAGGCCAAGTGCAAATCAAATACATATAAAACATAGAACGTGTATACGTTTTATTATGTTAAAACACTTCTCGATGCAAGCCGCCTACTCGTTTGAGTCCATTGTCTCAGACTTGTCGATTGAATACATAGGTAACTAGTTGTTGACCCCACAAAAGACAAATTTCACATCAAAAACCGCAGTTTTTGGTAACAAAGTTATCAAATCACTTCAAGCCATTCTCATTCATTTCCTACTTATTAAAATCATCTGGAAAGAAAACCAGCCAAGTGCGTGTCGGACTCGCGCACGAAGGCTTCTGTACTATTGTCAATAAAAACGGCAAAAAATCATGTTGAGTTCGACTCGTGCTTGGCCTGTTTGACCCTAGTTTAAAAAAAATTAGAACGCTTCTGTTTAAAATCCAGATTCCGACCATAGTTTGATTTACAGTTCTTGGGACGACGTCGCTGTCACTGTACACGACTGTCAAACGAGGAAAAAATAACCTACATATTATATTCTTTGTTTACAAGTAACATATTTATTGATAAAACAAATGCTGGTTTTTAAACAAACTAGATAAAAAAATCGCGGACTCTTAATCTGAGGGTACCGGGTTCGAATGAGTGTACCTATGAGTTGTTTTTCAATTCAAGTACATTATCCGATTTCTTAACGGTGAAGGAAAACATCGTGAGGAAACCTGCACGTCTTGAACAGGCATGTGAAGTCAGCCAATCCGCACTGGTCCCGCGTGGTGGACTATGGCCCATACACTCTATCGGAGAGTAGGCCTGAGCCCCTCCAGTGGGGACATATATAGGCTGTTGATGATGAGATAAAAACTAGAACCGCTTAAAGTACACTAAGTGCTTGACAAAACAGCGCAGCAACCTAGTGTCACGGGAACATCCGTGAAACCGCCAAACTCAGCCGAACGTGTCACAAAGAAATTTTAAAAGAAGCCGCTGTTTGCACGGAGTTCAAACAGGAGAAAGAAATTAATAAATGAACACAGTTTGTACTTAGTTGACGTGTGCAGGCCGTCCTACATCTCCACAATAATGTCCGTGTGAGTAATAAATACGTACTCGTATAAAAGTTGTTTTAGGATTTTAAAAAAGATGGGAAGGACTGCACTTTAGGTGACTTACCGCGCGCCTTCAAACTTTTTGCTTGTAGAACTCATCATGTAAATTTATCCGATGGGATTTCTGCCCTGCAGTCACCTCCGGGTCTGTATATAAAAAAAACCTAACAAACCTAATCTATCCGATGATATTTCTGCCCTGCAGTCATCTCCGGGTTGTAGTCACAGGTCTGTAGTGACCTAAGGTGCAGACGACCCAAAATATGTTTAGTACGACACTCGTTAAGCGTGTTTTAGTTTTTTAAACTATAATTTATTCGTATAATCTATTTGCAAAGACATTTTAAACCTACTATATATACTTAAATCTCTTTGTCTATATGATTTATGATGATCCTTGATTATCGATTGTTTTCAATCTCTCATGAAAGCGATTTGGCAGATTTATTCAGCTGATTGAAAATGGTTTTCCACCGCAACAAAAGTTCAGCATGTGAACTTCATCACAGTGGAGACACCGACCCAATTTGTGGTCAGTATGGAAAATCATTGTCATGCCCCCAAGCAACAGCATTTTAGAAAGATTTAGAAAAAAATACACCGAACATAACTGGGTCGCCGAAATGTGACAAAACAATATTTTTATTATCAGTTACAGATAATTAAGTAAATTGTCTAACAAAGACAGATAGAAGTTGGTCCAGTTGTGAGGATCAAGGTGACATGTACCGCGATTGAATGCAGTTAAAATCACTTAAAGCACTTAAACGATTTGACGCAAACAACGGCGGTGGAACGTTATGGACAACTTAACCGCGCCTTTACTATTAGGACTCGAATCGGGATAAACGTTTGACAGCATCTGACAAGGCTACCCGGCCGAATAAGCGTGAAGGCAACACGCCAGGACGAGAATACAGCCTGGATTGCGACTCAAACGAGTCGTGTTATAATATTATCATTAGTGAAAGTCGAAGGACGCATGTTGTAGCCAGTGCGTCGTTGACGAGCAAAGTGCGCGCACGCCGACCGTTACCGCGCCCGCCGCGTCTCCGCCCGCGCGTTGTGACAACTGTACAGACACTAGCCTCACATAGACCACGTCCCTATCCCACGAACACACACGCTCACACAAGTAAGTCAGCTTCTTTATTTCGAATATTTCATACAACTTCGGATCGCGGAAGTTGTCGTTACAAATGGCGCATTGTTTTATTTTGAATTTAACGTCAGAGCGTTGCGAATTTTGTTTAGCTAATGCTGCTGGCGTTCGAATAAATTAAGGCATCGGCGAGAGACATTCGTTAGAGGACAATGGTTCTACTGTGACACAAGTTCCATCTCTGTAGGCTTCTTTGCATCCTATATCGATAACTACAGTCAGCTCCATCTTGAATAACATTATATGTCTTTGTTTCGTCGTCGCTTGTTTAGTTAATGGAGCATATTTTGCCGTCTGAACTTATGTCATATGAGTTATATATAAAAATGCCACTGTCAATTGGATATGAATTTAAGCTCTGTCCACAAAATTATAACATACAAATTATGAAATATGTTAATAGAATCAACGTGTCAATGTCAAACGGCTAGTCTGTAGTAATACCTGAGGTTGGGAGAGCAATGTTTAACTGAACGCAGTTTACAATGAGGCGAGAAGTGCCAGATTATCTTATACAAAATGACGACAGGGGCGGCGGCGGCAGCACCGACTTGCCTGCAGCCTACATGGCCATCACCATGGCCTCGACGGCGCCTAACGACTGATAAAACAATATCATAGATACTGCTATATTATGTTTTGACGTAACATTATTGCTTATCCATCTTTTTTCAAACAAACTGAGGCGCGGCTGTTTTGTTTCCTGTTCCTCGAAGGCAGAATAAAATTTGGCGTGTCGTCTGTTTGCAATATTTCGGTGGGCGCTGCTCTGTAGCCTGTTCCTCCTCCGGCGTGCATCAGTAAAGCAATTCAGATAGTGTTTGCTATGTGCCAGTGCGTGTCGCTCTCAGCATCGATCCGAATCCTGATTGTTCGATCAGACGCCCGCCGTGTGAAACCAGTTCAGTGTAGAAGGCGGTCGATGCGAGACCTTGAAAAAATACCTCGTTACAAACACGGACAAACAAGTACGACTGCTTGCGTGTATAGAGATGAGTGACTTTACAACAAGATACTGTAACGCTGATATTATTATAATTAAAATGAAAAATAGACAAAATTGTTGAACCAATTAGATTAGACTGTTTATTTGTCGTACACTTGTGCGAGTAAGAAATTGAATTCAATCGATATAATATGGGAAGAGTATATGAAATGGATGATCATAACCAAGTCAGAATGGAGATTTCTTAGATTCCAAGGGTCGCATTTACTTCACAGTTTACGTTAAAAATAAATATTAGGAATTGTTTCATTGTGTCGATTTTCAAACAAAATGATATGCACCTTCAAGAGTGAACTTCAGATATTATCGTATAATTTTAATATTATAATATATTGAGATAAAATGTAGACTGTAATTTTCCGGCCCTTCAGCTATTCCTGTATAAAACTAAGTTATTTTCTCTCTCCGTTACGACGTAAATGAAGGACATAACAAACAAACTCACTTTCGCAATTATAAGTATGGATAGTAATACTATTAGGCACGTGCGAGTTGGTTCCGAATGTAGGTTTGGACTAGTAGAGGCTTTGAATTGTTTGGGATTTGACTAACATTTGCGAAATGCCGTACAAAATATCAAGAAAATCGTAAACCAACTTAATTTGCGGTCACCAGACCTACGTTTGCCTTGAATCCGGCCGCAAATCAAAAGTATAATTCGCTGGTAAAGGTTGCAGCTTTTGTAATACTTCATATTAACACCGCACATATTAACACATTATATCCGCTATTTGTGGGTATTAAATGTAAGATACCACAAAAATCTCAGTTTATTTCAAAGCGTTTTATGGAAGACCGGTAAGGTAATTCTGAAAAAGTTTATACAAAATCGGTAATTCAATCTCGATATCGAAAATTTGATACTTTAGTATGACAGACGTCAAATTTTATTTTTGTCAAAAAAGAGTGAAGGTTAAATTAAGGCAATGATCTCAGACATCCACGAAAAAATCTCAGAAAAAACATGGAAAAAGGAGATGTCGGTTTAAATTAGATATGACTGATCTATGCCGCCTCATCTTAGTCGGCACCCCATCATACTGATACTCTACTATGACCGGATCCCACGGTTCTTTATCAACCGTGTCAGCCTAAACCTGTTCAGGCCTGTATGCTAACATCCTCTAACATCAGTGTTGTATTGGGGCTACACGCTTGAATGAAGTTGTTGAATGTGTACATTCTTAGAGACATTCGGCAGAGGGCTCGTATCTTTACTGGGACACCTGAGGCACAGTGGCCGAGTCACGAAGTCGGCGAGGCGAGTCCGCGCCCCCACGCCCTCTGTGTTCCACCGGATTCGGACGGATTATACGTCTAAGCCGTCGTTTCTCAACCTTTAGTGTCACGGTCCCTTATTATCCGCATATACCGTCCCTCTGCTGGGCAAAAGCCTCCATCATATCCTGTCTAATTCTCTCTCTCAGTAGCCTCCTTCGGTCCCTTATCTTCGCCACCAGTCAACCAAGTTTGTCATAAACAATATGCTTGGCAGGACTATTGACGACAGCAAAAATATGTAATTCTAATCTTTAGATAGAAGCCCATCTGTACTTTCCCTGAGAAACTGACTGTTGATGCTCCTTAATTAATAATAAAAATAAATAAAAATTTTACGATGTCCACGGGGTGGCATAAAAGGTGATTGTTCAACCGGAACCTAATCTACCTATAAACAAACAACAACAAACATTCAAACCACTCAAGCTTTTAGTTAGTTTTAGTATTTTTCATTATAACCATTGAAACGTTAGTGCATAGTAATTCGATGATTGCAACAAGTACACACGATAATCATACAATATTTATTTATCCTCGATAGTTTGCAGTAAAGACATAGAATAAAGAAATTAAATGACATCGGGACCGTATTACCTTTTTATCGTTAAAATTCTTGCATTACACAGTTTTCAAAGCAAATTGTTAAAGTTCTTTCGAATTTTAAAACTCGATTCATCATCATCATCCGGGAATCATCCACTGATGAACAAAGGCCTCCCACATGGTAAAACATCGCGATCGTTTCTTATAAACTAGATTGTTATCTACAAACACATTTTATGTAATCCAATATATGTATGAATGTTAGGTTATAGGCGTCTTTATTTTTGTACCAACGCGTGATCTCCTGGAGGTCACGACCCCCAAGTTGAGAAACTATGCTCTAAGCTACGGCCGCCGCGCCACTTAAAGGGTTACGTTGAATTATTTATAAGATGTGTTTTATAACGAAGGTTTTAGGGCTAATAGGTCCGGCCATCTAATCGTTTTAAAACTAAAAGTTTAAAGTATTATTTTAAGCTAATGGTAAATGCTGTTTAATATAAATCTCAGTGTTTAGTACCAGAACATTACAGTGTCACAGTGACTGGTTAGGAGAAGAACAAACCTCGCCAAACTGGAGAACTCTGGAGAACTCAATTGGTTCATATAAGGACAATAAAAGCAACGGTAGCACTGAATACATCCAAAGTCTTACCAGACTTACCAGTCAATCTTTGAAACCATTCAGTGTTCCAGGTTGAAATGTAGAAAGTTATCTTATAAGAACAAGAAAATTGGGATTTTCAGGACAGGGCTACATATCAGTAGCCTATGCGATGCGCTTTCAAAGGAAATCGTCAAAATAAGCAACATAAACATCCTTATCTTTTTATTGCGTTGACTTAGACGTTTGATTTTTACACAATTCATAGAGATTGCATATGAGACTATTTGATATAAGTTTCAATTTAATAACTCCACGCCTTTCTGAGAAAAAGGGTCTTGACTGACGCCCAAGTGCGTTTTTCCTTTTGAGGTAAGGAATCCTAAAAAGGCAGGCGCTATCTATCCCTGTTCACGTAGTCGCCTTTTACCACCACGGGAGCACGTGATAATTTTAAAGACGTTGATGTCTTACCGGTAGCTCTTAGATAGATATCGGCGACCATTCTATATGGTCTGCGTCTAGCCGTCAGGAAGTCTCTCCCGGAAATGGCCGGCGGGAAGGTGTCCACCTTTTGCAACGGAGATTAAAAATAGCCGCGTCCCATAGTAGACACTCCGATGGCGCAGAGAGTGCGTTTCCTGGCCGGGAGATCAAGCGAGCGCCGCCGCCGGCGCATTCTTGACGCATTCTCTACAAGCCAGCTGGCGGTAGGGGGAGAGGGGAGTGCGGGCTTATATATCTGTGATTGTGATAAGTGATAACATCCTCGCTTTTATAATGAGAGCGGTGGTTTCTTTATCAATTGCTAGCACGCTGTTTATTCCATCAATGAATTTATTTGTGTCGTGCGAAAGAAATAAAACCAGTGAGAAAGTTAATTGATCAGTCGGTTTGATGTTCTTTCTTTGCAATGCAACTGAGCACGGAATTGAAGTAACATGGGAGAGTGTTTGTTCGGATTAAGTGTTCTAAGTCATTATTTTGTAATAGCTAAACAGCTCGCGACTTTATTGGCGTGGTCCTCGTAAATACTTGCGCGATCGACATAGAAATTAGCCTATGTCCTTTTCCCGCCTTCAGCTATCCGATATCAGCTTCAGATATCACAAGAATCAAGTCGTTCTTACCAGCCGTTACGACGGGATTGAAGGACTAACAAACAAATAAACTTTCAAATCTATATTAGTAAGGATGTCCACGAAGAAGTCGCGGGCAAAAGCCTAGTAAAGTAATAATAACACATATTTGATAGAACAATATTTGATTCGTATTGACTGGTGGTGTGCAAGAATCTTCATGGGCTTTGATTGCAAAATCAAAACAGGTTATTAATCGACGAAATCTTTTCTATAATTGCAAAGACATCTGTGAACATAAATGCCTGACTAGTGCTAATACAACTCTTCCGGTATTACAGTTACAAGAGCCAGCACCTTATTTAGATAAAGGTTTCGAAGGCACAATAAAATAAATAAAATCCAATAGGTTTTTATTTTCTCTCTCCACAACATCATGTATCTAGTTACACATTATTTAAAAACAAGTAATATAGTAGTTGTGGGAGAGCTGGTTCCCAAACTAAGCTCGAGGCCTGTGTTATGAGTAACCAGGTCTCCCCACACGGAATTCGTGTCTCTGGTATACACTAGTTAAATTTAGAAAGAGATAGAAACGAGTAATATAATGGAACAACAGAACCACTAAAAATATTGCACTATAGATTATATTACGAGTAGGTATGTATATATACACTCTCTGTATGAGAGTATAGGCCTGAGCCCCTGCAGTGGGGACGTATATGGCTGTTGATGATGATGATGATGTATATATATAAGAGGTATATAAACATAAGAACGGCAGGCCTCCACCCGGTACACGGTAGAAACTCCCACAGCTCGCACAAAGCGTTTCGCTTCCACTTTCATCATGCGTACAGATATAGTACAGAATGCCCTACAAGTTTCCGTGTTCCGCGAAGAATATACTTGGGAGTCTTCAAACGAAGAGACAACAGGCGTCTTCTATATAATAAGGCCAGACAACAATGTAATTAGTACCTAGTAGCTGTCACTCACACTCTAGAATACCGTACACGGTAGAAACTCCCACAGCTCGCACAAAGCGTTTCGCTTCCACTTTCATCATGCGTACAGATATAGTACAGAATGCCCTACAAGTTTCCGTGTTCCGCGAAGAATATACTTGGGAGTCTTCAAACGAAGAGACAACAGGCGTCTTCTATATAATAAGGCCAGACAACAATGTAATTAGTACCTAGTAGCTGTCACTCACACTCTAGAATACCGTACACGGTAGAAACTCCCACAGCTCGCACAAAGCGTTTCGCTTCCACTTTCATCATGCGTACAGATATAGTACAGAATGCCCTACAAGTTTCCGTGTTCCGCGAAGAATATACTTGGGAGTCTTCAAACGAAGAGACAACAGGCGTCTTCTATATAATAAGGCCAGACAACAATGTAATTAGTACCTAGTAGCTGTCACTCACACTCTAGAATACCGTACACGGTAGAAACTCCCACAGCTCGCACAAAGCGTTTCGCTTCCACTTTCATCATGCGTACAGATATAGTACAGAATGCCCTACAAGTTTCCGTGTTCCGCGAAGAATATACTTGGGAGTCTTCAAACGAAGAGACAACAGGCGTCTTCTATATAATAAGGCCAGACAACAATGTAATTAGTACCTAGTAGCTGTCACTCACACTCTAGAATACCGTACACGGTAGAAACTCCCACAGCTCGCACAAAGCGTTTCGCTTCCACTTTCATCATGCGTACAGATATAGTACAGAATGCCCTACAAGTTTCCGTGTTCCGCGAAGAATATACTTGGGAGTCTTCAAACGAAGAGACAACAGGCGTCTTCTATATAATAAGGCCAGACAACAATGTAATTAGTACCTAGTAGCTGTCACTCACACTCTGGAATACCGTACACGGTAGAAACTCCCACAGCTCGCACAAAGCGTTTCGCTTCCACTTTCATCATGCGTACAGATATAGTACAGAATGCCCTACAAGTTTCCGTGTTCCGCGAAGAATATACTTGGGAGTCTTCAAACGAAGAGACAACAGGCGTCTTCTATATAATAAGGCCAGACAACAATGTAATTAGTACCTAGTAGCTGTCACTCACACTCTAGAATACCGTACACGGTAGAAACTCCCACAGCTCGCACAAAGCGTTTCGCTTCCACTTTCATCATGCGTACAGATATAGTACAGAATGCCCTACAAGTTTCCGTGTTCCGCGAAGAATATACTTGGGAGTCTTCAAACGAAGAGACAACAGGCGTCTTCTATATAATAAGGCCAGACAACAATGTAATTAGTACCTAGTAGCTGTCACTCACACTCTGGAATACCGTACACGGTAGAAACTCCCACAGCTCGCACAAAGCGTTTCGCTTCCACTTTCATCATGCGTACAGATATAGTACAGAATACCCTACAAGTTTCCGTGTTCCGCGAAGAATATACTTGGGAGTCTTCAAACGAAGAGACAACAGGCGTCTTCTATATAATAAGGCCAGACAACAATGTAATTAGTACCTAGTAGCTGTCACTCACACTCTAGAATACCGTACACGGTAGAAACTCCCACAGCTCGCACAAAGCGTTTCGCTTCCACTTTCATCATGCGTACAGATATAGTACAGAATGCCCTACAAGTTTCCGTGTTCCGCGAAGAATATACTTGGGAGTCTTCAAACGAAGAGACAACAGGCGTCTTCTATATAATAAGGCCAGACAACAATGTAATTAGTACCTAGTAGCTGTCACTCACACTCTGGAATACCGTACACGGTAGAAACTCCCACAGCTCGCACAAAGCGTTTCGCTTCCACTTTCATCATGCGTACAGATATAGTACAGAATGCCCTACAAGTTTCCGTGTTCCGCGAAGAATATACTTGGGAGTCTTCAAACGAAGAGACAACAGGCGTCTTCTATATAATAAGGCCAGACAACAATGTAATTAGTACCTAGTAGCTGTCACTCACACTCTGGAATACCGTACACGGTAGAAACTCCCACAGCTCGCACAAAGCGTTTCGCTTCCACTTTCATCATGCGTACAGATATAGTACAGAATGCCCTACAAGTTTCCGTGTTCCGCGAAGAATATACTTGGGAGTCTTCAAACGAAGAGACAACAGGCGTCTTCTATATAATAAGGCCAGACAACAATGTAATTAGTACCTAGTAGCTGTCACTCACACTCTGGAATACCGTACACGGTAGAAACTCCCACAGCTCGCACAAAGCGTTTCGCTTCCACTTTCATCATGCGTACAGATATAGTACAGAATGCCCTACAAGTTTCCGTGTTCCGCGAAGAATATACTTGGGAGTCTTCAAACGAAGAGACAACAGGCGTCTTCTATATAATAAGGCCAGACAACAATGTAATTAGTACCTAGTAGCTGTCACTCACACTCTGGAATACCGTACACGGTAGAAACTCCCACAGCTCGCACAAAGCGTTTCGCTTCCACTTTCATCATGCGTACAGATATAGTACAGAATGCCCTACAAGTTTCCGTGTTCCGCGAAGAATATACTTGGGAGTCTTCAAACGAAGAGTAAATAGTCACCTTCTATATAATAAGGCCAGACAACAATGTAATTAGTACCTAGTAGCTGTCACTCACACTCTGGAATACCGTACACGGTAGAAACTCCCACAGCTCGCACAAAGCGTTTCGCTTCCACTTTCATCATGCGTACAGATATAGTACAGAATGCCCTACAAGTTTCCGTGTTCCGCGAAGAATATACTTGGGAGTCTTCAAACGAAGAGACAACAGGCGTCTTCTATATAATAAGGCCAGACAACAATGTAATTAGTACCTAGTAGCTGTCACTCACACTCTGGAATACCGTACACGGTAGAAACTCCCACAGCTCGCACAAAGCGTTTCGCTTCCACTTTCATCATGCGTACAGATATAGTACAGAATGCCCTACAAGTTTCCGTGTTCCGCGAAGAATATACTTGGGAGTCTTCAAACGAAGAGACAACAGGCGTCTTCTATATAATAAGGCCAGACAACAATGTAATTAGTACCTAGTAGCTGTCACTCACACTCTGGAATACCGTACACGGTAGAAACTCCCACAGCTCGCACAAAGCGTTTCGCTTCCACTTTCATCATGCGTACAGATATAGTACAGAATGCCCTACAAGTTTCCGTGTTCCGCGAAGAATATACTTGGGAGTCTTCAAACGAAGAGACAACAGGCGTCTTCTATATAATAAGGCCAGACAACAATGTAATTAGTACCTAGTAGCTGTCACTCACACTCTGGAATACCGTACACGGTAGAAACTCCCACAGCTCGCACAAAGCGTTTCGCTTCCACTTTCATCATGCGTACAGATATAGTACAGAATACACTACAAGTTTCCGTGTTCCGCGAAGAATATACTTGGGAGTCTTCAAACGAAGAGACAACAGGCGTCTTCTAGATCGTCACTTAACATCATATATATTTTTCAATCGACTTCATAAAAGGAGGAGACTCTCAGTTCGACTGTATGTTTTTTTATGTTTGCAATTTGGTTAAGTTCTTACAATGGCATCCATGAGAAAACCATATAAGCCTTTTGGTACAGACGCAGGTCGACGCAAAAGTGGCCGAGCTGCCATAGAGGCAGTTGAAGTAGGTCTCTTAGTTCTTTTTGATCGCATAAAATTTTAAAAAGGTGGCAAAATGGTTGTGTTTTGAACCGACTTCAAAAAAGGAGAAAAATTGATCCTATACAATACCGTTTTATCGAATCTGAATGAATGGTTTTTTGGGAAAATCAACAAAAACTAAATACGAGTATGTACCCAGATAATTCTACCTCTGAGGTGAAAACTTTTAAGGTAGTTAAAGTCGGTTTTTAGTTCTTTTTGAATGCATTAATATTGCTTTACATGTTGAGTTTCCCGACTGAAAATACTTGGTGTTCTTAGTGTGAGTCACTGTGTATACCTCTGAACAACGGCGGCTTAGTTTGGTCGTTGAAAATAAGGAGAGCTGACGTCAGAACAATTCCAGCTATGGGCCCTGCTAGCCGAAGCCAGTCCCCGCCGTATACGTTGCTCTCTCATGCCATTGTTCTAACAACTCCTGCGCACGTTAACAAACCATCCCTGGGCTATAATGTACCCCGCAGACACATTGCCGAATCGATAGGCTTCCAATGATCCTTTGAATTATTTCGTCAAGCAAAATATTATCGATGTTTATCATATGTATTTGTTAGAAATAATTAATTGAAACTCATTGATCAGAATTTTTGCATGTTTTCCAGTAAAGTTAATATTTTAGCGCTCATATGTGTGTTATTATTTAAGCGGTCAGGGAAAGAATTCAATTTACACATATATGATTAGTGTATTTGACTTCATCTCACCCGACGGTAAATGATAAGGCAGATGGATGGTAACTGTGCGCAAACCGCCTTTCCTACTAGAACACAACAGTGCTATTAACACTGATGTTTGGCAGCAGATTTTGACATGGTGGTAGCATGACAGGCGAACACATACAATTCCCTACCGAACCCGAATACTGATAGTTACCCCCACTGGGAATCGAAACCTAGACCTCCCGATTGTAAGTCCAAAAATGTGTAGATGCGAGTTGATCTGTTATGGTTTGTATCTACTACTAACATTCATTATGAAACTAATTTGAGCATAATTGGTCAAGTACGTGCTTTGTCACATCCTATTTTTGACAAAACCTAAACTCGTGAAATTCGCTATTAGTCAAGCTATTACAGTCAAGTTTAACTGATTTTAAATAGAATAATTTGGGAGACTGCTTTCGGTAGCGAGATTGCCTCTGTATGATATGATTTTATTGATTATTCGATAATTGCGTACGCGCCTTGTCGTATTTAGCGTACAATGTCACTGTAAAACACTTCGCAACTACTTTGACCTCAAGCTGTATGACTTATATTAATTTCAGACCATGTAAAAAGTTTGTTACTATCTTCGATGTCTAATGCATGGCAGATTGTTTTCGAATCGTCTGTTAAAAATGTTTGTTTAGCTAATGGTATTGTGAAATGCTAGGAGCTACCAACCACTTGTGAACTGATTGTGTTTATTTGAGGTGACAACAATGCCATTAGTAACATCGCATTTCAAATTGCTGTTTCTAAACGCAAAAGTAAAACTTCGACACAAAAATTTGACAATACAACAGTACCCGAGTGAGATAGCTAAACGCTGAAGACGTTAGAGAAAATTCGTCATGCGGTGACATAATGGCCCTTAAGAACGAAAGACTAACAAATGAAATGAATAAACAAACACTTTCACATGTTTGTTGTCAGTATGAGTGACGTATGCGCCGGCGCAGTCCGGCCTCTGTCCTCTTTACAGATAACAGCATGCCAGGCACCTGTCCCTCTTTTCTCCTCTTGCTGGCAGCGGTGTACCGAGGACTGGGCGATAAATCTATTTCTCTCCTCTCGGTCCCTGGTGGAACAGGATACGCGTCTGTTGGTCGTTGAAACAGTGCCCAAGGCTCGCGAAGCAACGACTTTAAAATTTTAAATGTACTTGTACATTGAATTATAATTGCAAATTTTGTACTCGTGCGATGGAACTTGTTTCTGTGCACACGCGTGCTCTTCCACTTCCGTAGGTACCTATCTATATACTTTAAAAAAATGATATAACTTGAAGCTATTTTTAATCCCCGAAGAAAGTTGTGCACTGAGACTAAAGTTCGAGACGTCGTTAGTGTTTTTCTCGCTTTGCTACGAAGTAATTAATAGATATACTACTTAATGTTTAATTTTGTTTATGACACCTGTGCAGCAAGAAGCCTTAAGTACACATAAATGTGAACAGAGTTCAAATGGATCCCCGGGGCTTTTCGTTACTGTCGTCGTGATAATATCGTGGCAGGCGTGTTTGCGTGTCAGTCCCTAGTCGGCCCCCACTTAGTAATAACACGTCACACGAATTTCTCAATAAAACCGACATCAAACGGTACAACACCATAAAAATAAGAACTCGCTGCCACCACCGCTGCTCGCTGCGTACCAACAAGCAGATGTATCGTGTTGGTGTGTCTGTAACAGCTTCATGACTGCACTGAATCCCTGCAGTCATCCTGCAGTCCTCAGAAATGGTTATACGTGTGTAGGTTGCAACGTGATCAGCTATCGGTTTTGTTTTGTTAACCGTGAAACTGTGGTTTTGGGTATGTTTACATATAATCTAAAAATACTGTGTTGTTATATTTATTGAACTGTTATTTCATGATACGTAAATGTTCTGCATTGCGAATTCTCAATGTATAATGTTTTATTTGGTGTAAGGTATAAAATAATTTAGAAAATTGATTGCCGAAATGTTGCGTGAGAAAAAATTTCGTGGCAACAAGTAATAAAAGGATATGAATTAGCCTTGATGGAAATGGTCCAGGAGCAAAAGATGGACTAACCCTGGCACTAAAAGGTCACTACTACAATTAGTCAAGTGATGTATAGTATGAAAGGGTTTCATTAGATTGTAAAACTTTATTTTTGACTAGTAGCCCGTCCCGGCTTCGCACGGGGTAGACAATTATTTATTTTTGGAATTTTGGATATAAAACACGTTTTTTCACAAATATTTTTATTTATTAAAAAAATTATTATTTATTAATTATATATTTAAAAAAAATTATTTCAGTGCCCCCTCCACCCCGCCCGCCGCGATGCCCGGCGCGCTTTTCAGACTGCATCGCAAACAACGGCCACGGCGCTATGGCGGTTTTGTTTACTGTTTGAATTTTTTAATTCGTAATATCTTTTGAATGGAAAGTCCAATTTAAATAATTTAAAAACTATTTTATAGGTAGTTAAATGATCTTGACCATAAAATAATTTATTTGGATAAGGATTAATATAAACACATAAATAGCATGGTTTGAATTTGGTTAGCATTTTCATTAATGTTTAAAATGAAAAAAGTTGTTGTAGTGACATAACTACAATAGTTGGACATATGCTACCGCGGAGTTTTTTGTAGACATTATGATGTTCTTCAATATTGTTGTACATTATTTTGTTCTATCGCTAATAGTTTCGGCAGCGCATTCGACGAAAGACAAGAGACATTTTAAGACTCATTTTTCTACACCTTCGGTTACATTGTTCAAATTTTACCAAGGATCCCTAATTTTTTTCAAAATGAAATGTAGCCTATGTCAAATTGGAAGAAGCATTCTATTGGTGAAAGAATTTTTTAAATCGGCCCAGTACTTTTTGAGCCTATTCATTACAAACATACAAAAATAGTTACAAATCTTTCCTCTTTATAATACTCGTATTAGTGCAGATTGTTCAAATAAAAAAATGTGAATCGTGATGAAAACGATTGTTGCAGAAATTAGCAGGATTTTATTATGAAAGTGTATGATGATGTAGCGCCTATAAAAGACATCAACGTTGTCCAAACTTGACAATGTGACAAAGTAACGGAATCCATTTTTATTGTGGCCATTCATCAGCACCGGCCAAGTGTAAATCGGACTTGCACAATATAAGGGATAGAAACATACAGGCTTTGAAATAAAGTTCCTTTAGCTGATATTTTCTGAAAAACTCTACTGGATTGAGACTTCGGTATGTTTTTCGTGTAATATTTACAAAAATTCTTGTCTACTATGATTTTTAACTTTAGAGTCTTCGGAGATAGAGGGTGGAATGGTATTTTACATTCTTCAAATAGAAGAATGTTTTATAGTGTACAAACAAAGCCCCTTCAAAAACTGTCTTGACTTGAAAAGTTATTCTTTTCAATCTTATCACTTTTTAATGTCTGTCTATGCTAAAAGTGGGGGGGGGGGGGGGGGGGGGGCGCGCTTTTACACGTAGCTTAAGTTTCTTTGACAAGCATAAATAGTGCTACTGTGTGTCTTTTTATTACGAAAAAAATTTCGTCGTGCTAGATTCACTGTATCCATGAAATCCCGCGGGTGTCGTAGAAGGCGACTAAGATATTCCGGGGTCGGCAGCTACATCTACCTATGTAACAACTACATCTTACTGCGATTACCAAGAGTGATCATTATGGGAAACCCCCTCATAGAAAGTTCGTGGCAATTTAAGAGGAAGGTCCAACAGTGGACTTTGTAGTCAACTCTCATGTTATGGAATCCGCTCTTGCTCCTGTCACCGTCAAGAACAGGTGAAGCTCTATCGGTAGCTTTGATTTGTAAGTCAGAGACGTTCGCCTCGTTAGATTGTAGCTAGATATGAATACTGAGTGAGTCGTCAGTAGGTAGCTGTGCGTGTGCTAAGGCTGCGCGGGCGCGTGGGACGCGTGACGCGCGCGCCGCCCACGCACCGGTGCCAACAAAACGTTACATTTGTGTCTTTTTACGTTAGTTTTCGTACGTTCGTCGTTTCCTTTATTCTATCTTCTATTTATTACGCTTTTTACCGCCAACCGTCTCCGTAGCCTAGTGGCTAAATGTTGGACAACAATCCGGAAGCCACGGGTTCGATTATCCGTGGTCGGTACTCGGTTTGGTTAGTAGTCGGGAATTTTCTATGTCTACCACCATGTTACCAAATCTGTCGCCAAACTGCAATATTAATAGCACTGTTATGTTCCGGTATGGATTGTAGCAGAGCCAGCACCTCATCAGTTTGAGGCCAAGGCCAAGTGCAAACCCATCAAGCATAAAAATCATTTATTTTACTTCACCTGTTAGTTGGTTAGTATGCTTGGGACTTGTCTGACAATCTGAAGTAAAATCTTTCTGGTATCAGTTTGAGTTGAAAAAATGTAACAGCATGTCTATCACGTCATACTTACCTTTAAGAGGCTTTGTTGGTTGGACCACGTAGCCGCGTTCAAGGTTGCATTGTTTTGTAGCTGTCCCTATCCGAGCCCTATCCTACCCGAGCGCGTTCTGTGAGACATCATACACTACGCGAAGTTATCCACCCGTTATTTGGATGTTTCGTAGTCCAGGGATCATTTGAAGGATACAGTATATTATGTAACCATTTTTTTAATACAGTATACTAATGAAATTTCAGATGTCGGTGGTTTTTCCAAATTGTTCTAAATTGATTCATACTCTTGTAAATCAGGGTCAAAGTTGGGGCTTTTTACTACCGTAAAATACAATTCTTTGACGCCCTGTAACTCTGGAAGTATATATTTAAACGAAAATCTGACTCACCACCGACACAGATATTTGTTTCTAGATTGTGTCTTGAAAATTTCATAGATTTTCATAGCTTAATACTCAAAATATGACTGGACTACGTTTGTATGGGCGCTTTGACATCAGCATACCCTCTTAATCATGAAGCTAAACAATTGTAATTGTATTTATGATGATGATGATTTAAAATGAAATTCGTAAACCTACTCTCACGTGACGTGACGATCAGGTGATACTGAAAGCTTGCTCATACAGATGCATCAAGCTAGTTGCATTACTGAAACACAACAGTGTTATTAGTGCTACAGTTTAGGGGAAGACATCAATCACATGGTGGTAGCTAGCGACGCAGATAAATAAAAATCCATCAATCGAACAGAGTTTCAGATATACCCTGCTATATAAGCTCGCACTAGGAATTAAGCTGGCGGAAGGCGGCTGGCGGCTCAGCTACAAGAAAACTGTAGTCTCTCCTCAATGTAGCCACTGTAAAAAAATTACATGTGTGATCCCCCAAGGGCGAAAGCCAGTAGGTAGCAATGTTCATGAATCAAATTCTGTGATATCGTCGTCCCATCTTTTTCTTTGTCTTCCCATTTTCCTTTTGCCAAACGGTCCTGACCACTGGTTTTTTGAAGGGTCCACTGTCCTTATGGCTTGTTATGTGTTCGGCCACAGTATTAACATAGCAACAGATCTCATTGAGTTCAATATCTATCTATTGATCTGATGTTATCAGATTTATTCAGTATTGTGGACTAAGTCCTAAGTAATTCCATCTATTTCCAAACTTTGTTTTTTATTGTAGGCCAATAAACTTCGTCCTGGAACTAGGTGACCGTCTGAGGGATGAGGGGTATGATACCCCTAGGGTTCGTTTTCGGTACAAAGCTTTTGCTTCTTTGCTTCTTTTGATAATTTCGGATTCACATTCATACAAAGTCGCGGGTACAGGCCAAAATGGAAGTAACTGAAAACCAACAAACAAACCAGTCAATATCAAAATTTTTTGTGAAGGAAAACATCCTGATGAAACACACACACTACTGAGAAGAAATTCAAAGGTGTGTGTGAAGTCTACCAATGCGCACTGGGCCCGCGTGGTGGACACTCTCTGTAGGAGAGCAGGCCTGAGCTTCTGCAGTGGAGACATATATAAAGTGTAAAAATATGAAGAATTTAACCATTCTTGCAGCCTCATGCTACTGTACAAGTGCGTAGCAACATTGCGCCCGAGCTGCTAACTGACTGTGACTGCATGCAGTTGGCCACTGTACTGTTTTGTATGTATTTCTATGAAGTGGCTACCGAGCTGCACTCATGCAGCAGCCGCCGACTGCACGTGCTGCTGACGCGGCGCGAGAACGGTATTTCAAAGAATTCTTGACAGATCGGATTGAAATAGTACCTTTCAGATCCATTTAGCAAATGAGACAATACTGACTTTTATCCCTTGAACGCCCTCCATTTCATGAGTACAGTAGCACCATACGTCTCCACCGAAGTTGTCTACATACACGTACTTTCTACGCAGTGTGTTGTTTAGCCAATGACAGACGGCTCCTGTACTAAAGAGGTATTGGTACTGCGAATATTTAAATGTATCAAATTCACGTACATTTGCCAGCGACTTTGTATATTATTCAGTGGAAACTCAACCTCGTTTTAGTGTGAAATACTTAACTAACACTTACAAAAGCTATATTTTATACAGTGTTTATAGTTTGCCTGCGTGATAATATCTTCTTTAACTACACTTCAAGTCTACATCATCTAAGGTTTCGATGCTCGAAATTACAAGTGTCTGACTAATGTTTAGGGCCTGGCGTTGATGTGTCAAGCAGTGAAGGGAGCCTTTATATGAAGATAATAAAATAAACCTTACATACTGGGGTTAAAAAGCATACAAGCATGTGCGGTGGGACTTAAAAGATAACTTTTACAACCAAAAATAACCCACTTTTCGTCCCACAAATAACCTGCTTTGTCATATACATGTACGCTCTCAGAGTGCCTTGACCCCCAGACCAGATAACCAAAATGTAATATAAGCTTCCTCAGCACTCTCCGTATCCCGATAACGCGGCTTACGGACTAGATGCCCATAGAGTAAAGAAATAAGGTCCTTAATTCCGATTATTACTAACAGCTCTTGGCAACATCACTAAGGAATGAAACCGATGCATGGTGACGTCATCTAGAGCTAATCTATTGGACGTTCTCAAGAGGCTTAAATCATGGCATACTAAGAACATTTGGATCTATGCTGTTAGTAGTGTTTCTTCGGAAATCGGATACCTTTTGATGGTTTCATCAGCAGTTTCGTTGGTTTGTTATTGGACAAAGACTCTCTAATAAAATGCCGTCAAACTGGGTTGCCACAACCCGCCCGCATAACCTGGATTGGCCAACCCGTTAAGTTTTAGTGATACGTAATAGCTTTCTTGTTGCTGTTGTCTGGACGGTTTCCGTACTTGGCCATGTTTTGTCAATTGTGCTGACGTTTATTCGAACCAGGCAATCTCTTCGGCTGCCATGCATCCATGACACAGGGATCCGTCTGTGATGTTCATGCAATGACTAATGAGCTGGTATTTAGTGGTAATTGACATACTGACTATGTATACTATACTTGTGGAAGCCAATGTCTGTTTGTTACATTTTACGACTATACGGCTGATCTGATATGATGAGGGACATAGTCTACATTTCATCCGTGAAACTGTTCCTTCGTATGATTTCTGAAGTACACCCAGATGAAGTCGCATAAATTTGTTACGATACAAAACTTGTTGAAAATTTCTAATCTAGTCAAGCAGTAACATAGAGTAACTTTAAATTATTTTATCCATACTCAGATGGTCCTATTGAAAACTACAATGTTCTGCTGCCCTTGCTACAGGCATAAGCTATAGCAAAACCGGCATTTCTCTCGAAATTTTGGTTAAATCCAACTGATTTGGACATAATAAAAATAATAGTTTATTTCAGACCAAAATACAGTCCATATACATGGACTAAATTTGTCCGAAAATACTGGCATACAAAAATACACGAAAATATTTAAAATTAAAAATATAAATAGGCTGCAACACGAAGTCAACTCATGCACATATCTGAGGTATTGCGCCTGCTGTTCAGCTCCCGAATTATAGAGTTGCCAAACGTAACAATGCGTATACGATGGCTATACATCCTCATAGTATATTAACTATATTAAATCTAATTTGATTTGTTTTAATGATAATAAAACTTTGTTCCAGGTGTGGAGACATCCTAAGAGCCAGCATAGCGGCTGGAGGGACCTCGCGATGTCCGCGGGCGGCGGCGCCCGCGCCGGTGACGGTGCCGGGCCCCGCTAGACCGTACCGACGACAACGGTGCACGCTGGTTGGTAAGTTCATTTTATCTACCTTCACTCTTAACTGGAAATGATTGGGCATCCAGGGTCATCATTTGCCGATGACATAACGGAAGAACCCTTGACTGAACGCAATGCTTAAATACTTGTACCTCAACAGAGTTTCCCAATAAATAGGTCTAAAATTAACATGGACGACAAACATGTTAAATTTTCACGTTTTACATATTATGTACATACTCGTATTCTGGATGTTGTTGGAAACACTACGATCGAAGTTCACAGATCGTTCACCTTAACTCGACAAAGAGTTCAACCGAAGAATCCAACCCGGATTGGCAGCATTCGGGAAGTTACAGCATGGAACCGAAACGTGATCCATTATTGTTGGCCGAATAAGCGAGCTATGGAACTAGCTATGATTGTAATCTCTACTTGTTATATCCGGAATAAGAAAATCCGTAGAGGAATTAAGGTCATCTATGTAGCTCAACGAGTCAGTGAGCTGAAGTAAATATGGGCGGGCCACATCGCTGAGCCGGATAACCGACAGGGAGTATGAGTTCTCTAATGTCGAGCTCGTACCAGGACACGTGGGGCCGTCTTCCTAGTAGATAGACCGACGACCAGGCAAGGTCGCGGGGAGCCGCTGGATGCAAGAGGCTCAGGACTGGACATAGGCCACTACCGTACCATGGACCATTTTTCATCTCAGTATGCGTACATTGTTGGTGTCGTGATGAATAGAGTATTATAATAATAAAGTATCTATCTACGATTATAAATGAAGTAGAAAAGAAGCGAAGACGGAACCTAAGAAGTAATTAAATTGGGTGTACACTGTACAGTACATACGTATACCGCTACCTATCTCCCCCGCCCTCCCCCGCGCGTTGATCAGAACGTGTTAAGTGACAACAATTGTGCAATTCTATCAATATCGGACACAGACAGTGTCTGAGTGTCTGGTAATTGTCGCAAACGATGTGGCACAGTTGAATCAAGAACAGTAGGTAAAATTACATGGTAGCACTACATTTACTCGAAAACCCGTCAATTTTCATCGGAGTCAGAGTTAATTAGGGTGCAGAAGCGTTCCGAAACGGATGCACACAATAATGATGTTCACCACCTGCTCTAGCACACAGATAAAATAACGCAACACTTAGTACTTTTATGGATAGCCTTAGAAGACACAACCTTCACCCCAGACCGCCGTTGTTCGCCGATCATTGATTTTCCCACGAGTTTATAGGCGTAATGGTGATTTCTGTTAGTCGCCTTTTACGACGGACGAGGGACGACACGAGGGAACCCTAATAGACATAGATATGTATTTATTCAACTAACAATAATCATGTTGAAAAACGATTCAAAGTAACGCTACTTTTACGCATTCTCGTTGAATAAAATTCATTTATTTGTATTTATATGTTATGCAGAAGTTTATATTTGAAATTGAACCTGGTGTATAAACTGGTCAGCGTACAAATAAATATTATTGTGAAAATATCATTAATACACAACAAAATTGTACATTACTTTTTAAATAAAATTTACTAGAATCTAGTACTCTGTGCTAGAATATAAGAATAAATGTCAATGTCAATATTTAAACCTGAAAATAAGCTGTATGTCAAATCAATTCATTACTTCGAATCATAATAGCATTATTCAGTTAACAAATAACTAAATAGTTTGAATACATCTTCATCAGTCAATAGGTGTTGTTATAAACAATTGGAGTCCTCCACAAAATTATAGTATACATCGTAAGGGTTGTCACATTCGATGGTCGCTGTCAGCGCAACGCTTCAGAAACTCGGATACATTGCCTGTGTGTGACAAATTGGTATTTAGAGTTGTCTCACTGTTCTTAAATCCACTGTGGTTACAGCTCTGACAAAAGCATGTACTATACAGTCACCGTTGTACAGTCCGTTGAGGGAAATAATATTTGCTTGAAGTTGAATGTAAATTTGCATTGTTTTGCGTAGTCCTATAGTCACATTCTTGACTTATCATCCCGCGCCTCTCCACTGCTGAAGATAGGCCTCTCCCAACGTGCGCCACTCCTTCCGGTCCTCAGTCGTCCTCATCCACTCGCGCGGGCTGGAGGCCGTCCCACCCCGCGTCTCCCGAATCTTTCTGCTCCATCGACCGTCTGTTCAAATTCTACTCAGCAATTACTCTTTCTCTCAGAAGTCACCTATTTACTTCTTATGTAGTATCAAAACTAACTTCACTATACAAATAAAATTGCGATGTGCCAGTTGCCACATCGGACTTTCCATGAGAAGATCGCGCTGTGCCATAGTAATTCAATGCGCTGTGCAAGCGGATGGGTGATCGCAATATGAAGTTGTTACATAGGTAGATGCTACTGCCTAGCTCCTGAGCTTTTCCACTTAGCCCTATGCATGCATTTCAATTTTCTCATATGTATATTGATCGGTTTGTACGGTAAAGTTATACGGTTTATATTGAAAGTAAATTGAAGACAGAAAACCGGCCAAGTGCGAGTAGGACTCGCACACGAAGGGTTCCGTACCATTTTCTATAAAAACGGCAAAAAAAATCACGGTCACTGTAATGGGAGCCTCTTTTAATTTTTTTTTATTTTAACTATTTATTTTTCAAGGGAATATATAACTAAATATTCTGTGAATATTTCAAGCGTCTACCTGTTACCGTTATCAATATAGAGCAAAAACTAGAAGAAAAAAACACGTTTGTTGTATGGGAACCCCCTTAAATATTTATTTTATTCTGCTTTTTAGTATTTGTTGTTATAGCGGCAACAGAAATACATCATCTGTGAAAATTTCAACTGTCTAACTATCATGGTTCATGAGATACAGCCTGGTGACAGACCGACAGACAGGCGGACGGACGGACAGCAGAGTCTTAGTAATAGGGTCCCGTTTTTCCTGTAAGGGTGAACATTTTTAAGGCAATTGAAGTCGGTTTTTTGTTCTTATTGAACGCGTTAATTATGTCATCGTCTACTCGATCATCAGCTGATCGCCGGTGGTGTATTGTATTGATGCAGTGTACTTACTGTATTATACAGTGTGTGGGTGCGCGACGCCGGCGACGGCCTTCGCGGCGGCCGGAGAACAGATGTGCTCGGGAACCTTAAGGTGGCGTGTTGCAACTGTGCTGTATAAGGCGAAACGGGTCATTGCTGCGCGCGCGACCTTAACGCCCCCCTCCCCTCCCGCCTTCCTCACCACACACCTTGCCAACATGCGCCTAAAGTCCCCTAGCACAAGTCAGTTTAAATCTTTAGGACATACCGACCGTTCTGCACTAAATACCTCAAGCATTTGAAGCTTTAGCTCTATAAATGTCATCAGCTTAGTTTACTTAAAAGCAGCCCCCAGCTCTCTGTTACATTTAGACGACGTGTAAACCGCCTCCTTGTCCTAAGGGCTACAAGTCTAGAAGTCTACTAACAATCTGGAAGTCCCTGGTTCGGATCCCTGTCGGTACGCGGCTTGGTTTGAATTTTTAAATTATGAAAGAAAATGTGTAACCGGGGCTGCTTTTTTCCTCTTCGATTCACTGCTTTTGGGTAGAAAGGGGATCCAAATGTAATCGTAAATTTTGTATACCACTTCGATCCACCACTGTGCGTGGTTTCAGTGATTCTAGAGTGAACTCCAATACACGTGTTATCATATAAATGTACGAACTGGGCGAGAGGACTATAGACGATTCGACGTTTTCCAACAGACTTCAAAATTTCAAATAAGAGGAGATTCTCAAATCAACTGTATGTGTTCTTTTATGTACACGATAACTCCGTCAACTATGAATCGATTTTGATGATTTTTTGTTTGTTTCGTAGACCATACTTAAAAGGTGGCCCGATATAAATGTTATCGATATTGATTTAGCGCTTATTTTAAAGAAAATTAACAAAACCACAATGTATATATATAGTTCCCCCCTATATGCCGCAATGACCGGTCCCGGCGCTTGCATATTGCGGCTCTCACGACCTTGAGCAGCTTGTCGGTCCATCTAGGGCATGAGGAAATCCGTTGACGAACTAACGACGCCATAGCTCGACGAGTCAGTAAGCTTGTGTCCAATGTACAGACCACATCGCTCGAAGAGGTTAGAATTTTCGAGAGGCGATCGCGATTGATTGATTGCTTTCGTCAACTTCACGACCAACTCTATGATGAATGTAATGTAGAGTCGAACTGATCCTGCGACGTATTAAAAATGACGCATTTTCTGAGAAGCTCCATATTAGGGTTTGAATCAGTTGTCGCGCAGGGCCAGTGAGTCAGCTGGCCCCTGCCTTGCTGCCTCCCCCCGCCCCCCTGCCCCCGCACCTCACCTCCAACCCGCTCGTTATTGCCAACGGAACATCTGTACTGCTGGATACCAATTCTATTGACCTATGAAACAAATTGATACAAATTACCTAATACCTTATTAGCTTCATGGTTCTGTGAGCACGCTTCCATCTTTGTTGTAACATTGTTATCGTTAATAAAATATTTAGCATACTTCAATCGACACTTACTGCTTGATCTGTTTAAAGGAGTGTGTCATAACAGTTAAATGGACACTTAGGAGTCTATTACACTCGTATTAATAAGGACTGTTGATATGTGGTTCTGGGATTTAGAATATAGTCACCCTATGTCTATTTTTTAAACTAAACATTTGATTGCAGACAGATAATATATACAAAACACAAAATAAAGAGAAAAAACATACAAAAGGAACAGCTTATTTCTAGTATAAAAAATTTGTTTCACCAGTCCTGGGTCAAGCGAGAAGTAGTGTAGACAGGAGGGCAGTTAGACTTGTATATTTAATATGTACCTTGTATACGATAGCATAGCATAGTAATACATACGTACAGTAAATATATATTATGAAATATTTATAAGAGACAATGAAAGTTACGTGACGTTTTTTTGAAAACGGCCCAAGTGCGAGTCGGATATAAACGGACGTTTGTTTTTTTGAACTTTTATTTAGAAGTCTTATTTTTTCACAGATCCAAGGGATTTGGGTATTTCAATTTGATACCTCGACGCGATTCTGAGAAAAAGAGTCTTGACAGACAGACGGACAACAAAGTGGTCAGTTAAGGGCTTCTTTTAGGGTTTCGTAGTCAAACAAGGAACCCTTAGGTATAGTATCGCTCCGGCCGCTTAGCTCAGAGACAGGAGATTTCCTAATCTTATATTTACGCTACATCAGTGGACAATCACCCTCAGAACGCTTCGTCTTGTAGCGAGTAAGTATGAATCGTGTATTGGTGTCTGTCAAGGTCGCTGACCGACGACCTAAGACTGGTAGTTGTGGGGTATCCCGGCCGTACCCCGGCTGTTGATGAACCAGAAATGACGTGCTTGAATGTTGGTATATTGCATTATCTTTAATTGATATTCGATATTCAAAATGGGATCGTAATTTCTCTAATTTTTGATCATTTATAAGGAGTACCTACCTAATCTGTGAGGAGTTGTACGTGCTAAGTGAGACTTGTATCTCCGTCGCAGGGACACATGTTTAAGGAACATACCTATAGAGTGTGGAAATTTAAATAATGTCTTTGAACCAACTTCTTATATAAAGTGAAACTTTAGTCCGTTTGATTTCAATAACCGAACAGTTGACACTTTTTAGTAGCGTACGTGATATAGACGCATTTCTTCAACTGCAAAATTAAGTTTGTTCTACAGCCGGTCTTACATTTTCTTTACAGCTTTGTTCGGTGCTTATTGCCGTACTATTTACTTATGATTTTCAATATTTTGTACGGACTCCTGGGTGCTAGTGCAACTGAACTACTTCTACTAAATCAAATTCTACCCGAAGTTGGTACAACACACTCCACGATAAAACAAATTATGTAAAGTGTTGAAAGTTGTCCATCTCTTCGTCGTCGAGTTACAAATAAATTAGCTCGTCTTATCGACGCTTCACCATCTTTTAATTTATTCACACTGTATTTTAAATAACTAAATATTATTTCTGTCGTATTCTTCGAGCAGCAAACTCGTTCCTCGCTGTATGAGACGAAAACGGAGTAATGGCGGAATCATTCCATAAATAACACCAATACGGCGGCGCGCCCACCGTCGCAAACACAACGGGACTACGCTTTTTAAATAATTTAAAATTAAATAGTACAATGTTTTATATCAATCGTGAGAATTTAGAATGGTTGGCTAAATATGTAATTAAATTATAAGGTGTCTAGTGCTGTAGAATTTTCCACCCCATTACTTTCAGCTTGGGGAGTGGAATGCGATTTACAACACTGACACACTGCATCTTAATGCAATAATGAAACTATTTAGTATGAGATTTTTTATGTTTAGGGTTCTGTACTAGTGATGCAACGGAACTGGCATAACGGAAGCAGAAACGGAAACAGATGCCATAAGTAAATCTTAACGGAAGCGGAAACGGAAACGGAAGCGTTAACACTATGAAAAAAAAAGCACAATTGTACATTTAAAACTTTTTTTATTAAATTTGTATTTTAGTAGTCAAAATTAAACAGCGGCAAGTTATATTTAATAAAGAGTAACTTGGCCGCTTTTTCACCTTTCAGCGTATTTCGATGTTCTTCATATATTAAACCAGCTCCGCTAAATAATTGCTCGCTGGCTACACTGGTGGGGGGAGCTGATAAGTATTGGCGAACTATTGGCAAAATATGGGGGTATTTGTGCGCATTTCCATTCCACCACATAAGGGGATCCTCATGACCGATTCCGTTCAGAGTTCTGTTATAAAGTTTGCGGAACCAGAAGCAGAAACGGAAGTGAAAAAAAATGCGGAACTTCTGCAGTTGCGGAAGCGGAAGCAGAGTTCTGTTGCAACACCATTCTGTACCTCAAAAGGAAAAAGGAACCCTTATAGGATCACTTGGTTGTCCGTTTGTCTATCTTTCAACGCGTGAAGGTCAAATTGAAATTAATATCAAATACTCAAGTCTGCAATTCCTTTGATCTGTGGAGAAATCAAACTTATAAGTCAACGATATAAAAATATACAGCCGTGTAGTCCAACTTATTTTGACTATTTACTCTTAAAAGCGCATAAAAACCTATAGGTTACTTCCCATTGACCTTGATTCCAGAAATTGGACAGAAGCAAGGACTGTTTGATTTGATTTGTTTGAATAATCTTTATTCATCTTAACTTAAATAATTAAAAATTTAAAACAATAATAAAAGCAGAATTGGCGGACTTATCTCTCTATATATAGGGATCTCTTCCAGTCAACCAGGGCGAGGAGAAAGATAAAGGGGTGGTGTGCGGAGACATATACAATATCATAATAAAAGATATACAAACAAAGAGATTTGAGAAGGAAATAATTAAAAACAACATATACTTATATAATTATTATACATAGATAAAATATACATACATATAGAAATAAATATATAATATGTACACATATATAAGGATACTAAACTAACTCATTGTAAAATGCTGAGAATATTAGGCTTTCTGAGACCTGTTTTAAATGTAGGTCTTACAGCACAACCACAGGAATAAATCTGAAAAGTATAATTTTTTAACTAAATAGCATTATAATCACAATGTCTGTCGTTATTTATATTTTAATGTGTAAATTAACAATTTCTCGTTGATTTCATCAGGCGCATTCGTTAGGGCATTTTTCGATGCATATCACCGTACCTGTTATATATGATGTTCATTGAGTTAATTATGGATATCCTGTGCGGAACCCTAGGTACACGAGTCCGACTCGCATTTGGCCGGATTTTGTTGTTGAAAATAATACAAATGTTGACTATATTAAATCAATTTTAAATAAACAATTCAATGAAAAATAGCGAATGTATTTTACATTAGAGAGTTTAACTTAAATTGTGACCGTTTAGAGAGCATGCGATCAAATGAGGTAATTAAGTGAAACGATTTATTCCATGAAAAGAGACTAATCGAGTATAAATTACGAAAGGCTATAGTATCAATGGGCCCCATGTCCGGCCTCGGACGACGTCATTATCCAATTGCGGCCCTCGGGCGGCGGGGCAGGGGGACAGGGCCCGCGCACCCATAAATCTCAATGGAAACTGGTCCCTAATAAGAGCAGGCCCTTCCTCAGGCCACTGCACTGCACTACACGGTCGTGACGCGAAGCGTGTCCGTTGCATTGTAAACTGGAGTCGCGCAGTATTGACAAAAATGTGAACTGTCCACTGTCAGCATGTAAAATGCAACGTCATATCGGCATTTTAGTAGCCCAATCGAATCAGGCTTGACTTAATTGAAAATTTTTCAGTTCGGAATTCGTTCAGGTTGTCACTGGCACTCATTTTGTTTTGCGTGATACTAGATCCGTTGCGTCATCCTCCATCTTGATTTTAAGGGTTAATTTTTGTTTATTGAATAACTCGTTTATTTTCAATTTCACACGATAACTGGTTATTACCAAAGTTGCTTAGAATTAAATTTCCTACAATTTTAGTCCCTATATATTTTTCCCTAGGATCAATATTTTTCGATTTATACCTGAAAAAAGGTGGAGGTAAAATCTTATCATTGCAACATCACGTTTATTTTCAATTTTACATGGAAAATTGTTATTACCAACACTTACAACAAGTTTATAAAAAAAATCATGTTAAATTCAAATTAAACGAGTTGTTTGATCAAGCAAAAATTCTTTACATTCCCACGCAAAAAAAAATGACTACCAGTGACCCCATAACGAATCCTGATCAGCCGCACACTGTGGACAGAAGAGTTGCATGTCCACTGCAGCATCAGTCTTTGTAACACAATGCGGACATACTCGTATAAGTGAGACATATCCGTTGCAGTGTATACTAGTAAAATAGCGAGTAAGATATGGTATTGGATTAGAGGTTTAGTGAACAGGCTAATGGGGCCGAAGGCAAACTCTCCCGTTTCGAAGCCTGACGCCCCGTGATGTCATGTACTCGTAATTTGCTATCAAAATCAGGGTCACCTATTACTTGCATCAACCAGAATTATAAAAATAGTATGTTTTTCCGTCGACGGCACCCATGTCCTAAACAGTAGAACAATCTGAGCCAGGATGACGCAGCGGGACGGGACCGACCATATGCTCAGTCAGTCACCCTGTGACGCACTCAGTAGCACACTCGGTAAAGCACAGCGCGGCCCGGAAGTCGCAGCGCGTGCGCCGTCGGCGTGTCAGGCGTGACTGTTTTACTAAAACTCTATGGAACGCCTCGCTTTGCATAATAATTTATAAGCACCAGTATAACAAGACATCCCACTCGAAATATATCTCTTTAGTGTTTGTCAATTTCCAAAGCTCATGAAGCGTCGGTGAGGTGATGAGTGTCCATTACGACCTGACCCCTCGCTGTCGACCGCCTGTAAGCACTAGAATGCGACGGAGGGATCCGCCGGGAATGGACGTGAGCTGACGTCTTCATTCCGCTGCGTGTGAATATTTGTCGGCCTGTCGTGTCTTGGTAGTAATGAGAGGTGATTCGTTACACTTTAACGAACACTATTATACAACGTGTTTACAAGCGTGCCGTTCATATCTTCAATTTGACACTTTCTTCCGATCACTGCAGATTGCGATGCGGGGGCCGGCCTCCGCAACGCGTCGCACCGGCCACTGCACTGTCGAGAAACCTTCAGAACATCTAGCATCTCGTAGCCTCCATGCTTACACACACTCGCACAACACTAACCAATATAATAATATATCTACAATTCTACATAAATATATAGTACATATTGTGCTCAATGGAACATGATCATGAAATACCCAAAAGAAGTTGTCTGTAACGAACAATAGTAACATACAAATCATTCAAAGGTGTTAAAATAAAATAATTAGGGATAGTAAGGGTGCCCTACACATCAAGCTATACATTTCCAGTATAAGCTGACCTCGCATAGAATGGACTCGCATCACGATTCCAGTTCAGCATATATATAAGAGACAATGGCCTCCATCGAGACCTAAGACGGATCATGTGAACAAAGTAGTTCAAAATTAGGGCGAAGCTTACGAACATATGCTTCACAATCACGTCAATACCGAGGACTTAGATGACATGGTGGTGGGCAGGCGGACATGTAAAATACCACCAACCAAACCGCGAGTACCGATAGTTATCCCTATTGGAAATTGAACCCGGGATCTCTGGATTGTACAGTCCAAGCGTGTAGCCACTAGCCAACGAAGGCGGTTGAAATGAATGAGTAGTGCTTCAGTGAAACAACACAAGACGCTATCTTCAATGGACTGCTGTAAAAATATTTTGGTTAATAGTAATAGCAAAGTAAGAATTGTTAATATCAACGAAATATTTACATTGTTGTTTTACGCACAAGATTTCTTTGATAAGTGATTGCTATAGTTGGTAAACAGATTGCTTTGCAGAGTCATCATCGCATATGCCATTTCCTCACCCTGACACTTTTATCGGTTATCATTTAAGGTTTTTTAAGCCTTTTCAAACACATATTGCACCAATATAAGCATAACCATATTGGGCACAATAATTATTCGGTAGATATTATATATTGCATCTGCAGTTCTGTTACGACAATAGCTTGTTAAACCACGTTACGGCATCCAGGTAACTAATTCGTTTTACCCCTTTACCCAAACCGGTCAGAATTGGAAATACGTATTCTGTGATTAGACGACCTGGGGTCATCTAAGCATACGGCTCTTCAGCAATTGTATCTGAAGTCCAGTTTTGACTTATGCAATGGACTCGGTCTTTCTTTTCTGGTCGGCATTGCTTTGTAAGGTGCTCAGCAAAATTCATGCAGGGCGATGCTTGGAATGTACTTTCGGTATCACACGTACAGTACAACCAAAGTCAAGAATAATGAAAAACAACTAACAATACCAGTATACAAAACTAACCTACAAATCAACCCTAACTATCAAGGCCAAACATGTGGAAGTAGTAGTAATCGGATGAAAATCTGTGATTGTGTGCCGCTTTCCGACCCGCAGCTCTAACCACCTGAAGAAGTTTGCAGAGAGTTTTATTAAATAACGACTCTTGCTACAACTCTATAAAGAACAACTACAGCTCACATAGCGCTTCATGCCGAAATTAAATGCACCCTCGTTCTACCACATAGCTTTTATGACACGGTTTAGGACATACTAAATCCACCCCGGGGTGGCTGGAAATGTCTGTGAAGCATGATGGTGCGTAATAAGAGTGACATATCCTCAGTAGTGAAGACACGGTATGACGAGATACAGTGCGCCAAGTGTTATGTCCTGTTGAAAACATCGTAGTGGACCACTGGACTGGTTGAGAGACATCAGGTCCTGTGATGTGTTACTGCAATGGACATCGGCAGCGGCCGGAGGCGGGCCAATAGACGACTCGTTAACTTTACGACAATGATCCGGCCATAAATAAAATTAACTTTTTCTGGTTTTTATTGATGCTATATTTTAAATAGTGAAACCTTATGTAACCGGCCACTTTATGTGCAATAGGATTGTTAATACATTACTTATTGATTTATTGATCGGTGTAGAGTTAGAAAATAAAGTCCGTTTAGAATTGAGAGTGGATTAAAATTGTATAAACAAGCATCCAGTCTAAAACACAATCGGCGAGCTAGGTATCTACGGAATTTTTCCAGTTGAGAAAATCCGCAATGAGGAAATCCGTATGCCTTAGTAAAGGTCGCGAGGAGCGGCTAGAATGTATGTGGACTGGACTAGACTGATCATGTCGAGGTACCATATTGGGGTTCGATTTTAGACTAGGGGACCCATGTCGTACCGACTTTTTAAACCGCCTAGAGGGAAAAATAGGAGATAGTTACCAATCTCTACGACATGCTTATAACATCAAAAATTCGCCTGCAATGCGTGGTGATAGGTAACTATCTCCTATTGAAAAGCTATGAAACCCTATGAAAAGTTTGACATGTGACCCGTGTTCATCAGTGGACAACATCTGCCTGAAGTTGTTCAATGGCGGAATGTTACGCAGGGAGTCGTGTAATGACTCGTAGATGTAAGCGACACTCGGTTTGTCGCAAAAAATTATCCGCCTTACTGCCTCACTGCCTCCACATTCAACACATATTATTTACACCAATATTATTGTTATTAATTAGTTCCATTTTGTTGATTTAGTCTTCGGCGTCAGTACGCATTATAGATAGTGTCCATGTGAAGCGGGGCGGGGCATATAGCCTCGAAAATGACAGTAGAAAGACTATCACGTGACCATCGAGTCTTCGACAGTACTTGGCGCCACTTCGGCCGGAAGTGTTCCATCATACAGATATGTCTCTTGTTCCTTTTGTTATTAAGTACTTACTACTTGTCCCTTTCCAATGCACGCTATAAAAACAGCTACATATGAAACATCGAATAAAAAATTACCTAGCCTAGTGGGCTTTTCAGAAAGCCCTCATTTGTAGACACAGACGAGAAAGAGAAGAATCGCTTCGCAAAGATAAATAAGTTGCAACTCTCAATACACGTAATAAGCATTTCAAACTAGCTCACAATTTACGCACCTTCTCTTTCTATCCCATAGATAGACCCTATCTGTTTTATTGTCGATTCTGATACAGAACAAGTCTAAGGCGGGCGTCGCAGTAGGTATTTTCACGCGTTGTAAGTGCCTACCAAACTGTACCTGGCTACAGGATTGATACGTCAAATGAATCTATTACTCAGTTTAAAATGACATTCCCTTCCAAGGGATGTCCTGAATAATATCCAATCGTATCTCGTAATATCGTATCGAGATCTTAAAAATTCAAGTATGTTACGGTAAAACTCGACAACAAAGCTGAGCTTAAAAATAAAATCTTGGGGTTTTATATATACTGCTAACATTTTGAAAATAGTGAAGAAAAAAAAACGACACAAGCAGGAGTCTTATCTGGCGGTTCTTATAATAGTGAAGAATTTCAGACAGTAACGGGAAGCTACTGGTAGCTTAAATTGCAAAGAATTCGCCCCAGACTGGCGAGATATGGAGGTTCGAATATCGCTCGGTTAAAATTTTTTTTCTTCACTGTTTTCAAAAAGTCTTCAACATTGTTTGGAATTGGATATTCGTATATCTTTTTATGGACAATCCGTTTGAAGCAGCCGACGACCACCAGCGCAAACGCTCGCCGCCAGCCGCCAATGACGTCAATGCTAGTCGGCGACATCGATATACATCGTATCACAAAACAAACAGCGGAGACCCTTGTCCATCGGCCGACTGAAATGGCGACGAACGCTGGAGGAACATGTCCTTTTTAAAATATACCTAAATGGTTTCTGTAAAGCTTTTTACGAAAGCTTTATCACACAGAAAACAGCCATCTATCTCACATGTGTTTACACAGTCCCGTTTGTCTAGCGGCGCAGGCGTCAGCCGAAAGTCAACAGGAAGCGCATATGCGTACATGTGAATAATTTAATAACGAGTGCTTTGTCTCAAGTACAAGTCTGGTTTGTCGCTGATTAGCTAGTACCCCAGCTGTCTGTGCGGTGCGCATGTGTTGTTACACGGATGAGACCACCAGCACACAATGACCCGCTAGTGGTAGTAGATAGAGTTGCACAGACTTGCTTCTTCTGGAGAAAACCCTATTAAACTACAGTAAACTTTCTAACGACGGCGCAAGCCCATCAAAGTCCATCTTCGAACTGACAACGTCACTCTTACACATTCTACATTTTAAATCAATGATCCCGCTAACTACGAGTAGTATACGCAGTCGCGGAGATCGCAACCATGTAGGCCGGCACCGTACCTTCGCTCCACGCGTTGCGTACAGCTACGAGTATAGCACAGGAATTTCCATGCTAGAAGTTGCCACAGGAAGGCGTCTTCAAACTAGCTGCCTGCGTGTCCTCCGCAGTCACGCAATTTGTTATATGCAAAAGGACCACACCCAAAAAAGTAGATAACTCGGAAAATCATTTCTTTTAATGCACTTGGCCTACATCTGGCCACATGTTAAGTGACCAGAAGGCGTTGGGTAGCAAAGAGTTAACCCAGAAGCTACAAGCTACTCGTAATGCGACGCTGGCTCAGCTATCTTTCATACGGGAGTACAACTATTCTGAGTACTGATATTTCCCCCGCTGGGAATCGAAACTGAGACGTCTGTGAGCCACTACACTTGAGGTTAAAATGCGATAAAACATCTTATCGTATAGGTAGGTCGATGACCTCCGACCTCACACACCCTAGTGTCAGAGTTGTTGAGCCGCCATAAGCCAATTACATGGTTCATATAGCTACTACCTGCGTAGATAATTAACGGTACCAACGGCTAAACGTGGCTTCCGGAGCAAGTAATCTTCAATCAGATTTTGATAATGTACCCACCGGAGATCGAGCCTGTGACCTTGCGCATGTAGCCCAGCCAACAACGTGTTGCGCGGAGACAATCATGGCTAGTAACTTGTTGCATGAATAATTAATGTGTGAGTCTTTGTTAAAAACTAGATTGCTCTGGTCTCTCCAAGTCTATCCCATGCCATCTTCTTTCGTCTTGACCTCGGTACACAAGTATGTGGTAATTAACAGATCGTCACATCGAGAAGCGCGGTGGCGTGAGTTGAGAGGTGTGAAACAGTGGAATAAGCTTCTCGTAACCTAGATTGCTATCACAATGAAATGTACAAATAAAGCGGAAATATGTTCTCGTTGCCGGTGTTTGCGCGACCTCCGCGCCGTCGAGCGTCCGACATGAAGGTTGCCGCTGGCTCTGCAAACTGTATGGCGATAGCCCGTGACCGCGTTAATATGACACAATTATCCAATGTTACTCTCTGAGATTATTTTCGCCGTTTTTCTTTCTGATTGCAGTCATAATATGTAAATTATTGTAATTATCTGTCCAAAACGATTCGGATGTTTCGCATTTTTACCCAACTCCGAGGGGTATGATTTTGGGCGCAACTTTTGTAGGTTATGTTCAGCTGTTTGTTATGTATGATGGGTTTACACTTGGCCTTCATCTCACCTGATGGTAAGTGAGAATAAGGCTGTTGGATGATAAACGTGCGCGCCCAGTAGCCTCAACCTCATGATGCGCTGGCGCTGCTACCTTTCATACCGGAAAACAACAGTGATATTTAGCGGCAGACTTAGGTAACATGGTGGTAGCTAGCCAGGCGGACATAGAAAATGCCCTACCACCAACAAAATCGAATACCGGTGGGTATCCCGACTGGCAATCGAACTCGAGACCTTAGGATTGTCAGTCCAACATTTATCCATTAAACAACGGAGGCGGTTGAATGTCGGTTGAAACCCTCAGGGACCCTTTAATTTAATGGTAATATTATAGCTATAAGCGTCGGTGGCGCAGTGGATAAGGCGCGGACTCTCAATCTGAGGGTACCGGGTTCGAATCCAGCCGTGTACCTATGAGTTGTTTTTCAATTCAAGTACATTATCCGATTGCTTAACGGTGAAGGAAAACATCGTGAGGAAACCTGCATGTCTTGAACAGGCATGTGAAGTCCGCCGTTCCGCACTGGTCCCGCGTGGTGGACTATGTCCCATACACTCTCTGTAGCTGAGCCCCTGCAGTGGGGGCGTATATATGCGGTTGATAAATTGATGAAAGCATCTGAAAATACAAGTATAACTGTGTGTTTTTGATTTATGATTCGTATCAACACTAGTAACAATGGATATTTTGTCTGTGGAATTAATATATTATTGTTTGTTACAGATATCCTCGTGGCACACCGCGCGAGATAATCGTAAGTTTAATTATTATATTAGGTTGCATCTAGCGTTAAACGACATTGTGGTGTTGGGTCACGATTGACTAGAAATATCCTGTTCCCACTGGCCTTCAAGACATCCAGGTGGTAGCACAGAAACACAGAATCCGGGAGGGAATTCCACACCTTAGCAGTAATGGTAGTATGTCAGGTAAGTATGGTAAAAACGCCGTTCAATTGTCAATACAATTATTTTTATTTTTTATTTTGTTATGTTGGTTTTGGATTGTATAGACGGCGTCCCAGAGACACAGTTTCGAAAGAATCCCATTAGTGTCGTACTTTTTCCACCAGGATTTCGTAATCAACCAGGAACCCTTATAGTTTCGGCTTGTCCGTTCAACATACCGTTACCACATTGACTCTTAGTACTGAAAGGGTATAAGTATCGAATCAAGGATCCGTTTACGAAACATTAGGCATTGAAATGTAATTTTTTAAGAGTCTAGTATCACTCCCTCGCCAACCCCTTAACCGTTATAAATAGACGGTTGCTATAGGGATTGTAAAAAATTCACGATATTACCATTACCACAGCTAAGTAGAGTACATAGAGCGACACTGGCTCGCTCTTTTCTACATAATTTCAAGTCTCTTCCTATTACGGATCAAAAGATACCACCGTAAGGACAGCACAGACAGAGAGTACCAATGGGTACTCTTTGCGCACGGAACTCTCAGACCAGAGGTTTTTATACTTTGTTTGTCATAGAACAATTTCAAAATGTATCTGGTTCCGGAGGACCCCCTGCAGCTACATTTCTACCATATTCACTAACAAATGTGAAGATTACATCTAACTATGGAAATTATCACTTATTTCATTTTTAAAAAACCATTCGGAGTGCTAAACATATAAAAAGAAAAATAGTATAGAACATTTTAGTTATTCACTATTGAAATCAGATTAATTTTCGTGGACCCGTGGACCGTGAAATTTTGGAAAACACACCTGCGGGTCCACCTGGACTACTTTGGGAAACACTGTCTTTGACTAAACAAAAGTATCATGTCACATATCAATTACCTACTTCACTCCTATTCGTTACATCATCGGAAGCCTGTTCAGAAGTCCGAGATAATTAGCTTCTCAGAAGGATCTCGTCTGAAATCTTATTGTTTATAAACATTGGACTTCTTCAGAATGAACGCTAAGCGCAATATGTACTGACGAAGACAGACTTATTAGTTCCGAGAATACTGACGTATGTCATTGATTCAGTTCAATTCGTGTTATTGAAACCACTTATAGATACCACATATATTATACATTATTGCGTATTAGAATAATGCGTTCGCAGAGAGTAAAGAAGCCATGGTAGCCAAAGAAACTATGATATCTCAGTTGTCAATCGAGGTCTGGGTTCGATCCTGGCTCCTACCAATGAGTTCCGATTTCTTATTTGGAATTTATGTGCGAATGATAAAAATCATTACCGTTGGGTTTTCGGTGAAAACATCGTGAGGAAACCTGCGTGAGAAGAAACTCAAAGGTGTGTGTGAAGTCTATCAATGCGCACTGGGCCCGCGTGTTTTACTATGTCCCATACACTCTCTGTAGGAGAGTAGGTCTGAGCCCCTCCAGTGGTTACATATATAGGATGTTGATGATACTCGTATATTTTCTTTGGTAGGTGGTTGTATAACCAACGTAGAGTTTTATTCTGTGTATCACACTAGGAATTTTGAGCCTTCTCATTAAGTATGTGTTGTTGAGAAACTGGATAGACTCGATGTTTGTGCTGATCAAGCATATATTCAAGAGTTTCGGCATATTTTTTCAAAATATTTTCAACAGAATCAATTTTAAGGACCCTTATTTTTTAAGTAACTGAAACATAAGGTAAAGACAAGAGGGTCTGTCTGTACGAACTTGTGCAAAACGATACAGCAATAGATTTTACACTGAGAAATCACACAGTATACATAATTAATCTGATTTTTGTAAAAGCTTGATAAATATCGTAGGGTTGCCCCCTATAAATGCAACATTATAAAACTTCTCCTCCTCACGAAGTGGGCGGTTAAGTTATCAGCTTCATAATTCTACTGACGGTCATGAGCCTCCAAAAAACTACTTAGTATTGAATTAATGAATATCGTGTGTATGTACTCTTAGCTGAGTCTTGTGTTCACTATAATATTGCAGAGCCATGGAGAGCCGCGTGGGTCTGGACTACATCGTGGAGCATGCGGAGTATGCGGGCAAGCTGGCGGCCGCGCTCGCCTCGCCCGCTGCACCCGTGCGCAAACAGGTGACGTGCTCCCAGGCCCTGTGACTGTATTACGAGTACCGCTACCTGTGTTGTGTGGGTGTTGACTTATGGAGCACTGTGTCTGCAGGTGTTCGAGCTACTGTCGGCGCTGTGCGTGTACAACGCTGAGGGCTATGCGCGCGTGCTGGACACGTTAGAGCGCTACAAGGTAAGTGGCATATAGTGGCTGGGCTCTTACCGACAACCGACCGCTGACCACACTGTCTTGTTCCAGGCGGCGGCAGGCGCGCGGTACCGCCTCGCTGTGGTTGTACAGGAGTTGCGGGGCGCCGCGCCCGACTACCAGACGGCGCTGCTGGCGTTCATCAACTGCCTCGTGATCTCGGCGCCGCGCCTTCCGGAACGAGTCCGCGTGCGCGACGAACTCATCGGTGGGTCCAACATTCCACCAGTCTTACGGAAAGCTTTCCACCAAGTTCGCTCTTAATCATAATCTCAGCGATAGTCAAATATAGGACGTACTCTGGCTTTAAAGCCAGGGTAGTCATGGCAACTTAAGCCTTGTTTTTCTCTAGCTTCTGCTTTGGGAACTATTTCTCTCAGTGTGCATATTTGGTATCCTTGTTGATTTTATTTGACTTTTTATCACTGTTTCAGGTCTCGGTCTCCTGCCCATTCTCAATGATTTACGGTAAGAACTACAAATATAACATGTTTATTTATATCATTAATGTTATTATCTATATTAATTCAGTCTGAGATTTTGTCCACAAAATGGCAAAACAACTGTAGCCTCCTCAACTAGATAGGGTTGTTTTTAAACCACACCGTCAGCTGTGTCACCCACGTTATTAAAGACTTAAATCGTGGGTGACAAAGCAGTAGATTACAATGTTACACAGAGCGACTAACCTATCTTTAAACGAGCAATTCTTGTGTAGTTATTTATTAATACCGTCGATCTACGAAGCGCCTCTAACGATTTCGCTGTAATTTGGTATGTGGTGGTTTTCGGGGGCGATAAATTGATCCAGATTAGCCTTATGTCTAAAAAAAAGCGTGTTTTCGAGTTTTCATGCGGTTTTCTTTCGCATTATTCGACTCAAAATATGGTCACTAATTTCACACACTCGGGCACAAGCATGTTTAAGCGAAAAGTAGCAAGATTGTCAATTAGGTTCGAATCCAGGTCGGAAGTAAAGTTTTTAATTTTGTAATTTTTTTTCTTCAAGCCATATTAATAAGAAAATTTTACTTTTTGCTGTAAACGTCGGGCAAGGCTCCCTCGCCCGGATATGAATAATAAATGAGAATAGAGATAATAATTATTTTAAACTACCCGTCTGTCTCTCTCCCGCAAAATCACATGTTCTAAGTTATAAAGTTTGGAAAATATTTGTCGCCTGTTACTTATGTCCACATGCTCTTAACTTATATATTTTTTCTTCTTTTTCTCGAACACGCTCCGATGACTCGACACGAGTAATTCGATAACCACATAGTGGAAGGCAAAAAATGTTACCGCTAATGATCGGGTATTTGATATTTGCTTTTTAAATCAACGTCAAACAATGAGGTTCTTACATAGCTAACAGTTTACAGCTTGTGTTTATTTGTTTCCCGGTATATTGGTACATTAGTACAATATTATTAACTGAATAATCCGTGTACATAATATGTAGGGATGTATGCGTATATCTATGGGCAGTTATACTATATCGATGCAGCGGAAACAAGTCTATGGGATACTTCATTTACTTATCTTAAAGTCTTGTATATAACTTATCAAAAGCATATTGAAGACTCGTGGTCTACTCACTAAGGACAGCCTTACAATCTCACGTGCTCACGGCTCGAGGATGGCTTTGCTGACATCATCAGATGAACCAAATAATCACAGATGATTTTACTTGAACGACAGAAATGAAATCCTTTTAAATAGAATAGCTGGATTTGATAAGTAAACCTAAAAAAGATATGAACTTATTGTTCCGCGCAACTACGGAACACTACACTGCGAGAGGCCCGCACTTGCCAGCTTTTTTTTCATTCAAATTCCTACTC
This sequence comes from Carcina quercana, assembly GCA_910589575.2. NCBI lineage: Eukaryota > Metazoa > Arthropoda > Insecta > Lepidoptera > Depressariidae > Carcina > Carcina quercana. The sequence goes on along the minus strand of OU342426.1, from coordinate 22,930,054 downwards.
GCATAAAGTGTTAATATAAATTGGGAGTTTTGTGCATCATCATCAGCCGGGAAACGTCCACTGCTGGACTAGGATAGGCCTCCTTCATGGTACGCCACATCGACCGGTCCCGAGAAACTTGCGTCCTGCGACTCTTTTGTGCATAAGGGCTGTTAATGTTACAGTGATGCGTCTAGAGTAGGTGAACATGATCTGATCGGCACAGACTCATCAGTTCGCGTTTCAGTGCGGAGGCGGGCGAGCTGCCACAGCTGCGCGTGCAGCTCGCGGTGTTCGACGAGCAGCGAGAGAGCGACGAGGCGCAGGGCCCCGCCGGCGTAGACCTCAACTCACACCTAGACGTATTCTACGCCATCCTCAAACAGGTCAGTGTGGGGCCACAGACTCACAATGCCATGGCGATAAGGCCGCTGAATGGTAAGCGTGCGCATCCAGAATCGTCAAGCTAATGAAGCGCTGGATTAGCTACGAGTACCTTTAATAAAGGAAGACAATAGTGCCATTACATTATTTGGCGACAAAATAAAAAATGCCCTAGCCAAGGCTATCGAACCCGGGACCTGCGGAGTGTTAGTCCAAACATGTAGCCATTAGGCCACGGAGACGTCTAAAATTATGACAGTATATTAGTCCTCCGTGCTAACACGATTGTCGGGTCGATTGGTGCTAGCAATTACATGTTATTGATACGTAGTTAGATTAGGATGTCTGTCTGTTTTCCCTTGGTAGGTGCAGTTCACTCTAAAACTTTACTAAATAAAAACTTTTTCAACGCCTATGGCTCGCATCTACAAATCGGACGTGCGAGCGCTCTTATAAATATGTGATTCTACCCTACCCAACTTACCCAAACCCCTAACCAAATCCTACCAAATAATATATCAAGTCAGAATGAATGTGACATGATACATCGTCTAACACTTTATTATGAACAAATAGTATTTGAGATAGCAGTAATAGAATTGTTTGTCACAGGTGGCGGACACACCTCAAGAGCTTCCGTTCTTGAGCATCCTACAGCATCTGCTACGAGTGGACGCTCGCGCTCCCGCCGGTGCCGCTGTATGGGCCGCGGCGGAGACACTGGTGCACCGCGCCACGCTCCTCGATTCGCGCGAGGACGTGGCGCGGCTACTGCGAGCGCCCGCCGCGCTCCCCAAGCCGCCCTGTGCATGCCAGATCACGGGTCTCGGTGCCCGAAAACCGAGTCTGGCACGGGCGCTATCGCCCCCGCCGCCGCCGCCACCACCTGCACCCCGCGGACCACCTCCACCGCCACCTCCAGGCCCACCGCCCCCAGGCCCACCACCCCCGGGGCCACCACTCCCGCCCGAGGCGCCGACCGCCCCTCCAGCTCCCCCACCTCTTGACGTCAAACTACCGCAGCAAGAGACGCCGCTCCCCAAGACTAAGATGAAGACCATCAACTGGAATAAGATTCCTAATAACAAAGTGAGTCTACATTGCCCTTGAAAATATACAGGCCATAAGTGTGCGTACAAAACCCTATGTAGCAATGTGAGCAAGATAGCTGCTTCGACTTGAACCACTATCTAGAATCGACCCTGATAGATGCCTGAACCATGTCCGGTGCGGGTTCTGAAGTCTGTAATTACGGAGTGTCGATTTGACGACAATTCGGTTATTCTAAGCCAAAGTGATCAGTTGGTTTGCTAACAAACTCCGTTATTTCCAGGTAATAGGCAGAAACAACATCTGGTCTCTCGTAGCGTCGAGCCACAAACACTCGCCAAAGACTGAGCTGGACTGGAGTGAGATCGAGGATCTGTTTTGTCAGCAGGTAAGACACGGAGCCCTTCAATGGTAAGGCGCGTTGAGTAGCTATATATCTAGGCTAGCTTCCATAGTCAATCTCAAATTGATAAAAATGCGTTCTATTATTGCAGGCAACGGGCGCGGGGTCAGCAGGCTCGTCGCCGAGATTAGGACGCGGTGGTGGGGGCACTGGCACGGGGAACGCTGGAGGCGCCCCCGGTCCGCGAAGAGACCCTGCGGAGATCACGCTGTTGGACGGCAAGAGAAGTCTCAACGTTAACATCTTTCTCAAGCAGTTCAGGAGGTAATTATTATTTCGTTTATACGTATTCGTATACACACACACACACACATAAGATTTACAGAACAGAAACAAATGAACCTTTTTGATAAAATCAACAAAAACATTATACTCGTATATACCCAGATAGTTCTACCTGTAAGGGTGAACATCTTAGGATATGAATGCTGGTAGACTTTTAGGGCAATTGAAGTCGGGTTCTTGGTTATTTTTAATTATTATTCAGTTCAAACGAGGACATAGTTCGTCTGGTTCGCACGGGCGCGCACGACGACATCGGTGCGGAGAAGCTGCGCGGCTTGCTGCGCGTGCTGCCGGAGATGGACGAGTGTGAGATGCTGCGCGCGTTCCGCGGGGACGTGGCCCGCCTCGCTCCCGCCGAGCGCTTCCTGCTACAACTCATACAACTACCAGAGTGAGTGAACTTACACGTCACAACCACAGGTAACACAAAATAATGAATTTGAGATATGCAGACTCAACTATCGCACACAATGAATTGATCTTAGAATTGACATTTTATCCGGAACCGTGCCCTAATGACTGTACGGAACAGAGGCGTGTAGCCATTAGTCTGCGACTTTCCATGGAAAACGTATGTGTGTCCTTCACGTATCATTTTCAGTTACAAGCTGCGTATCGAATGCATGCTGTTAAAAGAGGAATGGGCGTCCACTGCTGGGTATTTGGAGAGTGCCATCAACGCCATCTTGGTGGCTGGAGACGACCTCATGTCCTCGCGGGCCATACAGGTACGTAGCCGGCTCTGGGTTGACCTAATGATCGCCACGACATCTTCGCTCTCTTAATTTTTTATTTTATTATTTTTATTTATTTTTGTGAACTTCCTACAGAAGATGCAGCAATGCCTTGCATGGTGTCACGATAGATGTTAGTAGAAGCTGTCATTTCTTGTCAGCTCCCGATCCCAAGAAATGTCTATTGAGCTAACCAAAACTTCACTCACCTTATTCACTTCATTCTTTTTGTAAATGGCTTTAAAACCCACCATTCAACCCACACCCAAGGTATTGGCATATGTACTAGCTATTACGGAAATGACTTACCTTATGACCCTCCAAACTGGAAAAACTTCCAAGCGGGGAAACTAAATATCATATCTTGTCAGTTTCTAATAGAAACAATGCAACTAACCGGGCCAAGGAAAAATAATTATTTTAATAAATTCTTGTTGTCTCTACATACAAATAAGCGAGCGCTCACACAGCCCGCACGCCCATACGGATTCCTTTTCTTTCTTTCTTTGTTTCTTTATCTGTTCCCGCAGGAAGTTCTGTACCTCACCCTGATAGCGGGTAATTTCCTGAACGCGGGTGGCTACGCCGGCGGCGCGGCTGGTGTCAAGCTGTCGTCACTGCAGAAACTGTCAGATATACGCGCCAACAAGCCTGGGGTGACGTTGGTGCACTACGTGGCGGCTCAGGCGGAGCGTCGTGGCGCGGGCGCAGCACGCTGGGCTGACGACACGCGCGCGCTGGATGAAGCTGCGCGCGCAGGTGTCGATCAACTGCTGTCTGAGGTGCGCGCGCTGCAGACGCGAGTCGAGCAGCTGAGGCGTCAGATCAGCTTGCCCGCTACACCTGCCGACGTCCGAGAACAGATGGATGACTTCCTTCAGGTGAGACGTCTTTTCGCATCCACACTCTCTTAGCTCTCACAACAAACTTCATGTTGCGTTTAGTTTAGTTAGTTCTTTAACCTGACATGTTATCCCCAGTCACAAAATTCATCCCCAACCCAAAACCCCAATCATCAAACATTACATACAAATAGTTTTTCTCGATTTGCACATATAACCGTTTTATTCATTCTTCTGTCGCACACTCCAATCTGATTTTTTGCGAGTCTTTTGCGAAACCTCCGTCTCTCTCTATTCATGGCATTGCATAAGGGAACACTTGCTAGGGCTACCTTAAGAGCGTCAATCTTTTTACGTCATTTTTGAGGGATTGTTCATGTTTCTGTTGATATTTTATTTATGTTATGGTCATTGTCAAGATGAACCAACATAGTTTGACAAGCAAGTAAGCTGAAGAATGGGCAGGTAACATTGCTCGAAGAACAAATAACACATGGGAAGTAAGAGTACTCCAGTGACATCCGATAACCTGGTAAAGGTAGCAAGAAAACATCAGTGCATCTACCATGAGTTTACGCAGGCGATAACGTGTATCGTTAACTATCGCTCTGTCCTTGTCACCCGCATCTCGACTGAACAGCATTCGGATAGTATTCGATATACGTTACCGCCTGCGTAAACTCATGGTAGACGCACTGAATTCAACCCTCTGATATAGAAATGTCATTTCCTGGTTCCTATAAGGCAATAAATATTCATGCTATTTGCTAGAGTAATGTGATTCTTGTACAGATAATATGTTTTATTTTGTTCCTTGCTTCACAGATAGCGGAGCGGGAGGTGGCGGCCCTCCTCAGAGACATGGAGGAGGTAGAGAGTGTCCGCATACAGCTCGCAGATTTCTTTTGTGAGGATCCTGCATCCTTCAAACTCGAGGAGTGCTTTAAGGTCAGCAAATAAGAATTACAATTGTTATTGTAAATATTACACAGTGACCGGTCCCAGACACTGACATAGCTTGACGAAGTAAGCGAAGTGGCAATGGGCAGGCCATATCGCTTGATACATCGTATCAATTGTTTTTAACCGACTTCAAAAAAGGAGCAGGTTCTCAATTCAACGGGAATATTTTCTTTTTAAATGTTTGTTACCTCAGAACTTTTGACTGGGTGAATTGATTTGGATTATTCTTTTTTTATTTGAAAGCTGGTGCTTCGCGTGTGGTCCCACTTGGTCCAGTTTTGACAATGGCATCCATGAGAAAACGATATAAATATTAAATTTGCCTCAGAAATATTGTATGAGGCTGGTTGTTAGATAATGATGACTTCACAGGTGTTTTCTTCGTTCTGCGCCAAGTTTCGTGCAGCGGCGGCGGACAACGCACGTCGTCGCGCGCACGAGGAGCAGGCGGCGGCGCGCCGGCGTGCACGCGACGCGCAACGACCGCGCCCAGGGGCCACGTCCCCCGCACCAACCGGTGCGTGATCACTCCCTTACTCTCACACGCGGGAGAACGAGACGGAATACACTTGTGGCTGCTTTAGAGCAGTTGTCAGCGTTAGACGATACATTTTGGCAATCCTATGCCCATATTGTAACCACAGATGATAAGTAGTATATGGATATGTTGGCTAAGTAATGCTTAGTAGTAGTACAAGTATTTCTTAGACATTATTGGCTACCCGCAACACGCTAGCGTCCTCAAGATCGATTCCCGGTAGGACATTGTAAAAATCTGATTGAAAAGTAAGATGTTTCCGTGCTTGTGAAGGCACGTTTAGCCGTTGTTACCGGTTACTATCTACGCCAGGTAGTAGCGACGTGAGCCATGTCAGAGGACTATGGCGGATCAACAACTGTGACACCAGGGTGTGTGAGGTCGGTCATCCACCTTACAACCCACACCGTAAGTGTACATAGGATTACAATGTTGTACTGTGCCTCAGGTGGGAGTGCATGCGGCACGCCGCTCTCCGAGTCGGAGTCGCTGATGGAGTCACTGCTGCTGGACATCAAGCACGGACTCGGACGACGGCCGCTGCGGAGAGCCGCGCCCCACGACGCATCCCCATCTCCCGGTACGTAACCACATTCCACAGAACAAGGGAATCAAAGAGAGAGATAAAGAGAGAGTCGCTGGCTAAAAATCTAGTCAGAGCTGATTCTATTTCGCACGCCCGACTACTGTGACTCACTCATACAACAGTCGTCGTCAAAAGAAGAGAATCTAGTAAATGAGGGTGCAATTGGAATCTACGGTGAACCGGGAAGGATTGGTTTTGCTCGACTCGACAAAACAACCATTGTTCTGTTTCTTTCGCACTCTTCTGGGCGGGATTCTGTCCGGCTGTAAGAGGAGGTAGATGCACTGACCTCAAAAATATTTGTATATTATAATAATACTTTTGTTTACAGACGTGACACCGACGGGTAGCCTGCGCCGACGCAGCAGGAACAGCCCAGCTGCAGACGACGAGGGTTTGCTAGAGTTCCTGCGCACAGCTGCGCCGCACGAGGCGCGCGAGCGAAGCGCATGGGGTAGCCTTGGTGAGTGACTCTTCCCCTCGAGTACTGCTTTACACACTTTTTCTGTCTCTAAAAGTATAGCAAGCGATGCATATGTAATGAAACTCGGCCAAATACATTTCTAACTTGTAGTACTCGTAGTATACAATAATAACGTTTGTAATTTGATAGTTTTACTTTACGATTATTTTTAAATCAAATACTCGTAGATGCCGTGTGGTCTCAGATTTAGAATAGGAACAGCTAATGATAGTATATATAAGGGAAAACTGTTCAGAAGATTGGCAGCAGTCTTTGCTTACATACGAATATGTAACAACAACATCTTACTGGGGTCACCGTGCGTGATGATAATGAATAATCTCTTCATAGAAAGTCCAATGTGATAATCCATGAGAGAGTCCCATGTCCAACAATGGACTCATGTCACTCAACAGTTTCGTTTTATTTACTATATTTTGCGTGTTCAGATCGCTCTTGGGCACGTCGCGGCCCCGTGCGCGCGCGCCTTGATATACCTGACAACGATCGAGACAGAGAGCGTCCGGCCTCACCCCGCGCACGCCTCGACGTCCCCGAGCACGAGCGAGACAGAGAACGACCCGCGTCACCACGCACATCCCTTGACATACCCGAGCGAGAGCGAGACAGAGAGCAGACCGCTTCACCCCGCGCCTCACCCTCAACTGCTTCACCAGACCCGATGCCGCAGAAACCCAAGTATATCACAAGTTTGCACGCATGACCTTTTCAATCTTAGGTTTCCTTATAAAATTAATGTCTTACCATGAAATAGACCTCTTGCACGAGTTAGACTTACTCGTTATAATTCTCTGAAACAAGAAGGGGACCTAACCTAACCTTATCTGACTGTTATTGGAAACTGTATGGGGAAAAGTGTACCGCGCCGAACCCCCACTATATGGACCGAAGACCTAAGAAAGGTCGCGCGAAGTCGCTGCATGCAAGCGGCCCGGTATCGGTCATTGTGGGTATCATGGGAGGATCTATGTTCAGCAGTGAACGTTAGGGATTTCCCACACGATTACGAAGTGATCCGCACCATCATTTCATTAAAATGCTATTTCTATGCTAGCGAGCATTTGTCTATGATTCCAAGGACCTTGCAACACCAATAGCATTCATCTGTAGTTTACACGTGTCTCGTTTGTGCCAGGGAGTGGAGACAGAAGATCGAGTCGTGGTTGCGCGCCAACAGCCAGGAGGAGCGACGCGCGGCCGAGCTGCGCGAGCGAGCGCTACACGTCCGCCTGCAGGCCAGCCGCCGCGGCCTAGACATAGACTCCGGTACGGTAACACAACACGGCTGCCAGACGTTACACCCATTCACACACACACCTTTACATTTCTTTCGGAGAGTGTACAGATTGCATCATAAGTTTACCTTAGGTTCCAAATTGGACGAGCTGATACAACCCAGATGCCGATAGCTTGAGGACTGACGCTCTATAATACCCAACTCAGCTTGTGTTTAATGTTACTGACGTAAATTCTTAATCTTATTTTCGCCAAATCTGTAGCTCACGACTGTTTGATGGTGTTGCAGAGAGCGATCGCAGCGCTGCCCTGGACACTCTGTCAGAGTCGCGTGCTGAGTGGCGTCCTGCAGTGCTGCCTGACAGCGCCGTGGTGCGGGCGCTCGAAGCCGTCGAGGGTGAGTGTGCGCCTCCTGCGACCCTTACATCGCCCCTTTCAACCCCCGCTCATCACACGTTCTCCGTTGCAGACGTGCAACCGCAGGCGGTGGAGGGTGGCTCGCCGCGGCGCACGACAGAGGACAACGAGGAGATGCGGCGGCTGCGCCGGCAGCGCTCCCGACCGCGCATACACGTCCCCACCGCGCTGCCGGCTCAGCTAGTCGCCATCACCGAGGAGGAGAAGCGCCGCGTCGGGGGTGCAGAGATAGACGCGGACAACGTGGAGACACCGCCGGCGCAGAGGCGCCAGATCGAACCAGCTCGCGACGTGTCCGCCGCTCTAGACAACGCCGACGCTGATATGAGAGATCTGCGCCAGGAAATCCTAGGTGACGGACAGTTTGACAGGTTCTCAGCTGCCAGGAGGACTCGCCGCTACAAGAGGACCCCAGACTGCGCTCCGCCGGAGGACGAGCAGCCCGCACCCGAGCCCCGCCCCGCGCGTCCTTCCGAGCTGCGCGTGCGACCCAACCACACATCACCTGCACCCACACCTGCCCCGGCACCTGTACCTGCAGCCGTTCCCGCTCCCGTGCCTGCTTCCCCGACGACCGCTGTGGAAGAACTAGGCAAGGACGAGAAAGAAGCGCGTCTCAAACGCTGGCAGGACCGAGTCAAAAACCAAAGCGTAGACAAAACGCCAACCAAAGAAACAAAGATGCCGCCGTACTCGAGAATGCGGCGGCGGACCTCCATTAATCGGGAGGACGTTCAGAAAGCGATTAGGGAGCTACGCTCACCGACTGAGAGCCCTGCGGCCGTGTGGACCCGCCACGCTCGTGGCACCCCGCCCTCGGTGCCGCCGCCCACCGCTGTCGACAAGGCGGCCACTACGAGGATACCCAAAGTGAAAAGCGAGCACGAGCTCAACGACGAGGGCTTCGAGGAAACGCAGAGCCTCAACTCTGAGAGCGCGTCGCAGGGTGCCTCCTCTGGCTGTAATGTGGACTGCGACTCCCCCGTGCCGGAGTCGCCCCCAGCGCCCGGTGCCCCCGACCGGCCACCCGAGAAGACGTGTGTGGCGCGAGGGCACGCGCCCCCGCGCGCCACCCCCAAACGGGCCAGCTCGCTGCGCGTGGAGCGCTCCGCGTCACGCGCCTCGCTGCGCAGCTCCCGAAGCTCCCTCAACAGCTCGGCCTCCGTGGCCACCGTGAAACGCGCACCTCCCACCCCGCCGACCCCCGCGCCCACCGCGCGCCCGGTGCCCCGCGCTGCACCACGTGCCGCCCCCCGTCCCCCCGCCTCGCGCTCCTCGTCGAGCGGCAGCTCGGTGGCTGCCCGAGCGGGCGCGGCGAACGCACGGGGCTCGGGCTTCATGCGTCCCACGCAAGCTTCGCGCGGCCGCGGCGCCGCTGCTGCCGGAGCCAGGCCCGTCGTTAAGTAGTGCTCCACTGTTCCCGGCAATATCAGAAACGAAACTACCTTCTGCGATTTGGTAATAATTATGTATAATAATGTATATATAAAACAGTATTTTTAAAATTATTGGAATCTTCAGATAAACATGCAAGGCGATAGAATCTCAAGTCGACGTCTGAAGTTTTCAATGACTGATTATTTTTTAAATATAAAGGTTCTACGTATCTACAGTATTGTATCCCAGTGAAGGGTCTGTATTAGATAATGTTAGAATTAATTTTAAACTAAAATTAACGAGTGATATAAACCTCTTTAAAACACATTCCGTGCGCTGGTCGAGCGGCGCAGGCGGCGCGGCGGTGGTGACGTGTTCTACTTTTGTAGATATTTAATTAGGATCATAAACAGTTATTTAAATATAATTTATGTTTTCGAATTCTTTTTTATTTATTCTTTAAAACACAGTCACATATAAGATACTGTAATCATTGTACTTTAAAATACTATATTTTAAAACCAATTACGACTAGAAATAAATCTGATAGATTAATAAAAGCCGGATAAAAAATGTACAGATGATTTTCAAAGTTTATAAATATAAATAAAATTAGCAGCTCTGTAACAGAATTTATAGATACATTACATACATATTTATTTGTGTCACACAACATTCACGCAGCGTAATGCTACGTCCGCTCTGCAAACCTCACGTCATGCTCTGCGTATCGTTACGTCCGCTCTGCAGAGCACGCGTCACGCGCTGCGTATCGCTACGTCCGCTCTGCAGAGCACGCGTAACGCGCTGCGTATCGCTACGTCCGCTCTGCAGAGCACGCGTCACGCGCTGCGTATCGCTTCGTCCGCTCTGCAGAGCACGCGTCAGGCGCTGCGTATCGCTACGTCCGCTCTGCAGAGCACGCGTCACGCGCTGCGTATCGCTTCGTCCGCTCTGCAGAGCACGCGTCAGGCGCTGCGTATCGCTACGTCCGCTCTGCATAGCACGCGTCACGCGCTGCGTATCGCTACGTCTGCTCTGCATAAAAATACAATGCTCGAGATCAAGCAAAGTTTCATCATGCATAAATCATCATCAATAATGAAAGGTGTTGTACTCGTATTTAGTGTTATAATTGATTTATAATATATTGTGCTAAGGTTCACTACGGGTATTTTTACGATATATAAATTAATATTTTTTTAGTGAACTGCTTACATCTGGAGGTAGGCCAGGGCACAAATTAAATCACAGTTCAAAAATAATGTAATATATTTGTATCTATATTCTTACACCTTTTTGTTAGTATATTCTGTAAAATTATAAAATAATTATTTTTTGGTTAGGTACGGATACATTTCAAAAATACTTTTCGGCTGCTTATGAAATGAAGTTTAGAAACAAGACGAATCCCTGCCCGCCCCGGCCACCAATCACGAGTTCATTACCTGCCTTTTAGGTTAATTCCACTAGTGCTCCGAACAGCCTACGTGAAAATATCATACAAAAGATCTGATTCTTTACATACATTTTATATTTTAGGAACGTCTCTTTTGAGCATTTCGGTAAAGCATGTGTACAATGTCACAAACGCGTAATACACGCTATGGTATTAAATAATGTATTCTATCAAATTCATGTGTCTAATCCCTAAGTCCTCAACGTAGACGATTTATTGTAATCGCAAATATTTAAACTAAACGAAATGCAATAAAAATGTATTGTCTCATACGAAATATTTGTAGTTTCTTTTGTTTTCTTCCCTTCTCTTCCTGTCCTTCTTGTCCTCTTACAAAAAAATAATCACACCGTTCCTTGTGGCCCAGAGACACCTATGTTACCCCTATATTGCTATAGTACATCACTTACGGTTACTTCGATCATGTATCAGTTCCAATGCAGGACGCTGTAACTGAAGTCAACGCCAGAATTTTACGTATCAGTTTGACATAAGTGTGTCTAGAAAAGTGTGTGTGTTATTTTAAATAGTGGTGTACCCATAGAGTTAATGATTGGCTTAGTAAATACTATCAGAACCACACTAGGTGAAAATGTGGCAGTATTGGTGTCCGCTGCACTGTCAAAGTAGTTCCGCGAAATTTTGGCGTCCACCTTAATTTTTGTCACAAGCGACAGTATTATTCTACTCTGCGGTCACAAGTAATTCAATAATTAATGTAAGTTAGATATAGGTATTATCTGCACTACGCACAAATTTTTTTATGTACATCACAGAAGAGCGGGGCCTCGTAATACAAGTTAAAGGAGTGCTCCAGAAACTGTACTTTTTAGGGATCCGTAGTCATCAAGGAACCCTTATCGTTTCCGCAGCTTAACTCAGAGACCCTTACTACTAGAAAGCTGTAATTTAATACAGGTATACATATTAATCACGTCAACAAAGTGGTAGAATAAAATTTTGAAAAATAACTTTTTTACGTTGACGTAAAACACGTAACTTAGATAAAAAAATATGTCTAGAGTCTACTCCATTGTTCGAGGTATCATTGAATAGGTATTTGAAAATCATTCAATCATTGACTGAGTAAACTCATGGTAGACGCGACGCACAGGTTGGTCGTTTTATGTACGCCTGGCTAGTGGCCACCATTTTACCAAGTCTACCGACAAAATATCCCGGTATGAAAAGTAGCTCAGCTAGTGCCCCATAAGCTTGAGGCTTCTCAGTGCGCACCACGTTTTTAACACGCTTTTATTAGCTTCACCTGTATGTTTGTAGGTTTGTGAGTTTGTAATTCTCCTTCGCGCGCCTGCTGCCTTCCTTGTCAACCACCCATAATTAATAATTGGTGCAAATAGGACAGACATAGTTCTGAGTGTTCGACTGGAGGGAGATCCTCGTTATCTGGACGGAAAGCGAAATTGCTCACGATCGTCGATAGCCGGCCAACGAACAAGACCCGTCACCGTCCATAGAAATTATATCGAGTGTCTTCGTTTTTAACACGCGCGCCTGCTGCCTTCTCGGCCCTAGTATCTGATTTTTTATGGCTCACTTTCTGGAATAAAACCGGTCGGTAAAGAAAATACCATCAAATAGTTGATAATCCATAGTAAATAAAAATTTGGAAACAATACTAAAGAACACGCTTTGATAGCATATTAAACTAAAAAGTGAAAAATAAATATAGTTTAAAAAAATTAAAAAACACGCCTTTAAAGAATATCGAACTAAAAAGTTTAAAATTATTTTTAAAATAAAATAAGCTTAAAACAATAATGAACGAACAATAAATACTAGTATTATTGTGAAAAAAGCGTGGGCGCTTTGTGCCACATTTTTCGTATACCGAGCGCCCAACGCTTTTTCACAATAATACTAGTATTTATTGTTCGTTCATTATTGTTTTAAGCTTATTTTATTTTAAAAATAATTTTAAACTTTTTAGTTCGATATTCTTTAAAAGCGTGTTTTTTAGTTTTTTAAACTATATTTACTTGTCACGTTAAGTTAAAATATATACAGTAACAAGTAGTGAACAATGCGTAATAGAAAAGTTTCGAGAGCCGCGTGCTCACCCCAAATCCATCATTCCAATCAATCAATGATAACCTGGGTACGTCACGTCGCCATTGACCGATGGCGCTATTGTACTAAAGAAATGGAAATATTTGAGTACTGCGTCTTTTAGTTGCTAAAACAACCGTCCGCAATATTAATTTGTATTTTTAAAGCAGTCTAATGAAATAACTAAATACCACCCGAAAACTGTATTCATTTACATTTTTATTAGACACTAGCTTCTGCCCGCGGCTTCGCCCGCGTGGACTTTAGGATTTATCTCATTTGATAAATCAACTACATAACAAATATGAAACTGACGTGACGCTTTCCGGCAACGAATAATTACTTGGATATTATTCATAATTCAATTCTAAAATCGATATAAAATATGGGTAAGAGGTGGGGGGTAAGAGGGTGCAAGATTCACAGTCATTCACCAGTCTAGTAGACTTCACACACACCTTCGAATTTCTTCTCAGGAGTGTGATGGTTTCCTGAAAAGCCAATGGTAATGGTTTTTATCATTCGTTATTAAATTCCAAATTGGAACTCATTATTACGAGCCAGATCCAGAACCCAGACCTCCATTGTTCAAGGACTGACGCTCTAACTGAGCTACCACCGCTATGGAAAGGTTGAAAAAGTGCAAAATTAATGACCTAATCTTGTTGCATATCGTCGAAGAGAACTTTTAGAGAAATTAACATTTAAAAAACTTATCAACCGTTAAAATCGCGGATTTTAAACCAAACGTACTATCATCCCCAGACAAAGAGACTCGAAACTGGTTACTGCGCAAAGTCAAAATTATTTGAAAAAATACATATATTAAAAAGTAAAATGAATCCATTAAAACAAAACTTAAATACACTCAGTCAAAACTTTGTGATTACCACTAATGATTCTCCTCCTTGCTCTTCTCGGGAATGTCTTCCAGACTGTCCTGAAGTACACGTCCCTTCGTTTCTGGCAGCAACAGAACAACCAGGACTGTTGCAATGGGCGCAATACCGAACACGAGGGTCGGAAGCCATGGGACAGAAGTGTTCAGGTTGGAGATGTAAGGTGCCACCATGGAACCTACCCTCATGGCCATGGAGGACATCCCCATCCCCATATTCCGGACCACAGTGGGGAACAGCTCCGAAGTGTATATGTAGATGGAGTTGGCTACGACAGCCGCGAAACTGACACCCAGACTACCCAGGGTGAAGGTCAACCAGAAGTGCTGCGGCACACAGCCCAGGCTAACGATGCACACTCCAGAGAGACCGAAGAAAGTTGCCGTCGTAGCCCTACGGCCGAACCTCTTTATCAACCAAATTGAGATGAGGTTCGCTGGTATCTGAAAAAATACATTCATAGATCGTCATTATTGAAAGACATTCGAACCCCTGTCAGGAGGATTAGTGATGTCATAGTAAGATTTTGTAGATGGTGCCCATCAGAAACATTCCCTTAAATACACCACGCCAGGACAGCATGACTTAGCAAAAGGTGGTTTTTGGGCTTGAAATTAGATCTCCTTATGTTTTTATTTGTGTCATGTTATATGCGGCTGTGGGAACAATGAGATCGTCAAGTCATTGTCTTAGCTCCCCATGTAAACACAGTTCGTTGTAGTAGTCTATGAAGAAAGTTCATGTCAATTTAATAGACTTTTTTTTTCGGACACGGTGATGAGCACGAAAAGTATATAACACCTGTATAGCTCCAGCCGTGGCGACGCTCACGAATATCTCCGGACTAGTCTGACTGATGTACTGGTTGAACCCGAAGTACGTGAGGCCACAGACGAGCCACATGACGCACGCGCATGCTGTTGGCAAACGCAGGGAAGGACGGAGCAAGTCTGTATAGTTCGGCTTAGGTTGACCTTCCCGAGAACTTATCTCGTGGGACAGTTTCTTTAGAGATTCCTTGATGTTTTCATTCGGTAGATTATTCCTGAAATTAATACATACAAGTTAGAAACAAATCTTATGAAGAACGCCTGTTTCAACTTAATCTGACAACACTGGAAGAGCGAAGGAAACGAGGTGACCTAATTGAAGCTTATAAAATACTCAATGGACACTACAATGTGAGCAACATCAAAACCTTGTTCACTATGAGCCAGAACAGTCGATTGAGAGGGCACTTAATGAAGCTCACCAAGCCTCTATGTATCTTTGGAAGATTCCCCTCCGTAAAAAAAAAAAAAGGAGCAACCCAAGGAAACACTTCTTGCCTAACCGTGTAGTGCATTCTTGGAACGCTCTGCCTGAAAGTGTTATAAGTGCTACTTCAGTGAATTGTTTCAAAAACAGACTAGATAAGCATTTAGAAACATTAAAACAAGTGCAGTGATATACACGCATCAGCTCGAAGAGCTGCTAGTGTATCAAGCAAATAATAATAAATAATAATAATAAAGTTAGAAACTGTTCTGCATTCCACGATAGCGAATGAAAAGTAACTCACATCTTGGCCGCTTTCTCCACAATCCTGGTGGCGTCTTCCAACCTTCCAACGCTCACCAGCCATCTCGGGGACTCGTTGAGCAAGAAGAAGTAGCCCAGATAGATGACAGGAGGCACGGCCAGTGCTAGCGTGTAGTTCTGCCAATCCCTCCAGAAGTACGCGAACGCGGGGACTGTCATATGCCCGATGATGAAGGGAATTTGGAACAGGCACCCAAAGAGCTCCCTGTAGCGAGGCCCGATGGCTTCCATGATGAGTACAAAGGAGACAACCATGGTGCCGGACGTTGCCACGCCGAGGAAGAACCGCTGCACGGTGAAGACTGTGTAGTTGGGTGAGAAGGGGACGCCGAAACCGAACGCTATGAGCATCACTATGGAGAGCAGGAAGGTGTTCTTTCTCCCGTATCTGAAACAAAAGTTGCTTATTCACTAGTTCTGTTTATGTACGAGTATAGTCGCGGTGTAAATATATTCGTCATCTTAAAGTCTTTAGTCATTTTCAGGGATCCAAACATCCTACGACGGGACCCTTATAATCTCCCTCTGGTGGTCGTCCAACTGTTATAGAAGATTTTTTATTATTCTTATTATCTCATCAACGATATTTATAATAGTTAAGGGCAATGGTGACTCAAACGAGTCCGCAAATGAAATAATCCGTACAATATTTTTATCCTTCTTTTAAAAGGGGTAGCAAAAGAGTTTCGTAAAATATGTAAATAACCACAAAACACAAAAACTAGAAATATATATACAAAAGAAACAGCTTGTTTATAATAGAAAATTCGCGGGCAAGAGGCAACATTTATTTCCGCCCATCAGCCGTACCATGTATAACGGCATTACCAAGTGTCGGGTTGATGTCTTCGAGAGATGTCGCTGTGGTCATCTTCCGCGTTTCCTAAATGGCGATGATGACTTGTTCAGTGCGGGACATGATATCTCAGCCTGCATTTTTGTAATTTGGGTTTTTTATACAAGAGAACCACAATAAATCCGCTGTCTTGGAATAACGAGAAGTTTCATTTCCAAGCACCCTGCTCAGGAACCATTGGGGGTTGTTCATGGTCCTTCGAGCCGGATGCTGAAAGTTTGAACTTCAGCAAGCGTCTCCGGCGAGACGCGACCGCGAGGAAACAATGGGAGCTAAATACAACAACTGATGATAGCACGGATCAACTGCCTACATTTTCACAATTCGAGGAGTTTTTAACAAAGCGATATAGAGCGCTTGAGCTCATATCGACAGGTGGAAAAAGTTATCAATCTAATTTTAGCAATGCTAAACCTGTAGATAAATTTAAGTCGCTGCATATCGTTAAGGCACTATGTACATTGTGTGCGGAAGGACATAAGCTAACGTCATGTAAGAAGTTTCTCAAGGAAAATGTAGATCAGCGTCGACAGATCGTCAAAACTAATCAGGTTTGTTTTAATTGTTTGGGAAATAACCATACAGCCAGGGAGTGCTCAAGCGTCATTAAATGCAAGCTATGTCACAGAAAACATCACACATTGTTGCATCCCAGGAGTACAGATACGCCTGAAACCACTGGTGATAGGCCAGAACAGGCGCAAGAGAAGGAGTCGTCCAATGGGACTAGTGCGGGGCCTTCTAAGGAGGCAGAGGGGAAGACTGGGCAACTAAAGGTTGGCGTTACTTGTTTTTCGACAGGTCAGGTTCACAAGCAGGTTTTGTTAGCGACGGCGCTAGTCAATTCCGTGTCGAAGAATAGTAGCAATTATACACTGAGAGCCCTTTTGGATCAAGGCTCTCAAGCAAGTCTCGTAACGGAATCTACGGTTCAAACTCTAAAATTGAAAAAGATTCCAATCAGAAATAGCATTGTGGGTATAAGTGGCGATAAAAAAGTATCCAATTCTATGGTTGATATTAAAATCAAATCAAGAATTAATCCCAATGAAGAAATTAAAGTGTGCGCCGTTGTTATTGAATCTATCACTACGCTGCTTCCAGCAACTAGGGTAGATATACTTGAATGGCCAGAACTAGAAAAAATTGAACTCGCGGATCCAAAATATCATATGCCTGGCAAGATAGATATTTTGTTAGGAGCGGAGGTATACGGTAAAGTGATTCGAGATGGGGTACAGAGAGGACCGAACGGTTCTGTCGCACAATCGACAAGTCTAGGATGGATTCTGTCTGGAGTTGTTGATTCGTCGGTTAGTCATGCCGACAGGGTATCGTTTCATTGTAAACTAGACATAGAAGACGATCAGTTAAAAAGGTTTTGGGAGTTAGAATCTGACTTCGTTACCACAAAAGAGCAGATGTTGACTGAAGAAGAAAAACGCTGTGAAGAGTTTTTTGTTAATACAACAAAAAGGGATGAAGAGGGTAGGTATATAGTTCGCCTTCCTTTCAAAAATCGTGATCCTGATTGCAAAAGAGGTGAATCCAGGATCATAGCTGAAAAAAGATTAAATGGGTTACAGAATAGACTTAACAAAGATGAAGATCTAAAGAGAAAATATAAGGAAGTATTAGAAGAATACTTACAATCAGGCCACATGATTCAAGTACCGGAACCAGACGGAAAAAGAAAAGAAGCGGTGTACTTACCTCATCACGCAGTGTTGAGAGAGGATAAAGATACGACAAAAGTGAGAGTTGTATTTGACGCTTCTGCTTCTGGAAAAAATGGGGTTTCATTAAACGATGAGCTAATGGTGGGTCCGACCATACAACCAGATATCAGAAATCTTGTTATGCGTTGTAGATTAAGTAGTATATGCATATCAGCTGACATCGTGAAAATGTATCGACAGGTCAGAGTTCATGAAGAGGATGCCGATTTTCAAAGACTTTTATGGAGAGATGACCATGGAGCCGAAACAAAAGACTACAAGCTTCTCAGAGTTACTTTCGGGACGGCTTGTGCTCCATTTCTCGCAGTAAGAGCTCTGCAACAAGTAGCTTACGATGAGGGCACAAATTATCCTTTAGCTGCTGAAAGAGTCATAAGTGATTTTTATATGGATGACTTGATGACCGGATGTGAATCGGTTGAGGAAGGTATCGAGATATATAGGCAAATGAAAGAGTTGTTGCGTAAAGGTGGATTCACTTTACAAAAATTCACCAGCAATAGTGACAAGCTGCTGGAGGCAGAGAAGGGGGATCTGGTGAATGACAAAGAAAGTGATACGGTTCCTGAAGGGATAAAAATAAAAACGGACAAGGTTATAAAAGTCTTAGGACTCACCTGGGAACGAAATCAAGACGAATTTCGTTATGCAATAAACTTACCGGAACTAAAATCGCCTGTAACAAAAAGAAAAATTATCGCAGATATTTCACGTCTCTTCGATCCTTTGGGATGGATCACACCATGCATTATTGTTGCAAAGGTCATAATTCAAAAGCTCTGGATAGCTGGCATATCATGGGATGAAGAAGTACCTGAAAATATTTTAAAGGAATGGTGTACTTACCGATCAGAGTTGCCAACTTTGACAGAAGTGAAGATTCCTAGATGGGTTGGAACCAAATCGAATGATGTCCGAAGAGAGTTGCACGGGTTTTGCGATGCGTCTAAAAAGGCTTACGCTGCGGTTGTATATATTCGCATCATTGATTCACAAGGACAAATTCACGTGTCTTTGGTTACTGCTAAATCTAAAGTGGCTCCTATAAAACAAGTGTCCATTCCTAGACTGGAACTATGTGGCGCAGTTTTGTTGACGCGTTTGATGATGGATGTTTCAAAGGTTCTTGGCCTTCAAACTTCCGATCTTTACGCTTGGACAGATTCAACCATTGTACTTGCTTGGCTGAACAGCATGCCAAACAAATGGAAAGTATTTGTAGCCAATCGTGTCTCTGAAATACTTACCACTCTGAATCCACGGCAATGGTCTCATGTATCTTCAAAGGAGAATCCCGCAGATTGTGCGTCAAGAGGCATACAACCATCAGTATTAAAGGAATCTAAATTATGGTTCAATGGACCTGAATTCTTGACTATGCAGCCAATACCGTATAACAGGCCGAAACATTTAAGTACAGAGTTGGAGGAAGTCAAAGTTAATGTCGCTGTCGATTCGAGTTCTACAGATAAAATAGATATGACTTTGTATGAAAGGTTCTCTACTTTGTCAAGATTAGTACGTGTAATTGCATATTGTAGGAGATTTTTGAATCTACGGAAAACTTTGGGCAGAAAGGAAAAGCCTTTTCTTTCTTATTTAACTACAGAAGAATTAGGAGTATCTTTAGAATGTTGCATCCGCCAGAGTCAGATGAAAGACTTTCAGGAAGAAATAGATATGTTGATAAATGGGAAAGAAGTAAAGAAAAGTAGCAAAATGAGATCGTTAAATCCATTTTTAGATAATAGAGGAATAGTGAGGGTTGGAGGTAGATTAGGGCAGTCACAATTGACCGAAGATCGAAAACACCCAATACTATTAAGCAAAGAATCACATTTGGCGAAGTTGATAGTGGGTGATGCTCATATGCGTACTCTACATGGGGGCCCTCAACTTACACTCAATTTCTTAAATCAGAAATACTATATTTTAAACGCTAAGCAATTAGTAAAAGCACACTTTCGTAAATGTGTTGTATGTGCAAAAAATGCTGCAGTAATAAAAACCCAGCTCATGGGTCAACTGCCAGCAGTGCGGGTAACACCGGCGCGTCCTTTCAGTTCTAGTGGAGTAGATTTTGCAGGACCCATACAAATCCGCACGGCAAGAGGTCGCGGGCATAAGTCATACAAGGGCTATGTATGTCTATTTGTGTGCATGGCTACACGAGCCACACACATCGAAGCAGTTAGTGATCTTACAACACAAGGTTTCATACAGGCATTCAAACGTTTCGTTGCTAGACGCGGACATTGTCAACATATTTGGAGCGACAACGGTACGAATTTCGTTGGTGCAGCAGCGGAATTGAAGAAGTTGTTTACATCCGAGTCATCCAGCTTGCTAAAAGAGATATCTGAAGCTTTAGCAACGAACGGTACCTCTTGGCATTTTATACCTCCACATTCACCCAATTTTGGCGGGTTGTGGGAGGCTGGTATCAAATCGATGAAATATCATCTGAAACGAGTAATCGGTACATCAACACTTACCTTCGAAGAAATGATAACGGTATTAGCACAAATAGAAGCGTGTTTAAATTCTCGACCTTTGTCGCGTCTCGCCGGAGACACAGAAGGTACGAATGTTCTGACTCCAGGACATTTTCTGGTTGGGGAGCCACTGATAATACCACCTGACCATAGTTTTGAAGCCTCAAATATGAGTTCGCTGAGGAGGTGGCAGTACACACAAAAAATGGTACAAGATTTCTGGCGAAAATGGTCAAAAGAATATTTAACACAATTTCTGCACAGGTATAAGTGGTCGTCGCAAACAATGGCTCCACGAGTCGATGACATAGTGTTAGTGAAAGAGGATGGACTACCTCCATGCCGCTGGTTGTATGGTAGAGTAGTTGCTGAACATCCGGGACCAGATAATATTTCTAGAGTATTTACGATAAAAACTAAAAATTCAATCATAAAACGATCTGCATCCAAGCTTTGTGTCCTTCCTATCACAAAGTGAGTTAAATTAATTAGACTAAGTATGTTCTTGTTTGTAGTGTTTTAATTGTCAAACTAAACTTAGTTGTATTTGTATTATGTGAACAGTAGTATAAGCGAGTTGGCTAAAAATGTTAATAACATAGGTATCAGTGTTTTTGCAAGTTTTTTGATGTAATTTTGTTTAACTGAAGTTTTACTTTTGGTTAAGGACAACTATCATAGTTGTCCTTAGTGGGCGGAAATGTATAACGGCATTACCAAGTGTCGGGTTGATGTCTTCGAGAGATGTCGCTGTGGTCATCTTCCGCGTTTCCTAAATGGCGATGATGACTTGTTCAGTGCGGGACATGATATCTCAGCCTGCATTTTTGTAATTTGGGTTTTTTATACAAGAGAACCACAATAAATCCGCTGTCTTGGAATAACGAGAAGTTTCATTTCCAAGCACCCTGCTCAGGAACCATTGGGGGTTGTTCACGGATGCCAGCAGAAGGATGCAAGAGGGTGCACTTGCCCCCCCCCCCCCCCTGTCAAGAGAGTAAAATAATTTTCTTTATAGGTCGGGATTCGAACCCGGGCACCTGTGAATGTCTATTTTGCGTGCGTGAAATTAGTGACTATATTTTGCGTCGAATAATGCGACAGAGAACTACGTGAAAACTCGAAAACACGCGTTTTCCTAGGCATAAGAGTAATCTGTATCGATTTTTCGCCCCCGAAAACCTCTACATACCAAATTACAACGAAATCGTTGTAACCGTTTCAGAGATCCAGATTATATACATAAGAATTTCTCGTTGAAAGGTAAAATATAACAAAATTAATAGTATAGTGCGTAGGCAGATGCACCGCCCTGAATGTAGCCCTGGCGGCTCGTCATGTTAGTCCATAATCAATTCCAAGGAATTAAATGTAGCACAATGATACAGACAAAGACCTGAAATGGCCTTGATCAAACGCAAGCAATACATTTACTAGTACATCGCAAAGTTATCCGCAGCGCAAAAACTGACGCCCTTGGCTTATAAAATATTACAAAGATAAAACATGTCTTTATCTACCTTCAGCAGCGAATCATCAACTTGAACCATACAATTACACATACACACACACAATTTGACATAGTTTAACACTATGTAATATACGTAACGTATACAAATATCTCATCTTGATAACATATTCAGACTGTTCCGACAAGCTTATCATGTGCAACGGTAAATTTGTCAATATTTTTTTAACTCATTGCGGGTTTGCACTTGGCCTTCTTCTCACCTAAAGGAGAGTGGCGAAAAATACGATAGATGGAAAGAGTCTTCGCCCAGAAGCCTCGAACTACCACCACGTTACCTGTCGGCCACGAATCAGTAGTATTTACAGCACACACATACAGTGTTTTTGAAGGCGCACATACAAGTACAGTACAAAACCATTGTAAGTTAAAGTTCAAAGTCACTGCTGCCACCGCTGT
Source organism: Carcina quercana (assembly GCA_910589575.2). Lineage (NCBI taxonomy): Eukaryota > Metazoa > Arthropoda > Insecta > Lepidoptera > Depressariidae > Carcina > Carcina quercana. The sequence continues at coordinate 22,907,750 of OU342426.1, read as the reverse complement.
CTCAGCTTTAGAATATGGCGCCTACCCCTAATGGCGTCCCACAGTGGTCGTAAAAAGCGACTAGGGGAGAGACTAAAAAGAATATGTTGTATATAAGAATTGTTATATTCTTCAGAATTGTTGTAAGTCATTCGGTCTGTCTTTTTGTGCGCGCCTTGCTAAAACTACTGTACGAAATCGGATGTGGTTTCTCAGCTGTATAGCTGGGGGTCTATCTTAAAATATGTTTTTGTTGTTGTGATACTCCGCCCGTAGGATTAGTTGATGCGATCACAATTCCGCCTGACTATGAGGCTATGAGAGAGGCTCGTGTCCAACTATGGACTTGTGCATATAATACATAATTTCACGATTTTAATGTGTACTTATTGTAACTGAAAGTCGTTTTTCGACGCAATCCGAAGCATAATATACACTTGAAATAATTTAACTCAAGTAAAAGATGTTGTCGGTGGAATATCAGGCTCTCTTCTCATGAGCGCTAATATTAAACAAGACACACTAAAAGCAACATGGAGTATTGTTATTAATTATTATTGTAACATCTACCATGTAGGTTGACATACGTGCCCGGTGCATCTTGTACAAAACTGTGTCAAAGGGTTATGTATACAAATGAATGATTAATACATAAGCAATAACCATTGAAATCTTTTCGAGAAACGCTTCGTCGTTTTTTGAACTCTAATAATTTGGGTTTGGAGTATAACAGATAAAGATTTTCAGTATGGATTAACATATTCTTTTCTTCCTTCCTTTTGTATATATTATTTGTGTTTTTTCTGTTTGCTATTTTCCGTGTACAATAAACTGTTTAAATAATAAAAAAAAACATACATACATGGTTTTTTAAGTCAGTTAAAATAGGCGCAGGGGGCTCTTTCATAAATTAAACAGACCCCAATTTCGTTCTAGTCTCAACACACGCTTGACCGCATGTTCCACTTGTATCCATTGCTTGCAACTACAACGCGCCGATACGGGGCCATCCATAAAGTACGTCACACGAATTTCATGATTTTTTGACCCCCCCCTCCCGTCCTTGTCCCAGGTGGTCACATTTCTGAGACCCCCCTCCTCCCTAGTGTAACGTCACATGTTTTGCAATTTCACATCGAAAAATTATTAAATTAAAACAGCAGTTCCGAATTTAGTTTTATTTCCATTTAAATTAAGTACTTTTTAATGAAATCCACATCATATCAAATATTTGAAACAATAACAAAGCAATAAACTATTGAATATAAAGAAAAAGAAAGAAACTCAATCATCTTCAGTCCATGGACTTTGAACCCACTCCTTTAAATTATTTATAACTGGCATGGCAGTCACTTCGTTCTCATTAAGGTTTTTCACGTCAGGAACATTTGTGGTGTCAACATCTTTTAGGGTAATCTATGGTAAAGATTACCTAAATCTATCTTTTTGTTCATTTTGAACTTGATTTAGTAAAATATGTTTATATCTACTTTTGTAGATAAACTAACTACTAGCACAACTAAAAAAACGACGTCGTTACTTCGCGAAAGTCAATTTTCGAATGAAATATAAACAATAAAATCACGCGAGGTACGGCCCTTTGACGAATGCCGCCAAACGCTCGCCAGTGCGTTTGGCGGCATTCGTCAAAGGGCTCGTAGGCGATCGGCGCGTGTCACTAGAGCGGATAGGAACTCGTCAACAAAACAATTTAAACCGTATTGTCCTAAAGATAGTGTTGGAAATATTTTTTTAGTTTATAATTAATATTTCAAATTACGCGATTACTGCCTCTAGATATAATAGATTTTGAAATGTGATGTCACGAAACTTAGTACCCCTCCCACCCCTTGTCACACTATGTCACACTTTGTCGACCCCCCCTCCCCCCTTTACGTGTGACGTACTTTATGGATGGCCCCTACGTGTAACGAGTAGCCATATCTAATCTCAACTCAAAAGAACAGCTAAGAATATAGTACATTCAACATGTTACTTGCATTTGTTTTCACGAGTTCAATAACAGCTAATAAATACGAAACCCCATCTTGGTAATATATAATGGCTGCTGAACAAACAGCACTGGATTTACCGTCTGCAAAAGGTACTACATATTTTCCAAGTTTTTGGGGTGGCCCCGAGGCGGTTCGGGATTGAAGGAAACAAGTGTCCATTAATTTAAGAGTTTTTTGGTCACAGGTGCACGCCAGCAATGCGGGTATCCTTGACAGAAAAGTGTTCCCTGCATACAGTCCTATAACAACACTAACTTGTTCGATTTAAATGTTTGATTTTACTTTAAAAATAGCGCGCGCATTACCGTCAGCACTTCTCAATATAAAGTTTCAATTGTTGCGAGCTGGTAGGGTTCGGGATCAAAGGAAACACGTGATCAAAGTTTTGTATTTTATTGGTAACACAGGTCCACAAGTCAATCTTCTAAAGTTCGGGTCTTCCCGACAGAGTGCGTCCCTGTCTCCGATATTTTAAAAATAGTCGCGAATCAAAAGTTCCACGCAAAGTACAAACTTCTTTACAGTTGTTTTTATAATGAACAATCGCAAGCCAGTCTCTCAAATGTCTTGAGAGAAAAGGACACCGGCTCTCTGCTAGAGCTGGGATAGGATTTATAATATAACACAATCGCGCATGCCTTCGAGATATGGAAATCATCGTACCTGTCAGATAAGAATCCGAAGGCGATGCTCCCGATGAGGACCCCCATCTGTAGCACCATCTGCGTGAAGCTGGCCATCCAGGCGCGCCCGCACACCAGATCCCACTCGGACACGATGGTGCTCTCCATGGGATGTGTGTCGTACTCGTAGCGCAGACACTCCGGATAGCATGTAGAGTTCTCCACTAAACAGAATCGTACAAAAACAGGTCAAGTGTGAGTCGAATTAACGCACCGATGGTTCCGTACATCATCATCAGCCGGGAAACGTCCACTGCTGGACATAGGCCTCCCTCATGGTACGCCACATCGACCGGTCCCGAGCCACCTGCATCCAGCGACTCCCCGCGACTCTAACCAGGTCGTCGGTCCATCTTGTGGGGGGACAGCCCGGTAGACGTTTCCTGGTACGTGGTCGCCACTCGAGAACCTTTACTCCCCACCGGTTAACGGTTCTTCGAGCGATGTGGCCTGCCCATTGCCACTTCAGCTCACTGACTCGTCGAGCTATGTCGGTGACCTTCGTTCGTCTACGGATTTCCTCATTCCGGACCTTATCACGTAGAGAAATTCCGAGCATAGCTCGTTCCATTGCTCGCTGAGTGACTTTGAGCTTGTTTATTCGTCCCACAGTAAAAGACCACAAAAGGGTTCCGTACAGAATATGAATAATTAACATACGTAAAATCATAAATAATAGGCAAGGCAACAACCACCAAGGAACAAAGCTCTAACGAAAATGAAGTCTGATTGAAGAACAAACTTAACTTTGCATTTGTAAAAATAATATCTCATACATCTGTCTATATCAATCATACAGCCGTATATTTTTATTGCGTTAACCTAGAAGTTTAATTTTTCAGAGCTCCGTGGGTAGCGGGCTTTTTTTATTTTAATTTGACATTAATTTCAACTTGACGCCTCCACGCGTTCCAGAGAAAAAGGGTATTGACAGTCAGACAGACATAAAAGTGAGCTTTAATTGGTTTTCCTTTTGCGGTATGGAACCCGCTTTCGAAAAACATTACCCTCTCTCTGACGCACTGACGAAATTTAAACTATATTTGTAGACTTATAAATAACACGTTCAAAAATAACTAAATGACCCACTTCAACTGCCTTAAAAGTCTAAAGCATTAATCACCTGAAATGTTCTTCTGTTCCCTTAGAGGTAGTTTTTTGTTGATTTTCTCAAAAAGCTCTGAATAAATTTTGATAAAATTTACATGGGATCATCTAAGAAGGATCATTTCTAGCAAACAAAACATGCATCATTAAAATCGATTCATAATTAGTGGAGTTATCACGTTACATACATTCCTCACCGTTACATACAGAACCTTACAACAGAAGAAGAATTTACCTATAATAGTCGCGTTGGAGTCGAACTCCGCACACCAGAAGATGTAGCTGGGAGTAAGGAAGAGAATAGCCATCTGGACCCATCCTGATGACAGCTTGACCATGAACACTGATGCGAAGACCAGGAGCTGCCACCTGCCGAACTGGCCAACCAGCTTCGCGAACGGATCGTCAGTGTCCGTCGTCGATGACGTCAGTTTTGATATTATCTTTTGTACCATCTTGCCTTATGTTTTAGTGTATCTATACAGCTACCTGGAAAACAAAAAGTATGTTAAGTAAGCATATTTTGGGGTTCCGAACATCCAATGAAAACACGGGACCTTTATATAATCTCATCTCTCTCTCTCTCTCTCAATCTCTCTAGTGTTGTGCGTCCGTATGTCACAGCTAATTATCTCAGCAACTACTAATGCTACCGACTTGAAATTTGGAATCATCAACAGCCTATATACGTCCCCACTGCAGGGTCTCAGGCCTACTCTCCTACGACGAGTGTATGGGCCTTGGTACACCACGCGGGACCAGTGCGGATTGGTAGAGTTCACACACACCTTCGAATTTCTCAGGAGTGTGCAGGTTGCCTGACGATGTTTTCCTTCACCGAAAAGCCAACGGTAATGATTTTTATCATTCGTACATAAATTACTAATAACAAATCGGAACTCATTGGTACGAGCCAGGCTGGAACCCAGACCTCGATTGTTCAAGAACTGACGCTCTACCCAACTGAGCTACCACGGCTGGAATAGCATCCTGAAAGAATTAATATAATATTGTTAGTTAATAATTTTTGGAAAAACCCTCGACTAAATGGAAGTAAGTAACTAGATAAAAAGAAGCTTACTTACATATTATTACAATAATAAGTCCGAAAAAATCCGTCAGGGGCTGCCATTTACCTAACCTGTTGCCGTTTCCAATTAAAATGTAGAAGTAAGAAAATAATTTTTATCACGTATAGATGCAGTCATTTTTTAAATGTATGATGGGTTTGCACTTGACCTTCATTTCCTTCATTGGATGGTAAGTGTGCGCACCCAGAATCCTCAATGTAATGAGGCGCTAGCTATGTTACCTTTCATACCGGAACACAACAGTGCTATTAACACCGCTATTGGGCGGCAGACTTAAGTAACATGGTGGTAACTAGCCAGGCAGACATAGAAAATGTCACCTAAAATGCTATACCACCAACCAAACAGAGTACCGACAGGTACTGGGAATCGATTCCGGTACCTACATAATATTGTAAGTCCAAGTGTGTAGCCGTTGGAAAATGGAGATGGTTAATAAGGCGGTATCATTTCAAGACTACATAAAAAAGTTAGGTACCCAACGTAATTTCAACTAGTGACATATTTATAAAAGTGCAAATTTTAGTTCCTTCAGGAACGGGAATGGCAGCCCCCGACGGATTTTTTCGGACTTATTATTATAATAATATGTAAGCTTCTTTTTATCTAGTTACTTACTTCCATTTAGTCGAGGGTTTCTAAAAAAATTATTTAGTTTTTAGCCATAGAACCATCGCTGACGTATCAGCAACCCTTTACAAAACACCGTATGTAAATCGGTCAATCCGTTCTGGAGATAAGTGGCAACATTGGTTTGTATGTACATACATACATTTGACACATCATGAAAAATACCTTCTTCTGAGAATATCTTCATCTGATTGGAGGTAAAATAATAAACGGGTTTCTTTTCGTTGGTATTTAGCTTGTGATAAAAACAAAGATTTACGGATCGACAAAAAACCGGACAAGTGCGAGTTGCGCTCGGACTAAGGTTCCGAACTATAGATTAAAACATATATACTCGTACATATTTGATAAAAAATTTATTGGCTCGAAATTAAGTTTCATTTTCCCGACCGCATAACTAAGTTTTAATTATTTTTGCTGATTTTTTTAAACTTTAGTAGATAGATCACTGCCTGTTGGGGAGTTAGTCCTGGTTATACTAGAATCATGAAATTTACCATAAACATCGGGTCACTATTTACAATTCAAATTGTACATACATACATAAGTACAATATTTATGCAAGTTAGTATCTGTCTTTAATAATATACAAACAAATATAACACATACGGATCGAATTGAGAACCTGCTTCTTTCCTTTATCTACCTTATTTTTTGAAGTCGGTTGAAATCACAATCACACAGCACATACTAACAAAGTAGAAGATTAAGAAAAAGTTAAGTTTATTTTAAACATATAATTAATTTATAATTAAAAGCTAATATGGACGTTTCTTTGTGTAATTGGACTTGTTTGATATTCTATAGAGCTCTATTTGAAACACGGAAAGCAAATCATATTATGACATCTACAGCTTCCTGAGAAAAGAAACTACAAAACGAGGACGCGACGAGACTAAATGAACACTACAAAACAACAAACTCTTAGCGAAGTTTGTCTTACACTGACAAAAAACGCGGAAGACATCTAAAAGAACTCATTTAGATTAAGTGTTTCACATTCAATGTCAATGAGACATTTTAATACAAATTTCGTATGGTTTTATTGCCGCTTTACGACCATATACAGTCGCTGTATACATATTTATTTAACTATCTGCATGTAAGACTAAATGCATTTTGCATCTATATTCATTGTGTGGCTTGGGTCCAAGACAGATCAGGCCTTCATCAGTTTGCCGGACCATCCAATGGAGGGTTCGATCATGTAATTGAATTATATTGGACTAATACACGAACCCTTCTAATATAAGTACATAATGAATCTTATCGGGGCGTCGCAAAGTTTTGATTGGTAATATTTTAGGGTTCCTGCCTCAAAAGGAAAAAAGTAATAATTGTAGGATCACTAAGCCACCATGGTAGCTCAGTTGGGTAGAGCGTCAGTCCTTGAACAATCGAGGTCTAGGTTCGATCCTGACTCATATCAATAAGTTACGATTTGTTATTTAAAATTTATGTACGAATGATAAAAATCATTTCAGTCATATTACTGCTTTAGTTCGTTATTATTGTAGCACAAGATAATTGATAGAAAGAGAGGTTTCGTTCTGAGATCAAACCGATTTCAAACAGTGCTAAGTAGTAGGAAAGATATAGGAAAATACCATAATAGTAATTAAACACTTAAAAATTTAAAAACTAATCTAGAAAACCGGATTGACTACCAGGTTCAAACGTAGCCATAACACTGGCAGCGTTGCCCCGCTGGGTGGCCAGGGAGATACGTTGAGCCAGGTACGACCCGGAGCGGGGCGAGAAACCCTTTTCCCTATTATTGTTATAATGCCATACAGAGACGACGACGACAGAAACGACATAATTTAGAATTAAAATTCAAAGCTGCATTGACAACTGCAAAACGTTCATTCTATTCCGCGTGTTAAAGTCTGGCAATTTTAAAAACCTGTTTAGTACAACAGCTAGCGGTTATGTAAAGCAATCCAACTGCGACATATACATAAACAAACCAGTAACAAATAGTATTTATTGTCATATTCTCGGGGTCATTCGACTGTCCTCTACAGATGCCTGAAAAGGTTAGACACACGCGAAATTGGATATGCTGTTTTACATAAGATGTAGGCGTGAGTGCAAATATCAACCTCTTACGTAACAGGTTAATTTAAATATTAAAGAAGAATGATTGTTTACATTATTGTGTAAAGTTCGTTCGTTTGTGAAATGCCGCCCCCGCAAACGTCGCCTCTGGTGCCGACACGAGCTCAAAGCGGGCCGGCTACGTCGTACAATTGGAATTTTATATCCAGGCTTCGCAGTTAGGTTGTATTTGCCACTTTGTGGTGACTGCTGCCCCTTTGATAAATTATTCCCCTATATTATTAAATAATTCTAATAATTACTGAAATTGTTCGTTTTAAGCTTATAAATGTTATAATTTTAAGTCTGACTAGCTTCTGCCCGCGGCTTTGCCCGCGTGGACTTTAGGATTTCTCCCATTGGATAAATCAATTACATAACAAATATGAAACTGACGTGACGCTTTCCGGCAACGAATAATTATTTGGATATTATTCATACTACAATTTTAAAATCGACATAAAATATGGGTAAGAGGTGGGGGGTAAGAGGGTGCAAGATTCACATACAAAAATTGGTCAAGCCGTTTCGCAGAAGTGCGACCACAAAAACCCATACATTTTTATATTCACCCCCATTAAAAATATGCGGAAACACGTATTTATCTGTTTCCACTCTCTAACAAAACATCAGAGTTATCATACAAAATGAACTATTAACCAATGAATTAATAACCTGTGGAACACGTATTTCTTTGTTTCAAATGTAGCCACTTACTTAGTATCAATTTTCATGATATTGATGATATATTGACTTCAAAAACAACAGAGTTCCTATACAAACTTATCTTCAAAAATGACGGACTTTCGTACAAACTTACATCCCTTATTTTACCCTGTTAGGGGTGGAATTTCGAGAAATCCTTTTTTAGCGAATACTTTCACTTTACAAAGAACGCATACTCCAAATTTCATGGCCATAGGATTAAGCTGTCTGATAAGTTAGTTAGTCAGGACTTTTAATTTTATATAAGATTTAAATCAAAATGTGTACCTAATAATAATACCTTTTTTTAATAAAAATTATCTGCCTCCGTGTCTTAAAAATGGCAACATGTTTGTACTACGAGTAACAACCTTGAGGTCCCATGTTTTAAATGATTTTTTGTTTTTGTACATACAGTTTTGACCATAAGTCCCAGTACCTATCGGTACTTGGTTTGGATGGCGGTAAGGCATTTTCTCGGGACCTGTCGGTGTGTCGTACCACTAAAGAGGCCTATGTCTAGCAGTGAACGTTTCCTGGCTAATGATGATGATGGTGAAGGCATTTTCTATGCCCATCTGGATTTTATTATAGTTAGTCTGTTATGTGAATATTGTACCGAGTAGATCTAACGTATCGAAAAATGAACCTCCAGGTCTTTTTGTAGTTACACGGCAATCGCAAACTTTAACACAAACTTGCATCACATATTCTTTTTGCGGAACTATCATAAAAAGAAAATATTTGCAAAATCTCATTACAATACATGGTTTCGTCTGTCAGTCAGTCACTTCTAACGCTGAGGAAATGTTTCAAAAACACTTTAAAACATTAACCACTGAAGCACTTTCTTTTGTATTTGCTATTTGGAATTAGTCAGGCATTGTAGCCATTCTGTACAGAACCCACTAAACTGGTTTTTGTATTCTGTTATACTACCTATATCACCCTCAAACAATTTTTGGCAAACCTTCTCAATGTACAGATAGACACGTTGATTCTACAGGTGTGAGGTAGCAGAGCACCTGAGTACCTCTATTAGTTTGAGTCTCCTGGCTAAACATAATTTCTATCTTATTGTCACTTACCACGTGCTTACAGCTAAGCAGTGGAATTCCCTGCCGGCTTTTGTGTTTCCTAAGCGATACCATTAAGATAACTTCAAGGCCACAGTGAATAGACTATTTATAGGCAACCGTGAATTATCCTAGACATCATCGTCGCTTAACATCAGGTAAGATTATGGTTAAAAAAAACACGTGTAAATCAATCAGTCACTTCAAACACTGAGGTAATGTTTTAAAATCACTTTTAAACATTAACCACTAAAGCACTTTCTTTTGTCTTTGCTATTTGAAATTAATCAGGCATTGTAGTTATTCTGTACAGAACCCACGGTGCTCGAGTCCGACTCGCACTTGGCTGTTTTTTTGTATTCTGTATACCGTTAAACCATTTTTGGCAAGTATTTTCAATGTACAGATAGATGCGTCGATTCTCCATATACAGGTAAGTCGATTCTACAGGTTTTTTGAAGATATCTTTTTATTGCGTGAACCGATTTTGATGAAATAAAGCTTAGATGTTGCCTTGACCTACTACTAATTTAATTGTGAAAACCGCATCAAATTTGGTTTTGTAATTTCGGAGATTAGCCGGTTCAGACAAACAGACAGACAGACAGACAGACAGACAGACAAAATGTTTAAAAATTGTCTTATTGTGTTCTGTTACACTTCTTACATCACCCTCAATCAGTTTTAGGCAAAAAAAATCAATGTACAGACACATCGATTCTACAGATTTATTATAGTTATAGTATAGATAGAAGAAGAAGATAGATAGAAGATAAGAAGATGATGGAGGCTGGAGGTTATGACAAAAAATAAGAAAAAATAGAATAGAATAAATATTTAAGGGGCTCCAATACTAACAAAAAAATTGCTAGTTTTTGCTCGATATTGATAATGGCAACAGGTAGACGCTCGAAATATTCACAGAATGTTTGGTTATATATTGACTCTAAAAATAAATAATTAAATTAAAATAAAACAATCATTTTTGCCGTTTATTAGATAACTAGCTTCTGCCCACGGCTTCGCCCGCGTGGACTTTAGGATTTATCTCATCTGAGCTACTACATAACAAATATCAAACTGACGTTACACTTTCCATCAACGAACTTCCCTTCAATTACTTCACGTCTACAATTCTAAAATCACGATTAAAATATGGAGGTGGGGGTAAGAGAGCTAGATTATCATACATATCGAATATTTAAAAGAAAAAACATATAAAAATTGGTCAAGCCGTTTCACAGGAGGTCGGTCACAAAAACCGTGACACGAAATTTTTATACATTAGATTGCGTCCAGTTTTGACAAATATTTTCAATGTACAGACACGCCGATTTTACAGATTTATTATAGTATAGAAGATAGAAGATGGTACGGAACCCTTCGTGTGCGAGCCCGACTCGCAATTAGCCAGTTTTTTGGTACTATAATTCATTTATTATAGTTTTATTTGTATTGTTTTATTGCAAGTTTGTCTGTGATTATGAAACAATAAAATGGAATTCGACAAAATAGGCAATTAAAATGGCATTACAATAAATGACGTTCACGCGTAGCCGATACGCCATTGAATTTCTGAATTCAAGCAAACGGTTTAAATAACGACCTTATTGATACGATATACGATAATGCATTCTAAGAAATGAAAAAACAGGTTCTAGTCACGTTTTAACGTGCACGAGTTGTGTTTTAATGACGGTGATCACTAGAAAACAAATAACTATCGGGTTCCTCCGTCTAGGTTTGGTTGGTGGTAAGGCATTCCACTTTCTCGTCACTTACCGTCATGTGAGAAGAAAGCAATTGCAAACCTAACAATTGTAAAAACCCGACTGCGAAAATTACATTTGCTCACATACTGGGAATCGAGCCCAGTACCTCCGGATTGGCGTTAGGAAACCACATTCATTCCCTTACCACCCTGAGAGGTAAAATATTTTCTTCAAATTGAGATGGGACCATCCTTGTCATACAGAATAATTACTTTTCGATTACAATGACAGTATGAGGTCACATATGTATGTACATCCACACAAGAACCGTCGCATTGATAATCTGCTTATTTTTTAACACCAGTTAAAAAGTATTTTGTGTAGTGATCATCATCGACCAGAAAGTGGTCACTGGTAAACACCACCGACCACAGCCGGGTACCTGTCACGCCTGCATATCACCACCATGAAGGACGTCACAGAATACATAAATAAGTTAAACTACCTTGTGAGAGTCGATCAGCTGTAGTCACGACACGACACACGCTTCAAGGCGTTCGTGGTGCGAGTCCCGACCTGCAAGCTGGATACCTTCTTGAGGTACAACTTCTGGTCGAAACTCGAGGTGGACCGGTCCGTCCCTTGTCTTTTTACGTACATATCTATTATATCGAAATATTCATCAAATCGTGATCCCTAATGCCATGGGACTACGGGTAATTAAAATTACCCTTGGACCCGGTAATGGATTGACTCGCCTTGACCACGGGTAAACACTGTTGGAACTTGGGAAATAGGATATTATTGCATTTTGTTATAATTTTATTGTAAAGTATAAATAACAATCGGTCTTGTTAACTATATATACATATAACATAATAAATTAACATTAATAATAATTGGTACAATAAATGTTCTCTACAACTTTATTATTCCCCGAAATGTTTGTCTTGTTATACTCGTAAGTAGAACTACGAGTATGTTTGCACAGATGTATCCAATGAAATTATTTATTGTTTAATGCGTTCGATATGACTGTTGGGTGGAAAGCGTGCTCACCCATAAGCATAAAACGTGCGTGCCAGCTTTGATCCTACTGTATCCTCACTTAGCAATATTTATTTCTTAATGAGGCCTAAGTTTGTCAGTGGGCGTTTGGGGAAAATGAGGTGATATGTTGGTGCAAGACAACTAAGAGATATTTATAGCTGAACAAAATATGCAAGGTATTGAGTAATTAAAAGCTAAAACTGAAAACTGGAGCCTAAACTTCATCAAGGGTCTGTATCGGAGGTATCCACGCCCTCCCGGTACGTAAATAAGTTCTTGTTTACACTAAATTCTATTATTTGAATACAGCCTCGAAATACGTATATTGTTGGTCATATAATACACTTGAATTTTAATTCAAAAATTATCTGGAACAATTGTAGATACTCGATCGAAGTTAAATTTAATAGAAACTTTCATTTATAAATTTGACTCACCTTAATCCACTGTTATTTTAAATTAAAACTTATTAATACTACACATTTAAATATTCTCGAGATAAACTAATTTATTTAAATTTAAACATTATTATAATTTTTATTTAAAAAGTTATTATTTAATATCGTCCATTGCAATCGTCAGATCGCGTGCCCTATCTCGCGAGCAAGCAAACACTGAAGGATAACACGAGTCATATAGCGCTTACGCTCATCATTGATTCCAATGTTGTAATTCTAATCGCATTTGATCTGTTGTAGATTTTACCTCAACCTTTTCGTGTAAGCACGACTCGTCTATTGTTATGTAGCTTATAAACACTTACCGCTTGATGCTGATGGCGATTAAAATTAGACAATTATGTTTTTGGCTACGTTCAAGGATGCTTATGGGAAAAAATGTCGCAATGATCGAGCTGTAATTATAGCTACAAACCAGTAAAACAAGGCCGTGTTGTTTATAAAGCTGGTTATTGTTATAAGTCCAAGTTTACCAAAGAAAGTCAATTAGGCAAGTAGGCCGTTGTAGACCTACATACCCATTGTTTACTCATTATAGAGGTAAAACAATGTATGTAGCTTGTAATTTGTCTTTATTGTATGTTATAACGAACTATGCTCGGAATTCCTCTACGGATAAAATCTGGAATGAGGAAATCCGTAGACGAACATAGCTAAACGAGTCAGTGAGCTGAAGTGGCAATTGGCACGCCACATTACTTTAAGAATTGTTAACTGATGTAGAGTAAAAGTTATTGAGTGATGGCGACGTCCCACGGGCATATGAAGGTCAAATGCAAACCCATTAAAATGTAAAATAGTAATAACTTAGTATAATTTGATTAAGTAAAATTAATATAACATACTCGTATTTCTTGTAATAATTTTGATTGTTGTCTAAAACAAATGATTATTATTGTATTTAGTTATGGTAACAGATAGTCAATGTAGATAGTAAGACTGCTCCAAGTGGAAAATTATACCAAGGGAGACCTTGCTACTCGTAGCGTAAACAGTTGAATAAGAAATGACGGCCAAATGTTACTGCGAGTAGAAGTAACTAATCAACAACCTTAGTCTAGGACGCTTAATAATTTCCTCGTCTTGAAGGCTCTCGCTTGCCCTGAGTGAACGACGTGTCGTTCTACCTTTAGAATATGATCTCCCACTCTACTTCTGTGGAAAGAACACAGAAAAGCTCGTAGTTTTATAACTTAAATATTATACTTCTATTAGCCATAGTAGAAAAATTGATTTTTCTTGGGTTTATTTAATTGTAGTTATTACACTTTCAGGGAGAGCGTTCCAAGAATGCACTACACGGTTAGGCAAGAAGTGTTTCCTTGGGTTGCTCCTACATAGAGGCTTGGTGAGCTTCATTGAGTGCCCTCTCAATCGACTGTTCTCGCTCACAGTGAACAAGGTTCTGATGTTGCTCACATTGTAGTGTCCAAGTAGGTCCCCTCGTTTCCTTCGCTCTTCCAGTGTTGTCAGATTAAGTTGAAACAGGCGTTCTTCATAAGATTTGTTTCTAAAAGATGCAACCATTTTTGTTGCTCTCCTTTGGACGCGTTCTAAAATGTCAATGTCTTTCTTGAAATATGGACTCCATATCTGGAAGGCATATTTCGGTTTAAAGAATAATTTATTTCTCAAAAGAAATTGACATTTCACTTATAGAGAAATTAAAAACTAATAATTAATGTGTAAAAACCAACAGTAAAAAGGCATGCAGAAATTTAGATTTATAGATTTTATAGACTAAGTATTTATATTTTAAAAAATAACAACTAATATTTATTCTTAAATGTATTTTAACAGTTTTGTCTTAAATTCATATAGTTCCCGTTCCTGTAGTTCCCTTGGAAGACCATTGAACAGTTTAACACCTTCAAACAAAATACTCCTCTTTCCGTAGTTGGTTCTCGGTCCTCGCAGTTGTAAATAGTTTTTGTTTCGTAGGTTATGGTGGTAAGTTTGTTTGTTTAGTACAATATTTGTGTGGATGTCTTTTGTTAGAATTTCAATTGTGTGTTTGTTGTTGTGTGTGTCGTGTTTTGAATGTTGAATAAATGTGAGTATATGTCTATGTATCATTTTTGGGCACCACTATATGTCCCCTATTTTGTCTAAGCCGCCATTTTGAATTTTATGTGACATAATATAGCTTATAACCCGCGGACAAACACGATTTTTTCAATGACGCCGCATTCGTGAAAATACTACTACGGGTTCATTAGACACATGCATATAAACGTTGCTAAAAGCATAACCCTTCTGTTGCCAATTCCACCAATTATTCTTCTGTCCCATTGTAACCAATTCAAACCAAAGTAAAGTCCACGCGGGCGAAGCTGCGGGCAGTAGCTAGTGTATATAAATGTAGATATTTTTGGAAATTCCTTACTCTTACTATATTTTAGCAATTATTAAATTTGTGGATCCTTAAAAACGTTACTCAAACAAGTTGCAGAGTAACATTACGAGTAAGTATCATCGCATTGGTGTAGATAGGTTTATCATTATTATTTTCGGAACTCACGAATTATTTTGCACAATTAGGTGTTCTCTAAATTATAATTAAATTGTTTTATACATTACTGATTCTGAATGATGCTAAACCTAGGGAGTATACGACTATAGAGAAACCCGCTTATCCTAAAAGGTTAGTTTCATCTTCTGTCTCATCTGTTTCAGCCTTGCTATGTTGGTTTTCACTTACGGAATACAAAAGTTTTATTACAAACATTGGCCTAGTGGCTTTACGCTTGGTCCCGGGTTCAATTCCCAGTGAGAGTAACTATCGTTACTCAGTTTGGTTGGTGGTAGAGCATTTTCTATATCCGCCTGGATAGCTGCCATCACTTCTAATAGCAGTGTTGTGTTCCATGTGTGAAAGATACCTCGTTAGTTTTAAGGCCTGTGGGTGAGTACCTTTCCATCTAACAGCTTTATTACACTTACCATCAGGTGAGAAGAAGGCTTAGTGTAAACCCATTATAAGGTACATTCAAAAAACACTTGGAAGGCAGAATAGCTAACGAAGTTGGTAGGTAGGTAGGTATTTTGCTGCCATATCCACTGAAATATTCTCCCGCCACGTGATGACACGAGTTGAACCTATTCTAAGCCTATGAATACACGGGCAGAAATAATAATATAACAACCTATAATGACGGGTGTTTAAAGGTCACGGCCCGTCTGTCACCTTTTTTATTATATTACTTTGCGATTCTAGATTCCAATCGCGAGACTTGTTTGCAAAATCTAATACATCAAAATGCTGTTTGTAATAGAACATCCTTATGTTTTTTGTTGTCTATCGGGGGATTTATTTATGAGGTTGCTTTTTAGGGTACTGTAGGCGAATGCATATTTAATTTTAGTATTTTATTGATTATAATTATGGATTGACTTCTTGGAAACTGCTTTTATAGTTTTCCTGAATGTTTGAATCATAAACATTAATCATTTTAAATATACCTGTAATTATAGTTTGACATAAATTAATGAGATGACTTGTGAATTATTTAATGACAAAATTATTAACATTGTACTAATTGACATGCGATGTAAACCTAATCTTTTTAACAATTAAATTCCTTATTAGATATGTTTATAATATTTGCACACCTGTGGACAGGTTAAGTACATCGAACTAATTGAAATTACTATCGAAACACAGTGTAAAAAACTATGTACTTGGCAAATAATTTTTTTCTTTCTTTCTTTCTTTATATTTAGCTTAGAAATTTTCGCCCGCGCGGAAGTCAGAAAGTATCCCAGAGAAACTACTAACTGGATCGGGATAAAAAGTTCTCAAGAATCAAGTCATTCTGATCCTCCGTTACGACGGGAGAGAAGGACAAACAAATAAACAAACTCACTTTCGAATTCATAATATTCGTATGAATAATATTATTTGTTGATATAGCGGTAATATTTTGAGAAAATTTAAAGTTTGTACTTATTACGTCCCTGCGCATAGGCGCACCTGACGTCGAGTTGCGGAAACCTGCCCCGATTACGTCCCTGTGACAGACGGACGGACGGACAGCGGAGACTTAATAATAGTGTCCCATTGGCACTTGAATATGGACCCCTAGAAAGTAGCACCCACTACTACTACTCTACAGCCAAACGGTAACAAACAAACTCATTACAGCATTTATAATATATGTATTGATAAATTGAGATGACTTGAGAGACTAGATGATGATGATTGAGACACCATGCGGTCACATCCATCACCAAGGCACTGAGCTTGCGCGAGTCTGGTGCCCCCACATCGGCGTGAGTTCGCGCCAGTGTGGTGCCCCCACACATCGGCGTGAGCTCGCGCGAGTGCGGTGCCCCCACGGCGGCATGTAAAGGGCTTCAATACAAGTTAGAGATATAAGTAATCAAGGTATAATATACTATAATATTCGATCTTAAAATATATTTTTAGAATTGCATCTATAGAAATTTGAGTTATCTAGTACATGCGGGTCAGACACTCCTTATAATTTTTTCAGTGCTATGATAAATACTTTAAGATAAGATAACACGGGTAATCTCATCTTGCGTATTATCATACAATATTTCCCGATGTATTTTCATCGTTCAGGTAGTTTGAGATACTCATCATCATTCTCTTAGCCTTATATGTCGACAAAGTCATCTGATCTTAAATTAGAACATTTTGCCATCTTACCACTGGATCGCTTGGCAAAAATTCTTACCCGAGTCGCAGAATTAATCCCGAGCTGTCAATAACATTGTGACAGGTGACGAAACCCTGCTATAAACCGACACAATAAAGTCAATCGGCAGAATGGGTTTTTCCTTTTGATGACTTAGCAACGAAAGTTAAGGAAAGTCGAAGCGTCGCGTTGGCAAGAAAATTGTTGCTTCTTTTTTTCGGCAAATCGAGATATTACGCGACAGAGATAACTGTAGTGTATGTCAACACTTGTTTGCCCAGAGTCTTAGAAAAAGTTCGCGAAGGGTCCTCGAAGGAAGGTGGTCGTCTATAATGCACATAACGCTAAGCGTAACATAAAAGCGCATTTGAAGGATTCTATGTAGAACTGGTGATGCATCTGACACCTTGCACCTTGCCGGATTCTTTTTCCCAAATCACTATTACAGAAATTATTGGGAAAAAATCCCAGGGGCCAAAATAGGAGGGTCGTTTCCAAGTAGAGTCAACTAGGTCAAGTGGGGTATCATATGAAAGGGCCTCGTTTGTACATTCTGAAACAGATAATTATTGTTTTCTTTACTGCATAGGTTTTGTTCGACTTACCATTAAAAATGTTTGAAAAAATCCACCTCCAATATCTCCTAAGCTTCCAAAGTGAAAAGTCTGAAATAACCATAGTAGAAAATCCTGATCGACGAGGTGTGGGCAGATCTATCTCTGGCAACCGTATCTCGTAGCGGTGATGCTGAAGAGGGAATCGGAATGGAGTGAGTGGTAAAACCTGAATGGTTTAGGAGACCATTATAGAACGTTCTGAACCAACATTCAGACACACACAATGTACTTTTTAAATAAAATTAAATAATACTTAGACATAATTTGTTATTGATTTAAAAATAGAAAACAACTAAGTGATTCTTGGCTTAAAAGTTCAATATTCATGCCATAAAATAAAAACACATTCTGTTAACAGTTACGTTTTGATTAACGCATATGTAATTAAAATATAAATATTTTTTTACTCGTATTGATTTTATATTTTGAATATATCATTAACATTAAAGAAAATATATATAGTTACCATCAACATTAAATTTCGAGAACATTAAATTTGTACCTGTTTGTCTGTGTCGTTACCCTATTGTTGTTCATAAATATTTAGAAACGTCAGTGACAACGTGTATCACGTATAAAGGAACGGATTGTAATATTCCCCTCTCACTCTGTCTCGCTCACTCATTTGCAAGTTCATATAAAACAAAATTGTTTTGTCTCTATCGTTTGTCACACTTGAATCATCCGACAGGGAAGTACTGTACGAAATTAGTTCTTGTTAAATAGATTTTCCTATAAGTACAGTGTTTATTGAAGAGCCAGAATGTCGAGGAATCATGAGCGTCCTCTCTCCACTCAAACATACAAGCTGGTTGTTGTTGGCGGCGGAGGAGTCGGCAAGAGTGCGGTGACAATACAATTCATCCAGGTAAGTGTATGTACTAGGGCGCCGTATAAGGTTAGCCTACGCCTACGGGTCAGATGGTATACTGTTAGTGGTATTTCTACCCCTTGCAGCTCACTGGCGTTCCTTAAAACTCACTTAAAGCGAGATGCGTGTGCGCAATGAAGGAGTTTGTCATATTTAAAAATAGTGTACGCAAGTTTCATGTCAAGGTTCAACTTTACGACGACGCCCACTGTTGTCAGATGACTACCAAACTGCATTGTTTTATGTATTAAGTGTTCTTACTGATAAGCCTTGCTACCGATCTCTCAATTCTGTAAAACCTGACTTAGTGTATCTGTTCATTTTATCTCCATTATCAGCTGAATTATTTTAGCTAAACTACTAACATGCTTTTAATTGGGTGATTTGCCATAATAACTGCTAGGCTGGGAGGTATGTAAGCAAGAGGTCTGTAAGCACCTAGCTCATCATACTGAGGTGAATTTACTAGAAGGTTCTTACAGTTGCCTTCTTTATAACCTGTGGGAAGAAAATGGGAGTCCAATGCCTAATCTGATAATCTTTTTTCTTTCTGTTTGTAAACCACACCTGTCTGAATTTGCTATGTTAGCATCTGTGACATTTTCCAACTGTACTACAATGAGTAATATTATTTTTGTAAACAGTGTATCATATTTTAGTCATCACCTATCACACTAATATTTTAAACTAGATTTTGCATGTGACTTCATCTGCGTGGATTTCATAAAGTATCCTATGGAAACTACATGCTTGATTAGGATAAAAAGTAGCATATATCCTTTTCCAGTCCTTCAACTATCCCTATACAAAAAATCAAGTCATTCTGACCCTCCGTTACAGTAGGAAAGAAGGAATAGAATATTATAGTTGTATTGTGTGTGTATAAAAGGCAGCTATGGAGTAATTCAGGATATAAACATCAGATTTTATGCACCAAGTACAACATTCTGTGATCGACACTAACTAACTAAGAGTAGTGATTATAGCAAACACCATCAAAAAGTCCTGGCAAAACCATTTCATTTGGTGATCTATAGGGATTCTTAATGAATGATAGTTAGATTGATGATCACAGTAAAATATAGATGCTTTACAAAGTTGCCAAAACCTTTCTCTTTCTCTAGACATCTTTTTCTCATTGGTTCATCTTCTTTGAGTGATGTGGTTTGCCCATTGCCACCGTAGCTTACTACACCTTTGATTTGCGGATAGCATCGTTACATTGGCATAATGGGGTGGAATAATTATAATGATGATGAGTATTATCATAATCCATTTCAAGAAGTTTTATGCACATTCATACAGTAAACCAGAGCAATATTCATATTTACTTATATCTGTATTGTACACAGTACAACAGCAGTTTTATTTTTAGAATTATGTGTACAATAGATGATTCACATCAATTCACATACAATAGACCCCACAATTTGTGTGCGTTAATCGTATGTCTCTTTTGTTGCCTTCTTGCACTCGCTACTTGCTCGGATGAAACTGCCAATATCCATAATCATCAGTCATTCATTCATCAATCACATCAGTGATTTCGGAAAAGAAAATACTTTTATTTCATCCTAGATAAGATCTTTAACACCTCGGCCGAATGGCTATTTTTGTGTCGAATTGGACTTGTAATCCAGAGATTCATTTGGTTCCTAGTGGGGTAGCTATTAGTACACTGTTGTGTTCTCATATGAAAGGTAGCAGAGCCAGCTCGTCAGTAACTCAAGGCTTCTGTGTGCATTCCATTCAATGGCTCTGTTGTCACTTACAAAGATTGGAAGTTGACTGGAAGTTGTTTTAGGAACGCAAAGTCACACACATTTTGTGGATATGGATACAAAATCCTATTTATTTAGTTCAGTAGTGTAGTCTTTCACTGTACTTAAGACTACACAGAGCATCCCGCAAAAAATGAGCAAGGATGGCAGTAAAAGCTCAATATAATCTTAAAAATTGCAAGACTTGAGATCTGTGACTATGATTTTTTCAAGTATCCATGGGAAAACATTCTTTCAATATTTTTAAGTCTTTGGGGACACAGAGGAAGCCAAATCCTTATTTATTTTAATGCATAATAGTTTGCATTTGCCCAAATCTGACATGATGGTAAAATGATAGTGACGTTGCATGATAAGTGTGCACACTCATAAGTCTCAAGTTAACAAGGCACTAGATTGGCAGATTTTCATACCGGAACACAACAGTGCTATTAACACTTCTGTTTTGCGACAGACTTATGTAAGATGTAAGACCAGGTCCCAGGCTATAAAAAGCCACCAACCAAATTGAGTACCGATAGACCCACAGATAGAATTGAACTCGGGAACTATGGATTTTTAGTCCAAGCATTTAGCCATCTTTAGCCACCATTTAGGTCATGAAGGCGATATAAATTTTGATAAGAGTTTTGAACACACGTGTTTCTGTACGAGTATTAGCCTAATAATTCAGTGACCGCGGGATAAGATACATCGTTGACGCAAGTGGTTAGCCGCGAATAAATCTACTGAATATTTGCTTATGCCAATGATATCTTGAAATCTACACCTTGAATGCTAAACATACATCTTGCTCAACATGGTCTCTATATTTCTTTGAGTTTTGAATTCAAAACGATACATAAATAAGCTCTGAAACTTTGTATTAGACTAGGATTAATTTTCAGGCAAGGCAAACGCCTCTTTGGCCTAATGGGTACAGACTTGGACTAAGATTCGTAGGTCCCTATTTAGATTCCCACCAACCAAACCTGGGTTTGGTTGGTGGTAGAGCATTTTCTATCTCCGCCTGGCTAGCTACCACGATGTTATCTAAGTTTGCCAATGAATAGCAGTGTAAATAGCTGCTGTGTTCCAAAATAAAAGGTAGCAGAGCCAGCACCTCATTATCTTGAGACTTCTGGAAGTGCACGGTTACCATCCAACGGCCCTATCGGCATTTACCATCAGGTAAGACGAGGGCCACATGCCAACCCATCATATATCTTATAGAATAAAACAAAGTCGGGTTAGTAATACCATTTATAAGTTAAGAACGTCAGGACCTATTTTTATGATCTTTGACTTCCACCCCAAATAGCAGAAATAATCTTTAATTGTCATTTCCCTCAACTCACTGCATAAGAACAATAAACAGTGAATGTGGCATGGTACAAAAGTGGATACATATTTTTGTACTCGAGAGTACACCCAGTGGTGAATTTGGTATTTTATATCGAGGCATTGCAGTGGTTTAATTTTATTCTCCGTCATGTCTTGTTGTGTGTTGATAAATATAGTTTTGCTGCCTTCATTAAAACAACATATTCCGTTCAGCTGTACCAACACTGTATAAGCAAACGGACTTAATTTAGTGTTTTATATAAATGATTCAGGTCAAGTTAAAACGAAAAATTTTCAGAGCTACTTCGTGACGGATTACGACCCTACCATCGAAGACAGCTACACCAAGCAGTGTGTTATAGATGATCAAGCAGCCAAACTTGACAGTGAGTACTTTACTAATTAATTAACACTCTTTTCGGGTTCCTTAGTGAGGTCCCAGATTCGATACCCGGTGGGGACATTTTCAGAATTGTGAAACCCAGTTTGATTAGGACATTGCAGGCCTGTAATCATCAATCACCTGCTTGTCTTATACGATTCTGTGGTTTGGAAGGCATGCTAGTTGTTACCGGTTACTATCTACGACAAGTAGTACTCATAGCTACATGAGCCATGTCAGAGAAGAGGAGAGGTCAGTGATCCAATATTATGTTTTCCACTTGGACCTCACCTCAGGTGATGGCAAGTGCTGACACCCATATTCTAAGTCGTTTCCTTCAGATTTACTTCACTCAACTTTACTCAAGGACACCGAAAGGAAAACGTCAAAACTCTCTCAGAATCGGTATTCTAAGTCGAAACCTGAGTGCGATTTGACGTTCCTCCCGCGAGGTGGATGACGTCATGGATTCGAGTGATCGCGTCATTGTTTCGAGGATTTCATATTTGTTATGTTGGTAGCCTTTTGAATACTATCATGTAGTATTCGTTATACGCAATAACTTTACTTTTTCTAGCTCAAAACATGTGGCAAATAACAGTCAGAAAGTAAAATACATATGAAAAATAAACAACTTTAAAACTAAATTGGTTATCATTAGTAAAAACATGAAAATGATGATTTTCTAAATGTTTTTGATAGTCACAAGCTTAGTAACTGACGTGAAACGAACTGCAACTAGTTAACAGGTCAACTGGCATAAAATTCGTTTTCAATTCAAATATAATCGTGAATAGCCACTTTTAATGCTAATTCCTTTGATATTCTAGCCACAATTTTGGACACTACTGGCTGGCTCAAGTGTTGCAGGTCCCCACTAACGATCTGAAACGAACGTGTATTCATTATTATTGCAAACCTTGTGAGATTATTACACCTTTGTACTTATCTTATACCTTTAAACGAGCAATATATATAAAATATATATCTCGGAAACGGCTCCAACGATTTCGCTGAAATTTGGTATTTAGGGGGTTTTGGAGGCGAAAATTCGATCTAGATTAGTCTCATGTCTGGGAAAACGCGCGTTTTCGAGTTTTCATGCGCTTTTTCCTTCGCATTATTCGACGCAAATTGCTTTTATTTTTGTTTTTTGTTTGTTTTTATTTATTTATTCAAGTTTGTAATTATTAGTTTTAGTGGCAAATTGTTCCACTCTTTATGGCTAACCAGGGGCAGAAATAAAGTTTTTGTTTGTTTTTAAAGAACTACGAGCAAAGCTCGGTCGCCCAGATATTAATTCTTTTAACAGAACAATGATACTAGTAAACTTTTGTTTGTTGTTGGATTTGTTACATCACGCAAATAATGCCTTGAAGGGTAATTGTATGGACTATCGTAAACATAATCAATAAACTCTTCGAAAGACATGCTTAAATTCTGTTAAAAGTTGATCGAAACAACGCGATATTTACATTGAGGAATCTTCAAGGTAGGTCGGCAGGTACCTTGACTTTGACAGTCAGTTACCTCACCCAACCGACAAAATTTTTAAATTCGAGGAGATTTAATTCGACTTATCATACAATTTTGAAGGGAGTGACGTCATTTCATGGTGAGTAAATCTGAAGGAAACGTTTAATAATACGGATGTCAGTTCCTCCACTCGACCGAGAGAATTCCTCAAGTCTAGTAGATTTTACTCGACTTATGATACCATTTTGAGTGAGGGACGTCATTTCAAGGTGAGTAAATCTGAAGGAAACGTCTTAGAATATGGGTGTGAGTCTTTGTGTGGGAAACGTGCAGTAACCTGAAGGCAATGAGGCGTTAGCTCTGCTTTCGTACTGGAACAAAATAGAAACAGATTTAGGTAACATGGTGGTGGCTAGCAAGCCAAGGCTTACCACCAACCATTCCTAGTTCCCATAGGTACCCTCACTGAGGATCGAACCCAGACTCCTGATGGTACATCCGAATTTGTAATCACTAGGCTGTGGAGGCAGTTATAAAAGTTACTACAATTTTGTTGGATATATTCAAAAATGCCCTAATCTATTTTAAGACCTAATTAAGCATATTCTTGATGATTCAGCCTCACTGATAGAAAGGAGCCTCCATGGTTAAAGTTGTAGGGGCTTTCCATAATTCAATTAACTTCATAAATCGTAGCCAGTGCCGTTTCAGGTGATAAAATTGGTGGCGAGTTAGTCCGGAGGCACAGGCCGGCCACTGCATAGAAATGTCGTAACAATAAATACTAAGATTGTGTAGTCAACAGCGTCCATCTTGTATTACAGTTCTGGACACGGCTGGCCAGGAGGAGTTCAGTGCAATGCGCGAGCAATACATGCGATCAGGGGAGGGGTTCCTGTTGGTCTTCGCCGTTACCGACCGCGCCAGCTTCGAAGAGATCTACAAGTTCCACAAGCAGATTCTGCGCGTGAAAGATCGAGACGAATTCCCGATGCTTCTTGTTGGAAACAAGGCCGACCTCGAGTCGGATCGCGTGGTAAGCATTTCTCTTATTCCTGTTATAGCCCAAGAGCCCATGCCAGTCGCACCTTCGTTATTTTATAAAAACGGATAGTTTTTCTGCATATTTCCCTAACACAGGTAAGAACGATCCCGAACTATGAAGCTTGAATCATGCATGCTTTGCCAGGTGACAGATAGTAAAGATTTATACAATTGCGCCTAAAATTTGGTTATAAAGCTCCGTTTTTAAATATTTGGAATAATATTAGAAATCACTCGTCCACTATCAGAAGAGTAACAGTCACCTTCTAGACCATCGCGTAACATCGTCCACTTCATCGTCACTAAACATCAGGTAAGATTGAAGTCAAGCGGTGATAAATATTAATATTTTTTTTAAATTGAAGAGTATCTATCTACCACCTGGCTCCATAATCAGATCAGATTTATGGTGCCAAAATATCGACAGGTGGATTGGTGATCGCAGCAAGATGTTGTTACATAGGTTTATGCTTCTGCCCATCTGAATATTCTCCCCGTCACTTCCAGTTACCAGCGTGGACTTTGGAAAGTCTCTCACGAGTATATAAATGCGAAAGTGAGTGTATTTGTTCTTCCTTCAGGACGTAAGTGGAGAGTCAGAATGACTTCTTTTGTTGTATAGGGTTAGTTGAACAGTCGGAAAACGATATAGGCTACTTTTATCGTGATGTGATGTGTAGTTCCCATGGGGTAAATCCTGAAGTCCAAAGTCCACGCTGACGAAATCGCGGGTTGCTTTGGCCATTATTTTGTCGGCTATTACCATCATGATGGTGTTCGGGGTGGTTAGTTGAAAACAATAATCGAACATTTCAGGTGACACTGGATATGGCGCAGAACATGGCGCGCGAACTGAAAGTGCCTTACATTGAGTGCAGCGCCAAGGCCCGCATGAACGTGGACCAGGCTTTCCACGAGCTGGTAAGACTCGTCAGGCAGTTCCAGGAAGCTGAAAGGCTCAGCGTCAAGTCAGACTACAAGGTCAACCGCAGGAAGCGCTGTACCATCCTCTAGATTGAACAAAAACGACCTCAAATATATTTTTAATGGTGACGAAAATTTGATACGAGATGATTTTTATAAGTCTTCACCTGATAGTAGGTTTATGAATCCGAAGATCCGACAGTCCAAATTGTCCAGTCCAAACTGCACAATTTTTCAAAATATTATTAGCTTAAGTACGCCATGACCGCATCAACTGCTAAAATCACATTGAATACTGTCAATGGCTGCAGTACCTACCCACATAGTCATGTGACCAGTTTTGTCTCTTCAGTATTATAATTTACGGTATCACAACGGTGTCTAAACGTTCCGAAATGGCCGATGCTTACTCATATATCATTACATTTGTAAGGTAGTTGCGCTCCCATCCAATCTTAGAGAGAGTCTCGAGAGTTAAACATAATTTTCTAGTGCAATTTCGCTGTCCTGTCTTTAGTCCCTAGTGATCAGTTTGATGTCTTGTTTTTTTAGTTCCGCTGATTACTTGGGCGAAAATAGAATAAGTTTACAGAGGCATTTATGCTAAATCAGATCTTATCTGTAAGCAAAGCGGAGCGTAGTTCTTTGATCTATGGCACACACTTTTTCTGCCGTTAAACACTTGTTTTAACAGTGCTGTACGCTTCAACAAACAAGTGAGGTTTTATTTAATACAAATAAAAGATAAACCATAATCCAAGAGTTATTGATCGATAGGGCCATTACGGACCATTTTGGTACCTCGTTCACTGCGTAAATCATGTTCCACAGAGACGCTGAGATCGTGAAGCCATTTAATGACACTGCATTCTATCTTAACACGAGTTACTTACGATTTAAAGATGACTAATGTAACATTTAATCATGTTTATAATAAACAAAATTACTCACAGCAAAACCGATTGCTCACTCAACTTTTGTTTTTAGTTGCAATCAAATTAAACTTACATTGGAAAGAAAATTATGCGCCTGAGAATACGTTTCCTAAAAAACATTCAGTACTATATCGGCGTTTTTTATAATAAAAGCAGCAACTGGCTACAACATGAATTTAAAAATATATACATTATTAGTAATAATGGCTTCAAATCATATATCTACTTGTTACAAGAACGGATCATTTTATTTCATCTTTTTTGCGCTTGTACAGGTCTAACGCATAACTAAGTCTGTTCCTAAGGTACGGGAGCAGTACGGGAGGGTGTGTTTACGGAACATGAAACGTCGCTATTATATATTCGGGCGTCGTTTGAAGTCCGTAAACACATCCTCCCTTACCGCTCCCATACGTAGCTTTGTTGTGAATGTCATAAGTCGCACGTCGGAATAGAACAGAAATACACAGTTTTTGCCATCAAAACTGATGTAAGAAATAGATTTTTTGTACTATTTTATTTTGAACCAGTTTGATTTGTATATTTGAAATCAAACTACACTCGTAAAAGAAATAGAATCACTCCATAGCAGGTTATTCAGGGTAAAAGGTGTCAATTTTGATGTTATTTATATCATTTTAAAACATAAATAGAGCCATTCAAATACATATTAAATTTGTAACTAATTTATTGATGATAAGTTATTAAGAGTTCATAAAGCGACAGTGGCGCCCTTTGCTCTTTTCTACATTTCGCATTGATACAAAAACCAAACCGGACTTTTTGTAATCGTTGCTGGTTTACGGTTTAAGGATTTGATTTGATGATGATCATGAATTGATTATATCGATTGTGTGCAGTTACTATGAATAAAACACTTTAGGTGGTTCAATTTGTAATAATTACACATAATCCAAACATAAATCCATGTATTGATAAACCGTAAACCTGCAATGGCTGCAGAAAGTCTGGAGAACGAATGAAGGCGCCATTGACGCACTATGGAGTCTTATGCCTTGAGTGCCGAGTTGCATGCTGGAGTTATTCTTTTTTTTTTACTTTACTTTTTTATCTTTAATTTTTATATTAATGGGTTGTATTGATCAACGTATTATTTTATGGTTAAGCGAACATGTGAGCATTGTGAGGCCAAATAATACTGTCTTTTATATTGTTTTGTATTATTTATTATAAGTACTTTAAGTAAGTAACTGAAGTAACAATGGCGTGCTCGCATGCTTTGAGTTGGAATTTACCGACAATGCATACGACATTATTTGCGGTTCGGAAGTGACACAGCTTTATCAAATAAAGCTTCAGAAGAAACTTATGTTGACTGTTTTTGTTGTTTTATCTCAAAGATAAACTTCAGGTGCTACATTTTGCTCTGTGCCATACTGGAGCGAAACAGGATTAATTTTTATTTTATACCAAAACTGAATGTCGTTGTAAATAAAAGGAACACCCTTCCTTTTTCAACCGACTTCAAGAAAGGAGGAGGTTCTCATTCGACGGGTAGTTTTGTTATGTTTGTTACCTCAGAACTTTCGACTAGGTGAACTGATTTTGATGATTCTTTTTTTATTTGAGATCTGGTGCGTCTCGTGTGGTTTCTTTTCAATCTGGGTCCAGTTCTGAATGGTATCCTTTTAACGCAGTTAAAGTCGGTCCAATTTTTTTTTTAAACGCGTTAATTATTTGTAAGTATGTTAAAAGTAAAATAAATATTAATCGTGTTTCGTTGTCGACTACACTTCCACTATTTTTGTTGTACATTAAACTGTCGAACTGTTTTATAGCTCAGCTATTCTATTTTAAAAGATTATCGTAAACTTTTAAAAAGATACTCATTTGTGGAGAAAAAGAGTGAACGTTTGTTTTCCAAAATTAAATTAGTTAAAAGAACGATCAAGTTACTGGCATAATAAAAAGCTTATTAGATATTATATTCTCAGTTTGCCTAATAACATCGATCGAAGCTTCATACATTTTATTGCACCAATAACGAAAAGTGACGTCACAGACCAAGGCCGTTTTTATAGAGTTTTTTATAATTGTTTTACGCTGACTAGCCTTTTGTAACTGTACTTTGAAATTGGATTTATATTTACTATCTTATATAAAAACATATTTAGAATTCGATTGTTTAATGTACACTAAAAATATTCACTAAATATGCTTTAAAGCTAGCTTTAAAATATCCAGTTGTTTTACTTTAATGAGAGTTATATTTTCTACTATGGTTACACTGTGACTTTTTATTATTATAAAATGTAAACTGAACCCCCTATGAGTGTTTTATCATTTTATCGGCGATGAGGTGCGTAAAATATATATATATAATTTGAAAATATATACATAATCTGAACACAATTGTTTTACGTACTTCATTTTGAAATTAAGTTTCCTTAATCTTACTTATTTGACTTTAATCGAGAAAAAAACACGTTTGGAATAAAATATACAAAGCCATCGACTTATATGTAAAATGGAGGGGATTTTGAGAGATAGTTTCCAAAATGACGTCTTATAATATCCGAATTAAAAACGACCTTCACCCATCTGTTTAATACCTGTATATACGTGCCTATCCAGTAGTTGAGACAGGCGGGAGAAACACCAACGTAGGCTTCATAATTTCGGTTTGTATTTTTATTCGTTAAAATCATGAGTGCAATGCTTTAAAAAGTCATTTTTGAATTTTTTGTTTATCATAGTCTGACCGAGATTTTTTTGAGAGAACCCACTCGCCATATATTTTTTGTTAACATACTAAATTTTATATAAAAAGTTTTTCATCCATCGAAACAGACGGGTGAGGGTCGTTCCTAATTGAGATCTTATACCAGTCTCCCACTGCTCTTGAGGTAAGTTGATGGCAATGTACTATTAGTCTAGATGCCAAATACTAATTTATATAATGTTTTTGTGACGCAAACGTGCGAAGTGAAGAGAACTTTGTTTACTTGGTGTCTTTGCGCGTACGCATTTTGATAATTGACACGATTATTAATAATTACTATTTAACCAGGGCTGTCACAGAGGGTTAATAAGCGTGGATGTTTCCACAGTATTTGTAACATAATTTGTTATACAATATTATGAAACATAGTTTTTAATTTTTTATTTCAATTTGTCATTGTATTTTAACCAATTTATGTTATATTTGAATTTAAAATATGCTATAAATACGTGGGTAGTCTGAAAAGTTTCCGACCTAACAAAAAGTCATTTTTTCTTAAAATTTATTTTTAATTTTTTACAAATTGACCGTTTAGTTTGCTATCAGATTCTTTTGTAGTTCCCCTGTGAAATGTTTTTTTACATTACTTTTGTTAAGTTACATAGTCGATGCTAACAAAAATGTAATAAATAATTTTTGTTTAGCGATTAATATAAGTTACAATTCGTTGGTAATATAGTTTTTAATTTTAAACTTTTTATTTCAATTTGTCATTGTATTTTAACCAATTTATGTAATATTTGAATTTAAGCTATGCTATAAATACGTGGGTGGTCTGAAAAGTTTCCGACCTAACAAAGATACAAGCCATATTTTCTCAAAATTTATTTTTATTTTAAAACAAATTCACCTTTTAGCTTCGCATACTTCTCCCAGCGATGCTGTCATCTCTTTAGCCCGTCCACCGACTGCGCCAGTTCGCATATCGCGCAGTTCCAAATATAGCGTTAGAAATGTTCATTCGAAAACGTTGTTGTAAACGCGGCACCCAAAGCACGGACAGCGTTCTCATACCTAAATCTTGATTTTCATAGCCTCTGCTATCTCTTTCACTTCAATTCGGCGGTCGTCTAGCACCCTTTGGTGAACTTTAGCGATGTTATCGTCAGTAGTTGCAGTTTTTGGACGTCCTCAACGTTCATTTGAATTCAGCTGATCAAAATTTTACAGTGGTAAATGATGGTTCAGACCGTAGACGTATTGCCTTTCAAAAACAAAATATTTAATAATATGTCGATACTCAATTTTTTCCATTTTCACAAAGACACCCAAAACTGTCACTCAAACGACTGTGAAATAACAATTGCGCTTCCAAAATGACTGAAATTGTAGCGAGTAGCTGTTCTAAAGTTGCACAACTAAATTACTAGCTTTTATTGATGAATGCTGAAATATTCACGGTGTGGTCGGAAACTTTACAGACCACCTGGTAATTCTACGAATGAGTATACTGTTTAATCTTGTTTATTTTTGTTATGGCTGTTGTATTAAAATCGACATTGAAAATTTTGGTGTTTATTTTGTATATATATTATATAGTAACGATTATTGGTATTCTGTTTTTAAGCTGCACGTGGCTATACGTATGAACGTAAGACAGAGTTTAAATTATTTGCCTTTTTGAAGTTGTCTCATCAACAGCCGGGAAACGTCCACTGCTGGACATAGGCCTCCCTCATGGTACGCCACATCGACCGGTCCCGAGCCACCTGCATCCAGCGACTCCCCGCGACTCTAATCAGGTCGTCGGTCCATCTAGTAGGGGGACGGCCTGGTAGACGTTTCCCGGTATGTGGTCGCCACTCGAGAACCATTACCCCCACCGGTTATCGGTTCTTCGAGCGATGTGGCCTGCCCATTGCCACTTCATCTCACTGACTCGTCGAGCTATGTCGGTGACCATCCAGATGTCCGTCCAACCATGTACTATTACCAAATTTCAAACCGAAAGCATGAGTAGTTCCTCAGATAATCAGCTGTGAAAGATGGACAGACTCAGACACCAGAGTGATATTATGAGGGTTGTTTTTTCATAGGATGTTTGAAACCCTAAAACTAAACGGCCTAGTCAGATTACTTACCCTTTCCCTTTGAATCTGCATAAAATAACACATGAGGTGACTTGATTAGAAACCCAAAATCATAACGATGAGCTTTTTTGTGATGACCTCATCTGATGGTAAGCGACGATGTGGCCTGCGATGGTGCGCGTTGGTGTAGAGGGTGCCTGTACACCCTCGACTTAATTATAATTTTAGTGGGGGTTTTATCTTTTACCTCATTTTGTATATTGTAGGAATCGTGATTTGAATTTATTATGTTTAAAATAAAAACTCTGTCCAGCAGTGGAAGGTTCCCGGCCGACATGATGATGAAATAGTTAAACCACATACCTTTAGTATTTTTTCCAATCAGTTGACGTCTAATTTCTGATCTCCAAAATCCTGTTTTTCTCCAAAAAATTGTCCTACCGTGCCTAGTTCCTTGAAATATTTAGTGCCGTTCATTCTTTCTGTATACATTTTTTCCAGAGATAAATGCTTGTCTCCAGCATTAAAGACTCCAATGCAAATATGCATTTTTAAATCACTTTCGACATTTTTTATGCCTTTTCACAAAACGTTTCAAATATATAGTTCCCGCCAAAAACCTTGAAAATTTATGGCTGAACTTATTTATACATAAAAATAACATTATATACGTGATTATATACTTACCTCTTTTTTAATTTTTATGGCCTTGGCTACAGCGACAATTGCCCCAAAAAATTATGAGACGAAAGAGATGCAGTCATACAATGGAATCACAAAATCGAGTTCACAAAATTAGAGTTTTCTTTTACATATTGTTTATCTACACTGTGTTTATTTCAGTAATCAAGAAACAATGAGAGAATGTTATTTTTCTTTAAAAAAAGTTATTTTTGAGTAACGGACGTAGGCAAAAACACTGAATATATTTATTAAAATGGAAACATGGTTGGATATTTATAGGTACCATGACAACATTGTGTAAATAAGATAAACAACATGATTTATATGTGTGTGTGTAGTGTAAAAAGTTTGCTAGCAAAGCGAAAACATCTACAACACTGAGCAAGTAATCACTACGTTTTAGTCTAAAAGTTGATTTGTGGTCTAAAAGTGTTTTATATACAAGTGAAATTCTTGGCGCAAACTTGAATGAAGGTGGTTGATTGCAATTTTTCGTAATTCGTTAATAATACTGTTATGTGTTTTTTTTTTGTGTTATAATGGTGTGATATAGTGCAAAAAGTGTCATGGACGGTGTCATAGTATCAATTACGCAAAATTGCGAGGGTTTCGACGCGATCGAAAGGGTTTACCATGTCGAGTACATTCGGCATATGGATTCTTTCGAATTAAGTAGAAACCAAGGCTGGCCTTTGAAATTCTCGTCAAAAATCGTCAAAACAAGCGATAAAATGTACACATTGTACATTTTATTGAGATAACTGAAGAAAATATATGTTCAGAGTAGGTTGTATGGCTTTGTTCCATTGCCTTCCCATTCGGGAGGAATTAAACTACTACTACTACAAGTGTCAATGTCACGTGAAAATTGTAATGGCGCCATTTCGTAGACTACACGTGTGAAGACCCTAGGTGAAGACTTGAAAACAAGAAATCTATTATATCTATAAAGTAATGGCTATGCTAGCAGAACCTCGTCGGAAGCAGAAAGTTATTAATCTGCGCGCTAAAAATAGTGCATGGAGTAACGATAGTAGCAAGTTTGGACAGCGCATGTTGGAGAAAATGGGTTGGACCTCTGGAAAAGGGTTAGGTGCGAATGAAAACGGAATTGTAGAGCATGTCGTGGCCAGATATAAAAACGATGAAAAGGGCTTGGGCTTTGAAGATAGAAATGACCAATGGACAAAACACGAAGACGATTTTGACTCCCTTCTTGCCAATTTATCTAAAGGTACTTAATACTTTCCTATTGAGGTTTTATTATCATTTAAGCTTTATGGCACTGTTTCGTTATATTATCATTTATCATACTTTGTACCAATCTTGACATACCTCTCTGGCTTCATATTTAAAACAAGTTCAAGGCAAAGGTGACAAAGCAAAATGCAGACAAACCCCAGGACGGAATACATATGCACGCCTATGAATGAGGGGTTGATTCTTTTCTTTCATGTCTATTTACTTTCATCCACTCTCATGACTATTCTCTACAAGTGTCAAAACTATCCTAACATTCTATTATCCAGAACAACTTTTAGAGATATTGTTAACATATATTGCTACCTACTCTTATCATTCTTTTCCCATACCCAACAGTCACTGCCATGTTATTGCTATGTTATTGTCGTGACCAATCACAGCATTATTTTCTATTCTGCAGATGAAAATAAAGATAAACTCCACAGTGGGGTTTCTCTTGAGGCTAAATCTAAGAAGAGCAAAGCACGCATACACTATCATAAGTTTACTCGTGGGAAAGACCTATCGCGCTACAGCGAGAAAGACTTAGCAAATATATTTGGGAAAAAGAGTTTCAAAAAGGAGCCAGAACAAACAGAAATTGCTGAAAAAGAAGATGTAACAACATCTGAAACAGTGTTCACAGAGAAAGGAAGCATGGAAGATTATTTTAAAAATAAGATAGCGGCTTTTAAGAAAAAAAATAAGGATTCAAGTGCACAAATTATAAATAGAACATATAGTGCGGATGATAAAGATTCAGCTTTTGAGTTCCAAGGTTTCTCACAATTAGCTGATGATGGCAAAGGATTTGGATTTCAACCTTTTTCTCAAAGTATTGAAGAAGTAAATGAAAATGAAGCATCAATACAACCTGATGAAAAAACCTCTGAAAAGAAAAGCAAGAAGAAAAAAGGATTTAAATACCAAAATGATAATGACAAACCTTCAATTGGAGAAGAATTAGGATTTGAAAATTTTTCTCAAAATATTGAGGCAGTAGAAAATGAATTATTGGTACAGAATGAAGAAGATAACTCAGGAAAGAAGATTAGAAAAAAAAAGAAATCTAAACACCATAATGCTGAACCGGAAGATAGCAATTCGGAAGTGTTATCGAGTAAAGTAGAACTGCCTTTGTGTCATGAAAATTCAAATGATTTGCATAAAAAGCATAAGAAAGATAAAAAATCAAAAAAGAATGAACTTTTGAAAGAAACCCTTGTATCAAATGTGGAAGACAAAAGAAGCCCTGTCAAGAAAAGGTTAGAGAAAAAGGATACATCTGAAGAAAACGAAATGTATGTTTTACAAGAAAATAATCAGGAATGTGTTCCTGTAATGAAAAAGTTAAAGAAAAAACGCAATTTTGAAGAAAACCAGTCGCTTTTGACACCCAATGAAGCTATTGAAGAAAGTTATATACCGAAGATAAAGAAAAAAAAGAAATGTAAACCTGTGGAAAATTGAGTTGAATTATATGGATTTATTTAATCTTGGTAGTTTTATTGTCATTACAAGTCCACTGTTGGACGAGACTCCCTGTAAGATCATCACATTAGGCTTTCCATGATAAGGCATGGTCACCACAATTCGTAGGCAGATTGATACATTAAGCAACTGAAAATCATCCCTTATATGACATCTAGCATTACATTAAGAAGTTTTTTAAGGCCAAAATGATCACACTCTTCTTTGCATACTCCTGACAACTTCAGTTTAGACTTTTCAAGATCCTATTTCACTCAGTAATCTAGGAAGTTGTAAATGTAGAAAAAAATCAGAGCACGCACAGAGCCTTTTGATTTATTAATCAATATTTATAACTTCCTTTAAAAATTAATTGAGTTAATGTATTAGAGAGCATTATTTTACAATAAGTTTGATTTTAGGGATGGCAAAATTAAGTTTGTAAAGGTTTCTTTTGCTTATTTCTAACTAGAGATACCTGTATCATTATAGCTTTACTGTAATATTTACACAAAATTGTACTATGGATACCATGTGAAGGCCAATGTTTGCCAGTGGACATTCCTCTAACTTTGGAATGCACCAATTTGAATGCAGGGTGCATTCATATTCTCCAGGTACAAAACTTAATTCAATTCTATACCAATGAAAGTAACTATTTAAACACAAAGCGAATACAAGGTAAAGCACCGAAGTGTGATGCAGCTAGAACCACAGCAGTGATTTTCAGCTGGAACTTGAACTAGTTAAAATATAAACATCGTTTAAAAATTCTTACACATAGAAATAATGCTTTAAATAACTGTAATATTCTGGCTTAGATAGCAAAATGTGCATTATTTTATAAACTACTTATTCAGGGGTTTTAAGTCAAATTTTCCGTCTCATGTATCAATATCAGCTAATTGAAATAAAATGTGTGGAAAATAAAATAATAAAGGCATAAAATTAAGCTTGCCCTTGCAAGCGGCCTGTATCATCTTTGAGATGCAGAATTGCAGATACAAATTATGTACAACATTGATGATGTCCTAGTCATTGTGTGTGTAGTGTAGTAGTAAACACAGTTACCTAGATTTATCTCTATTGTAGTCCTATTTTGTAGACAAAAGCTATCTTGTTAATTTGATAAGTGCTTTATTAATGTTTACAAGCTTAAGTATATCCAATAAATTGCACTGCAACAAGAAAATGTACACATGACATAAGTGATTTTTGTATTTTGTTGCGTAATGACAATGGGTGCATACTTTTTGTTTTCCCTAATCATAAATGACTGTTAATCCTCGGTTAATCATTTAACATGACAAAAGAGAGGTTACGGTTATGTTGAGAATAATATTTCGTAAATCACATTCTGTGGTCATATTTAGGTACAGTTACAGATATACGATGAAAGTAAATTTCAGGAAAATAGCGAAGTAAAGAACAAATGAATTTATATTTGAAAGTTCAGACATGAAGTTTTTGGTAACGACTGTACCCAAATCTAAGATATTAGGAGGATTTATGCGTCCATATTTTCTATCGACAGAGTTATTGTTTAGAAATACTAGAAAGCTTTTATTTCATGTTAGTCCAGTTAAGCAATTGTTGAAAAACTCATGTTGAACTAGTTTATTAAATTGCAGGTTATGTTTTGTTGAGAAAATATTTCAAATATTTTTATTTGTATTTCAATATGAACGAACACGTCAATGTACATTGTTCATCCAGCATATACCCTCGAAGCATAACATATTATTATTATAACGTATTATTGTTATTTCATTTTAAACCTATGTCAATGAAAGAGACTAGCATCTAAGTTACAGTTTTCAGCTAGTTTAGATGCTAGTGTTCACTTAATTTAAATCTAAAGGTCCAAAATGTATCTACAGAATATAGAGAGGCCTGGTCTAGGAGTCTCTGACATACAGATCCTTGGACTGAGTTACTTCAAGAATAGGGTTTCACTTAGATCCTTGGGATTTGAGCTTAAAAAAATAATAATTAAAAAGCAGTTGATTTAAGATTATGTTTATTGGTTAACATATTGTTTATTTCATGTACAATTCGATGCTACTCTCGACTTCCGCACAGTAGTCTCGCAGGGAAGCTAGCGCCCACGAATGCGAGTTGCCTTTACACTTGGAAGCCTCCACATGCTTCGGAGGGGGGATAGCAGGTTTGAACGCCATTTGAGAACCGTCGTACTGGTCGAAGATTTGTAGCGGTGACCTGGGAATAACATTAATATATTTTTCCTTTCGTTACATAATGAATAAAAGCTCCTAGTGGTCCCTGGTTAAAAAAGGTAGAGAACCGCTGCTCTAGACTCAGGGAAAGGACATTTTCAAAGGGAAAGTGTGTGTGTGTGTGTGTGAAAGAGAGAGGGGGAGTGTGTGAGAAACAACAGTTCGTAAAGGCGTAGGAGAATTTAAACTTCATATTATGTACAGTACTCGCAAACTAAGTTTGCCTTTTTGAAGGCAAGTATCAATTATTTACATTAACGTAATAATGGGAGGCAAGGCAAGTTACGAGAAAGAAATGTCATAGTGTTGTATGTCACCTAGGGATAGTTATTATCGAAAATAATACACATATATACATTCCGACGGTACATGCGCGAAATTCCGCCTAGCTTCAATAAGTCTGATTTATTGTGTGAAAGCGTCAAGTGTTGTTTGTTTACGTTTGTTAATATTGTATTGAATCGAAGTGTATGGACACGCACAGCTTTCCTAGCTCGGTGAGCGACTTGCGATGCAGCAGCGCGTCTGCAGCGGCGCGCACGGAGGGGTGGTAGTGTCGGCGGAGCGCGCACAGCTCGTGCGGGCCCGCGGCGTGCGCGTTGCAGTGCTCGGGGGACCCTAGGCACGGGTCGAAGCGCCCTGACCCTGCCGCCTCCGCCTCGTGCTCCAACAGCGATGACACGCTTTTACTTTGCTGGAAAACCGACGAAACATTTAAAGTTACTTAATTAAATAGAAACTTTGTTCCTTATTACCAATCACCCAAATGTTTCCTGGCAGGTCCCCGAAAACTACAACTTGTGAATCTTCAAAAGAAAAGTAAATAGGCACCTTATAGACCAACACGTAACATCTTCGACCTCATCGTCACTTACCATCAGGTGAGATTGAGGTCAAGTGTTGGTCTATCTTCAATTTAAAAAAAAAGGTCAGGTCTCCTGACCACAAATGAAGTATTTTTTATCGGCTTGGAACCCAACAGCTACCATTACATGAATAACTCAAGCTAACTAATACGCAGAAAGCTAATTACAGGTCTTCACTAATAAACTAAAGACCTACCGCTTCAATTCGTCATAGTCAAGTCGTCCGTCCGGTATAGGACACTACGCGCTCCTCTCTGGATCCCCTTTGTCGCCGTACCCCCGCACCCCTATACCGCGCGGGCGAGGACTCATTTAAGCGGTCGGTCTATAAGTGAAGCACTCAAAATAGACGCGTACATTTTTAAAGTAAGGGATTTAATTTAATACAAATTCTTTATTTTTGGAATGTTAAATTGAATTTTCTGCCTGTCATCATATGTACTATTTTTGAAGCAAATAAAATCTTCATATTTGTGTACTGTATAATATTGTTGGTAGGTACCGTAGCTAGTTGATGGAGCAGCATGAGGCATGCCAGTGCGCCGTGGTGGGCGAGCTGCGTGGCGAGCGTGCAGAGCCGCTTGGCGAACGCCTGCAGCACGGCGGGCGACACGCGTCGAGCGCGCGAGCACACCTGCCACACAGCGTCCACAACCAGGCGTGCGTCGCCGTCGCTCGATCCTGCACCAAACAGTCAAATGACAATGGATTATGGTTCCAATCGAATCAATAGCATATTAGCAGAAGCTTCATCGTTCGAAACTAAGTCGCCACTGCGCGGAAAGTCGTTTTTGTTTTGATTATGCTTTCGTATAATGTAAAGTTAGTTTACAATTTAAGTTTAATAAAGTTGCTTTATTTTAAGGTGAAATCTGGTTCCTTTTATGTGGGGAAGCATATTTTTAAATCATGTTCCATGTATACATTCCTAATGTATTCTCTGTAAGAGTCTATAAAGTCTGTTTTTTATAGTTATTACGT
This sequence comes from Carcina quercana, assembly GCA_910589575.2. NCBI lineage: Eukaryota > Metazoa > Arthropoda > Insecta > Lepidoptera > Depressariidae > Carcina > Carcina quercana. The sequence goes on along the minus strand of OU342426.1, from coordinate 22,868,874 downwards.
GTTCTTTAACTGCACAAATTAGTCTGTGTTTTGAGAGGAGATGATCAAAACAAACCACGATACTCAGTTCACGAAACAATACGCTATTTATTCAGATATTACAAATTTGTCTTAGATTAGACGACTAATGTATGACGCAATAATGTAGCGCTGTGCGCGCGTGGTTGGCTAGGGTCGCGGGGAACGACTGGCGAGCTCCGAGTTGCAAAACGTCAAGTCAGCACTGTGACGTATGCGCCCCTACAAGTCCTTAATAAAATAAAATAAAAACAAGTGGTCGCTGTAGCAGAAAGGTTCTTGAGTGGCGACCACCGGGAAGCGTGTACCGGGCCGTCCCCCTTCTAGATGTACCGACGACCTAGTTAGTCGCAGGGAGTCGCTGGATGCAGGTGGCTCGGGACCGGTCAATGTGGCATGCCATGAAGGAGGCCTATGTCCAGCAGTGGACGTTTCCCGGCTGATGATAATGATCAAGTCACAGACTTTGTTTAAATTTGTCTGTGGGATATTAGTGTAGTGTGGACAATTAGGGCTATTTACCAGCGTGTGCGTCTAGTGCTCCGCTGTATAGAGCCGCGTGGAAATTAGCGGGGTCAACGTTGAGTGCGTCCCCGGCGCCGGCGAGCACGGACAGCACGGTTCGAACGACCAGCAGCCGCTCGCGGGGCCGAGCCTCCTCGCGCATCATCCCCGTCAGGACCGACACCAGAGCAGAGTAGTACTCCAGGTTGATCACGTGAGTGAACCTGCGGGATTTAATAAAACAGTTGTTGCGGGATTGACTGATGTATTTCAGAAAGACAAGCGCTAGAGGCTGACTGATTGATTTAACATGGTGTGAATATCGAAATGTCATCCTAATAAATTATGAAAAATTATTGTGGTGAATTTTCCGCTCCATCAAAGTTTGATACTAAATTTCTGTGGTCATAATCTTTTAAAATAGAATATCTGGCTTTGAGCAGTAATTATCTAAAATAGCACCTCGGATTGTAATGTAATGTACACACTTTTTATTATTGTTGTTCAAAACGCCATCTAAGGACCATTAGCTGCGTAACGGCTATTCTAGCTAACAACAAAGCTGTAAATTAATGATATTCATTTCGACACTATCATTTCATCTCCTAATTTTAGGTAATTACTTATCAAAGCCTAGCTATTCTATTTTAAAAGATTATGGCAACAGAAATTTAGTATGAAACCAGTTTTAAGTGCCACAAGCTCCTCCTATGGTTTATCATAAGGAAACTCCGGCCATATTTGGTATTTGTCTCACATAACCTTGAAAACATTTTTAAATGTGTAAAAGAGAAAAGAAACTTTATAAGCATGAACAACGTACTTGGCCAGTCCTTCAAGCACGGCGGCAAGTAGCTTGGACTTCGGAGCGGTCTTGAGCAGCCTGAAGTAGATTTGGAAGACGGCCTTAGTGACCTCCGTGAGCAGCTTTCGTCGCGCCATCTCGCTCTCTTGCGCCTGCGTCTCCAATAACTCTCTCTCAACTTCCTTCAGCTTCTTTGCTCGCTGAAAATATACAAGGCTTATCGACTATTCGACATTGTTTCTGATAGTCTGTATGTAAACTGTTTGTCGTTATTCAAGCGACGAGTCGATACAGTTTATGTGGACTATGGAATGGCTACTTTTTTGCACTGAAAAATGTTCCTTGATAGACATTATAGTCTACTCAGCAAAGTCTCGGGCAAAACCTAGTGAAAATCCTGAAAATAGGACAAACAAATACAAATCGATCCAAACTATTGCCAATGGACCCACATATTAATATGATTTATATATTACTATTTATTATACTGTACCTTTTTCTCCTTTTTGGAGAGATTAACTATCCTCTTCTTGTGTTTTTCATCTCTCGCTTGCTTGTGTTTGAGGTCTAGTTCCGCATCGAGGTCCACGTCTCTTATCTTGAGAGTGAGCAGGCAGTCTAGGGATGATGGATGCAGCCTTTCACCTTTTCGCTTGACAAGTTGGTTGATGAGGCGGACAATCTGAAAAAATGTGATATCATTTAATTTACATATATAAAAATGTTGAAAATATTGTACATAACAAAGCAAAATGTCATTCATAGAGAGAGCCTACACCTGTCGCACAGGGCTTCCCCTATCACAGACTGTATGGCTATACTCTTGTTACACAATTGTTTTATCCAATATTTTTTTGGGGGGGAATAAAACTAGGTGTGCGAGGACCTCATAAGTTAACCCACGGGAACGACTTGTTCTATCAGGATAAAAGTTCCCTATACCCTTCTCCAAGCGTGCAGCTATCTCTGACACGTGTGACGACGTGAAGGAAATTGGTAATCTGGGACTACATTCCCACCTCTCCGCTCCCACTGTTATTCCTGTTTTTTGCCTTAGCCGAGATCTACAGCGGTACACTTGAAACGCGTCCACTGAGGATGGATGAATTTCCTACGGATCTTGGGACCCAGACTCGTTTAGAATAAAGAAATAGGGTGGAGTGGTAAAGACGTTCCCATTTCCCCCCATGGCAAATCTGGGACTACAGTTATTTTCTCATAGCAGCCTTACGGTACCCATTGATCATACAATGGGATGAAAAGGGTATAGTGGTAATAGTGGAAAAGGTAGTGGCTAATACCTAATTCTCAAAGGATCGACCGTAAAAGCCTTATTAAAGACTGGGCACTTTTTGAAAAAGAGTGACCCGAGATAGTCAAACTAATAAACATATAGTTACGGTAAGCGTGATTTCCCCCTTGTTGTCGTCAGCGAAGACCTGCGCGCAGCACTGCGTCACGATTTCCCTGGCGCTTTGCAGCCCGCAGTCTAGGAAGGGCACCACGCTCTGCGCAATGTTCGTTGCGTAGTTGAACTGAGGCCTCGCTACAAGCATGTTGCACATGCACTGCAGCGAGACGACCGCTACGCTCACCGTTGCATCTTCTAGTTTCCTGCAAGTAACGGTCATCCCGCGGGCGTCGTAAAAATCGACTAAGAACAAGTAGGAGAGGCAGCAGCATATTTTTAAAATGTATTCTTAGCATTTATCTCATCTGATGGTAAGTGAAGATACGGCTGTTGGACGGTAAGCGTGTGCGCCCAGAACACAACAGTGCTATTAACACTGCTGTTTGGCGGGAGACTGGGTAGCATTGTAGTAGCTAGCCAGATGGACATAGAAAATACTTGGAATCGAATCCGGAACCCCATGATTGTTACCGTCCGTAAGTCCGCGATAAATGTATGTATGTCATTCCAAAAGTGTACCCATTAAGCAGAGGATGCGGTTACCTATGCATCTATATTTCTATCTTCTGTCGTGTCGATCTATGGGGTAGGCTCATGTACAATAACGGACTTATGCGACACATTAAAAAATATTTTTTTTTTACAAATTTTAAACTCAAATGTTTGGGGGTTTTGTATGTATATTTAAAGGAAACATTTTTGTATATAACAAAGTGTATTTATTGAATTCCGATAACTTAAGGGTATCAAAGATACCAATGAATGACACACTATAAATACAACAGAACAGAAAGCTGAGAGACAGCTGAAGCCTAAGACAGAACGAGCCCGTGTTATATGTTATCTATACTAATCTTAAAGGAAATTTTCACAATGAGTTTTCTACCCCTACATGAACATGCATTGTTAATGATGCTATCTCGCCTTACCTTGTGTCGCCTTTCTTTTTTCGTAGCACGGTCGCAGCTTTCTCCAACCGCTGCAGGTATCTCTTGTAGAACTCAAGTAGCTCCTTTTCATATTTGTAAAGAGTCAGCGTTTCCTTTTTCACTGTCGATCAAATGTATTGATTGCATTTAATTTGGAAAGTTATGATATTAAAATAAGCATGTGACAGACTAGTTTTATGAAACTAGTTGATAAAAAGAACATTTCGAAAAATCCCACTGCGTTAAAAGTGAATAAAAATCAATGACCAACTTTAAATAGTAACAGATCCTATATATGAAAAAGATAAGAATTTCCTAGAGTTATTTTTCAAATACCTGTTCAACATAGTTAACATAGTTCGTCCACCTAAGACTACACATATTAATTCACTATAGAAAAGCAATGGTAAAATACTCACATTTAACATTAGAGTAATCCTGGTGCCGAATCTGATAATCTGGTAGTATATCCCTGAAGACTTCAAATGCTGATATAGTTGCCAGTTTCCGAATAGAGTGAAGGTTTAGGGCGCCATCTTTGAGCCGCTCTTCCATCAGGTACAGAATTGGATACAGATTTTTTAACTGGAAATATAACATTTCATCTGTGAAGTGTTTATTATTAGAAACTAGCACTCCACATACTGACATAGTGCAGAATATCATGGTGGAGGAACCTCTATTTAACGCCGTCCAAGCAATTTGTCTTGGACAATAAATACAAAATACAACTCTAAGCTTCCAATGAAGACTTTGGCTGCAGAGAGCTTCGAGTTTTCACCGATCGGTCCTAAACCGAGTCGGGCACTGGTCTAGATGTATTCTCATCTCAATATCAAAGTAGCAATGCCTCTTATGGTTGCACTATGAAGTTATGTTAATAATATTCATTTCGCGAAATTAAAATCCAGTTGGTGCTAGGACATTTTCTATGTTTGCCTGTCTAGCTGTTAGTGTTAATAGCATTGTTCTGTTCTGGTATGAAAGCTAGAAGAGATATCGCCTTGTTAGCTTGCGGCTTCTGGGTGTGAAACTGTGAATGCTTATCATCCAACATCCTTATGAAAGTCAAGTGCAAACCAGTATTACTTTTGGTTACTAGTTGTGATTTTATCTTTTCTATCACAAAGCTATTTTAATTTGATTCGTATCAATAAATAATAGGTACCTTCTTCTCTGGTGCTTCGAGGAGTGATGAGCAGAGGGCACCGATCCTTAGCTTATCGTGTTGTAGCCTATCTCTTCGCGCTGCTAACAAGTCTACAGTAGTAACAACTTGCTCTTGTTCCTCACTCTCTTCCCCAGTGCCCTCCATGCCAGAGTCAGATTCTTCAGTTGCAGAGTTTTCTGACTCCTCTTGTGTCAACTTCGGATCTTGTTTAATATCTTCTGATTCTCGATCTGAATCTGTGTCTGCAAAAGGAATAAGAATTATGTGCATAATAAGTACATATTGATTTAGTTGTGGTGCATACTAATGCATGTTTCCCATCAGCTAACAACTAAAAGTGTTATAAGTGAGTTATGTATTTGAAGCTTTAGCCTGTGACTTTGTCCTTTTTAGTTCTGCACCCAAACGGTACCAACAATTACTAAGGCTTTGCTATCTGGTTGTTCATCTGTCACAGGTATGACAGTGTACACAGACGGTATTGTGGCCCATAGTAGGTCGCTTGATATTATTGTAGGGTGAGAAAGTATTTTTACCCTAATTCATATTTTATAACACCTATAGCTGGGTGCTTTTATTTTAAAGCTAAGATCACACAGCTTGTGACTTCAGAGAACAAATAAATTGTCATACAATTAACAAACTGGCTGTAAGTGCTATCTAATTTACCTTCATAAACTTCCTCTCTCTCCTCCAATCCAGCCTTTGTCTTTATCGGCAGTAGAGCCCTAACTTTCTTTGCAGGTCTCTCTGCTTGCTCTGTTTCATATTTCTCTTCTATATCACTATCAGATTGGGCGCTCTCTGCTCCACTATCCATTGCAGCCTGTTTATTTGGCTTCGGACCTTTATCCTCACGTTTACGCTTGTTTCCTCGCCTGCAAGTCAAAAGTGATGATGGTAGTATCATTGCCATCCTCATTTCAACCATCAAATGTATTAAAGCCTGCCTTTATAGAAAACCATGTCAAATCGGCTTTCCATGAAAGATTTTTCTGTAGTTGTTTATGCTTAATTCCTGCTATGAGATCCCCGTAAGATATCATTACGCATGTAGTACCACCATCACAGCTAAAACAGACACTCCGGAGTCCACATTAACGCCAGCATTAAGACCTCTGAACCCAGACAGACCTAGTTTATGAAAGAGATTTGATCAATTGAAGATTATCACAATTACATGCAGGAAATACAAACCATACCCCTCATGTATCAAATCATACTGATGATGCAAGGGGTGCTGTCAGGCTACTATTAACTCAACAAACACATGTTCAATTTTGAACAGCGGTAGCTCCTTGTGTTGTGGGTGTATGGCTGCTGGAGAAACTCCTGCCCAACATCAAAATCAGAACCACCAAATATATGTAATATATTACAGGACTACACTTTAGGTGAGTAAAAAATTTTTGCTTGTAGAACTCATCATCCAAATATATCTGATGGGATATCTGCCCTGCACTCATCTCCGGGTCTGTATATAAAAAAATAACCTAACAAACCTAATCTATCCGACAGGATTTCTGCCCTACAGTCATCTCCGGGTCTGTTGTAGTCACCTAAAGTGCAGACGAGCCAAAAAAATTATTCAAATGAAAAAGAAGAACAAACTAACAACACAAAAGCAGTACAAAACTAACTTTTTATTTTTGTCTTCTTGTGGCACATGAGCTAACAGTTGAGGCTGTTTGGAAAGCCGATTCAGAATGTACTTCTGCTCCTCGTCGTCCAGCATGTCTGCAAACTCGTCCCCTGAAGCAGATTCTTCCTCACTGCTGTATTCAACTTGAGTCTTCTCTTGCTGTCTGTGTTTCGGCTCCTTATTCTTATGTCGCTGAAGCTTCAGTTTCCCTTGTTTCCGCATTTTATTCGTCGTCTGATTGTTCCTCTTCACCTTACTGATCTTCGCTTTACCTTTTTTCTGCAAATATTATAAACCAGCATGGTTTTATTTTGATACGCCGTGTGGCGATAGGTTACAAAGTGTTGTTGTCACAAACGCTAGTCAAACTGCTGAAAGGTACAGAATACTTACAGCCATTCTGGATGATTTTTATAACTGTTTTATAGATGAAAGTTCTGTTTAGTAAAACAGCATGAGCAAGTGAACAAATTCGAATATTCGATTTGTCTGACCGTGTATGACAGAGACAGTTTTGACAATTGAGACAAAAACTGACATTGACGTATTTGGTATTGAGATACTAGTGTTTCCATTTAAAAAAGTAAAATAAATAAAGCTATATTGTCTTTGATTTAAACATTTCATTTTTAATATTATAGTTGTCATCAACGTGGAGTTAAATTACAGTCCCCCAAATAATCACGTAAATCACTAAAAACTATTAAAATATCCTCTGCCAGCTCTCCTGAGAAAAAATTCAATAATATATAAAAGTTTTCATAAACATTGTCGATGCTACAAACTTTCTCCGAAACTCCAAACGTCAACTTTACAACTTGTTGCTCTAGTTCCAGTACTTTGAAAACTTGTTTAGTTTTAGAAAATTATTGAATGAAAAGTGATGGTGCCGCTAGAAAGACGACGCCGTCGTCGCGCCCTGTTGCCTCGGGCGGCCGAAAGACGGGTCGTTGTAGCTCGTGGTCCTGGTGGTTTCGGATTTACGATAGCAGGGCAAAGGCCTTGCGTGGTTTCTGCTGTTGGGGGTGACGGGCCTGCCGAACGGGCTGGACTGCGGGCTGGGGACGCTCTCATGGCAGTAAATGGTGCGAGCGTGGCTCGAGCTTCTCACACGTCTATAGCTCGACTAATAGCTGCAGCCCCAGGCCCTATAGCCCTGAGCGTGGCGCCAAGGGAGCCTGCGCCTACTGACACCGAGGACACAGAGCCGGACGAGCGTGCGCGGACCAGGCGCAGACACCCGCCTCCGAGGCGACGGCCGCAGAATTTGTTGCATCATCCAGGTGAGGTCTTTGTACATATCAATGTATCTTCTGTATTATATTTACTATATGTTCGACTGGTAAGAGCATAAGGAACACGCACAGCGATTTCATAAGTATGATGTACAAATGCAATATGTTTTATGTGATGTGTGTACTATTTAAGTACTTTCGTAAAAAGTTTTTATGTTATAAGATGCTAAGAAGATTTTAAAAAAACTAATCAAGAGCAAATCAAGCTCGCACAGCTAGGGGTTTATTTTGTTTGTAATGAAATTATGTAAGTATAAATGATTAAAGTTGCATATACTATATTAACTCTAAGTTATGTATGTATAAACTTTAAAAGTTGCGTTCTAAAAGCTGATGACAATAATGTGCTAAAGAAATGCAATGCGAAGTAAATGCGACCCTTTGACCCTAAAATAACTGCAGATATAGTCTAAGATCAAACTATAAAAAAATTGATTTTACTGTGTTATAAAAATTCATATCGGCTCTACATATCACTGTGTTAGCTGCGAAGTTACGTTTGTTTATTTAAAAATAATCTGTTAATTACGAGGGAGCACAGTTTTTCAACAAATCTCCCAAAGACATAAGAAATAGTATTGCATATTTCGTCAGCGATGCGATCAGCGATCGGCACTTTATAGGAGTGGTATTGAGTTGTATCTCTCTGGCTTCATTATCACATCCCTTTTCATAAAAGCTCTCTTATAATTCTCACTACACATACACAATTTCACCGTTCAGCAACCAAATTTAGGAAGTCAAATCAAATCCATCGATCTAAATATAAAAAAAGTGAGAAGAGAGTTCCTCAATTTGGTCAATAAACTCGTTATCTTTCTACAAATATGAGTTCCAAATGCACATCTGGCTCCAACGTCAGCATATGCTGTGCCTTTTTTAGTATCTCACTATAGCGATTTTCTTAATGTACTTTGTGTTTCTTTCTCATGTTATCGTGTCTAAATAATTAGACACTTTATACTTACATCTAATACATAAATACTCATATAAAAGACTTCATTGAATTAAGCTCATGTTAAATTGTTTTCAGGATGCCATGCCGCCCCCAGTGGTTCAGGAGTGAACGAAATCTTACAGAATCTCAGCTGCATCCAGTTTACACCGAACCACGCCGCTCGCTTAGAATGTCGCGCAGTAGTCGGTTACCTTGGTACTATAGGCAAGTATTTAGATAAGTGTAATGATGAACCTTATCGAGTGAGATTTGTAGGTATACTTTCATAAATTTAAAATACTATCTAATGCAGAGGATTACGGGTTCTACCCACGGGCATTTATATACTTAATAATATGTAATTTAATAATTTTAAGTTAATGAAGTAAAACAATAATAACAATAAATATTAAAACACTTACTTGTGTATTTCAGAAACTCCTCAGGCGGCGTCATCCGCGGCTCCGGGTAACGTCCGTACGGCGGTTAGGAAATTGCGTCAGGAGCGGCGTCCGGCCACGCCCGTGCTGCTCTCAGTGCTACCGAGCACGCTACTCCTGCGCCGCCCGGACGGACAGCTCCTCGCCGAGTACCGCCGAGAGCGCATAGTATACGCAGGCAGCGGCTCCGATTCTGACAGACGATACTTCGGACTCGTCACCGCAGCCGAAATTACCGAAACCGAAGCATCGCACAGCTGCCACGTGTTCGCTGTAGACCCCAGAACGGCGGATCACCTCGCCCATATCTCGAAAGCCAGAGAGTTCCAAATACAGTGCACTAGAGACCCCGTCGCGGAGAGATGTCTCGAATTCCCGCCATCGGCGGAATACGTAGTAGGCGTTATAAGAGGAATGTACTCGTTACCGCCGGATGATTGTTCCAGTCCGACACTCGCTCAACTATCAAACTTGGCCGTGAAAGGCGACAGTCCGGCCGTGGGAAACTTCTCGAGATGCAACCGAGCTCTAGTCAGAGTACCGAGAAGCAGAAGAAGAGAGTACGCGATAGAGAACCAAGACGTCGTGTCCAACTCGCCACAGCCAAGTAATCACAGCGAGATGACGACAACTTCAAGTAATAGTGACTCCGGAATAGGGTTCCACAATGACTGCCGCAACATAGCTGAAAGGATACTAGTCGTAGATTTTGCCGGTCAGCAACTGCCTCTGAACAGGTTCCGACAAGAGATGCCGCGGAGACCTATCGGACTAGTCGGGTGCAGTAGTTTCGACGCGGATGACTTCCTCCAGCCAAGCAATACGCGGCCCGTGGTCGACTGCTTTGAAGGGCAAGGGCGTCCTTTAAATCTCGACGATTTGGCACCTGTGTCACACGTCACCCAAGAAGACAACTACAATTACAACGCTCCTTCGACGTCTAGCGCGAACAGAGTTCTATATGACCAAGTGTACACGGAAAACGAAGGTCACTATGAACAGATTCCGGTAGACTTGGAAGTAGAACGAGTGGTAGAGACAATCAACTCGGTGGATTTATACGAAGACCGTGCGCGGGCTGAGTACCAGTCTAACGAGTCCGTGGAAAATGTGACAGTGATAAGTGGTGGGACTAGTAAAGCGAGTGACTCTGTCTCTGTCTATTCAACGAGGAGTCATGAAGAGCCCCGTGTGCCGCGCGTGCGTCACTTACAAGCGTCTTTAGATGATATGTTGGTACTTGGACTATCTCGGGACCAGCCGTCGGTTATGACGACGAATGATGATGCAAACTTCGTGCATCCGGCCAGTGTTAAAAGCAAGGTGCATAGTTTTCTTTTAAAAATTCGTATATTTTCCAAGTCTGTGTGATATCAGTGGTAGTCACAATCATCATCAGCCGGGAAACGTCCACTGCTGGACATAGGTCTCCATGATATGCCACATTGACCGGTCCTGAGACACTTGCATCCAGCAGGTTCTTCGATTGTTGTGGCCTGCCCGTTTACACTTCAGCTCACTGACTCCTATGTCGGTGACCCTTGTTCGTCTACGGATTTTTCATTAATGTGACAATATATATCATCATTCAGCTAGCCTTATTCCGTTTCTCAGTCGGCCTAGCCTACCTAAACCGATTGACAACAAAGACGGTAAAATAGACTCTAGTATTTTGGGATTAATCTCTTAGAAGAAACCGCCCGAGGGCTTCTAAGATGTCAATGTTCTTTCCAAAGCACAGAATCATTTTACTTTTCAGATGATTATGTGTCAGGCTGCTATGTCCTAATCAAACTAGGGAAACACTCACAAAGTGATTTTTTACAATGTCCCCACCGGGTATGGAGCCCGGGACAACCCTGCCCTGGTTGCGCCACTGAGGACCACACACATTACAAATATAAGCTGACCTCGAATTGCATATGATTTCCTTACAATTAGAGGTCAGGTTATACTAGAAATGATGCTTGTGTGCATGTAGATTGAGCAAGGGGTAAATTCTGAAGTCCGCTAATCTGAAATCGCTGTATAAAGCTAGTTCATATATTGTTGGTAGTTGCGAAAATCATTGAAGCCACTGAACCTGCTGTCCCGGACTCGCAACATGCTGACGGGGCGCGACAAGCGTCGCTCGCGCAGCGCCGGCGGCGACAACGACGGAGGTGGAGGCGCTGCCGATGACAACCTGCCCGCCGCCGCAAGCGAGCCAGATCTGAGAGACTCACAGGTATACTATACTTATACAGTTTTAACTATATACCTATATACAACTTCTGTATAGCCCACTTGGGAGTTTTCGTTTTTAATATACAGAATATATTTATTGATAGGTTAAGTTTGTGTTTACATGTGTTTAGATAACTATTTGAAAAGATTTACTATGTAAAAACCTCAAATCCAGTAATTGATTTGATATTACTTATATATATTTTTTAAATCGAATACAAGTACTTAAGTCTCTGTTCTCTTGGATATGTAAAAATTTAACTTCTAGGTCAACACAATGAAAATATATTTATATTTAAGCCGTATTTTTACACCATTTTCTTATAGAACGCGAGAGAATGAAAACCTATAGGCTACCGTTTACCTAGAATCCTGAAACTTGGCAAAAAGCAAGGTCGTACAGCACTAGTAATGGAATAAATCTGAAAACCAGGATTTTTTTTTATACCACAATAAAAATATCTTTGAAAGCCATACATCGGGTATGTACTATAGATGCAAACTGAAGTAGAACTTACGTTTTCGGTAGAGCATTGTTGGATGCATACTACCGTACCTAAATTGTATGATTTTCAGTATGTTAACAATTCATATTCTGTACGGAACCCTCGGTGCGCGAGTCCGACTCGTACTTGACCGGTTGGTTTAAAAAAATCTTCAGTGTACGTGTACAAGGTGGTCAAAAATGGTATTTCTCCTCAAAATTATTAAAACGTTCTCTCCTCATTTTGACACATTGACAGAGCACATTTTGATTTGATATTATGCACTCGTTATTTCGTAACCATTATCGTCAGCCTGGAAACGTTTACAGCAATCATGTTCAAACACGTTTCTTGTGATGAACAGTTTTTTTGGTACAGCAACTGACAATAGGCTAGTTGACTAAATTTGAAAACTTGGCTAATTATATACTTTAATATCTATTTTATCCCAAAAAAACTATATTTTAAAGAAAAATCAATATTTACATTACGTATTTTGTATTTTAAAAAAGCCATTTAGATTTCCCTCGAAAACGCTGAATAGTGTCATGGCGTCTTGAATGACGTCACAGCTCGCGAAATAACCTGCTCTGTGGTATGAAAACGTCAACAACAACAATGATGTTTTGCGAGGCGTGACGTCACACTTTCTTGCGCCGCGTTCTTCGTGTTCGTTGTCACGTGACCTAATGCCTATTTTTTTCGAATCCATTTTCTAAAAATATTAATAATCTTTAACTGTTTTGAGAAATATTCTAGTTTTTTCTTATCTTCGTCTCCTCATTTATAATTAGAAACTATAAACCAAGCAATTTGTTATTAGTGGAAACAGGCCTATTCTGTTTTGTTAGAGCACTCTGTTATTTGCCTGGCAGCTTTCAATAAGATTTTATATTATAAATACATCGTGTTTTACAATAAAAGTAGAAAGATTTTACAACATTTATACAATATTACGATTTCTAAAATTCTTGTATGTTATATTTTACACTTTATTTGAGAGTCCAGTTTTGGACAAAGGCCTCCTCCAACGCATTACATTTTTCTCAATCGTCAGCCAGTCATATCCAGGTCCACCTGTATAATGTAGCCACTGCATCAACGTCTGGGACGACTTCTAGGTCGCTTGTCGTCTCGTGGCCACCAGTGGAGCACACGTTCACAGCGTCCGTCAATAGCTTTTATATCGGCAGGACATCTCGGCGAAATCTTTTCCCGTAGTTCTTTCTCGTATTTATACGTAATGTACAAATTAATAAAATGTATATGTAAAGTGTGCCTTTCTGACATCGTGTGGTCTCGGGTTTAGAATAGGACCTCCCCACGTCATCCCGCGGCTGTTGTAAAACGCGACTGTTGTAACAAAACCCGATCACCAAGCCGCCTGCCACTGCGGTGATTATGACAAATCCAAATCAACTTTAACCTTTAAATGGATGGAAAGCTGTCTTCTAATGCTAAAGAAGCGCTGGCTCTACTACCTTTCGTAATCGGAACACAAAACTGCTATTATCACTGATATTTAGCGGCAGATAGGTAACATGGTGGTAGATAAGCAGGCGGACATTGAAAATGCTTTACCACCGACCTAAACCCCGCTGGGAATAGAACCTGGCATTTCCGGTAGGTAACAGTACTGAAATGTAATGTAATGAGATGTAATGAAATGAGACTGACGACTTGACTTTGTAGCTATTTGATTTTCGCCATTATGACGCTGGTAGTTGCAGTGAGCGTACTCGAATCGGCATAGAAAAGAGCTTTATATACATATATGGCATACCGCAATCATTTTACTAGAGGTTAGTGGGTAATTATACAGGATATCAGATGTTCCCAGACGATGTAAGAGAGAGATAGTCGAAGAAGAATAGTATTCTCTGAAAGTTGTTTTAGGTACAATTTTATCAGCCAATAGCGCCACCTTTCGCATGTTCTAAAATCTATCCTGTTTTACCAACTGACTGCAGACGGACCAGTACTATACGCGCCCACTTTGTTGTATCATTAATAGATGGCGACACCAGCTACTAAGAGGGTTCGGGTGAGATTGTATCCTCAGAAAGAGGATATTTAGCGCCACCTTTCGCATGTTACAAAATCTCTCTAGTTTTATTAACCGACTGCGGGTGAACCATTACAACGCCAAGTCCACTTTGTTTTACCATTCAAAAATTAATAGATGGCGATAACAAACTGTTATATGTAGACAGCCTGCTTGTGGTTCAAAGAGCTGTTTACATCTTCATATCACGCGTTGCATCTGTAGTGGCAGTTACGGAGAGAACATATATTCACATAGAAGTTTTTCAGTCGATATTGTTTCCTTGGGTGTCCTGTGTTGATAGTAAGAAAACAAAAAGGTAAGTGTATTTATCTTTTTTTTTAACATTCAAATTCAGTTTTTTTTATTCGGTTTTTAAGATATAGAGGCATAGGTATTTATATAAAATAATTCAACAAGATTTTATTATATTTGATTTTAATTTTTAAGTTTCGCATTGTAGCATCATGATGTCTGAGAGACTGAACCCATCAACAAAGCCAGGTTTTAATCATTAGATAACTTATTTTCAAACATTGATTTTTAATGATTTGTTGTATCTTTGCTGGTCCCGTAAGAACAGTAAAATAATCAGTGAATCCCATTTAAATAAAGAAACGGTTTTGTTTGTGTAGGTAATTATGAAATCCAGACCCAGTGTTGTAGGGCTTTTCACTGTTTAATGCTTTCTATTGACGCATCTAGCAGTGGAGGGAAATAAGTTGTTTCGTATAAAAGTTTGTCAGTGTAGTACACTCGAGTACAAAAATATATACCCACTTTTGTACCATGTCACTGTCACCTTTTTTGTTCTTAAGCATTGCGTTGAGGGAAGTGGACACCAAATCAATGTGGGGCTAAATTGTATTTTATACCGTAAATGCCATTATAAAACTCATACAAAAAGAAACAATAATTTTTAATTTTTTTAAAAATTAAGTTTCACAACACGAATGTCAAAAAAATAATTGAAAAATTAACTTAGTACGCTGTCTCCAGTTCCATAAAACTTTAACTTTGGGGTTATAATTAACAAAATATCAAAACCAGTGAATTACTAGTCGGACTTCGAGAGCGTACCGTACTCGGAACATACGAAATTACGAATACGGAATGTACACTCGAGTACAAAAGTGTGCTCCCACTTTTGTAGCTGGTTAAATTCAACCTTCTTGCTCCTACCAGGCAGGTGTTGACGGAAATTGTCAATTAAAGAGGAATACATATGTAATTTATGTACTGAAGTGTACAAGGTGTCTATTTTGTATCATACATTTTACAGTATTGTGGGAGTTCAATTTGGGTTCAGTTCGCTGGCAAAATCGACACATAAAGCTTACAGACTCGATCCGCGAATGTATGGAGCCGCGGCCTGGACGTGTACACTCGACATTTCCTACAACACACACGAACGAACAAGCAAAGGTGAATGTGACATGGTTCAAAAGTGGATACATATTTTTGTACTCGAGTGTACTTATACACTTATATCTGAATATTTTCACCTAGCCTATTTGTGCAAAAACATTACAAACAGGCTCATGGCGTCAATAAAATGATATTTGACTCTTTTACCAAGTAGATCCTTTCTATGACGTTGAATCTAAGAATCGAATCCGAATCCATGGCCTGCAAATCATCTAAGTATGAAAAAAAAAAACTTCTGATCAAACCTATGTATTTAAGGGTTTTGAAAAATATATCCCTATAGGAGTAAAAAATTCTTGACAGACCAGTTCCGGCCTAACATACAACCTCAGAGTAAATAATGAAACCCATGAAATCACGTATAAGATCTATACAGGCTGTCCCACAGCTATATCACACAATAAATTTATTTTAATTATTGTATCTACGTAATTTTGCTGAACGATAACTTTATTGGAATTCAAAAATATATGCGAACTTAATTCAAAGTTTTTTTTAACTTACCTGTCTGGATCGTAATCGAACCCGCCTAATGAGAAAAAATTCATGCTGTATTTTTATGGTACTCGTGCTCATCGAAAGTGACTGTTAAAATCTTTGAATGTAATTCTAATAATTTTAGAATAAAAATGAAGTCTCCTGTTACCAAATTGTTCTTTTTACATTTGCGCTTTCACGGAGGATGAAATCTTAATTAACAGTTTTAAATAGGTAAATATTAAATACTTATGTTTTTATTGTCTTTTACAGGAGATGAAGTATAGAACAAAAACAACTAGCATCTTATAAAAAGTAGTTCCAGATCAAGCAACAAATAAACATCTTTTATATTTACCAAATTAATAATCACTACGGGATAAGATAGATAAAATTTAAAACCTATAATAAAGAAACTGGCATTGAAAAGCATCAATCAGATTCACACCAAATAAAATACAATGGATTGTTCTTCCAGTCAGTCTTCTCAGTCTCCAAATACAAGTCCCAGTTGCCCTCCCCGGAACTGGTCCTTTACGCATTACATTAACGCTTATCGGACACTTTATCACACTTCCCAACTCGACCAGTATAAAAAAACTGATCATCAGTTTCCCTTATGCACACCAACAACAAAAGTCATACGTCGTTCTCCCAGTCCATCTTCTGAAACAAGTTCCGTTTCCCCTCCCCGGTACTGGTCGCCAACTCCATTAAGTGTATCTCATCAGAGACCTCACTCCACGACCCGACACACCGAGTTTAAAGAAACAATCTATTATCAGATTCCCCAATCAACACCAACAACAAAGGGGATGCATCGTTCTCCCAGTCTACCTTCTCCAAAAACAGTCAAAGATTCCCCTGCCCGTTACTCGTCACCAACTCGAATAAAGTTCTCTCATCAGAGACCTCATTCCACTTCCAGAGACTCCCAGCATAAAAAAATAACGGATCATCAGATTCCCCAATCAACACTAACAACAAAGGGGATGCATCGTTCTCCCAGTCTACCTTCTCCAAAAACAGTCAAAGATTCCCCTGCCCGTTACTCATCACAAACTCGAATAAAGTTCTCTCATCAGAGACCTCATTCCACTGCCAGAGAGTCCCAGCATAAAAAAATAACGGATCATCAGATTCCCCAATCAACACCAACAACAAAGGGGATGCATCGTTCTCCCAGTCTACCTTCTCCAAAAACAGTCAAAGATTCCCCTGCCCGTTACTCATCACAAACTCGAATAAAGTTCTCTAATCAGAGACCTCATTCCACTGCCAGAGAGTCCCAGCATAAAAAAATAACGGATCATCAGATTCCCCAATCAACACCAACAACAAAGGGGATGCATCGTTCTCCCAGTCTACCTTCTCCAAAAACAGTCAAAGATTCCCCTGCCCGTTACTCATCACAAACTCGAATAAAGTTCTCTAATCAGAGACCTCATTCCACTGCCAGAGACTCCCAGCATAAAAAAATAACGGATCATCAGATTCCCCAATCAACACCAACAACAAAGGGGATGCATCGTTCTCCCAGTCTACCTTCTCCAAAAACAGTCAAAGATTCCCCTGCCCGTTACTCGTCACCAACTCGAATAAAGTTCTCTCATCAGAGACCTCATTCCACTTCCAGAGACTCCCAGCATAATAAAATAATGGATCATCAGATTCCCCAATCAACACCAACAACAAAGGGGATGCATCGTTCTCCCAGTCTACCTTCTCCCAAAACAGTCAAAGATTCCCCTGCCCGTTACTCGTCACCAACTCGAATAAAGTTCTCTAATCAGAGACCTCATTCCACTGCCAGAGACTCCCAGCATAAAAAAATAACGGATCATCAGATTCCCCAATCAACACCAACAACAAAGGGGATGCATCGTTCTCCCAGTCTACCTTCTCCAAAAACAGTCAAAGATTCCCCTGCCCGTTACTCGTCACAAACTCGAATAAAGTTCTCTCATCAGAGACCTCATTCCACTGCCAGAGACTCCCAGCATAAAAAAATAACGGATCATCAGATTCCCCAATCAACACCAACAACAAAACGCATCCATCGTTCTCCCAGTCTGCCTTCTCCTAAAACAGTCAAAGATCCACTCCCCGGTACCCGTCACCAACTCGAATAAATGTCTCTCACCAGAGACCTCATTCTACGGCCCCAATCCACACAAACAACAAAAGTCATTTACTGTACTGAGTACTGTTTTCCCTTTCCTTTTCAGAAGACGTTCGCAATTTGTTTTGTTTGAAATATCTCGGCCCATTGTCCGCTACAGGCTTCCTCACAGTTTAAATCGATCTTTGCAACTGTCCAAGTCCCTATACAGGTCACCTCTTGACTAATACAACTGCAAGTAATGAGATTCAACAACCCACTACTACTGAATCAAACTATCCGTCCTTCTTCCCAATTTCGACGACATAGGACATCTCAAATTCAAACTGTATGTTACTCACTCCAAAATCAAATGCGAGTACCATCCTCACCAGAACTCGACCTATGGAATAACTTTCTAATAAAGAAAATATTTACAATAACGCTTCTACATAGTCTAGCGACATACCCGTAAAAAATATCTCGCTTAAATTCATCTAAGGCGGTCGAAGGAAAATCTACAGAACCCAGATTGTTAAAGTTACCAGTCATATGTAAAAAATATATTTAAAAACAAAAAAATGGAGATTCAGTTAAACCAGAAACTGATCACAAGGGAAAGGCAGCTACATTTGTGCGGATACAATCATTACGAAGATACATTGAGAGAAATATCGAAACTATGCTACAAAATTCAGACAGCATCATCAAATTACTTCACAATCAGCGTGGCAGAACATGTGTCGTGTCGAACATGAAAATAAACTGGAACAATTAATACTAAAATTTACTGGCGCAGTAGCATCGTGGTCAAGCGGAAAAGACGCAAGATTGCCAATCACAAGCTTTTTATAAAGCAAAATTTTTAAAAATGTGCTTTTAGCTAAAATCTCCGAGCAAAGCTCGGTCGCCCAGGTACTGATTGATATTGGCATAATTGCACAAAAATCGAATCAGCAATGACGGTGTGTGAATCAGCAACGGTGAAACCTCAAATGCTTTTCGTTCAAACAACATGTCAAAGTATTTTTCCTATCACATTTTACAAAGCTATTTATAACTTATAAAAATTGATCTGTATAGGTATTAAGTAGAAGTAATGTTAAATAATATGCAAATTGCATAGTTCTGTTCATAAGTTCTAATGTAAATAGTAATATTTAATCTACTTTAACGTTGTATATCTTATCTGTTATAAGCCGAGGGAAGTTTTTAAAAATGATACATTTAATTTAAAGACATTTAAATGCATTTTAAGTTGATGTTTTATATTATTATTATTTGTCTCGGACAACTTGATCCATATTTTACATGACACATTGTTATTATTATTTTATACCTCTACATTCCGATAAAATATCACATAATTATGACTATTGTTAGTATAAATCTAAGTGTCAAATTATTACTACTAGTGTTAGTATTATTATAATACATTACCATATTCTATTTAAATGTTTAGAAATATTCTGATATATATGTTGTTGATAAAATGAAGATGTCTATCAATTGGTGTTATTAAAATAATTCTGTGTAACTAATCGTTGTTTTTATTTTGCCTTTGGTGGGTTTTACTGTTTGGGTATTCTATAATAGTATAGTATGATACAAGTGAGTTAAGTTGCTCATTACACACGAGACTCGTAATATAGCCAAGTGTGTAATGAGCAGAGCTCACGAGTTTCATTCGAAGTTTTTCAACACATTTGCGTGGAAAAACAATGAAACATCAGGTTACAGTACATTTTGATAACTCGATGGGTTAACTCAATCAATTGTTTATCTTCAGCATTTTAACTTGATATTTTTAAAATCACACAACAAAAAATACGATAAACACAACATCAAAGAGTATCTATCTATCTTCTATCTTCTTCTTCTATCTATCTTCTTCTATCTATCTATACTATAATAAATCTGTAGAATCGACGTGTCTGTACATTGAATTTTTTTGCCAAAAACTGATTGAGGGTGACATAAGAAGTGTAACAGAACACAATAGGACCATTTTTAAACATTTTGTCTGTCTGTCTGTCTGTCTGTCTGTTTGTCTGAACCGGCTAATCTCCGAAATTACAAAACCAAATTTGATGCGGTTTTCACAATTAAATTAGGCGTAGGTCAAGGCAACATCTAAGCTTTATTTCATCAAAATCGGTTCACGCAATAAAAAGATATCTTCAAAAAACTTGTAGAATCGACTTACCTGTATATGGAGAATCGACGCGTCTATCTGTACATTGAAAAGGTTTGCCAAAAATTGTTTGAGGGTGATATAGGTAGTATAACAGAATACAAAAACCAATTTAGTGGATTCTGTCCAGAATTGCTACAATGCCTGACTAATTTCAAATAGCAAATACAAAAGAAGGTGCTTCAGTGGTTAATGTTTAAAAGTGTTTTTGAAACATTACCTCAGCGTTAGAAGTGACTGAGAGACGAAACCATTTAGGGTTATGAGATTTTTTTGACAATATATTCCTTTTATGATAGTTCCGCAAAAAAAATATGTGATGCAAGTTTGTGTTAAAGTTTGCAATTGCCGTGTAACGTGTATCGGGCCATCCCTCCACAACCTGGTTGGCTGCATGAGTCCACTGTTGGACAAGTGCCCCTCTCCCCATATAACGACACATTAAACTTTATATGATTGGATTTGCAACAAGCACCACTGTTGGTAGGCGTATTGGTGATCGCAGTAAGATGTTGTAGTTACATAGCTAGATTCTGCTACCCATCTTCTAAAAAGGCTTATACAACTAAGACCTAACGGAATGTGAGGTAAAATTAGCGATGTAAGTTTGTATAAAAAGTTGGTTTGGTGGTAAACCAAACCGAGTACCGATAGATCGGATTGTAAATCGAACATTTAGCAATTAGGTCACGGAGGCGGTAACTATTCTAATTTTAACGAAAAACTAAACATTTTCATAGACAAAACAATACATTTCAAACAATATTCACATAACAGACTAAATATAATAAAAGTCAGGTGGGCATAGAAAATGCCTGCATCATCATCATAATTAGACAGGAAACGTCCACTTCTGGACATAGGCCTCTTTCGTGGTACGCCACATCAACAGGTCTCGAGAAAATGCCTTACCGCCAACCACATCAAGTACCGATAGGTATTGGGACTTATTGTCAAAACTGTATGTACAAAAACAAAAAATCAATCAAAATATGGAACCTCAGGGTTGTTAGTACAAACGTGTTGCCATTTTTAAGACACGGAGGCAGATAATTTTTTAAACAATAGGTATTCAAGTACATTATCCGATTGCTTATCGGTGAAGGAAAACATCGTGAGGAAACCTGCATGTTTGAACAGGCATGTGAAGTCCGCCGATCCGCACTGGTCCCGCGTGGTGGACTATGTCCCATACACTCTGTGTAGGAGAGTAGGCCTGAGCCCCAGCAGTGGAGACGTATATAGGCTGTTGATGATGATGATGAGGTATTATATGGTGTACATGAAATGTAATTATTATTTTATAGGTACACATTGGATTTCAATCTATATAAAATTCAAAGTCCTGACTTATCGAAGTATCGACGCACAGCCTAAACCACTGGTCCTATAGACATGAAATTTGGAGGCTGTGTTCTTTGTAAAGTGAAAGTATCCGCTAAGAAAGTATTTCTCGAAATTCCACCCCTAACAGGGTAAAATAAGGGATGTAAGTTTGTAGGAAAGTCCGTCATTTTTGAAGATAAATCCATGAAAATTTGTACGTAGTTTTTCGGTGTAGTGTTTCACAGTCTTTGGATATTTATCCTCAAAAGGGGTGGATGAAAGTTTGTATGTGCACTCTGTTGTGTTTGTTTGATAAGTGTTGAGATTAGAAACAAAGAAGTACAAGAGTCACGGATTTCTAATAGGGTGAAAAGGTGGATGGAAGTTAGTATGGGAACTCTGTTGTTTTTGAAGTCAATATCATGAAAATTGATAATCAGCATTATGAACTAAAATTAATAGTGATTTCCAGAGGGTGAAATCATGGATGCAAGTTTCAATTTAATTTCTTCATTTTTGAAGATAATGCAATGAAATTTGGTAAGTGGTTAGATTAGAAACAAAGAAATACGTATTTCACGAATTTTTAATGGGGATGAAAGGGGGATGAAAGTTTGTATGGGAACTCTTTTATATTTGAAGTCAATATCATGAAAATTGATACTTAGTAAGTGGCTAGATTTGAAACAAAGAAAAACGTGTTCCACCGTGTGAATGATAACTCTGATGTGTTTGTAGTCATCAGCATGAAAACTCATACTCAGTCTTATGAACTACAGTTAAGGGTGACGTTTTTAGTGTTTTAGAAAAATCAACCTCTAAAGGGTGAAATCAGGGATGCAAATTAAAATTTCAGTTCCTCATTTTTGAAGATGATAACAAGAAAATTGTTAAGTGGTTAGAAAGTGGAAACAGATAAATACGTGTTTCCGCATATTTTAATGGGGGTGAATAGGGGTTGAAAGTTTGTATGGGAAATCTGTGTTTTCCGAAGTCAGCAGCATGAAAATGGGTAGTTAGCCTTACTGATAAAAATTAAGAGTGACGTAGTTTCACACATAATGAAACAATCTAATATATCAAAATGTCACGGTTTTTGTGTTCGCACTTCTGCGAAACGGCTAGACCAAATTTTGTGTGTGAATCTTGCACCAACTTACCCCCACCTCTTACTCATATTTTAATATCGATTTTATAATTGTAGTATGAATAATCTCCAAATAATTATTCGTTGCCGGAAAGCGTTACATCAGTTTCATATTTGTTATGTAGTTGATTTATCCAATGAGATAAATCCTAAAGTCCACGCGGGCGAAGCCGCGGGCAGAAGCTAGTATTTATATATACTTGATGTATACTAGACAAAATATGAAAAGTTATGGGAAACTGCGAGCAAGTTTTTTTTTCGTCCTTGAAATACAAGGTGAGAGAACATACAGCCTTCTTCAAGATTATAATTTTAATTGATAAAATGCATGTATTTTAATATTTTATATAAATTATTGTGCATTATGAATAATTTGAAAAGAATGAAAGTTTGTTTGACATAATTAAAGACGTACACATTTATTTACTCAAAAAATGTACAACTATGGATTTTCAGCGGCTTAGAAACTCTTTGTTGTTAAAAAAAAACGTATTACCCAGCTAAATTGAGGATGCTCTGTTTACACGTATACAACGTGCAGCAAGGTGCGTATTTCACTTTGCAGGGATAATTCTATTACGCACTAGGGTGTATTACATTATACAAATAAGGCTCAATTTACGAACAAGCGTGTTGAAAAAGTCATTAATCAGTGCGCATCAATGATGACATACCGAACCGAAACGTGGTCCTTTACTGTGGGCCGAATAAACAAGCTCAAAGTCACTCAGCGAGCTATGTTCGGAATTTCTCTACGTGATAAAATCCGGAACGAGGAAATCCGTACACGAACTAAGGTCACCGACATAGCTCGACGAGTCAGTGAGCTGAAGTGAAAATGTGCAGGCCACATTGATCGACGAACCGATAACCGATAAGAAGTAAGAGTTCTCGAAAGCGACCACGTACCGGGAATCGTGTATCGGGCCGTCCCCCTTCCAAATGGACCGACCGAGAATGGTCGGTCCATTTAGTAGGGAGTCGCTTGATGTAAGTGGCTCGGGAACGGTCATTGTGGCATATCATGGAGGAGGCCTTTGTCTAGCAGAGAACGTTGCCCGACTTATGATGAAGAATAAAAGAAATAGAACCTTCTTGACCACCTTCGAAGTAGTTACGCGCTTTGACTAACATTCCGCAGGTACCCGAGTTCGATTCCCCGGTGGACCTATCGGTACTCGGTTTAGTTGGTGGGATTATTTATGTATGGTGGAATGTTCTATGTCCAGTTTGCTAGCTACCTCCATACTACCTCCATAAGTCTGCTCCAAACAACTTGGCATAGACCTGTAGTGAACGACAAAAATGCCATACGCCTAAATAAAGTCTGCTCCAAATAAAAGTGCTAATAGCACTGTCGTGTTCCGGTATGAAATGTAGAAGATCTAGCTCCTCATTAGCTTGCGGATGTTGGGTGCGCACGCTTTTCATTCACCGGCCTTACCGTCACTTTCCATCAAGTGAGATTAAGGCCGCGCAAACCCATTAAACATTTTTTAAATGCACCGAACATTTTCATGTTATCATATTGAAGCCTATTGATCCGTAATTAATCCCAGCCTGGTAACTAGTTCGTTCCACGCGTTGCAAATTGGTACTCCAGGTTTTAAAGTTGAAAATTGGGATTAAATTGATGCGCCGGCAGTTCAATCGAGTTCCAGGAAATTCGATTCCACTTTTTCGTCAAAGGCACCAATTTCGTTATAAAATGGACTATGATAATTTACACGCAACTCAAAACGCTGGATCTTCCTTCTATTACATGCGTCCTGGATGTGTTCAGAATGCATAGGATATTGGGCTTAGGTATGCCATCATTAACAGCCTATATATGTCACCACTGCAGGGACTCAGGCGTACTCTCCTACAGAGAAAGTATGGGTCATAGTACACCTCTCGGGACCAGTGCGGACTTAGACTTTGTACAAACCTTTGAATTTCTTCTCAGAAGTGGGCAGGTATAGCCAATGGTAATTGTAACAAATGGCTATCAAATGGTGTAAAAAAATTCTGGTGTAACGCCGCAGGCACACAAAATGTATTTAAAGCACAAAAACGCTGTATACGAGCCATGCGTAGACCACGCCACGCCACCACGAAAGAGTTTCGAAAGCTGTAGACCTCATTTCAAAAATTTAATTTTTTTTACCCTGATGTCATTATATATTATATGCAATAGCTTATTTATTAGGAAAAACGAGGGGTTATTTCCAAAAATCGTAGCAGTCGCCGCCATGATTTCCTCAAAACCAACGCACACAAAACGGCTCTATACAGGAAAAGTGTAATTGTTAATGGCTCCAAAAATGTACAATAACATTCCCAAAACATACGAGAGCTTAAAGATTTAAAAGGGCTTTAACGAAATATGTTTAACTACTTGTCAGAAAACAAGTTGCAACACGATTGATGAATTCGCAGTAAAGTGCAGCGATAAATTAAAATTTAATGTAACGATCTGTTTATTTATTATAATTAGTTTAAATTGAATTTGACTTTATTATTATTTAATTTGCATTTAATTTATTATTATTTTAGACACATAATTATGTGAATATTTGTACGCCGCAAGGCTCAACATAGCGACCGTTGTTTCTTAAAAGATCTGTAATACCTATGTTGGACAAATAAATAAATTAGATTTATTCGTACGTAAATTCCAAATTGTAACTCATTGGTATGAGCCAGAATCGAATCCAGGCCTCGATTGTTCAAGGACTGACGCTATACCTTGGCTATACCTATTTGAGCTACCACGGCTTCACTAGGTACACTTATTTAAACACGACAGTATTAAAGTTCTCTGTGGTTATACCAATGTAATGGCAAATACAGAGATGTCAGTTTGACTCTGCCATATTTCTATTAAAATAATTTACTGTGCCGCCGCTGTATAATTTGTTTACTTTCATGATTTTTTGCGTGTCACAAGTTTCTGTTATATCTGTACGCATTACATCCTCATCAC
Organism: Carcina quercana; assembly: GCA_910589575.2. NCBI lineage: Eukaryota > Metazoa > Arthropoda > Insecta > Lepidoptera > Depressariidae > Carcina > Carcina quercana. The sequence continues at coordinate 22,843,326 of OU342426.1, read as the reverse complement.
TTAACTCAAGCGAAATTGTGGTCAGCAAAATTGTAAAACAAATATAGAACTCGACAGACTGTTTGGCTTATCATGCAGCTTATGCTGTGATAGATGCAGCTCGACAAACGCAACACAGTATTTATTGCGTCGAGCTTCCTGGGATGTGAGTGAAATTTCCATGCATATTTAAATCATGGAAAACCAATCCAATCCCCAAAAATCATTGACATCAATCAAATACAACAATGATGATAAAAATTATTTTAGCTTACGCTCCGAATATTATTAATTAATTAGTGATTCCGCGAATTAATCACTATTGAAATGAATAATTAAGTGGGGTTTACATGGAACTTGCAAACGTATTGTCCATTTGATTCCACCACCCGCACCCAAACAGGGAGGCACTCCACTGTTTGGGAGGTTATCATTTAAAGGTATAATAATAAAACATGTACAGCGTGTGTTTAATGCTTTTATTGAAAACAAAACTTATTCAGAAAACTGAGTATAACAATTTTACCGGCCCACGGCTTTTTCCGCGTACGAAATAATCATCATTATTTATTTAATAGTAGATTGTTACATAAGGGATGAAAGTTATCAATTGCATCTCGAGATATTTACGGCGCCTATAGTTCGAGGGTGCAATTGATTCTTTCACCCGAAGTAAACACTCTACTTTTCCTTTCGACTGTGAGGAAAGGAAATAGAGAATATGTGACGTAATAAATACACTTTATTTAGCAAAACCAATGCAAAGACGAATCTCATCGCTCACCGCTAAACAGTTGCGCGTCAATAAGGTATAATGCATTGGCCAAAATCAAAGATATTTTTGCTAACAATAAATTTAAGGAAAAATAATTGCTTTCAAACTGTAAATTTTTATATTTTAAATCTTGTATTTTCGTAACACGATCATGTTATCATGTCGCTGTTGCCGTTAATTAGGATAGTATTTAGTTACATTGTGATATACGTTTGTGTCTCAATGCTTATTTATGAAAGTAAAATGTATGTTCATCGAACGAAACGTATGAAAATTGATAATAAAACTCGAACATAGCCAAGAATATTGTTGAAATTTGAGCAACCTCTCTTAGCGAAGGCAAATGTATCAAACTTCATACAGACATGTCTGTATTTGTAAAGTTTTTTTTGCAAAGATAATATTTACTAATTTCTCTTACATAATAAATGTTATATCCTACTGATATTATAATATAATATATGTAATGATTGTAATAATCTAAACTGTATTTAAAATTGTTTGGATATTTTTCCTTTTTACATTGATCTCTCACATTAAAAACTCTTTCGTTGCAAATCTCAGCTAACGAGTTTTAATTCTGAGGTTAAATGCAACAAATAAAAAAAAGTACTTACATCCTTTGGCATGTAAATGCGACTAACAGAACAGAACAGGAGGGATGAAAAAGGTATAAATAATAGGCTACTAAAGCGTACTGTCTTTTAATTGAAGAAAAAAACACCTAAAAAGTATGGATTAGAATCAGATATTAAAAAATATTGACCTGCGAGTATACCTAACCTATCTCCCATTGTTTTATAAATATTTCATATTCGTTATATTTTTATCACAGTCACAGTTAATTGTGCCCTGTCTCTCAAGCTAGGATTGTTAACTTTATGCTGTTGTGCAACATGTGCATATTATAAATTAACCAATCATTATGATCGACTTCATAAAGTCCACAGCTGGACATGAGCCATGAGCTCATCGATCGGAACGTCGGACTTTCTGTGAGGAGATTTGAAATAAGTTCGTGCTAAATCTAACCACGCTTGGCAGGCGAATTGGTGATCGCAGCAAGAAGTTGATACATACATGTATACTAATGCACGTCCTCTTAATATTTTTCCCTTAGTCGTTTTTTACGACACCCGCTGGAAGAGACGGGGGCTAAACCACTAAAAACTTATTTGCAGAATGTATGAAGTCTAACCGGTTCTTTTGATTTTATTTAAACTGTCGCTTCCAGAACATTGATGTATGATGCGTGTACACGTGGTTTTTGTAAAATTAAAAGGTCAGTCTGTACTAAAAGAGAAAATGCAAACGATATTTCACAGTGTGTTGGGTGAAGTCCGAGCTCTTTCTGCATATTTTTTACGTTTGGTACATTTTTCATTGATGGCCAAGGGCGAGTCCAGCTCGCATATGGAAGGTTCCGTACGACACAGAAGATAAAACTTTATAAAAAGTAACCAACTGAAAAAGGTGGATGAGTGTCGTAAACACATAACATTTTGAAAATTCTCCGTCTCTGTTTTTTATTTATATTTTCGCGCATTGTGATTTGGATTTCGGTGAGCTACGGCCACAAAAGTTTTCAAGGGACTGGCCAAAAAGAATCGATTCGCGAACAATCGTGAAACAATAATGATCCTTTAGATTGTACAAAAATATTAATCCTTAAAAAAAGCGTTTCGACATGGGGATATCTTTTAATATTATAAAAGTGGAGTCGGTACGCCCGCTGCTACAAGAGTTGCACTCGGTTAGGGGGTACACCCTATGCACACGTCTAAATTAGAACTAATTGAGAGAAGCAGATAATGGGGATGGCTTGCATTGGCGCGTTGCGTTTCATCTAGGGCTTCTAAAAATGCAATGTTTCTAGCTTTAGCTTTTAGAGATAAAAAGTCATCCTTCTCCGACCTTTCAGTTATCCCAATAAGGAAGGACAAACAATTAAAGAAACTATTTCGTTTGACATTGACATTTTAATATTGTTAAATACTGGACAGGGTGCAAGCCGGGCTACATACATTCGCGGAACATGAGAAATATGAGTTCTGTAGTAGATCGATCACTTCACTGGCTCGGGAATACGCACGGCTTTTGTAACACTCAGTTTTTGTATCAGTCATCGACTTAAATGCTCCTAGATCGACTCTTTGTCGCTGACGTTTATCAAACACACACTACAAGTACCACGTGTTCAAAAACGATCTTGGTCTTGTTGGTCTTATCTTCTGTAAAAAAACAACTCATGACCGGGTTGTGAGTCCACTAGCCACCGGAAACGGTTACATTTCCAGGAATGTGCAGGTTTCCTCTCGATATTTTCATTCACCGAAAAGCTAATGGTAATAATTTTTGATCAATCATACGTAAATTCCAAATTGTAACTCATTGGTACGAGTCAGGATCGAACCCAGACCTCGATTGTCAGTTGACCCGACTTTTTTAATGTAATTTACAATAAGTTACTTGGGCAGACCAAGACTACACCCGATGCCAGAACAGTAGCCACGTGCAGTGTGCAGACGTGGCCAGTGAAGTGGCCAGCAGCAGCGAGTCCCACTTGTCCCCCAGTACGTTCACGATTATGTTCGTGCTCCCCCGACAGCGGCGCTGCAGGGAGGCGCAGCGTTTCCTGCATTGCATGGAAGCCCTCCGTCTGCGCCTCCGCGAACATTGTCGATGCACTGCAATATCGTAGGAGCACAAACAACAACCTGATCGCATTATTATATGCAAAGGCTGCACGTGTAAAAAGCTTGAAAATACGCTTTAAACAGCGATTCACCTGTGGACAACACCGTGCAAACCTGCGAGCCAACGTGTTGCGCCCTACGTTCTCATTAGTTCGTCACGGACTGTCGGTGACCCAGTGGCACAAATATTTAAAATGTTCTACAATTTTAAGTGGAGTACCATCCCATGTCTTGGTTTCTATAGCAGGCGTTGTTTACTTACTATGTGGAATGTGGTATTTCTGAACTAATGGCCAGCTCCGGGTCGGTATGATACGGATTTCGGTTTGCTTTGTTATGAATTCAATAGATTCTGTCCACTATCGACACCGGCCACGCTCGGCCACGGCCATCGATTGACAAGAAATGTGATGCGTGCCTGTGACGTCAAAGGGATTAGTTCCGTGATGCATGCGATGAATCGCCACTAGGGATGCACCTATAATATGACAGCTCGTATTACGCCAGATGTGCTCCTGCGCGATGTCGATTCGTAAGATTCGCAGCCAGCGTTGCCAGATTTTTTTTTGCCAAGTCGGGATTTAGGAACTTTTTCAGTGAAAAAAGCGGGATTCTTTCGTCGAAAGCGGGACATAGTAAAAAAACGTATATAATCAAAAGTTTTTGAATATTTAACTATTTATTTGAGTTCAAATTACGTTTACGTGACAATAGATAGCAAAAATATCCATAGAAAATGTATTTTAATAAAAATATGATATTTTAAATCAGATTTACCCTATCGTTAAATAGTTAAGTCTTTTTCGTCTTCTGAATACAAAAAAAAACAGAAATTAAAAGCAAAAAAGTTTTGTTCATTAGAAAAATATGGCGTTTCAAACTCTGAGGTGACTCTGAGAAGTGAGTGTAACAAATTGCAACTTACAATAAGAGAATAATTATTTATAAGAATAACTTATTCATGATATTTCTGTGAAGATTTAACTTGTTTTAAAGTATCCTTTTTATCTTTAATAAAGATGAAGAACTCTTCACAGGATAGCTGTAGATTAAACTGGATGAGTAAATCTGCTTTTAATAAATTTACGGAACATTTATTTCTAGCATCCGACCATTTTAAATTCATTTGGGAAAAAACGCGTTCAGGAAAGCAGTTTGATGTTGGAATACTTAATATGAAAGACACTAGTTTAAACATATTCCTAGTATCTTTTTTTGGTAACTGTTGAAAGAGCTGGTGCCATTTCTGTGCGGTGGTGGCAGTGATGTCTTTGCAATTTTCCCCCCGCGCTTTCTCAGTACGCTGCACGCACCGTCGAGTTATTCCCGAAAAGCGGGACTGAGCCTGTTCCGCGCGGGACATTTAATTTTGATTTGAAAATCGGGACGTCCCGCCCAAATCGGGACGTCTGGCAACGCTGTTCGCAGCACATGCTGAGACGAGTCCATTTTAGCAACACACTACAACACAACCAAATTTTATGTATGTTATATAGCTTCAATTTTTGTTTATCAGTTTTAAGTATTTTTGTTTTTGTTTATTAGTTTTGTTTTTGTAGTTTTGTTTTAATAGATTTCTTAATGTGTTTTTTCTATGTGTATTGTGTTGTGTATGTTATTAAATAAAGTTGTGTCTATGTCTAAGAAACCATAATGTAATGAGATTAAAAATAGATTTTGTTTCAAGATCAATTTAGAATTAGTTATTGTTATTAATTGAAGATAATAGTTGTAGCCTTGGTAGCTCAGTTAGGTAGAGCGTCAGTCCTTGAATAACTGAGGTCTGGGCTCGATCCTTGCTCGTACCAATGAGTTCCATTTATTTGGGATTTATGTAAGAAAGATAAAAATTATTAACATTGGCTTTTCGGTGAAGGAAAGCATTGCGAGAAAAACTGCACGCTCCTGAGAAGTATCTGTAGGGGAGTAATCCTGAGACCCTGAAGTGGGGACGGGACATATATAGACTGTTTAAATTCAAATTCGTTGAATATCTTTCTCATTGTAGTACACATCTTTTTCTGTAGTGCGTAATGGCAACGCATTTTAATATTTCTACTATTCTAATTTTATTCTTAATATTCGGAACTTTTCTATTAGTTAGGTTGAAAAGTCAGACTTATACTTTAGGACCTGGAGTGTGGACCCAAATGTACGAGTATGTATAATGTATATAATATACAAAGTAGGTACCAAATCGTGCAACCCTTCTCGCTTCTATTCGTTACTTTTTTGTAATTGAGGTGTGAACCAGGAAAATATATAAAAGGAAAAAAAATCTGGATGATTCGAATACGGAAGCTGGAAAATCCGTTTTATACTTTGTGAGCGCTGCGGCCGCCGCAGACCAGTCGACTTCACTATCAATTTTGAATGTCCTGAAAAAAGATTTTACACGTGCTATGTAAACAATTTACTACACCGAGATCGTACCTTGGAAGGGTTTTTAGCTTCACTGTGGGCAAAATATACATTTTTGTGTATTATCGATTCTTCCTTATTGTAGAAAGCATGGAGTTTATTTATGACTCCTTTACCTCCAGTTTAGTTGACTGCACAATGCATATTGCTTAATCTCAGTTCGTTATGTTATCGTGACTCCGTGGTACTTACCGTAATTGTCAGTTAGCAACTCTGCGATAGTTGGTTCAGGTTTATAAAATAATACAACACGAAAAGAAAGAAAGGAAAAAATTCTCAAGAAAGAAGGCACATCAAGAAAAGCCGGTCCGGAAGATACTTTCCCCGCACTTCGGTCTATGTCATTAAAGCGATATCTTCATAATTCAAACGACTAATGATCATTAGTAGTTGCCATGAGTAATCTGGGGTCTACTACATCCTGAGTACGTTCGTTCTACTAATTTTAACCGGATACATTACGGTCGAATTGCGAGTACTTTGTTGCAAAGCCTCGTTAAATCCTGGAAATTCTATGTGGATAATAATAATAAAAATACATTCCTTCTTTTCACAGAAAGAAATGTTTACAAACGTAGGTAACACAAACTAATATCATACAAAGTGGTCTTACGTTTGAGCTACTCGTGCCTGAAACAGGTGTGACCTTGTGTTACAGGACGCCAGGCTCTAGCCGCGAGCTATGTACAAAACAGAAAAGAGAAATCTAATTAAAGTGCAGGGAATCCAGAACCTATTTTAGTGTGAGTGAGGGGGTCTAAGGGCGAAAACAGACTGAGCGTATCTGACGTACGCCGTGTTTTATGCCCGTAACGAGGTGTCATGTCCTATTAGCCAAGCCTGTTTCTTTTTTTACTGACGAGCCTTTCCATGTCGAGTAACTTCGCACAGCTCAGAAGCTCTTTTTTTGATCCGCCCTACGCGCCTAGCGATCGCTATATTTCTACTTATTTTCGTTCGTCATTGGAGACTTCGTATTTTTAGGGTTCCGTACCCAAAGGGTAATCAACGGAACCCTACAGCTAAGACTCCGCTGTTCGTCCGTCTGTCACCAGGCTGTATCTCATGAACCGTGGTAGTTAGACAGTTGAAATTTTCACAGATTATATATTTCTGTTGCTGCTGTAACAAATAAATACTAAACAACAGAATAAAATAAATATTTACGGGGGCTCCGATAAAACACACGTGATATTTTTTGGGAGACGTGTGACTTATTAGTAACGCCAGCTAGTGTTGAGAATTAGTTTTGCTACTCGACACTAGATGGCATTATTAAAACGTCGATTTATTATAACTTTTTTTAATTTTAAAGCCGTATTTTTACTATACATAATTATTTATTATTATTATATATTATAAATTAAGGGGCTTCCCATACAACAAACGTGATTTTTTGCTCGTTTTTGCTCGATATTGATAACGGCAACAAGTAGACGCTTGAAATATTCACAGAATATTTTGTTATATATTGCCTTTAAAAATCTCTCCCACACAACAGACATGATTCTTTTGTCATTTTTATAGACCTCGTGAACCAACAGAGGGCGCAGCTTTTAGTTCCAAAATCCACCAAAAGAGAGCGATGTTCAGAAATTAGCGTCAGATGTTTCGACGGATGGCTGCTTTGAGTTCTAATTTTTGGCGACAGAGAACTACTAACACTGCCCTCTGTCGGCAAAATTGGAACAAATAGCATGGCCACCTAGATAAGATTTAAATAATCCTTTTTTAGGGTTCCGTACCCAAAGGGTAAAAGCGGGACCCTATTACTAAGACTCCTCTGTCCACCTGTCACCAGGCTGTATCTCATGAACAGTCATAGTTAGACCGTTGCAATTTTCACAGATGATGTATTTCTGTTGCCGCTACAACAACAAATACTAGAAAACAGAATAAAATAAATATTTAAGGGAGCACCATACAACAAACGAGATTTTTTGAGCCGTGCGTTTTACCTACCTAGTTTAAAAATTCGCCAACAGATGGCGCTGCTACTTCTTATAATTTTTGCCGACAGAGGGCGATGTTCAGAAATTAAAGTGACTGGCCCACAGTAAAGTTGTACATGTTTAGTATGGTTGAATGAATTATCGTTGCATTGCAAATATCGTTGAATAGGTCTTTTAAAAAAATGTAGGGACTAGAAACACCACTTTTCGATTCAGGGATCCGTTTGCGAAATATTAAGCTTTGATGTGATAATGTTCGTCAGAGAAAAACTGAAAGTATTCACAGTAGCAGATTGTATACAAGTGCAAGTGGTTTGGGACCGGTCAGTGTGGCGTAAGACCCTTGCTCTTTGCCAAATTTCAGGTTTCAAGGACAGCGGGAAATACCCTAAAGGTTTTGGTTCCCTTGCATTTTATGGTAATTGTCTAAAATACAGCTATATCTTTTTATGAGTTTGATTTTTTCACAGATCCAAGGGACGGCAGACTTGAGTACGAGTATTAGATATTAATTTGAACTTGATATCTCCACGCGTTCCTGAGAAAAAGGGTCTTGACAGACAGACAGATGGACAACAAATCAATTCCTATAAGGGTTCATTTTTTCCTTTTGAGCTATGAAACCCCCAAAACGGCGAAAGGACGTTTAATTTGTTATTTTTTAGCGGCCAAAGTTGTGTTGTGCGTTTTAATTTATGGTTCGAAAAATACACATGTGAAAGGTCCGACGGACAGCATAGTAATAAGATCTGAAAACTTCACATGATGCTACGTGACGCTGTGGTGTCGCCGCGTCAAATAAGACCAATGTGATTTCGCCTTTAGTGGGTGAACGGGGGGTGGGGGTGAAGAGATCGTAGGCGTTTGAGGATGTAAACTGTGTAGGGGTGTGAGGGTGTGCGGGCGAATGGAGCTGTGTAGGCGTGAGAGGGGGTGTACTGGAGGTTGAGGGAAGGTGCTTACACGTGCTGGTAAATAGGTCGTCGGTGCATTTTGAGTGCATTCAGTGCACGAATATTACAAATTCAAATTATTTATTATGCTTAAAAGTGGTACAGAATTACGTTCACTGTATTACATTGATTATTTAAACTTAATTATGGCTAATTTGTACCGTTGGGCTGCTATGGACTGCATAGAGGTCGCTAAACTTTCTAAGGATTCTGAAGGAGGCTGACGGTTTTAATGAAATTTACAGATTAGGCGGTTTAGGGTTTTTAGGTTTTGTCTACGAGAAAATTCGACTATTCGTTTTGTACATGTCCGTTACTAAACAAAGAAATACGATTACGTCTGTAACGGACGATGTGGCGTACCATGAAGGAGGCCTATGTACAGCAGTGCACGTTTCCTGGCTGATGATGATGATGAGCGAAGATCTGGCGCGGTTTTGACGATATACACAGAATTAAGCGTTTTAATGTCCATAAATCTATTGGTTATTTCAATTTTATTGTGGTCTCTAGTTAAACAAAGATTCCAATTTTTTGGTTCATTACTATCGTTTTTTTTCCATTCCACACTTATATATATATATTAAAATCCTCTGAAAAACGTCATGCTCATTTCACATGTATGTGTAGGTTCTAAACAAAGAGTTATCCATGCATTTTTACGAGCAAGGAGAGCTATATCGAATGAAGGCAGTATGAACGAACTAAGTCAGACAAATTCGTTTATTGTACACAACAAAACGTCAGACACTCGGCCGTCAATATGAAACTACTTCAGTGTTAGTTATACGTGTGTATATTTGTTTACTTCACGCGTTATTAGACGAGGATGAATTCATATATTATTTACAACTCTGTGGTTGGAACTTTGCTCTTTCATTTACAGTACTATCTTAGTAGATAACTAAGTAAGATAAAGTAGTGTTGAAACTGCACATGGGATAGGTTATAATTATAAAACACTCGCGACCTCGTCTATGGCTAGGTTTTACTTACTCAGATTTTGTACTAGTATCATAAATTACTATTATTTATCACTGCATGTAGATCCGAGACCTAGAATCAGGCCATTCGGGTCCAGGAGCCCTTTCTTCTCGAGGCTTTGACCCAGTTCGCGGAATACTTGACCTCGAGGCATAGACCGTGGCAATACACTCGTGGTACGCGATTGAATCGAAGTTCGTGGAAATTGGGGCTCGGAAACAGATACTTTCGGATTACCGATAAACTGCGAATCTATGAGGCAGTTAGTTTAAGCTAGAAATTCCGAATAGAACAGTTCAGTTGTAGGAGCGTTAGACTCCGCATAAGACACTCGGAAGGGCCCGGGTTCAATTCCACTTGGGAACATTGTGTGATTTGACGCAGTTTGTTTAGGATATTGCAATCTGGTCCCCGATAATATTTCAGACACCAACTCTAACACTAAGGCTTGTGAGGTCGGTTATTGATTTTGAAACCTACACTATAAGACTAATAAGATTTCACCTTATCTCAAATAACGCATTATTACAGGAGCCAGTTTTTTATTCAAACTTTCAAACGAAATGGGATTTCAACGTATCTAAATAAATCTAAATAGTATTTCATTTCTTTATCAGATCAGTAAGATTAATGGTTCAAAAATAGGTACACTCGAGTACAAAAATAACCTTTAATTGACATTTCCGTCAACGCTCCACATAAAAATAAGGCAAGGATTAATGTGGCATGGTACAAAAGTGGATACATAATTTTATACCTAATCGAGTGTACCCACTTTTCTACCATGTCACTTTCACCATTGCTTGTTCATATTTAGTGTGTTGAGGAAAATATCAAGTAAATGTGGAAATGACAAGGAAAAAAATTGGAGCAGTACATATTTTTGTACTCGAGTGTACACAAAACAATACAGGGAAAGTACTCGTATTAAACAGTAGAAACTATCTGATTCTGAAATTAATTTAATTATACAATGTAATTATCTATTGGTATACATATAATGAAATTGATACTGGCCGGTAATATATTTAAGAAAAAAATTAAGTTTCTTCATAAGAACAGTAGAAGCCAAATGATTGTAATCAGAATGTTTGTCTGTCTGACTGTACCTATGCTTATGCGCGCGTCCTGCAAAAGTTTTACAGCAAAAATTGCTGGATTTCTAATATGTGGCATGTTTCTTACTCTCGTACGATTTAATCACATTAGTGCACCAAATGATGTCACATTACAGGATCGTCGGCGGTGTGCCGATCCGGCTTTCCTATACAAACTCTTGCATAATCTTATTAACTGTCCATAATTATTACACAAAATCAAGTTCTGCGTACCACGATCGTGTGGATAATTTTAATCCCTTTGCCGTCAGAGGATACCGAACCAATATAGGACATCATAGTGTTATTCCGAGAATTTGCCGAGAGCACAGTGTACTATATAAATCGACAAAGACCGATATACTGTCTATTTCTATGTCAGCTTTTAAAGGCTGCCTTGATCAAATATATGTAGTGTAATGTATGTAGTAGTCACTTGTCTTAGATATATTTTCTATTAATTTGTTGTTATTGTTTCTTGTTTCATTTATTGTTTGCACGCGGTGGTTTCCTGTCATTGAAGGAGCGCTTATTGTTATTTTAAGTTGTTGTTATTGTGTGATTACTTATAGTGTCTCTTTGTTGGAAATCCAAATAAATAAATAAATTAGTACTTTGCACCTTTGCGAAGCAATGGCGGGTCGCTTGCATTGTATACAGTTTTCTCTTTAGTTTCTTACGAGTATGATATACTTTCAAAGTATTTTAGTTTCATGATATTTATCGTTCACATTGTAACTGCTATAGTATTCTCGAGGTGCTAGGATCTGTGGCAGAAAATGTGCTCCTTGCCAGAGTATTCCTCGAAAGCCTATAAAAATATACAAGTGTCATCATCATCATGTACAGCCTGCAGCAGTCCACTGCTGGACATAGGCCTCTCCCAGAGTGCGTCATGTGTAATATACATGTGTAGGTAAGTTTCATATTATTATTGAGCTATGGTTTTTATATGTTTTAGTGGGTTTTTCCCAACTAGTCACCGTTGATGTTAGACACAGCCAGCGACTCATTTAATTAGAACTTCTGATACTCATACTGATTTATATGTAGTTTTGATATATGTAGTAACTGATATTGACTAATATGTGGGTTTGTAAAGCAGCCAATGCTATCAGACCCCATCAGTGCTCTGGACCGTCAATTGGAACGGACCCGTTCCTTCCCAGACAGTCATTAGATGGCTATGGATACCGCGCGGACCACGACGCGACGCGTTAAATTTTTCAGTCTACGTAATTTATTTCAAATATTTGTATTTAGTATGAATTTTATGATGTTAAAATACATTAAGAGTGTAATGAAGCTTATTACGTAATCGTAAAATTGGTAACAAAAAAAAAAGAAACGAAACAGAAGAGTATAAAATAATTTTTAAATTTACGGTCTGATATTTTTGAGATTTGACGAGTCAGTGAGCTGAAGTGGCAATGGGCAGGCCACATCGCTCGAAGAACGGATGGGGCGTCTCGAGTGGCGATCACGTACCGGGAAACGTCTACCGGGCTGTCCCCCTATTAGGTGGACCGACAACCTGGTTAAGGTCGCGGGGAGTCGATGGATGCAGGTGGCTCGGGACCGGTCGATGCGTACCATGGAGGAGGCCTATGTCCATCAGTGGATGTTTCATGGCTGCTGCTGATGATTCGACGTCCAATAATTGCTTCTATAACGTCAAAGACGTGTTATATGGCGGAATAAGTGTGTGAAAGAAGGATAGATTTATATAAGTAGTTTTGGGCTAAATTAGATTTTATCTTTATGAAGAGTTCAAATTTATTGAACTCATTATTTCGATATTTAAAAACGTATTGTTGGAGTAAGTTAATGATCAATCAATTAAAAAGTAGTGTGTGTTTGCGCGTGTTAATATGCATCATGACAACCAATTATTTACAATTAACAATTAGCATGAAAGCAGAGCCTGATTAATTGAAATATGGCGTTAAGTTTACTCTCTCCCCTTTTTAGGGTTCCGCAGCCAAGCACCAAAAACAGAAAGTTTGTGATGTCGCCATACGTCTCCAATTTACTCGTAAACTATTGACACTAGAATTGTCGCTGTGTAATCATTTGCTTCATTTATTATACGTACAGCTAGGGACTGGAATTCCCTATTTGTTTTTAACGAGCGCTACAACCTGGATGTCTTCAAAGTCCAGAGTGAATAAATAGGCTGAAATCTTGAATAGTTTTAATTCTTCACAAACCGTTATCACAGTTTTGTTAGAAAAAAAGTCATTTGAAAACAAACTTAATTGATAACAAAATTAACTTACCTAACTACTAACCTGACACATCCGTCTATAGCACGACCAAGATTCATCTGCAAATGTACGTTTGTAATCAGAAAAAAACTATTTTTATTGTGATATAATTCAAAAAATTATGGTTTTCAGATTAAATCCTATACATACATGTTCTTGTTTTTGCCAAATTTCTGGATTATAGCCAAATGGGAAGTTCTAGAAAGTCCGCTTATAGGTTTTAATTCCTTGAGCTGGAAATCGTTACGATGTGCGGCATAAACGGCCGTATCTTTTTATTGTATTGTCTTGGAAGTTTGATTTTTTCACAGCTACAAGTTGCTGTATTGAGTATTTGATATAAATTTCATTTTGATACCTCAACGCGTTCCGGAGAAAAAGGGCCTAGACAGACATACTGACAGACGGTTAACAGAGTGACCCTGTAGGGATTCTTTTTCACTTTTTGGGGTATCGATCCCTAAAAAACAGAAACGACAAGTTCTGATAAAGGTTACTTTCAACTTTGTCTCGCTTACACATTTTCCGATAGCTAAGAAAATCTGAATTCTAATTCTAAAAATCCTGTTACACCCGAGTGCAAATTAATTGTTCATTAAAAATGTTAAAATATACGTTATCGAACGCTCGCCTTCCTAACTACCACCGTCTTATCCGTAATTGGCGCTAAACTACGTAAGTTATTGAGTTACGGTAAGCAAAGAGCAAATGCCTCATTAATTGAGACTTCCAAGAGCAAACCCTAGACCCAAAAAGAATAATTAAAGCACCCTCGCCTCGAAGAATATTCCCGAGGCGTTGCAGTAGCAGAGGGTGTTGTTGTATTATACGCTTGCCGTCTTGAGATCTATTCTTGTATCTGGTCCACAGTTCAAGCCTGCATTTTCTGTCAAAAGGACCTGAATAGCAAGGTCTTTTTATTCAGATTAACAAAAGCAATCATAGTCCCCATACAACTGACAGAGAGCGTCATCTTTTCATGTTAGCCCTATCCTTCCTGTCAAAAGTAAGACTAAAGTCTGCCAAGTATTGATTCTAGTTGACAGAGTTACCTCAACCACAGAGCTCCATTTGGATACAGAACACTAAAAACATTGAATAAACAAGCTCTTGATGTGGTAAAGGTTGCGGGGAGCCGCTAGCACAAGCACCGCGAGCCTTCAATTAGGCGTAGAAACCTCAATGCTCAGCACTGGAGGTTATCTAGATCACCGGTTCTCAAACATTTTTACCGATCACGACGTCATCAAAATAAAACAACAGGTATAATTTGGCGCAGTTCGGCGTTTGATAAGTGCCATAAATTTTGTTTATTATAATTACAACGATAATAGTAGGTTCATTCGCACAACAGTGAACGAACAGTTTAGTGTAACACGGCGTATTTCGTTATGGTGAAGGAATAATAATGTTGCAAATGGAACAAAGACTACATCATATATTGTATATAACGTATATTGTAAAGATATATACGACAGCCTTATTAACTAGCCTAACTTTAGTTAAGGAAGGCCAAACCAATCCCTCCCGGCCGACAAGGAGTTTTTTAACCCACCCATACACCGCCTAAAGTCCCGCCGACCGCCGTATTTATCCGACAAAGATATGCTGACCCAAAACTCCAACATCAGAGACAGATGGAAACAAGAATGGGCCACAAATCCGCCCCAAAACGCTCCACCCAATTTCGACTCCACACTGAAACAGAAAGGATTCTCGCTTTCCAGACGTGAGTGGTGCCAGCTAAATAGACTTCGCACGAGACACAGACGAAGTGCAGAATACATGCATCGGTGTGGCTGGAGAGATTCTACATGTTGAGACTGCGGCGCACTGGTGCAGAGTGTAACACACATTATTGAGGAACGCCCCAACAGAAAAGGTTTTGTAGCGAAAATATTGGGGTAGCCCCGATGACCTGTTTTCTCTCTGAAGAGAGGGATCTCAAGAGACGCGCACAATAGGCCATACAACTTAGCATAGACTTATAGTGAAAACGACAAAAATGCCATACGCGTAAATAAAATAAAATTAACTAGTCAACGATGTTTTTTTAATAAAACTTGTAACGGATTTGCACTGCGCCTTCATCTCACCAGATGACGCTCCCAGAAGCCTCAATATAATGAGGAGCTGGCTCTGTTACCTTTCATACATACATAACAGAGTAATTTGGCGGCAGACGTCACTAACATAGTGATAGCTAGCCAATCGGACATAGTAAATTACCTACCACCAACCAAACCGAGTCCCGATGGATTGGTCCTGTTCTAAAACCAGGGTACATTGATATTTTTGCAAACATTAAATATCAGTTAAACCTGTGTATATTTCATTGTTTTTAGGTCTCTTCTTAGCTTTATTTAGCATGCAGGCATAGCATTTACCTCCTAGTAATAATAACATCAACAGCAGGGAGACGTCCACTGTTGAACACAGACCTCCGAACAATTAGATGAGACCCAATAAATACACTGTTCAATGTCCCGTATTATTGGTTTTATGATCCCTTCTTCTCGTAGAAATCTAGTCTATAATGCTGTACTCGTAGCATTGCTAGATTGTCCCACAAAAAAAATAAGTTTTGGGTCTCACTTCACCTTTAATCATAACACGATAGAGTAAAAGTGTAAAGAAAACACTCGTCGCGATTTCGATAGCTATTATTCTCAGTTTATTTATTTAATTTTTCGACTTAGTTTCATACAGTTTCATTCAGTGTTAATTAGTTAAAGTTGGGTTTGTAACCCCCATAATACCGAGGTTATTTTTGGATTTAATTATGTATGAATCGTAATATCCTCAACATTAATCTACAAGTCTTAGACTTTTACCAGTATGAGGAATCCTTAAACAACTCATCGGTGATGTTTTCATGTCACATTAGTCTACACTAGAAGAATATTTACTATTCGTGTGAATATTCTCAATTTGTATTATATATTTGCAGCAACGCGGACAATGAGATCTTTAATTGCCAATACGTAACACCGTCTGCATTGGGATCCCTTCTATTCGTACTCAGTGAGCAAGGGGGTGCGCGCTAGTGCTCGACAACGGACTGCACTTTGATATATTAAAGGATCATCTGTTGTAGCGACCCCACTGCACCTCACTGCCGATTGTTTTGTAGTCGCTCCCAGTATATGTTCTGTGAACAGGGAGAGATTTGAGGTCATCTTTAAACACCTGCGTCTCTGTATCACAAACTAAATAAAATCTAAATAGGTATTGATGCACGAAAATGACTTATTATTAAAATGATATTGAAGGTCGAGGCGTAGCCGAAGCACAAATACATAGGTCTATCAATGTCTGGTTGTATAGTGATTCTCTGAAATAACCCCCGGGGATTGAGACTCATTACTGCCTTTTAGCTGTGCTATTAGTAACTTTGAAGAATATTTTATTTTAAAATTAAATTCTTTCGTTTTGGTGTCAAAATGTTTGAAATTACGGATCTTGTTGGATTACAGATTTAACTAATACTATCTAGCTAGGCAACAATTGCCAATTCGATCCTTCCATTTACGAATCCGACTCGCTCTTCTATTTTTGTACAAGCGTGAACGATTTCAGCGAATTTATAAATGCAAAAAGCTCTCTAAAACCCTCTCAATGCCGTAAGGCTGCGGGCGTATAAAATTGCATCAACATCTGATTCAGGCGTCTAGTCGTGAAATAGCATATCAACAGACAGGAACTTTCGAATTAATGATATACGAGTATATACGACAATCACAAAAAACCTTTATCAATTTTTTTCATGAATTATGAAAGCTACTCGAATGATTAGGTAGATAGGTATTACATTCCATTTTTGAAATCTAATGCTCAATACACTCCATCTTGTCCGCTCCATGTTGTCATAAACATTATAACTTATTTAATGCTTATCGTAGTAATAGTAATTATAGTATTAATAATATGTATAATTTTCGTTGTTAAAGGACCCAAAATATTTTAGCAAAACATCATTAATAAAAATATCACCCACACAATAGTACTTTTTCGCACGAGTTTTGAACGACATTTGCGAAAAAATTTAACAAATAGTATAATTATTATGAAGATGATTGTGTTCCGGTTAACACAGAAAACATAGCTAGCAACCTAAGTAACGTTTCTGGGTGAGCACGCTTCCATTTGTCGGCTTTTAATCACTTAACATCGGATGATATGAAGACGAAAATACCAGGACCTCATACCTAAGGTATCTTGTAATATTTAATTGTTTACTGGGGTTATAGGTCCCAAAAAATCGAAAACTAAATTACGCAATAACATTACGAGATAACTCAAATATTGTTAAAAGTTTCATACATTGTAACGCTCCAATCGCTTAGCGGTGACGTCATAGATCGATTGGTATGGAGTGTTTTTGCACCGCGCGATTCGAATCACTTTTGGAAAAAAATTCTGACAAAGCTATTTATCTTCTCTATTCTTCATATCTATCTTCACAGGGTCTCTCGAATGAGAGCACACTGTTATTTTAGTCATCTACCCAATTATACACAATAAACGATATTTTGCCAACGTCAATTTTTGCATGATATAAACTTTGATTGTAATTATATGCTCGCATACGTCTAGATTCTTGGTAGATATCTTATACTCCGAAACGGCTCCAGCGATTTCGCTGAAATTGGGTATTTGGGAGCGACAAAACGATCTCGATTAGTCTCATGTCTGGGAAAATGCGCGTTTTCGAGTTTTTATGTGTTTTTTCCTTCGCATTATTCAACGCTAAATATGATGGGAAATTTCACGCTGTCAAACATAATTACTTTAGCCGAGTGGTTCACACGTATCATTCCGTGTGTTTAGGGGCAGAAATAAAGTTTTCGTTTGTTTTTAAAGAACTACGAGCAAAGCTCGGTCGCCCAGATATTTGTAGTAAATATTGCAATAGGCACAGGTCAGCTTCTCCATGACTAATTACTCGCTTTGACTTTATAACTCTCAAGAGCGTTGTAATGTTTAGTAAGCTGCTCCAAATTAGAATGTTATATTAACAAGTAATGAGTATATAAAAAAAAATTAAATAGGTAAATATACAAATTGTCTGGATCTCGTTTAAGTATTGATGACTTGTCTTAGGAAGCTCTGCTCTTCCCAGTTTTACTATAAATATTGCAAAGTTTTTTTAAAAGAATACAACCTACGTACATAGTTCTATTCTACTAATGGTATTGTTCAACCGCTTTTGTATTGCGCTCAACCGTTCCACGTGAAACTTTGGAATAATTTACAACCACGTTTCAGTCATCTCCCAAATTGTTATTATTTTCAATTTAAATTTAATTGTTTCGGCCACGGCTCCAAGTGTGTTCGCTGGCTCTAATCAGTCTCTCACGAACCGCAGTCGTTGAATAACGTCCATCCGTCCGTCACTTAGCGGAATAAGAGTCAACACTTTGCTGTCTCCCTCACTCTTATGTCAGACCACGTTGGCACTAAACGCTCGCTCTGTTTATACCAGTGTTGCGATATCAACGCTCGCTATGCTACCAATGTGTTTAATCTGTGCTACTACCGACTTAAGGTTTATAGTTCATTAACCGTCACTGAGTACGCTGTTTACCGGGTGTATACTGAAAAGTGTTTGAATGAATCGCTTATATGTACGAGTATTAACTCCAACTGTGATGGTAATAAGTATAGCTGATAATTTTAGGTTTAATTAAAGGTGGAATCTTTATAGCTTTATACTGTAAAGCGATTCGTGTGTAAAGATTCTTTTGAAAGAGTACGGTATTTGTGATCGGTGGTTAATAAGATTTTTTTTCGGAGCTGGACACCATGGCTAACAGAGTCATGGGGTACGTGATTTGCGGATACCATTCTGTGGACAATCTCATGGTGAGTTAACACGTCGAGAATGCACTTACAGTAAATGTAAATACAGGCATTGTTCTACTGGACGTACAACACGGAGTTGGCCACAGACAAGCTACCTGGCATGTCTAATGTCTTCTATCTAACGTCTGCCTCGCTCGCACACTTGAGGACAATGGGCTGTATATTTATTAAAAACTCATGAATATCTCGTGAGATGTTTAATAAGACACTTTCAGAGACGTCTGTCGGTTGAGTACTTAAAGGACTCAATAGATAGCGCGGAAGAGTTCGTAATTATACACTCCCCAGAAGTCTTGTTGCCAGCAGCAGCAGCACAGCAGTTTTATTCAAGTCTGTTAAATACTTGCACATGCCATTTCGGTTCTGTCAATCTGACAGTTTTTTCTTCTACGTTATGTTGTGTGCTATACATATATCTAAATTATTGATCGTGTTTCCAATTAAACGTTCAAGTAGTTCATATGCTAGATATACAATTATACATATATACATGAATGCTAAAATAACTTTCAGACATACGAACACCAATCTCCACTACTACAAACTATTTTTCGAAGATAGGCCACTCTAATTGTACAATTGAATTATAATTGACTTTGTAATTATTATTATGTGCAATAAACAATCATTTGAATACTTCATTGTTTTGTTACGTATAATAACTGGATCAAACTCAGACTCTTAAGAAGTCCTATTAAAAGTTCAAGTAGCTCATTTGCTCGATATCAAGGCTTGGAGTTTATAACTTTCGCAATTCGATGAGCCGTAGCTAAATATAGGACAGTTAGTGGCTTATCTTCAACTGGTTCAATTGTATTGCGACACATTGTGTCACACAGTGACCAATTTTTTAACACAAGTCAGAGGAGGTTATTGTGTTTATGTTTTCTGGGTATGTATATGTATATCTTTAGCTGTGTTTGGCTATGCGGTGATACTCGGCTGTCAACTGCAGTGCAGTGCGGTGTCACTGAGAGTGCAGTGTGTTATTAGTTGCATAGATTGTGTGTAGTATCGGATGGCAACGAATTCGATTGGTGATATTTCACAGTAGATCCCCCGTGAATCGTATATATTCAACTATAGTACAGAAATATTGCTAGAAATACAAAATAATTTAAAAAGTGGCAACGCGTGATTTTCTTCGTAAGCTGACGTATCTCTTCATCGCTTGTCACACACAACACCACTCACACCTCAAATTCATTAGACAACTCACAAACGTTGTCACTTACCCACTTTCATTCATCCTCCAAAATCTTTTTACTGTTTTCTCTAATCATAATAATTTTTCATTATACGACTTAATCTAAAACGCATTATTTTACTATTTGTCTTGGCCTGGATACCTAAGATACAGATCCTTCATCTAGTTTAGGTTCCAATCTCACACATGATTTGCAATAATCTTTAGCTTTTAGTTAAATATAAGTCCTCGAATATTGTAAAAATGTTAAAGGAAAAAAAAATACAAAGTTGCCTCTGAAATAGATTTTGGGATGTCTGAAAAGTCGGTTTACGGACGATAATTTCACGTAAGAAAAGATGCGTCACAAGCCGAACGCTTAGGCCGATCGTGCCTCGCACGCACGCACGGCTCAGGCGGAACGTGACACTTTTTCGTGCGTGCAGGCGGCGTTTAACGTATAAGACGTTATCACGTCAAAAATAAACTCTTCATTTATTTATATTTATTTAATCCTGGCCATGCCTTTATAAGAAGTGTGTGACCGTACAGTTCTCCGGTCTCTGAGCACAATGCGATTTGATGTAATTAGCAGAGCTAACGAACGCTGTGCGAAATTGCGAATGCTTCTTACGCATTGCGAACATGGTTTCACATCTAGCTTAGCCTGTGTTGTTGTCTAGATTTAATATATTAATCCATACTAATATTATAAATGCGAATGTGATTTTGTTTAACTTGTTTGTTTGTTTGTTCTTCCATATTTATAACGCAACGCAGAGTCTGGTTTGACTTTCGAGTTGGATAACGATATACTGCTTTTTATCCCTTTATCGCTACAAGTAGTTCCCGTGAGATAATTTGTTGTTGAAATGGAAAAAAGGGACCTCAAGGGAAAATAATTGATGTCGAGTAAATCGCGTTTGAAGTTTTGAGTCTAATAAATAAGTTTCGCATCGAGCGCAGGGATTTAAATTTTATTAAAACATTACCGCACCTAAAACATTCTGATTAGACCAAAACAAAGATAAAAAAAACACAGAATAAACAATTTCCAATCCCTTCAGGTTTTTGCGTAAACACTCAGAATTAATTCTGGCAGGCAAGTCGCAACAAGTTAGTATACAATTTAAATTGTTTCTAAGAGTCGTCATGATCATAGTCCACTGTTTGACTTGAGCCTCCCTCGTAGATCGCCACAAGGGATTTTCCGTGAGGGGTTTCTTTAAACTCAGCAGACCGTTCGCTGATCGCAGTAGGATGATCTTCTTACATAGGTAGATACTGCTGCCTTTTATCTAAATATCTCCTGAGTATGATTCCGTTAGTCGCCTTTAACGACACCACCGGGATGGAAAGGGTTGGTCCTATTCTAAAGCCACACCCACAGAGAGACCAGACGGCCTGACCAGACCAGAGACCACACGGCCATTTACAGAGTTCATCATGTACACACTGCGGCAGTCCACTGCTGGACATAGGCCTCTCCCTGATTAACTTAAGTTTAAAGTTGCATAAAAAATTTAAAACTGTTTTGTAAAGGTAATAGGCGTCTTTGTTTTCTGTAATTTACTCTTTGCTGTAAGCTAGTCAAAATTTCTCAGGCCAGTTTACTAATAATATGTGCATAGAAACTGGATGTTCACGCTTACATTCTAACCTTTCCATAACTATTACCGTATAAACTATACAATAATGTAGGCTACTTTTTTTTTTAAAATTGTATCCCTCATACGTCGGCCGCTAAACCTACGAATCAACGCATAGGAATTTTCTTGTCAGGCGGATGATCTCAGTAAGGTGACAGATGCTCCCCATCTCTTGATACTACTGGTAAAACAATACCGCCAAGACGGATATATCGATCGAATTTATTGAAAGTGAAGAAACTTCGATATAATCTTTACTACTGACAAGCTTTTAGGCGCCTTGATTTACTTATCGTATGTGGACTCACTTTCTGGGACATTAATATTCTAATATCCTGTCGTAAATACGAGACCTATTTTTATGGTTCCGTACCTAAAAAGTAAAAAAGGAACCCTTATAAGATCACTTTGTTGTCCGTCCGTCGGTCAAGACCTTTTTCTAAGGAATGCGTAAAGATATCAAGTTAAAATTAATATTGAATACTCAAGTCTGCAGTCCCTTGTGTTTGAAAAAAAATCAAACTTCGGGGTCAACGTAATAAAATGGTATGGTTGTTTAAGTCGTATTTTTAGTACATTTCCTTAGAGAATGCAAGGAAAACAAAACCTATGGGGTACTTTCCGTTGGCCTAGAATCCTAAATCACAAGAAGCAAGGTCTTACAGAACAACTATAGGAATAAATCTGTAAATCAGGATTTTTTAATTATATTTTATTTTTTTATTTTATTTAAACAGTTTATTGTACACGGAAAATATTTACATAACACAAAACTATATTATAGTATAGTAAAAATATATATTTATGATTACAAACGTAACTTTGCAGTTGAAAGTCATACATCGAGTATGTAATTTAACTGCAAAGTAAAGTTAGTTCTTGAATTGGACTTACAATTTCGGTAGAACATTGTTGGGTGCATACTGCAAATTATATATGATTTATAATTTTCCGTTTGTAAGTATTCATATTCTGTACGGAACCTCGATGCGCGAGTCCGACTCGCACTTGACCGTTATTTTTAATACTAAAACAAACATTGGCAGCAGGCTTTAATAACGTAATGTGTTTAGAGGTAACGGATTAGTCTGGTAGCCATTGGCAACGGGCTGTCGTTTATAGGATGGGAGGCTAAACGAAATCACAACAACATGTATGATGTACATATGTATAAATAGACAATAACAATTCACCCCTCAGTCTGACGAGCTCATATTAAAAAGTATAGATACCTAAGTGCAACACAAATAGTATGGATGTACTATAGGTATACGACTCGAGCGGCTTCCGTATGCCCTGACCACAGAATCATAAAAATAAGCAATAGAAAGGGTCAACGCTTTCAAATAAACGTATGTCGTCATTCGCCACCCAGAAATGTTTCTCACTACCACCAGCAATTCTCAACAATTACTGTTGCTGAATTTATAAACACTGTTTCATCCCCAATGCTACGAGCAAATACTACATGGGCCTGTGTGGCGTGTCCGCCACATGCTACCGCGGTTGAGCGACTTCTATAAGATTTCTGTGGACATCGGGAATTACCGGATAATGAATTTTCCCGGTGGGGCGAACCCCAACGATGTGCAGTTTTAAGCAGAATTCTTTGAATGATGGAGGGTTGTATTTGGTGTGTAAGTTATTATGACTGACGCTTTATTTATTACCGACTCCGTACTCACAACTCAACGGGCTGGGCTGGGTTGATTCGTCGTGTCATTAGATATTTATTTATGGCCTAAATTCTCGGTCTCTACAACGGTTGGGATGAAAAATACCCGGATGCCGTGTGACCCTGGATTTAGAATGGGACCGCCCCTTATCATCCCGCCAGGGTCGTAAGAAGCGAGTAAGAGTGAAATATTGAGGAGATGGGCAGCGGCTTCTATCTATATAACAACATCTTACTGCTACCACCAATCCGCCTGCTAAGTATCGTGATTGAGGTAAATCCCCTAGTGGAAGTTCCGACATGCAGATCTGTGAGGGAAGTTCGCGTCCAGCAGTGAACTTAGGCAGTGAAGTAATAGTGAAGAATGCACTGTTTTCTAGAGACTTCGTCTGCGTTTCAGAAATCATACCAAGGAAAGCCTTAATCGGGATGAAAAGCAGCAGTCCTCTCTAGCACAGAGAGGATCTAAGTGCGTACGTACTAAGGTGCTGTAGAGCAATAGGCGTAATTGGTTATCTGATTTTAAATGTAGAACGCGAAATGGTTTAGAGTTTGAGAAGGGACTTCGAGATGTCCCAGCATCGATCTAAAGTTTGATGCGAATAGTATTGTTTTCTAGCACAGTCCCCGTCGCCGCCTGGTCTGCGCACCCGTAAGCCGTATCGTTCTGCACATTATATGCTTTTACTCCGCGTCTTTTTCGGCTTTCCTTGGCTTGAACCCCATATCTCTCGCGATTGACCTCGCCCTGAGCATGAAGATTGGTTCAGTTTTTTAGTTGCCCCAAAGCACCCCAAAGGCAACAGACAAAGGCAGAGTAACTTTCAAACGTATAAATGGTGAAGTCATTAATCATTATGTACTTAGGATAATTATTGTGTCACGGAAACGAAAGGAAAAATCACGAAGTTGGTCAGCAATATGTATCTACATACGAGTATAATTCACAACACCAATCGGTCTTCCAAGATAAAGACTGTTTTATTTGCATCGAACATGGTACGGTATATATGATAATAACAGTCATAAAATTATAGTTTTTCACAACCCACCTTTAGAGGCGTGTACGTATTTTAAATTGTAAAAAAATTCAACAACATGCTTTGATTTTTATATGCTGTAAATATGATATTGAAACTATTACACATGTCACATATACAAGCGAAGTGATTAGGACTAATCTTGTTGATCTGTAAGAAATGCTTCACAATGCATACAGCTAAAATGATATGTCGGTAGCCTTGTGCGACTGAAGTCATTATAATCAATTTAAACTCCTTTGTTTTCACGGAAAAGGCCACTCTCGTAATTCTTACGCGAAACGATTGCCCGCCAGTGTTGTGCAACGTGGTAATTGCTACCAATGCACATTTTATTGAGCTAATTTCCTGCTCGTTCATATCCAACAACCAATCGCCCCTCTACTTCACTCTACTGACTTATTCGTTACATTCCGCTCCAAATGACTTGGAAAAATTACATTGAATTCCATTCGGTATTTTGATTGAGTAGCTATCCTGTTAAAAGTGTTAACTATCATGGATGGAACACGGCACTAGCGAATTTTGACTCTGTATTAGCTTATGCGCGCAATTTTTTTATTTACATGCATTTCTGAAAATGATTGATATATAGGTAGCTGATTATTTTATTTTCCAGGTTAAATGCAGTTTGCACAATAATAAACAAGATCTACGTAATATGCATATAGTTTTTTATCCATACCAAGCAAAAACTTAATTGTGATGTTGCTAAATTTTAGACTGAGTACACAATTAATTCTGCTGGAGCTAAGAAGGTGTAAGAAGAGAAGAGAGTAAAGGTAGGGAAAGTGAACGAAGTGATAGACGAAACGAATCAAAAATATAATATGAAGTCGCTGCGGCTGGATTTTTATTTAGGCGTTTATGAGTTCCACGAGTACCTATACTACAGTGTTACAGATAATTAAGTTCTGAACAATTTAAAACAAATAGTGTTTTATGATTCTTCGACGTCAAATTGTATGAAAATTACATTTTACATATTCAGTAATTGATATCGAATTTGATACTAGGGGTCAAGTCTGCCGCCAAGCAGCAGTGTTTGTGTGTTCCGCGATGAAAGTTAGCCGAGCCAACGCCTCATTAGATTGAGTTTTCACTTACCACCCGGTGAAATGAAGGCCAAGTGCAAACTTATCATACTTTTAAAGCTGAGATCGTAGTATTACACCTTGTAAAAAATCAACACTCAATTATATACACGGCAGATATTGTAACGACTTTAATGAAATTTCGTTGAAACACGAGCTTTCGTTTTTACCTTGTCCCATTCATTCGTCACAATATGTTTTTGTCGGAAATTTTACTTCAATTTTCCGCTTCAAAATTCCATTCCCCCCGGTATTGTTCTTCCCTTAGTCGCCTCTTACGACACACACGGTAAGAGATGGGGTGGTTTCATCCAATATATGATTTGGGTTAGGTTTGCCTACACGTGCGGACTGGAATCAGCAGTTTCGGACACATACCTAATTAGTTAATAATTTCACACCGGAATGCCTTCATAATGTACAGCCTGCGGCAGTCCACTGCTGGCCATGCCTATCCCAGAGTGCGCCACTCGATTCGGTCCGCTGCTCTCCGATTCCATTCGGGATGCCTTCGAATTGGTATAATTACATCTATATGCCACCTGCGTCTTATAACAAGGAGTAGCATTGTCCGGCAGGAGTGATTGACGTGATTGCTTTGTGATTGGCATGGGACGCTGTAACCACATGTAAACTGCAGGAGCCCGGCTTGACACATGCATGACTGCATTGCATTGGATGCATTGTTGGGGTCAGAGCGCACTGGGTTTGCTGAGGTTTGAAACACGGCAAGCCATGCACTAATCCCAGGCTTTGTGCGTCTGACTAAATTCGGGTGCTTAATTGGCTTTAGGATAAAACGTTCCGTCATTAGTTGCACTTGTCCGGTATATTCTCGTGGAATGATGTTATGGACATATTGGTAATATAAAGTTATGCTCATTCTTTTCCTTCACATTGACAACGATAACATATCGGAATACAACAAACCTCCCAAAATAGGAATTAAGACCCAACACCGACATAAAATAATAATAAAGATAAGCTCGCGCGTCCGTTCGTTCGCCGCTCAATATTGTAATGTTAACTTGAGTAAGATTATTGAGTGGCGTACGATAGCTTATCTTTTAATTATTATTTTCTGATATATTCGTGTATAGGAAATTATGTTATAGCGAATATCGGTGTTACACTTCTGTACTGTGGATCGGGGAGGGAAACCAGCAGCAGACCTTGTTGTACGAGATGAAGAAGCAGCGTGTTGTTGACTTGCTATGTCAATTGGACATGGGCTGTAACTTCAGTAAAGCTAGCATAAGACCCTAAAAAGCAGCCGTGCGTGTCGGACTCCGTAGGGTTCCGTAGTTGCCAGTCACAATAAACTCAAACGTCTAATAAAAAGTAATTCTGAACGTAATTTGTATGAAATTTTCATTTTGACATTTTAAAGTACATAATTTGGCCGACTGTTACTCTTTAACCTGTGAAGCCAAATTACTCGTGATAGTGTTCCTTTTAACTTTAGAGTACATACTACTATTGAAAATTTCGACGCTCGATTCTGAATAAGAAAAAAAATCGTAAAAGCTTAATATTTCGCAAAAGGATCTCTGAATCAAAAAGTGATTTTCCTAGACACTCAATATTTTTCCTAGACCTACTTAACGATACCCCACCCAATGAAAAAAATTCATCTCCACGTTACATGTATGTATGTATCTAAAATACTTTGCAAGATTTATTATATAGCTTTCTTGACGTGATGAATATGTATACCCGTACCAAATTACAGCTTTCTAATAGTAATAATCACTGAGCTAAGCTGCGGACGGACAGAGCGAAGCTATAAAGGTTCTTTGTTTGACTACGGAACCCTAAAAAGCTTCGGGCAAACAAAGAAGACCATTCCCACTAGTAGGTTCACAAATATCGTCTTGTATCATACTACGAGTATCGTGCATCCTAGAATACACTTACATAAATTAAATATGATTAAATATGATATAATATAAATATGCAGCGTTTTCGTAAGTTACTAGTTTAGTTTTCAGTATATAATACGTATGTGAAATCTCATTGTTCTTGTCAAATCTCAATCTCATTGAGATGCAGACACAACACAACAGTCACTGGCATCAGTAAGACTTCCTTGGCAAGGCTCTGTGCAATTACATAGACAATCGCGTCTTGAGAAACCACAAAACTTTCTTCTGAACTTTGCCGAAGCACACCAATAGTATACGTATAATTATAATCCCTGTCAGTTTAGTATAAATACCGCTACGACAGTCTCTTATCAAACGAATCTATTGAAAGCTTAAGTATAACAATTTGATGAATAGTAAATTTTAAAAAACTGGACTGCTTAAATTACATTTAAAGTGTCGCAAAGATTTCCGTTAATTCAGAGAGCATCCTATTATGCAAAACGACAGCTCTAATCATAAAGCTCCCAACATAAGTGGCCGTAGCTGAGCGGAACCATAAAAGCGTGTAAATCGCAGTCATTTCGGCTGCGACTGACGTTTGAAATATTTACTTTCTACGCTGTGATAAAATTATAAATATGACAGATATTATAATCAACAGAAACGTATTTGTTTCTCTTTTAAATAACTGATTATATGGTTAAGCAATGTATTAATAACTCCGTGGCTTTAAAAGTTTGAGATGATGGCATAAAACTAATGTACGACTCAACCTTGCCAATATGTTATGTAGTCAGCATTATTTATTAGTTACTTTTGTCTTCTTGACATGCGGGGGACAAAGAAGGCCAAACACGAGTCCGAGGCTTACTCCGTCTATTTCCCCTTGATCATTTCTTTAGGGTTCATTCATATCCATTTCTTGCTCCTTTTTTAAAAACATGCTTTATAACTAAAGTAAAAGAGATGTTAAATAATCTGGAAATAACATATGGATATAAATTACCCATGCGAGAAATGGTTTAGCAGCTATAGATTGACTAAATGGAGTCTGACTCGCACACCAACAGTTCCACCAACCAACCTAATTAGTAGATCTGGTCGGAGTTTCATGAAAGCGGGAATCTGCACTATATCTTATTCTTTTTGCATTGACTTGGAAGCAGGTTAGTTTATGACTTTAAAAGTACAATCAATAACAAAAAGTCTTAGTATTTAATTTTAATTACAACTTGATAAAAACTGGGATAAAAAGCAGTATAAGCTACGAGTAATAAACTATCCAGAAAACAACGTCGATTCGTTGCTGCGTAAAAGAAATACGACAAGTTATTTATTATTACATTATGTATACATTATATACATATTTAATGAGTATAACGCGAAAGTTTTGATGGTTCGATATTTGGATGATTAACATGTGTTACCGTAGTTAGAACTTTAGTTATAGAACTGTAGTAAAATATAATTTTCTCTATAACACAAATAATACTATACTTACATATTTATTTCAACTAAGAGAAGAGTTAAAATTTGTGTGAGACTTAGAACCCCAGTTCACCCTGTTGCAAATGCACATAGATACGAGTATAGGATCGGAGCCGTGTCGGCACGTAATCACAACGCGTCTACGAGTATAATGGACGGATCGATAATCTGGTCACTGTATCAACAGCATCAGACTATATAGCGCACCTGTCTGGCTGCGGCGGCAGGAGATTGGCGGGAATCAACAGTAGTGCACTCAAAGATTGCGAGGTATATTAGAGAACTTTCTCGAGCGTAAGTTTCGCGATAGTCCATTAGAAAAAAGCTTCTATTTAGTTAAATAATCCCTGGTTAGTAGTTGAGAAGATTATAGTTTAAGAAATATTTAAATTACAAGACTATATGCGTTACATATTTTGATACATTTAATCATTATTAGGATCTTACACTCTGCAGGAAGCCGCGAGTTTTGAAAGTAAGTACGAGGTAAGTTGGTCAAGAAGAAGAGAAATAGACAGACTACAGTTAGAAAATGATATCACAACGATTTGACAAACTTTTCAAAAATAAACAAGCCCATTCTTCCCGCATGGGTCGCAACCCACGGATTGAAAAACATTGTTCTAAAGTTTAGAAGATGATTTTTATTCATCGTTTGAAGATTACTAGTCATATTCTTCAGGAAAACAAAAACTGCTAGGCATTCTACTCGTATACTTTAGCTTTACGCTTGATGAAATTGGAAGCGAATCGCTTTGGGCGTGCTGTGATAATTACTACAGTACGTATGGCTTGAGGTCTGACGTTCTTCTCTTTGTTCAGTATTTCAATGGCGATGGCGGAATAGTAATTAGTGTATTGACTATAGCACACCGTACATTCTGTGTCAAGTGTATATCTACGATGGTTCGAAAGATACGGCCTCGATAGACGGAAGTAAAGGCATAGGCTCCTGATTCGCAACCTACTCGTAAGTTCAAGTACTTTGATGTCGAAAATGAATTGACTTTTTTAAAGCCATCCAAAACCATCGCGGATTCAACGCTGAAATTTGACGGAATTGCATTTCGTCTACGAAAATTGAATAATGAAAGTCACGTAAGTTTGTACCTGTACAGTTACAGGGTGCCCTACGGCTATGTTATGAAGAAAATTACTTCAAATATTGTAGACAGGAAGTTTTTCTGAAAGAAAACTTCATTTTGATTTACAAAACAATTTAAACTGTGTCATATGAAATGTTTATAAAAGTCACTTCAGCAACTTCGCTTGTGTGGACTTAAAAAAATTATCCTACCTTTGTATGTATATCCTAGTGGTATACTTATCCATAGCCTTATAATACGTTGTGCCGTTATGCGCTGTGGCAACAAATACTCGCTTTCGCATCTATAAATTCGTATGATATCGGAGCAAATAGAAAACTATAAGTTTTCTCTGTCACAAGCATTGTGCCGTCATATTGTCTCTTTCTCGCCATTGAACGCGCGCCGCAGCACGCTGTACCACAGACCTAGATCCATAGATGACGAAAGCACGAAACCTAAGCCTGACTATGGCCTGACACAATTTTCACACCTACTTGAACGTCACAAGTTCTTAGTAGTGTTTTGAACTTTGGAGACGCATGTACTATCGACAAAGCTCCCGCCTGATCAGTTTCAAAACCAAGTTGCTTGCATGTGGTGATCTTAGCTAGACCCCTCATTTCTTTCGTTCAATAAGGGGAGAAGAAAACGCTTTTGTTTGTGTTTTATGACTTTTTAGGGTTCATTGTAGTACTTAGTTATAGTTTAGGATCATTTTATAATGGGTTATTGTGGCGTCCAACTTTCACGCGTTCACCCTAAAGCTACACAAACACACATTGCTTAGATATTTCAAAAAATAAAAGGAAATTATGTATTGATTAGCTGTATGTGAACTGACACACAACAACATGAACACTCAGTGCGTCTGCATGAGCTAATTTGACAGGAATCCCAATTAGCGCGACGTTCTATTGAGTCCAAGGCATCTAATTGATAATTGACAGTCCCACCCTTTACGTTGCAACAGTCCGCCATGCTGGATTAAACTGGAGCTTGATATAGGGTTCGAATCGAACCATCACAGAAGTACCGTCTGTATTTAGAGAGGTGTGCTACAATCTTGCTCGACGACGTTTTGTAGACGAAAAACAAAGGATATGTCTTTTGCTTATGTATTTTTAAGCTTTATATTAAATGCATTCAAACTCAAAAGTATTTTTATCGAAAGAAAGTTCGTTATTTACCTTTTTTGACGTCAATGTTTCTTAATGAAATGAATCTGTGAACTAACGCTGAGAATAAATTCTTGTTCTTAGAACTAACAAGATAAGAATGAGAACTGTATTAGGTATATATATTATATTTAATCTGAAGATTG
Organism: Carcina quercana; assembly: GCA_910589575.2. Taxonomy (NCBI): domain Eukaryota; kingdom Metazoa; phylum Arthropoda; class Insecta; order Lepidoptera; family Depressariidae; genus Carcina; species Carcina quercana. Next base: position 22,811,928 of record OU342426.1, on the reverse strand, counting down.
TTAGTATAATTTTCACAAACTTGTTTCAGGTAATTAGCGAGTCAGTGTCTTGGAACCTAATGATCAGGGTATGTTTTAGTTTATTTAAGGTTTGGTCGTGAACAAGGAGATCTATTTATTGCATATCACGGCTGAATGTCAAAGATATGGTGTCACTGATGTGCATCGAAACAATAAGCTATGCAACTTATAAAGAATCCAACTTCAAAAGAATGAACTTATACAATTTTATCGCATAGGGTGATTAAAATAAATACATTCGACAACTTTTTTAGCAACGTAAATATACAAAAACGATTTTCGAGGAACAAAGCTGTATAAACAAGCTCGAATGACACACCGAGATCAAGTTAGTCGCAAATTAAAAAGTTGATCGCGAACTGGGTGTCTGGAATAATACAAGAAGGCGAGGCTTAAAGCGAAACGACACCAATATGACCTAATGGCTAAGTGTAGACTAACAGTCCTGAGGACCCGAGTTTGATACCCAGTGGAGGTACTCGGTTTGGTTAGTGATAGAGCATTTTCTATGACCGCCTGGCTGGCTACCAAACAGCTGTAAATAGTACAGTTATGTTCCGGTATGAAATGTATCAGCGCCAGCGCCTTACCATCCATTAGCTTGAAGCTTCTGGGTGCGCAAGCATTCGGCCTTATCGTCACTTACTATCAGGTGAGATGAAGGCCAAGTGCAAACCCATCGTAAATAAAAATATTATCAAAAATTGTTTTAATTTCATTTGATTCAATTCAATCATTCAACGTTACGAGTATCAAATAATAATTAAACCTCAGTTATTAACAATACTAATGGCTAGAATGAACGTCGCAGCCGTGATGGTAGGTGATATCGTTGCTCCTCTCCATTTGATACATTTGTACACAGTTAATGCACATACAGTGCCATATGGTCCTTTATCCAGCTTGTAGGCATATAATAGGGCTCCTCATCATCAATGCGATCTGATTTCGGAAGCCCATGCTGTAAGGTCGACGCGATATGCCTCCCATCAATGACCTCCATCTTAATCACGTTTCACACAAAGATTTTGGTTAAATTAATGGTTCACTTAGATTCTAGTAGTCACAAGGTATTGAACGCTGCTTTTGATTTTTAGAAGGGCATTTTTTGCAATTTATAAGTTTCGTAATATTTTTACGTCTTTTAGTTTTCAAAGCAAGTCCTCGGTTTCAAAACAAAACCAATTGCAATTACTTCTTATTTAGATTATTTTATATCCGGCTCGTTATGAGTCTACATTTATAAAAACTTCTTCGATTCGCGGTCACAGCTCATTCATGTTCATGACACCCAAACATACATTCTGAAAATTAGGACATCCGCTCGGAAGCGTACAAACTGGGTTAAATTTCAGTAAGTTGGGATTTTGTCCCGCTGACACGCATACAATAAACTACATATTTTTTATAATCCTACGTATTAAAATGATATTTCCATAATTTAATTTAAAATGAAATTAAATAGTAGCAAACAACTCCAAAGAATTCCTCGACGAAATAGTATTTTCTTAACTTTATTATTAACTTTTTCTTAGACGTCGTAGATATCGATATTTTATTTCTTAGAGTGCTATACATATATTCTTTTAACGGCATCCCTCCGTGTCACAGTTGTCTGAGCATCAGACTCAGACCTGCAACACACGCGGTAGGTCCCGGGTTCGATTATCGATGAGGACATTGTCAAAATTTGTAAGACTTTCCCCAGTTTCGTTAGGTGTAATGTAATTGTTTAAAAATATGATTTATTGCTTTTGAAGTCTGACGTGGCGATGCATATGAGTTGATGTTTACGGAACACAAAAGTACAATGTAGAACTACTAGCAACGCCATCTTGCGGCCATTTTTGAACAGCGCTTTCTGTCGGCGAATTTTGAAACAAACCGGCCAAGTGCGAGTCGGACTTGTGCACGAAGGGTTCCATATCTAAAAAAATGAAAAAAGAATCGTGTCTGTTGTATGGGAGCCACCCTTAAATATTTGTTTTATATTAATGTAATTATTTATTTTTAGAGTCAATATAAATATAACAAAATATTCTGTGAAAATTTCAAGCGTCTACCTGTTGCCGTTATAAATATCGAGCAAAAACGAGCAAATAATCACGTCTGTTGTATGGGCGCCTCCTGATTTTTTTAAAGGATAGTTAAAATACGGCTTTTAAAATTAAAATAAATCGACGTTTTAGTAACGGCATCTAGTGTCTCGCCACTAGATGGCGTTACTAAAAACATAAAACTGCACTGCTATTTGTTCCAATTTTGCCGATAGAGGGCACAGTTAGTAGTTCTCTGTCGCCAAAAATTGGAACTAAAAGCAGCCATCCATCGAAACACCTGACGCTAATTTCTGATCAGCACCCTCTGTTGGTGAATTTTGGAACTAAAAGCTGCGCCCTCTGTCTTCAAAATTGTAACAAATAGCAGCACCGCCCTCTGTTGACGAATTTTGAAACTAGGTAGGTAAAATGCACGTCTCCAAAAAATCACGTAAATCACGTTTGTTGTATGGTGTTCCCTTAAATATTTTTAATTTTTGTTGTTGTTATAGCGGCAACAGAAATACATCATCTGTGAAAAATTCAACTGTCTAACTATCACGGTTCATGAGATACTGCCTGGTGGCAGACGGACAGCGGAGTCTTAGTAATAGGTTCCCGCTTTAATAGGAACCCGAAAAAGGCTTATTTAAAATCGAACTTGTAGTTCCGTAGATAAGTGAGGATAGACATGCATATATACATACATGCACTTTTGAAATTTAGCACACTTGTTTCGAAGCTGATATAGACCAACATACGAAAACTGGGCATTGCTGGAAATATTACATACATTCAGGTCGAATTGATAGCCTCCTTTTTTAAGTCGGCTAAAAATAAAACATGCCTTATTTCTCTTAGCCAGATAGCACTGCTATATGTTCTAATTTTGCCGACAGAGGGCACTGTGGAACTAGAAGCAGCCATCCGTCGCAATATCTGACGCTATTTTCTGATCAGCGCCCTCTGTTGGTAAATTTTGTAACTAATAGCAGCCCTCTCTGTCAGCAAAATTGTAACAAATAGCTGCGCCCTCTGCTGGCGAAGATAAGTGGGGATATACATGCATATATACATACATGCACTTTTGAAATTTGGCACACATGTTTAGAAGCTGATATAGACTAACATATACGAAAACTGGGCATTGCTGGAATTATTACTTACATTCAGGTCGAATTGATAGCCTCCTTTTTTAAGTCGGTTAAAAATAAAACATAACTTATTTCACTTATCCAGGTGGCACAGCTATTTGTTTCAATTTTGCCGGCAGAGGGCACACTCAATAGTTCTCTATCGCCAAAAATTGGAACTAAAAGCAGCCATCCGTCGAAACATCTGATAAATTTTGGAACTAAGAGCAGCGCCCTCTGTCGCCAAGATTGTAACGAATAGCTGCGCCCTCTGCTGGCTAATTTTGAAAGTAGGTAGGTAAAACGCACGTCTCCAAAAAATCATGAAAATCACTTTTCTTGTATGGTGCTCCCTTAAATATTTATTTTATTCTGTTTTTTAGTATTTGTTGTTATAGTGGCAACAGAAATACATCATCTGTGAAAATTTCAACGGTCTTATTATGACGGTTCATGAGATACAGCCTGGTGACAGATGGACAGAGGAGTCTTAGTAATAGGTTCCCGCTTTTACCCTTTGAGTACGGAACCCTTAAATGCAGGTAACAAAGCTCTTTTATATTTTCATTTAAAACAAACAGAAGAAAAGCTTTTTATTAAAATGTAATAAGCTTTTTCATTCTTTTGGCCTTTAAACGCAGGATTTCCTTTCATGCCTTTGTGCTCTCAAGATCAACTTCCTGTAAAAGTGTATTTTCCTTTGCTTTGGATTTATTTAGTGTCCTCACTGAAATGCTGCTTTTATTTAATTTGCGTGGATTTCATAAATTGCACTACGGGTTTTCAACGGGTGATGAGTACCATGAGTGTTACTACAAAACATACTGTAGGTAGGTGCCAAATTACATCTTCATTCGTTTACGAGTGATTGAATGACAACCATCGAAAAGCATTGCAGCCCTGTGGGCCCGGCTTTTGAATAAAATTAGCCTCTGCCTCTGCGCTCGAGTTTACTTCGTCTCGTCATTTACAAAGAATTAACAGTAGTGTCGGTCAAAAAAGAATTGTTGAAGACATCTAACATTACAAGTGATAGGAAAAAGCGAAACAAAAATTACAAAGCCTACTCTATAACCAATTACTAGATGTAATCATTCAGGATTTTCTTTTACGACATACAAAATAACACCAGATAACATCAGAAGCATTTTTTTAAATATAGCCCAAACCTAATGATGTTAATGCCCTGTTCCTTTGGTGGTGGTCGATCCAGTTTAAATTACTATCAACGAACATCTAACAACGTTAGTGGTTCCTTAAGCGTGGGACCGTTGGCTGCAGTACTCGTACTAACAAATTAATTGGACGCTATTAACGTAAGTACTCGGGGCACAGGAAATGCTCCGCATATAGTACCAGGCAACGAACGCAGCGATGCTCTTTCATTTCATCTCGCCCTGGTACCTAAAATAAATTATTAACTTTGAATATACATTCAGGACGGATTGGCTGTCATTGCAACGAACTGACTAAACTGTGCGTTCTCTGTGACTGTACCTTTAAATTTTCATTGAGGCATTGTCAGAGTTGTCAGTCTGTTGAGTAATCAAAGGACTCAATATACGGCGCGGGTAGCTAGAAATGAATCTGTCATAAACATTTCTGGCAACGATATGCAATTTCCTTGCAAGAGGTACATCGGGACTAGAAAAAAATAGTCTATGTCACTTCCTGTTTGAATCCATACACCGGCACGGAGAGACAATGGCTGAAATTTCGACTGGAGGGTATATCCTGTCCAATATTTAGCCACTGATCGTTTCTTTCGGAAAAGCATACTATGAAGAAAAGTAAAGACGAAAGCAACTCTTAAAATCTAGTTGTAACCTCCGCAACTTCCATTGACACGTACCGAACTCACTCCATCGAAATGGAATGCAAAACATTGAAGATGTCCGGTTGAGTTTAATTCATGAATTCATATTGGTCAAGCTAGGCTCCGCTTGCTCTGCATAGTACTCTAGAACTGTCCTGCGTAGAACTACATCGCACAGATATTTCGAACATCAGCGTAGGAGTTGCGTAGGAGGGTTTACAGGTCATAGAGCATCTTGTCGTCGCATCACCATCGTCGCCAATCACATTAGGTCATTAGATGGAATATAAATTGACGTTGAAACTTACCACATAAAGCTGTACTCGTCGCTCTCAAAAAGGGTGAACTTTGTTGAAAGGAGATAACTTTATTTTAGGATAGACATCCGATGTCAAGGTTTTGCTAGCTTTTTACTATATGTGCGCATTGCTGTTTATGGGTGTGCAACAACTTTTCAAACTATGATTAGAGGTATAAACCAATATTACGTGATATAACACTTAAACCAATAAGCTACTTCATCATCCGGGTACATCCCGTTGGTTACCCTTTGGGTACGGAATCCTAAAATGGGGACGCTTGACAGCTTGTACCAAGCTGCTAGGCACAAGTTATCTACGAGCGTAGCGACGGAAGTCTCTTAGCCTGCGATCGTCGTCATATGTCGAGCGATGACAAACTCTGCGACAGCAAGGTGAACGTTGAATCTTTTTGGTAAATGTTAAACTAACTCAAACGTTTGCCTTAGCACAACGCCCAATACCAGCGCTGGATATGGGCCTTTTCCGTGGCACGCAAAGAGATTTGAATATAATAGGTATTAGAGCGGGCGTTGGGAAAATTTATCATACAAAAACTTAGATCTCGAAAGTCGATCGTACGTCAACTGTCATGTAGTGGCGTGTCACACTATATGTACTGAGATATTGTTTGTTATACATCTTATCATCAAAGAATATCTAATTGTACGTTTAGGTAACAATGAGCAGATCATGATTTTGTTAACGTTGCCTTTTCTATCGCTAGTAATGTTGAATGCCTTTAAAATCGCTTTGTAAGTACGCCAAACTTTTTTTCGATCCGTACTGATCGGTCGTACGCACGGCTACATGTCAAGCTATACATTTCCAGTATAAAATGAACTAGCGTCGTGCGGGATTTCATTCAATGCGAGGTCAGCGTAGACTGAAAATGTATAGCTTGACGTGTAGCCGTGTGTACTTCATGTTTTGAATTCATACGAAAAATAAATTTTGCTACGACGTTGCCATCCATGAACGAAAAACCATTTTTTATTTTATTTAAAAAAAGTATCATATTTCGGATTAGTTTGACATAAGCGTGTAAAGTACCGATAGGTACCTCCACTGGGAATCGAACCGGGGACCTCCGGGTTGTGAATTTAGCGATTGGGCCACGGAGACGGTAACAATTTCAGCTGTTTACAATTACGAGCATTTAATATCTATTTTGATGTATTTACTATCTGGGACTATCAACTTTTTCTGTTCAATAGATAGTTCTTTGAAGTATTGCATACAATACAGTGGTTGTTATTTTTTCGGCGTTTTGGCTGGATCGTGTGTGGTATTGCACCGTGTCACGGACCAAATCGTGTGCACGATCGCACTTGGCTGATTTTGTTACTGTTTTTATCTATCGGTCGTATACAAAGCAGGACATATTTACACACAGTTACGCCCCGAACGATTTGCCATAACAACTTAAATTAGTCAGACAAACCGCATACAAAAACAGCTTCTCGTATACCGAAAAGGAGGGCCGGGTTCACTCATACGACGCATTCGTAATTGTTGAGGCGAGACAGGGGGGAAGCCACATTGTCCTAAAATAGTGCAAGAGGGGGAACGGTATGATCCAGTGATCCTGCGCCGCGCGGTGCGCCGGCGCAGTTCGAGGCACGCGGCCGCGTCACGCGCATGGGCGCGTTCGATGTAGTGATGTTGTGCGGTACCAACGGAGCCGTAGCTGCTATGGATAGGGCCTACATGTCACTGCGTGTGCGCAAACCGCCCGCCAAAACCACGGTCAGTATCATTGTAACAAACGGCTACTTTTACTATTTCTCAGAATGCGTTTAGCTTGCGTTGCGACCCGCCTGTGCGTTTTCTGTTCCATTTTCTTATGGGTTTGTTCCATTTCGAACGATTCACGTTGTACAGCTGTAGTTCATTGGCTTCTGTGCATGTGTTGTCAACAAATGTGACAGTATTATTATATCGATTGACATCTAAATGGTTATACAAAAACACGTACGTGATAATAGTACGCGACGTTATTTTATTTATTATGTATATTTACGTTGTTTTCTATTCGAACTTTGTGATTGCCGGACAGGCTATAGGGATAATTCAAGTTAGTACATATAATTCTAGAACGTTATTAACTAGAATTGTTAATGTTTTCAAGTCAAATAATTTCACTTCTATCTAATCGTCGATTCGTATTGTAAATAAGAAATGAATCACCTGTATGTGTAATGCCGATGACAACGACTTATCGTATACATACATACCTATGCATGTGTATTCTAAGAATACATTCATTACAGAATTATGTATGCTGCTTGTATAGCAGATCCATAAAATGTAAGACAATAACAGCTTTTCGTATGCATAATAATCTTTTGATATTCCAAATAAACAACAAAACAATAATAGATAATCATCTCTGGCTGACTCTCAAACTTTTCTAGCGACGGAACCCTTTTTAAACACTAAATATTTAACGGAACCCTAAAAAAATCCAAATGAAAATAATTTAAATATAATTATAATAATAATAATACTTTATACTGTTGTTGTATTACACAAGTATTGAATGTTTACAGAGGAAAATTGATAGAACTTGTTATGCTGCCTGTTTGTCATCCTTTTCGATATAAATGTGACATGACTTGATGCGCTTCGTTCCTCAGGGTTTGTTTTGGCGGAGCTCCATGGAGCACACTTTGAGAAAGGCTAGGTCTACAGCTAGGAATGTGTCTCCTTCATAAATGGGCGATCATTGATGGATTTGCACTGTTCATCATGCTTGGTTGACCGAATGGTGATCGCATTAGAATGTTGTTAATATATACCTATAGATCTTATTGTATAGGTATAGATTCGCCAAAATCATAGTAATATAACACATGCGAAAGTGAGTTTATTCCGTATCACTTCATCATCATCAACTCGACCGCCTTCGTGGCAATGGCTAATTGTTGGATTCACAATCCGTAGGTACCGGATCAGATTTCTAGTGGGGGTGTACCGTGTAGCGGTACTCGGTTTGGTTAGTGGTAGGGCGTTTTTTATGTCTGCCTGGCTAGCTACCACCATGTTACATAAGTGTCCCGCTAAACAGCAGTGTTAAAAGCACTGTTCCGGTATAATAGGTAGCATAGCTTACCATCCCAATCTAACGGCCTTATCGTCACTTCCCCCCCCCTTCCCCCATGATATGCCACAATGACTAGTTCCGAAAGGCTTGCATCGAACGGCGCCCCGCGGCCTTTACTAGGGCTTACCGCTTAGCGCCTCATAACCAACGTCATGAAATTTGTCATGTTGTAGCCTATGGCACAGAGACGCATGTAGGCTACTTGGTCTCGTGATCTATATCAGACGAATTCGCGAGCAAAGGTCAACATTTGTAATAATTTTCAGAATTGTCTCAATATGTTTCAAATCGAAAAAAATATAGTCGGAATGTAAACAACCCCTCATCTTCCAAATGTTCCTTTTTCAATGAAGAATTTTGGATAGAGCATGTAAGGCGACGAACACCAATTAGCAATACTCGAAATATGCCTGCAATCATAGACAGGTATCATTAATCCGACGCTAGCAAAAGAGTACAGCTTAGTTAACATACATGATTGGTTGGCATCGACAGTGTTCGTGCGTCCAAGCTTAATCTACATTCGGGGCGGCAAGGCAGCTGCGAAATTGCGGATCAAACGCAGTTGCCGTATAATTAACGCAATGCAGTGGAGTTTCCTTTACTGTGGTGGTCCTTTACTGTTGGCTGAATAGACAAGCTCAAAGTCACTCAGCGAGCAATGGAACGAGATATGCTCCTGATTGAATAAATAGACGTAGACGAACTAAGGTCACCGACATAGCTCGACGAGTCAGTGAGCTGAAGTGGCAATGGGTAGGCCACATCGCTCGAAGAACCGATGGGGAGTAAAGGTTGTTTCCATACAGGCACACATCTAAGGAGTAGTATAAGTGAAATGTATCAAAAATATCAAAAATACTTTTATAATGAAACAAGTAACAGCTGAAGAGGTAAATAATAATGACCCAGTTCCTTAAATAAGGACAGATTTTCTGTCTCGAACGGTGTGTAGCCGGAACGTTCGACGTGGTGTTAATTTTTAATTATTCATCGATGAACATAAATATTTTTCCGACTATTGATTTAAGCTACGAGTATTTTAACTGGCAGAGTCCGGATTTGAAGTAAAAATCACTAACAATATAGATAACTTATACTGATACTAGCTTTTGCCTGCAACGTCGTCTGCGTGGACTTCAGAAATGATCCCACGGGGAGAACTTATTCTATCGGAGTAAAAAGTCTTCCGGAACTTCAACTATTCCTATACAAAAAGTCAGACGCTACGGTCGCTTCAAATACACAAACAAAGTTACTCTCGCATTTATAATAATAGTGTGGATTGAATGCCACGTTGTCTGCTCTTATTTCAAAGTGAAAACGAAATTACGAGAAAAAGTTTCTGAAAAATGGCGCTAGCGTTGTCATAACTGTCAAATATAAATGAAGCTATTTATTTATATTTGATATTATTACATATTTCACTCTCTGAGGTGGCTTAGAAAATAAATGTCTGATATAGTCTCACAACAAGCGAATTTTATTTACGCTTTCTTATTTTACAATATTTGTTATGTGACAAATATAATTAGCGCGTTCGAAAAGAATTAAAAACATTCATCATCTAAAATATTCATCCTTAGAGGTAGAAATCCCATATTTGGACCAAATTTAAAAAAAATTGAGACCTCAGAAGTATGCCCCTCAAAAAAGAATCATCAATATCGATTCATAACTGGCGGCATTATCGCATAACATACATACAAATACATACAGTTGAACTCAGAACCTCCTAAGCACTAAAATTCGACCACTGATCGGTTTCTAGTTTTACTTGCATGGCTGGAGATCTACAGACTCACCTTTTACAGGCGACGTATCTTTTCACTTCATCATAATACTACAGCAATGGCATAACCTAGACATAAAATTATTCTGAACGTTTCTGAACTCCAATAAACGTCCATCAGCTAGTTTAAGTGTCTCTTTGATGTCTTCGTATCGAAACAGAATTTTGTCTATTCAATAACCGTAGGCACTTGGTATATACGAGTATAGCTTTGTCGTGAGTCTGCGTCAAGTCTAAGTGCAACTGGGAAGTAGTGGGAGAGGCCTGGGGGTGAGGAGGGTCGCTTGTGAAAGGCCATTCTAGCAAACCTTGTTAGCGGTATAGTGCTCCAGGTTACACGTGGAACGCGCTAGCCGTGACCTTTTCAAAGACTTCCACGGCCCGGATATTATTATCTTATGGTCTAGGTATTTTAAGTTGATTTTACCGCCTCCGTGGCCTAGTGTTTGACTAGATGTCTGACTTTGAAATGGTACATGATAATGAGATCAAAAACAAAAAACAAATTCAAAATATTTCGCAAAGCAATCCGACCCTACTGATGCTCGGAGAGAAGATTGAAAGGGTTGATGAAGTCCGTAACCTGCGCCTGGTAAAGGACCAGGCTTTGTTTCGGAAAGTACTCGTTAATATTTTGCGTGATTGTTTTTACAGAATAAAGGTACTGTATAGAATACGGCCTTACATTAATGTAGACAAGAGTTGAGTCTGAGCTGTGTGAGTCACTAGTTCTTTCTAAGCTTAAATCATGCTATAAGTGTGTATGGCCCGTGTCTATTGCAGCGCTCCCAACGACTGGTACAACGAGTACAGAATGCATGCGCTCGGTTTTGTTTCCATATTCCACCTCGTTCTCATGTTACACCATTCCTTAACAACTGTAACATTCTTAAAATGAAAGGTCGACAGAATTTGCTTCTTCTGATATCACGACATTTGTTTGAAGTGTCTGGCTTACCTAAGTATGCCATCAAATACAATTATGTAACCACTGTCATTCTTCGCAAATTAAGTAAAAGACAAAAATATCGTTGATATTAAATAATTAAAAAACTGGAAAGTTAATTATATAAAAGAGCCCTCTTCATATTTCGTGGCTGTCTAAGGATGAGATAAAAGATACACAAATCCTAATTGTGTACAGCACACCTTATTTCGTCCGAACAAATACACACTTAGAAATTCTTGAAAGGTCAATCCGAGAAAGGCCTCGAGCAGCTCTTTGTTTAGCGCAGTGGCTCCCAAACTTTGAAAGCCATAAAACCCTCAAAAATATCTTTGACTCGAGGAATCCTTTCTACACCGCCTTTAAATTCCGCAGAAAATAGTTTAGAAATCTCTGGTTTAGCGTACTCAAGCCCTGACAAGGAATTTCATGTGCCAATATTATAAAAGTAAAGTGTAGTAAATCTGACTAATCAGCAATACTCGATAAAAGTCCGTTGTAGCCAGTCAGGTGGCAGAGCACACCTGTTGATGGCTGCCACCGAGCCACCACCCCACCCACCCGCCGTCGTCATGGCAGGTGGCCACCCTACTCGAGAAGCTCGAGTGCATTCACAAATATTAAGGGCGAAAGCAAACAGCAGGCTTTTGATACTAGACATTTGGTCTATTTATTATACATATACATCTTATTCGATGAAAACGTATAATGTAACTCAAGGATTACTTTTGATGCAATAATTAATTCATGCTTTAAAACCCGGCCAAGTCAGCCTCTCTTATCAAGTATTCCGAATCATGGAAAATACAAACCTTAAAATAATGAAATATGGTACCCATTGAACAGTTTCTTTACCCATATTTTGACTCCAGTGTCAAATCAGCACGACCATAATAAAAAATAAACCTTTCATATTGGCATCTGACATAAAACATTTGCAAAGTATCTTATGTCGTATATCCATATCTTTGCATGTCCTCCCCTTTTCCTTTTGCCACCGCGTGGTTGCCAGTCAATTATATTTTTATCCCATTTCAGCTTAGGTACTATCTCTAGTCATGAAACAACGAAAATGGTACGAACACTATGTAAAAAAATATATAATAATGTATACTTTACTATCGCAATCACACCTAACTCTCACCTGATATAGACACATAGATACAACTTTATTTAAGAACACACACAACCCAATACACATACAAAAAAACACAGTAAGAAATATACATGTATTTTGGTACGTACTAGTATTAATTAGATGGTAGTTAAAATAAGTTTACAAGTATTTTTTTGTTTTGTTTTATATTTATTTTATTTTTGTCTATGTTCCACAGACAGTTTTTGAATTTGAATGTGTTGCATCCAAAGCGCCGTGGGTGAGAGCCTGGCGACCTGTAACACAGGGTCACACCTATTTCAGGCACCAGTCTCTCACAGACAGTATATAGCACCGTAAAAAGTGAATAATGTATTTATTTAGGAACTTTCTGTGTAGAGAAATGAATAAATATTATTATTATTATTATGTGTCCTGTCCATCTCCATTTCAACTGTCTTATTTTCTTTATTATATCTGATGGTCTGGATTAAATGATTTTCATTTCATATCTTCTACTTCGGTATTTCAACTGTTTTTGACCGATCTTTTTAGTGAAAACATGTGAAAAACATTCCCTAAACAACATAGTCAGGCGAAACGATTTTTCCTACACTCGGAAATTGCATCTAAGCGCATACGTATAGCGCAAGGCTACAACACGTTCTCGTAAAACCGATTTCCGGGTCTCGCGGCGCGGCGGCGCTGGACAATATTTACAGGAACATTTTCGACCCCTTTTCCATCTTCACAACCTCCGGCTAGTTACATTTACGCGTTGAGGTTTTCACGGAGACAAGATTCTTCTTAGTGCAATAATAGAAGATTGGAAGTCACTCGCACGTGAAGCAGTACAAGTCTTGACGTGAAATCACAGTGAAGCACGTAGAACGAAGCATTCGTTTAAAATATATTAAAAACTACAATTTTAAAAAATTGTTGAATAGAGCGTTGAAGCAGCTTTAGAAAGTGACAGTTGGAATCTCTTCATCGCTTGATTCTAGTTATTTCCGAACTTTGATAGTTAATAATTTCTAACTCAGTTGACATACTTTATGATCAAGTGTTCATTGGAAATGTTTAGATGAGTGCATTTGACACAATTATAGTTTATTGTGCATTGATGCAACAGAAACAGTTTCGAATATTCTTTCGAGAGAAAAAACTCGATAACATTTTATAAAGGCATCGTGTCTAGTGAAAGTACATTAGAACAACGCGTGAAAGAATATAATGAATTTCAAAGCGACCCTAAAATGCATTAATTCATCTTTACAGCGAACACCAGTTCTTATCTCTGAGCCCGGAGACAAGAAATAATAAACAAGTAATAATTAATTCGATTTAAAACCTTTGTGTAGTAGTCCTAGCACTTAATTTTCCTATGTCATTCCCTGCAAAAGGAAACCCTGATACGTCCCGGGGGCGACCTTAGACTAGTGGCCCGGATAGTGAGCGCCCTCCGTGTCGCCATTGCTCGGACAAAGCGGGCTAAGTTACAAGACCGACAGTATCAAGGCATTGCGAAAAACCAACGTTCGTGTCTCAGTATAATTGTTTCGAAAGCTTTTCAACTGACTTCAAACAAAAAGAACTGGAACCCAATTCAACTAGTGTTACCTCAGAACTTTCAACTGGGTAAACCGATTTAGATTATTCTTTTTTTTTCTCGAATGCTGACGCTTCCTGTGTGATACCATTTTTTTGTCCAGTTCTGACAACGGCATCCGTGTGAAATCCATATAAGTTTTAATTTTGTATTAAGTATGAATTTATTTTAGGGGATGAATGCTGTATACGTTTAGGGCAGTTGAAGTCGTTTTATAGTTCTTTTGAACGTGTTAATTATCATGCAAAAGACCGACACAATCCTACGATGAGAAATCATACACAGTGACACGACTCGCCTCAATTGAAAAAAATATCAGTACCCAAAACAATGAAGTAGGTGAAATCGTGACTAACTTATACTTCCACGTCGTCGACCTTTCAGGACGAAATGGCTTAATTGTTATAGACAGATGCAGACTCCTACAAGTATTATAGGCAATAGACTACTAATTTATATACCGTTATCGGGGATTCCCACACAATACCCCATACAAAATTGCTATTACCATAATATTTAAAAATAGAACATGATATTGTTATGGCTGGAAATGAATTTCACTAGCGTACTACAATGGCAGTTGCGCAACTATGTTTTCGAGATGGCGTTTTGAACAATACGCCAAAAAGGCGTATATAAATGAAAATTGTAATTCACTATGAAGTTGTATTTTAACGATACTAACCCGACATTATAATCTGCTGTTCCATTTTTAGATTCACAAAGCCTTCTTATTTTAAAAGATTATTGTAGAAGAATTTCAGTATGAAATTTTTTCGTCGGGATTGCCGTAAAAAGTTCCCGTGGTATATATATAAAATCAGGTGTTAATAAACAAAATTTGTAATTTAACTGTATGTTACTCTTCGATTGTGGCTGAACTGATACATACTCAAATGTCAATGTCAACACAAAGCTCACATATATTTTGAAATCAACGCCGAGGAAGTTTCAGGCTAAAAGCGTGTTTATCTCAGACTAGACTCAAAATAGACTTATCCAATTTCACGGTATGTGATGCCCGGCGTGCCTCTATCCGATCGAATGTTGTAACAGCATAGTGATTATGCAGCTCCATTAATATGCGCAGACGGTCGTATCACAGTGACGCACGTGTTTGTAGGAAGTCGATTGACCGTCCACGACCGAAACACGACCCGGCTGCTGATGGATTCACTGCCCTATACGCTATAGTAAATACAAACATTTATATTGTAACAGTCTTCTGTACCTTACCAGCAATCTAAATATATATAAGCCAAATACTACTCACTGACTGACTCATCACAATATCTTCGAAATTATAAACGCTACGAACTTGAAATTTGCAAGTAGCTCCATAACACATCGTAGACGATAGTTTAGAAATGCTTTTTCGAAATTGAACCGCTAAAGAGGTGAAAAAGGGTTATAAGTTAGTATCTAGCACTGAAACTACAAAGGCTTCCAGCTTTTGTAAATTGTACACACTTTCTGTGTAATATTTTATGTCACCTAAGGGGTGAAAATTATTTAAAACATAGTATGAGAGAACGAACACTATAAAGCTTACAAACTTTAAAAGCTGATAGGTTCATTATAAAATGCAGATATTCACTTTAAATTGGTATTTCGAAGTTCAACCCCTAAGTGAGTTTTTTATGTATAGATTTGCACCTGGCCTTCATTTCACCTGGTGGTAAGTGACGTTCACCGAGAAGTCTCAAGCTAATGAGGCGCTGGCTCTTCTACCTTTCATACCGGAACATAACAGTGCTATTGACAGTGCTGTGTGACGCCAGACTTCTGTAACACGGTGGTAGCTAGCCAGGCGGACGTAGAACAACGTGAACACCGTTTCACGATTTTCGATACAATGCATTGCTAAAATGTGTGACTTAGAAAGATATCTAAAACTCAATTTCAGATTAATTGCAGCTCAAGCGTCTATATTTGTCTGCTTCATAATATAAATTTGAACATGTGCGTTACTTAGCCATTTATTTTAGCTAATGAAATTAATATCACATCGAAATAACGTTCCAAATTAACCACACGATAAGAAAATACAAGGTCAAAACTAAAACACGGATCGTTCGATTTTATGAACAATTTTACATGCTCTTGAAACAGTTTTCGTGAAACTCGTGTAAGGTTAACAAAATTATCTGTAACTCTGTCGCCCTATCTCGGTAAACGCTGCGGGGTGTAACTAAACGAGTTTTTGCCTATTTAGCGCATTTCGCCTTCAAGCAGGTAACTGCATTAAGTTCAGCTTTCCGGGTTGAAGTATGCAGCTACTTCTATTATTACCACAGGCATTATGCCAACATTAACGTGTTTTTAGAACGTCTATATCTAAAACGTCTGCAAAAGTTTTGAGGTTCGTATCGTATGACTTTATTCAACAAAGTGAAGTATGAATACTGATTCAAACTTTCAGATTGATTCAGTCTTCGTACTAAATTTAAGAAAACGTCCAAGTACGAGTCGGCCTCTGTTTTCCGTACAGTATATTAAAAATTACTATCCTGAATATCATAGGTAAGATAATATTCGTATGCACAGAACAATACTCTAATTACTCCACTAGGATGCGCCTGACGAAATCTCATGCGGGGTTGATAATTTAACGTTAAGAATTATAGTATTACAGGCGCCAACAGTTTGTAATCGTAATGTGGCGATTTTAATGTGACGTAAGCAAGTAATTTTGCATTATTATTTGTTGTTATAGCGGCAACCAAAATACACATTCTGTGAAAATTTCAACGGTCTACCATTACGCATCAAGAGCTCGCTGACAGGCGGACGGGCAGATGTACGGAAAGCGAAGGTTTAGTAATAGAGGACCGTTATTTACCCTTCCGGTACGGAACTTTTAAAACATTTTAAGGGTCTTAAGTCATGTCTTCTGGACGCTCCAACCTTCAGTAGGTTCCTTTCGAGTACCACTGTACAGGGAAAGGTGGGAAAAAAGTCCTTAGTCCAATCACATATTACGAATATGGCTATTGGTTATTATTGAACAGGGTCTCGTCTGCCCGATATCGTAAGATAAAAGTTCCGTTTTTGTAACCGACACGTCAATTGTACATATGTTGTTTAAAGATGCGATGGCTGTCGAGTTTCTGTTGAACCCATTTCCAATACAAGAAGAAATAGTCGTTGATGTGAAACCTCATAATAAAAACTCTACGTAGAAGTAGACCCGTAATAAAGAATTGATTGTTTATCCTTCGATGTGGCTTTGACTCCCAAATATACCGCACGACCCAGCCGAGTCCAACAGCTTGACTAGCATGTGTAGTTTCGTGCAAAGCTTGATTACGTCAGGTCCAATCTATGCAATCTGTCGAGAAAATCCCTTTCTGTTTGGACGCTGCACAGACGTGTCGGTGAATTCATCAAGTAATGCGTGGATTGCGTCGAATGTTGACGAACCAAAGCTGGATCGATGGATGAATAAGAGGATGTGTTGAATCTGGATACCACAAACAGAAATTCGGCTTTGGTATCGTACCTTTTGTGTATAGTACATATGTATGATAGATTTGATTATATAAGGCCGTTGGATGGTAATTGTGCGCATCTGAGCTAATGAGAGTCTCTGATACCTTTAATACCGGAGCACAACAGTGCTATTAACACTAATGTTTGGCGACAGACTTAGGTAACATGGTAGGAGCTAGTCAGACGTACAAAGAAACTGGTAGGGTAACCAAGCTGAGCTCCGGATTTTGTTAATCTAAACAAGTAGCCGTTAGGTCAATATATTCATTAAAATTTCACTAAAACTCATTTAATGAACATTTGTTATACTCGTACTACAGAACATTCCCTTACGATACAAAATCTTTATTTGTAAACATAGGTTGTACAGTACATGGTAGTAGCTACCAGTTATAGATCTAAAATGACCATTCTGTACACGGCACACGCACACACACAAACGTACACTTTACACTCACTACACACACACTCGCACTCGGCGAACAATGCAGGGTATTAATATAGCAAGATGAAGGTATTTGTTAAAATTAACGATATAATGTGTGTGAGTGTTGTAAAATGGACGAGTCACATGGTGTACAGATAAACCTTGCAATAGGATTAAGTATACTTTAAGAATTTTTTGTAAAAATTTATGTTTTATTAATAAAAAAATTTAAAAAAATCGATGTTTCCTCCTTACCTGACATACGAAGTCATACTATAATATACTTATTAATTATTATTATTACAATTGAATACAATTATGTCAAAAGAAGGTAAGCACAGTAGTAAGGTTTCTATTTATCAGCAAAAAACTCATTCATGTAGTATACTACGTGGGCTTTCCAATTGGCGTTGAACCTTCATAAATCCTCCTTTAATTAGCAGATGTCTAGCAGCACTTCATCCCGGACCCAGACGCCTGGGCGTATTACCAATCTATGGTATTACTACGCTTACAGAAAATTCTTTTTAAAAGTATCAGTTGCTTATTTTATCCATTGCCTTGATTTAGTCGCGTAAAATCCCTACAATACACGGCTGGTTTTTGTCAATTTCTGTCATTGGAACTAATTGTATTTTCATAAACGAATAAATTAAATATGCCAAATATTTCTTCACCAAATAAATATACGAAAAATTAAAAAAGCCTTTACATGTTTTTTCAAATTTTTATAAATTATATGATGGGGAGAAGCGAAGTGATACTTTTATCAATTTCATTTGCTTTTTTTTTTCTTCAACATCTATAACATAAGATATATTTTATGCTAGTATTTTTTCCCTACACTGCGTAGATTTCAGAATGTATCACACGGGCATTTCAACTATACTTATACAATAAATCAACTGATTCTGACTCTTATAGAGTGCGAAAAATCTAGATCTGCCCAAGTGGAACAGCTTGGACTCTCAATTGCTTTGTACGAGTATGTATGAAATGACTGTATAATACTGTTCTACGTACGAACAAGTTGACATATTAATGTCAGTCAATAAATTAAAAACAAGTCAATATAAAAACTCAACAATTTTACAAATTACATATTGCAGTTGATGACATTCAATTTGTTTTCTGTGGTAAGTTTTTCTCGTGCAGATTGTTTAATAATTAATTGTTGAGATCCTCGTGGGAATAAATGGCTATTTAATAAGAAATTTGCCTTAAAAAATATTTCCCGCAATTCTATTATTTCCAATTATGATATCGCGTGTCACGGAGCGTGTAATTTGTCTTAATAACTGCATCTTAATCTAGTTTATATAGCGCTGCTATTAATAGATTCTTGGGACTTTTTCCAGTACTCTGATTAGGTAAAAATACGATGATTATCTTCCTATTGCATCGTTGCTGATAACACGATCTACAATATTCAGCTGTCTAAACTAAATAAGATTTGTGTTGTTAGTTCAAAAGGCGAGTCGAAATACACAGGCCAAGGTTATGTTTCGTTAAACATAGGCAGATGCAGGTCAAATGAATTTTTCATCTAAATACTGTATGAATTTCAACTGAGTATCTTACCTTCCCTTCTTTTGTCTGAGAAATTAAGTTAACGATAAAACAATTGTCAGCCTACTACTACTAGAAGTACAACAACTGCTACATATCAGTAATTCACACACAAAAATTATAGCTAACCTGTTTGCGGTCTTTTATTTTTAGGGTTCCGTGCAGCAAAACGAAAAAGTAACCCTTCTAAGATTAGGGCCCTATGTGATAGAACAGACAAGTTTGTGAACTGAAAATTTATTTGCAGTATACATGGCGCTTACAAGGTGAAAGCTGCTTATTATAGTTCTCACATTTAACTTTTTTTTAATTATAACTATTTTATTTAATCTATATCTAGAACTATTATATAGTATGTATTCACAATGTAATCAAAAATTTCAAAATTAAAAATGTCAAAAAGTAATACTTTAAAATATGTCCGCAATGTTATAAAAATTATTTTCTTTTTACCCTGTCATTAATTATCGCTTAAATAATTCAAGTAATAATTTAATGTCCATTGGTAAACCATATCAATAAACCATACATACCATACATACCATACAAATAAAATGATTTGATTTGATTTGACCATTAACAATTTTGAAGAAAGAAAATATGTGTCTATCAAACCCTTTTTTTTCTTCTTCAGGAACGCGTGGAGGTTATCGTGTTGGAATTAATATTAAATACTCGAGTCCTGGATACTGTTGCAATGCCTATCGATTATTGTGTTCGAATCCATTCTGACCGACCAGAGTCAAGATAAAAATTCGCGAATCATCCTATAGCCCTATCCTATCCTATTCTTCCTATCCTATTGACTACAATGGTAACATGACTACAATCTGTACTTGTATAACGAAGCACTTGATTTGTTGACTAGATATAGCCTCACAAATAGGAATAATACCCGTGCTAGCGTAGGATATTATTTATTTTGATTCCCAACATAAAAACTTTGTAAGTAATCACACAATAACAAATTAAAATAACAATAAGTGCTCCTTCAACGACAGGAAACCACCGCGTGCAAACAATAAATGAAACAACAACAAGAAATTAATAGAAAATATAGCTAAAACAAATGACTACATTCCTACAAGTGATTAATCGCTTATACGAGTAGAATTGTGATTTTCAGACATTCGTTACTATAAAACTATTGCATGTAGACATATATTCCTAATACTGCTTCTCTGCTTTAAACCTCATAAACGGAACAAATCTCGCAACATAACTAGCCTGAGAGATACGAGTATAGAAGCCGATCGAAAGGGGCTTGGAACGGTTCCTGCACTTTCCGTATTCTCCGCGGTCCGTTGGATTTGCGGAAAATTGGCTCGCTTTAAACACAGACACAAGGTACGAGTAGCTTGGATTGGATATGACGTGGGCTGTATTCACTATGTATGAAGAGTTTCAAATTCTACAGCAAATTTACTTAAAAAAACTTATATGGTTTTCTCATGGACGCCATTGTCAGAGCTTCACCAAATTGAAATGGGACCACATCCTTCAAATAGCCACCAGCTTTCAAATATATAAAAAAAACATCAAAATCGGTACACCCAGTCTAAAGAACTGAGTTAATAATAATAAACATTAAAATAACCATAACCGTCGAATTGAGAATCTCCTCCTTTTTTGAAGTCGGTTGAAAATAAATTACATTTCACTTAATTCGGAACAGAAAAATTACGGGAATAATATGAGATTACAACAAACAATATGTGAGCAACATTATTATACAATTAAAATTTAAATCATATATTGTTTAGGTACAAAAATATACTAATCAAATTCAAAATTAACAGTGGGTCAATACTCGTATGAGCACGAGAAGTGCGTGGGGACGGCCGAGTAGACAGGGTCGGATTAGGAGCAGAACATTTGAAATTTGTTGTCACTCGTTGCATGTTAATCAGTTATGTAACTCCTTAAGAGGGTATGCTAGTGTCAAAGCGCCCATACAAACGTAGTCCAGTCATATTTTGAGTATTAAGCTATGAAAATCTATGAAATTTTCAAGACACAATCTAGAAACAAATATCTGTGTCGGTGGTGAGTCAGATTTTCGTTTAAATATATACTTTCAGAGTTACAGGGCGTCAAAGAATTGTATTTTACGGTAATAAAAAGCCCCAACTTTGAACCTGATTTACAAGAGTATGAATCAATTTAGAACAATTTGGAAAAACCACCGACATCTGCAATTTCATTAGTATACTGTATTAAAAAATGGCTACATTACATAATATACTGTATCCTTCAAATGATCCCTGGACTACGAAACATCCAAATAACGGGTGGATAACTTCGCGTAGTGTATGCTGTGTCACCGTACGCGCTCGGGTAGGATAGAGCTCGGATAGGGACAGCTACAAAACAATCCAAATTTGAACGCGGCCACGAGGTCTAACCAACATAGCCTCTTAAAATCCGATGAACCTGCAGCCAATATCTATACTGAATTGGTGTCATGTCCTTTGGCCGAGTTCGGTATGATTCAACGTACCTTTTTAGCGTATGTGACGTCAGCTCCGGCCACAATGCATCGTTAGTTGACGGATTCGGTGTTGCTGTCTGTTTGAGATCACGTACACCTCCGTCTGTCCGACTGTTACTCAATTGAACCCCTAATCTCCGAAGACCTTCTGACAAAACATTTTCATTATAATTGTATAAGGTATATTATTCTACACTGGTTTTTCTACCGACTTCAAAAAAGGAGGTGGTTCTCAATTGGACTGTATGTTTTTTATGTATGTTAAGCAATAACTCCGCCCGTTATGAATCGATTTTGATGATTCTTTTTTTCTTTGGGAGAGCATACTTCCGAGATGGACTTACTATATATACATTTTATCGAAATTGATTCATCGCTTTTTGATAAAATCAACAGATAATTCTACCTCTAAGAGTGAACAGTTTAGGGGATGAATGCTCTTAGACTTTTAAGGCTCCTTACTTCTTTTTAAACACATTAATTGTATGTGTGTTTTCTGCTGTGGCTTAAGCTTTGCGTCTTCCGTCAAGAGCAAAAAGGACGACGAAGCACTTTAGCTCATTTGTTGGTAGCAAATAATATCTAAATATTATCTTTTCCGGGTAACTTATAAGTACTCAGGTCACATGTTTAAAATGTTCAGTATCAATTTCGGTTTCGCATTAAATTAATAAAACGTACTTATTGCGTGTACAATTCCCGTAGAAAATATTGACATTTGATTACCTTGTTATCGGCTAAATTAGCAGACTGACAAGCTACGATAAGGCCGTAGGATTGCAGCGTGCTTACTTACCCAGTCCACTTGTGTTAAGATAGGGTAAAATATACATAAACTTTCCCGATATTTTGACACATACATGGAACCTTTGAAGTACGGACTCTCTTTCATTCATTTTCCATTATATTCCAACGGTGTACAGATACCGATACAATGACATACGTGAAACATCAATACATGAGACGATAATAGAATTATGTATTAAATATGTACACTGCGCCCGTGGGCATGCCACGTACTCGTAATAATTATGTGGCCGTGATTTACTCATTCCATCGCTCAATATGTTGTCATATATGTGTGTACCTAATAAGTTAGGAAAAGAGAAGCATGGGGCCTTGGCCTCTGCTTTGTACACTTCGAATCATTCATCTGTATTAGTTCATCATCAGCCGAGAAACGTACACTGCTGGACAAAGGCCTCCTCCACGGCATGCCAAAATCTATCTTTACATATAATAAAATAGAAACGATAAAAAATAGCCGTAGTAGCTCAGTTGGGTAAAGCGTCAGAGGTCTGATTCGACCCTGTCTCGTACCAATGAGTTACAATTTGTTATTTGGAATTCATGTGTGAATGATAAAAATAATTACCATTGGCTTTTGCACACTCCTGAGAAGAATTTCAAAGGTGTGTGTGAAGTCTACGAATCCGCATGACTGGGCCCACATAGTGGACTGTGGCCCATACAGTCTCTGTAGGAGAGTAGGCCTGGCCCCTGCAGTGGGGACATACTCGTATATAGGCTGTTGATGATTGCGATGAAGGGTAAAAGGCTGTTAATTGAAGATATCTGGCAATAAGTCAATCAGGGAGATTTAAAATGACAAAATCATCCCTGTGCCACATTTCGGGGTTGTTTCAGTCCAATCAGATTCTATCGACCTTTTTAGTTTTCTAACATCGAGAAAATTTTACTCGTATTTACGGAAACTTAGGAAAGGAGGCATTAACTAATTATCAAGTCAATGTTTTTATGTGCCGTAATTTTGGGTAATTTTTGTTACTACACGACTTCTTGCTTGACCCATGAGATAAAACGACCGCTGTTTAAAATTTCGTATTAAATTCAGTTGTTCCTTTTGTGTTTTTTTATCTGTGCTTGTGTTTTATCGATATTTTCTGTATACAATAAAAAGTGCGAATAATTAAGCAAAAAAACTATTAGGTTTCAGGAAATTCACATTTCAAAAAGTGATATTAGTACTTTCTAACAATCTTAAGATTTTTGATCTATTTTGTGTAAAGTGTACAAACTAAGAGGCTGTATCCAAGACGTCTCATTAATACGAGTATGAAATATCACATCCAGACAAGTACGCGACTAGACGTCTGGTTACCTTCCTCGCGCCTTCCACCGTGGCGGCGCGTACGTATTTGATCCAATCTCAACACCATCTAGGAACGGATATCTGTATTTGCTTCGACGATATTTACTTTTGAAAGTTGCAAAGGATCAAAGCGCTTTTCTTGTTGCTGCAGGAAACTTTTGGACATGAGCCTCTCTTGTAAATCGCCAAGATGGTGTTTCTATAAAGTGATTAGCTGTAATCACCGCTCTATGCAGGTGGATTGGTGATCGCATACAAATGTGGTTTCCAACTCCTGAATATCTTACTGTACAAATATTTCTGTAAGATCAGATATCGTATATATCGTAGACACGTTCTGTCAGCATTTGATACGCAAACCACCACATCAGGCAGTACTTGAGTCTCCCTCAAAGATCGCCATGACGAATAGCCTTTCTAATAAGGTATTTGCTGTAATCGCCGTCCTTGTTAGTCGTGGTGGTCATCAGGGATCAGCTCGTTCCCTGTAATCTCCTACAACAAAATTTGAATGTATGAATGTCATAACGTTTTGAATAATTGATTTGATTTAGCAAGCTTTGCTAGCTTCTAGAGTATCAATTAGCTCTGTCGAATAGAGCATTTTGTACTAAAGACGTCTAGACAAACGTAGTGTAGACCACTGCCCGAGTAGTTCCAAAGGATGCTTTTGTAGGGAAGCCGGTCGTGAATAGATGAAAGAGAGAATCTAGTACCTTAAGGGAAGCCTCTTAACTAGCAATAGACTGCGGCAGGCTGTACATGATAATACTTTTTCCTGTTAGAGATAAGCTTAAGCTTATCCATAGATGGTACTCGTATTTGTAGTGTACGCGATACAGTATACATTAACCGTTTCGTGTGTCCATGTGTTGGTTTACTAAACGTCAGTGACAATCGCTGGCGAAGGACGAACTTTATATGATTGGCATTACCATAATCAGAAACATACCATAGTAAGAGTGAATAAATGTATAACTGCGCTATAAAAAGGATTGTTATATTATGTCAATTAAGGTTTGCAATAAGATTCCCAGGCAGGTATATGAGAGAACTGCCGAGAATCGTTCTCTAGCGTACATTGCGGGATTGGCTATTAGAAAAGATTCTATTCAGTTAAATAATTCTTGGATAGCAGTTGACAAGATGACTGTTTAAGCAGCATATTTTAGCAAGTAAAAAAGCTTTTAAAAATAATTCAATTCGCGTAGTTTTCGCAAGTCAGTCGCATTCGGTAGTTTTAAAATAATATGCATAGTTATGTAAATGGTCACATAAATTCAAACCATGTTGTTAAATACGATATTTAACAATTTAAAATATTCGTATGCCTCTAAAGGTGGAATGTGAGAAAAGAAAATTTTCTGACCGTCATCATACGTACCATGTAGCATAGAAAATCCCTATCACCAACCAAACCGAGTACCGACAGGTATCCAAACTGGGAAACGAACCCAGGACCTTCGGATAGTTTTTTTCTACGCTCGCTTTTAACATGATAAAGGTCAAGTGCAAAGCCATTGTGGATATTTTTAACGTTGTCTGTATTCGAACTTGTACATTAAAAAAATTTTATTCCTTGCTAGATTTAAAAAAAATCATAACTTTTAATAATACATTATAGTGGCTTGGTAAGTGTAAAGTGGCTTACCAGCGATGGTTAAATTTATATGAGCGTAACGCATTAATCGCCTTATTACTGATAATGAATGAATTTTGTAATATTGCTTTTACCGGATTATTTTATACTAGCTTCTGCCCACGGCTTCGCCCGCGTGGACTTTAGGATTTATCTCATAACAAATATCAAACTGACGTTACACTACTATTGTATTCTACCTCATCCTCAATCAGTTTTTGTCAAATATTTTCAATGTACAGACACGCCTATTCTACAGATTTATTATAGTATAGAAGATAGAAGAAGATAGATATTGATTTCTCAGACCTAAAAGGTCTTTAAGATATAATTTCTAACACATCATCAGCCAGCACCTCTGCCATCTTTGGGATGGTTCAGCTCGCTATCAACTAGCTGCTTTGGACTCGGTGGAGCGTCGAGCTATGAGACTGATAGGCAACGATACGTTACATAAGGCAAAGTTCCAAAGCCTCGAACATAGGCGTCAGGTTGCCTGCCTTTCGGTATTTTATAGGATACATTTTGGAGAATGTGCGCAAGAGCTATTTTTTTTTATTCTACCTTCGCCGTTTAAGTACCGGTCAAACAGAAAAACGGCAGACCTTCACCCGTACACTGTAGATATTCCTACAGCTCGCACCAAGCGTTTCGCTTCCACATTTATCGTGCGTACAGCAAAAATATGGAATGCACTACCGGTTTCCGTGTTCCCCGAAAGCTACAACTTGGGAATCTTCAAAAGAAGAGTAAATAGGCACTTTCTAGACCAACACGTAACATCTTCGACCTCATCATCACTTACCATCAGGTGAGATTGAGGTCAAGTGTTGGTCTATCTTCAATATAAAAAAATGACCACTGCTTGACATAGGCCTCCTTCATGGTACGCCACACCGACAGGTCCCGAGCCACCTGCATCCAGCGACTTCAACGTTTGATTAAATCACAGATTTTTACTTAAAAAATCTCTCGTGATTTAAATCAATATTATTCAGTCGTGCCAACCCTGGTAATAAGTAAAATACCAAAGCATCAATTATAGATATGATGACGTGTGAGTGAACTATTTATCTGTATGAATTATGTGCACAAGGCTTTTCTAAACGCTTCTTAGATATCCACACATAAAATATACCATTTGCTTATCATCCTATCCTATTTTACAGCCGCAACCTGACATTGAACAAACTACGGTTACAAAACTAAACATCGCAATAAACTTAAACACTCACTACTCACAAATTTTGTGGCCAACAATCCAATTCAAAAGTTTGGTGTCTCGTGATATATTATCCCTCAGTCGAGAACGTCAAGAACATTAAAGAAAGCGCTCATTGAAACCCCACGGAACCTGACTTGAGTGCCCTACTCCTAAGCATTAAAGAACATCTTCACACGATAGAGAAACAGGCGGTAGGTATTAAATTTAGTGCCCTTATTTCTGGATTTCACTTCGTTTATAATATTTTACGAGTATCGTTAATAATTATCGTATTTAGATACAATTATTAGGTATTAACTACATAATACATCAAAAAGTATTTTAGTTATGAACTCTGACCCCCCTGGGTTTGATAATTTTCATTTCATTCATCATAACATCAAGAAGTATGTTAGTTATGAACTCTGAACCTCTTGGATTTGACACTTTTCATTTCATTCCTTTAAATTGAAAACTTCTGTGGGCGAGTCATATCGGTTGATTGCACCCTGTGAGGAGGGTAAACTCTGTACCGTCATGTAACGTGACAAGCGCGACAGTTGTAGATGGCGTGATACCCGTACGTACAGGTAAACCAGTCCGGTTTATTAGAAACCAGATATATTTTTATCAAATATTATTAGTTTAGATTCAATTAAAATATATGTTGTAGTTTTATTGTCATTACTAGCTTCTGCCCACGGCTTCGCCCGCGTGGACTTTAGGATTTATCTCATCTGAGCTACTACATAACAAATATCAAACTGACGTTACACTTTCCATCAACGAACTTCCCTTCAATTACTTCACGTCTACAATTCTAAAATCACGATTAAAATATGGAGGTGGGGGTAAGAGAGCTAGATTATCATACCTATCGAATATTTAAAAAAAAACATATAAAAATTGGTCAAGCCGTTTGACAGGAGGTCGGTCACAAAAACCGTGACACGAAATTTTTATACATTAGATTGCGTACCTGCGATGATGATGGTGGTGAAGGCATTTGCTAGGAAGGCACCGGGCTAGGTTGTATTAAAATTGAATATTCTGGGATTTTACAATTTCATAATATGTCTAATTGAATGGTATGCTAGTTTTTTTATAAACTCGTATTTGTACATTATTTCCGTTACAATAACAAATAATTTTCTTAGTTTTTCAGTCTGTTGTGTGAATATTAATACATTATTATTCGCGTTATTTATTGTTTTGTCTAAAACAGCATGTTTATTTTTGCACTATAAATATTAAAATGTTTCTGAAACGGTGACTTCAGGTTTTCGTTAAAATTAGAATAGTTACCGCCTCCGTGACCTAAGGACTAAACGTTGGATTTACAATCAGGAGGTCCCGGGTTCGATTCCCAGTGGGGGTATCTATCGGTACTCGGTTTGGTTGGTGGTAAGCCATTTTTTGTCTGCCTGGCTCGCATGGTGGTGACCATGTTACCTAAGTCTGCCGCCAAACAGAATTGTTAATAGCACTGTTGTGTTCCGGTATGAAAGGTAGCAGAGCCACAGTGCCTCTATTAGTTTGAGACTCCTGGGTAAGCATGATTTCTATCCAACAGCCTTTTTGTCACTTACCGCGTGCGTACAGCTAAGCAGTAGAATTCCTTGCCATCTTTTGTGTTTCCCATGCAATACAACCTGGATAACTTCAAGGCCAGAGTGAATAGACTATTTCTATGCAACCGAGAACCATCCTAGACCACATCGTCACTTAACATCAGGTGAGATTGTAGTCGAACGGAAGCCTATCGAATGTTTAAAAAAATCTCGTTAGATGAAGGTCAAGTGCAAACCCATACAAAAAGCAACTATTTACGAACTTTTATATACAAACTTGCATCGCTAATTTTACTTCCCATTCCGTGAGGTCTCAGTTTTTTAAGCCTTTTTAGAAGATGTGTAGCAGAATCTAGCTATGTAACAACATCATCTTAGTGCGATCACCAATCCGCCTACCAACAGTGGTGCTTGTTGCAAATCCAATCATATAAAGTTTAATGTGTCGTTATATAGGGAGAGGGACACATGTCCAGCAGTGGACTCATGCAGCCAATCAGGTGTTGGAGGGACGACCCGATAGACGTTACACGGCAATGGCAAACTTTAACACAAACTTGCATCACATATTCTTTTTGCGGAACTATCATAAAAGGAACCTATTGTCAAAATATCATTACTCTGCATGGTTTCGGCTCTCAGTCAGTCACTTGTAACGCTGAATTAATGTTTCAAAAACACTTTTAAACATTAACCACTGAATCACCTTCTTTTGTCTTTGCTATTTGAAATTAGTCAGGCATTATAGCTTTTCTGTACAGAACCCGCGGTGCGCGAGTCTGTCTCGCACTTGGCTGGTTTTTGTATTCTGTTATACTACCTATATCACCCACAAACTTTTTGTGGCAAATATTTTTAATTTACCGAAAGACACGTCGATTTTCCATAAACAGGTAAGTTGATTCAGGTTTTTTGAAGTTATCTTTTTATTCTGTGAACCGATTTTGATGAGATAAAACTTAGATGTTGCCCAAACTTATGCCTAATTTAATTGTGAAAACCGCACCAAACTTGGTTCTGTAACTTCGGAGATTAGCCGGTTTAGATAAACAGACAGACAAAATTTTTAAAAATGGTCTTATTGTATTCTGTTACACTTCTTTCCTCATCCTCAATCAGTTTTTGGCAAATATTTTCAATGTACAGACACGCCTATTCTACAGATTTATTATAGTATAGATAGAAGAAGATAGAAGAAGAAGAAGATAGAAGATCAGAAGTCAAGAGCGAGCGCATTTGCTGTTTGATAATATTGACCAAAACTACATTTTCGATTCATAATTTCGAATTTTCATATGGAAAAAAACAACTCGTCAATGAAATGTTCAGAAACTCATTTTAATTTGTTTCTGAATCTATCCTTTGGTCTTGTTGAAAATCCTGTATATTACACACATACCTTTGAAGAACCTTTGACTCCCTGGCTACGCTCACTATTTTATTTTATAACTTAGCTTTAGCCTGCGACTTCGTCCGGGCATCCAATTAGAAAGTAATTCGAAACAAAAATGAAACGAAACTTTTGTGGTATGTCTTCATACACGCAGAACAACAATGCGTATGTTTCCATGCTTTATTTACCGGACATAATTTTGAATTAGGAATCCGTGTTATGTTTAAAAGAGAGTCTCCTGAATAAGCTGACCGATAGATTTACCTATTCAGGTTCATGTTAACTGGCCTCTCATGTCGACGACGGCTGGTTAAATCGTGACTTCCTCGGTGCTAATGCAATTCACATCAACGTTCTAACTGACGTTTTATTTTCGTCCAAAAAACCCAGATCTCAATCTGTTTACTGTTCAGAAACCTCTGGACTGTTGAAAACATGACACTAAGTTAACTCGTCATTTTTTCTAAACTAAAAGTTAAAACTGACAAAATCAATTTACTTGTTTCATTACTGATCGTAGATAACAGAATGGCCGCACTAGTAACAACTGCAAATGTAGACTGTGTCTGACGCAATATCGACCCCAACGAACAAAGATTATTTTCAATATGGGATTCGATCTTAACAACAATTCACGCTTCTAACTTCGTTAATATCGACTGTTTAGACTGCGCGTCTGAGTTAGATAGAAGCAACTTTGTATGGCGCGCCTGACACGAAACCTAATTAGGCCGATGTCATCTAAGTTCTCCCTTCGCCATCGCTCGTAGTTTATCGATAGCGGAGGCATTTGTTTATTAGATGTCCCTTCGGGCAGGTACGTAGTAAAAGGCGGCGACTAGAGCTACAAAGAACGACACCTTATCAGCAGCATGCGGTGTCAATCAGTTTGCATTTGAGGCTCATGACGTCGGCACTCGAAACTCTGCCAGGCGATAGGTAGTGTTCGCACGACCATCGGTCATATAGCACGCGCGTGCGCAACCACCG
Organism: Carcina quercana; assembly: GCA_910589575.2. Taxonomy (NCBI): domain Eukaryota; kingdom Metazoa; phylum Arthropoda; class Insecta; order Lepidoptera; family Depressariidae; genus Carcina; species Carcina quercana. The sequence goes on along the minus strand of OU342426.1, from coordinate 22,781,182 downwards.
TGCCGCCGGCTCCAACGGCGAGCGATCATCGCCTAGTCTATACCGTGAAATCGGAACACTCGTAATCGATTATCACCGTTGCGTTCGTCGGGCAACACAAGTGAAATTGTAGTATACCGTAATGAAAATGTAGTGGTTACGTGAGTTTGTTGAACTGATGCTTATTAAACTCCAGCGTCTGGGTTTATTTTATCAATATTGAGTTTAGGCGTACGCAAGGGGACCAACGTAAGATGGCCCGCCTCGCTACCACCGCTGCACATTTTTGTCAGCGGATACAGGAGCTCTACCCCCCGAAATCGAATCATACTAACAGACAGGTAAACAATTCACGAACATTATCTATAGCGAAATACTATGAAATTGAAATGCTCTGTGTGCCCCATTCTCGTATGTATGAATCTACGTCATTGTCCGGCACAGATTCTAGTGTTTCACGTGCTTGAAATCGTTCGACGTACAAAATAGTTTTTCTTTGAGTTGAGAACAATACAAGCTACGCTCATTAAAAATGTAAACCCCTGTTGAAAACATTGTTATGGCGGTTTTATTGTTCTCGTGTACTGCTTGGCGAACTGATTTGTAAACAATTTACGATCTGAATGTTGCAGCAGAACATTGAAAATGAACATAATATAGTCTGCTCCAAGCGGATTCCGTTGTGAAGCTACAGAAGTTTTGCCTGTACCTGCGTATTTGACTCTTGAGATCGATTTAGTACTTAAGTAGAGAGCCGCGTTTACCGTCGAATGAGCTTTTCAAACACGCTCATTCTGTATTCTAAAGGATAGAGAACTCGTCGTTTTAATTACACAATTGACCTATCCTTGGCGTTCATCACACCTGATGGTAAATGACGATAAGGCCATAAGAGCAGACTTATTTTTTGGCGACCGTACAAAATTTATCTGCCGCCAACCACACACAGTTCATACGTTATCATCTACAACTACTTAAGGTCACCAGCATCACAAGCAAAACGAGTACATAACACAAATTGTGGCAAATCTCTCCCATGCCATAAATTCATGGTGGCAGTATTCAGGTGCTTGCAACTATGTCGATGTAATAGTGAATTTCATATTCGAGAATGTAGAACGCGATGGGACCTCCAAATTATGTATTACCGCTCATAAAACTATCGACGTATTATTGTATTGAAACACCTCAGCCCTATGTAATAGGTTATTATTTGCAATATAATCATTCATGTGGATTTTTTAAAATGTATAGTGGGATTGTACCTTGCCTTCATCTCGCCTGATGGTAAGTGACGACAAGGCCGCTAGATGGAAAGTTGCTCGCCCTTCTACCTTTTGTACCGGAACACAACAATGTTATGTATGTATTATATACTCGTGTGTAATCTATTATAGTTTTGTATATTGGTTAATAGCGCTGTAGTATACCGTCAGGCAATGATGAAATATGTGGCTTATTATATTGGGTCTTCAGGGATCAGTGATCACGCATCCATACAAGTTTTATCGTCACGGCGAATTGATTGCCAATAATTAACGCGTTCAACAAGAACTAAAAACTGACTTGAACTGCCATAAAAATATTCAACCGTAGAGGTAGACTTATCTGAATATAACAAAAACCAAATTTTGTTGGGTATTACAAAAAACGATATATGGAGCTGCCTCGGAAGTATATTCTACCAAACAAAAAAGATTCACCAAAATCCATTATCGAGTTATCGCGTAACATACATACACAAAGCATACAGTCGAATTGAGAACCTCGTCCTTTTTTAAGTTGGTTGAAAAGAATCAGAACATTCGCATTTTTTAGCTTTTCTGAAATTGCGCCCGAATTTGATCACATAACTATTGATTTGAAGTATTACACAATGCGCTATACTACAGACGCGTGTGGTCCCGACATCAGAACCGAAACATTTGTAGCTTAATTCCCATGACAAAAGTGATAGAAGTCGAACAAAAAGTCAAGTAAACCGTTGGGAGGTATCACCAGCTATCACGAACGTGTTAGTGCTTTGAACTCCCCACCTGGTAAATGATTGCCAATAATTGGCTCATGTCCAGCACAGGATATCCAACAGATAATGATAAACTGATGTGAACGTGATAGCACCTAGCGAGTTATTTGAAAATATTCTCGTGAGCACAATCATTTGTTTGACGCCGTGGAGAATTGCACGATCCGAACGAATAATTGGAGAGTTTTTTATTATTCAATGATTAATTTAACGCCCCGCCATTGTCTTTTGAGCGCTGACATATTATTTCCATTGATCTTTTTTTATATTGTGCCGAACACACAAACCGGGGAAAATTATTACAGAAGGCTGACTGCAATAATTAGTGTATTGTTGGGAAGTTTTTAAATGTGCGGTATTTAGGGCTTCGGATACATTGATTTATTAGCACGTTAACAAAATGTAATTATGTAATTATTTGGAGACGTAGGCGTTACTAAAGAGCTCAGTTATGTAAATCAGCTGTACAATGTCTAGTTGCGTTTCACAAAACAGCTACATTGAATTACTAAAAACGACCCATGTTTAGACGTTTTGCAAAATATATTATTTGCAACCACAATAAGCGTTTTTTGCAAGGCGACCATGATTAAATATATATAAATAACTGTTAATTAAAGTCTTTAATTAATTAAGTAAAATTTTACAATCTGACGTTTATTTCCACACTGCTTTACAAAAACACTAATCATTGACCCGCTACATGGATGAATGCAAAAAGCTAATTCGATTCCGCGAATTACAGTTCAAGTTATGTAAAATCGCTTAACGTTGTTGAGCTGTTCTACATAAGGTTCTACTTCACGGCAGGTGGTACATGTTGACATCACAATACTCACATCGTTGTTAGTTTGTATTTTTGTGCTTAAATTTTTGTTGTTTTGTGTTCTTTCCTCAACTTTGTATGTATGTACATATCAAAAGAATAAAAATTTTTTTTACATAATCTCACAAATGTTACAATAAACAGTAGTAGAGACTACCTTTTAAATATTGAAATGTTTGTGTTAGGTAGCCTCGTGTTAACAGCTTTAGTTATTAGATTACGAATATACAGTGGTACAGTAAAAATTATTAAGATAAAGTATGTAGACATTTTTAAAAGAAATTAGGTTAGTTGTGTGTATGTGTGTGAGCGTGTCTGCTAAATGTATGTTTATGTCTACTCCACTTCACTTTCAATATAAAGCAAAATCAAAGTCAATAAAGTAATCTGATAATGATCTAGAAACTCATATCTGTGTTTGTTAAAATCACACGATCAAGACAGACTCTCAGAATAAATAATGTCAGCCAAGCGTCAACCTTCCATTAATTAGGATACTCCAACGACCATTAGAGATATACTCGGACCGTTTCCTATGACGAACCGTTAGTAATCTCAAGGTAATGCGATACGTACAACGTTTTTATAACGGCAAGTGTTCTCTTGTATATCTCAATGCATGTGACCATATGGCCTGTTATGAGGACGAATGATTGGCGTAGTCCGATTCTTGAAATTGTACAAAAAATATATTTTAGTTTCTCACATTCCATATTTAGAGTCAGCTAAATTGTTTAATATTTTAACGACATAGTTTGATTTTACGTGACTTTTTACAGAAGTATGCATATTATTTTATAACTACCGTCACTTTATGACGAATTGAATTATTTTTATTTGCTAAAATATGCTGCTTAAACAGTCATCTTGTCAACTGCTGACCAAGAATTATTTAACTGAATAGAATCTTTTCTAACAGCCAATCACGCAATGCACGCTCGAGAATCTTATTGTAAACCTTCATTTACATAATATATTAATCCTTTTTATTGCGCAGTTCTTCATTTAGGTATTAACAGACGTGCTTTTGCAGACGGATGTCTTTGAGAGTGATCATTTTCTGGCATTGTAAATGAAATTGTTTACTGTTTCCCCCAAATCAACACGTGTGTGGATGACTTGACATTCTATCACATTATTGAGAAGCGAGATGAAATAAGCAAAAAAAAATGACGTAGAAAGTATTAGTTAATAGTGTATAAAAACTGCATGCCACTGAAAAATTAAAATATGTAAGTTTATTTTTACGATCCATTCGATAAAGGTCACTATATCTAGACACATGCTATCAAAATCTCACGTCAAAAAGAATCGTCGTACGTTATCTAGACAATTAATCCAAAAATTCTGAATGAATTGAAGTGCAATTAACTATTGATATCGTAGATCCTGGCTCGTACCAGTGAGTTCCAATTTGTTATATTTATGTACGACTGAAAATAATTATCATTGGTTTTTATGTGAAGGAAAACATAGTGAGGAAACCTGCACACTCAAAAAAAATTCAAAGGTTTGTATGAAGTCTACCAATCTGCATTGATCCCGCGTGGTGGACTATGTCCCATACACTCTCTGTAGGAGTGTAGGTCTGAGCCCCTGCAGTGGGGACGTATGTAGGCTGATGATGACGTTCATATATAATTATCATCATCAATAAAGCAACCTAACTGACTGGGTTTATATTTTAGCTCGACAAAACCGGACTTAGTAATACAAACTCTGTGCAAATTTCTTTCGTTAGGATCGCAAAAAATTGTCACAGGGCTAAATTTATGAGTATCAATGTAAAATATGAAATCCGTATCTAGACGAAATACTCAAATGGGTTCAAAAAACTTGACATTACCAAATGATGACTCTACGATTCGACACCCGCCCGCCCTCGCACAATACGCCCAACAAAGTACTGCGTTAAAACATTATTAATTCAATGTTCCACACTACCTCTCCGAATGCTACTACTACATTTCTGTTGCCATAATCTTTTAAAATATAATAGCTGGCTTTTATAAGCAATTACTGAAAAATAGGAGATGGAATTATAGTGTCGCGAAATAAATCTCATTTATTTAGCTTGGCTTAGCTACCATAGCCGTTACGTAGTTAATGGTTCATAGATGGCGCTTTGATCAATAATTGAAAAAATGTGTTTACAATGAACATTGTACTTCATTGTGAAGTTGTATGTTAAGAGGGTATGCTGTTGTCAAAGCGCCCATACAAACGTAGTCCAGTCATATTTTGAGTATTAAGCTATGAAAATCTATGAAATTTTCAAGACACAATCTAGAAACAAATATCTGTGTCGGTGGTGAGTCAGATTTTCGTTTAAATATATACTTCCAGAGTTACAGGGCGTCAAATAATTGTATTTTACGGTAATAAAAAGCCCCAACTTTGAACCTGTTTTACAAGAGTATTAATCAATTTAGAACAATTTGGAAAAACCACCGACATCTGAAATTTTATTAATATACTGTATTGAAAAAATGGCTACATAATATACTGTATCCTTCAAATGATCACTGGACTACGAAACATCCAAATAACGGGTGGATAACTTCGCGTAGTGTATGCTGTCTCACTGTACGCGCTCGGGTAGGATAGAGCTCGGAGAGGGACAGCTACAAAACAATGCAACCTTGAAACCGACCACGTGGTCTTACCAACATAGCATCTAATGTCCTATTTTTAGATAGTTACTACACAAATCCAGCTATTATATTTTAAAAGATTATGACAACAGAAATTTAGTATTAAATTTTGATGGAGTTGGATCGGATCGCCTTCATATGTTGTTAAAATGACACGTAAAGCGGATCTCGACTTGTTTGGTTCATTTGACAGTGGTCGAAGGTTTGTCACAGTTGGTATACAGTATTTTAGTTCAAAGTAATAAAAGGCATCAACTATGTTTCCAGTTTCTGTTTACATTGTGTTGTTCTATTTTAAATATGCACCCAGTTTGTCAGTTAACTTTTGTACAATTTTTATTAATATTAATTAACTAACTTTTTATTATTATTAATTTCAGACTTATTTACTTTCATTTTCACATAAACAAATATAACAAAAATATTATAGAATGCATTAAAATCACAGACAGGCTAGTGTATTTTATAAGTGTACTAGTAGACAGATTAAGTTTAAATTCTCCTCTTGTGGAACGCTGTGCAAACATTTTGCGTGCGAGGCATGCCCGAATCGATCTCCGGTGAATAACTCAGGGTCGCTTCTGTTTATCAGAGTTGTTTGCTATCTTGTGATTATAACATGAGCTCGATTGTCTCGTTATCGTGGCCGTTGCGGTGTATGCGTCTTATAGGTGTGTTTCCTTTCGTGAACAATGACTGCGGTAGACAGTGACACTTCCTGTGTTCACTCAGATCCGAAACTTGCGTGTTAATTTCTAACAGTTTCAATCGATTCTGTAAAAAAATCGGTTTTCGATTCTAAAGCGAATTTCAGAAATGCGCTCTGGGGTTCAATTCTCTAAAGATAAACGGCACTCGGATGTTTTTACTGACGATATCTCTAGTTTCTAGACAACAAGGATCAATTTAGAATGAATTTAGCGAATACATATGTGAGCTTTGAGGTTGTGCTTCGTGAATTGCACACCTGCAGAGAAGATAGTCCCGCAGCTATCACAACAGTTTTTTTATTTTATTTTTTATATACAATATTTTTTGAGACTATTGTACAGTACATTTACGGGCCAACCTTTTTATACATTTTATATATATGTTACATATGTATTTGTATTTTTGGTTAAAAAGATTGATGCAGACTATCATCAGATGTACCACTTGCCTACTTGTCTTATAAATATAATAATATATATTTAATATAAGTGTGATTGACCGATATCTGTTCATAAGAAGATATTGAAGAAAAAATAACATGAGGGGTCTTAATAATAGCAATAGAAGATAAAACATCGATCTGGTCATAGTCATAGAACGACCTTTGACCATCTGTTTAATTGATGAAAAGTATTTTATATCAAATTTAGTGTGTGAAAACTAAAAATTCCTCGCGAGACTATCTTCAATAAATTATTATTTTGTTTACCTCGAAAGCTGCAATACATACTCGTACCGTTTGTCCTTATTTTCATGTTTGTTTGTGTTAACGGCGGTGTTATTTCATAATTGTTGCTTATACAAATAGTTGGCTTACAGTCGGAACAGCTATCCAAGTTTCCTGGAAATAGTCTAATCTGCTTCAACGTAATCGACGGGAACACATGTTTACGGTTCAATTGATCCTAGGCCAGACGGGGAAAATCATTGACATAACCGGCAATTATTTTAGAGCTATCCAGTCGGTAAGCCGCCCGCCCAACGTGCAATTTGTGGGAGTTCGAAGGCGCCGCCACTCTCGGTTCGATTAACACCAACTCGATAGTCCGGTAACATTATTACGAGCAGCTATCGCGTCCAACCTCACACCTCACAGGAATTAACTCGTGCCTGATAAATTGATGTAAACATTTTAAAATATCGTGACAGAAAAAATTTTTGTAAACTGAATAAATCTCGCACTGTTTTCGTTCGTAAATTAGGCGTCGCGATCTTTCAATAGAAAAGTCTAGTCTCTAAGGGAGAGAATTTTTATTATTATTGTACTAAAACAATTCATTTGACACATAGTATATTTACTAACACAAAATACACAGACAAAATATGCAAAACAAAAAGCTGATATATTATATCAATAAGAAATTTATTACAGCAGTCCGAGATCAAGCGAGGAATAGTGAAGGGACAGAAGTAAGGCGTGTACATTTAATATGAATATTATATATGATTGCGTGAATACGAGATACAAAATATAAATCAATATTATACGTTACTAATATTGATGTATAAATAAATATACAGCAATATTAGTAATGCATACATTACATACAATAATTATGAATTAACTTATGGAATGTGTTTATAAGAGATATAAAATGTTGTCTGACGTTTTTCTCAATCTCCAAATTTGAAATTTCTCTCGCGTAAGCGACGCGACGCGAGAAGCGTCGGTGGCGCAGTGGATAAGGCGCGGACTCTCAATCTGAAGGTTTCGGGTCCGAATCCAGCCGTGTATCTATGAGTTGTTTTTCAATTCAAGTGCATTATCCGATTGCTTCACGGTGAAGTAAAACATCGTGAGGAAACTTGCAAGTCTTGAACAGGCATATGAAGTCCTCCTATCAGCATTGAGCCCGCGTGGTGGACTATGACCCATTCACTCTTTGTAGGAGAGTAGGCTTGAGCCCCTTCTGTGGGGTCGTATATAGGCTTTTGCTGATGAATCCTCTCGTAGCTACGCCTGCGTGAAAAATCTCTATACTAGCGGTCCCTAAAAGGCTACAGGGGTTTCGAGTTAGGGCGCCCGACCGCCCCCGGCCCTTTTATTGGTACCCCCCCAACTATTCGGTACAGCATGATTCGAACGTGAATGACTTTTAGACAGGCCTTATAGATGAATAAACTGAAGTCGTTGAGAAGGCTAGCCTGGGTCTACCTCCCTGTGTATGAAATTTACGATGCGAATGCTTTACCAAGTCGATTGCTTATTAGAATAAATTCCTTACTTGGTATGTTTATAATATTTGCACACCTGTGGAAAGGTTAAGTACATCGAACCAATTAAAATTATACTATCTTAACACCGTAGAAAAACTCTGTGCTTGTCAAATAAACGATTATTTCTTTCTACGTCATAAACAAATCCAAAACTAGACTGGAGGTCGCGCCTGATCTTCGCATTTAACTGGCTTCGTTATACATTATTGCTGTTTAGCTCGGTCCCTTAGCGCATAACAACATATAAGTAATAAGATGTAATTGATCTCAATTTAAATTTAAAATTAAGGGTTGCTGTATACGTATATCTCACCCAAGCAGGTTTATTATTATTAGTATTCTAGTAAGACACAAAAACGAAATAAGTAAAGACCTGTCTAAATCCATCATATTAGTTTTATGGGTAGCTGCTTTAGAGTACGGCATGAATAAGGGAACGGTTTAATGGACAAACAGACTCAAATGTAGTTATTTAGGACGGTATGAAGTCCTTCTAAGCACTAGTATTTAGGGCATTTTATGTCACACTGTGAATTTATACTACGTGACTGTTACATTATATATATCACAGACAACTAACGCGGTACGTGTCAAAAGGTGAGATTGAGTCCGAGCGTTACAATACAATTAAAACCTCGGCTTTACTTTTACCTTGAAACTCTCATTTTGTAGTTTCCCAAGGGAACGAAAGCGCGTAGGTGTTGCGTACTGTGGTTGTAGAATGACACCGGGAATGCGTCCCTTTGTATGGTACAGGTGCTTCAACAATGTGCCCGTAGAACTCCTGCTCTTGTTTGTGTGTAAATAGATTGCGACTAGAAGTGGGAAATCGATAATTGGCAATGTTCGGCAACAGAGAATCACTCTTGCTCTGCGGATTGCGCTAGCGAATTCTTTGTTACTTGTTTTCGAAATATCCGGCGTGTGTTTTGTATCAATCGTGTCTAAGAGGAATATTATGCGGGAGTTTTATTGGTGTACTGATTTGAGTTTGGAGAAAATTTTGCTATTTTACGATTGTGGTTTTACTTACTAACAGCAATAAAATAACCAAAAGAAAGAACCATTTCATAGGTAAATACCTAATATACAGTACTAGCTTCTTCATAATGTATAAGATAATACATAACATGTTGAAAATTTCACTTTTGGTGATGAGATTATCAAAGTACTACTCCTCTATACCCCTAGTATAATAATTTTTATGGATATACCACTTAAAATTGTATACAAACATTCCACATCACCTCTAAAAGGATCTCCAAGGTTAGAATTTCCACCTGCCCTCTGGCCCCTGCCAGCTGTGCACTATACAAAGCTTATATCTCCACCTCAAAGTGAAATCGAACACAAATGTAGAAAATTCCACAATCCCAATTCCAATGCAGCTCGAAAAAGGTTTGCTAATTTCCTATTGCACTGTTCCACTGCGTGTTCGAATTCCAATTTACACTCAGACTACGTGTACTGACAACGGGGTGAAAAAGTAATAAATAGTTCCAACGCCCTCTAAGCTCAAAGGGGATTGTCAAAGCTTGTCCCCTGTTATGGACAATGGTCAGACAATCATTTAAAACGAAAGTACTCGAGTTTGAAAAGGACTCATCTGCGACGAATTAGTTACTCATTGTCAGACGTAATAGTCACTCGTGGAGAGATTTAATGTTCTTACTACTGGTGGGTATCATGTCAACATACTACTGGTGGGTATCATGTCAACATTAGATAGAATCTTAAGTAGGATAATAATTACAAATAAATAAAAATAATATTTTTTTCCTTCACAATTTTTTTACATAGTATATCACTTTTCGTGACTTTGTAAAGACTGTCTCCTGAACTAGAATCCCCTGTGCTACAGGAACCCTTTCGTTCATTCGAATTTTGTTTCTTTCATGTGTTTTTTCTTTGTCGTATTCCAGCTCTCCACCACCGGGCAATTGTGCAGGGACGCTCGTAATCTTATACCTTTAAACGAGTGTTTCTTTAATTGACAAGAAATACGATCTTTAACTTAATGAATCACTGATACAACCTATATACAATTAAATATTACATTGATATTTCATGGGGTTGGTAGATGTGTGATGTAAGAGTAATGTAATACTTTAGGTTTCTTTATAACCCAGCTTATCCAAGTTTCTATAGCATGTTTATGGGGTGAGTGCACATCGATTTGAGGTAAATAAATTAAACGGGTGTAATTAAACAGTGGGTATAACACTAAAATTATTATGTATGGGAAAGTGTTTTCAGATTAGTAATGCTTATTAAACTTTTTAGTTACCTTTATTCAGACGCATAAACTTGAAGGGGTCGAAGGTTGAACGGCGTGGAAAATAATGGAAAGAAACTTTTGGTTTAAGGTGCGCGGTGAACATTTATTTAAAGTTATGCAAAGTCAGACTCTCGAGGTCACGGGGCCACTGATAAACTCATTTCCATAGCATGTAAAAGCTCGATCCCCCAATGCTCTATTACTCGGTTCCCCTGCCTGATTGTCGCGTCCACGATCGACTATGAGGTAATAATATTTGTAGGGGCGTCCACGCCGACTGCTTTTAAATTCGCCCCTTGTCTCGTCGACGTTTTAATACAAAAATTGGTTCGCACTTGGCGATAAATATCTCCCGGTGTTTACTGATGATAAGGCCTTTAATTTAATGAAGCGCCGTTTTTTTTTTTCTCTTATTCATTACCAGAACACAACTGAGCTATTAATATGAAGTTGGTAGGCAGACTTAGATAATACGGGTGTCAGAACCCCTCACTGGTAAATAAACCCGGGACTTCCGGAATGTGAGTCCTACTGAATAGAAACTACGAGGACACGAAGGCGGCTAGAGTAATATGTTAGGATATTATACCTCGAATGTATGGAGCCCCGGCCTTCGAATTTTAACAAGTCATTATCTAATAGACGTGATTTAATTACTTACCACTTTAAAATATATAGGTCTAGTTTATTTGTACAAAACATTGAAAACCAAAAACACGCTTTGTCAGTGTCATACTAAAAATCTTTTTAATCCTAAAACCACTTTAATTTTATTCATTTTTCTGCTCATAATCAGGTACCACGGGGAAGACCTATATTAAGCAGTAGACGTTTCCAGGCTGATAAGTCAGATTGCAAAACCAACCCGTGACAGTATGCGATTAGCAGGCCCATTTTCAGCTGATAACGAATTGAAATCATTGATAGAAACCCTAGTTTCATTATAGCAAATAGTATACAAGCTTGTCAACAATCTCGCCTGGTGTTTATTCACAACGTGGTCGACGATGTGACGCGTTGGGCCGGAAGGTGCCTAATTCAAAGGCGAAACTGTCGCATCAACAATCTAGAATAATTCTAGAGGCTCCAACTAACTCATTCCGCAAACATGTTGACTGTAGCTCTGGACTTTGCTTTACAAATGCCATCTAGGGCACGCGTCGAGCTGTAATCAAATTGAAATGCTTCGAGACACAATTCGATATCCACTGGGGCATGTAATCTGAGGCATCAGTTACAACAGCCCAAGTAGACTTAACATTTGTCCATGGACGCGCTATTTTGGAAGACCTATTCAACAATGGGGAAGACGCGAAAGAAATATTTCATCCCCAAGTTACGAGTATGGAAGACACCCATACTTATTTTTCTTCAATTCTACCACTTTTTGGCGTATTGTATGCATACCCTATCAAATTACAGCTTTCTGGTAGTAAGGATCTCTAAGCTAATCCGCGGAGGGACAGACTGGACAGAGCGAAACTGTAAGAGTTCCTTGTTTGTCTACAAAACCTTAAAAAGCAGTCGTATTTCGGGCTCGTTTCATTTGTCTGGACAAAAACCTTGTGTGGGCCTGACGATGAAGACGTTTAACATTATTATCTAGAGACCTATGTTATACCCGTCGTCGTCATGTTTGGGCTTGTATGATTTGTCTTTCCGATGGCAATGCAATATACGTATTGAAATACCATCAACAAAAAGCATGCATTAATTATTATTTCTCAAAACCGAAATTTAATATTTGTAGAAACAGAAAACTGTAAATAAATCACCGCCGAATCAGAGACATCTCGGTACGTTTGGCGTCAAAGGCCAAAGAGCGCGATTCATTTACTGTCGGATCTTTTGAGAGGGTCTTAACTATTAAGAGGGGTAGAACGGTATCCGGACTTCTCTCTGTTCAACTTTCCTAAGACGAGCTTAGAGAAAATCCCAATGAGGTGCGATAATATATACGTAATATATAATAAGTATATGTGATCTGTGGTTCCGGCTTAGAATGTAATCACCCCATCTCTTCCCGTGGGTGTCGTAAAAGGCGACTAAGGGAAAACCTACACCGGGAGGGAGCAGCCTCCTGCAGATCTTTAACCGAATACTGCGATCACCAACCCGTCTGGCAAGCGTCGTGATTATGGCATATACCCTAATGGAAATACGCCTATTACTACGGCCCCCAATTCCTGACGGCCCCGCTATTCCTGACTACGGTAGCGGTCACGGTTACGAGAAGATCGTGGAGTTAAAAGAAGTAGACAAGTTGCGATTTTACTTTATCGGATTATCAAAAGTCCGAAGAGAGGGAGTGGGCACGATAATCCTCAAGTCGGGCAACTTGTTCTACTACCGGGAAGGCGACAAAACGTCACAGGGCGGTGTCGGGTTTATCGTCCGGAAGTCCCTGGTCAACAATGTAGTGAAGGTGGAGAGTGTCTCGACGAGGGTAGCGTACCTTATACTCAGAATAACCAAACGGTATTCGCTGAAGGTTATACAGGTTTACGCACCCACCTCGTCACATCCAGATGACGAGGTAGAGGCCATGTATGAGGACATCTCTAGAGCCATACACTCCACAAAGACACACTACACTGTGGTCATGGGGGACTTTAACGTAAAACTAGGCAGAAGGAACGGCGATGAGCTGAGAGTGGGGAAATTTGGGATTGGCCAACTGTACCCTAGGGGGCAGAGGCTGGCTGACTTTATGGAGAAGGAGGGACTCTTTGCGATGAAGTCTTTTTTTGAAAAGCGGCCGCACAGGAAGTGGACCTGGATCAGCCCCGATGGTCCCCAAGAAACGAGATAGACTTCATCTTGATTACCAAGCGGCAGACTTTCAGTGAAGTCTCAGTGATCAAGAGGGTTAAAACCTTAAAGGGTTTAAGGCCCATCCCGCAAATATAACCTAAAAACTCTCTGATCATACTTTCAAACTCATGCGGAATAGACGCGAAATATAACAAGGCGGCATTCCCACCTCCTCTCCGCTCCCACTGTTATTCCTGTTTTTTATTTTAGCCAGGATCTACAGCGGTACACTTGAAACGCGTCCACTGAAGGTGGATGAGTTTCCTACGGACTCTAAAGCTATCTTGGGACCCCAGACTCGTTTAGAATAAAGAAATAGGGTGGAGTGGTAAAGACTTCCCCCCCCCCCCCCCCCCCCCCCAATGGTAAATGGGAGATAGCGCAAAATCGAAAATCAACCATAAGGTCACCTACTAATGGGAGGACGGCCGAGTGAAGCCCGACCCGGTTTTGGAATACACCACGGACAGCGCCATGCAGTGAGTACGGGTAGCTGAGGGCTACTTTGAGTAGTACGACCAGTAGTACTCATGGCAGAAGCGCTTGAATGCTCGGAAGTTGAGGCGCGTTGAGACGAGATCGCCGTAGTAGACCGGATGGCCACCCGAATCGATACCGTCCAGCATGAACTCGCGTTCCTGACTCCACAAATTACATTCCCGCAATAACAAGGCGTCGGGGAAGACGGAATCACATCAGAGCTACAGAAAGCGGGTGGAAAACCGATACTTGTAGTCCTTCAGAAGCTCTTTCAGTCCACACGCCAGAAGCGTGGAGCAGACGCGTGGTGGTGTAAACATTTTTTAGATTTCTTGTTACTCGTATCAAATCAAAGTGGCTTGATTACTATTTTCGAATATTTTGGTCGGCTTTTATTTAAAAAAAAGCATTATGATAATGAAATAATAATATATGATACAAAAATAGATATGTCGACAAAAAAATGACTTTGTACAGCCAAAATACTACCAAAAATGCAATTCTAGTATTTTTCATACAATACTTGTGTACTTGGTTCAGGCCGGATTTAAAACGTCTATTTTATTTTATACCCGTTTAATCTACGAGTGTACTGAAATGCCATGTAGTAGCCGAGGGCCTAGTTTTCCCGGCACACAGGTAGTGAATGGAATACCGAGTTCGTGTTTTACTCGTCGCTCTTTCTGATAATTAGAAACCTGGCTGAAGTTGCGCTTAGACGTTTGTACCCTGACGCACGGGCGGAGGTAGGAGAGCTGCAGTGTAATGTCACTCCCATCTCATTTAATTTTCACTTAACCTCAACTGTTTCTGATGTGTTTGCTACAAAGTTCCTCCTTGAGTGGAATTTTCATTTTAACTTTTGTCACTAGTGTACAGTTCTGTCGAATAAATAAGTTGCACTGCTTCTATATTTGACAGTACTGCAATAATAGTTTCGAGACGGAAAACCTCGTTTTCGACCTCTTTACTATAATCGTAGACAAACTTTGGGTTCTGAGGCAGAGTCATTGCATTCCGCGATTCAAATTTAAAAATAATTCATATTTTTTTCTGTCCTAGCCATGAAGCTAACCAGAAGTTACTGTGCCGGCCGAGCGATAATCTTTTTACCTTCATGGTCACATCAATGCATGGCATATTAAATAACACTCTCGCTTACTTAGGCTGTTCTTTACTTTTGTAATCAATATATATTCAAATTCTTTATTATGCTTAAATGTGGTCCATATTGGTCTTATTAGATAACATGTGGGTTTCTCACATGTAACCAGCAACTAAATAATAATAAACAAATGTCAGATCTAACAAAACAAACGAGTACAACCATAATTACATTTAAGTTGTATAAAAAAGTATATGCTTCAAAAACATCCTGCTGACGTCCTTTCTCTAGGGATTTTAGTACTTCGTAATGAATATCCTGAGTTTTAATAAAACAAATCCTGACAGGTTTCATGTAATGATTACAATGCCTTTATGAACCCCAGGGCGCGGGGTCCCCTACTTTGTTCCCCTAAATTATGACCCCCCGATTTGGTCATGCATATTGTATTGTCCGTCATCTATACGTATAAAATTCAAAATCCTGACTGACAGAGATATCAACGCACAGCCTAAACCACAGGTCCTAGAGACATGAAATTTGAAAGCTGTATTCTTTGTAAAGTGGTGTAGGTATCTAGAAATATTATTTTTTCGAAATTCCACCTCTAAACAGCGGATAAGGGATGTAGTAAGTTTGTATGAAAGTCATATTTGAAGATACTCGTACATCCATGAAAATTTGTACACAGATTTTCGGTCCAAAATAAAGAAATACGTGTTTCACAGTTTCTGGATATTTCTCCTCAAAATGGGTGAAAAGGGTGATAAAAGTTTGTATGCGAACTCTGTTGTTTTTGTAGCCAATAATATTAGAATTGATACTCAGTCTTATGAATTAAAAGTAACAGTAGCGTGTTTTACCGTTTTTTGAAAAATCAACCTCTAGAGGGTGAAATCAGGGAAACAAATTTAAATTCGTCATTTTTGAATATAATACAATGAAAATTTGGAAAGTCAGAAACAAAAGAATTCGTGTTTCACGGACTTTTAATGGGAGTGAAAAGGGGGGTGATTGTTTATATGTGAACTGTGTTGTTTTTAGTGCCAATTACATAAAAATTGATACTCAGTCTTATGAATTAAAATTAAGAATGTAGTCTTTTAACGTTTTTGAAAAATCGACCTCTTAAGGATGAAAACTGGGATGCAAAAAAGAACTGGATGGGAGTCGCGCGGGACCGGGATAGATGGCGCAATCTGAAGGAGGCCTACACAGAATTGGTAGAGAATGGCGAAGAAGAAGAAGACCTTCTTTTACTAATATTGAGTGCTACTATAGTAGGTAGACTTGCACACGTATCATTATTCATAAGACTAATACTCGTTGTATATCATAATAACGCTTCTGTGCCACCCCCACCACAATCCAAACACTTCTTGTTGACTCGATTAAACGCATTGTATGTTTTGTATTCGTTAAAGTGCAACGCTTGTTAAAATTAATTTAAGCGTGGCACTATAATAGCCATTTTCCTTGTAAGCTCCAACCATTCCGCGCTGATAAGAACACAGTTACAAGAATAAACGTAGCATTCTCTGACACATTTTTTACCACTTCGCAATTAAATACTACGTGTAATTACACGGCTCACTCGTTTCATGCAAAATTGTGTGGGAATCTTCGCACTGGCCAGTTCCTATATTCAGTCCGTCTGAAGACTCCATTGGCATTGGTTGAGTGAGAAATGTGACTACTGAGCGAATCGGACTATTGTCTTAGCTGTAGGTAAGTCAGTGAAAGTCTTGCTCGCGGCTTGAGACGATACCATTCTTATCGCGGCCAGTTCAAAGACTCATTTTACGCTCTTACCCATTGATCCGTCGAAATTAATGATCTGTATCGTTTCGATTTCTTTTCGTATGTTGCTTTCGGTTGATATTTGGTTTCTTGCGGTGTTTATTGTTTTGTATTGGCCTACGCTTTCGTAGATGCTACTTGATTGTTCCTTCGCTGATGATTTCGACTGTAAAGCTATTTTCTTTATGTGATGCGCACGAATTCATCTCATCACATTATGTCGCCACTTTGGTGGATACAGTTGCAGTATTTACTGAGTATGATGAAGCAACTTTTGTCTAAAGGGGAATTGGTGTTAAATAAACCTTTTATTGATATATCAGACAGCGCCAATCGAATTTACAGACTTTCTATTATAATATATATGTATATGCTGTGATTTGTCAGGGCTTGATAGGCAACGATATTTTTTGAACTAAAATATAAGAGCGAGAAAATGAAAGGGTAGGGAATCTTCGGTTTTTAGAGTTTCTCAGTCAAAATAGAAACCCTTATAGTTTCGCTCTGTCCGTCTTGCAGCTTTGCTCAGAGTAACCTTACTACTAGAAAGCTGTAATTTGGTTCGGATATACATATTATATAAAATCTTGAAAGAAAAAAATTAAGGGTGGCTCTCATACATGTTGATACAACTTGGGGATGAAATACGTTTTTCGCGTCTACTGGATTGTGTGGGGTATCGTTGAATAAGCTTAGTATCTAAGCTTTAAAGAGATTTGTGAGAGTCAAGCGTTCACAGTAGTAGTATGTACACTGAAGTTAAAAGGAAAACTACCACGACTAAGGTAGCTTTACAAAATACACATGGATATATCAAAATGAAAATTTTGTACAAATTCCTTTCAGAATTACTTTTCATATTATGTTTGAACTTGACGGGCAACTATACACTGCGCGTGGCCTGACACACACTTGGCTGCTTTGTTTACTTTGTCTTTACTCCATGACTCGACTAAACTTTCAAATAATAAGAAATCGGATATCATATGGAAAATCCAGTACTCCCTTTTCTTACCTATGTCCCAACTTTCGTCCAGATCGGTTGAGCAGTGTAGAGAAAACCATACAAACACACAGAACGTAGCTTTTTGCCCTAGTAGGTGAAACGTAGACTTTTCGTTCGCTTCGCTCACTCTGTCAATTAGGAACATGACAGCTTGCTTGTAAATATACTAGTGGCTCTGTGGGTCAACAGACCTCCCGAGCACACACCAGCCAGTCAGTTCTTTTTAAATACGAGTATCTCCGAAATTGAGGCATAAATAAGAGATATAATGTATATAAATAAGTACAGATTTATCACTAAGATGTAGACGAATCATCGGGAGCTTGCTAGCTTAAAAGCTAGACTTTTTCGTCTTTTACGACTTTTTTGGCTTTTTCTCTACTGCACAATTCAACGTTCAGAGTAATCGAAGCAGAAACCGCATCAAAATCGGATATCATATGGCGGAGATATCCAGTACCCCTTTTTTACCACTTTTTGGAGGAAGTAACCCTCCAATTAAAAATCTCTGACGACAAAAAAATTCAAAAATATTCGTTTAACGTATATACCGAGTTTCGTCTAGATGTAAAAACGCGACCTGTAGAGGAAAACACAGAGAATAAAGCTTTTTGCCCTAGCAGTCGTAAGGGAGACTTTTTTCGCTTCGTTCACTCTGTTAATTATTTGATAATGAGACATATTTTTAATGCATGTGCTAAAAAAGGTAAACGTTTCGTTACTGTTAGTCTGAAAACCAAAAACCTTACTTATTATTAAACAGAATTTAATAATTCGGGGATGACAGCGATACCAAATGATATGACTATCTATATCTCTTTTTCTCTCTTTGAATGTTCCCTTTGGCATGAGATAAAACATACCCTCCCCAACATCACATATGCTATATGGAAGCGTGCTCACTCAGAAGCCAAATTTAAGGTTATTAGCTATGCTGTATTTTCTTTCTACGAGTAGGTATAACAACACCGTCATTATTGGTTTTATTTTTCGCCGGCGGCGTCTCGGGCAACACTATTCTTTACTCAATACCACGCGGTCTCAGGGAATTGAATTTACAGACTTTTCACACTAGTGTCGAAATTGCTCTTTGTATTTCGTCACCTATGGGTGCTATCGGGGTGCACCGCACCGAAAAGCCGAGCGAGAGCGGCGGAAATCTGCCTGAACTTACGCTCGATATTCGCTCCAATACGGCAAAATTAGATTAGCGTGAAATTGCATTTGATACTATGAACAACGTTTAAAAACTCCAAAAATAATAAGTATAGTTTTTAGGTTTCATAGAAATTACATTAGTTAATTAAATTAATTAAATTAGAAGCGTCGGTGGCGCAGTGGATAAGGCGCGGACTCTCAATCTGAGGGTACCGGGTTCGAATCCAGCCGTGTACCTATGAGTTGTTTTTCAATTCAAGTACATTATCCGATTGCTTAACGGTGAAGGAAAACATCGTGAGGAAACCTGCATGTCGCATGAAGCATGTCTTGAACAGGCATGTGAAATCCGCCGATCCGCACTGGGCCCGCGTGGTGGACTATGGCCCATACACTCTCTGTAGGAGAGTAGGCCTGAGCCCCTCCAGTGGGGACATATATAGGCTGTTGATGATGATAGAAATTACAGGTCCCCAAGAAGTTGTCGAAACATTAAGTTTTATAAGGAGAATTTTTTCATCATTATTACTTTCGACGGGTAGAAGAAAAGTATACGTCTTATATAAAAATCTTTAACAAGTTTTTTATCTTTCATATGGTCTCTTGGATGAGGTAATGTTGAGCTTTTCACGTTCCGGCAAAAAATTTAGAATTCCGTCCGAGGGTAACTTATTTACCTAACGAATGACTTACTACAATAGTTAATTTTGAAGACATTCAGATTTATTAACAATCTTCCTTTGAAAGTTCGTGTAATAACGAAGCACTTTTGATAATATAGACATTTGAAAACGCATTTCCAAGTAGTGTTGCAGCTGTCATGTAACTTGATTGATCAAGGCCGAAGTACGGGCGGATATTGCCATGTCAAGTTTCCGAGAGTCTAGCGAAATATCGTCGACGACGTGCAATCGGGAAACAGCGCGTTCCACACATTCCAGACTGAAGCTTTCTGCGATGACGCGAAAATAGTTGTTCAACTGGATAGGAATGGCTGAAAACTTAGTTTGAAATATCGACGTCTTTTGTACATGGTCAAGTACCAATTATTCGGACAGAGATGTAAATGCCTAATTAATTTTGCATAATGTGTTTCAATTAGAGTCCGTTCGCTTAAATAGTGAATTTCATCACCATCATCATCAACAGACTATATATGTCCCCACTGCAGGGTCTCAGTCCTACTCTCCTACAGATAGTGTATGGGACATAGTACACCACGCGGGACCAGTACGGATTGGTAGACTCCTTTGAATTTCTTCTTAGGAGTGTGCAGGTTGCTTCACGATGTTTTCCTTCACCGACAAGCCAATGGTTCGTATAATTCGTACATAAACTCCAAATAACAAATTGTAACTCATTGGTACGAGCCAGGATCGATTCCGGATCTCGATTATTAAAGGACGGCGTTTCTCTTTTTAATTGAATTTAGGCCGCAAAAATTATTGTTTTCGACTATGAAGTGGTTACACATGACGGAGCATAAAGTCAAACCTTTTCTAGACAATCAGCCTTCACCACCAAGTCACAAACACAACCTCAGTGTGATGCATCGAAAAGCCAAATTCACCATAGATTGGTAATCCGCCGTTACGCGTGTTTCGTGAGACGCGGCCCTAACATCTTGATACTTTTATTTACATTGTTGTAAACAGAAACAGATGACCCGGTAAAGTATCAATAAATTAAAAGATGTACTGCAAAATATAATCCATGCTAGATTGTAATCCGAAGTAAAAGAGGTATTGACAAACATGCTTTTTCACTCCAGTACACGACTGTACCCACTGTTGTACCATACCACATTCACCCTCACTTGTTCCTATACAGTACTTTGAGGGAAATGTCAAAATTACACGGTAAAAAAGTGGGTACATATTTTGTTATTTTTTTACTCGAATGTACTTACATGACTGGCCTATTCTAAATGCAAGGTCAGATTATACTGAAAATTCGTTGATGTATGAATATGAATATCAATTCATGTTATAATTTACCCACCATGTTTCGTCAAGTTATGTTCTATAGATTTCCCCCCCAAATAAGAAGGACTTTGGTCTATTTTAGACCGGTCTGTGTCTTTACTTCAGTTTCGTTCACGACTGATAATACGGTAATAACTTGATCGGAACCAGTTCCATACAAGTAATTTGAAAGCCTCGTTAAGGACCATCTACAAATACCAGATACGACTAAAAGAATTGGGGGTTATCAGACAGGCGGGCGTACAAACAACCCTCTAGGCAACATGGTGGTACCCCACTGGGAATCGAATCCAGGACCTCCGGATTGTGTCCAAGCGTGCAATCTTTAGGACAAGGAGGAGGTTATCCTAGCTAGACGATTATTTTCCCACAAAACTATATTTCAATTTCTAGCTCCATCCCTTGCTTGACTAAGAAATCCTAAATGTAAAGCGGTCTTTCAGATTGTATTAAACATACACATCAACGAAACGGGAGTCCTAGTCCATTATTCTAATGATTTCCAGACACATATTTTGGTTTGAGCATCTATACATACATACCCACCCTAACTTGCTACATGCACCAGCTCCTTGCAGCTATTATTGTATATTACTTTTACGAAAAAAATGTAAGCTTACTAGAAAGGTTTAGTCATTTAAGTCTGTAACGTGGTCGAAATTGTATTTTCCAGTGAAGCGAAGTGTGTAGTGCACTTTACAACGCCCCCGCAGTGATAGGTGCCATGAAGTGGAAACCGGTGGACATGGCAGCTTGTGTGTAGTTAACCAATTTTATCATCAACAGCCTATTACGTCCCAACTGCAGGGGATCAGGCCTACTCTCCTACGGAGAGTGTATGGGACATAGTCCACCACGCGGGTCCAATGCGTATTGGCGGACTGCAGGTTTCCTCACGATTTTTTCCTTCTCCGTTAAGGATTTTATAAACATAACAAAACATCAAAAGTTTGGCTGGCTTTACGATGTCATCCCATGTGTGGGATAGGCCCTTAACTTAACTGTGGCCCGCCTCGTTAGGGACCATCTACTAATACCAGACACGTCTAAAAGAATTGGGGGTTATCAGACGGGCGGGCGTACAAACAACCCTCTAGGCAACATGTCTAATCTTAACGATAGGCTCCTCCAATCAGCAATTGCCTTATTCGTCACCAATTGTTTCAAATGTAAATATTTCTTTGAAGGTAAAATTTCCACCAGCTGCTGCTTATTTTTAGGAATAGTTACTAGGAGCGGATATTGGATAATGTTTTTCTATTTTGATTTCTCTCAACATCTAGTCTAGTCACAAAGACTAATTAGATCTAACTTACATCCGTTCATTTAAAATAAATACGTTCATTATTATCTGGATTTTTCCGACTTTGTCCTCGCGTGTTCATTCAGGGATAATACCGACTGTCTAACTGACGAGTGTCTAAGTCTGTCCCTCGCCGATCGAGTTTTTTCCGATCGTTATGATATTTGGTACTCAATGCAAGCTAACGCTAGGACAATTGTTTTCGTGGAGCGAAAAAGATCGGTGGCATTCGCGATTCCCAGTTACTCTTGAATGTTTCTCAGACAGTTCCTCTCGCTTTGACCAACTTATCGATATCCAGCAATTTTTCCCGTTATAAGTTATAAAAAAATGTGATCCGTCACGGGACGCCTGGCAGATGTGAAACATCGACATTATTTTGTAAAAGTAATATGATTGAAAAGAACAGATTGCGATATAAAATAAATATGGCATAATGATAAAATAAAATATTACGATTTTTTTAGTGTTAAAAGAAGTTAAAATAAAAAATTAGTATGTTCTGGTACTATTAGATTTAAAAAATTGTTGGGTACTGAAATATTTATAAAAAATATGTTATTAAAATATACAGAAAATTTTAATTGGCTTTAATATACTAGTAAACTTAAGAATCTTAGCCAGTTATTGTAATATATTACTAATGATCGTAAATTATACATATCAATAATAAATATACTGTATATATACACCATCATATAGCATGGCGACGCGTTGCCACGGCATGCGTCGCCATTTGATTTACGTGCGGCTATAGATGTTTCACATCACCATCATATAGCGTGGCGACGCGTCGCCACGGCAAAAATACCCGTCATACCCGTATGTGCTTCATTAGCAACTTTTTATTTGTGATATGAGTAAGTATTTAGACGAATGTTTCTATCTGTTGATGTATGGTGTCATATTGTTCCACTTCCGCACTCCTCCCTCTGCATCTGTTATGCAGCCAGGATTAACAGTGGTTTCGTTTAATCAATGTTCGGCAACCTTTTATCAGGCAAGGGCTATATAGTTCCAAAAAAGAAGGCGGGCCGCCACAGTTAATCGATAAAATTAGTTCCGTCATCAAAATATATGGCAAACTGTCATAACATTTAACTACCCCATTGGTACCCTATTAAGGTGTTTCAGTAAATAACTCTGCACATCCCAACTATCACAAGAGAAGGATTTGCAAAAATCTTTAGTTTGCCTGAAGCTTTCTGGAAGTCGTACAAGTTAATGCGTTCAAACAGAACTGGAAACCGAGTTCAATTGCCCTAAAAGTCTACTTTTACTAAGGCAAATTTATGATTTATATCATCCAAATCGGTACACCCAATCAAAAGTTCAGAGGTAACAAACACTTTAAAAAACCCGTCGAATTGATAACCTCCTCCTTTTTTGAAGTCTGTTAAAAATATGACGTGAATCCCTACGAACAAACGTACTTACATCCTGGAGCCTCAAAAATGTATTTGCTAACGCCATTACGATATAGATCCTTGTTGCTTGGGAAACAAAATATATTGTCAGCCAAAGTTGAGGTTGAAAGGATATTTTTCCTTACTGAATTGCACGTTTGCAGGTTGCTGACAACAGTTCTTAATGAACCTACAGGAGGTAATCACTGTACGGTAACCAGCATCTCCGGCACCTCTACAGCAGCTTCCGTTCGTAGCTGCATGATCTCAGTTTATTTGATTGTAGCCCGGGACGGGAGCGAACATGTCTGCGTCTGCAATGTCACGGCTTCGATCGATGTCATTTACTCTCGGTGGCAGCGTTCATTTCTTAGAATTCCCGCAACCTGGCGTTCAACGTGTCAGTGGGTCGTAGGAATCTAACGGATTAACCAATCGCCTTCGTGTTCTAGTGGCTACATTCTTGGACTTACAATCTGGGGGACCCTGGTTCGATTCCCACTGGGAGTAGTTATCGTTACTCAGTTTGAAGTCGTTATGTTATGTGTCCGCCTGGCTAGCTACCACCATGTTAAATAAGTCTGCTGCCAAATAACAGTGTTAATAACACCGTTGTGTTTCGGTATGAAAGGTAGCAAAGCCAGCTCCTCATTATCTTAAGAGGCTATGTTGGTAAGACCACGTGATCGGTTTCAAGGTTGCATTGTTTTGTAGCTGTCCCTCTCCGAGCCCTATCCTACCCGAGCGCGTACGGTGAGACAGCATACATTACGCGAAGTTATCCACCCGTTATTTGGATGTTTCGTAGTCCAGGGATCATTTGAAGGATACAGTATATTATGTAACCATTTTTTAAATACAGTATACTAATGAAATTTCAGATGTCGGTGGTTTTTCCAAATTGTTCTAAATTGATTCATACTCTTGTAAATTAGGTTCAAAGTTGGGGCTTATTGGACTGTTTTTATTACTGAAAAATACAATTCTTTGACGCCCTGTAACTCTGGAAGTATATATTTAAACGAAAATCTGACTCACCACCGACACAGATATTTGTTTCTAAATTGTGTCTTGAAAATTTCATAGATTTTCATAGCTTAATACTCAAAATATGACTGGACTACGTTTGTATGTATATACGCTTTGACAACAGCATACCTTCTTAAGGCTTTTGGGTGCGCACGATTACCATTCAACGGACTTATCTTATCATCAGGTGATATAATGGTGAAATGTAAACTTACCAAAAAAAGGTTGACCATATTTTACCTGTTACTACTTTTTCGTTACTTTTCAGTGTGACGCGTGTTCGTTCATTCAGAAGCTTCGACTTGATGGTGGCCATGTTATCATTCATGTTCATCTTTCAAGCACACATACTCAGTTTTCTAATATGTATGTAATTTCTAGTTTCATTCGCCCTTACTTCTCTGCAGACATTATTACGAAAGGGTAGTAAAAGTACGAGTATATTACCTGACGTAAATAAAGATTTGTAGATTTGAATAAAAATTATTTGCTTATCGGAATATAAATGAAAGAAAATTATTGAAATATAATCATTTATTCACCTTAAACAAGGTATTGGTGTTCTTGATAAAATATAGCAACAGCCGCAGCAGTATTTAGTCATTTTTATATGATGTACATTTTACAAAATAATCAATGAGATGCAGTAAGGAAGGTTTAGACATAAATTAACTTTTACTTTTCGATACATATTTATAGTCTCATAATATTATATTTACACTAAATAACTTACACAAAACGACATTCAATCACATAAAACAATGCCACATCTAGTTGCGCTTGATCTGTGTATTGCGCTTCTAACGAACAGCCGATACTGGTCTCAGTTAAATAGTGACTGACCGGCACTTACAATTAATTTTAGTTTTACTTCATGCACTATGTCTTCTAAGATACCCTAGTGAATAAGTATATGTATAATTTCTCATCTCAAGTAAAATGTAATTTCTTTATGAGAAATAAAGTTCTTTAACCACATAAATTATGTATTTAATTATAATTTATACTTAAATAAATTAACGCAACAGTATTGCCACTTATTTTTGGCTTCAGACTTATTACTAACACTAACCTGAACGTACAACTGTATTTTATGTAACATTTGTTCCTATCTCAAACAACATTAATAGAAACAGTCATAGAATAACAAAATTAAAAGTCAAATCTTAATCAAATCAAATCTCAATAATTTTAGTTATTTTAGGCAGAAACTGCAGTAAGAAATTGTACAAAATGTTTTAAGTCTAGTTTATAAACAGAGGACAAAAAAACAGAAATTGTAATAATTTATGTTTATTATAGGTACATTCTCACTCTGTCCCTGTTTAAACGGGAAAATCACAATTGAATTTTTTTAAAGGTAATTACAAATGTCATTATTTTTTTTCAACCGATTTCAAAAAAGGAAGAGTTTCTCAATCCGACGCGTATGTTTTTTGTATGTGTGCTACGCGATAACACTTTTTTGTTTCGTGGCAAGTGGCAAGGCAAGTGAAGTTGGTTTTTAGTTCTTTTTTGCTACGAGTTAATTATATTACATGTGTATTATGTTCACAAAACAAATGGTACAATTTTCTTAAGTGTATTCAAAAACAGCTCAAGGTGAATGTAAGAAAAAGTAAGAACAAAATAGCACATGAACATGGAAGTGCAACAGGAATTGTTTGTCGTTACAAGAGGAACGCTAATGCACTTGTAATTGAATTATTGTAGCTCTGCGTGTCTCAGATCGTTCCTATTGAATTTTACATTATGCATTTGGCGTTAGTAAAGAATTACGCTCACTGAAAATACGCACTCGCTTTTCATACTCGATCAATATTTTTTTCAGGATTGAAATCTGGCGCCGAACAGCATAGGCCTTGTTTAATTTATTAAAGCCTGTATATACAGAACTACAGCACAATGTCGTGTGATCACGGTTTTATAACAGTATCCGCCCTTATCATCCCGTAAAAGGCGACTAGGTAGGCCAAAAGCGATCGCGAAACAAAACAGTTTGTAATAGCAATGTTTATTCTTTTCGGAGAATTTTATTTAATTATTACCAATTGTCTATTTCATTGAATTCAAGGAAAAAGTATTCCGTACGTAGACTTCTATTTATAAATTATTTTCCTTCTCCCGTACATCGGACATAACTCCCACGTTAGGACGCATGCCTGAATGAGCTCAGTAACGAACGCTGAGTTCTTGTAGTTCTATTCTGTGAATCATATGAAGCGTTGATTCTACTTTTGAAGCTTTGAAACGTTCCACGCGGAATTGTTCACCTCCTGTGCGCTTCACACTAGTGCCAGTGAAAAGTGCAGCAATGTCAGACTTCATTAGGTTGCAGAATCGAATTTTACAATTCTCTTTGAGCGTGTCACGCAAAGAGGCACTAAAAAGCTCACAAATTGCAGAAATGCTTTTACGCGCTGTTCACATTTCTAGTTTCAATACGGTTCCTTTTTCACTGTTGTAAACTGAGTGCTGTCGTCTACATTATATTGATCTTTTTTATTTCTGAAGCTTTCATTCGCGACCAAATAGTATTGTAAATCAAGTTAGACATTTACTTTTAAATAAAATTAATTTTATTTTTTTATTTTATTTAAACAGTTTATTGTACACGGAAACATTACATAACTTAACACAAGAAACAGAAAAAAATATATACAAAAGGAACAGCTTATTTCTAAAAGAAATTTCTTCCAGCAGTCCTAGGTCAAGGAGAAATATTAAAGAAAGGAGGGCAGTTAGGCGTGTACGATATAATAAATATAATAGACGATTACATAAATACGATATACAAAAACAAACTAATATATATCAATAATAATACATACATACTTTACATACTATAATTACATATTAACTTATAGTGATAGAAAATGTTCCTTGACGTTTTTCTTAAAGTCGGAAACAGTTTTGCTGTCGCGTACAGTGTGAGGCAACGAGAATTTATTTATTTATAAAAACAAAATCGTTATTCATTCATGTTTTTGACATTTCTACCTCTTCCACGCCGTCTGTTGACACATTTGAAAACTCAACTGACAGACGTCTGTGAAAATGCCACATTGTGTTTAAAATATTTTGATACTTGCATACGACTTAATTTAATTTATTTATTAAATATAAATTAAAACCTACTTTTACTAAATAGTTACAAAAGATCCCTTGTACTAAAACTCATAATTTGTCATAAATTAAAGATTTGTTGTTGTTGTTTTTAAAACAAGTATATGCGTTCAAAAAGAACTGGAACCGATTTCAATTGTCCTAAAAGTCTACTTTTACTAAGGCAAATTTAAGATTTATATTGTTTTCTCATGGATGCCATTGTCAGAACTGATTCAAGGGCACTACACGGGAAGCACCACCTTCCAAATAAAAAAAGAATCATCCAAATCGGTTCACCCAGTCAAAAGTTCTGAGGTAACAAACATAAAAAGACATACCCGTCGAATTGATAGCCTCCTCCTTTTTTGAAAGCAGTTAAAAATTATTACTCTTTGGACGATATTTTTAAATACATCAAAAAATGCGTCGTTTAAATGATGCATGACAAAAATATAAATCATAGAATTCCTTTACTTATCGCCGTTACACTCAAATAACGAAATGAAAATGTCTTTAAACACCCTGCTAATTAATGGCCACCCTCAACGTTTTAGACCCTGACGCAAATAGGGGTGCTATAAGTATGTCTTGGCATCGTAGCTCTCAGACCGATTTTGATGCTGGTTTCTACGTGAAAGCAAGTTTCCTTGCTTGATTATGATGACCATTGCGTAGTTTTAAAAAATATATATAATTTAATTTCCTTGTTACCTTTACTCTTTCAGTCCAATAGTCCAGTTACGGAAATAATATTTTTTTGGGAACAGTCGATAAGTACATAATAGCTGTATATACAAATTAATAAGATTATTCAAACACATCCGCCGTTTGATAAGATTTATAGTTTGTAGTCGAGCGGGAATTTATTGTATTTCAGATTAGATGATAACATTGATAACTGACGCTTGTTGGTACATGACTTCATTCAGTAAACACGTATGTTTGTTTACCTATAAGTGACAGTCATTAAAACAGGTGGATTAATGATTGATTCCTTGTTTTTGAGTACTCGTATGAAGCATTGCATAGTAAAATTAATTAAGATAAAGCGTAAGTTTTAAATCACCCCACGAACGAATTGCATGCGTGATCCTTTTGAAGTGGTATTATCTAATCATACTTTGTGGCGACGCCTACCACCCCTACATTGCTTGTAAACATATTTTTATGTTATGTATTATGATACGTAGTTTTCGGCAATAGCTTGGTTTTAGGGTTTTAGGCAAAGAGATTTAAATTATATTAAAGCAAGCAACCCCGAGTTAAACTAAAATGTATCAAAAAAATTTAAGAATGCATACACAACATACAGGTGCTTAAAGTTATGGCAACCACGAGATAGCAAAAGAAAAAGAGGCAGACAGACTAGAAGATGTGAGGACGACATCATAAAAGTGGCGGTTCCAACATGGACCCGCATAGCGAAAGATAGAATAGGGTGGAAATCTTTAGAGGAGGCCTATGTCGAAAGACAAGCTGAAATGCAGGAACGACCGTTTACCGATACTTAATTTATATAAAAAGATAAGCAACTATTATAAAGTAAGGATATTTGTAAGAAAATTGTAAAACCTTGTAAAATTAGTTCAGCAATAAAGGCTATTTTTATTTTTTAAGCAACCCCGATTGAAAAAGTTTAAAGGAAATGATGATTAGAATACAGAACCCGTTATCTTCATGGTGAATTTGATTGCGGCCCATTCTTCGCAATAAAATTGTGTATTTTCCTTGTAATAAAACGGTACACAAATATATAAAGTATGTAACGTACGTCTTACGTACTAGCGTACTAGTTTCTACGGTTCTTTGTTTGAATGTAGTTAATAAAAGTTCTAAAAGTAAAGCCATTCTTAATTATGTTCTGCAAGGACTTGCTTGGGAATTAGGACGTTACAGTTTCATCTAGTTATGCTGTACTCGTGCGTCGGATAGTTCTTCAATAGTTTTACAATGACTACAAGTTACAGGGATGTCCTTGAATCCCGGGCTGCATGATATGCGCAGTACAGAAAATCAATAGAGCTGTTACGATATATTGCGACGCAGTTTAAAATGTGTGGGCGGTTGCAGCTTGGGTGCGTATTGGCAAACCATATTGCAACAGACACCCAAAATCTATACTGCATTATTAATTCATCATCATCAGCCGGGAAACGTCCACTGCTGGACATAGGCCTCCCTCATGGTACGCCACATCGACCGGTCCCGAGCCACCTGCATCCAGCGACTCCCCGCGACTCTATCCAAGTCGTCGGTCCATCTAGTAGGGGGACGGTCTGGTAGACGTTTCCCGGTACGTGGTCGCCACTCGAGAACCTTTACTCCGCACCGGTTATCGGTTCTTCGAGCGATGTGGCCTGCCCATTGACACTTCAGCTCACTGACTTGTCGAGCTATGTCGGTGACCTTCGTTCGTCTACGGATTTCCTCATTCCGGACCTTATCGCGTAGAGAAATTCCGAACATTGGTCGCTGAGTGACTTTGAGCTTGTTTATTCGGCCCACAGTAAAGGACCACGTTTCGGTTCCGTTTGTCATCACTGGCAACACGCACTGATTAGACTTTTGTCTGTAGACGCTGAGGTATTTTGGACGAGAAGATATGCCGTAACTTCCCGAACGCTGCCCAGCCGAGTTGGATTCTTCGGTTGGTCAACCGAATCCTTGTCGAAGTTGAACCTACCTAGTTGAACGATCTGTCCCACGTATACATATTCGTCCACAACTTCGATTGTAGTGTTCCCAACCACTATCGGCATAGGTGCAACATGGACATTTGACATGATTTTCGTCTTGTCCATGTTCATTTTAAAACTCGTAAATGCGCGCGCAATGAAAATATCGTGATAATTTATTTATATTTTTTTCTTTTGTGAAGTGTGTGACATTGTGGTAAACGAGATAACACATTTCTGCTGTCTTATTAAACTGCCGACTAGACAGTCTGATTTCCTTCAAGCAGCCTGTGGTGTTGTTTTTCTTTTTTAGCTCTAATTTAATCAAGCAAAATGTATATCAATACAAACTCTGTATGCAGTATACATTTCGTTAGTAGCAATAAATCATTATCGACTTCAGAGCGACTCGAATCTGTAGTACCGTACGGTTTGGCAATACGCATCCTGCGCGCGCCTCCTATGTAATACATAGTAAGGTCAAGGTCTGTTGCACAACAAGAGGCTCCCTCATCCCTCCTACCATTTTTAACAATTCTGATCAATTATACAGTATTTCCCCTCACCAAGACAGACAATTTGCAGGACAATAGTTTCAATAAATTAGTCGAGAAATTAGAAAAAAATTCAATAAAATACGGCATTTTATTTTATCGAAAATTGCCCTTAAAATATTTAAATAAAATACGCATAAAAAGTGTTCTTGATCATATTTTTGAATCTATTACCAATTATTTAGTTTTTATTATTATTAATAAAATAATAATCAAGTTTTGTTTTGCGTTCGCTTGAGAAATCTTAGGCGTTACCTTTTTTGAATACATCCTTTGCCTCGGATTGTTCTTCAACAGATTTTCAATGAAAACGAAATTTACAGCGATGTCCTCGAATCTGTCGCTGGGTCTCATGATACAGAAATACTAAAAATCAATAGAGCTGTTAAACTACGGCGCAGTTCCCAATGTGTGGGCGAGCTGCATTTCCCGGGCACGAGTCCTATATCATACATATTATAACTTATATGTATATATGTAGGTCCCATTTTTAAGAAATCGTCAAGGATCTTTTTTTGTATCTATCAAATTATTCATAAGTTAATATGTTTTTATTGTATATACGAAAATAATTATTATAAGCATAAGCATGGTAATTGAATGCACAAAATAATATTGCGGGTTCTTTATTTAAATATAATGAAATGGTTTTTTGTATGTAAATAATTACGTAAATCAAAAAAAAAAGAAAAATCTAAATCATATTTTAGTAAGTGCTCGCTTGGGTACATAAGGCGCAGTTTTAGCTGTTCTGCGTTTACTTCCTTTGTTCTCAAACTGACTTTCAATGGCAATGATATTCAGAGCGGGTGCCCTTGAATCCGTTGCTAGGTTTCAGGGTTATAGATGTAGTATAGAAACATAAAATCAATATAGTTGTTAAATTACGACGCAGTTCCATTCGGGGGGGAGCTGTATATAGGCCCTAGCGCGCAACTGCAATCTAGGGCCGTCTTCAGGCTGCGGCAAGTGTATTAGCACCCCCAAACGTATTGGAAAATATTTAGGATTTTACAATCATTCTAAAAAAACTAATCTGGACCATTTGTAATAATTTCTGAGTAGTAACTTATCAATATCGGTCGATTTAGCGTTGTTTCTGGAACTTTTTGTCGTTTTAATGAAAATGCTACTCAGAATCTGAATTGGTATACATATGTTTCGTAGAATCTGGAAACAAGCAGCTGTGTGGGTTAGTTTTGGGGGGAATACGGTACCATTTATGAGTAATTGAACGAACGACTCAGGGCGCAACTGTACCCTCGCTTGGGCCCCAACATCCTCCGCTCCCCCAGACAGCGTCGTCCCTGCAGATTGTGTTTGTTGTATACTGTACTAGCGATCTAACAACATGTACAGCAAAGTTGCGCACGCAGCATTACTCAGGGAAATGCTCGGGGTCTGACCTTGAAAAACTTCGCAGATTCTCTGGGCTCTCATTCGCGCGCCAAACCCATAAGGTAGAGGACGTTCCCAGAACTTCCTCCCTCGGTACTGAATATATCTATTTAAAATTATAATCTAAAGTGGAAATAAACTTTAAAATTTTTAAAGTGCTCACATAATAAATTTTTGGTCTTAGCTCTTACTGTTTTCGCTGACTGTAAATATACATTGATATAAATACTTTAATAATAATTTACATAGACCCGTTAAAATTTAACCAAAAGCTTCGAATCACCAATAACTGGTAAGTAAAATAGTATTTGCTTTTTCAATTATTATTTCAACACTTCTTTCTCTACCTATGTTTGTCTTTTAAATATCCTTTTTTGATTATTTTTATGAAATTTGATTTTATCACTTGAATTTAATTTTTTTAAGTTTCAATCTAAAATCTAGTTTATTGTTTAAAGTGTTATTGTTTTTTTGCAAAATTATGTGTCTATTGCGTCCTTAGCAGTCTCCGCCCGCCTGGCAACGACGAAGGCTGAGCGTTTTAAAAATCATGCTTTTGCGTGCTAGCGTTTTATTACGAATTTTCAATTTTTCAAATTATGTTATTGGTATCTATGGAGCAAAACATCATAAATCAAGATGGGAAGGGCAGATTTGTACTTGTTTAACTCAATTAATCTTTTATGGGGCCACATACTAAAATCGAGTTTAATTTAGTTTTTTGGTAGAATTATTAGGCAATGAAACAAGGTTAAAGACCCCCGGGGCGTACGCTATCGTTTTTGTAGAGCTGTGGGCGGAGTTAAGGACACGCCCAGCTCGCAGGGCGGGTTATATAGTCCGTTAATAATTCATGTAAGTGCCTTTTCACATGTCCCGGTCGCCGGGTAGTCGGCGCCGGGTACCCGGTGGTGAAGTGTATGGGCATGGTACGTAGCTTTCACATGTACCGGCGTAATTTATCCGGCAGGCGGTCGCCGGGTGCGCGCCGGATTCACCACTGTGCGTCCGGTCGCCGGGCATCGGTTAGCCGGCGGCCGAACTGACGGTGGTGTATGGAACACGCAACTAGCTTTCAGACGCGCCGGCCGGTCAGTCGCCCAGGTACAGTCTGCGCGAGCGAACGCGCGTGCGTAGTTCTGTCGCACGCTTAATTATACGTACAAGGTATCTACATACCTACTTCTAAACCATAAAATGGAGATAGATATCGAACTATTGATAACTTTGGTGGAAGCGAAGCCAGTTTTATGGGACAAAACTTGCGCTGAGTACAAGGACAAAAATGAAACAAAAAAAGCTTGGCGGGAGGTTTGCGCAATACTTAAACCCGACTTCGAAGAAATTACTGACGGTGAAAAAACTCATTTGGTAAATGAACGAGACTGTACTCTTGTCGGCTCTCTAGCCGATACTGCCGACATCAACCGGGACATGTGAAAGCTCGATTTGACACCGGGTACCCGGCGCCGACTACCCGGCAACCGGGACATGTGAAAAGGCACTAACTGTATGAACCGACTTTATTCGATATCCGTAAAAAAATGAAAATCGATGTAATTAAAACTAATATAATACACGTGAACACGGTATAAATTTGTCAAAAGATATATTTTTAAAGATTGAAAATTCGTGTTCCCTATCCAAAAAAAGTGTATTTATGAATATAATACATCCAGCATATTTTTTTGCATCACAGGCACATATGTATATGGTTCGTTAAATGTTAAAAACACTACCCGCAAAATACGTAAAATTTAAGACCTTAAATAATTCATAGACTGTATGAACGAACTTTATTCGATATAATATTTTATACGTTAAAATTGAACACATGGAAACGAGATAAATTTGTCAAACTACTTTTTAAAAGTTTGTAAAATCTTGTCCCCAATCTGAAAGAAGATATCACATAGATATATTGTTTGTTAAATGTTAAGAAACACTCACGTAAAATTTAACATTTAACCCTTTGCTCCTGTTTAGATAAAAATCAAATGCATTTTCAGGCAGAAAGTCAGCGACCGAAGGCTACGAAAATGAAGGTCATATAAAAGTAGGCCACTTGTATATAGGTCACGTGAATACAGGTCATGGGCGGGGTAGGTCATGTAGACTGTCCCACTTCCTCTCGCATTTACATCGGGAAACGATGCGCGAACTTCTCTACCAGACGTGCGCAGCTGGGCTGGTACCATGAAAAACGACCAATCGAAATCCGTTTAAAATTTGAATTCCGTATTCATACATATTGCACCAAAACAAAGGCGAAACGAAACAAAGTTCGTTAGGGCTTGGGCTTACTAAGAAAAATGACCGATCGAAATCAGTTTAAAATTCGAATTTAGGATTTATACAAATTGCAACAATTTTGAAAGCAAACCGAAATAAAAACTAAATAAGACAAATATTGTAGTAATTGCCCAGGTTTTAGATTAGACGTGTGCCCTCGGCTTTAAAATAAGACTAACCCTTGTCATCCCATGGTTGTCGTAGAAATAGACTAGGGGACCAGGAAATAGGGAGCAGAACCTTTATTTCAGTGACATCTTATTGCGTTCACTAATACGCCTCCAGTGATTATGGGAAATCCTACGAAAAGCACTGAAAGTCCACCGTAAGAGTATATTTCAAGCAGTGGACTTCTGCAGCTGATGATGAGCTGATGAAGAATTGATGATAGATAGGTGTAAATACAATTTTAATATTTGGCTTTAGTTACACTAGGTTATGTTGAAAGTCTTTAAACGTCATAGTTATCATTATTTATTTATAGCAGTTTTAAATAGATAAATAAAATTGATTTATTGTTTTGGCTTTGTCAACTTAGAGTACCATTATATTTTTCCGTATCGAACTAAGGTTTTTCTAATAGGTGCATAGATCTCTTATCAGCCAATTGCCTGTATAAGCAAATAAAGTTAGCTTTGGGAAAAATTCTGATTCTGATTGGGTTGCTCAGATATTTAACAAATACTATATAATATAATTAACTCGTTCAATAAGAATTGAAAACCGACTTCAAGCCTTAAAAATGTTCAGCCTCAGAGGGATAATGATCTGGGCACATATTTGGTTTTGTTGATTTTTATAAAAAAATCGTTGAATCAATTTCGATGAAATCTTCATGGGACCACCTCTAAAGTATGTTCTACCAAATAAAAAAGAATCATCAAAATCTATTCACAATTTAAAAACATACAGTCGAATTGGGAACCTGCTCCTTTTTTGAAGTCGATTGAAAGAAAGCACTCACAAAAGCGGCACAAACTATATCCCTAAAGAAGTTTACAAATCCGAAAGCGTTGGCCATGACGAAATGACACTAAGACGTGCTTATAATATTAAAATATTTATAATAAATTACCGATGTATGTAAAAAACGCAGACCTACCTGTTTTCAAAAGCAAACTGCGAAGATTATTATTAGAGAAATGTTATTACAGAATTTCAGATTTCCTTATTGAAAAATCATTAGTTTGACATTTATATTCTATTATCGCACTATTATTTTGACATTTTGAATTGTATAAATGTAATATTTGTATACCTAATAGGTAAGAAATAGCGATCTACACCTCTATTCTACATCTTACTGTAATTTACCTATTTCTACAAATAAAGTACTTTGACTTTGAAAAAAAAAACATACCTCATTAACTAGTAGATTTCAGAAGTTGTTGTCCCAAACGCACTAAAAATATACATTATTAAACTATTCACATAAAGGCGAAGCAAGTATTATCACAAGATTCGTAAAATGGCTTCAGAAATCATCGATCGGTCTTTATACACATATCTAAAATACTTCAAATAATAATGACTAAACAATAAGTATTTCTTAGTGCTAATATAACATGTTTGAGAAAATTGTCTGGGATAGGTGTGAGACCTACGATTGGCTTGCGTCACATGTCACGAACACTGTTCAGTAGGTTAAAATCACACAATCTCACGACAGGTTATGTTCGCAAAGTTCGATCACAGAAAGCGGATCACACGATCAATATCGCAAACGTCCTTGGTTCTGTACGCGCCAACCTAGACTGAAGGGACTTTGGTCTATTAGAAGTTGAACGTTGTGAACCGTGCAAGCGGGTACGATGTATTTCCGTCCCACTCCGCGCATCCCTTTATCCATACCTACAGCTACTACTGCCTTGTATATTGTAGTGAGCTTTCACGTAAATGTGGATTACATGATAGTTTCCCGCCTCCGTAACAACCCGGAGGTCCCGATTCGATTCCCAGCGGTGAATTTTCTTTCTCCGCCTGGCTAGCTAGCCTGCTGCTAAACAGCAGTGTTAATAGCACTGTTGTATTCGGTATGAAAGCCTCATTAGCTTGAGGTTTCTGGGTTCGCAGACTTACCATCCATCCTTATCTTCACAAAGACAAAGCATAGCGATTATAACTAAACCCCCCCCCCCCCCCCCACCACCACCACCACCACCACCACCACCCCCCGGAAAACCCGTTTGACCTATGGGTAATCTATGACCAGTTGTACCCAAAATCGCCAAAAGTTGTCATCATCATCAACAGCCCATATATGTCCGCACTGGAGGGGCTCAAGCCTACTCTCCTACAGAGAGCGTATGGACCATAGTCTGCCACGCGGTCCCAGTTCGATTGGTAGACTTCACACACACCTTTGAATTTCTTCTCAGGAGTGTACCGGTTTCCTCACGATGTTTTCCTTCACCGACGAGCCAAAGGTAATGATTTTTATCAGTCGTAGATAAATAACAAATTGGATCTCATTGGTACGAGCCAGGATCGAACCCAGACCTCGATTGTTCAAGGACTGACGCTCTACCCACCTGAGATACCATGGCTCATATAAACACCACCTGCAGATAATGACGAAGAAGAATAACGATCTTATCACCGTTACTTTTTTGATGAGTTTCCTATATTAGATATAGTAACAATATATATTGATATATATCTATGAGCTGAAGTGGTGGAAGAACCGATAACCGGTGGGGAGTATAGGTTCTCGAGTGGTGACCACGTACCGGAAAACGTCTACCAGGCCGTCCTCCTACTAGATGGACCGACGACCTGGTTAGAGTCGCAGGAAGTCGCTGGATACAGGTGGCACGGGACCGGTCGATGTGGCGTACCATGAAGCAGGCCTATGTCCAGCAATGGACGTTTCCCGGCTGCTGCTGATGATGAATAATATATATTATTTAAAATGTATGCTAATAACTAAAATAATAAATAACCACGACAACTTTTAAAATCTTTATCAAATTCTCGCTCACATTCAATTTTCTCATTCAATAGACACCTTTTCCACTTTATGGTCTCGTCGGTTAACCGCTTTTCGCCTATGACTCACTACAGTCCAGGAATCTCGCATTGTTTGCTGTGTGTTAAATTGTTATCATTATTTCGCATTGTTGGGCTGCGTATGAGCACTTCAGAGCAGTACTGTTCAACTAGTCATAACGTTGACACGCATACGTTACACAATACATGCACTGAAGTTGCCATATTACTTATTCCCTATTGATATTTTACTAAGGAAATGTTTTCAAGTTGAAAAATTAATATTAGTGATCTTTAGTGAAGTGAAAATGGTTGCATGGTACGTCACAGAAGCGATTGGGGACTTTAATAAGAAAAAGGTAAATTTTATAGTTAGCCCGCTGTTTTTAGCTTTCCGGCTTCGAGCAATAACGCCAAGAATAGTTTAGTTGACACATAATCTATTTGTGGTTAAATTGTATTTTATACCACGAAATGCATTCTATAACTCCTAAATATATATGAAACAAAATATCAAAAAATTACTTGAACTGTAATAGTTCATTACGATGCAAGTACGGTAAGATAGATATTATAGTCGCTGTGTTTATAGGCATGATGCGAAGATCGGTTGAGAAATACTACCAGTATAGGAAAACATACAAACACACAGAAAGTAGCTTTGTATCCTATTAGCTGAAACTGAGACCTTACGTTCGCTTTGCTCATCATCTTCACTGCTGGACATATGCCGGTCCCGAGTCGCCTGAATCCATCGACTCCCCGCGACATTAACCAGGTCGTCGGTCCATTCAGTAGGGGGACGGCCCGGTAGACTATTGACGGTACGTGGTCGCCATTCGAGAACTCTTACTCCCCATCGGTTATCGGTTCTTCGAGCGATGTGGCCTGCCCATTGACCTTAGTTCGTCTACGGATTTCCTCATTCCCGATAACGCGCTCGGAATCCCTCCGTTGTTTCATTAAAATATCCGTCCATTTATTGATTGATTGACAGACAAAACAAAAAAACGGTTGTGCTGTACTGGATATCGGTTTGGTTCGTCAATAAAATCTAGACTAAATCAAATTTGGCATAAACCTGCTTCTTATCATCATTAAGTAGTATACGACCACTGCTGGACATAATCTCCTCCAAGTTGATCCTATTCTAAAGCCTTTCCCAAACGGCTCATTTATTTGTCTAGCAGTAATTTATAATATTTTCCTCAAGGTGTGACTGATTCTGCAATCTCGTATGTTTATTCGTCAGTGAGATGAGACCGTCCGGCGCGGATAGCGGAGGTGCGCTCGCGTCGTTTTTGGGGTTTTCCTGCGACAAATAAGGTGTCCGTCAAATTAACACTGTTACAACAGCTCGCGTGTGACGCACTAAAGTTAGCCGAGTTGGACGGAATGCAGTTCTCTTACACCGCATTGTTTACGTACACAATGTACGCTTTCTGGTAAAATTACCTTATTATGGTGAGCTGGCCCTTGAGCTATGCTTGAGCTATCCGAAGCACCACACAGCAGCATTTGGAGTTAGTTTTCGGTATATAGACACAAAAAATTGAAACAACTTGCCATCACCTCTGAGGGAGGTATGACCTATAAAAAGTTTCGTTCAAGTCTAAACTCGAAATATTTTGCCATTCCACCAAAAAGAAAATCTCTAGAGTCAATGAACTAGATTTACAGATTAAAATATTTACTTAAAATATTAGGTTAGGTTTTGATTCCTTCTAGATGTATCTTTGCGTTAACCTGGAAGCTTCTTTTTTCTCACAGCTCCAGGGGACTACGGACTTCTGCCCAACTTGACACCTCAACGCGTACCTATATATATATCAGAGTTTCTTTTTTTCCTTTTGAGGTACGGAACCTTAAAAACTTCTTACTCGTAACAAATCGGCGTATGTACCAACTAGGTTTGGATATTCTTCGGGGTCCTTCATAACCCTATACATATACCGTTTAAAAGATAAAGCCCTGTGACAGACGGACAGACAAAGATCTAAGCTTTAGTAAGTAGGTCCCTTTGGGTTTGGAACTCTAAAAAAAACGCCAAGTGCCTGTCGGACTCGCGCACGAAAGGTTCTATTTATAAAAACGAGCAAAAAATCACGTTTGTTGTATGGGAGCCCCCTTACTGTATTCATAAATTTCATAATAAATACTTCTACTCATCAGTTTGCCTAATTTACATGGATATCGTAGGCACGGCCATGCTGCATATCAAGATATAATTTTCCAGTATGAACTCACCTCTTATTGTATAAAAAGTATATTCGGTGCGGGGTCAGCATATACTGGAGATGTATTGAGCACAAGACGACTGATTACGATTGCGTCCATCTGCGATATGTTGGTCCAAAATCATCATCAGTCGGGAAACGTCGACTGCTGGTCATAGGCTTCCTCAATGGTATGACACATTGGCCGTCCCCTTGCATCCAGCCACTCCCCCTATAACACGTTTTTCGGTACGTGGTCGCCACTTGATATTGGGTAGTTGATATATAAGTAATTAGTTGGGGGAAATTTTGTATTTTAATACCACAAAAGGCATAGTAAAATAATTGATAAAAATTAGTTTATTTGCATTGAACATGGTACATGTGATGGCATTCAGAAAATTTTTCTTTCTCAGATTCAACCTCTAGAGGCATGCAAATATTTTAACAACATGTTTAGAATTTACGTGACTAATTACAGAACTATGCGTTTTGATTTATCAACTATTGAGTGTGGTAACCCACTTGATGGTGATATAAACTACTAATTCACATCTAGCACTGCAAAATAAGCACGAAAGATTTTTGTTTATTTCTGAAAACTATGCCAGTACGTCATAAGGTCCGGAATGAGGAAATCCGTAGACGAACGAAGGTCACCGACATAGCTCGACGAGTCAGTGAGCTGAAGTGGCAATGCGCAGGCCACACCGCTCGAAGAACCGATAACCGGTGGGGAGTAAAGGTTCTCGAGTGGCGACCACGTACCGGGAAACGTCTACCAGGCCGTCCCCTACTAGATGGACCGACGACCTGGTTAGAGTCGCGGGGAGTCGCTGGATGCAGGTGGCTCGGTACCGGTCGATGTGGCGTACCATGAAGCAGGCCTATGTCCAGCCGTGGACGTTTCCCGGCTGCTGATGATGATGCCAGTTAGACTTGGTTCATCAGCTAGCTCTCGAATCTTCCTAACAACGTACGATGCCAAGCTTAACCTCGCTGCAAAAGCATTATAATGC
Source organism: Carcina quercana (assembly GCA_910589575.2). Taxonomy (NCBI): domain Eukaryota; kingdom Metazoa; phylum Arthropoda; class Insecta; order Lepidoptera; family Depressariidae; genus Carcina; species Carcina quercana. The sequence goes on along the minus strand of OU342426.1, from coordinate 22,740,155 downwards.
GTCCTCCACTGAAGTTTTGAATCTAAAGTAACTAGAAAGTGACACAGAAATACTGTTGAAAATACAATTTCGATTGTTGTTCGCACGGCGTTAGGAAATGGGTCTCATACATTTTGTAGTGCAGACTTGTACATTCAATTGACATTGTTAACATAAACCTTTTCTACTACTTGATTAGAGTATCGTTTACTTCGTCACAGTTGTCTGAATGTCTTAAACTATTTCACATTGGGTTTTTACTCAATGCCAGGTGCCCAACCTCCTCGGACGAAATCTCCGTAAAGTGCGAACTGTGCAACAACAAATAACATAATTTAATAGAAAAAAAGAATGGGTCATTTTCAGTAACGCCTGTCGGTTGAGTAGGTACAGTAGGGTACCACTGAGCAAGTGAATCACTACGTTTTGTAGGTACTTAAAGGACTGGATAGATAGACTTGACCCTCCCTCATAAAGGAGAGCCATCAAATGTATAGAGTTTATTTTCACACTTGGGTTTTGTCTCATTAGAGCCCGCGTTGCCTCGTTCCGGGAGAGGCTCTTTTCCTCCAGTAATGCCATACTGAGGGCAGTATGCGACGGGATCTCCGGTCCTATTTTTAGACACTGGCTCTCCGTCCACAGAGATGCAATCAGAAAATAACGCTTTATATTAGTTTAGTTCGTTTGACCATGTACATACTTGTACTTACTCGTAAGTTAGTCTAATTGTATTTTATGGGTTTTTATGCCTGGCAATAAAAACATTTATTTATTATATAAAGCGTCATAAGAGGATGGGATTTGCCATAATCACCACGCTTGGCAGGCGTATTGGCGATCGCAGTAATGTCACATAAGTAGATAATGCTGCCTATCTGAATAGGCCTTACTTGAAAAGGTTGCTCTCAGGCCACCGTGTATCATCCTAGACCGTGGGGTTTATCGACTGGGGGCTATCGACCGGTCCCGAGCCACCTGCATCCAGCGACTTTAATGAAACTGTTGAACGTTGAAGATTAATTTCCATCGTTTCAAATTTTAAATGAAGTATGTACATACTCCGGGAGTAATTGAATTTTAACTGTTGGTGACGGTAGTTAGCTCAGTCGAACGCTCCTGATTGATTTACTGGTGCGTAATTGAGCGTTCAACCCCCGGTCCTAGCTAATAGTCTGTAATTAACATGTTCTACTGAAATTGACATTTACTGCATATATGTAATTGACTGTATATGCATTTGGACTGATTGCAGCGTGAAATTGTATTAATTTATGCTATTCTGTTGATGCAAAAGTTCCTATGAGATTTCTAGCCTTACAACTGACGACTCTTCTTGTTTTTCTGACTTCTTGTAACTGTTGCTGGCGTATATTCTATGCGATTTTTATTCTTCTTTCTTCTTTCATTCATACTTTTTCTAAAAGGTATGCACTCTTCGTTCGCTTAACCTAAAGTTAGGTATTTATGCTGTGCCTATTTTCTACTTCTTTCAAAGCATTTGCATTTATCGTTAATATTTAGGGTGTTGCTGGCGTATTTCCTATGCGATTTTACACGCTTTATATTAGGTTAATAAGGTTAACTGGTAAACACCTCGAGTTTGGGCTCATATGGTTTGGTTTGATGAGTTTAGTCCATCAATAATGATACACTTGGTGATAAGGTTCTGATAGTGAAGCCAGGAAGTAGAAAATGGAACTCTTTAATGGGTACTAGTAAACCCCACGAGTTTGGGCTCATTTTGTTCGGTTTGACGAGTGCAACACATTACAAGTAGCACACTTGGTGATAAGGGTCTGATGATGAAGACACGGATGTAGATAGTGACAAAAGTATGGTTTTAGTTTTTAAAACTATATTTATTATTTATTGTTCTTTCTCCTTTCATTCAGACTTTTTCTAGGAGTTTGCACTTTTCCTTCATCTAACCTGAAGTTAGCTATTTATACTGTGCCTATTTTCTACTTCTTACTTAATATTTAACTGTTGCTGGCGTATTTTCTATGCGATTTTTATTGTTATTTCTTCTTACATTCATACTTTTTCTAAAGGGTTTGCACTTTATCTTCATCTAACCTTCTTTATATTTTTAAGGCTTTTTGCCATCATCTAACGTTATGTTAAAGTTAGTTGGATGATAGGAGCCACATAGACTGACTATGTCATTTGATGAAGAATGGAAGTGGACCAAACGCTTCCAGAAACCGTTTAAATGTAGCTTCGTTGGCGTTCTCAAAATATGTAAATAAAAAAATACTAATATCTAATATTGTAAATGCGAAAGCGAGTTTGTTTGTTTGTCCTTCCTTCTCGTCCCAAATGACAAAAATTTTATTTAGGAATAATTTACTTTTATCGTCGTTCCTGTGGGATAATATATACTTACAACAAAAGGAACAGCTTATTTCTATATGAAGTTTCTGACAGCAGTCTTCGGTCTAGCGAGATTACTGCTTTAACTTTAATTTTTTGTTTGTTTAATATCTCTTTCATTCTTCGACCTATAAGCAATTCCCATATAGCGTCTACATGGAAAGGTTAGCTTAGGTTTGGTATGGTAGTTTTGTGAGGTGGGTGGCAGACTCTGCCTGTGTATCATCCACATGTTACTGCGATCGCCAATCCGTAAGTCATGCGTTGTTACTATTCCAATCTAAAAACCCGTTCGTCATATCTGTGAGCCACGCTCATGTTAGAAATAGAATTATTAAGCCGATGCAAGTGATGTCACGAAAAGCTGCTAGTTATTGTAAGAGCGAAAGGATAGCGAAAGAGGCTTTGTTTTGAATTAACACCAGCTTATTGGCTGCGCGTGCGTTTCTTAATTCTATGAAGCGACCACAGAGTCAATTTGTGCCGTACCACTGACATCTTAAAACGATCACGTGCGTTTCTGCTGAGCGTATAAATATGTTTGTTTTCCTGAATGTAAAGTTATGTATGTGCTTTTAATACTATGTAGCTAATGCGTAAGCGAAATTGTTTATAATATATAGCGCTTCAATGACCCAACCAATAGTCTTGAAATTTATCAACCTTACATAAGGCATGATGAAGGGCTTAAGCGACTTTATATCGCGATTCAAGTGAAATAACTGGTGAAGACCACGCGGACAAAGTCGCGGGGATAAAGTGGAATATAATTTACTGAATTGACAAACAGCTGTACCGATCTTCACGCAATTTGGCACACAACTTGCACGTAAATGAATCAACATCTGATATTATAGTTTAAGATGGCACGGTTGGTATAGAAATGTTGATCATGCTTTCTATGCACTTTTGATTATATGGATCCCAAACTATAGCTTACAAGGATACAAATGCTGGTAGGGACTCCCAAACTTAACCGTAAGTATAAATTATAATCGGAACGAGTTAAATTAGGAAATTGTTGCCGCATCTCAGAACAACTTCCAGCAGTCACAGTCTACCAAACGTATGAGACATAATTTTTGTGTAATAGGTTCGCACTTGGCCTTCGTCTCACCTGATGGTAAGTGACGATAAGGCCGTAGGATGGTAAACGTGCTCACCTAGCCTCAATGAGGCGCTCACTCTGCTAACTTTCATATCGGGACACATTTGGCAGACATAGAAAAGGCCTTACCACTAACCGAACCGATCGATACGCACAAGGGTTCCTGGAAATCGAATTTAAGACCTCAGGATTGCTATTCCAATTTTGTAGCCAGATATCAAACAGATAAGATCATTCATCAGATCAGATCATTGGCCGGGAAACGTCCACTGCTGAACGTAAGCCTCCCCCGAGCTACGACGCAATGACTGAATATTATGCAAAAGTGTGTTTCTTTGTTACCCATGGATATGCTTCATTTATTCGCCTTCCGCGCTCGTCATACTATTCTGGTGAAGCTGCGACATCGGCATCAAGTCCATTCGAGACAAATATGGAGGACATGGCTACGTTTTATCACGAACCATATAGTGGTTACCATAGGATAACTTCGAAAGTATTTGTAAACGAAATTGCCGAGAAAAGTACCAGTTCATCATATTTATAAAGTGATAATGAAATAACGACCATAATTTTTATTATTGGAGAGATATACAATATGACGAAAGCGAGTACCGACAGGTACCCGGGACCTACGGATTGTGGGTCCAAGTGTGTAGACATTACGGAACGGATACGGTTGAATATGCGGTTTTATTGGAGACTATAAAACTGCAAATTTTAATTCATTCAGGGGCGGGAATGGCAGCCCCCGAAAAATTTATTCGGGCTTATTATTATAATAAAATGTACGTTTCTTTTTATTTATTTACTTACTTCCATTTAGTCGAGGGTTTCCTCAAAAATTATTTAAACCTTTACCGATTACAACTTTAACATTTGTCGTGGGTTTTTTCAAAAATTTTAATTTTGTTTTTTATTTTAAGCTTTTTAAAGAATTTATAAGTTGTTATTTATAAGGTAATTAGATATAGTTATTTCATAAATCTTGCATATAGGTAGATTACTTTTTTCCCGAATAAATAAAAAAAGAAGACACAGATTGATTATCATGGTGAAATTATTTTTCTTCGAAGTATCACTTCGGTCAAGTGTTATTCCGGCTAACGTAATATTTATAAATAATTTATCGACTAAATGAAACATCGCTGTAACGAAGAAAGTAGAATAGTAAATCAGTCAAATGACACAATGTCATTTGTGGCTTCGGCCAAACAAACATAAAACGAAACAAAAAATGTCGAAACGTTTACGGTCAAATGAAATTAGGAGAAATAATTTTCTGACTTGTGATAGGTAACCCCTCTTGATACTTCGAGACCGATTTTACACGCTTTTTCATTACCTCCGATGTTATATTTTAGTTACTTATAACAAAGTTCAACTAGGTAAGTCCAACTTCGACAAAGAGATCAACCGAATAATGTAATTCGGCTGGACAGCGTTCGGGACCTTACGGCATATCTTCTCGTCCAATATACCTCAGTGTCCATAGACAAAAGTCTTTTCAGTGTATGTTGCCAGTGATGCCATGGCCCTTTACTGTTGGCCGAATAAAAAAGCTCAAAGCCACTCAGCGACTTATGGAACGAGCTATACACGGAATATCTTTACGTGATAACATCCGGAATGAGTAAAGTATAAATAACGTTTCGCGAAGAGAAAATAAAAACCTATTTTATTTTAACCATGATTATTGTATTTCCAGTATTATTTATCGTGTTTATCAAAATCGTTAGAGCGAATAATTCCTCATTTCGATCGAAAATCACGTACTGTTACGAGTTTCCAAGTTCCAGGGATTGAAGAAAAACACATGTCCAAAGTTCTGTTGTTTATTGGTAGCACAGGTCAACAAAGTAATCTTCAAAATAGTCTGTCTCACTGGGTCGTCTTCGTCGTCTTCTGCACTGAGTCCGTCCCTGAATTCTACGTACAGAGTCCTTTGGCACTACTGACGCCGATCTGTCGCTACTGACACCACGTGACACACAAGTACACTAACAATTTTTCCCCTCGACTGTACTTTCGCTCTACAATTTCTTATGGTTTCCGTTTCTTCACTTTAAATCGCTGTTTACTTCGTACTGAACTCAACTGTCGTCGAAGCTCGGCTCGCGCTTATATGTACCCGGTATTGTTTCTAGATCCTTCGCAGTGATCTTCAATTTTTCAAAATCTTCAGGAACATTCGAGAGCCTTACACGCTATCTTTTGTTGCTATTCTACACGAAGATAGATGGATCCGCCTCTCTCTTTCACACTCGTTCGAGAAGTTTCCATGCTACTCACAAGAAGGAGATCCACCTCTCTTTTCATTATCTCTAGACTGTACGAGAAGCTCCGTGACACTATAGATGGATAATTTTTAAATTGAAACCAAGTCCTATAAACTACTTCTATAAAATATTAAAATATCAAGGCTCCTACTACAAGATACGATTGTTTGCAAAACCGAATCTCGGATACATATTTGCACCCAATCCGAAACACACAAATCTTGTAATAGACGATCTTGATGGTTTGTACTTGGCCTTCATCTCACCTGAATATAAGCGACGGTAAGTGCTTTTGGAGTGAAAATTCTCGCCCAAAAGCCTCATGTTAATGATTCATTAGCTTTGGTATTTTATTTACCTGAACACAATAGAGCTATTTAAACTGCTGTTTAACCGCAGACTTACATGACACGATGGTAGCTACTTACCAAACCGGGTATCAGATATGTCTGCCTTCATTAATTTTTTTTTGGATTGGTAGTTCCAACACATCTTGATATAATTGTTTCGTCATGGATGCACTAGAAATACTTAACTTTTGTTACAGAGCGACCAACCTTCACCGTTCCGTCGCTGGACGACTGGAAGCGGCGCAAGCGCATCTTACAGAACAGAACCCAGAGGTAGCTACGGAAAGGTAAGTCTATTCATCTTCATCGACTGGGAAACGTGCGCTTCTGGACTTAGGCTCCTGCATGGTATGACCAGTCCGGAGCAACCTTAATAGGTCGTCGGTCCATCTAGTAGGGGGACGGCCCGGTATATGTTTCCCGGTACGCGGTCGCCACTCGATAACTTTTACTCCCATCGGTTATCCGTTCTTTGAGCGATGTGGTCTTCCCATTTCCAGTTCATCTCATCGACTCGCCGAGCTATGTCTGTGGCTCTAGTTCGTCTACGGATTTTCTTATTCAGAGAATACTGAGCGTATGGAGTATGCCTTAGGACGACTAGGTTCATGATTTTAAGGGCTCTGAATTTTACAAAACGACTTGGGGTATAAACTGACGTAATGACTTCGGGTGATGTGGTTGTTCACGTGTGGACGTTTAGTAGTACCGAACACGTGGGCCTTGCCGAGCCAGTGAAGTGATATGAAATGTTCCCTACATTTCTTTCCCAGCTACTATGCTACCAGTACGGAATAACTTTAGCTTGTATTTTATTTTAAGTTTTGTCCACAGAAAATGAGTGGTGATATACCACCCATTAAAAAAGCGGAGGAACCTGCAGAGGGGATCTCTTGGCAACCAGGCACCAGGGTTGCCAAGTGGTCCCTTGGACTAGAGAGTCTATTGGCGGACCCTGTGGGAGTAGCAGCATACACACATTTCCTCGATGCGGAATTCGCTAGCGAAAACATCAGGTATGTCACTCGCCTTTTTCATTACCGCCATTTATCCGCCCCGTGTCGCAGAATTAATATAGTACTACGTACAGAACGTACTTTCACCGCCTCCCACCGATCCGCGATACCTCCCCTCCCCCGCAAGAGACTGACTCAGACAATGACTGCTACGTACAGCACACTATGTTTGCCCCTCTGAAGATAGCCACATAAGACCGCGAAGTGTCAATCCGTGGACATCCGTCATCCGTTCGAGATGTGCTGATATCACGATATTTGTTTGAAGTGTCTGGCCTGTGCCCCAGTGTCAATGAACACTACCATCTAACTAACAATCCAGAGGTTCCGGGTTATAGTTTTTTAAATTACTCATGATTGATTCCTAGCGTGGATAGCCTATCGGCACTTGGTTTGGATGTCCTCAGTTACATTAAAATGTGGTTAGTCATGTTGTAGGGTAAATAATTAAAGTCGATTCCTACGTATTAAAGGCGAATTAGATCGATAGGTAGAGCTACATTCAGATATTCTTTTAGATATATTAGTGACAAGGTTTAATAAAGAAGTTTCGCAACCGGCAAAAATAAAAATAATGGATAGGGCAGTTGGATGGAAAGCGTGATTACTCAGAAACCATAAAGCGGTAAACTTTGGTACAGTACTCGCACACTATTTTTTCCCCCTCTGAAGAGGCTTCAAGTATCAATTATTAAAGAAATGTCATCTAGGGATAGTTATTATCGAAAATAATATGTAATCGAATGTACATTCCGACTGTACGTGCGCGAAATTCCGGAGAGACTAACTTCAGACGGGCGAACTTAGCGTGCCAGTACTGTAACATGGATATAGCTGGCGGACATAATAAATGATCTACCACTAACCAATTAACAGTAATGATTATTTTTTGTTACGTTTTTAAAAAAAAACACAAATTCCAATTGGTATTTTCAAGAAGATGCAAACACTTCATAAGTTATAAAGAAATATCTCCCTTCGTTTCGCTCTTACACAGCCAAATTTTATTTTTTTGACAGCGGATACAATGACTTATGCGTTCAATAAAAAATAAAATTAAAAATTTTGAAAAAACCCGCGACAAATGTAAAGTTTGTAATGGGAAAAGGGTTAAATAATTTTTTGAGAAACCCTCGACTAAATGGAAGTAAGTAACTAGATAAAAAGAAGCTTACATATTATTACAATAATAAGTCCGAAAAAATCTGTCGGGGGCTGCCATTCCCGTTCTTGAAGGAACTAAAGTTTGCAGTTTTATAAATATGTCACTAGTTGAAATTACGTTGGGTACCTATTTTTTTATGTAGTCTTGAATTTTTACAGCCTTATTAACCATCTCCATTTTCTAATGGCTTGGTCTTAACAGACTAAACATTACACGGACAAACGGACTTACATACTTACAATCCGGTAACTACATATGTACCGGATTCGATTGTACCAGTATCTGTCGGTACTCGGTTTGGTCGGTGGTATAAGTATAGGTGGCATTTTCTATGTCTGCATGGCTAGCTACCACCATGTTACTTAAATCTGCCGCCCAACAGCAGTGTTAATAGCACTGTTGTGTTCCGGTATGAAAGGTAACATAGCTAGCGCCTCATTACATTGAGGATTCTGGGTGCGCACACTTACCATCCAATGAATGAAATGAAGGCCAAGTGCAAACCCATCATACATTTAAAAAATGACTGCATCTATACGAGATAAAAAATTATTTTCTTACTCCTACATTTTAATTGGAAACGACAACAGATTAGGCAATGGCAGCCCCCGACGGATTTTTTCGGACTTATTATTGTAATAATATGTAAGCTTCTTTTTATCTCGTTACTTACTTCCATTTAGTCGAGGGTTTCTCAAAAAATTATTTAACCCTTTTCCCATTACAAACTTTACATTTGTCGCGGGTGTTTTCAAAATTTTTAATTTTATTTTTTATTTTAAGCTTTTTAGAGAATTCATATGTTGTAGTCTAAATATCGTGACGTGTGAAGTATCATGTCATGACAAGCAATATGTGCAATTGTATTAAAAATCAAAGATATCTTCGTATCGTAATCGTATCTGACGGAGTTTTTTAAAATGTATAATTTCGAATATCAGGAGTTCATGTACAGATGCTAATCACAAAACACTCTATAAAGAGCTCAGGCATAGTTTATTCGCCATGTTCCTTCACAAAGTTTCCCTCAAAGTTATTCTGCTCAATCATCAGACCCTCAAAAGTTCATGTGCAGGTTCTGCTCATCAAACACTCCCAAAAGAGCCCAAACACGGATTACTAGGTATTTGCCTTCGCAAGGTTCCCTTCAACATCGTTCTGATCCATCATCAGACCCTCAAAAGTTCATGTGCAGGTTCTGCTCATCAAACACTCTCAAAAGAGCCCAAACACGGATTACTAGGTATTTGCCTTCGCAAGGTTCCCTTCAACATCGTTCTGATCCATCATCAGACCCTCAAAAGTTCATGTGCAGGTTCTGCTCATCAAACACTCTCAAAAGAGCCCAAACACGTCCTAGTAGCTATAAGCCTACGCAAGGTTCCCTTCAGCGTCGTTCTGATTCATCATCAGACCCTCAAAAGTACATGTGCAGGTTCTGCTCACCAAACACTCTCAAAAGAGCCCAAACTCGGCTTACTAGGTATTTGCCTTCGCAAGGTTCCCTTCAATGTCGTTCTGATCCATCATCAGACCCTCAAAAGTTCATGTGCAGTTTCTGCTCACCAAACACTTTCAAAAGAGCCCAAACACGGCCTAGTAGCTATAATCCTTCGCAAAGTTCTCTGTCCCTCATTTTATTGAGTTAAAATCTTGATTGCAGCGCCCCCTGGTGAGCTAGCACCATACCACCTATCTAAGAACCATCGCTGACGTATCAGCAACCCTTTACAAAAAACCGCATGTAAATCGGTCAAACCGTTCTGGAGATAGGTGGCAACATTGGTTTGTATGTACACACAAACAAACAAACAAACAGACACACAAACAAACAGACACACAAACAAACAAACAAACATCCTCTCACCCTAAACGCATACACTGTCTCCGTTCCGTCGCGGGTAAAAAGAATCATCAAAATCGGTTTACCCAGTCGAAATTTCTGAAGTAACAAATATTTATAACAAAACTACCCGTCGCATTGAAAACCTCCTCCTTATTTGAAATCGGTTGAAAAGTTGAATTTTATTTTAGTTGAGACCAATCTTATTACATGCAATAAAACCCCTATTTCTGATATTTTAATCATAATCGCTAGAGCAGTTTGCCACGTCCTCGTAGAAGTTACATATTTATACACCTAAACACGAGTTGCTCGTTTCATTTTGTAAGATGGGGAAAAAATATAATTATGACGCTAAATTTGAAATTACAATGAGATGGTGTAGATTCGCTTCATTCTTGTTTGTGCAGAGTTTTAGATGTAACAGGTGTTGCAGGCGTGGTCGCAAGGCGAGTGGGCGGGAGGCGTTACTTTACTGAACTTCTAGGAGGTTTTAGGATTTCAATTCGACCACTTGCGCGATATAAAGGTGCCTCTACATTGGAATATTCATTTGTACTTTTGTTTCTCTGCTAGGAAACGTTAAAATGTAATTAATAATTCTAGTAGGCCGAGAATTCCAGATATATAATTTTTTCCTTCTTTTGGGCCTGAAATTCCTGTAAAATTCAATCAATATGTTCTTTCTTGCTGCGACAACGATTTACAAACTATGTATACTTGTAGTATTTTAAAACTTTATAAGCATCTACATGACGGTATTCCATAGGTTTTAAAGTTTTCAGGCTTTTAGTTTCTGTTTTGATACACAATCTTTGTTTGTTATCCCCTGAAAGGTATAATTTTGAGCACTGTTCAGAAGAGGGTGTCTGCTTTATTAAACTGTAAATAGAAACATTTTAGGTTTCACTTTTTTTCTTTCAAACTGACTCTGAATCCAGTTTTCAGCCCTTTATTTAGGTCTTTACATATCAAGGCTTACTAGATTAGGCAATTGGCTGTATTAGTTCAATATTGGACATGATACATCCTCACAGGTCGACACTTTTGACAATTCGGTGATTTGCCATAATCACCACGCTTGGCAGGCGGGTGGGTGATCGCAGTAAGATCGTTACATAGGCAGGTGCTGCCTCCCATCTCCTGGATGTTTCCTCCTTGCAAACATATTCATATGTGTGTTTTGTTTCAGGTTTTTCATTGCGTGTGAGAATTACGCTCGTCTGGGAAATGATGTTGAAGCTAGGAGGATCGCTGCTGAAGAAATCTGGAATCTTCACCTCGCCGATGGCGCACCGGAATTAGTAAACATCGATGCGTCGGCGAGGCGGAGCACAGCCCTGAATATGAAGCTGAACCCACCTCCAGCAGATCTCTTCTCACAGGTATCTATCCTTAAGAGAATACTGCACGAAATGTTGTAAATTAAAATTCACTGCTACTTTACACAGAATTAGTTAAATGCATTGAAAGAACATAAAGCCATGGTACCTCAGTTGTGTAGAGCGCCAGTCCTTGAACAATCGGTCTGAGTGAGTTACAATTTATTGTTTGGAATTTATGTACGAATGATAAAAATCATTACAATTGGCGTTTCGGTGAAGGAAAACATCGCGAGGAAACCTGCACACTCCTGAGAAGAAATTTACCAATCCGTAATGGGCCCGCGTGGTGGAATATGACCCAAACACTCTCTGTAGGAGAGTAGGCCTATGCCCCTCCAGTGGGGACATGTATATTGTGTAGGCTGTTAATGATGATTGAAATGACGTATTTAGGTTAACCCGATCCTTGAACAAGTGCACGCTCTTGTTGAAATTTGATAAAAATATATAAATAAATAATAAACAACACATAACGTCAATAACAAATCTAGAAAACGTGTCAAAGTGAAATATGAGCCCGCCCCATGGTTAAGTAACGCAATTCGCAAATTCATGCAAAAAAGAGACAAAGCTAAAAAGAAATTTATAAAATGACCTACTGCAGAAAATCACTCTCATTACAAAATGTTAAGAAATAGATGTAATAGAATGTGCAGAGACGCTAAAAGAAGGTACACCTATGAATCCATTCATAATCTTGCTCCAGCTCAAGTTTGGAAGATACTCAACTAAATTAGACTTTTAGGGCAATTGAAGTCGGTTTCAAGTTCTTTTTGAACGCATTTACTTTTCTCTTACTTCATTTTTCCAAATGCGTGAAAAGCACGTGTCATTCCTTTACCTAAAAGCTCCTCTCCTGTTTCTTCCTCTCAATATAGACCAATCTCTATATTACTGATCCTCTCAAAGGTTCTAGAGAGCGTAGTCCACGCACAACTTTTTTCCTATTTAACAACTAATAGTCTCCTCCTTACCAGACCGGCTTCCGACCTGGACAAAGTACTGTTACATCACTTTTTAAAATCACCGATGACATTCGCCTAGCGATGGAGGAGAGGAAACTGACTGTTCTTGTTCTTTTGGATTTCAGCAGTGCGTTTAACTCCGTTAAACTTGATATTCTTCTAGAAATACTAAGGTCGCATAATATTTCAGAACCGGTCATAGAGTGGTTTGATTTTTATCTCAAATGCAGAAGTCAACGAATTCGTAGTGGCGATAAGCTGTCATGTTGGCAGAAACTTACAGATGGTGTTCCCCAGGGCGGTGTTCTTTCCCCTCTTCCTTTTTTCCATCTTTATTAACACTTTGACGAAACTACTCTCATGCCCTTTCCATCTCTATGCTGATGACTGGCAGTTGTATTATCATTTCGACATGGGAGATGTGAATACAGCTATAGCTGCGGTCAATGAGGACCTAAAATTATTTTTTGACTCGGCCAAGGCTTATGGACTACTTGTGAATCCAACAACTAAGTCACAGGCAATGATAATTGGCTAAAAATACAGATATAATATTTTAATAAATTATGTGCCTCCTGTGGCTTGCAACGGTATTACGATTCCAGATTCGGTTTATGACCAAAATACTACTGGCTCAAACTATTTTAATGTCCATACTAGATTACGCGGACGTTTGTTTTCTAGACGCTACTGAAAACGTGACTAATAAATTAGAAAGATTGCAAAATTTGTCAATTAGATTTATATATGGGCTTCGCAAATTTTACCACATTTCACAGTATAGGAAAGAGTTAAAAATGCTTCCAATCCGCCTTCGTCGAATATATCGAATCCTCACACTTCTCTACAATATCTTACACAACCCGCCTTTCCCATCTATTTTAAAGAACGGTTCCATTTCCATTCTTCTTCTGGCAGACAACTGTGTCCCCAATACTCCCTTGACCTCTCGCATTTACTCTGACTCCTTCTCTGTTCATGCAGTGAGACTCTGGAATACACTTCCAAATGATATACGCGACTATAGTACTATCGGAACATTTCAAAAACAACTTAAGGAGCACTATCGTGTTTCTGTTTCTGTTATCTTTTTTATTTAGAACTTGTATAATGATAAATAAATAAAGTGTCCCTGTGAGCTGTAGACCTCGCGAGCATATACTTTGCCCCACAAAGCCAGTCTGTTCATAAAATATATTCGAAATTGAGGCAGAAATAACACCTACTACAGATTTATCGTTAACACGTGATTGCGCCACCTAGAACATATTAATTGGTTTTAGCTTTATTAGTTATTTTTGTGGTGAGAAGATGGTTGCAGGTCCTCTTTAAATCCATATCTAGTAGTTAAATGGCGGATCTCGCCGTAAGACATCTAAAAGTTAGTAACTTAATCCAATTTGGGGAGCTATTCTTCTCATCAGGTCTTTACCAAATTTTTGTGGTACTCGTAGTCCACTGCTGGATATAGTCCTCTTCCAGAGTGTGCCACTTAATTCGGTCCACTGCTCTCCGAATCCGTTTACGTCCGCCTACCATACGTAAGTCGTCTTTCCACCTAGCCGGGGGTCGTCCTACACTACGCTTGCCTAGTCGTGGTCCCTACTCGAGGACTCGTCTGCTCCGGTGGTTGTCGGTCCTTCAGCGAATATGACCAGCCCACTGCCACTTCAGCTGCTAATACGGTATTTTAAATTTGTGCATAAGTCGTGCCGTGAATGTCCATGTTTCGGCTCCGTAAGTTAGCACTGGTAGGACGCATTGGTTAAAGACTTTTGTCTTCAGGCATTGTGGTATCGACGATGTAAAGACATGACGTAATTTCCCAAATGTTACCCACCCCAACTGCATCCTCTTATCGGCTTCTTTCTCAAAATTGTTTTTAACTATCTGCATTGTTTGCCCGAGGTAAACATCTTCTTGAACAATGTCTCGGAACGACGAGATCATTGAACATAATCTTAGTATTATCCAGATTCATTCCGAGACCTATACGTCTAGAGGCAACATTAAGGGTATCCAGCATTTCCTGCAGGCCCTGCGGGGTTTCTGCCATGATGACGATATCCAGCGAAGTGTAAGTGCAAGATGTACTCATCGTTAATATTGGTGCCCCGGACAGCTCAACCCAACTATTTTATATAACATCCCCCTGTCTTACTCCACTGCGCAATGGGATAGGTTTTGTTTGTTGGATTTGGACTAGGACGGTCATCGAGGCGGTGTCATACAGACATCTCAGCACTTCTATATATCTCTAATTGAGTTGGCACCGCTGCAGGGATTCCAGAACAGCCCAGGTTTCAACCAGCCCGGGAGTCAAAAGCTTTCTCATAGTCCTCGAATGCAAGGCACAGGGGCTGATTGTAATCTTCAGTCTTTTGTATAATATGCCGCACTGTGTGGATGTGGTCTATGGCAGTATAACCTCGTCTAAACCCAGCCTGCTCGGTGTGAGACGATTTGTGACGACTCTCGAGAACAGTTTGTAGGTGTGGCTTAGGAGTGAAAGCATATTGCACGTATACATTTATTTCTGAGCTATAAACAGTTTATTTATATCTTTAGAGTTGCTCTAAACTAGGAGTCCATACTTTAACAGTGACGTGACATAGCCATGCTATACTACTACGAGTATTGTAGTCCATCTTACTGAAATATTCCGCGACCTATTTAGTGCGTAGCATACATATATGCATATAGCGGTGCAGACTATTTCTCAGTGACTCTAAACGTTGCTTCTAAAAAAAGTTTTTATTATCTACCTTTAATGGTAAATTCCTCGTATTTAATATTTAGATTACTAATAAACAAAATTTTTGAATAGCTATGGGAAATGGTGACCCCCAGTTGCCACAAGTGAACCTACAGTTTTCTCAACAGGCCCGCGATCAAGTTTATCATTTGCTGCGAATAGACTCCTATTTGAGGTTCCTCCGCTCACCGATCCACAAGGAATGCGCGACCGCCGACGACAACGGCCAACCCCTCCCGCTGTTTGGGAAATACACCACAAACAAGGTAACATTTTTTTCAATACATTTGCTATTAATACGATCCTTATGACATCGAAACTTGGATCGTAATAATTTTACCGACTAGGCCCTTTTTTACACCAATTAGAATTGTTCATTAGCCTAATGGCACAGATGCACAGTTGAGGCTTTTCTCTCCCTGCAAAATGTTTTTATGCTGAACATTTGTGAGTTTTGTCTTGTAATGATAAAATATTTCTCGGTGTGGTCAGAGAGCTTTAACTGTGGAGTAGGATCAATCCCTGTCATCCCGCAGGTGTCTTAAAAAGCGTCAAAATGGACAAATCCTTACTGCGATCACCAATCCGCCTTCCGAGCATCGTGATTAAGGCAATTTCTCTGAAACCTCGAATGGGTTTATCTATCTTTTGTGTCTTGTGATTCAACTGACACCTATAGTTACTTCATTTTCAAATGTTGGTCATAAGGTTCGATTCCAGAACTGGTACGTGCGTATGTTTACGTTTCGGTATTCAGATTGGTTGTTGAAAGAGGATTGTTGTCTATCCGCCTGGCCAGGCACTACTCTTATGGAAATCTGACATCGAAAAACAGTGTGAGTAGCACTATTGTGTCCCAATGAGATAGCGATCTTCATTAAATTGTCTCTTTCGATTATCACTTCTACTCGCATCCTTAACCTTATATTACGTGTTTATGTATACACGTGTTTGACAATATGAGTACAAAACTATGATAGATCTGTGCTCCTTCCGGAAGCTTCAGATTAAGGTAAGATAATATTTCTGATCTTATTATTACCACCGAATTAAATGTTTAATAAAACACATTACTTACTTTCCTAATTTCTTAAAGCATTACTAGTATTTCTTAAAGAATTCCATGTTCTACTTCCTGGGTTCATCATCAGGCCCTTGTCACCAAATATGTCAGTTGTGTTGAACAGTTGAACTCGGCCAACCAAACCAATTGAGCCCAAATTCGCGGTAATTACTAGTATTCCGTAAAGAGTTCCACGTTCTTCTTCCTGGGTTCATCATCATGCCCTTGTCACCTAGTGTGCCAACTGTAATGGGTTAAAATTGTCAAAGAGAACCAAAGGAGAACAAATTCAAGGCGTTTACTACTATTACTATAATTGACGATTTCCTCTATCCACCTTCCGACTCCAAGGTCAGACCAGATCAATGGTACCAAATTATTGAATTGCCATCCGATATATATTCAATCTCAAAGCTTTAAATCGATAGGGTATTGAGAAGTAGGTTTCACTGTATTTATCTAATCCTCTTTTCATATTTTGATTAGTTCACAATGAGATCAACTTTGGAGTACTACACTCGTACCATTTCAAACTAAAAAAAAATTTCTTAACATTGACGCAGATATCTGTAAACATAAAAAATTAAAATAACCTGCCAAGTACGAGCTGGGCTATGGATACTTAAAATACGGAAAACCATAAATAAAATGCACCGAACAATCCTCTAACGAACACGAAAACCATTTAGTTTTGCTACTCGTCTTTAGATGGCGCTAATAACTGGGTAAAACGCACGTCTCAAAAAAATTACGTTTGTTGCATGGGAGCCTACTTAAATATTTTTTTATTTTCATTGTTTTTAGTATTTGTTGCTATAGGTTTTCAGTTTTCTTAGGTGTTGCTTGTATGAGATGGGTCCTATATAGTGTCACGCCGAGATAGACTGGAAATGGTTCATGTTTGGCTCTATCATTACAGAACATAATATCTACTTCATCAGTTGCTTGTATGCTACTGCATGTGAAATGTACTGCTCACTGTTTTGCTAGGATTAAGTTTCAGTCCCCAGTGTTTGAAGTATCTCTCAGCATCGCATGTCTTGTTGTAGTTGTTTCTTTCTTTCACTACTTTGAAAAGCAATACAAGTATCATTAATATAATATCTGTGTTTTTTTTTATCAAAATCCAGAAACGTTCTACGTGAAAAACGGGACTTTATTACTAAGACTTGGCTGTCTGTTCGTCTGTCATCAGGCTGTATCTCATGACAGTTAAAATTTTCACAGATTATGTATTTCTGTTGCCGCTGTAAGAACAAATGCTAAAAACAGAATAAAATAAATATATGAGGGGGCTCCCACACAAGAACTCTGATTTTTTTGTCGATTTTATAGAGAATGATACGGAACCCTTCGTGTGCGAGTCCGACTCGCACTTGGCCGGTTTTTTGTAGTACGCGGTCAATTGCTGCAACGATGTACCGCGGTTTCAAAAGGAGAAACAAATTCTTACATTTACACAATCGTTTACAAACCAAAACTAAGAAACCGTGAAACAAATACATGCAACGTAAAACTTCAAGCCAAACTCATTCACAAATAATTGGCCAAGATCGAGTCTGAATCGCATATGGAGGGTTCCAAATTTAGATTTGAACAAGCAATGTAGTTCTTAGAGTTGCAATTTATTATAACTTTATCGATCCGTATTTTAGGGTTCCGTAGTCAAACAAGGTACCGTTATAGTTTCGCTCTGCAATTCTGTCCATTTGCCTGTCCGCGGCTTAGCTCAGAGACTCTATTTTATATCGGACCAGTGCGAGTCAGACTCGCGTTCCGGTCAGCTCAGAATACGAATGATTAACATACTGAATTTGTGCGCCCGCCGAGCAATCTTGACATCACATCTTAAGTGACGATTTTAGTGAGATATACTTAAAATTTCATATTTCTTCTTATACTTATGCTGTAAGACCTTGCTTCTTGCTGCCGAATTTCAGGATTTTAGGTCAATGAGGTACTAGTACCATAGCTTTTGATGAACTATGAAGGGAAATAAAAATACGCGAGATAAACTACTGGATCTTTATATTGCGTTGACTTAGAAGTTTTATTTTTACAGATCAAAGAGATTGCAGACTTTGGTATTTTAATTTTGATTTGATACCTCCAAGCGGTTCTGAGACAAAGGATATTCACAGTCAGACGTATGAACAACAAAGTGATCCCAGAAGGATTCCTTTTTCCTTTTGAGGTACGGAACCCTAAAAATGCATTATCATTACCCAAAAAATATTGTTTGTTAACAGGTAAAAAAGTCATCAAGCAACGCGTCTGATGTTCGACGTAACAATACGATCACATCGTGGCAAAAGACCGGCTCCCGAGCTCCAGCCAACAGCCCTCAGCCGGGACCGTCCGGCTCGTGCGGTAGCTGCCGGCCCAGCAGAAACTCGCCTGCTCCGAGCCCCGCTCGCAAAAATCTATTGAAACACTTCGCCCTCTCTTCACTGGATAAATCGAACAGTGATGTAAGTGTCTTGAAATTATCAGAAGGAACTTTACCAAAACGGGTGGTTAGAAGAAGTGTGGGTATTCATTTCTGTGAATGTACCGTCGCTTTATGCAAACTTCTTGTGTGTTGTTGTTGTACTAAAACAACCGATGACGAAGAAATAGTTGAAGTTTAAATTCATCATATCATCACGTGATAATTGTACGTGATAAATCGAAATACTATTACGAACATTTCCCTCACTTCGATATACTATACTTATTCTAGATGTTATCTTATTAACCTATGTGATTTTACTGTTGTGATTGACATTTTTATTTATATAGTATATTTATATATATGCATATATTTAAATATAATATTTTATGGTTATTTATTAATTACGAATAAGTATATAAAATCTAGTACAGCAGAGTATTATATTACTAGCGATGTAGTGTAAAGTTACAGGGATTTCGGATGTTTGGGACAAAATAAGGGTTTTTGAGACTGATAAATCTGCTTTACTCTAATCAGTAACTGATGTCGTCCATTAGGATATTACTTCCCTTTCATCAAATGGATCGGTTGAAGTTGTTATTAATCTGAAGCGGCGTGAATACTGAGTTGCCGAGTGTAGGTTTCGAATGATATAAAGTAAAATTAAACGATATTAATAAGTTTGTAATGTGGATTTACGATCGTTGGCTAGTTCTTAATAACAAATGAGATGAGAAGTTACTATGGAAATCATTTATTTGGTGGTTCTATCATCCTATGGGTCGAATTAAGGAAAATCCTTTCTTAATAGCAGTAATAATAATAAAAGCTCTATCATTGCATGATGAAAGTTTTAATCTAATATCTGTTTCTTGATAGTAGTAGGTATGTTTGTCAGTTAGCGAAGGCCTCATCCAACCTTGTCCATTCTTGTCTTGCGTCTTGCGCTCTGGTCCGCATCACTCCTGCAACTTATCTCACGTCCACAGTCCATCGATTCTGTGATCAACCTCTTTTTTCCACCTCCAGTGTACCATCGTGTTATAAGTTTACTCCATTTGTCTTCTCCTCGTACTGTGTGTCCTGCCCATCGTCATTTGAGCCGTCTGGATGTTCTATCTGGAATGTTTTGTTTATGATAACATAGTTTATCAATCTATTCGACTTCTTCACATTCTTCATACCTCTCTCCATTTCGTGCTAGTTTCTTAGCAGTACTCTTGCTATACCAGCATAGAGATCAATATACAGATTTAACTAAAGAGATAGGGCGTTTATGTTCGTCAATCACAGTCAGTGAACCCTGTTTTTCTATCTATTTCAATATAATAGTAATGAGTAATATATGGTCTCAAGTTGGGCGTATTTATGTTTAGTTGCAATGCCATCCCGCGCCTGTATACAGCAACTAAGGAATTACATATTCATCAGGTTAGCAGCGGCATCTACAGTATGTAAAAACATAATCTTACTGCGATCACCTATCCGCCTGCCATATGTGGTGATTTTATTTGGAGTAGGCTGTACATTCTAGGTATATACTTCAAATATAATATGATAATATACTACGATACTTTAAATATTACTTTATCGAAAATCTTAATCAAATTCTTGCTAAATAATAAATTTTAACTAAACACCAATGCAAAAAATACTTTTAACACTCAGGAGGTCAGCTCAGTACGATTTATTTGTTAGACCGCGATGTGACGTTAAAGTCTATGTCATCTGTGAAAACACTGCTTCTTTTCGGTGATCGACGTTAATTTGAGTTTTTGAGACCAAGGATATCAATAAACAACAACAAAGAAAATAAAGAAATCAAATATACTAAAGATACCAAAGATAAAGATACCTAAGATATTTTTTATTTACTATTTTATATAGGTAAATATATGCATATGGGTTTTCACGTAGAGAAATTCCGAGGATAGCTCGCTCCATTGCTCGCTGAGTTGTTGTTGTTTATTCGGCCCACAGTAAAGCACCACGTTTCGGTTCCGTATGTCATCACTGGCAACACGCACTGATTAAAGACTTTTTCTCTAAGTGATTAGGTCCGGAATGAGGAAATCCGTAGACGAACTAAGGTCACCGACTTAGCTCAATGAGTCAGTGAGCTGAAGTGGCAATGGGCAGGCCACATCGCTCGAAGAACCGATAACCGGTGAGGAGAAAGGTTCTCTAGTGGCGACCACGTACCGGGAAACGTCTACCAGGCCGTCCGTCTAGATGGACCGACGACCTGGTTAGAGTCGCTGGAAGTCGCTGGATGCATATGGCTCGGGACCGATCGGTGTGGTGTACCATGAGGGAGGCCTATGTCCAGCAGTGGACGTTAGAGAATGTGCTCGCTTAAGAGCCTCTATCTAATGCGCTGGCTATTGCTACCATTCACGTACTGCAACACAACAGTGCTGTTCTATTGACAATGCTGTAGGCTTAATAAACGTTGGGGTAGCTAGCTAACTAACCAACCAGACTGATACCGGCCACATGTTACCTTTTTGTTGTATTTTTGCTATGTAATGTTACAATACAATACTGTTAATATCACAATACATAATCATAGTAAATTTCACTAGTAGAGTCACATGACTAACAAGGTTGACATAGACTTTGACGTCACAGTCAAGACAGTAAAAACATACATTCGAGTGGCCAACATGGACGAGACGAAAATCACGTCAAATGTCCATGTTGCACCTATGCCGAAGTGCTACAATCGAAGTTGTAGACGAGTATGTATACCTGGGACAGATCGTTCAACTAGGTAGGTCCAACTTCGACAAAGAGGTCAACCGAAGAATCCAACTCGGCTGGGCAGCGTTCGGGAAGTTACGGCATATCTTCTCGTCCAACATACCCCAGCGTCTAAATACAAATGTATAATTCAGCACGTCTTACCATTAACGTGATCCTTTACTGTTGGGCGAATAAACACGCTCAAAGGACCGTGATTTGAACAGAATTTCTCAACGCGATACAATCCGGAACGATGAAATTAACGGACTAAGGTCACCGCCATAGCTCGACGAGTCAGTGATCTTGGCAATGGGTAGGCCACACAGTGGCAACCACGTACTAGGAAAAGTGTACCGGGCGTCCCTCTTACTAGATTGACTGACGACCTCGGGACCAGTCATTTTTACCGTGGGGGAGGTCTGTATTCAACAGTGGACATTACCTTGCTCATGATGAGCTCCTCCTCAGTTTTAAAGTCAGTCGAAGATAAATAAACATCTTCCACCGTTTATGTTCTAAGTCATTTAATATTAGGTGGGTTATGGTCAAAAGTTGATATTAAATAAAATGTATAAAACAATACAACTGTTTATCAGACATAATTCTAAAAATCCGAACTTCCAATAAACAAAATTAACATCGTCGTGGAAAAACTTATAAAATAAACAGTGCAAAAATGTTACAACTAAAAATAAAACAGTATACGATGGAAAATTACGATATCTCGCGCAAATATTTGTAGAGGTAAACGTTATTTCAGTGGGCCTCGAAACCTGCTTGTGTGTGATCTCACGTTTACGTAAAGTGTAAATCAAAATCGCATTTATCGTGCTACGCTCGGCTTCACTAAAAAGTAAACTTTATTGACACGCATCACATTCCCAGAAAATATATACGTGTGTGTACACATGTGTATTGTCTCCGATTTCATTTTATGTCGGTTAGTGACAGGACCACGATGTTCTTTCTGATCCTTAGTGAAGTTTAGTTTTTATGACGTGTAACATCATTTTTTTTCAAAATAATAATAATAAATTATCTAACGTAAATACACAACCAACTTACGATTTTCTTAATCTGCAGCTGTCAATTAAAAAGAAAATGCTTGATTTCAGTTATTAATATAAAAATATTGCCTTAACGTAAGATTCTGGCTTTAAAATAGAACAACCCCTTATCGTGCCGTAGTAGTAATTGACAAATTATCGCATTATTAAATACTATGTAAACATTTTATAAAGAAAACAATTGATATCTAAGAAAGACTACAATGTCACATGCCGGACACTTCGAACCAATGTCGTGATATCGGCACACATCGAACGGATGAGTTATGTGTGACTTATTCACACGCACGCGCCATACGTAACGGGATATCGGGGATCGGCGGGAGGCGTTAAACGTCCGTTCTGTACGTAGAACTATATTAATTATGCAATGTCGAAGATTAACAGTTATTCCCTACCCGTGAAGAAGATTGCGTACGAGTAAGACTAAATTATTATCTGAGTTTATGCACGTCATCTCAATGCGCCACCCGCAGGGGCAGTTAGTGGCGACTGTCGGTGCGTAGCGACACCGCGGACCCCGAACCCTCCTGAGAGTCGGACCTGATCCTCACCTCCTTCAAGGAGTGAGCACTGAAGAGGATCAGGACTCTCATCTCTGGCTTGCCTTAGCTGGCCGGCCAGAGTGGAGGAGCGAGAGCATGACATCCGCTCGGGGAGAGTGCGCCGTTAAGACCATGAGTTTACGCAGGCGATAACGTATATCGAATACTATAGGAAATGCTGCTCAGTCGAGATGCGAGTGACAAGGACAGAGCAATAGTTAACGATACGTTATCGCCTGCGTAAACTCATGGTAGATGCACAGGTCTCCATCAACCAAGAGACCTGGACGGCGCACATTATTCCCTTTAGCCACCAAAAGAGTTTAACACAAGGCTAAATTTTAACGTAATTTAAAGAATAAATTGATGAATTTTGAAGTGATAGTCAGACTCAGAAGAAAGTAAGAGTGCGGTTTTGAGACTGTATGTAATACGCGGGAGCATTTGATGAAGACACTCCTTTCTGCATGACTAGGAAATTAAGGAACGGCGCTTCAAAAACCACCAATGAAATGGTTAAAGTTTAGCCTTGTAATTAATTCTTATTGGTGAGCGAGTCACCGTTTGCCTAATTATCTTCTGGCAGACGAACCTTTTTTAGTTATCGAGTCCCCCAAAACTATAAATAATCCATACTAATATTATAAATACGAAAGTGCGTTTGGATATTTGTTTGTCATTCCTTTAAGTCGCAACGGAAAGCCAGATATTAATTTATACAAATAATTAACACCAACATTTATTTTTTCGTCAACTAATAGTTGTATTTTGTTTAATTTTTAAATAACGTTTACTGGTGCTGTTTTTTTATCTAAATTGTTAACCTGTTAAATAATTGAGACTTACCCTTAGTATATTATAGTGGGCTATTTTCACGAGTATTTTATTTGGGGTCAGCGCGCTGTTATTCGGTATTTGCCGTAAGTTGCCTTACAAAGGCAGCTCATAGATAGGTAAATATGAACTAGTAGTGTACTAGTAGAGTAGTCACAGCTCTCTTCCAATAAAGTAGTTGTATAATAATAGGTATAGGATGCAGCTGGGATGTAAATATTTCCAGCGGTTCTTGAAGGACATTAAAGTGATATTAATATAATCAAAATAGAAATACTTTAAAGATTAGCTTTCCCATGTTATATAACATATTCGTTTTGTTAGGAATCGTTTAATTTTAATATCGTCGTTATACTTTTATATAAATAAATTATTTTGGTTGTGAGTCTTTTCTCTACGAACCATGTGAATTTATTCTTCATGTTAAATTCAAATTATTTTTAACGGTTTTGCACTTGGCTCTTATTTCATCTCATGAAAAGTGACGAGATGGCCGTTGCATGGAAATCATGCATGCTTACCCAGAATCCTCAAGTTAATCTATATTTTATACCAGAATACGACAGTGTCATTAAAACTGGTAGGTAGGTATCGCTAGGGATCAAACCCGGGACTTCCGAATTTTACTACTAGACCAAGGAGGGACCTGAAGTAAATAAAGTAAACTATAAGTTTTGACAAAGTAATATTACCACAATCTAATCAAATACTCACGCTTAAAAGTCGCATTGGTTATCTTCATATACCCTCTTTTTGTTAAACTTAAGAGAGTTTTTTTATTGATAGCTAAATAGTTTTCAGTTACAAATAAGGAAACTTAAGCGCACAAAAAGCAATAGTATTGAAGTTAGATAAGAGAATTAATATATCCTTATACATAAGTCAGTAATATAAAACAATGCGGATAGGTATTAGTTCAGTCATATAGTAGAAGTGACGTGAACACCCTAGAGACCTCGCGGTCGCACCTCATCCTTCATTCGGTATTCCCCTGTCATCTTGTCAAAATTATACTAAATAACTACATATTTCAAGTTCTAATTGTGTAGTAGCGACGTTAAGACCAGGTCTTGAACACCCTAGAGACCTTGCGGTCGCACCTCATCCTTCATTCGGTATTCCCCTGTCATCTTGTCAAAATTATACTAAATAACTACATATTTCAAGTTCTAATTGTGTAGTAGCGACGTTAAGACCAGGTCTTGAACACCCTAGAGACCTCGCGGTCGCACCTCATCCTTCATTCGGTATTCCCCTGTCATCTTGTCAAAATTATACTAAATAACTACATATTTCAAGTTCTAATTGTGTAGTAGCGACGTTAAGACCAGGTCTTGAACACCCTAGAGACCTCGCGGTCGCACCTCATCCTTCATTCGGTATTCCCCTGTCATCTTGTCAAAATTATACTAAATAACTACATATTTCAAGTTCTAATTGTGTAGTAGCGACGTTAAGACCAGGTCTTGAACACCCTAGAGACCTCGCGGTCGCACCTCATCCTTCATTCGGTATTCCCCTGTCATCTTGTCAAAATTATACTAAATAACTACATATTTCAAGTTCTAATTGTGTAGTAGCGACGTTAAGACCAGGTCTTGAACACCCTAGAGACCTCGCGGTCGCACCTCATCCTTCATTCGGTATTCCCCTGTCATCTTGTCAAAATTATACTAAATAACTACATATTTCAAGTTCTAATTGTGTAGTAGCGACGTTAAGACCAGGTCTTGAACACCCTAGAGACCTCGCGGTCGCACCTCATCCTTCATTCGGTATTCCCCTGTCATCTTGTCAAAATTATACTAAATAACTACATATTTCAAGTTCTAATTGTGTAGTAGCGACGTTAAGACCAGGTCTTGAACACCCTAGAGACCTCGCGGTCGCACCTCATCCTTCATTCGGTATTCCCCTGTCATCTTGTCAAAATTATACTAAATAACTACATATTTCAAGTTCTAATTGTGTAGTAGCGACGTTAAGACCAGGTCTTGAACACCCTAGAGACCTCGCTGTCGCATCTCACCCTTCATTCACTGTTCGCCTATCAACTTGTACGCTGCCATAAGATACTGCCACACTTCTGCCAGTTATAAAAAATAAATGTAATTAAAGATTGTTTAGGATAGAGTAGGATACGTATATGTTAAATTTAAGAAGTCATTGTAGTATTAAAGTAGATTTTATATTTTTATAGTGATTAGGTAGACTTCAGAATAGTATCATTCCATATCATCCCATGACCTTCTTAAAAGATGACTTAGGGGAACCTATGTCACGTTTTACCAAGGTCATGCACCGAAAAGTTCTGTGTTTTTCAATGTTTCTTTTTTTACTTCGTGTTTTTGTTTAAATTATAGGTCGATTCGTTCTTATTAGATAATTAGTTTTCTAATAATATTAGATTCAAGCGCACAAATAAATCGCTAATATTGAAATATACTTAGTAAAATTATTAATTAGTCCGTAACAGAAGTCAGTTGTCTTAAACGAAGAGGAAATAATCTAATTCAAGACGGTAAGATCTTGAACATCCTAGAGACCTCGCGGTCGCATCTTATCCTTAATTCACTATTCGCCTGTCATCTTGTCAAAATTATACTAAATACCTATTTCAAGTTCTAAATGTGTAGTAGCGACGTTAAGACCAGGTCTTGAACACCCTAGAGACCTTGCGGTCGCATCTCACCCTTATTCTCTATTCGCTATAGCCTGGCCTTTTATCAAAATTACAGTGAAGAACAATTTACAGTTTTGAATGTGTAGAAGCGACGTTAAGACCAGGTCTTGAACAACCCTTCGCCTAAAATCGAGTCAGTATGCTTTCTCACTTTTCCTTCAACTAATTCTTAACTGACAGGCAATATATAAAGTTATTATAAGATAATATCCTCATCGTTAGCAACTGGTTTCATTGGTGCTTCTGCAATGCAATAGGAATTATAAATAAAATTATACTACGAGTAGCAGTTGTTGATAGAAATCTAACCCCATGATGTCCAGTGGTAGTTTCGGCCTCGTCGTAGATTAAATAATTAAATAGGTGTTAAATAGTTGTAGTTTTTTTCGCTCCGTCAGCACCCTCGAGCCCAGGGCACTGAGTGGACGCGATAAATGTTTTCGGGTGTGTTATTCTCGAATCTACTTGATGATATTGGCCTTGTTGCTTAGGCTTAGGCTTAGGAAGTATGTAGATTTTATGGCATTCACGAAAATGGTGCTATATCATATAGGCTTAATTACTATCTTATTCATATATTCGTGTGATATAGTCAAAATAATTTCCAAAAAAATAACAAAAAAATAATAAAATTTAGTTTAAAAAGATAAAATATATATATGTGTAGTAATAGTTGTTCTTCAAGTCTATGTATATGTCAGTATCAGCTACATGCTACCTTAAGATAATTGAATAAAACGTGTTTAGGATAGACATAGTGAATTCAAGTAGTAACAGAATAGATTTTGTATGTTTATACTGATTAGGTAAGCTGTACAATAGCATGATTGCATATCATCCCATACACTCTCTGTAGGAGAGTAGGCCTGAGCCCCTCCAGTGGGGACATATATAGGCTGTTGATGATGATGATGATATCATCCCATGATCTTCGTACAATGTTCGGGGAATATGATTTCCTAAACGTTGTGGCAGGGTCATGCACCAATAAATTAACAAGACTGATATTTAATAAGAATTCTCTGATAAATCGTTAAAGATCTCTACGTGTTAATAGAATTTAATAGAACAAAAAATAAGTAATTGTATATCATCTCAATGGGACACCCGCAGGGGCAGTTAGTGGCGACTGTCGGTGCGTAGCGACACCGCGGACCCCGAACCCTCCTGAGAGTCGGACCTGATCCTCACCTCCTTCAAGGAGTGAGCACTGAAGAGGATCAGGACTCTCATCTCTGGCTTGCCTTAGCTGGCCGGCCAGAGTGGAGGAGCGAGAGCATTACATCCGCTCGGGGAGAATGCGCCGTTAAGAACAGGTCTCCAACAACCAAGGGACCTGGACGGCGCACTTTACTCCTTTAGCCACCAAGAGAGTTCACCAAAAAGTTTCAATGTTTTGTAACGAAAGAATGAGTTTCGTAGTGACAGTCTGACTCAGATTGATGTTTATTCTGAGGATATATTGCTAGCAGACGAAATTTGGAAGGGTGGCATTTATATTTCGTGGAACATGCGTGAAGCCACTCTTTACTTCACCTTTAAGCTACCGAAAGCTACAGTTTGATTATTTGAGTAGGCAGTTACGAAACATGGAGCTCTCAAATATTTACAAAAACGAAGAATGATAAACATATTATATTAAAATGTTGTGACACGCGCTGATGCCACAGCCGGTGTCACACAGATTCGTAGAGTACACAATGCGTGCTGTCTCTGGTTTAGTTTTCCGTTTTAATTTCATTTATTAAATTGAAAGTTTGATCAAATTACGGTTACGTGATATGTTGTCTTTTTTCAATTCACCATCAATGTTTATACAGTTTTTATGTTTATGTTTTTTTAAAATTTAAAATTTCAATTTTTCCTATACAAAACATCCATGCTGACTATCCCTTATGACGTAAAGGAAGGACACAAATATCCTTATTATCCTAGGATAATATTGAGATTTGCATTTGGATCTTCAAAAAGTATACGCATTCTTAACAAAATTCTCGTATGCAAACTTTTTCCAATGAAGCCAACACCAAATAAAGCACCTTAAAACCTTTTAAAAACCGTATAGTTTGCTGTCTTCAATAGAATTCGTTTTCTTTAACTAACTAAGCGTACATTCCATTGTAATAGAACCCTGTCAACTATTGTTTAGATTTTTAAACTTTCAAATATAACTTCTAGCCAAGCTGTATTAATTCCTTTGCCACATCTAATTAAAAGATAATATTGTTGACTTCAGTGACTTTACGTCTTTAGTGACTTTCAATAGTCAGCTAGTTTATTTTAAGAAATACACCTGAGCTAATATACCAAGCATCAACATTCTCTTTTAATTTATAAAGTTTTACGTTGTTCCTAGAAGTATTTATATTTGTTGTCTTGCAGAAGGTATGAAAAGTAGAGAGTATTTGCCTCGGAAATAGAGCTGTCTTCGTTTTGGACGAGGTTAAAACCCTTGCTACACTCAGGATTAAAGTACACCATCCCACCCCACCATCGCTTCGCTCGGTAGTAAACTATTAACTCTCTCGCTGCGCTCGTGAGTCCAGAGTAAATTTAGGGCCCTTTACGTCTGGGATTCAATATGACGCCCGTACCGTAAGACATTGCTTTATGCCCCTGGTAAATAATCTACTATAATACAACGGTCTAACTTTTATGATCTGAAAAACATTTTCAATATGTGGATATAAGAAATCAACGATTACAGTACAATAGAAAGAATAAAGCGAGGAACAAACTGTCGAATAGACTATCATCATCAGCCAGGAAACGTCCACCGCTGGACAATTCTTGATTCCTTCCGCGCGCAAGTGAACTCGTGAAAATAATCGTATGTGGCATAAACGGCCGTATCTTTTTATTGCGTTTAACGTTTCAGTTTACGGCAGATCTAAGAGATTGCACACTTAAGTATTTGATATTAATTTGAAACTTGATACCTCCACGTGTTACACTCGTGGTTCTATCTCCGTCTCCTTCTCTGTCTGTTTCTGTCTCCAATTGTGTCTCTGCCTCTTCATCGATGTCTGTCTGGTTCTCTCGTGCCCTCTCTCTCGCCTTCTCTCTCTCTCTCTCTCTCTGTTTGTCTAGACGCATTTTCTCAGGAATTCTCGAGTACAATCCCTCTGATATTGGTGTGACTTTGACCGTTTTTCCCTTTTGAAATTCTGAACCCTATAAAACGAAGAACTCACGGCTTCGAAAGGCACGTTAAGCGTTTGGTCTTGTTTACTATCCACGACAATTAGTAGCTGCTACATGGGCTATGTCAGACGCTCACTACTAGGGTCTGTGGGGTTAGTTACGGGCCTTAAAACCGACATAATAAAAGATAACAGATTTATATAAATCCTATACAAAGTTGAAATTGAGAATATATATTACACGCACTAAAAAGGGTTCTTCTAAATTCAAATTTAATTATAAACCTGCGCTTACACATGTGATTTGTACAATTAATGCTTCTGAGAGTGCCACAGCAATCAGGATTAAATAAATTTTGACAGGTTGAACATTCCTAATAAATAAAACCGAGGATGGAAAGAAACACTAATTTTCAAGTTCTGTGCAGATGATATTGCGGACTTTAGATAGTATTTAACAAAGCAAGAAATATGTAATTGTATATCATCTCAATGCGCCACCCGCAGGGGCAGTTAGTGGCGACTGTCGGTGCGTAGCGACACCGCGGACCCCGAACCCTCCTGAGAGTCGGACCTGATCCTCACCTCCTTCTAGGAGTGAGCACTGAAGAGGATCAGGACTCTCGTCTCTGACTTGCCTTAGCTGGCCGGCCAGAGTGGAGGAGCGAGAGCATGACATCCGCTCGGGGAGAATGCGCCGTTAAGAACAGGTCTCCAACAACCAAAGGACCTGGACGACGCACTTTACTCCCTTCAGACACCAAAAGAGTTGAACACAAGGTTAAATTTTGAGGTTGAATAAGTAAAGCAATTGCCAGATCAGAACGAAGTTTATTTGGAAGATAAAATTGCCAGTAAACATAAATGTGGGAGTGCCTTTGACGCTAATCCTATCTGCGACAATTCAGCTACCGAAAAGTAAAGTTCCCATTTTGGTAGAACGGAGTGACTGGGCATTAAGAAACGGTGCTCCCGAACATTAACTAAAACCACAAATGAAATGATTAACGTAAGCGCTACTTATTCAAATTTAGCCTTGTAATTAATTCTTATTGGTGAGCGAGTCACCGTTTGCCTAATTGTCTTCTGGCAGACGACCCTTTTTTTTATTTTCGCGTCCCACAAAACTATGCTTAACTCTAAATAAAACCATTCAGCAATTATCTAAATTCGGAAATGAAGCCTTCATGGACAAATTTGAACTGTTGTATTCACAGTATTCATAGAGAGTATAGTCATAGATGCATAGCAAGTTTTAATGTTAGACTAATAAACTCAAGTTAAATCCGAGGCTGCGACAGTCTGTTTATGGTCATGATCGTTACAGCCTGGACTCTATCGGAAACAAATAAAAAGACTGTATACAACCAGTCAACCGTTTATCACCTGATAAACTCTTCCAATCTATGGATGTAATAAATTAGTGATTTGAATATAAATAATAAAAGTAGGATTTTTTATAAAGATACACAAAAATAAATACAATAAAAAACAAAAAATATAAAAGTCAAAAAATAATAATTTTAAGTGGCACCTAAAAAGTAGCTGGAAAGTTCATCACTATATCATAAGAGTAGTAGTAAAGAGGAAGAGGAGACACATATCTGTCACTGCGATGCACTCCATCACAGTAGACAAAAGCACCTTGGAGGCCATATCGTCACACCAGACGATATTAAGGTCTCCACCCCTGGAGACATCGTCCGATGCATGATCGGAGTGGGCCTCGGGGAAGTGCTTTAACCACATAGGGTTCACAATAGATCTATCAAGGTCGCAGTGAATGGTTGGGCCCGGTGGAACACCCCCCTTGTCTCAAATAATAATAATAAATAAGAGTAGTATAACATAAAACTAGTTAGAGCTTTGATGCTAGTAATGATATTGCATATAGAAAACGTGTTAGGTAGACTTGAAACTAAAACATTCGTGTTTAGCTAGCTTAAGTACTTAGAATGTGGATAGGTTTTGTATTTTATAGTGTTTAGGTAAGTTTCAGAATAGAAACATGCCATGTGATCCCATAGGTATCGTAAAAGACGATGCGGTTGTACGATTTCCTTTGTGATTGCTATGGTCAGTCAGACCGAGGTCGTCTACCAAGAAGTTACCATGACATATCAAATAAGAATCCTCTGATAAATAATAACTGGCAGCTAGATGGAAAGGTGTCGCTTAATTCAATTAATGGAACCACTTCATGACAGTCTGATCCACCGACATCTAACATCTAATCTTACTCTGTTCGGGTTCAGTAATAGTCATACCTTTGAAAATACGATCTTTTTGAATTGTGCACTGTAAAAATATTACAATATTTGAGCGATAAATGAAATTGTACAAAACGTCAAGACTAGTTTCATTAATTGTGAGCGGTATTTTTCCAAATATTTAAGAACTGTAATGTTGGACTAGTAAATACTAGGTAACTATAACAATTAAGGAGATACCTAAGGCTGCAACAGTTTGCTTCTGGTCATGGTCGTTACGGCGTGGACTCTATAGGAAACAACAAAACATTATGAAATACTATTCCAGTCCGTGGATATAACAATTAATGTTTATATGTAGTTCGTGGTCTCGAGAATAGAGAGAGAAGCTGTAAAATTCGAATAGAGCCTAGAACGTAATTAAATATATATATCCTTATATAAGGTTTGTCCATAGAGGAGGTATGATACGCAATTCTGAGTGGAGAACGACAAAATCTAATAGTTACAAAAGTAAAGCCGAAAGGATGTCCAATAGAATCTAGAGCATAAGTATATCCTAACGGTTTGTCTATGAAGGTACTATCACAGTGTATCGACAGTTACTTTGCTGAAAAACTAATTTGAACCCGACTCTTGAAAACTTCTGATCGACCAAGATTTAGAGAACCCTTCTTGATACATTCAAATATGCACACTGAACATATTCGCTTTTTAAACCCACCAAATGAATTATTTATACCTTGAATGCTATTTACATATGTCTTAGATTGTTTAAACGACTTTTGAAAAAATAAGGGTAGTAGGTTTAGACCTGAGTGAGGAGAGACCCTAAAAAGATTGTACGAACCCTAAAAACTTAAAATTTGGTAGGTGCGCTATTTATCACTCACTAAGAAAAGATTTTCCTAATTCAACCACCATAGGTCAAAAGGAATTTTAAATGAAACATGCGGACGAAATTTATAAAATGATTTGTCCTCGAATGTTTAAATATTTATTAATATATGTAATTATGTATTTATTAATATATATGTGTGTGTATATGTATTAATATATGTATGAATATTATAAAACTGTTCGCCTGTGGATTCGTCTTCGTTAACTTCAAAAATCGTCCCTTAAGAGAACTCTTTTCCGGAATGAAACATGGCATATAATGTATATATCTAATGTATTGTATTATTTATAATACCTTTAAACGCGAGTTTTCACGTGTTTTTTTGCATTATTCGACATATGATCGCTAATTTCACATAATTTCTCATAAGCATAAGGCACAAGCGTCGTGGTCAAGCGGCCAAGGCGCAAGATTGTAAGTCGCAGATGTCTGGGTTGAAATCCTGGTCAGATACATAGTTTCAATATGTTTTTATTACTTATTCAAGTTTTTTGTTTTTAAGCCAAATTAAAAACAAAATTATACTTTTTGCCAAATCTCGCCTTGGTACATATATACAACATGCAAGAGTCAGGTGGTACAAGTCGAAATAAGATAATTATGTACTCGGTGAACATTTTTTTGATTAACACTTGGCCTTGGTCTGACCTGATGCTAAGTGATGATAAGGCCGTAAGATAGTAAGAGTGCGCACCTTCGCACCTCAAGCCAATGAGGCACTGGCTCTGATTTTATACCGGAACACAATAGAAGTATTAACACTGGAATATGTAAAATCACCAACCAAACCGAGTACTAATTGGTACCCCCACTGGAAATCGCAACTGGGGCCTCTGAATTGTTAGTGCAAAATTTACCCAGTCAATATATATATATTATTTAGATCAAATTACCAATAAACTATCGTCAACATAATTTTACTCTAGTATTCTATTATCTTAAAACTTATATGAATGGTGTAAATTGGTGTGATAGATGTGATAGATATTTCATGTGTTATTCGATTCTAAGTGTAATACTCTATTATATATAAGTAGAGGTATAATGTTAAACAATATATTACATACTATATTCTTACATAATTGTTGTACTGTAGAGCTGGGAGAATGGGAAGAAAAAATTGCATACATAGCTCGCAAATTTATTGACTAAAATATTTTATTTATTGATCGATTTAATTTACTTGATGATTCAATTTTAAAGAAAAATCCCTCTAACCTGAAGCTAGCTCAAGCCGATAAATGCGCGGAATTAGGGTTTTCTAAAATTGCCTTAAGCAAGGTTCAAATTATTAAGAACATTAGTTCTTTCCATGGTGCACGAAAGGAGCTATTCCGTACGGCGCAGTCAAAGCTTGCAACGATCTCTTTCGTCACAGCGTCCGGCGCAGCCTAAACAGCGTTCAGTACCTATTACTTAGCCTTGAACTTGCCAAATATAATTTTAAGAGCCAGAGTTAACAGTAATTTCCATCAGCATAGAGGGCTTCAAGACAAAGCACTACTCCTCTCAAAAATGTGCCGCTGGACTCAATACCAGATCATATGCGTTCAAAAATCTCACCGTCACGCAGTGAAACTCGGCCGCAGATACCCTGTTTGACCTTACAGCGTAAATACAGCAGGAACCTATAAAACGTCGAGACACTATAGAGATCACCAAGCATCCCTGGTAAAAATACAGAGACCTCGTAACTCTTCAAGACCTACGTAACAAAGTTAGCAAACGATACGTTCTCTGAAGATCCCATACAGATAGATACAGAGCTGATAGAAGAACTAGTCAAGGCTAAACATGGGAAGAACAGCAAGAAAGCTTGGTCCTTTCTCCACAAACTCATTGGGGGAGCGAATGCAGCCTCAGAACCGGGACAAATTAGGTCTCGGGGTAACAAAGTTATATGTCAACTACGACTAAACGGGGTTACTTGCCCTTTGGACTAATTGCCCCAAACCATACAGCACCGGAAGTTCAGCGACTAACTAAGCAGGTCATCCGCGCCAAGTGAACTTGACACTGCAATACAAAACCTGAAAAATGGAAAGTTGTGTGGCGTGGATGGTCTCGCAGAGCAAATTATAAATCTCGGACTTGTAAGTTACTGCATGATTCCGCCGCGTTTGACTGAACAGTAACATCAACCGAAAACCTGAAAAATGAAACGTGGATGACACAAGCTACCTCCTTTCTGTGCCACATCTACAATCTATCCTTAGCATGCGCTAAAGAGAGTAAGAAAGATTTTGCAACCGCAAATTCCACTTTCATCTCTACTCGGGAAGAGCTGCTGGCGATGGAAGAAAAATGTTCTTCCTCAGAGCAGCGTCTGGCCTCGATACTGTTCAACATGCAAACCAACGACCAGCACAGCTCACCAGGAACATAACGCAGACGACTTGGCCCCGGGGGCACAATGTCACTCTTTTGAAGAAACAGAGGATACTCTCAGAGAGGATTGAATGCTTCTGCGGCTTTGGAGCATCTCAGACAATATTACAAAGTCTTCGGCAGAATCCCAAAAGACACAGATCATCGTGTTCCACCTACGAAACGCTCAAGCGCACAGATCTCTGCGCTTCACGTAGGATGCGATACCTAAGTATCGCGATGGATAGGGCTTTGATCCATAAGACACAGTGCCAACACTCGGATGAAGAACACCTGGCTTTAAAACCTGCTACTGCTGCTATGACTCCCGCCCATACTCGCTAGCAGTTGTCGCTCCCCCAGAAGTACAAGAAGAGGTGGTATGCGCCGTCGAGTGGCGAAAGCAGGAGAATGACCCGCGCCACCCATTGGACGATCACCTTCGCTTGCCACTCTCAAGAGCCGCAAGAGCTCCACATCAGGCTCCTTTAGTGCGATACAGCACTTCGAAACATGACGCATCTGTTGGCGTGCCCCGCATGCACAGACTCCAACTGAGAGCACGATCTTAGAGAATCGACGGCCAGGGCTGGCAGGGTGTTCAGGCAGGCTTCATGAAGCGAACCTACAGAACACTGTCTCTTGAGGTAATTTCACAACTTGTGTGAGTTTCACACTTTCAAACTAAGGGAACGGTTTGAAATTAAGCCCTGGACGTGATTTATTTTCAATTTATCGGCTGGCGTGGCGTGGAAGAAATATGTTTAATACGGATCGTGAAAATAAATGGTCCTCCTCCTTTATTCAGTCTTTCAAGGCGGGCAGTTATGTTTGGGCCAATTCGTATCCGACGACCTGAGTCTGTTTACTCTATCCATGGCAACATGGTAGCTCGGCGCTGGAGAAAGACGGTTTCAAATTTACCGCCTTCACAAACTATTTAAAAATACCGTCGGCTCTGACAGACGTAGAAAAAGGTACTCTCCGTTACTGTTAAAAATAAAAAAAAGAAGGTCAGTCGACTCTAAGAACCTGACCGCGTCACTACATACAAATTAATTTCGCACAATATACGAGTATGAAGACAGGTGGACAATTCGCGTTATGTTAAGTGCTGCTATTCACGAACTGGAAGAACTTTAATTCCTGGACGTCCAGGACTCTCGAGGAGCGCCAGCAACAGGTGAGCTACCTTAATCATTTGGTGTGGGTTTTCAGCGAGGGTCGTTGGTGAAGAGTTGGCCAGTTTTTTCTTATTTACACTCAGGTCCTTCAAACAATAAAGATTTAAACAAATAGCCAAATCATAATGGTCTAGTCCTCCAAGATATTTACCGAAATATTTGCCAACCAATACGAACCTGTGAATTACAGACTGCCAGTATTCGCTTTCAGAATTGCAAGGAACAATCTAGAAACTCTCATCAGCCAGTAATGCTAAAATCATTTCGGTCAGAAAGACACGCGAAATAGACAAAAACTACACAAAGGGATATTTTGTTTACAAGATGCGACCCAATTAAGGTACTTGAAAAATCTATTGAACCTGCGGAGAACAGAATTTCAAATGCTGCGGAGAAACATTCGAAACGTGACCATTTGTTTTCCTTTCTAAGACACGTGTATGTATGGTATGCAGCTAGGTGTTTGACGTAAAAATACTATCGGTTCAAGTTGATAGACAGATTTAACACCAGAATAGAATGAGACAAAAATTCAGTATGTTCATCGCAGTATATAAACAACAGTATGTGTATCTAGTTATTAAAACAAATGTGTAGCTGATGTGTTGTGCGTATACATATATTTAATATTTAATCAAATAAATGTTGTTGTTGCTTATAGCGGACAATGCTATCCCACTGCTAATAATTGGCGTTCCGAATCTTAATAGTAATAAATACTGTATTCGTAAAACTATTATAAATGTGTAACATGGATTGCTAAATAAACTATTATTAGCTACTAGTAATTGTTAGCTATTGTCAGATAGATACAATCTGTAGAATGTTATTACTATCTCAATGTATTCAAACTTAGAAAATCTATGTGCTAAATAAATGTGCGTAAAAAATAACGTATTTTTTGGGGGGACAATGAAACAGACCCTTTTTTGTTTTTTAATACTTAATTTTATAAAATTCAGAATGCAGATGTTGCAAAGAATACTACCAGCATTATTTTACCGAAATGCATATGAGTATTCTCAAAGAGATTTAACAATTTTTAATTTATTTATTACTCATTTTTATTCAAAGCTTCACTAAATCAACGAAAAGGTAATACAATAATTAATGTTTCTTTAAAAAATCGTAGATATTTTAAACAGATGAATTTATATTGAATTAACAAATGATTTAAATCTTTACAGTTGTAACGAAATATCTCCGATTTGACGGATACCATATTTTATGTAATCATTAACATCATCATCGTAGTTGGATGCATAAGTCTATTGCTGGACATTATCCTGCCTCATAGAAATTTAGTATGTTGTACAGCGTTTGAATATAATTTTTAGGATAAGACAAAACAGACTTGTTTTATATACATTCAATTTTTATTAACTTTATTAGTAATGTTTAATATACAAGTAGCACGATATATTAGTTTTTTAGTTTGCCTGCCGTTGTAGTTTTTATTTATATCGTTTAAGCGAACATGACTTATGTTTTACACTAAATGTAATAACGTAGGTATTATTGCCGACATTTTTTTAAAGACTGTGTTGATATCATTTTATGATCTTAAATTTTCTGTGATATTTTTATATTGCCGTTAATTTAACATTTTTCGCTGAAAAAGTCATTTTTATTGATTTATTAAAAAAATTATAAATACATGCTCATGACTATCAACACAGGCGTTGAACCAGTAGTTATGTAGTAATTGCGTAGTCATATTTTTTCTATTTTTTGTCCGGATTCACAATTTGCTTTTAGCAAAGTATTTAGTGAATGCGGTTTTATGTCATTTTTGATGAATGTGTCGTCACTTTCATATAATCATCCATAGATACAAACTAGTTATGTGTTTTCGTGAACAAATTGCTATATTTTTCTCCTTTTTTACTTTAGAATGAACGAACTCTTCCTTTTGCTGTTGTATGTATTCTCCATAGAAAATTAAACATATCCTTTAGGTAACTCTAGGTTACTTCTTATTAGTTAATTTGCTTTCGACGTCGAGTAGTAGCCATATTTTGTTGAGGTGTCAAGTGCGGTCGTACGCTATAAATTAGGCCGCTGAATTTCGTAACCTCTCACCATTTTACCTAGATAACGAACCATTAGATAATAAACTGTTAACGTAACTTACTAAATCTTTGCAACAGAATCAATTCACAATTAGGTCTCAATAACAATAGCTTCACTTCGCAATAATTTCCATCAACAAGAGACCCTGGTCTCCAATTCACAGAAGTTTCCGATCGCAATAGACCAAATCTGGATGAACATGACACCCTCGAAAAAATTTGGCAAAGTAAATGTTTTGATGTTTAGTCCGACTATATTCAAGTCCTACAATAACATGTACTGTATTCAGGTGGTGAAGTCGAACCAGCAGTGCTCGTTGTGCCGCGTGGTCCTGCCCGATGGAGCCACTTCCGTGGTGGGGGTGGAAGCCGGTGTGACGGTCCAAAGACTGGTAGACCGCCTTCTGCAGAGGCGGAACCTCATGTGCGGCACCTACGATGTGCTCCTCAAAGGTGGAAACAATCAGGTATACCATTTTCTTCACTTTACATTCACTTAATTCGCTCTAATCAATGTGTTTATATTCCCAGTAGCCTCTAACTTACCTGATCGTAATTGACTATACGACGACTTTGGATGGAAAGCCGTCATCATCTCAAAAGCTCATCATCAGCCGGGAAACGTCCACTGCTGGACATAGGCCTCCCTCATGGTACGCCACATCGACCGGTCCCGAGCCACCTGCATCCAGCGACTCCCTGCGACTCTAACCAGGTCGTCGGTCCATCTAGTAGGGGGACGGCCTGGTAGACGTTTCCCGGCACGTGGTCGCCACTCGAGAACTCTCACGCCCCATCCGTTCTTCGAGCGATGTGGCCTGCCCATTGCCACTTCAGCTCACTGACTCGTCGAACACTGAAGCGTGCTCATACTTCAAACTAATGAGGGGCTGGCTCTGCTGCCTGTCATACCCTAGGTCACCGCGTTGCAAATATATAGACATACGTATATGTTTGCAGATACATACAGATATATGTGTATTTATTTAACCGTATCGAGTAGCGGACTAGTTCTCTTTTGTCTCCGACGGAATATCATCGCTGTAGCTCAGTGTGCTGAGTCAGGACCAGTTCATTGGCCTAATCACAGGATGCGACACCTACTGATGTTTTTGTTTGTTTGTTCTCTGTATGTATCTGTGTTTTACAACGACTAAATAATCTATCTATGTTTTTTGGTGTTTTGGTAGTGATTATTAGTATTATGTATTGCAGGGTGACTCGCCGGTGATAGATGCGTCGTCGCCGTCGACCGTGCTGGGTGGCCTCGAGGTTGTGGTTGAGAGGCGATGCTTGATGCGTATAGAGATCGCTGGTCGCTGCGTGACGGTGCGCTGCCGGCCGCAGAGGAAGTTGCGTCACGTACTGCGGCCGGTCCTCGCGCGGTACGCCAGCCAGCCGGCGCCGGGCGCACCGAGCCCGCACCGTGCCCTTCTACGCGACAACCGCGTCATCAATCCAGACACACCAATGCAGGTACAGCGGTGATTCTTTTACAGCTTCATGTACACGCTTTATAATATATTTTAGGTTCACTCAATCATCCTTTTTAGCACGTTCACTGCTGGACATAGGCCTCCTTCATTGTATGCCACATTGACCGTTATAAACAGTGAAACTTTAGGGCGTGCCTCCCTTACGGGTCATCACGTCGCTCGATCTTACTATGAAGGGATTTACTATAAAGACCTTTGATTCCGAACCACTCCGGCTCATACCATTAAAATTAAACAATTTGGGCCAAATTTTTCTACACACATAATCAACCTAGTCCATAAAATTCTGGCAACGACTTTAATTTATTTAATAAAAATTTGGAACATCAATTGCAAGCCTGATCCGATGTGTGTGCGGTTGATATGATATGATGTTGTTTTGTTGTCAGGAGCTGGACGGTGCTAGGATACAGATCATAGAGCTGCCGAAGGAAGGCGAGGGCTTCATCGGTAGCGAGCGCGACAGATGTAGGGAAGACGATGCTGATTCCTGGAGTGACATCGCTCTCAGACTACAAGAAGAAGAGGTCAGTTAAATACATATTATATTTATATAGAATTCGGTCCGTCTGTTTGCTTCAGCTCATGGTAAATGGTACATTATACACATAGACTTAAAATTAGTTAGTTACATCATTTATAACGTAAGAAAGGCTGGACCGTTTTATAAGACATTTATCCCGAATAGCATAATAACGATTAAAACATGGAATAAATTCACACAAAAATTCGTTTTCTCATACATTCGCAACCTAAAAGAAAGTCAGAATGACTAGATTTTTTGTAGAGGGCTAGTTGAAAGTCCAAGGAATGACGTATGCTACTTTTCTTTCAATCGAACGAGTAGTTCTCATATATCCTAAAGCCCCATCCTAGTATATTATAAACTATGTACATAATGTAATACGCAGTAAAATAAATACAGATATTGGAAACCGAACCCGCGATCCCCGGGTTATAAGTTTCATCCAATACACAATAATCGCTCGTTGAGTTAATTTTATATTATGTATAAAACTTTGGGCGCGAGTCGCACTCCCACCTGACCAGTCTTTTTTTGTCACATCAGCCTACTTCCACCAGTCGGAACAGCATCGACACTTATTCGCACCAGTACTCCAACATGACTGCCAACCCTGGGCGAGCCCTCGAATCCAGTCCGGTGCAAGGCAGCAGAGTTTCCGACACCAACCCAGTGACAGAAAGTCGAACGCGAAAAGAGCTGGCGACCAACTGGCTCATCTTCAATATACCTAAGAAGACGCCCAGTGACAGCTCCTCGATAAGTTCCATGACCAGCGGGAGCTCGTCCGTTCCTAGCGCAAGTGTAGTTACCGCCGGCTCCAACGTCGGCAGGGTCCGCGCGGCTCTGAGGCCTGGGCCTCCGCTGCACCATCATCCCCCTGGTAAATAACGCTCTTTACTGAATTTTTTTTGCTTAGTCGGTTTGCACTAGACCTTTATCTCGCCTGGTGGGAAGTGGCAGGAGCTTTAAGAACTGCTAGGCTACTGTTTGGTGGCAGACTTAGATAGCATGATGGTGATAATGGCTTCTAACACCAACTAAGCCGGTACCGATAGCTACGGAGAGTGTATGTGCCATAGTCCACTACGCGGGACCAGTGCGGATTGATAGACTTCACACACACCTTTGAATTTCTTCTCAGGAGTGTGCAGGTTTCCTCGCGGTGTTTTCCTTCGCCGAAAAGCCAATGGTAATGTTTTTTATCATTCGTACATAAATTCCAAATAACAAATTGGAGCTCATTGGTACGAGCCAGGATCAAACCCAGACCTCGATTGTTCAAGGACTGACGCTATACCTAATCAAACTCAGGACCTCCGGTTTGTAGCCACTAGGCAACGGAAGTAATTAAATATGACCTAATATATAATATGACAAAATTTTAAATTTAATAGGGCTATGATACTAAGCTACTTTTTGAGAAAAATATCTGTAGATTTGGCACTGACTTGTAATTGTTTTCGATATAGACGCTAACATTGGCCTTGTGGTCTCAACTTCAGAATAGAGAGACAGGCATCGTAAAGGAGACTATTCAAGAGATGGGTAGCAGTATCTACCTATGGAACTACATCTTATTGCGATCACGTGGTGGCCGACATGTCGATCTATGAGAGAGGCTCATGTCCAACAATGGACTTACGCACACGATATGTCATTGAAACTATAATACACTCCACTTGATTAAAAACAC
The DNA here is from genome assembly GCA_910589575.2 of Carcina quercana. Taxonomy (NCBI): domain Eukaryota; kingdom Metazoa; phylum Arthropoda; class Insecta; order Lepidoptera; family Depressariidae; genus Carcina; species Carcina quercana. The sequence continues at coordinate 22,697,971 of OU342426.1, read as the reverse complement.
AAAGCAGGTTTTGTGACATTCATGTTTGTTGTTTGCAGATTTTCTGGAGAATCTCCGCGAGACGCAGCGCCAGCGGCTTCAGCATCAAAAGAGCGAGCCCTCCTCGCCGCGCACGCCGCCCCCGCTGCCGCCTAAGCCCTCCGCCCGCTCAGCTCCCACCGTCGTCTGAAGACCACACGTGTTTCACGGGCACCTACGCTATGAGTGTCTTCAAGTAACGACCCTACACATCTCTGGCGGCGCTATCCCTACAGTCTCGAAACACGACGACTGATTAAGAAGAGAAGAAATTTGTCAGAATAGACACACGTAGTTGTCATTATTATCTGATAAGCATGAACAAATGAAATTAACAGAGAAGAAAAAATTAGCTCGTTTCAATTTAAATCCGAATTTTAAATACTTAAACCTTCAATGAAACAGTCTCTTACATAAGTTGCTTTGTATTTTGTTAAAGATTTGACCAAAAAGATTATTTTTAAAGATTAATAATAGTTATTAAAATGTGTGGTCGAACTGAAAAATTCGCCTCAACAAAGAGGTCGCTGATATAATAACAGTTTGAAAGGACATGTGCTAATATGCTGTATGAAATTAAAGTACTTTGTATAGACTTTAACAGCAGATTATCTGCACTAACCAATGAATCTACGGTCAAAGAAAATCTATTTCATTCGATGACAATCGAAATTTTAGCTTTAAAGTAGCCTTTCAGTCAATGTATATAGTAGGTATGTGAAGACGTTGAAAGCAGCTGTTCACAACACTTTAACTGTGGAATGAATCACTTTGATAGCAAACCAGGGATTTTCTTTGGAAATGAATCATTATCTTTTGAAGCTTATTTCTGAATGAAGGTGAATTTACGAAGAGTCAGCTCTGACAGTAAAGAATGCCAAAAAGGCCAAATGATTGTTATATAGAAACAAACAGCCCCCAAAATTTAGATTTCTTAAATTATCTTTAGTGAATTTTGAAATGAATTAAATTCTTATTTAAATATCAAAAGTTCAATTAATACATTCAATGCTTTTTAATTTAGATGATTTCAAAGAAAATTGATCGCATAAATCAAAATCAAAGGGGAAAGTCTGTTTCAAAATGTTTATACACAATTTGGTGAAGATAAAAGTAAAAAGTAAAGTAAAAAATGATTTATTGTCCAAAACTACACCAGTTATTTATGAATTAACATACAAAACAACAACAGTCATACAACATTATTGATCAGCCAGTGCTTAAAATAGGACTGAAAGTCCTGTAGCATAAGCACTGGCTAGATATATCACTAAAGTTAATGTCAATCTAATATAAATAACTGTAAACAAACAAAAACAAAACAATGAGACCAGAGAGCCTTAACGATGTAAAAATAAGCTTAGAAATAATTTGAGTGCAATGCAATTTGAACACCGAAAATGGTATAACAGAGTTTAAGGAGGGTTCTGTTTGTTTACAATTATTTATGTAAGATTTTTATAATTTTCTTAAGTTTCTCTCTAAAGTTCTTATATATATATATATATATAAAAGTGTTTTAGTAATCAGCTATGGACATAGCCAGAATCGTATTTGCATCCATTTTAAAGGCCACGTGGGTTGACAGTGATATATTTTTGCTAAATATTGAGTAGTGTTGGATTTTATTATAATTACATCGAGTTAATTTTTATAGCTCATAATAACGTATGATTCGTTTCAAAGTAATGAATCGAAATAGTTGGTACTTGTTTTATGGTGGTTTGTACCGTAATCGTTTTCATGTTCAATACATTTCTAGTATTATTAAAAGTAAATAATTATAAATTCCAACTATTATATTGAACTGTTTGAACATGGTTAAAACACAGATTTCTGATATGTTAAAACTGTTCTGTTGAGATACCCGAAAGTTATTTTAGAGAATTTTTCTCATGAAATGCTAATTGTAAATAATTGTTTGATATAGTTTCCGGAAGAATACTTATTTGTAAAAAGTAAACATATTCAAAGACAAATGACATATACGTAAATATATATAGTATATATATGTATTAAACAACTTCCAGAAATTAATATCATTGCCATTTAGCTTTAGTGTGAAATGCGTGTAACTTAATATATAAATCTCATATAGTATTATGTACAAAGAATGCCATAAATAGTTCCATTCCATATAATATGTATGATTTAGATTAGATTAGATTAGATTGTTTATTTCATTGTACCAATGTCAAGATTACAAAAAAATATATATAAAAATGTCAGAGTGTACAATGATCGTCAAAAATATTTAAAATGTCTAAAATTATATAAAATAAATGTCAAACAGTAAACAAGTTTAACAAATGTTTGGGGTAAAATGGTTTTATATGGGATTTTTTAAGGATTTAAAGTAAGATTTTAGACTGTACTGAATCACTTTTGATAATGTGTCATACATCATCATAATCTGTAAAGAAAAATGAAGTCGACACAGTTTGGTTAATGGTCGAATTATAAAACTCCAATTATTAAATATACGCCCCATAAAATGAATTAAAACTCACCCAAAAATTGCTTCACAATTGATTTATAGTGATAAAATAACGCTATCATTACACTGAGTTAGAATGTGCGTTTAATTTACTAAATATTGTTCTGAGTAGTTGAATTAGGGGCAAAATTAACAAGCAACTAACTTTTTTGGAATAACTGTACTATCACAAACCAACTAAACAGTTACATCGATTGCTTTTCATGTAAAAAATGGCACATATTGATGTTAATATTTCAACATTTAAACACATTGTTTAACTTATGCAAATTGTAACAATTTGTAAACAAAAATGTATTAACTAGCTAATGTATTGTTTATAAGTCGCTTCTGTAACTAGTTCAAAAAAAAGAAAGATATTGTCAGCTCACGGTTAACTTAAAGGTACTATTCATAGCCTAGCTGCCAACAACTGTCGTCAGTACGTGCAGCGACTGCATGCAGTTGGTTGCAGATGCAGTGGTGGTTTGTATGTTATTCTATGGAATACCTTCATTACGCTGTGACTGCAGCACGTGAACTCATTTCATAGAAATACATACAAACCTGCACTGCAACTGCGGTCAGCTGCATGCAGTCGCTGCACGTGCTGTCGCACGGCAGTCGGTGTTGTCAGCTAGGCTATGAATATTACCTTTAAGTTTTGTTATTTGCTTATAAGAAATGTATAGATATTTTGAATTCTGAACAATATGAACTTTACTTAGTTAGTGCTAAATATAATTCTGTGTTTATGAAGGATTCATGGATACTGATTGTTATGGTCTTGAAAGATGGAATAAAATTATTATAATTATTTTTTTGTTTTTATTTATTCTACAAGCAGCTGCACCTCTCTCTTGAAATAATTTACTTACTAAAAGATTACATAATATTTGAACACTTCTCATCAGAAAAATCGAAACACCTTGCAACTTTATGTTTTGTAAGGATTATCAAAAAAAGTTATGAAAATTTAATTTGAATTTAGAACATTAACATTTGGATTTGAAAACCTCATTCACTATTAAACGACATTTGACATATATTCCTAAACATATTTTTCTGAAATAAACTTGCAAGGTGTTTCGATTTTTCTGATGAGAAGTATATACCAGTAATACCACTCACAGTGACTTCATCACGAAATATTCGTGAAACACTAAAGCCTGCAAATTAATGCTCTAAGCGGGTAAAACATAATAACAAACAATAATAACGCTTTCAAAAGAACTCAAAACCGAATTCAACTGCCCTAAAAGTCTACAGCTTTAGGGGTAGAATTAACATTTTTGGTTTTTTGTAGATTTTCTCAAAAAGTGCTAAATCAATTTCGATAGCATATACATATGGCACCATGTCTAAAGTATGCTCTACCAAACAAAAAAAGATTAATTAAAATCGATTCATAATTGGTGGAGTTATCGCGAAACATACATCATAAAAAACATACAGTCGAATTGAGAACCTCCTCCTTTTTTGAAGTCGGTTAAAAAATCTAGAATATATCGAATTGAATTTTTATACAACATAGGATTGAAAAGGGGTGTTCAAATTCAATCCTTAAAATATATAAGTATGTGTACTTTTGAATGACTTTTTAGGGTTCCGTACCCAAAGTGTAAAAAAGGGACTACTACTAAGGTGTATTACTAAGACTCCGTCCTTCTGTCTGTCCAACTGTCACCAGGCTGTATCTCATGAACCGTGATAGTTAAACAGTTGAAATTTTCACTGATGATGCTACCGCTATAACAAGAAATACTGAAACACAATAAAATAAATATTTAAGGGGGCTCCCATACGGCAAACGTGATATTTTTACTGCTCGATATTGATAACGGCAACAGGTAGACGCTTGAAGTATTCACGGTATATTTAGTTCCATATTGACTTTAAAAATAAATAATTAAATTAAAATATAACAACTATTTAAGGGGGGCTTGCATACAACATATATAATTTTTGCCGGTTTTATTATTTTAGAGGTACGAAACTCTTCGTGCACGAGTCCGACTCGCACTTGGCTGGTTTTTTGTAAATCATACATTTACTATAACTATAGAAATGAGCCAATTAAACATATAAACTTAAAATGCATCTTTATATGAAACTTTTCACATGGAAGATGTTTTTCCAACTCAAGAATTTCAATCCCTAAAGTTGTGTAAGGGTCTAAAGTTTGTATTAGCTTCATAGAAGTTAGTTAGGAAGGCCTTTAAGAAACACTTTATGTAGTTTTAGTCCAGTCTACCCTTGAGGGGGTTGCATTATAGCTCTATATAGACTATATAACAGGGTGAAAATGGGTGTAGGTTTCATGACAAAACCGATATCTATACGACAAAACTTTAAATTGAGCAAGACCCATTTCTTACGCAACGGTGACACTTATAAAGGGTTTACAAAATTCTACCATGAGGGAGACTATGGTTTCAGAGTTGGTTAAGAAATGGTATGATAAAACCCACTCAAAAAATGCGTACAATTCCGACAAAATATTATTTCAGGCAGGTTATTTAGTTATTGTCGTAGTCGTAGATATTGCCTAGGTGATAGATCACCCCGTAGCCTCCCTATACGTGGGTGTCATGTAATAAGTCTTCAAATTGTCTTTTTATCTAGAATATTAATTAATATCTAGAACAACACTCACGATCATTGACTTAATATTAGTAATTAATTACTATTAGTAATTCAATGCTCACGGTCTGTTGCCGAGACGTGTAATGAGAAAGTCGAAAACAAATGCCTACATAATGATAGCAAATAATGATAGGTATATAAGTATTTTTCTTACACAAAACAAACATAGGTGCTTCTATGACCAATTCATTGTTTGAATACTCGTGGGATGCTATGCTTGTACAATGCACCCTGTAACACAATAGAAAAATATTGGATTTTCTATCACAAAACAACAGTGAGAGGCATTGAGTTGTATGTACAATGTATGTACGTCGGTACATTATATTTCTATAGTGAGAGGTTAGATTTACAAAAAAACAAATAAACCTATTTATGTAAAGCAAGTATGTACAAAGTTAATGTCCTATAAGCAAAGGATTAAATAAAGAAAACACGAGCTTCTAATAATGCTAAACATGAGGTCAAAATCTAAAGACCACACAAAGCAAACAAAACTTTGATCCTAAACTTATTACCAATTGGTTATAAGTCACTCAGTCTAGTGTCAAATCACGTCACGCGCTCATAAAAGGCATTTCACGAATCATTCATCCTCGAGATCCAAGTTTTTCTATAAAAGTTTCCCAATGCCCGCTAACCTAACCTAACTTTATTTAAATCTCTCTGATGATGAATATTTATAATTATCAAATTAGTACTTCTAACTACTAGTTAACATTATCCGGAATTGTAACTTAAATTAAATAAATAAATTGTAATTTGTTTATTTTTATTCATTTATAGACACCAAGTTGTCTACCAAGAGACACCAAAATCATAATTATGGTATAGGTATAACTTCATATGCTAACTCTTGATGCTTACATCTATCCTATATTCATTCTATAGATAAGCCACCATATATATTCACTAAAACTATTTACCTGAGGTACTTCTACCCCGGGTAAATCCATTTCATCTGGTACAGAGAAAAAAACATCTATCATGAGTTCAATTTATCTCTTGCATTCATCTTTCTTGCTGAATAAGGTTGAGCCATGTTATCCTGTTAGGTGTTGTAAAAGGTGATTAAGAGAAAATTTAAGGAGAAGAGCAGTTGTGTGCCTATCATCTGTAATATCGTACTGTGACTACCAATCGGCCTGACAAGAGTAATTATCATGAAAAATCTCATGGAAAGTCTATTGATTTTGGTAATCTATAAGGGATGCTCAAGTCCCACTTACTTAAGGGAGTTTATCTAGCTAATGAAGAATGATAATCATATTTTTTAATATACCGTTTACCCTGAACTCTGTGTGCTATTCTCTGAAGTGCAGTGTGCCCTAAATGGTTTGTTGCACAAGGTGCTTCAATTATGGCTTACTGTAATTTTAAGTTCATCTTCCCATCTTTTACATTTGCTGTCTGGCATACTAGTCTGTTATATAGTATAACTCATTTTTTACTGATGCATGATCTATATAGGGTTACTTGATTTATTGCTAATGCAACTTCGAATGTGATGAATTGTTTGAAATAAAACAAAGTATATAGGTACAACACTATATTACAACTACCGTAAATTATAACAATCACTTTTGTTCAGCTTCAACTTTACTATCTTGTTTCACTACAGCTGTTTCTAGTTCTGGAAGCTCCTGCAGTGCAAGATGAGTCAACTTGGAAGGCTCTTTTGGTGGTGCCCAATCAGGAATTATCTTGTCATGGACACGCCATGTTCCATAAATGTTGGATAAATGCTTCTCAAAGATAATGTATTCTAGTACATCTTTTGCTAGGATCTCGCTGCCATGAATCAGACGTCCAAAGCGATCATATATGGCAAGCTGTTGCTTTGTATGGAATCGAACTGTCACCTGCAGAAAATGTATTAACCGATTAGAATCAGATTACAAAAAGAGAGTTGAAGTAAAATGATAGCAGTACACCTTATTGCCTAACAGGAAATCTATACATACATCCTAACAGGAAAACTATGTACAAAGATATGAATACTGGCCAAGTATACAGTCATGTCGACTCTGAGGAAACTCTCACCCATGCATTGACTTGCAACAGTATCGCCAAATAATGGTCTATGAACCAGAATCACTCACAAGGGTATACACAATCCTGAGGATTGTCAAGGATGAAATAATCTGCTAGCTTTACTAATCCAAAAGCACAGATCTAATTAATCCTAAGCACATGGATGTTAGTATTACAGGTGGACTTTATCTTAGATCTGACAAATTCTATTTTAACTGGAATTACACAGGAATGAGTACTAAATATTGCAATTAATATCAGTAAAAGAATATTTTAATATTAAAATCACCTGTCCAAATATGTTCTCCTTGCTTACAACATCAGTACACCTAGCATGCACTACTCTTGGAGGCTCTAGTGACTCCAAAAACTTCCACCTGATAGTCTTTAACCTTGAATTGTTTTTGAACTCTGCATATGCTTTCTCCGTGACCATCTGCCTTAATGTTAGCTTGTCCCCGTTGGCTAGACAGTCATGTGCCTTTATATAAATGTCTTGTGCTTTAAGAACGAATTCTTTGCTGTCAAAATCTTCTTCGAATGATTTTATCTTGCGAATTGCCATCATCGACTTGGATTTCTTTTCTAGTAATTCTACTGCTTGCTTAGCTCGAGTTGTTGATGCAAGGGAGGCTTTTCCATCGCCTTCTGGTGGCACGTAGGCTTCGAATGCTCCTCCTAAAAGAAAAAACCAGTACCTTTTATATATTTACAAAAAAAATATTGATTACTTCCGCTCATATTTAAAACTGAATGATGTAACAACTTGCTATTACTGGCAATTAATATCGATTCAAGAATAGTGTCTACAGTATTATCAAAGTTGGAAATATACTTATTCACTGAATATGGACATGGCCTATATTAATGAAGAATTATCGGAATATTTTCAATACCTGTGGCAGAAATATAGAATGGGCGCTCTACCCAAGGCCTAGGTGGGATCAATCCACGCTCTTTCATCTTCTGACGCACTTTTTCCGGCGGAAGATCTTCAAATTTTTCGTTAAAATCTGGCAGGTCCACTTTCATAAATTTCTTAGCTCTCTCTTTCTTGAACTTCGGGTTCCAGTGCTTAGAAGTAGTTGTCCGAACTGTTTGGATCATTATAGCCGCTGGAGCAAGGCGTAAGAACCCAATCTAAATGAGAAATTAACAAGTTAAACCCAACAAAATTGGAAATAGAATTATCGTGACCTATTCTTTATTACGAACCTGAGCCAATATGTGATTTGCCATGATTTCAAAATTCACGCTTTAGCATTCCACCACGTCCTATCACACCACAGATTAGGTCTGTTCAATTTCCTGTAAATTCTTAAATATAATTTTTAATAACATAACCTAACTCAATTTAACTCATACACAACGTAAATGTAGGGTTGCTAATGCAAATTTATTAATTCCCTAATATTTTGACTCAAATTCTCCCCACTTCAGTTTTGTAAGAATTTTGCTCAATGGGTTATACTTCTTTTTTATAGATACTACAGTGTTTGAACTTTATAGGGGCTAGTAGCTTTAAAAATTTTGTTCTGAGGTTGGGGTGTAGTGTATTGATTAGCTGCTATCTTGGCGGCGACGTTTTTAAGTCTGCAGAGCACAATTAACCCTACATTACGTACAATGTACATAGTATCGGTCAATAGAGAACTGTTGTATATGTCACCGGAAACTAACAAGAACCGCAAATTTATAAATTTCCTAGGAAATTTATAAACTTTCGTAGGATTCTAAACGAGAGATATATTGTATTATTTTACGTCCACATTTTCGTAAATTGATAAACTTACCGAACTCAGACGTAAAATAATAAGTAAGCAATAACCAAGCGCCATGTGCGCTCTGATTGGTTGAATAAGTCACGTGTTCCTTCTCCTTCCTCTCCACCGCCATTGTTCACCACGGAACATAAACAAACCTGTGGTCGTGTGTTTTTGTTGTGTTTTTAATGTTGGAACTGTGAGAATAGTTTTATTTTGCTAAGGTTACTAAACTAGATGGTAAATGTTAGAAAATTTGTTGACGAAGTGAAATTTACCACAGAGCTACGAAAGTTTTATAGTGGCCATGACCAAAATAGTAAGAAGTCGGAATAGGTCGGAATGGACAGAGAAAAAAAATTAAAAATGTCATTATAATGATAGAAGATTTCAATAAAGCTAAAGTTTTGGGACGTCAGCCCACAGACAAAGAAGTTTTTTTCTTTTTAATAAACCTCTTTAATATCGTAGAACATGGTTTCTGTTGTTTTATTTTGTTAGAGTGAAGTAGGGGTCATTAGCATATTATGTAAAAAAGAAACCCTGTATTATAGGTACAATAAAAAGGTTGTTGGATACCTTTAATGATAAAATAGTAGATAGATAAATATTATATTAAAAGATTTAGTTTATACATATAGAATATAGAATAAGTATATAGAGCGCCTATCGCCAACAAACTGTTCTACAGTTTGGCGATTAATGTACATATATGTAAAAATTGTATTCTTTTATAAAGTAATAAACATATTTTAAAAAAAATATTATTAGATAGGTAATCGAAACTGATAAATTTATAGTTTGGCCAAGTCTGACTGTACCTAAGTCTATGGACACAAGCATTGCCACGGACAACATCGACCAATCAGAGAGCAGTGTGTTATTTGCCATAATTAAAAAAGCGTAAAATTAAAAGCTCTTCTGTGATTGATCGAGACGTTTAGAATTTTACGAATGGATATCCGTTAGTTTATAAATTTACCACGAGACGTCGCAAATTTATCAATTTGCGAAAATGTGGACGTAAAATAATACAATATATCTCTCGTTTAGAATCCTACGAAAGTTTATAAATTTCCTAGGAAATTTATAAATTTGCGGTTCTTGTTATTTTCCGGTGACATATTTAAATAATAAAAAACATAATGTCTCAAAGAGGCTGGTTTCAGTCCGACATGAAGAGTACAGTTGGGCAGAGTAATAAAAATATGTGTTTTATTATTTATATTATTCGAATGTGTGACGTTATTATAAAATCATTGAAATATTGACATTATTAAGCTATTGCATAGCTTCTATCGCGGGCCTTGAGCGCGGGGACCGAATCGAGAAATTCCGTAACGAAAAAACCTCACGCTCCCCACTCCGACGGGCACGGAGGTGTGGCTTGAAGGCCGTGCATCGTCTAACGTCGTTTCAGTTCGGCAGTCTTCGACACGGCGTTGTGTGCGTGCGATTAGACGTATTACTGTTTTATAATTTATTAAGTATAATAGTATGTAATTTGATATAACAAAGCAAATCCGTTATGTTAGCTAAATATTGATTTAATTTTGTTTTCCTGTTTGTAATTTAATTTCAATTTTTATGGTGGGGATATTTATGTTCGTGACATAAAAACTTTTCTTATTAAAACTTTCTTAAATAATTATAATTGCATAAGTTGATACAAAATGCTATGCAATAGCTTTACCGCGGCAGTCCCCGAGTGCCACACGTCTTTTTTTTTAAAGAACTACTACATAAACTGATCATCTCTTTGTTAATGTGTTTGTTCCTGTATGAAAGTTAGCAGAGCCAGCTCATTAGCTTGAGGCATCTGGGTGTGCATCCATTGGCCTTATCATCACTTACCATCAGGTGAGGTAACGGCCAAGAGCAAACCTATCATACATTTTTTAAAAGGTATATCAAAAACTGCACTAGCATCAAATTGTACAAATCTTATATTATTGTGCTATAATTTTTTTCATTACGATATGATAAGAAAAATAAGCTATGGTATTCGTCACGTGTAATGAAATCTATACTATAATAAATTCATAATAATACCTCATGATTGGTCAGCGCATGTCACATTTCTGTTCCCCGCATCCGTTCAAATGTACCTAAATTATTGAATTGCGTAACAGCCACGTAGCTTTATTCATAATAACCATACACTGTAATAAATAATGAAGTTTAAATATTTATTCATTTGTTGACCCGTTTTGACTTTTATTTATATATTTTATTCATACTGCGCGGGCATTGCAAAAATGACCTTATTAATCACTTGGTCCATAACATATATACTTCAATTCAGCTTAGTAGCTATGTTAGTGTTAGCTAGACTCTAAAATAAAATATTTGAAAAGAAGAAAAACCAATAGAAATATATAATCCCGCCGGTCATAATATGCGGGAAGCCAATGTTCAGCAGTGTACGTTTTCCAGCTGATGATAATCATGATACTTGTTGTTGAAATTATAATTAAATTGAACTGGAGAATATTAATCAATGTGTAAAACCAAAAAGTGTACCGGGAAGCGTGTACCTAGCCGTCCCCCTACTAGATAGACTGACGGCCTAGTTAAGGTCGCGGGGAGTCCCTGGATGCAAGTGGCTTGATACCGGTCAATGTGGCATACCGTGGACGAGGACTATGTCCAGCTGTGGTCGTTTACTGGCTGCTGAAAATGATAATAATGAAATGTGGAATTACTATATCCATCTCTCTTTCAAATTATTTATTAAGCAATGGAAATGTTCAGCGCATGTTCCAGTGACTTCATTTTAACTTTTGAACTTCTGATGCATATTCACCTATATTCACATATAATAGGAAAAAAAGATATTTTGGATCAAATCACTTAACATCTTAAGTTAATTCAATATTACATTCTCGGCATGGTTTATAAAAATCTAAGAGAACGTGGTATATTTTCATCTTTTTTCAAAATCCCTGCAGGACAGGAAGTCACCACAAACTGGCAGCCCTGCCTGTTTTAATTTTTTTTCTGGCGCGGAAGTAGGAATGATTTTCATACTGCCAAGTTGTGCTGCCAAGTGCTAAGTTCAATACCTGTGGAACCGTCTGATTGAACTGCCAAATTATAATAGTGAACTGTGTGCCAAATCTTGGTCAAATCCATATCAAAATGAAAGCAAATCTCTGCCTTGTTTTTGTATAATTTATAACATAAATAATAAATATATACTTTTCATAGTTTTAACATAAGATAGATAATAAATTATATATGTTTTAATTAATTTAATAGGATTCGTAAAATATTTCCCATGCTCACTTAAAAGTTAAAAATGTCTTTGGCAAGTGTCTCTCTGGTGTTTTGTTTTTTCTGCCATTTTTAGTCAAAATACTATCTGTTCAATTTGTGTTTTTTCCGTGTGTGTGCTACAAAATTTATCAAAATTATTGAGTCGTGATTTAATAATTACACAAATTCAATACAAATCCAAGGGCTGCTACATTTACATTTAGATTCTAATTTTTGTTTTCTTTTGTAAGAAATCATTGTTTGGTTATTGTAAATGTGATATTTAATTATATTTTACCTTGCCAAGAGCACTGGATTGACTACCTATTTTTGAAAATTTTGTATTTATTTTAACGATAAGTGTGTTTTCTGGTCATTTTCGAATACATCGCGTATTTGGCGTACCGGATATCCGCTAGTTTGTCTCTGCCTCGAAGGAATAGAGAACGAAGTGCAGCGTTTCTTAATTTTCTGACTGAACACAGGCGCAGTCGAAGAGAACTCGCAACAGGAGTACAAGGCTCCTACATAACCTGTCAATACGTAAGTACATAACTGTGTATAATAGCTTTTAGGTCTTTATCAAATTCTGCTGAGTTAAAAAATAATTATTGTCGTGCGACTCTCCTTGTGAGGTCAGCTGTAGGCGGGTTGTGATTTAGTAAGTACTGTTTTGGGATGATGCCGTCTTAAAGGTGGCGGGGCAAAGAGCCATGATAGGAGCCCGAAGCTGTGGTGCGTGGCGCAAGGCGGACGATGACCCCCTAACGGCTAACGGACCACCTCGCCAACAGACCGATATGTCACTTAAAATTAATTGCCACGTGTTATTGTTTCAGCAACATATTGTATGAGTCAGAAGATAGAAAAACCAGTATTATCGGGTCAACGGATCAAGACCAGGAAAAGAGGTAAGTCTCCCTTTCAGATTTAGCTAAACACCAGGATAAAAAAGGTGAATTATTATTGTTGCCATGCAGTTGCAGAGACCTTGCTCTACTTTATACTAATAGGCTACTACCTTTGTATTTATTATTGGCTTCAAAATTCCACTGTTGGACATAACCCTAGGACCCCTATATTTAATGTGTTATATATACTTTAGTAACGTTTAATCTCAAACCCAGACTTACATTATGTCAAAGAGGTTTGATTCCTTTGTTAGGTTAGATGTACATATCTCTAGTTTTTTTATGTTTGAGTTGTCAGTATATGTCTGTCCACTGCTGCAAAAAAAATTGTACAATATGTACCAATTGGTTTATTTTTATTATATTTTTTTAATTATGTCAATGACTCTACCACCAGTTTTGGAATGGCAAAGATAATTTAAATCACACACACAAAAACCACAGTTGAAATTATAGCAGGTTTTCTTTTGAATGTACTAATTAGGTTAGGGGTCAAAAAATTCATAAATTTTAAGTAGTCTGGCAAAAACAATCTGGACAGATTTTTATTTGTACATTTCAGTAAATTTTCTTTTCTTTCCTACACTTATGTTTTTATCTCATTGTTTTACAAATTATACATCTCTGTTTATATTATATTTTTAAATTCAAATTGTGTTCATCTTTAAAAATATTTTGCTTTCTAATTTGTATGTCACAAATTACACGTTTTTTGTGATTTTTAAAGTACTTTAAAAAATTTCTTTATGTGTAATGTGTTTTAACTTGGTCTTAATCTCGCCTGATAATAAGTGAGGATGGGGTTGTTGGATAGTCATCATTTTCACCTAGCAGCCTTAAACTAATGAGGCATTGGCTGTGCTACTATACATACTGGAAAAAAATATTAAATTGCTTCATCATATAAGGCTGCAGAAAGCCGCTGTTAATCATGAGCCTCCCTTATATATCACTTTAAATGTCTTGTTTCCATTGACCGAAGTGCAGCTATAATAGAATCAACTATTAACAGTTTTACAATTTATTCTCATGTCCTAGATCCTATTATTGTCTGAGATCGTAACTGGATTGACAAGAGTAGAATTAATTACAAGATTTTTCAGTACATTCAGTTGATGCTTTCCCGACTGATATGATTTGGGTATGTTTTTATTCCCGCCTATACCACTATGTTAGTCTTGTGCCAAACATCACTGTTAGGACGAGGTTCGATTCAGAAATATTTAACCGTAAGCCACATGTGCAAGACAGTGATAGCACTTCATCCGTTTTCACTGCGGAAGTAGGAAAGGTGTAATGCAATGGCTGCCTGGAGTAAAATAACGTAAGCAACAAAACACAAATAATGAATTTATTAAGAAATGGTTTTCTGTATGATAAAATTATTGTAATGAATTTTATAATTCTTACAAAATGAAATGTAAACGTAAATATCTCTGCCAAAAATATTAAGTGTTTTAGAAGATATGATTTGAAAAATTAAACTTATAGAAAATGTACACCTATCATGTTTTCTTGATACATGATAAAACCCTCTTTGCCCAAATTTCATTCCTGTAGCTTTCATAAAAGATGAAAAAACTCAGACCAAACAGATCTCTTAATTTACAGCCAAGACCACAGTGAATAAAATCTAGATTTAAATCATGGTTGTACTAGAGAGAGATGGTGTAACAAATTTTTTAGTTCCCCTTTACTTATTATTGAGGATTGTGGTAATTTCTCAAGACCGTCCCACTATACCCATAGACCATACAGCACACCAGCAGAAGTAATAGTTGAAAAGTAGTGTCACTACTTACCATTAATGGTAATTCTGAATATTAATATTGGGACCGACCCCTGCCGTCGAAAGCAAAAGCGGCTTCTCCGCACGCGTGGACACTGGAGAGGGAGATACGAGACGGGAGTGGGGTGTTGCCCTGAGAAAGCTGCGTGGCTGTGGTAATGGTTTCTCGATGTTGTAGATCATGCTATCTCACTCTATGGGTCTCAAATCACATGTAACAAAGATTTGCCTGTATGCCCTGGCTTATTGCCAAAAATATTATTTCTGTAATTCTGATAGTATTGTTTAAAATATCTACACATATGATAATGCCATGATCTATAATAGTAAGGAAGCTGCAGAGCGTATTGTGTTATCATGCAGATAATTTAATTACCTCCCGCGCAGCTTTATTTACGTGAACCTTCTCAAAATATGTATTGATAAGTGACTGTACATGAGATAATATAGTTTATAACAATTCTCACTATTAGTATACTTAAAGTTCAATCAATCAATCAGTTTATTGCGTTTCATGTTGTGGTTACAGTTTACATTACATTGTTTTTATCCAACATGAGTATCCACACCCAGGTGGGGCGGGGCACAGCATTGGAGTAGAGTGATTAATTCTGAGTTATAATAATACTAGCTTCTGCCCGCAGCTTCGCCCGCGTGGACTTTATTGTGAAATGGAATCCGTGGGAACTGCTCGTTCGATCGGGATAAAATGTAGGCTTTGTCCTTCCTTAGGCTTTCAGCTATCCCTGTACAAAAAATCAAGTCATATAAACTTTCTGTTAGGTTGTAAATGTATGGATAAATTAATATTTTTATTCAATTTATCCCATGTTTAATGGTTATTCGAGACGGAGGCAAAACATACAGCAAATAAAAAACTATGAAAATCGGTGCAGCCGTTCTCGAGTTATAAGTGTTCGAACAAACCCGATTTGGTTTTATAGTAAGATTTATGAAAAACTGGTCAAGTGCGAATCGGCCTCGCGAACCGATGATTCCGAACAGATTATGAATAATTAACATACTGAAAATAATAATTAATAGGTACGGTGATATGCACCCAACCAGCTATATCGAAAATTTAAGTCCGAATGAAAAACCAACGCTACTTTGCAGCTAAATTACATATCTATCGGTTGTGGTTCCCTTGCATTCTCTATGGAAGTGGTATAAAAATACGGCTTAAACAACCTTCACCGAAAAGCCAATTGGAATGAATTTTATTCGTACCAAATAACAAATAGTAACTCATTGGTACGAGCCAGGATCGAACCCAGACCTCGAATGTTAAGAGCCGGTTTCTATCGCTCTGCCGCTACTGTGTGACGCATTAGAATTACATCAATACATATATAATAAAACAGTAAAACCAGTGTGTCTGTACATTGAGTATATTTACCTAAAACTAACTGAGGGCGATGTAAAAATAGTATACAATAAATAAATAAGAATTGAAAAGGACAGTCGATACAGTGTAGGCCTTTTCTTGGTAACAGTTGGCTCGTGACTAATAAATGCCTCGGCCACTCAAGTTGCCTTTATTGGTTCTGATTGGACGCTTGCATTGCCTCTACTTGCATAACACGCAATATGGCGTATCAACAGCGTTTGCATTTACGAACATAATACACAATTCGGGGTAGTATCGAGGGGGATGAGAAAATGGCAATCAATTTTCAATTGCGATTCACATAAGGTCCTAAAACCATTCTACTCCAAAGGATGCTGCTGTTTTTAGGTGCAATGTCCATTTAATTCGCATTTTTTGTGTTTTATAATAAGTTTTTATATCAGGTCAAAAAGAAAATATAAAGGTGAAGAAAAATAAAATGTATAGATACATCAATATGAACCATTTTCGAATCGGTGCTTAGCTGACCAATGTTTAAAAAAACTACTTTTTAGGGTTCCGAACGGAAAGGAAAACGAAACTTTTGTTATCTCACTCTGGTGTCCGTCTGTCACAGCTACCTTCAATTAGTTACTAATGCCTTGAATTTTGACTTGAAATTTGGAATACCTTAGTGGGTCACTAAGGCACTATTGCAAATTTAAAGTGGCGCCGTAGTTTGTTTTATACAAAAAGGTTCTAACAAAAAGGGTTTGCATGGCTTTCATCTCGTCTGATATGTTATGAAAAGGCAGATGGACGAGAAGCGAGCTCATACAAAATCCTCAAGCTAATCAGGCGATGGCACTTCTCATTACCATACCACAGCGGTTCTATGAACACCCCTGTTTGGCGGCAGACTTAGCTACCACATTCATCATCACCACGCTGACAAGAGGATTGGTGATCGGCGTAAGATTCCAGTGATACTCGTACATAGATGAAATCTTCTTGCTCAGAATTATCCAACTAATGCACCCATTGATATACTATTATTATAGATATTATAGGGATATTTTACGAACCGCCTTTGTGTCCTAGTGGTTACACGTTTAAATTCACAATCCGGAGGTCCTGGGTTCGATTCCTAATACGAGTAACATCTCGTTACTCGGTTTTGTTGTTGTTGGATTATATGTTTACCTATTTCCATTATACAACGGGTTTATACCACAACATCGTGTAAGATGAAGGCACATTAAAGATTTTAAAAAAATGATGTTTTAAAATGTATTGTGTATGTTAATGTACGGATGTATATGTCAATTACTTAATAAACTGATTGATTCAATTAACAGCCTTTTGGTGGTAATATTCACTAATTACATGTGTAGTTTATCTAGGCTGAAATCGATTGTTAGTATCTTAAATTAAAAATGATTCAAAACATTGACAAATAATTCCCGATATGAATTTTCATGTTGAGAAATATTCATAAATGAGAAAGAAATTTAATAAGATTTCCAAAATGATACCTATAGACGTCGAATCTGAATTAATTATAACTATGATTACGTTATTTCAGATTCGACATCTATTCGACAAGATTATATCGTAATGTATTTTTACGAAAATTGGGCTCAATTTACTAACACATATTCTTCAACAAATTTTGCAGGGGGAATCTGTATAAAATTGTAGGTATTTCAATGATACGAGTCTAGACTGAATGACAATATGAAGTGATTTCTGCTCAGTATCAATATAATTTAGAAATCTATACATTCGTCTGTTTCTATAAGGACACTAAGGTGACACCTAATTCGATACAAAATCTGTGGGACTGTCTCAACGCAGAGGTAGCGTTACGGAATTTATTCGGTGTCGGTTTGAGATTATTTATTTCTTAAAAGATTAAAAATAACTTACGAGAAATATAGACATATTTTAAACATGTAAATATGTTTTATTAAGCTTTATATAACAGTATTTCTTTGTACCCAGTAAATTAAGTATTACTAATCTTTAGAATACCAGTTCTTCAGACATCCTATTGCCGAAAGCCTAGATTATTGAGCTCGGAAAACAAGCTGGAAGATTATTTATTCTTCATCGTCAGCCTAAAAATGACCACCGCCTAATACGACTTCCGCAATTTTTCTATTTTTTTAAGGACACTATCTCGAAAGCTTTCGCCTTTATATAATCACTAGCTTATGCTCGCAACTTCAGAAATTATGTCACAAGAGCTGTTTGTTTGATAGGGATAAATTTGACCTAACCGAAAAATTCTGACTGAAAAAAAGACAAACGAAATCTCACTTTCGTATTTAAAATATTATTGTCGCCTCCATAAGTCTCCACTTATATGACATGAACTCCCATAATCACGATTTTTTCGATGAGATGATTCCATAAGGTATCACCACGATTGGCAGGCGAATAGTTGATCTCAGTGATATGTTGTTGATACATAGGTATGCTGCTACCTATCTCCTGAATGTCCTTTGTCGCTGGGATGACATGGGCATTTCTAAGCTAAGATTTGGAACCCAAGACCACGCGGCCAATATTAGTTCCCCTCACTTTTGAAAAGACTTACTGTGTAGTTTTAAAAGCGTGAAATAGACTACATATCATGCCTCGAATCGCACTATATTTCTTGGCTGATGATTGTAAAAAAACAATGTTGTAGGCGGTGTTAGTTGCGCGTTTTATCACTCTTGCTGGCACCGACTCAAAATCATCGTCTTGTCGTTTATGACGACAACAACGCTCAAACGAACGACAGTCCTCGAGGTACTTTTTTGTCCTAAAAAAATGCATCGCATAATATACACGAGGGTCTGAGTATCCACAATAGATGCCCATGTTTCGGCGACCTTTTATCCTCCGATGACAAAAGACATAAGCTTGCGTAGGAAAGGCCTTCAATATACGTTCTTGTTGCACGGTAACTGAATGGATTCGCGCAAAATAACATCGCCTAGGTTAGATGACACTATTTTGGCGCCACGTGTAGTTTTACCTAGAAACACATTAATTTTGCATCAAAATAAAATATCATCAGTCGGGGAACTATAATATATTACAAGCAATAATTTTATCGCATCCTTGGCGTAATGTCTACACGCTTAGATTTATGATATAAAGGAAGGGCAAAAAACAAACTCACTTCGTATTCATTTTCTCATACATTCAAGACCTAAAAGAAAGTTCTTGATTTTTTTGTAGATGGATAACTGAAAGGCCGGAAGGACAAGTATTTATATTAGAGGCGAATCGAAAACCCAATTTTTTATGTATCCTTTGTACGAGAATGTATTTCATTGTCACCAGATGAGAAAGAGAAATACGACCCTAACGGGTTCCGTGACGCGCTGGTGCAGGGCTTGGAGCGAGCGGGGCCGGACCTCGACGCAGCGTACAAGTACCTAGACTCGGCTGGATCGAAGCTCGACTACCGCCGCTATGGGGAGGTCATTTTCGACGTTCTCATCGCCGGCGGCCTGCTGCGTAAGTTCTACCAACCTATCTCAGATTTATCTCTAGACTGGCTATGTAAAGTGCGGGCCATCCCCAACTCCAACCTGGAGACCATTGCATAGAGGAGGAGAGAGCAGCGGCGATGGCTAATCAGCACCCTTACATTCCGTGTTAAGTTAATAGTATCGACTTTTCTATGTTGATGTCGCGTACAGGACCTGTGGTATCCGTGGCATACAAATCCGAGCGCAAAAACTTGCAAAGAAACCATATAAATTATATTTCATTGCCGCTATGAACATAGATTTTCATAAATACTGTAGGTAACAGTAGCGGATTTCCAATAAATAAAATACCTAGCATTCTATTTCCTTTGTTTCGATCATTATCAACATCCTGGGAATAGCCCGTCCCGGTTCTACTTCAATATTTATGCTCTTATGCGCCGGTCCATCCGGGCGCTACGATCGATCCGATGCCCTTGTGTAAAGTGCACTTTGCCCTAGTTTCGCCTTGTATGCATCCATATCGGGAGCTGCGATAAATATCCCAGCTAAAATTTTTCATGAATAACAGGAACACAATTCATGTTCGGATCATAATCTTTAATCACAATTACGTTTGGAAATATCGTTTTCATTTCCACGTTAATAATTTTTTATTTCGAATCTTGCTACACCTTAAGCGGGTATTGTAACGTACCTATTAATATGCGAAATAAAGCAATCGTTCATATTTCAATAAAAGCAATATAGAAAAATGATGATGACTTCAAGTACAGATGTGAAGATTTTTTTCAAAAAATTATCTCAAAGGCCCTGAACCGTATTGTTGCTCGTCTCTAATTTGAATTACTATCGGTTTTGATTGGATGATAGGCCATTTTCTATGTCTGCCTGAAAGCCAACTCTTCATAAGCTTAAATGAGGCTTCTCGGTAAGCAAGATTTCCATCAATTATAGCAAACAAACTACTTTGACATTTAGCCTCCGTTCCCAGACGTCCGATTTGAAATTTCGGAGGACCTGGGTCCTTCTGCGCTTTATCTGGAACACAGATATTTCCCTTTAAGCGTTTTTCTATACAATACACTCTCAGACTCATAGCACATATTGTAGGATAACTTGTAGCGGACATTTTAGGGAGCTGAACCACAAAGACGGATAGATCGCACATATGTTATTGAAATGAAACCGTATTACTAGGACAATGAGGCTAACATTCTTATTTTATTTCCGAGCACGTGATGTTTAAAGAGTTTAGCATTACAAATATTACAATAGCAAAAAAGCTGTCGCATTTTGGCAGCGCACGGCGCGTATATCAAGGTGAAGCTTAGAGTGATATGTAATGGTACGATGTAATATTATGCGATATTAAATGTAATATCACATTACTTTTCCAAGCACTATTTTGCGCATGTCTAATGAAAATAATATATTCATAATCGCGATCCTATCCCGTTCTCTATACCTATAATAATCGCCTATTCCCTGCAAATCTAATCAGCCCGCGATTCTCATGATTTCTGCGCTATTTACTCTGCCCTGACGGTAGTGTGTTTTGTGTGCTTAGTGCCCGGCGGTTCGGTCTCGATGGACGGGGAATCCCCTAAGACCAACACGTGCATCTTCGACTCTAGCGAGGACATGGACACCATGCGGAACTTCGAGCAGGTGTTTGTGAAGCTCATGCGCCGATACAAATACCTCGAGAAGATGTTCGAAGAGGAAATGAAGAAGGTTAGCTACACACCTACTTACATACATTTTTAGCTGTGTATTAAGTACGTTCTAATCCATCCACATTTTACATCAAAGCAGTGCAGTGCGCATAATAAAACTTTGCGTCGGTATATGAAACGAAATAAAGAGTGAAACAATACCGTTCTAATAATTGACCGATATGAACTCCAATCTTAAATAATTTAACATAAGTTTTTATCTAGCCTAAATAGTTGGTAATTCAAAATCGTAATTGTTTTTGTTTGCTATAGTGTCGCTAAGCGGATGCACCTTAGTTTTTGCACTATCGTTTTCAATGCACTTTACTATCGTGTTTCCTAATTAGTAACCCAGCATAGATTCGGTAAGATGCTCTTGCGAATTCGCTATAAAAGTTTTACCACAGCGATGCAATGGCATATGGCGAATGTAACTGGAAAATGTTTGAGGAATAATAGCCGATGGGCTTCCTCTTTAGGATAGGATAATCCTTTCTCTTTCCGTGGGCTAAATACTTTTCTTCTTCTAATAAGGCGTTTTCAGTGACGTCTGGTCTGCCAATTGAGCACACTCGATATCTTTCGGAATTGCCTTAATTTAAATTTGAAGAAAAAACATCGCATCGCTACGGGTGGATAATTTATGAGATGGATCCCGTTTACCAATATTTAACCTCTCCGACGATCTTAATAAAACTTATAAATACTATATTCGTAAGACTTGTGTCTGACCCTTGGTTCTTATCTTAGTATTAATTACGTGATTAAAGGCAGCCGGCGGTTCGGCTGACCGAATACTACAGTCTGATGCTAATTAATTTTATAACAAATGATTGAAATCCCTTTGTGAGTTTTCCTTTCAATGTTCATAAACTTTCCATTGAAATGAACAGCACATGTATAGACATAGTTTAATAATGCCTCCTGAGTTTAATCCGACGAGGGTATTCATTACAATGGATGCATTGCCCTGCTGGCTGATGATAATGATTTTATCCCATGTGCACAGCAGGGGATGAAAATTGGGGAAATATTTTTGTTTTATTGTTTGCTCCGACTTTATCCAATTTTAAAACGTCGTTAACAAATAAAAATAATTTAATTACCGGTTTTGAATGTTGGCTAGTTGTTTACAAAAATATTAAATACGCGCATAAAATAAAAACAAAGATGGCGCCAGTGAAAATACATTTGCATTTACACATTTTACACATGCACATTTACATACACACATACATACAATGAAATGAGTAGTTTATTACGTTATTGCGAGTTGCCGCTAAAATGTATGCTAAAGTAAACCAACAAAAAATAAAGTAATTTCGATGTTTTACAGAGTTTTTTGACGTTAAATCGGGGGGCGTTAAATGGAGTTTACAATGTACTAACAAAAAATTTTTTTTTGTATTTTTGAAATAGTCTTTTGATTTTCCTTTTTTTAATGTCCAAACTAGAGGCCGGATATGAAACATGGATCTATTTGATGATTTAGTGAAACCACTACGAAATTAAATTGAACGTGGGGGAAGCCAAACATACAGGATTCGGTCGGAACGTAACATCATGTTTTTAAACCATATTAGGTTTAGCACTCCTTGATCCGAAGGTCTTATCGACCATTAAATGAGATAAAAGCAAAATGCTAATCCAATATGCATTAAAGAAAGCAGATACTATTTTGTCATCGCACGCGCATCTCTAAAATATAAATAATGAGTATTGACATAAACAGACATTTATTCGGCATTCAAAATACATATTTGAAACTGGAGCAAAAAAGTAATTCAATTAAAAATACTATTAAAAAGAAACGATTTTAAAAAACTCCATGTTTCTCCCCGTACCGAAAAGGTCTTCACTCCGCATAAGCTGCGATTTAGTGCCTGAAGTGCAGTGCTGATTTTCAGTGAAGCCCACAGCACCAATCTTCCCATCTGCGTTGGTTTAAATTGGCTTTGTTTGTTGTACACACAAGAATGATGAAACTTGTTATGCAAAAGCGAATGTTTGCGCACTTCTAGGAAAAACGAAGGTGCGATGCTTGTACCCCATCGCTTCCATCCCGCCTACAACACAGGGATGATGTTGGCAGGAGTAGACATCATCAGTAACCTACACGTGCCCCATGGGCGTCGCTAACCGAACTCACGACACAAATAAATTAATCGGCTCACGCTTAGATAAACATAATATTGAAGAGATTCTCAGAGAAAAAATACTTCTATCTCGTGATCGCTTCATCGGATTAAGATCAAATTACACCTTCCGGCGCATTTCTAGAAAGGCGTTGGCGTGTTCTCGCTAATAATTACGTAGAGACAAGGGATGCTTAAAATAATTTTGTATTTTATTTTATAATACTAGCTGGGTCTGATCTAAGTAGGTTCATCCTACACCTTCCGTTGGATCTCTAGACAAGCGTAGGCAGACGGTTCTCGTTAATTAATCAACGGGAATATAAGTAACTGTTGTCCTTTTGTTTTTAGGTGCTCGTGTACCTGAAGGGATTCGACCAACTCCAGCGCATCAAGTTGGCACGAATGACCGCCTTGTGGATTGGTAAGTAGAAATCAATTTTAAGCGTAATAAGAACTTTATTTTGCATTATCAAGTCAAGTTGTAGTTAACCCGGTAAGAGAAGCGTTAATACCTCTCAATGATATTAACATGGTAAATATCGGGGAGATTGAAGCGTCACGTACTGCCGACCCGTACTGTTGCGGATACGTCATAAGTGATGCGACATGATTTTAGTTATAAACTAAACTCGGCGTTAAAATTTCACGGACTACTATGACATTTCATCGACACGAATGCTGCAACAAAAGTCTTCAACCAGTGCGTCCTACCCGTGATGACTTACGGAGCCGAAACGTGGACACTCACGGCACGACTGATCCACAAATTTAAAGTCGCTCAGCGGGCTATGGAAAGGGCTATGCTCGGAGTCTCTCTGATGGACCGCATTCGGAACGAAGTGATCCGTCAGAGAACCAAAGTGACCGACATAGCTCACCGTATTAGCAAACTGAAGTGGCAGTGGGCCGGTCATATTTGCCGAAGGACAGACAGTCGTTGGAGCAGACGAGTTCTCGAGTGGAGACTACGCCTAGGCAAACGTAGTGTAGGACGTCCCCCGGCGAGGTGGAAAGACGACTTACGTAGGGTAGCCGGACGTGAATGGATGCGGAGAGCAGAGGACCGAATCGAGTGGCGCACTCTGGGAGAGGCCTATGTCCAGCAATGGACTGCCGCAGGCTGTACATGAATGCTGCCACAGTTCACCCAGTGTGGTTCTGATTGATACTCCAATATACTAATTTTGTTGTAATATTGTCATCGATACATCACTATTTCAAATTTTTACATATTTTGGCCACACTTTTCTACACCAATGTCAAAATATTCCGTGAAATTCGTACTTTGATGTTAGATGTTAACCTGGTAAACATTTGCAATTTACCGTTCCGTGCCCTTGTTATTTACCGCTGTCTGGCTGCTGCTGTTTTGCTGCTAGACTTTGAAAGAAAAGTGGTAGATAACCAGGGAAATAGAAAAACCATAGAATGTACCGTAGAGTTACTCTTTAGAATATTATAAATAATAAACTCAATTTGTAAATTCATGTTCATCGCGGCTATTTGAGGTTCGTTTCCAGCATAGCAAGGCAAATCCATGTCACGTTACAGCATTGGTTTACTATAAAGAAAATAAACCATATTAGGATCTTCCTTGCACTTTTTCTGAATACAGATTACAGTAAACAATATTAGCTTGCCATTGAAATGTTTACATCGATACTGTCACCTCTAAAATCAATGTCTCGACCACCGATTCGATTTCAATTGGAAATGTAGTGAACGACTGAATGCTTCGTAGAACATCAAGCGAATGTACCTATGGCGTTAATGGTACGGTGTCCAGAAATTCAATTAATTTATTTTAGAAGTATCATCAGAATAAAAACCACCTCCGTGCCCTAATTCGCATACTTAACAATCCGAAGGTCGATTCACAGTGAGACTACCAGTCGGTACTTGGTGGTGTATTTTATACTAAGCTAGCTACCACCATGTTACCTAAGATTACCACCAAACAGCAGTGTTAATAGCACTTTTGTGTGTTGTATGAATGATGTCAGAGCTAGCGTCAGAAGCTTCAAGATTCTGGATGAGCACGCTGGCCATGCAATTACCTTATCGACACTTACTTGTACCATGTGCAGACCAATCAAATAATTTTTTAAAGACTTTGCTATCTATTTCCTGAAGTTTTCCTCCTTAGTCGTATTTGACGATATTCGCAGATTGACGTGGGGTTATTATTTTCATACGCTGTGTATTCAAACGACTATCTCACATGATAGTGACAATATGTCCATAAGATGAAAGCGCTCAGTGCTCACCCGGAAGCTACAAATTAATGCCATCCGTGGCTATGAATACCTTTTTTTGCTAATGTATGATGGGTATGCAGTTGGCCTTCATCTCACGTGATGGTAAGTGCCGAGACGGCAGTTGGATGGCAAGCGTGCGCAACCAGGAATCACAATCTAACGAGGAGCTATTTGGCCTTTCATACCGGAAAAAAACAGTGGTATTAACACTGCTGTTTGGCGGCAGACTTAGGTAAGGAACGTGAAGGATATGTTTTTGAAAGGTACATTGTTATTCAGGTAACGGATGCGTGCCGCCGTCGGTCCTTCTAGTGTTGATCAACGAACATCTGTTGAAGGATAACCTGGCCCTGGAGTTTGTGCTCGAGGTGTTTTCAACCATCAAGGCGGAGCGTGGGACCACGTCCCTCGTTACCGCACTGAAGAAGGGGCAGCTGGAAGGCAGGTCAGTCACTTACCCACACAGAACGTAGCTGCACATACGACTGAAACTGTTGAACAACTATTCCACAACTGTAAACAGTGATAATTTACAGTAATACTGCAGTATATTTTAGTGATACAAAAATGTAATAAAAATGATCGCAACCATTTTGTTCGGTTACAAACCTAAATAAATAACTGTACCGTGTTACCACCAGGTAGCGAAGACTGCAGCGGATATCGAAAACTTTGTTACTTTCGTTTTTCTTGCTGTTTCGTAATATTTGTACTTAAATGTATCGCAATAAAGATTTTTCTATTCTATTCCTATTGACCGGGACTTCTGCAATATCTTTGTTTTATAGAAATATATTTGAGTTGTCCAACGGTTAACAGTTTGTGTAACTACGGGCTTGATGTAAGTTTATTGCTAGGGCTGTACAGTTGGTATTCCACTGACAGCGACAGTGGAGTAAAGCGGTATCCAAAAACCATTATTTTCGTATACTTCAGATAACATTGCTGTGTTCGTATATATATTTTAAAAAAGGTACCGAAACTGTTCGTCTTGCACTTTGTACTTATGCAAATATGAATCAATTCTGTCATTATCATTTCGGTATATTAACTTATGTGATTGTGTTACTATTTTGGGAGATGATATGATTGTTTTCGGTACCCAGTCAGAACAGCAAATAAATTTTTTTGGTACCTAGTCAGTTTCAGTTTTTGGTACTAAATAACAATGAAAGCTAGTTTTCATATCAATATGTTGAACGTGTCATTGATCCTAGGATGTTTACTTTGCTGATATTTCGCTTATGTCTATTGAAAGCACAGTTACGGCGAACACGACGCGTCAGCCACGATGTGCAGATAGATGAGAAATATATACCTGTTTCAGTGCCACGAGTATGAAATGTTGAAAGCATTCTGACACGAGCGGCGGTTCTGTAGGTATATCCATATGAGTTCTTAACATAATACCTAACCTTTCATTACGTTTGTGCCACTTGAATACTTCCAATCATTTCGTTTTTTATATAAAAATTTAAATAAATAATAAATCCAACCATTTACACTGATAAGCTCATGTTTGTATTAATAAATATTCAATTGAGATAAAATAGTCTTATCATAAAATGTTTTCATTTATTTGAACTAAGATCGCATACTCGCAAACATAGCAAAGCAAAATTAGATGATTAAAATCCGAGCCGTCTTGTTTAAGCAGAACGTGATACAAAATTGTGTTTGGCAAAACAGCTATTGCATGTACTTTCCCTCTAAAAAATCAATATTCAAGACTGACGTCCTGGTCGGTTGCGAAGTAAATAACCATTAAAGACTCCCGGTAAGAGAAGCGTTAATACCTCTCAATGATATTAACATGGTAAATATCGGGGACATTGAAGCGTCACGTACTGACGACCCGCACTGTTGCGGATACGTCATAAGTGATGCGACATGATTTTAAATATGCTTTTTCCAATACCGGTCTTTGGACTTAGTGAAAACTGGTAAACTATAGGTAGACGGCTTAAATGAGTCCTCGCCCGCGCGGTACAGGGGCGGGGGGGTATGGCGACAAAGGGGATCGAGAGAGGAGCGGGCAGACGCGCAGTGTCCTACCCCCGCGCCCCTGTACCGCGCAAGCGAAGTCTCACTTAAACGATCGGTCTATAACTGTAGAGCGGTTTCTGGTCAAAGCATTTATGGTTCTCAAACACCCTACAAATGTTATTCTTTGTTCGGTACCGACCTGTTTTCGCTAAGTCGGTTCCCGTATATGTAACAGGCTGCTTTTTCCTTATAAATAACGACTACTCGTATCAAAACCGAACACGGGTCACCCCCGATCACGGTCACCTTTAACGCCAGCGCATATCTGTCAGCGAAGTCTAATATTTTGTCAGGGACAACTCTACATCGTTAGATCTGCGCCCGCCTTTATATAATATCATCAACTGCATAAATCCATTGTAGGACGTAATCCTACGTCATCTTATTTTTCCAAAGGGGTCTTGCAATTATCACCACGCTTAGGTTAGTGATCGCAGTAAAATGTCGTTACTACATAGAGATACGCTTCTGCTTATCTCCTAAAAATTCTCGTAGTCACCTATTAAAACGTCCGTGGGTTTGCCCGGAGGATTGCGCGAGTCGCATTTGGACGGGTTTTTTGTGGGATCAATCCGTAACTAGTTGTAACTAGATAATTAAGTTGTTAGAGAAGCCGACTTGAACTGCCCTAAAAGTCTACAGCATTAGTGGTAGAATCTGAGTAAAAATTTTTGTTTTTTCTTCTTCTCAAAAACTGCTAAATCAATTCCGATAACATTTATACGGGAACACCTCTTAAGTATTATCTCCCAAACAAAACAAGAAACCATCAAATCGATTAATAATTGGCGGAGTTATCGCGTAACATACACACATAAAACATACAGTCGAATTGAGAACCTCCTCCTTTATTGAAGTCGGTTAAAAAGGACAACTAAAGGTCAGGCTAGTCAGACACTGCGTCTATCGTACTCAAAAGGATTTATCCTAACTGAAAATGACTTCCGCGCGTGTAATATATTTCTGTAACACCACAGTACATATGTATTTATCAAATCTTATCTGCAGCGCAGGATTAGAAAATGAATATTTCCGTAATGATGTCGTCGTCGGGTGCTGATTTGTTTGTTGACAATATAACGTTTGCGCGAAGGCTGTTGGAGTTTCTGCCGCTGAACCGTCGCAGCGAGGAAGCGCTGGCCACCGCCTTCGGTTCCAGGGGTCTGGCGGAGCTGCTGCGGCTGCATCGAGCTCAAGCCTCCCAGGTAACTTATTATTTTATTATGCTAAGATCTTTTGGCTAAGATCAAAGTGTACTGTTCTTTTCAGTTTAAGATTTGTTTCATGTCTAGCTTATTATATGTAGTTGTTTAGGCTAACTGCTCGAAAAATATTTTATGCGTACTCTGTTTGCGTACATTTTATAGTATACAGTCGTAGCTTGTCTCAAGATTTCTCGAGAGTCAGTCCCTAAGAGGTATCAAAGGATTGCAATAGTAATACTTTGTGTTGTTTAGCTCAAATTGAATCCGGTTGGTGATTAGAACAAAGCCATCAGTAAACCAACTTTTATAAGAAATATATTGATATTTATATTCACCGTCGAGCACTTGGCAACCCCAATTATCACTAATTGGGCCATTTGGATAGATACAATGCTCAATAATTCAACAGCGATACGCGTCTCACAATGATCTAATCAATATCGTTTGGGATATATCTCTCGATCTTATTTTGCAATAGAAAACGATATCAACATAATTTATGTACCCCGATGTTCTCTGTCACAGTTGACGTCAACTTTGTGTGATTTCGTTGAGGGCGGCCATGAATCCTGGAAATAAATTGTAAATCGTATCAGTCCCCAGATGGAAAGACGCTTGTGTGTCATCTGGTTATTGACCGAGTGAGGGAAGTGAACAAAGGTCTTCCATTCGACTACCAGGGCAAAAAGCCACTTACTGTGTGTTTGTATGTCTTCCTCTACAGGTCGGATTTCTCAACCGATCTGGACGAAACTTGGTATATAGGTTTAACGAATTTTTATAAATTTTTATCGTCGGGGGTATTTGATTGGAATGGTACTTCCTCTAAAAATGGTAAAAAGGGGGTACTGGATATCTCCACCATATGATGCCCGATTTTGATGCGGTTCCTTATTATTTGAAAGTTTAGTTGAAGAGGAGAGACAAAATCAAAAACGTCTAGGCTTAAAGATGACAAGCTTCCGACGATTGGTAGTAACTAAATATCGTGAGTAATAACATAGGTACCAATTTATTTATTTTCATTACCATCTGGATGAGTTCATAAATATAGGGATCTATAGAGCACCTGGAACCATCTTCTGTTCTATGCCTCAATTTCGTGGATATTTAAAAAGAACTGTCTGTCTCTACTACTCTACTCGTTTTTTACTGTGGGCAGAATAAACAAGCTCAAAGTCACTCAGCGAGCAATGGAACGAGCTCGAAATTTCTCTACGTGATAAAGTCCGGAGTGAGGAAATCCGTAGACGAACGAAGGTTACCGACATAGCTCGACGAGTCAGTGAGCTGAAGTGGCAATGGGCAGGCCACATCGCTCGAAGAACCGATAACCGGTGGGGAGTATAGGTTCTCGAGTGGCGACCACGTACCGGGAAACGTCTACCAGGCCGTCCCCCTACTAGATGACCGACGACCTGGTTAGAGTCGCAGGGAGTCGCTGGATGCAGGTGGCTCGGGACTGGTGGATGTGGCGTACCATGAAGGAGGCCTATGTCCAGCAGTGGACGTTTCCCGGCTGATGATGATGTCTGTATCTATGGGGCAAAGTATGTGCTCAAGAGGTCTACAGCTCACAGGGAAACTAGTTTAAAATGCTTTCTTTTTATTTGTCAAATTGATGCTGTTGGTCCTGCGACCATTACAGCTTCACCCGAACAATTGTCGAGCGCGCAACATGCTCAGGCGGAGTGAGAAGACTTCACTAGCTGGCTGATTGATGTATCAACCCACTATTCAAACCACTTGAGATACGAGTAGACTTGACATTTTGCATGTCGATCCTTAATATAGAGGGGTACCCAAAAGAAAGGATTTTATGGAATTCACCTCCTAGCGGGATAAAAAGAAAGAAAAGTTTTTAGGGGCAGCTCGAACTAGAATGCGTGCTCATCCAGAAGCCTCAAACTAGTGAAGCTACCTTTCATACCGCAACGCCATACATTAACGCTGCTGTTTGGCGGCAGACTTTGGTGGTAGCTAGCAAGGCAGACATAGAAAATCGAATAACCAAACCGACTACTAACAGATACCCCCACTGGAAGTGGGGAGTCCAAGGGTGTATGTAGCGAAAAGGCTGCTTTAATTTCCATTGGAGGATGGACCGATGACCTGGTAAAGGTTGCTTAGAGTCTGGATGCAGGAGTCATTGTAGCACATCATGGAGGAGGCATATGTGTAGCAGTTGCCGTTTCAAGGCTGATGACGACACTTTCAAAATTATCGATTATGTATTTTGAGCTTCAGCATTCGGTCTTTGTTCTCTCGTAAACGACTGAACCGGCTAAACGCATGACGTCAACGATCTATCGATATTTGCAAGCAACATATTATCATTAATTAAAAATGCATATCCTATTCACTGATTTTACAGGAATTATGCAAATTTTGTAAGAAAATCTTACAGCTTACATGGTTTAGTACAGCGGTGATATAAATTATCCAACCGATCAAGCAAGACATTGAATCACCCCACCCCCTGTGTACGGTAACGTTAATTTCTGACGGACTCGTTTGGAACCAACTATCTCCTTTGCTGGGGTCTGTCTGGACAAGCAAATCATTATTGCTATTATGTCCATATGGCTTTGGGCAGGTTGTGACTAGGAAATCCGTTTTAGACGTTCAAAAACGGATCATAATTGCGCATCATTGTCCAGCGAATCAACAACAGCTAGTACGAGTATCAGCTTTGCTTCGTCAAAAAAAAACTGTTCCTAAACCAAGCTCGATAGCTTTGTTCCTGTTTCACAATAATGTTCGATTTTTTTCAAATGTCATTCTGGCTTGGTAACAGATTTGCTCTTACGTCTCCACTTTAAATAAAACTATTCAGGTCACAATTTCCCAGAACTATTCCGAATTTCAAGCACACCAACACCAGAGTAAGGTTTTCGTGGCATTCTATTTTCTTAAAAAGTAAGCTATTTCGTCATCGCTCTTGTTACCACGGGTGATGTATGTATCAATTACGAACTTGAATATAATATTGAAGTCGTCCTTTCGCTGTTGACATCCAGAATTTTCCTCTTTGTCTATACAACTACCACGGGACACAGTAACGTAATATGGCTACCCTATCGATCCTTATTCGCCTACACGAAGCTTGACGCCTTAAAGGCAACGGCGAGATCTGTCTTCGGCCAGTCTGTGTTTGACAGAGTTGGAGTAAACAGGTTGAAGCATGTACCTGCCCGTGGACATGATTGCCGATCAGATGGGGTTGCAGGAACAACTCTTGGAGCTACTTAGAAACTTGTTGCTTCTTCACCAAGAGGTACATAGACATTTTCGATAACGTCTCTGTGGATTTTAAAGATTCTTGAAGACTTGAAAACAGTATTGCATTAGTTAAATGTCACATATTTTATGATTAACTTGAAGTTAGACTTTACTTTGGATTTTTATTATAAGTTTATTTTTAAACAAAATACAAACTTATAATAAACATGTTTTTTGGTCGCGACTTATCTTTGCTGAATTCAAAAATCATCAAGATTCGTGAAGTATACAAACATATGGTGAAAGACGTCGAAGCAAAGAACCAGTTTCGATGGTGGTCTTCCTGGGATTATGAAGTTTCTTTTTCTTTACTTTACCTGGAACACATCCTCTGCTGTACAGTCTACGGCTATCTATCTATTGTTTTGTTTTTGAAACACGAAACGTCTATTATTTCTTTCGCCGGTCTATGCAACATTTTGAGAAAGCTGCTACGTACCGTCAAGGAAGTTCGGAAAAAGATATGTTTTAAATCTGGCCTGTACACTATTTAAATCAAGGAATAATCTAAATATTATACTAGAATTACATTTTTATTTTGTTTGTACTAAGTGACATCGTCAAATGTCATTTCATTGACGCCATGTTTGTTTTTAATTTAAGTCTTGCCTGTTTTGTGAGTTTTCAATGTTTTTGTACAAACAAACTAGCCAAAGTTTTCAAAAATGATAATTAAATCACATTCATTTAACAATGACGCCTTTTAAAATGTGTATACCTACATACATTCGCGGTGCGGTGAAATTTTGACGTTTCTTTTACAATTGTCATATTAGAGCGATGTGGTGTTCGTTGCCAGTCTACTGACTCTTCGATAAACGAATATGTCCGTGAATTTAGTTCTCTTATGGATTTCAATTGTTTCTGATATTTTTTTATATGTTGTTGTCTTCCTAAATGTAATGAGATTGTAAGAATAATGTTTTAATGTGAATTTTATTACTAATTTCATTTTCGAATTTTCATAATGTAGGGATATATTTGATTATCAATACAGCCTGCGGCAGTCCACTGCTGGACATATGCCTCTCCCAAAGTACGACACTCAATCGGTCCTCTGCTCTCCGCATCCATTCACGTCCAGCTACCCTACGTCAGTCGTCTTTCCATCTAGCCGGGGGACGTCCGACGTTTGGTTATAATATCAATGATTTCTTTCGTTTGAACACGAAATAAGAGCTGGAAAATTATTGCGTGTCGCTTCATTGTAAACAGCCATCACTGTCAACAGCTTTATAAGTTCACTGTTGGACGTGAGACTCCGTAAGACCGCGTAATTATGTTAACATAATTTGTAATATAAGCTACTATTAATGATCTAAATGACGCTTCTAGACTGATTGTTAGCTCGCTTCATTAATTCTTCTTAGTATAAATATAAATCTATATTGTATGTAGGTTTTAATGTTAAAATATATGCACACGATTAGAACCGTGCCGCGTGCACTGCGCAGCTCGGTGTCGAAGTGTGCTACAGGAAATATGGCGGATAATCATGCGTCGGTCGCGCACATCACGGCAGATGAGTACTTTTCGCTACATTCCTATAAAAACCATTCAGAAACTAGGAAAAACTAACTAGAGAAACTAGGAGTAACAGTCGTCTTACTTGACAGCCATTTTGTTTTGTGATCTGATACAAACAAAATGGCGGGTGTTGATTCTGTCTTACACAGCACATTAGTCTACTTAACCTCTTTTCAGACATCAGACAGAATTGTCTTATAGACTTCGATGATTGTGAATCTGCGTATATTCCCTTCTCCAGTAAGTCATTACATGTCCAATTGTCTTGTTTTCCAGGAGGCACGCCGCGAACTGACGCAGGCTCTGTTGGACGAGTTGGCTGATGAAAAGCCGGTGCGTGATCTCATCCAGGAGTTGCGAGAGATGGCCGTCAAGCACGCTATACCAGATCACGAGGTCGTCGGCATTGTTAGTACAAATTTCTTATTCTTTATCCAAATAGGCTGCTCCTGACCTGCAAATCTCGCTAGCTTGACTACGCTACCCCTATTTAGCTGACGATTCACCGTTACGAACGAAGTGTTCCATCTTCTTACGCGTACTGTGTTCCCCAAGCGCTAAACCAGGATCTCTTCTAAGCTAAAGAGCGCCTGTACCGACCTTGACTGAATCGTCACTCAACATCAGGTGATATTAAGGCTAAAAGCAGGCGTACCAACTACTCGTATTTTATAGAAGTGTCGGGTAGTATACCGTAATGGCGTCTTGTTCACTGGTATTATCACTCATTATGTTGGTTGTAACAGTGAAATAGCACAAAGTTAATAGGTATTTAGATCTACTATCATCATACTAGCCGGGTACGTCCACTGCTGGACAAAGGCTTTTGCCATGGTATTACCATGCTTGCCAGACGGGCATGTGAACTTTGACCGAAACGCGATGATCTCAGAGACACGTACGATCGCTCTCACTCTCCATTTTCTAATAGCACAACCATATACCACCAAGTCTACATGTAGTACCAGTATAAACCATATTATATGGCTGTAATATCACTCAATTCCGATCGTCGCGCCATCTCTGATTCCATCCACGTACTAAACGTTTCAATGACAATCAAAGTAGATCATATGTTCCTCAGAAGAAATGTCCATAAACAAAACGAAGTTCCATCAGTTGCACGGAGGGCGCTATCACGAACGATGCGACATATATTTTGTACAACCCCAGTTTCAAAAAACGCGTTTACTTAAGCTGCAATATACATTGCTAAACATGAGCTTGGTTTGCAATAATCATCAAGCTTGGCAGGCTGATCGGTGGTCGCAGATCTTGTTGATACATAGACACTGCTGATGACATGACATAGGTCCCAACTGAAATGATGAAACTCGATGACGAGTCAGAGCGGTGGGTCGAGATGTTGCCGGCTGAACTAGACGGAGTCCTTCCGTCAACCTCGGCCGGCTACGTCGAACCCATCACTATGTAGACATGGCAGTCTGATCACACATCACACACTCTACACACACGTCACGGGATCGGATTGGATGCTACATTAGTTTGTGTTGCTACATAGATATGGCAGTGCGTGATGTCGCGCGGCGAGTGGAATAAGAAGGAGGAGCTCTTGGCTGAGCAAGCGGCGAAGCACCTGCGTCACTACACACCGCTGCTCGCTGCGTTCGCCCAAACCGCCAAAGCTGAAATTGCCCTTCTGACCAAGGTACCTACCGTTTTCTCAATCTACTTCAAAAAGGGAAGAGGGTTTTAATTCTACAGTATGTTACGCGATAACTCCGCCAATTATGAATCGATTTTGATCGATTGCTTTTTTGTTTTGTTTTGTAGAACATACAGCAGAGGTAGTCCCATATAAATTTTATAAAAGTTAATTTAGCGCTTTTTGAGAAAATTAACAAAAAGAAAATACCTCCAAGTGTGATTATTTTAGCGCAGTTGAAGTCTGTTTCTAGTATGATTTGAACGCGTTAATTATGTTCATATTTTAGTTAGCTTTATTTGACTAGATGACACCAAATCAGATTGGAGTTAAATTGTATTTTAAACTGTAAAGCTCCTATCAAATGTAAAATATATCCATAATTTTTTTCTGAACTTATAAAATTTTATATTTTACACATTGCTTTGTAATTACATTGTGAAGATTTTAGTAAGGGAGTGGTCACATAAAAACTAAATTTTACGAGATAATTCAAATATTGTTTAAAGTATATCTACTTACTACTACTACTTTTTTTGTCATCATCCCTATTGTTTATCTGTTCCCTCATATCTACTAAAAGTTTTACAAATCATCGGAAGCTTCGCTTCACTGCAGTCTATTGACTTTGTAACGTCACTTGAAATCAAACATGGTGGCTATTACCAACCCTATAAATCGAATTAAATTTAACAATGACAATGTTTTAAATGTTAACATATATGCACACGATTAGAACCGTGCCGCGTGCACTGCGCAGCTCGGTGTCGAAGTGTGCTACATGAAACATGGCGGATAATCATGCGTCGGTCGCGCACATCGCGGCTGACGAGAACTTTACGCCACATCCCTATAAAATATAAAGAATATACAACTGAAGTAATCTGAACGTGGTTATACGTCGGCCATTTTGTTTGTGAACTGAAAACAAAATGGCGGGTGTTGGCCTTACTTAGCGCATTTGCACCTTACCTCGAAGTTGTATGTTAGTGGTAATGTGTTATAACTATTTTAAGTAGATTGTTAGACCTGTTTTCAAAAGATATATAAATACTTTCTTAATAAAATGAAATCAACTAACAGTATGAACAACAAGAAATAAACATTTAGCCCAAAGTCTGAACCACCAAAATGGTGTATTTCAAAGCCCCTGGTATTTCTTTCGTATTAGCAACGGACTGTATGTTTGGAATTCCACAAATCATGGACCATCTCATGTCTTGCCAACTGGCCTCATGCCTATTCGATTCGCGCCGCTGAATATCCATTCGCGACTGACTGTCCTACGCAAATCTTCTTTTCACCTAGCCGGTGGGCGTCCTACGCTGTTTGCCTAGAAGTAGAGTTAATACCTCGTCCTCGTCGATCCGTCTTCCGTCATATGATCAATTCATTTAGATGCGATGTAAGCTACTAATGACAAAATTCGAAATGACGATCATCGGTGGCAAGTACAACTCCCAGTGCTAGATACTCGGTTCTTTCTTGCCATCAGGTGAGAGTAGAGCTATTGTGAACCCTTTGTTCATTCATCAACGTCTTCAAAGTCCATACTTTCATGGGAGGGTTTGCCATAATCAGCATGCTTGGCAGGCGTATTGCTAATCTCAGTACGATGACGTGGTTAATGTATGTGTAACATTGGTGCAGGTGCAAGAATACTGTTATGAAAACATGAGCTTCATGCGCGCGTTCAGCAAGTTGGTGCTGATGCTGTACAAGACTAACGTGCTCTCCGAGGAGGTGATCCTCAAGTGGTACCGCGAGCCCAACTCCAGCAAGGGCAAGATGATGTTCCTCGACCAGATGAAGAAGTTCGTCGAATGGTTGCAGTCCGCTGAAGAAGGTGAGACACGATGTGCTTGTGCCCTTTTGAAACATAGTTTTAAAAACGAATAACTTGTTTTAAGAAGAATCGCCTGAACCTGTGTAGTTGCACACGATTAGAACCGTGCCGCGTGCACTGCGCAGCTCGGTGTCGAAGTGTGCTACATGAAACTGGCGGATAATCATGCGTCGGTCGCGCACATCGCGGCTGACGAGAACTTTACGCCACATTCCTATAAAATATAAACAATATAAAGCTGAAGTAATCTAAACGTGGTTATATGTCGGCCATTTTGTGATGTGATAAAAAATCAAAATGGCGGGTATCATAATTTTGGCAGCACCATGTCATTTGTGTCAAAGATTAATTTGAATGTATATATTGAACAGATTTCAAAATAACAATAAGTCAAAACTTTTAATTCAAAGTAAAGCTACCAAAGCGAATATATTTTTCACGTAAATGATATTTGATTAATTGCAAATACAAAATGCAAATTAGTTTATTGAGTAAAGTTGTATGGATAAGTTAGTATTTCTGAAATAAATATTCACATGACAGATATGCTGTTCGTCCGTTGCCCGCACCTCGCCTCACCTCCCCGCGCTGTCCGTTATGCCTAGCGCGGGGAGGTGGGGTGGGGTATTGGGCGTTTTTGTCATGCTACTAATTGTTTTGGTAGAATAGCAGTTTGTTAATTAACTGTATCTCCTCTGTGCAGAGTCGGAGAGTGGTGATGAGGAGGATTAGACGTAAGAGCAGCGAGTGAGACTGACGATGCGCGCCCCGCCCCCGCCCCCGCCCCCCGGTCAACTATAGACTACACCCTAACCCCATATGTACCCCCAGGCGGCGCAATTCATATACAACTATTTAAAATGAACAGTACCGCACCGATCGGACTATATTATAATATTATAACTCAATTTGTCTGTAATGTTCACATTGTACTGTTTAAACATTAATAAAGGTATAACAATGTCTGCACTAGGTGTTTTTGTAACCACTACTTACGTTCATTTTTGAGCGACCCACGTCCGGTCGCGTTTCGTAATTCTACAACTGTATATTAATGGCATATTTTTTATTCAATTTTTTTATAGCAAAAATAAAAAATGGTGGGAACACAGTGATGGTTTTTATTTTTCGTTTTAAGAATAATGTCAATCTCCATTGCAACTAGGCTCTATAAAGTTAAGTAAACACCAAAACGAGACCAAGACTTTATTAGTCGTTCTCGACCCTAAATACAGTTAGTCTAAATCAGAAGTTCCTAAAAAAATTATCATAGGCCACTTTCAAAATTTATCTGGTTGCAATCCCAAAACTGGTAAAAAAAATTAAAGATTAGATCTAACTATGCAATTTTCTATGAAAATTCTAACTTATTTTATTTAGAATTCCCCATTCGGAGTGGTAAACAAAAGAAAAATATAGTTTGGCCACTGAGAGAATGCGTTCCTGAAGGGTCGAGATCTAACTGACGACGTAACATTGAAATGTCGTTCAATTTACGACAAAAATATGTTTCGTTGTTTATTTACGCTGCTAACTAATAATCAGCTTTAAAACAATATTATTATGGCAACAGACAGACAATAATATAGTTTTGTACTAAATATAGTGTAAAATAAATTAGAAAACAATATTTTTCTAAACCAATACTGCGCTGTTACAAGGTCACGTCTACTTTTTATTTTTGTAGTGATGGGCCAAAAATAACAGTCAGTTGCAAATACTATAACGGTAACTATACAACGTTATTATACTGTTTAAAATAATTCATTTTTACTTCCTAATACAATTATAGTAACGAAATGTACAATAAAGAAAAATTGCGAAATTTCATTTCAAACACTTTTAAATCATTTCAGCATCTTAAATTAACTGGTTTAATTAATTAAAATCTCCCATTTATGTTATTGCAAAAATAAATCTAATATTTCAAAAAGAAAGATGATCATTATATAAAATTATCGTGTAACATGTCAATTAGTGGTATAACAGAACATGGCCCGGTAGACGTTAATCGAATCACCGTTATTTTTTGCCTATCACTAGTTACTTCTAACTGTCACCTGTCAGGAACGCATTCTCTCGGTGGCCAAACTATAGTATACAACATTTTAGTTTTTCACTATTTACCCCCACCTACGAATTGTGAACCTCAAATTTTTTTGTCACGCCGACGTAGATCCTGTCGAATCTCCAGTGCACCCCGGGGGGTCCACCTGAACCACTTTGGGAACCACTGGCCTAAATCACGGATTACAAAACAAGGTCGAGTTTTAAGTCCAAATAAAGGCCAAACCAAACTTCAGAGTTCTTTCTGGACTACAGACAGCATTCACCTGCTGAGTAATGAGTAAGTAAATGATTTCCAAGCCATCTATCAGTAAATAGCAGCAACTACTTGAGGACGTGGGTTGCCTCCTATTAATTTACGACAAAAATTACGATAGTAATTTTTCTGCTACGCATTAGATGGCGTAAAACTTGTTAGTTATTTTATTTCCTATCTATAAAAATATTAAGAAATACTTGATTCAGCATATTTAAATACAATTTATGGAACCATTGATGGTGTGTGAATTTTATATATGAAGTATAGCTTCTGGAAATTACTATGAAAAGCTTTTAATAAATATAAAATGATTAGCGCCATCTAGTGCCAAGAAGCAATAATATTACCACCATATGAAGTAATTCTCTTTGCGTACTAAACTAATGATGCTGAAAATACAGAGATAGCGCTTATTTAAATTATAATGGAATTATTTTTTTCACTCACACTATCATAATTAGCTCAATAAAAGTTTTATACTAAATGTGGTCATAATAGCTGGCTTTGTGCAGTATCTCAATTTGGGACATCGAATTATGAGGTCGTGAAATGAGTATCATAACATCCAACTTCTCAGCTAGGGAATCACAATTTTAACCCCCGACGCAAAAAGAGGGGTGCAATAATTTTGACGCCAATGTCTGTCTGTCAGTCTGTCTGTGCCATCGTAGCTCTCCGACGGATGGACCGATTTTGATGCATTTTTTTACGCAAAAGCAAGTTTCCTTACGGTGGTTCTTACGAGTTCTCGTACCTATATTAAATATCGTACCGTACCTATATTTAATTTAGTATCGTATATTAAATATAAATTTGGTAAAAAAAGATTAAGGAATTTAAAGAGTATCAGCTGATGTTAGGCATTTTGGCATATAATGTTGTTTTTGTATAATTATTGCGCAGGTGTTTTTTTAATTTTAAAAAATTCCTAATTTATCATTTTTACACACTATTTTTCGGCCATTGTTCAAAGCGCCATCTATATACATATATTAGCTGCGTATATGCGTAATAGAATCTTTAAGTAAAATATAATAAGTGATTACTTAAAAATAGGAGATGAAATTATAGTGTCGTGAAAGAAATATCATTCATTTACAACTTTATTAGTTATCTAGAATAGCCGTTACGCAGCTAATGTTCCATAGATGTCGCTTTGAACAAGAATAATAAAAAGTGTGTTAAAATGAAAATTGTGAGTCCCTGTGAAGTTGTATGTTAATGATACTCATTCCGCGACATCATAATCCGATGTCCTATTTTAGATAATTACTGCACAAAGACAGATATTCTATTTTAAAAGATTATGGCAACAGAAATTTAGTATAAATATAAAACATTAAGAGGGTATGCTGTTCTCAAAGCGCCCATACAAACGTAGTCCAGTCATATTTTGAGTATTAAGCTATGAAAATCTATGAAATTTTCAAGACACATATCTGTGTCGGTGGTGAGTCAGATTTTCGTTTAAATATATACTTCCAGAGTTACAGGGCGTCAAAGTATTGTATTTTTCGGTAGTAAAAAGCCCCAACTTTGAACCTGATTTACAAGAGTATGAATCAATTTAGAAAAATTTGGAAAAACCACCGACATCTGAAATTTCATTAGTATACTGTATTAAAAAAATGGTTACATAATATACTGTAATCCTTCAAATGATCCCTGGACTACGAAACATCCAAATAACGGGTGGATAACATCGCGTAATGTATGCTGTCTCACCGTACGCGCTCGGGTAGGATAGGGCTCGGAGAGGGACAGCTACAAAACAATGCAACCTTGAAACCGACCACGTGGTCTTACCAACATAGCCTCTTAATGGAGCGGGATCCTGTTAACAATGCTTTTCGGCGGCAAGCTCAGGTAACATGGTGGTAGAGGTAGCCAACCAGGCGGACGTAGAAAATGGTCCTACCACCAACCAAAGTAACCAAAGGCAATCCAACCTTTAACATATGAAAATCATAAATAAGGTACGTAATTTCCTATTGAAAAACCAACTTTACTTTGCAGCTAAATTACATACCCGATGTATGTAATTTAGCTGTACGA
Organism: Carcina quercana; assembly: GCA_910589575.2. NCBI lineage: Eukaryota > Metazoa > Arthropoda > Insecta > Lepidoptera > Depressariidae > Carcina > Carcina quercana. The sequence continues at coordinate 22,656,188 of OU342426.1, read as the reverse complement.
TAACTTCAAAGTTAAGTTTGGAATCAAAAATAGATTTTTTGTTGTGTTATAAATAAAAAATCTTAATTTTCAAATGTGTTCCTATGGTTGTGATATCAGACCTTGCTTCTTGCCAAAATTTCAGCACTCTAGGTCAACGGGAAGTACCCTGTAGGTTTAGGTTCCGTTGCATTTCGTATGTAAACAGTCTAAAAATATGACTTAAACAGCTATATCTTTTAGTTGCGTTGACCTGTCAGTTTGATTTTTTTCACAGATCAAGAGACTGCCGATTTGAGTCATTTATATTAATTTAAACTTGATCCTCCACGCGCTCCTGAGAAAAGGGTATTGACAGACAGACGGATGGACGGACAAGTGATCCTATAAGGGTTCCTTTTGAGGCACAGAACTCTAATAATCATTAATTACGTATTGGTATCCCCTGTGGAAACAAATCACAATTCAATCCAGTCGCGAAGAATGTACGAGAAATTACCGACCGTGCTCGGCAGCTGCGCGCAAAAATCAGAATAAAAGCGAGATCTCTTTAGAAGCGCACACCTGCACCTACTGAATGCTCGTACGCACACAAAGATGTACTTCTTTTACGACGTACTTATCCCTAAAGAGTACAAGACCAGCCGCACAAAAGACTGATATACCTGTGAGCAAAAAATCCCTTCGGGTCCCGCCTCAGCTCGCCTTATCAATCCCTGGGTATTATTCTTGAATCAACTACCTATACATCATACGATGGTTGCAGTATATTCTAGCTAGATAAATAGCAGGATATCATCTCGTTTTATAGAATACATACTGTACTAATTGTACATATTATTATAAATGCGAAAATGATTTTTGTTTGTCCTTCCCTGACGTCGTAACGGAGACTGAGAATGACTTGAGTTTTTGTACAACTGAACTTTTATCTCGATTAAACAAGTCGTTCGCATGTGATTTTTTGCTATTTGCTATTTTTTATTTAATTTAATTTATGAATGACTGTTTAGTCATCCAATATACATGACAACGAACATTATTATTAAATAGACCTAGAGTTTCAATATAATTACATATGAACTAAAACTATTACGTGTAAGCTGAGAATTGCTGTTCAATAAGAAAACAAACTAAATCTAAATTATGTATATAATAACCTTTTTCTTAATTTATCCTTAAATAATTTTAACGAATATCTAAATATGAACTGAGTAAGGTGTTTATTATAATAATCAAGAGATCGCAAGAAACTATTTTTAATATAATTATTTAATTTATGTATAACGTAATGTAATATGTATAATGTGATAATTTCGTCCACGCGGGCGAAGTTGAAGAAGAAGCTAGTTTATGAGGCTATTTTGTTAAGTATTTGGATTTTGGATTAAAGACAGTTATGGGCGTGTGGTTTGGGCTTTGTAATAAGATTCGACTTCTAGATTTGGGGAGCATTTTCTTGAGTAAAAACATCATAATGCGATCATAGATCCGCCTGCAAAGCTTGTTGAAAGTCCGCTTTTCATGGCGATATATGAAAAAGGCTTAGCCTTTAAACAACTGAGAACATAGGAAAGCGTGGGGAGGAAATAAAGATGTATAGGTACGTAGAAGTAGTTTTTCTTCTTATCCAAAATTATGTGTAAATAAATTGAATGTGTTATGATTTACACATATGTAATTCTATGTTCAATTTAAAATTCGTCGTTTAAAAGTCAATAATGACTGAGTATGATGGATAATCATCAAAAGAATTGGCCCTGCTTATTGATCTTGATTTGATGACCTTGAACATGATCATCACCTGACTAGTGACCTTGCCGATGCCACTCGACTGGCCTTGAGGCCTGGGGGTCCTCACAATAGTTGCCCTAGCCGAGCCGTTGGTCAGGGACGAATTAAGGCAGTGTTTCACAGAATTAAAGTAGATTTCAGTTATGTTTTTAGTTTAAAATAGTGGAAATTATATCGGAACCTTCTTGAAACAATAGTAAAATTCTAGGGAGCGAAGTTACACAAATAAAAAGCCAAAAAACTGAGTCCGACTCGCGCACCAAGGGTTCCGAACTACGCATATTATTGCTTTGATATTAAGTTCATTTTCCCGACTGCATGCTAAGGTTTTCCTGGAATTTTTCACAAATTTATGTCCTATGGGTCACAATATCCTGATTTAAATATTGATTCAAATTTCAAGTCGATGTTATGAGTTGCTGAAATAATCCGCTGTAATGGACAGACGAACATACAGACCGACGCCAGAATGAGATTATAAGAAATAATAATAATAAATGTTTTATTGGCAGGCATAAAAAACCCATGAAAAGATTTAAAAAAATACAATTAGACTAACTTAAGTACAAGTATGTATGTTGTCAAAAAGAACTAAACTTATATAACCGTATAAGGGATCTGTTCTTTCATGAACTGTTCGGGACCCTAAAAACTAACACGATCAAGAAAATGACACAAGAGTCAAGAAATGGTTTGAATTTAAGTAATTTTATTAGGCGTGTGGATGAGGACGATGAGGAGGATGATTGGTTTGCCGGGTGACACTTCAAGAAACTGCGTTACGCTCCGCTCACGTTATGCGCTCACAATGAGAGCGAGTGAGAGGCACGCGTCCCTTCCACTCGGGCATGGTTAGCCCGCCTAAGAGCGAGAGAGACAGACATAAAAAGTGAAAGGCACGCGTCCCTGAATGAATATTCACATTAAAATTATTTTACCACTCAAAGTCGTTGTCACGTAAAACTTTCGCCCGTATACCGACTTTACAGGCAACCAATTTTTTTTTCAGCATATCTTTTTCACACCATTTATCGAATTTATAACAGCAGTATGACTGTTGTATGTCCCTCCTTGCTTTTTAAGCATGGAGCAATAACGCGAGAAAGTATATCCTCAAAATTAAATAGTAGTGAATAGCACTCGTATGTCTAACCATGACCCGCTGCATTTAGCTCATTTAATTCCGCGAGTTAAAGTTCAACTGTTATGTAAAATCGCTAAACATCGTTGAACTGTTCTACATAACGTAGCTGTTTAATGAAACATACCACCATTATGTGTAACGGCTTATTAAACAATTGATTTGCGGCATGTAATTAATTGTCCTTGTCTCAGCTTACCTCGCCAACCACCTTTTATCTGTGAGTTTTGTTCAGAACAAAACCGCGTGCACGCTCTAACCCTTTTTTAAGCAACATCCCTGCCGCCAGCCCTGTTCCTTTTGGTCGTTAAACAAGTCCCATTGATCCTGATCGCTACTCCGCAAACGTCACCCCTTGCCTGCTTCACTGTAAAACACCATTGTCAATGTCGGAACGTACCAGACGACGCGACGACGGTTTAACGAATTTCAAAATCATAATGGATCAACACAATACGGCGATTATTCCTAGATTAACGGTTGGAGAGCCCTAACGTTTTTCAGACTTGATTTTATTCTTATAGGTATTTCTACTTGTACATTAATAATTATTCAATATTCGAAGTTATAGAAGAATATGACAGATCGTTCAACTTAAGAGGGAACAGCAGATAAAAAATTTCATATGAAATTAAGGGTTTGGGATATAGCTGTTTTCTCAACGAAACGTTAGCCAAATTCAATCATTTTGATCTTATTCTCTTTATCAAAGAATAATCTAGGCCCGTTGGTTTTGTTTTTTTCAATATTTTGTCTACAATTAGAATTATGGGCATCTCAAAACTCAAAATTTCAGAAAAAATTTCTTTCAACTTATGGTACTCATTATTTAGAGTAAACGTAACATTTTCAGAAAAAGCAAAACCAACGGGCCTAGATTATTCTTTGATAAAGAGAATAAGATCAAAATGATTGAATTTGGCTAACGTTTCGTTGAGAAAACAGCTATATCCCAAACCCTTAATTTCACGGCAAAACTAGGCAAATACCAAAAAAAGCTTCAACTGTCCTTCTCGCACAGTTCGGTTCGGGAGGCAGGGTACACTATATCACAACTATATACTGTGTATTATATGTATAAAAATAAAGTAAGCATGCATTAGTGATGTCAATAAGCTTTATCGATTTTTTCGACTAATAGTGGTGGGAAAAATATATCGATAGATACCCTTTCTCGAGCTATAATGGTTTTACCTGTTAGTTTTAATGTTTAGATTGATCTAAATAAACAAATATAAAGACAAATAATTCTAAGGAAATTTATTTTATCTCTAGAACAGAACATTTTCCCTGAAATTCTTAGTTGTTGTTACGTTTTGTTACGTGTAAATAATTAAATATGATTTATGAATAAGTGACTTATGTTTCAAATATTTTTTTAATGTTAAAGTTCGAGTCGGACTCGCATACAAAGGGTTCCGTACCACTGTAAAATATCTAAACAGAAAAAAAACACAGAAAAAACATAACATTTATTGCATGGACATCCGTTTATTTATAACTTTTTTAAAAGCTTTTTTATATTATTTTTTGTTATTTATTATTATTGAAAGTCTTGAGAGAGAACGAGAAGTTATATGGACATCGCATGTACAAATCGCTACGGAGACTATATGACCCGACACAGATATCCCGGAGATCAGCCAGCAAGAGCTTGAAATGGCTCTCCAACAACTCAAAAACCGGTCAAGAGCAAGTCGGACTCGTGCACCGAGGATTCCGTACAGAATATGAATTAATGACATACTGAAAATCATAAATAATAGGTATGGTAATATGCACCCAACAATGCTCTACCGAAAATGAAATTCTAAGCTAAATTACATATTACGAAGTTAAGTTTGTAAACATTAAAAAATCAATTTTACTGTGTTACAATTAAAAAATTCAGATTTATTCCTATGGTTGTGCTGTAAAACCTTTCTTCTTGCCAAATTTCAAGACATTAGGTCAACGGGAAATACCGTATAGATTTTGGGTTCATTGCATTTTGTACGGAAATGGTCTAAAATACAGCTATATCTTTTTATTGCGTTGACCTATAAGTTTCATTATTTGACAGATCTAAGGGACAGAAGACTGGAGTATTCGATATCACAGTGATCCTATAAGGATTCCTTTTTTCCTTTTGAGGTACTTAAAATATAATAGTATAATATGAAGTATGACAGTAGGAAATACGATAGATTTCGACGATATTATTATTCATGTCGACAAATAAAAACTTGAAATATTTTTTCCCAGTTATACATCTCATACACTTAAGACGGGATTTTTAACTCGTCTATTCTATTGTGGGAGGTGTCGTGAAATTACAGTTTTTTAACCGACTTCAAAAAAAGAGGTTATCAATGCGACCTGTATGTATGTAATATTTCCAGAACTGCCCAGTTTTCATATATGTTAGTCTATACCAGCTTCTAAAGAAGTGTGCCAAATTTCTAAAGTGTATGTTTGTTTGTCCTCGCATATATCCGGAACACACACACAAAAGAAAAACACACATAGGGTTCGTGGATTTCAACAAAGCATTCGACACACTCGAACATAGATTTATCTGGGACGCACTGGAAAAACAAGGCGTACATGCAAAATACATAAGAATACTGAAAAACATATACACAAAAAGCACCGCACAAGTGAAGCTAGAATCTACAGGCGAAGAATTTTCGATTGAGAGAGGGGTACGCCAGGGAGACCCAATTTTACCAAAAATATTTTCAGCTATCCTGGAAATGATATTCACAAATCTGGATTGGACGAATAAAGGACTAAATATAAATGGCAAAAGCTGAGTCACCTACGCTTTGCAGACAACCTGATCTTACTTTCGGAAAACCCGAAAACCCTACAGACAATGTTCCAACAGTTAGCGGAAGAGAGCGAGAAAGCAGGCCTGTCAACGAACTTAACGAAAACAAAAGTAATGTCAAATTCCTCACAAACAGAGCCCATAACAGTAAATAATGGAGAAATAGAGTATGTAGAAATGGACAAGACTAATAACTGAATGGCAACCACGAGATAGCAAAAGAAAAAGAGGCAGACAGACTAGAAGATGGGAGGACGACATCAGACAAGTGGCGGGTCCAACATGGACCCGCATAGCGAAAGATAGAATAGAGTGGAAATCCTTAGAGGAGGCCTATGTCGAAAGACAAGCTGAAATGTAGGAACGACCGGTTACTGATACTTAATATAAAAAGATAAGTAACGTATAAAGTAAGCATATTTTTAAGAAAATTAAAACAAAAAATTATTTCAGCAATAAAGGCTATTTTATTTAATTTATTTTTTATATATCCGGAACTACAAGTTCGATTTAAATAATCCCTTTTTTGTTTACCTAGGTATTGTAAAACTTAGGGAAGACTGCAAGTTTCATCAAAATCGGTTCCGTAGTTTTTGAGACTGGGAATGTTAAGTGTGTATTTCGGCGTTGCAGTGCAGCAGAGCAAATTTAAAATTAATGTTTTAACTGCACTGTAATCTGTATGCCGAATAAATTATTTCTATTCTATTCTATTAGTTAAATGTTTGTTACCTCAGAGCTTTTCACTGGGTGAACCGATTTGGATGATTCTTTATTATTTGAAAGCTGATGCTTTCCATGTGGTCCCATTTCAATTTGGTCCGGTTCTTAGAATGGAATCCATGAGAAAACAATATACATCTTAAATTTTCCTTAATAAAAGTAGACTTTTAGGGCAGTTGAAGTCGGTTTCTAGTTCTTTTTGAACGCTTTAACTTGTTAGTCCTTAGACTCTAGCACTCTAGGTACTAAAACACCTCTAGGTCACCTAAAGTATCGTTGGAAGACGAACGTTCGGATATGGTGAAACTAAAAGGTTTCTTTGTTGACCGTAGAACCCTAAAATAGCAACGCCATAATTTATATTGTATTTATATGTGATAGGTACTTACTAGTCAATTATATCAAATACAACCACAGTATGTCGAGACTAAACCAATATGCGAACAATAATTTCTCAAAACGTAAAACAAGGGTTGACGCACGCTCACGTCAAGTTTATTATAATTTTGAAAAATACACTCTAGCCCAGGCGGAGGGGTAGCGACTATGCGCGGCTCGCAGGGGCCTCTTTGGGATGTTATGCAGCGTTATTTGTGTGAGTGAAAGCATGTGAAAGGCTGTATGTGTGCGTACCGAATCGCGACAGCAATAACATATTCAAATACCTACTATTCTACGGAGACTTTGCTTCATTGGCGTCTTAAGAATCTAACTCGGCTGGGCAGCTTTCGGGATGTTACGACATCTCTTCTCGTCCAAAATACCTCAGTGTCTAAAGACAAAAGTCTTTATGAGAATTCTGGTTGCGAATTGGATATTCTAGGCACACGTCAACGTTTACCACTGAATTTAGGCCTCCCACATGCAAATAATACTTCTAAAACAATAGTTGAGCTTGGTGCGATAAAAGTATCGCAAGAGTTACAAAGCTGCTTGCCACTAGGATAGGATAAACGTAAAATAGAATTCTAAATTCAAATGTATTTTGACCGATGCAGTTTATGAGTGACTGATATAAAAGTTGCGTTCTGGCAACACAGCTGTTCTGTTCCAGCGAGCGACAGCACATGTCTATCGCTGGCTAATGGCTATAGAATCGTACATAAGCGAGTTTTAAATTAAACCTGTTGTGCTTGTGCAGTGCAGATTCGAGTAACGGGGACTTGTGACGTAGGCGGCTGCGGGACGCCCGCCCCACCGATATTTGTTATAATTATTGCTGGAACATTACTATAGGTGCTGTGCGAGAAAACAACTGAAAAAAACCAAAACCATCACACACCTATCTGTGGTCTACCTAGACCGGCTCGGACCGATTCTTGCTTGCTCGGGGCGGTAGGTGTGTGACAATCGGTATGTTTTGTATGGAATTCTAGTCTTCAAATCTAGGTAGGACGGACAGGACCTATCAAACCTTAAGCAAAGCCTGTACAGGGCTTACTCTTACTCAAACAAATAGCTTCGTGGCCGAATGGCTACACGCTTGGACTAAAATTACGGAGGTACCGGGTTTGATTCCCAGTCCTGGCTTAGCTAGCACCATGTTAACTCAGTCAGCCGCCAAACCGCCAAACATACCGTCACTTACCATCACATGAGATGAAGGCCAAGTGCAAATCCATCATACAATATTATATTTTAAACTATAGACCGGCCGAAGTTCATCTTCCCGACCGTATAACTGAGTTTGTATTTGTAAGTTTTTTAATCATTTCCCAAAAACTATACTAAATAGACCACGTGGCTGTCGCAAAAGCGAGTGTGGATAAGAAATCAGAGAAAGCGTCGCAGCGGCATCAACTCCTTACTGCGATCACCAATCCGCCAGCCCCTTAAACCACCGCTTGGATTTTAAGTCTAGAGTGGTGGTTTAAACAGTATTTCTTTCAGAACCAGCCCCATTCTCAACATTTTTGGTGCTTGCAACATGCTTGTCCACAATGAAGTTCGTGCATAAATCATAAAAGTTTTCAAAAAATGAACTCGAGAGCAATTGCAACAAAATAAATGCGCCCGACAATAATAGTCTACTACCTGCACCCATTTCTAGGAACACCTTTTACTCGACAAAAGCCAAAAAAACAACGTCGGTCGAAGGATCCTTTGTGGGGAATTTCCGGGGACAATTATGTCAAGAAATTATTCTTGTGCGTGAGATTTGCCTTTCCGTTGGCCGACTTTCAAGCTTTACGACCTGCCCAACAATCCTTTTAATCATAAATTATTTGCGAGTTTTAGTAAACTGAATATAGAAATATTGTATATTTTAATATATAATAGGTTTTGGCCTTTATCTCAACTGATTGACTCGCTTGAAATTTGGCACACTTGTTTAGAAGCTGATATAGAGTAACACATAAGAAAACTGGGTAGTTCTGGAAATATTACATCACATTACATGAATGTATTCAGGTCGAATTGATAGCCTCCTATTTTAAGTCGGTTAAAAATAAAACATAACTTATTTCACTTATCCAGGTGGCACTGCTATTTGTTCCAATTTTGCCGACAGAGGGCACTGTTAGTAGTTCTGTCGCCAAAAATTGGAATTAAAAGCAGCCATCCATCGAAACATATGACGATAATTTCTGAACAGCGCTCTCTGTGTAATTGTATACTTGAAAATAAAACACTGACACTATTGAGATACTCACATTTATTGACTCGAGACACAATACACTTTTATATTATTATTACTTTTTATGAGACATCATTTCAAAGTCCCGGAGAACCTAGTAGCCGCCACCGCACTGGTCTATACCGCGATGCATATGACCAGCAGCGGCATCTATCGAACTCGTGCAAAACGTTTCTACATACCGCTCACCAAGGACTTCATCCTTATTCAGGGTGTCTGGCTTCAAGTCATTTGTTCCGCCCACCATGCCGTAACGTATTACAGAATTTATGTTTTAACATCCGATTTCGGAAGCATTACAATCTTTGATAATGGTCTCTTCAGTAAAATGTTTCCTTTGCACCTTAAAGATACAACTCTCACTCGTTGATCGGATCCAGAATGGACGTCTATTATAATACCCAAAAGCTCTTTTGGAGTTAACTCGGGCATCAGGCAACTCTCCCATTATTTGCTGCTGAGTTCTTGCTCTCTGACGAACACATGTGACACACGCCTTGACACAAGCCTTCACTGCATTCTTTAACCCAACAATCCAATACGTCGTTCGCAAATATGACATCATTAGCTGAATGCCTCCGTGCAATGTCTTTTGATGAGCTTCACGTGTTAGAAGCAGTCCAATGTGTTCTTTTCCTGGTATAATAATAGGATGTTTCGTCTCAAATGATATTTTCGCTTTCTCCAAACGACCTCCAACTCTCAACAACCCATTCTCATCCATAAATGGGGTAAGTGTAACTAGTTTGCTTTTCTTTCCAACCCTTCCGTTTGTTTCTAAATCTTTGATTTCCTTTCCATACGCTTTCCTTTGATAGTACTTTATAGCTTTATCTAAAATATCATCTAATTCTTCTGTAGCTATCAACTTGAAGAACCTTCTAGAATAAGCTAAAACTCTTTTCATCCTGTTCAAGGTAGAAAATCTTTCGTAGATAGTCTGTTCTTCTACTTCTGTGTGTAACACGACTATGTCTTTCTTTTTGCTCTCCAAATCAGTGTGTGGAATAGCAGTTCTCTCATAATTCGTAGGATCTTCACTTAGCCATGTCGGACCATTCCACCAAACTGAATTGTTTCTCAACTCTTCTGCCATTACTCCTCTCGAGGCAGGGTCTGCAGGATTATCTGCAGATTGTACATGTCTCCATTTGTCATTGTCAATCAGTTGCGTTATAGTCGATACTCTGTTTCCTACGAAAGTTTGCCATTTGTTTGGTTGTGATTGAAGCCATGATAAAACAACCATCGAATCAGACCATGCGAATACGTTGTTTTTTGGTATGTTGAGTAAGTTCATGACCTCGTTCAACAGGTTGGCAAGCAGCACCGCACCGAGTAACTCTAAGCGTGGTACAGATATTTGCTTTAGTGGAGCTACCTTTGTTCTCGCAGCAATCAAACTGACATTAACTTCTCCATCTTCGACAACTCGTAGGTATACAACTGCTGCATATGCAGCAATGGACGCGTCACAGAATCCGTGTAACTGTACGTCATCATTGCGTGATCTAGTCTTCAACCATCTTGGTACTCCTAATTTACTTAAATTGCTCCAGTCTTCTCGGTACTTCTCCCACTCTTCTACTAATTCCAGAGGCAATTCGTCATCCCAATCTAAGCTACAAAGCCACAATTTTTGTATCAAAATCTTTGCTTTGATTATGACAGGTGACAGCCATCCAAAGGGGTCGAATAGTCGGGCAACATCTGAAAGTATTGTTTTCTTCGTCACGGGATATGTAGTTGGTTTCATGTGGACTGTAAATTTAAACTCATCGCTGTGTCTATCCCACGACAATCCTAATATTTTGATAACTTTGTCCAGCTTTATTTCCAATTTTTCAGGAATAGCACCCCGCTCACCTTGAATAGAATTCAACAATTGGTCTGAATTACTCGACCACTTTTGCATCTCAAACCCTCCTGACTGTAATATTTCATTTATCTCTGCACACATGGTTATTGCTTCGTCTACATTTTCAGCCCCAGTCATCAAGTCATCCATGTAGAAAGACGTTTTTATAATTTCCGTAGCTTGTGGATGCTTGTCACTCTCATCGTCTGCTAACTGATGCAGGGTTCTAACAGCCAAATATGGCGCTGATGCAGTTCCAAACGTAACTGTTTTCAACTTGTACTCATCTAGGTCTTTACTCGGATCATCTCGCCACACAATACATTGCAAATTTGCGTGTTCATCGGTCATCTTCACTTGGCGGTACATTTTGACTATGTCGCCAATGACACAAATCTCGTGTCCTCTCCAGCGTGTTATCAAGCTTCGAAGATCTGGTTGAAGTGTAGGGCCAATCATCATACAATCATTCAACGACTGTCCGTTTGGAACCTTCGCTGATGCGTCAAATACTACCCTGACTTTAGTAGTATCTTTGTCTCCTCTCAAGACTGCGTGATGGGGTAAGTACACACAATTTTCTTTATTTTCAACTCTTATCATGTGTCCTAAATCTTTATACTCCTCAATAACCTTTGTATATTCTGCTTTCAGATCACCGTCTCTCTCAAACCTCTTCTCTAATTGCATGAATCTTGTAATTGCTATCTGTTTTGTATTTCCACATGACCTTACTGTTTCTTCCAGGCTCTCTTTTAGCGGTAGCTGTACTGTGTACCTTCCTGATTCATCTCTAGTTGTAGTTTGTTTGTAAATTTCTTCACATTGTTGCTCTTCTTTGCTCAAAACTCTTTTATTTGTGTATATGTCATTCTCTATCTCCCAAAACTTCTTCAGGAGATCGTTATCGTAATTTACTCTTACATGCAGGCTTACTATATTCTCTTGACTAGTAGCGTTTTCTCGTCTCATGTCACCCGATAAAATCCATCCTAAATGAGTGTTCTGTGCGACCACTCCATTTGACCCTTTTATTAGCCCTGTTTCTATTATCTTGCTGAATACATCTGCTCCAAGTAGCAAATCAATTCTACTTGGCTTACCAAATTCAGGGTCGGCTAATCTAAGGTTGTGTAGTTGCGCCCAATCGCAACCTTTGATTTCTCGTGATGGCAGACTACTTGTCAGTGATGAGAGTACATATGCTCTCACTTGTATAGTGAAGGTTCTCTCGCTCCTCGATTGTAGATAAAAATCAACCATGTGATTGATCTTCTGCTCATTGTTTCCTTCACCAATGCCTGTGACTACGCCGTTGATTTTGGTTCTCCTCAATCTCATTAGCTGAACCAATCTCTCGGTTACTAGCGTAGCTTGTGATCCCTGGTCAACTATCGCACGGAAGACATGTGTTTGTCCAGTCTCTGATTTTATGTCTACCAATGCCGTTGCTAGCAAAGCATTTTGACCGGGTTGCTCGTCTCTGGAGAAGTGTGTAGCTACTCTCGGTTCCTTCTCCTTGTGGTCCCTTTGTGTATTGTTCTCGTTGGTTGCTTTCTCTGTATCTCTTTTCTTGTCAGTGTGTAATAAAGTATGATGTTTTCTCTTACATATTTTGCAGGTTGTGGTTTGTCGGCATCTCATCGCGGAATGGTTTGGTATCAGACAATTAAAACACAATCCAGATGTTTGTACAAATTTGCATCTCTCTTTAACTTGTTGTTCGCTGAATTGCTTACAATTGTGGATGTAATGATTCTCGTTGCAGAAAGCACATTTCAGTTCCACAGTGGTGTGGAAGGTTTTAGGTTTTCCCTGTTTCCCGCTCTTTGTATTTTCTACCATTTCTAGGGTGCGAAATCTTGTTTCTAAGAACGATTTCAATTTCTCAAATCCCGGTAGCTCTTCGGTACTCTCGTTACTAATAGATTCTTCCCATTGTTTGTGCGTTACCGGATCTAATTTAGAAACAATTATGAAGATGACAATAGCATCCCATTCATGTGTGGGTAGGTCTAGATTGTTCAAGGCGTTAAGGCATTCCACTGACGTATCTAATAGTTGTTTTAGTTGCTCAGCCGATTCTTGAGTCAGTGACTTTTGTCCAAAGAACTTCTTAAAAATGTTGTTTGCGATGTACCGTTTATTGTCGTACCTCTTCTTAAGAATGTTCCAAGCTTCTGCATAGTTATTGTCTGTGATAGGTACTTGGCGCAACAATGCTTCTGCTTCACCTGCTAGACTACTCTTCAGGTAATGTAGTTTTTGTACATCTTCTATCGTATCATTTCTATGAATTAAAGCCATGAATAGATCGTGAAAGGATTGCCACTCTGTGTAACTTCCAGAAAATGTCGGTATTGTAATTCGTGGGAGCTTGACTTCAGTACTCTGTCTCTCTGGTTTCTTTCGTTCATTCCCAGATGAGAAAAGATTGAATTTCGTTTTTAACTCACCCTTGTACGAATAGTACGTTTCTTCGCAGCTATCATACACATCGTCCTCAAAATAACTATATTCCGCTCTACTTGCCTTCTCAACATTTGCCGCTAATTCTATGTGACCCGTTTTAAAAGACTCCCAATATGTCTCCAATGTTTCCAATCTGCTTTCTACGTAGGTCACTGTAATTCTCTCTTTCGGCGATTTTTTATAGTTTGCATATGCCCTTTTAATAATTTCGAACGTCTCTTCTTGTACAGATACTTGTTTATCAATGTCCGCCATTATTTAACACTTGGATTTAATAGTCCAAAACAAAGAAAATAAAGTTCTTTCAACAATTCACTAAGTTTTTTACGAATGTCAATTAATTTTAAGAAAAGTTCTATGTTCCAAAGCACTGTAATTTTTCTAAGTCCAAATTCACTGCAAATTTTCTAAGTAAAAAAATGACCAAGTTTTTCTAAGTCCAAATTCAATGCAATTTTTCTAAGTCCGAAATCTTCGTAATTACGCTAAGTCCAGGCAAATCTGGCTCACTAAGGACCACTTTGTAATTGTATACTTGAAAATAAAACACTGACACTATTGAGATACTCACATTTATTGACTCGAGACACAATACACTTTTATATTATTATTACTTTTTATGAGACATCATTTCAAAGTCCCGGAGAACCTAGTAGCCGCCACCGCACTGGTCTATACCGCGATGCATATGACCAGCAGCGGCATCTATCGAACTCGTGCAAAACGTTTCTACACTCTGTTGGTGAATTTTGGAACTAATAGCAGCCCCCTCTGTTGGCAAAATTGGAACAAATAGCAGCGCCCTCTGTTTATTAATTTTGTAACTAAAAGCTGCGCCCTCTGTCGGCAAAAATTGTCGGAAACGTCCACTCCTGGACATAGGCCTCCCTCATGGTACGCCACATCGACCGGTCCCGAGCCACCTGCATCCAGCGACTCCCTGAGACTCTAACCAGGTCGTCGGTCCATCTAGAAGGGGGGACAGCCTGGTAGACGTTTCCCGGTACGTGGTCGCCATTGAGAACCTTTGCCCCCACCGGTTGTCGGTTCTTCGAGCGATGTGGCCTGCCCATTGCCACTTCAGCTTACTGACTCGTCGAGCTATGTCGGTGACCTTCGTTGCCTACGGATTTCCTCATTCTGGACCTTATCACGTAGAGAAATTCCGAGCATAGCTCGTTCCATTGCTCGCTGAGTGACTTTGAGCTTGTTTATTCGGACCACAGTAAAGGACCACGTTTCTGTTCCGTATGTCATCACACGCATGACTGACATGACATGACAAAGTCTTTTGCCTACAAAATTAATCAATTTTTGGCGACAGAACTACTAATAGTGCCCTCTGTTGGCAAAAGTACGGCGGAAGTTACGGCATATGTTATTGTTATGTATTTTTATGGTTCCGTATTATTTTAAACTTTAATTGTTATTTTTTCACCGCCTAAATGGTAGTAAGATAATCTACTGCATGAGTTTACTGTTGGAAATGAGTCTACCTCATAGTCAAATGGCACTTTATGAGGGGATTTGCCATAATCACCAAGCTAGGCACGCGTTGTTGGTTCTAAATATCTGATATTCAGATTCATTCCTATACTTGAGCTGTAAGATCTTGCTTCTTGAATAATTTCAGGATTCTACATCAATGATAAGTAGATAGATACCGGATAGGTTTTGATTCTTTCTTCGTCGAAATATGCGGCATAAACGGCCGTATCTTTTTATTGCTACTTATGCTTTTATATATTTAATGCTATTATTTGAACTTGATATCTCCCTGTCCCTGAGAAAATGGACCTTGACTAACAGACGGACAACAAAGTGATCCTATAAGGATTCCTTTTAACTTATGAGGTACTGAACCCAAAAGTTATATATTTTAAAATTTCCCTCTTTAACCTGTTTTTTTTTTTCAACATTCAAGAATACGTGTATATTAACTTACCGAGGAAGACATCTGTTCTTCTGGGGACGGGACAGCTTTCCTCTTTACATACTGATACAATACGTCAATGGAACTAAGACAAATCGTAAATACATTTTATTGTAACCAGTAAAATATGTGTGTATATGTAGGAATATTATTTATAAATTATGCTGTGTTTATTTAACTTCAGACGTAACTATTGCAATAATTTTAAATGAATATAATAATTAGATATTTATTTTTATTATATGATGGGTTTCCACTTGGCCTTCATCTCGCCTGATTGTAAGTGGATGATAAAGCCATTGGATGGTAAACAAAGAAAATCAAATATAGGTAATTTGTATGAAAACAAGTATCGTCTTATATAACTCCACCACACAGAGAGAATCCACACATAGCACACCTCACTAGCTAAAATTCTAAAAGCACCAAAAATATAAGTATGATTTTGTAACCATATCTGTGATCATACTTTGTAGCGCTCGGCTACCGTATTTCCGCTCCAAACACTTTATCAATTCGTACATTATGATATGTACTTGTACACCTATTTTGTGACTCAAAAGCCACAATTACGGACCCATTTCAAATTATTTTCGCATTACTAATTCACGCAGATAATGTTTAATTTGATAAATAAAGTTATTATTGATGTAATTAGTGCTACAAAGTTTTAAACGCAACTCATTGTTAGTACAATATTCAACAAGATAAAGCATGAACAAGACACTTTTTGTTTTCTTTCAATTAAATTTTGCTACATTATCTATACATGTGAAGTGGCTACGCACTGGTCCCGCGTGGTGTACTATGGCCCATACACTCTCTGTAGGAGAGTAGGCCTGAGCCCCTGCAGTGGGAACGTATATAGGCTGTTGATGACGATACGATACATATAATACATTTAAAACCACCTACGCAATCATCAATCATCAACAGCCTATATATGTCCCCACTGGAGGGGCTCAGGCCTACTCTCCTACAGAGAGTGTATGGGCCATAGTCCACCATGCGGGCCCAGTGCGGATCGGCGGACTTCACATGCCTGTTCAAAGACATGCAGGTTTCCTCACGATGTTTTCCTTCACCGTTAAGCAATCGGATAATGTACTTGAATTGAAAAACAACTCATAGGTACACGGCTGGATTCGAACCCGGTACCCTCAGATTGAGAGTCCGCGCCTTATCCACTGCGCCACCGACGCCTACCTACGCAATAATTTTACAAAAATATTAAAAAATATACCATTTTATGCCGAAGCCTATCAGTTGGTTTGCTTTCACGTCAAAAAACAGATTGAAATCGGCCCATTCGTTCGAGAGCTACGATGCCACAGACAGACAGACATTGGCGTCAAACTTAATATACCCCTCTTTTTGCGTCGGGGGCTAAAAATAGGTACTAAAGTCTGTACGTTGAAGATATCTGGAAAAAAATCAACAAATATATAAAACTATCGGGTTGGTTACACAATTTATAACTCAAGAACGTCTGAACCGATTTTTATAACCATTGATATATTGAATTTGTAAACGACCCGAATAGCAGAATAACTACTAAAACATGGGATAATTTAAAAAAAATCATTGACTCATACATTTACGACCTAAAATAAAGTTAGAATGCTTTGATTTTTGTAGAGGATAGTAGAAAGGCCAACGAAGAAAATAGGCTACTTTTATCCCGTTGTTCCCATGGGATAAAAAGTAAAGTTCGCGCGGGTGAAGCCGCGGCATAAGTTATAGAGAATACTAGCTGCCTTGTTGAAGTAAAAAAGTCAGTAACCAAAGCTCTGCCAGCCAGTAACGATGCGTGCATGAAATGTATAAAAGACGTGAAATTGAGCGTTTGATCGGTTTCGTTCGTCGGAAGGCACGTGGGCTTTGTAACGGTGCGGCCTGTGCCTGGGTTAGACCGGTCCCGCGCCCGCGCACCCTGCCCCCCCGCCTCCGAATCGCGCGCATTTTCAAGACTCGCTGGCGAATCGTGTATTATACCAGGAAGTTCGTTTGAACCTTTATGTTCTCGTTTGAGCCACGGGACCGGTCCTTGCATTGTGGAGGTCCGTGATGAGCCCCTTCGGAGAGGGAAAGAAAGATGAAAGAAAGACATAGTGCATTCAAAATCCTATTTCACAGACAACAATAGCATATCACAAATTAAGTTTAGACTAGGTTTAAGTTTGGTATTTAGGTAGAATACTCATCGTAATTATAAAGCAAAGTCACACGACTTTGTTCGAACACGAGAACGTCTGGACCGATTTTCATGGTTTGTATTTGTCTCCGTATATAACTTTTTAAACCATGGGATGAACATTCACGACCTAACAGAACGTGTTAAATGACTTGATTTTTGTAGAGGGATAGTTGAAAGCCCAAGGAAGGACATAGGCGACATTTTGTCACGTTTGAACGAGCAGTTCCCACTGATTACATTCTAATCGATGGCGAGATTGCTTTGACTATACCGATACCCGTACCATAAAAAAACTAATAATGCCCGTACATTAAACATGTGAGGACGGCTTTAGAATGATGTCACCATTCTCATTCCGTGGGGAGTCAAGTAATCCATGCGAAAAACCAAACTAAGGGCCACTTGTGGTGAGGGCTTGTTTTCATTTCTGCACAGAAGAGAAGCCGACTGTGATTTCGGCTGTATTTATAGAACAAAGCCAATTAATAAGTTCGAGTGAAGGGTTATTGTAACTATAAGGGTAATGGCAACCACGGCAACCTGCATTCACGAGTTCAAGTCTGATTCAAATTATTCTTTATTTAAACTCACGCGGAATTTCTAGTACACATAGTAAATTTAGACGTTATTGAGTTTTTAACAGCTATCTGTATTTTCCAGAGATCACCAGGCTTTCTCGACTACATGAAGCTTACCATTTCCAATGTGGGGTACGCTGGCTGCACAGCCAGGCGTGGTGTTTGTCGTTTGTCCAGCGAGTGGTACCTTGACTAGTCCTTGATTGATGGAAGGCAACTTAGACCACCTAATCTGTGCTGGAAGATTCTCATGTATAAGACTCTTGACCAGACAACTGTCTAGACTTAACTGTTAGAGCATAAGTGGGATGGGATCATGCCAAGCTGTCTCTATAACTGATAGACACTTTGGAATGTAACTTCGAAATAAATCAAGCAGAAAAGAAATGGATATGAATTGAAAAGTCATTTATTTGTATACAATAATTTCTAAAACCTAAACCCTAACAGTAAAGTTCAAAAAATAATTGCGTGCAATATTTCGTATTTGCTTGCTGTTGTTGACTGCAATGAGGAGTATGGCACTTAGGGAGAGTACCCATACTACGTGACCAGTTCAGGGGGGTTCTTCAAAAAGGGTGTCAGCTGGTCTTTGTCACGTAGTCAATATCCTTTACATAAATCTCGCGCTTTTTCGAACTGTATTCAAATTATGGTGGCACGGGACCGGTCGATGTGGCGTACCATGAAGGAGGCCTATGTCCAGCAGTGGACTGATGATGATGGTGATAACTAATCCGTCTAAAGACTATAATGTGACGATTTCATTGTAACAAAATAATAATATAATAATATTTTTCCGTTTTAGTTATGCTGTCAAACTCAAAGTATTCTGTTGGGGAAGGTTTCCAGTCACACTTTTAGGTACGGCATTATAGATATGTTGCAAAACGTGGTGTTTTTTGTACTTCGAGAGCGTGCATTCCAGACTTCAGGAGTGCATAGCTAAATACCGTTATATCTTGCTATACCCGTTATTAGTTATTCTTATGCCGTTATACTATAACAAAGAAGTAACCAGTACCTTTATCTTTATAATGAAATACTCGACGCATTTTAAAAATGTGTCATATATCGAAAATTGGTTCGTTAAGGTTTTATTAACCTATGTTCTCAAGTAACAGTAAGAATCCTCAAAATCGGTTCATCCAGTCGATAAAGTTCAGAGATAACAAACATTTAAAAAACTACCCGTCGAATTGAGAATCTACTCCTTTTTTGATGTCGGTTGAAAAATACCAAGTGTTCCTTATTTTGTATTTAGTAGTTTCTTTTACGGGATGCTATGAATTGGCCCTGTTCTAGCTGGTATACAGGTTCAATTTACTTACGATGACCGCAACTCCGTCCTCCTGGACTTCAGAAGTAATCTAACGGGAACTACATGTAGTTGAAAAGTATTTTATGCCTTTTTCCTATTGTTTTTGAAAACACTACATTTCTTAATAGTTTAGATAAGATCTTTTTTATGTATGATGGGTTTACACTTGGCCTTCATGAATTCAATTTCAATTCAAATTTATTTAATAACAATTACATTGTGTTTGAAATTTTAAAGGCTAAGTCACATTAAATATAATAAAAATAAAATAATAAACATAGATTAACTTACATTCTAACCATCAAAATCCTAAAATATTGAAACAGCACTTTTCAAAAAGACGATGTTTTAATTTTTGTTTAAAAAGTTGTATACAATTTATGTTTTTAAATTCATTGGGCATCTTATTGAACAGTGCCTCTCACGTGATGATAAGTGACGATAAGGCCGATGGACGATCAGCGTGCGGTTAATGTTTTCTTAAATTCATATTTAGGTTTATTGCTAAAATGAAGGTTCCTGTTCAGTCTATTATCCAGCAGAATCCAGCCGTGTACCTGTAGTATTTAGGTTTATAGCGGAGCTAAATGATACACCCATGACGTGTGAACAAAGACTGATTTATTGACGGTTACTTTCTGGTTACCCACGTTACTTATTTAATTAATATACAATATAAGAATACCCACATATAACGTACACGGCTGGATTCGAACCCGGAACCCTCAGATTGAGAGCCCGCGCCTTATCCAATGCGCCACCGACGCTTCGCACTATTTAGTTATTAAATATTCTAGTTATTTCACTGTTTTTTCTCTGGTCCGTCTCCAATACCGAAGCTACGTTTCCCCAGAAAACATATAACTTCTCTACAGTACTGAGGTGATAATAAATGTATATGTAAATATGTTTGTTTTATTCCTTATTTCGTGGCTTGAGTATTAGGGACTCCAGTCGTTATACTCGTAGATGCGCGCGCGCCGGTTCGGGCCATGCGCCAGCACGCAGCTGTCACGCGCAGCTGCGCCAGAGCAGATTGTGTCGACCTGTCGATATTGAGGTACACGATGCGCCTATATAGCATCTTCCTTTTGCCGTATTTTTTGAATACACAATTGGCTAGCTTTTAGCCTTCTCATGCGCCCATCTAGCTACGACATCTTACAGGTGTATCCAAATTGTTATAGAGTATACCACTGATGTTTATCGGCAGACTTACGACAACGTGGTAATTCTCCTCAATACACTGCATAGGTACAACGGTACAAAAAAGGTTGAATGTGACATCATTCTAAAGTGGATACACCAACTGGGCTAGAGCGGCCATTGACGATTGAAGGATTGATATTAACACTGTATATAAATTTATTTTTGACATGCAATTCTTTGACTTTTTAAATAATTCTTTTATTACTTTATATTTTTCTTTAATTATGACATGTTATGCTTACATTTTCGTATAATTTTAAATGACACTACGAAATTTAAATGTTATAACTTCAAACGCAATGTATCATCGTTTGTGAATAAGTATAACGTAGTAGTAAATATTAAAATAAAATGAAAATGAAGGTTATGAAGCGCTGGCTCTACTACCTTTGATTCCGGAACACAACAGTGCTATTAACGCTGCTGTTTGACGGCAGGCTTGGGGTGGGCGTAGCCAAGCGGACATAGAAAATACCTACTACCAGCCAAACCGAGTATCGACAGGTATCCACTAGGAATCGAATTCGGGACCTTCGAATTGTTAGAAGCGTGTAGCCATTAGGTCACGGATGGAGGGGGTGTTACACCATTTGGTCACAACCAGGTGTAGTGTGAGAGTATAAACGCAGGTATTAAGGGCCCTTTTCCAGTGGAAATATTATTATACTTTATACTCCAATGTGATCCGTCATTTCTCATTCCATTCCAAATTTCAGGACGATAGTATTAGCAGTTGCTGAGAATATCCGCTCTGCCAGACAGAAGCAAAGTGATCCTATAAATAAGGGTTTCATGTTTTCAACCGACTTCAAAAAATGAGAAGATTATAAATTCGACTGTATTTTTTCTGTACCCATGTTACGCGATAGCTCCGCTAATTTATGAATCGATTTTGAGTATTCGTTTTTGTTTGGTAGATCATACAAACACTTTTAGCTCGCAACGGAGAAAACCAACAAAAAACAAAATGTATACTTAGATAATTCTACCCCTAAGGGTGAACATTTTAGGGGATGAATGCTGTAGACTTAGGGCAGTTGAAGTCGGTTATTTTTGAACGGGTGAATTATTTATCGGACGTTCGGAAAACAAGCAATGTTGTTTGTTCATTATACACGTTAATGTTTTCTTCAATTTCGCAACAAATAAAAACATCGGTGCAGCGACACTCCACAGCTTCTCTGGTCTCGACGCGTAAGCAAAATGAAATGAAATAACGGCCTTTCGGATTGTCTCTAAAGGAATAAGTATATAGTTTAGATGTATAGTAACAACATCAAAAATAACGACATTCCGAAAACGGAAGCATACCTGTATCGGGTTTCATGAGAACTTGTAATGTAACAATTAGCACATGAATATCTCACGACACAAGCGTGATGTCCTAAAGGTCAAACGATATTCAATGCATTTAGCATATTATTTGAATTACAAAGATGACACGCCAATGACTTAGGCTTCCTACCTTGGGGTTCGCGGAGGGTTCGTGGATACGCAGGGGTCAAAATAAAGATAAAAGTAATAATGTCAGCAACGAGACATGCGAAGTTGCATTATGTTTTCTTCCTACGTCACATAATTAATCAATATAACTAAAATAAAAACGTATTTGTTTATGATGTAAAACAGTATAAGTGTCGCCAGTAACACTTACGTTCTTTTATTTGACGCAATTATTGGGTTGTCGACCTCAAAATATCAGATCGTAAATCTTAAAAAAATTAATACTTTTCCGTGTCATCATCATCATCAGCGAACGTGTCGGGAACGGCCGACTGCTGGACATAGGCCTCATTCATGATATGCTATATTGACCGGCCCCGAGACACCTGCATCTAGTGACTCCCCGCGACTTTAACCAGGTCGTCAGTCCATCGTCATGATCACACTATGACCTTCACTTTTCCGTGCAGAAGTCGATAATTTTTTTAGAATTTAATGTCTTTTGTATCTGTTTACTAAACTTTCAAGTGACACAAAAATGTAATTATTGTGACATCTTTATTTTTGTAAATGCATATATTTTGTAATCTGTAATTTAAGGTTCATTGCTTATCATTGCTCATCATTTATTGCTAATTAATAAAATAACAGGTGAAGTGTTAACGACTGTTCTTATATATGTAGAAACACGATCGAATTATAAAGTCCACGAGGCTTGGTTCAACAGGTTACGCTGGTCATATGTCGATGGGACCCAGGCAGGGATGGGTCCATATGTGTGTCAGTAAGAGGCAGGGTGCCGGCGGGGGCGGCGCGGGTGCGCAGAGAGAGGGGGCGCGGCAGCTGTCAGCGCAGCTCGCAAGCGCAGCTGCCCAGCGCACGCGCCCAGATTCCACCACCTTTCTGTAGGACCTTTGTCTAATCGACATGATTGATTCGTAATTCTGTGCCCCGACGTGAGCTTCTTGCCTTCATTCTATGCGACAGTTTATTGACATAAGAGTAAGTTGATGTGTCTTTCTTTAAAAAATCGAATAATTATTTTCCAGTATTAGATGTTGAATGAATAGGTCATTTTGTTTATAGTAAAGATATAACTAATCCATAACTATGAATAAATGACATACATAAATACATTGATAACGTCCAATATATGATCGAAGTGGGCTTCGGAGAAGTGCACATAAGGGTCACAATAGTTCTATCAAGGTCGCAGTGAGTGTCTCGGCCTGGAGGACCATCCCCCTTGTATCAAATGATAATACATACAGAGGCAGTATGTAAATCTGTAGGTTGATTGTACGTACTCCATCCGTACATGGATGTTGGGAGAGGTATACAATCGACTTAAAACGTAATGCCACTCCGACACAGAGAATGTGTAAATGTGTAATGAGTGATGCGCTCTTATTATTTGTAAAGTTCAAGAAAACTGTACAGCGTAAAGGCACTAAATAACTTTTCAACGATGAAATAATAATAATTTCTTTACGAAAAGTAATGATACCCCATCAAAAACATAAATGTGAAAATGGGAGTCAATTTCAATATCATATTGTCTAATTTGACGACAAAAGAATTGAGATCTAGATGAGTGGTAAGTCCAATAGCATCAAGTTTCTGAACCACTTGCAAACTCTTCTACAGATAAAGCATCAACTCAAGAAATTAAACACTAATCTAATTTCCATTTAGTCTAATGCTGCTTTATGAAATAGCAGCTCCCGCGACTTTTACCAAACCATCGTATTAATGTTTTACAGTGCTAGGCCATTATAATCGGTTATCAATCACTAATCAATTAATGCATAAAGAATATGGCTATTGTGTCCCTTCCAGCTACCAATTTCGGTATTTTAACCGAATTCAATAAAGGAGGAGTTCTCAATTCGACGCGTATGTTTTTTTTTAGTGTGTAACGCGATAACTCCGCCAATACTGAACCGATTTTGATAATTCTTTTTTTATTTGGTATAGCACACTTCAGAGGTGGTCAAATATAGATTTTATTGAAATAAACAAAGTCCAAATTTTAAGGCAATTGAAGTCGGTCTTTAGTTCTTTTTGAACGCTTTAATTATTCTGTGTCATTTTTAGACATTACGGCCGTAATGAATTACTGGTTTCCATAATATGTACGAGCATATTTATTTCCCCTACTCGCTGGACGGACGACCTAGATGAAGGTGGAGGGAGTCGCTGGATGCAAGCAAGTTGGATACCACGGGAGAGGCCTACGGTCTGATCATTTTCCAGGTGGCTGTATACGTCAAGGAGAACCTTGACAAATAAAGCCGGCGGGGTGATAGTCAGAGTCGCAGCGTACGCTACGCAAAAATGCTAAACCTAGTGCCCCACACACTGGAAAAAGCATCAAGGACCATCCTTTTTTTTTCTCGAATGGACTTGATGCTGTTGGTACTGCGACCTCTACAGCTTCTCAAGGACCATCCACTCTATGGGTCCTAATGTGTACAATAGACTACCTGTCGAGATAATAAATTGTACAATTGTACCATGTTACATACACAAGTTGAAACAATGGCTGGTCGGGCAGGCCTTTTATTCCTATAAGGAATTTTTAAAATATAATAAATCCTAATAATAATACATATTGTATTTATGTTTTAATTGACATGTAAATAATAATTTATTAATAAATATGACTATGACTATGTTCAGCAGTGGACGTTTTTCGGCTGATGATATGTATAAGTGATGATGATGTAGCCAGCGTTTTAGCTCCCCCTCTATCGCTTCACTCAGCATTGCTTGCAGCCAAAACTTCCGTTTCAAAAAAGGGCTCACTAACCTGCGGCTCGCATTTTGACCCGTTATTTCAGCGCTTCATTGTCTGTGCACAAGTCACTCGAATTATCTTTTAGCTGTCTGCAATGAAAAAATTGAGAAACAGGAATTTAATAAGAATTTTGGCTCAAACTCGATACTCTCAACAAACATCTGACCTAATAGTGGCTGACAGGCATTAGGGTCGAAAGAATCTGTGTAGAAGAGATCCACACACATTCTATGGCACAGGGAGTTCTCCATCACAGCACGAGCGTATTTTTCTCTTGGGTGACAAAAGAACTGTCATTGGTGTTCGTGATGTAATTGCTGAACTACAACAAGAAAAAAGAAGAAGAAGAAAGAAAACCCGACTAAACGAAGAAACGCATTAGAGATATGTATGCAAACAGACAAACGTACATTAATCTTTTTTTTCATTCATCAAGACCTTTATTTCATTACAAACACTACAGTTTAATCTTAAATTATTAATTTTTTTTGCACCACTTTATGTCCCCTATTGTCTGCCATTTGGAATTTTGTAACATAATGTAGTATGAAACCCGCGGACAAACCGGCCGCTTTCTATGACACCTCATTTGTTAAAATATAACTAGTGGTTTAGGAGATATGAGGGAAATAAACGTACGTACATGCAAATGTTGCTAAAATCATAATCAACCTTTGGTTTCGCTGTATTCGGGTAAAAAGAGGTATTAGATAACTGTACTCCTCTACCGACACAATACAAGTTATCACACCGTCAGAGTAACAATAGAGCTTTTAGAGCAATAAAACATTTAATGGTTCCACTATACGTCACACATACCCTGAGCTAAGTCCAACGATTTTGTCACCTCTCCCTGGCATTACAAAATATGTTGATGGTCAACGATTTTCGAGACAGGAAGCGGCCATCGTCACCTTCAAAACCGCAGTTTGTATACACTTCTGAGAGAATGAATGTTATAATAATAACTGGTTTCGTCGAACGGGGTGCGTTAAATTTTGCTGTGTACCACCACCAAACCAATATAATCAAATTAAATACTGATATGATAGATTTAAAATAGATCAAGTGCTTTTACTTTTATATAAACACTCATCAAGTCAAACTACAAATCACAAGTCTTATAACATAACCTTTTTCCTGGGAGTACAGACATGCATCGCAACAAAGTGCAAACAACGTAGATTTGACTTAAAGCTTTAAAACACGCTGATCCATTTGATGATTTAGATTAAAAATCTCAGATCTCAAGATGGCGGAGATGTGGGGCCGAAAACGAAATAAATCATATTCCAGCCGTTTCGAAAAATGTTCAAAAATTATTACACACACATTACCTTCCCTACCAGTATGGGGGGGGGGGGGGGGGGGGAGGGGGGGGGGGGGAAAATAATGAAGAAGGTAGAACTTTAGCGTCAACATTTCTTAATTTTTGAGGTAAGCAAAGACAGACTTGCAAGGTCAGTTCACAGAGCTACTAGTTATCATTTTACAATGAATTTGAAATAAGGTTGATGACACCTGTTGAGCGATTGTTGATATTGGATCGACACGCGCGAAAGAGGCGAACTCTATTTAGGGTTACAAAAGAGCAACTAAGTATTTATTCTTCGTACTACAGTTGGGGCACAAGATGCGTCCGATTGAAATCCGCAAAAAATCCGAATATCGGAAACATACAATTAGCATCCGATCCGAAACAAATCCGAAACAAAACAAATCGAAAGCTACTACTAAAAAAGTGTCCAGTTCCTACAGTAGCGTTCTTTGCCGAACGAATAAATCACATTAATAGAGAAGAGAACAGTAAAAACACCAAATAAATCGATTTGTTGAAACATTCTAAAAACAGGCCACGTACGAGTTGGTCTCGTGCGCACCAAGGGTTCCTAACGATGGAAAGAATAATAATAAAGTGAATTTTCTTCTTACTTAGAAAGTCGTATATTTACTCTACGTTTATGTCCACCCGTGCGAAGCCGGGGCGGGCCGCTAGTACCTATATAATATCCGCAAATACAAACCCAAACGCTTCGAACACAACTAGCCGATACATCAGTCATATCTCAATTAGAATTTGCTGACGTAATATATATAACACCATGTTTAACAAGAAAATTCAAAGAATTCGAAATGCATGTATGCGCTACCGATAACACATCACACGTAGGTACATAAACAAAGCTAATATTCCAAAAATGGAGAACAAAAGAAATCTCGATCTCTTTGAAATAATTAAACAAAATATCCGAAATACCTGTTCGACAAATTGACCTGGAGTCAAAACTACTGTACCCGGGGAGGTTTCACAATTGCTGCTGCTAACATCTGGAACGACCAGAGCGTCCCCCTACTAGATGGACCGACGACCTGGTTAGAGTCGCTGGCTGGATGCAGGTGGCTCGGGACCGGTCGATGTGGCGTACCATGAAGACGAACAATAGACGAACAGCAGGGCTCCACCAATACGTCGTTGACATTCCTATGGCTCGCACTAAGCGCTTTGCTTCTAATTTTATCATGCGTACAGCCAGGGAGTGGAACGCGCTGCCGGCGTCTGTATTCCCTGAAAACTATAACTTGGGTGTCTTCAAGTCGAGGGTGAACAGGCACCTTCTAGACCAACGCGCACCATCGTAGGCCACATCGTCGCTTACCATCAGGTGAGATCGTGGCCAAGCGTTGATCTATACTCTGTAAAAAAATGAAGGAGGCCTATGTCCAGCAGTGGACGTTTCCCGGCTGATGATGAACATCTGGAACGACTTACCTCCACCACTCAGAAATACAATATCTAAGCACTCTTTTAAATTAAAATATATATTGTACACACAAAAAGCACCGTAATTGTGAATAAAAACAGCAAAAAAACCACTTTATCTATCTATACATATATCTACACATATGCACTCGCACTCTCACACGCAACACACGCCCTCTGTTCTGATTATTTATTAGACTAGAACTGTTATTTTATGTAATTTATTTTATAGTGTATCAAATAAAATTGCTTATATTTATTGAATTAATTTTATATATAAAAAACTACCACGTTTCAAGTCTTTAACCAACGTATGCCATCGTGGTATTTTAAACAGAATTTAACTTTGGTTTAACTACTCAGGTAAGCTAGCTCCACAATACAAGTAGCAAACAAATGAGTTCGTGTGCCTAAATCTATCCAACCATTTTTATATTTTCTTGGAAGCATCGAAGGTCACCACTTAGCTGAGCTGAGCACCCGTCGGTATAAGACTTTAGCTCGTAACGTTTAAGGATTTATTTCCCCGTTTGTTGTCCTAAAGCAATTTGAAAGGGAAGCTCGTTTTGTTCTAAATTGAATGAAATTCGCTCGCGAACTTGATCCGTAGCCGGTAGGTAAGACCCCTTCATAGTTATTCAATTTTAAAAATGAAGGTTTTAAAATAGGAGGCCGCGTAGTTTTGTTTTAGTTTACGCATTGATTGCCTGTTTACAGTATTTGGTTTCTTTCCTGTTCTGATCTCGGTTCATTTACTATTTCATCACACGAGAACTTATTTCATAGAGAAATAATGTCTTTTTTGGATTAAAAATAACACGAAACATCAATGGTATAGAAAATTTTTATATAGAAATAAAACCTTTCCAAGTTTTTGTCGTGTTTAAGTTATTGTCTAAATAGCTTCTAAATAACAACAGTAAAAATGCATGAAAATACATAACAGTAAAAAACATGATGAATGAATATCTATCGATTGACCCCAGCTTGCTGTCAG
The DNA here is from genome assembly GCA_910589575.2 of Carcina quercana. NCBI lineage: Eukaryota > Metazoa > Arthropoda > Insecta > Lepidoptera > Depressariidae > Carcina > Carcina quercana. The sequence goes on along the minus strand of OU342426.1, from coordinate 22,627,532 downwards.
AAAAATCTTTAGGAATAATCTGAAAAGGCTGAAACACGTAATTCTTATTTTTAAACCATAATGCGAAATATCGATTTCTATGCTATTCATTTAAAAAACGAAGGTGTTCCCATACAAACTTTGATCCCATTTTTCACTCCCTTAAAATTTAAAACTCTAAGAAACATCTAAGAATCATCTTTCATCATTGCTTACAGACAAAAACACATTTTTCTTTATTTATTTCATTACTTTTACAAAATATTGCATCACTGATTTCGCCCCTTAGTGGATTATTTTCAAAAAACGCTGAAACACGTGGTCTATTTTAAACCATTACGCTAAACACAAATTTTATGCTGTTCACTCCAAAAACAACAAGTTTCCGTATAAGCTGAAATTGTACTTTGTTTGTTTGTTGTTATTTAGTTTTTATGTATATAAAGAAATACTTTGTCATGTTACCATGGGTTCAATTTATCTGTTTTTACACCTAGTAAGTCAATAAATGGTATCACGGCTTTGGAGAGAGTACTAAGTGGGGGTACTGCAGCTCTCATCGTAGTGATGAGAGCTGCAGTTTGGTTGACTATGAAACCTACACTTTGTATTTGTTTTCCTGATAGATTCGATATTTCTTTTACTTAATTTTCAACCGAATTCAAAAAGGAGGAGGTTTTCAATTCAACGGTATGTTTTAATTTATATATTTCACGCTATCTTCATCATCAGCCGGGAAACGCCCATTGCTGGCCCGACCGGTTCTTGTAATTAAAAAAATAATTTACAATGACAATTTTTATCACAAATATTTAGACCAAATTAGTCGGACGGTCAGGAATCCGATCCAACTTATAAAAATTGACAAAAGTCTTTAATCAGTGCGTGTTGCCAGTGATGACATACGGAACCGAAACGTATCGTATATTCAAAGTATATTCTGTAACTTTTCTCGTATAATAGTGGTTTGAGAAAAATTTTGAGAAAAATTATTATTTGATGATACTACTCTAACTATGATGATAATGATTCATTTAATAATTCGGTAAATGAAGCGTTACTATAAGTTACGACATGGCTTAAAAATAATAACCTCAACTTAAACGCAGCTAAAACTAAAGTTATGCAATTTCTATCTTACCAGACTAAACCACTACCAATTGACATCCTACATAATGAAATTAAAATAGAAGAAGTCAACAACATATTTTTGGGAATAAATACCTAGTAAGCCGTGTTTGAGTTCTTTTGGGAGTGTTTGATGAGCAGAACCTGCACATGAACTTCTGAGGGTCTGATGATGGATCAGAACGACGTTGAAGGGAACCTTGCGAAGGCAAATACCTAGTAAGCCGTGTTTGGGCTCTTTTGAGAGTGTTTGGTGAGCAGAACCTGCACATGAACTTTTGAGGGTCTGATGATGGATCAGAACGACGTTGAAGGGAACCTTGCGAAGGCAAATACCTAGTAAGCCGTGTTTGGGCTCTTTTGAGAGTGTTTGGTGAGCAGAACCTGCACATGAACTTTTGAGGGTCTGATGATTGAGCAGAATAACTTTGAGGGGAACTTTGTGAAGGAACATGGCGAATGAACTTTCCCTGAAATGATACTTCACACGTCACGACATTTAGACTACAACATACAAATTCTCTAAAAAGCTTAAAATAAAAAATTAAATTAAAAATTTTAAAAATACCCACGACAAATGTAAACGTTGTAATCGGAAAAGGGTTAAATATATTTTTTTTAAACCATCGACTAAATGGAAGTAAGTAACGAGATAAAAAGAAGCTTACATATTATTACAATAATAAGTCCGAAAAAATCCGTCGGAGGCTGCCATTGTCTAATCTATTGCCGTTTCCAACTAAAATGTAGGAGTAAAAAACTAATTTTTATCACGTATAGATGCAGTCATTTTTTAAATGTATGATGGGTTTGCACTTGGCCTTCATTTCCTTCACTGGATGGTAAGTGTGCGCACAGAATCCTCAATGTAATGAGCTAGCTATGTTACCTTTCAGACCGGAGCACAACAGTGCTATTAACACTGCTGTTGGGCGGCAGACTTAAGTAACATGGTGGTAGCTGGCCAGGCAGACATAAAAAATGCCACCTAAAATGCTATACCACCAACCAAACCGAGTACCGGTACTGGGAATCGAATCCGGTACCTACATATTGTAAGTCCAAGTATTTGAAAGCCATAGTAAGCCATTAGAAAATAAATGAAGATGGTTTATAAGGCGATATCAATTCAAGACTACATAAAAAGATTAGGTACCCAACGTAATTTCAACTAGTGACATATTTATAAAAGTGCAAAAATTAGTTCCTTCAGGAACGGGAATTGCAGCCGCCGACTGATTTTTTCGGACTTATTATTGTAATATGTAAGCTTCTTTTTATCTAGTTACTTACTTCCATTTAGACGAGAGTTTTTCAAAAAAATATTTTTCTACTACCTACAACATCTGTCGTGGGTATTTTTAAAATTTTTAATTTTATTTTTTATGTCTATTTCCAACGGCCTAATGGGCTAACTAATTGTTAATTTTTGTAAATGATAAGTGATCAAGTGAGGGTGGAGTGATATATCTGATTACAAAATAATAATTATATAAAATACTATCAGAAGAATTTTTTTACATGCAAATATATAAAAATTAACGATGCGGTAATAAAGTGCTGTTTATATTTATTCGATAAACTTGGATATTTGATCACAAAATTTTATAAAAGTCAGTCGAACTACATACCAGTAGATATTTATTGAGCGTAAGTATGTTTAATATGAATAGATTTTGAACTTGAATCTATGTATTGTGAGACATCGTGCGGTGACAAATTATACAAACTAGTAAAGTTATTTGTTGTGAAAGGTATTATGTATTTTGTAAATGTTATTTTTTTTTCAGGTGTTGCGAACTTTTTCAGTCAATGGAAAGTTGGATATATATGACATGTAAATTGCAATTGCCATACGTATAGTTTACGGGGTGTTAAGACATTACATAGTTGAAATAATGTTTCGGTAGAAAATCTTAAAAGAAATGATTATTTTTAGGTTAAGTTTCTGTGCAATATTAAGTTTATCGAAAATACGCTTCCCTGAGGAACCCCGTCAAGGTTGAATCATTAATATTGCCTAAGTGTACATTGACTCAAACTACTTGCTTACTATTATTCAAGTATGAATCAAACCGACTAAGAGCGGTACCCGTGATGTCAAGAAGCAGCACCTGTGGCACAGTTTCGAATGCTTTTGCTAAGTCGACAAAGACTGCTAAGGTTTTTCGTTATTAAAGTGATTATGTACGCGTCGTGTACAATATACAGCCGCTCAGTTGTAATTAAACTTTTCATTTTATAGGGGTCCGAAGTTAAACACAAAACCCTGAACCCAATACAATTATGTTTGTTCACGATTTATTTACAAAATTAATTTTGTAGGATCGAAGTGTAGTGCTATATCATACAAGACTTATGTTTTGATTCTGATCTGATTGTCTTGAAATAAGTAATACGAGGCATGTGCGGCATTGCACATTTAATGGACTAAACGACGCGCAATACTGCTCGCTGAGCTATAATCACACAATTGTGCGTGTCAAGGATCACTACTTTCATCTCTGATGATGATAATATTGTACCACAAAAACCTTGTGGAGAATATTTAAGTTTGCACACGTTAGGGTAATGAAGTAGACAACCAACTCGGGAAGTTCAGTTCAGGAACCACTTCCCAGAACGATAAAGGGCCTGCGGGCTGGTGCGGGGTGCGGACAGGCAGAGAGGGGGACGGGGGCGACAGCTGCGCGTGCGTCGTGTTCCCCGCTTGCTCCTCCGCCATTCCGCCGCCGAACACCGAGCTGAGTAGACGTGTGCGTTCCACATCGCACGAAATACGCGCGTATAATTCCGTTAGTACTATCGCGTGCTAGGAAATTCCTGAGCTACTAGTTATCATCGCAAGAGTATAGCGCGCGAAGAACGGAAGCCGAGCGGGACACGTCACTGGAGGAGCATCGAGGGCGCGGCACAGCTACAGGAGCGGCACCGGCTTCCTTTGTCCGGGAGGCCCGTGTGGCTGGGCGGTGACTGGCGCTATATTCGGTTTGTGTTTCAATATTGCACCAGTCCCGGCCTATCCAAGCGGGCTCGTCCATCGGAGACCGCTACACAGCATCCGCGGCGCGCAGTCCCGTTACCCGGCCGGTCGGTCGACCCGGTCGTTCACTGCGGTGGCCACGCTTAGGACGTGATTTGGTGTAAACGGTGTACCTCGATATCTATTGCACCAATCCCGGCCTGCAAGTGGTCACCGCATCATCGCGCAGCCACGGCTGCCTCAGAATCCTAACTACCTTCGCTGCACGTGGCATTCAAAGGTAGGCTGTCGAGCCACTGCGAATAACTTATGTATTTCATTTTTGTATCCATATTTTCCTCATGTGTTCATCTTGTAAATATTTCATTTGACTTGTACCTACATACCATTGGAAATGCGGATTCCGAAGCCGATGTCGCGCGCAACACGTCTCTGATAGCCGGCTCCGAGTCGGCCTTTCCAATCGTTTCATTTGCTTGCAATGTAACATGGCCCACTTGCACCAACATCGATTTTTGTTTCGTTCAAATAATTCATATAAAATTGTTAGAGATGTTGTTGCGCGTGTCTCCATTGAGCTGAACTATGCGAATTGATGAGAGTAACATTAGAAAGTTGGTGATTGAGAGGTTGATATTTGTCGAAGAGTCACGGACGTCGGGGTGAGTGCATTGATGTGGCCGGCTTGCCGTCGTCGACCGGTTCTTGTAAATCGTGTACGACACAGCCGCACAGCTATATGATATTATTATTTGTAACAGACAGCCGAAGCGAAGGACGCCTTTTCGGAGAACGCTTGGCCATGGTGTTGAAAAGAGGGCAGTAATTACTAACATCTCAATTTATGCTATTTGGTTCAAATCAACAAATCGATACTCCCTTTTAGTCACTGATCTGACTATCCTTTTTTATATTCGGATTGTGAATACCAACCTAAATGTGATTGTAACTAAAACTACAACATTCAACGTACTAGGTATTTGAACCTAACAGCTGTTCTCATTCACGCTTGTTACAAAACGCGAAGTCATTCTGTTGATACCTAGATAGATAGACCTTAAGGTAAAAAAAGACTAGGCGCCTATAGATCTTTAGGTTCGATATCCGCGGGACGGTCATCGATTATTTCACAGCCGTCGATAGTTATCAATATTTACTCGTGATACTGTTTGTAGTTAGTTCATTTCCTTATTGACTTTTAAAAAAGATAGCGCTAAAAAGGAGGGCGTTGTGGTTTTGGAATGTAATGATGTGTACTGTATTATTGGTAAAACCTGGATTGGGTAAAAAGTTATGATTTCCAACATTTATAAATGTTTTTCTTGTTTGCAGACTTAAAACTTATGAACCTCAAAATATTGTACTAATTATAACCGATTTTATCTGCAGAAAAATGATCGCCTTTTTGTAAATGTGGTTTTGTTTGTTTCTTTTAGTGTACAGTATAGAGTAATTTGTACTGTATTGTAAAACAGTGATGGTTAGCCGTACAACTTTTTTCCCGAAACTGGTACAGAATAAAATTTACTAACAACTCTAAAGCTAACTCAATTTAGATTTTAGACTAAATGTAACAGTAGCAAAAGTTTTGGTCTAGTGGTTTCTTTATTTAAATCCACTGGTAATGCCTGTATATGCCTGGAGTACTAATAAAGCCTAGTTAAAATCAGAACCGTCACAGAAGATAATTTCAGAAGAAAACCATACAACTCACGGAATCCATAAATATACTTAGATAACAGTTTCCTCAGCCGTAAGATATTTTTAAACAAATTGAAACTGTCATTTTTTCAGTCTATTAATTAACAGAGTTTTTATAAACTGGTATATCATTAATTATGTATTACGTAATATAAAAGAATATTAAATTGTCTCCAATTTTTTAAGTTACTTCCGTTTAAAAATGAAAACTATCCTGGTTATGGACTAATATGTTTTTCAATTATAGGGCACTCGTTACTCCCATTCCATGCTCATATGTAGGACATTAGCTTCATTTTGTTGTTGTTTAAATTGTTTGTAAAAACAAGCATGTGTTTCAATTCTGACAACGAATTCTGCTACGCTGTGAGGAAACTCAAATATTAGTTCAGTTAAAAAGACATTACGCAAATCCGGTCTGCACTATGTACATTATTCAAAAAATAGAGGAAGGATTTTTAAATGAATACTAGAATTGCATTTTTGGTTGTATTCAGTTTTCTATTTTTGCGCTAATTGGAAGCCATCAAATGTCATTTCATTGTCCATTGCAACTTTTATTTTGTTAAATTTTGTGCGCATGTGCAAAAATATTACACCAAAATATAATAAAAGGCAAACAAAATACTTTTATTTGATAAATGACCTTTCTAAACTCCATACATTAGCAGGTATTGACATATATATATCTATGTTAGCAGGACGTGTCTTTTCAAGTGTCTACCTATTAATGTTCAAAATATATATAAATATATATAGCACGTGACTGACACGTTGGTACTATATTCTTGATTTTGCTTTGGGTATGGAGCAGTAAAAATATTGTACAGTAGACTCTAGTTGCATAAGATGCAATTTCATTGAGAGTAATGATTTGCGAGCAGGTCCAATATGTTAGGTTCAAGGCATTTACCGAGGTACATTATACGCATGGTTGAATGACACACTTGCGCAAGCGGCTACCGCACAAGACCCACCAGATTAGAGTATTACATTTTTAAAGAAAGAAAACAGATATTTGTTATGCAAGGCTGAAAAGTTGGTGTTTGGCGCGAGTTCTCTAGCTCGGGTTTCCATATGAATTGGAGCCTAGAATTGGAAAATTCAAAAATATGGAACCCTGAGCGTATCGAGGGTTTGAAGGCACGAGACGCAAAATAACTTTACTGCCGAGCGAAACACAAAACGTAATATATTTTAATTATTCATATTTATTGTTCTTTGAGGTATAATACATTGAATATATTTTTTAATCGAAAGAAAAAGTTAAGGTAGTTTCATCATCGTCATGTTCGAATTTCAAAAACTGTTTCTATTTCTGAAATCTAGACGATTTCGAATAAAAAAAAAAAGACTTTTCGAGCGTGAGGTGAAAAGAAATACTGTCTAAATTCTGAAGTGAAATTCAAGATGAAAAAGGTGAACAAACGAGTTACTCGTAGCACTTTAAAAAATTGTCAGTTTTGTTGATAAATGACAGACTAAAGGACGAAATCGGACCATATGGAGTCTCCTTTGACATTTGTTAGGTTTGATACAGAAAAACACGTTCCGATGTGTTAAAAGATGTTAGGCATCAGCTGCGCTGCGCTGCTTTTCAATGAATTTCTGTCTGTGCTTTGATGATCGTCACAAAGGGGTGGCACATTAAACATGCCATCTATAATTGTTATTCTACAAATACCTTTTGTAATTTTAATACCGGTAGTAGCCTTTTTTCAAGATTTAAATATCAAATGTAAATTATATGCTATCTTGAACACGTGTATGCTGAATATTAAATTATACATTTTGCCAAGTTTGCGTAAATTCAATTTTGTAATGCAATACGCTTGCTATAATTTTGTTTTATTATCATGCATATTTGAGAAATGAGCGTTGATAAAGTAGATACATCTGCACATTCACTAAATCCAAAATTATCAATATTGAATTTGGAGCATAGCCTTAGCAATTTTGTTTTAAAGGCTATCTATCTACATACACAGTTATACTCAATAACTTCGATCATGTTCATCGAAGGTCAATAATAAATAATAATTACAAGATATGTAAGTGTATTAAAACAGCTTTAAATTTGTCATTTTACTATGGGTTGAGATGAAAATTATTATTAGTGTAATACAAATTTTATCTCGCTATGGGGTTTTTGTTGAACATCCATATACTTAATAATAGAAATAATATTGCTTTGGGTTCTGATGCTCGCTCTATTTAGACGTAACGTAAAGATTACCTGACGATATTTTAAAATAACCGATTTGACGAATGGTACCCTACGACGCTATCCACTAAAAAAACCTTTTGTGCTTGCATTACCAGGGGAGGATTTATTGCAGTCGCCACACGCACTGCTAAGAGCGAGAGAGAGCATGGGAGTCTCAAGCAATGGGTGTGCGAAGGGGAGATCACAATTTGTTTAAAGTGGGTTCTGTAAATGTGACATTTTAATATTTTTAAGACCTTCTTTCCTTTTGACCACAATCTCGTTTCACCCGATGCCTTGTGTTTGACGATTTGGTCAATAGGCTGGAAGCTATGTAAGCTGTAGTAGGTGTATAAAGGACACAAGGAATCACACTTTAAAAAAGAATATTAGAACGAACGGTGCTGGAACAGTTTGTAGTCGTAAAAGCGATTTTAATGATATATATATTTACAAAAGCCGTGGTAGCTCAGTAGGCTGGAGCGTCATTCCTTAAAAAATCTAGATCTGAGTTTGATCCTGGCTCGTACCACTGAATTCCAATTTGTTATTTGGAATGTTTATTAGCATTGACTTTTCAGTGAAGATAAACATCGTGAGGAAACCTGCACACTCCTGAGAAGAAATTCGATGTTGTTTTTTATTTATTTATTAATCAAACATAAATTTTTACAATATTTGCTTAAAGTGTACTTAATCCTATTGCAAGGTTTATCTGTACACCGTGTGACTCGTCCATTTTACAATACTCACATTCTATCGCATTCTAATGCAGTGTTTTAGTATTGTAAGATGAGGGTATTTTAACAAATACCTTCATCCCACAACACCAAAACACTGTATTGTTCGCCGAGTGTGAAGTTGCGTGTTTGTGAAGTCTATCAATCCGCAATGTTCCCGCGTGGTGGACTATATTCTCTGTTGGAGAGTTGGCTTGATCCCCTGCAGTGGGGACACATCGATATGACGATTTCCCTTTTATTCTCGCTTTTGATGCGTTTTCAAGGGAAATGACTCTGGTCCAATGGCTGCGGCTGCTGGACCTCCTATCCATCTCCCAGAGCGTGTCACTCCTTTACAAATTGCATCCCCCGGTGTGCCGGTTTGACCGGAACAGGCTTGACCTGGCTGGGTGTGGTGCCTATCATCATCATCATTATCATCATTGATGCGTTTTCAAGGGAAATCGTTTACTTAGAAGTTTGATTTTTCCCCGATCAAAGGGACTGCAGACTTGAGTATTTGATATTTAATTCAATTTGATAACTCCACGTGTTTCTCAGAGAAAGGGACATCACAGACAGACGGACAACAAATTGATCCAATAAGGGTTCATTTTTTCCTTTGGGGTACGGAACCCTAAAAAGAAATCACCTCAGCAATATTCGTATATTTTCGGAACCTTTCGGCTTTTTAACGAAGATTTGAAAACTGTTCATTGTGTGGTTAGTTCCTAATAAATACAAAGTGATGCCGGCTGAACATTAATGCATAATCTCGTGTAATGAGTTCTTTATTTATTTATTAAGAGGCTATGTTGGTAAGACCACGTGGCCGCGTTCAAGGTTGCATTGTTTTGTAGCTGTCCCTCTCCGAGCCCTATCCTACCCGAGCGCGTACGGTGAGACAGCATACACTACGCGAAGTTATCCACCCGTTATTTGGATGTTTCGTAGTCCAGTGATCATTTGAAGGATACAGTATATTATGTAGACATTTTTTCAATACAGTATATTAATAAAATTTCAGATGTCGGTGGTTTTTCCTAATTGTTCTAAATTGATTCATACTCTTGTAAAACAGGTTCAAAGTTGGGGCTTTTTATTACCGAAAAGTATATATTTAAACGAACAAAATATGACTGGACTACGTTTGTATGGGCGCTTTGACAACAGCATACCCTCTCACGCCACAACCTGACATTAGTCAGTTCAAAGTCAGTACAGGGGTCAGACTGGGTACTACGAGTATATTAATTTTGTAACACAAGTAGACTATTTCTTCAACTTTCAAACACAAAAATTTTCTCTCGTTAGTATTTTGCTCCGACTTCTCAGGACTGCTTTCAAAAGTATAACATCGCGGTGAAGTTGAAAGCAAAAGATTCCTGTAACATTACATCATGCTACCATTTAAATACTTATTAGCTCTGCGACCGACGTAACTAAAGCATCTTAAAATCCAACACCAAATCGTCGTTTAGTATAACCTGACACTGAACACTTTTATTTAAGTGAGGGTTTCTTATGAAGCAGTGAAATAAATAATTTTAAAATTAACGGCACGGTAGATGCTTACAAATAGTCAAATAGACATTGGATCCTTGCTTGTCGTTTTAATGTTAAATTAGATTGTAATGGATACTTATTTTTGAACGCTGATTATTCAGCAACCCAAAAAAATATATTATATTTTTCATGTATGTACATACATATGTGCACTGAGAAAGTAATCATCTCAATCAAGATGGGCTAAATATAATTATTATTAAGAATAATTTTTATAAATCTAACAACTTTTGGTAATTTAAGTTTGCATAAAAACATAAAAAAGCAGCCAAGTGCGTGTCCTGCCACGTGCATTTTAGTGTTCCGTAGTTATAATGTTTTTTTAAAATATATTTTTTCAATTTATACACATGTTAGCTACATACAATAGCCGTTAGCAGCTGATGGCGTTTTGAACAATAACAAAACAGTGTGAAAGTTAGAGCTGTTTCTGAGATTCTAAATTGCTGTACAAGAATTATTACAAAAACATTATCTGCGAGCTTTGCGATATCTAAGAATTGAACAAAAAGTATAAGAGTCCTTTAAACCTTTAAATTTTATTTTCGATCCCTGAGAACCAACCTGGAATCCAGAAAATCATTGTTCACAAATCACATAGAATGTTGCCCAGGCAATCCTCTCGTCCATTGCAATGGTTACAGAGTTCATTCTCGCCTGTGTATAACTCGGTCACACAAAGAAAATCAGGCGGAAAGATGATTCATGTACTCAAGAGGCGACTTGTCTTGAGAAATCGCATAAAACCGTTACGATTTGAATTACAACAGCTGTCATGGCGTATATATACAGATTGCGGTACCTTTCCGACGTACCTACTACTGGTTGGTAAGATTGGTAGGCTTTTTACAGTTTTAATGCTCGTCTTTTTTTGCTAAAGCGACGACACGTCGCGTCGAGCTATTTACGAACTTGTTATAAATGAATAGGAAAATAAATGAAACGAATATTATAGGAATATTCTTAGTCAGGGCACAAAACTTCGATATTTGTATTCATATGTTGTGTATTTATTCGATATTATTCAAAGTTTAAAGGAAATGGGACGGATTGACTGCCTCAGCAGTGCACGATGTAGAAAAATGATCTCTGTAGGAGAGTAGGCCTGAGTCCCTGCAGTAATAATGTATAGAAGCTGTTCATATAATATTAGTACGGATTATAGCGTGAAGAAATGCTCGTGCTGCTACTTTAACGATTGTTTTTACCAAGCAATCACTTGATATTTCGTCATATTCCACCCTGCTTATACGGAGCCTGTTATGTGAAACTATACAAACAGATAGTTATTGTAAATATGGTTATGTATGACTCTGGAAATCAATCACACAGCTGCACTTTTCATGTATTTGTTTGTATAGATTAGAAACGCTTTTAGACTTAAGGAGAATTTAGATAAACAAGAATATTAGTATCATTGTATTTTAGATTCATTGTTGAAAATTTACTTGGAAGGGACGGGTCTCAAAATGTACAAATCTGTCTATTGTTTGAGGAGCCCTTTTGTCTATTTCTATAAATGTATTTAACAAAAGACGCCAGCCAAACAATACAATGCTGCTGTGAACAATTACAGTGGTCTTACCTGCACTTCTTTTCTTGCTAAAAATTTTTCGTTCTCTTTGCATGCTTTATTTTTAAATAATTTCGAGCGAGCGAGCTTCTCAGCCACATACGTGTACTCGTATCCACCATGTATAAACTTTGCTGGGCCTAAACCAAATGTTTCAATTTCTAATTCAAAATTTTGTATTGGGGGTTTACATTAATTAACATGCCTCTAAAATACGAAATACTAAGTATCTCGAATTGTAAAAAGCTTGAATAATTTCGTTATTAATGTTTAAATTTTATGATATAATGATTTTTCTTCTTCATACATTTTAAAGCTCCCATAGCGACAGTTTACGTATCCATATCATCTAAAATTATGACAACTATATACTCTTTGCCAGTGCTATTTATTCGCTATACTATTGAACTTAGTATTTTTTTCATTCAGCCTTTTATCTCACACATAAATTTATAAAATAATTAACCTAAATTGTTTGATTTAGAACATAAGACAAGAATTGCTCGAAAATCCCCTAAAATCTCATTCTAAGAAATCCCATGGAAAGATAAGGACTACTTCAAATATATAGCCTAAACCACACGGGATTTGTAAAACTGTAGTAACTTAATCATTCATAATTATCAACTTAGCAAATTACGGTAATTTATTTAAGTGGCTGTTCTTTGTTCTGGCTAATAAAAAGATTAAAGGCTAATTAATCACTGAACTCATTTAAATGTTCTCTTGTCATAATAATTATAATCGTTTAGATAAAGAGCTGTTTACAAAATTAAATACCATGTTTTTGAAATAGAATGCACGCACGGAAACCATATGTAGTGTAGAAGTTTTATGTAAGATTTTTAGCTAGTAATTTTTGTCAAAATTATTTCAAAAACGTTTGACGTTGCATGTTTTATTTGTTGTGGTATTTATTTACTTACATCGTCTAACTAAACAAAATTATATAAAATTTGGGTAAACCTAAAATAACAAAAAAGTTGATTGATTGGAACAATTTACTTTTTTGCGAAGAATATACTTTTTATGATGTATGCGACTTCGTAATGTCTACGTTATTAGACGCTTGTCAAAGTGTACAAAAGTGCAAGCCCTTCATAATGTACTCGGACTTTGTTAATTAATTTATTTTTGTTTCATACTCTAAATCAGTGTTTTTCAATCTGTGGGTCGCGACCAATAGTAGGGGTCGCAAAGCCTTGATCGGGGGTCGCAGGCAAAAAGACAAGGTTCTAAGCTACAATAAAAACACAAAGATGGACTTGTTTATTTTTCACAAGTTTGTCAAATCGTAATGAAATTTTTGAAATGTTAATATCAAAACATTTTCTAACTGAAGTATATTTCTCTTTTTTTTTTACCAACTTACCTCGTACTTACTTTCAAAACTCTCGGCTTCTTGCAGAGTGTAAGGTCCTAATAATGATTTAATGTATCAAAATATGTAACGCATATAGTCTTGTAATTTAATTGTTTCTTTGCACATTGTAAGGGGGTCGCCAGAATTTTTCAACTTGTAAAGGGGTCGCGAAATCAAAAATATTGAAAAACACTGCTTTAAGAGGCTATGTTGGTAAGACCACGTGGCCACGTTCAAGGTTACATTGTTTTGTAGCTGTCCCTCTCCGAGCCCTATCCTACCCGAGCGCGTACGGTGAGACAGCATACATTACGCAAAGTTATCCACCCGTTATTTGAATGTTTCGTAGTCCAGGGATCATTTGAAGGATACAGTATATTATGTAACCATTTTTTAAATACAGTATACTAATGAAATTTCAGATGTTGGTGGTTTTTCCCAAATTGTTCTAAATTGATTCATACTCTTGTAAATCAGGTTCAAAGTTGGGGCTTTTTATTACCGAAAAATACAATACTTTGACGCCCTGTAACTCTGGAAGTATATATTTAAACGAAAATCTGACTCACCACCGACACAGATATTTGTTTCTAGATTGTGTCTTGAAAATTTCATAGATTTTCATAGCTTAATACTCAAAATATGACTGGACTACGTTTGTATGGGCGCTTTGACAACAGCATACCCTCTTAAAGTATAGAAAAAGATATTTGATTCGGGAAAGTCGTTAATGTTACATAACCTGCAATAAAATTCAAGTAGTCTGACTACTTTACGTTTGTTATGATAATATGCGTTAGTTGTTAAAAAGTGAAACGTAAGTAAATGTATTATTACTTCACGGTTCGCGGTTTCCATGCCAAGGTCCACCTGCTTCCCCTAAACTGACGTGAGAACACTCTTCGGGGATCTTTGGGAAATTCAAGAAACCCTGTCACACGTAAACCTATTTTTTTAACTCGTAATCTCGCAATTGACGTAGGGGCTGGGACTTCTCGTTTAGATCTTCAGTAGATGCTACATTGTATCTGGGACCATGATCCTTGTGTTGTTCAGAGAACAACGCCCCTGCAAGAGGGCTCATGGAGGCGATGATGATGATGATATTTTATATGTACAGTTACCTGATTTGATCGACGTAGCGCGTTGTTTCGTTTTAAAGTTCCGTTGTCAAACGGATGCCTCGATAGATATCTGACACAGCACAACCAAAGTACATAGAATAAGATATTTTATAGAAAGAAAGAAAGAAAAAATTTATTTGCCAAGTACATAGTTTTTTTTACACTGTGTTTAGATAGTAATTTTAATTAGTTCGATGTACTTAACCTGTCCACAGGTGTACAAATATTATAAACATATATAATAAGGAATTTAATAGTAAAAAAAAAAAGTTTACATCACATGTCAATTAGTATAATAATAAAACTGATCGTCATTTTGTCATGTCAGCAATTGTCATATTTTTGCCCAGGAAAACTTAAGCCACTACGAGGCTACAGAGTATATGTATAAGAACAATCCACTGGTCAAATTAAAATTTGCACCTGTTTAATATTGTTTACATAAGTACATGTAATTGATGTAATTTGTAAGCACGGCTACAGGTCAAGCTATACATTTCCAGTATAAGCAGAACTAGCACCGCGCGGGAATTCATTTAATGTGAGGGTAGCGTATACTGGAAATGTATAGCTTGATGTGTAGCCGTGTGTACTGTGTTAAACGCTTCTGAAAATTATTTATGTCTTTTGTACTTGTGAAATAAAGAATTTTTGAAAAGATTTGGTTTGGGTTTATATTTACTTGTCGCACAATTTTCTTGCACCCGTAACGGGAAGCGTCTACTGGGCCGCCCCTCTACTGGATGGACCGACGATTTGGTTAGGTTGCGGGGAGTCACTGGATTCAAGTGGCACGGGACCGGTCAAAGTGGCATACCATGAAGGAGGCCTATGTCCAGCTGTGGACGTTTCCCGGCTGATGATGACAATTTACCTGTGAATCCTGTTATGTTATTCTTTAAACATTTAGACTTTACTAAAGTACTACTAGCCTTTTTGCACGAACGAATTCGATTTCAAGCGCAACTTAAAGAATATGAAATTAAAATAATATCACTTCACGCCGCTGCAGATTTACTGATACTAGCTGAGGAGTGAGTTTGTGCTGCTGCACATGAACGAGAAATTCAAAAGAAGAGAAAATGAGCAATTTGTCTCTAGCAACTCCGATTTGTCGGTGTTTCTGTAGCGATAAATTATCTCGATCCGCGAAAGATGGGAACTCTCAAGTCGAGAAAGATAAAAATCATCCCACGCCAACTTATTTTTATAACACTCACTTGGCTTCTGCCTCTCGATGGCAAGTAACGATAAGAATTGGAAGCGTGCGCACAGAAGTCTCAGATTAAGCACTGCCCACATTGACATGACTGACTTAGTCCCTATGTTGTTTGTTGCAATCTAAGATGTACCATGACAATAGTTCTCGACAGACGTACAGAGAAAATCAAGACTTTATTTAGAATTTATTATAGGGAGATTTATTAATAACATAAATTTCGTACGATGAACTGACAATATCCGTCTTCCCCAAGCTCCAACTGGACCAATTTTAGTTGCATTTTTTTACTATACCTACTGTAGTAATATTAGAAACATAACGCATGTGAGCGTATCTGGGCTATCAGTTCTTAAATAGGCAATAGTTTTTTCCAGCCCGGACGTCCTACAATCTAAACCCTTCGAAGGAAATTCAATTATGCTGGCAAAATACACCTCAGGCTTCATACAGAGTGGAGCACTGGAGTGGAGCCCGATGTTACAGGTCTAAAAATTGGCCAATAATATGGTAAGCACCGGTAAGTAATTCATTATTAATTTCACTCCAAAGAGTTTGACTTACTGTGAGCTTCTATAAAAAGAGAATATAAAAACAAAAACAACTGTTTACACGGGCCAGTTTGATCGGCCAATGGCCAATATCGTGTCAATCTTCAATCAGAGTGTGCCGTATAGTCACGATCCAATCACAGACGAGATTTTCACAAAATTGGCCGATGAAATCCTGTAGTACCAGTAGTCCGATTGAGTAGTCCGATGATCGAACTACTGAGACTTTTTCGGCTCAGTAGTCCGATGATGCAGATGATTATAGATCATCGGACTACTGAGCCTTTTAGTCCGATTATTTACACATTTCAGAGAGATTTAAATATAGTAATAGGTTATAGAGCGGTCATTGGGAAACGTTTCATATAAACATTTTGATCTCAAAAGTCAAATGTCTTGTACGGCCGCGTGACGTGATGTGACACTAGATTGAGTAACTTATTACCAATTGGTAATAAGTTTAGGATCAAAATGTTTGTTTGCTTTGTCCGGTCTATTAATATTAAATGTCTTTGACACATTTCGATCGACTTCCCAAAATAAGAAATGGATGCGGTAGTATTAACATTATTTTTGCATATTTATTTTTTCCAACAAGCTAAATATAAATCAATTTTTGCATCATCGGACTTCTGGGCCGAAAAAGTCTCAGTAGTTCGATCATCGGACTACTGATACTAGAGGGATGAAATTGCCCCGTTTAGGGCACTCTTTAATGAAATTTTATATTAAGTTAAAAAGGCCAAGTGTGAATAGGACTCGCGCAACAAGGGTTTCCGAACCATGGAAATAAGTATATACATAAATATATTAGTTGAAGTTCATTTCCCCACCAAGTATGCATGTTTGTTTGTCAATTTGATGATTTCTCAATAACTATACAGGAAAGAGACCTCGCTTAGTTTTTTTGATGTATGATTGGTTTGCACTTGGCTTTCATCTCACCTGATGGTAAGTGACGGTAAGGCCGATGGATGGTAAGCGTGCGCACCCAGAAGCTTCAAGCGAATGAAGCGCTAGCGCTGCTACCTTTCATACGGAACACAACAGTGCTATTAACTATGCTGTTTGGCGACAGACTAGTCAGGCGGATATAGACAATGCCCTACCTCCAAACAAATCGAACCCGGGATTCAACCCGGGATTCCCGGCTTGTTCGTCGAACATTTAGCCATTAGGCCACAGAGGCGATTAAAACATTTACACAAAAGTTTACTGTCATCATTATAGATTTTTCACTTTGGAAACTGTTGGTAGAAAAAACATTTTAGTATCATGCACATTATACATACAATAAATTAACTTTTCAACATGTAAGCCACAATTCCTCGGAATTCAAATTCGGAATGAGAAAATCCGTAGACGAACAAAGGTTACCGACATAGCTCGACGAGTCAGTGAGCTGAAGTGGCAATGTGCAGGCCACATCGCTCGAAGAACCGATAACCGGCATAATGTCCAGCAGTGGACGTTTCCCGACTGATGATGATGTACCATCTCATCTATCAGTGTACCATCGTTGACCACAACGCCATCACAGCTACCATCACTGTGATCATGGATATCATCATACAACCTCATCGACACTACATACATATTATATGGAAGGCAAGAGTAAAATCAAATTGTAAATTGAATAAACAAACTGAGTCCGCTATGCTATTCTTACTACATCAGCCATGAACATAGCACGATACTTGGAAAAGCTATTGAATTGCACTTATTGTTCTATATAAAGCCACTTGCTAATGTTTATCATATAGTTTTGTTATACAGTGAGTAATTGTTATGAATTTATTAACGTCTTATTAAAACAAGGTATACTGTTTTAGCGGTGTTTGTGCTGTAAAAAAGTAGGTTCATGTTACTTTTGAAATTCGTAGACGTTTTTTTAATGCATAACAGATTTACAATTGGGTTAAAGGATGGAAGCGCCTCACTTAATCCTCAATCAGGCGTACTGGGAGAATATAACTTTACATAAGCCCTCTTTAAATAAAAATATAGCAAGAACTTAAAATCAGTTTTACGTTGAAAACAAAAAGGTATGTAACAGAGAGATTTCAATATACGTAGTAATAGGTTATAGAGCGGTCATTGGGAAACGTTTCATATAAACATTTTGATCTCAAAAGTCAACGGTATGTCAAATGTCTTTTACGGCCGCGTGACGTGATGTGACACTAGACTGAGTAACTTATTACCAATTGGTAATAAGTTTATTACCAATTGGTAATAAGTTTAGGATCAAAATGTTTGTTTGCTTTGTCCGGTCTGTTAATATTAAATCTCTTTGGTATGTCAGTTTTGTGACATGACGTAAAACTGGTGTCGGGATACTTTGTTCCCGAGACATCAAGCAATGCGAAACCTAGAACTTATAGTGGACGGACAACTAAAAATCGAAGCAGTGAGCTTCAAAAATGATGATGCGAATCAAAACATCCCAAAATGCTTTGGTTCTCTCAAATACCTATATAAAATCCGCAAATACAAACCCAAACGATTCGAACACAACTAGACGATACATCAGTCATATCTCAATTAGAATTTGACGACGTAATATATATATATATATATCACCATGTTTAACCCCCAAAATTCAAAGAATTCGAAATGCATGTATGCACTACCGATAACACATCACACGTAGGTACATAAACAAAGCTAATATTCCAAAAATGGAGAACAAAAGAAAACTCGATCTCTTTGAAATAATTAAACAAAATATCCGAAATACCTGTTCGACAAATTGACGAGTCAAAACTACTGTACCCGGGGAGGTTTCACAATTGCTGCTGCTAACATCTGGAATGACCTCTACCAGGCCGTGCCCCTACTAGATGGACCGACGACCGTTAGAGTCGCTGGGAGTCGCTGGATGCAGGTGGCTCGGGAACGGTCGATGTGGCGTACCATGAAGGAGGCCTATGTCCAGCAGTGGACTTACCCGGCTGATGATGAACATCTGTAACGACTTACCTCCACCACTCAGAAATACAATATCTAAGTATTCTTATAATTAAAATATAGAAAACATATATTGTACACACAAAAAAGCACCGTAATTGTGAATAAAAACAGCAAAAAAACACTTTATCTATCTAGAGGTACTCGTATATATACGAGTATCTATACATACACACCCTCACACGCAACACACACTCACAAACATTAATTAATATCCATACCATTAAACGAGCAATTCTTGTACATATATATATAATTCGGATCTCCGAAACGGCTCCAGCGATTTCGCTGAAATTTGGTATTTGGGGGTATTCGGGGGCGAAAAATTGATCTAGATTAATTAGTCTCATGTCTGGGAAAATGCGCGTTTTCGAGTTTTCATGCGTTTTTACCTTTACATTATTCGACGCAAAATATGATGGGAAATTTCACGCTGTCAAACATAATCACTTAAACCGAGTGGTTCACGTGTCATTCCTTCCGAGATATCCGACTTCAAATCCCGGTTGGAAAATTGCTTTTATTTTTGTTTTTTGTGTGTTTAGGGGCAGAAATAAAGTTTTTGTTTGTTTTTAAAGAACTACGAGCAAAGCTCGGTCGCCCAGATATTATTTACAGTCTGTGGTTTGCCAGCAAGCCTCAATAACTTAACATGTGCGGCGGTGGATGAAAAGCAGAACTCTTATATATATACGACTCGTAGAGTTCTCGAGTCATGGCAGCCAATTTATGTAGAACTGGTCATTTTGTAGATTCAGTTGTTTTAGTACCGACACGTTGGGTCTGCACCAAAATAATTATTTATTAGATTAGATTTTTAATTTCTTGTATTGGCAACACTATCATTCACTACCAACCTAGAATAAAAGTTGTCCTTTACTCCTTGCCAATGTCGATCGTAACTTTTAGAATTCAACACCAACGACTAGCTTCAGCTAGTTGCAGGTGCCGAGGACCTACTTTTCCCGGTCCACGATGGCGAAGTCAATTGAATTTATGCTATGAATGATTTATAAAGAAACCTCACAGCCTCATCGTAATTCATAAAACACGTTTATTAAAATTCATCGCTTTGAGTTTAACTAAAATGTAGTGTGCTGTATAAACTTGACAAAATTACCTTGGGTTCCAACCAACCCTACTTAGTAGATACTCCACCATTTCGCACGAAGCGTTTTGCTTCTCCATTTATTATACTTACAGTCATGTTACCGCTCAAATATTCATTCTTTTATTCGCAACTATACTGTTAAAAATATTCTTAGTTGGCAACTGGTTGTGTAATAAATGTAAAATCTTCTGCATTCACAACTAGTTGCCAACAAAGGAGGAAAATTCCTTTGGTTGCGAAACATGGTTGCGGTGGCGGCCGAAGGGGAAATTCCTGGATGTCTTCAACGCCAGGGTGAATAGGCTATTTCTAGACAACCTAGACAACCGTGGACATTCTAAACCGCTTAGACTAGGTTTTACTTCTAGTCTTAGTACTCAGTTTAGTTCTATTTATTTTAATTTTTCAACAGACTTCAAAAACTGAGGTTTTTAATTCTACGCGTACGTTTTTTTTTGGTATGTGTGTTCTGCCAATAGTGAACCAATTTTGATAATTCTTTTTTTGTTTGGTAGAGCATACTCCAGATGTAGGCCCATATAAATTTTATCGAAATTGATTGATCTCTCTTTGAGAAAATCAACACACACCAAATTTTTAAGTCAATTGAAGTCGGTTTTTAGTTCTTTTTGAACGCGTAAATGAGTAATTTAAACTACGTTCAAATTTCTACATGTGACATAATGAATTATGTAAACTAAAATGCAGGTTCAAATTGTTACTTCATCATGGAGGTTATGTCTTTGTATGTTTATTAACTGTTTTGGTACCACTTGATGGTATAGTACTCGCTCGCTATATTTGCCCCTCTGAAGTTAGCTCTCCGCAATTTCGCGCATGTACAAACGGAATTTGTGTGTATTATTTTTGATAATAACTATCCCTAGATGACATACAACACTAGGACATTTCTTTGCACCCGCTAACTTGCCTTGCATCCCACTTATACGTTAATAATTGATACTTCGAGGTCTTATATGGCTAACTTCAGAGGGGCAAACTTAATTTTGCGAATACTATATGCCGATAAAGCAGATGGATGGTAAGATTGGTAATTGCACACCCAAATATGGTTCAAGCTAATGAGGCGCTGGCTTTGCTATCTTTCGTACCGGAATACAATAGTTTTATTAATACTTTAGTATGCATGTCGTATGAGTCAATCAAGTAGTTCCTGTGGGAGACAGGTCTGAAGTGCACGCAGACGAATTCAAGGGCATAATGAACTAGTATTTATTAAAAACACACGCGGGGAATTGAAACGAAATCATGTGCCGAATATTTTTTTATTCTATAGTAACATACATATAAAAACTGACGCAGGATAAGATTCCACCGAAACACAAGACGATCGACGAAATCTGTCCGGATCATAATCAACATTATGGTTCATTTCAATCCAATGAAAATAAACGTAAACAAAATATCACAGACATCTCGGTAACACAAACATAGCCACAAATTTTGCGTAATTGATACTATAGCACCGTCCGTGACACTTTTTAAAAGCTTTTTGCATTATATCACAAAAAAACACACATAACAGTATTATAAACGAATTATTACAATTGCAATGAACCACCATTTTTAAAGTTCGCGCCAAGAACCATAGCTTCCTGCGTTGTTAACTAAGTTTTTTTCTTTACTTGTATTGTTGTCGAAGGCATAGGCATTGGACAGCCTAAAATGCCAAATATCGGTAGGTGTGGCTTAAACAGTTATTGCCATTATAAATAGTAAGCACTTATACACTGTGTAATGTTAGTTGTTTATATAAACGAATCATACTAAAATTATGAATGCGAAAGTTAATTCGTTTTTTGTCCTTTCTTCTCGTCGTATCGAAGCGTCTAGATAATTTTTTGTAAAAAAAGAAAAAATTTATTTGCCAAGTACATAGTTTTTTACACGGTGTTTAGATAGTAATTTTTATTTTGTTCGATGTACTTAACCTGTCCACAGGTGTGCAAATATTATGAACATATCTAATAAGGAATTTAATTGTACGCGGGTGTTACGCGGACAGCTGCCACTTAGCGCCGCAACGCGCAATTAATCGTAATAAAATTTGGTATGCATGTCGTATGAGTCAATCAAGTAGTTCCTGTGGGAGACAGGTCTGAAGTGCACGCAGACGAATTCAAGGGCATAATGAACTAGTATTTATTAAAAACACACGCGGGGAATTGAAACGAAATCATGTGCCGAATATTTTTTTATTCTATAGTAACATACATATAAAAACTGACGCAGGATAAGATTCCACCGAAACACAAGACGATCGACGAAATCTGTCCGGATCATAATCAACATTATGGTTCATTTCAATCCAATGAAAATAAACGTAAACAAAATATCACAGACATCTCGGTAACACAAACATAGCCACACCACATTTACCAATTAATTTCTAATAATAATGTACTTTTTGACATAATCAACGCTCCTTAGTTTCAGTCTTTTGGCGTTTGTGTACGGTTATTTATATTGGTTTGAAAATAATTTTAAAATCTAGCCTTTTTCGTACTTTCGTTTCGTACAATTGATACCAATCAGGTAATGTCGCTCGATCAGCATCAAAGAGAGCACAAAATAAATTAGATAAAGCTATTTTCTATCAACTTTTTCCAACACACTAAAAATATGTGGATCAGAAAACAATTCATATGCCACTTCTCTTTTTTATGTTAAATTGTAACATATATATCTATCTATCTATCTAAAAAAACAGATCCAGGATAAGATTCCACCGAAACACAAGATGATCGACGAAATCTTTCCGGATCATAATCAACATTATGGTTCATTTCAATCCAATGAAAATAAACGTAAACAAACAAAAATATCACAGACATCTCGGTAACAAAAACAAACATGGCCACAGACTTTTTGACACAGTCGACGCTCCTTAGCTTCAGTCTTTTGGTGTTTGTTACGGTTTATATTGGATTGAAAAACCGTTTTTTCCCTTTCTGGTACAGCATCAAATTAACATAGAGCACAAAATAAACAACAGGTCTCTTGTATTAACTTCTTCCAACACACAAAATACACTAAAATAATCAATGTTACACATACTTGTGGTACACATCCTTTGTTCGTAATTATATAATATATATAATTATATTATAACAAAATTGCACAAAAAGAGTTAAAAGTCAAATTAAAAATAAATAGTCGAAATTTAAAGTCACCTTAGAACAAATACTGATTATTATTAACATCAAAAACTCCTTAAAATTAATTTAGTAACAATTCGTTTCAATAATGTACATAATATGGCAAATAGTTCCGTTCGTCGTGGCGATCGAAGACGGTGGCCACTAAAACGTTATCCCTTTCCTAATGCTTCCATACTAAATTTCTGTTGCCATAATCTTTTAAAATAGAATAGCTGGCTTTGATAAGTAATTACCTAAAATAGGAGATAAAATTATAGTGTCGCGAAATAAATATCAACTGTATAGTTAGCTACAATAGCAGTTACGCAGCTAATGTTTCATAGATGGCGCATAATTTAAAAAGTATTTAAAATGAAAATTGTGATTCACTGTGAAGTTGTATGTTAATGATACTCATTTCGCGACATAGCATCTGATGTACTATTGTTAGATAGTTACTGCACAAATCCAGCTGTTATATTTTATAAGATTATGGCAACAGAAATTTAGTATGAATTGATCGCCTTAATTGTGACGCTTAAGTAAATAAGTAAGCGAAATGTAACAGTAAAAGAGTGTTTTGCAGTATATAACCTTTAGGTGTTGTAGTGTATGTAAAACAGCTGTACAATGTCTAGCTGGATTGTAATTGAGAAGCGTTCAACAAAACAACTACCCATGTTTAGACGTATTGTAGATTATCTGCCAGGCGACCATGATTAAATATAAATAAATAACCTTTAAATAACTGTTTTGATTTAAATTTGGGCTATATTCACTCATATTAATAGGATTATTAGTTAATTTTAACGAACTACATTCGGTTTTGGATGGCATTTTTGCCTTACAGAGCCAACGACAAAATTTTGAACTAAAATTTTACAATCTGATGTTTCATTTCAAGCGGTTTTACAAAACCGTTAATCATTGACCCGCTGCATTGATGAATGCAAATATTTCATTCGACACCGCGTTCAGGTTAGTTATTATGAAAAAATGAAGCTGTTTAGTGTAACAGCTAGCGGTTTTGTATAATAGCTTATTAAACAATGCCACTGCGACAGATACATAACAAAAACGAGCCATGAACGCGGGATAAAACCCACAGTTGATGATCTCTGTCGATGATGATGATGTCTTGGGGTCAGATGTTGCTGACTGCAAGCATCAATTGACAGATGAGTGTATGAACGAGATGTGAGTACTTGAGTAGGTTTTACAGTAATATACACTGTATACAATAAAAATGTCCAGTGTCTATCTATTACGCCAGCGCCACTTGACCTCTATGCAGTCTTAAATGATTTCATAAACGTTTTACTTATTAGGGAACGTACCAATACTAAGTGTGTCAAAATTACCCAGAACTGGGTAATGAAAAGCTACAAACGATAAGCCTACTTTCAGAAATTTGATCAAAAACATCAAAATAATTGCCTTTAAATTCCAGGTTCAACCAAAATCCCGCAGATAACGCTGTCCATGGACTCTCATATTATTTAGAATGAAACATAATGTCCCGAGAATTTGGATGCAGTTTTAATGATTAATTTAGGCACTTCGGTTTTAGACTAAAATAATGCCATAGAAGTTTATTAAACTACTACATAATAAGGGTCAATAAAACACGAATTTCCGTTAAAAACTGAGCCACGAGCGAGGTTTCTACGGATGCTGTTATCAGATATTTTCATACAAAAACTCAGCTAAAGTATCTGAAATTGTATTAATGCGAAGCTAGCACGAATCGCGTAAGAATACAGTTTAAATTATTACTCAAATGTATTGTCACATTAAAACCATTAGCTTGCTTAGTTGCATTTATTATATACTAGCTTCTGCCTGCAACTTGCCCGCTTGGACTTTAAAATGTAATCCGTCTGAACAGTCCTATGTAATAAATATGAATGTAATAGTATATAAAATGTCGCCTATGTCCTTCATTGAAAACTTTCTGTTAGGTCTTGAATATATGACATTTTTGTGTGAATTCACCCCATTTTTTATAGTTATTCTGCTATTTAGGACAAAGACAGATACAACGAATCAAAAACCATGAAAATCGGTGCAGCCGTTCTCGCGTTATAAGTGTTCGAACAAACACGACTTGGTTTTATTTTATTGGTTTTTTAACCTGGAATTGAAAATCCCTTATTACGTGAGCTAGTGAATTTCAGGCGCAAAAGTGAAATACTTAAAGATTTATATATGTCCTAGTGTTTCTCATCCTACCCGCGGTGACACTGTCATACACCCATTTAGGACAAATTTCTCCCGGTGCATCTCCAATTGTGACGTCACACGACGAGCCGACATTTGCAATTGTCGCGCCGCAAAGCAACAGAAGCTGTATGAGACCGCTCCTTTGCCTGACGTCTGGGGAGACTATCATGCACCGTTTCCAAAAGACATCGTACCCATAACGTTTCGTCCAACCAATAGCTTGTCGTTCCGCGCGAGCATTCTGTAATGATAAATATAATAGCATCATCTTCACACACTAATAGTTATTTATGCAACTGTTGTATAATAAGGGATATTAAAACACGAATGATAATAGTATCACGTCAGTGTTTTAATACCTAATTATGTACAGTTTTATACAAGACTGAATATGAACCCTCTATAAAAGTTGTAAGAACTCTATGTAAATTCATGGTAAGTTAAATTGCTGAGTATCTAATACAAACAAACTATGTATAAGTAATAATAGAATTAATTATTGTAATAATTATTAACATTTTGGATCGTACAAAAGTTGCCAATAAGCTAACTTCAGAATAAGTTCAGAATCTTTTATAGAGGATTTATAGCACGGGTGTAGATAAAATAAAATTATATACATTTATTTATTATAGTCTTGTAATAAACACCCTATTATTATAAAGTGGAAACCACATGCCCAACAGTGATACATAAACAAATATAAACGAAGTATGTTCTCTATTCACTCGTGTCTTCCCGAGATATTTTCAAAGGGGAACTCACATGCCAAGATACAACAGTGGATCGTTTTTTTGCATGGCATTGAAATGGAGTAAAACTGGTCCCGTCCGCTGTGAGAATATCATAATCTTTGTTGTGTAATACCTTTATTTCAATTGATCGTATATTTAGGGCTGTTCAAGGACAAGGTCAGTGTAGAATGAAATAATGGATCTGGAATATCTGATTGTAGGGTACTTAAATGTACTTTTAGAACACCCCAATATTGTTCGAATTCAGTCTTTGTATTTTTATTTATTCACAATGGCAACCCCCAGGTGGGGTGGCGTTACCATATACCAGAAACCAGCGATGTTAATAACACGTATTGTGAGACTATATCTGGATATCACGGACCTATTTCTTTTTGTAAAAGACCCAATAGTCTTTTCGATGAAAGCTCACTCAGAAGCTTAACTTTTAAATGTGAACTGTCTATGACCAGAGTATATTTGATCGGGTATTATAAATTCGAAAGCTGTTTTCTATATGTATGTCTGTTTGTTGACTACCTAAATGAATCCAACAAGCGGAATCTCGTGCCAGTAACTGACCATTCCGAGCCGTAGTAGCTCAGTTGGGTAGAGGGTCAGTCCTTGAACAACAAAGATTTTGAATTGAATGAGAGACAATTTGTTGTTTGGATTTTATGTACGAACTAGCTTCCGCCCGCGACTTTGTCCGTGTGTACTTCAGGATTTATTCTACTTGTCCGATAGGCATAGAAGGCATCTATCTCCATTTCCAGCATAAGGTACAAAATAGTGTTTATTCTGTTACGTAGGCTAATAGTTTAAAGAAACAAAAGAAATTTCAATATCTGACGTAGTACATTCAAATAGTCTTCACACTAATATTATAAACACGAAAGTTTGTATATACGAATTTACATATTCTATGGTCGGTCGCTAGGCAACGCGTTTTTGCTATGCCAAAATTGCCCATGTAATCCCACTAATATTATAAGTGTGATTTTGTACAATTTACACAATATGTCTTTATAAATTATAGCCTATATGTTATTCTGATGTATAAGCTATATTGTTGTAAAGTTTCATTCAAATTCATTCAGTAGTTTTTCCGTGAAAGCGTCACAAACATCCAAACTTTCACACTTATAATATTAGTAGGATGATAAAAATCACTACCATTGGCTTTTCGGTGAAGGAAAACATTGTGAGGAAACTTGCACGCTCTTGAGAGAAATTCAAAGGTGTGTGTGAAGTCTGCCAATCCTCACTGGGCCCACGTGTTGGACTCTCTGTAGGAGAGTAGTCCTGAGCCCCTGCAGTGTGAACATATATAGGCTGTTGATGATGATGAAGCCAACTGACCATGCCGAACATTCCCGCTTGATCGTTACCGACCTGAGAGCATCACTAGGATGTGAGAGCATCAATAGGCTGAAGTCAACTAACTGCCACTAGTTTGGACTTATGTCTTTTTTAGGGTTCCGTAGTCAAACAAGGAACCCTGTTAGTTTAGCAGTTCTACTAAACATCTCCGTTATGTAAAAACAGTTGTACAATGTCTAGCTGGATTGACATTGAGAAGCGTTTAAAAAAAACAGCTACCCATGTTTAGACGTTTAGCAGAATATGTTATCTGTAGTTACAAGAGGCGTTCTTTGTAAAGCGACCATGATTAAAATATGATATTTTGCTGATTTATTCGTTTTGACAAACTACATTCTGCTTTAAACTCCATTGTTTTTATGCTATACAGAGAAACGAACGCCAAAAGTCGGAACTAAAATTTTACACCCTGACGCATCATCACGATGTTTTACAGAACCGCTACATTGACCCGCTGCATTGACGAATGCAAAACGTTCATTCAATTCCGTGTGTTAAAGTTCAGCTATCATGAAAAATCGCTATTAAGTAAACCTGCTAGCAGTTATGTGAAAGGGCTTATTAAGCAATCCCAACTGCGACATACCCATTGAACAGAAAAAATATATTGAAAACAGAAACGTACCTCAGAAACATCCTTCAGTTGTGGCACTTCATACACGTATGGGTCTTCCCATTTCTTACTGTTCGAGGAGTCAATCGCCCATTGCGCCTTCAATACCCAGCAACCTCTAGCAGCTCCTAGTAATGCCTTTACTGTACGCGGTGCTTTCTCCGATCTTTCGGAACGAGGGGCCCTTTCCATCGCATTGTCGTCGGACCAGTCCAGAGACTGGTCGTCGTTGCGACCACTCCCTACTAGGATATGGGTCGTGGTGTCACTGACGTTTTTCTTTAATCGACCGTTGAGGGACGCGATCGCTTTAATGACCTTTCGTCGTTCTGTCAGCGACATATGCGTCAGGACCTGAAACGATTGAGATAAAATGAACATGGGATTTAAAAAAAACTGTACAATTGGTATGAAATATAAAAGTTCTTTTTTAGGTATAAAAAGAACAGATGAAGGAAAATTATTTTTTATTTATTTATTTAAACAGTTTATTGTACACGGAAACATTACATAACACAAGAAACAGAAAAAATATATACAAAAGGAACAGCTTATTTCTAAAAGAAATTTCTTCCAGCAGTCCTAGGTCAAGGAGAAATATTAAAGAAAGGAAGGCAGTTAGGCGTGTACGATATAATAAATATAATAAACGATTACATACATAAAAATTACTTAAAATTGGCTAAGTTAATAACAGAATGGTACCCAAGAGATAGAGGTACACAAAGCAAAATATGGGAAGATGACCTCAATAAAGTGCCTGGTCCGGTGTGGACCGTTTAGTAAGAGACAGTACTACGTGGAAATTTGTAGAGGCCTTTGTCGACAGACAAGCTGACCTACACAAACATCCAGTTGCCGTGTTTAGTAAGTAGCCATGTATATACTAATTGTAAGGAAAAAGCAGCAATAAATGCTATAAAAAAATAAAATAAAAAGTTCTCGAGTGGCAACCACATACCGGGCCGTCCCCGTACTAGATGGACCGACGTTCTAAGGTCGCTGAATGGTGTGTAAGGTACAGATCAAGCACCTTATTATCTTGAGGCATCTGCACGCATTTACCATCAGGTAAGACAAGGGCCAAGGTCAAACCCGTCATTCATTTTTTTTTCAAATCGTATTTAAGGAGTATTGCGCTGAAATTTACTAAAAAAATAGGACGTAGTCAACCCCCATTATCTTTTAATTGAGACTGTACATTTTATTATATTATTTTTAAAAATTGTTGTCTGAATTCGCATTTTATTTATTTGATGCTATTTATTTGATTTTGTGTATAATTCTGCTCTATTCTCATTGTTATTCTAATTTGTATTCTATATATATATATATATTATCATACTCAGTTATTAGGCATTTAAGCGCTCTGTATATCTTATTACACTGGTCTGCAAAGAAATCCTCCTTCCAAAAATTATGTCATAAATATGAAGATTTTAATACTCTAAATCTTTTCCCCTTGAACGATTTTTTCTATGAGATATTTTATATTATATGAATTTAAAAAATATAGTATTTACTTTATTAATTCACCTTTAGATTTGATAAAATTCGTTTTATGCGTAAAAATCATAAACAGGAAATGTCTGCAAAATCAATAGTTTCCATCGGAGTTTCTCGGCGAATCGACCAACAGAAATCAGCAAGCATTCCTGCTGACCATTTCAATGATTTAGATTTTTTTTTTAGATTTTTTCAATCTGCAAAATTTTTCATTTTTCAGACCAGTGTTATGAAAACAAGATATGTTTTCTACATTCGGAGACCTATTATTGGCCACTTGTTTGTATATTGCATCTAAATATTTCATTTTGTGCTGTTGGTCTCCTTCAATAAATAAATGTACCTACTATTTTCGGGTAGTTGTGAGGACGTCGGCGTCGGCGTTTCTTATGCGGCTCCTTTGATGTACTCGACAGCAAGTTCTTTGCTAGGAGACGTTGCACATACTCCTTGGAGACTGCAGGAGCACCCGTTATCACTTTAAGTTCTTGTGGTCTCTCATCTGTAAACGAAAACATGAATATGATGACAATGTAAGCAAATCATCATCAGCCGGGACACGTCCACAGCTGGACATAGGCCTCATGGTGCGCCAAATCGACCGGTCCCGAGCCACCTGCATCCAGCGACTCTAACCAGGTCGTCGGTCCACCTAGTAGGGGGATGGCCTGGTAGACGTTTCCCGGTACGTGGTCGCCACTCGAGAACCTTTACTCCCCAAAGTTTTAGTACCTGCCTTAAATACCATAAAGACTCTTCTTTGAATTGACCATGGACTTTTAAATATTCTTCAGATACGTGAAGCATTATGTTATTGATGCACAATTGCTCACCCCCTCCATGTGACACCCTATATTAGTGCCTCTGACTTTGCTAAACAGCTGGTTCATATACAGGTTAAAGAGTCACCCCGCACTTCAACCTATATACACATAATTGACATAATAAACGCTATACATGATAAAAATAGCTTACCATTGTGCGAATTGCGGTTTTCTTCGTCACTCTCTATGGTTACTATGTCTTCATTCGCCGCTTTTTCCTGCAAATCGATAAAAACTTTATTTCAAATAGAACAACGCATCGATTTCACTGTATAGTGAACATGGAGAAGATAATCGTAGATATTCGCTATCTGAGGTTGAAATAAAAATATTTTTCAAATAAAGTTCTGTCTAGGTACTAATTAGTGTTAATTTCCGCGCATTATTTGAGAAAAGCATTACAGAAGCCTTGGCCACAACTACTGACTTACGTAAGCGTGCCTCGTCTTGGACTCGGCCTAAATTTACATATCCATCAGTGCCTATTTTATTTCGGGAGGGCTTCAATAAGGAACGCAGCTAGTCGTCACATAGAAATATACTAAGTCGTCACGCCATTTAATATCTAAGAGAACTTTTCTAGCACACAATACATGGGTACACTCGAGTACAAAAATATGTATCCACTTTTGTACCATGTCACAGTCACCCTTCCTTGTTCCTGTGTGTGAGTTGAGGTCAATGTCTCAAAGATGAAATATGACATTGTGCAAAAGTGGATACATATTTTTGTACTCGAGTGTACATACGACTGGTTATAAACCAGACTATTAAGGATATAATACAATAATACACATAACATCTTCCCTTTTAGAAGAAAACTGACATATTTCCTTATTAAACAGTAACTAAGCATGGCTAAAATATTCTTAATTCAAATATCGACATCGAGTACAGACTACAATTTTCAAAAAATCAAATATTAACAATGTTTTTCATCACTAGCTTAAAAACAATACAATAACATTGACAGTTCTTAACAGTGACAGTTTACTTGCTCAGTGGTGGGTGACAGTGTGACAGAATTAGTATATTATATCCTCTTTGGTAGACATAAGACATAATAACCTACAATTTTATACGCACCTTTTAAAGTTTAACTTTTCTTAATTATAAAATAATTAATTTATTGAAAGTAACAAACATAATAATGTATACATTGAATATATACTTATACCTACAATTTATACGTGAATTTATACATAGCAATTTACATTTTCCAATCAACTTAATTTAGATTTATACATAAAAATCTCAATATAAAACTGCTTTAAGAGGTCTTCCACGAGATGAATATTTGATATTTGGATCTCTATTCACTGGACTACCATGTGGTGTTAGAACTTTATATGACCTCGGCTGAGGACCTATAATTTAGGACTCTATAATAGTACCAGGCGCCAAACGTTATCTGACTGTTTTTAAAAATAAACTTTGTCTCCTGTGTTTAAGGATTGAAAACTTTTGTAATGTTGGTTATAATAAACCTGTGACTTATTAGTTGTTGTTTTTAATTTATCCTGAATTAACTTATAGTTAATGACTTTAGGCTTAAGGGTTTTCTCAAGGGCTGGAAGTTTAGACCTAAGATTCCTAGACATGACAAGTTGGGCAGGCGAACAACTACTAATGACGAATACTATCTTTTGCTGTGTTACTATACTATATTATATTATAAAATGGCTAGGCATGAATCTGATTTATCAACATCACACTTTTTTAATATATTTTTAATAGTTCCTATTGAACGTTCTACCATCCCATTAGACTGACTGGAGATGATGTGTTCAAATTGCCACTAAGATATAAAATTTAAACTGTTTATTTTAAATACAAATAAAATAAAAATTTTCAAGTGCACATAATCTCCTTTAAGAATATTCTGTTAGGTTTGTAGGCAGTGGCATGTCACATACAGCTAAGTACTACAGTAAATACATGACCGAAGCATTTCACTTGTGTTTTACAGATATTCAACTTGTCTTTATTCAACTAAGGCTAAAGTCCGTAGCTCTCTGAAGTACTTTTTCTAGTCTGGAATCATGTTCCTGCTTTGTAATACCATACTTGACTATTGTATGACTTTAGGAATGAAATGTTGTTTGGTGTCTTTTTGTCCTTTGGCATGTGTTGGATTTTGGTTGATTTTGAACTTCTGACACCATGTAGTATTTTGTGGTAGGGCTTCAAGAAGGAACGTAGCTAGTCGTCACGCCATTTAATATCAAAGAGAACTTGGCAGCTGCAGTAATGTACTATAAACAGCTTGCTTTTATTACATTTACAAAAACTAAACTTTTTCACGAGACTCAACCAATGTAGGGACTGAAGTACTGGCCATATCGCTTGAAGAACGGTTAACCAATAGGCAGTAACGATCACGAGTGGCGACTACGTGGCGGGCCATCCCCTTTACTCAAGAGATTTAAATTATATCTGGTAAGAGACGTGGGGAGTTGCTGAATACAAGTGTTTCGGGACCAGTCCAGATGTCATACCATGGAGGAGGCCTATGTCCAGCAATTGTCGTTTCCATGCTGCTGATGAAGCTTATTTGCTTTCTTAACTTTTACAAAACCACCAAACAGAATGTCATTCGTCAAAATTGACTAATAAACCCAATAATATGAGTGAAATGAAAAATTTAAGTGTAAACAATGATTTAAAAGGTGTTATTAATTTATATTTAAATGGTCACCTTGCAAAAACGCTTTATGTGGTTGCAGATAATCTATTCTGCAAAACGTATGCTTAGACGTTTAGGGTAGCTTTCAGTAATTCAATGTAGCTGTTTTTTTATATGCAAAGCAATGACAATCCAGCTAGACATTGTACATAATCAATATATTAATCGTCATTCAACTTCAGTTGATGGGAGTTTGTTTGGAGTTCTCACGATGTTTTCCTTCACTGAATGATGACATGGGGTGGTTCTATTCTAAAAGCAGAAACCACACGGTCTAGACGGCCATGGAAGTCAACACTCACCAAAAAATTCATTATTGCTTTCGGAGAAGGCAGGTCGGATGGCTTTGCGGGCACAATAAACTTTTTATCGGGCACTATTTTCTTTGCAGCTACACAAGCATCGACCCACAAGGGCGAGACGACCCGAGCAGCCAGGGCACGCGCAGTTGCTCTTACTTCATTACTTCCACCTGAAACATTGATCACAGTGCAGTGTTAAAACAGTAAAAATAATAATTATTATAAGATCACCCATATCACTTGATGGTAAGACGTTGGACATCCAGAAGTATAAAACTAATAAGGAGCTGTCTCTGCTACCTTTTAAATCAAAACAGTGCTGACACAGAGTTTGCCCGCCCTAGCTCCAACCAAACCCATAGGTATCTCCATTGAGAGTCGAACCCACAATACTCTACATAGTGAGTTCAACTGAGTAGTCACTAGGCCCTGGAGACCATTGAAGTAATTATTTATAAATACAAATGTCCTGTGAAATAATATTCTCTTGGTATATAAATAAAATTGCTTTTGGTACAATAAATCTTATAGTTATCAAAAAGTTTGATGGTGTAAATGGTGTATACGTTTCAAAATGTATAAAAACATTTACTATAGCAATTAAATGAGTTAAGGCACTGAAAGCATAAAACAAGTTCAGTGTATGTATTGGACTCAATTTTTATAGGATCATACCATCCCTTTCTTGAGTTTGAAATAAGATAATTAACATGTACAAAAAGAACTAAGAAACTTCAACTGCCCTAAGTCTACCGCATTCATCCCCTAAAATATTCACCCTTAGAGGTAGAACTATTTGGTTATATATTTTCTCAAGCGCTAAATCAATTTTGTATATGTATGTAACCTCTGAAGTATGCTCGACCAGACAAAAGAAGAATCAACAAAATGGCTCAGTTATTGCGTAACATTAAAAAACATAGTCGAATTGAAGTCCTCCTCCTTTCTTGAAGTCGGTTGAAAAGAAATGTCTCATCTGTGCTACTGCTATTTATGTGTATTGAGTCCACTACTTACACGACACAAGTTTAACAAAAATAAAACTATGACTAAGAATTTCCTCAAAAACTAGATTAATATAAAATAAAACTTATCTATAATTTGAAGTGACAAAATTGGTACTTATTCTTCATGCTGGTTACAATAAGAGAAACGGAGCTGGGGGCTTTGATTATAGTCAGATGAAAAATATGCAGCTATTTTATCATATATGTGCTTCATTTTGGGAATGGGCAGTTTGGAAAACATTAAACTGGCTTAGAGTGGGAGTCAGGCGAATGAAGGCCAATATGGAGAAATGAGGATTTCTGCCTGTGGGAACTAGCGCCAACTGTGTCTGCAGTCAGAGGCAGATTACCGCACATCTCCTACAGTACCCGCTGTCCAGCCCCATGCAACCAAGAAAATCTGGCTACTCCCCGAGGTATAAAGGTCTCAAGGCATTATTTAGGTAAAATTTGACAAGACCAATTGGGTTGCTGATCACCTTTATATGAAACAGAAGAGAGAGAACTAAAAGAGAGAGAGAGAAGTAAAAGCTTGTTACACTACCTCATCAAAATCTATTATATTATACACCTCTTGCTTGGTCAAACTTAAGAATGACGATGTTCCATCAATTCTTAGTTAATATTGCTATTGAGTGGAATCTGCAGATGGCTTCTGAGTTCCGGAGTGTTTACTTTCAATTCAGTATTTAGTAGAATGGAAAAGCCATTGACTTGCCTTGTCTAGGCAATCATATATTACCATTAAACACAATGTCACTTAGCATTAGGTGAGATTGTTGTTGAACATGTGTGGTATTAATTGAAATAAGGTGTAAACCAAACTCGTCTAATTGACCATGCATACTAATATTATAAATGTGAAAGCAGGTTTTTGTCTTCCCGTAACAGAGTCAGGATGACTTGATTTTTAATCAAGTTGAAGAAGATATAGGCTACTTTTTCGTTATAACATTAAGAGCTTACCCTCACTCCAAATCACATGAGTAATGAAGTTGTTCCATTGCATGTTGACAGTAGCACCTAGATTATTCAGGGTATCCCTTAGCAGTTGAGCTTGTCGCTCGCATTCCACCTCTACTAATGCCACGACTCCTCGGAGAGCATTACATGAGACAATATTCTAAGAAACAAAAAATTATAAGATAAATATATATTTTTAGTGACAAGCTATTTCAACATTTAAGAAAATGAACCTGCTGTCCTTTGTTGTTGGTCCTCATATCACCTGTTCATAAGTGATGATAAAGTCATTGGAAGAAAAGTTTGCTCACCCAAGTAATTATAACTTTACTAATAAATAGTATCAGTAAAAAATATGAGTAGAATGCCCGGTTAGGGTGGGGGCGCTGAAGGAAAAAACTTAGAAAATAGCGCCCCCTTTTGTGCACCCCAACCCAGTAAATCAAAAGATTGTATATTGAATTTTAGGTGGGGTGCAGGAAAAAAGGCAATGAGCGTAGAATCATAGGAATTCCCTTACAGTCATCCTGCGAAGTTTTAATTAGCTTGCACTAATTGAATTCTTATGGTAAACTATGGTACTTGTACATATAGTAGCAAAAGAAATTTCTTTTCATATGTAGTATAGTGATAGTTCCCAGCAAAACAAAACATGAAATTAATTATGTACTAAACCAAACGCAAATGCTTAAAATAAAAAATGACTTATTTGATTTGGTGCGCAGTAAAACGATTTTCAGGTCTCTTTGGTTGGCGGGGCGAGGGAGGGGAATGTCAATTGTCATTACGAACGCGTTGAGACCGCGTGATTGGCCGATCAATGTCCTCTTGCGCCCTTCTCGTCTCCCGGGATGCGCGAACTCAAGTTCAAGTTGCTTGCCGGGATACAAAGCGCGGCAAAATATATACATAAACAATTTTATAGTTTTTCCCACTAGATATAGGCAAAGGTAAAATACCATACAGCCAAATCTTTCTACAAACATCCTTACAATCAAGCATCCTGCAGGCCTACTACGAACTTATACAAAACTGGCCTTAATTCATGCAGTTCACTTTTCAATGCCACTATCTAACTTTATTTCGTAACTAACCATTAAGGTGAATGTAAAAATGAACAATTTTGTCTTTGTCTTGCAACCATTTAGTGAAGGTGAATATCTGTGAACATATCCGAAAGAGTAGAGTAATGTAACAATTGCGACTTATAGGCACACAAAAGTCCACAGGACAGTGCGACATATCTCTCTTCACGACCGTTCAAAAATATTTTAGTAATAATATTTTATTGAAACCACGGTTTTGATAAGTCTAAAATTGTATAAGAAATAGTTACTGCTCTTTTAATTAACTATAGGTATATATTGAATGTATTATACTGGACTTTGGTGCATAATTAAAGCATACAGTTTAAAATCTTCATATATTATCATCATTTACGTATACAGACCTAAAGTAAGTTGTTTACGAAATACACTTCTGAGCTTAGGAATAAGACAGACAGGTGGACTAAAGAAGGCTACTGCGTGAATGAAGTGAAAATATCGTTGTGATAAAGTACTAATAAATGGATATAGAATCCAAAGACTTTTAAATGTACATTTAAATCTCTGTGATAGAATCGCTATTTTACAATAAAATAAAACTGTTACAATGAACTCTGAACTTCAAAAAGGTTTTTTAATGTAAATCCTTCTTTTAATTGCT
The DNA here is from genome assembly GCA_910589575.2 of Carcina quercana. Lineage (NCBI taxonomy): Eukaryota > Metazoa > Arthropoda > Insecta > Lepidoptera > Depressariidae > Carcina > Carcina quercana. Next base: position 22,590,227 of record OU342426.1, on the reverse strand, counting down.
CTACAGCAAGACCTACGTATGGACTATATATTGGTTGTGTTTCGATGTTTTCGCTTTGCCTGACAATTTGCGAAGCTAAATATAAACTAGGGCCCATTTCTCCTCTCGGTTCTCCAATTTCTTCAAAGTCTTCAATGTCACTTGTAGTAGGTTTTGACGCCTAAAAATAAATACAATAAACATAAACACTTCATCATACAAAATTCTTCAGGAAAAAATATTTCATCAGTTTTGTTGTGTAATTGTCCAGCAGTCTTACTTCATGTGTCCAATTCAGTTCCACACCAAATATGGGCTTTTCTGTATAAGCTTGATGCAGAGTTTTTAATTCAGCTAACAACGGATGTAACCTTTCCTTATGATCCGTTCTAAAACCCAACACATAACCTCCTGACGTTTGACGAACTACAAACACAAGCGCTTTACCAAATTTTGAATCACGGATTGAAATCTGAAATACAAATCATAGGTTATCGATAAGTCTTGGACTTAATTCATAGGCTATACAAAATTATACAAACGTTTTCTATTGTGATGTAAGGCATTGAAACATTAAAGGTGTCATTGATATCTGCGTACCACACAACCCTTACGTTTGTAACCACCATCTTGCCAAGATTACCAGATTCACTTGACAAATTCCACATGCTGTGTTCAGAGAGACTAATCTAAAACAAAGAACAGTAATACTTAGGCACGCTTTAGTTGAAATTTGACACAAATACATAAATAATTATTAACAAATCATAACATTTATGACATCTGAATAAATATCAATTTTTTCTAGATTTGTCTTGTACGTATATATGATTTATTATATTATTTACGTATTTGTATTAAATTTCAACAAGGATGTGCTCTAATTCAAGTGCGTAATTTCAATGTATTTAACTGATTTAGCGCATAAGTTACTTTAATTTACAAAATGTCGATCCTCTTAGGAATTGGAAAAGTATAAGAAAGCATCCGAAGATGGTAGGATAGTCTCAAAATAGTTAGATAAACTCAGTATTATAATTACTTAATCTGTAAATATTTGTAGTTTTATTCTGTTGTGATTAGAAAAACCTTTTTACCGCTACGTTTACCTTTTCGAGAGGTAACATCCGTAATTGCTTATTGGTTATTATTGCTCCTCTTAGTTTGAGGTCTCTGTACAATCTTGAGCATGTGAACGCCCTGAAACACATAAATATAACAAAGGGAACAGAAGCTGCATGGTAAATAACAAATGACGAGTTATTTTTAGAGGAACTTTTTACCATAACCCATAGTATAAAGTAAAATGTAACTACTCTTGTAAATGTGTCTGTTTGTTGCCTTTTTTTTACAAATGTTTGACTGTGAAAAAGCAACTGGCTTAATTAATCTTCATAACAATGTAACTTTGTAACAACCTTTTTTCGTCAATACCTTTTGGTACCTTTGTTCTGATAGTGTTCCAATTTTTGGATAATATATGAACTCAACCCAGATAAAGTCGCGGTCAAAATCTGGTATTCAAACAAATATTATTAATGGAAAATGATTTGAATTTATTTCAATCCACTTAGTTGCATAATATTTATTATAAATCGACTGATAATTGATGATTTAGAACTACTGCTGGACGGACATAAGCCTCCTCCATAGTACGCCACATTGACTGGTCCCAAGCCACTAGCATTCACCGACTCCCCGCGACAATCAATTCATATCATAAAAAACAGCTGAACGATCATACTACTAATATAGATACTTAATAGTTAAGGCCACAGACAGATATAAGACTTTTGTTGGTAAGTCGTTTAGATGCAGAAAATACAAGGTGAATCTTAATTGGTCCGATATCGAGTTAATTTGTAATATTTTATAAAATAGTTAGATATTTTTGAGATTTTCGTAGCAACTGCATTTACAGTTTTTTTTCCAGTCAGATAAACCTTGATTAATAATACTATGCAATATTTTAAATTTGAAAATATTGAAACAATAAGGAAGATAAGTAGCTTACTTGTGGACTGCCACTATAGATGTGTAGTGCCTCACACAATTAGGAGACAAATTAGTAAATATAAACTCGTATCTGTTTGTTTTGTAAACCGCCAGTACGTACAATGCCTGTGTGGTTCCTCGTAAACCAGAGTTCACTACCTTCGTATTCGTTGCGAGTACGCAGTTAAGGCCAATTGCTGGAATGTTAATAAAATAATAAACGTTAATTTTTTTTCTCCTCCTAAAATAGGTACTTATCATCCATATTTCTAGTTTTAATTTTTTATTAACAACAGTTAATTAAACAATTAATGTAAATAAGAAATTATCCGTTTGCTTTTACTGCCATAATGAATGGTCATTCCGTGACTTGTAATATAATATAATAACCACGTAATAAAACGTGTGGCTAGCATAGTTTAAGAGAACAAAAAAGATATTTAAGTAAAACGATGTTGTCGGTGGTTTGCTTTAAGGTCTTCTAAATCTATGCACTCCACTTAAGTAATTAAGTCGAAGATAGAATGTCACGGACTAATATGACATAAGTGTGTGTAATTCTAGAAAAGTGTAGTGTTTTAAAAAAATATTGTACCCATGACTATATTTGATACAATGTAGACTTAGTGAGTAAAATTTGTATCTACCAGACCACACTGGGTGAACTGTAGCAATATTCGTATCTAATGCACTGTCAAACTTTCAATCAGAATCAGAATATTTTATGAGGACCTGAGATTCATACATAGGTACATAATTAATTCATAATCACAATATAATGCTGTCTCACGACGGTTCTTTGATTGGCTAATAATGGCAAATTCCTAAGGCCATCATGTGGAATAGGTGTTTGGACTTTCTTTTTGAATGATGGCCCAAAGGTTGGCGCAAGATCAATGTGGTGTCAGTTTCCCAAATGTGGCCGCCGCGTCCATAGGTTGGCCACACGTTTAGTTTGCTTCCCAGAGTGATCGATATATATAAATATATTATATACTAAATGGCAGTATCAATGACAAATGAAGAAAACTTGTTAAATTTCGGTGTATTGACAACACCTACTACCTTCTTTTTTTATATTTATTATTGATTACCCTTGTCACGACCTTCCAACACATGTACACGATCACACACTTTGGCCTAGTATCTTTGCCACAATATTCGCCACAATGTTGGCCAAAGTGAAGAGCCGCCTTCAACGTGGCCATAAACAAACTTCCCATAGATTATAGAAAGGAAACAGTAAATTCTATAATCTATGCAACTTCCGTTCGGGCTAGGACGCCATCGAGCGAGACGCCATTTTTCTATACTGCAGCCTCGAAACAGGTAGCCGGTTAGTTTTCTGAATATTTTTGGAGTAGAATTTCGTTATATCGGAGAGGCTTTACACCACGTTATCGTCTTGGCAAGCTTTTCTATCTGTCTGAGTGTTTTTGATACGTCGTCGTAATGGTAAATGTGTGTTTCTTACAAAGTTCTTACTTACATATATTTATTCTTGGTGACGCCAATTCATGCCAAATAATTCTCAAATTTGTGATCACCATCCTCCCTTTCGATCCACTATTGCCTTTTGTGTCTTCCATGGGTTCAATTCTATCGAATATTTTCTCTCCAGCCCGCAGTTTAAGGTGTCTAAAAAAGATGAAAAAATTAATCCAAGTAATTTCATGGAAAGAAATCATATCTACGCCATACCTAGTTTCCTTTCAAAGGTTGCAATGTTATTCCTGCCTCACAGCCAAATTGTTGAAAAAAGGAGTAAGAAATGATCATTATTTGTATCCACTGAGTTGTTCTGAGTTTTGAGAGAATTATGGCTCTCCATGTGAATCACAAAATAGGTCTTGTGTAGGCTAGAAACAATGTGTTCATACCCATATTGGTGCATATTTATTGTTGGGTACAGTGTCCGAATGGAGCTGTTTAGTCTTGGCTCGGCTCGTAATCACATTGAGATATTTTGGTGGGTTCTGACTCCTACAGTTGCATGATAAAAGGTTTTATATAATGGAATAAACTTGTGATAATTGGCTTAAAGAATAATATTTCTAATTCATGTAATTTTAAATTCAAATAAAATATAGTTGGAAAATATCAACACCTGGCTTGTCTCATGCTCATAACCACATTGTCCGAGATCTTTTGGAGGATTCTGGCTCCTCTACGGTTGAAAGTTACATTGCATGACATGGGGTTTCAGAAAATTGAATAAACTTTTGAAAATTGGTTTGAAGGATGACATTTCTAATTATTTCATGTAATTTTAAATATTATAGTTGAAAAATATCAACACCTGGCTTGTCTCATGCTCATAACCACATTGTCTGAGATCTTTTGGAGGATTCTGGCTCCTCTACGGTTGAAAGTTACATACACGAGGCTGCAGAAAATTGAATAAACTTATGAAAATTGGTTTGAAGGATGACATTTCTAATTATTTCATGTAATTTTAAATTCAAATAAAATATAGTTGAAAAATATCAACACCTGGCTTGTCTCATGCTCATAACCACATTGTCCGAGATCTTTTGGAGGATTCTGGCTCCTCTACGGTTGAAAGTTACATTACATGACATGGGGTTTCAGAAAATTGAATAAACTTTTGAAAATTGTCTGAAAGGATGAGATTTCTAATTATTTCATGTAATTTTAAATTTAAATATAATATAGTTGAAAAATATCAACACCTGGCTTGTCTCATGCTCATAACCACATTGTCCGAGATCTTTTGAGGATTCTGGCTCCTCTACGGTTGAAAGTTACATACACGAGGCTGCAGAAAATTGAATAAACTTATGAAAATTGGTTTGAAGGATGACATTTCTAATTATTTCATGTAATTTTAAATTCAAATATAATATAGTTGAAAAATATCAACACCTGGCTTGTCTCATGCTCATAACCACATTGTCCGAGATCTTTTGGAGGATTCTGGCTCCGCTACAGTTGAAAGTTACATTACATGACATGGGGTTTCAGAAAATTGAATAAACTTTTGAAAATTGTCTGAAAGGATGACATTTCTAATTATTTCATGTAATTTTAAATTCAAATAAAATATAGTTGAAAAATATCAACACCTGGCTTGTCTCATGCTCATAACCACATTGTCCAAGATCTTTTGGAGGATTCTGGCTCCTCTACAGTTGAAAGTTACATTACATGACATGGGGTTTCAGAAAATTGAATAAACTTTTGAAAATTGTCTGAAAGGATGACATTTCTAATTATTTCATGTAATTTTAAATTCAAATAAAATATAGTTGAAAAATATCAACACCTGGCTTGTCTCATGCTCATAACCACATTGTCCGAGATCTTTTGGGGGATTCTGGCTCCTCTACGGTTGAAAGTTACATTACATGACATGGGGTTTCAGAAAATTGAATAAACTTTTGAAAATTGTCTGAAAGGATGACATTTCTAATTATTTCATGTAATTTTAAATATTATAGTTGAAAAATATCAACACCTGGCTTGTCTCATGCTCATAACCACATTGTCCGAGATCTTTTGGAGGATTCTGGCTCCTCTACGGTTGAAAGTTACATACACGAGGCTGCAGAAAATTGAATAAACTTTTGAAAATTGGTTTGAAGGATGACATTTCTAATTATTTCATGTAATTTTAAATATTATAGTTGAAAAATATCAACACCTGGCTTGTCTCATGCTCATAACCACATTGTCTGAGATCTTTTGGAGGATTCTGGCTCCTCTACGGTTGAAAGTTACATACACGAGGCTGCAGAAAATTGAATAAACTTATGAAAATTAGTTTGAAGGATGACATTTCTAATTATTTCATGTAATTTTAAATTCAAATAAAATATAGTTGAAAAATATCAACACCTGGCTTGTCTCATGCTCATAACCACATTGTCCGAGATCTTTTGGAGGATTCTGGCTCCTCTACGGTTGAAAGTTACATTACATGACATGGGGTTTCAGAAAATTGAATAAACTTTTGAAAATTGTCTGAAAGGATGAGATTTCTAATTATTTCATGTAATTTTAAATTTAAATATAATATAGTTGAAAAATATCAACACCTGGCTTGTCTCATGCTCATAACCACATTGTCCAAGATCTTTTGGAGGATTCTGGCTCCTCTACAGTTGAAAGTTACATTACATGACATGGGGTTTCAGAAAATTGAATAAACTTTTGAAAATTGTCTGAAAGGATGACATTTGTAATTATTTCATGTAATTTTAAATTCAAATAAAATATAGTTGAAAAATATCAACACCTGGCTTGTCTCATGCTCATAACCACATTGTCCGAGATCTTTTGGAGGATTCTGGCTCCTCTACGGTTGAAAGTTACATACACGAGGCTGCAGAAAATTGAATAAACTTATGAAAATTGGCTTAAAGAATGACATTTCTAATTAATTAATGTAATTCTAAGTTTAAACAATGTCTAGTTGGAAAATATCAAGACCATATTTTAAGTTATCCTTTTATAGTATTTGTTTTTTGAACTTTTTATTACTTTACATCTTTATAAACTACTGTTAGTCACCCAGAAAGTAATAAAGAATAAAAGGGTAGGAATTTTATTTCTTTGAGAGTCCTATTGCATTGAAGTTGTGCTCTGTTGCATAAAAAGTTTACTTTCTTTGAATTACCTTCGACTGTTTCATATGGATTCTAATTTATTTAGTTACATGTCAAGATTTTGAGACAATGCTTAGCATTGATTTGCTGAAAGAGTGATTCAGTTATTTTTGTGATAGCACAATGTTTATTTTATTTATTGGAAAATTAACAGCTTGCAGACAATTGAGCACAAAATATCAAGCCTTTACACATTTTCTTTCTTTAAAACGACTAGTTGAAAAGTATAAAGCTTGTAAAAACACCAATGTTATGATGGACCATATTTTCAGCTAATTTGCAATAAGATTGGAATTGGATTATGACGTTTCCGGGCTGATGATGATGATTTTGTATTGAATGTGTTCTCTTAAACAAAATGTTCATTTTCTGACTGAATCGTGAGATGTTATCGTGTAACATAAGGATTCTAACTCCTAAGTTACATGTCAAAAGTTTAAATACCATGTAATAAGTAGACGTATAGTGTCATATTCAATTGTGATTCGAAATTCAAATTTTGTTTTAAAATGACACTGAAAAAATCAATTCCATAGAAATAGCAACGCTATTACTATAATTTTTTTTGTGTGGTGTTGTTTCTTCAATAAATAAACTGGGTAACATAAATAAAAGTGTAAGAATTCACATTTTTGTTGAGTTCTATTGGAATGAGAACATGATACGATTAACAAACAATTTTTTTGTGTGAGAAAGTTGTCATGCCATATGGATGAATTCTAACTCTTTCAGTAAAGGTGTATATATAAAACGTTAGATGTCAATTGTCTCAAAGAGTATTATTTAATGTGATTCCACATTTTGTTTCAAAATGACAAGTGGAAGTCATCAAGCCTGTAAAAACACTACTGCCATGGCCATATATATTATTGTACTGGACCATATTTTCAGTTAATTTGTTGTTAATAAATCCTTGTTGATGTCAATATAAGTGCAATACTTTTCATTACTGTGGATTCATACTCAATTGAAAGTGTGTTCTGTTGAAAAAATAAATTAAATTTTTCAATGAGACTGATGCCATGTAATTTGGATTCTAACTCCTTCGATTACAAATGTCATGAATTTGTAGACAATGTCATTCATTGACGTTACTTTTCTTACAAGTGTCTCATATTTCATTTGATTCGAAATTTCAATTTTGTTGTTTTAAAATTACAAGTGAGGAAAATATCACGCGTGTTGTGACAATTTGCCTAGGTATAATAAATAAAAGGGTAACCATCGGGACCCTATTACTAAGACTCTGCGGGCCGTCCGTCCGTCCGTCACCGGGCTGTATCTTATGGACCGTGACAGACAGTTGTAATTTTCACAGATGATGTATTTCTGTTGCCGCTATAACAACAAATACTAAAAACCAGAATAAAATAAATATTAAAGGTCCCATACAACAAACGAGATTCCGATAACGGCAACAAATAGACGCTTAAAGACCCTATTGTTTGACAATGACTATATATGTATGTTGTTGAGGATTGTTAGTTTGTCTATAGTTGTTGTCTTACATATCTGCACGGAATGCTTAAAAATGGGTAATGTATTCAATAATATAACTGTACCTAAAAGTGGTCAAATTTAAAACAAACATCACATCTTAATTGGAAAATTAGGGGGTGAATCCAGTTTATTGAGTTTCAACCTCTACCCTTTAACCGAATTTAATAAGTTACTAGTCCATTTGTAATACTACGTGCGGGGATATTGAAGTCTGTTCAATAGTCTTTGGTGAGGCCTAATTACTCAAATACCCTAGTGTCCTCTGTACCTAATGTTACTTAAACAATGACCCTGAGCGGAGAATGCTTAGTTCCAAAGTCTTACGCTAGATACAAATAATAAATAATGATATTATTACGAGAAAGGCAAGTCAAAAAGAACTTCCCGGTCTTCCCACACTGCTCCAGTTTTCACTTTTGACATATTTAATGTCTATTATTTCCTTTTTTTCTTAAGGGCGAAAAATAGAATTTAAGTTAAACTTTTAGTTGTATCCTTTGTCGTCTCTATGGCAACGGCGACAATGATTGCCAGTGATAAATTTCACTGTTAAAGTGTCTTCATATGCATGTATACAATAATCGAACTGCTTGGACATATTTAACAATATTTAATGATAGCATACTTTGTAATACATAAAAGGCACTGAGCACGCAGTGCAGCTGATAGAATATTGCACGATTTTTTGCAAAATGTTCTACGAGCCTTAAATTTATTTTCGGATTTTCTGTGTTTATCAGGTTGATACTTTCTGCTGGTACTGTTTCTCAGGTCTCGGAGCTATTTATTACTGTATCTCTTACTCTCACTGTCACTCTTTATCCATGTTAGTTGACGTCCGTAACGAGAAGCAAAAAATAATGACTGCGAAGTTCAAAGTCATAACTTTTTGAAATAATCCTTGCAACTCTTTCCCTTGGTAGAATTATGCCTTTAGTTTAATTTAAAAATAGGACAAATGTTGTACAAAGTTGTACAGTTTAACAAAACCCACTAAATACCATAAAGTGCTGATAAAACATGAAAAAATAAAAAGTTTACAAAATACAAAGATTGCCAATGCAGTTGGATCTTGTTAAACATTAGGTGGATTGTTAAATATTGTTGGATCCTGGGGGAGAATTACAATTATTTTTTTATTGGCACTTAGACTTATCTATATGTCTTAAACTAGGTAACAGTTTTGGCTATTATTTTTACATAACTATGTACACTAGCATTCAAACTAGGCCGAGCCCGAGCCTGTGTCTCGAATGCTAGATTCTTCCAATTTAACTAATTCCAAAAAGTTTAGTTAACGCTACATGAGGACGGTATGGATAAATCTTCTTATAGAATTTGGTACACTATAAGTCTGTACATTTAAAACTAATAGAGAAATAATTCGTAAATTTTGCAAATACCCGCACCAACATTCGTCATCAGTTTATTTTATTTATTAACAATGCTAGACGACAGTTGAATTGTAAGATAATTTTCATTTTCCATAAATGTGATATAATAAACGGGTTACATCTTTAAAATATTTACAGATCGCACATTTAGTCAACTCATTTCGAAATAAAAGTAAACGAACAGTCAATACCAATCATTGTCAATTTAAAATTACATAATATTAATGTATGCGTGCTACTCCAAACTTGTGCTCCAGTAACTCTTTTATCGAATAGAATGAGTGTTACAGTTTAAATGTAACTTTAGGGCTTTCCCGTATTATCTTTGGTCTTTTATTTTAGAGGTATATAGTGTTGCCCATCCAGTAACAGTTTCTTTGGTAATTTCTTTTTCTTGAGACTTTAATTATTAATCTCTCGGGATATCTACTACTGAAATTATTTATATATCTAGCTTGACAGTAAAACCTGTCTTGGTGTTGCTTTACAAACTTCGCCATTTCTAGAATGTACAAATGAATCGGTCATTTCAAAAACCTCATAAGTCACAAAATTATAATTTTTCAGAAATCAATAAAAACTGTTTCATACACAGACAAATGAGTTTTAAATGACTTTTTTATGTTTAAGTTAGTATTTGAGTGGTAAAAAATTAAAATAGCGTATAACCTTTACAGTTTATTTATAAAAATAATGAAAAATACCTGAAAAACAGTTATTGACTTATGTTGTTTTAGCGAGAAATAGGGTTAGTGGTATATAATTTAACCAAAACAATCGTAGTAATCATATTTTTTATTGCTTATAATTAAGAATTACACTTAAAAATAATCTTATTAACATTTTACATGTATTAATTTGTCATGTTTTAATATCTTTATGGTACATAGTCATATTCTCCATCATTCTCGTCTGGATTATCTTCAACATTTGTAGTTGACCAGTCTTTCACGCGGTATTATTAAAAGAGGAAGGAATGTACTGACTTGAGCGGTTTTCACCCAGAATACGCATCTACCTTTGAGGAACCATTTTCAGCAAAAAAAGCATGTTGGAAAAAAATGTGACTTAAGTGGTTTTTGAAATGACCGATTCAAATGTGGGAAAGGAAGGATGCGTGGGGCTCTGAAGAGTGGTCTACATGAGACGTCTGAAGCAACACCATAGATTGCCATATGCTCTTTTTTGGGTTATATAAACCTTGTGTGCATCCGTGCCCTACATAAGAACCCCGTACCTAAGGACCGGCTCAATGTAGGCAAAGTATGCTGTGATTGTAATATTATCCATTGATTGTTTTACCCTTTTGATGGTAGTCAATGTGGATTATACCGCGTGATTGCCAAGAAACAGTCGACATGACTTTATTGGCCGATAACACAGCTTGGCCTTCTTTGGCGCCAACCTTCTTTGGCGCCGATTCATCCCGAGAAACCCACTGTACTATTTGGTGTATGGTGTGTGGTGTTGGATCCATGTTTCGTCCACGGCTACGAAACAGCGCATAAACTTGTCCATATTGCGGTGGAACAACGCCAAACACACGTGAAGTTGACACACTATTTCGTTTGTGGTCGATTGTTATCTTTTGGAAAGCTTATACCCCTTGTGATCGTTCAAAATTGTAAACACGGAGCCATATGATGAGATGCGTATGGGTTCTCCAACCTCTTACTTTCAATCTCCAGTCGGCCAACACCATATCGGTAATTTTTTAATTTTTTTTGGCCTTAAAGACCTTGACTGGGCGTCCAGAACGTTTGGCATGTTCCATGCTTGTAATGCCACAACGAAATACCATGACCACTTCTTTACCACTGAAATTGATGGTGCAGATACCTCATAGTATTTATCAAGCTTAGCCTTGGTTCGAGTTATGTTTTTTTCCGTAAAAAATAATAAATATATGGTTCAGCACCCCAATTGGTTTGCTCCCTTGCTAGACGCATGATAACTTAGTTGACGCGACGTCATAATTTTTAATTAATGGTGTGTCCACCGCAGATTCTATAAATTCTTTGATTTAATTAGACATACCCACACTGTCTGTAGTACAATCAGTCTGTAGTAGTTTTTTTGGTCTGTGGTTGTTGATTGAGATGGTTCTGAGATCTCTGCCTTGTGTCTTCAAGGTGACAACCTTACCGAGGTCTAACATGTCAAAACTGACTTATTTTATTTTCGTGTCAACTACACTAACATAATTTTATTTTTATAAAAATTTATGTGGTTGTCTAAATACATACCTATATGTTTCCAATCAGAAATTCCGGTTGTGTATTGAGAATGGGTTTGATGCCAAACAGACGCGATAATATTACTGTACGTTCATTACGTAGCCGTTGGTGGAAGGATTGGAATGATTGCGTCGTCCATTGTTTGTTATAGGCCGAGATCGTTTTTTAGTTATTTTCAAAGCAAATAATCGGTTCTATTTCTTATAAGAATTTTATAAAATCCACTTACATAAGAAACTTAATACTAAACAAATTATACAATTTGACGCACAGAATTTCGGTTCCTAAATCAGTATTGAGGTCTTATGGATATCTTCTTTGTCCTAGCCATTTCCCATTGTTTGTGGTCGGCTCTCCTCGTTCTGCGGCGCTAGGATAGTCTGTCCTATGTTGTCGAAACATTTGTTTAGACAAGCTAGGTCCTTGGCTACCGCGCACCACTAGGCCCATGTTTCTTAAAACTTTACCACTGTAGACAATTTGATATATGTCAAGTTTTAGGAAACGATAATTGTCGTGCCAATCCGGTCATTGTCATTATTTCTGACAAATTGTTGACTTGTCAAGCTTTATAAAATAGGTGGCTAGTAGTCCTCTACTTTTCTTATGATTTGCTAGCGGTAAATTCACGACACGGTCTTTGGGGCGTCTCGTGACATGTCAATATCTCCTATCAAATCATCTTAAAAATTAATAGCTGCCTTAAACAAAATTGTAGAGGGTTTCCTGTGGTTCTCAGGATCGTCAGTGCACGGATTCAGGCCGGTGACCCTTCTCATTGCCCATTAAGTTGGGGGAAATTTATTTTCTTTTTGACCGTGGTTGTTGATTGAGATGGTTCTGAGATCTCTGCCTTGTGTCTTCAAGATGACAACCTTACCGAGGTCTAACATGTCAAAACTGACTTATTTTATTTTCGTGTCAACTACACTAACGTAATTCTCATGTTTGTTGGTCTTTCTTTGTGTTTTTGTTAGGTGTTTCCAATCTGAAAATCCGGTTATGTACAAAGAGTTTAAGAAAAACGCTTTTTAGTCAAACAAAATGTACTTCCGATCTTGGTTGAATAACATAACTAAGATTTTTCAAGTAATTGGCAATTTTTCATTTTCTTTAGACGTAACGCGTTGTTTAATTCGAACAATATGCGTCGTGTACATAATATTGTTTTTTTTTAAACATCTTTTTGAACCTGTTTGTCTGGATCAGAGTTCTTTTCGTGTCAAGTACACTAACATAATTTTATATTTATAAAAATTTGGTGGTTTTCTAAACACATACCTATATGTTAATCAGTAATTCCGGTTGTGTGTTGAGAATGGGTTTGATGCCAAACAGACGCGATAATATTACTGTACGTTCTTTACATAGCCGTTGGTGGAAGGATTGGAATGATTGCGTCGTCCATTGTTTGTTATAGGCCGAGATCGTTTGTTAGTTATTACCAAAGCAAATAATCGGTTTTATTTGATTATTATATTTGAATTTGAATTTCTTATAAGAATTTTATAAAATGCACTTACATAAGAATCTTAATACTAAACAAATTATACAATTTGACGTACAGAATTTCGGTTCCTATATAAGTATTGAGGTCTTATAGATAGATATCTTCTTTGTCCTAGCTATTTCCTGTAGTGTGTTTGGGATAACAGCAATAAAACACCGTGTGCGTTCACTGAGCGTGTAATCCGAACTGCCGTATTACAACCAATTCTCCGACCTCCTACATCATATAAATATCAATTTAGAATAAGGAACTACCCTACATCACATTGTATGTAGTCGGCTCTCCTCGTTCTGCGGCGCAAGGATAGTCTGTCCTATGTTGTCGAAACATTTGTTTGGACAAGCTAGGTTCTTGGCTACCACGCACCACTAGGCCCATGTTTCATAAAACTTTACCACTGTATACAATTTTGTATATGTCAAGTTTTAGGAAACGATAATGGTCGTGACAATCCGGCCATTGTCATGATTTCTGACAAATTGTCGACTTGTCAAGCTTTATAAAATAGATGGCTAGTGTGCACCCTCTACTTATGGTTTGCTAATGGCAAGGCCTGTTTTACGATACAGTCTTCGTGGTGTCTCATGACGTGGCTTGTGGATATCTTCTTTGTGCTAGCCATTTCCCATTGTTTGTGGTCGGCTCTCCTCGTTCTTCATCGCCAGGACAGTCTGTCCCAGGTTGTCGAAACATTTGTTTGTCTTCTCATGACATGACCGAATCATTGTAGTCGGCTCTCAGTGAGTTTTTCTGCGCGACCTGGAAACTTTCTCTGGTGTGCTCGTTTCGCACTTTATCGTGTCGGGTTACACATGCTGCCCATCTTCGTCAGCAGCAGAGCAGAAACGTATTGCTCGTTGGAATGAATACTTTTGCATTTTCATCTGTTCACTCTCTGCAATTATTTTAATTAGGACAAACACTCCTGTCTGAATCTTTGAAATAAGTGACAATCTATTTTTAAATTTAAAAGCGCAAGAATATCGTCGTCTAAAATGGGTGCGCCAATACTGAGTTTTTATTACTATCTAAAATTGATTTATTTGGCAACAAATTATTACAAGCACACCTAAATACGAGGGCAAAGTGATAAGTCTGGTAAAAAGTAAACAAGGATTTTAAAAATTGTAAAAGTTATTATTTAAATTTGGACATAGTCTCCCCCTAGCTCAATACACTTCATCCAACGTTTCTCCAGCTTTTCGATCCTTCAATATAATGAGACTTTGGTAACCCTTCAAAATAGGCATTGGTTTCTTGCATGATATCTTCATTAGAGCTAAATGTTTTCCCACCCAGCCATTTTTTCAAATTCGGAAACAGAAAATAGTCGCAGGGGGCTAAATCACGCATTTTATTTAAGAAATATGGTTAATTGGTACCAGTGTTTAGAATTAAGAGTATATCACTGTATAAGCAACTTTAAGTTTTAACACGCAATGGATTTCCTGTCATTTTAAAGTGTGTTATTAAGTGGAAAAGACGGTTGCAATTAGCGCATACCTCTTAAAAGCTTACGACTGCTCTGTTTACCGGATGTCTTTTCTGCGTCAAAATCAATTCAGTCTGGGAGGTTTGTTGTCTTCATGCCGTCGTCTTTTGAAACACGTTAAGTGTAAAGAAGTGGCTTTAATGGACTGTTCTGTGTAATGTAGGAAACTGATTAAAATCAGGCAATAAGAAAATTGAAGAGATAAAAAAGGGTATTAAAAAGACAGATTTTTTTAAACATAAAACACGTAAACGTGCGAGAAGAGGTGCTTTGTGCAAATGTCTTCCATGACTAAGAGATTCAGTTGTAAAACTGGCATTTCTAAGCCGACAGTACTGGCAGTTCTGAGTAACAACTTTACTGTGCTACGTAAATTCAATACCCTATTCTAATCCTAACGCATTTCATTAACAACCGTTTCGGTGTTCGCGGGACGGGCGATTATATGGTAATGTTTTACTAACAATTGTACTGAGGAATGTTTGTAGTTAAGGAACACCAGCGAAATCGTGCCGTTTTTGTTTGTGTCCACTCCTGAGCAATTCTTAGTGACTCAATCCCTTCTCTCGGATGAGACGTCAATGTAAGACAAGCGTTAGCGTCTGGAAGTGGTGGGGGTGGAAATGTTAACCTGAACTCCGAACCCTCTAGGGGCCCATTCAGTTGTGATAAACTGTCACATGTATTTAATAAACTAAATCAAAGCATACATAATTCTAGCTGGTCGACTTGAATTGAATCGAATGAGACAAAAATATTTTTTAGTCAAATACCAAATTCCTAGTAGTAGTTCTGCTGTGGAACTCTTCGCGTCGACTTTCTTCATCGGTATGAAACTTACCTTCAAAGGTGCCGGTTCTTTTTCAAAAGCATGAAATGAAAAAGCTTTCATGGTTATTGCACTGTTAAGACGTCACCAAAGACATCGGTTCCAAGCAAATTGTCTATTTTACTAAAATCACTGAACTTTGGGTCAGCTAACTTCATTGGGTGCATTTCAGGCCACCCACAAAGCACAACCCTCTGTGATGGTTTGAGACTGGTGATAGAATTCAACACACGTGCTCGAACATTCGTTGCCAAACCAGGCTCTTAGCGTGATATAACTTATAATGAGAACAATCTTATTGAAACACACACAACTTTTGAAAAATATTATGTCTATGACTTCTTTTGGGTACATTTACTACTTTAAGCGTACACAATAAGCAGGTAGCTAAGCTTTACTACTTATATTTTACTGTAGTTTTACATGTGCTGCTCTATACAGAAGCCACATACTCGTAAGTAATAAAGGGTCGGACTAAGGCATAGTACAATTTTAATTTTGTATTGGGATGAAGATTACTTCGTCTGTTAAGTATTTTCGTATGATTATTATGATGCACAGTAATAATGGTTTAGAGCAACAATTTGGTACAGTACACAATTAGACAATTTAGATGTTATATCGGCGGTATGCGGACGCGCACTGACTCGGACTAACCGCCGTCGGTGACAAGGACGGGGTGAATTTAAAATAATATGTTAGAAAGAGACACTGTTAATTTAATTAAAGGTTCATCAATGATTTATTGACAATATGGCGTAAACAATCTGTGTAATGTACGCACTTTGCATTAATCGCCTTTCTACCGTTTAAGCGGGTAGTATCAACGTGTACACTCCAATTTAATTTACCATCTAGAAGTACCCCTGAATACTTGACATGTTTCTTCCACGGAATGGGGAATCCATTATTTAATAATTTTCTTGAAGTTTGATATAACTAGACTCGACGATGCTATTGGACGTTAAGGCCTGTATATCATCGTCTACCCCCGATATAGTGCTTGTGATTGCGTCCCCTTTCAGATGAAGTGGTTGCGCAGTCTCCTCAGTTATGGAGGAAGCCTGCGTACTTTATAACTAATTTAGATTATATAAATCAAAAGATCATTTTTTCATAATTATACTACTTCTCTTTCTCTCTTATCACAATTTTTAACAGCTTTGTGGATCTTTAGTAATCGAGTCATGCACTCTTTCCCACTCCGGTTTTTATATTTTTGTAACTTTTTTGTTGTATTTTTGCTTCTTTATCGGTGTTGCGGGCGCATTTGAACTTGACGAACTTTCATCATCGCTACTATTTTCCGTAACTTTTGTTTGTTATTATATTGTTAATAAATACAACAGATGAAACATTATATACAATTAAATACATTTACTTTGTGAAGAACTTCCTCCCATAGAAATCCGCGGGCCTCGATGGAATATTTTCGGCGCTCCTACAATAGGGTTTTGACATAATTGTTGTCGCCTGTCCTGTCCATGTGTAGCCTATCCATCTTTAAAGCTAACCTAGTGCAAAACCAAGCCAAGTGCGACAGCGTCTCCAGGTTACTGATGCTAAATTTCCCCTGATACGATTTAATTTTTCCCAAAAAAGAAAATCCGGGACAACTGTAACCTCAAAATGTATCTTGCCACTTAAGATGACACCTTTGTCCTTTGCATTATGCATTGCATTATGATAGGAAGAATTGTAATGAAGATTTAAAATCGAAACATGCTGAAAGTCTACTGTTACGAAAAAATGTTTGCAATTTTATTACAGAGATAAAATTAGCTGAATAATACTTTTAATTAACTAATTTTACGCATCTGTGGCCCATAAGTTCACCTTCTTCAAAACTCATTCAGCTTCATTATAGGAGACAATTAAGGATCCTTAGCAAAGTTTGAGAACGTAAATTGCAAAGCAAATTGATCTTTAAATGCCTTTGCTGTAAGGATTGTAAATGCGTCTACGAGTTGCGAAGATGTGCCTAATCGCCGTTTAAATAATTAGGTATTCACTTAATATGGTTCATTCGCCTTTACTGTTACTGAGGAATGATTTCGCTATTTTTTGAAGTAATTCGAGTGTATTTAAAGCCATTTTTCAATGATTTTTTAACAGATGCCAAGTTATCATGAAATGAATATATGATATGAAACCAAAGCCGTCAGACATAATCGACCGCAAGTAAGTTTTACGCTCTGATCTTATTCAGTTTCAGTTTATTTAAATCATTAACAATGTACATTGTGTATTACAAACACAAAAATAAAAGTAACACAAGAAAACATAATAAATAAAAAACATGCTAATAACCTGTTTTAAATTAAAAAAAAAATGAATGCCAGTAATTAAGTTATAGATAATATAACATAGTATGTCCAAAGCTTTAGCTCCTATCGTCTGCAAATTCCTTAATACTATAATAAAGTTTCTCTAAGGTCCGTATTAATAAATGCTGTTTAAGCTAGAACTTACGACAGTCTAGCTAGTGATCTGCTCAGCGTGGAGCAGCTGCGAGACCTAGCTTTATTAATAAACTCATAGTTACTATTAAAGAGCATATAATCATTTCGATCTCTAGACATCTACCTCAGAATTAATAACTACGCATGCCATTTTAAAAAACTAAACACCCCAGATTAAAGAACTGTCTACGGTTTTAAATTATTTTCTTTTAAAAACATTGACATGGCCTATTAGTTTTCTACTAGAAGTATTAAAACGATAAGCAAATTCTTGATTTATCAGCAATTATTAAATATGCTACACATCAAATAGAAAATTGCTTTCCCGCCATTATATATTCCAAAGTATGGCGCGTATTCTATGAAACTTACCTGAAATGACGCCGTGGCGTAAAATCTTAACGTCATTAATACGGCTATTTCGGTGGGCAAAAGTCAGTCCCCTGTTGTCGGTTGGCGCTCGTAGGCCAATTAAATCAGTTATATAAAATATCGACTCTTGACTGAAGCGATATTTTTTTCTGAATTTATCCACATCAATATCAAAAGGGTTACAAATATCCCTCATATATATTTGTGTTAGCTTGTACCTATCAGGCCATAATATGTCATCATATATTTCAAGTTCGTCGTAATGGTTAATTTCTGAAATATTCTTTCAATATCCATTTATTCAGAATAACACGTATTAACTTAAGTCATCTTATTACCATACCGAAAATCTGTGATATTGTACCCTCTTTGGTCTGTGAAAATCTCATGAAAACGTCATGAAAATCTCCGCCGTGAGCAGCTGTTTGACAGGCTGTGGTTTGACAAGTCTCAAACGAGACCGAGGTTGAGATTAATGTCTGAAGCAGTGTTTAGTAATTAGTGAGCTATCTCTACGAGCTGCTCACTAATTTCGCGCCAAGAATTGAGCATATAATCATTACGATCTCTATCTCTAGACATTTACCTCAGAATAATACGTAACTACGCATGACATTTTAAAAACTAAACACCCAAGATTACAGAACTGTCTACGGTTTTGAATTATTGTCTTGTAAAAACATTGACATGGCCTATTAATATTCCACTAGAAGTATTAAAACGATAAGCAAATTCGTAATTTATCACCAATTTTAAAATGCTACACTTCGAATAGAAAATTGCTTTCCAGCCATTATATATTCCAAAGTATGGTCGCGTATTAAATATTTATTAATAAGTTGCACATAAAAACATTAATCTAGGAATACTATCACAATTTCCAGGCGTTTTGATTTCGCTAAAATCTATGGTTAAGGCTAAGATCTATGGTTCATTCACCTTTGCCGTTGACAGGTTGTCTCTGTCAGCGGTTTAGCTCTAGCACTCTGACTGCATGAATTTTATTACTGTGTGCGGATATAAATAAAAAACGCTTTCTTCGATCAGTTTTAAGTGTGTTTTCTTGGATAATAAGAATTGCATAAGACCTTGGTGGTACCCAAGTCGAAACGACTGCCACAACCTTATATTCAATATTTCCCAAATAACGCTATTAAACGCCTTTGTAAAAATGGGGTAACAACCATGAAATTGAAAAATAAGCTTTCTTTCCGTGACATATGTTGGGTAATCGAAATAAATCGATAACAGCAAAACAACGCTGAAAGAACCTGCCGTAAAACATTACAGGTCGTGACTGAACTTTTTTTTAATAAAACAAGGAAATTTCGACAAGAGAAATTTGAATAGCTGTACGCCATCTGGCTACGGCAAGTTGCTCAACTCCCCCCACTCGTGGGAAATCTGTTCAATTTTTTCACAAGAAAATTATGAGCTTACCCCTTGTTGGTAAAGTATGGGTTTTCCTATTTAAATAAAGATTCGGATCATTTATTTTACATAATTTTTTATACATACATTTGTATAGTATAAAACAACGAACGAGTCTCATTCGGTCAGTCTCATTCTATGTGAGAACACTTTCCATTCAACGACCTAACCGTCACCATCACATGAGAAACTTTTTGTCAGCTTCCCATACTTCGGTAATGTTTTCAAGAACTTTGATTAATTGAGAAACTCATTTATAATGTACGAGTACGTATATACAGTCAATTCATTTTATTATACTTTGTTCATTATAGGTACAATTATATTAGATAGATACGCTATTAATACTCTAAGGTCAATTCTGACTAGGCTCGAGAACGCTAAGAACTCGAGCATTTTCAGTCCTCCCTGTTTATTGGAATCATATTGTTTCACTCTTTCAGAGCTTGTTAACTCTCCATACAAAAGTGATGACATTCCACAGGATCTAATGTGGGTCAGGCTTTGAGAACATTTTGACCAAAGCATGTTGCACATTTTGACAGTGGGACATTGAATTCTTGGTATATTTGACTTACACCTTGTGTCGTCTGGTAAACATCATATATTTGTTATAGCCTTGATGATGTCTTCTAACGCAACTGTATGACGCTCCATGTTGGACAGAAATCCTGCATAATTATTGTTTTTCTCTTCTAGAATGTCCTTTTTTACTAAAACCTTTTCTTTTAAAAGATACACCTTTTTATATGTTTATCTTTAAATAAATTAATGGTCACTTCAGCAACTGACATAGTTCACTTGTAGAAGGTAGTTACAAATTGTATGGCGAATTAAAGTTACAATAAGAAAGTAGTTTTATTGTGCGGAATTACATTACACACCTTTGAATTTATACAATAATAGGTACGTAAGGCTAAACAGAAATCATTACGAATACTAGTGCAAATACGTACACGAATTACGATCGGGAAAAAAGGAAATTATATAGTGGTAGTTGTGAATACAACGCTATTGACATTTGCAAAACAAAAAGGAACGGCGACCATAATAAATATAAACTAAAGCAGGTATACTCAAATACTAATCATTTAACATTGGTAAGGGGCAAATGTAATTGAAAGCTCGCTTTATAGTCCCGTTCATAGTTTTGATAGTAGCGACTCTTGTAGCTTGATCTTGTCCGCTGTGAGCTTCGATGATGCGTCCCAGGCGCCATAGACATGGCGGGAGGTGGTCGTCCCTGACCAGGACCAGCGTGCCGACACGAAGTCTCTTCGAGCTTCTCCACTTCATTCTGGACTGTAACTGGCCGATGTAGTCCCTGGACCATCGCTGCCAGAAGTTCTGTTGGAGTTGTTGCAACTGTTTGTAGTGCGTCAGCCTGTTCAGATGTACATCATTGTAATCCTAGTCAGGCAGTGAGGTTATCGTTCTACCGATCAGAAAATGGGCTGGCGTGTGGATTGAAATATCAGCAATAATACTAGGGGTACAGTTGTAAAATCAATTAAGCTTATTTTGATTTCTTCCATAGAGGTTAACTTCCAAAGATAGTCTTATTATTCAATTTTATGCATTTTGCTTGCAAAGTCTTGAAAACATTTACAATTTTTTCCTCACAAAATACCCAAATGAATGGTCGAGTTCAAAGGCAAAACAAAAAGCCTATATTTTTTACGGGACAAATAGAATCAAACAAAAAAATAAGATGGAGTGGTTTGGTGGCGAGCGTTGATAATTCAGTAGCCTTAGAAAGAAATTAAAATAATAAACGATCTGTAATTAATTACCTCTGATGGTTGGGAGACGTAATTTTTTATTGTCTTTAAAGCGAATATTTTTACTCTATCAGAAGATTTAAGCATAATGTTTCGTAGATAAGATCTGTCTCCATCTGAACCGCGAATATGTGTTACTGATTAATAAAACAATAAAATAAATAAAAATAAAATCAATTTAATCCAGCATACAGCCATATTTACACACAAAAAATATACAATAAAAACCTAAGGCTTAATAATTAGTTAGGAGTACTTTGTAGACATGTTAGTTATTTGGTTTCTAATTGAAACAAATGAACAATACTGTAATCAGAATTGGATCATTTGTTATGTTATTAATTGCAGTGTTAATCGACGCGTATATATAATGCTATTGTAACATTACCACGGTAAAGAAACTATGAATCCATAACGTGTGGCAAAAACAACCCATTTGCAATTATGCGAAAAATATGAAAAGGAGATTTCATCTTTAGGGATGTCACATTTTGGCTAATGAGTAAAACGAAAAACTTCGTGTTTAAAAGTTCTTAATCTGTTGATTTACAAAAATGACATTAACGGGACCGCAAGTATAAAGAAATGTATAAAAAGACTATGGAAAACTATGACTACCACGAAACAAATGAGTAAAATTTCAGACTGCACTAGTAAATAGGGTGTACGTAGGTTTCAAACGGCTGTCAAGAATTTGGAATAAGAAAAATATCTTACAGCGTTAAACTTTCTATCAACGACAAGAAAGCAAATAATAGTTTTCTTCGTTTTACAACTTAGCGAGCCCTTTAACAAATAGCCCTTCAGAAAGAAAAATTTGAAATTAAGACCAACATAGCAACAACCGCAATAACCGTTAAGACTAGGGTTCTACCAATTAGCAGTTAACACGTACCGGGTCCCACAGGACTTGTTCAGCTAAATACGGTTCGCTTGAGTCGATGTTATGCTCACAAGGAAGATTTTATTTCCTGCTGAAATGATCTAGTGGATGGTACCGACTGTAAAACTAGGAAACATCGAGTAGGAGTATTCGAAGCTCTTTTTTGTAACCCAAATATTTTTTGGGAAATCATTCCTGTTTTCTAATAGATATTATCAATATTTGGTTTTTAAATGTGTCTCACTTATAACAATAAAATCTATGTATTTTATGAATAAAAACAACGTCTGTGCATTCTCGACGATGTTTTAGGTTACACATGTTATAGATTTGTAGGGTTGGCTCGTAATCAGAATAGGAGTAGTTCGGTAAGATAGTGATTTAATACACTTTTTTTGCAATCATTCAAGTCTATCTTTATGTTTTTTAAATGTGTCTGCAAAACTGTGCTCGCTAATTCTAAATGACTTTTTACTGATGAGCGAGAAGAACCCCAATTGTTTATAAGCTTTGGCTAAAACTTTATCGATGTGTGGGATGTAGGTAAGTTTTGAGTCCAATACCACTCCTAGGTCTATAATCTGTGACACCCGCGTCAAGTTATTGCCACATAATGCGTAGTCAAAGGTAATTGGTTTCTTGTTTCTGGTGTACGAAATTGTGTAACATTTATCTGAAAGAGAAAGTTCTTTCTGCAATAATTTTCAAAAGCCAGTAAATCATTAGCTTTTGACAGTCATCTTCATTACGAATCACTATGTATATTTTTGTGTCGTCCGCCTACAATAAGATTTTCGTATTGCCCTTTTTAATTATATTAATAATGTCGTTAATACAAAGGCAAAACAGCAGAGGCCCTAGATGAGATCCCTGAGGGACCCCAGAGCTAATACTTTTGAATTGTGAAATATAGCCTCAAAGAACAACTGATTGACTACGGTTCTCGACATAAGATTTCAACCAGCGAAATAAGTCACCAATACCTAGACTATAAAGTTTTCAATCAAAATAAAATAGCAGACCTTGTCAAAAGCCTTGGCAAAATCAGTGTACACTGCGTCCACCTGAATGTTGTTATCCATAGCATTACTGTCCACACTACTACCTTTAAAGAAACCATGCTGATTTGGTTGGTACCTGTAACCGCTTGTTACGCGGTGCGATTTAGTACGGTAAATTTAGGCAAGTAGTACTGTGATAGCTAGTTCAGTTCAAGTTTTCGATACTGTTCATCTAACAAAACTAGAGATACTTGGCCCGAGATATCAGCACTTGTCCATCACGGCAGGAATGCAACGGTGACGGCGGCGGAACGCCGCACACATGTGAAGAACTGCACTATTTACTAAAAGAAGCGTTGGCCACGCGGGTCACAGCGCCTGCTCTTGATTCGTAGTTGAATATGCGAGTATGAAATGAAATCTTTATATGCAGTATATTAAAATTACATACAATGTCAGATCACATATTTTCCAAAATTAGGCATGCAAAATCTATATTAATATTACTACGCTTACCAATTATATTCCACTATATTTAAAATTTCAAAGGCTTTCTCGTAGTCCACAAACGCCAGGCATAATGGCCGATTATACTCCTCGGTCTTCTGTATAATCTGCCGGAGCGTATGTATGTGGTCTACGGTACTGAAGCCTTTTCGGAAACCGGCTTGTTCGGGAGGTTGGAAGTCGTCAAACCTGCGTGCTAGTCGGTTCGTAATGACTCTCGAAAACAACTTATAAACGTGGCTCAGAAGGGATATCGGTCGGTAGTTCTTCAGTAAGGCGTTATCGCCTTTCTTAAAGAAGAGCACCACCACGCTTCTGCTCCACGCTTCTGGCGTGCAGCCTTCGTGTATGACGGACTGAAAGAGCTTCTGAAGGACTACAAGTACCGGTTTCACTCCCGATTTCAAAGGCTCTGAAGTGATTGCCTTGTTATTTTTGAGTTGCTTGAGAGCGATTCGAATCTCATACAGGCTGACGTCCGGGATATCTTCGGTATAGTGTCAGGTCAGTTTGGCTCTTCGGTCACTCACCGGGCTTGCGCCTGGTCTCTGGTAGGTCCAACTTCGACAAAGAGGTCAACCGAAGAATAATACGATACGGTATACACTGATTCTAAATACAAGACCCGTTTTATTTTACATTTGGTGAGAAGTTTTATATTGTGCGCGCGAGTATCCCTTAGATCGGGCTCCGGGCGAACGGGCAGGCGCTGGTGCAATAAAACAGGACCCGGATCGGATGTCAAGGAGCGAGCGCGCCCTTGTGAATGCGACCGTCTGCCACGGAGGCCAGCTCCGGCAGAGAGCTTCTGTCATGAAAAAAAAAATATAGCCTTTGAAAGTTAAGTCCTCACTTGGATTAATAATGTCATGATAGAATATCCCAAGTCCTCCCTTGAGGGGTAAACTGATGCTGAAGCGTAACTTCCTCTCTAGATATTTCTCATCCACCTTGCAATATGTGTTAACGTCCATGAGATAGAAGGGTTCAGTTACTAATGCTTAAAATTATACAGGTTTCATTTATAATACAGGTATAATTTAAAAGTTTCATTTGCTCAGCAGTGAGCAATAATTTAATTTGCGAAAAAATCACTTTCATATATTTAGAAAGTGTGGAACACATTGTTGAAAATATACACATAAGCCAACTCATGATGATCAAGAAGGTTCTCACCTCAGGAGACTTGAAAGAATTTAAAACGTCTATTGTTTTTATTGTATAGTGGAATTGTAGCACGTGGTGGACGACCGCTGCAGGCGGTAGCGCAGCGAGCATATCCACCGTCTACTCTTCTAGCAAGTTCGAAGCCCGCCACAGGCTTAAAGAAGTTCTTCACTAAAATTTTAAAATGGTTGCAGCCACATCTGCTGGTTATTAATTTTTATCAAAATACTTTTAAAAGATTTTATTAGTACAATTTGTAACAATTTTTCAAAGAATTGTAATCGCAGTACTCACAACCTTGTTTACTCATCTGTTTAACAGTTGCATTAATGAAACCAGCAAGAGGAGTATGTCGTCTCTCTGCCTGCTGATGCTCCCGTTCCTTATTGTCTATAAAATCTATTGGCTCCCCAAAATTTGTATACTTTCTCTCCGGACCGACAGGAGGCTGTTTGCCCTGCTTTGGTTTGGCACGTGTTTTTTACTTGTGTTTTTTGTTGATTTTTTCAAAAAGTGCTCAGTCAATGTCAAGCCCTCTGAAGAATTCTCTATAAAAAATAGAATCACAAAAATTGGCGGAGTTATCGCGTAGCACACTTAAAAACATACAGTCGAGTTGAGAACCTCCTTTTCCAAGCCCCCGCGCACGTCCCCCAAGCTGTCAACAAGCAACTCTATCCGCTTCAGAATTTTCCGAAAATGTTATTTCTTTCACCGACAATACTTTATCGACTTTTGTTGAAGGTCTTAACAAATTGGTGTCTTCTGAAAATCCATCTGGATGTACTCCATTCCTTCTGGTGTATTCCGAAAACAAAATGATAATATGTAAGTTAGAAAATGTCATTCGAGACAATGTTTCTGTCGGACAACAAAAGGCATGACAAAAGAGACGTATACCTTACGTTGTGTATTAATTTGTCAAATAAAGGAGCGTTTTGCGATTCTTAGATTCACTGAAAATAAAAAGGCCGTTCGAAAAATTTATCAAACAATAATCATTTATTCAAAGGCATAAAAATACAAAATAGCAATAAGGCGAACATGTCCGATGCACTTCACCAACGCGGCCACTTCATCAGGATGCGGAACGCGTCTTTGTACTGCACCCTAATGGTGCTCATCTACCTTCTCAGGAAGTTGGTCCAGAGTTAAATAATAAGAGTTAATTAAATAATATATTATGAAAACATAAATAATGTTTTCGCTAAAAATGTGACTCTGAAATTCACTGAAACAAACTGATGCGTTTGTGAAATCTTGGGATTAATTTGGTACGGCCTATTATTAAAATGTCTGAAGCATCGACACAAAATCCATAAACGCACTGTGTATAGCAAAATTTAAGTTAAGGCGATAAAACAGCTACTTGCAAACATAAATTGTTTGAATACAATCTACAGTAATTACAGTGCAAAGGCGCCTTCATAAATATTCTTAATAGCGAGGCAAATTTTACTGTATAAGAGCTGGATGTACATGGTGCACACAACAGGCCGAGGCGGATTAAGTTACCTATCTTACCCCCAGACGATGTGGGAAAACATTTATGCTTATTGCTTATGAGATAAGTAATCGGCCATCTACTTTGCAATATTAGTGCTATAATAAGATTGCGTCTGATATTGTTTTGACTGATAAACTTTTCTGATAGCAATACGTACTTATTATACTCGTATGTCATTATATTTTGATCTGATGTTTTGTCCTCGTCTTCGGCTATCTTATTAGCATTTTTCAGGGATGTCACATTTGTGACGCTACTAGAGTACCTAACCTGTGGTTTCGTAAACTGTTGTGTAACTGTTCTTTAATCACGAATTTAATCACTAACGACCTATCTGCA
This sequence comes from Carcina quercana, assembly GCA_910589575.2. Lineage (NCBI taxonomy): Eukaryota > Metazoa > Arthropoda > Insecta > Lepidoptera > Depressariidae > Carcina > Carcina quercana. The sequence continues at coordinate 22,563,213 of OU342426.1, read as the reverse complement.
TCATTACAATACCGAACGTTGTCGTGTCCTCCTTCCAACCCTACCACACATCGGCAGGTCTGGGAGAGTTGACCAATATCTCGGAATTCGAAGTACGTGTTCGTCGCCGGAACTCCTCGTCGGCCGCGTGGTACGCCGACGAGGGAGACCTACGGCGATCGGAAGGAGACCAGACGGCAATGGAGATCTGAGACCGTTGGAAACTCAAGGTGGTCAAATGACGCGAAATACGCGCGAGCTCCCGAGTCCAACTGGTGGTCCAAAAATATAGATATTCCAATGCTAATAGTTGACGGCGAAATGACAGTTAGCCTCTATGTAGAAGCTCTGCGGTAAAATAAAAGCTGTAATTGATTGTTTCTAGAAAGTAGCGACAATTACATACCACACTGTAACAAAACGTTCAAATTCGGGTTTGGTGGGCCCACGAAAAAGTTTTGTGCCACCAGCGGACATCGTAGTGGGACCACGGTTCTGGAGGGGATTTTTAAAAGCACTGTTTTATGTCTGCAATAAAGAAGCCTGACAGGAGTGGTCCTAAAATTGACGCTTGGAACACTCTGGAGGGTATAGTCATCCACTTCGCTTGGTATCCTTGAATGTTTATGTTTTCATATCTGTAGGTTTTCTACAGCTGTGTAACTGTTCTTTAATCTTAATTTCGTGCCTTGCGTTAATCTAGTAGTTCTCACGAATTTAATCACTAATGACCTATCTGCATCATTACAATACCAAACGTTGTCGTGTTATCCTTCCAACCCTTCTACACATCGGCAGGTCTGGAAGAGTTGTCCAATATCTCGGGATTCGAAGTACGTGTTCGTCGCCGGAACTCCTCGTCGGCTGCGTGGTACGCCGACGAGGACGTGAGAGCCACCTGCAGCGAGAGAGAGACCTACGGCGATCGGAAGGAGACCAGATGGCAATGGAGATCTGAGACCGTTGGAAACTCAAGGTGGTCAAATGACGCGAAATACGCGGGAGCTCCCGAGTCCGACTGTCGATACGGGGCGGAGTGTAGACATACATATAGCAGGCCAGAACATTATAAATATCCCAATGCAGATAGTTGACGACGAAATGATAGTTGGCTACCATGTAGAATCTCTGCGGTAAAACAAAAGCTGTATGTAATTAATTTTAATGTAATTATCTTGTTTCATGAAAGTTGCGACAATCAAATACCACATCGTAACAAAACGGTCAAATTGTGTTTGGTGGGACCACGGTTATGGAGGGGACTTTTGAAAGCACTGTCTTATGTCTAAGATTGATAAGACTAACAGGAATGGACCTAAACCACGGTTTTGGAGGGGACTTTTGAAAGCACTGTTTTATGTCTAAGATTAATAAGACTAACAGGAGTGGACCTAAAATTGACCCTTGGGGCACTCTCGAGGTCGATTGGTATACTTGAAACGCAACCGCCTGAGTTCTGTTGTGTATATAGGTTGCGAACCACCGATTGAGATCGCCGTGAATACCAGCTGTATTACGCTTTTGCAGGAGTAAGCAATGATTAATACGGTCAAAACATTTACTGTAATCCGAATAGATAATATCCACTTTAGTCGTCGGGCCTCCATGTTCACTGATATAAACTAATTGGCTAGTATAAGGTTTGTCACTGTTGAACGTCTGGTGAGGAAAACATGTCGCTCATCATCAAACGAGCTTCTAAAGGCAGAGTAAACTTCATTTTGTTCTAACCTCCTTTGTGTTTTGGCAATTATACATATTTTTGATACGGGTCTGTAGTTTTGAACATTTGATTTGTCTCCCTTATTATGAGTATAAAACCGGGGTTACAAAAGCTGATTTCCATATTGCTGGCACGATGCCCTCTGAGAGCGAGTGTTAAAACAGAAAACACATTGGGACCACAAAATACAGTGAACTGCCATTCGTCTTTCCCTCAAACAGCAACACTACACATCCGAGCACTTTGTTGTGTCCTAGACCTGGGTTTATTAATAAACGCTACTTACTACTCATCGTTACTAATTTGAGATCATTTCTATCACAGAGTATGTAATCATTACGATCTCTATCTCTAGACATCTACCTCAGCATTAATAACTAACTACGCATGACATTTTAAAACTAAACACCCCAGATTAAAAAACTGTCTATGGTTTCAAATTATTGTCTTGTAAAAACATTGACATGACCTATTAATATTCTACTAACAGTATTAAAACGATAAGCAAATTCTTGATTTATCAGCAATTAATTAAATATGCTACACTTCAAATAGAAAATTGCTTTTCAGCCATTATATATTCCAAAGTATGGAGCGTATTAAAGATTAAAGATTTATTAATAAGTTACACATAAAACATTAATCTAGGAATACTATCACAATTTCCAGGCGTTTTGATTTCGCTAAATTGTTCTAAAAATATAGTATATAATTTTACAGTTTCAATATTAATATACAATTCATTTTTTATCATAATTCACAGTACTGGCTTGAGCTTTAATGTAAGGCTAACTAAGATTCTAAAATATATATGTAATAGAAAATTGCTTTCCCGCCATTATATATTCCAAAGCATGGCGTGGCGCGTATCTATGAAACTTACCTGAAATGACGCCGTGGCCAAAATCTTAACGTCATTAATACCGCTATTTCCACATCAATAAAAAAGGGTTACAAATACTTTTGTTAGCCTGTACCTATCTGGCCATAATGTCATCATATATTTCAAATTCGTCGTAATGGTTAATTTCTGAAATAATTCTTTCAATATCCATTATTTCAGAATAACACGTATTGACTTAAGTCATCTAATTACCATACTCAGGGTTGAGACCGAAAATGTGTGATATTATAGCCTCTTTGGTATGTGAAAATCTCATGAAAACGTCATGAAAATCTCCGCCGTGAGCTGCTGTTTGACAGGCTGTGGTTTGACAAGTCTCAAACGAGACTGAGGTTGAGATTAATGTCTGAAGCAGTGTTTATTAATTAGTGAGCTATCTCTACGAGCTGCTCAGCAGCTGCTCCACCTTGAGCAGCGTTTGTTTATACGAGCCTAAGTTACTACTGATGTCACTTATCTCTGACAAAGCCGCTATGGTTTGCCAGGCGTAGCACTCCTGTTGTCCAATATTCGCTGACGGAACCCCGTGAGCGCATGGCCATTAGCATTACCAGCGAAAGGTACCGGTAGATTTCCGAGTCAGTCGTCTCATACCAGTGGTCTACGTTACTACTGATGTCACTTACCTCCGACAAAGCCGCTATGGATTGCCAGGCGTAGTGATTTGTTTGGGCGACTATATACTGTACAATGCTAATCGGCCAAAACATTTAAAAAAATCTCGACTGGTTCCTGGCTACCGAAACTCTATAGATTCCACGTAGTAGAAGCGAATAGGAACGTTTTGCAATGTAGTTTTCGATTTTGACTCCATTGAACAATTTTAATACTCTAAGATTCCACGTAGTAGAAGCGAATACTCGTAGGAACGTTTTGCAATGTAGTTTTCGATTTTGACTCCATTGAACAAATTTAATGCTCTATAGATTCCACGTACTAGAAGCGAATAGGAACGTTTTGCAATGTAGTTTTCGATTTTGACTCCATTGAACAATTTTAATACTCTAAGATTCCACGTAGTAGAAGCGAATAGGAACGTTTTGCAATGTAGTTTTCGATTTTGACTCCATTGAACAAATTTAATGCTCTATAGATTCCACGTACTAGAAGCGAATAGGAACGTTTTGCAATGTAGTTTTCGATTTTGACTCCATTGAACAAATTTAATACTCTATAGATTCCACGTAGTAGAAGCGAATAGGAACGTTTTGCAATGTAGTTTTCGATTTTGACTCCATTGAACAAATTTAATACTCTATAGATTCCACGTAGTAGAAGCTAATAGGAACGTTTTGCAATGTAGTTTTCGATTTTGACTCCATTGAACAAATTTTCGGCGTACATGTACGCCGCGGGGTTTGACGGTACTTTTGGTGCGACGTACATATACGTCGCTGGGAGACCATTATTCAAAATGACCACCCCAGTTTTTAATACAGGCTCTTATACGAATTGGCCAGTCATTAATGACGGCACGAATCTTTTCCAGCGGAATTCGCTTTGCTTCTCGGACAAGGGCTCGCTTCAGTGACTCCAAGTTTGGGTGAGACTTTCGGCAGGCCCTGAGCTCTAATTCAGTCCATAAAGAATAATTCAGCGGGTTGAGGTCGGGGCAGGAGGAGGGCCATTCGTTCGCTGCGATGAAGGCCGTCCGTACTGCCACTCGTCCTTCCCTGAAACAGCAACACCCCACACCCGAGCCCCTTGTTGTATCGGAACTGGTCCTTGCGCAGCAGCACGGTGGCCAGCGAAATCTTGGGAAAGTCGTCATGTGTGAGCGAATTGACGTCGGGCGACAGCATCGCGAACAGCAGCGTGTCCAGCAAGCTTGTAAATAGTGATTTGATTCTTGTCCTCCCCTGAAACAGCAGCAACGCGCGTCAACGGGTCACAGCCTGTTCCAACCCGCTTTTTCCTACAGACGCAACCTATTCAACACTGTTTCTTCCATTGTCAACTTTCTGACTTCACTATTCGTGACGGCTAAAAAGTTTTATACGAAATTAATATCTGTAATTTCTATCGCTGACTGATTTTTAACCACGTCGTTTGACGGCAACCTGGACAACGCATTTGCGGCAGATCTTCGAAGCAACATACTCTATATCGTAACTGTATCCAGATAAGAGGACCGCTCAACGCTGCAGATGAGAGGCAGCCCTCAAAGAAATACCGATCTTGTTGCCGAATATGTACGTTAACGGTTTGTTGTCAGTCCATAAAACGAACTTCCTACCGTACAGGTACAGGTTCTTCAAACTTTCGTATGCAAAATATGATCGCGAGCGCCTCCCTATCTGGGAGTAATGTCACTCAGCAGCGGTGAGAGATCGCGACGTGGTAGTAATAATTACATTTCTAATATAGAGGTAATACTAATAGTAAGGAAACTAGTGTATAGTTCTATGCGTAAAGTCAAAACCCCAACACTTTAAAGCTGAACTATTCTATTAAAAGCATTCTGTGTTGTGTCATTTATTAGCCAGGAACTATACAAAATTGTCTCAAATTGTCAAACATATACCGGAGCTGATACAAAATTATATGGTATTCATAAAGCCAGAACTATCAAGAGTTATCTTAAAAAGTACCCCAAAAATATATTAGTTACAAACCTCTATGTTAATATTGCTTTGTTTAATACCGGATACCTACGTTACTTACGTAGCTATCGAGGTTTTACTGCGCGCAACTTCCTTGGAATTGATTTAAATTGGCGAGGGCTGTAAAACTTGACGTTCAGCCCTTGAATACAAATGTAGTTTTAATTTTAGTGAACGGCCACGAAAGGAGCGTTTTTTTATTTTGTCCATTGTTATCTGGGGCCCTACTCGCACTAAATTACAGACTTTTTTGTCTTTCTGTCCAAATTTGATCCTGAGTATAAAAAATTAAATGAGAAGTAATTTGATCGGATTCTTTTTACACGTCTGTTAGGAATTAAGTTTGTCTGTTATATCTTTAATATATAGCTTATTGGTACATATATTCTGCCATTTTCGATGTTATTTTTAACATAGAAAAGTTTTATTTTATAAAATGACTTTCTGTGTGCACCGACTGCTCAAACTTGTAAAGCTAAGTTGCTGTATCTACTATATGGCGATTAATTGACTATACAATAATGTCTGAAAGAAGAGTTTAATTATACTAGTGAGGAATACACTGAGTGGTAACTGCGAGAGAAGTGCGATCCTTCATCGGGATCTATTTATAACAAGGGTGAGCGGAGAGTGCGAGCTAACGGGACTACAAACTCGCTTAGCTGCCTACCTGCCTGTGAACATTTGATTACGTAGGCCTGGCTCACCACTAACGATGCAAATAATGGTCAACTAAATACCTTTCGGAACATTCTGTCCATTTCACAATACATACCTTTCCAAAATAACAGTTTCTTTAAAGGACCATAGGTCAAAAGAACCGTTTCTCATCGATTCATCAGAATATCAAAACACCCGGTTCTCAAAGCAGCCGGAAGGAAATCCTCTTTATTGCCGTTCAAAGACTTAAGCAATATTTGTGATCGTTCACAGAACTATGAATCTATAAATTAATAATCTAAGTTATCCTATATATATATATGTATTGTATATATTACCCATCTTAAACACATCTCAATGTAGCTGTTTAATATCCGTATGCGATCCGTCTATCACTTCATGGGCGTTGTCGATAGCATCTTCTGGTTTATCAGGCAAGGCAAAGGTGTACTAGCCAAAAGCCACTGTAAAGTGGATACCCACGTTTCTTGTAGCTGTCATGCACTGTCTCCCTTTTTGTCGAATGGAGGTTGATGTCCTCTGTGTCTGTGTTTTTGTTTCGCTGTTTGGCACGACGACCAGCGATGATAGTGACGTCGAGCGGGGGGAAGCTCCACTCCCATTAATGGTGCGCTGTGCTGTGTTATTTGTATCGGTTGTATTACTGGAACAGTTCTACTGTCGGAGATCTCTATGATAAATTTGCATCTGATTTCCAGGCCAAATCTTCCGTTTTGTTTGTGTGTGGATTTTCTAACGACGAGCGGGAGCGGGTGTCACATTTCACCCTTAGGAGGTGTAGGACTCCTAAGGGAAACGGACCAGTTATTATAATAGGAGAAAAAAGTAAATGAAAAACAGAAAGGTCAGGGTATGAGTTATTTTATTTGGAAGGAAGATATATTCACCTATGTACAAGTCTTATAAAAAGCCGTATAAAGTGTAGGCCTCGTGAATTCAAATATGATCTGGAACAGATGTTGTAATGAGAGTTCATGGAGGTGCACTGTAGAGGGTATGTTTTCAAAAACCAAGTATGACTAAGATAAGGATAATACGGAGAGAACAAATAAAACTTAACTTAAAAATAAACACAAACATTAGAAAACACGAAATGTTTTTCACGAGTACTTCAGTTGTCAAATAGGCAGACGTCAATAGGGTGCCTGCGAAGAAGTTGGATGTGGGTTCGTTCCCTTAGAAACAAGTCAGGCTCGCCAACGAGTGACGGTTTCACGCTCGTTAACAAAGATACTTTTTGCCATGGGTATTAATGGCGATTGACAATTAATTTCAGGGTCTAAAATAATCAGCTGATTACAGCACAAAAATTGCACGAATAGCACTGACTACAAGTGCACGTGTGCGGCAGTGATAAACTTTTGTTGATATGATGCTTGACCAAGAATATTGTACCTGGAACGATTTTTAATCATTTTTAAAAGAATCGAAAAATATTTTTCCGATTTCAACATTCAAATTTGACTTGGGATTATTCTAAGTTTTTAATTTGTTTTTATTTTAGTTTGTTGATAATGAAAAGTTTTCAGAGACCTTATTTTACGCCACAAATTTTCCAAACTATCGCTGTGTATCTTGATTATATTCTAAAGATAGTTTTACTCGATGTCTTGCTAAAGTTAATTAGTGAAAATATTGTAGGTTGATTGGTCTTGGTGCAGCTGTCAATGTAACTTATCGTGATCTTTTATCCTCTGATTTTCAGCCTCTACGGCTACACGTGTTCTTACGATATTTATGTCTCCAACTAGTTCAAGCGTTGCATTAGCTAACTGTACATCATCATGTGGCATTGTAATATGCCCGTATGATTTATTTATTATGGCTCCAGCGATTCTAAGAAAATCGCTAAAATTCGGAATACGGAATATAGATGGCTATTTCGTACTTCCGATGTGTATTGTTTCTTTGTCACAATCCGTGACTTATTTCTGTTACTGGCAATTGGAAGTTGTAAAAGTTTTAATTGTACTGGCTTGTCTTATCCTGGCGGTCCCTTGGGGTGATCTATGTCCAACACTGAACAGTATCAGGCTGATTGACTATCAACTTATTCCATCACATTGAACAATGGAACATAAAGACAGTCCTGGCGTTTCCGGAAATCGCATGACGAATATATTTGACCAAAATATTTAAAGAAGAGATGTTTCATATTGTTAAATGAAAAAAATATTATAGATTATAAGACGAAAGTGTTAATTTTTAACGTAGTATCGACACAATCGACTAGCTTTTTAGACTATACGTATTTTCCCAAAAGTTCAGCCAAACCAACCGATCACCTTTTTCCATACATTTGGTGCCGGTTATGTTGAGTTTTGTGGGTTTTATACTATTGTTTAGTGCGGTAGCTTCTTCATATAGTTCTAAAGATAACGCTGTGATAATTTCTGATGAGTTAAGTGTTTAGGGTGACTTTATAGGAGGACCAATTTTTGGTTAGTTAGACGTTTAAGAATACTAAAATAATCTCGTAACCTAGTAATAAATCAGTGAAGAATTTGTTAATTACCGTGGTTTCCTGGCCCGACTAGACTCTATTTTCCAAGCTGCCGTCTGTAAAATAGTACCTAAACTTTACCACTGTGACAGACGACCTCACTGATGCAATTCAATGTTCCACTAGTGGATTAAATAAATTGAGTTATATAACTCTCCCAACAATAAAAAAATTCTGACTTCTACGCTTTGTCCCATCTTTAATAAAATCATTGTCGTGGCGGGCTTATAAAAGTTTTTGAGGGTATTTTTCAGCTGAATTTGTTGGGTCAATTCCGCAGTATGTGAATTGTAATTTGAATCTATGTTATGTAATGAATAGGCGTGCCTATATTATCATTGATTTAGTTAGTTTGGATGTAGCATTAAGAGGGTATGCTGTTGTCAAAGCGCCCATACAAACGTAGTCCAGTCATATTTTGAGTATTAAGCTATGAAAATCTATGAAATTTTCAAGACACAATCTAGAAACAAATATCTGTGTCGGTGGTGAGTTAGATTTTCGTATAAATATATACTTCCAGAGTTACAGGGCGTCAAAGTATTGTATTTTTCGGTAGTAAAAAGCCCCAACTTTGAACCTGATTTACAAGAGTATGAATCAATTTAGAAAAATTTGGAAAAACCACCGACATCTGAAATTTCATTAGTATACTGTATTAAAAAAATGGTTACATAATATACTGTATCCTTCAAATGATCCCTGGACTACGAAACATCCAAATAACAGGTGGATAACTTCGCGTAATGTATGCTGTCTCACCGTACGCCCTCGGGTAGGATAGGGCTCGGAGAGATGTGTGGGTCGTCAGCTTCCTCATAGAGCTATGAGAATTCTACGCATGTCAAATTTTAAGGCAATTTAGGAGCAATCAAACTTTAGCATTCATAATTTAGCAGCAACCATGACTCAGTTACAGCGAGTTGTTTTTAGTGCCAGGCCAGGAAGGCAAACCAGTGAGGTTAGGGCTTTAGACTATAGTCAGGCATTTAAAGCACAATGAGAGCAATGAGAGCCAAAAAAATTGACGATCACATTGATAAACTGTTGGATCTACGAACGAAATACCGTGTGTAAGCTGGCGACCCGTGTCACCAGCTTACACATCTGGATCTTCGTAATTATTCAAGTTACGATTATGTATTGTACCTCATATTTTAGAGCAAAATAGAAGCAATAGGCTTCAAAATTTTCGAATCTCTAGTGCTAAAACTGTTTGAGCTACGAGCGGATATGTGTGTGTAAGCTGGTGACATGGGTCGCCAGCTGACACATGTTGTATCTCTGGCGCAGGTTCGCAATCTGCATAATAATAATGATAGCTAAAAAGCTAGATAAACGATAAACTATGTAAACACGCCGCTTGCAGCCACCCAGCAAATAAAGCCGCCCCTTTGTTGTCTGTCCATTTATGCCTCAAGTTCGGTCAGCAGTCATCCCGGAGCACCGCGCTGCAGGGAGGGACACCAACTATCCGGTTACAACATTCACGTAGCTCATCGTGTTTTGACTGTAATCAAACTATTAGCACTTTCACAAACATTTCTGCCATTAGTTTGCGCCACTTTAACAAGAGGTCTGCCCACGAGCAAGTAATTACTACATTTTAGGTCTGCCTTCCCAGAAATGTTTCTGTTTCTTTTTATTTTGTCATAACGATAATCTTCCTTTTTGTAATAATGCGCGCTATCTGGCGCTATCTAAACACAGTGTCATCTGATAGAAGTTATGTTCTGACAGCGCATCACTGGAACAGGACAAAGAGTATACAACAAAAGGAAAAAGAGACATATTTCTGGTGGATGGTAGACCTCTTGCAAAAGTGGCGCCAACTAGTGAGGAACATTGTCATGAAACCCCTAATTATTGCGGACCCCGGCGGACGACGTGCACCTGGTGGCAGGATCACGTGGCGCTCACGTGTGTGTGTGTACCTGTGCCGCGGGGGGCAGCTTCTTCACGGTGAGCGCGATGCTGGCGAAGAACAAGTCTAGTTCGTCGCGGGCGCGGCGGCACGGGGTGACCCGAGCGGGGGCGGGGGGCTGCCCCCGCATGTTGCGGTCCCTGCGCCTGCGGGGCTCGATATCCTCCTCCTCCTCGCCCTGATCCTCCTCGCCCTGATCCTCCTCCCCCTGCTCCTCCTCCCCCTGCTCCTCCTCCCCCTCCCCACCGTCCCCTGTCTCGCTCGCCCCGCTGTCGTAGAACCTCAGGTGGACCTGCGCACGCACACAAGAAGGCACCACGACTTATTTGTGAGGTCTTATATTAATTAGGGTATCGGACATGCCATGAATGAAACCGAACCCTTACAATAGGTTGGTATCACTCTTGTGTCTGTGCGTTCGTCTGTCACAGATAATTATTTCAGCAACGACTATATCTATCGACTTGAAATTTGTATGTGAAAAGGAGCAGAAGAGGCACTATGTCAGGCATTGCATCATATGAAAGGGTTTTCGTTGAACTAGATTCTAGAATCCTGAACTGGAAAGGACTGGGCATCAATAACCACGGCGACTACATCATTCACCTTCGATTTGCCGATGACACAGTCATAACGGCAGAATCCTTGGAGGATCTGAACGCAATGCTCAATGACCTCAACAGAGTTTCCCTACAGGTAGGTTTAAAAATGAACATGGACCAGACGAATGTCATGTTAAATGTCCATGTTGCACCTATGCCGGTAGTGGTTGGGAACACTACAATCGAAGTTGTGGACGAATATGTATACCTGGGACAGATCGTTCAACTAGGTGGGTCCAACTTCGACAAAGAGGTCAACCGAAGAATCCAACTCGGTTGGGCAGCGTTCGGGAAGTTACGGCATATCTTCTCGTCCAAAATACCTCAGCGTCTAAAGACTTTAAAGTCTTTACTCGTAATCAGTGCGTGTTGCCAGTTATGACATAAAGAACCGAAACGTGGTTCTATACTGTGGGCCGAATAAACAAGCTCAAAGTCACTCAGCGAGCCATGGAACGAGTTATGTTCGGAATTTCTCTACGTGATAAGGTCCGGAATGAGGAAATCCGTAGACGAACGAAGGTCACCGACATAGCTCGACGAGTTAGTGAGCTGAAGTGGCAATGAGCAGGCCACATTGCTCGAAGAACTGATAAACGGTGGAGAGTAAAGGTTCTCGAGTGGCGACCACGTACCGGGAAACAACTACCAGGCCGTCCCTCTATGGACCGATGACCTGGTTAAGAGGCGCAGGGAGTCGCTGGATGCAGGAGGCTCGGGACCGGTCGATGTGGCGTACCATGAAGGAGGCCTATGTCCAGCAGTGGACGTTTCCCGGCTGATGATGATGACATTCTATAACGTATTTTCTTTGCTGCATAGATTTTGAACATGTCCTGCGTTCAGCAGTATGTTTGATTACTTTTGTTTCAGTATCATGTGTGCAGACGCTCGCGGTGTGATCCGTATGTCTGTGTCGTGTAGTGTGAGAGAGAGGGAGGATCGGTGCGTGCGCGCGCGCCGCTCACCTTGACAAAGGGCTTCATGAAAGCCATTTCTTTTTCTAAATGCCACTTCCGTGTGCGCTTGCCCGTCCTGCACACCGCGTGCTGGTAGGTGTTTCGGATTTTATACCAGGTCTGCTTGCAGCGGTTGACTCCATCCATGCACACACATTATACGTCATTTACTTGGTATAAATAGTGATCAAATATGGCTACGGACTGATTTTTCTTTTGTGTAAAGGAAATAAGATATCTTCTTATGAATTTACTGGTTTCTAAAATTTTATTTTTTATTTTATTTATGAAACGAACAGTCATTCAATGTACATTAAAACAAATATTATTATTTAAAGACCTAGAGTTTCAATACATTTACATATAAACTTATCGGAGAGCGCTTAGTAGGGGCTCCCCGCGTGTTCGTTTAAATGATAAAACTGTTTGTTATATTACTGAGTTTAATTGGAGACACAAGGATTTCATTACGACAATATTTTACATTATTTTACTACGACGTGTACCTCCAGAAGCTTAAAACAAAAACGCATCTGGTTTTAAATTCAAAAGTGTTGACATCGTTTTGTCCAGCCAGCTACCTTCTCGCACACCAAGAAGGCGGCACGCCACAAACTAAAACTAGTGTGTGTAAGCTGAGTGATTCAATTAAAAACTAACTAAACTTAGAATGTAAATAGCTGTGAGAGTTAGAACTTTGTGTTCTTTGAAATACGATCTAGAACTGTCCCTTGGGTCGATATGACAAGTACCCTTAAGAAACATCTTTTTTGTAGTATAAAGAGTTGTTGAGTATGAGCACTGTTGCCCCTACATAGCCCCGTGACATCGCCATGCCTGTGCACAATAAGCAGAGAGCATGGCTTCAAAGTCTGTTGTCTTTTTCAACTCTAATAAAGCGTATGAAAAACTCGATAATTTGTTTTCAATTTTTTGAATATGTTTTTTCCAGTTTAAGAGGGTATGCTGTTGTCAAAGCGCCCATACAAACGTAGTCCAGTCATATTTTGAGTATTAAGCTAAGAAAATCTATAAAATTTTCAAGACACAATCTAGAAACAAATATCTGTGTCGGTGGTGAGTCAGATTTTCGTTTAAATATATACTTCCAGAGTTACAGGGCGTCAAAGTATTGTATTTTTCGGTAATAAAAAGCCCCAACTTTGAACGTGATTTACAAGAGTATGAATCAATTTAGAACAATTTGGAAAAACCACCGACATCTGAAATTTCATTAGTATACTGTATTAAAAAAATGGTTACATAATATACTGTATCCTTCAAATGATCCCTGGACTACGAAACATCCAAATAACGGGTGGATAACTTCGCGTAATGTATGCTGTCTCACCGTAAAGGTTCTCGAGTGGCGACCACGTACCGGGAAACAACTACCAGGCCGTCCCTCTATGGACCGATGACCTGGTTAAGAGGCGCACGGAGTCGCTGGATGCAGGAGGCTCGGGACCGGTCGATGTGGCGTACCATGAAGGAGGCCTATTTCCAGCAGTGGACGTTTCCCGGCTGATGATGATGATGACATTCTATAACCGATTTCGTATTTTCTTTGCTGCATAGATTTTGAACATGTCCTGCGTTCAGCAGTGCACGGTGTATGTTTGATTACTTTTGTTTTAGTATCATGTGTGCAGACGCTCGCGGTGTGATCCGTATGTCTGTGTCGTGTAGTGTGAGAGAGAGGGAGGATCGGTGCGTGCGCGCGCGCCGCTCACCTTGACAAAGGGTTTCATGAAAGCCATTTCTTTTTCTAAATGCCACTTCCGTGTGCGCTTGCCCGTCCTGCACACCGCGTGCTGGTAGGTGTTTCGGATTTTATACCAGGTCTGCTTGCAGCGGTTGACTCCATCCATGCACACACATTATACGTCATTTACTTGGTATAAATAGTGATCAAATATGGCTACGGACTGATTTTTCTTTTGTGTAAAGGAAATAAGATATCTTCTTATGAATTTACTGGTTTCTAAAATTTTATTTTTTATTTTATTTATGAAACGAACAGTCATTCAATGTACATTAAAACAAATATTATTATTTAAAGACCTAGAGTTTCAATACATTTACATATAAACTAAAACTAGTGTGTGTAAGCTGAGTGATTCAATTAAAAACTAACTAAACTTAGAATGTAAATAGCTGTGAGAGTTAGAACTTTGTGTTCTTTGAAATACGATCTAGAACTGTCCCTTGGGTCGATATGACAAGTACCCTTAAGAAACATCTTTTTTGTAGTATAAAGAGTTGTTGAGTATGAGCACTGTTGCCCCTACATAGCCCCGTGACATCGCCATGCCTGTGCACAATAAGCAGAGAGCATGGCTTCAAAGTCTGTTGTCTTTTTCAACTCTAATAAAGCGTATGAAAAACTCGATAATTTGTTTTCAATTTTTTGAATATGTTTTTTCCAGTTTAAGAGGGTATGCTGTTGTCAAAGCGCCCATACAAACGTAGTCCAGTCATATTTTGAGTATTAAGCTAAGAAAATCTATAAAATTTTCAAGACACAATCTAGAAACAAATATCTGTGTCGGTGGTGAGTCAGATTTTCGTTTAAATATATACTTCCAGAGTTACAGGGCGTCAAAGTATTGTATTTTTCGGTAATAAAAAGCCCCAACTTTGAACGTGATTTACAAGAGTATGAATCAATTTAGAACAATTTGGAAAAACCACCGACATCTGAAATTTCATTAGTATACTGTATTAAAAAAATGGTTACATAATATACTGTATCCTTCAAATGATCCCTGGACTACGAAACATCCAAATAACGGGTGGATAACTTCGCGTAATGTATGCTGTCTCACCGTACGCCCTCGGGTAGGATAGGGCTCGGAGAGGGACAGCTACAAAACAATTTAACCTTGAACGTGGCCGCCCCCGCCACCGGTTTTCTGGTCGGGTCTAAATTGAGTTAAAAATAAATAAATAAAATCATTTTAAAACTACCTTCGTTGAGGAAATATTTAGTCTAATATTATGGTCGTTTAGCCAGCTTGTTATTTGTTTTCGTCGTCGTCGTCTTTGTCGACCGCAAATATAGTCTACCGGCCAACTGAGAAAATTCCGTCTCTAACACGAAATCTCGTCGGTTCTCTCTCTTTTATTTAAAGTAAATAAACAACGAAATATTCTGTTAATATTTCTAGCGTCTATCTGTTGCCGTTATCAATATCGAGCAACAACGAGACAAAAATCACTTTTGTTGTATTATAAATATCTATTTTGATATTTATTTAATTCTGTTTTTTAGTATTTGTATTATAACGGCAACAGGATCTGTAATATGTCTAATTATCACGGTTCATGAGATACAGCCTGGTGACAGACGGACAGCGGAGTCTTAGTAATAGGGTCCCGTTGGTTACATTTTGGGTACGGAACCCTAAAAAAGAAAGAAAGAAAAAATATAAGGAATACATGTTGACATATCATATTGATAGATGACATCTGTGGCCGGAAATTCCATGTAAATTACGATTTTTCTTTAAAAATATGTGTTCTGTGTTGTTGAGGCGCTCGAGTTGTGTACTCACATGGTGCGTTCATCTCGTCCGCGACGGCGCGCCAGGCGGCCTCGCGGGCGCCCGGGCAGCGCCACTTGCGCAGGCGGCTGTTGTAGAGGCAGGGCTGGCGGCGCACCGCCTGCACCAGCGCAGCCTCGTCGATCGAGGCGCGCGCTCCGGTGGGGCCATACTTGTACATAGCTCACGAGCGAGCGTCACACGCCCGCCGCGACTCACGCCGCGATCACTGACTCTACGTGACGTGTCGAGGAGCGCGGACGCGCATGCGCGGCGCGGCGCGGACCGGCGGACGCGGGGCGCGGACGCGGTTTCACCAAAGAGGTATACAATATACATACATAATGTAATAGGTTTCAAAGTCACACAGTGTGTGTGTCACACGAGGCAGAAACAAATATGTACACTCGAGTACAAATATATGTATCCACTTTTGAACCATGTCACATTCACCCTTGCTTGTTTCTATGTAGTGTGTTGAGGGAAATGTCAATTAAATGTGAAAGTGTCAAGATTCAAAAGTGGATACATGTTTTTGTACTCGAATGAACATGGAGTTCCGAAATAAAGCGTCTCTACATTACTCTACTATAATAAGCCGGTAACTCACGGATCCAATCGCAACTTGTTCTTTTTGTATCTACAATTTCACACATGACATAAGTGTTATTATGTCCTACGAAAAGCAATTCAATATCATAGACTGGGTAGAGGAAATTGAAGGTTCGAAGATAAGGGCGAGTCCTCATGTGGCATGTCTAGTCATTCACAATGAAACTTTTAATTTAGAATGGTTTTAAAATAGTTGATTTTAAATTAAATCTTTTCTTAAATCGTTCTTATGCTATATCACTCTATTTTATGTAATTTAAAATTTGATGCCCCAGCTGTTAATTGGAATGATTCGGGATCTTTAATTGCGATATCGTATTACTCTAAAAGACTTAAGTCTGATACAAAATACAGTGAAACATACTAAATAATTGATAAATGGGGAGGTTCGGGTGTACAATGGCGCTCAAATAAAGTCCCTATTGAAATCCAATTTATATTTGAATAAAGTTTTGACAGACGTTCTCTATCTGACAAAGCTGATAAGAGTACTCAAGTGACTTGTAAATGTCCCCACTGCAGGTCTCAGGCCTACTCTCCTACAAAGAGTGTATGCGTGCACCACGCGGGACCAGTGCAGATTGGTAGACTTCACACACACCTTTGAATTTTTTCTCAGGAGTGTGCAGATTTCCTCATTATGTTTTGCTTAATCGAAAAGCCAATGGTAATGATTTTTATCTTTTGTACATAAATTCAAAATAACAAATAGGAACTCATTGGTACGAGCCAGGATCGAACTAAGACCTCGACTGTTCAAGGACTGAGATTTACCCAACTGCGCTACCACGGCTTCGATTTACGATTCAGATACTACTTACTGTTCGCCAGTTTCTTGTAACCGCTGTCATTGAGGACTGAGAAGTAGGCATTTGTTTGTACGACTGTAGGGAGGAAATGAAAAGGGAAAAGCTTTGCGGCCAATATCTGGGTTCCGAAGGGTACTGACAGCATTTAGTGAATCTACATGAAATTGGAATATTTTCTGTTGTACATTACTTCTTACAATGTGTTTAGGAGAACCGTCTCGTATTCGTTATCTGCTAGGTTTACGCAACTCGACGTTAGATGCTCCTATTTTGCGTGATGGGGTAATGCCTTACTCATGCCATATAATGATGATGAAAATATGCCATGCCAAATATACCGAGACCGGTGCCAGATTCCGTTTTAGAACCATCGGTGAAAATCGGTTGTTCTCGCCCCACTGTAGCAGGGCCGGATAGATGTCATCCTCATTAGAGAAAGTAATACTTAACAATTTATACACATTCTTAGAAAAATATAAAATCTATCAGACAATCAGTTTGGATTTAGAGAAGGAAATCTACAAATCTGGCTATATGTGAATTAATGCATCATGTGACACAATGTATAAATGATCATATCCCTTGCACCGCTATATTATGGATATGTCTAAAGCATTCGGTTTTGTCAACCATAAGATACTGTTCACAAAATTATAAGCATACGGCATCCGAGGCCCTGCCCTTAAAATTTTTAAATCTTATTTAACAGAAAGCAATTTACTGAAGTCATGTACCTCTATATCAATAATCAAAAAACAATTACCAAAGTAAAATCTGAAACTAAAATTATAGAGTGCCGAAAGGCAGTATTGTTGGACTGCTTCTATTTTTTAATCTATATAAATGATTTGCCAAAATCTATTGACGAAAACAAGATATTATATTCAGACGACTCAGCAGTCCTAATAAAATTTACTTCTAACAATGACTACGAAACATAAATTAACAGCACCCTTAAAAAAGTAATCATCATCATCAACAGCCTATATACGTCCCCACTGGAGTGGCTCAGGCCTACTCTCCTACAGAGTGTAATAGAATGGCTCAAATCAAACAATCCCATTATAAATTTAGATAAAACAAAATACGTCCAGTTTCAATTATCTCAATCCAAACAAATGAGGACTCGTCAGAGATATGCCGGTCACTGATAAGTAAGTAATAATTTATTGTCAGACAACAAATAAATACAGACAGCATAAACACATAGTATTTAAAATGAAAAATAGGAAATAAATAGTTCCACTGCCATGTTCGTAGCTAGTGTCAGGTCGATGATTTTTCTGCTCCTGCGGGTGACAGAAGTTGGCATGGCGCCAATGGTCATTATATTTAAATCAGTGGAAATAAAATATGTAAAAGGGCTTCGACTCTTTTTAACAGACTTCAAAAAAGGAGGAGGTTATCAATTCGACGGGTATGTGTTTTTTTGTCTGTTTCAATTCCCCATATGGGGTGATGTGCATTGGAGTCAGTATCTACGATCGACTATCACCTTTCAGCCGTTGCGCTCGCGCTCGCACTGTGTCGTGAGTCTTGCCAGGTCTTGCGGTGGTGCGTGTTCCCCTTCGGGCGTGTAGGCCGATGCTATCACAGTTCGGGCTGGCTTGATGTGCTAGGATGTATGGGCTTTCTGGCTGGTGACAGGGACAGTGAGCACTAAAATCACTCCACGGCCTGCGGGTCAGGATTTGGGAGGCACTCCTGTAGTTCTTCCGCAGAGGTTGTTACAACTGGCTCTAAGGTCTTGTCGTTGCTGACTTCCGCACTCCAGTAAGAGGTTCCGGCGACTGCTTGCGTTGTTTCCCGAGTGGATAGTTCGATGCCAGAGTTAAAAAGCCATTGTTCTTTTTTGAGCCAAGAGTTGTGAAACAAATGAGGACTCGTCAGAGATATGTCGGTCAATGATTAGTAAGTAATAATTTATTGTCAGACAACAAATAAATACAGACAGCATAAACACATAGTATTTAAAATGAAAAATAGGAAATAAATAGTTCCACTGCCATGTTCGTAGCTAGTGTCAGGTCGATGATTTTTCTGCTCCTGCGGGTGACAGAAGTTGGCATGGCGCCAATGGTCATTATATTTAAATCAGTGGAAATAAAATATGTAAAAGGGCTTCGACTCTTTTTAACAGACTTCAAAAAAGGAGGAGGTTATCAATTCGACGGGTATGTGTTTTTTTGGCTGTTTCAATTCCCCATATGGGGTGATGTGCATTGGAGTCAGTATCTACGATCGACTATCACCTTTCAGCCGTTGCGCTCGCGCTCGCACTGTGTCGTGAGTCTTGCCAGGTCTTGCGGTGGTGCGTGTTCCCCTTCGGGCGTGTAGGCCGATGCTATCACAGTTCGGGCTGGCTTGATGTGCTAGGATGTATGGGCTTTCTGGCTGGTGACAGGGACAGTGAGCACTAAAATCACTCCACGGCCTGCGGGTCAGGATTTGGGAGGCACTCCTGTAGTTCTTCCGCAGAGGTTGTTACAACTGGCTCTAAGGTCTTGTCGTTGCTGACTTCCGCACTCCAGTAAGAGGTTCCGGCGACTGCTTGCGTTGTTTCCCGAGTGGATAGTTCGATGCCAGAGTTAAAAAGCCATTGTTCTTTTTTGAGCCAAGAGTTGTGAAACAAATGAGGACTCGTCAGAGATATGTCGGTCAATGATTAGTAAGTAATAATTTATTGTCAGACAACAAATAAATACAGACAGCATAAACACATAGTATTTTGTAGTGAAACAACGAGTGTCAGACAACAACTGCTTTATTGATATTTACCCACACACATTACATGTTAGCGTAAGTCTACCCACAACATCTCCCCCAAAGTTTATTGCTAAATATCTAAATTTAATCTAAGCTTATTTACTATGAGCCCTATTCCCTCACAAAAAACAAAACACTGCTTTCTATCCTAACATACATTTAGTTCATTCTTCCTCACTATTGGAAAGATTGAACTGTCTTCTGACTAGTCTACCCGCTATTCGTGTAAATGCTGACGGTGCAGGCAAAGAAGGGGTGGCAGGTGCAGCTACATCGCCCTGCGGTCCCTCATACTCTACATTGAATGTTCTAATGTCTGTGTCCACAACAGACTCACTGTCGACCTCCACCTGTGTATCATTGCCCGTACTTTCATCATCATCACTTGGCTCTTGTTTTACATCATCCTCAACACGAATTAAATGACGTCTGTTTCGTCTATACCGAGTACCAAGTTTATTTTCAACAATGTAAGAGCGAGGAGTGTCGGCCCGGCCGACTACAGTCCCTCGCATTCGCGCATTGCTGTTCATGTAAATGACATTGTCTCCATTACGCAATGGTGGCAACGTTTTACAGTGTTGATCATAATATGTTTTAGATTTCAATTGTTTTTCCAACATTGTGTTATATTCAGCTATATCAACTAACTT
Source organism: Carcina quercana (assembly GCA_910589575.2). Lineage (NCBI taxonomy): Eukaryota > Metazoa > Arthropoda > Insecta > Lepidoptera > Depressariidae > Carcina > Carcina quercana. The sequence continues at coordinate 22,542,950 of OU342426.1, read as the reverse complement.
TGGTTCTAATAACATAGGACTCACAGGCAATTTACAACGAAGTCTACGACTCATTAATAGCTGCGCGGGAGAACTCAAACCGTCTCTCGGAGTGTTCCTATAATTAAGCAACGCCAACTGGAAATCCGTGCCACTGTTCTCAGACTTGACCAACAACGCTTTGACCGTTTGCACAGCGCGTTCACTCTTTCCATTAGCTTGTGGATAGTTCGGAGATGACGTCACATGATCAAATCCCCAATCATTTGAGAACGATTTAAATTCGCGACTTGAATATTGAGTCCCGTTATCACTTATTAGGATCTCCGGAATACCATGACGAGAAAACATTTCTTTCATACTCTCTATCACAGATTTCGATGTAATATTGTGAAGTTTGGCGACTTCAACATAATTTGAATAATAATCTACCACAATAAGGTAATGTTTTCTCCTAAATTCTAACAAATCGGAACCGACTTTCTTCCACGGCGTGGAAGGAATTTCCATCGGAATCATTGGTTCTTTAGCCGGTGCGTTTGAGTTCTCACGGCACACTCCACAACGTTTTACATACTGTTCGATAGCCGAGGACATATTCGGCCAAAACATAACTTGCCTCGCCCGACGCTTGCAACGATCAATACCCAAATGCCCTTCGTGTACAATTTTTAACATTTCTGCCCTCACAGACTGTGGAATCAAAACAAGATTGTCTTTAAATATGACATCGTCGATTATAAAAAGCTCATCTCTCATTGACCAGTATACCCTTAAATTTTCAACCACATTACATTTATGATCTGGCCAACCTGAACGTATGTACTCAAGTAATTTACACAAGTCCGTATCTCGTTGCGTTTCTCTTTTTATCAATGTCAATTTTTTATTAGACATTGGTAAATATTTAACTAACATTTGCACTTGATACAGCACATTCTCGCTCACCTCATCACTGTATAGATCTGGCAGCGGCGCGCGCGACAACGTGTCGGCTATATACAAGTATTTACCTGGCTTATAACTAACAATCAAATCATAACCTTGTATTCTTAACATCATGCGCTGTAAGCGGGCTGGGACGGACATTAGGGGTTTCTTGAAAATTCCCTCTAACGGCTTATGATCGGACTCAACTATTACTTTATTTTTACCAAATATATATTGGTGGAACCTCTGACACGCAAAAACTATAGCCAGGAGCTCCTTCTCTATCTGCGCATATCGTTGTTGCGCGTCAGTGAGCGTGCGCGACGCATACTCCACGGGCCGACCGTCCTGCATGAGCACCGCGCCCAGCGCGTGCGACGACGCGTCCACGGACAGCACCACGGGCCGGCGCGCGTCGTACAGCGCCAGCACCGGTGCACTACTCACACACTGCTTCAACTTGTCGAACGACCCCTGCTCGCTATGCTCCCAGCGCCACTCAGTATCTTTTTTTAATAAATTTGTCAATGGAACTGCATGATCCGAATAATTTGAAATAAATTTTGACAGATAATTAACTGCGCCCAAAAATCGTTCTACGCCCTTCTTGTCTTTCGGCTCTGGCATCTCTTTAATCGCCTTAATTTTATTCGGATCCGGCTTCATTCCATTCTCATTAAAAATATGACCCAAATAATTGACTTCTCGGACACCTATCTTACATTTTTGTTTATTAAATTTGAGATTTACTTCTCTCGCACGATTCAATAAAGCGATCAATCGTCCATCGTGCTCTTCTTTAGTCTCGCCCCATACCACGATATCGTCTATAAAATTTTCCGTACCCTCCAGGTCTTCCAGCAGTTGACGCATTTTCGCGTGAAAAACTTCAGAGGCGCAACTAATACCGAAAGGTAGCCGTAAAAACTGATAACGCCCGAACGGTGTAGCGAAAGTGCACAGGTCCGCGCTCTCGTCATCCAGCTGTACGGTCCAGAACCCAGAATTAGCGTCCAGCACCGAGAAGTACCGGGCGCCGTGCAGCCGCGCCGCCAGCTCCGGCAGCGTGGGCAGCTGGAAGTGCGCGCGACGCACCGCGCGGTTAAGCTCGCGCGGATCCAGGCATATCCGGATGCCATCATTCTTCTTAGCCGCGATCACTAAGGGATGCACCCACTCAGTGGGGTGCGACACCTTCCTAATGACGCCTAACCTCTCCATCTCCTTCAATTCTCCGGCTAGGCGGTCCCGCATACCCAGTGGGATTTTCCTAGATGCACATACGACCGGATTGATTGATTTATCAACTACAATATGATATTTTCCGGGAAGACACCCTAAACCATTAAATATATCCTTATAATCCGACAAATTTATAGAATGAACCCTCTTAACTAAACCTATATCTTCGCACGACTTCCGCCCCAACACACTTTGACAGCGCATGTCCGCAACCGCAAACTTAAGATCATACGTGACATTTTTATATGACCATGGTAAATTACAAACACCTTTTACCGGTATTAAATCACCACTATACGATTCTAATATAATCTTACGCTGTTTAATAATATTATCTTCAAAGCCCAGCTTCGAAAATCGTTCGTATGACAACACGTTAATGTCCGCACCGGTATCTAGTTTAAACCTTTCCTTACCGCGCTCACACGATAATGTTTCGTACCACTCTTCGGAACTATTTTGATTTTTCACTACTGAAACGTGAAACGATTTATATTCCTCGGAATCACTATCGGATGCGTCACGCTCGATTTCGTACACTTTTTGCACTCTGCTACTGTTATTATTAAATGCATTTGACTTACATACACGGGCGAAGTGTCCTTGTTTACCACACACGAAGCAGGTGACGTGCAGCGCTGGACAGCGCTCCCCACGGCACCGCGCCCCGCCGCAACCGGCACATGCGGCGGCGCCGCGCGCGCTCGGGGCGCGCGTGCTCCCGCGCAGGCCCCGGCCCGCGCGCCCGCGCCCTCGTGACGTCACACCAGCCACTTGCACAACACTGGCGCAGGTGCCGCTGGCGCTGAGCTCGCGCCCGCTCTCCTGCGACACCTCCTCCGCTTGACACAGACTGACCGCTCGCTCGAGGTCCAACTCCTCGTGCCGCAGCAGACGGTCCCGGACCGCCGCGCTACGCACGCCGCACACGATGCGATCCTTAATCAGCTCCTCCTCAAGGACGCTAAACTTGCAACTTTTACTCAATAGTCGCAGCGCTGTCACGTATTGTTGAATACTTTCACCGTCCTCCTGATTACGAGTGAAAAACTTGTATCTCAACAACGTTATGTTTACTTTTGTACCGAAGTAGGCGTCGAATTTTTGTAACAGTATGTTGACGTCATCACGATCGGTTTCCTTGTCGAACGTGAACGTTTGGTACACGTCGAATCCCTCGGTGCCGATCAGGTTGACGAGCAGGCTGGCCTGCACCGACGCTGACTCCGTGTGCACTCCCGACGCCTTAGTAAACAATATGAATTGTTGCCTCCACTTTCTCCACGCGTCAGCCCGGCTGACTGGCCCGCCATCCATGGTCAACTCCGCCGGTGGCCGTGCGTGTTCCATTTTAGCACTTAAATTTACTCCACACGTGCACTTGCACACAAATGTTTCAAATTTAAATGTGTATTCGAACAAAACCTCCGAAATTACGTGAATTTTGGATCCCACCGCTGTCACCATGTAGTGAAACAACGAGTGTCAGACAACAACTGCTTTATTGATATTTACCCACACACATTACATGTTAGCGTAAGTCTACCCACAACATGAAAATGAAAAATAGGAAATAAATAGTTCCACTGCCATGTTCGTAGCTAGTGTCAGGTCGATGATTTTTCTGCTCCTGCGGGTGACAGAAGTTGGCATGGCGCCAATGGTCATTATATTTAAATCAGTGGAAATAAAATATGTAAAAGGGCTTCGACTCTTTTTAACAGACTTCAAAAAAGGAGGAGGTTATCAATTCGACGGGTATGTGTTTTTTTGGCTGTTTCAATTCCCCATATGGGGTGATGTGCATTGGAGTCAGTATCTACGATCGACTATCACCTTTCAGCCGTTGCGCTCGCGCTCGCACTGTGTCGTGAGTCTTGCCAGGTCTTGCGGTGGTGCGTGTTCCCCTTCGGGCGTGTAGGCCGATGCTATCACAGTTCGGGCTGGCTTGATGTGCTAGGATGTATGGGCTTTCTGGCTGGTGACAGGGACAGTGAGCACTAAAATCACTCCACGGCCTGCGGGTCAGGATTTGGGAGGCACTCCTGTAGTTCTTCCGCAGAGGTTGTTACAACTGGCTCTAAGGTCTTGTCGTTGCTGACTTCCGCACTCCAGTAAGAGGTTCCGGCGACTGCTTGCGTTGTTTCCCGAGTGGATAGTTCGATGCCAGAGTTAAAAAGCCATTGTTCTTTTTTGAGCCAAGAGTTGTGAAACAAATGAGGACTCGTCAGAGATATGTCGGTCAATGATTAGTAAGTAATAATTTATTGTCAGACAACAAATAAATACAGACAGCATAAACACATAGTATTTAAAATGAAAAATAGGAAATAAATAGTTCCACTGCCATGTTCGTAGCTAGTGTCAGGTCGATGATTTTTCTGCTCCTGCGGGTGACAGAAGTTGGCATGGCGCCAATGGTCATTATATTTAAATCAGTGGAAATAAAATATGTAAAAGGGCTTCGACTCTTTTTAACAGACTTCAAAAAAGGAGGAGGTTATCAATTCGACGGGTATGTGTTTTTTTGGCTGTTTCAATTCCCCATATGGGGTGATGTGCATTGGAGTCAGTATCTACGATCGACTATCACCTTTCAGCCGTTGCGCTCGCGCTCGCACTGTGTCGTGAGTCTTGCCAGGTCTTGCGGTGGTGCGTGTTCCCCTTCGGGCGTGTAGGCCGATGCTATCACAGTTCGGGCTGGCTTGATGTGCTAGGATGTATGGGCTTTCTGGCTGGTGTCAGGGACAGTGAGGACTAAAATCACTCCACGGCCTGCGGGTCAGGATTTGGGAGGCACTCCTGTAGTTCTTCCGCAGAGGTTGTTACACCTGGCTCTAAGGTCTTGTCGTTGCTGACTTCCGCACTCCAGTAAGAGGTTCCGGCGACTGCTTGCGTTGTTTCCCGAGTGGGTAGTTCGATGCCAGATTTCTTGCCTTTGTTGGCACGGAATGTAACGTAGTAGCGACGGACTCCAGTTTGACTTCCTTCGGTCGTGGTCTTTGAGGATTTTAGGTGTGTCCTGAGGTACGCTCACAATGATAAAGGTGTTACCTATCAACTTGATACGAAGCCTGTGCAACAGGGTTCTGCAACTCAAGAATGTTCCCATCCGTTGCGCGTCCGTTCACTCTCCGGGAACTACTTGGCCGCAGAAAACATTGCGAATGCGTAAACGACCCAAAATGAATTAGCAATCGACCAGGTAAGCAAACGACCTGAAATGAATTCTATTTTCATAATACTTAGTCGGGATGTTAAGTAGCTAGCTAGTCTATTCCATATGTTGTACAGTGGCTAAATAAAAACTCTTTGGTAGCTAAGAGTTTGAATTGCCAAGTCAATCGTTTGTTTCTCTTAGATTTTTAAATTTAGATATTTAAAAAGCCTTTGTTCTTTTTTGAGCCAAGAGTTGTGATACAGTTTCTGCATTTAAAGGGGATACAAGTATGTATGATTTGGTTGGAGAGAGTATGATACGTTTTGGGTAAAAATGCTCCGTCATACGCAACTGACAAAAATCGCGTGTTTAAACGCGGCGGGGCCGCCACTCCATAAATAGTCGGTGAAATTCATGTATTGACCGACTTTCCGAAAAAGTTGATACTGTAAGCGTACTGTACTACTACAGTTCTCTATTGAAAATCTGTATTAAAAATTCTCAAAGATATATTAATAACAAACTGATGATTAATTTTAAAAACAAAAGTAAAACTAATTGGAATATAATCAAAGACAAATCTGACATTGTGAAATATGTTGACGGTATAGATTGTATAAAGTCCCAAGGTAAACTAGTCGATGTTCCAAAAGAAATGGCCGATTTATTTAATAACTACTTCATTGATACAGGAAAATGTGATTTAACTAAAAAATGTGATGTTAACCACATACCCAACTTAAGCAACAGTATCTTTCTCACACCGTCTACTGAAGAGGAACTAATCTCACTAAACAATACACGAAATAATACAAATTCTGTCGGTTTTGATGGAATTTCAACCAGTATTTTTAAAAAGTGCATCAAATTAATCACGTCTGTTCTAAGCCATTTAATAAATGAATCCAGAGCATGAAGGTGAATTCCCTTCAAGACTTCAAAATTACCTCAGACCAATATACAAAAAGGATGATAAACAAGAATTAAGCAATTACCGACCTATAACTCTCACATCTAATTTCTCAAAAAATAATAATTGAGTAGATTATGCACATTAGAGTTGCAATTTTTCAAAACATAAATCAACATCATTAGCTTGCTATAAATTGATTCATACTATTACTGAGAATATTGATAAAAATAAACCAGTTGTAGGTATATTTTTTGACGTGTCCAAAGCATTTGATTCGGTTAACCATGAAATTCTATATTAAAAATTGAGATATCTGGAATTAGAGGCTCTGCAATAGATTGGGTAAGAAGTTATCTACATAACCGAAACCAATGTGTAGAAATAAAAAAATTAAATGACCAAAATGTAGTTACAGACAACAGATTATCATTTAGAAAAAACGACGTAGGTGTACCACAAGGGAGCATTTAGGTCCATTAATTTTTTATACATACGTAATTGACATACCCAGTATAACTCTTCATCAAATGACATTATGTACAGATGACCTTTCAGTCATTATAACCGATGACATTAAATGTACAACAATACTTTTAGACGAAATAGATATAACTGGTTAGCTAAAAATTGATTACAAGTTAACTTTAGAAAAATCGTCTGCGTTCAATTATAAAACAAGGCTTTTCGACCTGGATGTTAAATGCCAATGACAAAAAATAAAGGGAATAGACCATACTAAATTGCTATGTCTCATTGTTGACAGATCCTGTAAAGGGAAACACCAGGGATAGAAAAATTCGTTTATGCTTTGAAACGTTTAAAATGTATAGCGGGTGAAAAGAGTTGCCAAAACAGCTTATCATGGACATGTAGCTTCCGTTATGAGATCTGGGCTTACTCTATGGGGAAATTCCGTAGACATTAAGAAAGTTTTTATTCTACAGAAAAAATGAAACCGTGCTTTTTGGGGTGTAGGTCCTATGGAGTCTTGTAGGCCCTTATTTTAAAAATTGAAACTATTGACACTTGCATACATGTATATATTTGACATTTGCATTTTTGTAAAGACTCACCCAAACTATTACAAAAGTGCTTCACACCTAGAGATCCTACATTATTATCAGTGCCAGTATCAGTTCTGTACGAAAGAAATTGTTTATGCATGTCAAGTTATACAATAGCCTGCCCAGAAAATTCAGAAAGATGAAAAAAATATTTTCGAAAAGAATTATATAACTGGCTGTCTGAGAGATGTTTTTGTAGTATTCAAGAATATCTAGATTATAATACATAAAAATTGATATGTAATTATGTTAGCATTTAGTTTTGATATTGTATAACTTTTATACTACGAGTAGACTTATTCATGTTCATATCCTGACGATTGTACATACTAATTTTTGCATGCTGCTGTGCGCTTACCGCTAGTGTCAGGTTTGTTTACAGTCGACCAGAAACGTTTGATTTGGACAGCTTCAAGAGTCTTCTACTCTACTATCAATAAATAAGCGTAGCACCGACATGGATAAGTGTAGACGAATAAACGTTAAAATAACTGTTAGGATTCAATAGGGCAGACAAATTTCAAGTAATTTGTACAGTGCGTCCCAAATGTATCGTTTCCCGCCTTGTTGCTCTGGCTCGTGTGTGGTACAAAGACAAGACGTAATCTAAAACAAATTGAATCGATTTACGTTGCGTGTTTTGAGAAATTATTAACAATTTATAAATCATTGGATGGCCAAGGAGATACGTTGAGCCAGCAAAAAAGGTACGATCCTGAGCGAAAATCACAACCCTTACACGGTGGCTGAGCGCTAAAAATGCTTTATCTTCAGAATAACAACGACATAAAGGCCCTGAAACAGTTATTTGGGCAAGTAAGCGGAAATCACGTAATTCTTAAATAATTCTTAAATGTTGATAAAGCAGACTCAAGTAGACAAATTTAGATTCAAATTCAATTGAAACAAAAATATTTATATATGTATTCGGCATTATTTATTTGTTTTTACATCAATTGCGTACTGTTTTAATAAGGGCCTGCACGCATAAAACATTTTGTGTAGATATTTCATTAAAAGATTAAATAATAATATTTAATTCACAAGAGAAATATAGACAAAACGAAAATTTAACCTATATTTAACAAACTAAAATTAATGACACCAAGGGACTTAAATAACCACAATGATTGTTTAAAAAAAAGCCTAGTTAAATAAACTTCGATGGTTGCTCCCGGCGCGAAGATGCCCCATAACGCTCGCCTTATTTCCGCGTTGAATGGCTTCTTCCTTTGCACCAAGTAGGATCTAGAGCGGGCATCGTGACGCCTATCCCTTAGTAAGCGGTCAATATTCCGTACAAAGTTCCTTGTCTCGAACACCCACGTAACGATCGTCTACAACGAAAGGAACAAAGATGTAGGATTTTTCCAACGCACGCCGCGTTGTTTGAGACGGGCGGCTGATTCGGTGCTCACACTTGTGGCATCCCAGAGCAAGCACCTCCCTCTATATCATGGAATTAGTATGAGCCCATAAACCATTATTATACGAACTAACGCAAATATCGATAAAAGCTCCATACAATAAAATATCAGCCAGTAACGTCACGGACCATTCCCGGTTTGTATGAAGCGTTTTTGCACCACGGGAAAAAGTTTTCGACGCATATAAAAAGCATTAGCGGCTATTCACTCCTTTATACGGTTTCTCCAATGAGAGCTTAATTTTTGGTTAACTTGAATTATGACTATGCTAGCTGTAATTTTATTATTATAATATTTAGAAATTTTACAGGTAAAATTATTATTATGTATTAATAACAATTTGGAAAATAATAAATAGTTCTAAACAATCTTTACCTAAGGAATCAATAAATAAAATAAAGATTAATAACAGTACCATTAGCGACCCACAAGACGTAGAAAAGAGCTTCAATGATTATTTTATTGACAAAATAACACCGATTGCAGGGTCGGGGAAACGTGTCACGTCATATATAAATTCAAATAATCATTCTAGTTTTATGGCGCCTAGTTTACCAATTGACATAAGAAAAATTATATCATCTTTAAAAAACACAAATAGTGTGGGGCATGACGGGATATCTACAAAAGTTATTAAATTTGTGTCAGATAGTATAAGCGGCCAATTAAGTTATATACTCAATTTAAGTATAACTATGGGTATATATCCTGAAAATATGTATTATCAAACCACTATTTAATAAAAGGCAACAGAGAACTCATGGAATGCTATAGACCTATTGCCTTACTGTCTGTTCTATCTAAAGTTTTTGAAATATATATATATGTACAGATATACAATTTTTTTGAAAAATACGATATACTAAGAACAAAACGGTTTCAGACAAGGAAAGACCATTAACATGGCTATCTATAGCTTACTAAAGAAAATAATCCCAAATGTGGATAAACGATCGCCAGTGTGTTCAATCTGCTGTGATATGACACAAGCTTTCGATTACGTGGATCACAAAATACTTCTCACCAAACTGGACTCCTAAGGTATACGTGGAAATGTTCCTCAATTAATCGAATCATATCTTACAAATAGGAAACAAATAACTGAAATAGGCAAAATAGACGTTATAACTAAAACGAAAAAATTATTACGCAGGAACGAAATGTTAAAAGTATGGTGTGCCACAAGGGAGTGTGTTGGGCCCTTTGCTGTTTTTATTATATTCTAGCTTCCGCCCGCGACTTCGTCCGCGTGTAATTCAGGATTTATTCTACTTGTTCGATAGGCATAGAAGGCATCTATCTCCATTTCCAGCATAAGGTACAAAATAGTGTTTAAACTATTAGCCTAAGGCTAATAGTTTAAAGAAACAAAAGAAATATCAATATCTGACATTCAAATAGTCTTCACACTAATATTAACTAATATTATAAACGCCAAAGTTTGTATATACGAATTACATATTCTATGGTCGGTTGCTAGGCAACGCGTTTTTGTTATGCCAAAATTGCCCATGTAATCCCACTAATATTATAAGTGTGATTTTGTACAATTTACACAATATGTCTTTATAAACTATAGCCTGTATGTTATTCTGATGTATAAGCTATATTATTGTAAAGTTTCATTCAAATCCATTCAGTAGTTTTTCCGTGAAAGCGTCACAAACATCCAAACATCTAAACATCCAAACTTTCACACTTATAATATTAGTAGGATAAACGATTTGCCAAAGATAACTGGGCAGCACATGACATCATTTGCCGACGACAGTACCGTGAATATAGAATGCAATATAAAAGAAGAATATAAAAATGATATAAATCACTTACATAAATTATCACTTGGATGAATAATAATAATTTAAGGATAAATATTGATAAAACAACATTAATACATTTCACCCAACGGATGCCAGTTTCGTGCAACTTAAATATTAACTATGGTAATAAAATAATAAAAGAAGTAAGTGATGTAAAAATTTTAGGTTTAATAATTCAAGAGTTATGTAAAAGACTCAGTATGTCTGCATTATACAAGCTAGCAAAAGTTTTACACGCAGATTCTCTACTAACAGCCTATTATGGAACAGTAGATTCATATTTAAGGTATGGTGTAATATTTTGGGGACATTCAACTGAAAGAGAAATGGCTTTTAAGGCGCAAAAGAGATGTGTCCGATCTATGTTTGGCCGGGAATCCGGGTTTGTTTCAAAGGATCTCTGTACAAATGAATCGCAATAGACGCGATGATGACGCGAGGGCCAGAACAGCCTTCATGATGAAAAGTGTGTTGTGTATGGCACCAAGAGTTTATAATAAACTGCCAATGTCAATGAGAAAATCTCAGCTAAACGAATTTAAAAAACAACTAAGGACTTTTTTGAATCGCAAAAGCTATTTACAGTATTAAAGAATTTTTGGACACTACGTTACTATAATAATTTTAAAAAGTACGACGTTAAATTAAAATGTAAATCTGTTTACTTATTGTAATTAGTTTTAGTTTTCATTGACATTATTTATTTTGTATAATTTTATTTATAATTTGTATAACTTGATTTGATTTATTATTGTTAGACTATTTTAATTAAATTCATAATAACTGACAATATTATATGTGAATGTTTGTACGCCGCAAGGTTCAACATAGCGACCGATGCTTCATATAACTAAGATCTTTGTATTACCTATGTTGCACAAATAAATTTATTTGATTTGATAACAATAGATGACTTTATGTGTTATGTTATTTTGTTATGTACCACGCTACAGCTTTCAATTTGAACCAGTCTGTATCAGCTGGAGCGTACAATCGTTATCGACCTTTTAGTATCCCCAATGAATACATGCGCGCCCCGCTGTTTGGAACTTCATCGTCAGTGGCTATTAAAATTCAAAACTCGGCATTGTCGCGTCGTTTGACTGATCAGTTGATTTTTTTAATCATAAAAATTTTGATAGCTTTTCTTTTGTTATTTTATTTATTGTTCTTTTTTCCCTTCAAAACCTTGAATTAGTTCTAAAAAATCAAATGTCATTGCCAGCGTCTGGAGGCAATTTCACTAAAAAGTTTGGCATCAATTTATTTTAAAAAGATTATTTATTTGTCTCGAAAAACTCTGTTCATATTTATACTTAACTATTATCTGTATCGATAAAACGTAATATTTTACTAGGGTAAGATGTTACAGAAAATCATATTCCTAATATAGTTGTTATTCTGTATATACTGTGAATATTTCACCAGCTACCTGTTGCCGTTATCAATATCGAGCAAAAAATCACGTATGGGAGCCCCCTTAAATATTTATTTTATTCTGTTTTTTAATATTTGTTGTTATAGTGGCAACAGAAATATATCATCTGTGAAAATTTCAACTGTCTAACTATCACGGTTTATGATATACAAAACAGAATGATGACAGACGGTCAGCGTGGTCTTAGTAATAGGGTAATTTTCTACGATGACAAATGTATTTCAATTACAATGTAAACGTTTTTAAAACTTACCTCACTTCGCTGTTTACGAAACAATGGGATATACATTGTGTAAATAAACAATATAGAGCTTGTATATTATCACAATCAATTTTATTCCGGACTTGGTACGAGTCCTGGGGTTGTTGGACAAATAAACAAGTATCAGAGAAATACAAAATACCGGGAGACAGTTATTTGTTTTTGTTTCAAAAGCACTGCTTTCCCGGTATTGAAGTTTGTTTTTATTCAAACCCACTTGAATTGTGCTTAGTGATGTAGCCACTACAGTGGGCCGTGTGGTCTTGGCTTAATAATAAAAATATAAGCATTACTACACATTTATTTCAGACCATAAAAGTACAATCAGTAAAAAAATACTTACATAGTAAAATGATTTAAAACTCCTATAAATATCCGAGGTAATGAGTGTAATAGGATTCTCCCTTGTCATTTTGCGCAGTTGTCGTAAAAGGACAAAATGTTTTCCAATCGACGTTTAAATCCAGTCAAACTAAAACATATTACATGTTTTCTAGTTTTCCATGTTCTTCGTGGTATCACTAATTGTATGATAAATACCCTACACGATATATAGTTACTACTAGCTTCCGCCCGCGACTTTGTCCGCGTGTACTTCAGGATTTATTCTACTTGTTCGATAGGCATAGAAGGCATCTATCTCCATTTCCAGCATAAGGTACAAAAAATAGTTTTTATTCTGTTACGTAGGCTAATAGTTTAAAGAAACAAAAGAAATTTCAATATCTGACGCAGTACATTCAAAAAGTCTTCACACTAATATTATAAACGCGAAAGTTTGTATATACGAATTACATATTCTATGGTCGGTTGCTAGGCAACTCGTTTTTGTTATGCCAAAATTGCCCATGTAATCCCACTAATATTATAAGTGTGATTTTGTACAATTTACACAATATGGCTTTATAAATTATAGCCTATATGTTATTCTGATGTATATATTATTGTAAAGTTTCATTCAAATCCATTCGGTAGATTTTCCGTGAAAGCGTCACAAACATCGAAACATCTAAACATCCAAACATTCAACTTTCACACTTATAATATTAGTAGGATGTCCTCAGTTTGAACAACACCTTTTGTAACGTTTGTACAAGGACTTAGTAAGCAATAAAATTTTGTGAAACTCCTAAAAGATTTCATATTAATAAACCCTAGGACTACGGAAACTCTCTAGTTTCAGTGCGAAATCGGCGAGTGTATAAAAAGAATTAGTTCACTGCCATCTCGGAGAATATAAAACAAAATTTACATAATTAAATTAAGTGGGTAGTAAAAATTCATTTGCTGCAATGAAGGTGTGAGGTGTAGATGGTATTAAAATATTAGTTTTTTTTATGATTTCTTTATTTTGATCCTATATACCTATTTGTCTTAAATACCCCCAAACAATATCTTGAAGATAATGTCCATGGCAACCTTTCACTATCTTATATATTGTTTCTTTAAAGAAATTGCTCGGGGTTTATTAGTTTGAATTATTTTCGTCTTGAAAATACCCATTTAACCATGTATATAACATTTTGGTAGCGAATGGTATTTTTAAGAATCTAACAGAAATTCACAATATCTCAAAAATATAACAAATAAATTCCTAAAAATATATAAACTTTTTTATTCAATATAAATACAAATATATAAAATTTTGTCTCAAGAATACGAAGTATGTAAACACCTCAAATACGAAAGTAGTTGTATGTACAAAATACAAATAATTTTATTATCATAAGTACTCACGTCATACATTTTACGTATTAAAAATAATTACAAAACGATTACATTTAAATAATAAATTACATTATTAATAACAAAAACAAATGTTAAAAAAGACAATTGGTTGAATGAGAAATATAAATGGAAAAGTGTTCGGATTTATTACGGTTGAAAAAGGATAAGATAAGGATATAATGATAGGAGTTACAATTTCTGAAATTCTGTTAAATCGCAACTTTCAACGAAACGGGATGTTAGAAATGGAAATAACGTTTTAATAACATGTGAAAAATCAAAGCATGCACGCCGCTGTTTTGTTTACGTCAAAAAAATTGATTCTACCGTCTTGATAATAAGTCTGATGCACTTAATACGCATTTTCTGTTTAAAACTTCAGAATTACTGACGTCACTAGAGTGCCGTTAGAACTATTTAGCAACAAGTGATCTATCAAAATGCAGGTTATATGATTAAAACAAGAATTTAATATTTTAAATTTGAGAACACCTAACCATCAATCCAATTCCAACGACAGATCAAACCGGAAGTTATTTAAGTGTTGTTATTTAAAACTGACAATCGCTAAATATCGAACGTATTTCATAATGATAGTTTTCCATTTAGTATTTTGCGCAATGCTCTACTTCTTAAAAGCTTGTTTACGGATGTTGTGAGAAGTGTGCCGCGAAAACTTTCATTTGAAATCTTAGTCCCGCCCCCAACTATAAAATACGACAAAATTTAAGAGTCGATTTTCTGAGTCTGCGTGCTAGCTACAGCCTAGTCGGAACGTTTTCAATCGGACCGTGTAATACTACGGTTGCCTGAAAGGTGCTTCGGGGTAAAATTTTATTCAGTCCACAGTTGACTGCCGACGGGGGTAGCAGCTACCCTTGCAGCAACTGCCGGATGCTCGGGATCGCGAACTAAAACTTTTTCAAAGTGCAACTTAACTTGCACTGCGCGATTGGGGCGCCGAAAAAAGACCCTTTATTTTAATTTGGATATGTTTAAGGGGATCTTGTCAATTGGTAAGTACTTTAAGGTTTTTGTATGCTTTTATTGTTCATTTGTCATGTGAATGTACCATTCAAGCTGGGGCGATAGTTCATCGATTCGCATTGCGAACAAGAAGTTATCTTGACCACGGCGAATTTAAATTGTTTAAATTTGCGTCCAACAGTGGACTTATGCAGAGGACTTATGAAATTTATGTCTAATTATATCAATTTCAATTTGATATTTTTATATTTATTTTTTATTTTAAATATATTATTCTGAATTTATATTAGGAATTTATTATATATATTATAAATTAGAATAAATTATAGGCGTATTTTTATACGCCTATTTATGGGGGGATTTATTAACCCTTTTTCCCCCTGAACAAGTTTGAATAACGACATCTTTTCAGTATAAAAGTTTTATTTTATTTTTCTGGGTTATTTTTAAATAATTTTTTTACGTTATTAGTAAGTTGTTTCATTGCGATTTGTGTGCTCTCTTGTTAAAAAGCTTAGCGTGCTCAGTGGCATTATGCAACTCGTTGGATGGTTGACTTTAACGCAAATTATCCCGTTCAGGAATTCAATCAATTCTTATTGCCTATCTTTTTTTGTATGGGTGTGTTTGAATCCATACTTTCGTCTGGTTCCTTAGTTTTAACAACTTAGGAGTAAAGGCGTAGCATAGAATGGTACATTTTTCTTGCAAAATGTTTGGTAAAGTTATATTTCTGTGCTTTTGGGAGAAATAAAACATTAAACTGTATTTTGATCGTTTGTTTTCGCAATTATTTTGTTCCGGCAATTAGTTTGAATAAACTTTATAATATATAATTACAAAAGTTTATTCAGAGTCATAAAAGACAGCGAAACAAAAACATAAAGTTTATTTTAAATTATAAAACTAAACTTAAAATAGAATTAAACAGAACAAGAAATTACTCGTTCCGGTTTGCATCCCGGTGCATGGAGGGCTAGTGGCTAAAATCTGCTTCTTAATTACTGCCTGGAGAATAGCATTGTCTGAGTCTCAGAAAGAGCAACACCGGTCATGATGACACAGGTTTTTAGTATTCGAAATCGCTTGTTTTAGATACGAAAAATATGTAATAAAAACGGTGAAATAATCTAATCTTTACATAAGATGATGGTCAGATGCGAGACATATTTCTATTTGAATTTTAGGATTCCGTTTCAAAATTGTTACGTTAGTTTAAGAAAAAGTAATGAAAAACGATGAAATCGAATCTTTAGGAGAGAAGATGATCAAATGCGAGTTTTGAATATCTATCAGGATTGGAGGATTCTGGTCAAAAAATTGTTGAAGAAAAAAAGCTTAATAAAGACGCGAAAAGTCGAATATTTACATGAGAAGACGCAAGTTACATTAAATTTATACTTAGTACTGCAAATGAAACTTACAACACAGCTTTTTAAAGTGGCAAGCGATAAATCGGTGCTAATAAAAGTAACAAACGACAATCAGTGAAAGTAGCGAGAGCGATAAATAAATGAATACCAAAAGCATGCACGGGAAAATGGGGCGTGAGAATCACCCCTGTTGAATTCTCGCGACGGGAGTAGAGCGATGCTGTGAGCGCGGAAGCGACGAATTTTTAAAACGTCAGTGACGGTACTTTATTCCGTATTTTAGCAATTTTAGTTTGTAACAAGGAATTGTTGTCTCTAAAAGCTTTAACATATTTACTTAGAACAAAATATTTTATTTGATAATTGAAACAAAAATTATTTCGTACTCGTATTAAATGAAAGCTGTAATTTAAAATAAAAATTCGATTACTACTAGTAGCAGGTTCGACTGAAATGAAACTTTCTCTTCTGTAAAAAATTGTCAAAGTTATTATTTACGCAAAAAAATTATACATCGCATTTTTGACCGCATATTGGAATTGGAATGGGATAAATAAATAATTTAACCCATGTCATTTAAAAAAAAAACCAAGTTTCCCCTCAATTTTGTATTAAATCTGTAATTGCAAATAAAACTTGTTCCTTGTATAAAGATTACGTGGTACTGAAACTAGTATATGACTTTATAATTTTTTTAGAGAGCAATTGATTGTGCCATACGTACGTCAATCATTTAAAGACAAGACAAAGACACGATTCTCGCCACGATGCGACGCGAAAGCCTTCATTTGTCCGAAATTTATCTTTCTGAAATTCAACACACGAATAATTAATGGAAAAGTCTTATCTTATTTAGTTAACTGTCAACCAATAATACATATTCTACCTTCTAAGAAATAACCGGAAAGGAACAAAACGGAAGTTGATTAGATTAGATAATATATATTTATTACAAAGTACAATTTTCAACTTTAGATAAAATATAAAACGTCAGATATGAAAGAATTTCAAACAATAATTCCAACATCTAAATAAAATAAGTTCGAACAAGCAATCTTTATATAAATAATACAGATGGTTAAAATAAATCATGTAAAAAATCTTTTACACCACAGTATTCTTTATCCAACAAAAGGTTTTTTTAATCGTCGATAAAAGGTTCCACTTCTCAAATCGTTGAATACAAATGAAAACTTTGCTTCAGATAGCTAGCTATTGTGACCCCACCCATAATCCCTTGAGTATTCAATACAACGCAAATAAACCGTTCCTGGCCGGACAGTGATAGGGGGCATTAACATATATTTGTGTGGTGGGTTTGCTTAATCTCTATGTTCGTGCCACTGAGTTGTGTACAAAAATCCACTGTTGTAACAATTCAGTGTTCATCATTATTATAATTGTTAACTGGCAGGCCTGTCAGTGCTATATTTTTATAGGTACCCGTCAACTGGTAGGGTATTCACAAATTGCAGTTATACGTATGATGAAGGTGATAGAAAAACGCTAGTTGCGAGGTTTAAGGAGTAGATCCGATGTCTACGATGGAATCTGCGTTACTCTCCAAAATATATACATATGTGTAGAGAGCCAACAACTATAAAACTTAATGATTAAACTCTGTCTTTATATTCATCAAAATTTGGAGTAAGCGTCATCAGTCGCAGTTTAAGTTATTTAAAATAGCGAAAGAAATTTATTATACGATGGGTAATTTTTGGCTTCAGGCTTTTACCCTATTTTTGCCTTGTTTACTTGTGTTTCAATTTATCATTATTATTCGGACCCTTTCATGTCATTTTTACATATGTTATAAAAAATCAGTCCTACCGATTTATTGTTTCGGCACTTTAAGCAATGTATGTCATTTGAAAGGTGCTCTTGTTTTTTGTGACATTCTGTCGAAAGTGGTGCAGAAATTTACATTCATACTAATCTGTATTATTTTCTCTATTACGAGTACTATATTACATTCATAGGTGTTATAGAAACTTACAAGCATACCAATTTATTGTGTGGGCAATTTAATTAAAATTTAATTTATGCCATTTGAAAGGTGCTCTTGTTTCTTGTGAACGACATTCTGTTTGTTTGGGCACTTTCTTGACATTGGCACAAATGCTACCTGTATAGAAATTTATTATCATAAATAATTATTGTTCGGGCACTTTAAGTTATGTCATTTGATTGGTGTTCTTTTTTGTGAACGACATTCTGTAAGAGGTGGTGCATACATTTACATTCATACTGATCTGTTGTTTGGACACTTTCTTGACATTTGCATAGGTGTTATAGAAAACTACGAGCAATTTATTGTTTGGGCAATGTAATTAAAATTTAATTTATGCCATTTGAAAGGTGCTCTTGTTTCTTGTGAACGACATTCTGTTTGTTTGGGCACTTTCTTGACATTGGCACAAATGCTACCTGTATAGAAATTTATTATCATAAAAAAATATTATTCGGGCACTTTAAGTTATGTCATTTGATTGGTGTTCTTTTTTGTGAACGACATTCTGTAAGAGGTGGTGCATACATTTACATTTATACTGATCTGTTGTTTGGACACTTTCTTGACATTTGCATAGGTGTTATAGAAAATTACGAGCAATTTATTGTTTGGGCAATGTAATTAAAATTTAATTTATGCCATTTGAAAGGTGCTCTTGTTTCTTGTGAACGACATTCTGTTTGTTTGGGCACTTTCTTGACATTGGCACAAATGCTACCTGTATAGAAATTTATTATCATAAAAAAATATTGTTCGGGCACTTTAAGTTATGTCATTTGATGGGTGTTCTTTTTTGTGAACGACATTCTGTAAGAGGTAGTACATACATTTACATTCATACTGATCTGTTGTTTGGACACTTTCTTGACATTTGCATAGGTGTTATAGAAAATTACGAGCAATTTATTGTTTGGGCAATGTAATTAAAATTTAATTTATGCCATTTGAAAGGTGCTCTTGTTTCTTGTGAACGACATTCTGTTTGTTTGGGCACTTTCTTGACATTGGCACAAATGCTACCTGTATAGAAATTTATTATCATAAAAATTATTGTTCGGGCACTTTATGGAGCTCAATGTTAGTATATTCAATAAGGATAAAACAACACTTCCTATTAGTATAAAATATCTGTTAGTTTTTACATAGGTAATAGGTTTATTTAAAAAGTACAGAACATATCAAGGTGAATTGAGATAAAATACTTAATAGGTACTGACTTTAACCCTTTACCGGTCAGTCATCCCAGTACTGAGATACAATAATGAACTTTAAAACATGATGTAACCCACTTTTAGTATTCACAATATGAACTTTATAATGATTATTTGGCAGACCAAAAGAATCAGAATCAGAATATTTTAATGTGAATATAGGTGGTACATTGATGTTGGGTGTAATACATAGCATCTCTATATCCTACCCGAAGGCGTACAACATTTGTGGATTTTAATTAATTAACAAAAGTCCTTCCTAAAGCTAAATTAACATTAATACAGATAAATTGTCAAGGTAACTTAAGCAATTACAATTTGAATGTCATGATATACTAATTATAAAATTACATAGGTCTGTCACTTATTAAACTTGCACCAGTTTGTCTCTGAAGAACTCGTCGAGTGTATAATAATATTTGTCGATCAGTAGGGTGCGTAGTTTTTTTTTGAACTCAGGAAGACTTATATCTTGATAGCTGCTTGGTAATTTATTATATATTTTTGGTGCCATGCAATAGATACTTTTACTTTTTAAAGCAGTTTTTGATGTGACAGCATATAGTAGATGTGGATTTCGTGAAAAATTATTTTGATGGCATGCTCTGGATTTAAAAACACTTGGATGTTTTTAACATATACTGCCACTTCATAAATGTAAAGTGAAGTTAAGGTTAATATTTTTAAGCTGTGAAAATACGGTTTACAGCTGTCTGTTCTTTTCAGACCGCATATTGCCCTAATGCAGCTTTTTTGTCCTCTAAATATGCTTTCTTTCTCATTAGAATTGTACCAGAATATTATGCCATGTCGTAATACACTGGCCACTAGTCCATGGTATGTGGATGGAAATTTATTATCATAAATAATTATTGTTTGGGCACTTTAAGCTATGTCATTTGATTGGTGTTCTTTTTTGTGAACGACATTCTGTAAGAGGTGGTGCATACATTTACATTCATACTGATCTGTTGTTTGGACACTTTCTTGACATTTGCATAGGTGTTATAGAAAATTACGAGCAATTTATTGTTTGGGCAATGTAATTAAAATTTAATTTATGCCATTTGAAAGGTGCTCTTGTTTCTTGTGAACGACATTCTATCGAAAGTGGTGCAGAAATTTACATTCATACTTATCTATTGTTTGGGCACTTTCATGACATTTGCATAGGAGCTATATAAATTTACATATACATACCACTTTATTGATCTGGCACTATAATGACTTTTTTAAGATCCTCTTTTGTGTACTTACAAAAAATCTTTTCTCCTAGAGAAATGTTTGCTATGCTTAGAATCTATTATTCTTCAATAATTCCATATCTGACCTCGTGTTTCCGGAGTTCAACCACATCAATAATAATAATCTTCGCTGCGTCCCTCGTGAGATATCTTTTACTTATACGCCATTCCTTTTGAAATTGGTGAGTTGGAAAATCTTGAAAATGTGTGGTGAGTAGGTATCCTTTAGATTTCCCTCGGGCAGAAAAGTATCAAACCTTGGTTGCGGTTGGTCCGCGAATAATGCCTTTAGTCAAAACAAAACTACTTAAGAAATTACAATGATTCAGCTTCTTTGCTACTTTAGTATCCTGTCGTTTAGTGTCGGTTCGTAAAGAAGGCGACTAACGACGCTCCTGGTATAATGTGGTACTGCGCGTAAATTGTGGTAAATCTCCAGTAAGTCTAGTAAAAATTTTTCTGACAAAGAACGAAATTAAAAATTAATTTAAAGACTTAGAAGAATAGGTATCTTCATTCTTTTAGTGAATCTGGCCATGGTTCTCTACCTCTTTTACAGTTATATATTTGTTAATTCTTGTAACCTACATGCACCAGTTACACCAAATATTAAAGCGACCTGAAAAAAAAGAAACAACTAAGTTCAACACGCAACACAGGCTGATGTCGCGTAGATATTTAAAATTAATTTAGCTAACCTTAGTAGCCAGATATTGGGTATCTGAAGCATCTTTCATAAATTTTTCAATATGGTCAGACGATAAAATCTTTGATTTCATGCATTCATCCATCGGATAGTCTCTTTAGATAAGCTGACAAATTAGAATATATTTAAGTCCACTGCATTCTTTGTACGGACTGTACTTTTTAACATTGTACTACATATTTAATTTATTTTTATTTAATTTAATAATACATATTTTTCCTTGGAGTTTCCAGGTAGTGAACTTTCCATATCGTTAAGGGTTGCACATCATATATCGGGCGGTGTACAACATAAATCATTTTCTTCATAACTTGTCGACATCTTAATTAATAAATAACTATAATTTCAACAGTGAAAATGAGTTGTGAATTTTTTTTCGCAATGGTGGGAAAAATAGTCTGTTTTCCTATGCGCGCATGGCGATCGGCCATAGCCTTTTTTAAATACTATTTAGCACGATCTTTTTTGTATAGAAACTGTTTTAAGAACAAAGGAACTCAATATATAAAAAAACTCGATATAGTAATGAAAAAGTCACAGTGTGATTACAGGTGTCATTATGTGCCTATTTGCGGTGTAAGTAGAGCCACTTAATGAGCAAGTGTGTTGAAAAAAAAGTATCACATTAGCCGCACCGCCAGGCTACTTAAAACATTCTAAGAGGATAAATAAAAAATTTGTAACAAATTATACTGTGACATAACATCAACCAAAACTGTAAGTATATATATATACATATATACATATATATATATATGTATATATATATATTTCCCAACAAATTACTTATTTCATAGAAATGTAACAAACCATTGAAATGAGATCACAATCTTATAATAGAACGGAATATTACTATCAGTCTAGTTTTTTTGAGTCTTTCTTACTTCTTTGTATGCTAATCAAAAGAACAGTAAGTTCTGGCAATAGAGATAATCTAAGTTGAAAAGAGTCTGAAAAGAATATTCGAAAGTATTCATAAGCACTTTACTCTTCCTTTGGTTCAAATGAATCATCTTCTACTTAGTGTAACACAATTTAGGTTCTAATTTTTTGTGTCGTACTATTTTTCCTTATTAAGACTACCTTAGGTTTTTTGAACTAGTAGCTACTGAATCGTCATCGTTTGTTACTTTTGGAGGTTGACTGCGTTTTAGTGGGAATACCTTACATATCTCTTCCAAAAGGTTAACTTGGCTGCGTTTTATTGATAATACCTTGTATATATTTTCCAAAGAGGTTGACTGCGTTTTAGTGGGAATACCTTACATATCTCTTCCAAAAGGTTAACTTGGCTGCGTTTTATTGATAATACCTTGTATATATTTTCCAAAGAGGTTGACTGCGTTTTAGTGGGAATACCTTACATATCTCTTCCAAAAGGTTAACTTGGCTGCGTTTTATTGATAATACCTTGTATATATTTTCCAAAGAGGTTGACTGCGTTTTAGTGGGAATACCTTACATATCTCTTCCAAAAGGTTAACTTGGCTGCGTTTTATTGATAATACCTTGTATATATTTTCCAAAGAGGTTGACTGCGTTTTAGTGGGAATACCTTACATATCTCTTCCAAAAGGTTAACTTGGCTGCGTTTTATTGATAATACCTTGTATATATTTTCCAAAGAGGTTGACTGCGTTTTAGTGGGAATACCTTACATATCTCTTCCAAAAGGTTAACTTGGCTGCGTTTTATTGATAATACCTTGTATATATTTTCCAAAGAGGTTGACTGCGTTTTAGTGGGAATACCTTACATATCTCTTCCAAAAGGTTAACTTGGCTGCGTTTTATTGATAATACCTTGTATATATTTTCCAAAGAGGTTGACTGCGTTTTAGTGGGAATACCTTACATATCTCTTCCAAAAGGTTAACTTGGCTGCGTTTTATTGATAATACCTTGTATATATTTTCCAAAGAGGTTGACTGCGTTTTAGTGGGAATACCTTACATATCTCTTCCAAAAGGTTAACTTAGTTAGGTTAACATAGTTTCACCATCATGGTTCCTTTTATTATTATCAAGCTTCTGCATAACGGCGCGTAAGTCTGACATCGAGTCCGAGTGATGCGTTACTGCACGTTCGTTAGCCATGGCGTCGCCACGGCGAATACAAACACCGACGACGTCCGCGGGATGCGCTCATGCGCTGGCGGCAGGGTAGAAGTGGGCGGGGCTTGCAGCGAGACCTTTAGTGGCACGATGTAATCTGTATCGTTCACTGTATCAAGCGTACCGAATAATGGTCATGGTGGGGATCAGTTCGCGCATCCCGCGCGACAGAGGGGCGCAAGGGGGGTTTGTAAGTCCAATGATGAGTCTTCATGTGTTCTAAATGACATTCCCCTCCCGCGCCCCGCCAAAGAGACCCGAGAATCGTTTACTGCGCAGTCAAGGTCATTTTTTATGTAGTTTGCCGGTAACTATACCAACGACAAAGCTCTCCTATTTAGAAATTATCGTGGCTTTTGTGATTTAGAGCACATTTGGTCATATCGATAATTTGTTCTAATTAATCATAACGCAAAAACGACACAATTTTGTTTTGATTCGTTAAATTCGACACATAAATTTAATTCTGATTAGTCGCGACTTTTTTGGGGGGTTATTGCTTGTAGGAACTTGATTCGATTCGTCACCTCATCAAAATTTCTAATAGGTCACAAGGTCCTGAATGAATAGAGATACCCTTTTTGCTACTGTCGGAAGTCGATAATGTGATTTGAAAATATCAGGGAGGGTACTTATACATTAATAATAATTGTTCTTGCAGCATGGGAGAGCTATCCATAATCCATACTAATATTATGAATGCGAAACTGATTTTGTTTGTTTGTCCTTCCTTGCCATTGTAACGAATCAGAATGACTTGTTTTTTTCCCTTAGTCCACTTTCTAGACCATTTTTCACAATTAGTTAAAAAAAAAACCTTTTTATTCCGTATTCGGTAACTGATTATTAAAATCCGACCAAAAGTGACCCGTGGTAACTGACATTCGATAATAGTTTAGAATGGAGAAATATCATTCTACTTTTACATCTAGTATTGAAATAAGATATATTGTTTAACTAAAAACGTAATTCAAATTACGTACGAGCCCCTCATCGCAGAAAGTAAATAGGTGGAAAATAAAGAAATATTGTCCATAGGTTTTTTCATTATTTCTGTTAGCATCACTGAATCACTCAAAACTAATAAATACTTTATTAGTGCTATTCATTTTTAATAGGACGGTCTATTGCCTCAGAAATATCTTGATTTTTTAAAATTTTTGACTTGACGATTTTTCTTTATTCGTCATACTCTTGTTCCTTTTGATGTGCTTTTGATAGAATATCCTGAACTTTTGCTAATGTGGAATTTTTGCGACCAGAAGTGAAGTGTTTTTTCTTAGCCATTTGTGGAAAATGGTTTTATGTAGAAAAAATTGTATCATTGCACCAAGTAATCCAGAATTACTTGAATCTCGTATCTAAACGCTATGACATGCTAAAATCTAATGCTGATTCAGGGCTTTGTACACTTCTTCCCACAAACTCAAATAATTTGCAGTTATATTGATGTCTAAACTGGAACAGATATGAATTCTTTTTTAGAAGTCTTAAGGAGTCAAAGCAAAACTTAGGACTTTAACGTGGAATTGTAATGCAACAGAGTTGGCACTGTAGAATTCTACCGGTCCCTTCTTCAAAATGGTCAAAATCAATTGTCAACAATTATAGTCAGATGACCTCAGCCTTGGCTTTTTTCCAACCAAATGACGGAAAACTGAAAATGATTCACTTGTGTGAGACACCAGACAATGCAGTCGTATGTTTTTTTTTTTGGAAAACTACGCTACGTTACAAGAAATCCAGGAATTTCCAATCACTAATCAAAGCTCATTTGGAGTTTTTGTTCTAATTTCAAACCATTTATGACGCCACTCGAGTAATTGCACCCGTGCGAAGTGAGGGCAGACCGCTAGTGTTAACAATAAATAGAATATAGAGCGATAAAATATTACTTTTATTTAACCCAATATAGTAACTTCAAGGTAAAACTATCATACATTGTCAACGTCGTTCATTTTCGTTGTATTGGTCGATTGAATTGTTACAAAATGTCGACATTGACGGTGTCCCATTGCTTGCGTGCTACAGCGAATTGAATAAGTTTTTTTATTATTGTTACAGTCTAAGATGGCGGGAAAATTCATTGTGCTACGCAGCTTAATATTGCTCATCTTTATACCGTCGTTGATCCTCATTCTGCTGAACTGCGACCGGCTGGCGGATGCGTACACCGTGTCGACATTCGCCGACGACGACCGTGAGTGATTGTTAATGTCATAACTACGGAAACAAAGACGACAGAAATAATTAATCAGTGTGGGTATTCACAAAAGTTTTCACTTCAAGTTGGGGCCACATAGGCATGAGGTCTCCAATCCCAGAAATGACACATTCCGCGAATGTATGGAGCCCCATCCTTGTAATTTTTTAAATAAAAGCAACTTAATTAAAATATTTGTACAGTAACATTAAAAACCCACTAAACAGGCAAGGCTTAAGAAAACAAAGATGGCGTCTATAAAATGACATTTGATGTTCTAGCATTTTTCTATTTATATTAATGTGCTCTGTCAAAACAAGTTACTTCCACCACTGCTATTTACGTACTTTTACGGCTACATTATTGGGATGGGAAAAAGAGTTAGACGTTATGTCAAAAGTAGAAAGATACATTTTTCTGGTATGGGTGACCTCTTGCCGTAGCGGCGTCAATTAGCTGCAAAAATTTAGTGAAAACCCTCAATAAATAATATTGCAAATGTTTGTTTTGGGTTTTATTTTTACGTTATTTTTGTTTTTAATAAGTTTCAGTTCTCATTTTGCCTGTGGCTTCAATGACGTTACTTTGAAACCGAGCTATAAGGTGGTTTAATTTGGCATCATCTCTCGAGTACTTCACGTATATTTATACCATTCCTAATATTTCGGTGTAGTTTTGCCATACTGCTAGACTGTCGTTTATTTCAATCATTAGGTAGCTGATAGTGTTTCATTGTATTCAATAAGATAAAAAGGCCTTTTGTGTACTTACATCAAAACTTAGTACCAGCACCTATGGCCTTGCCATATTAATTTTTATTTATTCAAATATAAATGTAATTAATTAATATTATTCCAATATATAGTAACTCCAATATTAATTTTATCTTGTAGCTTTTTAATTGTATAGTTCGAAATTTTTAAATGGGAATCCAGGTTTTGATCCTACCAATCGATCTCGGAAAATTAGTGTCGAAGAGCCGCTGAACCAATCACAATAACAGTATCAAGGCGTTTTGACGACAAAGAGTGACTGTTCAATACATATATTCAGAGAAAGTTTGAAAGTTGGGTCACATCTCCAGACGGTTTCATTTCTCACCTAAAATGTGTTGTTTTTCCTCTGAGACGTATTAGTAAAAGGGAGTTCTGAATAAATAAATTATTGTAGCTATTAAGGTACATCAACAACATTATATATTGACGTCAGAGCGTTATTTCGGCTAAACAACTCTGTCACTAGGGCCTGTGTGGTCGGTCATCGATCGTACAACCCACACGATGAATACTATAATATATATGTTGAAATTACTGAAACAGTCTAGTTCTTATACGTAAGAGTATAACTGTCACAAATTTACACAATGTCAACGTAAACAGTCAATACCATATTATCGTTGAAAACGAAACAAATAGGGATATAGATAATTTGCATTACACATACACGCACGTTTTATTAAAATACATTGCAGAAACGAAGCTACGAGTAGACTTTACAAAAGTGCGAATTAATATCAACATGGTATCAGATGAATTCGTATTACGCCAATATACTTACATCAAAGTAAGAAGATTAAAATTAAAATCCAGTGAATACTGGTTCAAAAATACATGTTGCGTCTTATTACTGGCGTACTTCGACAACGTAAGAACGAAAAGAAACAGTTTCAATTTCCGAAAAAGAAACTATGGTAAACATTTTATTAAATATACCTTTCTTAATTTTATAGCATTTCATTATGTCACTAGTACGCAATTCTTCTGCAAAATGCATTACCTTAAATTACCCCTGTTTTGGTCCGTTTATAAAAATGTTCCTCCAAATTTAAGTAATGAAATATTATTCCAATAACCTTTAAGTAAGTTAAAGTATACAAATACACGATCAATTTAATTTGATTGATATTGTCGCCTAACTTATTTCATAACGGCTCGTTAATTTACCGCTGCACTTAAGTGTGACAAAATGATAGCTAGTGAGGAGTGGACTGTATAATGTTTATGTTTGATGATGGAAACACGTATTTTTACTAATTGTTTTAATCGCAAAAAAAAAAATAACAATATCCTTTCTTTATAACTGTGACAGGCAGACTGCCAAATCAAAAACGATATGAAAAGCAAAATATTTACAGCTGGCGTTCCAAGGAGGTCCGGTGAGCAAATAAGGAAAAATTGCGAGTAAGATAGAGTAAGACGACAATTCCATTTTCGCATATAAAAGTTGACCACTTACTTTCTGTCAAACTTTGACGGTATTTGTATTCTCAGTTCCACTCGAATTGAAGAACGCATTAAAACAAGACTTTTGAATCGACAACATAATATCAACTTTGCTCATAACATCGTGTATTTAAATTTCAAAATATAAAAATAATTAATATGTTGACATGTTTGATGGGTGCCAACCTTACAGTGTTACCAACTCTCAAAAATATTTTTATTATAATAATAAGTGTATCCGAACGTTCCATTGTTTTGTCCCTAGATTTAGAGACTTTTTGCTGCGCTCCGTCTTTAACATCCTCGGTTTTGTCATCTCATATTAAAAAAAAAGAAACATTTAATCGGAGAAATACTGAAATACTGCTAAAGTGATTTTCTTCTCGCTGCTTACAATGCCGAGGAAAAGAAAACGACCTGACATAGGTCGTCGAAGTCGTGTAAATGTGCAACGAGCTACTTTACGCTCCAACCGCACTAATGACCAGCGAGAGGCTGATAATGATAACAGTCGTACAAGTATGGGAGAATTACGTTCAAGAGTAAATAACTATGAAGTGGATAGGCAGAGAATGGAACGAGTTCGTGCACATCGATCACAACAGCAGCGAGCACGGGATAATGAATTTAATCGATTCCGCAGACGCAATGCTCCTGTAAACCTCGAACGAGGAGCATTTTCATACGATCCGGAAATTGATTATTGTGCCGACAAATCTGTGACGATTGGAGAAATGTCAATCATTTGTCAACATTGTAAAGCATTAAAATACAGTAGTGAACCTGCAGGATTATGTTGTGCTGGTGGCAAAGTACAATTGCCACAATTGGTTCCACCACCTGAACCGTTACACTCATTAGTTGATGGGATGGAAAGTGAGTCGAAACACTTCTTGGCTAACATCCAAAAATATAATAATTGCTTCCAAATGACATCGTTTGGTGCAACGCATATAGTACAAGACGGGTTCATGCCCACTTTCAAGGTAGTATACCATAATTGTTTTAGTGAAATTCTAATTTGTATTTGTATCACAATTAATTTAACCAGTTCTTAAACAATTACAGATACATTACAGACAGACATTACAGACAGATTACAAGGACAAATTCATCACCTACTGGGGGCAATGCTGCCAGTGCCAGATGCAGATCATAAATTTTTGCAAATTTATTTTATGGGCAATCAAGATGCGGAAGTTGATACACGTTGTGGTCATAATCCAACCGTCAAGCGAACCATTGTCCAACAACTGCAAACATTTCTTCACGAGAATAATGAATTAGTGAAGGTGTTGAAAATGGCACTGGATCGGATGCTATCAGACAGCCATAATATTGTAATAATAATTGCTGGATATTGGCAATGGTAAGGTCGCAGTTGACAGCTCGACCGGATTAATGACTTTTCCCACAGATTTCTGTCACTTCACAGAATCGAAAGAGGAGCTTATTCAGCGTGTTTTTCCGGACATTAAACAACAATATAATAACCACGATTGGCTAAGTGAACGAGCAATATTGGCAGCAAAAAACAAAGATTTCGATGATCTCAATGCTACCATTCAGAATTTCCTTCCAGGAGAGTTGTTTACGTACAAATCAGTTGACACGGCTACAAACCAGGATGACGTAGTCAACTATCCTACAGAATTTTTAAATTCATTGTACTTGCCTGGACTACCACCACATAATTTGAAATTAAAAGTTGGGTCAGTTGTCATCATGCTGCGTAATATTAATCAACCTCGACTTTGCAATGGAACGAAATTGATTGTGAAGAAACTCATGAATAATATCATCGAAGCTAAAATAATCAAAGGAAAATACAAAGGAGAGGATGTCTTAATCCCACGAATACCTATGATTCCAACGGATTTGCCATTTGATTTTAAAAGGTTGCAATTTCCCGTGCGTCTAGCTTTTGCAATGACCATAAATAAATCGCAAGGCCAATCGTTGTAAGTTTGCGGAATAAACTTAGAGTTTCCCTGTTTCGCACATGGACAATTATACGTTGCGTGTTCGCGTGTCGGAAAACCAACATCCTTATTTTTATTTACGCACCGCAAAAAAAAACTAAAAATATTGTCTACCAGAAAGCACTATATTAATTAACTGTATATATGTACAGCAGTGGACATTTATTGGCCGATATCATGATGATGATGATAACTGTGTTGTATTTAATTTAAGCAAAGATTTGTTTATCATGTTCACAGTCCAGAAACGAGCATGATGATAACTGTGTTGTATTTAATTTAAGCAAAGATTTGTTTATCATGTTCACAGTCCAGAAACGAGCATGATGATAACTGTGTTGTATTTAATTTAAGCAAAGATTTGTTTATCATGTTCACAGTCCAGAAACGAGCATGATGATAACTGTGTTGTATTTAATTTAAGCAAAGATTTGTTTATCATGTTCACAGTCCAGAAACGAGCATGATGATAACTGTGTTGTATTTAATTTAAGCAAAGATTTGTTTATCATGTTCACAGTCCAGAAACGAGCATGATGATAACTGTGTTGTATTTAATTTAAGCAAAGATTTATTTATCATGTTCACAGTCCAGAAACGAGCATGATGATAACTGTGTTGTATTTAATTTAAGCAAAGATTTGTTTATCATGTTCACAGTCCAGAAACGAGCACATCCAAGAAAATTTTAAATTTTTGTATATGGTGTGTATAAATATAAATAAATGACTTAATATGTATATAATATGTGCATTTGAATCCTTAAAATTATATAATAATATGTTGTATATATCTATATAAATAAAAATGATCTAAAATAAAACTCAATTTGATACAACATTTTTTTTATTTCAAAATATATTAATCACTCTTCTTCTTTTTCTTTTCAAATTATGCCTTCCATCTTTGCTTGACGATTATTTTGCCAATGTCAACGTGTATTAGTAACTCTTTATTTCCATCAACTTGGCTCCATCTACTTGGGAACCACTTGGCTAGCCAGGACATGATAATATGGCGGAAGTACTAGGCGACTCGGACAAATCTGATTCGATCAGAACATTATCAATGTTGAGCTGCTGGCTGTTTTCAATAACATCAATATCTACCAGAACATTCTTGATGTTGGGCTTTTGGCTGTCTTCAATAACTTGAATGTCCTGTATGTCTTCGGCCGATAAATTTAATTCACAGAATGTCTCCTCAGATGATGAAAATGTCATTGTAGAAACGTGTTTTGGTTTAGATAGCAGCTTTTGCTTTAATATTTTTTTTTGTACTTTTGCCCTGTTCACGCGTATTATTCGTTCTACATTCTTACCACACTTGGTACAAAATCTGAAGGTGTCAGCGATTATGTTGTAGCATTCGTCGCATCTTAATAATAATTAAATACAACCTGGACAGTTATTATTTTTGTTCTGCCGTTCCATCCACTTTTTACAAAAGGGACAATGCATTTTAAGGAGTTAGGGGTTTTAACTTCACTATAACTTCTGGAAAATAGTTTTAATATATCAACAATTTAAATATTATAGTTGTTTGAATTCTTTATTTTCTCGATGACAGATGTAGTTCTTCCTCTTTTCCTAACCATGGCCACCGTCAAAAAAAAACGACAGATGTAGTTTGATAGTTATAGTGTAAATATTTGTCAGTATTCACTCAAAAAAAATTGTGTATGGTAAAATGTCACTTGAAATGTAAACGTCTCTTTGCTGTGCATCTATACTATAATTCTTTAATATTCCTAAAAATCTAAAAGCAAAAAATTTCAATAAAATTAAAAAAGTATTGTGTCGTGTGTTTGTGACTTACTAAATATGCCTCCAATAATTAGGCGGTACAAAGTTCGCCGGGTCAGCTAGTATTTGAATAAATATTTCATCATCATTTTTCTGCATTTATATCATTCAGAGCGCAATTGGCACAGGTTTCCTCACTCTTCTCTGTCAAGCATCATCTTAGTACTCACAACTTTCACACGCATATCATCCTTCACGAAATGTTCTCATTCATCACTTTTCTAGATATCGCCAAAGACTGTCCTCCATGTTTCTATGTACATACCTATAGGGACATTTACCACCTTCGGCATTACCGTTTTTGCGTGCGGAATGACCGTTGTTTCGTTTGTCACAGTAGATGTCTTTGGCTTTTAGCTATTTCGTAAAAATTCTAATTCTATGTCCTGGGTTACGTTACAGTACATGCAGTGTTTTGAATTTTGTTGTTGTTGTTAAATACTATTCTATTTTCATCATAAATAAAATCAGCAAATATCAAATTTTAAAATTTCTCGGGAACAACTACCTCGCTTGGTAGCGTAGATCTCTGTTTTGTTACTTCCAATATTGCGTAGTTTAGTCCACTTTTAACATTATTAAAACTTACTCGTAGCAACGCACTTAACAAATTCAGTCTTACATTTATCATGTCAAACATAATGTTTAATCATAATCATATTGTGTTGTAGGCGATTTTCTGACACATATGAACTCTTTGGTGAAGGATTAGCATTTGGTGCTTCTAATTTATTTATTTCGTTTAATTTGAAATTTTTCATAAGTATCATTTAAATTTCTTGTAATTCTCGAAAACTGTTTTATTCCACAACAGTCTTTTCTGTTGTGGTTTTATTACACTTTGTTCATTTTCATTGTTTTGGTTAACTTCCTTTTTAGGAGAATTTTTCGTCCAGTCTTACGTTGTTTGTACACTTATGGCAGCATTGCTATTGTTTTGACTATTTTCGTCATTGAAAGCTGTGAGGACATTTGTCTGAAGAAAAAAAAAGATAGGAGTATTATAAGGTCAAGAGTGTGTTTGATGCTTTAACCATGTGTTAATAGTCAAGTTATCTTGGCTAAGTTTGTACAGATGCATAGTAACGAAAAGTAGAATCATTTGATTTAACTTTTGTATCTGAGAACCGCTACAGGATTTCGCTTGTATATCAATGTACGTTGCTAGTGCGATGTAACTATTACTTGATGAGATATTTTCAAATTCGTTTTCGTGAGACACTTCTCCTCGTGTCAATGTTTCCGTTGTACTAGACGATTTAATTGGAAACAAAAATATTTTGTTCATTTAACGTTACGTATTCCAAATTATAAATTGCTAAATTACTTACTATTACTTTATCATTTTGATTAAAAAAACGGCACTAATTAATATTCTACTATCTACCTACTAAGAACTCATTTATAGAAGTATGATTCGAATGATTTATCGAAACACGTGACATGATTTCAAAACGTAAAAAATCTACTGTATAATTAGTCCATTGTCGACCACGACTTTTCCTCATATCATAAATCTTTGAAGTCCGATTTTACAAATTATATAAAATAATTTTACTCACACTGGACAGTACTTGAGTGATATGTAATTGCTAGGGTGGATATGAGGGATTGGTTCAGCTTCTGATTTAAAAAATGTCATTACGGCTACACCGTACGAACTAAAAATTGATAGATTTGGCGTCGTGTTAGTTGATATATATGTATTATCGTGACGAAACGTTAAATCGATAGAGGGAGAGAAAATATTGCTCCCCTACCGTCAAGAGCTAAGCTCTTATGTTGCAGAAATGTATTTAGAATATGAATAGAAACCAATTTTAAATTCAAATAGCTTTTCGCACTAGCTTTGCATATGCTGGTTTCTAAATCGTAAAATCTCAAGTTACATTTAATAACAGTAATTGGTAGTAATCTTCGTAGCAAATGTATTTCTCTTAGACTTTCATGACACATTGCCAGGCGATGTGATTTAATGTTACCTATAAATTTTCACGAACAGCTAAACTATTTCTAAAATTGTACAACAAATAACAACAACGAAAAACCGCCTTTTAGAGTCCTGCCTCGCCCAACTAGTACTCATTCCTTCACTGAACTTCATATGGACCACATTGAAATTATTTATCGTCATTTGGTCCATTAACTCATATGGGCTGTCGGAACAGTCTGCAGTTGCTACATTAATTTCAAGTATTGGGCTTGAAGGACAATTGGACTCAATTATTAAAAATAATGAACTGTACTATTCTAATTTAGAAGATAAATTTCATGTCTAATGTCTTAAATGAGTATGCGAATAATGAATACTCAGTTTAAGTGAATTTCTGATAGTACTAGAAAAATGCTGTGGTTCGCAGATACTTCGGGTGCAGGGTACATTGGCAAACCATCTATACCATCATATAATTTGTAATTTATAATGAAGCAGATATTATACTTACAAAGTAGTCGAATTTTTGTTACGATACCAAGCTACTATTTACGATATTATACGTAAGTACGAATAAATTTACTAAGTTATTACTTTATTAGTTAAAATCTGTAATAAATCAAGACGCAGTATTACATTTATTTTCCTTCTCTTGTAACTCTTTAATGTAAACTTCAGTACATACTAATTTATCTCAATGCGTTCCAAAGCTATCATTGAAGGTATAGGCTGCATTCACATTAATAACATTGGATATTTCCCATTACACAAATTGGCGGACCGCAAAATTGGAAACCTACTCTTAGAACTAGCCTTTGACCACGATCTCAATGCTCAGTCTCTCCACAAGTACAAGTTCATAACATTATAGCAGAGTGTACTTTCAGAAATATGTACTTGTGTTTGTATTGTGTTACCAAAAAATCACACTTCTGACACCAAAACTTGTTAAGGATGAGGATAGCCTATAAAGAATTAATAAAATAATCCGATACTATTTTCGTGCTATTTCAATGACTCAAGTACAACAGACGCTCAGTGATAGAGAACAAAAGAACTTAAAGCGTTATGATTTAAAACAAAATATTTAAGAAGAATTACTTAACTATTACTGTAATTAACTGGCAACCAGCAACGCAATCTTTCGAGGGGGACAACGCAGCATGCCCCCTTTCGTTGTTACGTCCTCCGTTAATCCGTCCTCGAGGCCAGCAAGCATTTCGTCAGCTATGAAAACTAAATCGCTGACCTTTACCTGCTCCGATTGATGAAACTTTTTTCGTGCAACAAGTGTTGGCAGGTTTTGACAAAACCCTGCCACAAGTGATCGGTTAGTCTTTGCGCCTTTTTCAAAGCTCGTCTGTAAACATTGGCGTCATTGTAAATTTTGCTTGGTGGTTCACTATATGTGGTGTCAAGCAAAAAGGTAAAGTGTGTGAATTTCTGAGTCAACGCTCTTTCATAGTTACGGATACGACGTTCTTAACTAAACGTACCAAGCGTTCCCAACACCCTCCTATGAATATGATTATTGTTATAGTATAGGTATTTAATGAAATATTTCACTGAAGCTTCTGAGTAACCAGGATTCCTTTCCACGGACCTGTATTCAAAGCCACTGTGCAGCATTACAAGAATAAAATAAGATTGCCTCGAACGCAGAAAACCGTATTCCAAACACGGTTGCATCATACCCAATTGTTCATCCATCAATCTTGCAGACTATTTAAACATGTCAGTAACGAAAGCTCAGTTGCTTGTATAATTGATTAGTCCTCTTATTGATGGATATTTTAGACAGTAGTTAAAGCTCCAAGAACACTTGAACAATAAATTTATCGAGGCCCGTGCCTCCCAAGATACTTTTATTATCTGGTACGAGTACAATGTTGCAAATATTTAATATGGCGTTAAGACTTATATTTTAAAAAGCCCTCTTCTCCGTTTCTTACTGCGCCTCTTTATTTATACTTCCGTGATATTTGAAATGCTAATACAAAAACGTGACTTATGGGAGGCTGTGTTTTATATTTTGTGTAATAAAGAAATTTGGTTTCTCCAAGACGTGATGAAAACGCTTCCTACGAAGTTGAGAACATTTTTTGTGGTAAAGAGTGTTTGCGTAGGTTTTTTTTAAAAAAAACGGTCAAGTAAGCCTTTCAAATGGTCAGGACTGGTCACTGTGAAATCAGAAATAAAAGTTGTTTAAATTTATGAATCATTGTTTAATCAAATCAATGAAAGTTTGGTGGTACTCAAATAATCTTTTAAATAAAGTCAAACTTAATAAACTCCTACTTGAATTTTCTTAAAAAACAGTCGGTTGATTAAAATGTTAAGGGTTGCTATAGCCTACGTACACATTCGACACTCGTAATATTTTCTTCAATTATCTTATTATTATTTAATCTTCAATTATTATTTAGGTATCTTTTTATGTCTTGTTAGTTATCTTGAAGGCCTCGTTCCTACTCTAGGACACTGTTACTTTGTTCTGTGTATCTTAATATTCTGCTTATATTCTGTAATTTGTAATCTTGATATTCTGCTTCTTTTTATTCTAATTAGATAAAGCAAAATAGTGAAGAGCACTTTGGCATTTTCCCGTTTGAGTGGGCGACGAATTTCCCCTACGACTGTTGCTACATCCTCAGAGGTAATGGACTCATCAAGGTCCACGACTCTGAGCTCACCAGTTTTCATATATGTCTTAGCCTAGGTTACGTATTTGACAGAAAAATGATCTAGCCCCAAACTAAGCTGTAGGCTTGCAATATGGGTACCAGACAACGATAATACCCTTCCAGACTACGAAATTTGCAACATGTTGAATCCCCAAAATACTCATGATGATAAATATATACTATAATACATAGAAAACATCATTGATTCTGGGTCATTTGTTCCATCCACCAAAAAGGGAGACATACGTGTAGGGTAGTGTCCGAGTTGGATATTTTACGATTTAGACATTCTGCATGACGGACATTTTGTGAAATAAGCATTTTGCGAGTTGGAAGTTCTGCGTGTTGGACTGTCAGCGTGTTAGACACAATGCGTGTAAGACTTTTTGAGTTTTGGATATTAAACGTAAAGGGCAATTAGCGATTTGAATGTTTTGCGTATTGGACCATTTGCGAAGATTTGACAAAACTCGAATTGGACAAGATGCGTGTTTGACAGCATGCGCCGAGACGCTTTCAATGGCGTTTTATAAAAGACAGCAGAGTGTACCTTCATACTCGTACCTACAGTATAAAGTTGTAAAATATGTAACGGAATCGATGTTTCATTAGACTGTACAAATAGTGACCATTTGGAAATCGGGTCCTTACAAAATCTGAACTTTTCGAAGAAAAAACACCTATATAAACTAAAATATGTTTACTAAAGTCTGTTTCGGTGTGTCCTTCTTTCACTCGGCACCTTATCGAAGTAATTTTTGTTTAGATTGCCTTAGCCAGCGCCTCGAAACGGGATCTCTTAGTGGTGTCCTTATGAACCGTTACGTTTTCGCAGAAGGCAGCCGAAGCTTTAACATCATTGCAGTGATGGTAGCTAAATAATCTTATCTACGTGTTCCATCCTAATCTTATAAGATTTTGCATACAAAGTCTGCACAGCACACAAGGTGATACAACAAATAATGAAAATAATCAAAAATAATCAAGGTTACCTTGAACCACAACGTTTGATTTATAGTAGAACCACAACCACCCATTTAAGAGACTCTCCAACCATTTTATAAATATTTCCATCTCTCATTTTTTATTTCTTTTGCTTCTGTACAATTATTATTTAGAACACATTTTAAATGTACTAAGTGAGGATCAGTCAGTTGGATATCATCTACTGACGATGAACCTTTAAAAATCTTAAGAGTGTTGAGTACGGGTGTATTCTGAGAATTTTGTTACTCCTCTGGATTGCGGTTATCGCCTATATGTTTAATTGTCTTGGGTCCTTTTTATGAGAGTCCGCGTTGAACATCAACTACGGGCGTCTAGGCTCCGCATTCAAGACACAGATGACCTCACACGAATCGATGTTGAACGCTTGTGAATTTACTGAGACATCTTAAATGAATTAAACTCTTCTAAAAAGAAAATTCGATACATAGACATGGAGAGCATGTAATGTGTAATAGCTATATTCCAGAGATACATCTATTCTTCTTTATATTGAATTGCTAACGTTCAATCATTATATTTTAACTCTGGGCGAGGTAATCGATTTTCATTGTCCTGTCCTATGTAGCTTAACTGTGGTGTCTCTGATTACGTCCAATAATTAGGGTAATATTCTTATCTTCCTTTAGGAAAGGAAACCATTTAAAAATACATTGAGTCAGGTGCTGCTGTATAATCCAATTTTCCATCCAATTTAATAATAAGCCCCTTTTCAATCCCTCTTGTAACAATCGAATCAGCCAGTGTCTGGAATCGGGAGTCAGTTGTGCAGGGTATGAAACGTTTATGAAGCGCGAAACTGTTTGATTTTCGTCCTCATTATTCCTATTTCGTTGACCAACGAAAACCTTGGGGGAGATTGATTATATCTTAGACATTTACTGATTCCAAAAGTGACAATTTACAACATAGACCTTACTTCTCAAAAATATTTAACTGCCCTCTATCTTTAGTTTCCTAATTTTGTCCAATTAAATATTATGAAATTTTTGTTGATTCCGGTTTTGAAAAAATAACAACACTGCGTATTAGAGTGGGTTAGAAGAATGTCCACCAAGTTCTAGAACAGTAAATTTAGATATTAACTCTCTCTCTTTATATATTCAATAAGTTGCAATGCAGAGGATATAAAATCTGGCAGATACGATTGCAGCGCTTTTTTACCTACAACAAAGTTTATTGTTTTTTTTTCTGTGCTTTAGGTGCAGTTTGCCTACAATGTTACACTTGATGCAAATCAAAGCTACAATTGATGCAAACCAATGTTTCAATTTATGCAAATCAATGTTCGAGATGTCGCTAACGCCCGACGGCGGTTCTTATAATAGTGAAGAATTTTAAACGGTAACGCGAAGTGACCTCTAGCTTAAATGGCAAAGCGTTCGGCCCGAACTGGCGAGAGACTCCGTTTCGAATTCAGCTCGTGTCGAATTTTATTCTTCACCTTTTTCAAAATACAACAAAGTTATTATACGAGTATGTGTGTAGTTCTGATTGTTTAAGATTGCCTAAAGGTAAAGGTAGGGTACAGGCATTATTCTTTATATTCACTCATCTTCGTCGCTGTTTATCTCCATTCGTGTAACCATTTTTCTTCGGCCTGGCTATTTTTTGCCAACTTGCCCTTCTCGTTGATTCCTCTCGTAAATTGTTGAACTCTCATGATTCTCAGAGACAAAATCTCCGTTGGGAATGCTTTAGAAATTTTGAGTGTTTAGTTCTTGACTTTTTATATAGAATTCGTTTTTTCCCGCGACTTTGTCTGCGCAGACTTCAAAAATTATCCCACTGGAACTACTTGTTTGAACTTTATCTAGATTTTATATCTCTATTGTGACTGTACCAGATCTATAGATCTAATCTCCTCCCCAAGCCCAACCTTGGTCTGGCACCGTACGACTGGTCTGGGGTTGGAGGTCCTGGTGCTGTCCGTTGTGGCAGTGTGGCCTCCGAGGTGTCTGTTCCAGCTGTGATGAAGAGCATCACAGAAGATGTGGATGGGCGTTTCCTAATCCTCATCACAGAATATGCAAACCGTATTTTAGCTCAGTGTCATGTAGCTGAGGTGTTTATATATATTTATTGGACCAGATCTGATTCTGATGATTAATCACCGCAAAAAGTCAGGTACGATAGGTAGTACACTAAGGGACTATCTGTGTTATTAGTACCTTAAAATATTTCACTTTAATGACTCCCATGAAGAAGTCATGCAGTGTTCGTTCGCTATCGTTCAGGCCTACACCTAGAAACCTACACTCGTTGCTTTTCTCAAACACCCGAAACCCTCACGACCAAAAGCTAAACGTTATCTCAAACGGCTCCATCACACTGAGAACGAACTGAACAGGATATCTTTAGGGCTGAAAAAGATTTGCTTTCACTGATGTTCAACCGTATTTGCATATGTATAGGCCGTCCTTTTCATAAGTTCAAAGGTTCCCCGCTCTTTTAATATACCGATAACATCAAATGCCGGCTAACAGATATGAGTGGTCGGGACATTGATAGGGCGCATACATATTTTATGTTGTGGCTCCAATACATGCCAATTCTACTTAATTGTACGAGTATGGTTGATGTTTAGTGGAAGCCACGGAGTAGTTTCATTATAGACAGATTTATAATTGATTAATAACCCACGGACATCGAAAGTTGTATATAATTTTTGAATTAAAGGGAATTAAGTAGCAATTTCAGCAGTAAAATCAGTGAGATGAAGTGGCAATGGGCAGGCTTCAACAGATAACCGTGTTACATTGACATGATGCTGATATTGAGGAATATCGAGGAGGAAACATAAAGGATAGAATTGGGCATGTCTCGTCTACGATTTCGTTCAAAGTGGGGTTCTTTTCGCTGTTCATAATAGTACCGAACAACACTTCGGATGGTTTCTTACCATTTTTTTGATTGTATTATTTAATCCACACTGTATTGTATCTAAGTGGCTATCCCAATTTTTTTTTCTCAGTGTTTTATGGTCATAGCTTTCAACGAGTCTAGCACCGTCCAATTATACCGTTTACTTGGCCATTGTACCTTGGACTAGCAGCTGCATTGAGGACATGTTTGCTACCCTTGTGAATACAGAATTGCTTAAACATATGGGACGTAAAACAGCTACCCCTGTCACTTATAAGGCGATCCGGCGCTCTAAAGGTGCATAATATATCGCGCTCTCTAATCGCATTATGACTATTTGTGTTTCGAACAGGTTTGAGAACACAAAATTTTGTAAATCCGTCTACTACCACGAGCAAGTGAGTAAACCCCCTTTTGGACCTGACGAAGGGTCCAAGGTGGTCGGCGTGTAACGTGTGAAAAGGCACCCCAACTTTGTCAATTGGATCCTTTAGGCGGAGCATGACAGATTCGTACTAAGTCAATTGAGGTTTAGGTCAAAGTCTGAGAAGGTATTACTCTGAGGTTGCACTTTTATTTTTATTTCGGATTCTAAGTGGGTGAGATTATAAATAGGGCAATATCTAAGTTATCCAAATTCTTTAAACGTACAATTGTTAAGATGTCAAATTCGTAGCACTTCAGATTCTTACAATGCCGGATTCTGAGTAGGTCAGAAAATCACATATCCAGAATCTTAGTATGTGTGATTCCAAGTACGACCGATTCGACGTTGATTCGATTCTGTTTAGGCTTTATTCTCAGAAGGTCAGATAATACGTCAGTCAATTTCTAGGTACGTCATGCAAATGTACAGTCAAATTGATAAATATGTGAGCATTTCTAGGGCAACAAAAATAAATGTACATACTAGAGAAATAGTACTGTCAGCGAAATGAGCACACTTTTAAATAATATGTACTCAACTAAAACCAAAAATATGTGAGCTAAAGTTTTTCAATTTTATGCGAGCAAATGAAAGTCACAGGGAAAATAAAATATTATCATATTAGTAAAATCATATATTTTTTCAAATATTGTTACCAGTAGGCCTAATAAAAAAATTTAACATACTACTTGTGTATAAATAGTATATATGTATTGATTGATGATTGTATTGTATGTATTGTGGGACTTTTTTTTCCTGGGGGGGGGGGGGGGGGGGGGTTTGTTATGACGAAGCCTGTTGCGGATGACTTTTTGTCTTAGTTTAACATTTATGACGAGGCCTGTTGCTGATGCTGCTTTTGTGTTGCTTAGGATTTTCGAATGACGAAGCCTGTTGTGGATAATAATTATCATTTTGTAATTCTTAATATTTTTTAAATGAAATAAATAATCAATATAGTATGTATTGAATATTTGTACTTTTTAGTCTTTTTTCTTGCCCATTGTACCTGGCCTTTTTGGAATAAGATATACATAGAATCTGACCTAATAAGAAAGCGATATTTTAGGAATCCATCATTACAATAATATATTAAACTCCGTTAACGAATCGGTTCTAATCGGACGAAATAAGAAACTACATTAGTCCGAATCCATATTATTGCTAATCCGAAGTAGTACTATCATGTCACGGTACATTATAAATTGGATTAAAGAGAAAATGACTTTCATATCATAAGTCGCACGTCGAAACTGTGTTGTTCAGAAACTGACCTATGGCAAATCTGACCTTAACAGAGTCATACCTGCTCAGATTTTGGCCTAAAGCTCAATTGACTTAGTACGAATCTGTCAATTGGATTTAGGAGGCCCTCATGAGCGTTGGTTTTATTTTTCGCATATGCACATTCAATACACGAGTTTACACACTTTGTTACAAAAAATTTCACTGTCTTAAACCAGTAGTTTTTTTTTTATTCTATCAAAAGTTGTCCCTACCTCAAAATGTCCAACATCATCATGGTTCATACGACATACTTGCCATTTTGCATGCTTCGGTACAACCCACTGAATATTTTCTTTATCACCATCAATATAACGGAACAGCTTATTTCCTATCGCAATATAATTGACTTTAATATAACTAATTTCCTTTTCGTCCAAATTTCTATCTAGAATGTCCCGTATCCGAATAAGCTCGGTATCTCCCAAATGCAAATTATGCAACCAGTCTTCTCTGGTAATCGACAACACTCATGTGAATTGATCTGCAAGTGTGTCTTCGGCACTATCAATAGGATTTCGGGAAAATGCGTCAACGTGGCACATTTTGACACCTGCTCGATATTCAATCGAACATTGAAACTCTTGCATCAGCAACCACCAGCGTGCTATTCTTGGAGTAAGGTCGCGCTTTTAAAACGTGGAACAGAGGGCACTGCAATCCGTGACAATTCTTTTCCTAACAGGTAAATACGAAATTTTCTTAAAGAACACACAACCGCCAGTGTCTCCAGCTCATAAGAATGAAAGTTCTTTTCCTCCGGAGAGGTTTGTCTGCTGTAATATGCCAGGTAACTGTGATGAACGTTGCAATAAGATGCCTCCGATACATATTCTGCTCGCATCTGTGTGCAATTCTGTTCCTGCATTTGGGTTATAAATATATAAATCAGTTTCTCTTTTAGATC
Source organism: Carcina quercana (assembly GCA_910589575.2). Lineage (NCBI taxonomy): Eukaryota > Metazoa > Arthropoda > Insecta > Lepidoptera > Depressariidae > Carcina > Carcina quercana. Next base: position 22,500,025 of record OU342426.1, on the reverse strand, counting down.
CTCAAAAGATTTAGCTTGACTTTTCCCCCACTCCCACGCAGTGTTCTTTTTTTAGTAATTTACTCAGAGGGAAAGCTATGTGGGCAGTCTTTTACGAACTTCCGAAAATAACTGGCTAATCCAAGAAACTGACGAACATTGTGGACGTTTTGTGGCTGCAGGAAATTTATAAAGCTTAATTTTTTTTTCTCACCTAGTCTCACCCCGGCAGCATTAGGGGTATCTACGGTAATTCTACTAACAAATTCTGTTTTCTCTGCCCTACCCAATACCGCGCCCCTTGAGAACAGACATGAACCCGAGCAAGGAATTATCACTACGTTTATACGACCTTCCCTACATTCATATAGACCTCCGCACATAAAATATTGCTTGTTTAGCATCCCTGAAAGACTACTTTTTACTCAGACAGTCATGAATCTACTTGAGCTCTGATGGATGCAGCTCCATGAATTTCTACTGAAGTTGGTGTTCTGATCTTAAGTAACAAATCATTATTCAGGTCTAAGTCTGATAAGGGCATCTCTTTTCCGATATCTAATAACTGCAATTTTTGTGCGTCTTTATACTCCAGAATGTGCGGCTGTTCCGTATACGACTGTCTATCTATAGAGACTTCTCTAACAAATCGTCATCTACGACTTTACTCCCAACTTTGGCACACACCCCATCGACGGTTATATTCAATGATAACTCTCCTAACGCCCGCACCGTACCATTTCCGAAACACTTCATCAATGATGGATTATTATCATAAATTAATCCTACTTTCTAAACAGCAAATTCTTAATGAGCGTGTATGAATTTTTCCAACAGAAGAAACAATTGTTGCTTAATGTTGTCGGGCACAGTTTCATTTACACGGACTTTATTTCGATCGAAATCTCTCTACAGATACTTTAGGGATTTCTACGGTAATTCTGTTTACAAACTCTGTTTTATCTGCTCTACCCAATACCGCGCCCTCTGGGAACAGACATGAACCCGAGCAAGGAATTATCACTACGTTTATACGACCTTCCCTACATTCATCTAGACCTCCGCACATAAAATGTTGCTTGTTTGGCTTCCCTGCAAACTGATGTTCTCTAAAAGGGTGCCGATGTTGCGCTCTAACGCGCTCGGTCGCCTAACGCTCTCAGCCAAAAACCCGATTCCCTCTTCGAAACTGCCAGAAGACGAGCGCGGTCAGAACTATTGCTGGACTCTAACAGCCGATGTTGCTTTATTTTCCACAACGGTTCGTCCTATTGCCTCTGGAAGCAAGAATTTTAAGGGAGACCTTGAATAGAGCAGGCTGACAATCATGCTGTCCTTGATTCGGCACAATATGATAGCTCAGAATCGCCAATAGGATTGAATGTTTTCTTGGACAGAACAGTCGAGCTGTGTGCTGAGGACAGAAAAGGCGGAAGAGCTTCGTCCACTACACTCCGGATACCAAGACCGCCAAAACGGATGGACAGAGGCCTGGTTCCATGAACTTTCGTTCAGGGGCAATTAAGAATTTTGGTTATAATGTTTTTTTTATTGAAGTGACTAGTGGTACTAAACATGACTCAAATCTCCACAGGACTACGCCTTAGCACATACATAAATTTTGGGACAATTCGCATTAACATTATAACCTGAAAGAAAACGATTCAGGTATTATTTGAAAGGATTTTTCGTAACGGCGAATAATTAAGTTGTTCCCATTGTTGTTGTTTCTATTTTAATCTAATCAGACTGAATAAAGACTGTTTGCAGATAATTTTTCTATAAATATGCGTGTTATAAATGAGAATTTTTTAATATTTTAGCCTAAACAGATAATTTAATTTCGGAACAAATGTTAAAATTGGAATTATGCAAATCGTTATCCGTTACCCTTTTAGAAGATACAAGCAAAATATTATAAGCGAAATGTATAAACGTTAATATTTAAAGAAACTCTTTGATGTTGCTAGCGTTTGACTTCTCTATTTATCTTTCTCGTTACACAAACGCACACTAGATGCTAGTACCAACCTCTCGGGAAATGTGTTGGTACCATTTGACGGCAAACTCCAACGCTGTTAATGTATCATATTGAGTTCGTTACATTGTAGATTTGAACAAAGTATACAACCTCACTTATATTACGAAAGAGATCCGCAGTAAGCAGGTCTTTTGAATTGCACGCACTGGCCACAACTTGAAATGTAATTTAACCCCACTTTAATTTTAAATGACAAACGGCAGCTATGATTTAGAGATAGAGAATTGTACTGGTCCGGCTCAAGTATATTCAAGTTAGCACAGTATATATTACTATATAGTCACGTCCGACGGAACTAGTAACTTATTCGGATTGTTTATGCTTGGAACATAAATATTTTATCTTAGGGACGTCGGGATACGGACTGTACCTTCCCATGACCTGCACATAAATAATTATAACCTCAAATTTACCGCGTTCTTTTTTTCGGCACGTTTTGCGCTGGACCAAGATATAAGATTATTTTTAAGAAACTATTTTGTAATTCTTCGACTGTCACGACTGGTATTGTCCAAATTCCGTTTTTGTTTGTTTTCACACTTTGTTTCATATGGAATTGAAAATTTGCCCGTACGCCTCATTTAGTTAGTCATATGAACTCATATGTTACAAGTAACTTTTTTTGTCCAACTTTTACAAATACATGACTCGTCGTTGGTGTGCCGTGACTTTGCTAGCTCTTGTAGCTGTTCAGCTGGCCATCCCATTGGGTCCAATACCCAACACTTCAAGACGGAAGTTTTTATTACTTTCACCACTTTATACAGTATTTTTATCCCGTGGTATACGTATCCTGGATTCGCTGTCAAGCGAATTGACACTGTCACCAGTTTTCAGTATATCACAATTGGTAGTGTTTGGTATTACACTTTCTTTCCCTTTTCATCTGCCACTTCGTCTGCACACCAAAGTTCTGCCTGTGTGATATCTTGATTTTGGCTCTCAGGAGACTTTGATATTACACTTGCTTTTGGCCTTTCACCTTCTGCTTTGTCTACAAACATAAGTTCTATCTGCGTTATTTTTTTATTTTTGCTTTCAAGAGACTTAGATACAGCCTTTTATTTTTCAGAATATTGATCAACGGTTGTCCACGATCTCACCTGATGGCAAGCGACGATGGGACCTACGATGGTGCGCGTTGGTTACCTTGGTTGGTTGGTTGCTCACTAATCGCGTCATTGATGGATGGCAAAACACTGATGGCAGTTCGGCCAGTGATTTTGTTCACTGAATTACGGCGTCTCACTTGTTTGGTGTTTGTTGTTGTCTTATAAATAAAGCCACAATATGGGCACCCTTCCTTGCTTTTAATAAGATTATTAATACCACTTTATCAGTATTGGGTGGTTTATACTTGTTATGGCCTTTAGCTAATATTGCCATAAGAGCACTTGAAACAATTCATGCAATTTATCACAACCGCCACACATCCGGGGAATTCAATATTCACTATTATCTAGAGAGTGTGAATATTATTAGTAAGCTTAAATACTAATTCCCATCTTACTTAACATTACCTTTCTACAATTTAAAGGCATTTCATCTATACGGAAAGGCTCGGGACCGGGCCTTGTGGCTATATATGTGTATCATAGTGCTGCATGTGGTTTCCGAATTTTTTCGAGTAAAACTATTATAATATAATTCAATTCATATACTTTACAATGCAACTTTTTCTTGTGCATTAAAATAGTACACTTTGTTTACTGAGGCCGATTGCCTTGCCTGATTTACCGGATGTACTGCAGCAGAGCTCTTTAGGAATTGGTGGATCTTAGCCAGTCTTTGCGCCCTTTTATAGGCTTTTAACTGTTACCGGAAAGAAGAAAGGGATAATCTTTGCTTGAGTGATGTGTGGTGTCTTTTGAAGCAAGGGTAGCTGGTGGTCAGTAGGAAAATGGATACAACACCAACGTATAAACTGCTAGTTACTACGGTTCATTTTCTGGATTAACCATCTTGTCCCTGGTCGACGGTCTTTGTATGCAGATATGGCTCTCCAATGGGGGATGACACTTTGCAGATATGATTGATTCACTAGCCGTTTTTTTATTTTATGATGCCATAAGGTTATACTTACAGATGCGTCTTATTTATTAATTTTGGCGGCTACGGCATTGTCAATGGTTTACTTATGATTGTTTCAATCGATTGTTTCTGTTTTGTTTTGGTATTTTGCGTTGACGATGTGGGTCTATTCCCCATTTTACATTCGCCAACACCACAAAAACCCGATATCGAAGCGCCCACCGCTACCGGACATGTCTTTCAACTTTTATTACTCGATTTTCGCTTCGCTAGTGGGCGTTAGCTGATTTATCGGTGTGATTGACGCCATTATTTTTCTATGCCGCGTTCTCTCGTAACATGGACCAAGCAACATACTGAAATAAATAATTGCTACTGGGATTCAGACCTACCAGTTTTATCTTTATGCCCGTGATACGTGCGCCCCCATTTCCATATTCAAGTGCTCGGTAATTTTAATCTACGTTGACGTATACGTTATGCGGAATGCCGTTTTTTGCGTTGCTGTGTGAAACTGATAACCGTCTATTACTGATGTCTTAACTTTTATCGTTTGATTTTTGGGTCGGTGAGATTGGTTACAGGGATTTTTCATTCCAGGTTCATAACCATTCTTTTTAAAAGATTTCCAAGTGACACTACTCAGGTAATGCCTGAAACAATATAGTTGTTCAGCGCCTTTTTTGTGAGAAATAAATAAATTTCGGAGTAGCAAAAAAGCTGCCCTATACTCTCGTAAACACTAAAAACCAGGTGAAACATTTGGTTCGCGAATAAAATAAACAAATGCTACAGGCAAATTAACAAATTTTTTGAATTTTTGTGTGGACAAAATTAATAGTCATGAGACAATACCATATATCTATATCCATAAGCTTTAATGTTTGTGTGTGTGAGCGCATTTAAAATGATGGATAAGGAATAAATTACTGGACCGATCATTGTGTTGTTTCACGGAGAGGCTTATGTTGAAGCTTCCTGGCTGATGCATCATGATGACGATAATAAAAGGGTGGTAATTATATACATTTACGTTAAAAAGATGCGAATTTATTTTGAAGATATTTTAATGATATTTGATGGGCAACTATCACTCTCAATCAACTAAAATAATTGAAGAAATAAAAATGATTGACCATCATGAAGAATTTTAATCTCGCTTTCTATTTAAAATTTCATCAACTAAATGCTTCAAGATCCACTTCCACTTTTCGCAATATTGTTTATCTACCGTCTTAGAAAAGAATCAAATCAAAAATACTATTGAATAAGTTATTACTGGACTGCTCTCGAGCGAATTAAAGGAGAGTTAAAAAAGAATGCCAAGTGTTCATTGAAAGTGGTTTACTACTTTTAATGAATGTAACTTGTCTGTACATTATTCCTGCAATAACATATTCTACAAATGGGTAGCAACGTCTACCCTTCTAAAAACATTTTACTGCGTCATTAAGACCAACCAAAAATTAGCTGTCATATAGTTGGCGTATGTGTAACAATTTGAGTTACTTTACTTAATTTAACGGAATAACTTATCTAGAAGACTATTTCTATTTGGGGGTGTAGGTGAGGCAGTGATGGTGTGTGTAGATGCTTTTTTGTTATTTTCATAAACTTTCTCGTTAGATCCTTGGGACCGACCTTTTGATGATATCTCCGCCTTAAACATCCTCTCCGCGACTTTACAAATATAACGTTATTTATTTGGACGAGAGTTCTTCGCTGGCTATATCCAACGGAACAGTGGACGGGTTAATAACGTTTTATGATGGGAAATCGCTATTTGTTTGAGATCGATAAACATCAAACACGTATTTGAAGTAGACAGGAAACATTGATAGAAATCTCGAACGACATTAAGAAAAAATTCAGCAAGATCAAGTTATATTTCACTGGGGTGCACAAAAAGAGACGCTGTGTCGTTGCCTACTGTTGTTAAATTTCATTTTTCAAATACGTTGACACTTATTTTATACTATAGATAGACCACTAGTTTTATTAATCTCATCCACAAAAGAATAATAAAATGATATCATCCATAGGAACTTGAAGCGAAGTAAATTTTTGTTTCTTTTGATTTGTTTTTAGAAAAGTTTCTGACATAGTTTTCATTTAGACGGAATCACTTGAAGTATTTATTATTTATTTATACTCTCCTATGTTTGGCATCTGTTCGTCAGACCACATAATACTGTCAGACCCTGCTGCCTCTTCTAGTCTTTAACACCATTAATTTTTGGTGTTTAATAATAAAACAATACAAAAAGCTGTATTTAAAAATTAATTGTTTATTTGTAAGTCTGCAAAGTATCGTGATTCTGCATGATGAACGTTTTACTGTAAACTCGATCAATAAAATGAAATAAAAATCATTCCAGAAAAAAACGTGACAGTATAAACACATGCTTTTTAAAGCTTAGTGATATTAAAGTTAGCAAAACACTAGTTATACCAGGTGGTCTGTAAAGTTTTCGACCACACCATGATGATTTCAGCACTCGTCAATAAATGCTTCTGAATCTAACTGTGTATCTTCTGCTACTCACTAAAATTTTAAACATTTTGGACGCGCAGTTGTTATTTGACCAGCGTTTGAGTGAGTGTTTTGGCGTCTTTGTTAAAAAGGAAAAAATGTAGTAACGAGCTGTTATTAAAAAATTTTTTGAAAGGCAATACGCTTGCGCAACTCTAAGATGAGTTAGACTTTGTGTATGAGGAGTCTGCACCATCATTTAACACTGTCAAATTTTGGTCAGCGAATCTAGAGAGGTTGGGAGACGATGAACGTTGAGGAAGTCCAAAAACTTCAAATACTGACGATAACATTGCTAAAGTTCATCAAAGGGTGCTAGACGACTGACGAATTAAAGTAAGAGAGATAGCAGAGGCTATGAAAATATCCAAAGAACGTGTTTGTCACGTATTATATCAAGATTTAGGTATGAGAACGCTGTCCGTGCTTTGGGTGCCGCGGTTGCTCACGTTAGACCAAAAACTTGTTCGAATGAAAATTGCCAACGCTCTATTTGGACGGGGTAAAGATATGGGAGTATCGCTGGGAGAAGTATGTGCAGCTACTAGGTGACTTTATAGAAAAATAAAAATAAATTTCAAGAAAATATGGCTTGTATCTTTGTTAGGTCGGAAACTTTTCAGACCGCCCACGTAAAGATCGATGACATGTCACAAAAATTTATAGTAGAACCCCTTCCCACCACGTGTGTCTATTCCTCGAGTAGGAATGAAGTAAAGTTTATTTGAAAGATTCGATTATTGGCTATAGTTTAATTTTAAAAATAAATAAAGGCTTCTTAAATTTTTCATGTAAAACACAATTGAGGATGGTTATATCGAACAATGTAAGATTTAAAAAATGATAATTTACCACCGACTTCTCACTTCGATCAGAAATGAAACATCATGAGTTCGAGAGTGAAATCGATATTGTGTCCGTACTTTCTAAAAATAGTAAGTTGACAAATGCTAACTGACTGGTAGAAGTAAACTCAATGCAAGTATGCAGCTGTAATAGCAGCCATCATCGGGGTGATTTTGTACTTACCTATGCAAATCGTCCATTACAAATGGAACTAGTCCAACTGGATTATCTATTCAAAGGGCATTGCAAAGTGCCCCTTGCCTGTGTCATTACAGAGAAGGTTTTATGTTTAAAGATTCACTGTATGCAGTTTAATTCGTTTATTGCTGTCATGGTGTTGACAGACCTTGCAGATTACGTAGTATTAAATGGTTCCCGGTGGAATAAAGCAAATTATTGTAATTTGTAAATTACACATTATATAGCAATTCTTAATTTTCTACTAGTTTCGTCGGCGTGTAATTTTTTTTGAAATGTTTGTTATGTTTTAAACATATGTTTTAAGATTTTTATACTCAACAGGACGCTGTTACTAAAGCTCGCTGTCTTTCCGTTCCTCTGTCACAGGTATGTATCTTTTGGAAAGAAATCGGTAGACACTTGAGGGTTCTACTCTCTCTCGCGACTATGGCCACTATATAAATAAAAAATAAAATTCATTCTTTTATATATTTGATTTATCATGTAGTTCAAAGCGTTTACTGAATTCTATTTAAAATCACATTTCAAGAAAGCTGAACACCGAAATTGATAGTTCATTTTAAAATGTAAATATTACAAGGCTATATATAAGATTTTTCTTTCATTTGGAATTATGTTAAGCACCGGAAAAACATTCAGCAAAATCTAAATTTAAACCGGAACTATTTTTTTAATGGTGGTATTCACCACTTTGCACTACCACTTTCTAAACTACATCTCTGCAGTCCGGCCCGCAATCAATGTCAATCAAAATATATATATAACGCACTCCCAAACTGGTTGAAGTGTATAGACAGGGATTTATAAAACCTTCCAAACCAACTAAAAACATTTCTTTTTGACAATGCTATTATGGCATTAACGACTACCTGAATGGAAAATAATTTGACTTACATTTATAAAATTAGATTATTACCATACTGACATTATATTCTGTTCGATACTGACCTTTTAATTTATAATAAGATATCAACTGAATTCTTTCTTATTCTTGTTGCAACCAATAATTGTATTATTCTCGTATGTAATTGCTACGCTCGACAGGGCTCATTTTAACACTGTATATGTATGTACATGTATGTTTTTTGAAAGCAATAAAATAAATATGAAATATGAAAAGACGGATAAACTAATTTTGCCTCATTTAATTTTTCGACTATGTGGGAGATGATTGGTACTCGTATTTATCAATAATCCTGCGTCATGAGCTTATATTTCTTTTATCGTACATACACATCTGAAGAGATCAGTTCTATGTGAATGCGTCTTGTCAGTCATGGAGAATACCAATTCTTTAAAAATGTTCTAGACCACCCCTTTCAAAAAACTGAACATTTATTATTGTCGACAGCATGCTCTTTGCTCAATCCAGATGTATTAAATTAACATTAGATTCTTTTTGTATTCTGTTAATTTTGTCCAGTTGAGAAGTGGGAGCAGTTAATCTACTTGTTGACTTTCGTTAGGCTCAGATGTGGTTGCTCATGTAAAAAGTTTAAAATCGTCATCGAAACAATTTGAAGGAGTTTAGAAAAAAAAACCATTTTCTTGAGGTATACTCGTACTCACTTGTGTTCACAAGTTGGATTCCGGATTATCACTGTGCTTTAAACTGACGGTGGAAACGATGATAAATCTGACGTTCGGAAAAATAAAAATCTATAACGTTCTTTGTTTGAATCTACCTTCAAAAATTAAAAATCATTTACTTTTACTGAACCGGGTGATTCATTCGTGCGTCGTCGGGGAGTTTCGACTCTCATTTGTAGCCGAACATCCTGAGAGGTGCGGATGGTGCAAGTTTGCTTCAGTACGAGTACAACGGAGCGCATCACAATTTCGCCGGGTATTTGTCGAAACAACCAATGACAAGCGCCTACGCAACGAAGCATCGACGAACCTCGTGCATCATCGGCTTCACTTCGATTCCATTCTTCGGTCTCTTTTCTTCGAATGTTATATCGTATAGCTCCATCCTTATTATATAAGACTGAAGACTGACATCTTGATTTGCATCTGACAGTAATAGAGATGCGCAGAATTTACATGGCTGTTTTTTGTTTGTTAGTTCACTGTGGTAATACACTCGTAGTTCATCGAACAGCGCGATGTTTTTAATGGTGCGAACTACGAACGAGATTTAGTCTTTGTTGCAATATACCTCCTTCTGTTTTATTCTGTTCTATGTGTTTGTATGTACTAAATTTTTAAATAAATAAATACCTGTCCATATGTTTTTATGTTACTGTGAATAACAGATTTCCCTTCATACTTTATTCAGGTTTTTATCAATCTAGTAACACTATACTAAGTTAATATACACAATTTAAAGTATTTAAATACAGAAATTTAAAACACTATTTATATACAAATAATACAGATTTTATATTTACAAGTAACATAATCAATGGAATATTCGTTAAACATAATTAACGCGCACAAATTCGAATTCGCAGTATAACGTTTTTAGTGCGAGCTGTTTGTTTACGTTACGTAATCAAAAAAAGGAGTATCAAAATAGCATTAACAAATGAACTGTCTAATTATTGCCTTGTTTTAGCTCAATTCCTTTAATGCTCTTAAACCAAGAACGATAAAGTGTGAGCGAAATTGATACAACTCTCTCTGTAGCTCGCATCGGCGGCGCGGCGCAGCGGTAGGTCGCTCGTCGTTCGGCAACATTTTATTTTATTTTATTTATTTTATTTTATTTTTTTCGGAAGACCAACAGCCAAAATAACAGTATAACAAAATAAATAGTATACAGAAAGCCAATTACAGGTCCTCACTATTAAACAATTGAAAATTGAAAATAAAACACTTAACAGAAGGTTAAACTTGAGTTGGTTGGTTGAGTTGGTTAAACATTCGACTCAGTTCGTTTTTTTCGCGGTGGAGTGCACTGAACTACAGATATATTTGTATTAGAACCTTCGATCTTGGAACTGAACTAGTGAAGAACTAAACTCAACTGAAGTAGTCTAATTAAAGGATTCATTCGCGAACGACACACAACTACAGCACTACAGTCAAACTATTTTGTATAAACCGACCGGCCTTTTGACGAATTTATTTATTAGTATTACCTGAGGTTTTACCTGTATTTCAGTATTTCAAGTTCCCTAATTTTATATAATTTAGCGTGCACCGTGTGCTTATTATTTGCTTCTATAAAGCAAAGCGTTAAAAATGGCAGAGGAACTGAAGCGTTTGGTGACGACTAGTGGCCAATGTAAGGGTTTCATAACGCGTCTGGGCATATATCTCAATACATTAGATACAGGTAATATGGATGCTGCAGTGCTACAAGAAAAAAGGACAGGCTTTTAAAAACATTCGAGGACTATATGCAACTAAATCAGGAAATTTCTTTAATAGATGCTGCAGACAAGGAAAGCGTGGGCGAGATGGAGGAAAGGTACTTCTCGATGCTAGGCTCTTTAACTTCCCTAAAAGCATCGGCAAAAAAGGCACAAGGGCCAGAACCTGGTATAAGTAAAGCATTTCAGCGCCTTCCACATATTGAGATCAAAAAATCTTTGAGACGATGGGTCTTGTTGGTCCATTGGCTGTAACTGCAAAGATCTTTCTTCTTTTCTTTCTTCCTAGCCATTCTCTACCAGTTTGGTGTAGGCCTCTTCAGATTGCGCCATCCATGCCGGTGCTGCGCCACTTCCATCCAGTTGTTCCCCGCAACCTTCCTAACGTTGTCTTTCCAACGCAACTGTGGTCTGCCTCGGGGACGTTTTTCCTCCCAAGGTCTCCGTTCTAGGACTGCCTTGTCCCAAGAATTGTGTTTACGGGCAATGTTAAAGTTTAATGTTTAATGGCGTCAGTGACTTTACTTTGCTCTCTAAGCCAACCCTACAGAAACATGAAAGTACACAAAAAAACTGCTAAGATAATTATGCAGCAAACATGGCTTAATAACACTAACTGGGATTCAGTTTTGCCTTCAAAGCTCAACATTAATTTCAAAAGGTTTGTTGATAGTTTAAAAAAAATGTCAATTATTGTAGTGAAAAGAAATATTGATACACACTTGGCCATATTGATACAAATTATAGGGTTTTCTGATGCATGAAATCAAGCATAGCAACAAGCAAGCAGTTGTTTGTTTTTGAGAATAGTAGATCAAAAAAGAAATGTCACCGTTAACTTATTATGTTCAAAGTTACAGGTCAATCCTGTCAAAAAACTGACCACACCACGACTTGAACTCAATAGTGCTTTACTCTTAGCAAAGTTGGATAAAAAGGTGTATGAGACTTTGAAATTTAATGTTAGTGTGCATCTGTTTGTCGATTCACAAGTTGTACTTGCTTGGTTAAAAACAAATCCATTAAAGCTCAGTGTTTATGTGGCTAATAGAGTTAAGTATATTTCAGAGCTATCCACCAACTTCTCTTGGCATTATGTTCACACTTCATATAACCCTGCAGATTGTTTATCTATGAGGTGAAGTCACATCTTTAAAAGAAAATAGTCTCTGGTGGCATGGGCCAATATTTTTGAAAAATCCAAAGTTTAAGCACATAAGGGCCTGCCTGACTTAAAAGTATCATATATTGTTGCTAAACCTAATGAACTGATATTGTTTCAATGGTCTAATATAAATAAAATGAAAAGAATTTTGGCCTACATGTACAGATTTGTGAATAATTGTAAAATTAGTGAAATTTCTGATAGAAAATATGGTAATTTGACACCTTAAGAATTAGATTCTTCCTTAAAGGTCTATCAGACCTGAGCAAAATGTGCACTTTCGTGAAGAAATTCTTGAGTTGAAGTTTAAAGTCAAATCAAATCTAAATTCCTGTGTGTTATTCCTTGAAGCACCCTATAGTGCTGCCTAAAAATTCAAGAATAGTTCATTATTTAATTGAAAATGAACACCGTATGTTATTACAAGCTGGCCCCAAGATGATATTAGCTAACTTATGTCAAAGATATCACATTGTGAATGGGATTAGGGAAGTTAAACATGTATTACATAAGTGCATTTTATTTTTTAAACTGAAGGCACAGAATGCTCAACAGTTGATAGGCTCGCTTCCATCTGACAGGGTTAATCTTTGCAGGGTCTTCGAAAATGCAGGGATTGATTATGGTGGACAATTTAGTGTTAAAATGCTTCGTGTTAGAAAGCCTATTGTTTATAAGGCTTACATTGTATTATTCATATGTTTTGTTACTAAGCCATACATATAGAATTAGTCTCAGATTGTACCACTGATTGCTTTTTAAGTGCTTTAAAAAGATTTATCGCTAGACGAAATATAGTACCTTTAAGGGGGCGCATAATCAATTACATGATTTATATAAATTACAAGCTTCTACCACTCACCAAGATACTGTTCAAAATTACTCTGCAAATTTAGGGATAATGTTTAAATTTATTCCTAGCTATTCTCCTGTTTTCGGTGGGCTGTGGGAAGCTGGAATTAAGAGTGCAAAGTATCATTTGAAGTGAGTTGTTGGTACTACTGTATTGACATATGAAGAATTAAATTCTGTTATAATTCATGTCGAAGGTATATTAAATTCTCGACCTTTGACAGCATTGCCTACAGCAGCTGGTTCCAATGAGATGTTGTATTTAACACCTGCTCATTTGTTGACAGGTGCCCCTAGACGACTTACCCTGAAGGTGACTGACTGTACTGGTGTCCCAATCAGTCGTTTAAAGTATTGGAAACAGTGTACATCCTTAGTACAAGCCTTAATATGTCCTTAGTACAATAGCATAAGCAATATCTTGTTCAATTGCAATCTAGACCAAAATGGCGCAATGAATCACTAAATATAAAAATTGGTACTTTGGTAATATTCATAGTCCGGGATGATAATGTGACACTGTTACAGTGGCTGATGGCCAGAGTTATTGATGTTTTCTCCGGGGCTGATGGCAAAGTCAGAGCACTTTCCATAAAAACTATTATAGAGTTTATTGTAAAAACTAGCATCCATAAGGTATGTGTGTCACCTATAGAAAACTAAAAAATTCCTTTATTTTTGTTTAAATTTAAAAGTTAGTTAACCTTTTGTGAATGTGAGAGTGTGAGGTTTAGCATTTTCAAATTTAAGTAAAAGTATGTTTTACGCCCTGTAGGTAGCTGTGATTTCTTAAGAGCTCTTAACTATTTATAAATTATACGTTTTTTAATGTTTTTACCCAGTCAACTATTTACAATATTTTGTGGAGACCAAAACATATTTTAACCTCACAACAGAGTTACAAGGTACCCGGGTACCTCTTTGTGTTTTGTATGACTATGAAAAAAGGATTTATAATATCGTACAAAAATGAAATAATAAACATTTGCTAGAATGCTTTATTTCTATAAAAATTTCAAATTCATAAGCACAGCTCTTGAAGCAGGTCTTGGATGAGTTACTGCATGTTCATCACAAACTGGTTTTCTGCATTTAGTGCAAGTTTTCGTGTTTTTCTTTGGTTGCGTTTGAGTTTTCTGCATACGTAGCAACTTCCAACGATTGCAACACGCCCTGTAGAATCTCGTCTAGTCTGACTTGTAGAGGTTGTAGATCCAGAAGAAATCGAAAGTCTTAGTTCTTGGCCAAGCATGTCACAATGCAATTTTTGGATCTTTGTTCTATATTTTTACCACACAGTTGTAAACTCAATGATTTCGAAAACTTTCTACGTCTGTCACTCGAGACAAATTGTGGGTTATGTTCCATGTAAATGATATATGCTGCCAAAGCTGCAATGTCAATGATATTGTAAAAATGTATATTCTTCTAACAGTTTATCCATGTTTACCACTCCACTTTTGGTTTTATTATAATCTTATTTCTGGCTTGGCAGTTTCCTTATTATTTTCAATAACTGATGACACGTTCATTGATGACAACATTATTACTGCTTTATTCTTTGTAGGTACTCAGGTGCACACTGCAGCTGCTTCTTTGCTAAAGGCGAAATTAGAAGAATAAATTGCCCTCTCCTTGTGTGTTTGCATATTTGCAGAAAGAAACCGGTTTTTTTTTCATATCGTCCCAACTAGTGTCATATTCCACGAATTCAAGAAATGAGTCAGTTAAAGAGACGATTTCTTTCTTCATAGTTACATTCAGTCCTGAATTTTTATATTTACCCACGAGATCTAATACAGTGCATTCTCCAACATTTGTTTCACGATTGCCATCACTTGACTTTTCTGTATATATTTGTTCATTTAGGGGGTAGGAATTATTTGCACCACAAGCCCAGGATATTTTTATGCTATACTTTTCAGCTTCTGATAGCATGTATTGAGTAAAGTGAGAAATCAATATAGCTGTTCCTCAACGGTAATACATTCACAAGGCTTGTAGACTTTATTTGAAATGAAAATAATGCAAATATCTCGTATAGCGGCTGCTTTATCAGCTAAAAAACGTTCAGAAGTCAGAATCAAACCTTATGAAGCGTAACAGCATTTTGAAACTTATAATGGGACATGCGATGTTCGAAATAATGGTACGTGACTGGATTCACACACTGTTCTGTCAAATGCTCTCTCGTAGATCTACTGGGGTGTCCCAGAAGTAAAGAGACAAAATAATCTTAACAATATTTTACTAAAAATAATGCGATACCATATAAATTTGGTATGCAAATGAATGTAAGACTATTTTATTTGTAATTTCTTTATTAATTTTGCTCCAGCGATACTTTTGTATCCAATTTTTCTCAATATTAATAGCAGCACGCTTCATGACCGCTTTTCCAGATGTAGCTACTGCTATCTTAGCCAATTAGTCCATCGGTGTTCGAAAGATGTCAATGTTTGTGGTGATTTGTGTACTTTTTATACTCTTTTTTACAAAGAGCCCAAAACATTTCGATACCTTGAGCTTGAGGAACATTCGGGCCATTGTTTTGTATAGTATGAACTCAACATCCGCCGTCTGTAAATACTGAGTAACTTTAAACTCATAATGGCATGAAGCCAAATCCGTCCAAAACAAAACATCTTCTCTCTGATAATACTTGTCTATAAAAGGTATTAGATTAGATTGTTTATTTCATTTTTGACGTTTGATAATGCATTCTCTAAGATAAAGCTGGGAGTTCATAGACCCTGAACGATAATAGCGTTGGCAAGCACTACCGTTTTCATCAATAGCTTGCCAAACAAGGTATTTTTTTAAAACTTAGACTCTGGTACGATTTTTTCGCTATAATCAACAACGTCACGACTAGTTGCGTGGAAATATTGTTTCTCAGGGTCGGCTATAGAGTCAACTGGTACGTGTGTCTCATCATTAATTATAAGAATTTTTTTCAAAGCTTTTTTCATAAATTTTACGGCACCCTCGCTTGGCACGCGCCTCCTGGTCTTTGAGATATTTGGGGACAGCTTATTTTATAAAAGCTTTCAAGCCTATATCAATACATTTTATTCTAGATAGACTGGTATTAGAAATTTTTAAGACGCCAATGAAGCAAAGTCTCCGTAGAATAGTAGGTATTTGAATATGTTATTGCTGTCGCGATTCGGTACGCACACATACAGCCTTTCACATGCTTTCACTCACACAAATAACGCTGCATAACATCCCAAAGAGGCCCCTGCGAGCCGCGCATAGTCGCTACCCCTCCGCCTGGGCTAGAGTGTATTTTTCAAAATTATAATAAACTTGACGTGAGCGTGCGTCAACCCTTGTTTTACGTTTTGAGAAATTATTGTTCGCATATTGGTTTAGTCTCGACATACTGTGGTTGTATTTGATATAATTGACTAGTAAGTACCTATCACATATAAATACAATATAAATTATGGCGTTGCTATTTTAGGGTTCTACGGTCAACAAAGAAACCTTTTAGTTTCACCATATCCGAACGTTCGTCTTCCAACGATACTTTAGGTGACCTAGAGGTGTTTTAGTACCTAGAGTGCTAGAGTCTAAGGACTAACAAGTTAAAGCGTTCAAAAAGAACTAGAAACCGACTTCAACTGCCCTAAAAGTCTACTTTTATTAAGGAAAATTTAAGATGTATATTGTTTTCTCATGGATTCCATTCTAAGAACCGGACCAAATTGAAATGGGACCACATGGAAAGCATCAGCTTTCAAATAATAAAGAATCATCCAAATCGGTTCACCCAGTGAAAAGCTCTGAGGTAACAAACATTTAACTAATAGAATAGAATAGAAATAATTTATTCGGCATACAGATTACAGTACAGTTAAAACATTAATTTTAAATTTGCTCTGCTGCACTGCAACGCCGAAATACACACTTAACATTCCCAGTCTCAAAAACTACTGAACCGATTTTGATGAAACTTGCAGTCTTCCCTAAGTTTTACAATACCTAGGTAAACAAAAAAGGGATTATTTAAATCGAACTTGTAGTTCCGGATATATAAAAAATAAATTAAATAAAATAGCCTTTATTGCTGAACTAATTTTTTGTTTTAATTTTCTTAAAAATATGCTTACTTTATACGTTACTTATCTTTTTATATTAAGTATCAGTAACCGGTCGTTCCTACATTTCAGCTTGTCTTTCGACATAGGCCTCCTCTAAGGATTTCCACTCTATTCTATCTTTCGCTATGCGGGTCCATGTTGGACCCGCCACTTGTCTGATGTCGTCCTCCCATCTTCTAGTCTGTCTGCCTCTTTTTCTTTTGCTATCTCGTGGTTGCCATTCAGTTATTAGTCTTGTCCATTTCTACATACTCTATTTCTCCATTATTTACTGTTATGGGCTCTGTTTGTGAGGAATTTGACATTACTTTTGTTTTCGTTAAGTTCGTTGACAGGCCTGCTTTCTCGCTCTCTTCCGCTAACTGTTGGAACATTGTCTGTAGGGTTTTCGGGTTTTCCGAAACTAAGATCAGGTTGTCTGCAAAGCGTAGGTGACTCAGCTTTTTGCCATTTATATTTAGTCCTTTATTCGTCCAATCCAGATTTGTGAATATCATTTCCAGGATAGCTGAAAATATTTTTGGTAAAATTGGGTCTCCCTGGCGTACCCCTCTCTCAATCGAAAATTCTTCGCCTGTAGATTCTAGCTTCACTTGTGCGGTGCTTTTTGTGTATATGTTTTTCAGTATTCTTATGTATTTTGCATGTACGCCTTGTTTTTCCAGTGCGTCCCAGATAAATCTATGTTCGAGTGTGTCGAATGCTTTGTTGAAATCCACGAACCCTATGTGTGTTTTTCTTTTGTGTGTGTGTTCCGGATATATGCGAGGACAAACAAACATACACTTTAGAAATTTGGCACACTTCTTTAGAAGCTGGTATAGACTAACATATATGAAAACTGGGCAGTTCTGGAAATATTACATACATACAGGTCGCATTGATAACCTCTTTTTTTGAAGTCGGTTAAAAAACTGTAATTTCACGACACCTCACACAATAGAATAGACGAGTTAAAAATCCCGTCTTAAGTGTATGAGATGTATAACTGGGAAAAAATATTTCAAGTTTTTATTTGTCGACATGAATAATAATATCGTCGAAATCTATCGTATTTCCTACTGTCATACTTCATATTATACTATTATATTTTAAGTACCTCAAAAGGAAAAAAGGAATCCTTATAGGATCACTGTGATATCGAATACTCCAGTCTGCTGTCCCTTAGATCTGTCAAATAATGAAACTTATAGGTCAACGCAATAAAAAGATATAGCTGTATTTTAGACCATTTCCGTACAAAATGCAATGAACCCAAAATATATACGGTATTTCCCGTTGACCTAATGTCTTGAAATTTGGCAAGAAGAAAGGTTTTACAGCACAACCATAGGAATAAATCTGAATTTTTTAATTGTAACACAGTAAAATTGATTTTTTAATGTTTACAAACTTAACTTCGTAATATGTAATTTAGCTTAGAATTTCATTTTCGGTAGAGCATTGTTGGGTGCATATTACCATACCTATTATTTATGATTTTCAGTATGTCATTAATTCATATTCTGTACGGAATCCTCGGTGCACGAGTCCGACTTGCTCTTGACCGGTTTTTGAGTTGTTGGAGAGCCATTTCAAGCTCTTGCTGGCTGATCTCCGGGATATCTGTGTCGGGTCATATAGTCTCCGTAGCGATTTGTACATGCGATGTCCATATAACTTCTCGTTCTCTCTCAAGACTTTCAATAATAATAAATAACAAAAAATAATATAAAAAAGCTTTTAAAAAAGTTATAAATAAACGGATGTCCATGCAATAAATGTTATGTTTTTTCTGTGTTTTTTTTCTGTTTAGATATTTTACAGTGGTACGGAACCCTTTGTATGCGAGTCCGACTCGAACTTTAACATTAAAAAAATATTTGAAACATAAGTCACTTATTCATAAATCATATTTAATTATTTACACGTAACAAAACGTAACAACAACTAAGAATTTCAGGGAAAATGTTCTGTTCTAGAGATAAAATAAATTTCCTTAGAATTATTTGTCTTTATATTTGTTTATTTAGATCAATCTAAACATTAAAACTAACAGGTAAAACCATTATAGCTCGAGAAAGGGTATCTATCGATATATTTTTCCCACCACTATTAGTCGAAAAAATCGATAAAGCTTATTGACATCACTAATGCATGCTTACTTTATTTTTATACATATAATACACAGTATATAGTTGTGATATAGTGTACCCTGCCTCCCGAACCGAACTGTGCGAGAAGGACAGTTGAAGCTTTTTTTGGTATTTGCCTAGTTTTGCCGTGAAATTAAGGGTTTGGGATATAGCTGTTTTCTCAACGAAACGTTAGCCAAATTCAATCATTTTGATCTTATTCTCTTTATCAAAGAATAATCTAGGCCCGTTGGTTTTGCTTTTTCTGAAAATGTTACGTTTACTCTAAATAATGAGTACCATAAGTTGAAAGAAATTTTTTCTGAAATTTTGAGTTTTGAGATGCCCATAATTCTAATTGTAGACAAAATATTGAAAAAAGCAAAACCAACGGGCCTAGATTATTCTTTGATAAAGAGAATAAGATCAAAATGATTGAATTTGGCTAACGTTTCGTTGAGAAAACAGCTATATCCCAAACCCTTAATTTCATATGAAATTTTTTATCTGCTGTTCCCTCTTAATTAATCCGCCGCAACTCTCACCGATGTTGAAGATGTTTTTTCAAAAATATTTTTTACTTTGTTTAGATTTCTAGATGTAGACACTGTACGTGGTCTTCCCGGAATCATTTTAAAATCAGTCGCTTCGGATACTTCATAACGTTTTATTATTCTGTACAGACTTGTTATTCTTGCTTCCTCTTGAGTAAAATGCAAATAAAATGACGTACTGTCTCAGATTTCCCATTACACAAATAGTATTGAACAACTGTCTTTGAAAACAGATTCTTGATCGGCTCGCTTCATTTTGAAAAAAAATCAAAATGTTTTCAAAACCCGCCTATTTTGACATTATATGTCACCTATGGTTGCCATGACAACCATTGATTTACCTTTGAAAACTTTATTCGTGTCTAGATTGATTTTAAGAAATGTCTCTTTACTTCTGGGACACCCTTTATGCACCCCATTAAAGATCGTCAAATGTTTAGATTAACTAAAATAATAATATTCAAAGTATGTGTAACGTAAAAGCAGATATTGATTGTTAATATTACGTATAAACTGTATGAAGGTACCCGGGTACCTCGTCACTCTGATGAAAGTGTTTTATTTGTCACTCACATAAGGGTTAAATCTTGAAACAGTCTTTATTTTTGTGAAATTTAAAAATTTGTTATGTCTTTTAAATAAGTATTCAAAACTGTAGCTTTAGTATCTTTCATTTTTGTAACAAAACTTTTATTACTGAGTTACACAAAATGTGTAATTTTAAATTTAGAATTTATGATCTAAAGTTTTAGTTACTTTTAGTAATAACATTTTTTCTTTTTCCGGGTGTGGAATATCTTCAATATATAAAAATCGGACTATTGTGATTCACATGTTGGCAACATTGTTCAGAGTTTAGTTGTACGCCAACACCCGTCCGCGATTGTCGAACATTCTAAACAACCTATTGAAATACAGTCTTAAATTTATTTTTCACGTGGTTTTATTGAGCGGAACGTGAACAAAGAGTCCATGATCAAAGTAAAGACGTACGTAATGTGACGATGTTTAAAAATAGGCCTGCCGTCAACTCAAAAATTACTTTAGTTAGATAAATCCTTAAATTTTGAAGGTGCCTTAGCGATTTAAATACTTTTCCAAACGGTTGCTTACAATTTAGTAGACCAAACAACCTATCTAAAATTCGAATATATTCCACGGTAGCTTCGATTCCTAAAAAGTTTTTTTTTACCTCACCCTAAAAATCGATATCATCTGCAACCGAATAACTCAATACATGATTATCTAGTTGGAAATTTATTTTTTACTATAAAAAAAAACTGTTCTTGTTAATTTGTTAGTTTTAAACTCTTTAGTTTTCCATCATTATAGTTATTATTTACGGGCGATAAAAGATTACACAACCATTTTGGGTTTCATCAATATACTAAATAAAAATGAAACGTAAAAAACAAAAGAATAAAAGCTTCAAATACAAAATAGAATGTAAAACCAAGAAGTTCGGGGTCGGTAACATCGCGGGCCCCGTGCTGTGCACAACTTAGTAGGCGCCTTCGCCGAACAAATTTAGATCGAATTTAAAGTGAGGATTTGCACCAGGGTTGTCTTGAAGTTGATCTTGTCAAGACAAGACTGTAAATACTGAGTAACTTTAAACTCATAATGGCATGAAGCCAAATCCGTCCAAAACAAAACATCTTCTCTCTGATAATACTTGTCTATAAAAGGTATTAGACGTTTGATAATGCACTCTCTAAGATAAAGCTGGGAGTTCATAGACCCTGAACGATAATAGCGTTGGCAAGCACTACCGTTTTCATCAATAGCTTCCCAAACAAGGTATTTTTTTAAAACTTAGACTCTGGTACGATTTTTTCGCTTTAATCAACAACGTCACGACTAGTTGCGTGGAAATATTGTTTCTCAGGGTCGGCTATAGAGTCAACTGGTACGTGTGTCTCATCATTAATTATAAGAATTTTTTTCAAAGCTTTTTTCATAAATTTTACGGCACCCTCGCTTGGCACGCGCCTCCTGGTCTTTGAGATATTTGGGGACAGCTTATTTTATAAAAGCTTTCAAGCCTATATCAATACATTTTATTCTAGATAGACTGGTATTAGAAATTTTTAATTAATCCGCCGCAACTCTCACCGATGTTGAAGATGTGTTTTCAAAAACATTTTTTACTTTGTTTAGATTTCTAGATGTAGACACTGTACGTGGTCTTCCCGGAATCATTTTAAAATCAGTCGCTTCGGATACTTCATAACGTTTTATTATTCTGTACATACTTGTTATTCTTGCTTCCTCTTGAGTAAAATGCAAATAAAATGACGTACTGTCTCAGATTTCCCATTACACAAATAGTATTGAACAACTGTCTTTGAAAACAGATTCTTGATCGGCTCGCTTCATTTTGAAAAAAATACAAAATGTTTTCTAAACCCGCCTATTTTGACATATGTCACCTATGGTTGCCATGACAACCATTGATTTACCTTTGAAAACTTTATTCGTGTCTAGATTGATTTTAAGAAATGTCTCTTTACTTCTGGGACACCCTTTATGCACCCCATTAAAGATCGTCAAATGTTTAGATTAACTAAAATAATAATATTCAAAGTATGTGTAACGTAAAAGCAGATATTGATTGTTAATATTACGTATAAACTGTATGAAGGTACCCGGGTACCTCGTCACTCTGATGAAAGTGTTTTATTTGTCACTCACATAAGGGTTAAATCTTGAAACAGTCTTTATTTTTGTGAAATTTAAAAATTTGTTATGTCTTTTAAATAAGTATTCAAAACTGTAGCTTTAGTATCTTTCATTTTTGTAACAAAACTTTTATTACTGAGTTACACAAAATGTGTAATTTTAAATTTAGAATTTATGATCTAAAGTTTTAGTTACTTTTAGTAATAACATTTTTTCTTTTTCCGGGTGTGGAATATCTTCAATATATAAAAATCGGACTATTGTGATTCACATGTTGGCAACATTGTTCAGAGTTTAGTTGTACGCCAACACCCGTCCGCGATTGTCGAACATTCTAAACAACCTATTGAAATACAGTCTTAAATTTATTTTTCACGTGGTTTTATTGAGCGGAACGTGAACAAAGAGTCCATGATCAAAGTAAAGACAGGTGTACGTAATGTGACGATGTTTAAAAATAGGCCTGCCGTCAACTCAAAAATTACTTTAGTTAGAGAAATCCTTAAATTTTGAAGATGCCTTAGCGATATAAATGCTTTTCCAAACGGTTGCTTACAATTTAGTAGACCAAACAACCTATCTAAAATTCGAATATACTCGTATTCCACGGTAGCTTCGATTCCTTAAAAGTTTTTTTTACCTCACCCTAAAAATCGATATCATCTGCAACCGAATAACTCAATACATGATTATCTAGTTGGAAATTTATTTTTTACTATAAAAAAAAACTGTTCTTGTTAATTTGTTAGTTTTAAACTCTTTAGTTTTCCATCATTATAGTTATTATTTACGGGCGATAAAAGATTACACAACCATTTTGGGTTTCATCAATATACTAAATAAAAATGAAACGTAAAAAACAAAAGAATAAAAGCTTCAAATACAAAATAGAATGTAAAACCAAGAAGTTCGGGGTCGGTAACATCGCGGGCCCCGTGCTGTGCACAACTTAGTAGGCGCCTTCGCCGAACAAATTTAGATCGAATTTAAAGTGAGGATTTGCACCAGGGTTGTCTTGAAGTTGATCTTGTCAAGACAAGACTGTAAATACTGAGTAACTTTAAACTCATAATGGCATGAAGCCAAATCCGTCCAAAACAAAACATCTTCTCTCTGATAATACTTGTCTATAAAAGGTATTAGACGTTTGATAATGCACTCTCTAAGATAAAGCTGGGAGTTCATAGACCCTGAACGATAATAGCGTTGGCAAGCACTACCGTTTTCATCAATAGCTTGCCAAACAAGGTATTTTTTTAAAACTTAGACTCTGGTACGATTTTTTCGCTATAATCAACAACGTCACGACTAGTTGCGTGGAAATATTGTTTCTCAGGGTCGGCTATAGAGTCAACTGGTACGTGTGTCTCATCATTAATTATAAGAATTTTTTTCAAAGTTTTTTTTTTTCATAAAATTTAGGTTGTCTTGAAGTTGATCTTGTCTTGAGCTTCATTTTGTGTAGCCTGAGTAGATTTTTTTTTACAAATTTGTGTTTGTATACCTATTCTAACTATTGTGTTTATCGACGCTGCCAGAAAGCGGAGACGTCAATTGTAATGGCGGGCGTGCTAGCTCGCTCTTTTCCAAGCCGTGGTTACCTCTGATTCTTTTGAAAGTCTGCCTATGCAGTTCACCTTAATAGGTGAAGTAGGACCCCGAGAACCAACGTCTGCTTCGACTTCTTCGTCTATCAGAGTTGCCGTAGAACCGTCATCCAGCAGCGCGTTCGTAGCCACGCTAACTATAAAACTATTAAAAGGCACGATTACCGCGCACTATTAAAACGCACGCTATTATGATCCACAATGAGGTGTTTTTTTATCAATCCCACTTCTGACACCAAATATTATTTACGAGCGATAAAAGATTTTCAGTTCTAACGTTACACTTTATTCAGACGCTAATGACATTTTGTTAACAATTATTGCAATATTTTGCAAATCTTCTTTCATTCTTTTTTAAATTTGTTGTGTTTCCACAGCACCTGAAAATTTGAACCCTTTAGTTTTCCATCGTTCTAGTCAACCCCTGTTTTTTCGGTTCTAACGCGTGTCTGGCAAGTCGATTGTTTTATTTTACGTGTTGCCTCTTTGGACACCAGATTTGGCCAGAATTACCATGAAGTTGGTAGTTGTCATTAATATAATAATTGAATTAAAAATTTGATCGACACATCGTCAAATAATAATCCGATTTGTAATGAAAACTATATATAATAACTATAATACCACAGAGCTGTTGGTCCCATCAATAACCTCGATACATTGTTTTTCTGTTTCGGCATTTGCAGGGAGTCTGAAAATATATCGTTTTTATCCAACATCCATAAGTTTGTGTTCTTAGTCATGGTCTCTCTACTGAATAAAATGTTAAATCTTGCTTGTCTTGCATCAACTCATTGCACAATAAATATTGACCATATTCACACACCAAGAAAAACTACAGTCAGTATTTTACTAAAAGACAATTAATATTTTATCAAAAACTATAACAAGAAAAAGCCTCTTGCAACTGATTGTAGTCTGACCCGAACAACCCGAAAATTACTGGGACTGTTTTCGGTTATGCACCACATCTAGTAGCTGGATACTTCTGTTGCCATTACATGGTAAAGGACGACCTCTCTGCTTCTCTTCACAACAGGTCACGCATGTCATCCCACCGCTGTCACCATGTTGTGTCAATCAAACTCCGAGTCCAGATGACAACCGACTTTATTAATAATTTCTTATGACTACCCACAACAGAGATGTACTTGTATCTGCCTACTTGTCAAAGAAAACACTTAACAGCATTTCGCATACCATTTAGGTAGGTACTGTAGAGAGGGGGAGGTAGCGTAGCCTCGGTAACCGGATCTTGTCCAAAGAAACAGCGTAGTTCTGCTAGAGGGTTTATTAAATAACTCAAAGAATGTTACGTATACAATAGATGGGGCGGAGGCGCGGACCAAATACCCACACTTTAACTATATATTTCTAAGTAGATGCGCACTTTTCAACGATACACTCAAGACTACTCTATTGTTTTACTTCATCTGTCGTCCCTGCGACAGATTCTCAAATTAAAAATATATGGAAAGGTGGAGAGATCCTTACTAGCCAGTGCGCATCCACGTAGGCGACAGCAAGTAGGTTCACCTCACTACAGTACTATTGATATGACCTCATTGGTTACAACCGCTGTAGATGACAGGAGTACTGGTGTATTCGTTTATACTCTTACATCCCTGTTGACGACGAGATCGCCCGATAATAATAGCCCGACAGTATTTTAGTGTTTTTATATTTATATCGATACTAGAACAGAGCGCACGCCATTTACCACACACAATTGACATATGAAACAATTGAATTTTAAAACAAAATATTTAACAATATATTTCTATCTAAAAAGATTGTTGCTGGTCGCCAACAATCCCATTAACTAGTGTGGCACTCATAGCCTTTTCTATTGTCACATCAAAATTGCTCTTAATAATGCAAGTCGTAATTTGCTCGCTGCAGCAACATTTAAGAGCACTTCCCAATCGTTCGCTATAATAATCTACTTCGTTGTTTCGTAGAACTTTGAGGCAAGGAACATTTAAGGCAGAATCTAGTACTGTAAATATATCGAAATCATACATAGTGGCATTTCGAATGTGTAGTTAGAAATAATATTCTGTCTCATTTAGCTTGTAGACATTGTACAATTCTGATCATGGAACTCAGCGTTGCGTGTCCAATATCCGGTACGAATTGTGCGATTGGCGGTTAAATAGTGCCCTCCGGATGTTTTACAAGGTTTGGGTACAACCCGTAATTCATCACTATCTATGTATTATTAACCTCCTCTGTGGATTAGCTATACAGCTGCACCACAACCCGTATGTTCCCAGTTTCCAGAGTTAGATTCCCAGTGTGATCTCTGTGTCTCGTATGTCTATGGTTTGGTATGCTAAAGGTCAGTGTCAGAGTATCGATGACAAGCAGTTTACGAATGCCGTGGTCGAGTGCGGTCGTTGAGTAGTACCGAACACGTTGTACGGACCAACTCCAACAACACATGTATATTTCGTAGTTCTGATCCATCACAATTTAAACACACTTCAGATTAAAACAACTAACACAAGCTTGAAAAACAGCGTATACTCGTAAATTGCTAATCAGCACTGTAAATAGTGTCGTGGTTGTTTTAATGTGGCGTCAAAAGGACTTAGCATTTGCCCTCTGGCCTGTAAGCTTCCAACTCGGCAGCCGTTGGGCGAGAGCGTTGTCGTCCATAAAAAATGAGTTTTCGTCAAGAGCGGACAATGTGTACGAGAAATAAGAACTTCAGCCATGTAGTGCCAGCCAGCCGTTCTGTTACAACACATTTGCTATTTTTATTATTGCTTTCTCAATATTTCTATGTTTTCTACGAAATATATCTCAAAATGTAATGGTGTCGTATTTTGTTTGGTATTGTGTTATTACTTACAGTAATAACACAAATAAAGAGACATTTCACAGGTAAATAAATGTAACGACCCAAACAAGTAAACGAAATAAGGTGATGTTCAGTAACTACAGAACATCTGAGAAAATAGAAATTAAAGTTTAAAAGCAATATTCTAGTAACATAAGAAGATACGAGTATTAAAGGTCAAATTCATTAATCTGAGTACTTTCAGCCAATCGTTATCAACCCTTCCTTAATTTGCAACAAACTTAATAGCTACTAAAGCTACCTCAATGATTTAATGTTTTACCATAACAATATAGCTTCCACATCAAATCATCACAAACGAGTAGCTTGGCATGGTAGTTGATGATCGCAGTATGATGATGGTTTTGCTCCACAGGAAGACGCTGCCCATCTACATAACCGACGGGACGAAACGATCATATTCTAAAGCCGAAAATACACGGCCTACAAGGCCCATTGATAAAAACAAGGATTGCTTCTTTAAAAGTATAAAATATATTTTATGAAAAGATACCCTTTGGTCCCTCAACTTTGCTCACTTGAAAGGGTACGACTCGTTATAATTTTGAAAACGACTGAACTGAAGAGCTCCTTGAGTGCTCTTCGCATATTCGTGAGCCACTCAAGCCTCCTTATTAAATGCCACTCATTTCGACTTTAGATACTTTTCAAGGTACGTCTCGTATTATAAAATAGCCAGAAGCAGAAAACAAAATAAATTTCCTGTATGTATTAATAGAAGGGAGTGGGTTTCCAACACAAACACTATTGCGAATGTGAAACCACCGGCCTAAGACATAAAGTGGCCCATTGTGTCCTTCAGAAACACACTTCTGAGTACCCAATGGTCGGATGCCTGGGTGAGGCACATTTTATTTGTCGTAAAAGAGAACGACTTCCCTTGTGGAGCCTAAATGACTGTGAAGCATTCGATAAAAACAGCCAGTGTAAATGTCATCTAATGTGCATTTTTAAAATAAACAAATTCACGCCAAAGTTTTGTCTCATAATTCATAACGGAGTGCTATTAACGGAGTTCTCTTTTGTTTTATTATTCAATTTACCAGATGAAACAATATAAAACGACAATGGAAATCAAACCAAATAATTAAATGATAACAAAACAGACGATACGATAGTGAAATATGATCAAAAACACATGATGCTATTAGACTTCTGTTTTAAAGTAATTTATTGCTATGAAGACACACAGTATTAATATAAAAAATAGATATGCAAAATAAATATAACTCATAGAGCAAAGTCTCCACTGATATACACTCACTTACTAAAATTTAAACTAATCTACGTAAAATAAATTTGAACAATACATTTGTTTATATTATAACGTGCCTAATAATTTATACATAAATATTGAAATCTATACAGCACTTCGAGAATTTTTTTGAATATCTGATTTAAAAACACTGATTGATGAGGAGAAAATATCTACATCCCAAAACTTTGCAATCAATTGCTTACAATCACGATAAATTATAGTAAATGATCCATATAATGCCGAATACTCTCCATGTATTAGATATACATCCACATAATACTAATCTCAAACAGGAACACCCACTTTCATAAGAATTTACTTATCAACAAACACGAATAAATATATAAAAAATTATTATTTCTTATGGCAGCCATACTTTCTCCAACCACATGTGGGCCACCACAATTTTTCACACATCGCAAAAAAGTTTTAGTAAAAAATAACGAATTTCCACAAGTGAACCGTTAAAAATACAAGCTTCATATATATGCAATATGCTAGAGAGTGACATTTATCACAAATCCGAGATAGTTGGAAGCCTGGATCCAATATTTTTGGTCATTACTGTCGTGCTGTGTGAAGGATCCATTTAAGAGGGATATGAAGCAAAGTCTCCGTAGAATAGTAGGTATTTCAATATGTTATTGCTGTCGCGATTCGGTACGCACACATACAGCCTTTCACATGCTTTCACTCACACAAATAACGCTGCGTAACCTCCCAAAGAGGCCCCTGCCGCGACGCGCATAGACGCTACCCCTCCGCCTGGGCTAGAGTGTATTTTTCAAAATTATAATAAACTTGACGTGAGCGTGCGTCAACCCTTTTTTGACGTTTTGAGAAATTATTGTTCGCATATTGGATTAGTCTCGACATACTGTGGTTGTATTTGATATAATTGACTAGTAAGTACCTATCACATATAAATACAACATAAATTATAACTTTGCCATTTTAGGGTTCTACAGTCAACAAAGAAACCTTTTAGTTTCACCATATCCGAACGTTCGTCTTCCAACGATACTCTAGGTGACCTAGATGTGGTTTAGTACCTAAACTGCTAGAGTCTAAGACCTAACAAGTTAAAGCGTTCAAAAAGAACTAGAAACCGACTTCAACTGCCCTAAAAGTCTACTTTTATTAAGGAAAATTTAAGATGTATATCGTTTTCTTATGGATTCCATTCTAAGAACCGGACCAAATTGAAATGGGACCACACGGAAAGCATCAACTTTCAAATAAGAAAGAATTATCCAAATCAGTTCACCCTGTCAAACGTTCTGAGGTAACAAACATTTAACTAATACACACTTAACATTCCCAGTCTCAAAAACCGACTGAACCGATTTTGATGAAACTTGCGGACTTCCCTAAGTTTAACAATACCTAGGTAAGTTCCGGATATATGCAAGGATAAACATACATACACTTTAGAAATTTGGCACACTTCTTTAGAAGCTGGTATAGACTAACATATATGAAAACTGGGCAGTTCTGGAAATATTATACATACTGGTCGCATTGATAACCTCTTTTTTTGAAGTCGGTTAAAAACTGTAATTTCACGACACTTCACACAATGGAATAAACGAGTTAAAAATCCCGTTGTAAGTGTATGAGATGTATAACTGGGAAAAAATATTTCAAGTTTTTATTTGTCGACATGAATAATAATAAAATACTACTATATATTACAGGTTTTAGTACTACGAGTCTCTGATTTAAACCGAAAATAGAGGGGCAAAGCGAAACTACAAGACTATAAGGGTTTCTTGTTAAACACGGGACTATAAAAATGGCAACCGGCATACTTTCAAGTACTATATTTTTTCGTTTTGTTTGAATTTCAGATTTTGTTTAATATGGAAATAAGGAAATAAGAAAAGGTTGAGGTTATCTACAAAACGAAAAATAATTACTTATTAAATCAAATAGGTGGCCAGAGTAAACAAATATCAGGTAAATCTATCGTATTTCCTATTGTCATGC
Organism: Carcina quercana; assembly: GCA_910589575.2. Classification (NCBI taxonomy): domain Eukaryota; kingdom Metazoa; phylum Arthropoda; class Insecta; order Lepidoptera; family Depressariidae; genus Carcina; species Carcina quercana. The sequence continues at coordinate 22,469,878 of OU342426.1, read as the reverse complement.
TTCATATCTTCATATACTATATTTTATATTTTAAGTACCTCAAAAGGAAAAAAGGAATCCTTAGAGGATCACTTTGATATCGAATACTGAAGTCTGCTGTCCCTTAGATCTGTGAAATAATGAAACTTATAGGTCAACGCAATAAAAAGATATAGCTGTATTTTAGACCATTTCCGTACAAAATTCAAAGGAACCGAAATCTATAGGGTATTTCCCGTTGACCGAATGTCTTGAAATTTGGCAAGAAGAATGTTTTTACAGCACAACCATAGGAATAAATCTGAATTTTTTAATTGTAACACAGTAAAATTGATTTTTTAATGTTTACAAACTTAACTTCGTAGCATGTAATTTAACTTAGAATTTCATTTTCGGTAGAGCATTGTTGGGTGCATATTACCGTACCTATTATTTATGATTTTCAGTATGTCATTAATTCATATTCTGTACGGAATCCTCGGTGCACGAGTCCGACTTGCACTTGACCGGTTTTTGAGTTGTCGGAGAGCCATTTCAAGCTCTTGCTGGCTGATCTCCGGGATATCTTCAGTAAAGTGTCGGGTCATATAGCCTCCGTAGCGATTTGCTGTCAATATAACTTCTCGTTATCTCTCAAAACTTTCAATAATAATAAATAATAATAATAAAAGTTATAAATAAACGTATGTCCATGCAATAAATGTTATGTTTTTTCTGAGTTTTTCTGTTTAGATATTTTACAGTGGTACGGAACCCTTTGTATGCGAGTCCGACTCGAACTTTAACATTTTAAAAAATATTTGAAAAATAAGTCACTTATTCATAAATCATATTTAATTATTCAAACGTAACATAACTTGAAATCATTTTAATGTTTACCGTAACAACTTTTAGAATTTCAGGGAAAAATATTCTGTTCTAGAGATAATATAAATTTCCTTAGAATTATTTGTCTTTATATTTGTTTATTTAGATCAGTCTAAACATTAAAACTAACAGGTAAAACCATGATAGGTCGATAAAGAGGTAACTATCGATATATTTTTCCCACCACTATTAGTCGAAAAAATCGATAAAGCTTATTGACATCACTAATGCATGCTTACTTTATTTTTATACATATAATACACAGTATATAGTTGTGATATAGTGTACCCTGCCTCCCGAACCGAACTGTGCGAGAAGGACAGTTGAAGCTTTTTTTGGTATTTGCCTAGTTTTGCCGTGAAATTAAGGGTTTGGGATATAGCTGTTTTCTCAACGAAACGTTAGCCAAATTCAATCATTTTGATCTTATTCTCTTTATCAAAGAATAATCTAGGCCCGTTGGTTTTGCTTTTTCTGAAAATGTTACGTTTACTCTAAATAATGAGTACCATAAGTTGAAAGAAATTTTTTCTGAAATTTTGAGTTTTGAGATGCCCATAATTCTAATTGTAGACAAAATATTGAAAAAAGCAAAACCAACGGTCTTAGTTTTCGGTAAGATCTTGCATGTGTCCAAAAATCGTCACAAATGGTGGAGGTTTAGGGGTAGCAAACAGCTATGCCTTGTTGTATGAAATTTTTTACCTGCTGTTCCCTCTTAACTTCGGAAATTCAGATCCTCGAAGCGGATAGGCAGAGATGGATTTCATTTTCATCCATTCGTTCATGGTGCAATTTAGAATTTTTTTATTTATCAAGTTGTCCAAATATTTTAAAGGCAACTCAAATCTCCACAAAGTATAAGCACATATGGAAAAATTTGGGACACACATGCCACGCTTTTATTTTACATGAGCATTTATTTTTGAAATGCGATCTGTGGTGTCAGGAAATTTAAATTAAGGCTCTGAAATATTACTAAAATTGTTTGGTTCTGATCTAGTGCCTGAAGGCGGGCGGAATATGATTAATGCCAGTAAAATTATTGTTAAGCCTTTTAACAACTTTCGTTAAAATGTATGATGAAATGGTTAGGTTATACCAGAAAATGCGGCACCGCATATTCCTCAAAATCATTCTAATTATATATTTCAGGAAACATCTGCGTATTATGGTACAACAAAGTCTTCCTCTCCTTGTAAATTGCAACCCCTTTTACTTACCTTTACCTCCTAAATAACTACAACATTAGTTGCATTTCCAGTTATTTTTTATTTATACGAATTAAGAGACGTTAGAAGTGAGTTATTAATAAATGCATAGCTGTGTGTAGTTGTTGTTGTATATTTTGTAAATCTGCGTGGAAACATATTAGACCAGACAACCAGGGCTCTGCGCTCCCTCACCTCATTTCCGACAAATATTTGGTGATGGTCGCAGCATTGTGAGGCCGTAGAACACAGGCCACGCCTCCTTTTGCGCAGTTATGTCTAGCATACACTTGATATCGTGTGACACACTAACAAATTAAAATGACAAGCTCAGGCTGTGTATCACAAATATTTTGGGTCCAACTTATTCCGTCCAGAAGACGTGTTTCGTAAATTTCATGTGAAAGAATAAAAATCACCATTGTCTTAGTCTTCATGGTATGTTTTCAGATTCATTATCATTTTATTTTATAACTCTTACTTATACAATGTATTCTCTTGTTGTATCATACCTCCATTTATGAAGCACTTTTTAGATTTGCTGCTTCCGGATTTTTCATCTGGCCTCCCTATTCCCTAAAACAAATGAATTTATCCATCTTCGTCGAAGTACTCGTATTCATTGTTATTATTTTTCAGATGTCCGATTCCTTTTGCGACTCAAGTTTTCGAACGCTCTCCGTGTTGTTTAATATTATAATCCGTGTGTCCGCATATAGTAATTGTTGGCAGGTGGCTTGCAAGTGTTGTTTGCGAGGCAACCAACACGGTCACGACGGTTGGCTAAGCGCCCGCCCGCAACTTAACCGTCGCCGGACGATAACGGCGACTCTCGAATTCTTTCCTAATCCATCAGGGTGTAGTTTTCACTTGGCCAGCTCGGAGGGTGGAATGAAATATTCTACATTTGGGTATGTTTTCTTTTTAGAGGAAACTATCCACTAGAACACGCATTTTGTCTGTCTGTCTTTTATGTACATTTCAACAGCTATTAATTTTCAAAGGTTCAAAGGTTTCGTAAGACTTGCATAGTTCAAATTGTTTTTTATTCTGAATATTTCTTTCATTACTTTCATTACATGAACGTGATTAGTTTTTGAAGGTCTTGCGGTATGAATCTGGAAATCCTACCTGCGTTCATTTAAAAAAAAAAGGTTCAATGATTATTTCAAAACATTACAACAGCTTTTATTTGGTATAAAAGTTTCATAAGTTTCTGACTACCTTCTATCGGTCAATTTATCTCTTCATGCTAAATATTGCTTTAAACTTTTATTAAATTGACGTGGTTAGTTTTTGAAGGTCTTCCGGTACACATGTCGTAAATTGGGGCTTTCTTTTAGTAACAATTTATCATACGACGCCTATACTTACCCTTGCATCACCTCAACGCGTTTCGCGAAAGTGATTACTGTCTCTTCATCAAGTGATACAGATTAAATATCTACTTCCGGCCACTTATTACTATTTATATTATATTTATAAGATTACAGTCACATTTTTGCCATTGTTATACTGTAATTATACGCTCCATGTCATCGCTAATCAACTTTTTTCGCATTTAACAAGTTTTGTTGTTTATTTTTTACAACTTGTAATAAGAGCACTACTTAATCGTTCGTTTCGTTCGGTCGCCTTTGTGTCCTTTAATAGGTTTATATCGGTTAGTTTAATTGCTGAGTTTATATTGTGAAGTAAGTTACTGTTACTTCGTAAATACTATCGTCTATACTGTCAAATATCATTACGAGTTCATTAATAATTACCAATAACACACTACGAGTTTCAAATCTTGCGAGGTTTCTACAGATATACTGTAAATGAATAATTTCGATATGTGTTTCTTTCACGTCCATTGGCAAATGCCATTGCCATAGCGAACTACGTCAACATTTTGTTTTTGACAACCGTCGAAATTCTTCATGATATTGGCTAACAATAAAGCAACCATGCGTAAACACTGCAAAACATAGAATTTAGTTCCAAAATGGATAACGAGTTATGGTCAGGTTTCCAATGCTAACAAAACCTTAATGAACGGTTCGTGTAATTAAGGTACATAGTGGATCTGATTCCAGTAGCCACAATCGAGGTTCCCGGCGTGGTCGGAAGGACTGCATTCTTGCCGTGCGACATTGAACCTGATACTAAGGACGACAGGGTCTACATGGTGCTTTGGTTCAGATACAGGGGTGGGAAGCCGATTTATAGGTGAGTTTCAATAACAATAAGAAGGAACTCCATAAATATGTAAAATCTCTCATCCCTCACGCTGGAGTAGACTGAGTCCGTTATTTAACGATTGCACGTTTCAGGTGACATTTACTTCAACGATTTGTGCTCTTTTCTCGATAAAACGATTTCATTGCCATTTCGTTATTTGTTCTTGAATCAATTGATTGATCTCGCTTCCCATTAAGTCTTTTTCTCTTGCGCTTTATTCAGGTAAATTATCTGCAACATTGACGAGTTTTCAAAAACATTTACATATTCATTAATTCTTTTTGGATAAAATCTTGCATACGCTTTTTATTGCTTTAGTCGCAGGGTACGGCGTTAATCATATTTTTCTGAGTTGGCGGTTGTAAGATCCGCATATATAAATTGAATTGTTATGTTTTGTTTGGTATGAATTCTGGAGACTTTAGGAATTCTTCACAAATTGTATAATATTGATTCATTCAGCTTTTTCATTTTTCAAGGTAATTTTTATTGTTACTTATGGTTGCTTGAAGCATGGTTTTCTTTTTTAGTTTACGAAGAAATGCTTTTAGACTTTTAAGAGCAACTGATCACCATGCATGCATGCGCCCTTGCGTTTGGAAGGAGACATAACATTGACCTCAGGTACTTCTTTAGGTTCTTGATTATAATTAGTCAAATTTCTTGAATAGACGGTTTGCAGCTTCTTAGTAGCTTATCTAAAAATCGCATGTTTTGGATTCGACTGTTAAAAACGACCTGCTTAAACCTAATGTCGCAGCTGTATGAAAATGCTTAGACAAATTCGGACTTTATATTTATCTTAGGTTGACTTGGGAACTTGTATAGTTAAACCAGTTTAGTCTTTGAATGACAACAAGTCCACTTTACAAGCATTCATTCGTATGTACGCCTTTTACGGCGTCCACAGGATCGTCAGAATTTTGATTGCTTTGAAACTATTTAAAAATAAATCAAGAATAACTTTATCTCTTGTTGTTGCTTCACTGTACTTTAAAGCCGTGCCTAAATGTGGCAGCTGTTTGAAACTGCTTAGACAAATTCGGACTTTATATTTATCTTAGGTTGACTTGGGAACTTGTATAGTTTAACCAGTTTAGTCTTTGAATGACAACAAGTCCACTTTACAAGCATTCATTCGTATGTACGCCTTTTACGGCGTCCACAGGATCGTCAGAATTTTGATTGCTTTTAAACTATTTAAAAATAAATCAAGAATAACTTTATCTCTTGTTGTTGCTTCACTGTACTTTAAAGCCGTGCCTAAATGTGGCAGCTGTTTGAAACTGCTTAGACAAATTCGGACTTTATATTTATCTTAGGTTGACTTGGGAACTTGTATAGTTTAGCCAGTTTAGTCTTTGAATGACAACAAGTCCACTTTACAAGCATTCATTCGTATGTACGCCTTTTACGGCGTCCACAGGATCGTCAGAATTTTGATTGCTTTGAAACTATTTAAAAATAAATCAAGAATAACTTTATCTCTTGTTGTTGCTTCACTGTACTTTAAAGCCGTGCCTAAATGTGGCAGCTGTTTGAAACTGCTTAGACAAATTCGGACTTTATATTTATCTTAGGTTGACTTGGGAACTTGTATAGTTTAGCCAGTTTAGTCTTTGAATGACAACAAGTCCAATTTACAAGCATTCATTCGTATGTACGCCTTTTACGGTGTCAACAGGATCGTCAGAATTTTGATTGTTTTGAAACTATTTAAAAATAAATCAAGAATAACTTTATCTCTTGTTGTTGCTTCACTGTACTTTAAAGCCGTGCCTAATGTGGCAGCTGTTTGAAACTGCTTAGACAAATTCGGACTTTATATTTATCTTAGGTTGACTTGGGAACTTGTATAGTTTAGCCAGTTTAGTCTTTGAATGACAACAAGTCCACTTTACAAGCATTCATTCGTATGTACGCATTTTACGGTGTCCACAGGATCGTCAGAATTTTGATTGCTTTGAAACTATTTAAAAATAAATCAAGAATAACTTTATCTCTTGTTGTTGCTTCACTGTACTTTAAAGCCGTGCCTAATGTGGCAGCTGTTTGATATTATATGTAGACTTTTGATACCGATCAGACATAAGCTAACGTCATGCTTTATTGGGTTGACAGTGGTGTTTATGAAAAGATGTAAAGCAGATAATTAAGAAATATGAAATAAACTTCTAACTCTCCGAATATTATATATGTTACTACGTCAGATGAAAATCAACGACTATTCAGATAAAAACAAAAATACTACACAGAAAATCCCTAAAAAACTGTTATGGATCCCATAATATACATGCAAGAATATTTATGCGTCTTATAACAAGTATTTACAACAAAGAGCAATACGCCTGACACTGTAGACGTGGGAAATAGTTTGAATGCTTATTACTGCTATCATTTGTATTCAATCAAGCTAAAAGGACTAACCATAACATGTAAAATTAATTTGAATGTTTTGTCACTGTCATCAGTTTCGGAGTCGTTATTCATTTCTGTTGCGGCTCGGGTAAGGGAAAAATTCAATGCAGACTTCGTGTTGACAGCTGCGATGAACGTCACACGTTAAATAATCGAGCGTTTAATAAGAGTCTACGACTTTATTACAGTATGCTTATCAATAGTAAAACAACATCTAAACATTTGTATAAATGGATTATCTGCATTCACAAGACGCATTTGGTGTCTAATTAAACATTTAGGGCATTACTGGGAAACCAATTCAGTTCACCTGCTTCGCATGTTCGTCTCTGTTACAACAAAAGAAGAATTAAAAGTAGAAACCGGAGTGAATAATTTAAATTAAAGGTTTCAAATCTTAGCCTTTCGTTTTCCAACGGACGTGATCTAATTTAATTATATTTTGTCCGAGTGATATCCGAATGAGATATATTTTAGTTCAGCTAAAGTTAGTATAAAAATAATTATAGAATAATTTATTCTTGGACAGGAGAAGTCAATTACGGTTGGATTTTGGAAGACGGTAAATGTATTTTCATTCTGTATTCAATGAGATGGACATTACTTTAGCTTGTCTGTTAATGTTTAATCTCTTGACATCCAATCTCTTGACAACCAAGCTTAGCTTCCGATGTTGCTAAAATTTTAAGGGGCCTTTGTTTGAATTAGAACTGGTATTAAACAGTAAATTGAATTTCTTCGAAGACTACCAATTTTTTCTTCAACATATTCAGATTTATTTCTGAGATCTTGGCAATTTTCACGTCAGCAATATCTTGACCTTTACTTTGAAAGAAAGACGACGATCCCTAGACTCTGAAACCCCTAATATTTTAATATGGCCTAAAAGTGTTAGCTTACTAGGTCAGTTACAAATTTCATTTCTGGATTGTCATTCCAGCTATGTTACTAGGCAACATCGACGGTATAAGTTAATAAAACTAAACAGTTCAATTCGTTTAATGCTGCCTTGGTTTTTACAGATCTTTAGTAGTAAATATGAAAATAATTAAGCTTATTTTTACCAGAGTACGGTAAAGTCAACTGGAGGGTTATAAGTCCAGCAGGATGTGTGTGGTGTGCGTATGTTAAATTGTTCAATGGGCAACTATTACAAGATCTGATTCGGTTAGTTTTTGTTACCTGTTGACCTGTGCTGTCATACAGTTTGACAAATGAGAATATCATTATAAACGCGTGTTATATTTCCACGGACTATGACATAATTTACCTTGTTTTGAATTCGTCGTAGTCGGACTTCCATTTTGTACCTTTATTCCTGTTTATTTTACCTGAAACTGTTCACTATCGGAACGACGCTAAGCACTCATATTTCCGGATGAGAAAACAGCTGCACTACTAACGCTCAGTCTAACAATCTAATTTTATTTAATATAGGACGGTAATCTGAAAGGCTTTCATCCACTTTACCCACTCCAAGTAGAATACTAGTTGTATTACGAATTCTGGCTTTAATTTGGTCATATATATCCAAAGAAGCCAGATAAAGAAAGTAGATGCTTTATTTATTGTAATAATTTACTATTGCTAAACCTATTCCTATATAAAACCTACAATGAAAGCTGCATTGGCTTTATAGTCACAGGAATTTGAGGTACTTGTTGACTAATCGCATATCCTAATGCTGATTGTGCTTTAGTACGATTATGTATGAATATGGTTCATATAACTTCTAAGCTTTCTTTTTTCACAAGCGAACGCTATGGTATACATGCAGTGAAAAGCGATTTAGAAATCACTATTATTTACGATACAATTAGGACTAAACACAATTAAGATATCACTCAAATTTCAAATAGAGTTAGGGCTTAAAAACAATAACAACGTCAGCCATATGATTTGGGCTAAAAGAAAAAGAAATTGTTTACAAATCACTCAATTTACGATATAATTTAGGCCTAAAACTATTTTTAAATCATTCAAGTGTATTATAAGACTAAACATGTTAGTTTAGTTTGACAGTTTTCTCAATGAATTGCATGTAAAATCTTAGTTGCAATGTTCTTAACAAGCCAGTATTTTCTCATCGACTTAGAAATTGAGGTTAGACTATTTTTTTCCACTCCCCTTAATAACACTTTTACCGACGCCGGCAGCTCAGTGCCAGCTCAAAGTTATGATAAAATTCAGGATCCCAGTTTTCCAACATTCAGGGTTGCCTCGATTGCTATGGAAATGGTATAGGTAAGTGCCAGTCATCCAATCGTTCCAATTTGAAAGTGAGAATTATTGAAGTCAAGTGCTATCGATACCTGAGTCGCGGTTGAATATTGAGCTTTTCGCTTACCGCCCGCCGCAGCGTCGGCAACAGTATAATGACTTACTCGTAAAATTCAATAAGAAATCAAAGCTTTTATATAACACACTTTCCCACCTATTACTGGTGGTCCTGCTGAGAAGGCGTTTTTTTTTTGCTTTAAAATATCTGGTTTTATATTTTTCTACTTTAAATAAAATTATGTGTGAAGGAAGGAAAAAAAACCTCCGACCAAAAGATTTGCAGATTTACATCCTTGCAGAGGTACTTAAAGCAGATAGAACGCAATACTTTTTTCCGGATTTATCTCAGAAGCTAAAAGGTACTTTCACCATGTATCCTTCTACGAAACATTGGGACATAAAACACCACAATCTGCGGAACAAAAACAATCTATTTCTTTTAGCCTCGATTGAAATTCGACGTTCATGTTGGACGAAGTTTTTTTACATCTACCGTGCAATTTAGTTAACTAACGGAATATACCTTTCTTTGACATTTTTTGTGTTTGACCTATTTTCCTTTCGTTATCACTGTCAATTCATATATCAATTGAGTGGGCTATTATTATTATTTTTAATTTTTTAAATTCTCCTTTTTGAAATGGGTTTTTACTGCGGGCCGTAGCCAAGCAAGATTTTTTAAAACTGTACTGTTAATGGTTGCTGAAGTTAAAAATTTTCTAGTTAATCGGCATGTGTTCAGGATGACGGCTTTTTGTAATGTTGCAATGTTGTCTGTTGGAACCTGTATTGTATCTAGGCTGTTTGTGTAGCGTTTTAGGAACAACGCCCGTCGTGGATATCACTATTGGTACTATATGGACTGTATGCGCGTGCCATTGGCGTCTCAGTTCTATGGCTAAGTCTGTGTATTTAGTAAGTTTTTCGTTAATTATTATTATTCACTCGGATTTTGTGGCTTATCAGGTACTAATTTTTCATATCACGTTTTTATAATCATTTGTAAACGCTTATGTCTAATGAAAAACATTTGTGTCAGTCATAATCATTGCAACAAGTTTTTTCCCTTAAACATTTTTTGTAAATACAATTGGATTTCTATTCCTGATTTTGAGCAAATATTTCCTTAGTTTTTCTTCTGTCCATTTTTTCTTTAAAAGTCAGTAGAAAGTGATTGTTAGCATTTCAGCGTATATCGACTGTTTCATAAAACTTCATTAGCACTTATATCTGAAAGAAAAATTCATTTAAAAAAAGGTTTTGATTCGTTTTCACATTAATTTTGCCTTTAAGCCTTTAATCTTGTTTCGTTGCTGTTCGATCTTTACCGCTATTTCTTTAAAGTACCCTAATGATAATTCTTCATCAACAAATTGCAGAACATTCATTATAACATCACCGTTGTGAATATCAACTTTGGTCCGCTTTGATCCTTTTTGGGGGGAAACCCCGTGTTAATGTTAATTTTGTTATTCGTTAATTAATTTTAGTGTCCAGTCCTTTTAACAATTGTTGGTTTGGTTACGTAAGCCACAGACAATTTGATCGAAATCAGATTTAAGTCAGAAACGTTGAGTTAAAAAATTGTAATGTTATTTTTGATAAAGCTTAGATAGTCCGGAAGTATCATTAGATATTAAATTGATTTTAACACTATTTATATCTGAGTAGTGTCACGGGAAAAATCCCGCTGGCACTACCGGTAAAGTCATGGAAAAGAAAAACTTCCGGTGACACAACGGCGCCAGAGCACAGAGGCGAACACGATAGCCTTGTAACTTCGTAAGTCGTCTAACAATTGGACAATGGAAGTCTGCCGATAATGATGGTGATTTCTTGGTCTCAGATCTGTTAAAGCTGCATCGTTAGCTTAGCCAGACAATTTAATTCGAGACTGTATTGAAATTACACTTAAATGAATAAGTACGGACCAAGGATCGATCCCTGACGGATTCCTACAATATTTAGACATTGGACATGGTGCAGATGGGGAAACAAAATTTACTTGACGGGAATTTTGACAGACTGGCTTTGAAATTGTATAGCTGACTTTGATATATCTATGCTCTAGCTAGGAAGACTACGATAGTAGTTCTGGACGAATATGACAGATCTTTCAACTAGGTAGGACCAACTTCGACAAGTCTTTAATCAGGACATGTTGCCAGTTTTGACTTACGGAATTAAAACGTGGTCATTTACTCTTACCCGAATAAACAAATTCAAAGCTATGTAACTAAGCTATGCTCGGAATTTCTCTTGAAAGTTCTCCAAATGTTTAAAATTAAAGTAACTAATGATATGATATCTTCAATAAGGTGTAAGCGGGTGTAAAGGTTACTCATATGTGTCTCAGTCGAACATATGGCTCAGGCGTATCTTTTTATCCTTCAAATACAACAACAAAGCTCCATATATCTGCCGAAGCAACAATAATAAAGCGTGGCTCTCAAAATTATTTATAGTCTTAGAGCAAGGAATTAACTATGCTTAAGTAATCTACTGTAACCCCGTGCGAGCAGGAACTGGGTTATCGGCGCGTAAATCAGATGCGACTAAACACTGGCAGAGGCTTGGAAATTTAATGTCAATACACATTTTGATAGTCACAATCGAACAAACGGCTATATTAAGCTTTGTTTTGACCCAGCTGAATACTGTCTGCAGAATGAAAGTTTCTTTCTTACAAGTACAATAATGAGCAGAGCATAAATTTCTAAGACAAATTCAAGATTTTTCAAAAGTTTGTTGTTGAGAATTAATTTTGTTTTAAATTTTCTTAGTAGTTAACTGTATCAATTTTACTTGTGTCTATCATGAAAACACTGATATTCGTTACATGTTGTTAAAATTGCTATATATCACCAGATTTGCTATGATTCATTTAAGTTCAAGAGGGAATCCTCCAAAGTGTTAAATAATTTTCGCTATCGTCATTAACTTCTGACTACCATATAAGACTAATTTTATTCTTTATCAGCTTTCTGTTAATCCTCTAAATACATTTCAATTTATTTGAATCACCTCTATTATACAACAGCAACTAAACTTTCAATATAAGCAAGTCAAGTATTAAATCACCTAATAATTATGCATGAAATATTTCAACGTGGCTATTCGACTTCAGTTCCCCAATCCAGCATGCGTGCATTTTCATCGACACATGACAGTTTTAATTCGGAAAAAGCAAATTGCAGATGCATGCCAAATCAAATTCTGTCAGTAGGGTCGTGTGAAGCCAAGCGATTGCTAACGAGCATAGCGAAACGCGATCGTAAGTGACGGCTTTGTACCTATTTCGTGTGATAAATACGGTGGGATTTTGCGTCGGGAGATAAGATGTGGGGCGTGTTGTAAAAGGTTTTACTTTTTTCAAGCGCGAAGTAACGCTAAAATTCTCACTTGAAGCATTTCCCAGAGATGACGCTGCTGAGCGAGGATAAATTCTGTCTGGCTCTTCACTGTCAATGATGATACTGCCTCTGATGAGTTTTAACTTTTTATCTTATCATCGACTTGTATCTCAAGACTGTAATTTTGATGGCCCATGTCTGTCTGCATGTTTAAAAAGTCAGTCTAAATATTTTACAATTGTGTCTAGCATACCTGCATGGCGTATTGCCGTAATTTAAGTAAAATTTTAAATCCAGCATGTACCACAATTATTCTTTCTACTTTAGATTACGCCAACATTTATGTTTATTTGAAATACAATACTTTTTCTTTAGAGTAATGATTTTATTTGTATGTTTATGATTCCGAATCCGAAGGATCCAGTTGGAACTCTATTGTTGAGACAATTTCTTCCGTCGGTCCGTATGTCAGAGGCTTCTAGTTCCTAAACAGAAATAGGAAATTTACACGCATAGTGTAGTAAATTAATAAATTTTTCGAATTTCTTACTCGAGAGCAAGCTACATATAGTTGCCCGTGAAAAATAGTAGTCTTTGAGGTTGAAGACACAATATTTTCAAACTTGTCCTTGTTCTTTCTTATATTCTAAAAACTATGGGCTAATTTGATTGGAAATTGCAGTATATTATATTGGAATGTCAGTTCAGTAAAATGTGACCATGTGAAAATACTCTGGACTATTCTAAAAATTTCGATGTACCCCTTTGTAATTTAACTGTTGTAACGAAAGTTCAACATGTAAATCGAAAATGATGTCGCTTTAGGCATTATTTTGCTTAACGATGATCATGGGCTTTGTGAAAAAGCTTTGATGAAAGCATCGTTGCAGCTCGATTTTCCAACATAGATTTGATAAACACTTTCAAACGCAGAAAATAAAGTCACGTACAATACAAAAAGAATATAAGCTGACATTGTATCATACCAAAAATTCGTAATTTTATTATTTAAAACTTACAGTTGATTTATTTAAAAAAATCATTTTATAATCAATTTAAATTGAAAGTACAATCTCTGCCAGTAGTTCACCGTATGTTTTCTTATATAGGTACTTATAATTCCAAGACAGAAAATGATTAAGCCTCTTGGAAAACGTTCAAGCAAAGATAACAAGAAAATGCTTCTTACAACGGGCAACGTGCAAAGTTTTAGGACGCCCTACGACAAGGCAACAAATTGCCCTCATATTTTTTCTACTGCGAAGGACTTGTAACTAATATCAGGATCGTTAGTATAATCGCGTTGCTGTTAACCGCTAATTAGTCCCTGAGGGTTGATTTTGTACATACCTTACACAAAACAATGGAAGGACATAAAACCTCTTGGGGATCGGTCATTTGCGTAATCGCGTTTGTGCGTTTTGTAGATTTTTGTTTTGCGGCACTTTATGAAGGAGGGGTCTTCAAGTTATTGGAGCGTTTTCAACTGCGAATTCAATAATCGTCAAATTCTGTTTCTTCACACGCTGTGGTCCCCCACTGTAAGCCCACAGCAACTGTAAGCTTTTAAAAAAAAATTCATCCTTTCATATTTTTTGTCTTTAATGTACATATGTTGCTGGCAATTGTTTTATCATTAACGTTACCGTAGCAATATCTCACAACTGTATTATGTTCAGCTTCCCAACGATGGCTAATTTTATTTCATTCGAGTCATCATCATTATGTCTGCTCCTTGACTAAATATCTCTGATCCATTGCTGTGTTACAAATAATTTAAGTACACTATTATACGCAACAAACTGATTGATTGATCAGATTATGTGTCTTTTTCACACGCTCTTGTGCTCTTCACATCTGTGCACGCTTCGTCCTTTATTACATGTTCTTGGTGTTTCTTTACATTTATTAACTCTTGATATTTTATGGCTGCAAATTTTTATACCAATAGAATTATAGCAATATCTCGCATCTCTATTTTGTGTGACTTATGCTTCCCATTGAAATTTCAATCCATTCAACTAGCTACCGTAGACGGCGCTTGTGGGTACATTTATTATTACATCTCGTTTCGACACTCCCGGTTGTTTGCGGGTTTCTTCGTGATTGCAACCATGCCCACTTTTGAAACTGTGATTTTCGATCTAGACACCATTAGTAGGTGTTGAGCATAGCACCGTCACACCATCCAAGACACGTCTTATTTCTTTAGATACAGAAGTAGGTTAATGATTCACCAAGCTTCAGTCACTTATATTTCTGGCTTTTATTTATAACATTGTCTAAGTGTAATGGATCGTATTCAGTCTACTCCTCTGCTGATATTATTCCCTGCGAAAGAAATTAACAAACTTGAAGTAGCTGTCAATATTAAAGAGCACAATCGAGTGATCTATCCTTACCGTTAGTAATATGTCGAAAATAGTTAGTGTTAAGTAGAACAGGCGGTAGAATATCTCTCAAAAGGGACTGGTGGATACCAACGTACAGTTTCGACGTGCGCGGTCGAAGCTTCAACAGCGCCTTGGTATGGGCGGACAATTCCTCGTTTGGGCAACGAGCCAGATTCGAGACGGCCACCGAGCCAGCGACGCTCACTGTCAACAGAGTCCAGCTTGACGATGAAGGCATCTACAGGTGCCGGGTCGACTTCAAAAACTCGCCTACAAGGAATTTCCAAATAAAACTGAATGTTATTGGTGAGTGGGTACTTCAAAGGCTCGTTAGATGTAGATTGATAAAATGCTTTGTTGGAATTGGTTTTTCTTTTGTGAATATCTAAATTACTACTACGTTTATCGTTGGTACGTAATTTTGAAATGTAAACAGTGGATAATAACTGGATACAGACGATTACCAGTTATATCAACCAGCTTGCCTTATTTTCAATTATAACAAAACATTCAAAACATAAATAAATATTGTTATGTCCTCGTTCAAAGAATTATTAAAAATTGTTAAGAAAGTAATTTTTGTTTTAATGTTTACGTGAATCTAATAAAATTTGAAAAGGTTAAGATAAGGTACAGAGTCATGGGTTCAGAATATATGCATGTTTGTCTGCGATAAAACGACGTATTCTTAAAAAAGGCTTTAAGAGTCCCTGTCGTGTCCGTCGCTGCGTATTAGCGTCATCTTTAACATCACAATAAACAGAATGTGGCTGATGCTGTACGCAATTTTGTAATCCTTTATTCCACTTTTAGCAGTTAGATTTATTATTTTATTAATTTGCATAAGAATAAACGTATAAATTATAACAAGCGAAGTCTAGAATTCAGATAAGCAAAACTCGTGTTTCTTTTTTTAGTGCCGCCGCGACAAATCTTACTCTACGACGAGGATGAGCGTGATATTGGCGGAGTTATTGGTCCTTTGGTAGTAGGGAATGATTATACACTCTATTGTGAAGTTAGAGGAGGTAAGACCATTCGTATTGTTAAAGGAGGTAAACACATAATTAGAAGAGGTAAGGTCAGTGGGATTGTGAAAGTAGTGGATGTAAGGTCACTAACCTCATGAAATTAGAAGAGGTAAGACTTCTTTTTTTGCAATAGAGGAGATAAGATTACTCGTATAGGAGGTAAGGTTATTTGCATGTGAATTTAGAAAACAGTATGAATGAAGTCCTCGGTTCACCGTACCTGCTTGTGATACTTACATTTTATTTTTGTGCAATTTCTTCAATTTTACTAACGCAAAATAACGGTTTTTTGCTACAAATAAATTTGTGTATCATCTTGCTTAATAATTTGAATGCCTTTTAAGAGTATTTGCCATAAAATTGCTCATGTCTAGCAACAGACTACGTGCATGAAGACAAAGGCCCTTTTAAAAAGTTTTGATCTATTTTGAAACTGTGACCGAAAAAGTACTCAAAACGTAGAGAACATTATTAATTTACATGATTATGATAATATTAACATTGTTACAACAGAAACTCTTAATAGGTAACCAATAAGCTTTTTAAGGTGTTGAAATTTAAAATAACTGCAGTTGCGTTCGTTGTTTTCTCACCCAAACGTATGTTGACAGTGGTGCATAATTATGTATTTGTAAATAAAATCATTGCTATTTTTACTCTACATTACCGACAACTCAATAAATACTGGGTAACGTTTATAATATTCTTTGAGAAATCAAACATTACTTCAAAATATTATTTATTTATTATTTAATTATACATTACAAAAGCATTAAAATAAAATTTGTGTTACCTATTCTGCATGATTATCATATCAATGGGATTGAAGGAAGCGAGAGAGTTACAGTCATTCTTTTTAGCGGAAATCTTTTTCGAAAGGGTAGCAGAATATTTGTTAACGCCCCAAAAATTTGACAAGTGATTTTGACAGAAAAAAATTGACTTTGAATTTATTTGACAAAAAACACACGAAATGACTAACTGGTAACTTTCATTTCTCTATTTGTTTTGCGTCCATCCATTAAATGGAACATAGCTCAGAAAGAGCACAACACTGAAAACATCCCCGAATATGACATCAGTCAAGTAGACAGCCGAACAAAGAGTACGCTGTAGCGAGAAATAGGTAGAAATCGGGTAACACAACTATTAGTGTAACAAATAGCACTTCTGTTACAAGACGGGACCATTTTTCTTGTGAGCATACAGTCAGCGGCGAAAGTCTTGCGCCTCGCCTGCATGTAAAGAACTTAACTACATTATTTGGTGCTTATAATAACTCATAATG
The DNA here is from genome assembly GCA_910589575.2 of Carcina quercana. Lineage (NCBI taxonomy): Eukaryota > Metazoa > Arthropoda > Insecta > Lepidoptera > Depressariidae > Carcina > Carcina quercana. The sequence goes on along the minus strand of OU342426.1, from coordinate 22,452,835 downwards.
GTTCATCCGGTTAATGCGGTTAATGCGGTGCGATCAATAATTTGTAATAAATTCGAGATGGAAATACAAGACGGGAGAAATTAGCGATGAGCTAAATTTAAAGAACCAGTCGTTTTGTTACAACGTAATTCGGAGATATAGGCTTTCTGCAGAGATAGTCTTTCTGAGATCTGGACCTTGTGATGATTCGGTCGTTTTCATATTGTAGTCGTTATGATACCAACCCAAATTAACTAGGCTAGTGCTTTTGTTTTACAAGTAATGCCTTTCTTTCGTCTACATTTAAACGTTCCTTAAGAACTTTTTTATCTGCATTTAGTAGCTTGTTTTGGGCGTAAAGTATGTTAAGGCAAGTACTTATCCCAAATCGCAATTCGATTCGCATTGGGTCTAAGCGACATCCAATCAGAGAGCTTCCCGCGAAGTCCTGCTATAAAATTCCGCACATTCACTTAGCATATCAAATGTGCAATTTCTAAGCCAAATTAAGTGTTTGATATGTACTGTTATATTTGAGATGGGAAAAATCAATCGATTCCGTGAGAAATGGACGTGCACACGCATGTTCAGGATACAAAAATATCTTTATCATTTTTAGCATGGTATCTTTACATTTAAATATTTTATTGTTAACGCAAAGTTAATACACTAATTAAACTTAAATATTTTCCACATCACTTTAGTACAGTCTGGGTTTTAATTTGTCGTTGTAGCAGCACGTTTTGTTGCTGACTGTACTATTGAAAGTTTGCTCAGGATTAAGAATCGACCACGTAACAAGTGGGTCTAACTCCTAAAGCAAACCTGAACGTTTGTGGTTTACGTTCGCTTGTGATCGGCACTTTGTCTACGGAAGAAAGTAGCTCAGAAACTATAACTTCGACCGCAGTCTGATATTCCCCAGAATGTTCTTTGGCTACGGCTTAGATCATTTGTAGTGATTCATCGTAAGATACGAATGTACTTATCGTTTTGGGCTTACTTGGGGGTACTTGTATTAATAAATAATGGAAAGTATCTAAACGGACGAACCTTCACAATGGGTTTTATCCTTTTCACACTCATAACGGAAATGTTTAAAAGAAAGAGATAGCCATAGTAGCTCGATAACTCTGAATTATCCTTTAATCATCTATTGTAATTTCAGTCTTCGGTAGGAAAATATTCTTTATTTGCTCTTACTTAATTATTAAACGATAGTTTATTTTTCGTTTCATAATTTCTCTTTATTCTGCATGTGATATCCAGTTAGGTGTTTCTTAACTATAGGTAAGACTATATTTATAAGTGAAAATAATGACAATTATTTAAATTATTTATCCTTTATAGTCTTTAATTCTGAAATTAAGAAGAAACAAAACATACACATACAAAAAACAACCTCTTTAAACTCAATATTGAGTTTTAAACGTAAACGGGGTCAAAATATCAACGCACTCACCGACAGCAATATTGGTATCAATCAACTCTGCTATTATATTTATATCTCCTAATTGATTTCATAATACTTTTAATTTAGTTTCACAGAATATTTAAAATTACGTACTTTGGTTTACATTTCTAAACCTACCTGATTGGGATTTTTTCCTACCCACATATGTTTGTTTATTCGTGGGTACCGTGGGTGTAGAAGCAGCTACACTAAACAAAGAGTTATTGATTCTGGTGTCCTGATAACGCGCTTCGCCTCTTACGTGGGAGGCTAAAACCGATTTGTGATCATTTAAAAAATTATATCTGTGTTCATAAGTTCAGATTTGTTTAAAGAGAGATGCGTAAATGGCCAATTTACTTGCTTCTGAAGCTTCTATTAGCCAATACGTTATTCTTACTCTGGTGACAAGCTATTTGCGTTTTGCGCAAATGTTTTCCCACCAGGTGAGTCGCCGGTCAGATGCATACCCAAGTATTGTGCATCTCCTGCTTGTGGCAGTTCAATTTCGTTATACAATGTCAGTGATGGACAAGTTTGTTTTCTGAGAGTGAAGGTTACGTGTACGGATTTCCCTTGATTGGCTTTGATACGCCTTTTGTTGAACCATTAATCTATGACAGTCAGATGCATCTGCAGCTTATCAGAAGCTATTTGTTGGCTTTCATGTTTCTGAGTCATCTGCGTTATTTGCAATTGTGGTTTGTGTGTTTGCAGGTAGTTAAGCAATAAAGATAAGATACAGTTTTGGTCCAAGTATACTGCCTTGTGGAATTCAAGACCAAACTTCTTGTAGTTTGATGGTTCTGATAATAGAGAAATAATTCTTAATATTTACTGTGGCGTGTCTTATACAGTAGATCTACTGTAGATCTACTGTAGATCTACTTGATAAATGCTGTTAATTTATTTATATACTCCCATGCTACAAAACTACAAGTGTATAAAGTGTTCTGAAACCTTTGCAATAGTAGAAATATTATCTTCATTAAATACGCTCCGGTGGGAACTATTACAATAGTTGGAATGTCTAATGTCAAGATTACTATACCAATTTGTCAAGTTGCCAAAACATTCAATTACAAAAATCGCAAATTGTCAAACTTCTTAATGTTTAAATGTTAAGTTACTCGTACTAAAACAAACAATTGCTAAAATAACAAATACTCAAAAGGTCCAGTGGTTGGGAGTATTGACCATGACATACCTATGTGATGATGATGATTGACTATGGCAAATTAACTATCAGCTAAAATATATGTATAAATAATACTTAATAATAATAATACTTCAATTGTGTTTGAAAACACAAATAAAGCTTTATATTATATAATTTTATTACAAGCTTTCATTCGGACACAACTATATTTCTTTATTATTCATATATCATTCTTTTCTTCCATTTTTGTGTGTCCGTTTGCCAGGTGGCAAAGGCCTCCTCCTATCTTCTCCATTCTGGCCTTTCTATGGCCACTCTGCCCTATATTTTTTTCCGCGACTTGTATAATGTCGTCATCCCACCTGCTTTGTGGTCTACGTCGCTTTCTTTTTTCATCCCTTGGATACCATTGCGTCATTATTTTACGTCACTTATCCTTTCCATTGATCATGTGGTCTGCCCTTTCCACTTTTGTCTCCTTATTTTCAAAGTTATGTCCTGGACATTGGTCTTGCTTCTACGGCGGCTAATTCTTATTTTGTCTTTGGCATGTCTGTCTACCATGGCATATGGATAGTTTTTTGTACGTTTTTTGTTAAATCCCATGTCTCTCATATTATGTATACATGCAATATTTTAACAGGTAACAAAATAATATTGTTTTCCAAGGAGGTGAAAATGTTCAATTGCAACGGTACTGAGATTGTATATTATATGCGTTTAACAAATTTACCCTAAGTGGTTGTGTATTTGTCAGTAATAAATAATCTTCAGAACTAGGTATTACTGGACTAACCGGTAACGACTTCAGCACTTATTTACTAGTGATCAATGTAGCATTTAAACATTATGATACATTGGTCATTTTATCATTCTGACTTATTGAGTCTGTCATTTTAACATTGTGTCTTCGTAGCATCTGGACATTACGACATCTTGGTCATCGCAACATTTGAACTTATTTATCATTTTAACATTGCTGACATTCTGAACTTTTGACTTTGTGGCAAATTGTCTTTGTAACGTCTGGACATTTTAACACCTAGGACATTCTAAACTTTTGACTTATTGGCAAAATATCTTTGTAGCATCTTGAGATTTTGAAAACCGAAAATTACTACTTTTGGGATAATACTCACATTGGACATTGCAACTTTTAGACTAGTATCCCCCGCAGTGGCCAGACCTTAGAATTGTACTCAACATGATGTGACTGATCATTCCATTAAATGGCGGCATTTAATGATATAGCCATTTAATCAGTAGATAAATGTTTAGTAAGTAGCCCTTATCTAAAAGTGGAATCAACAGACAAATATTACTAATTTGAGTATGGCATCGATCAACATTGTTGTTAATGTGACATCCTTTTATATATAACACAAATCCATCCGCCGTTTTAAGAGAATACAGAATATGATAGTTGAAAGTATCGTATGGTAGTTATAGTTGATACAAAATTATATTTGGGTTAAATTGTATTTTATACATGAACAATACAACTCGTGTACATATGGACGTTGATGATTCACGACTGATGATGACATACAAAATTCAAAACAAAAAACTAATTTTTGTTAAACCAAATATTATTGAACATTTTTACATCAAAACATTTTTTCTACACATCACAATTTCTTAAAACTAATTACAAATCTCAAAAATGTCAAAACTGAAGGTATTCTAATGATGAAATGCTTACCAGATTTAGTTTTTAATGTTGTTTTGATCTTTTTCTAATAAATATATCAGACACATAAAACATTATACATATTAGGATTTAACTATTTTATTGTTCTGTGATTGTAGTATACAAACGTGGTACCTATTATATACACAACATTTAATCATGTATGTTTATTAAAGTGTATGATTTGCGATTTGCCTTCGACAACATTTTCCATTTCGTTCATTACCAAATAACGAAGTGTATCAAATTAAATGTTTTAATTGCGACTTTGTTAGGGATCGAGACGTGGATTAAATGAGTTGAATGTTTCGTGGCGTCAGTTTCCCCAATTAGCAGTGCAGGTTCACATCATACGGTGTGTATTCAGAAATGACTACGCGCTAACAACCTGCTGGAAACCGAAGCGAAGGTAGACGGGAAGTGCCTGATTTTATTTGATGTTTCTATTTTCGCTGATATACATAAAAATCTCTTCGTGAAACAAGGTTATAAGATTGGGTGACAACGAGAATTTATTCGAATGTAAATGCATTTTAAAAGAAACATGACATGTGTGTTAACCAAACAACAGATAATTAAACAGGAAATATTTAGCTTAACAATTAATGCAATTCACACAATATCGCAAAAAAGAGCATCTTCAAATTGCCATCTCAGTAAAATTTCGCCGTTTTGATTTAGTAGTAGTATTTAGTAATTCTAACAAGTTCATTTGTGTCGTGAAATTTCACATTTGTTATTAATTATTCAGTATAGTAATGAGAAAATAAGCAAGCAGTTGTTAAAACTGGTAATTAGTAACTGTGTTTTTCGACATTTTTATAAGCACCAGAAGCTTTTACATTCTCTGGCCCTTTCATCACTTACCATGGATTTTGTCTCAAAGTTTTTTCTTCTTAAATCAAGGTTTACCTTGATTGATGGTTATGATATTTGCGGTAAAAGGTGAGCAATGTTGAAATTAAAATTCTTTTTCATATAATACGTTGGCTTCAATTGCTGTCCCCACAATTCGTAACAATATCTAAGATATATACCTATACCAGAACAAATCCTCACCATAACAACCTAAAACACAAACATTTAACCGTTTCTTAAGTCAGTGGGACCTTTTACTGCTTGTTACACAATAACTTGTGTCAGGTTGTTACTGCAGAGCAAACTTTTGCATTTTGAACAGGATTACTAAGATTACAGCTTTTTTTACTGAATGTTACAGACAAAAATATTAGTATGAAGATTATGCCGAAAAAGTATTGGTCACAATTATAAACGCCCCTTACTTACTAAGGCTAAGATGCCGTTGCAAAAGATAGATGGAAATAAATATAATTAAATTCACTGATGAAGCCAGACATAACAATGAGGTTGTTAGTTTTTATATATTAATTCTTGTCTACAGACCCGAGCTACAGACAGTCAAACTCAATTCAAAAGTTTTGTATAAAAAAGTGCTCCAGTGCATATTACGGCTCTGGACCTACAAGTGTAAGTTTGCAGATAGCAAGAAATTTCTGAACACTCGGGGACATACCATGGACAGAGAGCGGAGCGTAGGTGCTGCCATTTTCCGTCAAAAGCTAGTTGGAAGACTGCGTGGTTTTTTTAACTATGAAATTTACGATAACTCCTTGTTTCTTCTATTAAAATTTTGTTATAATTTTAATTGGAAATATCATTATATTTCTATGCATATTGTTCAGGAGACGAATGATAACTTTCACTTTACTAATACTTACTAGACGACGATACACGAGACGTGTTTATGATTTAACAATTTACTCAAAGTAATTAGGTGTGCAGGGATAAGGGAATGCTCGCTGATTGGCCTGACGAGAATATATATTATTATTGCAAATTTTTTCTACGTTTACACATTGTTGTTTATCATCAATTGTTTATGACAGATATAAAGTTTTATGAAAGATGTCAAAATTTATGAAAGATGTCAAGTTTGATGAAAGATGTCAAGTTTGATGAACGGTGTCAAGTTTAATGAACGATGTCAAGTTTAATAAACGATGTCAAGTTTCATGCTTCATTGCCATAAAAATAATCGGTCGAAGGTCATTTTTGAAATTTTTCTGAACATTGAAAAATAATAATAAACTAATAACTTTCATTTAAAAAAATAATCTATGCGTAGAAGATCACGCACATTTGGCTAACGTCTTTTTGAGACACCGTTAAAGCTATAATACATACGAGTATTTTATGAAATAAAGAATCGATTGTTATTATTTCCATCTTATTGCTTTTACGTAACAATTTTAGTCACGCCAGACGGTCAAAGTTAACATAGTTTCAAAACGTTAAGTTGAAAATTTCGCCAGTTATTAATCATTAGAGGAAGGAGAAACAAAATTCTACATATTGAAAGATACTCATGATTTCACTACGTAACCCGAAAAATCTTTTTTATTATATTTATTTTATTAAATTTTCTGTAATACATTTATTTATCAAGTATATTTAGAAAAGCATGAATAATGTTGCTTTATTTAGTTACATTCGTTAAAACTGTCTTTTTCTTTCGATGTCTCTCATTAACTACGACAAAAAATAATTTTGTGTAATAGAGATTGAAAATCAATACGTCGTTGCCCAAGTGGTAGAACCTTAGAACATCCACCCACGCAGAAGTATAATGTACTATTAGAAACGGTCAAATCACAGTAAGCTGTATGTATACACAGTCGGGACGTAGTTTTTAGCTACAGGCACGAATGGCGCTAATTAGTGATTCGTGTAAGCTCGGCTCATGCGCGTCCGGCGTCGCTCTCTCCGCGCTGCCCCCTCACTGTCCCACGGATTGCATGAACACTTCGTTCAAAGAACGCGCGCTAATGTATTATTTGTGTCTGGGCTTTAAATATAATTGTTCCGAAATTAAATGGTCTTTACAACACATGATGGCATACAAACAATTCAGTCAAAGTAATGAGATGAAAGGCCGGTTCGAATTCTTACCATATCATACGTAGTTGGGTCGACAATCTATAGGACATATGCATCTCGTGTGTGGATGGTCTGTAAAAGGCTTTTTAACAATGAAAATATATTGTAAATTACAGTATGCCGTTTCTATTAACAGGATTGCCCCGCCCGGAACTAAGATGGCTAATGAACAACAAGACTTTGGAGCACATTATAATTAAAAACACCAACAACGTAATCGTGAGTCAACTGACACTGAAGGAGGCTGATAGGGGATGGTACAACGGTACTGTGAAGTGTCAAGCCAACAACACTTATGTTATCACGCCGCACGAAAGAGTCGCAAGGATTGACATGTATTGTAAGTACTGAATAACTTACTTCACACATCATTCGCAATTGGCAACAAAGATATTGAGCAAGCCGCTAGCTCAACTAACGTACAAAAGCCACAAATAAATTAAATCGTGATTAATGTACAGTTAAAACACGCTCACTTGTATGCCTAAACGCACTAGGACCAGTGCATATTGCACAAGAGATCTTGAAGATGAACTTTTAAATCTGAAACTAGCGCGTGCTTGCTACTTACTTACCGTATAGTACCACCACGCAGCTCTGAATGTCCCAAAAAAAGAAGAAACAATAAATCGACTTCAACGACAAACTTAAGTCACGGGAAAATATACTAGTGAACCCACACTAATGCTAAATTGACGAAGAGTCAAATTGACCTAGTTTTTGTATAGGGATAGTTGAAGGGTCGATGTGAGAAATATATATGCTGCTTTTATCCGCAGTTCTCGCGGCGAAAATTCACAATTCCACGCTGATAAAGTTACGGGAAAAATACTAGTATTTAATATGGTAGTATGGGATGATGATTGACTAAGCGCTTTTTTGCAGTGTTGCCGTTGGACGCAAGAATCTTGGAAACCCCAGGGTCAGTGAGGGCAGATACTCTTTTGACCCTGACGTGTGTCTCTGAAGGCAGCAGACCACCGGCTGTAATCACATGGCACGTGGGCTCCTCTATCCCACCGGTCAACGTTACCGGAAAAGTAAGAAATTAATATTTTGATTTAGATCCTAACAAATAATACGAGTATAAATACCGCGAATCAAATGTTTGTCAAAGGTTCTGAAATTGACTCGGGCGATGTCGCGGATCCTAAACCTGTATTAAAAATAAGTAAATAATGATGAAGACGACAAGCGAAACAAATATGTCACAGTCACAGAGAGATATCAAAGAATATAACTGTAATCCATGGTCAGAACACCATTCCGATGGTCAATTAACGTCAAAGTAAAACTAAACAACAACTGGATAAGGTCGTTCTAATAAAGAGACATGCACTTTGCAGTTGGCGAAAATGATCATAGTCATATAAATTATAGGACAGGTTGCGCAGGTGTGTTAATAAACCAGGATTTTGAACACAATTATAAAACTAAAAGTTAAAAAACAATAATAACTGAACCTGGTAATGATGAAACAATATTAAATATACCTCCTGTTTTAACAAGGAAAAGGTGTTAAATCAGTTTGGGTTCACATTTCGATGCCACTGCACCGTACGAAAACTCATTTAGCTTAAAGCAGTAAAACTCTTGAAGCTTATAATTGCAACAGGGTCGTTTCTTCGACTATTTCTCATTTGGCGAGTTCGCGTGAGTTTTTGGATTTGTAGCGTGGTGGTGGTACATTTAGGTACATCAACAATGATTTTACAGTCTTATGTTTACAGTCAAATTAGCAATTTTTACTATGTGTTGCGATATTGGTCGTTTAATTCGGTTCTTGCTTCTTAATTCGGCATTATGATATCGTGCAGTGAAGTGTAGTCCCAGCTCTAGAATGTGTCCCACCCCAAAACTTGTTCTCTAGTTTAAAAAATTCGCGATCTGAAATCAGAATAAATAAATAAATTGTATGGGTTATTTGTTTCAACTAGATGTTTATTAATTATTGTTTGTTTAAATCAGATTTCTTAGGGCAGATAATCTTAGGGCTATGTTTGTAAGTTATAATAATAACGTTATTAGGACACCGATGCATGTAATGACAACCAGTCACCGTTGCACGGTGGATCCAATTTGGTAAAATTGATCGAAAATTTTGAATTTCGCGTCGAAATTGATGATCGAATTTTGCCCCGTGTTTTCGCATATTTAACTTTGTATAGACGTCATGACTGCACTGACTGTTCTGGACTGAAATATTCGAAAATATTGTAGCCCCTATTCTCTATAAAATTAATCTGACTCATCATAGCTTGGTAACCTGTTGTCATCGATATAACGTTGCTAGCGCATTTTTCTTATAACATTTGAATAGCTGACCGATCGTTTTTCTGATGGTAAGTGGTCTAACTTGTACGCAACAACCTGCGCAAATGCCTGGTTCCGCGGATCTTGTCTTTCTTCGTCAAACCTTACCGTGGTAATTTTTAAGGATCTACGTATAGTTGGTCGTTATTCTATTTAGATTTCTTGTACAGAAATGAATCCACTAGAACATTGCTACACACTTGAGTTTCGGCGGTCTACATTGTCAATGTTTGTTTACAATGGACTTTGTCTTTTTCTGCTTTCGGTGTCTGTCTAGTTATCTTGCGATGAATAGCACCTAATAAACTTGGTGACGATGGTCTTTCATCTTCTTTATTATATGACGTGGTAGATGATGTTTCGATACATTCATGCAAACATACACTTAATATCACTTTTAGCACATATTTGTCCTTGAAGCTCACTAGTCCAACTATGCTTGTATAGGCTTTGGTTTGTAGGTGCTTTAGGTATAAACTCATAAATGTCGATTTGAAACTTTACCTCAAAGTCAAAATTATTGGATGTGTCACTTCTATCTTCAAAATTGAAGTCATCAATTTCATTAGATATATTTTTGAAGTATTCATCAAATAAATCTTTATTATTTCATTTGACAAACATTTGTATGACCTTTTTAGACATTTCACTCAATTCCTTTTCTATATGTTCATAAACGTCATGATAAGTGACAGGAACGGACGTAGCAAATATGTTCACATATTTCAAAATCCTCGAAACACGCAAGGATACATTGAGCGAAAAATTAACACAAAGCGAAAAATTCCACGTCAAGTGTTTGCCAGTTACATCTCAACCGGCCCTTAAACACCAAATTGGTAAATTAAAATAAAATTATGTAATACAAAACGAATTATGTTTAACTTTTAAAATAAACATATCGAAACTCATAAAAATACAAATAGAACATGTATCCAGTCAACAATTAACAAAGAATTTTTACAACAAATAATATTGGTATATGAACTTATTGAAATTACAAAAACTATATGACTAGATTAAATTTAATTTAATACTCATTCGAGTAGATAACTCTTAAATTTTAAGCATTTTAAAACATGACATATATGTGTGTACACTGTGATTTTGTTGTTTGTTCTGAGAATTTATATGTCGATATTTTTTATTATTATTTTTATTACTATTATTAAAAATTCAATTTGAAAGGTGTGTTTTTTGTTGCTGTTCAGGTTAGTGAATTCACGAATGAAACTATGAGCATGAGTCAAATAATAATCCGACCCCAATACGATGACGACGGCATCACAATCAGCTGCCGTGCTAATAACGAGATGATTCAGAGCGATGTAAGAGATTGCGTGATTTTGTCAGTCATATGTAAGTATATTTTGCTATCCATCTAGAAAATTAAAGGGTGTCATCGGGTGTATCGTAATACATGTTAGTTTTTATTGTTATTAAGTTGTATGTCCGGTAATAACTTTGGCTTTACATGACACTGAAGATATGTCATTATTTAGTTTCAGATGAGATGTAGACCATGTTGCGATCTATTGATAAAAGTATAAATAAATGGTTCGGCATTTTTGCTTCGCATCAAAAGATTGAAATTCATGAAATAATATTTGTTGCAGATCCTCCAATAGTTAATTTGAGACTGGGAAATGGGATCAACGTAAACAGAATAAAAGAGGGTGATAACATTTACTTCGAATGCAATATTGATGCTAAACCTAAGGAGACCCGGGTTATGTGGTACCACAATGTGAGTAAAATATCATACGTAATGTACCAACGCGATCAGAAAATTATTATTTCCTAAATTAAGATCCCTAGGTACAATCGCGTATAAATATATGTCCAATAAGACAAGGCAACAACTGACCTAGTTATTTAAATAGTATACAGTATAGACAAAAATAGCTAGAGTATTTATAGATTTTAAAAAGCCTTTGATACTGTTAGACACCAAGCTTCCAAAAAATTAATGCACATTGGTATAACAGAGACGGCATATTTTTTTAATTCTACCTCTCAAATAGATCACAAATTGTAAAAATAAAAGACAGTAGGCATGATGACTAAAAATATTATGCTCTCATTACATATCACACAAAATGGCCAACACATGGCTACGTGCGGAAACCGCCCTAGCAACAAAAAAAATGCTCTCATTCGAAAGGCCGTGTTATAAGATATATAACCCGTATCTAGTAAAATAATGTTTTATGTGATCATGCCCTTACTAAAAACCTTCACAGTGTAATTAAAAAAAAATCTAATAAATAAAAATTCAGTAAAGTTGGTTTTTTAATTTTTTGCGGGCTTCATATGCGGTAAAAATCCAGTAAAAGTAAATAATATTATATTTTAATTTTTGTAGAACTTTTATAGTGACCTTTATAGTATAAAATACAATTCAACCCCAATTTTATTCTTTTTCATCTAACCTATACTAGTCAACAAACAAAAAATAATATGCGGTGTTCCTCAGGGATCGGTTCTAGGACCACTACTCTTTTTAATTCATGTCAATGACATCATTAATATTGGACAATCTGGCCATATAGCACATTATGCTGATGATACGCGTCTATTTTACTTTGGACACTCCATTTTACCATTCCATTCCTTTCGCCCCGCCCCGCGCGGAGTAAAGTGACGTTATCTATTAAAATTCATTTAATAATTAATTATGGCAAATATAACAACCGAAATAATCGAAATGGTGATACAATAGTCTTTAGCACCAATGCAGAAGCAAATTGTAGCACTAACTATAGCGGCAAGGCCCTAGAACTTACTAGAAACACGTCTAAATCATCATACATAATCTTCTCTGCGTAAAAAAAAACCGAATACCCAGTTCTAACTATAAAAATTGATTCATTAACAAAATCAAACAAAGAAAAATATTTAGAGCTTATCTTGGATTGGAATAGCGGTTTATCTGATACCAGAATTTTGAATTTGTGTGGTGCATTTCATATTTGACATTAAAGTTTTCACCACAAATATGGCGATGACATTTACAGCATATCTCTTAAGTACTAAACCTCTATGAACCTTTCCGATCCGCATGAATCGAAACAATAATTTCATGCAGAATTTATTTTGCCATAATCTTTTCAAATAGTGTCGCTGGCTTTGAAAAGTATTCTCCTAAAAATATGACATTAAATTATTACCTCGGGAGAACAATTCAACTATTGACTGTATGAAAAAGATTGAATCAAGCCAGAACGGATATTATAGGTATTGCTGCATCTCATTTAAAAAGTATATATGAACCCCACGCTACACAAGACGAATAGTATCCATCAAACCAAAGTTGAGATAGCTATTATAGATACTCAAAGGATAGACAAAGCACCAGAACCCGACGGTATAAATAACGAAACCCTAAGACAAGCAAGAAAGTTAAGACAATTGTCCGGAAAGAAATGTTTAACAATATTATAAACACCTAGTACAATTTAATATTTGCCAAGATCATACTAAAACTTATTGAAAGAATATTAGACGAACAGCAACGACTACTTGGTGATCGACCACATTAATGTAGTATTCTGACTGAAACTAATAAGCAATACGCATACGCAGTAAGCTTTACGTAATATATTGCATTCGTCTATAACGGTAAAGCATTTCATTGTTTGCTTCACGAAAAGATATGCGAGAGACTAATACATTCGCTTGATAAAAATATATATACTCCAAGGAACGGTATAGCAAGAGTCCAATTAGAAAACAAAGGCGAAGCATTTATAGTATTTCCAAAACTATTATTGGCGGTACTTGAATAAATTTTTAGAGGTCTTAATCTGGTTAATGTCGGAATTCATCTTACTAACGTACTTTTGATGCGCGTATGACATCGTATTGTTTAATTTTTAACTTATTTTCTAGTTGTTATAGCTGCCATAGTAATAATACGTACGGTCTGAGTTTTAATTGTTGTACTAATACGGTTCTGTATCTTTAAAACCTGTGACAGACAGACAGACAAACGGAGGAGCCTTCATTCGCGTTAAAAAAAACGAATGAACGTATTTATTTTCTGTTATCAACATTGTTTAAAATAATTTATTTTAAATTACTGAATTTATATTATACTGGATTTTCCTGTATTTTGAATGCCTAATATCTCACGCATGTAAAGTTTACACGGTTGTTTCGCAAAGTACAAGTTAGGACGGTGGTACCTAAAAGGCCGAATTCATTATAATTGTTCAAAAAGACATCTAGTTAAAAGTTGCTTTTGCTCAATTAAATTAATAGGATTAAGTCACGAAACGGAACATTTGAAATCCCCCAAAATAAGGAAACTTGACCTTTTGGGATTGATACTGAAACTTATATATTTCATACGAGGATAATTAGCAGTCAATGCACACATAAGATCATGTATTTATTTTATTCATATTAATTATTGCTAACGGAGAATCCACACATAATAAAATTGTCAAAATCATCAATGAACTAAATCCAAATCTACTATAGGTCTGTTGCTAGTCGCAGCTCTAGATCGGTCACAGTCTGTTACAGTGCTGGTACCAGCAAGAGACACTTGGTATCGAGCGGATGATGATAGGAACTCATGAGTTGAGTCATCATAGTTTTATTAAGAAGTGGAGCGGTGATGTAGAGAGCGCTTTAGTTCTAGCTGCAGGAACATGGAAGGTGGGATAGAGACGTGGACGTAAGGCATGCTTGCTCACTGGTGGCACGTATAATGATATTTCGCCAAAAAAAAATTTGTTGGTTACAAGGCCACGTAGTTCACGGAAGAAGTATTTGACGAGTGTTAGACATCGCCTTAATTCCAGCGAGTGGAAACCTGCCATACCCTAAATATAGAGTGTGGGGTACAAGAACAAGAAGAAGAAAGGGGTGGGGTAAGCAAGTTTTCCTTTCAAACCTCTGGTATTCTGATAGAAGATATCCGTATTCCGTTTTTTCTTCATATTACTGTTCTTTCTTTGGGGGACGAAAATTATTATTTCTCCATGGCTTAATTCATATGTCTTCAGCCCAATTGAAGATAATTTAGTTGTCACGCCGAGCTTAAAGAATGCATAGGCCCCACGTGACTTCAGGGTTTCCACTGTACATACGTCGGTGTTGCAGGTGTACTTAAGGTGTTCTCGGATCATCTAATCGGTGGTTCCCTGTTTCACGTAATACGTAACAGGTGAAGATATCTCCAACGTTCAGATGCCTGGATTGCTGCAGAATTTGGCGTTGCCGTGTCCGTTATTACCTTGATCTGGGTCTCTGTCGTTTTACTTCCGTCCAGGCTATGTTGTCTGACAATGGGGCATTTCTTTTAGGAGTGCTCGTCTTCTTGCGTGGCTTCTTAGTCTGCGTCTTCTGGCTCTGTTGTCTTAAATTATCAGATTCCGATTTGTTCTTAGTTTCTAAATTAGCTTTGGTTGCAGTTGTCTTTTCAGGCAGCTTCCTTATCTGTTTCTTTTTTTGCGTATTAGGTAACGATTTCTCAGCTTCAGGGGTAATAATATCTGTAGAAATTTGGGTGCGTTCAGTTACGCATTTATTGGCCGTGACCTGTTTTTGCATAAGGTCCGCCAGAAAATTGACTCTATCTTCAAGAGTGCACATTGCGCCAGCGCCGAGTGACGTTAGCGCATGACAGACACACAACGGATCGTTTCAATTCAATTTTCTCTAAAAGCTGCACTCGTAATATTTATACAGCGATAATGATATTTTCCTTTACAGTTCAGTAAGGTACATGTCACCAGGAGACACAAAGTATCTCTTTTGATCGCCGACACACTATAAAATTTGAGAAGGTCTGTTGGGGATCAAACCTGGGTGCTGCGGACACGAATCCAAGCACGTAACCCACTGCGCTACGAAGTCGCTTCAGCTGTGTGTTGAATTTAGGTATCGCTATTAAGCGGGCGCTAATGAGTCATGTCTGAATGTTTCATCAATAGGCTTGTGTCCGATGATTCACTGTCGATACGACCGGTCTCTGAGTAGAAATCCGATGTGTGATCCGTAAATGCGCGATTAAATTCTACCGGTCTAATCGGTGCTGACATTCCGTTGTTCCAACGCACAAAGCTACGTTGTTCCTCGTGCCACACCCGCAGCATATTGATGACGTCTACAGGGATACCTCTATCACGCATCTTTGTTCAGAGTATTTTGTGGGACACGATCAAACGCCTTACTCAGGTCCAGAAAGCACGCGTATGTAGATGTTTTCATACTTTTATAGTACCCTACTACTTGCTTCAGTGTGTAGACAGCATGTGTAGTTGATGATCCAGCTTTAAACCCCATTTGTTCATCTGATGACCCTAATTTCTCACCTATCAGTGAAAGAAGGACGTTCTCGAACACTCGGGCAATGACCGTAGCCAATGAAATGGGCCTATAGTTCTTCAAGCTTGTTGGGTCAGCTCGACTATTTTTCAGAATTGGTGAGACCAAAGACAACGTCATGTCAGGTGGCAAGTGCGATGTGCTAAGTATGCCGTTAAACAACTGTGTTGTGTGAATGGTTTTCGTGGGTCGGCATTAAAGTCACCTAATATAATGAAATTAGTAACATCTTTTTCATCCAGCAGAGCATTTATTTTGCTCATGCAGTCACAGAAAAGGGGCAGATTGTCTTGATCGTTAGTGGGCATATATACACAAATTAATAGCAACTTTGTATTATCAGAAAGCCTAATCTCAGTCGCAGCAAGTCGCGGCGTACCGCAGTCTATCTTCGTAACAAACAAAAAACGTCTGTATAGGAGTGAGCAGCCGCCGTAGGGTCGTCCTGATAACGGTATTTGGCTCACATCTACTGCAGACGTGTTTTATGTATAAACTATTCATTTGGGGGGGTTTCTTCATTAAACTCTCGTTGAATAAAAGCATCTATTAACCTACTTAATAAGTTGATAAAATGTAACCGTCTTATTCACAAAAATAATTTCGATTTCGGCGGAACAAAAATACAACTGAAGCTATTTGTGCCCTTGTTAGAGAGATTCTGAACGGGTTGAATGACAAACAATAATTTGTTGGTCTATTCTGCGACCTCAGTAAAGCATTTGATTGTGTCAGTCACGATCTACTGTTACAAAATATTGAATTTTATGGTATCAGAGGAGCAGCTCTTAACTTGATGCGTTCATATCTATCAGACCGAACACAATTTGTACAATTAAGAACTGTAAATATACGATAAACTCTAAGGTTTCGAAAATAATACGCGGCGTTCCACAAGGCTCTGTCCTGGGCCCTTGATGTTTCTTATATTTATTCATGATCTCCCTAGCAATATATCACATGGAACACCGTGCTTATATGCTGACGACTCAAGTATAGTACTTACAAATTCAAACAAAAATATCTTATTAGATGAAGTTAGTTCGAGATGGTTCGAGATTACACATTGGTTTGAAAGAAATGGTCTTAGTGTCAATAAAAACAAAACACACTACATGATATTTCGCAGCCATACAAACAGTCAAGAATATGAATTACAACTTTTAATTGTCAAAAAATTTCAATTTATTATTACTTCCATAACTGTACTGTGATATAGTTAAAAGGGAGGAAATTTTGTTGTCATAGTAGATGGAATCCGTTTTCTAGGTGTAGAGCTACTCGCAGCTAAGATGGCATGAATACAAAATCTACACCGAAACAATTAGCCGGAACATGTTTCGCACAGAAAAATTTATCCTCCACATCCAACTCTTCCTTATCCCGAATGATTTGTTCCGCGTACTTTGAAAGTATGCCTTGATGTTTGGGGCAACAGTGTCGATATAAAATCTATTCTTATCCTACAAAAGAAGGCAGTAAGGTTCATAGTTGGAGCATAGCCACGGGAACACTGTCGTACTCTCTATATCAAGGACAAGATAATGTCTGTTGTATCCTTATACATATACTTATTTAGTCGCAAAGTATGCATACCGTAGAAAAAACCAGTGCACTAAACCAGTCCAAGCACACAATTTGAGAAATAATAACCGACTTGGATATCCCATCTCAAAATATATACATTATTACAATAGTGTGGACTTCATGAGCATAAACATATACAATAATTTAAATGAAAACTTAAAGACATGCAACAATATTAATATGTTCTCGAGTGCTCTGTATAATTATCTGATAATCAGACCTTTATATGACCTAGAAGAATATTTTATATAAAAAAATGATAAATAAAATATAAGAATATAAATTTAGTGTAGGTATTTAAATTATTTTATACCGTTTTCTTTGTAAACTTTATGAATAAATAAATGAATATTAATATTAATAATTGAATTGAGGAAATTATGAATGAAAACGGGTCAGATCTCTGTTGGTACAGTTTTTGACGACGTGGAGGGTTTTCTACAACGTCTATTGCAGCTATAGCTTGCAGAGCTTGCATAACTAACACAAGACTAAGCACAAAAACAGCCAATTTACTTAATTTAATGCAGATGCTTCAAGTTCTGTCAATGTCTGACAAATAGCATTTCAAAAAATCTGATGTTAAGTCTAAAGTCGGCCATGTTATCATCTATTAGAGGTTTAAAGTAGGGTATACCTTTCTATAACTTTCGGAGTCGTTATTGAACACTTAAAGAGCGTTTTAGTACTATTGGACGTTTATGAATAATGCTTTCCAGTTATATCTCTATAGCAAGTAATAAACCTTATATAACTTTTTATGAATAAAACGGTCAATGTATGTCTATCAGCAGACACAATATTAGTGTATAGTGAATGTGCTATGTAATAAAAGGAATAAGTCAAAGTTTAATTTTCAGGACAAGTTTTTTGACTACAATTCACCGAATAAGCCGAAAGGGTTCGTTTTCGAAACTGTGAATGGCTTAGTTATACAAAACGTGTCGCGAGAGGACGATGGCATATATATGTGCAAAACAATGAACGCTTTAGGAGAGACCAGTAGTCCCGTCATCTACCTAGGAGTGAAATGTAAGCTGTACAATACTATACATTCAAATTATTTCGTTTCACACAACATATGTTTAGTGTTTTCATTTTGAAGTATGATGAAGAATTTCGCTTGTCGGTATAGTCTTAACTGAGGAATAATACTAAGGTGGCTATACTCATTTGTTCGCTGAAGTACATACAGTATTCGTATCGTCTAACAGATAATGATACGAATGTACTTATTAGATTAGGTTCAGTTAAAAATTCGCGCATTTGTGTTTCATTTTAGACACCCCAACCTGTGCTCAGCCTACTCCAATGATGGTGGGTGTCAAGTTCGACGAAATGATACGCATCAGATGCACGGTGAATGCCGACCCTAATGACTTGTTCTTTGAGTGGCAATTCAAAAACAACTCTGGGAAAGTTATAAACTTGCCACAAACGCGATTCGGTAAGATATCTTCTTTTCTAATAGTAATAAAGAGCAATACTACAGCTCTATCTAGCGGCTTGTGACAATGTGGTTCATGATGGTCAAATTGATGCTATTAATAAGGGATCCCTAAATCATCTGCATAAATTATTTTTAATAAAGATTGATTACATCGGAATGTCAAATTTGGATTTATCAATTTAATTGCTACTGTCTTTTCAGCGAGGGTAAAGTTGGTAGGAAAAGCTAAAGCAAAAAAAGCTGCACAAGCATTCTCTGCAAGCATTATCTGGGTCGACATTGTCACATACTTTGCAAACAATTTGAAACACCTTGTTGATCACGACGTTGTCTTTAATTCGGCGCAATTTTGTTTAGTGAAACAAGGCGCTTACACTAGTGAACTGCGATGGAGTGCCGCTAGCGAGAGGGACTTCGGGAAGTTGTCATGCTTCGCTAGTAATGCGATCGGGCGCCAAATCAAACCGTGCGAATTCCACGTCATATCCGCCGGTAAGTTCTTTCTTAAATGTTAATTTGTTTCTGTCATAAGTAGAAGATTGGAATCACCGACACCCCACTTACGAGTACCACAAGCCATTTACATCATCCCAATTGAAAGATGTAATATTGAAACCTCCGATATCAACATCTCAAGCGAGAAAAAAGTGTGATAATGGTACTATTATGCGAATAAGTATAAGAAACCTATCGCATGAAATTTTCTCATCACACTTATAATACAATTATTTATTTTATGTTGCATACTCATTGCTGGTAATTATTTCTTCAAAATACATCATTATCAACGTCCTATCTACATGTGTCCCCACTGCAGGGGCTCAGGCCTACTCTCCTACAGAGAGTGTATGGGACATAGTCCACAAACATGAGGGTCATAATCTCAAAGGGTCTGGCGATAGTAATATAAGGATTTAATTTTCTGTACTACCAATTTTTCCCCAAATGCAATTAATCAAAAATAAAAATTTTAACAAATAAATTTGGCTCTAGTCTACCCTTAAGTCGATATCTCAGTGATACGAACTTAATCATGACAAAGTCACAGCGCACAACCATCTAAATCAATGTGTAAATTAATAATTTAGCAACTTAATTAAAACATTCCGCGATTTCCCCGAATATCGGTGACCGAGGGGAAATATTCCGGGTGAGGTTTAAAATACGAGCGAAGTTCGTCGCAATCACGACGCCAGCCAATATGGAACGGGTAACGAGAAAACTTACTACGTACAACTTCCCACTTTACCATTTGGTTTTTAAACGTGCACCGGCCACTTTTTTACGAGCCGAATTCCATTCTCAAAATACTTGCGGGGCTCGAGGAAACTGTGACGTTTCTTGAAGGAAAAAAAGACGTTACTCGCACTGAATTTCAAATTAGCAACCGACGGCAATCTTGCCTATTGTGTGAAAATAATCCGTATTCTCCCCGTACTTCATAACATTTTATGACTGTTTCGAGCTTTACCTGTAAAAATTGGTGTTACTTTGTGTTTTGTTAATAACAGAATTCGAAAGACAGTAATGGTTGCAACGTAAAAAGAAAAAGTTTTAAGAAACAACAAAATATAAAATATCGTCTACAGGTACATTGAGATTAACTTTTGCGCGACATTGTAATATTAACATCTAAGGCAAACTAACAAGTAGATAGTTGTTAACTAAAGAATCTAATTGAATGAAAAATGTAAACGAACAAAATACGATTGGTAATAAATTAACCACACTAGTTGTAGGTAAAGCTGTCGCAAAACATATCGTATTGTTCCTGCCTGCACTGTTAATACCTGCAGAAACAGGAAGACTTTTATTTGAATAAGACACATCACATGTCTTTCACCTAACCAGTCATTATAAACGTGAACAAATATTAGATAGATATCTAAGAGACTATTAGGAAGGTAGATCTGCAAAATAATAAAGTTCCGTTGGATTTGAACAGAAGTAATTCAACAAGTATATTACAAATAGCTTTATTATGATACATGCATTGCATGGACAACACCCGTCTACGTAGTGCCGTGGTGCCACACAACGACAACGGCGAACGGTCCTAAACAATCCAAGATCATTCCAAGGGCCTTGCATAACTCTAAAAAGACTGGCTGAAATAACCATTGCCACTTATTCTCGCTCCCAATATGGTTGTGCTTAAATCTGCAAGACATGACATACGGAGCTGAAGATGTTGATGAAGATGAGTCCCATCCCATATAATGTTGGCTTTTGTTCTTGATACAGCACCTCCTGAAGCGCCACATAACTGCACGTGGGACCGGGGCATCCGTTTCGAGAAACCCCAGTTACACGTGAGGTGCCGCCCTGGATATGATGGGGGCCTGTACACTCACTTCGTTCTAAATGCCATTGGCAAATCAACTAGGTTGCTGTATAATTCCACGACGGTGCGAGGAGGTACTGTGGCGGCGGAGGAATACACCATTCCTCCGCGAGATTTTAAATATAGTAAGAAATTCTTTATTCAAATTAGGGCCCACGTCATCCGATGAGGCTCGGAGCTCCTAGTGTGTGAACTTCAACGAGTTTTTGAATAAAATATTCTGTTTTATTAGATTTCATAGAAAACTAGCAGTAGGAGGAGCAGTATTTTCACTCGGATTGGTGAAATTTGCATTGGAACTAGGGATCTCGTCTCCGCATATGCCCAAAAATAAAAAATAAATCAAAAATTAATTTCCAATCGTTTTTTGCTGTCGAGAACTCATGTTTCTACTGATCTTCAACATCTAAATATAAATTATTCATTAACACGTTGATGGTAACTTACTATATCTGTCGTTATACTCCATGTAAATCGACTAAATGAAGATGTCAAATGTACATGGAGCATAAATTTCTGACAAATTATCCGAAAACGTGTTTCTTGCAGTGATTTCCAGTTTAAATGATCATCATCATATAGTAGCATTAGGACAATGTGATATTGAATACTCACACTAGCTCGAAATCACTAACACAAAAGTATGTCAAAACTATCTAAAAGACAAACCCTTAAATAGCAGCATCGCGTGTTTTCTGTTCTTAATTTATTGGTACCAGTTTTCGGATAATTTGGCTTCGAGTCTCAAAAGTGGTTAACGTTGACCCTAGGTTGCGGGACGAGCACCAATTGGCGATAACGAGTAAGTGAATGAAAAAGAGTTTTCTTCAAACGCTAGGTGCTATGCTGAAAGCGCTTGTTACGCTACATACTCGTAAGATAAAAGTGCCTGCATCGAGGTGATTCCACGAAAATCAAAGCGTAAAGAAGTTTCCTAACCCTCTACGATGACTATAACTGTATTACAGTCAAGACTCTTCCCTGGTCAAAACTACATCTAAGTGATGAAAATAGTCCAAAGTACTGCTGGCTTCGGTCAAAGCATTTTTGAGTGAAAGTCAGGGCAAAAGTTCTTTTGGCTGATGTCTGGAGTTGGACTAATGAGTTAAATTTAGTAACATTGAGAATTATGTGCAATAAAACACCATGAACAGGTACACTCCAAAGAATAAATTCAAATGTGTCTAAAAGTCTGTCAATCCGCTTTGGACTCGCATTTTAGCCTATGGCCCAACAAGATGTTGCTGACGCAGGATTTGCTGCCATCAGTGCAGGGTGTACGTGTTCAAAATCTTGACCAACCACTTCACCCAAAAGTGGTTTTGATTGATTTTTGCTGCCAAAAGTACTTTCTCCGGGAAATTGTCTTGACTGTAACATATATGTGAAAAGAGTTAGGATGTTTCTGCGTTTTCAGCATTTGCCTCACAACGTCTGACTGATATTATGTGGCTGGGTTTATGCAGGAGGCATCACGCATCTGGCATCATTCGCACGCAGTGTGCTATTGATCCTTGCGTAAAAAGCTTGCGTAAAAATCCAACCATCACTATCATTTCAAAAAATTGAATTGTAAAAGACTATGCTCGAGCCCTTAACTTTTTTTGGTGTTGTGTCGTATTTACCTTCATGTTGTGCTAAAATTTTGTTGTTGAAAAAAGTAACGGCCCCAAATACTCATAATGTGACACATTATTTAACGGGAATCTAAATAGAACCCTTTCATCCAAAATTTATTTTACCATAATCTTTGAAAACAGAATGTCTGGCTAAGTCACTGCCTAAGACAACGTTATATTATAATGGTGGGAGTTGTTTTTCATCAACGTACAACTTTTATATAAGCGCTAATAGCCGTAACGCTGCTTATGGTCCCTAGATAGCGTTTTAAATAATTATCGAAAAAGTGTGATAAAATGTATATTGTGATTTACTATGATGTTGTACGTTAATGATATTCAAATCCTATATCATATTTGTATATAATAACTGCAAAATGGCATAAATCCAATTTAAAAGATTTTGGTAAAATAATTTTTTTGGGTTCAAATTTTTGTGTTTATTTATGTCCTCAAGCTCTTTACTTTAGTTAAATGCTTATTTAGTCATTGCACAGTCTTGCGATATGTGAATTGAATAACTAAATTGTAATGTTTATGCAGCCTTCATCGAAACTTCTGGGCTAGAAAATTCTCGAATATTGTTAATATTTCCGAGGAAAATATACAAGTTTACGGATAAACGGATTGCACAAATTTTCAAATTTGATTTTAGCTAAACGACGGGGATTAAGTTTGTGAGCAATCAGGTGTAATTGGGAAAATAATAATAATAATTAGTAGCGAAAATGTACTCTCGTAATATTGAAGAAAAAAATGTTTTTGAACAATTCAATAAAATCAATAAGTAAATACTAACGTAAATTTCGGCTGAAAAATGCTCCTCTAAAAATGTATAAATTTCTGATCTGGAAAGGTGCACTTTTGCTTTTGCTAACGTTGTAGTAATGTTATCAAAAAATTATTGATTTTCTGTAGTTTGGGCATTCAGTACTCAGCTATGTAAAGATTCTAACACAGCGATAAATAATTCAGCATACACCCACAAACTAGCAAATAATGCAGGAACTAACAGAATACCAGGACTGCAGGCTTGCCTGAAACAACGTCAGCGCGTCTTGAATTTCATTTAGCTTTGCTAGTATAATATTAGAACTTTCTTAATTTTCCTGTTTTTATTCATAGTAATTTGCCTTTTTCTAATACAGTAAATATCATTGCACAAATCGTTGTTGTGTTCTGATAAGTAAGATACAATAACGTCGTTAGGTCTTTAGTTTTCTGACGTTGAAATTATTCCCAAAAGGAAACTTTGCGTTTCGCGCAATCGGATCAGTTGGCGAAGGTACTGTGCTTAAGTCTAGAGGCGAAATTAATTAGTAATATGTTTCATGTTTTTTACGTATTTGTAACGTTATTTTTAAATTTTCTTGAACCGAACCACTAGCTGTTCTAAAGATACTGTTGATCAATCAATTTTACGTTTCGAAAAAGAAGTTATTTTTAAAGTTGCCAGTACTGATTGCCTTGTCTACAGATATATTATGATTAAAGTGTCAATCTAAAAGCATCTGAACTGTTTAGATGCGGATATTTGGCTGAATGTTTCTTGGTCTGTCCTGGATTCTTTGGAAAGCAATGAAAAGATCGCTGTCATGGCGAAAAACAGCAAGGGATACTCTGAGCCCGCATTCCTTCCTAAACTCACGGAAATCGTGCAAAATGATGCTGCTAAAAAGATTGGTGAGTTCAAGCAAATTCAATTAAAGTTGATATGAAACTATGGAAAGTTCTTTATGTAAAAATAACCCAAAAAATCTGTTTGAAACAAACTGTTCTACATAACTAAAATGTGAAAGAAAACTGTTTCCTTATTCTCATATTGACTTTTTAAATCAATTATAACGTTATCTAAAATATGTCGCGCAATGTCGAGGCCTCAATATCTCCCGTTGACTTCTCCTGTCTCCGTGACATACTCGTAGGCTATGTGCCATCTTGTGTAATTTTTTATTTTAGGTTTCCGACTGTGGTATTTAATTAATTAATACTTCGTTCATAAAATATGTAGCTATTTACTATATCTCAAATATTTGAATGTGCCAAGGGATACTATTATTGTGACCTTCAGAATTTGCGCATTGAAGAATCTACGGGAATTCTAACATATTGCTCCCATACAAAATTTATCTTACTAATCTGTTAAAATAAAACAGCTGGCTTTAATAAGTAATTACCTAATGTCGGAAAATGAATATTATTCACGTACAACTTTTAAGAAAGTATACGGTCGATATAAGACCACTTTCTATTTTAGTCCCCCAATCTTTGGGTAGGAACTTTGTAACTACCCACTAAAAAGGTCCAATAACTCCTGCTCCGACCCGCTACTCATTTTTATGAGTAAATTTTGCATTCACTGTCAAAATACTGGTTTAATCGCATCACTTAGTGTCGGTAAATATAAAAATTGCAATTCACAGTGAAGTTGTAACTAAATTTAACATTTTAAAAAGTTTGCCATAGTTAGGGGAGAAGTATTCAAAATTCATCATCAATACTGCTGCGCTATTACTGCCATCTACCGCAGAACCTTTAAACTACGACGCATATGATCATACGTACTAGAAAACTAAGTAGGTATCGACGTAGATCTTGATTTTGGCAGTCTGAGCCGGTAGATGGCGGCAGCAGCAGCTTGATTGCGACATCTGGAGGTGGCACCGTAGAATAGAATAGATCAGTGAATACATTAGAGAAATGACGGTACTAAGTCGTTAGTCGACGGAAGTACGCAGTTCTCCAAGAAGAGGGCGATCTGCGACACTGTCAAATGAATTACGTCTAAATAAACTTTTTGCGTCCTAGTAATTCTAAAACTAACCCTTACTAATTACTTGTCAAGCTTCATTACTGAGACAAATGAATACATGAGACAAATGAATAT
The DNA here is from genome assembly GCA_910589575.2 of Carcina quercana. Lineage (NCBI taxonomy): Eukaryota > Metazoa > Arthropoda > Insecta > Lepidoptera > Depressariidae > Carcina > Carcina quercana. Next base: position 22,427,057 of record OU342426.1, on the reverse strand, counting down.
GGCTAAATACTGTAGTACGTGTTAAAAACTAAACAGATATAGTTCAGTATGAAATGATCCGTGCGTTATTTATGCTTCGAACAAAATAATTAAATGGACATGTATCTTATGCCATTGCAAAAATAAAGAATAAGCAGATTTAACATTCTCAACCGAAATGGATGATAAAAGCTTGTCTATTTTAGAACCGCAAAATGATATTTCTATTATCGAAGAATTACAGCGACAAATTTCAAAATTAAAAGGCACTTTGCTTGGAGTAGATCACGGAATTTTCAAATTACTGAGCGAGATCTGGAAATTTAAATATCTTATTCATTTCCCGGCATTACAATCCTCTGACCTATTTTGAGATAATTACCGCACAAAACCAGCTCTACCTATTTTAAAAGGTTATTGTAACATAATTTTTGTGGGAAACATTTAAACGTGCCTCATCAGTACTGGCACCATGTGCATGTTTGGGTATTGGTGTATTGGAATTCGCTTCCACCTTCTTGTTAGAAGTACCCCAAATCCACCGAAACAGGTGCTATTCTGAGCAACCAACTGCTTCACCGTTGTAGAACTCTGATGTTTGCCCCCTGTCCTTGGAAGAATAACTGCACCAATTATGTTAAAAGCTGTTGCAGTGGTACCACCGCCCCAAAAAATCGAGTTCAAATTGCTGGTGGGGATCATAGCACTGGCAGCTGCGGTCCTCGGCTTAGTAATTGCCATTATTCTAATTGCCAAGAAGTACTTTAGGTAAGTCTCTAACTTATGAAAAAGTTCCTTTCTATAAATCGCAAGCCAAGAATAAACTACCTTGACCCTTTCTATAATAGCAAAGTATACTTTTAAGACCAATATTAATTTCAGTCATCTACTCATATAACTCGCTAGTGTACCTAGTGTACAAAATCATTCTACATATTTTACTCATGATATTATAAATAACTACATCAAACAGTTCATGTTTACTACTTTCATGTTTTTATCTTTTCTTAGATTATTTTTTATAACCAGGCTCATATTCACTTAAGAAACTGTCAGCTCTTGATATGACTAAACATATGCTATCTTCAAAAGAGGGCCGAAGAAGATTCCGTTATTTCAAATCCCTCCTTGTTCATGGATATTCTCACTTTGCATACTCTTTCTATATTATACATTCAATTATTATTAAGGTGTGAACTATACCTATATATTGATCGACAAGGATCTTTTGGCACATGGCAAATCAAGTAGGATTCAATATCTAGATAAGTATCTACGTTTAAAACACAAGTAACCCCCTGCCACTTTCAGACACAATTAAAAAGATCCTTGTCGCGTTGTATGTTTCATTCTTCTGGACATCCGATTATTTTCGTTTGGTATTTTGAGAACAGTCATTGTGACTTGACATGTCGTGGAGGAGATATGTTTAGCAGCGGTTATTACACGGATGATGATGGCGTGACCATCCATACTAACATCATAAATGCGAAAGTGAGTTAGTTTGTCCTTCCCTCCCGTCATAACAGTGTCATAATGACTAGATTTTTTGGATAGGGATAGTTAAATGGCCGAGAAAGGGTATAGGGTACAAGACGCTCCCATGGAATACTTTCTAAAGTCTACGTGGACGAAGTAACTGGCAAAAGCTAATTGGGAGTTAGTTACCTATAAGGATAGAATTGGAGATCCCGAAGCTAATATATATTATAGCTGTCTATATACTTCATAATCAATTGTAATACAAATCAGAGGCACTCCATCGACAAGGCGACCCAAGAGGACATCTCAAAGGGCAACGCAAAGACCGTCGCAGAGCGTCGTCCAGGTTGATAATAGCGGCAATAGAACTGTAGTCGCCTATTCGCCTGCCGCCAACAATGAGCCCAAGCCTGACGAACTGGTGCCAAGACCTGGTGAGTGTTATTTATTACCATGAAAGAGGATACAAGAAAGTCGCTGATCCCCACTGACTCGTTGGTAATCGGTCACATTCTACCTTAGGTAAACAATGTACTATTTTAAGGCTTTAATGTGGCATTTTTCTTAATGCGGATTTTTTATGCATGCAAATTAATAGTCTTCTAACTATTAACTTGGAATAGGAAATCATCAAAGGCTTTGTTTTTAAGAGATGCAAATACGTGTGGTTCACACGTGGACCCTTCTAATTGAAAGAAAAATACTCTTAAGTAGGTCATAAAAATCATTAATATAAATTTGAAATAATATAGGCCCTAGAACACTTCCTTGGGGCACTCCGGTACAAATAGTGCGATAGTTCGACTGACAAGTACATTTCTTACTTCCGACAACTCTAAATCTACACTTTGCTGTCTCCTATTTTAAAAAAAAACTTTGAATCCAGTCATGAACTACACCTGTTATGCCAAAACGAATGTCAATACGAAATCAAATGCTTTACTCATATCTAACAAAATCGTTAGTACAGGAACACGATTACTTAGGCTTTTTGTCACATTTTTTATAAGTTTAAAGCATGCTAGTGTCGTAGCTACTAACTATTCTTCCTGAAACCATATCGTTGGGGAGCAATTTTTTTAAACGGGGTAAAGAAATTATAAAATTTATCAAACATTACTTTTTTAAAGAGTTTAAATAAAACAGGATTTAAGGCAATTAGTCATGTTTTGTCTCCCGTTTAGTAGTTTAATTATGTGGTCGGGAATATGAACCTTATTAAAATGTAATAATTTCTGCATGTTTCTTTCTATAATTCGGTACCCGTGATGCGCGAGTTTTACTCGCACTTGGGCGTGTTTTTATTATTACTATTTGACTTCACATTATAAGGAAGTAGAAACGTTTAGCACTTTATTGACATACAACATATTGTCCGTCCAGATAACGAGCCACCTCGGGTTGTGTTGGAGTCAGTTGAGAGCTCAAGTCGCGGTGTCCAGGGCGAGAACAGGCGGAGCTTGTTGTCAGATTTCACCTCGTGCTCTCGAGAGGAGATGATGGTGCGTCTGGGAAACTCGCCCGAAACTATTGTGTAGAGAGAGAGAGGTAGATATAGTTTTAATTGGTCTGGAAACAACTTGAGTGCATAAGTTCTGTACGTCACATTTAATTGGCTACATTACTTTTGCAGAGACTAAGTGCTACCCATTCATTTCCCATAGCTCAACCGATGAATCGTTTGGAAGGACATCCACAAACCAAACATATAATGTGACGAAAATAAGTCAAACTGACATGAATCTAGGTGTCAAGTCTATCGAACAAGCTTATAATTATCGATATATGTAGCTAAGGCGAGTTTTCACCATTTTCGAAATATATATAATATATTTTGAATTTTTTTCTTAATTGTACCATAAGAGGCGCTAAGCTAGAGCGTTTCGACGGATAACTAGTCAACCATCTAAAAACAAGTAGAAACCTTTATACTACCGATGGTTCATCCAAATTAAGTCCAAAGCCTTTAAAGAACGAATTCACAGCCAAATAGCTACATATATGTAGTACAATAAATTTTAAGAAAAATTTAAAACAGTGATAAAAATTTAATGTACAATTAATAATTAAACCATAAAAGCTAACTAATGCAGAAGTAATTTAGTACATTTCAAAGATTTCATGTTTGTTTGTTTCTCCACCCAGTTCGTCACAGCATGAGTGGAAGTTTACAATCATAGAGTCCTTCTGATCAGAAAGTCTTACTTGAAGAATGTCTATAAAGTTAATCATCTAAAAGGAATGTTTGAGAAGCAAGATGTCTAAAATGAAAATAGCTTTTGCAGCATTAAGTCTAATATGATGTCTAAAGTATAAATTGCCTTACCATCACCAGCATACGTCTAATATGGCGAAATTTTTATGAAACAAAATGTATTTAACTTCAATTGTCTAAGCTGCAGTCTGCAATTACGATTATACTTCTTAGTTTATCTTCATCAATAAATTTTTACCGACTATCAAAATATCAGGATATTCTATAATCGGCAGAAAACTTGGCATCAATAGCTATACCAAAGGAATGGATTTTATATCACAGTTTAAAAAGTAGTAGTTTAAGCTGATGACTCAATAACATGTGCTTTTCAATCCGGGCAAATAATATTTTAGTAGGCTACCACCAAAGAAGGGAAAGTGTCAAGACAGAAAAATAAATCATTCCTTATTCGAAATATAAAACATGAAACCAAAATGAACTTTAGGAATTGAATGATAATAAAACTACACCCACAGACTTTCCGAAAAGAATTATAAAAGAAATGTACTCTATAAACAACTAAAGAAATAATCTTTATAAGAGCATTAGTGTAATAAGTATGGAAAATACACTAATTTTAAACTCCTAAACAATATAAGATCTAGTCAATGTTACTATATAATATAGCTAAGTAATATAAAGGAATATATACTTTGGTATATTAATGTACCGCGGTTTTAGCGGAAGGTATAGTTAAATATTGTAATATCATAACTGAATAGGCATTTTTCCTATATATAAAGCGAATTCGATGTAGACATTTTGATTTGTAGGCAACATGATTAGAAGGGATTAAATTGTGATTGTAAACTATTGTATTAACAAATACGTTGTTAATAAGAAATGATTCGAAGGGTTACTTCCTACAATCCATCGGTGTAAACATTCAGAAACTTAATGAGGAATGAGTGGTTTAATCCAAGGGCGTATCCTAAGGTGGACAAAACTATACAACTCTTTGTAAATTATTATCACCTGCTAGCTGCCGAAATATACGAAGGGTAATAGTAAGTTATGCTAGTAAGCGTTTTTTTAAAACAATGAGATGGAAGTACCAGATAATTTCCAGAAAGAAATGAAAAGGTCTTATACACAAAATTAGAAGCAAATATTATATTTCATTATTCTAGAAATAACAATATCATTCTATAATAATGATTCTTACTCAATAAAATAATTGAAGGCGACGCACATTTTGGGGGTATTTTGAAAAATATGAGAACATGCAAGTACTTTTTTTCAGAAATATAGAATATTCAGATTCGTTTCAAGGTCTCAGACTTTAAATGCGACATGCCTGACGTTATCCGACATTTGTGGCATTAGAGATCCTTTGTCTGCAATCAGGTTTTTAAAACAACGGTTATCTGTAGCAGTTACGAGAATATCGAAAGATTTATTTGATTAAGCTTCTTTCTTTCCGTGATTAGCACCTAGTACTTTCCACAAGGTTGTACAATTACTAGAATTATTACTAATTCAAATCATATGACATTGAGCAGGAACCGGTATGGTTGAAGAGCCACCTGAAGAATCTTCTTGATGTAGCTTACCTTCATAATGATATATACTAAATATACCTTACAAAGTTTATTATTTTGCAAGCTGTAATTGAGCCTTATTGTCCCGCTGTGGCTACGCCCGTGGTTTAGCGGTCCCAAAATTTTATTATCTTTCATCAATAATAATAAAAATATGGATTCAGGTTTCCAGACGAACTAAAATTAAGTAAAAGTAAGTTTTTTAATATTAATATTCTTGGCTTTTCTTCTATTAAAGTCTTGTGAGGCATAAAATTAGGTAACTCTGGTCGAACGACTAGTTGTAACAACTATAAATAAATATTTTTTCGAATAACTGGTAATAAATCATTCGACTAAAGTTGTCTGAATTTAATATATTAATATTAGTGACGAAACGGCTCACACTAAATGGTGCGTGATATTCAGTAGTTGGATGTATTTGTGAATTGAAAATTCCCATATAAAATATTTATACGTCACTTCTCCTTATTTTATCATTATTTTGAAAATGGAATCCCTGAGCAGGAATCGGTACGTTTGAAGGACCAGCTGCAGCTGGATCTGCAGGTGATACATAGCCCTCCGGCGGTGTACGGCAGAATATGTTTTCGGCAGAATCTTGATTCGGCAAATTCGGCTTTAAACCGAACCATTTTACGGCAGAAGTACACAGTTTCACAAAATATGAATTACTGTATGGCTTTAAATATATGCACAATTCTAATTTTATTTTAAAATTTAATTTTATAAAAATAATTTCCCTCTTTATCATAATACCAGTTCTACTACCAATAACAACTTTCTGAAGTGCATATGCATGTGACTTCTTTTGTGTATAAAATAATGACTGAATACGATATGAATTAATAATGAATAAATAATATTTTGTGTAGAATTGATCTTCTGCATAAAATAATAAACTTGAATAGATGTAGTTGGCTCTAATAACAATCTTGATTTGAAATTTATTAAAAGCAAGAGAGGTAAATACTAATTCATGTCGGTCATCGTTGTTATGGTAAAAAAACTTTTTCGATAAAAGTGAGTGTAGCACTTCAATCATATTAGATTCCTAAAATCGAATTTTGAGAGAGGCGAATCATTCTTGTATTCCTGACACAATCCGTAAAAAAGTTGACGAAGTTATGGATGAGTGCAAAAACAAGTATGCATCAATCTGAACCCATGCCTAAAGTATCTGAAGACTTCATGCACAACACCTAACATAATCTGCGTAATGGAAATATGCCTAAATATGAGTCAAAAAAGGGACACCTAACACAATATGAGTAATGAAAATATACCTAAATATGAGTCAAAAATGGAACACCTAACACAATCTGCGTAATGGAAATATACCTATATATGAGTCAAAAAAGGAACACCTAACACAATCTGCGTAATGGTAATATACCTAAATATGAGTCAAAAAAGGAACACCTAACACAATATGAGTAATGGAAATATACCTAAATATGAGTCAAAAATGGAACACCTAACACAATATGAGTAATGGAAATATACCTAAATATGAGTCAAAAAAGGAACACCTAACACAATCTGCGTAATGGTAATATACCTAAATATGAGTCAAAAAGGACATGTTAAATACAGCAAGGAAGAACTGTTTGCATTTGGATAGGCTAACCTAGGCAGATCTAAGATTACCAGTTGAACTCGTGAAACCCTTTTTTTATAAGATGACGGATTGGGATTTGAAACGGATAAATTGAACTAATATTTCCAAAAGCAATGGATGGAAAAAAAATCATCTGATATTTGTAACTGTCACCATGAAAAAATTAGAACCACGAATGCTGTCGAAAGATGGCATAGAAGAATTAATTCAAGAAACCCCTTAAAACTTCCATGTACAGTTTTATAAAATTGTTGGAAAAAGAAGCCTCATTTCAAGAGTCAAAAATTAAATGTTTTCACACTCGCCACAAACAACAGCCTCAAAGATAAGCATTCCTGAGAAAAAATGAATAATAATAATAGCACACTTATTAAATGGTGACTTTACTAATAAAACTGTTTAAGGCGACTCGCTGTTGTAATGAGTAGGTACAGATTAAATAACTAAATGTAAGGTAGGTACTAATTTAATGACCTAACATTTGTTAATACACGTTAAAACATTTGTTGTTGGTAAAAATTACTCGAGCATTAGCATAATTACAAGTTAATATTAAAATCCGTCCGAGTATGTATACCTGGGACAGATCGTTCAACTAGGTAGGTCCAACTTCGACAAAGAGGTCAACCGAAGAATCCAACTCGGCTGGGCAGCGTTCGGGAAATTACGGCATATCTTCTCGTCCAAAATACCTCAGCGTCTAAAGACAAAAGTCTTTGATCAGTGCGTGTTGCCAGTGATGACATACGGAACCGAAACGTGGTCTTTTACTGTGGGCCGAATAAACAAGCTCAAAGTCACTCAGCGAGCAATGGAACGAGCTATGCTCGGAATTTCTCTACGTGATAAGGTCCGTAATGAGGAAATCCGTAGACGAACGAAGGTCACCGACATAGCTCGACGAGTCAGTGAGCTGAAGTGGCAATGGGCAGGCCACATCGCTCGAAGAACCGATAACCGGTGGGGAGTAAAGGTTCTCGAGTGGCGACCACGTACCGGGAAACGTCTACCAGGCCGTCCCCCCACTAGATGGACCGACGACCTGGTTAGAGTCGCGGGGAGTCGCTGGATGCAGGTGGCTCGGGACCGGTCGATGTGGCGTACCATGAGGGAGGCCTATGTCCAGCAGTGGACGTTTCCCGGCTGATGATGATGATTAAAATCCGTCACATTTTTTTCATTTGAATATACATGTTGTGCCATAAGACGATTCTGTCCAAAGCTGATTCTGCCGTACACCGACGGAGCCATACATAAAGCTTAACTACGTAATGTTATAATTAAATCTTCCTTACAAAGTATATTATTTTGTAAGCTGTAATTATCCCTCCCTGTCCCGCTATGGCAACGCCTATGGTTGGCAGTCCCAAACTTTTTAAAAACCATATGGATTCAGGTTACCAGTTGAACTAAAATTAAGTAAAAGTAAGTTCAACAAAGTTCATCTTTTCTATACGTTGCCATAGATAGACCAACGGACGGCTACTGTATTGAATAAATACAAGGCTTAGAGTACTGTCTTTTAGTTCCTGAAAAACTGCAGTTTGGACTACGTTTAAATCTATTCTGGGATGAAGCAATCAGCTTTTAAGTCAGTTTAAAAAAATATGTTTGTGTTTTTATATCGTCCACGCATGCAAGTGCTGGTCAAAAGTAACCTTTTTTACGAGGACAAGATATTTTCCGTTTCTTAAAATCTTTTACTGTTTAATCCGGGCCTGAATTATGTCAAACAATTTAGTACCATGTCACATTCGTCTTTGATTGGCATATTGGTACTGAATCCAAAATATCGAGCAATATACACTGGCCAGCACTGAATTTAGCTTTGGCTATGGTTTCCATGCAAATCACAGATCTAGAAAACCAATAGCAAATAAAAAGGATAAGCGATAGAAATGCTGACCTCGAAAAACGGTCACGCGACAAAAATGGACTATCATTGTCTCTTTCCTTTATGAGTAACGCGTATATAACCACCCTTTTCAAGTGCGAGTGAAACTTTTCATGCAGTCTATACCTTTCTCTGTCTATGGTAATATCTTCCTTACATATGTATTTCGATGTTAAGTTCTCTACTGAATGTATTTATACTCCCTAAGTTTTCGACTTGTATAGGTTAGGTTGGAGACAAAAGTGTGATTCTAAAATGTTAGTACTCGTACAGTTGGGAATTTCCTAATTCAACAAATGTTGAAGCCGGGTTTGGAATGACTAAAGATTTAAGTTTTTTATTAGCAATATTCTTGGCTTTCCTATATTTAAATGTGTGAGTTGTTTCTTAGCCAATTTAATTGCATCGTGTATACACACTACTAGTACACTATATATATTATCACGGCTTTATAATCATGTACATCAATATATATATTATACATTTTCAACGACCCATGGACCTATAAAGGAAAAAGACCCGCCACGACTTAAGGAATGGAACAGATTTAATCACTACGGTTACATTTAAAAAAAAATTACTACAGGTTTATAATATTATAAAAACAATGCTAATTAAAAAGTAAACCATAGGAAAACTCCAACTAATTAAGCGAGCACAGCAAAGTGTCTCTTTTTTCACGCTGTAGAAAAAAGTTAGTATATAAATGAAAATCAGTGTTGTACAGTGATTGACAACTTACATGTTTCTATTTGTGATAGTAACGGTACTCGTAACATAATAAATGTATTTGCAAAATGATGTATTAATATCACAGACCACCAATCCACGAGACAGATAGCAAAATCGAACAGCCATAGACAACATATCAGTATAACTTGTCTTATTGTGTTTGATTGTTGACGTTGTCGCGAGAGCCTGAACGGGCCAATAGGTGTCCGTTCCCTTCCCCCTGCACACCGCTTTACTTTGACTGGATTGTATGACTGATATAACGAATATTTTCCATCTAAAGTCGGTGGTCTGTAGTTAATTCTTACATAATCAACTTCTTAGGTTTCCTTTTGAAACGCGACGCCGCAGCACACTCCTTGAATTCAGCGCGCACATGAATTTACCACATCAATTGAGTATTCTTTTCGTTTTGGATATTACAAATATCGCCATTAATAATATGATTGTAAAAGTAACAATGACACTTTAAATTTAATTTTAAATAATGCCAATGACTACAGTGATGACTGTATAATCGACGTGGAAGGACAAGGCACGATATACAACAATCATATTATTAAAGAGAAAAATCAAAATACGTAGGATATATTGATAAAATAACTACTGTAACAGACGAAAATGATGCAAAATAACAGCTGCGTTGAAGAGTAAAATAATTGAAACATCTAAAAGCTCTTCCTTAGAGCAACAAATGAAAGCAAAGTGGCCATTGCGGTTTTACTACGACTAAACTGAAAACCTGTAACTCTGGTGACACCTACATCCTACATACCCTGCGTTTAGAATACATGTAGCTAGTCTCAGGTACAAAACTTAAAAATATCATCATTATAATACGATTGTAAAAGTAACAATGACATTTTAAAATTTAATTTTAAATAATGACAATAATAAGAAAACTGTTTGTCAGAAAACCAATGACTACAGTGATGACTGTATAATGGACAAGGCACGATATCCAACAATCATATTATTAAAGAGAAAAATCAAAATACGTAGGATATCTTGATAAAATAAATACTGTAACAGACGAAAATGATGCAAAATAACAGCTGCATTGAAGAGTAAAATAATTGAAACATATAAAAGCTCTTCCTTAGAGCAACAAATGAAAGCAAAGTGGCCATTGCGGTTTTACTAAGACTAAACTGAAAACCTGTAACTCTGGTGACACCTACATCCTACATACCCTGCGTTTAGAATACATGTAGCTAGTCTCAGGTACAAAACTTAAAAATATCATCATTATAATACGATTGTAAAAGTAACAATGACATTTTAAAATTTAATTTTAAATAATGACAATAATAAGAAAACTGTTTGTCAGAAAACCAATGACTACAGTGATGACTGTATAATGGACAAGGCACGATATCCAACAATCATATTATTAAAGAGAAAAATCAAAATACGTAGGATATATTGATAAAATAAACACTGTAACAGACGAAAATGATGCAAAATAACAGCTGCATTGAAGAGTAAAATAATTGAAACATCTAAAAGCTCTTCCTTAGAGCAACAAATGAAATCAAAGTGGCCTTTGCGGTTTTACTACGACTAAACTGAAAACCTGTAACTCTGGTGACACCTACATACCCTGCGTTTAGAAATGCAACAGAAATATCGAAAATACTAGCGTTGATAATTCCTGTATATTTTGGTGTGCCAACAATGGATTGCAAATATACATACAAAATCATCAGCAAAACATCGTTAAAATATCAAGTGCTCGTAAAAATCGAGATCGACCTGACAGAGTAAATAGAATAGACTGGTTTAAAACTAAAACCTGACTATTATAAGAAACATAAAATATGATGAGTAGTTTAGGAGTTATGAGGGAACATATGAACATACAGATGTACATTCGTACGTTGATGTACATTGTTAAAAGTATAATTGAAACATCTAAAAGCTCTTACTTCGATCGATATTGAGGACAAATTCAAGTGTGATTGGAGTGTGGGCATTGCCATAGATACAATTTAGCAATTCGGGGACTACGTGTTGACTAGTCCCAATAATATATCCACTTCTATTAAACTTACTCATGTACACAGGAGATCTCTCCGTACGCAGTTGGCGTTGGCGTGGCTAGCAGTATGCTGTCAGTACGTCTCATATGGCGATATGTTCTATCACGTTGGTTATATAATATTTTATATTCTAGGTCGCAAATACATAGCAAAATAAAAGGCTGAAGGTCGTATACAAATTATGTACAATAATTTTTTTGTTTTAAAATTATACCAAGTTTGTATTTATTCGTAGATTAGCTCCTTCTGTTTTGTTTTCATTATCTTCATTCATTTTTATAATTTTACTTAGTTCTGTCTTAGTGAATTATTTATAGTCTTCTTGGTCTTTCACTTCTTTTTTCTGAATCTTTTCATATAAATCCATTCGCGTTTAGAATATGGTATGCAGTAATACAGTCCGACTGAACAAATGTAAATAGTTTTAAATTCATTTACGTAAAATTTCATTTCCTCTGAGAAACTTAAGACTGAAGTCATTTTGTGTTTTACATACTGCATTCTAAACGCGAAATAGAACAACATAACTAACACATTCTATTTTTTCAGATTCATCCGAGATGAACTACGAAGATTTTACTATTATTAAACTTAGATTAACTATGGGGTTCGTAATGCCAATGTTAATAAATGTTAGTTTAACTATATTATTGTATTAGATAAATAGGATACATTAAAAATAATTTAAATTGATGTGAAACATAAAATGTATCATTAACGGTAAATGCCAGCATATTCAGAAAGGTTTGCAAGCAAAGTTTTTTTATTCATCTAAGTTGCTGATTGTTATTAGTGAAATAAGAGTATTTTGGAAAATACTACGTAAATTGTTGGTCCATTTTAATGAAAATTTTGTGTCCGAAAATATTGCGTCTTACTAAAGAAATACTTTTATTTCATGCGAAATTTTGCAGGTTAAAGAGAGGAATAGTTTGATAAACTACGAATGTATTTCAATTACTTAGTTATAGTTATAAAGCATCGGTTTACACCTCGTACAACGAATTTAAGCGTGGTTGACTGACTTTGGCGGACGAATAATGAAGATAACAGCGAACGAGATTTGACGGCAGTAACAGAAAAAATCGCCCTGGCCTCGGATTGGAACAATGTTCGAGATACTGTCGCTTTGCAAAGACGATGGTGTAGAGGTTTTGAATCGTAAATCTTTCTGAATTCTCACTTAAGTAAGGTAGAATAAATAATTTTGATGTTAAATTTTAAGAAAATATATGTTACCAAATCCATGAATTGTTTTTTTTAACAAAACCTGAATCTTTGTCTCTAAAAACAATAGCTTATATAATACCAAGAATTATATTGATTGTCATTATTCTTAACGACGAAGAACTTGCATTCGTCTTTTATCTGTATGAGTCTAAAAGTGGAATGTGAGAAACTAATTTTTTTGGACTGACATCAAATACACCAATGTTCGATGCAAATAAACTTTATCTTGATCTCAACTGATGAATTGACGTTACGTATGCTCAGAAAGCAGCAAACATAAAATAATAAAAAAAACGAAACTTCAATGGAAATTCTTTAAGGTGTAAAAACAATAAAGTAAAACCTGTAGAGTTATATTTAAAATGGATGGAAATAGAGCTAAGGGATGAGATCCAAAATACTTTCTGAAGTTACAGTTATTATTCGCAAAAAGTGTTGATGTCATGGCTATAGAACATGCAGAAATAATCAATACTCAAACTCTAAAAGACGGGCGCTATCTTTCTATGTGGAATTCCGATCAGCTGAAATATTTGTGGTCATGCTCAACTCAAGTTAAGGAGCCTTGGGATCTACAAGTACTATATACACAATAATAATTGGCCTCGGACTTGTAATAGTAGATGGAAAGTGAAGATTAGGCCGAATGATACTAGCACGTTCACCCAGAAGCCTAAAATTAATGCTAGGACCTTCAGCGGAACGCACCAGTGCTCCTGTCACTTCTGGCTATTGGTACTTCAGCCACGAAGTGCGTCCCTACGATGTCCACGCCACGCTGTCTCCCAGGGGTCGCCCGTAGAAGAGAATCGTTGTCGCCTTACATCTATCAACGTTGGGGCTTTAGCGTCGTTATCAGCAGCATAAGTATAATATTGGACATCATACATAGCTCACCACTATTCTGACACGCAAGTATAATTGGAAAAAGTATCCCCTTGGGACTTAAAAAACTATAGCACCAAGGGTCTATATTATACATATCCAAAACAAATTTTTGTAATATTTTTCTATCGAGGGTAGTCTCGAACTCGATGTGAAAGCGTCGGTGGCGCTGTGGTTCGAATCCAGCCGTGTAACTATGAGTTGTTTTTCAATTCAAGCACATTATCCGATTGCTTAAGAGGGAACAGCAGATAAAAAATTTCATATGAAATTAAGGGTTTGGGATATAGCTGTTTTCTCAACGAAACGTTAGCCAAATTCAATCATTTTGATCTTATTCTCTTTATCAAAGAATAATCTAGGCCCGTTGGTTTTGCTTTTTTCAATATTTTGTCTACAATTAGAATTATGGGCATCTCAAAACTCAAAATTTCAGAAAAAATTTCTTTCAACTTATGGTACTCATTATTTAGAGTAAACGTAACATTTTCAGAAAAAGCAAAACCAACGGGCCTAGATTATTCTTTGATAAAGAGAATAAGATCAAAATGATTGAATTTGGCTAACGTTTCGTTGAGAAAACAGCTATATCCCAAACCCTTAATTTCACGGCAAAACTAGGCAAATACCAAAAAAAGCTTCAACTGTCCTTCTCGCACAGTTCGGTTCGGGAGGCAGGGTACACTATATCACAACTATATACTGTGTATTATATGTATAAAAATAAAGTAAGCATGCATTAGTGATGTCAATAAGCTTTATCGATTTTTTCGACTAATAGTGGTGGGAAAAATATATCGATAGATACCCTTTCTCGAGCTATAATGGTTTTACCTGTTAGTTTTAATGTTTAGATTGATCTAAATAAACAAATATAAAGACAAATAATTCTAAGGAAATTTATTTTATCTCTAGAACAGAACATTTTCCCTGAAATTCTTAGTTGTTGTTACGTTTTGTTACGTGTAAATAATTAAATATGATTTATGAATAAGTGACTTATGTTTCAAATATTTTTTTAATGTTAAAGTTCGAGTCGGACTCGCATACAAAGGGTTCCGTACCACTGTAAAATATCTAAACAGAAAAAAAACACAGAAAAAACATAACATTTATTGCATGGACATCCGTTTATTTATAACTTTTTTAAAAGCTTTTTTATATTATTTTTTGTTATTTATTATTATTGAAAGTCTTGAGAGAGAACGAGAAGTTATATGGACATCGCATGTACAAATCGCTACGGAGACTATATGACCCGACACAGATATCCCGGAGATCAGCCAGCAAGAGCTTGAAATGGCTCTCCAACAACTCAAAAACCGGTCAAGAGCAAGTCGGACTCGTGCACCGAGGATTCCGTACAGAATATGAATTAATGACATACTGAAAATCATAAATAATAGGTATGGTAATATGCACCCAACAATGCTCTACCGAAAATGAAATTCTAAGCTAAATTACATATTACGAAGTTAAGTTTGTAAACATTAAAAAATCAATTTTACTGTGTTACAATTAAAAAATTCAGATTTATTCCTATGGTTGTGCTGTAAAACCTTTCTTCTTGCCAAATTTCAAGACATTAGGTCAACGGGAAATACCGTATATATTTTGGGTTCATTGCATTTTGTACGGAAATGGTCTAAAATACAGCTATATCTTTTTATTGCGTTGACCTATAAGTTTCATTATTTGACAGATCTAAGGGACAGCAGACTGGAGTATTCGATATCACAGTGATCCTATAAGGATTCCTTTTTTCCTTTTGAGGTACTTAAAATATAATAGTATAATATGAAGTATGACAGTAGGAAATACGATAGATTTCGACGATATTATTATTCATGTCGACAAATAAAAACTTGAAATATTTTTTCCCAGTTATACATCTCATACACTTAAGACGGGATTTTTAACTCGTCTATTCTATTGTGTGAGGTGTCGTGAAATTACAGTTTTTTAACCGACTTCAAAAAAAGAGGTTATCAATGCGACCTGTATGTATGTAATATTTCCAGAACTGCCCAGTTTTCATATATGTTAGTCTATACCAGCTTCTAAAGAAGTGTGCCAAATTTCTAAAGTGTATGTTTGTTTGTCCTCGCATATATCCGGAACACACACACAAAAGAAAAACACACATAGGGTTCGTGGATTTCAACAAAGCATTCGACACACTCGAACATAGATTTATCTGGGACGCACTGGAAAAACAAGGCGTACATGCAAAATACATAAGAATACTGAAAAACATATACACAAAAAGCACCGCACAAGTGAAGCTAGAATCTACAGGCGAAGAATTTTCGATTGAGAGAGGGGTACGCCAGGGAGACCCAATTTTACCAAAAATATTTTCAGCTATCCTGGAAATGATATTCACAAATCTGGATTGGACGAATAAAGGACTAAATATAAATGGCAAAAAGCTGAGTCACCTACGCTTTGCAGACAACCTGATCTTAGTTTCGGAAAACCCGAAAACCCTACAGACAATGTTCCAACAGTTAGCGGAAGAGAGCGAGAAAGCAGGCCTGTCAACGAACTTAACGAAAACAAAAGTAATGTCAAATTCCTCACAAACAGAGCCCATAACAGTAAATAATGGAGAAATAGAGTATGTAGAAATGGACAAGACTAATAACTGAATGGCAACCACGAGATAGCAAAAGAAAAAGAGGCAGACAGACTAGAAGATGGGAGGACGACATCAGACAAGTGGCGGGTCCAACATGGACCCGCATAGCGAAAGATAGAATAGAGTGGAAATCCTTAGAGGAGGCCTATGTCGAAAGACAAGCTGAAATGTAGGAACGACCGGTTACTGATACTTAATATAAAAAGATAAGTAACGTATAAAGTAAGCATATTTTTAAGAAAATTAAAACAAAAAATTAGTTCAGCAATAAAGGCTATTTTATTTAATTTATTTTTTATATATCCGGAACTACAAGTTCGATTTAAATAATCCCTTTTTTGTTTACCTAGGTATTGTAAAACTTAGGGAAGACTGCAAGTTTCATCAAAATCGGTTCAGTAGTTTTTGAGACTGGGAATGTTAAGTGTGTATTTCGGCGTTGCAGTGCAGCAGAGCAAATTTAAAATTAATGTTTTAACTGTACTGTAATCTGTATGCCGAATAAATTATTTCTATTCTATTCTATTAGTTAAATGTTTGTTACCTCAGAGCTTTTCACTGGGTGAACCGATTTGGATGATTCTTTATTATTTGAAAGCTGATGCTTTCCATGTGGTCCCATTTCAATTTGGTCCGGTTCTTAGAATGGAATCCATGAGAAAACAATATACATCTTAAATTTTCCTTAATAAAAGTAGACTTTTAGGGCAGTTGAAGTCGGTTTCTAGTTCTTTTTGAACGCTTTAACTTGTTAGTCCTTAGACTCTAGCACTCTAGGTACTAAAACACCTCTAGGTCACCTAAAGTATCGTTGGAAGACGAACGTTCGGATATGGTGAAACTAAAAGGTTTCTTTGTTGACCGTAGAACCCTAAAATAGCAACGCCATAATTTATATTGTATTTATATGTGATAGGTACTTACTAGTCAATTATATCAAATACAACCACAGTATGTCGAGACTAAACCAATATGCGAACAATAATTTCTCAAAACGTAAAACAAGGGTTGACGCACGCTCACGTCAAGTTTATTATAATTTTGAAAAATACACTCTAGCCCAGGCGGAGGGGTAGCGACTATGCGCGGCTCGCAGGGGCCTCTTTGGGATGTTATGCAGCGTTATTTGTGTGAGTGAAAGCATGTGAAAGGCTGTATGTGTGCGTACCGAATCGCGACAGCAATAACATATTCAAATACCTACTATTCTACGGAGACTTTGCTTCATTGGCGTCTTAACGGTGAAGGAAAACATCGTGGGAAACCTGCACGTCTTGAACAGGCATGTGAAGTCTGCCAATCCGCACTGGGCCCGCGTGATGGACTACGGCCCATACACTCTCTGTATGAGGGTGGGCCTGAGCCTCTGCAGTGGGGACGTATCTATATACTGTACGATGTTGATGATGATGTTAAAAATGATTAAAAACATTTATTTATAATGTTTATGTAATAAAATTGAACTTTTCGTCCTTCAATTCGGTATTTAAGCAAACTTTTTAGGAAAACATGTCTCGATCAACAAGTGAGCTTAGTGAGTTCGCAAAAGGCTTATCAATCAAAAAGTTACCTGAGAGAAATCATATGTTCAAAAGTATAATCTGTCAGTGTTACAACACTGATCGTTGACTTGGCAATTAATTTTTTCCGTCTTCTGTTATCATGGATATATTTTTCGCTACCAATACAGGGTGGTCCAAAATGTGACGTCCAAAAATTTTTTTTAGATTCCTTACACCTGGGTGTATCCGAAAATACCCCATGTATGTTCCGCGATTTTTTGTAGTTTAGAAGTTATGATTTTTTAAATGTATATTTCGAATTTTCTGCCGGAGCGACTTAAAATAATCGTAACTTGTTTAATAGTAAGGTTTTTTTATTTATTTTTTCTCGAAAGTGATCGTCTTGAATCACCCTTTCTACTTTATTATCAACTACACAACGTTATTCATTACAAGTTACCGAAAAAAGGGACGAAAGTAAAAATTTTAGGTTTGAGTTGAACGGAGCCAAATTTTCAAAAATTTCTTAATAATACAAAATTAATGTTTCATTGGTTCAAACTAATTTTAAAAACTCCAGCAGTTTGTCAGCTTACCAAATAATAAAAAAAAAGTTGTTCTTAATAGGCGATTTTACGACGAAATTGGCTTCAGAACTTAGTTAGGTGAGAATTCATAAAGAAAAAATTTTGTCAAAAAAAAATATTAAGCTTATTTTGTTTTCATTTTTATGGCCTACATTAGCAAGGCATCATCAAAAGCATTCAAATAATTTCAAATTGAACGATCAGTGACACATTAGAAAACATTTTATTTTAAAAAAGCTTAGTTTAGTTTTTATTAATACGGTTATTTTGGTTTATTTTTAGCATCAATAAAAGAAAACACAAATTAAGTTCAACTACTTTATTAAAGAAGATTTTCAAAATGACGCCCTTCAACTTCGATACACAATCGGCAACGTCTTAAAAAGTTATCTTTTAGTCTGCGGAAAGCGCTTGAATTTTGTCTGACTTTCGTCGCTGCTTCTCTCAATTTTCGTCTCAGTTCTTCTTCGGAGTTAGTTTGCTGAGCATAGACAACTTCTTTGTAGTAACCCCAAATAAAAAAATCTATTGGGTTCAAGTCCGGTGAACGTGCAGGCCATTCGATTGGGCCGCCACGCCCAATCCATCTGCCCGGGTATGTTTCATTAAGGTGCCCCCTCACTTGGCGTGCGTAATGGCAAGGAGCACCATCATTTTGGAATATCATGTGCCTTCTTGTTTCCAAGTTTACATCTTCCAGCAATTCAAAAAGGTTGTTCTGCAAAAAGTTTAGATATGTGTCTCCATCCAACCTAGACGGCAGCTCGAAAGGCCCAATCAGTTCTCCATTTACAATTCCCGACCACATGTTTACGCTGTATCGATGTTGAAAATTTGATGCTCTTGCAAGGTGTGGGTTTTCAATTTCCCAGCTGTGATAGTTATGGATATTAAATACTCCAGTGTTTTCAAAACGGGATTCATCGGTCCATAAGATCTTATTAAAAAAATCTGGGTCTTCCTGACACCTTTGTATCATTGTTTCGCAGAAAGCAACTCTTCTAGGGTAATCTGAAGCTTGTAGCTCCTGAACGCGCTGAATGTGGTAAGCGTGGTAGCCTTCTGAAAAAAGAAAAGGACTATTACTCACCACCTAGGCAGGAAGAAGTCTAATACCTGGCATTGTATCTGTGATTTATGTTTTGTGTAAATAAAAAACAAAACGACATACCATTTTTCAATATCCTTAGAACTGAGGTCCGTGGTATTCCAGTCCT
The DNA here is from genome assembly GCA_910589575.2 of Carcina quercana. NCBI lineage: Eukaryota > Metazoa > Arthropoda > Insecta > Lepidoptera > Depressariidae > Carcina > Carcina quercana. The sequence goes on along the minus strand of OU342426.1, from coordinate 22,407,447 downwards.
TCTGGTTATTGCTCTGGAACTCGTAGAAGAGTCTCTTTCTACAGCTGCGATGACTTCATCTCTTCTGTCCGGATCTACTCTGGGTACTCCTTCGTGCCTTTGGCTACGACCGGGGATACGCCCGGCCATCAGCGTATTATGAGTATTAATAAATACCCTATGGTCCGGGTAATGGTCCAGTATTTCTCCTCGCCGGTCCAGTTGTTGACGATATAGCCTTGCGGCTAAATGACCGTTTCCTTTGGCCATACCATAGTAAAAGTGCATTTCTGCGTACTGGCTTAGACTAAAATTACTCATGTTGCCGTCAGTAACACAAGCACAAGTCAGTCGTAAGGCAAATCGGAGTCCGTAACACAAGCACAAGTCAGTCGTAAGGCAAATCGGAGTCCGTAACACAAGCACAAGTTAGTCGTAAGGCAAATCGGAGTCCAGTAACAAAGCGAAAGTAGGTTCAAAATATCGGTATCGGAAAGAAGCAACGTCAAGTAGTATCACACGCGATGGAAGTGAGTGAACGACTAGCGGACGGACGATACAGTGAGATGCTACGGAGAATGTATGGGGAGAGGGGGGAGAGGGAAGTGCAGGTAAAAAACCCCTAGCGCGCACGGCTGACTTTTGTGGCCAAGACAGTAGGTCTTTCTCTTTCGTACTTCTACGCAACCATAACAGTGCGAAAGAGAAAGACCTTACTGGCCTGGCGCCTTTTGAAACGTGTTATTTATTGCTTTGTGTCATTGTGTGTGATTGGCCTTGAAGTAGATTTTGGTTTAATTCTAGCTTTCATAATTTCATGTCTAAAAACAGAAAATGAAATGTGTCACTGATCGTTCAATTTGAGATTATTTGAATGCTTTTGATGCCTTGCTAATGTAGGCCATAAAAATGAAAAAAAAAATAAGCTTAAACATTTTTTACGACAACATTTTTTTTTTATGCATTCTCACCTAACTAAGTTCTGAAGCCAATTTCGTCGTAAAATCGCCTATTAAGAACAACTTTTTTTTTATTATTTGGTAAGCTGACAAACTGCTGGAGTTTTTAAAATTAGTTTGAACCAATGAAACATTAATTTTGTATTATTAAGAAATTTTTGAAAATTTTGCTCCGTTCAACTCAAACCTAAAATTTTTACTTTCATCCCTTTTTTCGGTAACTTGTAATGAATAACGTTGTGTAGTTGATAATAAAGTAGAAAGGGTGATTCAAGACGATCACTTTCGAGAAAAAATAAATAAAAAAACCTTACTATTAAACAAGTTACGATTATTTTAAGTCGCTCCGGCAGAAAATTCGAAATATACATTTAAAAAATCATAACTTCTAAACTACAAAAAATCGCGGAACATACATGGGGTATTTTCGGATACACCCAGGTGTAAGGAATCTAAAAAAAATTTTTGGACGTCACATTTTGGACCACCCTGTATATATTCTAAAATTTACCCTAAGGTAGAACCAATTATGTTGTATTTGAGTGTGATTGATGTTGTGTTTAGGTAGTTTGTGAATACATCAAATCCAATTTTTAACAGACACGTCTAAAACTAATCTCAATTTTATTTTTCTCTGCATCTTTATATATAGTGATGCACTCTATTCATTTATGGCGTCCCCAAACCCCATAGATACTGATAAAAATTTTGCGGATTTCACACATTTGTTTTGGAATAAACGATAAACTGATTTTCGTCGGATAAATCCATTATTGGAAAGGTGATGCTCCTCAATTCGAGAAATCCGAGAGGTGTTTAACCAGTTAAGTGAGCGAGTGTAGTGATCAAATATAAATTCTTACCTCCATAAGTCGACTGAGTTCGGCATTGAGTAAAATTGATATCAATTCTTCTGGGGAATATCAATCCTTCTGTGATTCCGATATTTTTCGCTCCCGTGAGCGTCGATGTTATAAGATTGGCAATGATATATTTTATTTTAAGTGGTCATACTAGTTAGATTTAGATACAAATGCTTCCCAAAGTTAGGAAAGACAATTATTTATTAGCAGTTGTAAAATTTAACGTTAGTCTGATAGCATATCGGTTTAATGCCACACACTGGAAAAAGCATCAAGGACCATCCACGCCATGGGTCCTAATGTATACAATAGACTACCTGTCGAGATAATAAATTGTACAATTGTACCATGTTACATACACAAATTGAAACAATGGCTGGTCGGGCAGGCCTTTTATTCCTATAAGGAATTTTTAGAATAAAAGAAATCCTAATAATAATACATATTGTATTTATATTATAATTGACATGTAAATATTAATTTATTAATAAATATGACTATGACTAATACCCCATTGGGCCCACATACTATTTCAAAATGTATGTGAAGTATATCAGCGTCGCAATGCGCCAAACAATTTAACTTTGTCTAATTAGGCAATTGACAAAACGTAATACCAATTCGTACGTGCCGTTCTGACATGTTTCTATACGTCCAAAAGAAAAACTAATAGACGCAGAGAATTATTCACTAAGGGGATAAAGCAGTGTCTTACGTCATTAAAGTTATATTGAATCCCGAGCGTAACAAAGGAGTCAAAAGTGAAAATTGATGGTTACCCACAAGCGCAGCAAAGGAAGCTCGCTTTAGACGAAAATAGCTTTATTCCCGAGGTATACTCTACTTTTCACACCTTTTGCGAGACAGCAAACAGCAAAACTTTTAGAAAAGATGCATTTGAATACCAATAGCTGTTATTGACGTACTAATGTATAAATTTAAAGTGCATGTTGATGTTTGTTAAGTGCTCAAATTTGAAAAGATGAAAACATTTTTAATAAAACAATCCATAAAAAGGCATTGAAAACTAGGACCAACAGGTCTTACTATTACGTGAGATAAAGGAAAAGATTATACATATTTAAAAATTTGTGTTTTCGTATTGGTCCCTAGAAATAATGAAATAGGAGCAAATAATGGAACTGTTATCACTGCAAGTACCAGTCTAGCAACCGCGTGCGTGGAATACGTGCAACACAGACTAAACCACAGCAGAGTGCTGAAGATGGAAGAAGGTATGCGATTTCAAGATCATCAGAAGCGCACAATGCGCCCGTCACAAGGGGAAAAATAAAGAAAAAATTTAATCGTATAAAATAAATACAGTTTGAAATAGACTCTACCGTAGCTAGAGAACCCATTTTAAAGGTCCAGACACAAAACAGAAACCGCTCTAGGAAACAACCTACGAGTAAAAACGGACACAAGAATCCGGTTATCAGAAAGAAAGCATCGAAGGCATTTCGATGTACAAGATACTTCTCACCTTGTCGGATATCTTCTATATAAACACATAGAATCAAAGAAATCAATAATGCTTAAAAAGCGTCAAAACGGAAATACAAAAAACAGTCAGGCATTAAGCATTGTTTGAAAATAGATACAACGTTAGCCTTTTACCAGACGATAGAGATTAATCCCATATTTCCTCAGCATCACTGCCATCCTCCCACGCCTCACGGACAAATAACTGTAAACATATGCCCAGCAAAGTCTCTTTCTAACTATTCTACCGAATACGTCCATTCAATCAAAGGAAACACGATCTAGCGTCAATATGCAACCATTCCTACGATATTGTCACTCGAATCGTAGCACAAATTATCCTTTTTCATTTCAGTTTTTAGCTGACCACGTCCAGCAAACGCCCTCACAATTCCAGTTATCTTTCAAAAACGGCACAATTTGCCAGCTCATCCCTTGAAGACCGCCTATTATTAGCCCTACATAAATCGATGGGCTTTCCCGATTGCAATTTATGAGCCAGTGATAGTGTTCTGAACGTTTTCAAAAGGGAACTTTCTTTTATAGTGCGGCCCTTGGGGCATCGTTTAGTAGTTTGCCGAGGGAATCCTTTTATAGGTTTTTCATAAGTTTAATGTCAGTCTTATTTGTTCAAACATACATCGGCAGTATTAGTTCAGTAATTTAAAAAAATTTAACATATGAGATCAAACTTTACTGTAAACATAATTGTAAAACTCTTACAAATAATCATTTTTTTTAAATGTAGTGAACGATTTCTTCATCGGAATAAGTCCCAAGACACAAGTCAGGGTGAGCATATGCAACACTCCAGGTGCAAAAATATTTTACGTATTCAGATTTAGCACCAAGTGAGTGTGGATTGTTTTTTAATTTGAAATTTATTTCAGACTCATTTGAAGTTGAGATTTAGCAACATATATTTTGAGTAATTGTCGGTGTATGTGATAACAATATCATAATTGTTATTAAATACAATTTATTTTATTTTCAATATAAAATATATAATTAAATAAATCTAAGATCACATTCACCAACCTGCTGATGCCAACGACTACGGGGCCCTTTGTAACCTAAATAAATGAAGAAGTAAATGAAAAAGAAAAAGATGGCAGTTTCTATTTTCTTAGTTGATCATTAATTCGCCTCATCCATCACTCACACCTGGTATGATTTTATGGAAACCTTTCAAATCCGTGTCGAATCGAATCAAAAACTTGTCACAGATTTTATCTCTGGAAATTCTAAATCCCTCTCGGCTATACTCGTAGCATGAACGAAATGCACTGAGAAGGCACTGAGCTAAAGTGCCATCAGTCCTTAAGGCACCAAAGCCTTTGACGTGTATCCAATTTTAGGACTTTATAAGCCATTTAAATAGACGGTGTGGTACGGCAAGATGAGAAAACTAAAAGAAAGAGCCTTATGTGATTTAGGACTTGAGTGTAGACACGCTTTTGTTGAACAGCGTTAGACAGTCAAGTGACGATAACCCAAGAAGTTTGCCGTGGGAGTCCGTTTGCAGGCTTTTCATAAGTTAAACGTCAGTCTTATTTGTTCTCCAAACTAAAGTTGTCAAACTGAAGTTATCATCATTTGAAAAAAGGACAAAACTGCAAAATTTTAAATTGATTTAATTTGAAAACCATTTCGGATCTAATTCTTAAAAAAAACTGTTTCAGAAGTTTCTGTTTCAGTGGTTCGGATATAATATTACCAAAACTTGAATATAAATAACCCAATCATATATACTCAATTAGAGTTTGAAGAAGATGCTATATATTTTTGAGCCTCGAGAGCTACACCATTTTTGTCGAAAAATATCTTCGTGCTTTTATCAAAATGATGAATTAAAATTAAATTATATCATTTTTTCTCGAAAACCAAATAACACCTGCAACTATTTATTTTGAAATGTTGCCTATTGTAGACGTTTCGATGCAGAAAGAGAGAAAAAAAATACCGGAGTACTAACTAGATACTCTTTTGAGACTGGCAAGTTACACCATCGTAAAGGTTGTATATAAACGAATTTTTTTTAAGTAACAGTTATTTTAATTTCAAATATTTGTATCAGGAAAATGTTTTAGTGAGAATCACTCGCAGTGATGTAACTCAGTCCGCGTGATTTTCACGTGACTTGCCATGCCTATAAAAATGTTCAAAATTTTGAGCAAATATTCGCATTCTATTTAATTAATTCATTTTATTAACGCAACAACAATGTTCTGATACAAAATAGTTTATCTCTGAAAATTCTGAATTCCTCTCAGCGATAGCATGACAGATGTGCCATTTGTCCCAGGGCCGTCGGGGCCCCTTCCTATCTTCGCTATACCGGACAAAGCAGATGTGTCTGCAAGGTCACAGAGGCCATAATAAAAACGCGTAAATGTGAATGCCTGGGACCCGAGAGTAAGTTCATAGCCTCGAGCTTGAATCACTGAGACCAAGGGGTCTATCTTCGTGATACTTGCCAACACCCTTTGGCTATCTAGATCTAGATAACTGACTCCGTTTCCCTACCCTCCTAAATTGAGTAATTAATACAGGCACCAAAAAAACTTGTAATCTCCCTCTTAAATTTCAATTTTAGTCTAGCAACATATTTTACTGATCATTGCTTTGATAGATGAAGCCATAACTGTACATTTACTAATGCGCTTCTTTTTTAAATTAACGCTTCCTATACTCGATAGCCATACCTTTATTACTACTGTGAAATTAACATATACAGAACACCACTTCTTCGTTGAGAGACCCTGTCATCCTTTGAGTCGTTAACGAACTAAACGAGGCACTACGTAGGATAGACTGGGACGGGGAACACTGTCTTACCAGGATAATTTGTCCGCTGCGCTACAAGGTTAAAAGTTGATATACCTTACATGTCTGGATAAACAAAAAATCTACCATAAAGATCTAAAGAGCTGCGTCAACACTGCACTGTACCACAGAACTAATAGTACAGGGGTGCAAAAGGATCGCCTCGCAAATACATTTAAAAAATAGTTATATATGCTACGACAAAATAATAAGGAGCAACTGAGCTCGCGCGCACTGGGGCCCTAAAATTGCTCCCTCTTTCTTTAGCGTAAAATTATCTGTTGCGACGTGTTTTCCAACATAATAAAACCACCCGGTGTGGTAGTTCGGCAGGAAAGATCTGAAGCGCAATGCAAACCTGATGTTAAACGGCCAACAATACCGATAAATACTAATTTGATAAACTACCATTTTGTGCACGTTCTTTGCGATGGCTCGCTGTAGGTTGGTTGATATTATTTTACTTTGCCGATATATTATAATATGTTTTTATTCAGTAACTTGTGGCCGTAGTGGTCTTTATTGATATAAAAAAGTTTATGTTACCACCAGCCATTCTTTATTAATAGAAAAACTCAAGTGTATTGGCATCACTGGGTGTTCCGACAAAATTGGTTAAATTCAGTAACTTGTGGCCGTAATGGTCATTATTGATTTTAAAAAGTTTTTGTTACCCACAACCATTCTTTATTAATAGAACAATTCAAGTGTATTGGCATTAATGGATGTGTCGACAAAATTTGTTATTATTCAGTAACTTGTGGCCGCAGTGGTCTTTATTGATGTAAAAAAGTTTTTGATACTAACAGCCATTATTTATTAATAGAACAATTCAAGTGTATTGGCATTAATGGATGTGCCGACAAAATTTGTTATTATTCAGTAACTTGTGGCCGTAGTGGTCTTTATTGATGTAAAAAAGTTTTTGATACCAACAGCCATTATTTATTAATAGAACAATTCAAGTGTATTGGCATTAATGGATGTGCCGACAAAAATTGTTATTATTCAGTAACTTGTGGCCGTAGTGGTCTTTATTGATGTAAAAAAGTTTTTGATACCAACAGCCATTCTTTATTAATAGAACAATTCAAGTGTATTGGCATTAATGGATGTGCCGACAAAATTTGTTATTATTCAGTAACTTGTGGCCGTAGTGGTCTTTATTGATGTAAAAAAGTTTTTGATACCAACAGCCATTCATTATAATTCAAGTGTATTGGCATTAATCGGTGTGTCGACAAAATTTGTTATTATTCAGTAATTTGTGGCCGTAGTGGTCTTTATTGATGTAATAAAGTTTTTGATACCACCAGCCATTCTTTATTAATAGAACAACTCAAGTGTATTGGCATGGTCTGGCATGGTCTGCCAACAAGATATTTGAATCTTACCTAAATAATAGAAAACACAACTGATTACTCGCGGAGTTCCGCAATAATGAATTTTGGGGCCCCTGTTATTGCTCAAATATATAAATAATATCAGTGAAGCTAGATTAAAAGGGGACTTAACATGTTTGTTTTACTTTGGGCACTCAATTCACGTATAAAGAACTTGCTAACGATAAACATATCGAAAACATGCTAATGAGAGAAACAGTATTATGATAAATGGAATGGAATTAAGAGAGTTGAAATGCCAATTTGATTACTATTTAGGTTAAGAGAAAAAATGCCCTATAAAGTCGCCTGTTGAGGCTATCATTTAATTTTCTGTATAAGAAACCCTGAAAAGAGTTTTATTACACCACAACTTTTACAAGTGGCTTACAGCGTTCGTCGCAATCATTCATCAAGCTTTTTATTCACTCGAAAACTTCAGGGGACTCGCAAATAGAATCTTAAACAATTTATTATAGCCAAACCCATTTGTTACCATTACCAGTTTGACGTGCACAAGTATTTCCATAAATTTTCACGGGCCAGCATAAGTTGGCACGCGCAAGAAGCTATATCACAAAGAAAAATCAGAAAAATCCACTCGATGAAGGTTTATAATTGTCGGTCGCTTGGTCTCATGACGTTAATTGACAAATTCTTTAAATAGTTCGATAGCACCTTTGACCACAATCACCTGATAATGTGGTCGAAAATGGACTTTTACCTAAGTATTCTTTATAAGTCAAGTTTAGCCGATACTGTCTGTAGTATCTGTATTTTTTGTGTAATTCTTATCAAAAAAGTTGAAATCCTGGAGCTACTGGTTTCTTTTAATTTGTATGGGTATAAAATAATATTTTATTTAATGTTTGCTCCATCATATGAATCGAAACAAATTTTAATTCTTTTTATCTACAAAAGGAAAAACATGTTTATCTTAAGGACCTTTATTAATGGGAGCATTCTTTCGTGAGCATTTGTGAACAATTAACCGTAGGCGAGCAACAAATCTCGAGCAACAAAACTCTCAATCTGAGGGTACCGGGTTCGAATCCAGCCGTGTACCTATGAGTTGTTTTCAATTCAAGTACATTATCCGATCGCTTAACGGTGAAGGAAAACATCGTGAGGAAACCTGCATGTCTTGAACAGGCATGTGAAGTCCGCCGATCCGCACTGGGCCCGCGTGGTGGACTATGGCCCATACACTCTCTGTAGGAGAGTAGGCCTGAGCCCCTCCAGTGGGGACATATATAGGCTGTTGATGATGATGATGAGCAACAAATGCTGCCATAGTGCCCAGCATTCACTTTCGAGCAAAACTACTCACATGAGTAATTTAAGACGGAAAGAAAAAGAAAAACGGAAACGTTTTGCTGTCCCACACCTGACACCATGTAGTATTTAGGGTTACAGCGGAGCTAAATGATACACTCATGACGTGTGAACAAAGACTGATTTATTGACATTTACTTTCTGGTTAATACTTCGTTTAAAATGAGAGAACCACGGACCTAGTGAAGAGAAGCTGCAGGAATATGATTGATGCAGGCTGACTCGAGGACTGAACAAGATGCTGACGATAGTGTGACTAAGTCACTTGAAGATCACACACGGACATCAATACCCATAAGAGATTACAGCTTTGTGTGTGATCACTTTAATCTAGTGTTTAACCCCACAGTAGAAAATTTAAACACATACCTCTGCGTTTAAATCTCCGAGAATACAAGTAGCTAGTCTCAGGTACAAAACTTAAAAATATCATCATTATAATACGATTGTAAAAGTAACAATGACATTTTAAAATTTAATTTTAAATAATGACAATAATAAGAAAACTGTTTGTCAGAAAACCAATGACTACAGTGATGACTGTATAATCGACAAGGCACAATATCCAACAATCATATTATTAAAGAGAAAAATCAAAATACGTAGGATATATTGATAAAATAAATACTGTAACAGACGAATATGATGCAAAATAACAGCTGCATTGAAGAGTAAAATAATTGAAACATCTAAAAGCTCTTCCTTAGAGCAACAAATGAAACCAAAGTGCCCATTGCGGTTTTACTACGACTAAACTGAAAACATGTAACTCTGGTGACACCTACACCCTACGTTTAGAATACATGTAGCTAGTCTCAGGTACAAAACATAAAAATATCATCATTATAATACGATTGTAAAAGTAACAATGACATTTTAAAATTTAATTTTAAATAATGACAATAATAAGAAAACTGTTTGTCAGAAAACCAATGACTACAGTGATGACTGTATAATCGACAAGGCACGATATCCAACAATCATATTATTAAAGAGAAAAATCAAAATACGTAGGATATATTGATAAAATAAATACTGTAACAGACGAAAATGATGCAAAATAACAGCTGCATTGAAGAGTAAAATAATTGAAACATCTAAAAGCTCTTCCTTAGAGCAACAAATGAAAGCAAAGTGCCCATTGCGGTTTTACTACGACTAAACTGAAAACCTGTAACTCTGATGACTCCTACATCCTTCATACCCTGCGTTTAGAATACATGTAGCTAGTCTCAGGTACAAAACTTAAAAATATCATCATTATAATACGATTGTAAAGTAACAATGACATTTTAAAATTTAATTTTAAATAATGACAATAATAAGAAAACTGTTTGTCAGAAAATCAATGACTACAGTGATGACTGTATAATCGACAAGGCACAATATCCAACAATCATATTATTAAAGAGAAAAATCAAAATACGTAGGATATATTGATAAAATAAATACTGTAACAGACGAAAATGATGCAAAATAACAGCTGCATTGAAGAGTAAAATAATTGAAACATCTAAAAGCTCTTCCTTAGAGCAACAAATGAAAGCAAAGTGGCCATTGCGGTTTTACTACGACTAAACTGAAAACATGTAACTCTGGTGACACCTACATCCTACGTACCCTGCGTTTAGAATACATGTAGCTAGTCTCAGGTAGTCTCGAAATGCACTGAATGGAAATGAAAAAAATGAAAAACAGAAATATCGAAAATACTAGCGTTGCTCGTTCCTGTATACAGCACAGTAAAATAGCGAAATTACAGTTACAGTCAGAAATCAACTTGAGCTGAGATTTAGGACAACAGAGCGAGACAGCGTCAGAAGCGAAGCTGTGTTCATTCTTCAAGAGCCTCATAGGAGCAATTGAGATAAATCACCTCTCTCAAGAGATAACGGCCGCATTAGTGAGCTAATCGCTAAATATCTCCCGCCGCCGCCAGCGGTCTGAAATAAACGTTTATCGCTATTGAATATGTCTCAACGAAGGAAATTGTACAATAAATTACAATTGCTACTGTTACCCATATGGTCGTAGTTTTAAAAAACACTCCATCTCATCCCGTGAGTGTCAAAGGAAAAAGAGATGACTTAAATATGACCAGTGGGATAAAGCGTGGTGATTGCAGCAACACATTCTCTCGTGGATAATGTGGCCGTTTTATATGCTGATGACAAAAAATTTACTACACACAAAGCGGTGTTGCCAAAAATTTAAATTCTACCACTTTTTTACGTCCCGGATCACATTTATTAAATAAAACCTTAGAGAAAGGGAGCTCAAAACCAGTCTAAGGCGCTCCCATGAAGAAGACGCAAATACTATCTTTCTCTACCAAAAGCATTGCTAGGTGAGAGGATTTGGGAAATATGATTGGGTGCTTTTTCTCAAACGTCATGTTAACTGCATTTTGAAGACGGCTTCCTACTCGTAGTACTTTATTCTAATTAAAAAATGGATGAAGACTGGCTAAGTTTGACTTAATTGGCTTGGCTCTTTGCAGAAATTTATTTACTGTGCAGCACAGATAATAGCATTGAGTGAATAGCTCCACTCTTTTGGAGACAAGGGGCCATGAAGCTTGTCATTTTTATGGCTCCGTAGTCAAACAAGGTACGCTTATAGTTACACTCTGTCTGTCCGCGGCTTAGCTTAAAGACTACTAGAAAGCTGTAATTTGGTATGGGTATACATACATACATCATTATGAACAAATACGGCATTGGTTGGAGTGTATATCGTTCATCCCTATCATTCAGAGTGTTTTTATCTCAGGATACCACTTCATCATGTACGTGGCCCAACATCGTTCCCTTAAAAACCGTTGACGGAATTGTTTAAGAAACTTACCAAGACGCTTGCCGAGATAGGGGTTTGCTGGAAAATGATAACCGATGAGAAATTACTTTGAGAGAAGCTTCAATTTCCCAATGACCGTTAAAGATGCGAGAGTTGTTTTTGGTGATATTATTATTTTGTTTCCCTTTTTTAAAGAAAATTTGTCAAGACATTAGACATATAGCCAAACAATGAAGTCAGGATTGTAATGTAGGAATATAACGAAGGCTTAATACAGATAGAAAACAAACTTTTAAAATTGAATGAAAAAAAAATCAGAGACTTTGGATTACCTTCTCCGAATCGCTCACAAAATGTAGTTGATGACATACCGTGTCGTACATATGATGTTCACGAGTTGTCAGTATTGGTCAACTCAAATATATTTAAGTTGTTGGCAAACCAAAAAATAGCGTCCGATACTATAATTAAAAGTGTGGACAATAACTTTTTGGGGGACGCGCCCAGAAGAACGGGTAAAACCTTTCTTGGCAATAGTATGACAATCTGGAAGAAAAGCACTGGCAGTTCCGTGTTCCGGAATTGCTGCAACCCTATTGAACGATGGAAAAACAGCTCACTCTACCTTTAAATTACCGTTAGTTATGTCTTTAGAACAACAGTCTGTATGCTTAATCCGCAAATATGGTCCTTTTGGAAAGGTCTTACAGACCACGTCGCTGATTATTTGGAATGAGTGGCACGAGCGAAGAAGCAGTGGACCGCATTTTGAAAGACATTACAATCTCCTGCAATACGATGGGGGGCGTAGCATTTGTTTTGGCTGGAGACTTTTGCCAAACACTACCGGTTGTAACAAAAGGTACACGTGCTGACGTTATTCAAGCGTGCCTCAAATCATCACCTTTATTACAGGTCGTCCCTGAGCAGCGTAAGGGGGTTCGATATGTATAAAAAATATGTCACTTAATATGGGTATGTTCGCTTTAGAAAAATAGAAATAGTAATTTGAACAAAAAAAAAACGTTCTGCATAAAGACATTTTTTATATGCATTTACTCTACCTTTATCCCATTTTTTTAAATGTCCACCAGTGCGAATCCGGGGCGGGCCGCTATTGTCATATATTTATGTTAGTTTAGTATTACATCAACTATTTCTATCGAGGTTGCCTTTAATCGTTAAATAAAGGCAGCAAAAAAGGGCACGATTTACTTTTTTGTCTTCGTCCTGTAATCGTCAGTCAGGAAACGTCCACTGCTGAATAAAGACCACAATAACCGATCTCGAGCCGCTTGCAGATGCTCCCAGCGACCTTTACCGGCCCATCTATTAGGACAGTCTGATCTGGTACATGTCTGCCACTCGAGAATTCATACGACGCGTAGAGAAATTCCCGTTACATAGCTCGCGGACTAATTTTGAGCTTGTTTATTCGGCCAACAGCAAAGGACCACGTTTTGATTCAGTATATCATCATCCTTTATCTCGTATTTACTCAAATTTATGCGAAATGTGTTTCTTTACACTATCAACACTAAAATGCAAAACTAACGACCGTACTTCAATATTGACACTGCAGTTTGTATTGTATGAAGCAAATACAAAGAGTCTTTAGAGAGGGATAAAAAACGATTACGAATTTCAAAACACTCAGAAACATCTACAAACATTACTTACGTTAAAATTTTCCGATATTATGAAGAGGAGTTCTGCTACGTTAAGATTAATTTGAAGTACTCCAATTAACTTGTTACTCGTATTAACAGCGCATACGGTTTCTACTCATCTCTATAAAATTACGGCTAGACATGATAGTTATTATAAGTTATTAATTAATTAAACTAGCCTAAAGGTATTATTATGTAGGTTAACTAGTAGGCAGACCGTGATTCTATTATACTTTGATTGTCTTCATTGGAGTTAAATGTATCAAAGAACAAAATAATCAATTTCCTAGAGAATTTCGCGCGGTATGTCCATTTGTGCCCTAGCTTTTCGGCAATACCGACACGAGAGCCGCTAAGCCTTGTACGATACTAATATTGTTATAACGAGGAACGTTTTGTACTTTTTATGTTTGTAACTCGAAAACTACTGAACCGATTTCAAAAATTCTTTTTTCATTAAGATGCTGGACTATTCTTGAGTAACGTAGGATATATTTATTACTAGAAAAAATTAGGGCTCCTTACTAAAATTTCAATAATGTAACCCAAGGTGTCAAAAAATTAGCCATAAAATGTATTTCATCGCATGCACTGCGGAAACTACTGATGATATAACAAAATAATGTTCTATTATAATATAGGACTTATCAATATCTACAAAAATACTCGCAATACCGTATGTCCAACTATTGTAGTTAAGTAACTATAACTACTTTTATACATTTTTGAAAGTTAATAGAAAGGCCGACCAAAATCAGACCATGTCATCCATACCTTTATATTAATATTTATACGAACAAATAATTTCATATTCAAGTCTGTTTCAATACCTGTAGGTTCATTTTTGAATTATTCAAATCGGACATTCCATTTGAAAGATATTACGAACTTAAAAAAACGCCATGTACGGTGTGACGCCACGCCACGCAGCGGGCTCCTCCCAACCCGTTGTTCACCGGTTTTGAATTCCTAGATGAACCATGAAGAATTTTTTTCGTTGGTTCAATCAATCAAATTTGGATTTTAAAAGCTTTTTTATTTCAAAATAAATATTGGCTGTGACCTTCGTCCACTTAGCAAAACAATACTCTATGATAAATGCTGGTTTTATAATATGTTTTTAAATAAAAGCTCATGGTTATAGTAGGAATACTATTATGTTTTCATCAAATATATTTATTTAAAATTTTACATACATAAGTTGTCTGTTGAAACACTAGACAAAAATGAAGTTGCTTATTTTCTTCAACAAAATAACTAGCACTTGCTTCAAAAAAATTGTAGTTTTCCTAACGCGTAACCAACAGGAATGTCTTTATTAATTGCATCTGTATCTTTCATGGTCTGATTCGCACTTGGCTGTTTTTTTTACTTGGATCGCGATCTTTCGCCCAGAAATAGCTCGGCAAATGAAATAGAAACGTACGAACGTGGATGAAAGCAAGATAAACTCGTTATGTTAGTTTATTTCCATTTGCCCTTTGTTCTGTCGGATGGTAACAGGTAAGCATTTATTTCAATGAGTCGGATACCATTATTTTTCGCGTCAAAACCTCTGACGACTCCAGTTTATTTTTGTTTTTTTGTTAACTTTATTCTTTACTATGTATGAATGTAAGTGATCTGACTGACTATGAGAGTTTCACATTGAATTGCGTGGTAGTGCTGCGACAGAGTATAACTGTAGCTAACATAAAAATGGATACAGAGCATATGCCGCTTGCATGTTTGCGCAGGCGCACACAGATGACTTCGTCGCCATTATACGCAATAAGACATCCTCGTTTCTCTGCAGGGTGCGGGGCATCCCCAACTCCATCCTGTGCATCTACCATGGTAGACGCACTGAAGACCGTTGCGTAGAGGACTACTCGCACATCTAATCAATGCTTACTGCGTGTGAACGCCCTGATGCGGTATTAATTTTGTAATATATCGTCTGTAGCTTGAGATAATAGTAATAACAATATTAATGTAATATGTATACCATATTAATATAAAACCAGATAATTTATTGGGGTTACATTACATATTAATGTAAACCGACATCCCCACAACTATTAATCGTTATTTTGACCTTTAGCCGAACAGAACTTTATTATCATTAAGAATTTGACGTAAATGACATTTGCAAGCAGATATACCCAAAACAAACGTGTTCAGTTTTATACCTATAGATGTATAAGTTATACTTATAAACACCAAGTAAGGTGTATAGATAATTCTGACAAAGGTAAAGCAACAAAATGAGTAGAAGTTCTCACAAGACGCACTAAAAATCCAGAAAATTTATTATTATCTCTTTCAGGCCTGTATTATAATCGAAGATCTGTCAAAAGGATACATTTCAAGAACGTGAACGTTAAGAGATGCATGTACTTACAACAAATAGAAAAAGTAAATTTTCAAATTTTATGATGTGACACGTCTAATAAAAATTCTTTTTAAAATAAATATACATATAGAAAAAGAAGAAAAAACATAAAAATCAATTCATTTAATTGTTCAAATCGAAGACAAAATTTAGCTGAAAGAAAGCAAGAAAGAAATATGTCACTTTTTTACTTGAGTTGGAATAAAAGTTAATGCATGCGATTTCTAGGAAGAGGATTGGAGGAGGAAACTTTGTAATCTGGTGGATCAATTTGTTTCTCCAGCAGAGGACGTAGCTAGGGATGTGGCTCCGTTAACTTTTCTCTCTGGGCAATCTTCGAGTAGTACGCATTTTTTCGTTTCAGGATGTCGTACAGTCGGTGCATCGCAGTAGCAAGCTGAGAAGTCGCAGATTTTGCCGCGGTTATCTTCTTGGGGTTCTGGTACCTCGCAAGTTGGCTCAGGAGTGAGGTAACCGCATCCCGTAGTGTATGAATGTGTGCCTTCCTCACATTCTCTGTCGCCTGAAATCGTAAGCATTTCGTCATTTATATAGAGATACCAAGTGGTTTGGTGAAACGTACAAAATGTTCCGAAATTGATCAGTAAATCTAAGGGAGGTTTGGTCTAAGGGTACAATTTGAAGTTACATCAATTTAAAAAATGCAGTATCCGTAAGTTATTATTCCTACTGAATGCTTACATTGCTTTGTATCACAGATCATTTGCATGCAAATGTAGAGGAGCACATAAAACGTCGTCGTTAGCGTCTGTCAAATATTAACAATTGTGTAAAATAAAAGACGCGTCTACCGGGGCCATCCCTCTAGATGGACCGTCGACCTGGTTAAGGTCACAAGGAGTCACTGGATGCAAGTGGCTCGGGACCTTCTTTTTTGCTTGGTAGAGCATACTTCAGAGGTTGTCCCATATAAATTTTAGCAAAATGGATTGATCGATCTTTGAGAAGAAAAACTTTTTTTATGCCGGTTGAAGACGGTTTTTATTTCTTTTTGAATGTCATTCATGCATTCACACATATGCACGACAAAAACAATATCGAAATTCAATCATCCTTTGACTTATTAAAGCGCGGCTTGTTTCCATCTCCCTGAATCCCTGCTAAGGGAAAAACATTAGAGGCCGCCTCTGTCACCGGACTTGACACCGCTGGACTTCCATGTGTGGAGCCGTGCAAAGACGGTCATACTATTTCAAGCGCTGTTGAACTAAGTGCGCGTATCGTCAGCGCTTTTAAAATAATGATTAAAATGTGATGAGAAGTCCGAAATAATAGGAAACTACGAAAATACCTATCAACCTTTATTTTACTTCCGTATGTACCGTACAAGAGTTAAAGTTAAGTTACCGAAATACTTGTCCAAAATATTTGGTTCAGCTGATTTTATTTATCGTTCATTTATAAAATCTCACACACCGATAAATTCGTGTTGGGTGCTATTGTTCGTTTTTGTTTGTTCTAAGAATTTACTTTTAAACCAACGTGTAGATTTTCGAAATATGTTTTATGTGTGATCAAGATGATTTATAGGTCCAGTCCTGACAACATATGATACTAAAAAGGGGCTCCTTATAGAGCAATCATAATCAGTCAGGAAATGTCTACTACTGCACATAGGCCTCGCATGTTACGCTACAAAGACCCTCCCGAGCCACTTCATCCAGCAACGCGTTAATTATTAGTTTCATATATTGTTAACGATGAACAGGTCAATTATATTGATCGCATCAGTAAAATATCGCTACATCCAGAAAATCATCACCCTTAACTACTGCCCTAAACTCCTGACCAACTACTTTCTACATTTACAACATCCGATACACAAGCTGCACGCATGCACACATATGCACGACAAAAACAATATCGAAATTCTTATTAAAGCGCGGCTTGTTTCAAAAACAAATGATGAAGGAATTTGAAATGAAAGATCTGGGGCAGGCTAGCTATGTATTAGGTATGAGGATTACTAGAAGTGATGGAAAATCACACTAGATCAGACAAACTACATAAATAAAATCATAGATCGATTTCATATGTATAATTGTAAGCCTGTACATATACCTATGGAAAGTGGATTGAGATTACAAGATGATACTAATTCCAATTGTGATCTTGATTATAGAAATCGCATCGGGTGCTTGATGTACTTAGCAGTATGTCCGAGACCGGACATTGCCTACACCGTGAGTTATTTGAGTCAATTCAATAATTCATATTCTGAAACACATTGGAAGGCAGCTATGAGTAAGAGGGTGCTAAGATATTTGAAAGGTACATCTGACTATCGACTTAAGTTTGAGAAGGGGGAAATGAAGATAACAGGCTACACAGACGCTGATCGGGGAGCAAACGAAGTCGATCGTAACTCTTACACGGGGTATGTATTTACTATTGGAAATTCCATTGCATCATGGGAAAGCCGTAAGCAACGGACAATAGCTTTGTCCAGTGCCGAGGCAGAGTATATGGCTATTTCTGACTCGTGTAAAGAAGGTATATTTTTGCGTACTTTTATATATGAATGTTTAAATACAAATTGTACTATTAATTTATTAAATGACAGTCAGTCAGCACAGAAACTATGCAAAAATGTTGTTTGTCATTCCAGAAAGAAAAAAAATTTGATATCAGACATCATTATATTAGGCAACTGGTAAATAAACAATTGGTTATTTGTACTATGTACCTAGTGATGACATGTTGGCCGATATATTAACTAAATCATTATGTAAGGAAAAACATGTTAAGTATACTTCTTTCTTTTTTTAGACTGTAATAAAGGTAAAATTTATTTACATACATGTTTAATGTAAATGTTAGTTAAGTGACCTGTAAACTTATATTAGTACTCTATTGCCATGTATTAGATAGATAGCTAGTTGAAGGGATGGTGTTAGATATGTAAACTAAACGCTCTACTGAATGTGTGTTGTATTAACTAAACGTAATGTACGTCACTGTCTTACATGTCATCTTGAAGTGTCATTGTCTCTTATATTCTCCGATTGCTCGTGTAACTGCAACTACAAATAAATCTTTTTATATTCAATTAATCTTGGGTTTATTTGCATAAAATCTATCAAATACCGTCCCGAGCCACTTCATCCAGCAACGCGTTAATTATTAGTTTCATATATTGTTAACGATGAACAGGTCAATTATATTGATCACATCAGTAAAATATCGCTACATTCAGAAAATCATCACCCTTAACTACTGTGCTAAACTCCTGACCAACTACTTTCTACATTTACAACATCCGATACACAAGCTGCACGCATGCACACATATGCACGACAAAAACAATATCGAAATTCAATCATCCTTTGACTTATTAAAGCGCGGCTTGTTTCCATCTCCCTGAATCCCTGCTAAGGGAAAAACATTAGAGGCCGCCTCTGTCACCGGACTTGACACCGCTGGACTTCCATGTGTGGAGCCGTGCAAAGACGGTCATACTATTTCAAGCGCTGTTGAACTAAGTGCACGTATTGTCAGCGCTTTTAAAATAATGATTAAAATGTGATAGGAAGTCCGAAATAATAGGAAACTACGAAAAGACCTATCAACCTTCATTTTACTTCCTTATGTACCGTACAAAAGTTAAAGTTAAGTTACCTAAATACTTGTCCAAAATATTTGGTTCAGCTGATTTTCTTTATCGTTCATTTATAAAATCTCACACAGCGATAAATTCGTGTTGGGCGCTATTGTTCGTTTTTGTTTGTTCTAAGAATTTACTTTTAAACCAACGTGTAGATTTTCGAAATATGTTTTATGTGTGATCAAGATGATTTATAGGTCCAGTCCTGACAAAATAGGTACGCTACAAAGACCGTCCCGAGCCACTTCATCCAGCAACTCTCCGGAACCTTAGGAACTATTACAATATTAATTGCCAAGAACTAAGTAACATGTTTCTTTTTATTTATATTTAGATTCTTTTCTTAGCACAGTCAATTTTTGAAATAAATACAAAGATTTACGTGAACTTTTGATAAGGTAAATAGGACTTGTTAATAACGGCTGAACACAGAAAATCCGAGCAGAAAACCTCCTCAATATGTCGTTGCTAAAATTCTGGGAACATTCGTAAGTTTACCGACTAGCTTTTAGCTTCTAGCTTCCGATTTTAGAAGTACCAAACACGAAATTCAGTTTACGACATCTCCTTTAATGCTATTAACAGCTTCCAGGTGATTCAGTTAAGGGATGCTGAATTTATAAATAAACGGTAAGGCAAATTCTCGCTAGCGAGAAATTCGCCAACCATATTTACACTACGACTAATTGCACATCGGGAGCGTTACCCGACGCTGCCATTACATGGGCACATAAATGGAAAACCGAAAGCGTTGTTTAATTGAATATTTGCACTGGATATCGGAAGCATCAATTTGCAAACATGACTAAATACAGACAACAAATAATGGCAATTAACAAGTGGTAAATTGGCCAGCGGGCATTGCTTTTTGTAATGGCAGTTTGCTGTTGGCATGTTGGAAGGACATTTACATATTTTCTGTTTCAATTTACAGATAATTATTGTTGAAACAAAGTACAAAGTGTAGGCCACATGTACACTGATGTGTAACAAGTGCAACGACTGATAAGAATACAAGATAAGGTTGTTTTCATATAACTGACCTAGTTGTGTACTCATTTATCATCACCTTACATTGTCTCACTTGTATTAGATACAAAATTTTCTGAAGAGATAAAATTCACCCTAGTCTTTATACTTTTATGTGTGCTTTAAATGACGTAGATCTCGCAGTGTAATATCAACTTATTTTTATCGTTTTGTTATTACTAGTGATCGCCCAGTGGTCGAAAACGACTATAATTGATTTAGATATATTTTTAAGCTATTGCATAGCTTCTATCGCGGGCCTTGAGCGTGGGGACCGAATCGAGAAATTCCGTAACGAAAAAACCTCACGCTCCCCACTCCGACGGGCACGGAGGTGTGGCTTGAAGATCGTCTAACGTCGTTTCAGTTCGGCAGCCTTCGACACGGCGTTGTGTGCGTGCGATTAGACGTATTAGTGTTTTATAATTTAAGTATTAAGTATAATAGTATGTAATTTGATATAGCAAAGCAAATCCGTTATGTTAGCTAAATATTGATTTAATTTTGTTTTCCTGTTTGTAATTTAATTTACATTTTTGTGGTGGGGATATTTATGTTCGTGACATAAAAACTTTTCTTATTAAAACTTTCTTAAATAATTATAATTGCATAAGTTGATACAAAATGCTATGCAATAGCTTTACCGCGGCAGTCCCCGAGTGCCACACGTCTTTTTTTTAAATTAGCATCTGCACTCCGTCTCTATATAAACTATAAGTGTGCGGCGGCGGTCACTAGAGTAGCACAGTAGAGAGGTCTGGTATGAGTCCATTATAACCTTTATTATAATTGTGTAACTTAAAAGTTATTGTTTTGTTGGTGTATGTAGTTGTTGTTATTTCTATATATATAATTTCTAAGTTCTTAAATGACTGTCGTTAGGTTGGCACATTCCTTGCAAAAAAGTTTCGATTTTAATAGCACAATTTTATAAGTTTCTCGACTTTTGAATTTAAAAAAATATAAACACTGACACAAAAGAATAACAGACAACCCGGATTATTTTTGTCACTTTCCACATTATGTATTTTTTAAATAAAAATAATTAAAAATTTCTACATTTTTGGGTAAACAATTAAGTTTTAAAGATGCACTATAAAGTGACAGGTTATCTGCACGTAAAGACTATTTTTCTTTTAAATTAGTCAATTTCAACTTTAAATCGAATCCCGATCAAGCCGAAGATACAAATATCTTCTAGTTAGCCAAATGCACTCGCAGGTGGGGATAGTTTCCCCCTTCATTTCTGATTAAATATTTTTGTGTTCCGTTTTATAGGGTTCAGTTTAGAGGTCATAATTTCCTTAAATTAGGCATCTTATACTAAATGAACTTATACTCGTAATCAAGCAACTAAATCAGTTAGCGCCAGACCACCTAACACAAATATTTCAATATTTAAAAGGTACTACTACTATTTAGTGTAAAAATTTATGAGTTTACGTTAATTAAACATTTTTGTTTGTATTATCCCAATTAAAAAAGATTTATTCGTTTCTATCGACAACGTATTTGAAATGTCGCAATTTCTTGAAGGAAAACTTATTTACGCGCGGCATTTGTGGAGTAAGATGGTGAATGCGTGACGAAAGCGTTACGAAAAGTGTGATCGGGCGAGGCGAACGGAAGTTGAGAGGGAGATATAAGTTAGTTAAGAAAGTAAGAGATAGTAACGTTTCATATATTAATGTAGGGGCAAGAGAGAGGTGCGAGCACACATTTTTTTCTCTCTCTCATAGAAGTTTCGTATATCTAAGACACAGCGCAGGCCAGGCAACAGTGTTTCTTTGATCTAACACAAACCTGAAAATAAAACTCCAAACTAAACTTAAGATAATTTCTTTTCAAACTTTGGTGTTCAAAAGTTTTATAACTTACTAATATTTATACGGACAAATAAAGTTTCTTTCAAATCAAACACTAATGCAATGTTTTATAAGCTATAAACATACATAAAAAGCACAAACATTAAACAACGAAATTCTCCATTCCTGTATAATTACTATTTTACGATTGCATTTATGTATGAGTAAATATGGTTACAGATTGTTTCAAACTTATATTCAATTATTATTAAATGTTTCGTTGGTATCGATTTTTTGCTATTTAAGTACCGGTCCCAACAACCGATAACTTGATTGGACTTTTTGTTTGAATCAAATAACAACTGTCAATTTAATATCATTAAGACGTCGAGATAAAATAAAAACAGTAGGTCAGGCGAATGTTAAAATAAAAATACTACGCTACCTGTTTGTTTGATATATATATACCTAATCCTGCAACGATGTTAAAAGCCACAATGATATTGTTGTTTACGGCTTATAGAAAATGTCGTAACAAGAGATACTGATATAAAAAGTAAATCTAATATGTCGTTTTATGTGCTATTAGGGATAAAAGAAAACGTACGACTGGTGACGTTAATTTGATTTCGGATGATACGAGCAAAAAAATAAAGATATCTTACACTTATTTAGTTTTAGACGCTTTTCCTAATATACTTTTCACAAGTTTTCTGGCTTTCGCCCCACTGATTCCAATGAAAATAAAGTAAAAAGAAGCCAATATTTAACTAGAAACTATGAGTGGAACACGGTGCTTTTAACATTGCTGATTTGCGTTCGATTTTAACATTTGTGTTGCTGAAATGAAGAATTTTTTTAACGTATACTACGTAATTTTTTATCGGGTACACACAATTCGATTGGTAAATTTGGTGTGCGCCTTCAGATCTGACGACGTACAAGCGAAACTAGATAGACAGCATTGCTAATGCCACTAGCGAATTGAAATCTACTAAAGGGCGAACTGCATAAAATCATTTGATTAGATTCGTTTGCTAGAGGGGCAAAGTTGACAGAACCTGAGCACTCCGCCTAATGGACCTCAGCTAAATGAACTTTACCGCATGTAGTACGGTGTTTCGTTTGGTATTATTTTTATTTTGTTGTATTAATAGAACCAAGGGTTCACTTTTAATTTGACATTTCGTTGACTAATTTAAATAGAAACAGAAGACACAATAACACTTAAAGTTAAAAACACATTTGAAACATAAATGATTCCTTTAAAAATAATTGCTTTGAATTATTGTTCACTCTACCCTGGAACGCTTAGGTATACAGACCGCATAGTAAAAATATTATATCAGACGTCGATAAGAATCACAAACTGAAATATCCTGAAACGGAAATGGAACGCTAGTGAATATCTATTTCAGATAGTAGTAGATGGTAGTCCCTGAAAGTGATAGATCGGCTGGCGAAACACGTATTCAGTTTTAGCAAGGTGACAAATGTATGTATGACAGGCTTTAGAACTAGCTAGATACTGTATTCCGTATAGTAATTAATATCTCTACATGGTACCTATAAAACAAAGTCGCTGTTTTCGTATGTTTGTCTGTTTTTTTTTACTTCTTTTAAACTACGCAACGAATTTTGATGAGGTTTTTTCTTCCGGAAGGTATGTATACACTACATGCATAATATACTGGGAAGAGCAGATAATTTTAAAGATTTGTAATGATGTCGTAACAAAAAACATATTTCTGAGCGCTTACATTGTTAATGATGGCTAAACCTTAAGAGATATAAAAAACAATATTATAAATATCAAAATATTTCTCTGTCGCATAAAGCTAACCCAGTTATCATTTTAACTATAAAATACTTGATTTAATTGTTCATCATCAGTGTTATCTGACAAGCAATTCTCACCAAAATTGTATCCCTTATCCAATAAAATACTATGTTAGGTACTAAATTGGGATTAAAATTGTACTTTACAGTATACCATTTTGAATGAGATATAAAATTACGCAGGCAAAAGAAAAAAATTTACGTGCGGCTATAGCGTGGCGACGCGTCGCCACGGCATGCGTCGCCACGCCAAAAATTTGTTTTACGTGCGGCTATAGATGTTTCACATCAACAAGTAAACAAAAAACAAAACTTTATAAGAATCGTTATAGCGGACTCAGTGCAACTATGAGTGAAATATGAAGAACACAATGCTAGAATTTACTCAAATTTGTACAATATACAATACAAGACAGAACTATTAAACCACATTCAAGAATAAATATTTTTTTAAATATAAATACTTAGTAATAATCTAAATTTCTTAATGCCCTTTTACTGTTTGTTTTTACACACTATATATATAGTTTTAATTTCTCTATAAGTGAAATGTCAATTTCTTTTGAGAAATAAATTATTCTTTAAACCGAAACTGACTAATATCATATATATACTTGCCAACTATATTTGGTATGGGTTTTAAAAGAATTGAAAAATGATTTTTAAAATTGATAACTATATGATTTATAATATATTATTTGATATATTTTCGAAGTTCAAGGGAGAAATCGAAATCATTACACATCGTTAACTGTAGTTTCAAGTACTCACATCGACCAAGAATATAAATGCAGCCTCTTGGGTAAGTTTTCGTGTCAGCCGCAGCGAATCCAACCATAGCAACAGCTAATAAACAAACCAACAGATTCATATCGAAATAAACTGTTTTGTATGCGTTCAAGTAGACACTATATCACGGTGTGGTCAGAGGAGCACAAATAGGTCGCCTTTTATAAGATGACGTTAATTACGTCAGGTTCAGACACAACTTGTTTTACCAGGTCCGATGCTAATGGATAATGTCGTTTACTTATTTTGTTCGTGTGTTTCTATGAATATAGTTAGAGTAACGAGCGATTGTTTTGAAGGTGAGGAAGTAGTTATTATTAATCACAAATTAATTGAATCAATCCGCTACATTCGCTGACGTCAAAAGAGATTTGTATAAAAAATTATTTTAGGTTAGTACGAGTATTCCCCGCAGAAATCTCCAGTGATTTTTAAATCCGTTTTACGTCGCTGTCAGGCGACCATTAAACAAAACAAATGACAAATCCTCGCATAAAAACTAGCTTATTGAGTACTTCGGACAAATTATGATTGAGGCCCATCTTTTAATGGATTTTTCCGACTGATAATTGTGATCGATGCTGTAAACTTCATCGATTCGGTCTACCGCGACGTCGAAACACACGGCTTTATTAAAATAGAAATTTTAAAATCGGACGCGCAAAATGCGTGCTGACAAACTATTTGTGCTAGGGAGGTAATCAATAAAATTCTACTTAATAACCTAAAACCTGGAAAGGCTATTAAAACTTTTAAAATCCGAATTTTCAGATATGATCTGATAAAATAAGATTTCGCTGATGTTCATGGTTGCTTGCATGATAGCAGTATCCAAGATGATGGGAGGTAAAGGGGGAGGGGGTCGTCAACCACTGAGTTATCTATAAATAAAGGATTAGGCAGCGGCAGACGGCTTGATTTTTTCCAGACTCTTCAAAAATTTTCGTCATATTTCAACACATATACACAAAAATCAACGAGGCTCTAGCAACCGAGTAAGTGCCCGACCCACCTAGAGGATATGAGGATACAGACCTTTAGGATCAAATAGCTTCCAAATAGGAAACTAGTGCTCTATTTTTCCCATGAGAGTTATGGAAAAGTCTAAAAATAATTGAAGAAACTGAGTCATCTACGTAGCCATCGTAGACATGATCGTTCGGGGAGTCAGGATGTTAAATGTGCTACCGTCCACGATGATGTAGGCAATCAGGCATATACGATGAGGGTGCAATATATAGGCATATTGTACCGCAGAGATACCGTAGTGCGTCGGGTGTGCCCGACTTCTTCCCGTATTGCCTCGTTCTGGGAGCGTGTGCGGAGCTCCAAAAACGAAATATTGGTGTTCGTTGGTGAGGATATATATGTCCAGCCCCATTTGTAGATACTGGCTTGGTGTTCACCAGAACGCAAATAGGAAATAAGACAGATGACAATGTTAGCATTACATGCTTCTCTTATTTTTTATTTAATAGAGTAGTATTTTATTTTTTATGGATGGATGTACGAGTATATCTGAAATAAAGAATTTATTATTATATACTGGATAATATTCTATTGGCAAGAAAACACAATAAGTGAATGTTCGTGGTCTGGAAGACAGCAAACTGAAAATATTTGAAAGCAATGGAAAAGCATACAATAAATGATAGCTGAGACACCATGAAAACAGTAAACTGCTTGTGAATTTATTAACTCACTTGCAACGAGAAAGTTTTCCTTGTATATTTAAAGATCAAAAAATTATGCGCGCCAACATTAAGCGTTGCCTATTTTTTGTTTAATGATTTTTTAACAGAAAATCTAGACCAAAATATTAAAAAAATGGCAATTTAAACACTGATAGTGACGTTTATAAATTAAACGAATTGTACGAAGTCCAGGCTGAGGCTCCATTACTTTGGCGACATAATTTTTTGCGTAGAAGTGTTCAAGAATTTAATCGAATACTGCCATTACCAACCCGTCTATCAAGCGTGGTGGTTAAAAAAACATATGGATGTTCCCGGCGACCCCGCTGTTCCGGACTATGGAAGCGGTCACAGTTACGGTGGGGCAGGGGGTGAAAAAGATTCCATAATCTGGGATGATGAGGTGTAGCTAAAACTACATCTTTTTTATCAAACAAATACAGACAAAATTGTAGGATTTCACGAGATACTAGTAGATCCTGCACCTCAAGAATTCGTGTTTATGGCTCGAGGTATTTTCAAAAACTGGAAACAGCATCTTGGCTATTCTTTTCTGACTTGGAGCAAGACTTATGCTGAACTTACGATGTGTTTGGATAATGTCATGAAAGAACAGAAATTATCAGTAGTGGTTTTAAAGACCAAGGGTCAAATTTTTGAATCTAGTAAATTCCAAGAACGTAACACCTCAACATTCATACCTTTTTGTAAATGGCCATATGATATACTATATATTCCATATCCCACATTTGACTATATGAACATGGACAAGACGAAAATCGTGTCAAATGTCCATGCTGCACCTATAGTAGTAGTTGTGAAGTTGTTGACGAATATGAATACCTGAGACAGATCGTTCAACTAGGTAGGTCCGTCCAATCGTCCAACTTCGACAAAGAGGTCAACCGAAGAATCCTACTCGGCTGGGCAGCGTTCGGGAAGTTACAGCATACCCCAGTGTCAAAAGACAAAAGTCAATCAGAGCGTGTTGCCAGTTATGATAGTATTTTAAAAATATCATGAAAATTATAAATATATTTATTGGCTAATGGTCATTTGTCTACAGCTCCTTTATTTACGTCCAAAAATGACCACAAATCAAATGCCATAACAATTAAAACAATTCCGGCCAAATACTTACATGAACAAGAAATCTGTCGTGTATATTAATATTAATCCATCCTCGGACATCGGACACCACATTCGTACTACATAAAATGTTTACACAATATCACATCATGTAAGGTCACACAACCTACGGCTAAAACAATATTATAGCCAAGATAGAATCCAAAAATAAAAACATCCGTTCAAACCAAAATCCACTGCTGGACATGAGCTCCAATTAGATTGGAATGAAAGCGCTGAAGGAAAAAAAAATTCTATGCCATAATCACCTGGTTACCTGTCACATCCACGGGATTACAAGGCGAGCTCTTTTTTAAAACCGAAACCACGCGGTGGGTTAGCAATTTACTACGGTGTCAATATCAAATATTTGCGAGCGTTAAAACAGACGAGAGGTGCTTCACTAGCACTAAAGCTCTGGCAGAGTTCCGTTAGAGATTATAACAACCGGTTTCGGCTAAACTTGTCGCACATTACATGGTGTGTAGGGCCCCAAAACATACGGCAAAAACAACCAAAGTAGCCGCTAAAAGATAATACTCTATATTAATACAGCACTGTGCCGTTACAAGGGAGATATCTGATGAACAATGAAAAAATTCGATGATGTCCATATTTAAAACAAGAGTGGACACGGAACTGTCACCAATAGCAATAAAGCTTATGTCACATAAAATGAAGGTTAGGGAGAAGGTGAAAGTGAGACGAATGAGACAGAAGAGCGACATGACGGAGAACTAGTTCAGGTTTATGCCTGAACTAGGGACATCGGACACCACATTCGTACTACATAAAATGTTTACACAATATCACATCATGTAAGGTCACACAACCTACGGATAAAACAATATTATAGCCAAGCTAGAATCCAAAAATAAAAACATCCGTTCAAACCAAAACTGGCGATGGTATAGGTTTATGCCTGAACTAGGGACATCGGACACCACATTCGTACTACATAAAATGTTTACACAATATCACATCATGTAAGGTCACACAACCTACGGCTAAAACAAAATTATAGCCAAGCTAGAATCCAAAAATAAAAACATCCGCTCAAACCAAAACTGGCGATGGTATTTACTTTACCGGAGTGATTGCGCAAACTAGAGTCAAGACTTCAGCAAGTATATCGTTAGGCAAACATCCCATGAAATAAGATGCAAATATACACAGTCCGTAGCATATCCAGAGTCGTCTAATATCTACGCCAACTACATCGCAATAAGTCTTTGCAACGACTGTTGGCTTCCCTTTGAATTGTATATGAGCCAGCAGATTAGAGGCAAACTGTAGTAGTCAGTGACGAGTGCTCAGAGCTTTGGAACTGTAAACACGAATATGCACCAAACGTAAGAACGCCATATTTACGGACGGAGAATGAGTAAATGTTAGTTGATGACGTCGAAATAGAAGCAAATTCCAGTTCTTAGCAGTACATTGGTAAGAGACTATTCCGACATGAAATTAAACCACTAAATACGTAAATATATTCATGTAGCTTTCTCTCTAACGAAATATCTCACTTAGTACCGTGATGCTCACACCGCCGATTTCTGACTTGCTGGCTACCGATCCAGACGAGATACCAAGTGTCAGTATTGATTTTTTGACCTTTTTTGACCTTGACTGAGCGCCGATAGTGAGCGCCACATATTGTCTAAAGCATCATAAACGTTTGTCTCAAGCATCATAGTTAATGACCGTGATCGTCACAATAGTGCTAAAACTTTAGAAAGTGATGACCATTACAGACGGCGTTTATAATTACCTAGGGAGAATAATAAACACAGTGAAAAGTAGGTGGCAGTAAGCAGTAAGGCAGTCTAAAAAGCACCAACCTGGGCTATCAATATCTGTGGTCAATATCGTGGTTTTAAGGAATATTTGCAGAGCATGCCAAACTTCCTTGGGTTTACAATTAGAATGCATGGCATGCATGCATAAGGTGGCAATTATTGACAATGCCGCATTTGCTTCAGGTTGTATATACTCGTAGTACATTTTAAGACAAAGATACAAAAGAGACGGCTGGAATGTGTTGCTGGAATGGAAAAATTTCAGAATACCGCATGAGATCTTAAAAGCTCGGTAAAATAGTGACCGTACAGAACCACACTTTTTGGGTAATGTACGAGCGTACAACAATGACGGAAGATACATTTAAAGTTCAAGGCTAGTTTTAACAGTATCTGTTTTCCTAACCGGAAATGCTAAGGATAACTTTGGTTCTTCGTGTATCCTGTAAGCAAAGTAGCAAACC
The DNA here is from genome assembly GCA_910589575.2 of Carcina quercana. Lineage (NCBI taxonomy): Eukaryota > Metazoa > Arthropoda > Insecta > Lepidoptera > Depressariidae > Carcina > Carcina quercana. The sequence goes on along the minus strand of OU342426.1, from coordinate 22,377,606 downwards.
CAAAACTTAGTGGGTCGAAAACTGCAAAAACTTGCTAGACTCTGATAAAGAACTTTGCACTATGTTGAGTGAACTCTCTGCCGAGACTGACAAGAAAAACAAACTAACTTCTGCTATCAGTTCTGGATTACCTACCCTAAGGTAAAGATTCCACATTGACGAAGTCAGGACAGTCAAGGAAATATCTTTCCGACAAGTTTATTTATTAAAGACCCTTCATAAAAACATGAATAGTTTTACTCAAATATACGCAATGCAATGCTGATAAAATGATTGAATTATTGCATTATGGAGCTCACTGGAATAATTCGCAGTGCAACAATTCGAAGACAAATGTATATATATATATATCGCTGGGCAAATCGCTCGCTTCGTGTCCTAAACTTTGATGATCAAATCAAATGTATTTTTACTTTTACTTGTTTATAAGCAACGGTTACTTGTTTAAAAGCTGATACATATATAAAAAGAATTTTTTTCCTCAAACTGTTGTTTTTCAAAACATATACACAACGACATAATTTAATTACAACACCATATTTTTTTGAGGTGAAGTCGATTGACGCTTGGCATTCTGTAAAAATGTGAGACACAAATCTTGCGATGTTGCGCCTTTGTGATGCGAAAGTTGCAATTTTTATATTGGAATTTACTTCTATAAAGTGGATATATATGTATTTCTTTCGAAAAACATGGAACGAAAACAAGAACAAGGGAAATGCTATCTGATTCCTTTGTTTGCATTCAATTACTTCACTTGAATGCACAACACGTCGTTATATCATATTTACTTTGAAGTTGAAATAAAATTCCCTGGTGCATTTCGTTCTCTAGAATTATTTTTTCAAATGGAATGAAATATAAAATCAACGGATGTACTTGAAAATGAAAATTCTTTCCCTCCTCGAGCAGATGCTAAGTACGAGACATTCCGTTCGTAATACATCACGTTACGTGTCAATTCAGAATCAGCTGAACACTGCGAGCAAAATTAAACCTCACGCGCATGCCTAAAAGAGTACAAAAGGAGTGATAAAATATTATATTCTTTGGAATCCCTTCACGCGTGAGCGAGTGTAAACATGGATAAAGAAAATACCGTGAAAATGGTTTCCAGGTCTCTTTTTGTGATTCATACAATGTTTATCAGTACACCCTCTAAAGACACGAGTAGGGCGCTAATATGAACATCACCACACGGGTGACTGCTTACGAAATGTGCTTCATTTTGTGTGAGGAGCGAAACCTCAACCTAAATACAGGTCGCTGGTCAGAAATATATTCTGCCATAAATTGTTCTTACAAAAACACGACTTTTAGGAGGTATTTAACACATGTTATTTTTCACCACAATATATTAAAATGATACATATACATTGATTGTTTCCTTTTTTTACAATTTGAGACCGTTTTTATACTATACAACTTCTTAAAATTATGATCACATTTGCGTTGGATGAACGGAGGATACACTATCACGACGCATTGTTGCCAAGGCCCATGTTCATGGCATTCAAAAGGTCACCGTTATCGGCATCTATTTCCCATGCGAATAGTCCACCCAATTTGTTATTTCTAACGTACTTGCCCTTCTCAATTACGGATCTAGCATTATCGTAAGTGATTAGATCCCCTGATGACTTTTTGAAAACATACGGTGCCTGGGCGACACTATCGTAAAAGTAGTCCCACTGACCGGATGCAATCCCGTTCGCGATTTCTCTATAGTCGACTACTCCATCTTGCCATGTTCCTTTGACAGGTCCAGTAGCGTTGCCGGTGAAAGGTATATCATCTCTGTATCCGTGGACACCAGTCCAACCTCGTCCGTACATAGCTACTCCAACCACTATTTTCTTGGGACTAACGCCTTGAGCCAACAGGAATTTTACGCCAAAGTCTGTTGTATAAGTTTCCTTTGGGCTCCAAGCAGGAGCGTAAAGTGGAGTTTGATGGCCCAATGTGTCATTCGACCAAGCACCTTTGAAATCATAACTCATTAAAAAAATGTGGTCCATGTAATTCTGTGCAGCGCTGTAGTCAACCACCTGGATTTTGTCCCACCCAGCACTGATAGCAGAAGTTAGTTCGTATTTCTTGCCAGTCTCGGCAGAAAGTTCGTTCAACATAGTGCGAAGTTCTTTCATCAGAGTCACGTAGGTTTCTCCATCTTTCGGCCCACCAAGATTTGGATTTGCTCCTTTGCCTCCAGGGAACTCCCAGTCAATATCGACTCCATCAAAGAATTTCCAGGTCATGAGAAATTCTTTTACCGATGATATAAAGCGATGCCTTTTGGTGGAATCGTCGAAAAAGAAAAAGGGATCTGCTAATGTCCACCCACCAATCGATGGAAGAATCTTTAAATCAGGTCTAGCTTGTTTCAAAGACATAAGTTGACCAAAATTACCCTTGTAAGGCTCATTCCATGAAGATAATCCCTTCTGTGGTTTTTGTAAAGCGGCCCATGGATCATGGATAGAAACTTTGAAGTCTTCGCGGCCGCTGCAAGAACGTTGTAGGGCTTGGAAACTGCCTTCGATTTCTTTCAAACTGTCGTTAATGCCATCACCTCCACAAATCGGAATGAAGCCGTACAAAAGATGAGACAGATTTGGAATTGGAACACGATCAACAGGGAACTTCCGAGGGTACACTCCCCATTCAACAAAATATGCGCCAACTACTTTTCCAGAAGTTTGCTTATACGGTTTATTTCTCTCTCCCATGCTATAATCGAGCGGAGGCAGATGACTTCCATCTGTATCAGCTACCACTATCTCTGTTGGGTCACTGTGACTGCACCCGTCGGCATTACAAAGCTCTATGGTCATCTGATATCTACCACCTTTTTTGACCTTAAATGTCGCCGAACCGGCCGCACTACCGGCACCCGACCAATACTCTTTACCATTGAGTAAGACCTTGGCACTGGTAGCTGGGTCGCCAGACCATACGTTCCATGTGACTGATACGTCAGCTGCGTCCTTCCTCTTAACAAGTTGGTTATACGCTGTAGCTGCTTGGTTTACTTCAACTATGGCGAAAGTTCTCTCTCCCCAGCCAAGATTGGGTTTCCCAGGAGGAGCAGCCTCGGCCAGGGCTAGCAGCCCCGCTCCGAGCAGCAACGCCAACATTTGATGTCCCATTACCGGTTCTATAACAATAAATAAAAAGTTGGACGCGAACTTCACTTTAAAGCGTTGACACAAAACTGAGCGTGCATCTCTCAGGTATCTTTTATATACGGTGGGTATTGTAGGCCAACCGCTAATGCAGAGGAGCCTGTATTGTACGGAATGCCGATACTGGAGTAATTTTCAAGATACGTAATAAATATCGTTAGCATAGTTTTGTATCCCGGTTACGTTAGTGGGACGGTCAAGGAAACAGATAATTTTTAATTGTTCAATATTTTAAGTTTCTAAAGAGCCGTGTTAATGATCAAGGCGTGCCGTCTGTGACTAAACGAGTGATTCAGAACAGTTATCTTTTAAGTGTTTCGCGATATCGAGATAAGGATTAAATCAATTTTAAAACGTGACCAAGCTTCTTAATACGTAGAAATTATTTACAAAACAGATTTTGTATAAATATCAATCGAATCAATGACATATTGGTTTTATACTTATAAAGCAAACATACAGGCGAACAGTTTATGTGCATAGAGAGGCTCGGAGCGATAAAGTTGTTATTATATTGTCATGTCATGTCCTAGATGTTCTAAAATTCTAAATACATCCTTAGTACCCATATATACACATTCCATTTGTACTAATACGAAACAAAAATGTAACGTGGCGAGATAAAACGTTTTTCTCTCTCTTGGTGTTCATTTTACTCATCAATAGCTGCTTAAGTCCAAGATTGGGCCGGAGCCTTCCTCGCCATCGCCTCATCAGCAATCTTGGCAAGCGGACTAGTATTTTTTGATTCATAAGGTAGGTGAAGCGATTTTGTTTCCAGTTTTCGGGATCACACACAGAGATCCCATCCTAAAGTCCAATGTCGATTTCTGTTTAAATAGTCACAAAATAACATCAAAAGAAGATTTATTTCATTCGACAAAAAAATCTGATTGCTGTTGAGATTTCCGAGACAGTCAGTCCTGTGCAGTGGCTCATCTAGGAAGGAGCATCAAGTCACCTATTGCTGGCATTATTCGTTATGATACTGGAGTACTAGACGAGAATCCATAATGAGAAATTATTTACGTTATTTGCATGTTTATCTGCCTCAGACATTTTGATTTAAATTCTACTTCTAAATCCCATCGATTCTTTGCCTTTTTGTTTGAAATTTATTACGCGATTAATATTTTGATATCATTGTAACTCCTGAATATAGTTTTAGACAGTAGAAATCTAATAAAATCGTGAATGAAAAAATCGTACGGACAAATTAAAGTGATTCATTGCACGATATTAGTAAATAAAACGATCAGTCAATACACCCAAGATATGATTGCACAAGAATTTCCTAGAACTACGGCACGGTTAAGTACCTACCCACTACGCTTGGCTACAGATATATGATATGACTGGGAATTCTTTGATGCTTTAAGTAAGGAGTTCGTATAATGAGCTGAGCCGTGAGAAGAGAACCACACAGCTGTACTTCATGGTAATTCTCGATATCATCACCATCACGAAATGTTTGAACAACCGGTCTCCATAACGTGCGGCTTGTATCCATTGCAATACAATAAACTCAACCTAATTTTTGTTACTATTATTGTATATGGGAATGTATTGTGCAGATAACGGCGGAGTCCAGAAGGAAACAGGGCGTTAGTGTTTTGGAGACTTCAAATTTTGTTTAAATAGTGTTTGTTGTCTAAAAGCAATGATACCCACGTTACTTCACCAAAAGTAACAGTAAGTTTTAGCAGTTTTATCGTAAAAGAGACAAACAAAGAAACAATGATTACATTTGCAATAAATACAAATTGTTTAGCAAGTGTTTTATCTGTCTCCAGATCTGTTTCTAATTTCACCATGAAAATTTTTGTCTATCGGACAAAAGAGTAAAGTAAAGAGTCCTTTATTCCACATATTTCGAAGTCAGTCATTTTATATAAAAAATGCAAATTGGAATTTTCTCCGTTTGTCTGCATTTAAAAAATATGCTGCTACAAGGAACTTATTTTAATGATGTCGGAATGCACGCACTTGCTAAACATACATGAGATTGCTTGAAATAAACAACCAGAAAAAAAACCTAATCAAAATTGATTTTGCTGTCTGGTGTTGTGTGTCAGGGATATTTGATATTGAAAGATGTTATGTGAGGCTTATACTTGAACCATAAGCAGATACACCTGGACAAAGGAAAATGTTGAAACCACGCCAAAATACATATAGCGGAGATGCTTACTCTTCAGAACATATTTATTTCATATACCCACCGACACTTATACCTCACATAAGAGGTTTATACTTGAACCATAAGCAAATAAACCTGGACAAAGGAAAATGTTGAAATCACACCAAAATACATATAGCGGAGATGCTTACTCTTCAGAATATATTTATTTCATATACCCACCGACACTTAAACCTCACATAAGAGGTTTATACTTGAACCATAAGCAAATAAACCTGGACAAAGGAAAATGTTGAAACCACACCAAAATACATATAGCGGAGATGCTTACTCTTCAGAACATATTTATTTCATATACCCACCGACACTTAACGAACATCCGAAGCCTCATTACAAGATACCTCATTAAAATCTTTCAAGCAATTAGGATGTTACGAGGAAATATTATTTCATCCCATAAAAGATAAGCGATGCAGCGACCTATGTTCGGAATTTTCCGTTTCTAGACGAACTAAAGTCACCTACGCTAGACGAGTCAGAAAGTGTCAATGGACTGGCCTCGAAGAACGGATCAACGATGGGCAGTAAGAGTTTTCGAGGGGCAACAACGTAATAATGTTAATAAAAATTAGCCCTTTATCTTCATCAAGGACAAATATTTATTCCATGTGAGTATTAATGACTCAAGGTTATCCCAAGCAACTCAAAATAACTTTATTTGGGATTTCTTCATTTATACTCGTATCATCATATGATTACATCTCGTTTCTCGTCTCTAAACAATTGTGCATCTAAATGTATTGTACGATTAGTATACCTTCTAGCCATACGTGTATGAATGTTTTGTGAATTGCTAATGTAAGTGTTGGAAATATGAATTTTAATTTAAAAATTAATATTTAAATAAATTTCAGGTACAAATCAGTCACCATTTTTTAAAACCATATAAGGTCAATAAATAATCGAAACTGTGCCTAAAGCCTAAAAACACGCCATTGATATTAAAATCATGGGTCTCCGCGAACTCCTCCCTCACACATTGTGAAGAAGAAAAAAAACACAATTCCAAGCTGCCATTTCATTATTTTTTGGGAAGTGTACAAGCTAAACTAAATTTAAATGATGTAGTTAAAAAGACGATTAGGCGTGTAAGGCAATAAAATCTGTCGGTATAATACTGGCACGCGCCTAATACGGCAATGTACTCGTAGATTCCCAACGATATTAACGTCAGCCAGTGCCACAACAATGAGTCACGCACGCCAGATTGATAAATTAATTGACAATGAAATAAAAAGATCTGGGTTGACAGTTTTTGCTCTTCACGATTACCATACAATGCGTACAATACGAGAACTGGGCAAGAGCGATGAGGAGAAGTTATTCAAGTTCGAGTCATCGACCTATACGCAATGAGGTCGCATACCCAAGGTGCAAGCTAACGCTTCATTCAGAGTGGAGATTTGGCCGACTTAAAATCAACAAATTAAAAAAAAAGCAAGGATATAATCGTGATCCTGACCGGTCTGAAATAACGATATACTTATCTTAAGTTTACGAATTCGAAACGGATAGCAAAGAAGAGTGTGAGAAAATAGATATACATAACGAAGATGGAAGGATGCTCATGGATCAATTCTGAAAAGGCGGGGTAAAGTGAAAGACTAAGAAAAGAGTAATGTATGTAATGAAACAGGCCCTCTGGTTTGTAAGAATCGCAACAAATGGGTATGGATAGAATCTGCTTAATCAATTGCGATAAAAATATCATAAGTTTTAAATTAAAGCAGAATCGTGGACGCTGCCTAAGACACATTCACACTGCATACTTCGATGCCCCGCCCGTCTCAAATGGATCGGCTCACTACAAAATAACGGGGTGGCAATGTCGCATCCATCATGTAACCGTTAATGAAGAACCCGTTACGTGTATGACTACATACTTATATGTATATATATCTACACCCACAACGAAATAATAACCTAAAACATAAACTATGCTAAAGGTCCATAGTTTGGAATGAACCTTTTATGATGACGTTTTTGTTTGTATACTGACTGGTATTAAGAGTCCATGTTTTTATTTGATTTTTTTTAAATTGGCAGAACTTTCATCCCAAAAAAAAACTGTAATTCTGCACACCTGTATATTTGCAGTCTTCAGGTCAATCTTGACTGTACACCAGTTTCAGAATAATTGAATCAATCACCTTTTAATATGAGGTTTGGCATTGTCATGAAATAACAAAATATGTGGGTATTTGGCGGTCTAAAACACCACTTATTTTTTAAATTATTTTTATTAAAATAACCCTGATAAATAAATTGTTCTTCAATACTTCGGCATACATTTCCGAAAGTAGATATGCAACATTAAGACTCCTCTGCGTTCTCAATTTGCAAAGGGACAAGTAACGGGAAATTTTAACGGGTTCGAAAAATGCAAGATCCAATTTACGATTGTTCGGTTCACATGGTGTGATGTAGGGTAGTTTCTTATAATAAATGTATATGAGGTAGGTGGTCGGACAATAGTTTGCAATACGTCAGTTCAGATTATACGCTCAATGAACGCACACGGTGTTTCATTGCTATCATCCCGAATACACTACACATGGTTCATCATCAACAGCCTATATATGTCCCCACTGGAGGGGCTCAGGCCTACTCTCCTACAGAGAGTGTATGGGCCATAGTCCACCACGCGGGCCCAGTGCGGATCGGCGGACTTCACATGCCTGTTCAAGACATGCAGGTTTCCTCACGATGTTTTCCTTCACCGTTAAGCAATCGGATAATGTACTTGAATTGAAAAACAACTCATAGGTACACGGCTGGATTCGAACCCGTACAAATACACATGGTTATATTACGAGTAATATATGAGTATATCAACAAAAGCTTTTATCGTGTGTGTCTTTTAATTTATACGACAACCCTACCACAGACTGACTTGACCTATTGATGCTGCTTGCTACAACAACACGAATCCGGTTTTTGACGATATTTAAGTCGAACTAATTCCACAAAAACACTATGTCAAAAAAAAAACACACAAGAAACTCGTAATATCACTTTTATTTTTCGTGATTCTATCAATAGTGTCTACAAACATGGTGTGAGTGCACCCGAGTGTGTCAATCAAAAATAACATTCATTTGATTGAATTTAATTTTAGTACAATGCAAGCTTAAAACCTTATGCATTTTTCTAGAAATTTGTGCGAATAATTAAAATAAGGTAAATTGTCACAGAGTCTCGTATATACTCGTATATACGAGTATAACTTGTGTTTAGCTTTGTTTCATGACGTCAACCCAAGACAAAACATGCAGTGTCTCATGAGACCGCGAGAATCTAGCGGCCTTATCGTCACACAATCGGACGAGAATGAAAAAGCAAATTTTCAACCAGATCAAAGAAGCGGCTGGCCAAAACCCAAAATAAATTACAATGTGAAAATATAATTCATGTTATTCTTCATTTCAATGGAAAACAGTTTTAAGTAATCTGTGAAGTGAAAAAGTGGATATATTCTCGTGTTATGTGAAAATTTTAATCAAAAGAGAGACCTTTACTTCAGTGCATGGTTTACTAAAGATGTTAAAGTTACATTATTTTAGGGCTTAATGCCAATCTTCTCTCATTTGAAGGTTCGTAAGATTGTACACATGAAAAAATATGCAAAACGATTTTTTTAAACAACTAAAATTCTGAGGACAACATTTGTAGCTCTGAACAAAACAAAAGATATTGAAGGTGTTTAACAGGTTAAAAAGTCATATCCAAAACAACATGGAGGAAACGCTGGGCCAATAACTATAACAGTTATGAGTAAGAACGTTGATGGAAGACCTAAGAATGAAGAGATCGATTGTGCAAAGAACGATATGTGTGTGAAAGGTGTGAGTACTGACACCACGGTTGACAGAGACGAAAACATATGCGCCGACCCCGCTCTGAGACAGGCAGAAAATAATGATGAAAATTTTATTTAGATGCAGCCAAGCGACTTAGAATGTGCAAATGTGTCAGTCCAAAGATATTTCAATAAGATGACAAAAGAGCATAAAGATAAGAATGCGAAAATTTGTCAAAACAAAGAGACTCTAATACGAAGATAAAAAAGAATAAAGATTAGAGTTCGCAAATGTAACTATTCACAGATAAAAGAGCATAAAGATTATTTGAAAAGTCCAACCTGAACTCAAGTGAAGGAAATCCTCATGAAAACCGCGTAGCTATAAAACACACTATAGATAACACGCAAACAGAACTACCACACCGCTGTAACATTCCGTAGCAAAACCCACTCAGCAGTGGAGCTGATGGGAGCCTCACATGACGACCTGAGCTTTTTAGGAAATACAGTACACAATCTAAGTTCATCACAAAATCTGAAAGCGAAAAACTATCCCCAAGTACAAGTAAGTAGTAAAATACTATTTATGGCCCCGAAGAAACAAGAGGGGAAAGTGATTATGAAATAGATAAAAATTGGTTTATATATTTATTATTAAATTAAATAAATATATATCAAACTTATAACGAGATACACGTTCTGAACTAGTATTTAACACAGTTTTCGGGCAATAAATGACAAAATACGCTCTGTGCCTAATACACTTTGACTTGATAACAATAGTCAACAATATAATTATTATATTAGTAGTGCACAAAACACACCTATTATCCACGGGATGCGCGCGCGCACAGTAGCTGTCTTTCCCGCAACTAATGCTATGTTCGCAACAAGACTCCTGGAAGACCTTTGTTGACTCACCAAGGGTTCGCATTTGTATTGCAGTCTCGATTTCATTGTTAGCACGTATGGAACGTGCATTGATCCGAGGTACGCGAACGACAACAATAAAGAATATGGGTGAACTTCTTCCTGAATACTCATCCTTGCTATGAGCCACTTTGATTGTTTGTAGCCCGTGAATACTAAGTGGCATTTCATTGTTTTAACCAACATTTTCCATTATGAAGTGTACTGTTTGATAAAGAAAGAAGACACACAAAAGCTACTGCGCAATCACTGAACAAACACACTTGTCACAGAGTTTGAAGGCTGGTAACACAGTTGTTTCAATGTTAGTGTTGTCACCACCTATACCTAAATTATAAGGCCAATGAATTTTATGGTAAATTAATAATAAACAAACAAAGTCAGGTTAGCCGTTTCGTTATAATATAAGTTTGGTTTTATGTTCACTCTCAGCCATCCCATGACATGGCCTGATATAATGTTAGTGTGCTTACACAGAAGTAAAGGGTTTCCCAAAAGTTTTGAGTCGAAATCGAGATTACTTCGTTCAAATCTAATTATGTTGCTTTCTTTGCACTTAAAGCATTTTAACTACTGAATAATGGGTTAATTAATAAATTGGTTTAGCATCTAGGATTAGCGTCACTAAATTGATACGATGGTTGGAAGTCCATGAATATCTAGTCGTACTCGTAGTAGTTATAACAGCAAATTTAGTCTCGCTTCAAAGAACGCATGCAATGCTGATTTGGTGAATCCATTCGTAATGCTGTTATGCGTTGGAAGGTTATTTAACATACATGTGCAGTGTTCATTATTGAGCAGTCTTATTTGACAGCGTCAACTAGATTTTAAAATCGTGTCTGACGTAGCGCTACCCGCGGTCACGTGTCGTCCACCAGCCGCCTTGGAGAGGTCTTCTGTAGGGTCGGTGCACCGGCTTCCTAATGATGGGATGTGAGCGAAGGCGCTTCTTAGCTCATGCTAATAGCTAGCTAATAGCTATGCAGTTTCAGCACATCACTGAAAAAACCTTCAAATAATTTTGGAAGGTCACTCCAAGTCAATTATTATAATGTGAGACACTGCCGCTAGGAGACGGAAGATGAAATTAAAACATGTGGGTTTGGCACGGCATACCCAAATGAATTGATGGAAGGAAATGGAAACAATGACATTGCACTTCCAGACCTACAAGAAACGCTTCACATCAATAAAAATTAAAAATATAAAGCTTTAAATCATTTTGGAAGGTCATTAATAACCCAAGCCTATAATTATAATACAAAAACTACGAGATCACGTTAAATTTTCCGTTGAAATATGACAAATAAAATTAAATTGGGGTGGAGCATTGAGGGTGGGGCTTTACATATACCAGGAAAAGCATGTTAGTAACGTAGCTCGTAAGTTTGGTATTACACTCTTGGGCCCAACAGTTACCGACAGCCAAGGTGATGCTTTTCGGCAGCGGCGATGGGTGCTGAACAAGCTGGATCGTGACGCACTTCTTGCGGCGGCCCACACCGCAGATTTGACTGAAATTCCTGAACGAGAATCCTTGCCTAGTCCAGAAGAAGGAGCGTCCTGGTTGTTGGACTGGCCAGGTTCTTTAGACTGGGCTTTAAGTGGCGCCTTAGAAAACTGAGGCACTGTGGTTTCACAACCTTAGGCGGAGTGTAGAGCCGCCGTGCAAGTCGTTGCTATTGGTGTACAGGTGAGGTATGTATGCTGAATATATGTAGGCGTAGGCTGAGATATCTTGGTCTCACTCTGGACAGCCGCTGGAGCTTTGAACTCTAAACTCCTTGTCCTCCTTCTTTGGAAGATTCCGAAGTTGTGAATGACTATCGACGGATTTCGGAAAACCTTCACGGATTCAAATAATGATATCTAGAAGAAGAAAAAAGCGAGCTCAAAAAACGGAAATGCTGCGCCCTTTTTCTTCTATAAAAAAAGAAGAATGACAACATTAGTGTGTTTACAACGTGTATATGTAAAAAATCCGTGTGTTGCAATGTTTGCTCTAAGAATAACTAATTAGCGTTAAAAAATAACATTTTCTAAAAAAAAGAAATGTTTGTTGAAAAAAGAAGTGACTTTTTCGTTATTTTTTTGTTGTGATAAATAACTTTAATTATTGTTATAATTCATAAAAGTGTTGTTTTATTAATAATTTATGTTCCAAATGTAAAATTCAGTGAAATAATGTTTCTAAAATTTCTATTTTTGCATATAGATTGTAATTTATATGTGTACGCCTCCGAGCCGTATATCAAGGCTTTGTCTGCGTCCAAAATAGATTAGGCTACTAGAGACTAAGCTGTTTGTTTTCCAAATAAATTAAAAATTTATTAAAAACCTTCACGGATTCAAATAAATAAACTCTAAAAGAAAAAAAAGAGCTTAAAAAAAAGAAATGCTGCGCCTTATTCTTCTATAAAAAATAGAAAAATGCCAACATTAGTGCACACGAGATAACTCTTATTTAAAATGTACTTACTAACTTAGGCTAGAAATGTACTAACACATGATGGAATTATTTAATTCTGAATATATATAATTTAATTTAATAGGGATGTAAGGGAGCGAAAAAGACACCTGGTCGCTTCAATAGTCAACCTCACCTGCACGTGGTACATCCTGCTATATACTGACGAGGCTCTGGCGACCGACAGATGGCGGTATAACCATCCCAATAACAGCCGGGTCCAAATTTCACAGATCGGTGGTGGGCAGCAGCGCCACTGATGCGATAAACATGGTTCTGCGATCGCCAACCCGCCTGCCCAGCGTGGCGATTAGGGTATTTACCTCCCATATGGAAAGTGCGACTAGAAAACGGCCCCCAGTTCCTGGTCGTCCCTCTAGGCCTGATCAAGGTAGCAGTCAAGGTAACGGAGGGACAGGGGGTGCTAAGAATCCCCGGGTTACGGTAGGCTACCGAAAACGAAAACAACTTGTTTTGGCTACGTATAAAGGACGTACACTGCGGCTCGACGAACACTTAGCTGAGCTAGAAGTAGAGCTAGATAAAATACGTTGGCACATTCTAGGGCTGAGTGAAGTCCGAAGAGAGGGGGAGGACACCTTAACTCTGGAATCGGGCCATCTTCTCTACTTCAGAGAGGGAGACATCACATCCCAGGGTGGCGTCGGTTTCCTCGTTCACAAAGACCTCAGTGACAACGTCGTAGAAGTCTCGAGTGTGTCGACACGGGTAGCGTATCTCGTCCTTAAGCTCACTGAGAGGTACTCCCTCAAAGTTGTACAGGTATACGCTCCAACCTCGACGCACTCTGATGACGAAGTGGAGGCTTTGTACGAAGACGTAGCAAAAGCCTTAAACGATACTTCTAAGGCCCATTTCAACGTTGTCATGGGGGACTTCAACGCGAAAGTGGGAGATCAGAGTGGCAGCGAATCGAAAGTAGGACCATTTGGCTACGAGTGTAGAAATCACCGGGGGCAAATGCCAGTGAACTTCCTACCCCTCCAAGACGTATATCAAGGCTTTGTCTGCGTCCAAAATACTCGTAGATTAGGCTACTAGAGACTAAGCTGTCTGTTTTCCAAATAAATTAAAAAATTATTAAAAACCTTCACGGATTCAAATAATGATATCAAAAAGAAAAAAAGTGAGCTTAAAAAAAGGAAATGCTGCACCTTATTCTTCTATAAAAAAAATTATTTAAAAAAGATGACATCTGGCAAATTTCCATTTTACTGGGTATTTTCACTGAAAACATTCATTGCACAGACTAGCAATCATAGGATAAGTAACTCGAAATGAATACACGACTCAGTCTTAAACTACTATCTATTTTATAGTGTAGAAGGTAAAAAAAAACGTAAGCACAGTTTTGAGCGCCTCTTTATAATCTATTGCGAGCAGGCGTGAAGTAAAAGTGGAGACACAATAAACTGATGCAAAAATATAGGCTTAAGCACGTGCGAAGCCGGGGCGAGTCGCTAGTAGGGTATAAGGCTTATTACATCTTGAGCTGATTTATTCGATAACCTTACGTGATGTACCTAAAATGAAGTCTTATTTGCTTCCGTAGATTTAGTACAACTTTTTCCAGAAGGTCGCCATCCACACCTGTGTCATCAAGACGTGGAAATAGCCAAATTAATTAATAAAGAAATATAATAAGAGTGTAATATATTTTTTAATTGTCATCATGGTTGATATCTCGTTTAAATTATTGACGTTAATATTGTTACAGCACCGGCTTTGAATATTCCTAAAACTCCAACAGCATTAAGGAAAATACTTGTAAAAAAGCTGAAATTTGACGGCATCCTGTGCTAAATTACATAAAGAAGACCAGAGTAAGTGATAGTGTACTGTACAGACAAGGATACCAAACTGTTTCACTGATTTAGAAATGCTTTGGGATTCCCCTTCGATCCGTGGACGAGGTCGGCTTCTTGGTGGCTAACCGCCATTTGTGTGGACACACTTACCTAATAAAACGTAATAAAGGCCTTAAAATTCGTGTTTTACAATAATTCGACTATCGGAAACAAAGCGAAAAATCATACAGAAATTCCTAAGTGCCGCGTCATAAGTATTTGTCCTGCGCCGGCACAGTCTCCATATCTTCGTTGTTTGGTATTCAGGGCATGCACCAAGGCCGATGAGCGATTTGTAGCGTCAACACGGAACTCTCCTGTTGCCTGCGTGTTTGTTGGTTGAGGTATCGCATCGCACAAAGGCCGTACCTCTATGTTACCTTTAAGACATTATCTTTGCGCTAAACAGATCACGAAATTTACCGTCCCATACAGTGTTTGCGTGCCGCTTGTTAATTACATTTTAATCGTTAAACAATGTCGATTTTCATACCTTGAAAGATTGAAACAAAGACGTGAAGGGATTTTTGCAAATAGGATATTCCCACCAGCATTGATTACAAGAATCCAAGTATGTATTTTTATTATTTTTGTAAATTATTTTGACACGTTCGTCTTAATGTGTCCACTTTTTTAATTTGTGTGCATATGAAACTTTGAATAAATCCGCAGTCCTTTAATCTGTATCTGTCAAAACATTACCTCTTTGGACACCACAACACTGGATCTGAGGAGAGAGTAATAATTCTGTGATTTTTAGATTCCATTCGTAGTTCCAAAATTCCGCGTCTCCGTTACGAAAAAAGTTTGAGGAATACAAGCGAACCAGCCCAAACCATTTAAAAAATACTCCATTTACAACATGTAAAAATGCGGGAGAGTCGCTGGATGCAGGTGGCTCGAGACCGGTCGATGTGGCTTACCATGAAGGAGGCCTATGTCCAGCAGTGGACGTTTCCTGGCTGATGATGATGACAGCATGAAGCTCATGATTTACTGTTAGATGGTAGGGTCGAGTTAGCCGCCGTCTGTTCAGTTTTTCGGTACAAATTTGATAAATGCACATCAACCAAAATCATCTGACGCATCGAAACAGTTCTTGCAGTGTAATTATTATGGTGGCAATCGAAAGACTAATTTCAATATTCATGACACTGTTCTTGTTAAAATGTTCAAAAACCATAACCCTCTCTGGGTTAAAGGCATCGTATTGAATCAAGTCAGGAAGAAAATTTTCGTGGTGCGGATATTGGGTCCTGACGGTTGCGAAGTTAAGAAACATGCCAATCAACTGATATTATATAAAGGGGAGGAGGTGTATAATTATCAATCTGTAAGACGTGACTGTGCTACGACCAGCGATGACGATCCCCACGTCCTACCTGCTGTCGTCGTTGTCTCCAGATATGATCAAGGCACCAACGTGCAGTCTGATACTGAGGACCAAGTCTTAGAAGGGCCGCTACACACAGAGGATACGACAGCTGGAAATGTCGAAGCTGATGACGAGGCGTGTGCAGCGTCTGACACTGAGATGGCGGATGCCGAGAGTGATCCAGCACTAGAAGACGTTGATCCAATTGAACAGACTGATGAAGACCTAGCTCCAGATTCAGGAGAGACTAGATGTACTAGGCCTCGCAGGAAAGTTGATTATAAGAAGTATCTTTAACCAAAGGTGGAGGGATGTTAGATGGTAGGGTCGAGTCAGCCGCCGTCTGCGACGCGCGCGCACCTCGCGGGTAGGATTTAGTTGAATAAACGGACTCGAACAGGACGCACGCTGTTATAATTTCTCGCACCCTAACATTTACAAAAACATCAAATTGAAGTGAACGATTCAAAACTTTCACCCATTTCATTTTCAATATATCTGTAGGCCAATGAAATTTTTTTCACAATGTCAATATTGTAAGTAAACATGCGCTTGCCTTTATAATAAAATAATCTATACTTTGTGTTAAGAGAACCATATCGGCACTAAATATATGTGAGTGCTCAATATGTGTGAAAGAGAAAGCAGTTAACACCAGTGAAGAGCAGCTGAAAAAATATAATTTTGTTCCGTGAATTAATTTAAAGTGAGATCTAAGTGATGCAATAAAATAAATTAGCAAAACCAATACAAAGGCTGTCCATAGCCATACAACGAGACAAGATGCTTTTTTTGTAAAGTACTGAAATCGAATCCAGAATATGTTTGAAACAAGTTAAATAAGCATGTGAAGCTTGGAGATATATCCCGAGCTTTTCTGTCAAAGCCTTTGAAAAAACTAGTACATAATTATGCAGTCTTTGCAACTACTTTGAAAAGATACGAATTTCCTTGCACATTCGCAAACGAGCGTCATTAGATAATATTACGATGAATACCAAACTTTCCAGGACTTCAGTACAATCTTCCTGTGACTTGAGACAGATTCAGCGCATAAAATGAAATAATATGATTGAAATATCAAAGTGAAAGATGACTTCTAGGAGCTTTGCCTGCTCTGGAATTGAATACGCTACATCTTAGGAAACTATAAGTAGTTTTCTTGACTTGTATGTTCAATTAGTTGGACTTAGCAGAAATAATTCCAAACTAGAGATAGATCGATTTTAATCTGATTAATGGCTAAATTTTGACATTAAAAGGAAGCCACACCTTGTACATTAATAAATCGGATACCATTTATTTTTTTACTAACGTACAAGTAAATAAAGAAATCGTTATATCCACAATGACGCTTTAGTTTGATATCATGTTTATTCTGGTTGAATCTCAAGAATATGAAAAAAACGGCGAGTGATGTGCTACAGTACTTACAAAAGCAAACTTAGTTTGCGATTACTTACGTCCGTAGATTGTCCAAGCTATTAGTTTGTAAGACAACAAGTTGTTAATGCTATGAATATTTACCATTTCACCATTTACTGTGGAAATTTTTGCCCGTGATACGAGATAGATATGGGGTCAAAGGCAAGTTTAACTATTGTTTTTTTTTTAAATATGCACTTTCTGTAGAAGAGCATATATAAAAGCGAAGCTAGAAGAAGCATATTACCACAAACTTGTTTCTCAAAGGCGGCTCAACTCGTCAAATGAGAGGCGGGACAGTAACGAGAAAAGTTTTTTGATCAGCTCTCAGCATGATGCTCTAGTAATCATAAGTTTGATCAACCAGACGAATTGAGTTATATACCTAATAGGAACTTGAGCGGACGCCACTCTTTGCTACTTGTCTTGATTATTACGTCAATTTTATCGTGCCTGGTAAACAAAACAAAGCGCGAATGAGTGTATCCCAAACTTAGGCAATGAATATTATACTTATAATATATTACTCGGCATACAGTCCATCGTACTTACACTGCGCCCCACGTACATCTCTTTGTACCTTTGTACACGGTACAACGTGAAATTTTTAAATAAAAACACACAAACACTTTTTTACAAGAAAACAATATGGTTCGACTCCAAATTAAATTCATGGAATTGGTTAGTTCATTCATTCACTATAGGATTAAATTGTACAGCTCTACGAATTCCCCTTTTCGCTTTGTGCGAACTTCAATGGAATATTCAAGTTATTCTGCAACGAGAACGGAGCTCTCTCTGACTTGTTTATCGGAAATGTTTTGATGTTCGAAATTATTTCTAGCTCCAATATGTGTTTGTTTTCACACCTGACATGAGAATTTATAAAATGATTCATGATGTTATTTCAGAGTTCCCATCTCCATATTTTTATTTAAGTCCGGGTGCCGTCCCGTTTCCCTCTAGGTGTCATTCGTCTTTCTGACTGTCAGAGGCTTTTAGCTCCTAAACGATATAGGACTAGGAATTGATATATACATTAATGTATATTTCTTGTGCAAATTAAAATACAATATTAATAGACAAAATATATAAAACATAGACAAGTGGAAATAGTCAAAATATTTTCCTTTTACAACTCTTTTGCTAGAGTGGAGTTCAGATTTTTTGGGAAATAACGATTTTACCCAAGAAAAATCGATCAACACAATTGCCCACTAATTTCAGAGTTCCCTCACAAATTACTCACAAAACTCGAAGTATTTAAGCAAAGATTTACTTATGGACACTTTTTTCATTGACTATATTCAATAAAATATTCAATACGCCAGGAAGGCTTTGTTTGATAATATACAATTTAGAATTTGAATAAAAATACAACCGTAAATCCATTACGGCGTTGAACCTTAAGCACAGCCTTAAGAATTTACTTTAAAATTAAATTGTATTAGATATTAAATAATAAAGCTTGTTACGTGATGACGATGAAATTAACTAAACATAAATTAACAAGCAGCTCTTTGTTTATACACTTGTGTCAGCTGTATGTGACCTGTACTTTAAAGCGTAGCAATGGCGTTGGAAGAAATTGCAGCATGGCATTGAATATTGAAGGTGTTATACATTGTCTTAAATAGTCCAGAACACCGTATCTTATTTTCACAAGCTAGTATACGTAGTTAGCTAACATAAATACACATTGCCTGGACAAGCTGCTAACAATCCCGACCACCATTGTCAATCACAAAGGACATCCCGAGCGGCACAAAGCGTTCAAAGCTATCGATTGGCTTAAAAGGAAAGCACGGATGATAGCTACTTCAGCTACACAAATTGCAGCATCAACAGTTCCAATCAATTATCTCTGCTGTATTCGTGTTCCTTACAACCAAGAATACTAATCTCCTTATACAGTTTTCATCCCAATTAGAATGGTGAACTGTGCAGTTTTCATTATGTTTCTACAGTGAACAATGGATTTCAAATACTTTAGTTAAGGAATAATAAAAAAATTGAACCATGTGCACCCGATGATATTAACGAAGATATTCAGAGAGACTGATATAATGGTAGTAATAATAATTATATTTTGAAATATACATATGTATGTCATCATCATAAACAGCATATACATGTATCCAATTCCCACTGCAGAGGCTATGTAGGTTGAGACACCTAAATTACATCAGTACGGAAATGAGTTTAAATCAGAAGAAAACTACGATGCCCAAAACATCCTAGAGCGAGGTGTAATTCCGAATACGGAACGTAATTATTTCCAGTGCGAATGGTTCCACGGTGTAGCGGACGTCTCATGTAGAGCTCTTGCTATTTCCTTACTTGTTACACAATAAACGCCTAAACTGTGTACCGTTACAGTTCCGGGAATCGTTGGAGCCTCCTTAAGTATGTGGGAATACAAGACTCCTTATTGCTGTAGCAGCCGCAGCAATTTGTAGGCAATTTTTATTTCACGAGATTTTTAATTTTAAGAAAAAATGTAACATTGTTATTTGGCGTAGTTAATGCAAGTATTCAAGGAGTTCATAAAAAAGGTCCATTTCGAGATAAATATCGATGCGTCACCAACATTAATTATCATCCAAATATTAATACATTGGGTTAAGTATTTTGCTGTGCAATCAATATTTACAATCACCTTTAGCTCCCAGCCAATCACAATTGCCTCACCTCAAGAATTTGAGGACTCAACGTAGGACAAATGAATTTTCCTGGAGCAAAATTGCTCTTTATTCAGCACATATTCACGAAAGAAATTTAAAAGATAAACAAGTAAATGGGGGTGAAATCAAACTGAACCAAGAGAAATTCATAGAAGATACTCTGAAACAGTTGAAAATGAGGATTGCAAACCAACGTCTACACATATAGAGCCCGGCCTTACACTTGGAAACGGTGGAATAGTTGGAAGTAAAGATCTTCCATACCAAAACTTAATTGGTACTCCTAAACTCATTTACCTGGCAGTGACAACTCACCCTGATATAATGTTTGCTATAAGCTATCTCTCTCAATTCAATGATTGTTTCGGAGAAGAACATTTTAAGTGCGCAAAAGGAGTACTACGTTACCTTAAAGAAACAAAGACAGTAGGTCTTGTTTTCAAAACGACTGGGCAAGATTTACTTTGTATGGCAGATGCAGATTGAGGTGCATTTAAGCTCGATCGAAAGTCTTTTTCGAGTTTTTGTTTCAAATATGCTGGAACGGCTATAAGCTGGATGCCGGAAAAGCAAAGAAGTGTCGCTCTATCGACCGCAGAGGCGGAATATGTCGCCCTAACCGAAGCTGCTAAGGAAGCCGTCCATTTAAAGAGTCTTGAAAAAGACTTAGGGGCGCACTATAACAGCATAATTGTATTAAGTGACAACCAAGCGGCCCTCAAACTTAGCCAAAATGAAATGGTAATATCAAAGTCAAAATATATTGAACTCAAGATGCACTTCATACGGAATTGTATGCAAGAAGAAGTAATCAAGGTCAAGTATCTACCAACTGAAGACATGGAGGCAGATATGCTGACAAAGAGTTTCGCTGGCCCGCAGCTGTTGAAATTGCGGAACAGTTTGGGACTCTCCTAATGACCACGAAGTCATTACTGGGTCCAAGACAACTACGTTTGGGAAGCGAAATAGGCCTACATTAGACACGTGAGAAGTACTGTTGATTCGGATGATGAAGCACATCCCTGTGCAGTTGTTAATATAGAAGAAAATAAGATAGATTCGATAAAAAATATGATGGTAATGATTGTAACAATTAAATGGTTTACGAGTATATCGAATATAAACGTATAAATTCTGGAACACAGTGGTTTCTATGATGTCCCATTGCTTGTGCAAATCCAACTCCGTCAAATCGACCGGACAATTAATGAATGACGCAACGAGAGACAGAACTCGGGTAAACAAATATGGACCAGAGATGGAGTGTGATGGTATGAACACGTAGGAAGACGATGCCAAACAAAACATGTCCAGTGTCATCAAAGTCGGAACATGTCAAATGTGATTCTGATGTTTAATCCGCGTCACAAGCACACCGTTTGTGGAGTGTAAAACTTGAAAAAAAAGTGGGGACGAAGTCTATAAAAAAACATAACACGGTTTCGTAACATTGTCATTTTATAGTTAGATAATGAACAATTAAAATAGTTAGCATTATTTGCTTCCGTCCGATTATTCCAAGCCTCAGGGCCGGTGGAAGTGTACATGACAAGCAATCATTCCAGAGCGAACGCCTGAAGGCTGGAGCGCCGACGACCGCGATATTGTTGAACGCGTGCAATTATGAGAATTTCCGCTGCACCTATTTGTTTCTTTGAATTACCCATTTTTAATTTTTTGGGTGTGTCACATTTATTATCGTTGTTTGCAGTGAGTTCGATGGGTCTTTCGCCTTGGTCTTTTTGTGTTCCTCTTTAGAGTGTATTTTCTCTGAATACATTATAATAATGATTTTTAAAACTTGTAAGGTACCACCCCTATGAGAAGTTCGGTTTGTTTATATTATTTTTGTTTTAGCCATTTTGTTAACGTCATTTTAAATTCATAAGTAGATTTAGGAGAGCCGACAATATGTTTTACTGTACTAGTCTCATGCAAATCTGGCTTTCCCTCGATTAGTTTCAGCACTTTAAAAGAGCAGCAATTATATATAACTATCTCACTGTTGGGATTTCACTGAGAGCATACAGTTCGGTGGTTGAGAATTCCCATGGTTTACAGTACATAACTTTGAGATAGAAGGGCTCAGAGAGCTAGTTCAACCCCAGGCCGGGATCCAGTATAGTAGGACAGATTGAGCGAGCGAGTGCGGTAACGGGGCTTCGATAAAAATGCTCTTTATTTTATTAGTAAAGCATTTTCAAGAGAATTTAATTCTTGATGATACTCAATACTAAGCTTTATAAAGTAGTACTATAAATTAATAGGCTTACTTCACTACTTGACTTTATATAGATGTTTTGAATCTCTTATCAAGGTTCAAAAGGCCGTATTAAATTTCAAAATGAAAATGCTACGCTTTCAAATGTTTTTAGCAGCTTAGATGTTTCTCAAGAGCTTACTCTGATGAATTCTATTAGTGTTATATTAATCTATAAACCAAATGAAACTAAGCTTGATTAAACTTGTGACCTGATTACGTCACGTCCAAGTCCTTTGTCGATGTTGGGTAGTGTGAAAGCCGAAGCAAATTGCATACACCCTCATCGTAAAGGTGTTGAATATTTGACTAAAATCCGTATTATGTTCGCCCGTAGTTTGTTGAGCATTCTAACGCTGCGTCGATTGATACGCTCAACAGGGTCATTGACATATAAGACAAATAAGAGGAAACTAGACATTGTAACAGTCCAAATTGCCCGTCACAGATTTTAAAGAAAAAATATATTTATGAGACATACTTTGTATGGCGCCAATAAATTATCCTATTATTTAAAGGCAAAAAAAAAATTACGAATACCTTCAAACCAATAACTATTTTAAGATGAAGTGTTTATCCTCCTAAGAAGCAATCAGTTTTCCTTAAACTCAGCAAAATGTCAAAGGATAAATTTATTGAAACCTTTTACTGAACACTTCAGCTAGAAATACAGACAGACAAGACATTCAATAATGTCACACTGGTTCCTTTGCAAGTTGAACCATTCCGGACCAGTACCCGGTCCGGTATATCAACGATTTTGACCACAACCTTGCGGGAGCGATCTAAAAGTAAACAAAAATGACGATGAACCAAAACGTTCTATCGTCGACTAAAAAACCTTTTGTTGGATAAGGAATACTACCGTGTAAAAGATTTTATACAAGATACATTTTGAGCATCTATAATATTTTAAGGTAGATTTATTTTATTATGTTATTTTAACATTGAAATTAATGTTTGACAATTATTTTAAATAATTTTTGACGATTATTGTACACTCTGTCATTTTTATATATTTTTTGTAATCTTGAAATTGGTACTATGAAATAAATAATCTAATCTAATCATACCTCATCCGCCAAACTAATGTGTATACCTTAATGATTACCCATTATTGAACAAGAACCTGCTGGATATAAATAAATTAAATCGATATTACATTTAATAATTAACAATAATTATTGATCAATTCCCAGATCAGATCCCCAAGTACTTGAAATGTGTATTTCTTTTTGGAGAATATAAATGCCTCTAAACAGAAATAAAACATCCATTTTCATCCCTGACACATCTCCATACTTTCGGACAAACCCCCAACCATCGCATCGCTTTGCGGCCTACGGAAGCGATCTTATTATAGATTGTGGGTTCAACAACGTTCAACTTCAAACGGTAATCGATCTCCACTGGATAATACCCTTATTATGATCAGTATGAATGGAGCTTTTGTAAAAACGTTTTAATGTGCTTGACTATTCAAATATAACCTCGTGCAGGGTTCGGGAATTTCTCAAGCGTAGATAAATAATGGAGCGATGTCTTAAAGAGAAAAAGATACATAAAAATACAATGTTCGTCATTGTTGTAAGTTATCAATGGCCATTTTGAATAATTGCATTAATGTAACAACGAGCAGTCAACTCTACTGCTACTATAGCAATTTTTATTTGATTTTGTCAAATTTATGACAAACTTCTACACTACTACAAATGAATAACCAGAAAAAATCAGAGCTGTCTGTAGAAAAATTCAAACATCTAAAATGCCACTGTTTAAGAATTCTTACATTATAAATAAATTATTTTTTAATTTTCCTTAAAGTGCTTTAACGTTAATGGTTACTCTAACCTGTTAACGCTAAACATCAAAACTGATAAATTAAATACGCGCTACATATCTGTCTGCGACGAACAGTACGGTCTTCTCCCTCGGACACGGACACCAAACACCGACAACGGGGCGCGGTGGGGCTAGAGGCGCAAGCTACTATCGGCCCGATCGCCCTTTTAAATGCAAAATCGGAAACCGACTTGGAAACCGAATTGGAAACAGAATCGACTCCTTCATTTTCACGCTGTTTTAAGCTTACTGCCAGTGCTTCTACACTTGTCAACTACCTGAGAAGGTTGATCCTCAGATTCTCAGATTGATCTCTGACAGATCCTCAGATTGACCATCAGGGTGCAGTACAATGACGCGTTCTGCAACCTGATGGGGCTGCCGCGTTGGTGCAGCGCGTCGGGCATGTTCGCCGAGGCGAGGGTCCCTGACTTCTTCTGTGTCATCAGGACACGTGTCGCGTCTTTCTGGGAGAGACTGCGAGCGTCAGACAACGCCATTCTCCAGGCTGTGGTAGATAGGTCCAGTCCTATTTTTGGCTACTGGCTCTCCGTGCACCGGGATGCAAACCGGAAATAATGTAGACCTAATAGGCCTAAAGACTAAACTAGGTTTTTTTCTAGTTGTAATATTTAGTTTTATTTTATTATTTTATTATTATTTGTATCGTTTCATGGTTGTATATTTTTTTTGTTTTTTTATGCCTTTTAATAAAAATTATTATTATTATTTTTATGACATTTTGTAATGCGCTAATCACAAAAAAGCTCTCAATCGAATCGACTTTGCAATGTTATTGGAAAGAGCCAAAAATTCGATTCGATTTTGAAAGTTTCGTTTTCGCCTAATGTTTCCTGCCCCCGACGGTCCGCAAATTAATAGAGACGAAAGAGAGACACGCGACAGCTCGACACCCTATCTTGGCTGGAGTACAGAGCACGTTACAAATATTTTCTATTAAACCATATGATGAAAATTGCACCCAGGCTTCAATATAAAGGTAACGAAAAGCACATCAGAATACCAGTTCTGTACGTTCCAAAACTCATCCCAACCAACTCTTGATAGAGAAATTGTACTATTCCGTAGGATTTCCCTCGGAGACGTTAGATAGTTGGAATAATTGTTAGTTATTATTGACTTGTAATTTCTGGTTGCGCTTAAAATGCGCTAAATGTTTTGTAAAATAACCGCGGCGTTTGAGTTGACGTAGAACCATCCTGTCTTCCGTCCTTTTCCCGCACAATACATATAGTTGATTGCATACGACAGAGCAGTCAACTGTCAACGCTCACAAGAGAAAAAAAAGTCGAAGATTGTGGTTCGAGCCGCCTTACCTCCGCTCCGTGCACCTTGGGGAAAGCAAACAAGGAGAAATTTAAGGTATTGTGCATTTCCTCCTTACTACAGCTACCATTGTTATCTTATATTCCTGGGTAGCTGGATTTTCCTTCGAGGTGTGCGTCAACTCAAAACCCGCATACAATACAATACAGTCCACTAAATACCCCGCTACACCAATTTCGTTAGTATCAGTTTGTACTTATGTTTAATTATATTCAAATGGATGAAATGAATGTACCACCCGCTCGGTCCTAGTACTTCTATGGTCGTGGTTGGGTTATAGACTGGACGAAACTTTAATCTGTCTTTGTTTGATTACAACTAAAGACACCATATTGCGAATACAGAACTAGAAATGAATTGCTGAGATCCTAATCCCATTTATAATCCAATCCAGTAATTTGTAATCCAGCATATTTAATGTAGACCTGAACGCGCGGAAATAGTTTGAAGTCAGAAATGTAGTCTGAACAAGCTTAACTTTTCTCAGCTCGAAGCAACTAAAAATAAAATAATACCATAACAATTTAATTAAATCATTTACCCCTCGTACGAACTCATTCACACAGGTAAGCTATTTAGATTCGGAATCCATTAAGCGAGCAACAAAACTGGAAAATGAAAATGAGAAAACGTAATTGCAATCTGAGTTAGGATGTATGGTTCGGATAACTCGATTAATTCGCAATGGCGCTGGGTATATGAATTTTGCAGATGTAACATACCTATACTATACCTACTTTACGAAGATGTAAATTATTGTTAGTGATTGAAGTACCCTCAAACTAACATTGTGCAATCGAATCTTGAACAAAATTGAGAAATAAAAGTAACTAAATAATAAGAAGTGGCGGCAAATACAGTCAATTAAAGCTGAGTTATTAACCATCGTTAAAGAAGCTGTAGTTAGTGAAATTCAATAATGTTCACTTTTTAAATTTTATTATAAAGCTGTGTCGCGGTTGCATGTTTCTTCTTCTTCTTGGCTCTGAATATTTATCAGTTAATGAATTATGTAAACGCCCACGTGAGAACTGACCCTTAACAAGACCACCGAAGCACCGTAGAACGCACAGCATTAAGATAGGATTTATATTCCTTATTTGTGAAGCTCGAAAGTGAAGGAAGCATAGGTCAGGAAACGAACGATATCCAATATATGTTCCTTCGTTTTAATACAAGTGACTGCTCACGTGGTTGTAAAGTGATATAAAAGGATATTGCCCACATTAACGCTTTCTACCTTCTCAAGTTATCGTTAGCAAACGGTCCAAGAAATCAGAATGCGTAAAGGTTAGCTCCAGGACATCGTCTTCTATTGCTCAGTCACAGTATTTTTCTAAATATTTGATGCCAATGTGGCATCAAATATTAAGTTGCAAAACCTTTGTCTTAAAATATTTCGTAATTTTAAAATTACATAAAACAACTACAAGTATTCCGAGTGTGACACGACATGACACTATTCCGGGTAGAACAAAGACCCTGTTGAAGTGGATATAAAAAGCAAGAAAAAAGCCAAAAAAAAACCACTCAACAAACACATGTTTAACATGAACATTACAGACAGCCCCCCGTGTAGAGGGTGCATGGCAGCTGAGGAAACTCCCGCCCATGTGCTCGCGACCTGTAGCAACGTGGCCACACAACGGGCGACGATCCTGAACAACCCAGAATCACTCCAGGAGGCGTGCATTCCCACCTCCTCTCCGCTCCCACTGATATTCCTGTTTTTTATTTTAGCCAGGAGCTACAGCGGTACACATGAAACGCGTCCACTGAAGGTGGAGGACACAGGAGGCGTGCAGAGACATCAAGCGTCTCGCGCACTTCTGGGAGGGAATCGGCTGGCTGGAGTAGCCACCACCACCCACCCATTCACAATGGCCACTACATGGCTGATTGCGGAAACCGCCTAGTAATAATAATAAAAAAGTCAATGTAAAAAGATAGCTACTGCTCTATTATTATTATTATTTTCGATACAACTAATAGTTTCTTTTTACCACAACCCGCCGAAAAAATGATTCTATTCGGGTATGCGTTGTGACGTCACATGTCTATAAATTGGAGCGTTAAATGTATGAAGCCTGTTAGATGTTTTGATTTATCTCGTAAAATAATGTTTTTATGTATTATATACCCCTAGAAAAAATGTATAAAATACAACGAGACAATTAAATCTAATAAGCATTTTACTATTCGAAGAATTTTATTTTTGAAATTTTAAATTCTTGGTAAATCCCATTAAAAAATTAAAATTTTTAAGTATTTGTATTTTGGGGTGCTTTCTGTTAATGTCCGTTACCGTACGTATATAATACAATTCAACCCCAAACTAATTAGTTGTCAAGTACCCAATACCGGAGTTGAAAACCCATGTAAACAGCGAGTACAACTCCCACTATCACTTAGAAAACGATATCGTCATGACTGAAATACCACCTAACCTAACATAATGATTTAATGTATTTAAGTATAACTGATTTGCCCTAGACCAGGGATGGCGAACCATTGGAACACGAGCCATTAACGGCACGCGACACAATATTTTGGACATGTCACTGTTCACGAAATTAATTATGCACTACGAAAAAAGTGTTAAGTAAGTTGTATTATATGACTAGCGATCGCGTATGAAATACACTTATATATTAAACATTGCAAAATGTTCCTTTTTTGTAGGAAAATAAGAGTTTTGAGTGTATAGTATTTATTATTGACCCTGATATATAACCCTGATGACCTTCAAAATTATGATCCATGAGTTGAACGAAGCCTCCTTAAGTGTCGGTTTGGAAATGAATCTTAGTAAAACTAAGGTTATGACCAATGACCCCACACCTTTCACGATGAGAGTCAACCAAACTGTTATTGAAAAGGTAGAGAAATGCGTTTATCTGGGTCAAGAAATAAGGATGGGGAAGAAAACCAGGCGAATGAAATCGATAGATGCATACGTCTCATGTGGGCTGTCTAGTCAAAACTGCGTGGAAAAAGAATATAGCAGCTGAACAGAAAGCCAGGTTGTTCGATCAATGTATTTTGCAGGTGCTTACAAAGGTGCCTAGAAAGGAGACCTTGGGAGGAAAAACGTCCCCGAGGCAGACCACAGTTGCGTTGGAAAGACGACGTTAGGAAGGTTGCGGGGAACAACTGGATGGAAGTGGCGCGGCACCGGCATGGATGGCGCAATCTGAAGGAGGCCTACACCAAACTGGTAGAGAATGGCTAGGAAGAAGAGAAGAAGAAGTATTTATTATTATTATTTTCCCAATAATCAAAAAGTCAAAATTATTTTATGGGCACGTCTATGACCTCAGTAAACATTTGAAAAATGTCATGATGATACGTAAAGGTTCTTCCTTGCCTTAGACCTTAATGCTACTGGATCTTATGAGACGATAAGGCCGCTGGATAGATAGCGTGCTCACTGAAAGGCCTCAAGCTAATGCTACCATTCATACTGGAACACAAATAAATCAAAAGAGATGTTTCAAGTTCAGCATGAACTTGTACACCATTTAAAAAATTAAAGAATAATGTAAAGATTTATAGAAGAATACCCAAATTTTGCTCTTATTTTAACTGTATAAAATCATTCTTTTTGTACTAAAACGTCAGATGTCATTTTATTGACGCCATCTTTGTTTTCTAAGTTAAGTCTCTTCTGTTTCGTGCGTTTTAATGTTTTAATTATTTTTGCACAAAAATTAGACATGAATATACAAAAATTGTAATTAAATCACTTATATTTGATAGTGACCTATTAAAATTACAAATTTACAAGACTAGGCCAGGGCTCCATACGGAACGTGTCATTTCATTTCTTACCAAGAAAAAATATGGACGAGAGCTTCGAAAGGTGAGTGCAAACCAACGAGCTTATTCTGTGTTATATTAAAACAGAAGATTCTGAACGCCGAACCGTTCATAAATAAAATATGTACTTCATAATTATTACGACCGTAATAAGGCCATGAGTTTCTGTTCTGTGATAGCAAGTTGGCCTTTATCTGCAAAAGTTGTCCTTTGAGGGAGGGAGTTTAATTTTATCAGCTTGGAAGTTCTGGATGCACTAACTGCTGGCGATTTTGAAGTATACGTTGACCACAGTATTCTGTGAGTGCAAATAGATACATTTGAAGTAAATCATACGCTGCAGTAGAACACGAGTCGCACCCCGACCGGAGCCAAGCTGTTCATTCACACTTTTACGGGCTTTGGACCGTCCTAAATAATTTGTGCCCGCGACTCTACATTCA
The DNA here is from genome assembly GCA_910589575.2 of Carcina quercana. Taxonomy (NCBI): domain Eukaryota; kingdom Metazoa; phylum Arthropoda; class Insecta; order Lepidoptera; family Depressariidae; genus Carcina; species Carcina quercana. Next base: position 22,347,953 of record OU342426.1, on the reverse strand, counting down.
AGATATTTTATAAATCATCGTTAAACAAGCTGTGGATTTATAAAAAGCGAATTTTCAATAGAAAAACATTGGAATAATTAAAATACCGCACCTATTGATAAAATATTAAAGAGTTGTGTTCCCAAACAATAATTGCTAAAATCAATGGTAGGGTAGTTTTTTTTTTCAACAATGTAGAGAGGCAAGTTAATGTTCTTTAACCGATTTATCGTCTACCTACGGCAAATAAATGATTACGTATTCCGACAAGCTACCAAACAGGATATAATCACGTTTCGAAATTGAAATGAAAATCTTTTGTAAATATGTAGTTTATAAATAGCAGTTGAGAAGTGATAGTTCAAGCATCATATTTATAGCTACACTTAATATATAAGTAGTGGTTATTAGCACGAGCACATCTGTAGTTCAAATAATGCATCCGACCTCCGCCCGCGCTGCACCACCCCCTATCGCCAACTATATTATTTTCCAAGTGAATGGTAACTCGCAATTTGGTCATGACTGAAGGCATATGTATTTATTTTAGTTTGTTTCTATATACATTGATCTTTACATTTTCAAATACTTGTACGATAGGAAATAAAATATATTCAAAGGACTCTGCGTAGTGTTGTGGTAATCATCATCATCAACAGCCTATATATGTCCCCACTGGAGGGGCTCAGGCCTACTCTCCTACAGAGAGTGTATGGGCCATAGTCCACCACGCGGGCCCAGTGCGGATCGGCGGACTTCACATGCCTGTTCAAGACATGCAGGTTTCCTCACGATGTTTTTCTTCACCGTTAAGCAATCGGATAATGTACTTGAATTGAAAAACAATTCATAGGTACACGGCTGGATTCGAACCTGGTACCCTCAGATTGAGAGTCCGCGCCTTATCCATTGCGCCACCGACGCTTTGTGGTAATATGTTTCAATTAAATGTAAATCATGCTCGACGCAACAAGCTGATGCAATACTGTAAGGTATAGGTACGAGTATAATGCTCTTCTAACCGTGCGAGACCGCGGCGAGTCGCTAGTAAACTTCTAAAAAAACTGTTTAGCAGTGTTTAGATTAGTTTTGAACTGGAATTGAAATAACAAAAGACACTACGAACGTAATACTCCTTTAAAGAAAAGACGTCCTCACAGAAATGGAGTTATTTAATATTAAAATAATATTTGGGGATGTACAAATTTTTTATGTAACATCATATTAATTGAGTACAGCGATATTTATAATTGTAAATTACAAATCTATCACAGCTTACGTGGAGTACCTTATTATTTTGCTTCATCATAACACTGTTCTATTGAAGTGATAAATAATACGTGGGTAGTGTAACTTTTTTAATGAAAAGTGTAGGTAGGCTGTACTTCGAAAACACTTTGGCGGTATGTGAATTATTTTTAGTTTTTAACCAGTTACTGCTTACACGTTGTTGTTGTTGTTTTTCATTTCGTTCTTATAAAACACATATCAGACTATGTTATAGAAATAATCTATACATGAAACAAAAACTTTGTACCGCTTTGTACAACTCAAAACAGCTACAAAGGACTTGAAGAAGCTATTGAAGCCATTTTACTGGAAAGCGATGATGATGATGATGATTGTGACTTGGCTGTCATTCCACCTGATCCAAGTGGGTTGACTGATGTAGAGGAAGGTGCCGGTGAAAGTATTGCTAGTTTCGTATCGAAAGACGTACCTGGTACTATCGAAGTATTTGTGAATAGAGAAAATCGTGGTAATGATAGTGAATATGACGACAGTAATGTTGAAAAATTGACTTCGAAAAGAAGGCGAGTAATTGCTACCAGCCAATCCACTCAGGGTCTTAACCGAACCTGGCGGAAATGTACCCCTTCATACTCTTCAACTTTTCAGAGTAAAGCGTGCTGTTTGTAAGCAATTGAAAGGCCTCAATCCTGTACAAATGTAGTGGTTTCTAGATGAAGATACAGGTGTAGTATAGTAGGGGGGGGGGGGGGGGGGGGGGGGGGCGCGGCCGACGTCGACACTCCCCGCGCTGCCCCCGCACTTTCCGACGGATTGTGACAGCTCTTAGTAAATGAATGTGTGCCGGTGTTATTATTGTCTGTAACTCTAAATTTACTGAAATATAGTTGTGTTTATAATAGATTAAACAAATAAGTGCAGAGTATTTAATGATAATATTTCCGTCGAAGAATCAATAGTAAAGTACTATGGCCACCATCCCGCGAAACAGTTCATTCGTGAGAAATCTGTCTAAATAATGTACCATACTTTATTCGAGCACAGAACTTTTTATAGTTAATCGTGTATATGCCCCTATCCAAACATTTAAAATTTGTTATACTCCCAACATTACATTCAATCAGTTTTAAGCAAATATTTTATATATAAAGACAAGTCGATTCAGATTTATTATAGTATAGATTAATTATTATTCTGTACGGTACCCTCAGGGCCCGAGTTCGACTTGCAGTTCTGAGTTTTTTTAAAAGAGTTGGACTTACTTTTTTGCTGATTTTATACCAATTTTATTCAGAAAAAAGTTCCTCCCTTTCGGCTGGGGATAACATAAAAGCCAATCCCACGTAACTTACCAACTACTACATGAGATTACTGATTCTATCCGAGTAATGGAGAAGAGCTCAGAGATATGTGCCGGGGTGTTTACCCAGAAACAATAGCGGTATCACTTCAATTTCTTCGACGGTACTTATCGTTTGGAAGGTTGTGCTTGGGACACAGGATCAAACAGGAAGCAAATTTTTTGTATTTATTTAAACTCAGTCTCATAAAATAAAACACTGTAACGTGTATGTGAAATATTGCAATGTACACTAAGACGTAAATAATGTAAATTTAAAACATTTATGTGGTTGCAAAAACACTATAACGTTTCGTTTACGAACAGAATGCGAAGACGTTTTGTCAATGAAAGAACATTATATAAAAATATTCATGTGAAAAGTAGCAATTACTAAAATGTAAACGGATATCAGGTACTGAAACCATGTCGTTATCAAAGAAAATGTGTGTCAAAACCATTAGAAGATTGCAAACACCAACTGTAAACACAAACAATGGATCGCATTCCATAAAAAAAGTATAAGCTTTGAATTTTGATAGGTAGGTTAGATTTTCAATAACTTATACCGAACTGAAGTACGAGGTAATTTTTAAATCTCACGTAATATATTTGACGAAAAATAGATTAAATCAGAAAAAGTAACGTTAAGAAATTAAATGGAAAAACAAATGACTACATTAGTAGACTTGAAAAATGAAATGGTTAAAGATCACATATGACAGACATCGATCTTGACTGCTGGGGTCAAAATATCAGTTAACACAAAAAAATTGCCACAATATGAGCCGAACCTGCATTAATATGTAATTTGATTTTGGAACTTCGGTTGGTCGGAGTGAACAAAAAATGGACTACGAAAAATTAAGTACACGCAAACATTACTGCAAGCTGAACAACTCGTTTAAATTGATTGATTGAGTAAGCAATCCAGAGAAGATCATCCATAAGATTTTATCAGATCTTAGACAGTAGACCATATAACTTTTGTAGAGAAAAATCGCTACACGTTATAAGGATGCAATGCCAAAAAGACAGTGTCTGGTAAACAGTGCTACAAAAAGTATACAAACGAGACAGAACTGCCAATAAAATAATGGTTTTTGCATTAAAATGTGTTAATTACAATGATGACGATTAAAATCCTGCCCAAAAATATATAAAGATTCATTCAAATTAAAATAGATAGAATCTCATAGTATGTTACTGGAAATCAATGAGATTATATGAAGATTATTTTTATGCAAAAAACCTGTCATTTAGGGCCAAAGTTAAGGACTGTCGCGGCGTCCAACCTCTACGGACAAAATCTCCGTGGAGTGCGGAATGTGCGGCAGCAAATGTCATAATTCGAGACAAAGCTAGAACAGAACACTTGATTAATGTTTTTTCTATGACCTAAAATAATTATGAAAATTACGACGTTGTTGGCGACCAGCAACAATCTTTTTAGACAGAAATGTATTTTTATATATTATGTTTTAGAATTCAATTGTTTTTATAGGTCACTCTGTGTGTCGTAAATGGCGTGCGCTCTGCTAGTATCGAATATAATAAATAAAATACTAAAATACTGTCGGGTTTTCGTCAACAGACGTAATTTAAGAAATTATACTGTTTTACTGTCAAAAGGTCACAGTTTCGAGCTGATACTAGGATATATCCATAAACAACTAAATTGGACCAATAATATAGACAGAACGTGGCAAAACTGAGGGCAATAAACTGGTGAATAAATAAAGCCAAATTTAGGAAAATATTCACAGAACAATAAGGCTGTCTAACAAAGTTTTTCTTCATTTCACTCTTTTACGTTGTTTACACTGGATAATAATGTCCGCTAAACGCACACGCGCACTTCTAGGAAGAAATCGGCTGTCTGGAGTAGCCGCCACCACTTCCACCCTCCCACGCACAATGGCCACTATGACTGAGTGCGGAAATCGTACTAGTAATAAAAAAATTCCGCTAAAATCGACTTATGAATGTCATCTCAAGGCGGTATTAAGAATTTGGAACAGGTTTGAAACCCAGACCTAGATAACATTGACAAAAACTGTCCCGTATCATTAATCTAAATTAAATAAACATGACAATTTCAGTTCCGTATATTGCTAAATAATCGCCAACATCAGGGCCTCCAACCTAGAAAAATCATTGAGTGTGTGACCGAGGCCCGTCTTAGTGAGGTGATTTTAGCTATAGGAAAATAGGACTGCATACCTACTCTAGTTAAACTAGTTTCAAAGTGCCAATCTGTCAATTCTTCATTATGGCAATTTGGAAATATGGACTGCTATACACGTGATCTTGTGAAATGCTTATATTTAACTTCATATCTACAGAACCGCTCTTCTGGCTCAGTTGGATTTCGCAAAAGCTCGTGTGTATCAACAGTGAGGGCAATTTTTGTGAAGGGCTGCAATACGAAAGCCCGTCCCTGCCCGCCCAGGGGAGCGGCAATAAGCATCGTTCGACAGATATCACTCCATACGAGCGTCAAGATGCTCAACTTCCACAGCTTAACCTTAGCAACGAACAATAAAAATATCAGATTTGTCGATGACATGTCTCCTTAGAGATAACATTTCTGAAATATAAAATATATCACTTTTTTTAGAAATGAAGAGGTAGAAATTGACTTTACATACAATTTTTTTAACATGTCAAGTATGTATATACTTTTCTATAAATTGTAAAACTAAAAGTGAAAATAGCCAAATTAATATTTTTATAGTAAACACTTAGCTAAACATTAGTTATGTAGTTGCAGTTGTACTTTAAAAAAAACGATAAATATGGCCTTTGCTGAATCAATAATCTCCTTTGGCAGGATATAACTTTGGATCCCTAAGATGGGTTTACGGAGTGGAGCCACATGAATTTTACCTTAACAAAGTCGGAAACTAATAACTGCGTACGGTTTAGATATAAAGTCGAATTTGGTCTCATTTTCGATTCAATAGAATGTCTATATGTCAGTTTTGGAATAATATTTCAGTCAAAAATTTGTGATATGAATTTCACGTAATGCTATTTAGGTATGTAGGTATATACCACATTGAATCGCACTCGCACTGATCGCGCTTAATGTAACTTGCGAGGCTGATAGACGCACTATTCTGCATGCCAAGGACATTGTGATGAATGGAGGAACGAACATACTGATGCATATCTGATATATTTATTTATTATTAGTGATAGTCGTTCAATACCTCAAAAAGTAATGCATAACTTGTGCAAGTTATTCCCAAGATACATTTGCTTGAATGAAAAAAAAAATCTTTTAAGAGTACCAAAGTATGTACAAGTTAAATTACTTCGAAGACATATAGGTAGGCCGAACGCAGTCATCAAAGTTACCCGAGTGGAAATCCGAAACTTTCATCATCTAAGTGTTTCCTCCCATACACTGCCGTTTTCTCGCTACTCGCACGAATAAGGAGTAATACACTTTGAAATACATTGAGGCTAAGCTTGCGTTACTCGTATTTGCGTTACTCCTAAAATTGGAATGATTCTAGTATTACCGCGGTGAATCCAAACTTCAGACGATTTAGTGAAATATAAAATTCACCGTAAAATTTGTTTCTATGGATAATTCTAATAATAACAAACCGAAAAGCATTGTCTTTGACATCCAACATTTCATTTTTAACGCAATTTTTGTATGGATTGAAATTACTAAAAAAATCATAGCATCCAATTCACAAAAAAACAGATCGATTGAGAGTTATAGTTGGCATCATCGTCCACAAATCTCCGGTGATCTGTAGTAACGAAATAACAATTTTATTCAAAACAACAGATAAATTGCTAAAAATAATTTAATTCATTATTGAGATCGTATTCGTGTATTATACTCGTATCCTACCAGTGAAAATAAAAATGTTCAGAGAAAACAATGTTTTTAAACTTTGTTGGCAACACCTATCATAAATTACAGTCGATATGTAGTGACAAAGTTAATTCCACTTTCATCACAACAGGTATTTTTAAAATAATTTAATTTATTTGGGGTGGGTTAATCGACTTTAATCTACCTCCTCGCGGTCCATAGCGGTTTTACGATAGCAACCTTGCAGGGTAGCAGGTCGAGAAGACTGCCAAACGATTCTAACTTACACATCGGTCCGCTGGACCTGATCGTTTTGAGATTCTCAGATAGTCATGCAAACTCTGAAATACCTTTAAAAGGACCAGCAGACGAAGGGATTTGGACCTTCAGTCCAAATTCTCTAAAATATCGAAAGATCTCCTTCCAATCCAAATGTGACTAATTTGCCAGACTGGCCAGTGGTATCAACATAGGTGCAATGGCTCACCAAGGACCGTCGGGGGTATTTTTATATATTTTATTATATATCTACTAGCGTATGCAAAATTGACACCGGACATGTTTCTGCAATAGATATAAATAAATAACGTCAATAATTTGGAAATGATACCGTCTCCGAATATACCACTGCGAGCACACCCTCATTCCTGTGTTTATGTCGGCAATTTATGCATGAGTACGCTCTGGGATGGAACGTTGAGTTAGATAAGGTTTTCCAGGAATTCCTGGTCACCAGCAATCCTGACGTGGTTCACGATCTAATCGTTGCTCACGTCAAATCCTGACGATATAAATGGGTAGAGAAGCAGGAAGGCTTGGACATTTACATTCCAGTAAAGACTTGGACACTTTCCCGAAGACTTGTCAAAATGTTTTGTCCTGATGATAATATTGACAATCAAAAAGAATTGCTCCTTTAAAGAAATAAGATTTATCTTTAATACCAAAAACAATATATTTAAAATGCATAATGTGACATTGTCTATGAGAAAATAAAAACTAAATCATGTTAAAATATTAAAATCAATGAAGGACTAACTGTGAATCTTACAAAATTCTCATTCGACCGCCAGGCTTCAAAAGGCAATGTGCCGAATTGAATGAAAACTGCCACAGACCTTTCTGAGAAACTATTGCCAAGCGCAGACAGAGCGCGCATTCTGTCACAAAGCCCAAAAACTGTGCCAAAAAGCAATAACCACTATGATAACAGAATGGATGTAAAGCTACAAAATGCAATATCTTTCGATACACAAAGCAATGGTTAAATCTTTAAAAAGTCAACCAAGATTAAAGGAGAAACGTAAGACACAGAGTCTGCGCCCTTCAGCAGAACTATTGCCAAGCAGTCTACAGCGCGCCTTCCGTCACAAACCCCGAAAATTGGGCCAAACAGCAATAACCACTATGATAACAGAATGGATGCAAAGCTACCAAATGCAATATCTTTCGATACACAAAGCAATGGTTAAATCTTTAAAAAGTCAACCAAGATTAAAGGAGAAACGTAAGACACAGAGTCTATGCCCTTCAGCAGAACTATTGCCAAGCAGTCTACAGCGCGCCTTCCGTCACAAACCCCGAAAATTGGGCCAAACAGCAATAACCACTATGATAACAGAATGGATGCAAAGCTACAAAATGCAATATCTTTCGATACACAAAGCAATGGTTAAATCTTTAAAAAGTCAACCAAGATTAGAGGAGTAACGTAAGACACAGAGTCTATGCCCTTCAGCAGAACTATTGCCAAGCAGTCTACAGCGCGCCTTCCGTCACAAACCCCGAAAATTGGACCAAACAGCAATAACCACTATGATTACAGAATTGATGCAAAGCTAAAAAATGCAATATCTTTCGATACACAAAGCAATGGCTAAATCTTTAAAAAGTCAACCAAGATTAAAGGAGAAACGTAAGACACAGAGTTTAAGCCCTTCAGCAGAACTATTACCAAGCAGTCTACAGCGCGCCTTACGTCACAAACCCCGAAGATTGGGCCAAACAGCAATAACCACTATTATTACAGAATGGATGCAAAGCTACAAAATGCAGTATCTTTCGATACACAAAGCAATGGTTAAATCTTTAAAAAGTCAACCAAGATTAAAGGAGAAACGTAAGACACAGAGTCTGCGCCCTTCAGCAGAACTATTGCCAAGCAGTCTACAGCGCGCCTTCCGTCACAAACCCCGAAAATTGGGCCAAACAGCAATAACCACTATTTTTACAGAATGGATGCAAAGCTACAAACTGCAATATCTTTCGATACACAGAGGAATATTTAAATCTTTAAAATAGATACATCATCAGAGGTGGTAGTGACTGATAGAGACATTAACTCTCTTTATCATTGCCAGTACTATTTCCCTTAATTAGTTTCATTCGGGTTTGGTTAGACAAAGATATATAGTCTTCAGAGAATAGGGGAGACCAAATTCTTCGTTTCAACGACGTATGTAGATGTCGGATTAACAAACGATCTTAATAGTCGAGAGTTACTTTGAAGTTGTACCCGATGGTACTGTCGGTAACAAACAGGATTTTCAAATAAACAAATTATAACATTAATGTACTTACTATATGCACATGCACACAGTAATCACCATAAGCCACCTTGTGATTCATCTTATTTTAGCCGAGAAATGTTATGGAAACGGAACCCCGCGCTGCCCCCGCACTTTGCCTTCGGACAGTGTCAGTAGAGTGACAGCTATTAGTAAATGAATGTGTGCCGGTGTTATTATTGTCTGTAACTCTCAATTTACTGAAATATAGTTGTGTTTATAATATGTATAAACCGCTTCCGTAATTGACTGATTCCACATTATTCCGCACCACCTGAGATTTGAACTTTGTGACAAAGCACACTTCAAAGATGTATTGAATACTATCTGTACACGTCTAGAGAATGGTACACTCGAGCCTCATGACATAGTTTGGGATGACGAGAAGAGACCTGACGGTGCGTCTCTGGTCCTCTTGACATTGTCTGGGATGATGGGAACCTGACGGTGCGTCTCTGGTCCTTATGACATTGTCTATGACGACGGAAAGAGACCTGACTGTGCGTCTCTGGTCCTTATTACATTGTCTATGACGATGGGAAGAGACCTGACGGTGCCTCTGGTACCATGGTGTTAAGATCGTGCCCTAGTTCGGAACGGTACGTGTGTCGATTCCCTGGCACCTCCAGGGGACTGCCCGCAGTTCAAAACTGCTTAGATATCAAAGCACCTCAAATACTCTGTACATACATACAGTCAGAATGTATGTGTATTATTTTCTATAGTAACTATCCCCATACTGAACATCATGCCGCACGGATAAAGTCTGGGTAAAGTGTTAACTTGTAAGTTTATTAATTACGAACGTGGCAACGAAAAACCTGTATAATATTGCTTCAGTACGATACCATTCTGTAATTATGTTTTGGCCAGAGTGTGGCTTCTGATGTAATGATTGTTAATTGAACAACTGAATTTACATCATTCTTTGTATATACGGCTTCTTTATTTTTGAAAATAATAAATAGTTTATTAAGTATTTGTTTTTTGCATAGACTTAGGTACATCTTAGATAGTATGATTTTTATTATTGTAACTGTTGTATATTGTAACTGAAGTAGTGTAAATCTGTGAATAGCTGTATTTATACAGACTCTGTCAATAAACATTTTTTCAATAAGCCATTGAGTAATACGAAAAGAATCACTTTAATATCCCAAAAATAACATTATCTCCAAAACGATTTCGGTTGTGATTGTCCGCTAAAATCCACTGAGGTGTTCTCAAGGGAGGGTCTGGTGAGAGTGAACGGTAGTAACTCGTCTGAAAACAACTTACGAGTATAAGAGGTTACTTATTTATACACTTTCGTGTACGCTCGGAACCAATTTATTTTTACTGCCAGATCATTGGTATGGCTCCAGATTTTTAAGCTGCATCAATGATTTCTCCGAAAAAAGGTTTTAGTAGCATAAATGATACAAACAAGCACAATGTCAGCCTTTAATGCAACTGATATTGACATTATAACTGAACTTAGGCGAAGCTTCAAGTGAAGAACGATATATAATATTCGCGAGGTTGGTTATTAGATTTATTACTAATAACAACAATATGTGAGTTTTAAAAATTGTAATGTGATTGTAATAAATGAAGATAACATCAAAAAGTAGATATTTGGGAGAGATTGTTGCACTGCTTTAGGCGTTTGTCAAGAAAAATAAAGTAAGGAATACGGATAAGTCAAAACAACACGCCATGTTATAACTTTTTCATATATTCCATAATCCCAAAGCATAGAAGGCTGATTGGTACCCAGGGCGACGCTGTACCGGTCGCACTAGTAATTATATCGATCGTTAAGCTCAGGTATGAAACTTAAGACTACTCGTAATTGGAAACCGCTGTTTGTTGACAGAACACACAGCCTCGTGTGATGAGAAGATTAAAAATAAGGAAACATTATCAAATAACAATTATAAAACAGCTAATCAACTTTGTTTTAATAATGACACCATACCACCGCTGAAGGCTTTTGGCTTTTCCACGGCTTTAGTTTAAGAAGATACTCAACTTTGTCAACAAATTACCTCAAATCGTGTATAAAACCTTGTATGTGGTAAAATGATATTTTAATATGGAAAAGGACATACCTTTTACCTATCGGCTTGTATTTTCACTTGTGCATAGAATTGGCTTCACAATGACCAACCACAAATATATTATACCAAATTTGTTTGGACTTCAACAAAGGATTTAGGGAGGACTAAAAAGATACATTAAACAAATTGTTCATATTTGAAATTTGGTTCAAAAATTTGACCTTAGAACTATTTGAAAGTATGATGATTGTTGCCGACGCCCAACTTCTTAGTATAATATTCTATTGTCTTTGAAGCTTTTATTCTTTTGTTTTTTATGTTTAGTTTTTGTTTTTATAGTACATTGATGGAACCCAGAAATGTTATTTGATTTCATCTTTTTACGCCCGTAAATAATAATGATGAATAAACTTAAGATCAAACCACGTAATCACTTTAGTAAACTTTAAACCAGAATTTGGTAAGAATTATCATCCAAAGATATCCCATGTCAATAGTTTGTTCTTGAATATATATAAAATGGTGTTACAACCATCATTAACAGAACAATAATGCAGCGGTAATGTTTCGCTAATTCCAACAGAGCCCAGCTCTATCTGGTGGATCTTGGCCGGTTTTATCCGGGTACTTAGGACCGTGACGAAGGTTGATCATTGCCACCGGCAAAGATAAGACACGTTTTCGATAACTCCCTCGTTGTTTGTGTGTTTGCACTCCCATTATCTAAGTAACTGTTTTTAGTGGTTAATGATGGAAGTTAGGAGTTTTGTTTCGTAGCCGAGCTCGTATTCGCTCGATTTGGCGTTAAGAATGTTTTAAAAATGCTTAAGAATCTCACATAACCCAGCTTCTCCCCTAAAGAGTCAGGTAACTTGTGAAGTTTCCCCTCCGTTAAAATAAGATACAGCATAGAATTAAGATCAATATTAGCTAACAGAGGTATTAATATATGTTGCATAAATTCATATTGGCCTCTACCAAGTGTAAAATATCAAAATCTCCAATATTGGCCACGGTAACAAGCTTTTGTGTACAGATAAATGTAACGAGCTTCGGCAAACTCAAAACCAACTGTGCCAAGATCACTGGCAAGATGTGCTATTATGGTTACATACTCTTTGATTAATGCTTGTGGTTTTCCTTTCGTATCTTCTTCTTCAACTCAACAACGTGACACTGGCAAAATGTCTTAGGACGAAAGCCATTACGAAAAAAAAATATATAACTGTTAACTTATGAACATGGTTTTATTTCCACATTTTAAAATATAAAAGTGGCGACGAGGACCAAAAGATTCAAAAGTGTCACGGAGCTTCTCGAACAGTCTAGAGATAATGAAAAGAGAGGTGGATCTCCTATCTCCTTCTTGTGAGTACCATGGAAACTTCTCGAACTAGTGTGGAAGAGAAAGACGGATCCATCTATCTTCGTGTCTTATATCAAAAAAAGATAGCGTGGAAAGCTCTCGAATAAATTACATAAGGATTGTCAAATGCGAAAGGGAGACCAATTCTATCTCCTTCGTGTCGAATAGCAAAAAAAGAAAGCGTGGAAGGCTCTCGAATGTTCCTTAAGATTGTGAAAAATTGAAGATCACTGCGAAGGATCTAGAAAGAATACTGGGTATATAAGCGCTAGCCGAGCTTCAACGACAGTTGTTAAAATATTTGACCATTTAAAATATTGTCACAGAGCTTCTCAAACAATCTAGAGATAATGATAAGAGAGGTGGATCTCTTCCCTCTTGTGAGTAGCACGGAAACTTCTCGAATGAACTGTATTGTATGAATGTACTGTATTACCTATATTTACGAATAAAGATTTTGACTTTGAACAAGTGTAAAAGACAGAGGCGGACCTGTTCCCTTCGTGTCGGATAGCAACCAAAAGATAGCCTCATATATTGCTGTATATTACTCGAACCATGTTGTTAAAATATTTGACAATTTAAAATATTTGCATGCCTCTAACGGTGGAATGAGAGGAGCTACAATTTTGTGTCATCATATATACCTCTTTCGATGTAAATAAACTTAGCTTTTTTATCTTTGACATAAAATATGCTCTCATTCGAGAGATCCTGTAAAATATATATAGCTCGATGAAAGATTTTTCTATACGACAATCACAGGAAACGTATAAAACAGACCAGAAGACCAATAAAGTTTGCTCTCATTCGAGAGACTTTGTCCAAAGTAATTGCAGTAACATTGATTCAAACCATGTAGTCAAAATATTTGACAATTTAAAATATTTGCATGCCTCTAACGGTGGAATGTGAGGAGTTACAATTTTCTGTCATCCACTACCACTTTCGCTGTAATTAACTTAGTTTTCTTTATCTTTGACATAAAATATACTCTCATTCGAGAGATCCTGTAAAATATAAACGGCTCGATGAAAGATTTTTCTATACGACAATCACAAGAAAACGTATAAAACAGACCAGAAGACCAATAAAGTTTGCTCTCATTCGAGAGACTTTGTCCAAAGTAATTGCAGTAACATTGATTCAAACCATGTAGTCAAAATATTTGACAATTTAAAATATTTGCATGCCTCTAACGGTGGAATGTGAGAAGTTACAATTTTCTGTCATCCACTACCACTTTCGCTGTAATTAACTTAGTTTTCTTTATCTTTGACATAAAATATACTCTCGTTCGAGAGATCCTGTAAAATATAAACGACTCGATGAAAGATTTTTCTATACGACAATCACAGGAAACGTATAAAACAGACCAGAAGACCAATAAAGTTTGCTCTCATTCGAGAGACTTTGTCCAAAGTAATTGCAGTAACATTGATTCAAACCATGTAGTCAAAATATTTGACAATTTAAAATATTTGCATGCCTCTAACGGTGGAATGTGAGGAGTTACAATTTTCTGTCATCCACTACCACTTTCGCTGTAATTAACTTAGTTTTCTTTATCTTTGACATAAAATATACTCTCATTCGAGAGATCCTGTAAAATATAAACGGCTCGATGAAAGATTTTTCTATACGACAATCACAGGAAACGTATAAAACAGACCAGAAGACCAATAAAGTTTGCTCTCATTCGAGAGACTTTGTCCAAAGTAATTGCAGTAACATTGATTCAAACCATGTAGTCAAAATATTTGACAATTTAAAATATTTGCATGCCTCTAACGGTGGAATGTGAGGAGTTACAATTTTCTGTCATCCACTACCACTTTCGCTGTAATTAACTTAGTTTTCTTTATCTTTGACATAAAATATACTCTCATTCGAGAGATTCTGTAAAATATAAACAGCTCGATGAAAGATTTTTCTATACGACAATCACAGGAAACGTATAAAACAGACCAGAAGACCAATAAAGTTTGCTCTCATTCGAGAGGCTTTGTACAAAGTAATAGCAGTAACGTTGATTCAAACCATTTTGTTAAAATATTTGACAATTTAAAATATTTGCATGCCTCTAACGGTGGAATGAGAGGAGCTACAATTTTGTGTCATCATATATACCTCTTTCGATGTAAATAAACTTAGCTTTTTTATCTTTGACATAAAATATGCTCTCATTCGAGAGATCCTGTAAAATATAAACAGCTCGATGAAAGATTTTTCTATACGACGGTATATATCTATATATACTGTTGCATTTGAATTTTAGAATTTGTAAGATTTTTAGGTCACCCATCGCTATTTATGAAAAAAAAATTGAAAAAAAAGCTTAAAGCAATTTAGAGATACGCATTGTCCTAAAAATTATTTTGATGGAAATATTAAAACACTTCCAGGTTATAAGAGCATTCCATAGACATCAAGATAGCACGTTACGGATTCAAGCCAGTAGCATAAGAATTTTGAATTAATTATCTTGAGGCAAGTTAGAAATTTCCTCACAGAAATATATTATTATCATTTTGAGAACAGTAGGTATAGTAACACCTGAAACCAGTATTGGATTGAAGTATTTCAATCATGTGGGATCGCGTGACGATAAAGCCCTCAGCGACAACATTGTAAATAGAGGAGACGTATCAAAATTACTTGGAATGCAGTCTGATTCTAACTGTAATAATATAGTGCGCCAGCGAACGTCCATGAATATATAATCCATATGAAGGATGACGAATTAATTAAGCCTGTATATTTTTTATAACTAGGTCAACCAACAGTTGAAACTATTTTCGATAATGTCGCAGAGACAAGACAATTTCCCAAACAATCAGCACATTAGATTAATTAGTGCAAACAGATAAACAATGATGCCAACGTTGTGCGGAGCGAACTAAATCTGTTTTTG
Organism: Carcina quercana; assembly: GCA_910589575.2. Taxonomy (NCBI): domain Eukaryota; kingdom Metazoa; phylum Arthropoda; class Insecta; order Lepidoptera; family Depressariidae; genus Carcina; species Carcina quercana. Next base: position 22,332,657 of record OU342426.1, on the reverse strand, counting down.
GATGAGTTTTGGTATGTGCGTCGCGTCACTGACTGAATGTCATTGGGTTTATAAATACGATCAGCTCCAGAAATAGGTGGCTACAGGTTTTCCAGGCGTACCGACTAAAATAAAGTAGCCTGGATTCGGTTAACAATATTATTGTACGAGCTAACTGTGCGTGCGTCCACCGCCAATAGTGAGTCTTTTCAAAGCTTCCGCTTACGCTTTTCGCATACTATTTTTTATATAATTTTGTGTCATGGATGAGGATGAAATCCAACAGTTTTCTTTGCGCTGGCATAACCACCAGGTAGGTAAGTAATTATTTATTTGTACACCACAACACAAGCCAGCCACAAGGTACACTGTCACCACTTTTATATATTGTGTAGTATGCAGAAGAAAAAAAGCTTTGCGTTAATTTGACAAACGCGAAAAATAGATTTGCATGATTATTTCAAGTTATAAAATTTCTGTTTGATATATCCAGCATTCAGCGACATATTTTTCCTGTGCTTAACCTATGTACTGTCAGCGCATCTCTTAGTTTTGAAACTTTATCTCACATTTTGAGTAAATCGTGCGTTGTCGAACTTTTTTGATAGTTTTGTGTAACAAATTGGACCAAAATAAAGTGTGTTTGCGAAATATACGACCTACTTAGAAACCTTATAGCTACCAACATAAATTCAATCATTCCTTTTACTACACATGATTTAACCACTTTTTTATCTTACTACTACTAGATTACTAATAAACACACTGTCAAAATATTTAATTGGATGAATCACAACTGGGTCGGCAGTCCTATCTAGCTATTTGATTATGGTGATAAGCACGCACGAGCCCAATCCACCATGTACCCTTTTACTCTCTATTATTTATTTCATTATTTTTGTTACATCACAATAAAATAATTCTATATAAAATTGTATCAGGCCGTAACCAAACTGATGTGTGCTAACTTCGTAAAGACCGATTAATAAGCTGATTTAGAATTGCATAGCAATTAGCAATACACGGATTTTAGGAAATTAACCAAGAAATCTTTACCCAAACACCAATTGACGAATGGTATGTTAACCTTTTTCAGAACAGCGTGATTGGGGCCCTCGGCCGCATGCTCGACACCGGAGCTCTGACTGATGTCACCCTCAGCGCAAGTGGAACTCTTGTCAAAGCTCACCGACTAGTCCTGGCCTCTTGCAGCCAATATTTTTCGCAACTGTTCAAGGTAATACTTTAAAGAGAAAATTCACATAGCTTATGTTCAAAATTCGTTGCCCAATTCCTTCAATATTTCAATGAAGTGGTTCAATATACAAAAACGTCCTGAGAAGACTTTCGTAACTTGTACCAACTGGACCATTAGAGTTCACACGTTTAACATGTGGCATCAACGAAGTATTTTTTACATATTTATAAATTAGTTTAGCGTCATGTGGAACACTTCATAGCGCGATGTCACCCAATTACCTCCCCAAAATTGACTAACAGTCAAAATACCGCAAATAATGAAATCAATTTCATGCATGGAACAATCAGAAACAACGAGACGGGTCTCTCGTGAGAGTGACTTTTGAATTTTAAGAACAGTTGTGTTTTATTATGTAATCTTGTTTGAACAAGCGACACCCGCACTGGATCGGCGTGGTGGTTAAGCCTCCCGACAGAGGTGTTTTTCCAGCACGGTGTGGTGTGAAATAATGTAAGTGGAAAACGAAATGGTAACGCTTTCAAAAAATATTTTTTAACTAAAATAAAAGACAGGCTGTTACAGATGTGGTTCCGCCTTCTAGCTGGCTGTCCACTTTTCATGTATATATTCATTTGTTTTTAGAATAAGTTTTTGATTTTTGTTTTATTTTCACTTCTTCTGGTAAAGTTTTCTGTCATTGTTGTTTTATCTACAATTGCGTGCCCCTGGTACCGTCAATATCCGGACTTCCTAACAAACCCTCAAAAATAACACAAGACTAGATAAATTATTTGCAAAATAACACATCCGCTACAATTATATAGACACATTCGTGTAACCCAATATTTGTTTGTTGTGTTTTTTGTGTTGTATTTGTTGTTGTGCTTGTCAACTTCTTTCGCATTTTGCTCCAATTTTAAACCAATATCCCAATAAACGAAGTTTTCTTGGGAAATCAGAGAATGTTTTTTGTTCCCTATCGTATACATTCCTATAAAAGATTCAAATACCAAAACAAACCAATACACCTAAAGATTGCGGAATGATTTGAACAGTTCTGAAATCACTTACGTGACACGGACGAGTGATGGATAACTTTACCCAGCAGTGGTTTACTCTAAGGGCTTAATTGTATTATTAATACCGCAGGAAGTGGAGACAGACAACAACACGCTGGTGGTGGTATTGGGTTGCGAGGCACCGGAACTGAAACTTCTTCTCACGTTCATGTATACCGGGGAAGTAGTTACGTCCAAAAAGATCCTGCCATCTTTACTCAGACTGGCACAAACGCTCAAAGTTTCTGGACTCACTGACGCCAACACAGTAAGTACGATTTTCACACACAAACATTTTCTATATATTTATATACCGGTGGCGATTTATACTCTAAATTATTATTTATTTCATTTTTCATTTTCAGCAGTTTTACACATAGAATAGGATTAGAAATTCAAATCATTTTGGATCAAAATCCGACTTTTAAATATTTAATTTTCTCAAAATCATTTGCAATATTTCAAAAAACTATCAATTTGTCGATTGTACATGCGTAAGAAGCATTTAGGTAGTAATTAATTCTTATTCATTAAATATGCATTTTCAGAATTCAACATTGACCCCTGCCGAGAACGAATATCAAGAGGACCACCAAAACTCTCCTATCAACTTGGAACAAAAGATCGATGCAAAGCGGACTTACTCCGACAACTCAAACAGTAGTTTTAAACAAGACATTTCACCCACTGAAACTAAGCCATATGGCGTGGAATTTCCAACTAGAAATGACAAGGATCGACTTAGTAAATTGGACCAGATAGTACAGAACTTATATAGCACTCATAAGATTGGTTTGCCAACTTTGTCGACAAATGTAACACGAACCGATAACAACATAGGTAAGTGCATTGATTCACCGTTTACAAAGAATTGGAAATAATATCAGACTCATTGTTTCCTACTTGTGTAGGAATAATAATTTCGTGTGATTTCTGGATCATAGGGAGTTCAGACTTTTTTCTTATTGGTGCACAAGAATTGGAAATAATATCAGAGACTCATTGTTTCCTACTTGTGTAGGAATAATAATTTTGTGTGATTTCTGGATCATAGGGAGTTCAGACTTTTTTCTTATTAGTGCACAAGAATTGCAAATAATATCAGACTCATTGTTTCCTACTTGTGTAGGAATAATAATTTCGTGTGATTTCTGGATCATAGGGAGCTCAGACTTTTTTCTTATTGGTGCACAAGAATTGGAAATAATATCAGAGACTCATTGTTTCCTACTTGTGTAGGAATAATAATTTCGTTTGATTTCTGGATCATAGGGAGTTCATACTTTTTTCTTATTAGTGTACAAGAATTGGAAATAATATCAGAGACTCATTGTTTCCTACTTGTGTAGGAATAATAATTTCGTGTGATTTCTGGATTATAGGGAGTTCAGACTTTTTTCTTATTGGTGCACAAGAATTGGAAATAATATCAGAGACTCATTGTTTCCTACTTGTGTAGGAATAATAATTTCGTGTGATTTCTGGATCATAGTGAGTTCAGACTTTTTTCTTATTGGTGCACAAGAATTGGAAATAATATCAGAGACTCATTGTTTCCTACTTGTGTAGGAATAATAATTTCGTGTGATTTCTGGATCATTGGGAGTTCAGACTTTTTTCTTATTGGTGCACAAGAATTGGAAATAATATCAGAGACTCATTGTTTCCTACTTGTGTAGGAATAATAATTTCGTGTGATTTCTGGATCATAGGGAGTTCAGACTTTTTTCTTATTAGTGTACAAGAATTTGAAATAATATCAGCGACTCATTGTTTCCTACTTTGTAGGAATAATAATTTCGTGTGATTTCTGGATCATAGGGAGTTCAGACTTTTTTCTTATTAGTGCACAAGAATTGCAAATAATATCAGACTAATTGTTTCCTACTTGTGTAGGAATAATAATTTCGTGTGATTTCTGGATCATAGGGAGCTCAGACTTTTTTCTTATTGGTGCACAAGAATTGGAAATAATATCAGAGACTCATTGTTTCCTACTTGTGTAGGAATAATAATTTCGTGTGATTTCTGGATCATAGGGAGTTCAGACTTTTTCTTATTAGTGCACAAGAATTGGAAATAATATCAGAGACTCATTGTTTCCTACTTGTGTAGGAATAATAATTTCGTGTGATTTCTGGATCATAGTGAGTTCAGACTTTTTTCTTATTGGTGCACAAGAATTGGAAATAATATCAGAGACTCATTGTTTCCTACTTGTGTAGGAATAATAATTTCGTGTGATTTCTGGATCATAGGGAGTTCAGACTTTTTTCTTATTGGTGCACAAGAATTGGAAATAATATCAGAGACTCATTGTTTCCTACTTTTGCAGGAATGTACATTAATTATTTCATGTGATTTACATCATTGTTATTTTATGAAAACGACTTTCTGGATCATAGGGAGTTCAGACTTTTTTATTGGTGCACTAAATCATATCAGGATTCAAAGTTTAAAATAAAGAGGACGAATGTTATGATAAAATCATTATCTCAACTTCAAACGATTTCTTAGCATCTTAGACTATGAAGGTATTACAACTATATGTTATTTTATATCTGTAATTAATATAGGGACAGCGAAAATAAGCAGCCTTTGAGTAGATAAATAACCCAGGAAATTAATATTATACAAACATCAACGGGGGTCTGGGTACACCAATTAGGAAGACAACTAAAAAAAACTACTGACAGAGACTTTTTATGTCAACTTCAAACGACTTCTAAGAATTTACTGACTTAAGACAGACTATTTTCTGTAGAATGCTGCCAAAAATCAATAAAAACATTAAAAATTGAGAGAAGGTGTGCATAAAATTAGGAACAACGACAATAGGAACAACGACAATAGGAACAACGACAATAGAAACACGTAATTGACCGAAACACGTAATTCTTTGTTTGAAACCATAATGCTAAATACTAATTTTCATTCTTATTCACTTGAAAACGAAGAAGTTCCCATACAAATTTTTCCACCCTTTTTTCCACCCCTTTCCACCCTTTAGAAGATTAATATCCAAAATTTGCGGCACACACTTTTTATTATTTTTGACAATACAAATTCAAATTTCATACAAATGTGAATATGTGGAATTTCGCTTTTTTTTTTCTTTAAAAATAACCTAAAGTGCAAATTTCATTTTTCTCCCTTTTGCGGTTTCTTGACTGCGTTGACAGATCAGGACAAGCTATTTTATATACAGATAGATAACCGCATCAATAAATATTATATTTAAATTTTTTTATCACCAGATCCCGACATCGACCGCAAGTACCGACTCAACAGCTCAATATGTACCATATGCAACAAGCGACTCAGCAACCAGTACAACTTGCGCGTGCACATGGAGACGCATGCGGGAAGACGACATGCGTGCCGCGCATGTTCCCACGTGTCAAGGTCACGTGACGCCCTCAGAAAACATGTCGCTTATAGACACGCTAGGGATGTGCAGAGAGCAGACTTGTGATAAAGAAAAGGGGACGGCGCAGGCCAGCGCTCTTATTTCAGGATTTTGACGTTTCCAATTCAAAAATGAACTTCTTCCAGTAACCCACTGCTTCCTGACGTCAGTACTCGTGCTGTGTACTCTTACGTACACTAGAGTACAAAAATATTTATCCACTTTTGTACCATTTCACATTCAGCCTTGCTTATTCCTATGTAGTGTGTTGAAGGAAATGTCAATTAAAGGTGAATGTGACATGGTACAAAAGTGGATAAATATTTTTGTATTTGACTGTACAAGCTGAAAATTAAGCATGTAAGTTCTAATAGCTTTCCTTACTTATCTCTATAATTTTTTAAACTTTAAATGTAAATATTAAAACCAATCAGATAAATAGACATCTTGTAGACCAACGCGTAACATCGTCGACCTCATCGTCACTTACCATCAAGTGAGATTGTGGTCAAGATTGATCTTCCTTCTATAAAAAGATAACACTGAAAAAGTACAACATCACATATCCCTGTTCACCGCTGAACATAAGACTTCCCACAGTGTTAGCAAATATATTCTGTGACATCACAGTGACAGCAATATCATTAACAACATTTGTGGACAAGCATAGATGTATTATAAATTTATTTTATTCCCACCGTTAAAAATATTCGGGAACAACTTTTGCTACCAGCGAAATAGGCAATTATTTTCGCTGAGATAATAGTTGTTATAGGAATGTTATACTATACTACTACAACATTATTATTATACTGTGATAACACTCTGTAAAAATTACGAATCCTAGTCACTAGTTTCAAAATGATTTTTGTAAATGAAATCACATGTCACATATAGATCAGCTTGTAAAACAACTTCGCTCGGTGTAAGTCACTTACTTCATCATCATCATCCAGGTAACCACCTCTGCTGGACACTTGCTGCCTCCTTCCTATTTCTATACATATATAGTCAAAAATTGTTATATAAAAATATTGCTACTCAACAATCTGTATATTGCGTTACTGCAAAACCATACTACAAAAATTGTTCTGTTTACAAAAATCAATTTGTATTATTAACATATAAGTACCTACCTAATCAAAAGACATTATTTAAAAAAGACATGTTTGTTGTAGATTATGAATTATTAAATAAAAAAATATTTGTATACAAGTTTTATTTGTGTGATACAGTAATTTTAAACAAACAGAAAAATATTTTAGAGACGTTTTACAAAAAGCTTATCAAGTATGTTGTTCTAATATATAAAAACTATTTCTAGACCAAAGACTAATTTAACGAAAATTAGTACGCGTTTGACGAAGAGGAGACACCTACCCACGTCCTCTATCACTGCGATGCCCTCCATCACAGTAGACAAAAGTACCTTGAAGGCTATTCGTCACACCAGACGATATTAAGGTCTCCACCCCTAGAGATATATGATCGGAGTGGGCCTCGGGGAAGTACTTTAACCACATAGGGGTCACAATAGATCTATCAAGGTCGCAGTGGGTGGTTGGGCCCAGTGGACCACCTTGTCTCAAATAAATAAACGCGCTTGAGGGGTCATGATTAAATATTGGATCCCGTTATGCAAGGGGGATAAATACATAGCCTCTAGTTGAAGAAAATTTCAATATTTTTAGTCAAATTCACTATAGCTATTAGGAAAATGGGAAGTAAGCCTTCAATCGGCTAATTTAATTTTCAAACGGGAACTTTTTCCTCTTTTTCATCGAGGGATGTAAAGTGACTATGAAATCAGACTTAATGGAGAGGTGCTGACAGTAAAAACATATAAAAGTTGGTATAGAAATACGGAAATGGAAAGTTAATAGACAAAAACTCTGCGATACCTTTATACCCCTTTGAACAACATATTTGCATTTAATAATCTCCTTTAAAAACATTAAACTTTTAAATATTAAAAAAAACGTTAATACAAGCTAACACGAGAAGTTTTAAATTATGTTAATTAATCTCTTCTCAGTCGCATAGATAGTCAGTCACACCTTCGTACGGCGTTATTAAGTTAATTAAAAATATAAAGAGTAAAGCTTCGACCAACTCTACTGTTGATCGAAGCTATAAAGCAAAATAAATACGTTACGTTTCCTCATAAAAGCTTGTTGAATATAAATAAATGAAACAGATTTCTTTCGACAATATTCTCAAGTATTGCTAACTTTAGGACTTACACGAAAATTACAGAGGAACGCAGGAGAATTTCAATTTACAAATGCATTTCTCTTTTCAGCCACCATCTAGAATACTATAATAGGTGATACATTCCTAAGTTTTGCCATGTGGTTTCAGTTCACAATAATACCACCCCATTACTTCCCCCGGACCGGGGGAAGGGCAGCAGCCTTCTCCTGAAGAACTTATCAAATACTGCGATCATTAACCCGTCTGGCAACCCCAGACAAAAAACAACAAAAACAATGACGGAAGTACGAGTACATACAATTTCACTGTTCTTCCTCTTGGTGAAAAAAAATTAGTGTCCTGAAACTATAGATACTGATTGATCGGCAAAATCGTAAGTAAAAAAAAGTATCATTTATGGAGTCACAAACATTATTTTCTGTATCATCATCAGTAAGCCCGTTACACCTGTAGGATTGTACTCAAAATTTTCAGAATTGATTCAAAATCCCAGAACGATAAGACCAAAAGTTACAGGAATGCTGATCTATCTATATCAAGAAGTTTTAAAAAGTTTTTTAAAAAATATTCACACAAAAATAACACAGTAGCATTTCACCTTTATCTTATAGTAAGTGATGATAAAGTCTTTTGGTAGAAAGCGTGCTCACCGAGAAGTTTCAAAGTAATGAGTCGCTGGCTATGTATCTTTCATACAGGATCACAGCAGTGCTAGAAAAAAACTTGTTAAAATTGTCGCCGCGACCTAAGGGGGATCCCGTGAGCTATTTTTCGATCAGTTTAGACTCCTTAGGTGATATTTAGTGATATTTTGAAAATATTTTAAACAAAATTTATTTTTATTAATCGGGAAAATAATGAACCATCCAGGTATACTATAGTTAATTTGATTAATTTAAATAAACTTTACAGTAAAAATAGTTGAGTTGAGTAAAAAAAGTGAAGTTGACGTGAGATTTTCGATTACCAACTCCGGTTTGAATGAGATTTTGTAAGATTTTATTGGCCCCCCATTCTGAGCTCACGTAATTAATGGATGCCTCCTAAGTTCGACTGTGCTGCCTCTTTGCAGCAAGCAAGCATTCACTTAATTAAAATAATAAAACATTTGAAAGCAATATCTAAATATAATAACACTAAGGTTGAAATTCACTAAATTTGACTCAACATTATCTTACTCATCGTCCGGGATCTGAGCCATTCTCAATAAATCAAGTGTAACGAAACTTTAACAATGCAATGACAGAGGCGAACAATTTTTGTGTAGATTGTTGAGCTTACTTATAGAATATTGTCCGAAAAAGCATACTTAGGGCTTAGGTACGCTCCAAATGCGTGTGTTGGCGTCTTGTCCAACAGAGACGATCCTCTCGTCATCCAGCCAGGACAAGCCAGTGATCTGACTCTGAGGGTGGGCATCTAAAACGCAAATTATAAAAATGACAAATATGTCAAACACTTCATTTTGTGGGCAGCTTTAGGCTGCTGAACGAGCTGTCTTTCCATCCAACGGCCTCATAGTCTTACCATCAGGTGAAATAAACCCTTCGCCTTTATCACACACTTAGCAGATGGATTGGTGATCGCAGTAGGTTGCTGTGTAGACAAACGCTGACCGTCTCCTGTTTTTTTCACGGGATAATAAGGGATATTCCTTTTTTATAAAGCTGAGACCACAAGGCCAAATCCATACATTTTATTATTTAATTTATTAAATTTTAATATTCTGTTCTCACTGCTCAGGAATGGAACTTACTCGGTTTGGTTGGTGGTAGAGCATTTTCTATGTCCGCCTGGCTAGCTACCACCATGATACTTAAATCTATCGCCAAACAGTGTTAATAGCACTGTTGTGTTCCGGTATAAAAGGCACAGCCAGCGCCTCATTAGGTTGAGGCTTCTTCACCTTATCGTCACTTACCATCAGGTGAGATGATGGACAAGTGCAAACATACATAAATAAATATAAAAAATAGGCTACGTAAGGTAAGCATATAACATTCCAGAATACATCATCACTTAGCAACAGGAGATTGATAACAGGCCGATCTGCTCTCGCCATCGATTCACGAACGGCTGAAGACTGAAGCGGACGATTCAGCGATTGTCACTTCTTGGACAACTATGACCAGACAGAGCTGAAAGTACTACATAATAAATGGTTTCTATTTACTTCTTATGATGATGTGCTTCGACGGGACTTCGCAGCTCCAAACGATGATACTGGTGTCAATGGAACCGGAAGCGATCCTTGTAGAGTCTGGGCTCCAAGCCACGCAGTTCACGCGGGCAGTGTGGAAGCCCCATTCCTTGTTGTGGGCCAACTATTGATAAAACATTGCAATTTTACAAACCATATACACGTTGAGACGGCGGGATTACTCATCATTAGGCGGAAAGTACCCTTTATCCTCCAGATACAATCTGGAGTTCCCGGGTTCAATTCCCAATGGTACCCACCCATCGGTACTCAGTTTGGTTAGTTTTGGGCAGTTCTATGTCTGCCTGGCCAGTTATCACCATTTTATCTAAGTCTGCCACCAAACAGCACTGGTAAGTTCCGGTATAAAAGGTAACAGAGGCAGCGTAGCTCTTCATGCGCACGCGTACCATCCAACGGCTCTATCATCACTTACCATCAGATGAAATTAAGGCCAAGTGCAAAACCCATAGTACATTTATAAAGAAAAAACGCGGTGACCTACAGGGGATGCGTGTAGCCGTTCATGATTACATTGACCGTATACTGAAACAGTACAAGCTAAGAAGTGGTTAAATTATTTTCTAACCTTATAGTCATCGGTCCTGTACATGATGAGCTTCCTATTGGCGTCACTGGCCACGATGTACTTGGAGTCAGGACTGAATTTGACATCGGTGACCGGCCCCAGGTGTTCCAGCTCCACCGACGGAGTCAAGGTGCGCACGTCCAGCGTATACAGGTGGACCTTGTTATCACCACCTGTGGACAAAAACATATTTTATTTATATAAAAAAACAGGACAGGATTTGTATCAATAAAGTCTCGCTAAAAAAATTTGTACCAAGTAAGTACTTTTTAAAGAAAGAAAGACAGGAAGTCCCTCTACACGCTGGGAGGACGAAATTTAAAAAGCCACTGGTCCAAAATGGTGGCAAATAGCACAAGATAGAAGTGGACATTATTGGATGAGGCCTTTACCCAACCTGGGGACCTTGCTCATTAAATATACTGTATTAGAATAATAGGAAATCAAGCAGCAATGTAATGTACGAGTAGCAGGATCAAATAAAAGGCTTTTTTTATTTATTTATTATAAGTACTTTTTAAGTAGTAGTAGTAAATTTGAATTTTCATGACAAAGTAATTACTTGATACTGTACATATAGATAGAAGGCTCTTACCACCAACTGCGACGTGTCTGGATTTGGTATCTATAGACACACAGGTAGGCTCGAATGTGAGCGGCACGCTTGACTGCTTGATACCTCCAATAAACACCATCAACTGAAATGGAAAATGTAAACTATGAAACCCTCAACGCAAGAGTATACGTAACACCTAGCTAATGGCATGTATATTTGTGTGTGTGTGTGTTGTAATGTCTGAACTTTATAAAATACCTCTTTCACGGTAGCAACGATGGTCGTGTCATCTTCGATGATGTGGTCCATAGCACGAGGCTGTGATCCCAAAGGGATAGCGTCACCCGTGTAGGTAGGCACTTCACCTGAAGAAAAAAATGTATAACAATTAAATAAAAAGTCAAATTAATTTTATAATGGCCACTCGCAAAATTAAAAACAAAAACGTTAACATCATAAAAAAAACAATCGATTTCCAGTCAGGGTAAATAGTCACTTGCTCGTAGCTAGAGGTACTACTTTGTCTTAGTGTGCCGGAAAACAGCGTGTAATGAAGGCCAAGGGCAAACATCCATTCAAGTCCCTACACTAAAATTGAAGTAAAGGGCGTACCTTCAGCCAGAGGTTTAGCCACACGCAGTGCATCATCAATGCCGCAGGTCAGAAGGGCATTGTCCTTTGTAGCTCTCATGCTGTTCACCTGGTTTCCATGGCCCTGGCCTAAGATGTGACGGCTTTCACCTGCAAACACGAACAACATTATTAAATGAAATATACATTTTACAAATATACTAGCGGCCCGCCCCGGCTTCGCACGGGTGGACATTTATTTTGGGATAAACGTAGAGTAAATGTAATCTTTCTAGATCATTACATAAATAAGTTCTCATAAGAACTTTTTCACTCATGTGAAATTCACAAGTTAGACAAGGACAGATATATTTTTTTCACATTTTTGTCACCCCCTTCCACCCATCGCGACCAAACTCCCTTACTTTCAGCAGGAGACCAAGGGGTATTCACTACCCCAACGGGAAGGTGATCGGAGTTAGTGGTAATAGAGAAAACCCTGTCTAAACATACTAATATTAGCTTTATATTTATTTTTTATTTATATATAAGATTTATTTAAACATACAGCTGTATACGTTCTAATCAAAATCATTCAGTGTTGGTCAGAGTTGGTTAAATTATGTCAGCCAAATCATATGGATTTACACAATTTATGATTGGCAATTAAGATAAAGTAATGATGTAAAATAAAATAAAAACAGTATTGCATGTCAGTCATGGCGTTTCTCAAAAAAAAATTCTACTTACCAGTCTCTGCATTCCATGTAGTAACGACTCCATCGTGGCTAGCTGTGTACACGGTGTTCCGGTTACTGTGCAAAGCCAGGCACGTTATGGGCTTATTGTGCCCCATGACCACCTGCCAAGGCTTGTCTGGGTTGTCTACGTCCAGATAGTTAATAACTCCTGATAGCGAAACAGAGAGAAGATTCTTCCCTTGCCAAATACAGGACACCTGTAACAAACAAGATATTTAAAGTACAGCACCCACATGACTGTATAATCCATAGATGAACAAGGGTCACCAAACTAAGCTCGACGAGTCACTGTGCTGAAGAAGGAATGGGCAGGCCACATTGCTTGAATAACCGATAACCGGTGGGAAGTAAAAGTTCTTGAGTGGCGACCACGTACCGGGAAGCGTGTACCGGGCCGTCCCCGTAATAGACGGACTGATGACCTGGTTAAGTCGGGGCAGTCGCTGAATGCATGTGGCTCGGGACCGGTCAAAGTGGCATACCATGAAGGAGGATGTCCAGCATTCTGATGTGTCTTGAGACCGGTAGAGTGGTGGACTACCGAAGGACCTATGCTCATCAGAGGATGGGAAACATGATGATGATAACATACTTGTTGGTTCTCCACTGCAGTTCCCATGTTGAACAGGGTGACACGCTCCTTGGTCTCAATATCCCAAATGGCACAGGTCTTGTCTCCTGAACAAGAGAGAAGCTGCTTCCCATCAGGAGACCAAGAGATTCCATAGACCCCTCCCTTATGAGCTGGGGATCCAACCTGAAAGAAAAAAAGCAAGGTTCTATTAAGTTGACAGAAATACATTTACTTAAAAGAAAATTAAACTAGCTACGTAATTTACTATTCATACAACAAAATCTATGTCATTGTTACAAAGAAGTTTAGTATAATCAACATTATTGGATGCAATATTATGATCAAATGAAAAGTTGAATATTGATTGATATAGTTTTTCTGACCCTACATTTGTTAAAAAAATACAAACACATTGAGAAAGATAAGAGACATTATGTTGATACATACCTCTCCCTTAAGTTCAGACGTGGCCCCATCGTACAAGAATATCTTTCCATCGAATCCAGCTGAAGCAAATAGACTTCCATCAGGACTGTACCGCACTACTTGAGCAAAACGGGTGTGCTCCTGTTCAAAGTACAAACAAAATTAAAAATTATTTTCATCTACTGTTATAAAACACTTAAACAATTAATTTTTAGCACAAATTTAAATAAAACTCATTAACGAGGCTTCTGATTCCGCACCTTTCCATCCAGCAGCAACACTAGATAACATGAAAGCTTTGCTAAACTATTGTCATGTAAAAATAAAGTTAAGTAAAATAAATCACCTGCTTTGTGCATTTGAATTTAAACGGTGGCCCCTCGAACACGACAACTGTATTATCTTCTGACGCTGTCACAATCCTGAAGGGACGAGAGGGCCTGAAATCTACAGAGTTAATCGGCTTCGACTGCCCACTGATTTCACCAACTGAAGTGCCGGTCTCAGACATGAAGACGTGTCCAAATCTAGAAGAAGAAAATTTAACCATCAGTGGCAAAAAAAAAGACAAAACATGTGATAATTATTATGTTTTTTCATTTCTTTGAAATGCAGTTTTGTTGTTGTAAAATTACTTGTAAATACTATTGAAATGTAGTGTAACATACCAGTAAGGTAGTTATGAATATTGTCAAGAAAAGTAAGTTTTTTTTATTATACTAAGATCTATATCGATTTCCATTGCTAGTTATTACATTTTCTTTAATAAAACAGAATTCACGTTGTAGAATAGAATAAAATAATAACCTTTCTCTTCCCTCGCCTCCTACAATAATTCTTTGGCTATCGGGACTCCAAGCAATGTCTTTTATGGGTCCTCCGATAGGCTGAAATTCGTTTTTCAGAATGTGTTCTTTATTCATGGTGTCCCAAATACGTATCTTCCCAGATGTATCTGTAAATAATCAATAGAGGCGGCTGAATTTTAAGGGTTCCGTAGTCAAACTAAGGGTTCAAACAAGGAAGGAAGGATCGCTGTCCGTTTGTGGCTTAGCGCAGAGACACTACTAGAAAGCTGTAATTTGGTACGAGTATACATATTAATACCGTTGAATAGGTATTGCGAAATATTAAACTTTAAATTGATAATTTTTGTAAGGGCGTCCCCTCCCCCTCTATCTTCTAAATCTACATAATTGCTTTTAAAAATCTAAAAAATGACAGTAGTAAAACATATACTGAATTTTAAAGGAAAACTATCGCGAATAAAGTGGCTTCACAGGTTAATGAGTAATATCCAATCAACCCAATAGGCAACCAAAATCCAAATTATAAAAGTTTATTGGAGTGATCAAAATGAAAATTTCGTACAAATTTCACTCAAAATTACTTTTTACAAATACAGTTCTAATACATTGCACGTGGCCCGACACGCACTTGATCACGTTTTTTTCCAGAGGCAGACCGGGAATATGGAACTGAAATACTGCATGTAAACCTAAAATGGCGGCATTGCATAAATAATTACCAACATACATGTGGACACCATAAATATTTATCCTAAATTCAGACTATGTTAAGATAAGACATTTTCAAGCCAGTTACACGGACTCTAAACATTAGATTAATTGGCAAACGTCGGATTAAGTTTCTTCGAAAAATAAATTCGAAACAGGAACACAAAATGGCGGATGAAAAAAATGGTTCTATTCAATATTTCTTGGAAAAGGGTATTTTCATTCAAAAAGGCTTACAATGTTACAATTATTGCTATTCGTGTTTGCCAAAGTTGAAATAATTCAGTAAAAGCTGCAAAAAAGCTGCACAAGCCTATTAAACAAAATTCGACGCCATGCACCCACCACTTGCATTCTAGAAATTTACAAGGAATTAATTTTTCGCATTTTCAATTTGAGCAATGAAATTATAATTTAAACACAAACAAATGAACACACAATTTACTTAGGAATTACTGCACAGTTTTAGATATAAAATTTTAAAACACTTACCAGTGTTTCAGCAGAGACGCAATCGCAAAGGAGAATGGCGGGCAAATGGCCGACAGACCAGAGTTCTGATTTTCAGAATGAAAAAATTGGGGTTGCCATGTAAACATTTTCTTAACCCACTAAATATAGTTATTCAAAATCTTAACTTTAATTCACGACTTTTTTTAGATTGAGGTCAAGCGTTGATCTGTCTTTTATAAAATGAACTCCTACTCAACATACAATTAAAATTGCGGAAGTGTGTATGTCTGTTTGTCCTTCAATCACGCAACAACGGAGAAACGAATCGATACTTTCTCACATTATACACAGAACTACGAGAACCTAGGACTCACTTCGCCATAAGAAATTTGCTAAAAAAAAGACTAAGTTGTAAGCATAAATTCGACATACATTTATAACAATGTTATAAAATAATAATATTATAGAATAAATTTTAATAGATAGAATAGAATGGCGTCCAGGCTTTTTTCGGAAATACTTGCAATTCATAATCTAATACATGTAAAATATTGTTGTAACTAACCAAGTCAAATTTTTGTTCTTAAACATAGGTAGTAGATGGTAGAAGGTAAACAGTTATTGAACAGTTATGACTCTTCTTTGCAGCACATATAAAAATTATTCTTGCTAACAGTATATAATTTTTATGTGAAATTTCAATGTATATTTACAAATACAAACACTTATTGAAGAGAAACAAAGGTAGAAGGAAAGATATAGTAGTATTATTACAAATAATTTGGGAAATATGTGAAAAGCAGTAAAACAAATCACTGCTACATGCTTTTTACTGTTTAAGACATTTATTTTGTGAAATACAAGATACAGTGGGTAGTATTTTATTGACATTTTAACTTGTAGGTAGGCTGGATATTGGATATCTGTAACATTCAATTTTATTTATGTTTCATATCTAATTATTAATCTTTGTAACTGTTCATATTAAACTATCCTTACTCAGATTTATGCACACTATTTTATATTTATAAGAACATTGTTATATTTTTCACTAACTTGCTATTTGTTTAGTTAATATTTATAATAATTTTCTATTGGGGCCATAGAGCGAGAATGGCGCCCTCATTTTCTCTTTTCTTCAATTCTCGGCTATTATAAGATAATTCTGAGATGAACTAAGGTAACCGACATAGCTCGTCGAGTCAGTGAGCTGAAGTGTCAATGGGCAGGTACTGTGAAACGTGTACCGGGCCGTCCCCTTACTAAACGGACCAACGACAATGTGGCATACCTAGCTCATCAACCTCGTCGAATAATGCTTGATGTAAAATACACACACACACACACACACGTGTAACTATTGAGGTACGATGTATATCGAATAGTGTCTGACGTTTGGCGTACTGTTTGTGTTTACTTTGTGTATAACAAACGAGAGCGCCTTCATGCATGTTTAGTGAGACACGGCCTTTGAATTTCTATTCTCTGTGCTAAGTAACGACTCGATAATAAACAAGGCAAGGCAAGCTGGACCTGCTCCTTAAGAGCCTCCCAGCTGTTCCTGCTCTTTTGAGTCATCAGAATTTCGAAAATGCCAAACAATAACGACCCTAGGCTCTTCGACAAAAAGCGTAGGACCTTCTGTCCTATTGCTCCAAATAAATATTGAGGGATCCTCTCTATCAAAATGTGAATATCTGGCTAGAGTAGCACAAAATAATAATACACCCGAATAAAAGCAATAACTCACATAAAAATGCAATATCATTTCACAGTGTAATGGAAGATCCTAGAAAACCTCCACCTGGCCTGAAGGAGGAACGCAAGATTTGGGTGACACTGAACCGGATTAGGACGGGAGTAGCGGGATGCAACTACAATCGACACAAATGGGGAATTAGGGACTCGCCTAGTTGTGACTGTGGAGCGCCCCAACTGAGCACTCAACACATAGATGAAGAATGGCCAATAAGAAGATTTCGTTGGGGGTTCGAAGAGCTAAATCTGCTGACCGACGACGAAAGGGAATGGCTTCTTAACCTAGATATTAAATTATAGCAACTATGCAGGAATAACAGCCATACGAAATTAAAATAATAAAGAAGGCGCCCGTTGTCGCGATTTTTTTTTATTGTAACGTGTGGGTTAGGTCGACGATGTTACGCGTTGATCTTATATTACTCGTATTGAATCATTATCATTTATTATTATCTTATATCTTTGAACCCATTCCATCAAGATGATTTTATGAAAAACAGATGTTTTAAAAGTGGTGTAAAATACAACATGATAATTAGCAACTAAAATTAGATGTTAGAATAATTACTATAAATACCCCGAAGTAGTGTAAAGTTTCCATAAGTTGACAACACTTTGATAAAATTTCCTAGACAAAGGTGAAGCTATATACCAAACGAATCATTTGCAAACCCTATTATTATACAAATCATAAAATGTAGACAATGTGTAGGAAAAACTTACTTATTGCATATTAAATATATTTGGTTTAAATACAAAACTTATATCAGCCAAAGAAAAATATTAACTCTAATCAAAATAACAGTAATTAAAATATAAGTTTTTATCATGACTTCTTTGTATTTCCTTCATTAAAGTTTTTGTAGCCTGCAAATAGAAACAAATGAATTTGAAAAAAATTAACTATCTCAATGATATATTATTTATTATAGTATTAAAAACCAATTTAAATATGCAAATGTTTAAAAAAATTAAGGTAGGATAGATATGACAAATATGTTATTCATCCAGAAAATATGATAAAATTTGCAACCATAGACTAAAATGCAATCTGGAATAGATATCCTCAAAAACAAAAGCAAATTTAAAAAACAATAAACACACGATTAGTTACCGCTAAAAAGCACCCTCCATACACTATCCAATTTTTTGCCAATCTCGTCTGTGATTGGACCGTAAATCTACACGGCAAACTCTGATTGGATTTTGACACTGATTTTTAAATATTTTTAAAGTATTGTTCCCACTAGGTAAAGGCAAGCCAGCACACAGCCAAAAAGAAACCATTTCATACATAACTGTTCAGTCATTATCAGCCGGTAAACGTCCACAGCTGGACATATGCCTCCTTCATGGTACACCACATTGACTGGTCCCGAGTCAAATGCATCCAATACATTGCTATATTATAAATTTATTGACGGGCCTTGATGGATAATCTATGTCATCGTTAGATGTGTTTAATTAATTCATTTAGTACAAGTTTTAGGCCCCTGCTGTACATAAGCCTCGTCCCTTAAGCACTGCCTCATTTTAGTAAAATACTTACCTTAATGTATGTTTCGCCCTTTCTTTACAATATATTTATCGACTAGAAATCGGTACAGACGACGTCGGTAGCTAATTGATATGAATAAGCTCATCAAGTTGAGATTATCAAAGCTATAGAGTTTCGCCAGCGTAAACTTCAGAAATTATCTCACGGGAATCAGTATAAGTCATATGTAGCATATGTCCTTTTCAGGACCCTAAAATATTCCCTTACGAGTGATTATGACTCTCCGTTATAAAGCAAACAAACAGACTTTTGTATTAGTATGGATTGATAGAAAATGTGAAGTTGCATCTTGGAAAGTTATTTATAGATGTTATAATTAAAAATATCAACGCCATAGCCTTCTAAAACATACAAAATACTACTGGAACTGGAAACTATGAAAAGTTATAATTTGAAATGAAATAACAGCTGGTATGCGACTGTTTGAATGTAAAATAATCACACTACACTACATACTATACTGTCTTTTCTGTAGAAATTTATGAATGGTTGAACGTTTGTGCTGAATTAATATAGAATATACTGGATACTAAGACTGGATTTTGTATTCGTGAGAGCTATTTCTTGCTGGTTATATGTCACAATGATTCCAACCCCAGGGCAATTTGGTCACAAATAGTATAATGCTGTGTGCAATTGTATCATGCCTAATCTGTTAATATGGCAAGCATTTAAATATATGCAGGTAAAAGCAATTAGTATCAGATTGTTAAAACATTAAAAACAGTTTAATCATCAGCTTCTAGAAAACATCTAAACTCAGGCTATCTGTATAGAACAATATAGTTAACATGTCAGTATGTTTGTTTAAACAATTAATTGGTAAGAGCATTAGCATATGCTTTGTTAACATGCACATTTTTCTTTTTTGAATTAATTTCACCTGATTTCACCTTTTATTTTACCAACTGAAATACATTTTTTTTTAAAACAGCTATTAATAATATTAAAATTTAATTTAAAAAAATGAATATATTATGGTCTGTGTCTATTTATGTTGCTTTTATTGAAAGTATGCTTTAATAGGTAGGGTAGTAGTGTATTGTATCATGTATTATGTGTATTTATTCCTTGTATTATCCACTACCTAAATTTAACAAGTCCAGTTATTTATTTCCCTTTTCCTGTATTCTGTTAATACCTTTTTAACATTGTACAGTCTCTTTACTTGACACTGGCAGTACCATCACCTCCATTATGAAGTATATCATTTTGAAGTTGAAGATCAAGCTTCTATTAACACAATATTTTATCTTGCCAATACAACCATACCAGCTTGGTTTAATTTCAACATTTATAAGCAAGCATAAAAATGATATTCAATTTATGTTAGATATATTACTGTACAAACCTATAATTGCTGATGAAACTTTAGTTACATCAAGAAAAAATTAATATTATATTAGGATTCTATTATATTTGTTCAAACAGTTAAAAAATTATGTATTTAAAATCAAATTGAAGTAGGTTTCTAATCTGTTATATTTAAATTGCACAATAATCAGACCGAAGGGCTGATCAAATTGTATCTACAAACGACAATTTAATCTGACAAAGCTCATAGATAGCTGTGATAAGGCTTATTTGAAGCCACATTACAACACAATGCATATATATGCACATTAATGATATTCTATTTCTAATTGTAACTAATTTATGCGTCAGTTATGTTTTGTATTGTTTTGTGTGTGACTTATTAAAATAAATGTATATCTGTTTCTGTTTCAAATCTAAAAATCGATTAAAGTAACAAATTTGAAAACTTAAGGTTATAAAATTCATGTTTTATTTTGTTTCTTTAATATAGATTCTGATTTGATATGTAATATACCAGTGATACAAAGCAAGGGAATTTTGAGTTACAGGGTTTACCATTCCAATCTTCAACTAAATCTACATTTTCCTTCACAAACAGAGATTATGTAAAACTGTTGAGTGTATGGCATGTTGCCAACCAGACAGCGCTTATCCAGAATTAAATAGAACTTTGATAATGTTTCTGGCAATATCACATTGCTTGCATAGAAAATGATGTTACTATAAATTTGAGCAGTTTATTAAAGGGTTATGATTACCCTATGTTAACTTATTTATTAGTAAATTTAAAGTGTTTATAAAATGCACAACATCACACCAATACTCCAGTTACAACAATAAGAGCTATGTAATTTCTTAAACTGTTTTGGGACTTTCTAAATTAAATGTGAATTTCCTATTATGTTTTTTTAAGTAAATAACGTTGTCCTTTTGATAACTTTAACAAAAAATATAATTTACATTAAAAGTCTCTGTTTTCTAGACAAAAATATTGATTAGTAACCTGATTGTTAGAACCGTTTAGATTCATTAATTATGGTACCCCATCCTAAATTTTAAAGTCATCGAATAAAAATGTACCTAATAAAGTATTTTTATGATTTATTTATAGTTCCATTGTGTGTGTTATAAGTGTCAAAATACATCAGAAGTTTCACCTAAATTTCTATATTCCAGCAGATCATATATAGCAGATCTATCTAACAATATGTCAAGAGACATGGGAATGAAAGTGCAAGCAGTTAGGTGCTATATTTTGTAGTACTTGTATTATTTCTTGTGAGGAAACCTGCACACTTCAGAGAAGAAATTCAAAGGTGTGTGTGAAGTCTACCAATCCGCTCTGGGCCCGCGTGGTGGACTATGGCCTATACACTCTCTGTAGGAGAGTAGGCCTGAGTCCCTGCAGTGGGGACACATATAGGCTGTTGATGATGATGACATAAAGTTTATGAAATCTAAATGAATATCAAATTTGTCTAGATTTAAAACGTTATGTTTATTATTTATACATATGTCATTTGTATCAAATTTCAATCAACTAACTATCACTCTATGAACTATGAACAGGTGCTCAAAGATAGGGCTAACCTAAATAGTCATTTCAATGTATTTAATTCAGTGCATAGTGGTCAAATAGTGGTAGTGATTTTAATTTACGAAATTTCGTGCACACTCTTAATAGCACTTTAAAATAATTTATTTACATATAAAGTTGTAGTGTTTACATAATACGTATAGTTATGTAAATAGTCACATTAACTCAAACCATATTGTTCAAATATTTAACAATTTAAAATATTTGCATGCCTCTAAAGATGGGAAGTGAGAAACTAAAATTTTCTGAATGTCATCATATGTACCATGTTTGATGAAAATTGTTATTGTTATTTAAACCCAGGCCCAGCAGCAAAACGTATTCGTTATAAATATTATGGATTCAACAAGAGCTTCTTTTTTAGGGTTCCGTACCGCAAAATGAAAAACAACCCTTTCAGAATTATTTTGTTATCCGTCTCTGTGTCTAAACCCTATTCCTTAGGAAGGTATCATGTTGGTTGTTGAAGGTCTTCGAACCACTGACGAAATTTAAATAAAAAATTCTTTGTTATAATGTTGTAACATTTAGAATCATTATTTCACTCTTTCGCTTACTGCTTTATTGTTTATATTTTTACATCGCCCTCAATTAGTTTTAGGTTATATGTACAATTAAGTTTTAAATTAGTTTAAAGGATAGTAAGACTGTTTGTTTCTACATTTCAATATAAAAAAATGATGAAATTAATATCAATTTTAGTTTATGGGTATAAAAAGATCATATTGCAATCTATAGGGTATTTCTCGTTGATCTACTGAAATTTGGCAAGACGCAAGAGGATGTAAGGGATATCGGTTTTTCAACTACACAGTTGAGTTTGTTCTTCAATCAGACCTACATTTTCTTTAGATATTATTATTTCTTTAGAATATAATTATTGTTTTATAATTATGTATTTCGATGTGTATCTCTAAGCTATCTCTGTAGATTATTCTAAAAAAATTAAACATCACATTCACAAAAGCATTTATTCAAACAAGTAAGCAGCACACGTAGTCACCATCACATAAGCAGCAAGTGCATGTTACATTTGTATGTGATAACTGAGTATAAAGTAACATTTTACAAACTGTGCAATAACCAAAGAAACCATATTCATGTAAGTTGTCCACAAATTGCGTAATAAAATATTAAATACGGAGTGTAGTATTGTAATAAATTAAATTAATTACGGATTTCTTAATAACATTTCATTCAGTGAGGTATAAGGATAAATTAATTAATATGAAGGTAGATCCAAGATTTGTTGTGTAAAAATTACGCATTCTATGAACTCTTTACGCATATTTGTTTCATATTCAACAACACACAAAATACTATTCACAAGCAAAAGCAGACCATATCAATTAAAGTCGATCGTAAATTCAATTTATTTATCCTGTATGAAACAGTGTGTTAATTATGAAACAAGTTAATGATAAACTAAGAAAAAAACATTAATTGGGGGAAATTGTAATATGTATCTCTGCAGATTATTCAAAAAAATTAAACATTGCATTCACAATAGCGTTTATGAGGATATGCAGATTATTAATTTAAGCCCATAAGCAGCACACGAATTCACCATCATATAAGCAGCAAGTGTATGTTACATTGGATGTGATAACTGAGTACACACATATAAAGTAGCATTTTACAAACTATGCAATAACAAAAAAACATGTAACTTGTTCACAAACTTCGTAATAAAATGATAAATACACTCCCATAAATTAAATTAATGACGGATTTTTGAAATAAAATTTTATTCAGTGAGATATAAGGATAAAATAAAATTAAGATGAAACTAGAGCCACGTTTTTTGATATAAAATTACGAATTTTATGCACCCTTTACGCATAGTAGTTTCATACTCAACAACACACAAAATACTATTCACAAGCAAAAATAGACAATATCAATCAATGTTTATAACAGAAGAATTTTTTTTACATTCAATTCATTTATCTAGTATGAAACATTGTGTTAATTATGGAACGAGTTAAAAAATAAATTAGGAAAAATAAAACAAACATTAAGTGGCGAAAATTTGAATATGTATCTCTTGTCTATCTCTGTTGATTATTCTTTAAAAATTAAACATCACATTCACAATAGCGTGTATCAGGGAAGATATGCAGAATGGGTTTAACAGGAAAATCTAGTTGACGGAGGGATTAGTTTTTTTAAGCATGAAAGCATACACGCTCTCACCATCATATAAGCAGTGAGTGTATGTTACATTTGTATATGATAACTGAGTACACACATATAAAGTAACATATTACAAACTGTGCAATAACCAAAGAAACCATATTCATGTATGTTGTTCACAAATTTCGTAATATAATATTAAATACAATCCCATAAATTTAATTAATTATGAATTTCTTAATAAAATTTTATTCAGTTAAATATAAGGATTAATTAATATAAACCTAGATCCAAGATTTGTTGCGTATAAAATTACGAATTTTATGAACTCTTTACGCATATTTGTTTCATATTCAACAACACACAAAATACTATTCACAAGCAAAAATATGTAAATGTAATTCATTTATCCAGAATGAAACAGTGTGTTAATTATGAAACATTGGGGAAAATAATGTAACGATTGCAATAAACACATCCAGTTGAAAAATAAAGTTTATTTCAGAATATTTTCATGCATATGCATCAAAAGGATTCGAAGCCTATGACCAAGAACGCAAAAGGCCAAACCATAAATTTGTGGCCAATTAGCAATCACGCAAAACATATAACTGACCAATCACCATTTTTACCATTTTTTTATGAACTGAATTGAATACCGAATTTTTTAATACTTTCTATTCCTATTTTTGCTTAATTAGAGCTTTTACTAGTTAGCGCCCTAGATGCTATTAATTGTTTAAAACAAATAGTTTTTGCACAAAATGCCAATACTAACGCTTCTGGGAGAACTGTTCAGCAGATATTATGTAGGACTAATAATGACACACTAATAGGGCGATCAATAATGAGCGGTCCGGCGGACCGATAGGGACGCAGATACCGATTATAATCAGGAATCTATAACCTTTTACGTTCTTTCTACCAGTCTGTCGCCGGAATCCCGGAATAGGACTAGTTTAACAGGGAAATCTAGTGGACGGAGAGATTTTATCATCTGTTATCTCTTTAAAAAACTAGTCCTATACTGTTTTTTAAACCTCGTAAGCACCACCCTCATGCATGACCAACTTTTGACTATCTACGTTTTTGGTACATTGCATTATTAAGGTTTTGCATAATAAGACTACACGCGTTTTTGGTATTACGCGTAATAAAGATTGGGTAAATCACGTTTTTGGTATTATATAATACCTTTTGCGTTTTTGGCCATATGCGGTGAATCCCATCAAAATATTGCAGCAATATCAAATTTGTTAGCATACCTAAAATAATCAATGTGACAAGGTTAATAAATGATAGTTAATTGATTTATTATTTACGGTAAATACTTGAAATCCGAAATTATTTTCATTGATTGATATAAAAAGCTAATTAATAAAATAGTGTTTCGATACAGCTGTATCTATCTATGTATGTCTATATATGTATACTATTAAGATCAATGACATTTTACTCATTTGTATATACCAATAATAAGCCAATAAACTATCATTACGTTTTTTTATTTAGCACCAGCCTTGAAAACTTCTTATATCTGGGAAATGAAAATGTAAAGGTTACATATGGTGGTGTATTTAAACATATATAAGCTCTGAAAATAACGTTTATATTTGCGATACTGTTTATATCGACCAAAACTATGTAATTCTAGTTATATCAGGAATATGATCTACTATATATTTTTAAAGACTAGAGTGAAGCTGTTAATAATAATAAAAATTGGCTAAGATGTTTTGACTTTAGTAACCCCCCGTTTATTATTATCGGAAGACCAAACAAAATTATTTTAATGTAACACATACGCTACTGAGGAGATACTCTAGCGAGAGAAATTGACAATAGGAAATTCTAAAAAATTGGTTCATACAAAATTCATTTTAAAATTGGAAAGCTGATTTATCACAATAATGATCTTATTGCAACTTCAGCTTACAGTACACATTAAACTATGTCAGTTGCTTTACTTCGTTGAGTTTGTATGATTGACCAACAGTAAAGGACCTTGATTTAGTTCTGTCTCTACGTCATCACTGACTTTAGGCACAACTAGAACTAATCAAATTGCATTCTATACCATCTGAGACCAACTCGAATTTCCCGAGTCAATTCGCCTCACTCGCTTGAATGAAATGACAGCCCGCAAGCCTTTTGTTTATCTACAGTGTGGTTTTTAATATTTTAGGGCCACAAAACACAGTATTTTTTATTACCTGAATAAAAACTTTTATACAGAACCCGTAAGTTTCGCAGAACACTCTTTAATGATACCTGTTTACAGTTTTTATTTTATGTCAAATATTGAGTGCATGGTCAATTTACATGCCTTAATCCTACCCTCTGTCTTGTATAGTCGGTCAACTAGAAGAACGACATTGCGCCACTCTTGGTCTTAGAATGAGTGATATGGTTAAAGCAGTTTCAAAATCTACATATACAAGCATGCACCAAAACTATAGAATACCAAGCACTAAAAGCAACCATACTCACTAATAACTTTCCTCCCACAGACAGCTTTTGGTCTTAACACTTTCAAGAAGTGAAATTCGCGAGTAGAGAGAAATATATCAACTATTAGTTAAGTATCAAGATAGAACCAACATTTAGATTTTTAATGTTGGCTCATGGACTATCTTGTTCTCATTGTATGTCATTTTAAATTTGATACGCATTTACCTACCTACCTAAATAACTTAAAAAAAATTTTTATTTTGAGATGAAATATGTACATTATATGCACTACTACTGAGCACCTAGTCTAGTTTTATTTGAAACGTAATTTGTTCACAAAAATGGAGTAATAGGCACTATCTGGTAATAGAATATTCAGATTAATTGTTGTTTAAAGGAAGACAACTCTAACGTCATCAGAAGAGATAAGAGTTATGCGATAGAAAGAGAGACAACTTCAAGGTAATAATTGTATGTTATTATTGCTGTATGATCTGAATTGCACTTTTTGTGTGAGAGCAAGAGTCACTATTTATTTAAATGATTTTGCAGAGATAATCTTCTGCACATGTAATATTAAGTATTCTGTGCTTTGGGTAAGAACTCCAAATCCTGTTTTAATTTTACCCCCAAGACCATTGTACCACCCACTTAAACTACATATATTATCAGTTATGGTAAGAGATACACAATCTTATGATAATTTAGTGAGTTAAACTATTATAGATAAAAATTTATTGATATTTATGATAAAGTACCAAGGCACATAAAACGAAAATCGTATGAAGAATTAATTGCAATACTAAAGATAACTACTCTAGAAGAATGGAGAGAGTGTAGGGATATGATTAAAACTTTAAAGATTTTAAATGTCCATTATGACATACAGAATTTCGACAAGATGCTCATACATTACAGCAACGCCCATTTGATAGGACACCACCTTAAAGTCGAAATCATCTCCATCCCACAAACACTTCCTTACTAACAGAGTAATAAAGAAGTAGAATAACTTTCAAACGAAGTAGTCACTGCGCCAAATGTCAATTCATATCAAAATAGACTTAACAGAAAAAACAACTCAGAAAGATTAATTGAAGTGTAGAATAGCTGGATGCGGGCAATATCAACTGCATCAGCTGTCTGCTTGAGTGACTTACTTGGCTTGACTTATCGGCCCATTGATTAACAAATAATAATACTAAAACTTTCAAATGAAGTAGTCATTGCAAGAAATGTCAACTCATTCAGAAATAGACTACAAATAAGAAATTTTGGATAATATGGAAGAACTACAATATCATGCTTTATATGCATAAATAATACTATATGATATATAAATGCTACAACTACATACTTCTACTAATTTATGCATTATATTAGGTATTTAGCTAAAAAATTGTCGTTTTGCCTAGAATTGATAACTTTGAATACCTTTAGTTTGGATGAGAACTGTAATATCAGATTTATGGTAAATTAAAGATTTTTCTAGACTATAGACATTATTGTGTATTGATCAAATATTTATTGGTATCCATTACAAGAAATATACCATGACATGACCATTGACACTTACAAATAAGTGAACATATCATTTTTTGTTCGGTTGCTCAAGTTTAGGAAATTATAACTACCAAAATATAAAAGCAGGAGGCTAAATCAAAAATAATAACACAAATGTCCATCTACTTTAGACAACTTTCTTTTTTTATTGATGATTCCAATGTTACATTATTCAGGGAACATGGAAACTGGTAGATCGATCCCTGGTTGACTGGTATTTAAATCAAAATCATGTTCTTGTCTATAAATAGATAATATTGTAATTTTGGTAACAACAGTTCGTAAAGACAATTTAGCATGTAGGAAAAACTTCAACATAATAGATAAACACCTAATACAATTTTAGTTTCATGTCACTTACCACCTGAGGCAATATAAAAGCCGCTTGGCGAATATTTGGCGACATTCACTTGGCATGAATGTTCTGTGTAGACGTCAGAAATCGCAGGATTTTCAATATCTCTTATAATAACTGAATTCCCGTTGCAGTATAAAAAGTTGCGACCCTTCGGGTCACCGCCTAAAACCAGAGGCGTGCCCCGCTGCGTTTTAGGCAAAGCAGCGTACACATATTCTGTAAACAAAAATTTACAAATGATTAAATGAGTAACAATATTTATATTAAAACGTATTGATTAAATCGCGAAATACACAGTATTTTCCCACAAGTGTTGAACACGACCACGCCATTAATATCATCGAATATTATTATATTTTATACTTACGATTTGAATATGACATGGTGAATCTTATAATTATCGAAATAGTCACTTAAATGAATTAATTTCTATATAAAAATACTACTCTACACGGCTCCAGAAAATGACGTTATGCCCTAGCTAATGACGTTACTTGTTCCGTTCATCAGAATCTACATAATGTTGGCATCCCTGTTGCAATTTCGATGCCCATATATGGGCAGTCGGGGCAGTACAACGTCCTTGCTGTCCTAGTAAATAGTAACGTGTAAAGTCACTTTAAACATAAACGGATGCTTGAAATCAACTTCAAATTGTGTAGGCAACACTATGTGACATGTGTCAATGCTTCTAGTCAGTGTTGCCAACTTAGTGGATATTCCACTAGATCTGGTGGTTTAGGCATGCCTTACAGCGAGATTTTTTTGGTTTTAGTGGCTAGTGGATTTTATAGTGGATTAGATTGTTCCAGTTCCAGTAATTTACATAATTTAACCGCTATACAATTTAGAACATTAGTCCTACACAATACTTTGGAGTTCGTGAATATCTGAGCAAAGTATGAACATTTCAACCATAGAATTACTTCAATACAAAACTAGAGTGGTGTTTACTTAATTGAAATTTTGCTTAGATATAGAGAGTGAGAGAGGGCTAGAACTGCAACATACTACTACATTGTATGATTAGTAGTCATGAAAGAACTAAAAGTCGTGCATAAAACATATTCTATATTATTCAAATAATGATTTAATCGAACTTTTTAATAATGAAATGACAATTACTGTACAGTATTATATTGTCATAGCAAATCAAAATCTAAGTACTCTATTTTATTATTTTTAATTATTCCTACTCTGTTTTAAATTTAAAATCTAATATTTTCCCGCTTTTCTTTACCACACCGCGAGTTGAACGCCCTACCGCGTTCCAACGGGCGAATTAAAGAACCTAGTGATTTT
This sequence comes from Carcina quercana, assembly GCA_910589575.2. Lineage (NCBI taxonomy): Eukaryota > Metazoa > Arthropoda > Insecta > Lepidoptera > Depressariidae > Carcina > Carcina quercana. The sequence goes on along the minus strand of OU342426.1, from coordinate 22,303,110 downwards.
ACTATAGCGAGTTTGCAGCTATATAACACTACGCTTAAGCACGCGACATTTCACAAGTATCGCAGATGGTTGTCGCTCATGAATAAGTAATATTTTGTGTCGCACTGTAATTTCTACTGGAATTCTGGTGGTTTGAGAGCCCGACAAAGTTTAGTGGTTTTCTGGTGGTTAATACGGCCTTATTTGGTGGGTTGATAATAATAAAGTTGGCAACACTGCTTCTAGCTCCTCTCTGTCGCGACAGCACGACAGAGGTTATAATTATATAGCGACAGTTTACAGAATACGTTAACCACTTGAATATAACCTTAAAAATGTGGTGTTAGATAAGGTAATTTAATAAATATTTACGCACGAATACCTTTTCTACGGTCCCTTTTGTGTACTCCTATCATAAAAATTATCTACCTTTTTTCTTCAGTGAAATTATAGTGGAGTCTTATCACGTGGTGAAATTCGTCGAAGTTTGGCATCGATAACCGCAACATATTATATTCTTTGAGCCGTAATCTGGACGCGGAAAATATCTAAAACAGTAGGCGCCGGTGCAGACGATGGAGATCGTTAGTAGTATTTTTTCGTATTCTATTACTTAAGGCTTTAAGTTTTTAATACGTAGGTATGTTTATTTACGTTTGTATTTTTCATATAAGTATGTAGTTTCATAGTTGTATTTTCCACCACTTAACTTTAACCAGTCCTTTTCCCAGATATTTCCCTTTACGTTTTTTCTGGTAATACCTTTTTAACATTGTACAGTCTCTTTACTTGACACTGGCAGTACCATCACCTCCATGATGAAGCCATAATTCTGAAGTTGAAGTTGGAAGGCTTTAAGTATTAATGTTAAAGTATTCAGTCTGTCATACAATATTCCGGACATACACTTTAGCAGCACTATATTATGATGTTTCTCTTTAAATTCATGGGTCAGTCTTTTTCATTTGCCCTGTCTTTTGGAAGGCTTGCATGAGACCAGATGTCTAACAAGTAGAGAACCTTTAGACTTTAAAAGAGGATAAGTTGCACCTATGCTGATTTATCACTGATCTAGTGACCCGCGCCGGCTTCGCAGTGGCAGTAGAGATACCTTTGCCTACATTTTTTAAATCAGATTGTTGCGGCGTATATGAATAAGATATTAATGTAACATATTACCACACTAGTAACACACACACACAGTAATATAGCACTACTTGCAGTATTTTTTTCTTGTTTGTAAAATATTTTATTTTCTACCCTGCCAGTATTTGAAAATACAAAGATTACAGAAGTATACATAAACAAAATACCTAGTCATCACCTAATTGCAAGTCACCATTGGCTTCCAATGTCTGTTATTGATCGTCTGAGAATCATAGTAGGAAACCCGTATAAAATGCTTTAGCGGATACCACAAAATGAGATAATTTTTTAGCAGTTACAATAATGATGATAGACATATGACATCAGTGACTTTTTTGTAGACCTATAAAAGAGTAATAATCTCACTTTACTTTATTTCCTAATATCTCAAACAGATTAGGCAGGCAGTGTTTTCGAAAAATATGAGGATTTTTAGATTTACTATTACTAAGACTCCGCTGTCCGTCTGTCACCAGGCTGTATATCATGAACCGTGATAGTTAGACAGTAGAAATTTTTACAGATGATGTATTTCTGCCGCTATAACAACAAATACTAAAAAACAATCAAATAAATATTAGTGTCGTACACTAATGCTATTGCAAAACTAAATTGATAATGAAAATCGAGGTGCATTTGTTAGAGAATTGTTCAGTACAAATTATTATTTATGGTTTTCCATATTTTAAATATCCGTATTCTGTACAGAACCCTTTGTGCGCGAGTCTGATCACACTTGGCCTATTTTTTCTGACATCTTTAACAATGATTGTCAGATTTCAATCAGCTAACATAAAAACTTAATTAATTATACACATAAACCTTCCTCAGAAATCAATCTGATGTCCCAAGAGATAAAGATTAGAGAAGATAAGAGATTAAAGATTTAAAACTTGAATTACCTCCTTATTTAAAAAGTTTTTTAGAAATAATTGAAACAATAAGTAATTTTCAACATCAGCTGGGAAACTTCCATTGCTGAACATAGGCTTCCCGTTCCCCATGACCTTTACATGATCATTAGTCTAACTTGTACGTTGTGGACGAATAACTTTTACACTCATTGGTTATATGTTCTCTGCCACTTCAGCTTTCTGACTCGTCAAACTATGTCAGTCACTTTATTTTGTCTGCAGATCTATTTACTCCATATTTTTTCATGTAGGGAAATTCTGAAAATAACTCCAGAATCCATAGAATGGCTTAGAGCTTGTTAATAAGCAAAAGACCATGTCTTGGTTCCTTATGACATCACTGGCAACAAAAATTCATTACTTTTGTAATTAGGCACTGAGGTATTTTTGATGAAAAGACTAAGTATACACTTATATAACACCAATTTAATTATAGAAATAGAAATATTTTATTCGGCGTACTTACAGATTACAGTACAGTTCATTATGTGATTGATCACTTATCTGTCTGCAACATGTTGTGATATGCTGCAATCCCTCATAGAGAGGTTGCTGTTGATAAATTTCTTTATAAGATAATAGTGTTTTTGTAAATGAAATTATATTAAGAATATTAAAAAATATTATTGTCAACTTCCAGGATAGCGATGAGGGTTCCGAAAACTTACTTTATGGACAAGCCATTTGGGAAGATTTCACAGAACATGTGACCATAAAATTGCGCTCATTACAGGTGAGTTTAAAACAATAATTTCATTGTTATTGATAATTAGCTTTCATCTCTTCTGATTAGTGTGTCCACTTTCTGGAAATGACACATTCCAGGTCTGGCGCATAACTGAGTCTGTTTCTGAGGTATGCGAGCGGTATGGAAGGGCATGTTTATGGAAAACGATACCCCAGTTATGCGTCGTTTGACGACAGTTATGCGGAGACCTGTAAGTAGCTCTAGGTAGTCAATGAATGAAGTTGGTGCACCTGGAAATAAGAGATTTGAGAGACTGTTTCCAGTTGAAGTTTTTTCATGGCCTTATTCTAATTTTTCGCTTTTTAAAACGTGAAAATGTGTCGAGTTTATTCATTCGTTTCACTTATTTTGGTCACCAGAAAAGAATAAAAATGGGCGTAATATTTTTTCTTTTTTTTATGTTCTATATTTATTTATATAAGACATAAAAAACAGACATGACAGATACAAACAGTACAACCAAAGATATTTTTCTTAAGTTTTGTACATATAAAATATGAAAAGATTTTCTCCCTTAAGTAGGGTACACTTGAGAACAAAAATATGTATCCACTTTTAAACCATGTCACATTGACCTTTAATTGACCTTCAACACACACTGACACAAGCAAGGATGAATGTGACATGGTACAAAGTGGATATATATTTTTGTACTCGAGTGTACATAGGATATTGTAACTACGACAGTAGAAGGATACATAGGCATGAAACATTGACACCTGCACGATGTGGAGGCCTGTGCGACAGACATCAGCACCATTTGTAGTGGCAGTTATGCATGGATTACACTTCGGTCCACCTAGTAGGGGGAAGGCCCGGTATATGTTTCCCGGTACGTACGTTTGGGTTTGAATCGGTTTCGTGCATTCATCCTGTACTCGGACGGACATTGTAGCTTTATTGTATAAACATTTCAAACCTTCGATATAGCGATAGTCAATGTGGCACCTTTGGAGAGACTGAAGCACTGCCCAAGTCTCGATTGAATCAAAGGCTTTCTCGTAGTCCACAAACGCCAAGGATAATGGCCTATTATAGTCCTCGCTTTTCGGAAACCGGCTTGTTCGGGAGGTTAGAAGTCGTCAAACCTGAGTGCTAGTTGCTAGTGCGGTTCGTAATGACTCTTGAAAACAACTTATAAACGTGGCTCAGTAGGGATATCGGTCGGTAGTTCTTCAGTAAGGCATTATCGCCTTTCTTAAAGAAGAGCACCACCACGCTTCTGCTCCACGCTTCTGGCGTGCAGCCTTCGTGTATGACGGACTGAAAGAGCTTCTGAAGGACTAAAAGTATCGGGTTTCCACCCGCTTTCAGTAGCTCTGATGTGATTCCGTCTTCCCCGACGCTTTGTTATTTTTGAGTTGCTTGAGAGCGATTCGAATCTCATACAGGCTGACGTCCGGGATATCTTCGGTATAGTGTCGGGTCAGTTTGGCTCTTCGGTCACTCACCGGGCTTGCGCCTGGTCTCTGTGACGATGTGTACAGCTGTCCATAGAACTTCTCGATCTCTCTCAAAACTTCCGGTTTTGACGAAACAATGCCACCCGTATTGGTCTTCAGCCTCGTCAGTTGGCTCTGCCCTATAGACAGATCTTTTGCAAACACCTTGGAGCCTTTGTTCCGCTCTATCGCGTCTTTAATACGTGATGTATTAAAACAATATAGACCCTACCGCATGGACAGTTTCCACGAGCCAATCGTTAATATTGTCAACGGTTTTGATAGCGTCTAAGCATTGGAAGCGATTGTGTAATTCGAGCTGAAAGCATTTTGAGGCCGGAGCGTGGACTTCATCAGACGAGCTCTTTCCAGTTTGGTATTAAGCTTCAGTGTGCCTCGAACCATGCGGTGATCACTACCGGTGCAATACATATAACAAGTAAAGTGATGAGCACTAATGTTGATGTATATAGGAGTAGAGGAAGACCGAAGAAGGTATGGATGGATTGTGTGAAGAATGATATGTGGGTGAAAGGTGTGATAACGGAGATGACGGTTGATAGAGATGAGTGGAAGAAGAAAACGTCGTGCCGATCCCGCTCCGAGTAGGATAAGGGCATGAAGATGATGATATGTAATCAAAGTTCCAAAAGACAAATACCTAGGATTATATTTCATAATAATATTATAAATACGAAAGTGAGTTTGTTTATTTGTTTGTTTGTCCTTACTTTACATCGTAACGCAGAGCCAGAATGACTTGTTTTTTATATAGGGGTAGTCGATGGGCCGGAAATAGCCTATTTTTTATCCCAATCGAACAAGTAGGTCCCGTGGGTTATTATTTTGATGGGTGGCTTGTTTATTTTTAAATATTGAACTTCCAGCTAGAATTCCGTGGCGGCTTGGTTCGGCTGTTACGAAAAGTAACTAGGTTCCTGAGATTGAAGCCAGCAACACTGCACTTGTCCAGTAATTTACTGGACAAGTGCATGGATGCTAGAAACATCCCAGAAGATGAACTTATATACTACGCCCTTGCTAGCATTTGCCTGGCAGGTAAGTGAGAGAACGGGAATCCTTTGGGTTCAAAATATATTTTAACATAATATTTTAAAATAGAATATATGGCCTTCAGAATTAATTTACTTCAAAAATAGAACATTCAATTTATTATGACGAGAAATAAATTTCAATAACGTGCAAATGACACGTTCCGCGAATGTGTGGCACTAAGGCCTGGTCTTGTACACTTTTAATTTTATAAGGCCATTTTCAAATATAAGTGATATAGTTACCATTTTTGTATATTTTGGTTTAGTTTATTTGTACAAAAACATATAAAACGCACGAAACAGGTAAGACTCGACGTGTAAAACAAAAATGGCGTCAATAAAATGACATTTATCGCTGTCAATTAGTACCAAAAAAATGATTTTGTACAATAAATACATTTTCATTTCAATTATAATAAGTGCATGATGAAATGTATAATTCAAGTATTTTTCTATGCATATTTATATAAAAATTTTTAAAAAGTTTGCCTGCACTAGCAGGCGGAATTTGAAACCACTGTTTTAATTCAGCTCAAAAGTAACTCGGCGAGCTATGGAACGAGATATGCTCGGAATTTATCCTTGTGATAAAATCCGGAATGAGAAAATCCATAGACGAACAGGGGTCACCGACATAGCTCATAGAGTCAGTGAGCTGAAGTGACAAGTGATGTAAGATAGAGAGTAAAAGTTCTCGAATGGAAAGTCGCTAAATGCAGGTGGCTAGGGACCGGTCAATATATGGCAAAACATGGCGGAGGCCTATGTCCAGCAGTGGACGTTTCCTGGCTGCTGCTGATGACATTAGTCAAGGGGTGATAGGTCAATGTCTTATTATCAGACAATTATTGCTCCAAGCTCATCCTTTGCAAATATGTGAAGGTGAAATTCAATTGAATGTATGAGAAAATGAATATAATTTTAGTGAATTTATCCCATATTTTAATTTTTATTGTGATATTATGTGCGGAAAACATTTAAAAAAAATCAAAGTTCATAAAAATCGGTTCAGCCGTTCATGAGTTATAAATGGTATAACTAACCTGACTTTGTTTTATATTTCTTATGTTTTAGCTAAGGTCAACGAGTCTCAGGCAACTATACGGAAGAACGGAATCTATTACAATTTCGCCAACACTGATGTGATAAACTATGGCAACTACTTCTTGAAGCTGGAGTGGGAGATTGGGCGACACTATAATTGGCGACTATCAGCTCCGACCATAGTGACGTATGCGATGCAGTTGTTGCCAAATATGTTCACAGATGAAGATACCCCTGAAGATTTTAGTGAAATATCTAGCGTGAAGAAGAAAGGACAGAAATTGCTAGAAGAATATTTAGATCTAACATTATATGGTAAGCGTCTGATTCTATGAAACATTTCTGATAAGCAGTTAACTGCCTCCATGGCCGAACGGCTATATGCTTGCACTGACTATCCTTAGGTCCAGGTTTCCATTTCCAGTGGGGTACCTTTCGGTACCTATCTCCCGATAACTTTACTTATGTCCTCCCGATTAACTTTACGTTGGTCCGTCCGATTAATTTTTCCTACCCGATTGTTTTTAGGGGGACGGCCTGGTAGACGTTTCCCGGTACGTGGTTGCCACTCGAGAACCTTTACTTCCCACCGGTTATTGGTTCTTCGAGCGATGTGGCCTGCCCATTTCCACTTCAGCTCACTGACTCGTCGAGCTATGTCGGTGACCTTCGTTCGTCTACGGATTTCCTCATTCCGGACCTTATCACGTTGAGAAATTCCGAGCATAGCTCGTTCCATTGCTCGCTGAGTGACTTTGAGTTTGCCCTACCCCTACTAGATGGACCGACGACCTGGTTAGAGTCTCAGGGAGTCGCTGGATGCAGGTGGCTCGGGACCGGTCGGTGTGGCGTACTACGAGGGAGGCCTATGCCTCCCTCCTGGTACGCCAGTGGACGTTTCCCGGCTGATGATGATGATGATGATTGTTTTTAAGTTTTCTACCCGATTAATGTTACCTTTCTTCGTTTACAGATGTCCGCCTCAAAATGCTTCACCCAGCAGATCTAGCATGCTCGTGTGTCGCTTGCGCTCGTCAAGACCTCGGCTTCTATCCGTGGCCCAATCGTATGATCACCATCACAAATAAAACATCCAGTACTGTCACACCCATATCCAGACTTTTGCGGCGGTATGTATAGATAAATCTTTAGTAATATAAAGGGAGTTAGCCCACTAGCGAGAGGTATAGGGTGCCAAGGATGAACAACACCACTGCTGTAATAAATCACCTACGAAGATTCGTTAGACGTTTTCTTATAAACATGTATTAGACGGACCGACGAGCTAGTTAAGGTCGTGAGGAGTTGCTAGAGAGCGGTCAATGTGGCATACCATGTAGGAGGCCTATATCCAGCAGTGGACGTTTCCCAGCTGATGATGTTGATGATGATGAGACATGCGGGCTGAGACTGAATTTGCCAGCGGCGTCGTGCTGGGCTGAAATGGTCACGGCGGCGACATTTTTGTAGGAGATTTTTTAAAAGAAATGTTCACAAACAAAAACATTAAAATAAGGGTTTTATTAGAATAATTATATTGCAAATTTTAAGCGTAATTTCTAAGAGAAAATGCCGTTCGGCGCTCGCTGCTTTGCCCCTCACCCGCCGAGTGTTGCTGTGTTTTGATATTTTGACATGCAAATTTAGAATTTTCTTCACATGTATGTAAGTTTTAATATAGTATACCACTGCGGTATACTGCATATACGAGTAGGTATAGGTAGGTTTACCTATATTCAATCAATGAACTATACTTGTATTAAAGCAATTGTAATAGAGTTCCTTTTAGCATCCTTTCGGTACGGAACGCTAAAATATGACCATGTCCATCAACATCAACAGCCTATATATTATGTCCCCACTGCAGGGGCTCAGGCCTACTCTCCTACAGAGAGTGTATGGGACACCACGCGGGACCAGTACGAATTGGTAGACTTCACACACACCTTTGAATTTCTTCTCAGGAGTGTGCAGGTTTCCTTGGGATGTTTTCCTACACAGAAAAGCCCATGTTATATTAGCCCATATTTTTATCATTCGTACGTAAATTACAAATTGAAACTCAGTGGTACGAGACGTATACCACGACCGTCAAAACCAATAAAATGTAATAAGTAGGTGCTTAGGTTAGTGATTATTGTAAAGTAAAACATGATGAAACAAAGGCCGAAAAGACACTCAAAAATGAGTTTAAAAGGTTGACATCCCGTTCCAGGTTGATGACCCTTAAACTGGTTATAATAACGAAGCGATTTACTGATTACGCTTACATAATATAATACATCAGTAGCGTTAATTAACGAACGTAACGTTGTGGTTTTATTCGTGTGCAGGGTGAAGTCGAAACAGTCCGTCGTGAAGATAAAAACGATGCAAAGAAGAAGAAGAAGTTACTCCTGGAGCTGGTGAGAGAAGCGACTCTTCAGCGTGTAGCGAGCCAATCGAAGTGCTAGCACAAAAGTCATGAAACGGTGTCAGTCCTATCCTGAAATGACAGCCAAAAAGCCACGAAAAGAATACGTTTAAGAAACGGAATTTGGAGGTAAAAAGCATTGACATTTCACTTTATATCCCTTAGTCCTTAGTCTTAGGTCCCTTAGTGAGCTTTTTCGACACCCACTTAATGACATGGAGTAGCTTTATTCTAGAGCAGGGACGATAAGGTCAAAAATTGTTGAATCTTGTTGGGTACGGTAATGCTGTCTTTTACTCTTTTAAAATAGACTAGCTGACTATAATTATTACGTAAGGTTAGGGCATCATTGTAATGTCGGGAAATGAATTTCACTAATGCAAATCTTTATTGTGAGCTAAAATCGACATTACGAAGCTAATAGTCACTAGATGGCTTTTTGAACAATAATGTAAAAATGTGCGTACAGCAATTGTGATTCACTATGAAGTTGTATGAGAAATACTCATTTCGAGAAGTTACAATCCGATGTAATAGACAGCTGTCACATTTTAAATGATTATGTTAAATGAAATGTATTATGAAACTTCTCATGGGAATCACTAAGGCGACTATAAAAAACCTCAGAAATGTCGTGCTACCTTTTGTACCAAATAATTGTGCGCTGGTTAGTACAATTTCATTTTTATTTATGCGATCGTCTATTCGAATTATTTGTGATAAAATGTGATTGAATTATTGAAAATACTTTTGATATATTTATAACTTAGTCATTAAGGTATGCCTTAGCGAAATAGTGTTTTGGTGTTAGTATAATGGATCCTATAAGCCCGCTAGGCATATAACCCATGTATAATTTAAAATTGTCCCAATGCAATATTGAACGGTGCTAAGAAATTGAATAGAAAATAAACATAACCTTTCATACGAGTACTTAGTGTCAAAATAAATACTTGTATAAAGAAAGTAATGGATGAGCGCCTCTTACTATTAGCTCATTAAGTAAAAATGGTCAAAAGTATTTAGATAGTTTTGTATATGTATCAAAAAGTGAGAAAAAAAACTGTGACTATAGTATATGTATATTTAAGTTAAATGTTATTATTTTTTGAACATGTAAATTTTTATTATGATTTTTATTTTTTGTTTAATCAGCTAGATAAGTATCTTAAACATAAAATACTTTTTTGGAAGCCAGCGGCCAACCTGCCAGCTAGAATTTCAAAATCAAAATATATTAACCCTGTTAATTCTCTTTGGCGATATAGTTGTTCTTATTTCAAAATTAAACCACCGATGATAACCCTAGTACGTATAAAGGTATTCACGATATATTTACTTTTTCTAAATTTAAATATATGCTTTTGTATTTACCGAGTCAACATAAAACTTATGTCATATAATAAAAAAGGTGTCGCTGTTTTTTCAAGATATTGTAAATCTATTTTTAATTGAAATCAGTTGTTTCGATTTTAAGTGTTGTGTATAAATAATAACTTAAACATTACTGCTGTTTTCAAATGATTTTTATATTTATTATAAGTTTTTTTGTTAAAGTTACCACGAAGTTCCTAACTTTTGAAAACTTGAATAATGAATAGGACAATAATAGTCATATGTGGTTGTGATTTTTTATGGTCAATTTTAGAATTTTTTAAAATCTGGTTAACTATTTATTAAACTAAGATTTATAAATTAATTTTAGGAGGATGTAATCGTAATTTTAAAGTTTCTAACATTCCTCAGTTTGTTTACGGTGCTCAATACATCAACACTATTCAAAGCGTTTAAAATAAATTTAACTGCTTTAGTTTTGAAATAAATACAAATGCAATCATATCAGATGGTGTGCTGGAAGCTGTTTAATTGGCTCATAAAATGACATTCAGATAAATGTTAAATTATATCATTATTTTAGGTTTAAAATATTCGACTTTTATGATTGTAATTTGGAAAGTTTTCTGAATCTTGTAACGCTAAAAACCAAGCAAAATTATTAACATTAGCTGACATTCATTCATGACAAGATAGTAAGCATTATTAGTGTATTGTGTGTATAGATTTTCTTGACTGGGATGCTGGGTCTTCAAAAAACCTTTCACTTCTATTCAGAGTCTGATTTGAACACCCCAATGCCCTAACTAAAATTTCCTTTATAACTTAATCTACAGACATGTTACACAATTTGACTATTTATATATATTTATCCAAAGCTCCTGAAATTTTACATTATACAAAGGCTACAGCTATAAAAAGGCTAAATGCTAATTTTAATATTTAGTAAAATAATTGCAGCTCCACAACACTCGCTCACGTATAGTCTCAACTTTGATGTACTCAGCATTAGAAATGCTTATTTGGACATCAGCGTCGCGGCTGTATCGTTTAATAGTTTGGTTTCATTGTTTACATTAATGATTAGAAACAACGAATTTCCCATACACTTTTGTCGTCCTATATTCTGCTAGTCTGACCCGTAATTGGTTAATCCTTCTATTTATTATTGATTAAGTGACATTTATTAATATTACCTACCAAGTGACGTACATGTGTGTCTATTAAGTTTTGATAAAAATCTATATGTATTGCTAACATGCATCAGTAGTGCTACCAGGATATATGTAGGCTCAACTTACGCCAGTTCGTTAAGGTTCGACTCGGTACTTTTTCGAGCCACACTTTAATCTGTGGTACATAACACAAATTAATAGGTGACCCAAAACTAACAATGTTACGTTTGCGTCTGTAGTATGCGTAAAGCTTAGTTGTTAGCTGAAAATACTAACGCATCTGTAACCTTGTCCAATAGCAAATTAAATGTTTGAATATTTTTTGTAGAAAAAAGATCAAAATATTTAATTACTGACCTTAACCTTCTGAATTTAGTGTTCCCCATTACAGGGACCTACAGATATGTTAGTGGCACTACTTAACACTAAGACTGAAAACTAAAATATCAAGTAGCTAATGAGAATAATATAGACTGAACATGTTTTTAATAAAGTATTATTTCTATAATCTGGGCTTTGTTTTTATGATCCTTTTTAGGGTTCCGTACCTCATAATGAAAAAATGAACCCTTATAGAATCACTGTGTTGTCCGTCCGTCCGTCTGTCAGTAAATACCTTTTCGCAAGAATGCGTATAGGTATCAAGTTGAAATTAATATATATCGAATACTGAAATCTGCCGTCGTAAAAAATCAAACTTATAGATCAACGCAATTAAAAGATTATTGATTGTGTATTCCATACAAAATGCAAGGGAACGAAAACCTATAGGGTATACTTCCCGTTGACCTAGAATCCTGAAATTTGGCAAGAAGCAAGGTCTTAGAGCACAACTATTGGAGAAAATCTGAAAAACATGATTTTTGTATTATAACACAGTAGTAAAAATAGCCTTTTTATGTCTAGCCTAAACTCAACTTTGTAGTTAAGCCATACATCTGGTATGTAACGTAACCGCTAAGTAAAGTTGGTTTTTCAATCGGACTTACATTTTCGGTAGAGCATTGTTGGGTGCATATTACCGTACCTATTATTTATGATTTTCAGTGTGTTAATAATTCATATTCTGTACGGAACCCTCGGTGAGCGAGTCCAAAAGTATTTAATCAGTGCGCGTTGCCAGTGACGGAACAACAAAGGACCGAATAAACAAGCTCAAAGTCACTCAGCAAGCAATGGAACAAGCTATGCTCGGAATTTCTCTTCGTGATGGTACGGAATGAGGAAATCTGTAGACGAACGAAGGTCACCGACATAGCTCGACGAGTCAGTGAGCTGAAGTGGCAATGGGCAGGCCACATCGCTCGAAGAACCGATAACCGGCGGGGAGTAAAGGTTCTCGAGTGGTGACCACGTACCGGGAAACGTCTACCAGGCCGTCCCACTACTAGATGAACCGACGACCTGGTTAGAGTCGCTGGATGCAGGTGGCTCGGGACTGGTCGATGTGGCGTACCATGAGGGAGGTCTATGTCCAGCAGTGGACGCTTCCCGGCTGATGATGATGTATATTATTCTAATGTTATGATGCTTTACGACCAAGTATTCGTTAATCGAATAAAAAATCGCTGTATTAAATAACCGGGCTGTAATTTTTACTTATTTGTTTATAATTGTATGGTACTCGTATGCTTTCAAGTGTTCTAGTAGGCCACACGGAGATATACTCCGTAAGTTTATCAAAGCACTTACCACAGCGGTAACAGTGCAAATTAACCTTTATAGACACGATCAATACAATTGCACATGCACTCTTGACGCACGTGTCCACTGGCCACACCGGCCGGCTCCCAAACATGCAGATTGCAGATCAATACTTTAATTACATATCATACCTTTGATATTTTACCCAAATATGTAACCTAGTATTGCGACTTTCCAACCGACTTCAAATAAAGCGGAGGATTTTTAAAAATTTTGTATTACGTCATGTCTTTGTTCGCCGATTGTGAACGGATTTCGACAGTTATTTTTGTACTAAATAGGTCGTATTTCAAGGGAATGGAATAGGTAATGGCACCAATTAAAATTTGAAGAAAATAATCGATCCTTCACGTTGTAAAAATTTGGGTACGAATGCCGTGGTAATTCATAACCTCATCGTTTGTCAAACGATTTTAATGATTCTCTTTTTATTAAATAGGCTACTGTGTCATATCTAGAGTGGTTTCATCCAAATATGAATGAAATGTTACAGCTCTAGGGTAGAAAATTAGCGTCTGAATCATCAACATCATCATCTACAGCACTCGGCGGTGCGCCGCTGGACATAAGCCTCTCCCGTGGATGAATGACATTTATTATTAAACTTTGATAAAACTTGTCAATAGTCTATTACAAGACTTGTGAAACGCGATTGAGTTAGGTTCTTTTGAAGGCATTCATGATATTGCATTCTGACACACTTGTTGGATTCCCTCAAGGCTGCATTACAAGGAGCTTTGGAAGTATAAGGTAACTGGGTCAATAAATAAAACACGAGTCATAAATACTTGCATGCATGTTATTTACCTGTTTTTACCATATTAACATTTAGATATATTTGAAAATTGTGCTGTAGTAAATTGTTGTAATGTAATCAAATCGGATATTGTAGTCGTGGAATGTTTAAGCTAAGCGATATATAGATGTGTCTTCAGGGGTGAGGGTCGGCAGGCGTGGAGGTCTGCGCGGAGGACGGCGACGTCGTCGGGGTTTGCATTCGCAGTGCAGGGCGCATAATCCGATCCCAGCGCACCCAGAGAGAAACAGAGGCAACGCCAGGGTTCTAGTCACAGTGGCCACTTGCTCGCCACGAGACCATCTTGGGATCGCTACGCTGATATCAGCTCTCGACCAATAACACGGGTACCTAGCGCCGACATAACCGTAGCTAGTCGTGAAATTCTCACAGTCCACCGCTGGGGGATATCCGCATCCCTTGATGTTTACGAAGAGCACAGCTGGCCGCCATTCGTAGGAGTACGCTTTATACTTTATGTGGAGCTGGGTGCACTTGTAGGCGTCGCTGGTGCAGCCTTCACGGCAAGAGGCCCACGTACAGTTATCCAGGCCGAGCCGGTCATCACGCCTCTCTGTCACACAATCGGCTGGCACGGGATCGAAGTCGGCGGCTAACGAGCTAAGAGCTGGGTCGGCGTAAAGCGGTACCAGGAACAAGAGGGCCGATCCACCGCCTCCTAGCAACGTTGCCAATATCACTGTTATGTAGCGAGTGAGTTTAGCACGCGTGTCGCCTCTGCGCCGGGTTGGACGCACGACGAGACGTTCAGAACTTCCTCCTCTCATTTTCCACGAAGCACTGCGACATCCCAAGCCCAGTACTTATCGCCGGTACATCCTACGACGCAATACTCCCTTACCGCGCATGTCTCGGCTACACGCATGCGTGACTTTCGATTCGAACTTTCTATTCAACCCTCAAAATAATAGTTGGTCGTTAACGATGCCTTGCATTTATGAAATACTTGAATGAAATGAAGAATGAATGAATCGAACTCGTAAATAAAGCTTGTAGGTACGTACTGCTATTAAATCGTTGGACACATTTTCAAACACGGACTCAATAATATTATAAACTAGAAAGTAGCCCTCTGTTTGGTGCCTTTTCACGACTAATTGGGGCAACCGTTCTTGATGAAGTTTGGTATAAAATTGGTACGCACACAGCGTGGTATGGAGAAGAGCTTATGGCTACTTTTTATAAAAGCTGACATACTAAATTGCGAGAAAAATATAGTCTAATGAATGCTAGTAGCTCTTCCCCGTTTCACGTCTAAACCACTGAGCATATCGTGATGAAAAGAGACGATCCACGAATGAATAGACCCACGGCCTGCTTTTTGTGCACTTCTAATTTTAAAACTTGATTATTCTATAAATCTGTTTTATTTAGTATTGTTACGTCAAGTTTAATCGTCCCCAAACAGAACTCTTAATAAATAAAAAAATGGTGGCGCCAATGAAATATTTGAAATTTGATAAACTAAACTATAATTAAATTTCAAATAATTCATTGGCATACAAGCTATTTTGTCAGTGTAGTCACTGAAAACTATAATTTAGGTGTCTTCAAGTCGAGGGTGAACTGGTACCTTCTAGACCAACGTGCACCATCGTAGGCCAAATCGTCGCTTACCATCAGGTGAGATCGTGGCCAAGCGTTGATCTATATTCTGTAAAAAAGGAGCTGAAACTCGAAGGGTTTACTGGACTCATTCGAAGAATTTCAGTTTCTACTTCAGCTCATGTTAAATGCACCACTTGACATGAGCTAAACTCTTTTTTTACTGTTACCCAATAAACAGTTCTTCTTTTCACCTCCTGACTCCAGGGTCTGATCAAGTCGATGGTGCCAAATTATTTTTTTGTATTGTCTTGACTTACATAAGTAGGTTAACCCTGCACTGCGCGTGGGCCGACATGCACTTGACCTTTTTTGTTTTAAATGGGGTTTGGAATTGACCTTCATATCACTTGATTTGCCTGATGTAGCTAAGGTCATTGGATGGAAAGCTCCCGCTCGGGCTCCAAAATACCCTTGTTGCTTGTAGGTCACTTTCCGCTCGTTGCAACATTTTACTAATCTCTGTATGTATGTGGTACTGTGGTTATAGTAGGCTAATGATAAAAAAAGAGAAATAGCACTGGATGCATGTCAAAGTCAGCATGTCAATTAAGCGATTGCGATCCCGCTTTTTGAAACACGTTTGAGTGTCAACATAAATATTGTATGTACCTAACTACCTATATTATATTTTTTTGTTAGTCTCATTATAATTTATTTTAATTTATTCGGACACTAGTATAGTTTACAATATTATAAGAAAATTAAGAGGATGGATACAGAATAAATATAATGGTCAATATGAAAGTAGAATTTTAAAATCCTGCCCATATATGCATATAAATAAAATATTTTTATAAATTATTATTGCTCGTGAATATAAGAATCGTTTTTTGTTGTTGATATATCGATTGTAATCAAAAACTGGTAATATAAAATCCAAATACTTCACTAACTTCACTTTTTATTTAAAGAGAATATTCATTTGCAATTTTAGTAATTCGTTAATAATACTGCTATGTGTTTTTTTTGTGATATAGTGCAAAAAGAGTCACGGACGGTGTTATACTGTTATAATATCTATTGCGCAAAATTGTAATGGTTTCGACGCGATAGAAAGTACCATGTCGAGTACACTCAACATATGAATTCTATCGAATTATGCTGAAACCATGGCCGACCTTTGAAATTCTCGTCAAGAATCGTCAAGCCATAAAATGTACACACTATACATTTTATTAAGAAAACTGAAGAAATTCTTCATTGTTTTTATAACCTTAAAATTCTAAAATATAATATCATTATTAAAGACATGGCTGTATGATGTTTTGCCTTTGCCTTTTCCTGGTGGGAAAAAATCTTACTAAAAAAAATCAAAGAGGAAGAGGATGAATACATCATGGTTTTTCTTTACAAAATGGCTTCCTCTCTCCGGCAACGGATTTCCAAGTGATTGTATTTTACTTTTACTTGTTTCCACCTTGTTTCATTCAATAAGAATTAGGTATGTCTTTAAAATTATTACAATCTTTCATAAATAATCTGAGACAGCAACTGCCGAAATATCCTAAATCAGGTAGATATTTTGTTGTGCATGTGTTTCGATTTTGTTGCTGAAGCCAAATCGTTTCTCTAGAAATAGCATTGTACTTGACTTTTATCAGTATAGGGAGTGTTGTAGATGTATTTATTTAATTGGGCTTAATATTTTTTACGTATTAGATGGTTATTATTCCATATTGCACTACATCAAAATCTTGATAACCTAGTCACTGTTTTGTAGGGTTTCAATTCAGAAACATAGTTGCTGTAAATATGGCAACCACGGAGACCCCAGATAACGAAATTGTATCAAACAAGAGCTGCACACGGTACAAGAGACGCTTCGTAAAGCGGCAATGGGAGGATTCCAAGAGAGATGAAGGAGAAACGAATGAAAAGAAGCTGTGTGAGAAAGGAGAGAGGATTAAGAGGAAGAAAGTAGCAATTCTATTGGGCTATAGTGGTGTAGATTATTATGGTATGCAAAGGTGAGTTGGTATAGTTTCCTCAGACTTATCAGGCCATGTCTCTCCATTGCTTAAGATGGCTTTTTTATGTTTCTTGAAATTGAAGTATAGTATGATGTTATAAATAATATTCCGATGAAAAAAAAGAGTGAAAGGAAAGCTATTCTATACATATAAATGCAGAAAGTTACTACACATTATAAGTACTCATTTTCATTTTATCGGATGGATATTAGATGTCAAAACAAACTAGTTTTATGTTGCCTTCACTGATCTATATGAGTTGTTAAGCTATAAGCGATTGTGGTGCACACAAGGGGACGCCTAGGTGGGACTTAGAATCGGCATGATTTTTTGAAACCCCCCTTTGTACACCCTAACCGTTTACGCAGGTGAGTTGCAAGTGTTCACTTTTCATGTAGAGGCTCCAGACATTGCTAAACCTTAGTTAAGTAGGATTATCACCTTTTTCAAAATCATGTCAAATGTCCATGTTGCACCTATGCCGGTACTGGTTGGGAACACTACAATCGAAATTGTGGACAAATATGTATACCTGGGACAGATCGTTCAACTAGGTAGATCCAACTTCGACAAAGAGGTCAACCGAAGAATCCAACTCGGCTAGGCAGCGTTCGGGAATTACGGCCTATCTTCTCATCCAAAATACCTCAGCTTCTAAAAACAAAAGTCTTTAATCAGTGTGTGTTGCCAGTGATGACATACAGAACCGAAACAAAGGACTGAACTGACTAAACAAGCTCAAAGTCACTCAGCGAGCAATGGAACGAGCTATGCTTGGAATTTCTCTATGCGGTAAGGTCAGGAATGAGGAAATCCAGTTTCGTGGCTGATGATGATCATCTTTTTGAGTTCTGTGTAAATTTTATAAGGCTAGTTAGTAATGAATTTCTTCAATTAAAATCAAAAATGAAAGTTGTACTGTTTTTGTTATAGGAATCCTGGGGTACGTACAATAGAAGAAGATCTTCTCAAGGCCCTCCTTGATGCTAAATACATTACAGAAGATGATTTCCAAAATCAACAAAATGCACACTTCCAGAGAAGCTCACGAACAGACAAGGGTGTATCTGCAGCCAGACAAGTTGTTTCAATGAAACTGCGTAAGTGTTTTGATTATCTGTCAAATTTATAAGTGTTGATTTGACATGTTTAAGAAATAAATCACTTGATGAACTGATTGGGAGTAAAAGTGCCCGTGTGGTGCCCCCGCCCCCGCCCCCCAAATGTGTATCGGGCTGGCCCCGTACCAAATAGACTGACAACCTAGTAGAGGGTGCAGGGAGTCGTTGGATGCCAGTGGATCCACCTACCCTACCCTAGAAAACACTTTTTGCTTAACCGTGTAATGAATGCTTGGGACGCTCTACCTGAAAGAGTAATAATTACTACTTCAGTAAATTGTTTCATTTTCTTAACCTTACAGCATTAGAAGTAAACATAGAAGAAATCAACAAAAGACTGCCAGAATGCATTAAAGTATTTGGTGTGAAGAGAGTGACGAACAAATTCAATTCAAAAGCCAAGTGCAATGCACGTTCTTACAGCTACACTCTTCCAACCTATGCGTTTGAACCCAGTTTAGTAACAGAAGAAGAGAGAAAGAGGTACAGGATAACTGCAGATAAAATGGAACAAATAAACAATATCTTGGGATTTTACAAGGGCACGAAGAGTTATCATAATTTTACAGAGCGCAAGTAAGTTACATACAATTTGGAATTTTATGTTAGCTTTGACACTGCTATAAGCTCTTCCTTGCAAACAGAGTTATTAAGAATATAGTTAGCATATTTTTGTATTTGTAAATGGTCAATATCAGTCTTCAACATGCCTAATATGATAGTTTATAGGCTCAGGTCGACTAAGATGAAAACTCACCTTAGATAATAGGAAACCAAAGGCGTCCAGTTAAACACCATCCATAGTCTAGGCTACATGTTTGGACAAACATTAAAAGGTCCGAGGTTCGGTTCCCAGTGGGGACCTGTTGGTACTCAGTATGAATAATGGTAGGAGTATGGATGTTCATTTGTTTGCCTGGCTAGGTACCACCATTTTGCCTAAGTCTGGCGACAAACAGCACTGTTGTATTCCAATATGAATTTTTATTTTATTATAACTGCCTTGGCCTCAGGTGAGATGAAGGCCATGTGGAAACCCATCATACATGTTTTTTAAGTTTGCCATTTCTAGGGTACTATCCTATCAGACATAATGATTTTATTTTTATTTTCAGACATTATCAGGACCCCTCCGCTTTAAGGTATATGATGGGATTTAGCGTAGAGAAAACCTTCGTAGAATCAGATATGGAGTTTGCAGTATTAGTAGTTAAGGTATGTACTGATACTATTTGCTGAAGGTATTAATATGATCTCCAAAGATTCCAAAGTGAAAAATCTCAAAAAATCTAAACGAATTGTCTATTTATAGTGTTTGAGAAATCATCAAAAAAATTGATAAAATGAAGTTTGAAAATTGAACCATATTTACCAACCCTTGTCACCCCCGGGTGTAGTAAAAAGCGACTAAAGAAAATACTCAGTACATGGGCAGCATCGTCTATGCATAAATTACATTATACGGCAAATGGATATTAAGTTCAACATGATTAGATGAGAGGCCTATGAAGCTGATTATGATGACTAGTATTCTGTTAAGGCACCGACGAAGCTCGACGAGTCAGTCTCCTGAAGTGGAAATAGGCTACATCGCGCGAAGGACTGACAACCGGTGGGGAGTAAAAGTTCTCGAGTGACGACCGCGTACCGGGACGTCCCCCTACTAGATGGACTAATGATCTGATTAAAGTAGCGGGGAGTCACTGGATGCAAGTGGCTCGGGACCGGTCATTGTGGCATACCGTGAAGGAGGCATATATCCAACTGTGGACGTCTCCCGGCTGACCATGATAATTATCTCATGTTGCGCAGGGCCAGAGCTTCATGCTGCATCAGATACGGAAGATGGTTGGCCTTATGATTGGTGTAGTACGTGGCTACACCGACGCTTCCATTATGGAAAAGGCCCTCGGTAAAGAGAAGGTGATGATACCAACCGCACCTGGTCTAGGACTCGTGCTGGACAAAGTAAGTTCCTTCATTTATTAAGGACCAACCTCCTCCTATCTATGGCCTGGCCGACACAACAATGGAAACACAACACGCCGATAGCACATCATTAGCTTGAGGCTTCTTACCATCCAACAGCCCTATCGTCACTTACGATCAGATGAGATGTGATGAGAAGTCCAAGTGCAAACCCATCTTACATTAAATGAAATCACCAATAGAAAGCACACCCTTTCACACATAACACTCATCCTACACAGAGGTATGTACATAACTAACATAATAACTAGTACATTGACATATATGTCACCGTAAAATTGTAAACACTGTTAGATTATGATCTCTCTCGCGAGATTGTGAACTGTCGAAAGATTGTGAACCGTAAAAAAATGCTTACAACTTAACGCATCATTTTTATGTAGATTACAATCTACAACTAGCTAATAAGTAATCTGTAACTTTTTGTAGAATAAATACTGCTGTGCCTTGGTAGTTCAGTTGGGTAAAGTGTCAGTCCTTAAACAATTGAGCTCTGGGTTCGATCCTGGCTCGTAACAATGAGTTCAATTTCTTATTTGGTCATTCATTACCGTTGGCTTTTCGGTGAAGGAAAACATCGTTACGAATCCTGCACTCGCCTGAGACCCTGCAGTGGGAAAGTAAATAGGCTACGTGTTTATGCTGTTGTTGTATATTAAAACTAAAAATGAAATGTATTCTGCTTTCAGGTACACTATGACCGTTATGATAACAAATTCAAAGACACTCATGAATGCCTCAAATGGGACGAAGAAGAAGAGACAGTACAGAAGTTTAAACAAGAATATATATTCCCTAACATAGTTAAAGGAGAATTAGAAGGTAACTCAATGGGCCAATGGCTTGAGAAACTAAGCTCACACTCATATGAACCATCGGATGACACCAGTGGAGATAGAAATGTAGAGAATGAATGTGGCGGAGATGACGATGGCGATGATGAAGATGCTGGAAAGTGCCAAGAAAATGATGATGAAAAGAAAGGTGTCCTTGAAGGCAAGATATCTGGAAATCCGGATGATGTAACATGTGATGGTGGGAAAGTCAAAATGTCTCCTGAAGAGAGTGATAATATTCGTGGTGCCTCCAATCTCGTAAATAAAGCTGCAGACAACAAAAACAATGTTATTCTGGACAATGAACAAAAGGTGGCTCCTAGCAATGCTATACAAGAAGTAGAAGCACTAAAAACTGTTATGAAAGTAATGGAAGATATTAAAGTAGTAGTAAACGCTGCCGAAAAAGTAGTAAACCTTACAAAAGAAGTTAAACGTGGTATTAAAGAACTCGAGGATGTTGATGAAGAAATAACAATTGCTGTTGAAGAAGCAACGATTGCTTCTAAAAAAGTAAGGAAAGCCGATAAAAAATGTATACGTGCTCTTAAAGTAATCAGGCATCTGTTGAAGTAACGAAAGCATCATCTCAATTGTATGCTAATGATTCTGATAAAAAGAAGTGAAAGGTTTATTACCTTTATGGTTTCGCTGTGACCAACTGTCCGTCTGTCTGTCCGCGGCTTTGCTCAGAGACAATTACGACTAGAAAGCTGTAATTTGGTATGGGTATACATGTTAAGCGTCGTACATATAAGCGTCGGTGGCGCAGTTGATAAGGCGCGGACTCTCAATCTGAGGGTACCGGGTTCGAATCCAGCCGTGTACCTATGAGTTGTTTTTCAATTCAAGTACATTATCCGATTGCTTAACGGTGAAGGAAAACATCGTGAGGAAACCTGCATGTCTTGAACAGGCATGTGAAGTCCGCCGTTCCGCAAGGGGCCCGCGTGGTGGACTATGGCCCATACACTCTCTGTAGGAGAGTAGGCCTGAGCCCCTCCAGTGGGGACATATATAGGCTGTTGATGATGATACATGTTAATCGCGCTAACAAACTGGTAGAACAAAATATTGAAAAAAAAGGCGCCTTTACAGGTTAACAAGTAATAGTTGACCAAATTATAAAATATACTTCGAGATGTCATAATGAAAGTTTCGTACAAATTCCATTCAAAATTACATCGTCCTGTGTGGGCCTAACTACGGAACCCTACACTGCGCGTGGCCCGACACGCACTTGGCTGCTTTTTGGAATTAAATTACGTTTTATGACCTTGTGATTAAGGCGATTTGAATGGTACAGGACATGTGACAGTCAGAAAGTTTTAGCTTCTCACATTCCACCTTTACAGGCTTGCAAAAATTTTAAATTGTTTAATATCTTAATGACATGGTTTAAATTTACGTGACTTTTTACAGAATTATGCATATTATTTTAAAGCTACCGTCACTTCAAGACGAATTCAATTCTTTATGTATGCTATAAATACGATGCTTAAATATTTTCTCAACTGCTATACAAGAATTATTTAACTGAATAGAAACTTTTCGCATAGCTTGTCACTAAGTTCTCACATTCTCATATATACCTTGGGAGTCTTATTGTAATTTAAAATATAAATTCAATTAAAATATAAATTATTTTTATCCAGCGTAGTTCTACATTTAGGTGTTAAGAAACGTGTTGGATCTCTTCGTCCGAGCCTTGGATCATTTTCTGGTTTGTCGAATAAGTTTGTTGTCTCGAACTAATTTTACAGTACAGAATGGTTGCAATGCTGGAAAATGCAAGATCATTTATTCCACAAATCAAGGAAAGACAGCCCCAACAGGCTGTCTCAGTTCACATAAATTCAAACCATCTTGTTAAAATGTTTTAATGTAAAATGTTTGCATACCTCAATCTTGTCCCTAGACCCTTACAACCGGGGCCGTGGTGGTGCGACTACGGGGTAAATCTTTCCGCTGTCTGTCCCCATGTAGATTCCCTCTGGCATCACCAGCCCCCCGGTCATTCGTATCTGTGATACAAGTCCACGCAGACGTGGACACTAATAATATCGTAGCTATATTGAGACAGCATTTAAACAATTAGTCTCATTTCATAAAAGTCATGTCCTATCAGCAAAAAAGGTGTAAACTTTTATTGTTTCCGAAACATGCTTCTATTTATTTACAACATATACACTTGAGAACAAAAATATGTATCCATTTTTAACCATGTCACATTCACTCTTGCTTGTTCCTATGTAGGGTATTTAGAGAAATGTAAATCAAAGGTGAATGTAACATGGTTCAAAAGTGGATACATATTTTTGTACTCAAGTGTACGAAAATAATCTACTCGTAGAAGCAATAGAATGACTAAAGAACCGTAATCAAACGGTATTGACCCTAATTTTGAACTTAGTTTGAGAGCTCTAAAAATAACTAAATTACAGGAACAATGAACTACATACAGCAGCAGTAGCAGCAGCAGTGAAAGGTTTGGGATTACTGTGTAATTAAATAGTGCCCATTTTGAACCTAATTAAGTTTAAGTATACAATCATGTGTTACATTTGGTACATATGTGTAGATTATGTAATCGTTAATAATAAGGTATATTCTTATTAAAAGCACTGGAATCATCAAATTTTTGTTTAATTTGTAAATCTTTATTGAGCATCCGATTAGGTTCTTCTGTCTTCTATTTTTTCCCCCTTAATTTTATTAAATCTGCAAAGTTCTGTGTCCGCAAGTTTGAAGCCAATCTGTCTAATAATACCTGTCGCAGTTGGATTGCTTAATAAGCTGCATTATCGTTAGCTGTTTTATTAAACAGCTCCGTTATGTAAAACATGTACAATGTGTAGCATGTTTAGATGTTTTGCAGAATGGATTATCCAACCACAAAAATAGTATTTTGTAACGCGACCATGATTAAATGTAAACAAATAAGCTTTAAGTGACTGCTTTGACTAAAATTTGAGTAATTTTCTTTAACATTACTTAATTTTTGCCATACAGAGCCTGTCAGCCACGAACTGTTTGCGGCATAACCTTATAAGTAGTCTGTGGGCAAAACGAAAGCGTGATTGAGTTGGAATATGGCAACATTGATTTTTTAGGTTAGTATGACTTTGTAATCTTGATTCTTGGTTATGAGATATACTAATGAAATTAGTTACTAATCAAAATCATTCGAGATATCTCGATTATGAAAATGGCTATTACTAATTTAGTATGACAGCTTAGAGGTAGTCTATTTTTAAAACGTCATCACGAATATAAAGACATATAGACCAACTGAACTTTATTCGTTCGACGATAAAGGACTTTTTCGCTCGGTAACCATCGACAAGTTTCGATTGAGAGAATAGTGCAAAGTTAGTATGCAAATGTATCGATTAATTGAAAGCTGCGTCCATTGTGCAATTTTGCAGCTGGCTTGACATCCAAATACAGACCCTGATGCATTATGTGTTGGTTGAGTTCTTACACCGATTACTAATTAGAATAAAAAATAACGTGAAAATATCTTATTTAAATATTTATTTGGATAATAAAATTAAAGTTCAGTAACATTAGTGCGTTTAAAAAAGATTAAGCTTTAAGTTAATGCAAAAACATACGGTCAGGAACTTTAACATCGCTTGATTCCTGACTTCCATTTTGAACTATTTGTTGCAGTTCATGTTCTTGTACGATGGCAAATATTTTACTTTTAGTCACATTCAGGTGGTACGGCGTAAATTTCTTTAACGTTGTAGATATGCTCATTAGAAATGAATCCACAGGATCAGCCGGGTCAAACTCAGTGGGAGTAGTTAATATTGGGTCATTGATAACTGAAGCTATTGGTTCCTCGTGACCTTCGTCTTCATCTTCGTAGTTTCTTTTTCTCCACTTTTTAGTTTTACGCGACTTTTTGGCTGGCACCGGATCATCGCTATACGCTGTATGATCTTCTTGTAGCATTGTTTGATCATCGTCGTTAAATATCGATTCCATCAATTCGTTACTGCTGGTAACTTCTCTGTAGAAGGGTTTCATGAACTCTAATTCGCTCTCATATTTGTAGAGTCGGATTTTTTTGCCGGGATTACTTAGGACTTTTTTGAAGATTCGTCTGTTCACGTCGCGTATGTTAATCCATCTCACTTTGCAATCAGCAGCTGAAAGTAATAGTTATTGCTGTAGTTAATTAATAATATCTGGGCGACCGAGCTTTGCTCGTAGTTCTTTAAAAACAAACAAAAACTTTATTTATGCCCCTAAACACACACACAAAAAAATGCAATTTTCCAGCCAGGATTTGAACGCGGATATCTCGGACGGAATGACACGTGTGAACCACTCGGCTAAAGTGATTATGTTTGACAGCGTGAAATTTCCCATCATATTTTGCGTCGAATAATGCGAAGGAAAAAAACGCATGAAAACTCGAAAACGTGCATTTTTCCAGACATGAGACTAATCTAGATCGATTTTTCGCCCCCGAATACCAAATACCAAATTTCAGCGATATCGCTGGAGCCGTTTCCGAGATCCGAATTATATATATAAGATTAGATAGATATAATATCTGCTAGAAAAAGTCAACTTTTCAACTCTTTTCCGGACGGGGGTTCCTCGCAACCTTTTTTGTCGACGAAAATGTCGAAAACTAAATATTTTAAAGATATTGACTTTATGGCTATACTACGAAAACATAAAAGCAGTCCGTTTGGTCTCGGCTTTAGATAACGACCATCCATAGCCACCAAATTTTATCCCGCGGGTGTCGAAAAAGGCGACTAAGGTAAAACTAATCAGGAGATGGGCAACAGCATCTACCTGTCCGCCGAATTTACGCAATATGTTCAACAAAATATTAAAAATTTTCGGATTGTTGAACACAGTTATTTTAAGAGTGAGAATCTTCCGACTATTCGTAGTAAGTCACTAAAGGTAACCTCAGTCTTCGTCCAATACAACATCGTAAAATGTAAAAGCGTTCTCTTACCCGCTCGCTTTAACTCGTCACCTATTTTCTGCCAAGCCACCTCCCTGGCGTTAAAGTCCATGTATTGTGCATGATTATGATCGTATAACACAGGGTTTTCTTTGACCAAACTTATTAATTTTAAGTCAGATTTTTGACTAAACATTGTGCGGCGTCACTTGTGTTTCGGTCGAAATGCATTGATCGGCAACGTCGTAATCGTATCGCGCAGTCGTAGCGAGGTCGACGACTTATTGCCGTCCTGCTTTTACTTACAACGATGTATGGCCGAGAGCAGGAAAGATAGTGTACAGCCATGGCTCGGATGGTTCTCAATGGCAGCGACGCAAATCGGATCGGATACTCTCATATTCCTAATAATTATGCTCAATGCATTGTTTCGATGTGTTTTATTTTCCCTTTTTTGCCATCACACATACTGCTTGATTTTAAACATTTATCACATGAATTTAATATTACGGTAGATGAAATTTAATATTAAACTTTTGACATTGAAATCACCTTTAGTGGAATACTAGATACTTTTGATGCTTTTTTATGGTTTGCACGTGGCCTTCACGCTCATAGTAAGTGATGATATGGTCGTTGCATGGTAAGCTGGCGTTCGTACAACAGTGCTACTATCACAGCTGTTTAGCGGCAGATTTAGGTAACACGGTGTTTTAGAAAACAACACACCGCCTACACACACACAAACCGCCTAGAGGGGGTAATACAAACCACCAACCAAACCAAGTACAGACAAAAATCTCCACTGCGAATCGAACCCGGGACCTGTAAACTTGTAGCCATTTAGTCCACGGAGGTGGTTAACTAAATCCTTAAAGAATTAAAAACCCTCTCAATGAAGACCTTATATTTTTTTATTAATTGCACCTATAATACAGCTGAAACATTTTCCTTATTCTACAACAAGGCTACAAGTATGTACCTCAGGTATGAGTCTTATGACAGAAAGATGCCGTTTAATGCACCAGGTATTTACTGAATAGAAGAACCTGTAGATGTTGGCGGCGATATTTTGTAAACCAAAGGCTTATGAGACATGGGACATCGTAAACAGAATGCTTGAACAGTGGCGCCTCAAGTTAGGGGGCATGCCCCACCCTGTCTCCCTATTTGCTTTTATCATAAGCCGGAAAACGTCCTCTGCTGGACATAAATAAAGGCATGCTACAATGACCGGTTACGGACACTTGAATGCAACGACTACCCCTCGACAGTTACAAGGTTGTCGGTGCATCTAGTAGGGGGACGGCCCGGTGCATGGCCGCCACTCGAGAAAACTCTTGCTTCGGAAAGGTTTTTTGTTCCTCGAGCGATATGGCCTGCCCATTGCTTCAGCGTACTGATTCGTCGAACTTTATTGGTGATCTACGGATTTCCTTTTCCGGATTTTATCACGTAGAGAAATATCAAGGATAGTTCATTCCATAGCTCGCTGAGTGACTTTGAACTTCCAAAGCATCCTAGCGCTGTCACTGTGCTTGATGCTGTGTGTTATTTTAAGAAAAGAACAAAGAGTTTATTAAAAACAACCGTAAAATTTAGCTTTGAAGAGAATTTTTTAGACTAGCCTAGTCGCGGGACTTCGTCTGCGTGGACTGGTAATTATCCCACGGGAACTACTTCAATCGGGTTACAGAATGTAGCCTATATATTATTCTATTCCTTGCTATACAAAAACAAGAACAACTAAAACTAAAATTGGTTATTTAGCTTAAAAAAATATTGTGGTCTAATTCGACAGACCATTTAAAAGATAAATACTTTTACGTCATCTGCCTGTATTGGAGTAGCTTGTATTTAAATTTTGAGTTATCTCGTAAAATAATGTTTGTATAATATATCGTTCAAAATGGAATGATAAAACTCAGTGTAATGAGCATTTTACTTTTAGACGTAAAACACATATTTTCCGTAGTTTTGGAAAGAAATTCTGACAAAATCCAAATAAAACATTTAACGTATTTTTATTTTGTTTATTTTCCTACTTAATGGTCAGCGTGTCCAGGCTTTCGAATCTATATTCCAGAAACTAACGAGGCACTGGCTTGAAAGTGATATTTACGCTATTTGTCGGTGGTAGGGCCAGGCTGACAGAACATGCTCTACCACCAAACAGAGTATCGATAAGTTCCGCCGCTGGGGATTGAACCCGGGATCTCTGGATCTAACGGTGGTATAGCCAAGGGAAGAGATTTTATTTATTTAGATTGTATTCAAGCGCCTGAAATAAAATAATAGCAATGCAATCAATTTGTGTAGATATTTTTGGCATTTAAAAAAATTGATCTCGTAAATCTTTTATTTTGCCAATTCAGTATTTGGTATACTGCAATAGTCCTATTCAATCAGAAAATTTACAAGACACTAGGAAATAGCTATCAAACTAAGCATAAAAAATAGGGTCACTGACCGAGGAGAAAAAGTTCAAGAGTGGCGACCACGTACCGGGGGACCGACGACCTGCTTAAGGTCGCCGCTGGATGCAATTAGTTCAATACCGGTCCTTGTGGCATTCCATGGAGGAAATGTACAGCTGTTGACGTTTCCCGGCTAATTATGAATCATTTATTGTTCATCATCATCTACCTAATATACGTCCCCACTGTATGAGCTCAGGCCTACTCTCCTACAGAGAGTGTATGGGTCGTAGTCCACCACGCGGGACCAGTGCGGAACGGCGGACTACATGCCTGTTCAAGACATGCAGGTTTCCTCACGATGGTTTCCTTCACCGTTAAGCAATTGGATAATGTACTTGAATTGAAAAGCAACTCATAGGTACACGGCTGGATTCGAACCCGGAACCCTCAGATTGAGTGTCCGCGCCTTATCCAATGCGCCACCGACGCTCCATTTACATATTGTTATCATTATCAAAATCCAAAGTTACAAAATAGAGATTTGTTACAACCGCGTTTTATAAAAAAAAGAACTGTTAGGGTGAAACCACATTCCTTACAAAGTTACAGTTTTATAGTTAACACATATTCTTATAATAATTTACAAGATTTGACATAATTCTAATTCCTGACATTAAAAAAGAGTAATTAAATTAGGTTTATATTTGATTATATCGCGATATTGTAATGACTAAAGCTAATATTGTATTATTTAAATTGAGTTGATATTTGGTTGTTTTGATTTTTTAAGTTACTACATTTATTAATAAATTTGTGTAGTAATTTGATTATATTGTGATATTGTTATTACTAAGATTAATATTCTAATAATTAAATTGGCTCGATATTTGGTTACATTTTGATTTTCTATCAT
Source organism: Carcina quercana (assembly GCA_910589575.2). NCBI lineage: Eukaryota > Metazoa > Arthropoda > Insecta > Lepidoptera > Depressariidae > Carcina > Carcina quercana. The sequence goes on along the minus strand of OU342426.1, from coordinate 22,273,542 downwards.
TTATTAAATTGATGTAGTAATTTGATTATATATCGATATTGTTTACACTAAGATTAATATTGTAGTAATTAAATTAGTTGCTATTTGGTTGTATTTTGCCTTTCGATCACGTAATATATAATAAACGTAATTTGACTATATTGTGAAGTAAATAATAGTAAATAAAATATATAAGAAAAAAAACACACACAACTAAACGTTTAAAATCAAAAGACCTTGGATTTTATTAAAAATTCGATAAAGAAAATGTGAAAAAATATTATGCACAACGGGCTTGCGAGTGGCTTTCACTTATAAACCGAGCTCACACAGAACTGTCAGTGATAAGGACATTTTCTTCGCCATATCAATTTTCAGTATACAAGCTGACTTCGGCCATTCTCAAAGCGCCTTCCCTGGTGGTGTTCCCACCGATGAATCCATTGCTGTGGCAAAACACGCAGTTTGCTATCCCCGACATATTGCTCAACACTTCATCTCGAACACCCCACCAATCCCTCTTCAGCGATTTCCTAGAAATAAAGGAACAAAATCTATTAAACAGTATTCATAATCATAATTCATAATGGTGGAGGAAGCCACTGTCGAACATACCTCCCAAAGCGCAAAGTACTGAAAAAATTGCTGTGTAAATCCATTTATAACAAGACATATTAAGAAATTATATGAATCTGGCTAATGCAACATATGTATTATTCTATAAGAGAATTTATTTATTAGAAAAAACACATCTTATCACTACACACTAACAGTAAAAAGTAAACATATTCAGATACAGTGGTATAGGCATCGAAGCCGTAGTAGCACAGTTGGGTAGAGCGTCAGTTCTTGAAAATCGAGGTTTGGGTTCGATCTTGGCTCGTACGAGTGAGTTCTAATTTGTTATTGGGGATTTATGTACGAATGATAAAAATCATTAACAATGTCAGTGAAGGAAACCATCGTGAAGGAACCTCCTGAGAAGAAATTCAAAATCTACCAATCCGCACTGGGCCCGCGTGGTGGACTATGTCCCATACACTCTCTGTAGGAGATTAGGCCTGAGCCCCTGCAGTGGGGACGTATATAGGCTGTTGATGATGACATATCTTAAAATTGATTTGTGGTTGGGATGAACTTTTTAGGTAAAAAAAAACCACATACCGTGCCATAAAACTGGTTGCAGTGAGTGGCACCGGCTGAACTCTCCATGAGTTAGGCTTATCATAAAATATCACATACTTGACAACACCAGCTATGCCCATCTCTCTCTCTAAATCAAATAGATGATCCTTCCAAGGGCATCCATGTTTAAATTCAATTATTTCGCCGGACTCATGTGTGCGCGATCGATTCAGTAAGGCCGCCCTAACAAAATCCCTCGCTGGAAACCATACTTTTAAGAAGTAGTTGACATTAGCAAAGAATTCTTCACTCACAATTGCCATTGCCAGTTTGAATAAATCATCTATGCATCCTACATTTTTTGAATTCCATTCTGGATTTAGTCTAGCCACTCTAGCGCTGAGGTGGCTGCGTATTTTATATCTAGGCTCAGCTTCCGTCATTGAGATGCCATTGTCGATAGCATCTATTTCTTCTATCAACGCTTCATACACTTTCTTGTAGATATGCCTTAGATCTTCAGGACGCAGTGGCGTTTCTTTAGGCACAATGCCCTGGATCACTTGTTCGCCATAGTAGGTATATATTAGTCCAGCTGAGCTTAGTCTGAAAAAACAAAACAGAAAAAATATATGAGTGTAAATCCTATCCTACTAATCCTACTAATATTATAAGTGTGAAAGTTTGGATGTTTGGATGTTTGTGACGCTTTCACGGAAAAACTACTGAATGGATTTGAATGAAACTTTACAATAATATAGCTTATACATCAGAATAACATATAGGCTATAATTTATAAAGACATATTGTGTAAATTGTACAAAATCACACTTATAATATTAGTGGGATTACATGGGCACATGGGCAATTTGGGCATAACAAAAACGCGTTGCCTAGCAACCGACCATAGAATATGTAATTCGTATATACAAACTTTCGCGTTTATAATATTAGTGTAAAGACTATTTGAATGTACTACGTCAGATATTGAAATTTCTTTTGTTTCTTTAAACTATTAGCCTAAGTAACAGAATAAACACTATTTTGTACCTTATGCTGGAAATGGAGATAGATGACTTCTATGCCTATCGAACAAGTAGAATAAATCCTGAAGTACACGCGGACATAGTCGCGGGCGGAAGCTAGTAAATAATAAACTACACAGTTACACAGGTAGTGATTCCGTTTAGACAAATTTATAATGGATGGGAACTTTGCCTTCATCTCACAGTGATGATACAGCCTTAAACCTACAGATTGGATTGTAAACGTACAAACCCAGAAGCATCAAGCAAATGAGGAGCTGGCTCTGCTACCTTTCGTATTTTAACACAAGTGCTATTTACACTGCTGTTTGGAGGAACATGGTGGTAGCCACACAGGTGGACATAGAAAAAAAAAACACCAACCAATCTGAATACCGATAGGTAGCTCCACTGGAGATCGAACCCGGGACCTCCGGTTTCTTAGTACAAGCGAGTAGCGAGCCATGGAGGCGCTTAAAATTATTGCTGACTTGGACTTCAGTCCAGAGTGAATAGGTTACTTTTCGAGAACTGTGTTCTAATCTCAACCACAGTATCACTTCATAACACGTGAAATTGTGGTAAAATACCATCTTATTAATACAGATAAAACAAATAGGTAGATACATTTTCAAGTGTAACCTGCAATAGGCATTTTTATGCTTAATAATTATTATGTAAAAATGTTTCCTGGGTATTGTGTACCTGGCCATCACCAACTAGATAGACTGATGTCCTAATAAAGGTTGCAGGGAATTGCTGGATTCGGGGATGCCAATAGGGGAACACTATGTTCAGCCGTTGATGTTTCCCGGATGATGACAATGATTTTAAATATGCATTCTCGTGGCTCGGGTCAAATTTGCCTTCATAAATGCACTGATAAAAGTAAGTGTTTATGCAGACAATGATGACTAATTGTTATCTTAATCAGCAAATATTCAAATTTACTCACTTAATTTTGTAATCATCACCAAGTTCCGGTCGAAGAGTACTAAGAGTTTCATTAAATTCTCTCTGGTGGTGGTCATAGCGTTTCTTTTTGTGGTCAAACTCAGCACCTACATCAACTACTACGTCGCATGTGTTGAGAATGTTCATGTCTCTAGTTCGCACGATGGTAGCATCCTTGAACTCGGGGAGTTGCTTGAGCATAATGCATGCCATGATTTCATCACAGTGGAACATACCATCATGTGTACCAATCTGAAAGTTGTTACAAACATATTTAATTACAGTTTAAAAAAAATTAGATTGGGATGTTGAACAGATTGCCACCAGTCATTTTGATATAGCGGAGCTCGCTCAGAAGCCTCAGGGTGGGTATGCTTTCTACGGCCATATCGCCACTTGGTAAAATGAAGGCTAAGTGCCAACCTATTACGAAAATAAATAAATAAAATCATTATTATTAGATGCAAGGATCCATATGTTAGTACTGCTTATAACTATGTAAGTATATGGCATAACATAATGGAATTCGTAGAGCTATTTACATGTCGACGCACTATAGGATCGCCAATCGCATTCTTTTTTCTGAGAACAGCATGAAAGCTGTCTGTATGTGTCTCAACGAACATAGTTGAAATAGCACGGCAGCACCAACAGTATCATAAACGCGCTATGGCATTGTACACGTAGAGCGCTAAGCGATTATAGTTCGCAACAGTAAAAATTATAATTCATTTTTTAAACAACGGGAATGGTCTAAGTTAAGCAGAGGACCTTTTCTGTGGATTATAAATGTACTAGAATATGTTTTTCAATAATGTCAGACTTAAATTTGTTTATACAAATTTACCAATTACATGCATCGCCAAATGGCTTCGGATTTAGTTTAGACTTATGTCATCTAAATGAGTGTCTGAAAATGATATTTTTGCATATTTTCTGCAGCAACCCTCATTCATTATATCGCAACAGACTATTGGAAACCTTATTCATCACAGCGAAATATGAGGGAGGTTTATATTCACTAATGAAAAAGCAGATTGAGTATTAGATGGTTACAATGATATAAAAACTAAATCAAATGAAAGAATGAAGAGGTGACAAAGATGATATAGTGACAGTAAAGGCAGTTTATTTTGGTTACAAATGATATAACAATCTGAATCAAATGATCTCTCAAACAATGCTGTGACCAATTCACTCCAATTTTTGGGACTGTATAATGCAGGGTAGTAAAATACGACATCTGCATCTGACTGTAAAGAATCCATGTTGAACACCAATTTGTTCGAAAAGCAAGGTGATTAAGGCAAAGCTAATTTGACAGTGCAAAATATGAGTATGAGGAAAAATTTCCGTCATGATGAAACCATAGTTATTACTGGTTATAATATAAATAATGCAGTGAAAAATATCTTTAAGGCTCATTCGCAGAATATCCTGGGCATAAAATGCCTACCAGTCGCAATAGCTCACCTCTTAGTTTGAACTTTGGCTTGAAACTAGCAAAGCAACTAAATAGCAAACTGCATCGAGGAACTTTCGCAACTATCTATTTAAGTTGTAGCAAATATATGTATAATTCACATCACAATGATCACATAATGATAAAGTTTTTTCTTTCAATGCTTAGCTTATGATCTTCGCGCAAGATTAATACTCTAAAGGAACACAGACAGCATGAAACTTATAAGGATTTGAAAGGCCTTCACAAAAGCAATTCATATTTGAGTACTATGTAAAGCTACAAGGAACGCCATGGAACATAATATATAACAAGCATTTTCAATATGACCAAGACATAACGCAAAGTTCGCAAGCGAAGCACTTTCCTTAGACATAAATCCATTAAGGATTCTGTCATGGACCCTGACAGGGCACTGCAAACTTAACAAGCACCTGACCTACATGCATCTAGGAGATGATAAGATTTGCAGATTCTCTAAAGAGGATGAGGAGACACCTATCCACATCCTCTGTCACTGTGATTGCACTCCATCACAGTAGACAAAAGTACCTTGGAGGCCATATCGTCACACCAGACGATATTAAGGTCTCCACCTCTAGAGATATTGTCTTATATATGATTGGAGTGGGCCTCGGGGAAGTACTTTAACCACATAGGGGTCACAATAGATCTATGAAGGTCTCAGTGAGAGGTTGAGCCCGGTGGACCACCTCCTTGTCTCAAATAAAAAATTAAAAGAGACTTAACAAGATAAAGATTTGAGAACAAAAATCAGCACAAGCATTTTCTTAGTATGACAAAGACTTGATAAACTGAAAATAACTGTTGTATTAGAACACCGAGAGCATGGAACATTTAATATTTGGAAGGAACATATTGACAGGACTTTGACAACACTAATCATCGCAAGCATTTTCTTAGTATGACAAAGACTTGACTAACTGAGAATAAGTGTTGTACCGGAACAACGAGAGCATGGAAGACTGAACATATCGGCGGACATTGACAAAAATAATAATCGCAAGCATTTTCTTAGTATATGACGAAGTCTTGACTAGAGAGAGCATTAAACATTTAAAAGACTTGACTAACTGAGGATAACTGTTGTTTTAGAACACCGAGAGCATGGAACATTGAAGATTCATAAAGAACATATTGACAGACTTTGAGAACAACAATCAGTGCAAGCATTTTCTTAGAATATGACAAAGACTTGACTAGAGAGAGCATTAAACATTTCTAAGTGTCGCAAGCATTTTATTAGTATGATAAAGACTTGACTAACTGAGGATAACTGTTGTGTGGGAACACCAAGAGCATGGAACACTGAAGATTTGGAAGGAACACATCAGCGGACTTTGACAAAAATAATAATCGCAAGCATTTTCATAACTATAACATATACAAAGTATATGACAAAGACTTGACTAGAGAGAGCATGGAACATTGAAGATTCATTAACAGCACCATGAAATATCAAGTACCGCAAGCAATGTCTTATTATGACAGACTGTGGAACCAGCTGCCTGAAAAATGTTGTGTTAGATGACCAGACAAACCATTTTTTTAAAATACAGACAAAATTCTAACTAGCTTTATAATCGCTCATAAGTCTCACATAAATCTCGGCAGACATATTGGTGATTGCAATAAAATGGAGTGACAATAAGTATTTTTACTTTATTCATCATTTAAGCATATAGTAATATGTAACTATCTTGTAAGATAAAATACGCAAGGCAAGCATGAAATTATGAATGCAATGATACCCAGGTTGATACTTTTACTTACATAAAATATATTGACCCTGGAGTTCGGATGAACAATAGATCCCTTAGGCGGGATTTAAAGTGTACAATTCAATAATTATTCTTTAAACAAAATTATAAAGGCATTTAAAAATTAATGGTTTGATGCAATGTGGTTTATAGTCCATTTTTTCAGATAGACAATACGTTTTAAACCTACTTCCAAACTGTGTCTTCATCATGGAGGTGATAGTTTTGCCAATGTCAAGTGTAGAGAGTAGAGACTGATCAATATAAAAAGCAATAGTGCAATAGCGGAGAGAATACTGAAAGAAAGAACAGTTTAAAATTGGGAAATTTGTAGGAAAAGTTCTGACGTGGCGGCTGTAAACCATTAAACAGAATTCATCAAATGTACATAATAATTAACTAACCTTCATATTGGAAATCTGGTTGATTGATCGGCTTACAGATAGAGGAGCAATATTACGGCAAAGTGAACTACTTCTTTTAACAAGAAATCTGAATATCATAACAGAAAAAGCACTCAGGGCGCGATGCCAAATGCTAAGAAAACTTTAAGAAATTAACAACGAACCATATTTTTAGGTTATAAAAGCCAACACCCGCGCCATTTTGTATGTCTATCTGTCATTCATCGGTCAGGCAGGCACAGTAGTAGTTTAATTCTCCCGAATGGGAAGGCAAAGGAACAAAGCCATACAGCCTACTCTGAACATATCTTTTCTTCAGTTTTCTCAATAAAATGTATAATGTGTACATTTTATCGCTTGTTTTGACGATTCTTGACGAGAATTTCAAAGGCCAGTCTTGGTTTCAACATAATTCGAAAGAATCCATATGCCGAATGTACTCGACATTGTAAACCATTTTGATCGCGTCGAGATCCTCGCAATTTTGCGTAATTGATATAACACCGTCCATGACACTTTTTGCACTATATCACACCATTATAACACAAAAAACACACATAACAGTATTATTAACGAATTACGAAAAATTGCAATCAACCACCATTATTCAAGTTCGCGCCAAGAATCTCAAGCAGGGACATCACATATCGAAGCAATATAGTGTTGTACCGTTTCATCGAAATAAAATTGCAATGTTACCGGTTAATCAAGTTCTTTCAATAAATAATAGATAGCACTAGTTGGCACTAGTGTTCGATAGACAAAGAATCACTCCATATTTTTTTTAAATAAACTCCACTAGTACCTATAATTTAAGTACTCCACTAGTTATAATCTATAATAAACTCAGAACAAAACGCGTTTTAGTTACAGCTTTGGTTATTAATCCTCTTAGCTGTGTTTTAATCTTTGTTTTTAATCTCAGAGAATTATTGTAAACAATGATGATACCACAAGTGAAAAATACTTTCAATGTGATAAATTTTCTATTTAAGTGAATCGTAATACCTATAAAGTTATAAAATATTCTTTAACATTTTAATTAAGAGATAATTGCAAGTTTAATAATTTTAGTATATATTTTCAAAAATGTTGTTCATATAATTTATCATAACAAGAAAACAGGTTTTTAGGTGAAAACTCTTTTATAGTACGTTTTATAATATAGTTTTTATAGTACTGACAACACCAAAGGGCTTGTAAAGTTGCGGGTCGCTTAATTAAAGAAATTTGGGTGTATTATAATTTCATTTACGTAATGTATTCCATACATTTATGTAATCAGTTGTATTATCTTTGTTTAGATGAAAAATGTTAACGCAACCCAAAAAAGTGTAAATTTTATATAATAAATAGCTCAAAATTTTACATAATGATTTTTAAAAATTGAAAACCTCTCGATTGGGTCGTTTAAATAATCGTAACATCTCTTAGACAGTATTTATTAAATATTTTCATATTTCAAACTAATTTTTTAACAATTAAATTCCTTATTAGATATGTTTATAATATTTGCACACCTGTGGACAGGTTAAGTACATCGAAATAATTGAAATTACTATCTAAACACCATGTAAAAAAACCTATGTATTTGGCAAATAAATTTTTTCTTTCTTTCTTACTAGCTTTGGTTTTTAAAAAATCTGCTGGGCCTTTGTCTTATAACTCTTATATCCTCTGACATGTCACTTTGACAGTGACCTAACTTTGTTTACAAAAATTCTCTGGTAGATTAAAAACACATATAGCAATATATAGTGATCTGTGGAACAAGCTCAGAACCTGCAAGTCAACCACAAAGTCAACAATTCATGATAACAACACTGAAGTTGAACACGATAACAACTTATAGAGGTACACAGATGCACACTTATGAAATATCAGCAGCCCATCATTGCTGCTTATAGAATAAACGACTGGTGGACCTTGTATAGTTTTGGGAGCCAGATCTTGAAACTCCTCACGATACCGAACCATTTCACCGATAACCTTATAGTATTGAAGAAACTCTTCTTCAGGGACCTCAGACCACTCAACTCTCGTATTGCAGTTCGCGGAAGGACTGCACTTTACGTGGCTTAAAATAGCCTTAACTCATCATGCAAATCTATCCGATGGGATTTTTGCCCTGCACTCATCTCTGGGTCTGTATATAAAAAAAAACTAACAAACCTAATCTATCCGATGGGATTTCTGACCTGCAGTCATCTCTGGGTCGGTAGTCACCTAAAGTGCAGACCCAGAGCCCAGTTCGCTGCTACACACTTTTCATCGTAAAAGTGTAACAAGTAATTATTATAGTCACGACACATTTTCGGTATTTGCCTTGTTATTTGCTCCGCTGCGCCAAGGAATCCTCCGGCAATAATGTCGTGAACTGAACCGATCAGAAAGTTAGGTATAGCTTTTTATTTATGGGAGGGGAATAAAAAGTACTCATTATAACATTCTCCCAACGCGCAGTGTCCGAAAAATCAGAGCGAATAATCTCCGGCAGAGATCCGGCTACCAGCAACGACGACTGGCGACGTTGTCAAGTTGCGATGTGACGTTATAGGATTATCGGAAGACCGAAGAAAGCGACAGGACACGATAATCCTCAGGTCAGGCAACTTGTTCTACTACCGGGAGATGACCAAACTTCACAGGGCGGTGTCGGGTTTATCGTCCGGAAGTCCCTGGTCAACAATATGGTGAACGTCGGCCTCCGTGCTGTGAAGGTCCGTGGTATCCAGCAGAGGTAGCACAAGCACAAATACAACACAAGTGTTTACCCTAAATGTCATCTATGTCTCGAAAATAACGTCACAAAAACTTGCTCTAATGTCTATCAGTCTTTGTCTACCAGTCTACCCACAGCACAATGGTCAATGCTACCTCTGTATCTAATTATAACCTACTAAGCAAATCATTTCTACCGTTTGAGACATCTATTACCTATAGAATAAATCTTGGGTTTGAAATGAAGAGTTACCATTAGCGGTTAAATTATTTATGGAGACCGATACAAATAAAAGTTTAATCATGCTGTATTTATACCATGAAACTACTCCATTGTTTAGCATTATCGTTAACACATTTTCAACAAAGTATTTCCACTCCAAATATTTCCCGCGCAAATTTCAATCGTAAAAATCGTACAATATAATCGGTTATGAGTATAAAATGATATTTTCGATGGTTACTTAGATAATGGGCTGTGACAGACGGACGGAAAGACACAACAGAGTGAGATTATGGTTTTTGGTTGGGCATTTTATATGTTTTCCTACTACAATTTTTACCTAAGTCTGCCGCCATTAAGTTAACACTGGGCGCGCACGCTTACCAACGGCCTTATCATCATTATCATCAGGTGAGATGAAGGCCAAGTGCAAAACCATCATAAATAAAAGAAAAGAAATGATAGGAAAGTAATAAATCTCACAGTCATCATAATAGCGCGGCTGTTCAACAGTTGACTAATCTCATAGATCGCCACAGCGGACTTTCTAGGAAGAGATTTGCCGTAATTACCAAGCTTAGAATTTGTGATTGCACTAAGAGGTCGTTGTTACATACTCGTAGGTGGCTTCCCTAGGTCGCTTTTTACGACGACATATAGGTCTTATTATAAAGCCACACAGCCTATAATACTTTTAGAATATATAATATTTTGAATATATAATGTTTGTTTATCTGCTAACTTTTCAGTACAAAGTGGCTAAACTAAATTTGATGAAAATTGTCACTCACGTACACGCGTAAACATCAAGTAATATATGGAAAAGGTTCACCGAGGGGAGAATTTTTAAAGCAGTTTTATAAAGTCGCGGACCAAAGCTAGTCCATCCATATCAAGGAAAATAATGATACATATCCATGTTAATATTATAAATGCGAAAGTGCGTATTTAACCCCCGACGCAAAAACAGGGGTGTTATAAGTTTGACGCTAATGTCTGTCTGTGGCATGGTAGATCTCGAACGGATGGACAGATTTTGATGCGATTTTTACGTGAAAGCGATTTTTACGTGAAAGCAAGTTTATTTGCGGTGGTTCTTAGCTACTAGTATATTTGGTAATAAACAATTAAGAAGAGAGCATCAGCTATTCTTAGGCATTTTCGTCACAAAATGAAATAATTATTGCGGTTTTTTTTAAAAAAATTTTTAAATTTTTGCGTTAATTTAAATTATTTAATTAACTTATTTGTTTATTTGACCTTCCTTTACGTCCTAACGGAGATTCAGAAGTAATTGATTTTTGCTGTAAGGATAGTTGAAATGTCGGAGTTTAATCCCGATCGAGCAAGGAGTTCCCGAGGGTAATTTCTGAAGTCCATGCGTAAGAAGTCGCGGGTAAATACGCTAGTATTCGAGTAAACGAATGTCAATCAGTCCCAACGATGAATATTTGGTTAGACCACGTGGTCGCGTTCAAGGTTGCATTGTTTTGTAGCTGTCCCTATCCGAGCCCTATCCTACCCGATCGCGTACGTTGAGACAGCATACACTACGCGAAGTTATCCACCCGTTATTTGGATTAGGATATTTGGATGTTTCGTAGTACAGGGATCATTTGAAGGATACAGTATATTATGTAAACATTTTTTTAATACAGTATACTAATGAAATTTCAGATGTCGGTGGTTTTTCCAAATTGTTCTAAATTGATTCTGAATCAGGTTCAAAGTTGGGGCCCCCCTTTTTATTACCGTAAAATACAATTCTTTGACACCCTGTAACTCTGGAAGTATATATTTAAACAAAAATCTGACTCACCACCGACACAGATATTTGTTTCTAGATTGTGTCTTGAAAATTTCATAGATTTTCATAGCTTAATACTCAAAATATGACTGGACTACGTTTGTATGGGCGCTTTGACACCAGCATACCCTCTATATATTTATACGAGATTTTGATATTAGAACCACTACGCTTACGTTATTGCATTTCGATTATGTGTAACCAATATATTGTTTACGGATAGATGATAAAATTAATACGTTCAAATACAATTAACACATTCAAAAAGAACTAAAAACCGTCTTCAACTGCCTTAAAAATATTCACCATTAGAGGTGTTGATCTGGGTACATAATTTTCTATAAAAATACCCTGAATCAATTTCGATAAAATTTATATCGGTTTAAAGATCTTTATTTCTTAAAAGAATTTACAAAATTCACTTAAATAAGAAAAGTAATACTAAATGAATTATAATATAACATACAGAACTAACGAAAAACTAAATTAAACTAATAAGAGTGATTAAAATAACATTGTTTTTTTTAAATAAGACTAGCCTAATGTGTGAGTAGAATTTTAAAACTATACAATACGTGTACAAACTACTCAAGTGTGTCACAGAGCGTGAAGCAATAGATGCGGCATACATTAAGAGGGTATGCTGGTGTCAAAGCGCCCATACAAACGTAGTCCAGTCATATTTTGAGTATTACGCTATGAAAATATATGAAATTTTCAAGACACAATCTAGAAACAAATGTCTGTGTCGGTGGTGAGTCAGATTTTCGTTTAAATATATACTTCCAGAGTTACAGGGCGTCAAAGAATTGTATTTTACGGTAGTAAAAAGCCCCAACTTTGCACCTGATTTACAAGAGTATGAATCAATTTAGAACAATTTGGAAAAACCACCGACATCTGAAATTTCATTAGTATACTGTATAAAAAATGGTTACATAATATGTATACTGTATCCTTCAAATGATCCCTGGACTACGAAACATCCAAATAACGGGTGGATAACATCGCGTAATGTATGCTGTCTCACCGTACGCGCTCGGGTAGGATAGGGCTCGGAGAGGGACAGCTACAAAACAATGCAACCTTGAAACCGACCACGTGGTCTTACCAACATAGCCTCTTAAGTTGGAGCGTACTTGTACGTATGGGTCTATCAAACAAAAACAGAATTATAAAAACCCATTCATGATTGGCGGAGTTATCGCGTAACATACATACAAAAAACATACAGTCGAATTGAGAAACTCCACCTTTTTTCAAGTCGGTTTAGAATTAAAACTAACATACGAGCGAAGGATTTTATAAATAGGCTATTTAGAAGTTTTAAAATCAATTAACGAAGAGTGTAATTTCATCATTCATCCTTTGGTGTGAAATATGTTTAACCCCCGAAGCAAAAAGAGGGATGCTATAGGTTTGACGCTAGTGTCTGTCTGTCTGTGACATCGTAGCTCTCGAATGGGTGGAGGAGCTATTTTGAGGCGTTTTTTTAAGAGTATCAGCCGATATTATTTTCGTGTGTGCGTATGATTTTAATGTAGGGTTTTTACTATCTTTAATTTAATTTACTTGTCTTCAATTTGAAATGGATTCAACCTTGATAAAAAAAACTTGGTGGGATTAAGAGAGTTTCTTGAGTTCCGCATCTCAAAAGGAAAAAAAAATTCAAGTGCGAGTCGGACTCGCGCACGAAGGGTTCCGTACAGAATATGGATATTTAAAATACGGAATACCATAAATAATAATATGTACCGAACAATGCGAACAATCGACACGAAATCAACATCAACAGCGACTACATCACTCACCTTCGATCTGACGATGACATAGTCATAACGGCAGAATCCTTGGAGGATCTGAACGCAATGCTCAATGACCTCAACAGAGTTTCCCAACAGGTAGGTTTAAGAATGAACATGGAAAAATAAAATATTGTTTCTGCGCGCCGTACTCGTAGGCAACGTTGTGATAATTATTTGCTCGCAATTTCGCCCGTGTTGACTTTAACATCATTTCAAGGGAACGGCATAAAAAGTAGCCTACGTGTAGCCTTAATCCCATGTCTGTGTGCGTGCTAAATTTCATGAAGATCGTTTCGTCCGTTTAGGGGTGAAAAGGTAACAAAGACAGAGGGACTACACGATGTGATTACTGTGTTAGGTATGATATATATAAAGTACAAAATGAAATAACAAATTCTGTGTTATCCCCTTATATCATCGAAGTCTGTCACCAAGCATCAGTAATAACAGAACAGCGCCTCATTCACGCTTCCCTTACAACGATCTTATCATCATGTTAAGTGATCAGGTGAGACGGAGGCCAAGTGAGAACACATTGTGTATTAAAATCCCCTGATGATAAAGATAAGCTTGTCAGTGATGATAAGGCCGTTCGATAGTAAGCGTCCGCACCCACAAGCCTTAAGTTAATGAGGCGCTTTCATACCGGAACACAACAGTGCTATTAACACTACAGTTCAGTGACAGACTTAGGTACCATGGTGTTAGCTAGCCAGGCGGACATATAAAATGCCAACCGAGTACAGACATATACCTCCACAGGGCATCAAACCCGGGACCCCACGATTGTTAGTTAGCTATGTTAGATTTGGAATTTATTTACGAATGATAGAAAATCATTACCATTGGCTTTTCGTTGAAGGTAAGATTGAAACGGATGGACAGATTTTGATGCGATTTTTACGTGAAAGCGATTTTTACGTGAAAGCAAGTTTATTTGCGGTGGTTCTTAGCTACTAGTATATTTGGTAATAAACAATTAAGAAGAGAGCATCAGCTATTCTTAGGCATTTTCGTCACAAAATGAAATAATTATTGCGGTTTTTTTTAAAAAAATTTTTAAATTTTTGCGTTAATTTAAATTATTTAATTAACTTATTTGTTTATTTGACCTTCCTTTACGTCCTAACGGAGATTCAGAAGTAATTGATTTTTGCTGTAAGGATAGTTGAAATGTCGGAGTTTAATCCCGATCGAGCAAGGAGTTCCCGAGGGTAATTTCTGAAGTCCATGCGTAAGAAGTCGCGGGTAAATACGCTAGTATTCGAGTAAACGAATGTCAATCAGTCCCAACGATGAATATTTGGTTAGACCACGTGGTCGCGTTCAAGGTTGCATTGTTTTGTAGCTGTCCCTATCCGAGCCCTATCCTACCCGAGCGCGTACGTTGAGACAGCATACACTATGCGAAGTTATCCACCCGTTATTTGGATTAGGATATTTGGATGTTTCGTAGTACAGGGATCATTTGAAGGATACAGTATATTATGTAAACATTTTTTTAATACAGTATACTAATGAAATTTCAGATGTCGGTGGTTTTTCCAAATTGTTCTAAATTGATTCATAGAAATTTCAATTGATAGAAAATCATTACCATTGGCTTTTCGTTGAAGGTAAGATCGTGAGGAAACCTGCACACTGCTGAGAAGAAATTCAAAGGCCTAAAGACAAAGAGGGCCATAACTCACTGACACTTATTGTCAGATGTGGTTAAAATATCAATATATATTCAATTTCTCTTAAAATGTCTGTCGCGTTGTGGTTTTGGAATATTAGCCGGGAATGGATGGAACGGAGGAAAGGCTTGATTCCTATAACACGAGTGCAATCTTGTTTTTAACCGACTTCAAAAAAGGAGGAGGTGATTCGACGGGTATGTTTTTTTAAATGTTTGTCACCTCAGAACTTTTGACTGTGTGAACCGCTGTGGATGATTCTTTTTTTATTTGAAAGGTGGTGCTTCCCGTGTGGTCCAGTTCTGACCACGGCATCCATGAGAAAACGATATAAATGTTAAATTTGCCTTAGTAAAAGTAGACTTTTATGGCAGTTGAAGTCGGTTTCCAGTTCTTTTTTAACGCATTTACTTGTATTAGTATTCATTAGTAGTTAGTAATGAATTAAGAAACAATAAGCCGTTCATGAGTTCCAATTTGTTATTTGGTATTTATGTACGAATGATACAAATCATCACCATTGGCTTTTCGGTGCAGGAAAACATCGTGAGGAAACCTGCACGCTCCTGAGAAGAAATTCAAAGGCGTGTGTGAAGTCTAAAAAGGGATACTTTATTTTCACGTGCGCAAAGCCTCGACAAATATAATTCTAATATTTACAAATATATTAGTAATAATAAATACTGACTAGCAGAATTACAAAATTAAAGCAGGAAGGCCAAAGGAGAAGACTAAGGAGAATGTAGTTGATAAAGGAGTATCGGTGCAAGCTTTATCGTACTCTCTTATATTCATCTAAGTTTTTTGTCCGACGGTACTGCTTTAAACTAGTTACCGTTGCTGTCCGTACGCTGTCGCACTGTGGGTCGAGCTTTTTTGAAGACTACTGTATCGTCGCTCCAGAGTCCAGATAGCGGCAGGCGCGTCGCCTCAGTATCGCGCGAGAATCCGCCGTGAGCGGACACGTATGTCGCTGGCACGTCGCCGCCCGAGCGGACCCGATCACGATATATCACACTCGGTAATCATCCAACACGTGATACAAAAACGCTGAAAAATATCACAGACCGATACCACGAGCACTTACGTCGCACCAAAAAAGTTTCCCTCACTTTCTCTTTCGAGGCTAAGATTTTCCGGTGAATGTTTTCCCGAACAACTTTGCGCGTTATCTTCGAAAAACGTTTTTAGTTTTGTGATTTGGCAGTCGGCGCGCAGATTTTGCAATTGCATAACAATGCAGCGAAGGCCGGGCCGCAAGGAAATGTCGCGATACCTTTTCACTTTGATGAAACACAGTTTTACGTTCGAAACCTAAGTGCTTTAGTTTCCACGCGGCGAGTGGTGTGGTGGCAGATTTGGGCCGATTTCAGTGTAATGACTTGTGTCGGGGCTCGCCAGTTACGAAACGATGAGAGTAAAAAGTTTGTCCGAAAAGTACCTCGGGATTTCGTCCAAGTAATCTGTTAATTGCTTGACCAAATTTAATCCAGCACCGCGGTACAGTTTTATAAATGCGCGCTCTTACTTTTTAACACGGTACCATTATTTGTTTAAACTTTTGCCGCCATATCTATCGAGTTTTATTGGCATTAATAATTTCCCTCTTAACATAACATTTTAGCGGTTCTTTTTTCTGGTCCTATAGAAGTTTTCTCCGAACTTGCTAATTAGCGCTGTGATATTTTTCGGCCGACAGTTTATTGATATGGTTTCGCATATGTGATATTAATATTGTGCGTGATTTTCAGATCGCAGGGAAACGTACAGTGGGATATGTTACTGATATCCATTACTTCCCTGTTTAATGTGGATTTGCTCGAATATAACAGTGTTGAGTTAGAGTTACAATAACCACAAGTGAATACGATCCTGTTAGAAACGGAACGAAAGTGGCCGCCACGTGGGGAAACTCGCGCGGTTTTGAAAAATAAAACTTGTAGTGTGAACTGTCACTCGAAAGTACAACCAGTGTGTGTCGACTGCGCACTGCTGGACAATATACACTGCACAGGTGAGTGACGTCCACGCGCACATTCGTTGATACGGATGTACTTTTTAGTTATGTACATAACATAGATACAGTGATCTGGGTTTTATTTGATTTTCTCAAAATGTGCTCAATACATTTCGATAAAAATTATATGAAGTATGCTCTACCAAAAAAAAAGAACTGGCGGCGTTATCGCGTAACATACAACTAAACTCCTTTTTTGAAGTCTTTGAGAAAAGAGCCATATGATTAATGCGTCTTAGGATACTTTGAATTGGTTAATTTTAAAGATTATTGAAACTTCCCATTTTGGGCGAGTTCAAAGATTAGAAATGAGTACAAACCGTGGAAATACTACAGTACTATAACTGAAACTGCGTGAGTGTAGAAACAAAACGTGATTAACTGATTATTTCACTCCAAGTAGGCCGTGTGCGTATTTGCACTAGAGTCGTCACTTCATAAAACTTACTCGAGACCGTTGTCGGTTCAACGTGTCACGGATGACACGACGCCGTTGATCCCCTTATCCCATGGAATTTCTGGCCACAAGTCAGTATTTTTAAGAAAATTTCTTAAATATATGTAAGTTCATCCATCCTTGCGAAGACCACTTACCTGCTCGTGAAACTGCTAGAAATGTAGTTTTCTGTTGTTTTCATTTTCTTATCGTCTATTTCCTGCTTAGATTATTCATAGAATGACCAATAGACAGAACCTTGCGACGTGACAGCGACCTAAAACGTCTTCTACAGCGAACTCGTTGTTCTTGTTGTTCCCTGAAACTAAGTTGAGTCTTTTTAGAGTTCCGTATCCAAAGGGTAAAATAACGGGACCCTATTACTAAGACACCGCTGTCCGTCCGTCCGTCCGTCACCAGTCTGTATCTCATGAACCGTGATAGTTATTTATTATAGACTTTTTTATATATAGAGCAACGTTTCATTTATTTATACACTTATTATTTATTTATTGATATTAAAATAGACATCAATATATACAGTACACTAACACTGAGAAAGTAATCACTAAATACATCTTTACGAGTATTTTTCTAAAACACCATTTTTTAAACTGGTATCTTTGCCCGCGCAACCGCACCTACCTAGTGCTCCGCTGAAAACCAGCGCTGTCGCTGCATGCTGCAGGGACAGCAACATGCTGAGTCGGAGGACTTTTTGGGATAGATATATACATCATCATCAACAGCCTATATACGTCCCCACTGCAGGGGCTCAGGCTTACTCTCCTGCAGAGAGTGTATGGCACATAGTCCACTACGCGGGCCCCTTGCGGAACGGCGGACTTCACATGCCTGTTCAAGACATGAAGGTTTCCTGACGATGTTTTCCTTCACCGTTAAGCAATCGGATAATGTACTTGAATTGAAAAACAACCCATAGGTACACGGCTGGATTCGAACCCGGAACCCTCAGATTGAGAGTCCGCGCCTTATCCACTGCGCCACCGACGCTTACTTACCTGTTAATGTTTTTTTTTCTTCATAATTTAGAAATATGTATTTAAGTTATTATTTTTTGGTAATTTCTGTGCCATATAAACTCTTTTCTTTCTTTCTATATACTAATTTCAAAAATAAACGACTAAATGTAAATAAAACAAATATTTAGGGGGGCTCCCATAAAACAAACGTGATTTTTTGTCGTTTTTATAGATATACGGAGCTCTTCGTGCGCGAGTCCGACTCGCGCTTGGCCTTTTCTTTCTTCTTCATGTTTGTGTGTCATATCGTAAACTAAACACCGTCCTAAGCGGTAACACGCGCTTTTCTGTATTTCTTCGCTTGAATACACAGACAATAATCAACATAATTTTTAGTCGGAGCCAACTGGACGCAATTGAAGCTTTAGTTTTCCTCAAAAGCTTGCAAGGATTTATTACGAGTTGTTTTATTTCGCCGCCCGTTTCGGCCGGATCACACCCGCCACAATGCTCAAATAAAATTAGCAAATTATGTAAACGCTATGCATATTGAGTGTTTGAATCGGTTTGCGAGACAAAACAGCCATATCGCGCGGGCGGGCGTCTGGTACCATCATGCAATGACCTCGTACGAAAATTTTGTTTCAACTAAAAATACATTGCGTTCATCTGTCCACCCGTAATAGAGATGTGGCTAATTCTCATTGCTAGCATTAGATCTATTACAGGTGTGTTTAGTACTCCAGTTCCTGGTTGTTGTTTGAATTGTATATGACGCTGTCTTGTCTCTCTGAATACAGGATACCGTCGTGAATGCCTGTCCTGTCCTAGGGACCCATCGCTATTCCGCTTTGGATTATTTCCGTTTGCATCCAATATCAGCCAGCTCTGTATAATACTTATATATGTATGAGCTATGTTTTCATTCAGTGGACGTTCTCTGGTTGATGTACATTCGTTGACGTCGAAAAATATTTGTTGTTAGTTTACTTTAAATAAATTTTTAGACTTTGGTTTTGATAGCGGCCCGTGTAGAAACTTTAGGTAGATATAAAGTTGATTCGTTTCGTTTATAGTATGTATATGATGCCAGTCAGGAGTTTCTGGCATTCTATCTTTAGATAAGTACGCAAATATTTTAAATTATAATTTACAGAACTATGAAGATTACTTGAAAATTACTTTTATTGTCAAATCAAATTATATTTCTAAGTACAACACTGAAACTATCATCTTCTCAGCTGATTTTTTCAATAATTATTTTACTCTAGTTAAATCCAAAGAAACTTAAAAAATATCTACCGTTCATTAATAAATATCTTTTAATTCATTCAGGCACTAAAAGTACGTTTTATGAGCTCGCTTATACGAATTTTTACGGGCTAGCTACTACCATGTTCCCATAGTCAGCGCCCAAACAGCAGTGTTAATAGCACTGTTGTGTTCCTGTATGAAAGTTCCGAGTTCCGTACAGAATATGAATAACTATTATCATACTCTAAATAAAACGTTAAAAGAACAATTTGTGCCTGGCGATAAACACAAGCTGTTAATTTGCACATTACAATACCACTAACGAAATGTGCTTTGAACAGTTTGTAATTACAAAATTTTAATGTGATATAACTTTAAAAAATTGTGCTGTAAGACCTTACTTATTGCCAAATTTCATGATTCTACGTCAATTGGAAGTTACATATAGGTTTTAATTCCTTCTTCGGCGAAAAAAATGTGTCTTAAACAGCCGCATATTTTTAATGCTTCATTTTTTCACGGCTCCAAGGGGCTGCAGATTGCGTATTCGATATTAAGTTCAACTTGTTACTGAAAAAGAGGGTTACGATTGAGGGTTGAAGGTATGACGGACGGACGAAAAAGTGATCCTATGAGGGTTCTTTTTCTGAGATACGGAACTCTAAAAATATACAGATAGAATTCAATATGTGTGCCTAGAACAAATGCGCGGTATATTCTTGTAGTTCCTCCATTTACGGTGGAGAATACTCGCCTAGGAATCTGGCACTGATTTGATGGAGGCGATAACGCGAAGAAAGTATACAATGCACGATAACGCTGTGATATAAATTAGTTATCAGTTGCCCCGTTTATGTTATCTACACCGAAAATGTAGCGGAAGTTTCGAACCTACCATTCCATGTTGTATTGGATAGTTAGTCACGTAGTCACGGCGCGACGACGAATCAATTTGCAAGTCTATTGATTGAAATGATTATTCAGAATATCTTTATTCGTAGAGTGTGTTTCATAAGAATAAACCATTTTAACCGTCACCTGGGCCTAATGACTAGAAACTTTTGGATTATCAATCTGGCGGTCCCGGGTTCGATTACCAGTCTATTGATACTCGGTTTACTGAGTCTTGATTCAAGGATATCCAACTCTGCTGTGCAACAAATGTATATTTTCAATTAAATATTGATAAAAAACAAACACATTACGTTAAGTAAAATTATCCTAAAAACATCTTGCTACAGGAGCTTTTTGGGTCTGTTATATAAATCCTGTGCTGTTGGTATGAACTGTCAGTGTAAAAGCGCTAAAATGGATCGGATAGTACGTGCTATTTTTTATGAATCGCTCATCCAGGCATAAACATTTTTGTTGAAATTCACAGGTATATAGATAGATAGTGTTAAATTTTTAATCAGTAAAAGTGTCACCAGGGCCGTGGACGAGGGCGAGTCTGACTCGCACTTGGACGGGTGTTAGGATTCCGCACCCAAAGGGTAACCAACAGTACCCTATTACTAAGACTCCGCTGTCCGTCCGTCAGGATGTACCTCATAAACCGTGACAGTTAGACCGTTGAAATTTTCACAGATGATGTATTTCTGTTGCAGCTATAGCAACAAATACAAAAAACAGAATAAAATAAACATTTCAGGGGGCTCCCATACAACAAATGTGTTTTTTGTGACGTACGTTTTAAAGTACCGCCACCGGGTGACGCGTAGCAAATTAATATTGAATATTATTTATGATTTTCCGTATTTTATATAATTATCCATATTCTGTACGGAACTCTCGGTGAGCTAGTTTGACTGGGTGCTTTTTTCTTAACCATAATTACACGATGTTTATTGTATTCACATATTGCTTACACACTTACAGGGCTCTATATTATAAAGCTTAAAATCATTAAAATTTAAATGTGTTATCTCTGTACGCGATATCTCTTCATTATTCTATCGCGATAGATGCTAAGTATCTTTTTTGCATCTGCAGTCAGCACTTCTACCATAGAATGTCATTGCGGCCTATTATAACCGGTTCCCCACCTGTTGATTTAACATAGCTATGCGACGGAAATGGGTTAAGAATCTATCACTCATTAATTTTATAAACATTAATCTGATGCGTTAACACCTATTAATTATGACTGTTTGTTGATAAATTTCAGAGTTTTTTTATTACATTTTACCTCGTTTTTAGGGTACCGTATCCAAAGGGTGAAAACGGGACCTTATTACTAAGACTTCGCTGTCCGTCCATCCATCCGTCTGTCACCAGGCTGTATCTCATGAACCGTGATAGTTAGACAGTTGACATTTTCACAGATGATGTATTTCTGTTGCCGATATAACAAAACAGAATAAAATAAATATTTAAGGGTGCTCCCATAGAACAGAAATGATTGTTTTGCCGTTTTTATAGATAATGGTACGGAACCCTTCGTTCGTGAGTCCGACTCGCACTTGGCCCGTTTTTTCTGTTTGCCGTTTGTGCCATGGACCAGAGTTTAAGAATAGGATTATGCAATTTCATTAATCCCCATCGGTTATCGGTTCTTCGAGCGATGTGGCCTGCCTATTTCCATTCTAGCTCACTGACTCGTCGAGCTATGTCCGTCACCTTTGTTCATCTACGGATTTTATCACGCACCGATGGATTAAATATTTATTTTATTTAACAAGGTCACCTACAGGATATACATTAACATAAGTATTAAGACACAAATGTAACAGTATAGCCAAATGCTATCCCACTTGCAGGCAACAACGACATGATAATAAGAACGTTATTAAATTAAAAGAACGATAACAAAATGATAATAAAAATAGAAGTAGAATAAAAATATAATATGCTACTTAAACTATCACATTATCAATCAACTATCCAGGAATTCCTTAACTGAATATAAAATTTACACCCAAAAATGATTCTCGGCATGCGATTAAACATTTGACAGTCAATACCAAGAGAAGTCAATTAGCCTTAATTTTTGGAGAACGGGCCTAAAACGTTTATGCGATATGCTTGAGATGTGTATACATTCATATCATGCATTCACGCCAGCCACTTACTTACTTAACCAGAAAACCCAAGTTTTGGTTTGTATATGTTTGTGAGACTGCCTGGCTTATCTATCATCATGTAATGCTAAACCAAATAACAGTGTTAATAGCACTTTTGTGCTCCGTCAAGGTAATATAACATGGCCAGCCATGAACTTGAATAGACGTGGTCTAATGGCTTAGGAAGTCAATGCGCATGTTTGGGTTCGATTCCCAGTGGGGGTACCTATAGGTACTTGTTTTGGTTTGTGTATGTTTTTCCTTACTACACACCGAATTGTCTTATAAGACACCTGACATGTTAATATTGTTCTCTAATATTTTCTCACTATATAATTGTATATTTTGTACTGTTATATTGTACACTCCATAATTTGATTACTCTAACTGATTATGGAAGACTTCGATTTGATATTTTATTGCAAAGTTAGCTAACCAATCGCAAAAAGCGACGTAAGATGTGCTGATTGTATAGACATACTATGAAAGAGCGACCATTAAAAGTATTTTCTTAAAGCCAACAAGTTTAAAACACACAGCATTCGTCCACAACCGCTATTGTTAAAAAATAACAACATATTCCCTTTAAGCACAAGTACTGTCCTCCAACATTGGCTGGGAAACCATTTCACCGTTGAACTTGTGTAGTTGAACCTATCGGAAGAGAAATGTTATCAGTTTTCGTTTAACAATGTCAAGGGATCAGGGCTCGGTACTTATTTTATACGAAATCATGTTCCGAAGGCGATTTAATTTTATTGTCTTGTGTTATTGTAGTACTTACATAAGTTTCTATGTTATTTTGCCTCACCTTCACGGCTTACAATGCAGTGTGTTTCCCTAAATTGACAGTAATGCGCGCTTATTTGGTCGAAAGAGAATTTATATAAGATATATATGCAACACATTAGAGTTGTAAGACTTTAGGAATGTGCATATATCCGAATGTCAGAAAGATAAGTCAGCTTTCATAGCCAATTTACACAAACGATGACCATAAACCAAACTGAGGGCCGGTTGAAGAGATTTTCTTATAATAAAACGTGGAGTTAATGATTGAGAAGAACATTTTTGACTTGACACGTGCTGCTATGAAAGTGGAGCGGATTAATAGATCAAAATTCTATGTGGCGCATGAGTTTGAACGTACGGGCATAAAAATTAAAGGGGTACCTTTTTTGGACGTTCAACTATGTTTGTAAATATCTCTAGCTTTAGCTATACGGATATATATGATCCTGGTATGTATCTGTTCTATTAATAAAGCGACCACGTACCGGAACATGCTACCGGATCATCCCCCTACGAGATGGACCGACGACCTGGTAAGGGTCGTGGGGAGTCGTTGGATGCAAGTGTCTTGGAACCAGTCATTGTGGCATTCCATGAGGCCTATGGTCAGCAGTGGACGTTTCCCGGCTGATGATGATGAATGATCGCCACTCACGAACTCTTACTCAGCATCGGTTATCCACTTCATCTCACTGACTCGTCGAGCCGTGTCGGTGACCTTAGTTTTCGGATTTCCTCATTCCGGACCTTATCACGTAGAGAAATTCCGAGCATAGCTCGTTCTATACAGCTCGCTGAGCAACTTTGAGCTTGTTTATTCGGGCCACAGTAAAATACCACGTTTCGGTTCCGTATGTCATCACTGGCAACACGCACTGATCAAAGACTTTTGTCTTTAGACGCTGAGGTATTTTGTACGAGAAGATATCCCGTAACTTCCCGAACGTTGAGTGGACGAGTTGGATTCTTCGGTTCTCTTGTCGAAGTTGGACCCACCTAGTTGAACGGTCTGTCCCAGGTATACATATTCATCCACAACTTCGATTGTAGTCTTCCCAACCACTACGAGGTGCACATGGACATTTGAAATGATTTTCGTCTTGTCCATGTTCATTTTTAAACCTACCTGTAGAGAAACTCTGTTGAGGTCATTGAGCATTGCGTTCAGATCCTCCAAGGATTCTGCCGTTATGACTATGTCATCGTCAAATCGAAGGTGAGTGATGTAGTCGCCGTTGATGTTGATGCCCAGTCCTGTCCAGTTCAGAAGCTTGAAAATATTTACAGCCATATCTTTATCGGTAGAGCTTCGTCCAGTTTACATCTTTCAATAGATTTTACTTTTTGAAATTAACGCGATTCGTTCAACTTGCGTACGTTTGAAATTAAATATTATCACATAGATTACACCAGTATGGAATTAATTATAAATGAACTTAAATATTGAATATTTCTAAAGTGACTGGAAACACGATTTCGCGATATTAAAGGCTGATAGCAAGGCTTTTTGAATACAACGTATTTTGGTCATACAGCGCCATATTAAAAATTTTGTGACCGCAAGTGCTTCTGGGTAATTGTACAGCCCTGCGGCGCAAAACTGAATTGTCTGATATATGTGGTTATATGATTTTTAAATTTCGTATTGCGTATTATAGTCTGATTGTAGTCCAAGCTGTAGAATATGATCAACGCGTGACATGCAGTGGGGTGACGTTCTTTTAAAGCCGAGATCACATGAATAAATTCTTCAATTTGTAAAATAAAACCGGCTGTATAAGTACACTGTTATACATGAAAACCCTCATAGATCACAACTTTGGACTTTCAATTACGGAATTAGACGTACCGAATCTAAATCATCTTCCATTGGGAACTCAACCGCAAAAATTTCAACCACTACAGTAGCATGTGGTATGCTGCACTGGCCAATCGTTGCATAAAAGGCACTTCAAACATTCACTTCCGTAATTAATTTTAAATTGATGAAAATAAACTGTAATTCAAAAAGACATTTAACCTTACAACTTTAAAATCCTGGGTCTTCTGGATTCGTGCCTGAGTTCCCCACACCTAGTACTTTGACTCCACTATCACTTTTGCATTTCACTGTACACATGAAATTTCTTCTTCAGTTTTAACAAATTTTAATTATTTTGCATAATGTATTGTTAAAAGTCACTCAGCGAGCTATGCTCGGAATTTCTCTACATGATAAGTTCCGGAATGAGGAAATCCGTACACGAACGAAGGTCATCGACATAGCTCGACGAGTCAGTGAGCTGAAGTGGCAATGGGCAGGCCACATCGCTCGAAGAACCGATAACCGGTGGGGAGTAAAGGTTCTCGAGTGGCGACCACGTACCGGGAAACGTCTACCAGGCCGTGCCTCTACTAGATGGACCGACGACCTGGTTAGAGTTGCAGGGAGTCACTGGATGCAGGTGGCTCGGGACCGGTCGATGTGGCGTACCATGAGGGAGGCCTATGTCCAGTAGTGGACGTTTCCCGGCTGATGACGATGATTGTTATTAATATATGTAAGTGCATGAATATTTGTTATCTCATGTATCTATTTACAAACTTTTATTTCATTTTACGAGACTGTTCTATACACAAAGTTGCCTGGAATAAATGGCATTTTAGCGATAAGACCACATAATTGTACGTTGTACCTATCTACCTCTATATGTATGTACACAATTATTTCTTGATGAAAGTACAATAAAGAGTATCTGAATGGAATTTATCGACAGGATGAAGTAGGAAGATTTGATTCATAAAAGAATAACGCATTGAATGAATGTGGCTCTAATTGAAAGAAAGAATTACTGGACTACATGTGTAGTGTAATAAGGATACAAGAATGTTGAATGGCTTGTTAGTAGCTAGCTGTAGCAAACACATAACTACGGGTTATCAGGTCTCGATTATAATTATTATACCTATATCTATACGGTCATAGACCTTATCGATCGGTATATGTATCGTCTTATTTCATTTTGGCTGTTAAAAAGGCCATGTTGGGTATATGCTTGAAATAGGGGTGAGTTCTTGGAAAGAAAATGATCGTATACCGGGAAATTGGTACCTGTCCACTACCAGTTGGGTCTATGTTCAAAAATTTCAGTAAGCGTACATACAATACCTTATTTTTGGAAATATCTTAATTATGTTGGTCTTGCGAACTCGACCGCTTCGTCCGAGAAATATATTGCAGCTAGGCTAAGGATGCCTCTGGGAATCGCATCTCGACTTATGGGTCATTTTGAGACGAAATGATCGTTGAAACCTATGTTTACTGATCAATTACATGTTAGCCAAGCTTAGTGATCATGGAAAGTTCGTTAGTCGTGGCGATGTTCGAAGGGAGGCTCATATCCAGTAGCTGATGATGATCAGACCATCATCATGTCTGGTGTCCTAGCATACAGTCCGTGCAATATAATAATGACGTAGTTGGTTGGTAGTATGGATCCGAAAGGTGGCTGAAGAACCGTCACCTTTTGCTATCCTACAAAAGAGTAATTTGATTGTTCTGCTAGTGATTTATTAAATGTTTGAATATATATCATATTTTATCCAAAGCCGACAAATCGAAACAGATTGCTGTTTTCGAATGTTACATGGTTTCAATTTCAGATGATAACGGGGATTTTAGGATACAGATTGGTGACAGGTTTAGTAGCAGATGGTCTCATTCACAACTTCGTCACGCTTTATATAATGATCCGATTCTTGGATTCGGTGGATGGTAGGTCGTCACATTCGGAGGCCGAGACCAACCGGGAACGAGATGATTTGAGAATATGTGAAGCATGATGTATTAAAATTACCACACCTAGAACTGCCGAAAATAGTGACTATGGCCAACCTGATCTCGGATAATCTGAAGTGGCGATCAATGCATCCATTTTATACTAAATTAATAATGATTAGCTTTTTACTTCTTTCTGTCATTGAAACTGGAAAATGGCTTTCTGCTTAAAGGGTCAGTTAAAGACAATATACATAAAATAAGGTCCTGTTTCCATCATTTTCATCGGTCTGCGCACGAGTTTCGACGAAAAAAAAATCGCTATTAGCGGTGAACGAATTCCGAATGAAGGTTCCGGTTTTTATTATCTGTACGTAATTTCGTGCAAGTTGACCTGCATAAGTGCAAGGTGTAACGTGAATGTTATTGACAGCACCTTTTGACATTTGAGCTTTTAAACCGCTCTTTACCAAATACTGTCAGGTTAAGTTTAGCGTTGAAAAGAGGGAGGTTAGTCTTAGGTTAGCCGGCCTATTTTCTACACACTCTTTCGTATTTTACACGTAATAACAATATTAAGATTTGAATGTCCTGTTATATAGCTGTATACTTTTTTAGTTCGCCTTTACCTCACAAAGTAAATTGCTTGTCTGGTCAAAAGGTTATTTTACTTGCAGCTTCTTGGGATTCCGGAAAAATTGATATTGAATCAAAATCAAATGTATATGTAATTATTTAATTAAAAATAGTTTATTTCGTAAACAAAATACAAAACATATGTTATGAGTATTCTATTCAAGAACACATACAACAAAATAATATCTACGATAATAACAGAACCAGAAGTTGTATACAAATAATTCACGCATGCAAACAAAAGCGTGTACTTATAGGATGAACACTTCATCCAAGACAAATCAACGCGCCATCATCATCATGGTTCCCAATACGTCTCTGTGGTGGCCTCGCTGAATATCAATGCTGCCTTACAACACCGAAAGCACAATCACTACTGACACTTCTTTGACAAATTTCTCCATGTCCATGGACCATGACCTCGTAGTCTACATTATAAGCGCCGCAAACTCGTTAATTAAACAAAACAGCATATATTGTACAAGGTTGGAAAATACCTGCGCTAAGAGATTCCGCTCTTCCTACCCCGTACATATGGTACATACTATATTGCTTATTTATGTATGAATTATTTTAATCACGTTACACTAAATATTTGTTAGTTCGAAAACGGATAAACTAATCTCAATGAAATTTGAGGCGAAAAATGAAATTTAGGTTGTGATGTAGCTAGCCAGGCGGGATTGAGGCCAAGGAAATGGTTGCTCTTAGCATAATCTTTTTTAATTCGAAAATATGTAGTAACCAGTATTTTATAATTAGCAGGTTTTTCATTCTCAGTATGAATACTACTGTATCTCAGTAGGAATACTGGCCTGAGCAGGCTCTTTAGAGAGAGAACTGAAATGACCGGAGGGCCTTTACCCAGCAATGGGACATCAGTAGGTTTGATTTCCAGGAGGTACCTATTGGTACTCAGTTTGGTTGAAGGTAAGGCATTTTCTGTGTCGGCCATCATGTTACCTCAGTCTGTCGCCAAACAGTGTTGAGGTACCGGCACCGCTATGAAAGGTAGCAACCAGCCATTGAGTAGCTGGAGACTCCTGGGTGCGCACGCCTTTACCATCCAACAGTCTTATCGTCATTTACCATCAGGTGAGATGAAGACCAAGTGAAAACTCATCATATATTTAAACAAAATTACGACATATGTTGTGTAATAATATTGCAGTGCCCTACTAGGGTTCATGTCTGGACCAATGTATTAGTCTTAAGATCTCTTGTATACACGACATGAAGCAATAAAATATTTGAATTTGAATTTGAAATGTTTAAATACACCGGCCAAGTGCGTGTCGGGATCCGTGCTGTGTAGGGTTGACTATATATCCGTCATATTATGGATACTTACAAGCAGGCTTACATTACAAAGTTATAATGCATCTCATTTTAATTTGTGTGCTAAAATTTTAAATTAGCAACTACACTTTATAAGTTGGTCGACTATTGGGTAGACCATGGGGTAGACGAGAAAAAAAATAATCACCCATCCCCATTTTACACGCTCCTACAGGTAGGTAGATACACCACCAAATTTCCTCACTTTTCATTTTGCCAATTTGTCTAGTCAAGGAGTTTCTGAGCTTATGACTTACTAACAGATTATGACTAGGACTTTTCTATGTACGAAACGATATAATTGTTCCTTGTTGACTAGGGAACCCTAAAAACGCAACTGTGTTAGGTGGAGCGGATCAATGCTCTAATATAATCTCGCTTCAGATCTCACACAAGATAAGGGAGTCATCCTTAGACACTGATCCATATGTAGGTAACAAGTAAGTGTAACAAATAGTTTGTCACATACTTACGCTCTAAATTTTAACCTTTTTTAATCGTCTGCATAAGTCCACTGTTGGACATGCCTTCTCATAAATAGTGTGTGACCCGTCACTCTTTCCATCCCATATGATTTGTCACTTTAGGACTAGGGAAGAAAATGTCATTTTTATCCCGATACATTATCTATGTATCGGGGGGATACATAGAAGCGTCGGTGGCGCAGTGGATAAGGCGCGGACTCTCAATCTGAGGGTACCGGGTTCGAATCCAGCCGTGTACCTATGAGTTGCTTTTCAATTCAAGTACATTATCCGATTGCTTATCCCGCGTGGTGGACTATGGCCCATACACTCTCTGTAGGAGATTAGGTCTGAGCCCCTTCAGTGGGGACATATATAGGCTGTTGATGATGACATAAATAATGAAGTGCCTACTTTCCGAACATGATATAAAAATACTTTTCAATCACAAATAAACGAACTCTGAATTTTCATTCAAAGCTTCAACTGTCATATTCGAAGTACACACTGTACACTTCATAATCACTTCTATTTGAAACAAAGTATAGATTAGTTTAGACATGCGGAGTGCGGGCAGTGCGTCGTTATTCAATTGTTATGTAAGCCACGACCTAAAATCAAATCTGGCCGCCTGGTCAGAATGAACAGCCGATGTAGGGCTGACTAGATCTCTAATTATTTCTATTCGATGTATATATGGCTACACACAAACTATGTAGGGATTGATTTTAAAAGTTAGGATGTGGTCGTTTGAAGAGTCGCAACGAGTGCTCCAGTCAAACCATATACCGCAGTATATGGTTTATGACTATAGTCGCAGGGGATATAATACTTGCATTTTTACAGAATTATTATAATAAATCAGTGCGTGGTGCCAGTGATGACATACGGAACCGAAACGTGGTCCCATACTGTGGGTCGAATAAACAAGCTCAAAGTCACTCAGCGAGCAATGGAACGAGCTGTGCTCGGAATTTCTCTACGTAATAAAATCCGGAATGAGTCCGTAGACGAACTGGGATCACCGACATAGCTCGACGAGTCAGGGAGCTGAACTGGAAATGGGCAGGCCACATCGCTCTAAGAACCGATAACCGATGGGGAGTTAAAGTTCTCGAGTGGCGACCACGTACCGGGAAGCGTGTACCTGGCCGTCCCCCTACTATGGACCGACGACCTAGTTAAGGTCGCGGGACATCTCAGGATGCTAGTGCATGACCGGCCAATGTTGCGTAAAATGGAGGAGGCGGAAAGAACGTTTATGACATCTGACAATGACAAATTTTTCTAGATATCTCTGTTTCATTGATCAAAAGTATTAAATAGTAATAGAAAAAAGGCTATAAAATATGGAGACTATATAACGGATACCCTACAGTACTGAGCTAAATGTCTTTAGGACTTGCGACTTTGTCCACGTGCTTTAAAAATTATGCTGACGTACACTTACTGAGATTAAAGGGAGATGGTATACAGTGTTTCCCATTAGCACATAAAATATATCTATTGCTACATTGCTTAGTGAAAGGAGTAAATCACATATCACATCCATAATACGAGTATTAGCATGATTGATAATAAATTAATAACAATTATTATCACACATTAAGCGTCGGTGGCGCAATGGATAAGGCGCGGACTCTCAATCTGAGGGTACCGGGTTCGAATCCAGCCGTGTACGTATGAGTTGTTTTTCAATTCAAGTACATTATCCGATTGCTTAACGGTGAAGGAAAACATCGTGAGGAAACCTGCATGTCTTGAACAGGCATTCACATGCCGAATCGATCCGCTCCGAATCCGATCATGTCCGCCGATCCGCACTGGGCCCGCGTGGTGGACTATGGCCCATACACTCTCTGTAGGAGAGTAGGCCTGAACCTCTGCAGTGGGGACGTAATTAGGCTGTTGATGTTGATGTTGATTATCACACAAATATAATGAACCATAATTAACCCCAGGCACGATATCAGAACTATTCATAATCCACTTCAATCTGACCTCGTAAAGTGATTGGATTAATTTTAGTCGATCTTATTAGGATGATGTACAGCCTGCGGCAGACCACTGCTGGATAGGCCTCTCAAAGAGTGCGACACTCGATTCGGTTCCGGTTACGGTAAGCCGTCTTTCCACCTAGCTGGGGACGTCCCACACTACGTTTGCTTAGAAGTGGTATACACTCGAGGACTCGTCTGCTCCAGTTTTTGTCGGTCCTTTGGCAAATATATGTAAAGATGAAATTACACAAGTTAAAGTTAATGCGTTACAAAAGGACTAGAAACCGACATCAACTGCCCTAAAAGTCTACAATTTTCTTAATATAAATATAGTTTATAAATTATATATATTCTAAATATAGTTCTCAATGGGGGACCACGCGAGAAGCACCAGCTTTCAAATAAAAAAGAATCATCAAAATCGGTTTACCCAGTCAAAAGCTATGAGGTAACAAACATAAAAAATAAAAATACTTGTGGAATAGATAACCTCCTCCTTTTTTAAAGTCGGTTGAAAAGGAAACGAAAATCACGATGCGTAAACAATAAGCGACGATACAAATCGATAA
Source organism: Carcina quercana (assembly GCA_910589575.2). NCBI lineage: Eukaryota > Metazoa > Arthropoda > Insecta > Lepidoptera > Depressariidae > Carcina > Carcina quercana. The sequence goes on along the minus strand of OU342426.1, from coordinate 22,241,269 downwards.
TTCGATATAATAATTCGCATACGGTATATGAACGAAAGATTAGTCCCGATTGTCCCATCGATATGAATTGTCGTCGTTGAGATTAGTCTGTATGGTCCGTTGAAATGCTTTGCTTCAGATTTCATTGATACCGTATTAATAGTCGCAGCTCTACACCTACCGCGATAGAAATACCCCAAGCTATAATTATATATACTGATTGTGTTTGTCGAGTGAGCTCATAACACTGAACAACTTTCTACGTATATGCCTCCCTATGTACATACACATGTACTCGTATGTATCAGATAATAAAAACTGTATCGACACAAACTCGTATCGACAAGCTATCGATTTAGCAGCGAGAAATACGCGGGGAAAATGTTCAATTCAGTTGTGTCAAATATATATATTTTATAATGACACTTTCTCGCAATTATAACTAAGCATTTTTTCCTGACATGAGGACTTGAACCTTTTTCAAATATCGTCATGACGAACTGAAGGGGAGTCGGGATCGCATTAAAATGTAAAAAGGTTAAGAAAATTGTTCTGGCAATATCTTAATTTCTTTTCCATTGTCGCCTTTTGTAACCACGGGATGTCAGAGGTGAGTTCACACCTTTACGATCTTGAATGACATTTTCAAAATATTAGTCTATTACTAATACGCCTATCGGATATTTCCTCTAGATTTAGAAAGAAAGAAAGAAAAAAGTATTTACCAAGTACATCGTTTTTTTACACGGTGTTTAGATAGTAATTTCAGTTAGTTCGATATACTTAACCTGTCCACAGATGTGCAAATATTATAAACATATCTAATAAGGAATTTAATTGTTAAAAAATTAGTTTACATCGCATGTCAATTAGTACAATGTTAATAGTTTTGTCATTAATTAATTCACAAGTCATCTCATTAATTTATGTCAAATTAGATTTATTTGCAGCACAAGACGAGTACGCCTGTCAGTCTTAGTTAAAGAGTTGTAGACTATGGCTACAGTTATAAGATATTGTGTAGTCTGTAGTGTCCACTGCGTCCGTTAGCCCATATATTCACATGTGTGACAGTAGCGAGAGGCGAATGTTCCATTCTAAAGTACTTGTCCAACCGGTGCGGTGCAATGATGATATACGGATCTGTATCACGATCGTGTCCGCTACGGACTAACCCGTCTCACTCGTGAAAGAGATCTGCTTGAAATTAGAATCCTCCTACGTTTCGTCAAAATCAAAAGTGTTATTTAAAGTATGAAACACGTTCCGCAGGGGTGCATCCTGAACATAGTATACTACTAATTTAAAAAGGTCATGGTAACTGTTGTAATTACCATTTTATTCATAGTATATTTGGGCGTACAGTAGTTTATTGGCACAAAAACATTTAAAGCGCATAAAACTGGCAACACTTAACCATAAACAAAGATGGCGTCAATTTCGTCATGACATTTGACGTTTCCACTTAGTAAAGAACACACATAAAGAATGATTTTGTACAAACAAAATACAAACATAAATCTCTTGTAATTTTTATGTATCTTTAGATTATTCCCAGATTTTTTTAAAGTAGCATGAAAGTGCACGCCGTATGCCACTGTTTGCTGGGGGACGTCAAAATTGCACGCCACCGAGTCCTAGACACCTGCACTATTCAAATTTTTATATCTATACTGGCGGAGAAAAGTGACCTACCAGGAACCAAATCGAATACCGACGGGTATTTCGGTGGTATAATTATTATAAATTGAACAAGTAACATAGCGGTCAAAACGACCTGTGCCTAAACATCTTTTTTTTTTGGTCACTAAAAGGTCGTCGCGGCTAACCAGAAAGTATAAAATTAAATTATGTTTGCCCTCATATTGTAATGTACAGCTGAACTTACCTATTTTTAGTTTGCATAGACTCAGTAAGACTCGAAAATTTGACCGTCTCAAATGGAAGACTAGAGGTCTGCGATCCCATCTGAGTTCTGAGAGTTCTATGAGTATTGAGAACTGACGAACTGTTTTCTCATCGGATTTTAGAATAGCGAAGGCGTGGGGAATGTGCAGCGTATTATAATCGTTATCCTTTCATCTCTTTTATTAATTCATATAAGCTCACAGACTACACCAATTCGCTTATCATCAACAAGCTTTGTTTGCTTTTAATAGGCTACAAAATCAGTCGTCAGTTGGACTCCAATCATACTCATAGAATTTTTAAAATGATGCAATAGTCATTTCTTGAAGTATATGTATATTGCACCAAAACGGATCTTTAACACGGAAAATCCTAATGCGATTGAATCTTCTCGCAGATTTGTGTGTAAATTATTTTCGTATGTTTCCATAATGTATGTAGATGCAAAACTGGAGATTAGAGAATCAGAAGTTTAAATCAAATATAAACTGCCGAATGTAATTGCGTGGCAAACGGAGTGCAATTGAATTTTGTTTTGAATTTCGTAATTCTTTGATTAAGACAAACGGCGTTCGGTAGTACATTATGGATGGTCGATCATATCCTTTACTCATCATCGTGTACAGCCTGCGGCAGTCCATTTCTGGTCATAGGCCTCTCCCAGAGTGCGCCATTTAATTCGGTCCTCTGCTCTCCGCATCCATTCACGTCCGGGTACCCTACGTAAGTTTTCTTTCCACCTCGCCGGGGAGGATTAAATCCCTTTGGTAGTTCGACCTTACGACTTTTGCTCCTACCAAATTGGTAAGCCGAAGCGGCCTACTAGAATATCGGAATGCATACATAAGGTCTGCCAGCCAACCCAGTCTGTGGTCAGGACAAAAATGTAGCGTGTGCTTGCTTTTACTACTAGTCTCCTTTTGATAGTCATGTCGATCTTATCATGAGCTGATTTGCTACTACCGTCGTCGTTGACACAGGTGTTATGCAGAAATAATCAAGGATTTTCCCGTGACTTCGCCGACATGTCCTTCAGAAAATATCCCAAGAGTATCATGCAGTGGACCGACACAAAAAGTACCTATGTCCTGTTATACATTCGAATGGATTTCCATTCATAATATTAGTGTTTCAGAGAGATTTAAATGCTCTGCTTTTTGCGATGTATTTTGGCGTTCAATTTATATACGTATGTCCTGTTTTCGTGTTCTAAGAAGCTACAATTTTATTTCATTTCGTTGAGCAAGGACCACACAACGTACTATCTCCCGACATCACAAATATTTAAAACCAAATCCAAACAGTGTCGCGACACCGCACTAGAGTGTCGACACGGGTTTCATTTCTATTTTATTGCTGCGTATGAGTCTGTCCCATGTCGCATCGACCTCACTTTCATTTACTCATTCCTTGTCACCTTTTTATGCTTGAGTAACAAGTGCAAGTGAAACTAATAGGCTTTGTTGAATATTGTTATTGAAATGCATCATCATTGGCCGGGAAATACTCACTGCTGAAGGTATTTTGAACAAGACGATATGTCGTAACTTTCCGAACGCTGGCCAGCCTAGTTGGATTCTTCGGTTGACCTCTGTGTCGAAGTTGGACCTACCTAGTTGAACGATCTGTTCCAGGTATACACATTCGTCTACAACTTCGATCGTAGTGTTCACAATTTCTGCCAGTAGTAATTGTAAACACTACGATCGAAGTTTTTACACTTAGCAACATGGACATTTGACATGATTTTCGCCTTGTCCATGTTCATTTTTAAACCTACCTGTTGGGAAACTGTGTTGAGGTCATTGAGCATTGCGTTCAGATCCTCCAAGGATTCTGCCGTTATGACTATGTTATCTGCAAATCGGCAGTGAGTGATATAGTCGCCGTTGATGTTGATGCAAGGAACTCGGGATATTGATAACGATGTCGTATCATGGGGTAGGCATATGTTCAACAGTAGACGATTCTCGGCTGATAATGATGATTAATCCTTCTAAGCTAATGACATGGGAAGTCTAACTCTGCCATCAATGAGACGAATCATCTCTAGCAGTAGTGAGCAGTGGAAAGTTGGTATAAGACAACGACATTTTTAAAATTGCTTGTTATCCCCTTTGTCAAGCAAACTCTAATTTATCCTTAGGCCGAATCGCCACGTTTGTTTATCTGTCAGCTTGACAAGAATGAACCATTGTTATGCAGTAGCCGCTCCGGTTACAGAGTTTACGGCTTTTTTATTGTTTACAAGCACTTCATTTATCTTTAAAGCAGATAACGGTGCTTTGTGCTTTCTTACTTAGAATTTGTGACATAATCTGAGTGTTTTCATTTGATTCAGATTAAGCCTGAGAGCTCTTTCCTATAGTCCTCTATTCTCATCCATTCTCTCTAATCATGTTGTTTTTCATCAAATTTTAACAAGATCGTGGCCTAGTTCAAGGATCGGTCTAACCTAAATAAGTTCTTTCAATGTATTTCACTTATTCAGCGTATATTAGTAGACTTAAATTTACAAAATTTCGTGCAGTACCTTCTTAAGAGTTCTAAGTGAGAAGGCTTCTATTCTATGGTCTATGAAGGTCAAGTGCGTACCGATTGTATATTAAAAAATCTAGTTCCGTATCCAGTCATTATTAATTTCTTAGTTTCTGCCTTTTGTTTCTGCCATTGTTAGTTTCGATGGCAGGCTTCTCAATATGCCACATCGAACCGACACCGCTCCACAAAGCCGCTTAGTTTTTGCTAATTATAATGTTCTCCGAACTAATTTCGAAGCTTTAAATCAATGCTAACGACCGATCTGATAATTTAGCGAAGCCAAATTGTTAATCACGACATCAATAAAAAATCTGTGAAGTGTACAGCTTATATAATTAGCGGTCCCCGTCAATGGTCTGGGACTTCAATTAAGAGTAATTCTTGTGATTAACTGTTTTGTCATATTATTGTAAATTGTAACACACTGTACAGAAGCCATGGTAGCTCAGTTGGATAGAGCGTCAGTCCTTGAACAATCGAGGTCTGGGTTCGATCCTGGCTCGTGCCAATGAGTTACAATTTATTATTTGGAATTTATGTGCGAATGATAGAAATCATTATCATTGGCTTTTCGGTGAAGGAAAACATCGTGAGGAAACCTGCACACTCCTGAGAAGAAATTCAAAAGTATGTGTGAAGTGTACAAATTCTGGCCTGAGTATATAATTATTATGTCCTCATTGCATGGGCTCAGGCCTTCTCTCCTACATAGAGTGTATGGGACATAGTCCACCACGCGGGACCATTGCAGATTGGTAGACTTCACACACACCTTTGAATTTCTTCTCAGGAGTGTGCAGGTTTTCTTCACCGAAAAGCCAATGGTAATGATTTTTAGCATTCGTACATAAATTCCAAATGACAAATTGGAATTCATTGTTAAGAGCCAGGATCGAACCCAGACCTCGATTGTTCGAGGACTGACGCTCTACCCAACTACGCCATGGGAAAATATCCTAAGAAATAAAGCAAGAAATTTCAATATCCACAACCCATTTTACTACCGGAGTTATCGAAATGCCAACTGTTGGTTTAATGACTGCGGTACTTACAGGAAAATAGGCAAAACCATAAAAAGTTCGGAATTCTAAACGAATCAATTAAATAGCAGCTTGATTTCCGGACGAAATAAGCAATTTCGTAATTGATCTCTTTAAAACTCAGTACCTTAGACTAGAAAATATGGAGGGGAAATTTAATACGATTAGTAATTTGAAGTTTAATACTTAGTTGGTAATATGATTGGTATGTATAAACAGCAGAATAACTATTTAAACATGGGATTAATTCATCCAAAAATTCTCATACATTTTGCATGGAACAGCGCAGACGAAGTCGCGGGCAAAAAGCTTGTGTATGTATCTATCTATCTATATATTAATACGTGAAGCAAAAACTTTGTACCCCTTTGTACCGATAGGGAGTAACAGTTCAACTAGTGTGACAATAGGTAGACAGCACCGCTGACGGAACGGATAACCGATAGGGAGTAACAGTTCAACTAATGTGACAATAGGTAGACAGCACCGCTGACGGAACGGATAACCGATAGGGAGTAACAGTTCAACTAATGTGACCATAGGTAGACAGCACCGCTGACGGAACGGATAACCGATAGGGAGTAACAGTTCAACTAATGTGACAATAGGTAGACAGCATCGCTGACGGAACGGATAACCGACAGGGAGTAACAGTTCAACTAGTGTGACAATAGGTAGACAGCACCGCTGACGGAACGGATAACCGATAGGGAGTAACAGTTCAACTAATGTGACCATAGGTAGACAGCACCGCTGACGGAACGGATAACCGATAGGGAGTAACAGTTCAACTAGTGTGACAATAGGTAGACAGCACCGCTGACGGAACGGATAACCGATAGGGAGTAACAGTTCAACTAATGTGACCATAGGTAGACAGCACCGCTGACGGAACGGATAACCGATAGGGAGTAACAGTTCAACTAGTGTGACAATAGGTAGACAGCACCGCTGACGGAACGGATAACCGATAGGGAGTAACAGTTCTCGAGTGGTGACCACGTATCGGGTAACATGTTCCTTAATATTAATAATAACCAATAAACTATTTGGGACCTGTTATTTGACCTGTAAACTGACGGCTAGCATGCAAAAATCATAGCCCTCCTTTTGTAATCGACGTAGTCGGCCATTTAAAACAGTGACGTCAGTGTTCATTTCATAGAATGTCTACTCTATGATCGTCACACTGGATATTACGTCACGGAGCCGGTGGGTCCGTTACTCAGAGGCGGTCCGTTGGCAATTAGCCGTGGCTCAATCATCTGACAACTATTTTAGTGGCCTGTACACACGCTTAGCTAAATCAAAGAGTGTCACGTGGTTGTCATACATTGGGACTATGGTGATATGATTGTACTTTATTGCGGCGATCTAGTTTCTAAGCGATGCTTTTTATCGACTTAAAATTGAGTAGGCTCACTATATTCTTTCGCTGATATTTTCGCTGAATGTCAACCGATATTATTAATTTTCTTTCATTGAATAGACTCTGCAGTGTAGTTCTTTACTTATTTGCAAAAAAGATTCCAAATTTAACGGGAATTTTCTCAGAATGCTGTGATACAAAATTTCTTTTACTATATTCTTTTAAAATAGCTTTGATGAGTAATTATCTGAAATACTTTAACCTAATTACCCGACATTGGATTATAATGTCGGGTAATATATATCACTTACGTAAACTTTAATAATCAGCTACAATAGCCGTTACGCAGCTAATGTCCCCTAGATATATTGAATAATAATAAAAAGTGTGTACATAAGATAATTGTGATCCGATAAGTTATTCTTAAGTTTTTGAAACGATTAGAAGGATACTTGAAGTTACGTTACGTTTTCATTTTATTTCACTTGTTGGTCATTCAGAATGTTGTTCATTTCGCTGTTGGTGATTTTGTGATTGACAATTTTGCATTTTTAACTAGGATCGCAATTTGATTGCATTAATACATCTTGTTACCATGTAGAAATTCGTGTAAAAATCTTCAAGGTTTTGTATCTAAAATTAGAGCATAATTGTTAGCATTTCAGTGTCGCTGTGAAAGAGTGTGTTACTTTTGTAAACATCTTTCGTGAGACGTGTTTAAATTCAACGTTTAACGTTCACTTACGGATTTAACATGAGGGAGTGATTGCTGGCTGAAGTTTGAGTAAGATACAAACAGTTTAAACAAAGCTGGCCACGAAGGGTTCCGTACCACTTTGGAATATTTAATTCCAGTATACGAACACCCGTTCATTTGTAACTTTTCATTTTACATATTAAAGCGGCTATAGTGATATGTTAGGTGAAGTGTATGCCTATAACGATTTAAAAGATAAAGCCCTGTGATAACCGGACGGGAGGGCCGATAGCGGTTGGGTACCTTTTATGTAAGGAACCCTAAAAAGTTCCGTTTAAAAATGTTATTTGGTTCTCTCAAGAAAACATGTGATAATTCGTTGTCATGTTATTAGACTCAAATGGATGAATCTATCTTCAAATTTGGAAAGACGGAGATATATAAAACCAAGTCGTGTTTGTTCGAACACGCATAACTCGAGAACGGCTGCACCGATTTTCATGGTTTTTTATTTGTTTTATCCGTCTCCGTCCTGAATAGCAGAATAACTATTAAAACATGGGATAAATTCACACAAAAATTACATTTTTTCATACATTCACGACCTAACAGAAACAGTTTTAAATTACTTGATTTTTTTGTAGAGGGTGAGTTGAAAGGCCAAGAAAGGACATAAGCGACATTCTGTTCCGATCGAATGAGCAGTTCACACAGATTACATTCTAAAGTCTACGTGGACGAAGCTGCGGGCAAAAGCTAGTATTAAATAAACCCTTACAATATATCGTAGGTTAAATTTTACAGCACCGATTCTTTTGGTTTGGTTGATGGTACTCCTTTTCTATATGCGCCTGCGCACTACCACCATGGAACGTAATTAACTCACAGAGCCAACGCCTCATTATCTTGAGGATCCTGTTAGAGAACGCTTTCTATGCAAAAATTTGGTGAGATGATGCATGAAGGTAATTATTATTAAGAGATTTTTTTGGTTAGACCACGTGGCCGCGTTCAAATTTGGATTGTTTTGTAGCTGTCCCTATCCGAGCCCTATCCTACCCGACCGCGTACGGTGAGACAGCATACACTACGCGAAGTTATCCACCCGTTATTTGGATGTTTCGTAGTCCAGGGATCATTTGAAGGATACAGTATATTATGTAACCATTTTTTTAATACAGTATACTAATGAAATTTCAGATGTCGGTGGTTTTTCCAAATTGTTCTAAATTGATTCACACTCTTGTAAATCAGGTTCAAAGTTGGGGCTTTTTATCATCGTAAAATACAATTCTTTGACGCCCTGTAACTCTGGAAGTATATATTTAAACGAAAATCTGACTCACCACCGACACATATATTTGTTTCTAGATTGTGCCTTGAAAATTTCATATATTTTCATAGCTTAATACTCAAAGTATGACTGGACTACGTTTGTATGGGCGCTTTGACAACAGCATAACCTCTTGAATAAAATTAAATGATGGAAATCAACACACTCTTTTATATGCAATCTTTTCATAGCGGCATTATATGTATATGGACGCATAATACACTCTGATGTTTGCCAATGAAACGGCTGTTCAAATAGTTAGATGCAGACGACAGGTAACACTATACGAATACGAAATACTTGATCCGTAGACATTCGTGACCGCTTTCGATCTGCATTCTATTGAGTTTTAAAACGCTCAAATGACATATGTATAAGGGTCAAAGTCATAATAAGCATTTCTGATTATTTAATAACTATTGGAATGTCATCTTAAATACGTGAGAGTCATTCATTACTATTGCTGTTCTTGACCTATATAGACCGTGTATATTTCAAACGGGCGTATATTGTGATGGCAATTAGTGTTGGTCCTAAACAAAACATTTACATACATTTCGATAATTAATTGTGTTTTTTTTTATTAAAAATAATTGAGCGATGTAATCTTTGCTTACTATCATCAAGAGTACACATTTAATTAGTCTCCTTTAAAAAAAGTGCACAATATAATGACATTGCACTTGACGAGAGACTTCTCAGGAGAGAAGTCGGATTATGTGGAATTTCCATCCACTAACACCCCCTCGGTAGTCATCGTCTGCGCAAGTCTAGGAACCCTGGGAACTCCACGAACACTCCAGTGCTCCTCTCCTCCCCTTGGCGTTTCAGCCACGACCACTCGGTAGCTCCGGGCTGCAGCGGGACGGGACCACGCACTACCGCTGCCTTCCAGCGGTGAAGCTCAAGCTGATGAAGTGCTGGCTCTCCTACACATATTTAGTTAACATGGTGGTACATAGCTGCATAGCTGATAGACCAACCAAACCAACAGGAATCGAACCTGGATCTTTGGATTGATACTCCAAGTTTGTAGCCATTAGACCATGGAGGCGTTAATTCACTTTTCATCAAACCCCTTTGAATAGAATGGGATACAAGTCATTTTGCCTCGACTTATACAATAGTGTAATAACGAAATGCTGCCAACGGTACAGACTTCGTTTATCCCTAATCGTAGAAGTAGGGAGGATATGAGCAGTTGTAGTACACAATGAAGTCGATCACGGTCGTGAATCGCAACACATTTGCGTCATCGTCACTCTTCAAGTGAATTGGCGGTGACTGAATAGAACAACCGTGCAAATCATTTGAACTAGTTCAATAGACTTATAAACCACAATTAAGACTATTAAAAAGCTGACAAGTAAGTACCAACCAATTAGATCTTATTAAAAACAATGACACCATTTTTGTAATAATGTAATAATGGGAAGCAGGGAGTTAAATGAGAACGAAACAAAAGAATCGAGCCAGAAATTCAATCGGTGTTTAACCAAAAACTTTTAATAGCTGAAACATGGATTGAACGACGAAGAAAAACGACTGATACACAAGTTCACATTCGCTCATATGAGTACTTTATTGTACACTAGAAAATCATGAAACAATTAGGTACAGAAAGGTGGCTTTATCGCTAAAAGCGATCTCTTCCAGACAACCTTGAGACAGAAGAATCGTTTATCTAATAATAGGCAAATGGTGATGCATAAAGATTATAAAATAACAAACTGTAATTCTAATAAAATATATAAACCTATATGGATAAGATAGTCAATATAAAAATGAATCATGAGGAGGAAAGAAAATCAGAGGAATTCAAGAAGAAAAATCAACTCATGTTGATACTTCAATTAAGGCGAGGGTTTTCGGCAAAATTATTTAATCTTTTTTCGATTAGAACATGTCGCAATGTATAATTTTGCATTGCAAACTTATTCGACATATTTATACGTAATCTGCGAATTTTAAAAGCAGCAGTGACTATTCAGTTAAAAATAAGTATGTGATAACTAATAGCTAAATTCGGACACCTTAGCAATGCTTCTTATATTATTAATCAGATCTATAACCATCTCGACATCAGTGAGTAATAGTTATTATGGTGCCAATACAAATTATATGCATCGCCAACACTCTGTCACAATAGAAAATGATATCATAGTAATAGGAAATTCTTAATTTTTGATCTATGGTTGTCACTGTAAAGTTCAGGTTTGCCTATCGCACGTACGAGTATAAATCGTTTGCCAATCTACGAGTATTGAACTATTTTATCACGTACGTACCACGTTATTTAAAAGTTTTAAAACGCGGCATCTTTCTGTAGGACACAAAAACATGTTCAGTGTCACCCAGCGAACCTGAGAGGGCATTTCTGTACACGATTAACATACGTAGGAAAGGAAGAGGTAGTCCATAGAAGAACTATCACAGTTCGATCTTTCAGTAAGCTAGAAGTGGCAACGGACTGGCTAATCGCTTGAATAATTTGCTAACCGTTTAAGAGGCTATGTTGGTAAGACCACGTGGTCGGTTTCAAGGTTAAATTGTTTTGTAGCTGTCCCTCTCCTAGCCCTATCCTACCCGAGCGCGTACGGTGAGACAGCATACAATATGCGATGTTATCCACCCGTTATTTGGATGTTTCGTAGTCCAGGGATCATTTGAAGGATACAGTATATTATGTAACCATTTTTTTAATACAGTATACTAATGAAATTTCAGATGTCGGTGGTTTTTCCAAATTGTTCTAAATTGATTCATACTCTTGTAAATCAGGTTCAAAGTTGGGGCTTTTTACTACCGAAAAATACAATACTTTGACGCCCTGTAACTCTGGAAGTATATATTTAAACGAAAATCTGACTCACCACCGACACAGATATTTGTTTCTAGATTGTGTCTTGAAAATTTCATAGATTTTCATAGCTTAATACTCAAAATATAACTGGACTACGTTTGTATGGGCGCTTTGACAACAGCATAGCCTCTTAAGAGGTAAATATTCTTAGTATTAGCCTACGGAGACGTGAAGTGTTCCTATTATAGAGCTGGAACCACACGCCCAACTGTATGTTACTGTTTCTTTTGGGCACACATAGCCACTTAGCTCCTAATTATAATAACCACGGCACATGCGGCCATTTAAAATCATGGCTGTCCCAGTCACATACATCAGCTTAAAACGACTCTCTCATTCTCACACTTTACATCACGAAAACGAAAGATGCTTGAAAACAGGTTACCAACTAAAATAAGCAATCGTTCGTTAGTCCCAAAACCAGAAGCGGTAGTGACACCGGACAATGCATAACTCTGGTCTGCGCGGGCCAAAATTAGCATCGATATTTGCGCGCCCGACTCAGGAACTATTCGAGTCTAGATCACGCACTCCTCCACTGTAGATCATTTCAAATGCTCGATGATTTGCTCAATGAACTTTGCGCGCGTCAGATCGATGTCGATCTAATTTGATTGAATTCGATTCACTTTATTTTTCAATTGCATAAACAATTGGTTTGGAATGTGACTTTAAATAATTGGCACGCTATTTTACTAACCAAAAATCAATTGATCATAAATACCCGCAGACACTAAGCTCGTTATAAGGGAAATAGTTACGTTTTCATAAATGTTTTATTTAGATTTTTTTTTCTCTTAAAATTTTACGACGTTAAGAGTAAGAACGAGAAGTTCCTCTTATCTAAACTATCTCACATAACAATTGGAGGTTATTTAATAAGGTTAATTTATTGTCAATGTCGAAAAGAAAAATACTCAGGTGACACGTTTGTTTCAGCTTTGAATAAACTCATTGACACTCGGGCTGGTACGAGTAGATGCAAAATGACTGTTCCGATTACAGGAACTGAACACAAATAGTAGAGCGTCCATAGATCAAAGGGGGCCATAGTCTCGTTCACAAGCATTCACTCTAAATGTGTCCCTGTCGAAACTGCCAAAACTTTGCTAAAAAAATGGCACCTCAAAATAGTAGCATTTGAGCTTTCTAATTGCCTGAACACAGTTTTTTTTCAGTCGCGTGTATTTCCGTTAGCTGAACGTCACCGGGTCGTTGGCTTATAGGAGTTATCTATTATTTATTTTTATTGCGAGATGAAAATCTCTAAGAGAATCACAGCAAACGAGTATATAACGTCTGATTGTTTAATATTTTCATCGTCGCCTTGAGGCCCGCGCTGGTGATTTTTTTAAAATGAACGATTAGCTTGCGCTCCTAGAAGCTTCAACATGAGGCCCTGGTTCTTCTGCCTTTCATGTCAGAACACAACAGTGCTGTTAAAACTGTTTGGCGGCAGACTTAGTTATCCAGGCGGGCACTCACTGGGAATGGAACCAGGGACCTCCCGACTCTTAGTCCAAGCTTGTAGCCATTAGGCCACGGAGGCGGATAATAATTGTTTTGTTAAATTGATTTATTAATTCGTTAAGTTTCAAGTAGACAGAAATGTAAATATAGAACTACTGAGGAATGATACACATTTTTAAAACGTCATGACTGAAAGCGTGTTGGTATCGTTACGTCAAAGCGGGATGGAAAAAGTGACAAGTTGACGTAATAACTTAATAAGCTGCGCGACGGAATAGAGGGTGTAGGGAGCCAAAGGTTAATAAAGTGTGAATTCATATTGTGCACCAGTTGGCAATGACATCGAACGATAACAAATGACATTATTGAGTAATTCTTGCCCTCCGTCGGAGCTGTCGATACTTGTCAGCCAATGTGACGTGCATCGGTATATAAACTCACAGATATCGTACAGTCATACTGAGGACGTTCAACAATATTGCTATCTAAGCTTGCCTATTCTTGAGATATTTTTCTAACTAAACCAACAAAAACTGTGACTGACATATATCGGTAAGCTGAAGTGGCGATGTGCAGGCCACATCGCTCGAAGAATGTCTCACAGATGGGTAGTAAGAGTACTCGAGTGATCCTACTAGATGGACGGACTACTTGGCTCGGGGCCGGTCATTGTGTCGTGCCATAGTGAAAGCGAGAGTGATCACCCCATCACTCTCTAAGCGTCTGTCATGCACACTCAATATAAATAGAAAAACCCTAAGGATGATAGGGGTGCTGACAGGCCTTACCAAACATATGTTTAATATGAACATCTCAGATAGGTCCATGTGTCGTGGGTGCATGGCCGCCGAGGAAACTCTTATCCATGTGCTCACGACCTTCAGTAGCGTGGACACACAACGGGCGATGATCCTAAACAATCCATGTTCGCTCCAGGAGGCGTGCAACGATATCGAGGGTTTTGAGCACTTCTGGGAGGAAATAGTCTGGCTAGACTAGCTGGCTCCACATCCATAATTTTTGACAGCAGACTAGGTAACAAGGTGGCCGCTAGGTGGTAATTCGCTACAGCGAACAGACCCTTGCTTGCCCACGCTCCCCCAGCTGGTTCTCCTGGGGGACAAACGGGCAAAACCATAGGTAACAAGGTGGCAGCTAGGTGGTAATGCGCTACAGCGAACCGACCCCTGCTTGCCCATGCTCCCCCGGCCGGTTCTCCTGGGGGACAAACGGGCAAAACTATAGGTAACGAGGTGGCAGCTAGGTGGTAATTCCCTACAGCGAACCGACCCCTGCTTGCCTCTGCTCTCCCGGCCGGTTCTCCTGGGGGACCCACGGGCCGAACCATTACTGTAGTACTGCATAAACTATAGATATATCTGTACTGTAAAATCGTTTTTATGTGTAGGGGTACCACGGGCAACAGCAGGTTATTAACTGATATAATAACGACACACTAAAATATTAAAATATATGATAATACGTATCATATCTACTCATCTGGCAAACGTCAAACATTCTTAGGTATGAGATGTACCGTTGAATGTGTAGCTTGTGACGTCATAAACCCGGTCTGGTTTGATTTCTGACTTGTTTGAGTGTAATTAACTGTGACGGTAATTAGAAACGTGATGACAAGTCGCTTCCATCCAAGAATGAGATAACCACTTCATCAATCTTAACTTGATTATTTTTTTATCTGCTAACTACCGTAACATTTTAGATTGGTCGTATAGTCGTATTTAAAACCTAAACTGTTAATTACGGGTAGTTTAGGTTTTGATCAGAGACTACACGGTTGAACTTATGTTCCGGAAATCGGGGACTTTGACCAGCGTCCAGAATCCTGTTCTCTGTCTAGAACTCGTCTTTAGCACTCCTACCTTTATCTGATTTTCGGTCTTTAACACTCTACTCGCTATCTGGTACTCTGATCCTAGCACCTTGATCTCTATCTGGTACTCAGTCACTTATACCCCCCCCCCCCCCCCCCCCCCCCCCCACCACTCCCCTCTATCTGGTATTCAGATCCTAGCACCTTGCTTTCTATCTGGTACTCGGTCACTTGCAGCCGTCTCTCTCTCTATCTCTCTTACTCGGATCATAGCACTTCGCTATCTATCTGGTACTCGGTCACTTGCAGCCGTCTCTCTCTCTCTCTTACTCGGATCATAGCACTTCGCTATCTATCTGGTACTCGGTCACTTGCAGCCTTTTCTCTCTCTCTATTACTCGGATCATAGCACTTCGCTATCTATCTGGTACTCGGTCACTTATACCCCCCCCCCCCCCCCCCCCCCTCTCTATCTGGTATTCAGATCCTAGCACTTCGCTATCTATCTGGTACTCGGTTTAGTTAAGGCCACAGACCAACTGCCCACTAGACGGATAATGTTAATTGAGTCTCATCATCATCATCAGCCGGGAATCGTCCACTAGGAATTACATGGCCTTCCCATAGTACGTCACAGTGACTATCCGAGACCTTTACCAGTTAGTCGTTGGGGTTTCCCGGGACGTGGTTGCCACTAAATAACTTTTACTCTCCATCGGCTACCGTTCTTGGAGCGATGTGGCTTACCCATTGCCACATCGGTGACTTTAGTTCGTCTACGGTTTTTATCACGCGAAGAAATTCCAACATATCTCATCCAACAGCTCGCTGAGAGACTGAGCTTCTTCATTTGGCAAAAAGTTAAAGATTTCGTTACGTAAGTACAAACAATTAAGTCAAAGTAATGAAGTGTGCAGGAGAAGAGAATGCACACATCTGTTCAAATTCTTACCATGTCCTGAATGGTTGGAACCGAGGTCTATAAGACACATTGGTGTGATGTATTTTTAAGAGTTAAGTTTTCTCTCTCATAGTCTGTTAGGGTTCGTAATGCAAGGTGCATAAAACGTGGTCTGCGGTAACATCATTTTATTTGAGTCTGCCGTCAAATATCAGTTTCAAATCAGAAAGAATTATGTCAGCTCCTCATTAATTTAAGGGTAAACAGCATCCGTGTTACGGCTTTATCGTCATCAACTGGTAAAAGATAAAATACAAGTGTGAATAAACATGTCAATCCAATAATAGTACTACATAGCACAGTGAAGTTCATTTTCTACCATTCATTATAACTCTTGTTTATTCTTATTGAGGGAAACGTCAATCTAAACTGAATTTAACACATAGTTTTGCACTTGATCGACCAAAGTGCGTAGGTATATGAAGCTGACATTATAATCAGGTCTAATAAATAAGTTGGAACTATGTCATCCTCTTCGTCATGTTTCTCATGATTCACGCATTAGGTTCTAGCACAAATGAGTGTGACGTAGCTTCAACTTACACTTATATTTATGTGGTTGTGTGCATCTACTAGTGCTACATGACATTTAAAAGTTGTGTTTGGAGCCTGAAGCTCACCTTCTTTGTCAAGGTCAATCGGAACGTTTAGCTAACACTGCCGCTGGTGCTAAAATTAGAGGTTAGAAAAGTGATTGCTCCGTCCAAGTAGGTCAGTTGCCACAGGCGACTGAGTTACCAAGATCTGGGATCTCTCTGATTATTATTTTCAGCCTTTTCTGTCCCGATGCTGGGAAATAAACTAAGTTTCCTTCATCCCTGAAGACTATAACATGTGAGACTACAAACGATGAGTAAATAGACACCTTCTAGGACAGGTTTACACTCGTAGCGTCGTTGACCACCATCTTTGGACTATCCCTAACAAAACAGTCAATTTTTGATGTGAAACATCTATAGCCGCACGTAAAACAAATTTCTGGCGTGGCGACGCATGCCGTGGCGACGCGTCGCCACGCTATATGATGGTGTATATATACAGAACGAATGAAGTTGTATAAATCGTTTTTATATTTAATGAAAATAAATGTTTATTAAATAAACAGTCATCATTTTCTGGAAAAAATCGTAATATTTTATTTTATCATTATGCCATATTTAGTTTATATCGCAATTTGTTCTTTTCAATCATATTACTTTTACAAAATAATGTCGATGCTTCACATCTGCCAGGCGTCCCGTGACGGATCACATTTTTTTTGATAGAAGATAAATCAACGCGTGACCTCAATCTCACCTGATGTTAAGTGAGGATGAGGTCGACGATGTTGCGCGTTATTCGAATGGGGAGTAAGAGTTCTTGAATGGCAAATACTCGTAAGTACCGGGTAATGTGTGCCAGATCAAATTTATTGAGGACCTGGTAAAGGTGAGGTGGAGCCGTTGAATTCAAGTGGGCTGTGTTGACGTTCTGTTTTTAAAATTAGCTTTATCACATGCTTAGAATTATATTTTTAAAATTAAAAGAAAGTATCTACAATATAGGAGCTACCTTGTGGAAATGAGATAGATAGTTCATAAACAGAGTCGTTAGAGAAATACAGACGGTAGAATCAAATCAAATCAAATATTTATTTATTTCCACAAAAATAATAATATAAATTTTTTGACGTAAATGTAGTTAGTTATATAAAACAAAGACAAATATACCTTTTCGTTAGAAAATTGTTTGGCTGTTAGGTTTGTAACATAAATTGAGCCACTGCTGCCGAACTAGGTGGAACCTGTGCTTCAGCTAGCAGGGCCGATCCTCCTGGACTCTTATCTTATAAGCCTATTTTAGTTTAAGACCACAGAAAAAAAGGACAACAGAAAAATAAATAAATATATAAAGTACATACAGGCATGGTGTTATAAATGTATAAGTTATTAACCTTTCACACGCTTAGTAAAAATCTTGAAGCCGCAAATTTATTAATTACAGGCAGTGACATGAGGATAGGAGTAACATAAAATTTTATAGCACTATTGAACAAATCGTAAATGGTTTTATCCCACATATGCAATTGGTTTTATGGGTAATTGACCATCACACTATGAAAGAGGGGTTAAATCACTTTGCCATAGTCTCAGTTAGTCAACTTTCAGAATAACTGAATGCATGTGCATGTGGGCATGTGGGACAAATGTGGGATATGAAATAATTGTTGGTTGTGACGTGATGGGACCCAAAACTTCTTCAAATACATTTTTCCCGTTTGTTCGAAGAGACATCAGTTTAATAAGTCAAGCCAATTTTAAAGAGACTTGATAGAGTAAAAAAACTCGTCATTTATATGGAGAGTTTTGGCACCGCGTGACTATGTAGAATCACTTGTCGTCGGGTTGTGTTAAAAAAGTATTAGTTGTATCGATATTTTTATACAGATTTTTTTGAATGGTCTGTCGAATTATACAAATTTTTTTTTGTAAGAAAATACCCTATTAGGTACTAGTATTTGTGTTGTGGCATAGCGACATAAAGATATTTGTCAGTGTGCAAAGGTTAAGTAAACTTAATGGATTGCCTGGCAATTTCGCACACGCATGCTACACCAGATGCTGTAGCATAGAACAGAACGGACACATTCACAAAAAACGGTCAAGTGCGAGTCGAACTCGATCAGACGGGGTAAAGAATATGAATAATTGAATTAAAAATGTACGAGATATGTCATTGTACGATATGTTTCCAATGATTTACTCGAACTGGCGCCTGTCGTCTTAGTCTAAGATATCAGTTACGACCAGCATTTTGTAGAATAGCCTATTATTAACACGAAACCATTATTTGTTACAGATCGTGTGAACGCGTCCGCAAACCTCGTTTGCGGCTTCGCGTAAACCGACACGGCCCAGCGGTGTCGACACCGACACCGAATGGTGCAATACCGACTAGAAGAACATGCGTGTAATGGGAATACTCAGCAATCAAATGTTAATGCGAACTGATTGTAGTTAAGGTGTCGGTTGATCGATTCGGGACTGTGGGAGCGTGCGCGCGGACGCGGTGCGCGGTCGCGGATCAAGCCGCGCTGTGCGGGGCATGAGCGCGCGCCGCGAGCAGTGACGGCGCCCGGGCGGCTGCCATGGGCGCGGCGCGCCATGCCTCCGCGCACGCGCCCCCTGCGGCTGCTTCTTGCCGCGCTGGCGCTCGCCTCGTGTGCCGCGGCTCCCGCGCCCGAGCCGCGCGCACAGCGATCCGCGAACCTCAGCCACATCACTGGCACCTCGCGAACAATACAGATGTTCCTCAAGAATCGCTATCTACAGCTCATGCCCGACGGCGTCGTCAACGGCACCACAGACGGCAACAGCGTTTACAGTAAGTTCTCTCATTCACTTATAATAGGTTACACATCAAGCTTTACAGCCTGTCTTTATGGGCCTTCCCTAAAATTTGACACAACGACACTACGTATTACTGTCGTACGACGTGATAATTTCCTGCTCATAAAAATTTAAGGTCTAGGTTAGCTGTTTGTTGCTTCTCCAACACTCTGGAAAATCTGCTGATGTGGATCTTTAACTACGTGTGGCAATGTTTGCTGCGGTGCACCAAAATATCATGCTGATGATTCCTTCAGAAACCACTCCAATACATCATTGTGGTGGTATTTGCAAGGTTTCAGCCCTGGTCCAGTTCATTTAGCAGGTCTTGAAGCCAGGCATCTGGACGCACTGAGCACTTCTGGGATACCTTTTCCGCCCACCATGATTCTTTTCGTGCCTGACTTTGGTGCGACCTACAATATGTATAGCTATTGGAGGTACTTTCGCTCTCTATACACAGATGTGATTAGTTTTAAACTCATTTCTTATGCTATAAATGCCGATTACGGTACGCTCATAAATAAGCATCACAAAACTAGCTTATCGGAGAATCAGCGCTGTAGCTACTGCATGTCATTTTTGATGCCACATTGCAACACAGTACACAGTCACGATACCGTTTTACATTTTATACGATTTACTAATTTCTTCTATTATTATTTTTTGGCATAATTTTTAAACAACGATACATTTCTGTGTTCACAAGTGAAGAGTCAAAGTTCTTTCGTAAATTCATACGTCTTCTTAACTTGTATTTGTTTTTGTTCGCCTGAGAAATACTGTGTTCCCAATAATTGGTATGTTAACTAAGCGGTTTTAGATAATAACAAACATCAACGGCATTATGCTAAAATAATAACAGACTTCGGTCGCTAGGTAATCTCTTTTTTTAGTCTTAATTTATGATAACCTGGCCGACCCAGCCTAGACATTACGTGTTTTAAATCTAGACAAAAAACTTGTTTCTAAATAGGTTACAAGTTCCTTAATATGTAACAATGGTAAGATTTTTGTAATGCCGGAATGTTAGCCGGTTTGCATTCATTAATATTCGTGTTTATTGAATTTTTTCGGCTGTTTCTTTCACTGAACTTGTCGATTGAAATCTACTCACATAAATACTCAGTCATGATGCCACACATGCAAACTAATAGATACTTTACTATCAATGATATAAATTACTGTTTACAATTTCTTATTAGAGCAAGAAAAAGACAGCATGATTGCACCTTTCATAGACAATTTAAATATACCAATAATAGCCACCGAGCATTCCGATTGTCTTGAGGGTTGTGACAAAATTAGCTGAAGCGAATTTTACCTGATAGGGCGAAGCGAAATCATTTGCTTATGCGAATTCATGTAATTAATTCATCAACCTCGCTCCCCAAGATTCACAAACCGTACATTTTCTTTAAATTCGGGACATATTATTATTTTAAATCCACTAAATCATACATAACCATAGTTTTACGGCATTGAAGTTAAATCAAAATTGGCACAGATAAAATCATCATCATCAGCCGGGAAACGTCCACTGCTGGACATAGGCCTCCCTCATGGTACGCCACATCGACCGGTCCCGAGCCACCTGCATCCAGCGACTCCCCGCGACTCTAACCAGGTCGTCGGTCCATCTAGTAGGGGGACGGCCTGGTAGACGTTTCCCGGTACGTGGTCGCCACTCGAGAACCTTTACTCCCCACCGGTTATCGGTTCTTCGAGCGATGTGGCCTGCCCATTGCCACTTCAGCTCACTGACTCGTCGAGCTATGTCAGTGACCTTCGTTCGTCTACGGATTTCCTCATTCCGGACCTTATCACGTAGAGAAATTACGAGC
The DNA here is from genome assembly GCA_910589575.2 of Carcina quercana. Classification (NCBI taxonomy): domain Eukaryota; kingdom Metazoa; phylum Arthropoda; class Insecta; order Lepidoptera; family Depressariidae; genus Carcina; species Carcina quercana. The sequence continues at coordinate 22,220,062 of OU342426.1, read as the reverse complement.
ATAGTTTATTCCATTGCTCGCTGAGTGACTTTGAGCTTGTTTATTCGTCCCACAGTAAGTAATAAACAGATAAAATCATTAAACAGAATTCCTAGAGAAAAAATCAATTTTGGTAAGTAGCTAACACTATTATGTTGCTTGCTTAGCGAATTATTTATTGCGTTTTTTCTATTTATTTACTTATTTAACAATTTATTGTACACATAAAAATACAAAACACAAAAAAAAATATACATAAACGGAACAGCTTATTTCTGAAAATTGTTACAGCAGTCTATGTTGATAGCTTTGATCGAATTCAAAATCGTTAGAATTTATTTCGTAGTTTTCTAAAAATATTTTGTTCGTTTCGCAAATTACACATTGTTATTATTTTCATAGTCATAACATAATCCATTAAGAGGTATTTTGAAATTCGGTTCTCTGACGCAAAAAATTGATTTAAATTTTAAATTCTAGAATAAATAGCCCTTTCACTATATGTTTAGCGACGCCGTGGTCTAGGATGGTAGATACTTATGCTAATATTAGATACTACCATCTACACCGGAACACAAATGTGCTATGAACACTGCCGTTTGGTAGCTGCCTTAGGTAAGTAGCTAGCCAGCCAGGCGGACGTAGAAAATGATTTATCACTAACCAAACCTAGTACTGATAAGTAACCGAACTGGGAATCGAACCCGGGGCCTCTGGTGTGTTAGTCGAAGTGTCCAGCCATTCGGACAAGTAGACGGTTAAAAGTTACCTGGTGATGATGAAGACCTTTCAGAAACCATAAGCTTTGACAGCTTACGGTTTTTGAGGCCGAATTTTTTGATTGAAACGAAAAAGTAGCTTTCAACTGTATCATAATGACTTTATTTATGTCTAAAGCTATAGGTAGGATTCCATGAAAACACACCGAGAATAATACTTATGTAATTAAATCAGCCTCCCGCTCATACATAGCTCAGCTTGTATTAAAGAACACGCCTCAACTAGCATCTTAATCTTAAGTATAATTATATATTTGGTAAATGATACCTTTTGAATCTGTTAAGTCAAATTGAAGCAATAATGACTCAATAGGATGATTCAAAACGCCCGCCGGCTTCGGTTATAGCGGGGGTCCGATTTCGACGAACCTCTCGGCGGAGGTCGTAAAAGTTTTTGTAGATCGAGACTTCTGCTTTTCAAAAGCCATTAATATGAGTGAGATTTTTTGGACGAAGCTACATCTATAAGTGAAGGTATACTGAACGTGTATATCTCAGCTTTAGGATATGATGGGAGTCCTAAAAGTTAACCAATGGGAAAAATCTACCAACGTAGATGTCGCTTTTGGATGTTTTACATATCCCCTAGCTGTTTTACTAAACATGTTCGTTATATAAAACAGCTTGACAATGTCTAGTTGGATTGACATTGCGTTATCCAACTCCATCAAAGTTCTGTTGCCATAATTTTTTAAAACATAACAGCTGGATTTGTGCAGTAACTATCTAAAAATAGGACGTCAGATTGTGATGTCGCAAAATGAGTATCATTGACATACAACTTCACAGTGAATCACAATTTTCATTTTAAACACTTTTTTCGATTATTATTTAAAGCGTAAATGAACCATTAGCTGCGTAACTGCTATTGTAGCTAACTGTAAAGTTGTAAATTAATGATATTTGCTTACGGCGACACTATAATTTCATCTCCTATTATTAAGTAATTACTCGTACTTATCAAAGCCAGCTATTCTATTTTAAAAGATTATTGCAACAGAAATTTAGTATGGAAGAATTAGGAGAGGAATAACGTAATTGATAAACTCAATTCTATAACATCATTTAAAGGAAGTAATATTTCTTTGGTTTTCAACAAAGTGATCAGTCGTTTGTAAAGCTGCACATGTGGTACCTATTTTCTAGTACAGAAATAGGCAATTAGTCGCAGACAAAAACTTTTAATATCGAGCTAGTGTTCAAAAAAGGTAATTTAATAACCTAATACAGTTCTTAAAGCACTAACAAAGTCACCAAATTAACATGTGCATTGCTATTATAAACAAGTTTAATTCCTGGGAAGATAATAGTAGAAGCATCATATTTATCGCACAGAGGTCTGTAATTTATTGCATATAAAAATAATTTAATTGGCCAAACTGTTCAAATAATATGCATATTTCTGTATACAGTCACATTAAATTAAAACATGGTGTTAAAATGATTCACAATTGAAAACACTTGCAAGTACATTATCGATTGCTTAACGGTGAAGGAAAAATCGTGAGGAAACCTGCATGTCTTGAACAGGCATGTGAAGTCCGCCGATCCGCACTGGGCCCGCGTGGTAGACCACTGCTCATACACTTTCTATAGGAGAGTAGGCCTGAGCCGCTGCAGTGGGGACGTATATAGGCTGTTGATGATGAAAGGTGGAATGTGAGAAAGGCCCATTTTCTATCATCATGTTAGATGCAAATACACTTAGAGAAGAAAAAAAACGTATTTTCTGATTTAGTTATTTAGTTGTTATTTCTTAGTATAGATAGCAAAAAATCATTAAAAATAAATGTAGTATAAAAAAGTTATTGGAGCAGTCTTTTAGGTGAAGTGTAAATGGGTTGGGCAGACCTGACCATGTGATAGATCATATATGGTCTAGATGAATACATTCCGTCAGGTTATAAAGACGAAACGGTCGATCTATTTTTATTTTTCACCAACACGACTCGAAGGCTATCAGAAATCTAACGTCGAAGATAACAGGCGTCCTTATATGTTCAAAATATCTCCAAGGGCCATCGCTGGATTTATACGCTTGGGCACAGACAATAAATACGTCATCATCAGAGATTGGCAGACGATTACTTTACACGCTTTTAATCTTAAATCTGAAGTGTGGGTCGAACAATTCCAGTGTGGGTTCCATACAGGGAATTTTCGTGCTCCTGCCTCACATTTTAAAATAGACGAAACAAAGGAATTCATCTTAGACACCAGACTTAGGTCAGGGTGTGGCAGTATTGGGTAAGTCTGGGTGTGGGTAGGTAGGGTAGGTCTGCGTAGGTGGGGTAGGATTGGATAGGTTCGGTAGATGTTTTAGGTAAGGCTTGAAAGGATGTGGTTGGCACAGAAGGGAAAGAATAAACGCGTGATATGAATGGTGCACAGAAAATAGATGGATGGGGTTGCCAGCCGAGTCGCGGCAGAATCGCATGTTCCCTGAACTTGCCAAACAATGGTGAGGAAGTCCATCATAATAGGGAATATGCATGAATTTTTTTTATGTCTTAAATTAATCATTTACATCTTTATAACATAGAAAAAAATATAAACAGGCTTGAAAATAGTCAAGTTATTTTTTAACGTGAAATTTAAAACATTGAATAAATTTGAGCCGTTCAAACGCCACCATTTTGCGCGTCCTGTTTGTTTACTGTAGTAGCGTTTCAGTTACTTAATACTTATTTTCAGTTTCAATTGCTAAACAAATCATGGAAGAAGTTAAAAAACCTTCTTACAAGTATTGTATGGTACCGAAATGTTATATATGTATGGTACGAAACTACCATTATTACACCAGATAAAGTGTTTTTTTCGTATTCCACGCGATGCAAAATTACGAAAACAATGGTGTAAGATGTTAATATTAAAATAGGTATAATGATATAGACGTAAATTAGGAGTTTAGGATCAATTTTAAAGACAAATGGTTATGTATAGGTTATGTTTTGTTGTATTATTTAAACGAGAACAAAAATATATGGTATTTACTAATATATACCATGTAACATAATAATTACCTTGCAGCTTTCACTCCTTTCATCTCTGCGCTCGTAAAATCGAGATTTGATGCATAAAATGCTGACATCATAAATGCATCTATTTTCGGTAGATTATCCGATTGTGCTTTGACAAAACCAGTTTCTGTCATAGTCTTAGATTGACTACAAATTAATTATTCACAAAGTAACTACACAGAAATACAGTTTTAAACAGTTTTTCTCACAAACACTATTAACACAGTATGAATATCGACGCCGATAGATGCAAGACGGAACCATTGACGTCACATTTCGTTTCGACCAATACTGACGCGTTGTGTAAGTTTGAATTTCCCTCCCATATTTTTACTTTTTATTTAATATTTTCTGGGTTTAAATAATAACTAAATAAAAAAATACATTTGAAGTATAATGTAAAGACAATAAAGAATCTAGAAAAAAATATTCGAAACAAATTTAAATTTTATGCATATTCCCTATTCGGCGTTTTACCCCGAATCGAAGAATATTTTTGAAAGATTTGCCCTCCACAAAAATAAGACAAGAAAAGTGTGTGGCTGTGTTGCTCTCCCTAGCCAAGGACAGGAAATATAAAACTTCTAGATGTACAAGCTTTTACTTGGGATAGAAACGGCTTACGTCTTACATGCCTTTGGTTACGTGCTTTCACATCAAGATTGTTTTAGGCGTTTGTTCGTGAAAAGATAACGGATTGTTACAGAGACAGATGGACAGACAAGTTTCTTTGAAATTTATTTTATTGAGCGTGATTCCTTAAATCAATCGATAGCCGTGGTAGCTCAGTTGGGTAAAGCGTCAGTCCTTGAAAAATCGAGGTCTTGGTTCGATCCTGGCTCGTACCAAAGAATTATGTAATTTATGTACGAATGATAATAATTACAATTGGATTTTCGGTGAAGGAAAACGTCGTGAGGAAACCTGCACAGGTACGTGTACACTCGCGCAGAACTCCTCCGGCTAATAACGCTCGTTTGTTACAAATTAACGAAATTCAAAACGATCTCCTTACCGCTTCGAACCGAAGCAGTTAATGTAATTAAATCCAAGGTTATTAAACAGCGGTGCCATTAAACTGTAATAATGGGGCAAAACGTGGGCCTTTATAATTCGGGTGACACCGCCTCTGCGGCAAGAAACCGGTGCCAAAATCATTGTCAGGTAGTGAGTTCCCCGCCTTCTGATATATGTATGCGTAGTCACTCTAAAACCGTAAATGCGAAAGTAACTCAGCTCTGTCTGTTTGTTCCCTTTTCACGGCTAACTGAATGAACCAATCGAATTGGAATCTGGTGAGCGAGTAGCCTGTGGTATGCCATTCCGAACGACGAGCAATAGAACGAGCTATGCTCTGAATTTCCCTACGTGATAAAATCCGGAATGAAGAAATCCCGAGACGAACTAACGTCACCGACAGCTCGACGAGTTAGTGAGCTGAAGTGGCATGGGCAGGCCACATCGCTCGAAGAACCGATAACCGATGGGGAGAAAGAGTTCTCGAGTGGCGACCACGGACCGGGAAAAGTCGTCCGTCCGCCCCCCTGCTAGATGGACCGACGACCTGGTTAAGGTCACGGGTCGATAAGGTGGCTCGGGACCGGTCGATGTGGCATACCATGAAGGAGGCCTACGTCCAGCAGTGGACGTCAACAATGGACGTTTCCTGGCTCAAATGAGTAACGATAAGGCCGTATGACAGGTGCGTGCTCACTCAGAAGCGAGCGATTGTGTGACAAAGAGACGATGACTATGTTATCTTTCTCTATCGGTACACAATAGTGCTATTTTTGTTGGCAGACATTAGATAAGATGGTAGTTAAGTAGATAGACCTAAAATACCCTTCCCCCAACCATACTGTGGAGTGCAGTGAAACCCGAGACCTTGGAATTATGAGTCCAAAGTCTAAAATCCATGTCTAAAGTTTATAATCAGTCTAATCAATTTAAAATGGAAAAAAAACCTTTCCAAATAAATTTCGATGGCAATTTCATATGACAGAGAAGTTAATAGGAGCCTTAATAAACAATCATGTGCAGTTAATAATTAATGTTTTATAAATAGTGTGTAATATAAAAATTTTAAACGAGTGGGGAGTACATACTGGGAAACATGTACTGGGCCGACCTCCCATCCGATGGGCCGATGACCTGGTCAAGCGGTTCGGGACCAGTCACGGTGTCGTCCTATGTTCAGCAGTGGACGTTTCCGGGCGACGATGTTGCCTTATTTACTCATCGATTTTATTTCTTGACTGACTTGATCAACTAGGCAATGTACTACAAACTATGCGATCAAAATGTATCATACCATACACATTGCGTGCTTATTGATTTACTACCGAAAAAATCGACAGCTAATTTTATCACACTCACATATGGGACACATTAAACTAATTATTATGTATTCGCTCTGAATTTAAACCTTAAATTGTATGTACGCTGTGTGAGTTAAATCCTACTAATATTATAAGTGTGAAAGTTTGGATGTTTAGATGTTTGGATGTTTGTGACGCTATCACGGAAAAACTACTGAATGGATTTGAATGAAACTTTACAATAATATAGCTTATACACCAGAATAACATATAGGCTATAATTTATAAAGACATATATTGTGTAAATTGTACAAAATCACACTTATAATATTAGTGGGATTACAAGGGCAATTTTGGCATAACAAAAACACGTTGCCTAGCAACCGACCATAGAATATGTAATTCGTATATACAAACTTTCGCGTTTATAATATTAGTGTGAAGACTATTTGAATGTACTACGTCAGATATTGAAATTTCTTTTGTTTCTTTAAACTATTAGCCTACGTAACAGAATAAACACTATTTTGTACCTTATGCTGGAAATGGAGATAGATGCCTTCTATGCCTATCGGACAAGTAGAATAAATCCTGAAGTACACGCGGACATAGTCGCGGGCGGAAGCTGGTAAAGAATATTTTGATTAGATTTTTGATTGATTTATGTTCATTAGATAGATACTTATCACCGTTTATAACAATAGCTATATTTACTGTATTTTTCAACCGACTTCAAAAACGGACTTTTTGTTGCATGTATGTAATGCGATAACTCCGCCAGTTGTAAATCGATTTTGGTGATTCTTTTTTTGTTTGATAGAAAATACTTTAAAGGCGGTCCTATGTAAATTTTATCGAAATTTATTGAGTGATTTTTGAGAAAATTGACAATAACTAATGATGTACCTATACTAGATAATGCTACTTCTACGGGTGAACATTTTTAAGGCAATTGATGTCGGTTTTTATGTCTCTTTGAACCAAAAGACACCATTAAATTATAATTAATAGGAATTTTAAAAATACTCGTTTTTGAACCTGCTCAGATACATTGCAGCGGCGGCGGTTTGCCCGAGCGCATCGATGACAGAAAGATTGATCGCGCCGCCTTTTTAATACAGCAATTTACACTTTACACGTACTTCCTTATACTGACGTCTTCATCAAATCGGTACGGTACTCGTTCTTAAGCGGTATTACGCGATATAATCGAGGATTCTGAAGGTTTCGGCAAAAAATATACTGGAATAATTCGGCAAAGTCGATGAAGAATAAATATATTGCAGATTTCTCACTGCTTTCGAGTTGATTGTACTTTTACCGGGCATGTCAAAGGGAGCTTTTGTATGTATGTTCATCTGCCCTATATCATCATATTTTGACAAATGAGGGGTCAGTAGAAGCTTCGTAGTGCTAACCAAAAATAATCAATGACTAAAATATCGTGTTTGATATCTATAGGTTAAGTAATTTTAATTTTCGTACTACGCTTCTTGATGAGTCGGTTATTAGTATTTTTACACTCTTCTTGTAGAAATAGGTTTTTTTATTGTAATTTATACTCAAATAATGTATTAGATACGTAGACACAACTTTGAAATTTGGAGTTGGTGAGTTTGATTTGATGCGTGATTTTGGTTGATACTTCTCACACATGAATATCGAAAATTCCGTCACTATACAGTCAACGCCGAAGTCGTTTATATCCTACTAATATTATAAGTGTGAAAGTTTGGATGTTTGGATGTTTGGATGTTTAGATGTTTGGATGTTTGGATGTTTGGATGTTTGGATGTTTAGATGTTTGGATGTTTGTGACGCTTTCACGGAAAAACTACTGAATGGATTTGAATGAAACTTTACAATAATATAGCTTATACATCAGAATAACATATAGGCTATAATTTATAAAGGGGCAATTTATATACATGGGCAATTTTGGCATAACAAAAACGCGTTGCCTAGCAACCGACCATAGAATATGTAAATTCATATATACAAACTTTCGCGTTTACAATATTGGTGTGAAGACTATTTGAATGTACTACGTCGGACATTGAAATTTATTTTGTTTCTTTAAACTATTAGATTACGTAACAGAATGAAAACTATTTTGTACCTTATGCTGTATAATAATTTGTCATATACGTCACCTGTGTCTATCGAACAAGTAGAATACATCCTGAAGTACACGCGGATAAAGTCGCGGGCGGAAGCTAGTCTATTATATTTTTGATAAGGAACATGAATACTAAATTTCATGTTTTCCAGATAGGAATTTTTAAATTCGTTATCTGTTAGGTTTACGCAACTCGACGTCACATGCGCCTATTTTGCGTGTTGGGGTGGTGTGCCTTACTCATGCCACCCCAGCTCCAGCAGAAAGCCCAACAGCTTGTTTGTGTTGTTGAAGTCCTCTGGAAGCGACCTCGGTGTTCCGAGGTGCCCGTAGTGTTGCTACTCCTCCGCACTGCAGCAGAACATGAGCAGCTGTCTTCTCGGCCTCCACGCATAGTGAACAAGTGCTTGTTGTGTAGTACATGTCCTATGATTACTCCTACAATCATATGAAGTTGAGCTCTGCGTAGTTGTAACAATGTACATTATTACGTATTTTTATTTTGGTGAGATTTCTTGTAATGTCCGTTATGCTATAAAATACAATACAACTATAATCTTGCAGGAAACTCAATTCAACGCGTTAATCAAATAAGGGATTTGGGAATAACTCTGGACTCAAAATTACATTTCAACGAACACATAGAAAATATAATTACAAAGGCCTATAAACAGTTAGGATTCATTATACGAATTTCAAAACCTTTCCGAAAAGCTTCAACCTTAAAAGTATTATATTTCTCTTTTATTCGTAGCATTCTGGAGTTCGGCAGTGTCATTTGGAGCCCATGCTACAAAACGTACATAGATAGATTGGAAAAAATACAAAATAAATTCTTAAAAAGTTTAGACTACCGTTCAGGTAATTGGTTTACCAGTTATGAAATTGCAGCCAAACGCCATCAAATACCATCATTGAACATTAGAAGATCCTATATGGATATAATGTATCTTTACAAGATTGTAAACAATTTGGTAGATTCTACTACATTACTAGATAATATCTCATTCAGAGTTCCATCACGCGTCACCTTACGTTCTAAAATATTGTTTCAAAGCAAATTATGTAAAAACAATTACATTAAAAATAGCTTCTTTAGGCGTTCTCTTGATTATTATAATAAACACCTTACTCAGTTAGATATATTTAGATATTCATTAAATATATTTAAGGATAAATTAAGAAAAAGTTTATATGTATACATAATTTAGTTCAGTTATTATTTAAGTTTAGTTAGTTTTTAATCGAATCACTCAGCTTACACACACTAGTTTTAGTTTATATGTAAATGTATTGAAACTCTAGGTCTTTAAATAATAATATTTGTTTTAATGTACATTGAACGACTGTTCGTTTCATAAATAAAAAAAAAAAAAAATTCAACCCTATCTAATTTGGTTGCAAGTTCTCAATTATTTGGTGAGGCATCGGTTGCAGGTTGGCAACTTGGCATGGGTTGGATTTTGTGACTAATTTTTAATTATTATTATTCATGTATTTCAGGTAACTAGATCCACAGTTAGTTAATACTTTTTACATTATACACTAGGGCACAGAATGCCAAATAGGATATTAACAGTATCGATAAAAAGTTGAAAGTCGTCAGGCACTGAAATACCATTTTCGCAGTAAAGTTCTCCGCAAAGGAGGGCATGGTAAATGATTTATTCTCATGCGCGCTGGTATAATTAAATGCAATAAAAGTATAATTATACTCGTAATCGTGTCTCAATCTGTTTCCGTTCAATTCATTTCACCTAATTATAGATTTAACGTGTTCTGACATTGTGAATGTCACTAAGTATCGAGGCACTACGCATTTTGTCAAAGAATAAAAATAATTAATAAATTATACATAACATTAATGGCATCTTGAAAATTTTGTGTTGTTTATTAATTATTTATGTATTTTTATCTAATTTCAAAAAGCGCGTGCCCTTGTTCACGGATCGGAGTAACCTAAATAAGTCCTTTCAATGTATTTATCTAATTCAGCGCATTGTAGTTGACTTTAATTTACAAAATTTGGTGCAGTACCCTTTTAATTATTTCCTTGATATTATTTTTATTATTATTTGTACATGAGGGGTGCAGTTCGTCTGTCCTGCAAGTCACTGCGACCTTTGCAGATCTATTGTGACAGTCCCCTATGGATCAAATCACCTCCCCAAGGCCAATCTCGGTCATGAACCGTACGATTGGTCTGGGTTTGGAGGTCCTGATACTGTCCGTTGTGGCAGTGTGGCCTCCGAGGTGCCTGTTCCTACTGTGATGAAGAGCATCACAGTAGCAGAGGATATGGATGGGTGTCTCTTCATCCTCCTTACAAAATCTGCAAGCTCTATTGTCGCTCAGGCCCATGTGGCTGAGGTGTTTGCTTAGCTTGCAGTGCCCCGTTAGGGCCCGGGTCAGGATCCTTAGTTGGTTCCTGCTGAGCGAAAGCGCTTCGTTTGCGTACGAGTTGTTGTAGCCATTCAGAAGCGCTTTAGAATGGTTTTGGCCAGGTGTGGCTATCCAGAACAGCAGTCCTCGTCGGCGCGCCTCCTGGCTAAAATTATCTTTTATGGTTCCTTGATAGTACTCGAAAGTTTAAGTATTAAATTTGTAGCATATACGAATAATTTAATACGGTATAACAGTAGTAATGGTAGTTTGATATAGTGCTGTAAATAGGCACATTAATTTAAACCATGTTGCTAAAATCTTTATTTAACATATTAGAATATTTCCATGCCTCTAAAGTTTCTCTCTTCTCTTATTTTCTGACTGTCATCCGTGAATGCTTGTAATCGCCTTAGAATTTTCAATTTTTTGAAGCCCACGGGAAAATGACACGCGGAAACTTCGTAAGTCTGTCTCGAGCTCAGTGGTTTTTTTTTATATATTTTTTAAAGTTTGAATCAAAGTTTCACTTAGTTTTTCTTCTCTAAAAATGCTTGGATGATGCCCAAGATCGTGTCAATTGTTTTCTTCACAATGGGCTCCATGACCAGTGGTTGTCCACTGTTGGACGTGTCAGAGTTCCCATGAAGGGATTTGGCATAATGACCACGTTGCTGATACGTTGATACTAGTATGCTACTGCTCATGTCCTTATTTTTTTCGTTGGACATTTTTATTTTATTTATTATTAGGGTTTGACAATATGACTACAAATTGCACCTATAGAACGAAGCACTTGACAATAGACTAAGACTGGTGCGAGACTATATCCTCACAAATAGAAAAAATACCCGTGCTAGGGTAGGATATTAGTTGTTTCTGTTTAATTTATTGCAAACATTGCATTTGTACACAAAAAAATTGGTTGCCTGTAAAGTCGGTATACGGGCGAAAGTTTTACGTGACAACGACTTTGAGTGGTAAAATAATTTTAATGTGAATATTCATTCAGGGACGCGTGCCTTTCACTTTTTATGTCTGTCTCTCTCGCTCTTAGGCGGGCTAACCATGCCCGAGTGGAAGGGACGCGTGCCTCTCACTCGCTCTCATTGTGAGCGCATAACGTGAGCGGAGCGTAACGCAGTTTCTTGAAGTGTCACCCGGCAAACCAATTTATAAGACGTTGTCACGTCAAAAGATTTTGTAAACATAAATTTAATATGACAATATACACTCTTGTATAACATTGCAAACCTTTCTTTAACTTAACTCATATCTTACATGTACGTTGTAGGTACTTTTTTGGATACGAAGACCCCATTAAGATAAACTCGATGCGTAACTTCACAGTTTTGTTATTGTTGCGTCGATTGCTGATTGAAATACATACTGACATTTAACATTTTAATTTTCTCTATTCCGACAAGGTCTAGAACTAAATTGAACTTTACGTGATTGCAATTAAATGGAATATAGAGTTAAAGGTCGCTTTAAGGGGCGTTGCGAAGTAGTGATTGTTGTATACCAGTTAATCTATCGTATTTGGCTTAATAAATTGAATAACGTATATGATATTTGTTTGTTGTTACGAGTAGGTTATCTGCTATCGCCATAGATTTTGTAGCTGAGTTGAATGGTCGGTGTAGTCATGAAAAAATTTATCTGAATGCTAAAATTATAAGACAAGTTCCGACTGTACGTAGTCCCGGTTTGGACTTTGTACACTTCTTTTAGTTTAAGTTACCATTATTAAATATTTTGGTACTAATTTATTTACAATTTAAAAAAAAACACCTCTAAACAGGCAACATTCAACCAAAAAATCAAAGATGTCGTGAATGAATTATATTGCCACGGGCTCATGTTTTTTTTCTTCGGTTGGACTTCATGCTTTTGGTCCTGCGACCACTACATCTTCACCCGGACTTAATGAATAAATAATCTTAATGTATCAGTTCATAAGTCTAATTTGGGCTTAAATTCTCCATTGTCCAGATCAGTTCTGTACAACGCTATCGTATATGTTACACATAAAAACATTATTATAATATCGATTACTATACAGTAGGTAAACCGCTGAAATGAGTCCTCGCCCGCGCGGTACAGGGGCGCAGGGGTACGGCGATAAAGAGGATCGAGAGAGAAGATCCCCTTTGTCACCATACGGTAGGTCTATAGTAATGTGACGTCACTAAAGCAACCCGATTTATATGGAGCGTTTTGGCACCGCGTGACTAGAATTACTTTTCGGACGGTTGTTTCAAAATAAGTTGAGACAATCGTATCGAAAAAAATAATTGAAAGATCTATTTTTTCTGTTATCGTCAAAATTTTGGGCTGTTGGTTTGACTAAAACTATGAAATTGTTTATCGGATTACCACACCAAGATGTCGCGTAAACAGAACACGCGTAAATAGTACTCATATTGAAACGACAAACGAGGTTCTTGTCGGCGTAGCGTTGCGTAATCTCTGCCCCTTATTAGCACAGGTGCATCGACACGCGCAAACTGGTCCGCGAACGCGCACGCCGACCAGCGCACGCAGCGGCGAGTCACTTACCGAAAATGATGTACCGCCAAATTGTGGAGAGACGAATCTGTTCAGCCGCTACCATTGGTCCTGTAGACTATGAACGATGACATGAATTAGGTAGTTGACAAAATTATATTTAAAAAAAAGCTCTTATATTATTCGAGTGACCATGTAAAATAGAAATATCTATGTTAAATATTATGATATATACGAAACAGAAGGTAAAGAAGACACTTCAGCCGCAGCCTTACAACGTAAAGATCCGCGATACTTCGCCTTGTATTTATTCATGCGCGTGTATACCAACGTCATCTGTTCGATGTGTCCGATATCATGACATTTGTTTGAAGTATTCGGCCTGTGCCTCAGTTGCATGGACCAGAGCGACAACAAAGTTTGCAGATTCTGTCAGCAGGATGAGGAAACGCCCATCCACACACTTTGCCACTGTAATGCTCTTCATCACTGCAGGAACAGACACCTCTGAGGCCACACTGCCACAACGGACAGATATAAAGATTTCCAAACCCAGATCAATCATACGGTTCATGACTGACGTCGAAGATCTTGGGGAAGTGATTTGATGCACAGGGGACTGTCACAATAGATCTATACAGGGATGGACTTTAGGATTTACCCCATGGGGACTATAATATGTTCAATCGGCATAAGAAGTAAGCCTATGTGTTTTTCCGGCCTTTCAACTATCCGTCTACAAAAAATCAAGTCATTATAACTTTCTTTTGCGTTTTTTTATATCGTTTGGACTTGATGTTATTGGTCCTGCTACCATTACAGCTTCACTCGCGCGGATGGCGCTCAGCCGCTATTCTTTTACGTAGTGTTACAGTTAAGACTCTCGGCTATTGGTTGTAATCTTACAATTACATTAAAAGTAGTAGTTGGCAACACGCTCGTAGAAATTCTTATGTCCTTTCTATCGAAAATTATATCTTGTGATTTGTGATTTTGCTGTGAGTGTTACCGTTGGTATGGGTAGCGGAAAAGAAATGAGGGAATCCAGTGCTGTTGTACTTTATTATTATTTATTCGACTTTGTTCGTATTGTAACCGCGACCTTGTAATTGAGTTGGTGGAAATCGAAATTTGTTCTCAAGAATCTGCAATTTGGTATGTATGCATTAATGCCTGTAAACGAGTTGAAAGTTTTGTATCAAGGAGACCTTATTCTTTTCATAAATACTCAACAAATATGCACATATCAAGCCACTTTGCATTTTTAGTTTCGATTATCCATAGTTTAAAAAATGATTGATTCATCAAAGAGTTTCACTACGCAATTTTCAAGCCGGAAAATTTACTGCTCTTGTTCCAAATTTGACTTTTAGCAGCGGAACAGAAGAAAGCGGAAAGTTATCACAATCAATTTATTTGTGATTTGTGATTTGACGGATTTGTAATAAAACACTTTTCAAATTGTTTTAAATGAAAGCTGTATTTAGCGTTAATTATAGATCTTATCTTATCTTATCTTAGTATATTACTCGTACCAATACAAGTCAATGTCAACAACACAACATATTGAACCAAGGAGTCCGTTTATCATTATTTTCTGTTCTCATTATCAGTTGCTATTTCTCTCTCTAAACAACCAAACAAAGGCTTAGAATTAGTACGGCCTGTCCACTCTGAAACTATGAAAGTCTCCAGGGAATTTAGATATGCATACCAGTGCCCCTACTATGAGTTCAAATTGTCGATAGCGTAAAAACTGCCGCCGATCGCTAGCTCACCGATCGATCTGTACCTCTAGCTAGTGTGAGTTTCTAACCGATACTATCGCGTTTGCTTTACGTCAGGTTTGTATGAAGTGCAGCACCTCTAGTGAAACGTTTACAAAACTGTGAGTCTTCATACAAATCTGATGTTAGCGCAAACACGATAGTATCGGTTAAAAACTCACATTAGAGGTACCGATTACTAAAACTACATTTATCTGACAAGGTTGAATAAATTACATCTTAGACCTCATCGTTACTTAACATCGGGAATATTATTGTTTTGTAATCAGTGTTATTATTATTTATTCTCCACTTCAATTACTCTTTCCGATTTGTGTGCTTTTGTTCTAGTATTTTTTTAATGTGTTGACACTTGGCTCTGTAACTTCTTCGTTTGATAGTTTATTACAATTATTGACTACTCAGTTAGGAATTACTATTGAAACTATTTACTAATGAGAGCGTTGACAATGTAATTATTTGAAAGCTTTCGCCGTTTGCGTTGATCTAGAAATATTTTAGTTTTTAAGCTCTCGCTTGCGACTGTCGACAGTTACTCGTAAATGGTAAGGGTACTTGTCTGCTACAAATCTTGGTGTGGTTAAGTACGGGTTCCACGACTAACGAGAGGCGGCGACGACCGACCGTCTGTCAGAAGGTCCGACAGTAGTTGAGCAGTGCAGCGGTGTGGGCGGAATAAACCTACGGCTGCAATACCATTGCTAAGTTCAGAACCTAGGATACTTCTTGAATGAAGACCGTTGCAGATTAGATTAAGTCTTCATGCTCCCTGGCCATTTTATCTGTATTTAAATTTCGAATGTGACTTTTACATCTGTTTTTATTTATCATCGGCTACATTGCACCCACTGTTGAATTTGTAAAACTTCTAATGAGGGGATGTACCCTAATCACCAGGCTTGTCAGTTAGATTGGTAATCACAGTAAGATGTTGTTGCATAAGTTGCTCATCTAATTTTTTTCTTAGTCGCTTTTTACTATGCATTTATGATAATACGAGATCACACGTCATCATTGATGATTAGAGTCAAATAAAATGGTAAGCGTAAATAAACAAGATACTGATTGCATTCGTCTCCATTTTAAAGACGTCATAGCTTGAAATATAGGCACACATAGCTCTCTAGACAGAGCTTTATTTGTATCCTACAAGTTAGTATGTCTCGATCAAGACACAGATCGCTTTGTCGGTGCGTTTGCGCATCCATAAACTATAGTTTAAGTGTATTAGGTATTCGTTTAGCAGATTTGCACGCCCCAGGCGCTAATACCCTCCAGTAGACGTTGCCAATGATTTATACATGACCAGATATGGATTATGCATTGTTACAATACCATTTATGGATTGGTTTCAAGTATGTCTATTTTTCTTTGTGAACATCTTGGTGTCTCTGATTATAAGTCTTTCGGCTATCGCCATTTTAGAAAAAATTGCCAGTTACACTCTTTCTTTGGCTTTCCGTTCCTTTCTAGAACTGATGTGAAAGTAACTATAAAATACATGTTTCCAGTCCAGCCTGGTCTTGTACACTATTTAAAATATCAAGAAATAATCTAAATATATATATTTTGTTTGCACGAAATCATTCTTTTAAGTTAAAACGCCGAATGTCATTTTATTGACGCCATCTTCGCTTTTTATGTGAAGTGTTGCCAGTTTCGTACGTTTTCGATGTTTTTGAGCAAATAAACTAGACCCAACCCTTAAAAAATGGTAATATTTTTAAATGTTTTCACTGTTTTTATCCGGATCCAACAAGTAGTTCGCGCGTGATAAACTCTAAAGGCTTTGTCAAAGACTGTCAAATAAATTAATTTCATATATTGGAATGTTGGTAATATATTCCCTTAGCTAGCTCAATTTACGGGCTCCGTTAAATTTAGATATCTCATCAATTTGATCCTTGGATAATGATCAAGCCATCAATCTAAGCAGCTTTGTCCTTAATTTATTGTCATCTTCATTAAAACTAATTGGGGATTGTTCGACACTCTTTTATTAAAGAGGTTATGTGGATATCACGAAATTTTTATTATTGTTTTGGTGTTATTCTCTCTATTGCTTGTTGCCGTAATATGATCTTTTTTCCCATTCATTTCCCATAAGGTGAACATGTCATGCATGATCTTTTTCTGTCACTCGCACACAAAGCTGGAAAAGAAATGACTCGCGAATGTATCATCATCATCAACAGCCTATATATGTCCCCACTGGAGGGGCTCAGGCCTACTCTGCTACTGAGAGTTTATGGGCCATAGTCCACCACGCAGGCCCAGTGCGGATCGGCGGACTTCACATGCCTGTTCAAGACATGCAGGTTTCCGCTCGTTTCAGCTCTTCCTGATTAGTGTAGGGATTCGAAAACTCGTACATGATTGACTTCTAAATGACTTGTAAGGGTCTATTCAAGTATTACGTAAGCAGATTTACTACAATAATTCACCCCCATTCTCAGAAAAAGTAATCAAAGCTCTTACCCCCTCCCCTAAGCTTTCGTAAACATTGTTATATGTGTGGGTTGCCTTATGTGTAAAAAAGTAAATAACTTCTACTGACGTAATCACCATCTAGACCCAAATGTCATCAAAAATAAGCAAAGCAAATTTCCACCCCGGCCCCTATAGTGCCTTACATAATGTTTAAACGGAACCTAAACCAGACTAGAGACATATGCAAATTAATTCTATGGTTAAGTTGGTACTCTGATAATCTCCGAAATTATGCGACAAGCCGACACTGTTTATCATCATCATACAAAGAAAATCCAACTGCTTTCTCCTTAACAATAGCGTATCGACAGGTCTTACAATCATTGTATGCAGCACAATGCTAGTGTCCCATGCAAATGGTTTACTCACTGTATTACCATGAACAGTTTATGTTTCACGGCTATTCTTTAATGTTGGCCGTGTTGATGGTGCTCGACATGGTGTCTTAATTATGATAATTTTGTGTGTTGTCTTTCAAATATTCATGGTTTAGATAAGGATGTGTTGACTTAGGCTGCGGTTAGACCGTGGCCGCGTGCTACCGTTCAGTCATACCAAATATACGTTCTAATAACTAAGGCATAGAGTTGAAATGTAACCACGGAATTACTCGAATGTTCTTGATTTAATTAATCAACTTAAAGTGGTTGCTTTAAAGCTTGTTTCATTAAAACAGCAGATCCGCCGCGCGGCTGCCTCACCACAGCCGCCTAGCCGCCGCGCGGCCTTCGCGGTGATGACATTCCTGTCATCCTATTGTTGTATGGGTGAAAAAAGCCGAGAGAAAGCCAAAAGAAAAATTTTTTAACCGACTTCAATAAAGAGAAGGTTCTCAATTCGACGAGTATGGTTTTTTAATGTTTGTTACCTCAAAACTTTTGACTAGGCGAACCGATTTGGAAGATTTTTATTTTATTTGCAAGATGGATCTTTCCGTGTGGTCCGAAACGGTATAATATTTACAAACATCACTTATTTCACATTAACATATCCAGGTGGCATTGCTATTTGTTCAAATTTTTGCCAACAGAGGGCACTGTTAGTAGTTCCGAATTTGCCCATAGAGGGCGTTATAGAAGCCCCTCTTTCGCCCACAAGTAAATGCGTTCAAAAGTACTGGATACCGATTTCAATTGCCCTAAAATTTTACTTTTTAACCGACTTCAAAAAGGAGAAGGTTCTCAATTCGACGAGTATGGGTTTTAATGTTTGTTACCTTAATATATAATTTGGATGATTTTTATTTCATTTGCAAGGTTTATCTCCCCGTGTGGTCCCATTTCAATTTGATCCAGTTCTGACAGGCAACCATGAGAAAACGATATAAACTTTATAAACATAACTTATTTCACATTAACACATCCAGGTGGCATTGCTATTTGTTCCAATTTTTGCCAACAGAGGTCACTGTTAGTAGTTCCGAAATTTGCCCGTAGAGGGCGCTATGGAAACACCTCTGAGTAGAGGTGGAACCCAAACGTTCTTGTTGATATATACCATATACTCGTATTGTACGGTAACTGATGATAACACCGTTTTATCTGGCTCTGCTACCGGAACAAAAAAATATTCACGCTGCTGATGGCGGCAGACTGGTATCTAGTCAGACAAACATAGAAAATATCCTACCATCAACCAATCCGATTACTGGAAATCGAACCCGGGACCTCGGTATAGTGACTCCAAGCGTGTGTTTAGGCCCCGGAGGCGGTTATAACATTTGGATTCAGAGCAGTTTTATGTTCTCTCCGATTTTTTCTATACTCAAATCGTAAATACATCAGCCACGCTGCCTTATCGAAATTAATTAAGAGTTAATATATTGAATTTACAACCTACGAACGTTGTAAACGTTATAATGACCAATAACATCTGATCAAACATTTATCACGCCAGTTCGTTTCGATATCGGATAACTAAACCGTTTTTTTGTTTGTTTGACCTGTAAAGTTTTTTACATCACTAAATTTCTCTCTAGTAAAAACACTTATTGTTAGGATTTGATTACTAAATTAGTTGGAAATATTTACATTGTTTAGCGTGTTTTAAATTAGTATTTGTTGCATCACTAATTTGAAAGCAAATGAAGAAAATAGATGCAGATATGGATAGTAATATCGAGTGGAATAGAACAGATCAAAACGTGTCCTGTTGCTAATTCGATATCTTATATGTTCTTCTTCTTCGAATGCAACTTAATTAGGCTCAAATTCTAAATGTCAGAATGAAGAAAAGGTATTTGAATAGTCATAAAAGAACGATAAATTTTAAATTTACAGACAGTTTGGCTGTTGAGAATTGCAACTACAGAGAGCTCAAGTATAGTGTCATAAATTTACATCTTTTAAATGCAGTCGGTCGTATATCACCAAGCTGGTTAATTAGCTGTTAGATGAAGTCGGATGCAAATTTTATAGACTTCAGTGACGTTTTTATTGATTAATTATGTTTGATATTCGACTATCAATTCACATTCTTTTTTATGTTTCGAATTGTTGCTTTGATCGTTTGCCGCGTCGTTTCGGCTATAAGATAAATTAACACGTTCCTTTAATTCACAATTATTCCTTTTAACTCTTCGTCCTTCCACGATCTTCATGTATCATCACCAGCCGCTGCAGGGGCTCAGTCCTAATCTCCTACAGAGAGTGTATGGGACATAGTACACCACGCGGGACCAGTGCGCATTGGTAGACTTCACTTGAATTTCATCTCAGGAGTGTGCAGGTTTCCTCACGATGTTTTACTTCACCGAAAAGCCAACCGAACGCAGACCTCGATTGTTGAAGGACTGACAACGACTACCCAACTGAGCTGAACCAAGGCTTGGCTAAAATTGAATATTCATACATTCAGTAAGCTTTTGACCTTATATTTAGATATTTTTATATATTTCGTTTTCCCCCATATCTCCCATATAGAATGTGCAACGTGTCGATATTTGATTTAGGCTCACGTCCAGCAGTGGACTTAGTCAATTATGTTGTGTACTCTCAAGAATCCCGGTGAGCGAGTCTGACTCGCTTTTTATTTGTTTCTCACCTGTGATTCAACATGGACATTGTAGCAATATCATAGCAATTAACATTGCGTCTCGTTGGATGACTGGATGTCCTAACCCATCAAGTAAATACACCACGTCGTTAGTATGCATTGCTTTATAATTCATCAATTTAATTGTGAATTTGTTACTGTCAGTGTAATGATGATGACGTTATAATTAGTGACTTCAGATCCACCACCTGTTCAGTTTAATCCAAGTTGAAATAGTGTCGGCTACGCCATAGTAAAAGAAAACCTCCGCAAGTAGCATTTAAAAAATGTTACGTTTTTTCCCTACCACCTTTACCATCTCGTATTTATTTTTACTAGTGGTCGTCCGCCCAGTGGTCGAAATTGGACCATAATAAATTTAATTTTTTAAATATTAGTATGCTGCACTTCTTCTCTATATAAACTATAAGTGTGCGAAATTTCATATTCCTCCGTCCGCGCAATTTTCGTAAAAGGGATACGAAGTTTTTGTTCACGTATTAATATATAAGAAGTACGTATATAGATGATTGAAATGCGAAGCTTTGTGACACACTAGCGTTTAGTATTGCGACTTAGTCCGCGTATAAATGAGAAATTGTCTCATCTTCTTTTCCGGTCCTTCAATTTATCCTTATACAAAAATTTTGTCATTCTGATTTTCCGTTCGCCGTGTAAAGGAAGGATAAGCAATAAACTCTTTCGCAATTATTATATTAGAATAGATGTACATGCAAAAAAATTATGTTACGATACCCACAAGATATATAGCGATATTCGAATGCAAGTTGAAAAAATTATGTTTTGTAATATTATTAAAAAGTGAATTATTTGAATCGATATTTCGCGCGATTTCCTGAGTACAAAAGACATCAACGTAAACCTAAATTATTTTGTATTTGTAACCAAAATTAGGGAACTGAATCATTTGCCCACGAAGTCTTTTGAATATAATATTTACAAGTTTAGACAAATTCGAATTCAAATGCGGGAAGCGGGTGAAATTTATAAAAACGTCTTTCTTACCGTCAGACGTCGAGTATTTTTTTCAAATTTAAATGACTGCCTAAAAACATATTCAATAAAGAAGTTAAAATAATTTCGATAACAATGATCGCTTTGTCTTTGTATCATCATCATTAGCCAGGAAACATCCACTGATGAACAAAGGACTTGGTATGCCACAATGAGAGACACTTGCATCCTGTGACTCCCACGACCTTTACCAGGTCGTCGGTCCATCTAGAAGAAGGACGGTCCGGTACACGATTCCCTGTACGTGGTCGCCACTCGAGAATTTTTACTCCCTATCAGCTCATTGACTGTTTAAACAATGATACGAACGTTAAGCGTAATTTTTAAAATTTAAGCGTAAAAAGTGAGTTCGGTCGAAGCTGTCTAGTGTTTAGGTTTCCCTTACTTCATTTGGCTTTCACCTCATCTCTTGGTAAGGTGATGAGGTCGTGTGATAGAAAGCGTCTTCCAGAAGCTTCAGGATAATCAATGTTTTTATAAGCTACTGCTTTTTGGTGGTAGACTTAGGTAAAATAATGGTAGCTAGCCAGTTGGACATCGAAAATTCCTTACCACCAACCAAAGCGAGTACTGCTGGCAATCGAACCCTAGACCTCAGCATTGTGATTGCAACTGTATAGCAACTAGGTGACGAAGGCGGCAACTTAGATAATTAACGCGTTCAAAAAGAACTGGAACCGACTTCAACTGCCCTAAAAGGATGCCATAATTGAAATGGGAACACACGAAAAGCACCAGATTTCGCATAAAAACAGAATAATTAAAATCAGTTCACCCATTCAAAAGTTCTGAGGTAACAAACATAAACAAACTCCTCCTTTTTTGAAGTCGGTAGAAGAACGCGTTCATTCAACACGCATACACATTTTACCATTTAGAATGTATGTATATAACATTTTAAGACGATCGTTGATTGAAATTTGAGATTTATGTTTATAGATGTAGGGTTTTCTGTCGTCTGTCACAGCCGACCACCCAAGCGCTTCCCAGGCTGTCGTGCTTGGCACCTTGATAACATTGTAGACCATTGATAATGGTATCGGGCTAACAACAATTCCGATTTTGCATGTTCGAGCGATAGACGCTTCAGGTTTTACGCTCCGACATTTAACAAGGTGTGAAATGTATTGTTGTAATGCGAATATGTCTGTTGTATGTACATACATTTTAAACTTCTTTTTATTGTTCATTTTTATTATGATTGCTTGTCTTGTTTCAATCAATAGTCTAGTATTATATTTTAAAATATAAAGGGCATTAGAAACCTACTATAAAATTTAAAATATGTATCTCAGTCATGTACAGCCACTTGATGCGAGTGCGCCACTCGATTCGGTCCTCTGCTCTCCGCATCCATTCACGTCCGGCTACCCTACGTAAGTCGTGTTACCACCGCGTCGGGGGCCGTCCTACACTACGTTTGCCTAGGCGTGGTCTCCACTCGAGAACTCGTCTGCTCCAGCGACCTTCGGCTAATATGACCGGCACACTGCCACTTCAGTTCGCTAATACGGTGAGCTATGTCGGTCACTTTGGTTCTCTGACAGTTTTATTAAGAAAAGTATAAATGGTATTGAAAAATCTTTGACAGGGCTATCTTATCTTTTCACACGGTGATTATGATAATTTTTTAAATAAACATAATCGATTGCTAAAAACATAAAACGATTTTGAAAAGTCAATAGAGTTTTACGTTTAGTGTGTGTTCGAGCCATTTTCTTTCCTCTGAATCGGAGCAGGATCTAGGTTGTAAATAGCTAAGACGCGTCGAGTTATCTCTCACCAACAAACATAGATAATATGATGGATGCTAGTGCATGTAGGACGAACAGGTAAGAGCGCACGGGACAGATACATCGACGGCTCTTCGAAATGAGCGGAAAATGTCGCGATATCGACTCCCATTCTAGGCCATTGCGATGCTGATAGACCGTTCATGTTACAACGATGCTCCGCCAAGTGTTAGTTGGCAGGTGTTAGGAAAGATATTTTCTCTAGTTAAGACCACGAGAAGTTCAATTCGTTGCCTCACTTCCCCACTAATGATAGCACGTAAGGGTGAAAGGGTAAGAAACAGCGCACAACATCGACTCTTGTCTCTCGATAGCTTTTTGTTCCAATTAATTTATTAAAAAATATTGGTATACGATATAGAAATGCTAAAGCTGTTAAATTATTATTAAACTTATGATTGTTTTTTCTTAGTTTCATAATGTTTACTTAAGTGTAAACAAAGTACAGTTTGTTTAAAAACTGACATATTACCGTTTTGGAGGTTACTTTGGTATTTAATTGTATCGAGCGAAGTATTACGAACCGAGTTTCCACGTATGTCTTACCACAGATAATATCCTCAACATTCATATGTATTTTTCCCACGTCTACAAATCTCAGAGTTTCTCTTTAAAGTATGATAATTCGGGGGTGATAAGAGAGATACGAAGAGAAGCGTCGGTGGCGCAATGGATAAGGCGCGGGACTTTCAATCTGAGGGTTCCGGGTTCGAATCCAGCCGTGTACCTATGAGTTATTTTTCAATTTAATTACATTATCCGATTGCTTAACGGTGAAGGAAAACATCGTGAGGAAACCTGCATGTCTTGAACAGGCATATGAAGTCCGCCAATCCGCACTGGGCCCGCGTGGTGGACTATGTAGGCCTGTGTAGGCCTGAGCCCCTGCAGTGGGGACGTATATAGGCTGTTGATGTAAGAGAGATACGGCGATATGGCGTACCACGAAGCAGGCCTATGTCCAGCAGTGGACAGACGTTTCCCGACTGATGATGATCAAGAGAGTTAATTTGGGAATTTATAGGTTTGGAGATGTCGCAGCTTTTCTGTCGCGTCGACTAGAAACGTGAACTCATGTCCATCGTAAACAAAAATAAAGTTGCGTATCTAGGACACGTTTTCAGACATTTGAGGTATGCGCTTTTGCAACTTATTATTAAGGGCAAAGTTGGTGGAAAGCCACAATCTGATCGTATGAAGAAGTTCTGGCTGCGGTACATTCGAGAGGGGACGGGAATCGCGAGTGATGACGGACTTTTTTGCCTCGCGACAGACAAGGAAATGCACAAAGAGCTGACAATGTAACCTTCAGTAGTATGAGAGGAACCATAAGAAGCCGTTTTCTGTCAACTTACAATTTGAAACTTTTAATTTGAAGATTCTAACATTTATTTGTCAATATAAATAACAACAAATGTGAATTCGGCCATAAGAAGTGACATTCGGCCTACGAGGTCCCTTTAGGTATTGATATAACCGAAAACAATATCGCTCTGAACCATCGAACTACATAAAATATAAATAATGCATGAATCCTCATGAATAACACAATGTTTGCAGGAATATTTATCTCAAATATGGCAACATGAAGTAATTTAGACACAAATTTGACATACGCAGATATCTTTTCTTCTATTCGCAATCCCACGCGCTGTCTATAATATATAGGCGTATCAATTTTAGGGTTCCATACCTCAAAAAGAAATGAATCACTTTCAATTTTTTTTAGGAACGAGTGAAGGTATCGCCGTGAAATTTATATCAAATACCCAAGTGTAATCCTTTGTATCTGTAAAAAAATTCAAACTTTTAAGTCAACGCTATAAAAAGACGACTAATGTTTATGCTGCATTTTTGACGATTTTTCTTGCGAATGCATGGGGATTAAAACGTACAGGGTAATCCTGAAATATTGCAAAAAGTAGGATCTTACAGCACAAGTATAGGAATACCTCTACCATCATCGTCATCATCAACAGTCCAGAGGGCGTATGGGACATAGTCCACCACGCGGGACCTGTGAGGATTGGTCGACTTCACACACACCTTTGAGTTTCTTTTCAGAAGTGTGCAGGTTTCTTCGCGGTGTACGAGTCAGGCTGGAACCCAGACCTCGATTGTTCAAGGACTGACGCTCCTCCCAATTGAGCTACCATGTCTCTTCAAAAACCATAATTTGTTAAAATATTACATTAAAATCACTTATTTAAAATTACAAACATATTTTACTAAAGCACGTGACTAATATATATATTTTACCAAACGCACATTTGATAAAAATTGGGTTCTGATGAAAAGCAGTTTGGACTATACTCATAAAACTCTTGCAGTTGAGCATTGATAGTGACGTAAAATCTAAATATGTACTTTATCACTTTTTCAACTGAAAAGTTACTTATTCAATCGAACTTACATTTTCGTAGTGCGTTGTTCTGTACTTATTACCTTACATATTATGATTTTTAATACGTTATATCAAATCAACTTATTTAATTTGTGAAACATAGGTACAGACACTAGTTGGTAACGATAAGCACGAAAGATTGGCTAAGTTTTGCCCTGTAATATACGAAATATTCTGCACGGAACCCCGGTGCGCAAGTCCGACTCACACCCGATCAGTTTTTATACCAACGGACCTTAGCAGTTGCTATATATTTTGTTAGATTTATAGTAAATATTGACAGCGATCACATTCCTATATCACCTACGTTATTTGTAATATTGTTAAAATATTCAGCAGCTGTTGAAACATAATAGAATACAATGAAAATTTCACAGTATACGTGGAGCACAATGAAAGTTTCCGGAATAGATAAAAAAACGCTCAA
This sequence comes from Carcina quercana, assembly GCA_910589575.2. NCBI lineage: Eukaryota > Metazoa > Arthropoda > Insecta > Lepidoptera > Depressariidae > Carcina > Carcina quercana. The sequence continues at coordinate 22,193,985 of OU342426.1, read as the reverse complement.
GTGCGAGTCGGACTCGTGCGTCTCCGGTTCCGTACAGAATATGAATGACTAACGTACTGAAAAACATAAATAATAGGTACGGTAATAAGTACGATTGAAAAACTAACTTTACCGTTGCTAAAAATTGTATCGCATAATTATTATTCTACATGCGATCAGTGCTTTAACTGCAAATGTAAGTTTGTAATCGTTAGAAAGCTATTGCAATGTGAAATGATTGACAAATGGTTTGCAGATTTATTCCTAAAATTGTTCTGGGCCTTGCTTCTTGCCAAATTTTATGATTTTAGGTCAATAGAAAGTACGCTATAGCTTTTTGATACCTTGCATTATCTAAGGAAATAAGCAAAAACAATCGTACCTCTTTATTGCTTTGATTTAGAAGCTTCATTTTTCAGAGTTTTACTTCACTGCAGACTTGCGTATTCGATATTAATTTGCAACTTGATGCCTTCACGCATTCCTGAGAAAAAGCGTCTTGACAGACAGACGGACAGCAAAGTGATCTTATAAGGGTTCCTTTTTCCTTTTGAGGCATAGAAATTTTAAAAAACCCATTGAATTTAGAACCTACTCATTTTTCGAAGTTGGTTGAAAATAGCTTTTATGTACTGCTTTTATGTAAGTAAGCAACTATTTCTGCCAAAGTCATGTAGCAGGGTGAAACGGCGAATTTCAGAATGATCAGTTGGTCAGTTCAACCCAGATATTCGTTGGCTGGAAAAGCTTGACAGATTTGGTTTTCTTTTTGTCTTTCCCATTATTTATGACATTATTTACGTCGTTTACATACCCAACCATTATATGTTCCATTGATACTTCTTTGCTACCAACCCAAATTTTCCTCTTCAGTTTTTTGAAAATCTTTTCCTTACCAGGCGATCCTCTGGCACGAATCTTGTAGAATGTGTCGTAGTTCACGCTTCAGAGGACTGTTATTTATTAGGTATAAGGAACAAGATCGGTCTTTGATTCAATATGACTGCGTCTACCATGAACAATTACAGTATCAAATGTCGTAATGCGACCTTAAGTAAGCCATTCTGTCTGCCTTTCGTCTGCCGTTGAAATGAGAAACGGTACATACAATGAAGGTGTATAGAGTTATTTCAGCCTTGTGTGGAGTTAAGTTTGTTTTTCTTCGGGCATTGATGTCCCACTGCCGCGGGCAAAGTTCTTTCTTCTCTCTTTCTTCAAACGAGTCGACTCTCAGCAACGCAAATTGCTTTGAAAATCAAGCTAGGTCATGACATATTTTCTATGGCTGTCGTCGCAATAGAATCTGTTTATATAAATCCATTCAATCTACAAATTTGAGCTTGCAAATAATTACACTTTTGCTATTTGTGACATAATTTCATTCGATTTTAACATACTTAATGTACTATCCGATTTGGAACTTTGCATCTGCATGAAATTAAGATAAAATTACAATAATTTGGCGGCTTCGATCTGATCAGATCAAGGAGATAGGAGGTGGACAGGAGTACTCTTCATGGCGGCTAGTGGAATTCTCGTTGTTTTTTGGTTGATTATTTTTAATGACATGAATAATGTACGCCCAAAAGGCAAGTTGCATTGGAACAATCACTATTGTATAATATACGTTATAATCTGCAGCTGAAACAAGAAATGATTTGAATTTGATAGTTTTTAATGCACGTTTTTTTTAAATTTAAATATTTTTTTGGTAATATTAAGTTTAGTATATTTACACAGTAGACTTCCACCTGGCTTTCGTCTCATTTGATAACAAGTGACGATAAGACCGTCTGATCCGTTGCTCACCCCAAATTCTCAAGTCAATGAAAAACTAGATTCATTTTGGGAGCAGATAGCGTTGTAGTAGCTCTTAGTCAGGTGCCATATAAAAGCACCTAACATTCAGTAAATAATCAGTGCTCCCGCTATGTTAATTAATTGGCATCCCTTCAAATGATTACAACAAACTTTATCTATAGAATTATTGGCACCTTTAATACCGCTTTGAATAACTTTAATCGCCTCCATGACATAATGTCTAAGTGTTGGACTAACTGATCGGGGTACCGATACTTGATTAGTTTGTTCGGGCATTTCTAATGTCCATCTGGGTAGTTACCACCATGTTACCTAAGTCTGCCGCCAAATATTTGTTCACTGTTCTGTTCCGGTGTGAAAGAGAGCAGAGACAGCGCCTCATTATCTCGAGGCTTCTCTTGCCATCTAACGGCCTTGTCGTCACTTACCATCAGATGCGATGAAGGTCACATGCAAATCCATCATACTTTTAAAAACATCTAAAGTACTTACTTACTGCGATCTATCGTTGCAACCCGGAGAAATGTAAGACGGTTCGCCTTGGCAACGTGTCGTACGAAAACGATGTGGACACAAGTGTATGGGTTCAAACATAAGCTGTATTGTATTGTAGTAAAACCCGTGTAGACTTGTCCCTTCCATTGCATTGTTGCGTACGAGTTGCCGAGCGTCGGTTTTATATTCGAGGGAACATCGAGATGATATATGACGTGCGTTTCTTTGTACAATAAATCTGTTGTATGGTTTCGTACTTCAGAAAAACCTTATAGGATCACTTTGTTTTACGTCTGTCTGTCTGTCAAGACCCTTTTTCTCAGGAACGCGAGGAGATATCAAGTTGAAATTAATATCGACTACTAAAGTCAGTTGTTCCTTGGATCTGTGAAAAAATCAAACTTATAAGTCAACGCAATAAAAAGATATAGCTGTATTTTAGACAATACAAAATGCAAGCGAAATAAAACCTATAGGGTACTTCCCGTTGACCTAGAATCCAGAAATTTGGCAAGAAGCAAAGTCTTAGAGTACAATAGGAATAAATCTGAAAACCAGGATTTTTTTATTTATACCACATTAAAAATAGCTTTTTTATGTTTACAAACTTAACTTTGTAGTTGAGAGTCATACATTGGTTATGTAATTTAGCTGCAAAGTAAAGTTGGTTTTTCAATCAGAATTACATTTTCGGTCGAGCGTTGTTGGGTGCATATTACACCATGGGTGATTTTCAGTGTGTTAATTAGTCATATTCTGTAGGGAACTCTCGGTGCGCGAGACCGGCTCGCTATTGACCGGTTTTTATACACAATCTTGTAAAAAGCCGGCTATCTCGGTGCGAAAAAAAAACGTATACATCATAATCGGCTGCGTAGTTCATTGATGGACATGAATCTTCCTTCTAGATTACCACATCGTAATTTTTACGAACAAAGCTTGGCCGGCGTTCAGGTATAAGCGCTAATAATAGATAACTCCTTTCCAAGCTTTTGGCTACGTCACGTGTGGTATCTGCTTAGAATGAATCCATCCCATATCCTCCAATAGATGTCGTAAGAGACGACTAAGGAAAAACCATACGGAAGGCATTAGCCACCTCCAGAAGAACTTAACCGAATACTGCGATCACCAACCCGTCTAGCAAGCGTGGTGATTATGGTATAAGCCCTCCATGAAAGTAAGCCCTTTTACATGGAGGATGGCTTATGTCCAGCAGTGGCCGTTGGTCGTGCACTTAAGACCAACTTCCTTACAACTTCAACCATGGCTTACGACATCTCTAATTTCCTAGATAACAAGGACCAATATCGAATGACGTTAGCAAAGACATCCTCGAGTTATGAGGCTATAAGGGTTTGTCCATAGTGAATGCTTCCAATCGTCGAGTGGTAACAAATAAACTGAGTTCGCATTAATTATTATCCAGTGATATTACCCTTCTTCATAGGATTGTGTTTTTTCGATTCATTCCCGTAAATGCGTGTTTTTGTTGAAAAATGTGTATCGTTTATGCTGATAACGAAGGAACACTGCATTCGTTGTTTTGTACTTGACTTATCTGCCTGTGTTTCTCCAATGCTGAAGATAGGTAGGTCTCTTTCAAACTGCAACACTCCTTCCATACCTCAGCCCTCTTCATAAACTCGCTCCCCGCTATCTTCTTCAGGTCGTCAGACCAGCGGGCTGGAGGTCGTCCCACTCCGAGTCTCCTGGTCTCAGGTCGCCACTCGAGAGTCTTTATGCTCCAGCGACCGTCTGTTCATCGACAGATATGGCATGCCCATTGCAACTCCATTGTACTTCAACTTTTTCTGCGTTTAAACCGTTTGTATGGCCCTGGCAGTGTTAGTTGACCCTGCCATGCTATTCAAAGTCATGTGGGGTGCAGTGGTCAACGCAATATTATTATTTTATTCTACTGTATAAAATGACAGCAGACAAAGCTCTCATTTTAGGGCAAACTTCCAAGTATCATATTGAGTTGTAAAAGTATTTGATTATGAACCCACTAAATAGGGTCAAGTTATCGCAAAGGGGAAGGACGGGAGCGCCTGGGCTCCGATAACAAGATGCTTTTGAAGCTGCATTGTGAACTGTGGCATATCAATAAATATGGTACACAGGGCAGCGGTGACGTTTCAACAACGCATCCAGTGCATTCTTCCAATCTGATATTGATGGCAGGCGGCCGTTTCCCTTGAGTTTGCGTGACTACTTACTATATCATTGGGTTGTTTTACTAAAATACAACATCTTAATGCTGTGTACATTAGAATGGCGACGAGGTATATGTAGTAAGTAAAATTATCGCTCAATTCACAATTCAAATTTTGAAGTGTTTTGAAATGAAAAGGATGTGTGGTGTGATACATACTTCGACGACATTACCTTTGTGAAATTAACACAATTCAATCTCCAATTTCACAAACAGTTTCGAAAGAAAGAAAGAGAAAGAAGAGATCTGTGAAAGAAACGTCACTCTTGGCCTGTGTACCACATTTATTGACTATGGAGTGGAACTAGTAGAAGTCATTTTTAGTAGATACGCCGGTATATGGTTAATCATGTTCGTGAATTAGTGTTTCCATTATTTTTGGCATTATATTCGTATCTTTACACTACTTGCCTAATACTCGAGAAGTACAAACTTCCTTATAACCTCAACCTTGGCTGACGATATAACTAGTTTCCCAGACAAAAAGGATAGATGTTGTCATTTTCACATTGAGGATGTAAGGATGAAGCTCAAAAAAGGGCAAACCCAGGAAAATTATAAGTATCAATTTTCCTTCGGAATCCAGTGAGAGAGGGCAGAGTTACTGGCCGCATTATAGTTCTCTGTGCTGGCAGTGTTAATTTTGCGTCATCTTGATTTTAAGTTTTATAGCTCATTTATTTTCAATTTCACACGAAACATGGTAGTTACAAAAGTGGTGTAATATTAAATTTGCTACAATTTTGGTTATTATATATTTTTTCTAGGATCGATATTTTTCGATTCCAGAAGAGGGGGTGAATTCTCGTTTATTTTCAATTTTACATGGTAATTTATTATAAACTTGTTGTAAATGCCGGTTGTAACAATTTTCCGAGTAAAATTGAAAATAAACGTAATAATACAATTGTTTTACCCTACCTCTTTTCGGGTATATATCGAAAAATATCGTCCCTAGTAGAAAATATATAAGAATCAAAATTTTACGAAAATTCTAAATCTAATTTAAACTGCCAGTGACCCTCCCCAATGAATAACGAAGGAAAATTACTAATTTTTTGCCTGGGTCAAATCCTAATTCGATTAGTCTACATCCCCGAATAGCGATAAGAGAAGCCTAGCAAAAATATTTCCAAAAATATTAGTTATTCTAAATATGAGACATCTAAACCATGATGATGTTTGTAAAATGTTTGAAGTTAAATTTGAGTTTAGAGTAAATATCTTTTTATAAGAAATAACAAAATTAAAGGAGCATGACGTACAGCCATAATTGTAAATTATACCATAATTTTCTATTTCCTTGAAAAGGTGTCGGCGGTTGTGAGGGTAATTATTTCTAAAGGAAGGGTAACCTAATAACATGGCCATAAAACGAAGTCAACCTTTGACGTAAAACCCAACAGTGTCAAGTGAGACAACATTGAGGTAGGGCGTGTTATACAGCACCCATAAAACGGAGCGCGGGCCTTTAAACTAGCGTGTTGTACATATATTAGTGTTGAGAATAAATATACGGACATAATCTACTAATTACTAATCATCCAGAGGCCATGCTGCACTGAACACGTATGAAGAAACTTGGTCAAACACTTTCGTTTGTTATTCAGAAAAAACAAGAGTACACCAAATATATCAGACACTCGGCCGTCAATGAGATTTGTGTTGATCTCACGCATCATTAAGAGGCTATGTTGGTAAGACCACGTGGTCGGTTTCAAGGTCAAATTGTTTTGTAGCTGTCCCTCTCCGAGCCCTATCCTACCCGAGCGCGTACGGTGAGACAGCATACATTATGCGATGTTATCCACCCGTTATTTGGATGTTTCGTAGTCCAGGGATCATTTGAAGGATACAGTATATTATGTAACCATTTTTTTAATACAGTATACTAATGAAATTTCAGATGTCGGTGGTTTTTCCAAATTGTTCTAAATTGATTCATACTCTAGAAAATCAGGTTCAAAGTTGGGGCTTTTTACTACCGAAAAATACAATACTTTGACGCCCTGTAACTCTGGAAGTATATATTTAAACAAAAATCTGACTCACCACCGACACAGATATTTGTATCTAGATTGTGTCTTGAAAATTTCATAGATTTTCATAGCTTAATACTCAAAATATGACTGGACTACGTTTGTATGGGCGCTTTGACACCAGCATAGCCTCTTGGCCTCATGGCAAAATTTTGTCCCTGAGATCCCTGGCTCGATGCCCAGTAGCGGTACTCGGTTTGGTTGGTGATTTTCTATGTCCGCCTAGTTACCTACCACCACGTTATCTAAGTCTGCCGCCAAACTTACAAAAATAAATCGAAACCGACTTCAACTGCCCCAAAGTCTACAGCAAATTTAAGACTCTTATGGTTTTCTCATTGATACCACTGTCAGAACTTTTGGACCACACTAGAAGCACCACCTTAAAATAAAAAAGGATCATCGAAATTGGTTGACCCAGTCAAAAGTTCTCAGGTAACAAACACCAAAAAGACAACACATACATGTCGAATTGAGAACCTCCTCATTTTTTCAAGTCGGTTGAAAACAGTCGAGGATTTCCGTGTGCGGACGATCGATTACAAGAATTCAAACTCACTGTTCAGCTTCCTTTAACAATCATTGGCGTAATAAACGTATAGCAATTCATTAAATTTTTTGTAGTAAATACTCCAGACTGAGTATTATCAATATAAGCTACATGTATCATAGCTAACGTCATGATCGTAGTTGATTTATTAACGAATTGAATTATTGAGATTCAATTATTAAACAAAATCTATCGCTAATTTTACTGTATTGGGCGTGTGATATCAGATGCTTTTGATTACTTTCATTTCGTGCCACATCACGAAAGGGATTTTCGGGATGATATAGGTTGGTCCCTTTCTAAAATGGGGACCACACGGTCATACAATGAGGTACTATGACGCAAATTTATTGCCTTAAAACCTGTCCGGCATGAATTTGCCTAATTGCACTTGTTTGTACTTGTGGCAGCACGTGATAAACTCGTATCCTTGTAATTTTGCTATAAAATTATATCTACATCGTTAATCCTGTAATGTTGCTACTAACCTCCAATAAAAATGAGTAGTATATTTATTTATTAAGAGACACCAACAAGTTACATTCCAAATGCATACAAAATACAAACTTACATAACTAAATTACTAGAAATGTTAACTTAATTATAGATATCCACAGCTTACACAAAAATTCACGTTAAAAAGAATGACAGTCAAAAATAGAACTTAAATATCTGTTAAAAAAGATTCTTAGTTAATTAAATAGTTAACTGTCTGTATAGACATAAATATATATTTTTTATTGACAAACATAATACATAAAGATATACAAGATTCCAGAAGAAATAAATACAAAAAAAGACACAACAAATAATACAAATACAGTAAAACATGAACAAAAGAAAAGAGAACAACGAAATAATAATAAAAAATTGGTTGCCTGTAAAGTCGGTATACGGGCGAAAGTTTTACGTGACAACGACTTTGAGTGGTAAAATAATTTTAATGTGAATATTCATTCGTATAGTAGGAAGAAGGATGAAATAATAGTAACAATTTAAAACTGACTATATGTATTAATTTTATCAAAAACATATTAAAGATACAGAAACATGTTAATTTGGTTGTTTTTCTTTCTTCACTCCATATAACAATAACTCTCTACAACGATAAAAAAAATCAATCAGTTGTTATAAGTTATTAATAAATTTAACTTGTTTTACATTGTTATAAATATAAAAACTAAATTTAAAAGTTAGAACATTTATTTAAATCACATTAATTGTTAATATCAATCGATTTTAATTCAAAGTGTATTTTCTAAAAGGAGAAAACAAATTCACATTTGATCTTTGAATTTGTAAATCGCGCGCTTACTACCTTGCGCAGTGATTGGTCGTCTCGGTTTGAATGTTTGAAAGTTTCGATTTGACAGGTTGGAGGTTAAACATTGTTATTTCAATTTTTTACATAGCAAGTCGCGCTCATTTTTTCAAGTTAAACAAATTATTATTGGTTGAGAAACGATTTATACTACTTTTTTGATTGAAAACTACCACAACATTGTGATTACTACAACATAACCTATTCACTTATGTCTTAGTCATTTATTTCATCATGTTATATTATCAGTCTGAAATTATTTACCTTTGCTGTTTGAATTGTTGCGATGGACGAAACTACCTTCACATTATCACTACACAATTATTTTACAATTAACTGGCAACGTGTAAACTTGTATGCAGGCGCCTAAGCGAAATAGAAGCGCAAGACATGAACCGGTGTGTATGCCTATCTCTCTCACTCTCTCTCTCTCGCTCTGTCTCTCTCGCTCTTAGGCGGGCTAACTGTGCTCGAGTGGAAGGGACGCGTGCCTTTCACTTTTTATGTCTGTCTCTCTCGCTCTTAGGCGGGCTAACCATGCCCGAGTGGAAGGGACGCGTGCCTCTCACTCGCTCTCATTGTGAGCGCAAAACGTGAGCGGAGCGTAACGCAGTTTCTTGAAGTGTCACCCGGCAAACCAATTTATAAGACGTTGTCACGTCAATAATTTGTGTTGTATTGCCCTTGTCAACTGGGAACCGAACTCATCATGTTTTGCAGCACAGACCGCAGCGATCGTTTTCAGTATACATTAGCTTTAAGTACAGCATTGTATTTTCCAGAACTGTGACGTGCAGTGACATTAAATAACAAGCTTTTCTCAGTAGTCTCCAAACTCGAAGGCTAAAAACCTTTGGTCTTTAACTTTCTACCTCCTGAATCCATCGGGAGACAATCGTCACCAATTGCAGTGTATTCATAATGTACGAGTATTAACCGGTGGGGAGTAAAGGTTCTCGAGTGGCGACCACGTACCGGGAAACGTCTACCGGGCCGTCCCCCTACTAGATGGACCGACGACCTGGTTAGAGTCGCAGGGAGTCGCTGGATGCAGGTGGCTTAAATGTCGGTCGATGTTTCCCGGCTGATGATGATGATGAGTATTAGACATGTCAAAACAAAACGAGCCCAAACTTGAGGGGCTTACTAGTCTACTTACTCTGTCTACCTCCTGGCTTCAGGGTCAGATCATCTGGTGGTGATCCGATGGTGACAAATTTTTGTTTTCTATCATCTGAACTACCCACAATCACAATATTTCAAATCGATACGACAGTTAGAAATAGGAAGTTTCATAGTGTGATAGTTAAATACATCCATGCGCGTAAAAAAGGACATTGTATTACAATGGCGGGAAACGAATTTCACAGACGAGATGACTATTCTAAAACCAAACCCGCACGCAGGGTCAAGGCCGTCAATTTAAAAATAAAATCATTTCATTACACGCCTTTTTCATGGCCCCATTCCTTCAAATAAGGATATGGTAAAGGGTCATATAACCTACTTCACAGTTCTTTGAAGGAGCTGCTTCCCATACTAAGAATAAGAAAAGAAATAGAGCCGTCTTAATAACTTGACAGAAGTCTTTCAATGTATATTTTTTTCTCGAAATATAATATTGAAGAAAAAAATGCTTGCGACGAATCTAAAACATACAGAAATCCATCATGGTATTCAGGAGCTATTTATAAATTGTCACCAGGCGGCGCTGCTATTAGCTCCAATTTTTGACAATAGAGGGTGCTGCTATTAGATCAGAAATTCACCGCTGGTCAACAATCGCCAACAGAGGGCGATGCTATTAGCTCCAATTTTAGACAACAGAGGGTGCTGCTATTAGTTCAGAATTTCACCGCTGGTCAACAATAGCCAACAGAGGGCCCTGCTATTAGTTCCAATTTTTGACAACAGAGGGCGCTGCTATTAGTTACAATTTTGACAACAGAGGGTGCTGCTATTAGTTCAGAAACTCACCGCTGGTCAACAATCGCCAACAGAGGGCGCTGTTTCTAAATTGCTGCCATATAGCGCTTCTATTAGTTCCAATTTTTGACAACAGAGGGTGCTGCTATTTGTTCAGAAATTCACCGCCGGTCAACAATAGCCAACAGAAGGCGCTGCTATTAGTTCCAATTTTTGACAACAGAGGGCGTTGCTATTAGTTCCAATTTTTGACAACAGAGGGTGCTGCTATTAGTTCAAATTTTTACCAACAGAGGGTGCCGCTATTAGTTCAGAAATTCACCGCTGGTCAACAATCGCCCACAGAGGGCGCTGCTATTAGTTCCAATTTTTGACAACAGAGGGTGCTGCTATTAGTTCAGAAATTCACCGCTGGTCAACAATCGCCAACAGAGGGCGGTGCTATTAGTTCCAATTTTTGCCAACAGAGGGTGCTGTCAAAAAATTGCAATAGATGCCGCTAAGTAGCGCCCTCTACTGGCGAATTTGGAACTAATAGTAGCGCCTTGTGTCACTAGTTATGATGGAGAGAAGCAAGGTATCTGACGCCACGCATTTTCAATGTTTTTCAATACGAAAAGACTTGTTTCTAATTCGACCTGCACTAGTACACTATTAAAAAATCAAGTAATAATCGAAATATGGAAAGAAAAATACTAGAATGTTATTTTTGCATTTATTTTCATTGTACAAAATCATTCTTTTTGTACTAAGTGACAGCGTCAAATGTCGTTTTATTGACGCCATCTTTATTTTCAACGTTAAGTCTTATTTGTTTCGTGCATTTTATAGGTTTTTATACACCTAGCCCTACTATACGAGTTTTGATGTTTCTCAGTCACTCGACGGCAGAACTAATTTGAGCATTCCAGCAAGGTGCCTAAGTATTTAAGTTGACCGCGCTGTTATTTTATATTTCTCTCATATTCTTTGATTCTGTGCGATGCTGACACGAAGTCATTTTGTGAACGGAGTTACTCAAACAGAGGACGGTCTCTTTGGCCAGTACAATATATTCCTGAACACGATTCATGTCGATGTTGAATTCATTAACGTAAAACAATGAATGAGTCAATTGATTCTAAAGTTCTACATCTTTGTACGTTTGTAATGTTAATTCGTTTGTATTGTTTACTGAGTCCCTTTAGCCGATGATAAGACGGAAGTTATCTGTCTAGAGTTTTTCGGTTTAATCGGTTAAAATAACATCAAAAAAGGAAGATGCTCTAAATTCACCGGGTAAGTTTTTTAATGTTTGTTACCTCATAACTTTCGACTGGGTGAACTGATTTTGATGATTCTTTTTTGTTCTAGTTCTTTTTGAACGCGTTAATTGTTATAATTGGGTTTGGACATTTATATGTGACTAGTTCATCATCATCATTGTTGTATTTCACTTCTGTCTCGCAAACTGCTCTAAAGATTTTGATGATATTCACAAATAAGGAAGTTTCGGGGACAAGGAATCGAAGGGGATTGGTCGAGGTAACACTTTTGGGATTATTCACTTTTTAGGGTTCCGTTCCGGGTTTAAGGGGGCTCCCATACAACAGACATGATTTCTTGACGTTTTTATAGATGATGGTACGGAACCCTTCGTGTGCGAGTGCGACTCGCACTTGGCCGGTTTATTTTATTTTATAGGGGTCCGCAATGAAAGAAATAACTCATACAAACTCAGTCACTCAGTAAATATTAAAAACAGCGCCAATTTTTAAATAACAAAGAAAAACTACACAGAATTGATGAAGTATTTACGAGCTTATGATGGTATGATTTGACCAAATCGTAAGCGGGTAACCGAACGTTATTTAGTAAAAACAACCACCGGTAATATTGTGATAGCAGGATTGCCTATCTACACAGTAATGCTATCATAAATATCTTAGGAATAAGATTGTATTTGTAAGATGCTAGACGGGAAGGGTTCTTCAACGTGTTGGTCTAATGAAGAGAGTTTATGTTTTGTACAAACAGTCAAGACTTCTGTGTGAGGCTGTGTGCGAGAGCTTTGTTACATACGTCACGGCCGATAAAACCTTTTTTGACGTGATAACGTCTTATAAATCGACGAACACCGTCTGCACGCACGAAAAAGTGTAACGTTCCGCCTGAGCCTGAGCGTGCAAGCGAGTCCGCGGAACATGTATATAAATTGTTATTAGCACATTGTTACTTGTATTTAATCTATATAATTGAAATAATATTTGAATTAACGAGTGTTAATAAATGGTAATTTATCGAAAAAATTGTGATTTTCAATTAACTCCTTAGTTATACGAGGGGCATACCGAAAAGATCGGTAATCGAGTACTTTCGATTTAATTAGATTAAAAACTCTTTTTGATGAATAAACACTGGTTAGTTGAAAATCGAATACAATTGACAGAATTAAAAAAAATTTTTTTTTTAAAGAACAATATCAGTTTGAAATTGATAGGTCGATAAAAAAATGGAGCTTACAAGAGAAAGTTTCCGTGCCATAATTTTTTACAACTTTCGACGAGGATTATCTCAGGGACAATGTCTCGCTGAGCTTATATCTATATACAAGAGTGAAGCGCCTAGCCAGACGACAATATATCGCTGGTATTCTGAATTCCGGCGTGGACGTGCTTCTCTTGGCACCGTACCTTCCACAGGCCGGCCAAAAACAGCGGTTACACCAGAAAATGTCGCTGTTGTGCGCCGAATGATACAGGATGACCGACATATTACATATGAGCAGATTCGGGCTACTTTAGGGATAGGTATGACTGCGATAAAAACTGTTTTACATGGTGAACTGGGAGTGAGAAAGCTAGTTTCCCGCTGGGTGCCCCATAATTTGTCCGAAGAGCAAAAGGCGGCTCGTGTCAATTGGTGCCGGTCTACTCTGCAACGCTTCAACGGAGGAAAGTCAAAAGCAGTTTATAACATTGTCTCTGGTGATGAATCATGGATCTATTCATATGAGCCAGAAAGAAAGCATCAGTCGGCTGTCTGGGTCTTCGCAGGTGAGATCAAGCCAACAAAAGTTGTCCGCTCTCGCAGCGTATCGAAGAAAATGGTCGCTTCGTTTGTCGCGAAAACAGGACATGTAGTCACAGTTCCCTTAGAGGAACGGAGAACGGTTACCGCTGATTGGTATACAACGGTTTGTTTGCCACAGATGATATCCGAACTCCGTAGAGGTAACCCGAAACGACGCATAATCCTCCATCACGATAATGCGAGCTCTCACACCGCTCAGAAAACAAGCGAGTTTTTGAAGCAGGAAAACGTTGAATTAATGGATCATCCTCCATACAGCCCTGATCTGAGTCCCAATGATTACTTTACATTCCCTAGAATCAAAGATTTATTGCGTGGTCAGCGGTTTCAAGGTCCAGAAGAAGCAGTGGAAGCATACAAATCGACGATTTTGACCATGTCAACTTCGGACTGGAATTGCTGCTATAATAATTGGTTCGAACGAATGCAAAAGTGCATTAACTGCAACGGAGAATACTTCGAAAAGCAATAAAAATAAATTTAGTTATTTCCTGTATGTATTGTTTTATATTCCCGATCATTTCGGTATGCCCCTCGTATTATACAAAGAAATTATAATTCCATGATAATAATAATTCTTTATGACGTTATCACGTATCGTCCGTAAACCGACTTTACAGACATTTGTGTTATGTAAATATTTTACGTGTGCAATAAACTGTTTAAATAATAAAATAAAAAAACAACCAATATTTTTTGTAGTACAAAAATATGTGCTCACTTTTGTACCATGTCATATTCACTTTTAGTTGTCATTTCTCTCAACACACTCAACGAAAAGAATCGTCAATCAGTCGATAACTTTAGATGGAATTAATACATTGCTTACTCAAATATTTTGTATGGAAAAAATACACAATTAATTAACGAAATATATGTAAATTGCCATAAAAATATACGCCCGTATGAAATACGCTGTAGTTTTAAATTTAAACGATCTGAAATATTTTTGGTGGTTTGTTGAAAGACAAATTGTCGCTATAATTTAGAGTGACAAGGCAGTACGGTTCTTCATAGCTATCGTAAGTCAATGGACACGCACAAGAGAAACCTCGCAAATAGCGCTTCGTCTGATGTCAGCATCCCGTGGCTTAAGAGTCCTCTCTGTAATATATGAGTACAGTCCGCTTCACCTACTGCTCTGAGATATCTTGTTCGATAAAACTGCGGACTGCGGGACATGAGATAAACGTTTATATCGAGTTTTTGTTACTTTGTCAGTATAAATTACGACAACGTGTCTACAAGGTCGTAATAGGCACTAGATTATCTCGCCAAAATCTCCTATCCTCCCTCCTAAGTATCTAACGAAACTTTCTGATCTATCAGTATTCCGTGAGGATATCTTCGGAAACTCTTCAAGTAAAACGATGTAATTATTATATATTATATTATTATTATATATTATTATTTATTTATTTATTAATATATATTTAGCACCACCTACTTACCCCTTCTTAATCACACGATTCTTCTGCCCCAAGGTTGCCTGGAAGAGATCGCTTTTAGCGATAAGGCCGCCTTCATTGTACCTTTTATGTTCTTCTCTTTTCTTTTCTGTTTTTTTTTATTTTGTGTGTGTGTGCAATAAAGTTTATTTGAATTGAATTGATGTAAGTAAATAAACTTTTAAATAATACTGAATGAATGAACCACGGATATGTAAAGAATATACGGATTTAACCTCGTCTAATAATGCGTGAGATCAACACAAATACACACACACTTGTAAGTGCAACTGACACTGACGTGCGCGTTATATTTACGGCCGAGTGTCTGATGATAGTTCCTTCATTCTTGTTCAATGGACCACCGCTTTTTATAATATACATATGGATACTATTCTGGAAAAAAGGGAATTCATAAATTACAAATCGCGTGTAAAACTTATCCACCTTTACAACCATTTGATATTTATTGAGATGTCGTAAACGTTATGTATTGTTTACTAATTATTATCAAATTTCAACAAGAGCATGCCCCAGTTCATCTAACGGGAGGGATAACGTAAATGAGTCATTTCAATGTATTTGACTCATTCAGCGCATAGAAGTAAAGTTTAATTTACTAAATATCGTTCCCGTTCAGTTTAACCACAGTCAATCTTGCAGAAGACTTACAGTGATTCGTGTATCTCAAAAGCACGGGCGTAGAATAGTATAGTATTTAAAGAAGGCCTCGTTATAGGTATAAATACCTTTGTTGTTTCTCATTTTTACGTGAGGTAATGAAAAACGACATTCTTGTCTTGTTTCTGACCAAGCACAGTTGAAAGTATACTGTGCCATATACGGGGCAAGTGTGAATTGGACTATGTGCCCTACAAGTTCTTGCATCCATTTCGAGATCCACGTGTCTCATCGTCACACGGCCTAATACTTTAAACGTTTTCACACTGATTTACATTAGGGTTCGTTGCCTTCGCTATTTCACTAATGTTAACATGATTTACTTATGGCGGCGTGGAAGTATTAACGTGCGGCTACTGTGTTGAGATAATAGCGGTATGAATTATTGCTCTCAGAACAAAATAATTTATAATAGGTATGTACTTCGTTCTCATGTTATTTGTTTCCAATAGAGCAGTTTTTCGACGAAGAAAAACGTACAAGTGCAATTCGGTCTCTCACACCGAGGGTTTTGGTTTCATTTAGAATAATTAACATGAAAATCATAAATAATAGGCAAGGTATTAAGCACCGAACAAAGCTCTGACGTACAAACTTAATTATACAGTTGCAACTTTTTCCGATTTCAACTGACATACATTCTACAGCATTGTCATCCCTTAGAGGTATAATTATCTGGGTATATATTTTGTTTATTGTTGATTTTCTCAAAAAGCGCTAATATATATGAGACCTCTTCAGAAGTATGATCTACCGAACAAAATAATAATTTGTTGGAATAATCGCGCAACATTGTACATACAAAAAGTCGTCGTACATACCGTCGAATTGAGAACCTCCTCCTTTTTTGAGGTCGGTTGCAAAACGATATACCATCCGTATCTACTGCTTTTAATTCTTAATTATTTAAGAAAGCGATACCTTCTCGCGTTTGTTACATATGCCTATTGCACTGCCCACGATACGAAAAGGCACGAGGTGCTGATGCAGCAGACACGTGACGTTCGCCGTGCTGCAACTGCAACCACCGCGATTGCACACTCCATTCTCGGTCGTCAATTAGGATAGTTAATTTTAATTAGAATATAATTTTTTGTAATTTGGTTTTAAATTAAATCTATAAGAAAAGTATTTGGGTTTTTTTTGGAGCCTCCTGCGGCAACTACCATAATTCGTTTCTGAGATCAAAGTATTGATAGACAGACGGACAGACAAAAAGGGTACCTCCTTAAAAACAACGATTCCTTACCTCTTGGTCCAGACACTCCACGCCGTTCCATGGGTGTGGGCAGTGGTCTAATCATATGGTGATTTGCCATAATCAACAACCTTGTGATCATATTACGTGGAAAATATAATAGATGCCACTGCCCGTCTCTTTAAACTTTCTTTGGTCATCTTTTAAAGTGTCCATGCGAAATTCCGGCGTTGTCATCGATGAGGAATGCACACGTCCAATAATGGACTTTTGCAGCTGTTTATGATGAAGGATGATCTTATTCTAAGGCCAGGATTTTTTTTCGTGAATTTATCCCATGTTTTAATAGTTATTCTGCTGTTCGGGGTGGAGACAAAATTAAAAAATCCAAGGACAAAATTTTAGTATTTATGACATTTTGTATTTGTATTTGACATCTTTATGCTTTGATAATTTAAAAAATTATTAACTTAGGCTAGTTAGGATAATATATACTAACACATAATGGAATTTTTAATTCTGCAATAAATTTTTTGAATTAAAAAAATCTGTTGCGCCATTCTTCAGTTATAAATGGTGAAACTAACCCGACTTTGTCTTCTTTGTATACCTCTATACTATATAGTCTTATACCTACATAGCTACGTCTCTTGACGGCCATTGTTTAAACGGTTGTCTTATTCGCCTACCAATTACGAATATGCTTCAATTTATATTAAAGATAATTGGTAACCCGTTACAAATGGTTAGAGCTGTAATTACTCGTAATTAGCCGCCTTTGTACCGTTGTAATATTAGGCATTTTGTAATTATGTGGACCGTATAAATATTAAGTTGCCAGCAACCGGCTGTTAGACGGGAATGATAATTGTAAACGTCAAATTTTTATTCCGTGCATAACTAGTGTTTCTGTGAGCTGCAGACCTAGCGAGTCTGTCTTTACATAGCTTAAAACTGAATGAATGCTCACCGGGCACCTTAAAATAAAATCCTGAATTAACTGACATTTTGGTGTAATGCTGTAGGACGCTAAAAGATCCTGCGAATCTCAAAGTAAGGCATATATTTCTTCATATCTTTACCTTGACTCGTAAAGGACCAGAAACGTAATTCTATGATTTTGACTCGAGAGATTTTAATTTCGACGTGACCGTTTAAACATTATAATTGTTGAGATATTTATTATACTACAATAGGTAAGCAAGTTGAAATTACTTTAGTAAATAGATAACTAAAATATTCACAATCGTAAAGAGTTATTTTTTTTTCTTCCAATTATCAGGGTTATTTCTTAAATGAATTAAAATATGTTTTTCAGGTTTTTCTAAACGCAGGACTCACGCGGAGCTAATGACATTTCCGATCGTTTGTTTTTTATATTAAAGTTCCAGATTTTCATACAATCCACGCCCATTAGGATTTCAATGTAGCGCCTTAACGGCCCAAAATGAACCAATGAAAGGATTGCTTGCAAATAAATGTTTAAATTTTCAACTACGCGTATTTATATTCGCACGCTTACAACTGTGTCTGCAAATAATGACCTCGTCTGAATAGGCCTTTAGACATTTGCTTTGAACTTTTCCATTGTTCCTAATTCAATATTGACACAATTGATTTGTTGACGAACTGATTGAACTCTTAGCTAGTTTATTTAGGCACTTGAAGAAGTTGCTCTAAAAGGAGGACGGACGAATTGACATTGATATTGTAGTTTGAAATTTGTGCTATTAAGCTAATATTATCTGAATAGGCTCTAGTTTGACCACGATCAAAGTACGGATAGCCGATGATAGCTAGTAGTGGTTCATGATCAGGCCACGATATAGTATTATTTATTAATAGTGCGGTTCTTACAATGGGGTTCTTACAAATTTTCAGATTTTCAAAAACTTGTCAGTTTAGTACTCAAAGGTGTCAATAGATGGTGCGGGAAGATAGAAATTAATCTGTCATTTAACATCATGGGAGTCTTGTTAACAATTTTGATATATTCGTTTACACAGCAGTTGTATAGGTGAATGATAGTAAGCTTTTCATTAAAGAATGCGGTGTATAAATCATTGCTTTGAATGTATACGAAAAAATATACATTTGTTAGTTAAATTTTGCTAAGACGCTACGTGAATAAAGAACAATTCGCGGGTGTCCCAAACGGCAACAGGAATTTATGAGGACTTTGATGATACATCAATTCGTTTCGAGGTGGAAAGGCTTGGCATCGAGGCTGAGTTGTGCAGACATACAGTTTGGCTCGCCACAGACAAGCTCCATGATCTCCAGGTGTTCGTTTACCTTCAATTAGGTCGTGGACCTAAACACGCGTACACCCAAACTGATTCTTCAGATACCTGGCCCTCGACCAAATCATAACATACATAGACAGATCCAGTGAATACTTGTAATCTTTATTCATGATATTTGTTAGGAAAATAGCAATGAGTTCTTAATATTTCAAAGTTTATTCTTCATTTATTCAGTGCTTAAAATGTACAGTGTATGAGATGGTTACCAGGGCCGGACTGGGCCGCAGGGGCCCGGGTGGCAAGTTTAGGTAAGGGCCCGCGCCGCCTGTCTAGAAGGCATCAGGTCTACGAGTGTTTTTTCGCAAAATGTTAGATATTTCAAAGTACGAGTAAGGTATAATAAAGATTTCCGGTTTCCGTGTTCCCCGAAAACTACAACTTGGGAATCTTTAAAAGAAGAGTAAATAGGCACCTTCTAGACCAACACGTAACATCGTCGACCTCATCGTCGCTTACCATCAGGTGAGATTGAGGTCAAGTGTTGGTCTATCTTCAATAAATAAAAAAAGATAGGACTGGGCCCCATCGATTCGAGATCAAAAGTTATGCATTTATAGTAGGGCCCCAGACATTCGCCTGTATTGAAAGAAGATGCAAGAAGATTTCTGGTAACTAAAATATCCACACAAAGGTGAACTATTTTTCAAGACATATAGACAGGAGTCAACAAAGTCGAATTAATTACACCATTTATAACTCAAAAATATATGGACCGATCTTTATGACCTTTGACCCAGAATCACTAAAGAAGTCACTAAAAATCCATTTTCTCATAGGTACCCACGAACTGACAGAATATAAAAATGACTTGATTTTTGTAGAGGGATAGTTGAAAGGCCAAGGAAGGACATAGGCTACTTTTATCCCTATCGGACGAGTAGTTCCCATGGGATAACCCATACGGCAGAAACTAGTATAAATAAGCCTTCATTTGCTTGGATTAATTGACAAATGGATATAGGATAGGCGGCATCTAGAAGTATAGCAACAAGAAACATGCGAGAGTTCAACGTTCTTGTTGCATAAGCAAACTTGCGTCAAAACTCGATCAAGGTGATCCGTCACGTCGAGTCGCCTGCCTATAAACAACACGACGATAGCAAACAAAACTGACTCATAAATGATAATCGTGTAGGACGAAAGTCGAACGTTTGTAGACAGAGTTTATTGCTTTTCGAATCGACCGTTGTTTGCGACAACTTTGTAGAATGTTTCCCTTTGCAATCGATTGATTTCCGTTTTTAATGAGTTAATACTTTTTATTGTGATCGCGACAGTTTCGTACTACGAGTAATTAAATGTATCCGGAATTTTTTATCCGGATGTTATTACGATTGCAAGTCAAGTCCTCCACAGTAGCTCCTCTTCGATTTATGTTGGGAGTTTCGTGTTCAACAGTGGACCGGATGCAATTGACTAAGGACTAACATTCTTACATCCATACGGCTCATGGATGTCTTTGCTGACTTTCGATATGGATTCTTGACGTCTATGAAGAAAGAGACATCTCTCACTCATACGGCTTGCTACGGAAAGACATGGGGTGGTCTTACAGAAACCCAGCATTATCAATTGATTTCGAGACTCCAAAGTTACGAATTTATATGACGTTGGATAAATTCGGAAGTGAGTTTGTTTTCAATGCACATTTCATGTTCCGCTTTGCTAATTGATGCTTCTGGATGAACACTCTTCAATAAAACGTTTTCATCGTCACTTACCACCAGGTGAGATGAGAGAAAAGACCCGCGAGCCCATTGTGTATGAAAAACAAAAGTACATGATATTGAAAAATAAAAACAGAATTACTAGGTAGGCGCAAGGAACTCGGTGGTCATATATCATGGTTCATTAATTTATACGAAATGAATTGGTTCACCGCCCTCTTTGATGGTATTAAACAAATATATTAGGATAATGCTCCAAGATCGGGGCATTTTATCAAAATTACATTGATTTATGCGTTCCTGTTTAATAACCCTGCGTCACGCGATGGGACCTACGCGCTCAAGCCATCATTAATTTTTTCTTAACAATTTCAGCAGTCAATTTACCAATTTATTTGGATAAAGCTTTTTAGAGGATTCGTCTGCATTAAGAAATCATTGTCATTGATCACAAATCATCAACAGCCTATACATATCCCCACTGCAAGGGCTCAGACTTACTCTCCTACAAAGAGTGTATGGGACATTGTCTTCCCAAACTTTTTTTGGTATTAATCATTGTCATTGGTGGCCAATGCAAAATAGACCGCATCCATGGGCCATTGGGCTACACGATTGGTCTAACAACCTAGATATCCCGGGTTCGATTACGAGTAGAGGTACTTATCGGTAGTTTGTTTTGTGGTAGGGCATTTTGTATGTCCGCCTGACTAGCTACCACCATGTTTCCTAAGTCTGCCACCAAACAACAATGCTAATAGCACTGTTGTGTTCCGGTATGAAAGGTAGCAGAGCCAGCGCCTCACTAGCTTAAGGCTTCTGGGTGCGCACGCTTCCCATCCAACGGCCTTATCGTCACTTACCATCACGCGAGATAAAGGCCAAGTTCAAACCAATTACGAGTATACGTATTTTTTAAGCATTAACATTGGCTGGACTTGGATTGGACTGGCTTGAAGGAAACTAAGCCACTGGCTTAGATTTACTAGCTTCATTTGTCGTGAGCGGACTCTTCCTATTTCTTCTTCTTTCCGATTTCCTGCGGTTTTGTTATTATAAGTCTGTTTGTATACTGTCACTTCTTTTGGGTTTAAATGAAGTTTAAGCGATAGTAATGGGCAATGGCTGACTCAGACGAAAAAGGTCTCTTGTAATACTACAGCACAATCAAATGCTACAGCTATTTGGATAGCAAACTATAAAAACTTCAGGAGACTTGCAAAGAGTCTAATCTGACTGAATAAAGAGCTTTTGTTGTTTGTTTTCCCAGCATAAAACGTTGCTAATCGGACTCGCCCTTTTATAAAATAAAGTGTGCGCTAAGAGATACGAGCCGATGAATAAAATCGAGGGCGTCAATATTTATTCTAATTCCTCCACCTGTTTGGGGAACGTGGGATGTAAATTGTATAGGTATTTAGTTTGAGGAAGCATAGAGTGTTAATCGCGTATCAACAAGCTATAAATACTGGCCATACCTGCTCTGTTAGCTATTGCTAAGAAAAGTTAGAGGGCTAATGACCCTTTAATAGTATCATAGTTGTAGTTCAGGATTGGTTCTACGTAGCTGTGAACATCGATGTTTCGATTGTTGTTTTCATTTCTTCTGTGTCCTCTTGGCTCTAGAATAAGGTCACTCTATGTAATCCCATGGTTATTGAAAAGGGACTTAAAGATAATATTCCCCCCCCCCCCCCCCCCCCCCCAGCTCCCCCTCTCCCCCCGTAACTTCCAAAACAAGAGAATGTTAAAACTGAAAAAAAAAAATGAAGTACATTACCGTGCAAACTTCCACCGAAAATTGGTTTGAACGAGATCTAGTAAGTGGTTTTTTTAATACGTCATAAATCGTAAATTACAATTTACTTTTCATTAAATCAACTCAAATATATAGAAAAAATTATTATAACATCGATCAAAGTTACAACGAACTACAAGAACTTTTATATTATGTTACTTGTTGCTACGGAGCCCTTCATAGTCTAGTCCGACTCGCACTTGGCCGCTTTTTTAATTGGTGGACAGCTCGTTTCAGATCATTGGAGTTGTAAAAAGACTTTATTGTTTTTGTACAAGGTATTCATTACATAAGGCTCACAATGATATTCTGAGCGATAGCAAAAATGGCAGGTAGTCTTCGCCGAGCGCAAACAAAAGATTAGGTACAGTTCAAATCAATCCAACAGAAATAGAATCTTAACACAACACTGAAAAGCTTCAGGTTAGGCTCTTTGTACCTCCTCAATTCGTACTCGGCCGGCCACTGTCAGTTTCTTCCCTGATAGTCTCGAATATGCAGAAATTTGTACCGCTTTCGTGGCCTAGAACTATAATCAGGAGGTCGCGGGTTACATTACCAGTGAGGGGTATCTATGGGTATTCGGTTTGATTGGTGGTAGGTTATTTACTATGCCCATTAGCTACCACCATGTTACCTAAGTCCGGTGCCAAGTATCAGTGTTAAAAGCACTATTGTGTTCCGGTATGAAAAGAAGCAGTCCTCATTACCTCGGCGCTTACCAACCAACAGAGCCTATCGTCAATTTTTATCAGATCACATTAAGCCCAAGTGCAAATCCATTGTACATTTTTTCAAATTAAAAAAGTGGTGTTTATATTGTAACGGAAAATAAATCAGGATTCAGTAACATGTTATGAACCCGCCGCGAAATATAACATCTCAATTTGAAGCGATATGCGGTGATATCTGCACGAACTGACATGTACAACAGTCATATCGGCCACTAGATTGATGTAAACATGCAAATTCGTTGATAAATTGCTTCAGATAAACAGTAACCAGTCCTGTTAGCATCTGATCTATGGGCCTATCTGTTGATGGGTTTAAACAGCGCAGTTTTGCTAGTAGCTCGTGGCCATGCGTGTTTACGTGATGCCTTTGTTGTGTTTAAAGTTGTTGTTTTTAAAAGAAACACTTCCAGTTATAATAACGCTAAATTTAGCATAAAATGGCGTACGCTTGACTTTAATATAAGATTTGATGAATATAAGTAAGTGGTATTACATGATTTTTTAAATAGTGTACAAGTGCAGACCGATTTTGAAACAACGCTTTTTAGGCTTTAAAATTATAGATTTTTTAAATTGACAAATAGGGGCCGGCGCGAAAAAGTGTATTGGGTAAATTGGTAAAAGTATATAGGCACCCTTAAAAATTTTTTTCTTCAATATTTTATTCTACTGCTTTGTTGACGTGATCAATATGTATACCCGTACCAAATTATGACTTTTTAAAGTAGTAAGGGTCTCTGAGTTATGCCACGGACGGACAGATGGACAGCGCGAAACTATAAGGGCTGTTTGACTGCGGAACCCTAAAAATGTGTTCTATAAAATCATGGTACACAACAACAATCAAACCGGGTCTCAGATTCTGCATTGTAACCTAATTACCTATTTTAAGTACCTTTATGTACGATTGTGTGTAATACATAACATTATGATTGTACCGAGGCGCTACACAAGCGTGGTCCCGATATTTCTTTAATATATTTTCCTGCCATAAAATAGATATGAATGTACTCCCAGGCACTTATCATTTTCCACTCCCATAGTAATAAAATAGCGATGGACGATGGGAAGCCACTCGATAACCTCTATGAGATGGTGCTCTAATTTGACGATCATCACCCTTTATTTCGGGCATCGTAAAAATTTTAATACCCTAAGGAGATAAAGGTGTCTATCGAAGTTCAGGAAATGAGTTAGATATTCAGTTTTTTGGTGCAATGGAATTCTAATGGTATCATCATCAGACTGAAAACTTCCACTTCTTAACATGGATTTCTACTATGCTATGCCCGACAATGTTCAGCCACGAGTTTCACTGCAAAATTTTACAGTCCGTGATCTAAAAAATGCTGCTGGTGGAACTTTAATAAGTAATGTTGGGTACATACATACCCCGAATCTAAAGTCTTCACATTTGAATTCACAACTGGAAGGGCCCGGGTTATATTCCTAGTATAGGCTATTTGTGGTCTCAAATCATTTTACATGTTTGCCTGGCCACCACCATGGTATCTTAGTTTGCCGCTAGCCGAATTAATGGCACTCTTGTGACAATACTATAAAAATATAACAAACAGGGCAGTGCTTCGTTAAACGAGGAAGCTTTCCAACCAAAACAGCCTTACCATAAGGTGATAGATAGTTAGCTCGTTCAAAAAGAACTGAAAACCGATTTCAACTGCCTTAGAAATGTTCACCCTTAGAGGTAGAATGATTTGGGTACAAATTTGGTTTTGATTTTCTGAAAAAGCGATGAATCAATTTGGATAAAATTTATTTACCACCTCTGAAGTATTTTCTACCATACAAAGAAAGAATCATCAAAATCCTTTCACAATTGGCGAAGTTATCGCGTAAAATATATACGTACGTATCAACGTACATAAAACACTGGTTTCACAAAACTCAGAGATGCATTGTCGCAACATATCAATTTTATACTGTACTGATCAAACGTGTTTCTACATATCTTATAAATGCAACAGGACAGTGTGAATGGACAGCCTTATCCAGCTCTGCGATTGCCGCGGCGAATCCAGGCAAAATTTCAGATTAGGCAGTAGTAAAAATTTTATATTCTCGGCCATTTGATTGCTTTGCCCTCGGCGTCAGAGTGGTCGCTGGGATTCACAGATAAACACCTATAAAAATTATCTGGATGTCTGTGGCGGTGTGCTTTTTATCCTTTGAGCGATTGTTGATTGGAGTAATGGGGAATTAATGGATTTTATGTCGTACTTCATTACTGATTGAGGCTGTTTATAGAGCTTGTAAATGTGTAATACCATCGATGACATTAGATCAAAGCGCTGCCGGACATATAAATGTAACCGCTACTAAAAAGACTGCACTTTTAATTGCTTGTTAAAATTTTATGTTGTGATAATGAACATAAATGAGGGTCGCTGGATTTGGGCGCGAATTAAGTTCTAATTAGTGATTTATTGCTTTGCAACTATTTTTACAGTTTAAACAAGTAAACGCGTTCGAAAAGAACTAGAAATCAACTGCCCTAGAAATCTAGTTTTATTAAGGTAATGCTTGTAAGTCAGTTGTCTCATACACACATAACATTCCCTATCGCAAAAAGTACTGAAACGATTTTGATGAAACTTGCAGTCTTCCCTAAGTTATCAACAACAAAATAATTATTTAAATCGACCTAATAGTTCTGAAGATATGCATACAAATATACATACACTTTTAAAATTTGGCATACCTGTTTAGAAGCTGATACAGATTAACATATACTAAAGCTGGGCAGTTATGTAAATACATATATACAGGTCGAATTGATAGTCTCATTTTTTGAAGTCGGTTAAAATTGATTGAAGGACAAAAGCGTTGTTGCCGACGCCGAACTTCTTAGAATAATTGTCTATGAAGCTTTTATTCTTTTGTTTTTATACGTTTAGTTTTTTTTTTTACAGTACATTCATGGAACCCAAAAATGGTGGTTTTATTTAATATATTTTACGCCCGTAAATAACATTGGTGTCAGAAGTGGGATATATTAAATAATAAGCGTGCTTACTAAGAAGCCTCTAATTAATAAATAGGATCAGTTGTTTTGTAGAGGTATGTATCGACGCTGATCTAAACTCCCTACGGCAGAATTTGGGAGAATAAAATCTAAAGAAATTCGAAGAAGAAGAAAAAAGACGAACCTCATCAGATATTTGCGTGTGACTCGTAAAATAAATAACAGAGGAACTCTAAAAAGGGACTCGCATGAGCCTCAAGGCGAAACCTCCGCACGTTATCATCCGTAACACGTTTTTAGGCTATAAACCACTCACATGCTCCACTTGGCAAACAAATTTCGTAATAAATGTAAATGTGGAAAGAATAATGTGGATACGAGCTTGAAGATGACACTGTATTTATCTGTCTTGATTTTGAAGAATTGTTGTAAAGTGATTTTCTAAAATAAACTGACTTTGGGTGTAATGCTGGACGCTGAAAGAACATGTCCTGAGAATCTCTAAGTAAAGTACGAATTTCGTTATGGCTTTATCTTCACTTTGCAAGAACCAACAACGCGATTCCATTATTTTGACTCGATAGATTTTATTTTCGAAAATACCTCTCAGATTATTGTTAAACAACATAAGGTTTATAATCTAAATTGCTTTAATTAATAGATAAAAATAATATTGTTAGTTCTCAACTTGCTGTTTTTTCTAATCAGTTTCCGTTTCTAACAGTTAGTTTTTAAATGAATCAAATGTGTTTTTTCGCGTTCCTAAACGCAGGTTTCACGCGGTGCGATGCCATTCCCGACCCTATGGCTTTAATATTAGAGTTCCAGGTTCTCGTATAAGCCATGTACCATAATTTAGTTAACAACGGATGTCCATATAAAGCTATCGGTCGTGCAATAATAAATCTCTTATCGGTTCCCCGCTCACTGAGAAGGGCAACCGCCTTCATTAGGACACCGTTATTATTTAATATTTATCTATGTGGTTTTTGGAGGCAAATCGCTGTGTAAACATTTATGACGAGTGTAAGTAAAGCTATTAGTAGCAACAGTATGGACATTTGTTTATTAACTATAATTTAGTATACTTTATTAATATTAACTAGTCATAAGAATTGTGTTTTTTTTCTTCAATATAAGGTCATGAAAATGTATTTAAAGCAACACTAGGAAGAGCAGGGCCTCCTAACACAAGTCATCAGTACTTAAGAGGAGGTCCTGAAAGTATTGTATAAATTATTATTGTCCTATGGACAGTATCATGCCCGGGCTACACGAGGCTAGTTTTCAAGCTAGGATAGCAAGCTAGTGTCAGTAAGCTAGCAAGCTAATCTTTCTGGCTTAGTGTAAACAAAACTAACTACATTTCAAACTAGCCTCGTGTAGCCCGGGCATTGTTGTATCTGCTATAGCAACACAGCGTATGTATACGCTGTCTCGTGAGTCCCTGTGTTGGTTTGCTAAACGTCAATGTGAAAGTGACAGTCGATAGTAGTGTCACGAGATCCGTGATCTAGTGCACGTTTAGTCAGTACCGAATAAGTGAGTCAACTTCGTAAATTTTTTGCTTTCTGAATGAGCGCGCTTCTATCCTATGGCTTTGTTGTACCAACGCAGCGCCATTCAAGCTGTTTGGGAGCGGTGTGGCATACCATTGGGGAAGTCTATGTTCGACTGATGACTTTAATGAGTTCAAGATTTTTAAAAACATACTCTTAAATCCCAAAAGATTATGCAATCGAGATACTCGTATTCTCAAACATTCTCAAAGGGCAACATTAAAATTGGATTTAAGTACGTATATAACGCATTTGTATGTTAAAATATAGAATTGCATGACGACAATTTATTATCAAAATGCGTTTTTAATTTTACATTTCCAGTTTGCGAACGAGTACATTGAATTTTAAATGGTCTTAAAAGTGTGACTTTGATATGGGTCGGAATCTCCTTTTCTGTCACTCACTTCGGGTGTTCTTTTTGAATGACTTGCCGCCAAATTGACAGGGAGAACTCATCATGTATGCAAATACTGGGGTAGTCGTAGTTCACTACTTACTTCTCCCAACATTTTGATGATAATGGCCTGATGGTATGTGACCGTAAGGCCTTTTGGATGGAAAGCGTGCTCAAGAAATGGCGGCGCTGGCGCTTTTAGCTTTCAAACCACACCGAAAGACAACAGTGCTATTAACAGTATAATTAGAAGCCGTGCGAAGCATGATGCTTCGGCGTTTCTCCAAGGTGGGCCGCATTAACCGGTCCCAACATACTTGCATCCATGGCCATCTCGATGACGATCCGATAGACGTTTCCCGGTACGTGGCCACCACTCGAAAATTCTTACTTCCCATCGGTGATCCGTTCTTCGAGCGATGTGGTCTGACCATTGGCAATTCAGCTCACTGACTCGCCGAGCTATGTCGGTGACCTTAGTTCGAGGGATTTCTTCATTCCGGATTTTCTGTAATATATTTAATAAGTAATGTAAGCAATCTGGAAGATTACCGACCACAATTCGTTATTCAAAATTCACGAAGGGAGCTTGTCAACATCTCATAAATATCAACGCCTGAATAAATACAAAGTATATTGATACTGACGACCCTCTGAACCCAATTCAGACGACATTTGTATAAATTTCAGATGTTTGGTAAATGAATTGATTTATTCATAATCGCATAAAGGCGATGACAAAAGAGTTTGTTTTTAAATAAAGCAACAATGCCTAATATAGAACATATGGTGGAGCTTTGGTAGAAATGCCAGGCGTAGGCTTCTCGATGACAGATGGGCTGAAACTTAAACTCATCTGTTTGTTCTAGCGGTGGGCGATTACGAATTGTACTAATAACTTTACTAATCGAATCACCTGAGATATCTCGATTATGAAAATGTCTACCACTAACTTTAATACTGCTAAATATTTAGTATGTCAGCTATACAACAGACACAACCATCATCATCATAATCAGCCGAGAAACGTCCACTGCTGGACATAGACCTCCTCCATGGTACGCCACACAGCGACTCCCCGCGACCTTAAACAAGTCGTCCGTCCATCTAGTAGGAGGCATCATCACAGACTAAATACACAGATATGACATTCCTCACCTATGATAATAAGCCTTAGGATTCAGGCGTGCTTACAGATTCATAGATTTAAATCAAATCATTATTTATTTCGGATGTCTAAATTGATGACGAGGTGGTGTAACTTCAAAAGATTTGATTAACTGTGGGCTTGTACTATCACCTCCCCTGGTGCCCAGCATGATAATGGTAGAAGTGTGCCTTCCCAGAATCAAATAAACGAGGCTTTGACTGCGTCGACTTCGTAAAATTCCTTAGGAACTTTTCAAATGTACAAAACCAAATTTATCCAGCCGTTTCAGTGTAAACGATTGACAAAGATAACACGGTGGTAGCTCTGTCCGCCACGTGGGTACAGAGGGTTATAAACCATCAACCAGTCTTCTCTTAGGAAAAGTTACGGACAGCTTAGAAAAAACATCGGAATGTAATCTTTTAACAACTTGACGCTTTTACAATTAATCCGTATTTAGTTTGTAGCTTGAATTTCAGAAATACGGTCGTAAATTTTTAAGAAATTGAGAACGTTCGCGCGCCCTCCTCGCTTGTTTTGAATAATTGTATTCAGACGGAAACGAAAAATAGGTAAAAAGGGCGATATTCCAAAAATATTGTTGAAATACAACAGGAAAAATGTGGAACGAATGTGGAAAAATGAAAACGAAAATCACGTTCATAACGAAAAAACCTTAGCAGTATTTGTCGACTTAGCAAAAGCTTTTGACACTGTACCACATATGCTGCTCCTTAAAAAATTGGACCTCCTTGGCATCACGGGTACCGCTCTCAGCTGGTTTGATTCATACTTGAATAATCGTAAGCAAGTTGTACGAGTCAATGGATATTCCAGCACTGTAAATGATACAGCAATCGTGTACGGAGTTCCGCAAGGAAGCGTACTGGGCCCTATCCTCTTCAATATCTACCTAAATGACTTTTGCTCTCTAGACACTAACAGTAGCACCGTATGTTTTGCGGATGACACGGTCCTAGTATTCTCTGACAAAACTTGGGACGCTGTTGCTCGTAAAGCCGAAAGTAATTTAAAGCTAGTTAAAGATTGGTTTAATAAGAATCTTTTAACACTAAACGAAGACAAGACTGTATTCATGTGTTTTGCACCAACCACAGCTGGTTTACCTAAAGAACAGATAAATATAAAAATTCATTGTTGCAATACGACTAATGACTGCGGTAGATGCAAACATTTAAGTCGAGTTGATAGCACGACATACCTTGGCATCGTATTAGATGAGCATCTGAGGTGGGACAAGCACGTATCTAGTCTTGCCACTAAAATAAGGGTCTTAGGCTACACTTACGGTGACCTCCGAAATATTCTTCCTGAAGACCTTCTCATGAGAGTCTATTATGCTTTGACCCAATCTCTGCTCATGTACGGTATCATAGGCTGGGGGAACTGCGGCTCGACCATTTTAGAGAAACTAAATATTGCACAGAAACTTAATCTAAAAATCATCAAAAGAAAAAACATAAGATTTTCTACCGAGACATTATTTCAGCTTTGTAATGTCCTAACACCTCGTAAACTGTACGTATGGCAACTTGCAATCTACATGTCCCGTCATATATCCAACTTTCCATTGACTGAAATAATTCGCAACACCCGTACAACCACTTATACAAAATATATAGTACCTTTTACTACTAATAACTTCAGTAGACATCACTTCACCTCTTTAGCTCCACGCTTATACAACTTATTACCGCACGAGATTTCACAATGCATAGATTCAAGAGATAAATCTACCAATATAAAACATCCACTTAAAAAATACCTACTGGAATGTAGCCAGACTGATTTTATTAATTTATGGTATCGAATATCTAAATTAACAAAATAAATACAGTACTAATATTCTAATCATACAGTTTTATATATATATAAATATATCTCTGTTTTGCATGTACTTTTTTATTACTGTTTTACAAATTAAAAATTGAACAACTATAATTAAGTAGCTCGCCCTGCTACAGGCTTGACCTATTGGGGCTGCTATAGCAAAAACACGTTTTTGGTCGTCACTTTGGTCCGTTTAAACTTAGGTGTTAACAAGCTTTACTAATTTGTCATTGTTGTAAATAAATAAATAAAAATAAAAATTGTTTTATCAGCTCAGATGAAAAGTTGATCGCGTCGCGACAAGTGACACACATTTTATAAACTTACCAGCTTTTACCCGCTACTTCGTGCGCGTCAAAGACATTTAATATTAATAGACCGGACAAAGTAAACAAACATTTTGATCCTAAACTTATTACCAATTGGTAATAAGTTACTCAATCTAGTGTCACATCACGCGGCCGTAAAAGACATTTGATATACCATTGACTTTTGAGATCAAAATGTTTATATGAAACGTTTCCCAATGACCGCTTTACGAGTATAACCTATTACTATATTTAAATCTCTCTGGTGCGCGTGAACTTCAGAAAGCATCCCACGGGTACTACATCTCAATAGGAATAAAAGTAGCCTATTTACGTTATCTTATATTTAGGCCCTTCAACTGTCCCTACACAAAAAATCAAGTCATTTTGACCCTCCGTTACGACGGCAAGGAAGGAAAAAAATCACTTTCGCCTATATTTTTATTATGCGTACAGCTAAGGAGTTCTGCATTTCTCGAGCGACTACCTGGATGTCTAAAAGAGCTAAAATCTAAAGGATAGTATTCTTAGGATGTCGCATCGTATTTCCTTGAAATATTAAGTCTAATTGAACAACAATTAACGGAGATACTCATGTACCTATCATTGTAATATAATGTCAACTTGAATAGCAGTACACGTGTTTATGATGAGGTTCTAGTGAATTCCGAACACAACCGTGAATCCTAGACCACACCGTTGCTTAAGATCAGGTGAGATTGTGGTCAAACGGAAGCCTACCTTTTTTTTAAAGTTTTTCATACAATCTATCGTTTTCTTATACATACTCCAGGCTAAAAGAATTCTGATTGTTGTCTAAACTCATCTTACGATGCATACGTTATTGTCCAAAAATACGTCTCAATTCTTATGAAATTGTATTTCCAGAAGGCAAGGACGGCTTCCGGGTGGCCTATTTAAACGACAAACAAACATACAATATGAGCGTATCCCATGTTTATGGGCGCATTAACGATATAATTCACCCCACTGCTGCTGTGATATCGTCCTAATAAATATTTTCATCTATTATAATTTATACTGTATCGTTGAATCGCTTAGCTTAGCAAGGATAAGCCTTGTGGCCCCGCCGGGGTTACCAACTGTCTTCTCGTGTAAAAATTGTACAAACAAGACCGGCCAGATGTTTAGATAACAAATAAAAACACACAATTTAAACAATTCCAATGTTCGTAATTTAAATATGAATTTGAAATGAACAAAACCTTTTTTGGTAATAATGTGATAAGCGAGCATGAAGACCGAACATGTCGGCAACACTAGTAGGTAGCCTGCCTTATAATGTCACCAATCTATGGAAAACGACTTAATGGAAAGATTTACAAGTATGGTGGAGGTTAGGCTTAAACAGATGATGAGTATTTTTCAAAACTCATTTGTAGATTTCTAACACTGGGACTCAAATTCTTTATTTAACACGTAATCATTTTCCATCAGAGGAAGGTCCACACTGTTATCAACTAAACTCCTGTTTTAAAAAAGGAATTAAGATCAGTTTTAAGTTTGTTTACGGGCGGCAGATGAACCGTTAGCAGGCTCTCTCACAAATAACTATACTAATCGATTCTAGGATCAATTCGCTGCGGTGCAAGCGCGGCGCGGGCGCTATGCTGGGGGTGTAGTAACGGTAATGTATATCAATGATATTCCGACATGCAAGGCACACCCTCCAAAAAGATTAATGCAAACGTTCATATCAAACCGTTAAGACTTCAAAAGCAAGAACCTAGTTGCCCGATTACGAATTAGCCAAATGCAGGTTAGGATTTTAGCAACATCTGTATGTATAGTCATATGTTCCCTCATATCTCCTAAACAGCTGAATGTTTTTTGACAAATGATATGTCATTGGAAGAGTCGTATTTGCCCGCGGGTTATAAGCTATATAACGTAACATAAAATCCAAAATGCTGTCTTGAAAAGGACATAAAGTGCAATCTAAAAACATTAATTGAAGATAAAATTTTTGTGTTTGGCATCACATGAAAGGTCTTGATGAAAACATTCCGTGTTCCTCCAATCTTTCACATGATTTTTAGGAATAGATTTAGTACTGGTAAAAATGCGTTTCAGGCACATACGAGTATATCGCATTGCAAGCGTCTATACTATAATAATGGAGTACGAATCATTATAGATAATCATTTATTATATGTTTCTATTCTTTCATTGACAAGTACATTATTGTAACAAGTATTCCCAACAATGTGTAATGTGCTCAGGGATTTAATAGGA
Source organism: Carcina quercana (assembly GCA_910589575.2). Classification (NCBI taxonomy): domain Eukaryota; kingdom Metazoa; phylum Arthropoda; class Insecta; order Lepidoptera; family Depressariidae; genus Carcina; species Carcina quercana. Next base: position 22,160,228 of record OU342426.1, on the reverse strand, counting down.
GGAAATGATTTTGAAAAGTATGTTTTAAGCAACAAATGAATAAAACATGTTTTTGGTCACCTGAACATACTCCCAAACGATAATTTGTTGCTTTATCCGTGACGTTTTCTATTGCGCAAAGTGTTTCAAATGAAACATCATTCTACATTAGAAAAAGATATAAAGCAGGTTCGCGTGTGTGTACTTCACCAGTGGTGAGTACTTTACCTCAAAATCCAAAGCTTTGAGTACTCTGACTTTTAGTTCCTAAAATATCAGTTACCGAGTTTTGTTTCACCTTTCTCTAATCGTATAGTATATTATATTTATATTTAAAAATAGTCACACCCATTCGCGAACGTTACTGAAAACACGTCAGTTTCCCTGCGATTTACGACCGTGTCGCATCGTTTGAAGGATTTAGAGACCTCTCAAGTTGGTGGAAACATTGAAATCGTGTTTGTTTTGAACTAAAATAGGACTGGGGATCGAGGAAACTGAAATGACAAAGGCCCCTGTCTTCTCAGTTTTGTCAACGGCTCTTGTGTGACATTGTGAACAGTTAATTTATTGGTATAGTTTCACAGTTGAACTAGTGACGTGACAACACAAATTCAAAGATTTACTAATTTCAAAACATTATCAGATTTATTTCATTCATTCACGCCACATAGATTTATAACGCCCGTACACGCTTGACGCGATTCTACAGTAGACTTATTATTATTACAAAATTGTAAAAGTGTAGGATAAAAATTTTGTTTTCCACATCCGGTCGATAACGTTACTGTAAAATAATGTTCCATTTTAGGTTTCAATTTTGTTCATAATAAATTTTATCAACTTCATAAGTGTAAGCACACACATAAATTAAACAAATTCCGATGACATAAATTACATACTACCTACAGCTACATACGAGTAGCACTGCTGTTCATTCAATTAGATGTATAGAAGTCCAGAATAGTCGTACTAACCCAGAAACTGCAGAACCATATTTCTCATATCTACACTTGATAATTCCATTCGGCTAGAGCTTCCCAAACTGTGCGTCGCGACGCCCTGGGTCGTCGTCGTCGTGTGTTGATGAGAAGTTTTGAGAAGCTATGCTATGGAAGCACATCCTTCTCATTAGCATCCAGCCAACAGCAAAATAATAGTTATTAGGCTTGTATTAACGTGGTGGGTATTTTTGGCCCGTCGGGAACGGTGGGGGGTCTTGGTTGAGGAGCGTCGTCCAAAAATGGCAAATTCTCAAGTGCGTCACAGTACACATAAGTTTGGGAAACCCTGGATTAGGGTTAGCATGGGCTGTTATCGTTTTATATTCATGCTTTTGATATGGTTATTGTAATAGATAATTATCCAGTCCTGGCTATGTGGGCAGACTAGACTTTCTAGTGCCTAAGCCCTTCTCTACGGTACTGTTTGATTCGGATAAGACTGTTAATCTGTAAGGGTCTGGTACTCGTATTTTATCTAACATCTCTTGATTATATATTTACTATCATTTGATTTTGGCATTATTTTCTTGCCCACGGCAAAGACAAAAGGAGGGTAATGCTTTTTGGCAGGATAGGATACGGATACATATTATTATATATGTCCATTTTCACTGCACGTTATATTTTGATAAATGTGATATCATTTGTGTAGTGTATGCGGTACAACATACACACGCACTGTCTCGTGTGTCTATGTGTTGGTATGCTAAGCGTCAGTGTCAGAGTGAGTGACAGTAATCGAGAGCCGTAGTTGAGTGCGGATATTGAATAGTACCGAACACGTGGGCATCGACGAGCCAGTGATGTGATAGACAACGTTGTACAGATCAATTCCTACAATTTAATTTTTTTTTAATTGTGTCTTTTGTCGTAACCACTGGACATTCACAGAAATCACAGAAATAAAAATATAAGGAAGTAAAGATTATAAGATATATTAGATCAGTAAAGAGGTCTAACAAATCATAAAATGATTGATTGATTGCGCTTGTAAAGCAGCGGACTGTACAAGCAGACTGGATGAATATAGTGAACAGCTGCGCAAGACTAGTGCAGTGTTTGCTACGAAACACGTGCACGGACTGCGCGTGCGCACCCGGACCGGAGGTGAAGTGTCGTCTCTCAACACCGACCGATACCGGCTTCAACAAACAAACAATCTGAAAAAAATACCGTCTGTCTGGCACAGTAAGCTTCCTACACAAAAATACGTAATTCTTAACACGTGTTTCTACCATTCGTCACCACATTGAACTTATATCATAGATCACTGCTATCAGGTTTGCGAATAGGTAATTTGCCATAATTACTACGCTTGGGAGACGGATTGGTTATAAATAATATGTCGTACAATATTGATGTGCCCAAAATACCACTCCGCATCCTTCCGCGGCAGTTTTAGATACGCGACCAAATGTTGGAACAACCTGCCGCCACCGTTACGGGAACTAAGCTCAATAAAAACATTTAAAATGAAACTTAAAAAATATCTAATTGATTATGAGAAGCAGTTCCCTCCCGGTCGCCGTGTTGTTCCAACATACCTGCAAGGTCTCTAACTGCCGCCACGTCACCTACACTGCACACTTGCTCAATACTTTCACTGTACATACAAACACACGTATCTATATGTTAACACGTCCATATACACTTACACATACACTTCTTTTACACATATATTTAATGCCTTACATACTATATAGGGCTTATCTGAAAACCAGCGCTATGGCTACTGCCATAGCAGATGCTGAGATCAGTCCTTTTTGACGACACATTACAACACAATGCCTATGTACTTACATCAATAATGTACTATTTGTAATTGTACGTAATGTATGTATTAATTGTATTTTGTATTGTGTTGTGTGTGTTTTCGTTAAATAAATATTTTTCTGTTTCTGTTATAAAATACTTTTGAAACAATGACTTGAAACATACATAGGTACGGTAAAAAGTGATCTGACGCTGATAAACTCTTTTTAAAACAAATTCATCAATGCTGTTTTACTCGCAAATTACTCGAGAAAGTGCGTAAGATGACGCCATGATGCGATATATCGATCGGTCTCGGTCATCACTGTAATCTGACTAATAATATTGATTTTATCATAATGCCCATGCCGCGCTTCGACCAGAGCTAATTCAGGTGGATGACTTAATCATGTCTAATAAAATTACTCAGCTCACGAAAAGCAAACATCGGCGAAAACGAGAGTCGAAAAACCTACAATTTTCTGTTTCAAATTTTGATAACTTCATCTCATTTAATAATAGCGTGGCGGAGATAATTACGACCACCAATCACGTGCGGTCGGTTAAACAGGTCGCGTTTGATTTTGGAACGTTTTGTTCAAACACAAGCGGACCGCCGGCGAAGGCAGACGTGTGTTTAGTCGTAATTTGCTGATGATTTGCAAATTGAGCCCGAGCCTCGTTATGAATATTAACTCTGTTATTATTTTTTTGCTGAATTTTAGAATTCGTGTGTCACTGAACTCAAAAGGTGAAAGTACTTGACCGTGTAACTGAATGTTTTATCAGTCGTCTGGTAATAGGTTTTCATCTGCGGGTCGCAAACTCATGAATATGAAAGCACCAGTCCGTAGCGTTTGTTTTAACAGCGCTGTCTTTCATTATTATCAAATAGACTGAGGACCAACGAAACTGAAACCCTTTACCTGGCTGTTGAACATTCACTTTTCGCATTTAACAACACTGTGTTCCATTATACCTTACCCTTTGCTACCTATTTTTTTACAACCTGAGGTTTTATGTAATGTACACTTTTACAGTGTCCACAATACCGATTTAACATTTTACTGAGGTTACAATTCCAGCTTTACAGTGCATAACTTTCTGTAATACGCAATGGCGTTCACTCCCCGAAAACTTTGGCTATGTCAGGCGTAACACTCGAAATGATAAAGGGAAATCTCATAAAATCACATGGCGTTCTATATATATATATAGAACGCCATGTGATTTTATGCCTGTAAATGTGACTGTCCCATTATGCGACATGTAAATACTCGTATTTTGACAAACTCAGTTGTGACATATACTTACTTACATAGTTATAAGCAGTACTAACAATTATATGGATCTTTGACATCTGATAATAAAATTATTTTATTTATTTTATTATTTATACTATTTCTTTTATTTCCACCTTATTTTCTTCTTCTGTTGATAATCTAACAGCAATTATTCTCGATTAGTGCCAACGTTTCACGCTAAATAGTCACGCCAAACTGAATAAAACGACTCAATTCTCGAGATTAGTTAGTAAATAGCTTAGAAGGCAATTTGTCACGGCTGTCAACGGATTTGTTGTAAAATACTTTTTGGAAAGCGTGATAATAAATACAGTTATCTCTTTAGACAGCTCTGGGTAGGATGCAAGTTTATCGGAGGAAGTTAATATCAAGTGTATCATAATAGAGGCGTAGGTCAATTGATGTCACAGGGCCGACCATATATCAAGAGGCGTCTTAAGATGTTCTTGTAATTATTTATTGGGCGGTTGGCTGTCATCTTTGTCGACAATGTTTTTATTACTTATACCAAGGTGTTATATTGTCACAATAAAAAATTTGTCCGATTTTTTGTCTCTTAGATCGATTGGAGCGTTTTTAGAGTTCTGAAGCGAATTCGGTCGTTTTCTACTTTGCTCCTAGTCTATTTAAATGCTTAGTATGAACGGTCATTTAAGCGATGCCCTCGATATATTTGTGTGCCCCATATTGGTATCAATCTGTAATGTAAGATGATGTTGTGCGTATCTACATAAATTCTAAATTTGCAAGCACCCTCCCACGAAATTTGCATAATTATCCTTGTATAATGATTCTTGTTCTACAATGCCTCGATATGTAACTATTATGAATGTTAAGTTATGTAAAGAGAGCCCTATTGTACTAGGCTTTCATGAAACATAACTGGATCTTTCTCTCCAGTCCTTACTAATTGGCTGCGAATAGTTACATGATTAGAATGAAGGTATGAGTATATTGCTTTTCTTCACAGTACCATTATACTAAACGCTTGTGTTTGCTGCGTGGGATCCGAACCGTGACCTAATGGCTAAATGTTGGATTTAAATCCCGAGGTCCCGGGTTTGATTCCCAGAGGGGTTACCTGTTGGTACCCGGATTGGTTAGTTCCGGTATGAAAGGTAGCACCTAGGCTGGTTGCGCACGCTTACCATCCACCGGCCTTACCGTCACTTACCATCAGATGAGATGAAGGCCAAGTGCAAACCCATCATACATGTCGCAAAAGGCGACTAGGGAAAAATATTCAGCAGATACCCAGCATCTAACAACAACATCTAACTGCGATCAGAAATCCGCCAGGCAAGCGTTGTGAGTAGGGCGAACACAATAATGGAAACAAACAAACAATGCAACTTTCGCATTTATATTATACGTATGGATCCCTTCGGGGAGTCGCTGGATGCAGGTGGCTCGGGACCGGTCGATGTGGCGTACCATGAAGGAGGCCTATGTCCAGCAGTGAACATTTCCTGGCTGATGATGATCCCTTCGAGGACGTCGCGGTGATTCATTATTTTCAATTCGTATAGTATTGAAATATCGGAGCGAACAGTGAGAACTGTATCAAACGGCGCAATCGTGATTTCAATTGTCGTCAGATTTGCGGGTTCAACGGCCCGTTATCAGTAAAGAAAACCACAATGCGCAACTAAGAGGAGCGCGCACACGAGCGGTTTTCTAGACGCGCACATACATCCGCTCAAAAACCGTCCGTAAGCTATGTATGTCGGTCACTTTGGTTCTCTGACGGATCAATTCGTTTCGCCAATGAGACCCGAAAATCATTTACTGCGCAGTTAAGTACATTTTTCAAGTTGTTTGCTGGTAGGTATACCAACTAGTTTCAATTTTTTTTGGAATTTACGTACAAATGGTAAAAATTATTACCATTGGCTTTTCTGTGAAGGAAAACATGGCGAGGAAGCCTGCAAGCTCTTGAGAAGAAACTCAAAAGTGTGTGTGATGTCTTCCAATCCGCACTGGTCTGGCGTGTTGGACTATGTCCCATACACTCACTGAAGGAGAGTAGGACTGGACCCCTGCAGCGGGGTCATGTATAGGCTGTTGATGATGATATAAAAAAAGATTGAATTTAATTCCTAAACGCGCCGTGGCATATCAGCTCGTGTTCCATTTGCCTAAGGTTGAGAGCAAGCTAGTGTTGTAATATTATTTTTTATCTGTCGAGATCGCCTCTGTACGCCGGAAATAAGATAATTACGTGTTAACAATTGTTTGTTGTGCTATTATGTAAATATGTCTAGAATTTTATTTTATCTTTGGTGACATTTCTTTACCTTTTTTGTTAGGTGTATGTAGTAAACTGGTCAGTTAGTGCTAGTGTTTAATAGTCATTTGTTATTCAATGCTGCCAAGTTGTTGTATGGCGTGAATTCTCATATTGAAATCCGAGCTAGCGAAGGATTCTAGGATTGAACCATGAGTGAAGCGAGTCCTGAGCGTAGCGAGGGATTTAAGAGGCTATGTTGGTAAGACCACGTGGCCACGTTCAAGGTTAAATTGTTTTGTAGCTGTCCCTCTCCGAGCCCTATCCTACCCGAAGGCGTACGGTGAGACAACATACATTACGCGATGTTATCCACCCGTTATTTGGATGTTTCGTAGTCCAGGGATCATTTGAAGGATACAGTATATTATGTAACCATTTTTTCAATACAGTATATTAATAAAATTTCAGATGTCGGTGGTTTTTCCAAATTGTTCTAAATTGATTCATACTCTTGTAAAACAGGTTCAAAGTTCAAAGTTTTTATTACCGAAAAATACAATACTTTGACGCCCTGTAACTCTGGAAGTATATATTTAAACGAAAATCTGACTCACCACCGACACAGATATTTGTTTCTAGATTGTGTCTTGAAAATTTCATAGATTTTCATAGCTTAATACTCAAAATATGACTGGACTACGTTTGTATGGGCGCTTTGACAACAGCATACCCTCTTAAGGCACGAGACGCAAAATAACTTTGCTGCCGAGCTCAAGAGAAACTTAAAATTTTTCGTGTCCATACAGGGAGGAAAATGGCAGATTAAAACAGTTGAACCATAACAATTTAGTTTTTAATTATTAATAGTTCATTGAGGTGTAATACATTAAATATTTTTTAATCGCAAGAAAAATTATTAGGTTCATCATCGTCATGTTTGAATTTCAAAAACTCTTGTCACGCTAGTGTGGAAATAGAGCGTATCGAGTCGAATAAACAAGAAAGCGTTTCCGAGCTAGGGAGGCGGAATAGAATACATATTAAAGTTAAATTATTATTATTATGTTTATCTGTATTTCTTGTCATTCTTTACCTTTCCTTTCATTATTTATATAAGAAGAAGACACTGGAATAGCGGTGTTCTTGAAACTATGTTGGGAAAGGTCTTGATAGAACAACTGTTTTTTCTCTTTGAAATGGAATTTTATGTTTATATTTCTCCTCTGACAGAATGTTGCTGTACGAATTATAAACAAATAGGTAGACAGACAGGCTCAAATAACGTCTAGAATTGACAATTTATCAATATTGTATTCCGCCGCCGCAAAAATATTGAGGTAGATCAAAAAGTAAGATCACTCAGAATAAATGCTAAATGTTGCATTTTATATAAAAGTGATCGTGGGCTGCAAGCCTCAAGTTTATGTAAATATGAGATAATTATGAAAAATAATCGTACGTTCTCGCATTCTATCGCATCGATTTGTGACACCATGGCAACACCATGGGACCTTTAATCAGTATATCAGCCCTCATTATACTGCGTAGTTCAGTAGTGGATGATGTTTATATATTTTACGAACGTACGTGACAAATTGGTGATATGCCAACGTTTTTATGTCATATGGTTTCGGTCAAAAACCTTAATCGCGACCACAATGTCTGACAATGTGCTACTTATGGTTTGTAGCTTATTAAATTGTTAACAACTCGTATCAATAACTTGTACAACAAATACGGAATAAATAATAGCTAAAAGTCAGTCAAATAGCTATATTCACTGTAGATTGCCAGCAGAACCTTTGCACCAAGAACGATCCTCTGAGCCCCAACAATTATAAATTGAAATGTCGTTATAAAAGCCTCTGTGGCTTACAATGAAGGAGTCCTATGTCCAGCAGTGGACATATCGCAGGTGTAGATGATGTTGCTATAGTGCGTTTGTCATGGTGCCGTTGTGCAGTGTTTGATTCCTGTTACAATCAGCAAGCTTCTTGGAAAGTAAACACGCTTTCCATACAACAGCCTTACGAGTATTGTCACATATCAATCTAAATGCAAGCCTTTGATACATTTTGGAAAATACTCATCTGATAGACAAATGCGAACGCAATAAAACTCACGCTGAGATGGAGTATTAAGAAATGAGGAATGTTTATATCATTTATTCAACAGTTGTTTACTTCGAAGTCTGCCCATTTCACTGATGAAAACTTTCCAGCGGATTCCTCTCATCAAAGCATTATCTAACACTTATTCTCGTTCTTAAAATAAGAAATACATTCGTAAATACATTATTTAGTTTGTTTACGTTTCCATAAAAATAATGGTTCTCTACCATTACACGATAAAAGCGTATCATAACATATCATGCATATCATACAATAACAGATTTTTTAAAACAACTTTCATGCTCATTTCATACTTGTCTGGTTATTCACCTTTTTGGCAAGGCCGTCGGGAAAGAGATGAACCTAGACATTTGTATAGATTAAAGCGAGATGCACGATGTGGAATAGACTATGACGTATTGTTGAAAGATATAACCGGGATGATTTACATTCTATTCTGTTCTATGGCAGGTGCATGACCTGAAACTGAATATTTTACCGCTGTGCGATGCGAGCCAACCAACGAAACCTAAATAGGCACTAAAAAGAAAATCAGCGCTAGTTTCTTAGAAAACGTGTGTTGCTTCATCGCCCACCCGTGGACGTGCCCTCAAATCGGGATAAAAAGTAAATTTATGGCCTTCTCCGGCCCTTCAACTATTTCTATACAAAAACTCACTTTTGCATTTATAAAATTAGTATGGATGTGTTTCCCTCCAACCACCTAGTAGTAAATGAGGATAAGGCCTCTAGATGGAACAATTTGTAACATCGTCGACCTCATCGTTACTTAACTTCAGGTGAGATTGAGGACAAGCGTTGGTTTATCATCTATTAAAAAGTGCATGTGGCAATGGGCCGGCCACATCGCTCGAAGAACCGATAACCGGTGGGGAGTAAAGGTTCTCGAGTGGCGACCACGTACCGGGAAACGTCTACCAGGCCGTCCCCCTACTAGATGGACCGACGACCTGGTTAGAGTCGCGGGGAGTCGCTGGATGCAGGTGGCTCGGGACCGGTCGATGTGGCGTACTATGAGGGAGGCCTATGTCCAGCAGTGGACGTTTCCCGGCTGATGATGATGATGAAAAAGTGCATGTGAGCAGCCCGAGGCTTCGAGCTAATGAGGCGATGGCTCTTGCATCTTTTATACAGGAACACAACAGTGTAATTGATACAGATGTTTGGCGGATGATTTACGTGACAAGCCAGTCAGATATATCTATGTCCAACCAAACAGAATAACGATAGGTGGCCATCTCCGCTGGGAATCAAACCCGGGTCCTCCGGATTGTGAGTCGAACCTTGTAGACAGAGTTGGCTAAATTTACTATCACAATTACATGTTCCGAGGAATAATAGGCGCTTGTGATGAGGCTATGTGTGCTACTACACTTTATTATTATTATATAATATTATATTATTACATTTAGATTGAATTAAGATTTCAATGCAGTCAACGCTAGTAATAATCAAGTTCCACTCCTTAAGTGAGCTTAGTTTTCTTATATTCAGTTAGACTGCTTTTTGAACAAAATGTAAGCAACACTTAGTCTGTCTCACCTAATGTTATTCATGATCGAAATGAAGAAGCATGCTCTCTCAAGCGCTCACATCTAATGAAGCATCACTGTCGATGTTATCCTGTCCTGTTGAGATCCCATTCTAAAAGCGAGACCACACTGTCTTTGGTTTAACGACTTATTTAATTTTCATCAGTATGTGTTACCCTTGTTTCAGGTAAGTTCGAACCTATACTAGTGCCGTCCCAGCCTTCACAAACTCTTCGTGGAATAGGTATTTTGTTTTGATTTATTAATGTTATTTTGCATATGCGAAATGAGCTCTTAGCTACAGCTTAGGCTCGGCACACATACCACCTACCCAAGAAAAGCATAGCAAAGCGCTAAATGCAGACTTATTTGTCTTATCGTGTTTGGTTCGAAGCATTTAAAACATGTCGAGAATTGGAAATGGCCAATAAGCGCGAACTTCTCGCCCATGGGGAACAAAAAGCGTGCATCGTCTGATGAAATTGTTTGTTTGTGTGTTTGTATGTGACAATAATGAAAATGACACTACGATGGGAAGGTGGTGTGTGGTTCGGCACAAACGGCGCCGTCTGAGGGTTCACATGATTGGTCCACTAGTTGGTGCCAATATGTGAAAAGGTCACTTACTCCACTTAATACGAGTATGTATCTTTTTTCTGTTATAAAAAACTACTGTTTCCTTTTGTTTATAGTGCGCGCTGTCAAAACAAAAAAAAATTCTATGGATTTTTTCTGTTATTTTTTTATTAAATTAACTAAATCTATGAGATAATTATTAGTTTTCGCCAATAGATTTTCAATTACACGTTAAAACCAAAAAGTCGTAAAATTGTCTAAATGAATAGTTCGTGTTTGAGAAAAACTCTTCCGCCATATTACCTTTTGTTTGTTCAGGTTTAGTATTGAAAATATTATATATATAAGTTACTACTACATCGTGGGATGGATGGGACAAAGAGTACCTTATAACAAAAGGAAAAAGATACATATTTCTGAAATGAGTTACCTCTTGCGAAGTGGTGATTATCGGTAGCTATAACGAACGAAAACGATGATATCTGAAAGTGTTTGATTCGACTGTACCGAATTGAATGCGTATATTATTTCCGCAATATAAACATATGTCTTTACTGTGTTTTGACGGTATAATTTGATTTGGTTCTGTCTATACTATATTTTATGATAATTATACCGCAGCTAAGCGTTAATCTTATGAGTTAATTTTAAAATTTTCGAACATCCTTTGGAAAATGGAAGCCTTGCACTCGTAACCTCTCTCTGGTGATTGTCTTTCAGTCTGTAAAAGCTAATTAACTCAGTAACTACTAATCTTCAGTCAGTCTTAAATTTTGGAACAGTTATACAAAATAAACCATAGGTGCCATAATAATTTTTTTAAAGGACGCGAAATAGAGGGTCTGGAGACTAGGCTAAGCTGGGTATCCTATATTATTCTAAAACAAATTAACGTTTTTAATGTAACAATCCTGTACGTTTATTTCCATAATTTGTAACCCTTGGTACGCGAGTCCGATTCGCATTTAACCTTTTTTAAATATGGAATTTACAAAATATAATTAAATTACATCGCTAATACAACTACAATAAACTTTTGAACCATGTCACATTCACCTTTAATTAACATTTCCCTCAACACACTGCGTAGGAACCAGCAAGAGTGAATTTGACATGGTTCGAGTGTATCGGAATACATATCTATTGGTACTCGGCTTGGTTGGTGGTAAGGTGGGCATTTTCTATGCCCGCTTGGCTAGCTACCATATTATCTAAGCACTTTGAATTTTGAGCGGATTTCCGTTAAACATTAGCATGTAGCATTGGGGCACGGAGGCGGTTGTACATCAACAGCCTACGATTATATGAGAGTGTATGTGCCGTAGTCCACTACGGGGCCCAGTGCGGATCGGCGGACTTCACATGCCTGTTCAAGACATGCAGGTTTCCTCACGATGTTTACCTTCAGCGTTAAGCAATCGGATAATGTACTTGAATTGAAAAACAACTCATAGGTAGACGACTGGATTCGAACCCGGTACCCTCAGATTGAGAGTCCGCGCCTTATCCACTACGCCACCGACGCTTTTAAATAAAATAAAATGTCTTAAAATGAACCAAACGCGTACGAGTAACACGTCATCCACTTTTGACGTGACAACGTCTTATAAATTGGTTTGCCGGGTGACACTTCAAGAAACTGCGTTACGCTCCGCTCACGTTATGCGCTCACAATGAGAGCGAGTGAGAGGCACGCGTCCCTTCCACTCGGGCATGGTTAGCCCGCCTAAGAGCGAGAGAGACAGACATAAAAAGTGAAAGGCACGCGTCCCTGAATGAATATTCACATTAAAATTATTTTACCACTCAAAGTCGTTGTCACGTAAAACTTTCGCCCGTATACCGACTTTACAGGCAACCAATTTTTTTACCCAACTTTAGTTCGTTCTAGCTCCTCGCGTCGTTTCTGTCAATACAGCCTGTGGGATCGCAAAACGAACCTTCATAAATATGTGTATATGTTTCATTAACGTTTGTACGCTAAATTGATCGGATATGACTGCGGCCTATTCCGTGATATTAGCACTTCAGGAGCATATCACCGTAGGAATGCGGCGTGCGACAATTCTTGTCACATCAGCCTTGTTTTACGTGAGGTTTTGGCGGGTGTAGCTAATGGTGAAGGTAAAATTGAACAGGAGATGGCCAGTAGCATATATCTATATAACAACATTCCTAGTGCAAAGAGTGTCTCCGTACAATGCTATGTACCTCCTAGACAATCTTGCAAACCTTTGTTAAATAGATTTGGAATGTTCTTCTCTTTCATGTTTGTATATGCGTGAGGTGGAACTTTTTGTAAGCAGTAACCTACACATGTTTACAAGTACTAGGGACGTCCACAACAGGAACGTATTTTGTTTATTTGAATCTCTTTATTACACCTTAACTTAATCTAACTTAGATCTCTAAGTTGGTATGTAACTTAGGCGGACTTATCCCACAATCTCCTCCAGTCAACCATTGCGAGGAGAAAGATAAAGGGGCGGTGTGCGGGATATAATCCATTTCTTCAGTTTTCTCAATAAAACGTATAATGTGTACATTCTATCGCTTGTTTTGACGATTTTTGACGAGAATTTCAAAGGTTTGGTTTCAGCATAATTCGAAAGAATCCATATGCCGAATGTACTCGACATGGTAAACCCTTTAGATCGCGTCGAAACCCTCACAATTTTGCGTAATTGATACTATAACACCGTCCGTGACACTTTTAAAAGCTTTTTGCATTATATAACACAAAAAAAACACATAACAGTATTATTCACGAATTATTAAAATTGCAATGAACCAAACATTTTTCAAGTTCGTTGAATCCACTTAAATTCGTAAGTAGGGTTGCCAAGCATTGCATTTTAGCCGATATTACTGAGATAAATGCAATGTGACTGACAACCATAGATATCCCTACCATAAGAAATCATTTTTAGAGTTCCTTGTCCATAGAGTGCCAAACGGTACCCTAGTACTAAGAGTGTGATGTCACTCAGGGATGTATCTCTTGAACATAGCGCCATACGGCAAAACCACCCGCTAGTTATAAAGACTACGAAAGTCACTTCTATAGGCTCCTCCTGCCCTAAGCAGTAAATATGAAATTGGACGTAAGAACAACAAAGATATGCGAAAGACAAATGTAAAAGAGATATGCTAAGATGACAGTAGCATTCTAGTTCGGTCGTAAAAGATATTTACGGGGACACCAATAGTTGTAGAAGATGCCAAAACTATAGTAGCGCATCACGCACGGAGCGTCTGTTTCATATTATCAACTACAAATATAAATTCTAGACCACACAGCTAGTCTATGCTTCGTTTAAGGCGAATACAAATTAACCATATTCGGAAATTTTAAAAATGGTAACAATATTTTTTCCATAACGTCGTCTGCGTTTACTTCAAAAAGCAACCCTCGGATACCTTTTACAGCGATAAAAAGCAGCCTACGACATTTTTACTGACATTAGCTATCTATGTTCATGCCAAATTTCATCGGGATCAGTTCATCCTTTTAGTCATGAAAAGGCAACAAAAAGAGAGGCAGAAAAGCAGAGCTATTTTGTGTGATGTGATAGTATCTTACTGCGATTACGCGAAATCCTCACATGTAATAATAGTCCGACGTGGCTCGGTAGTAGGACGGAGGCTCGTGTCCAGCAGTTGACATATCTAGCAGTTTTTATGATGACGTGACAATATGATCATTATATTTTAAATAACTTATGCACTCCACCTACTGGTGCACATCACGCGTTTGTGCTCGTCTTTCTGAGCATAGTGATTGTGACAAATCCCCTGATGATAAACTTGTTGGTCATGTGTTGATGGGTAGTATTCAGATATCTTTCAAGTCTAAAGAAAATAGAATTATACTTCTGTGCTGCATCCTCGAGATTTAGTAACATGTAGTCCGTTATTTCTACGTACCGCACCGTCACACTGTTTAGATTCTTTAAAAATCAAACAAAAAGAATTTTCCAAACATTCTTATAAATATCTCGCAGGCTGCTAGAGTTGTCAATACTGTCATTTAGTTCAGAGTGTTTTACCTGCGGACATCATTCTGGTCTGGGCATAACTATTTAAAAATATGTACTTAATGGGCAGGGTGGGACATTAAGTCTCTTCGGATGCAGCACCTCATATAATTATGGTTGAACTTCACTTAAGGTAAGTTCGATTAACCACTAATTATGATCATACCGGGTCATATCGTGGTTATGAACAATACGAAAAAATGCACGGTTCACAACGATACGCGAATCCATCGCAAAACAAACGAACAAAGACAAAAGTCGCCGCGCTAATCTGATTTTGAACAAGATTATAGTTGAATCGTGTGCAAATGCATTACCATTATTTACAATTTCATCAATTATTTCAACCACATCTTTCTATACGCAGCCGACATTTCAGTAAACAACGAATATTTTTTCGGCAACAGTCACTTAATTCAGACGTATTCTGAGTATTTATTACCTCATTGCAACATGCAAAGATAGTTTTTAGTTCGGTCGATCGAACAATTCGCCTTACCGTCCGTCAGAGTTGAAAATCTGAGAGCTGGCTGGGCGCCAATCACGCCGAGCATTACATGTGAAAAATTGCTGTCTCTAACACATGGGCGAGCTTTTGTGATGTGTTTATTCGCGCCCGTGCTCCACTGAAACACCATAAAAATCAAACTAACACGCTCTGAAACAGTACGGAATCGTTTAGACTCCGTACGAGAAGGTATGTGTGACTGCCTAACGACTTCTTACTTTAAAGTTTTTTGACTCCTTTGCGTAATCTGCCAACCGGACGGAACCATTTTGATACTTAGCTTTTCTACTTTTCTTTATCGTGTTAGTGTCATCTTTTTTATTGTAGTAAATAATTGTTAACCATTTGGTCAATTTTGCTTACAAAACATGCACAAAATATACGAAACGTAAAATAAAAAAGTCGCCATAAAAAGACTTTTTCGGCAATGTTTTCACTTCCACTAAAATGTTTCCACTTAATACATCCAAAAAAGAGTGCTGCAAGAGTGTTATATATTTTTTTGTATAAGCCAAAGGTATTAATTTTTAATACAACTTGAGAAAATATCAAAAAAGTAGTCCACTTAATAAAGACCAATTTAATACTTTTTTGAAAGGAGTCATAGGACTTAAATAATTTTAAATTTTAACAAAGTTGTCAGAATAGTTATTATGACCTGTTCTTCTATGGGAATGAGACAAATCTAAATACCGAATTTTGGTTCTGACTCTATATATTTTCAAAATAGATACACTGTGCATTGTTGACCACCAAGAAAGTAGTTCCTTCGAAATTGGCCCCTTTTTCACATTTTTGTTGTTGTCAGGATATGTTATGCATATGTGTGAACTTGTCGAGTTCTAGCTATTCGAAACTAAACAAAATCAAACAAATAAACAATTTGCAAGTCTCCACTAAACCGCAACACATTCATGTCACCTAATTGTCCAGCTTGCCGTGCTGTGAATAGAAAGATCTGTGGAGTAGTCATTGCTTCAGCTTTATTTAGATTTGGTCGACACCGTCATCTTTTCGACTAATATATTTGGAATAAACATATTGAGATAAAATATACGCTGTTTTTTAACTGTGCATAGTAAATATATGGAAAAAGTTCACCAGGTCCTTTTCGAAATACATAAGCTGAGCAAATTTCAACTGTCTATCACGGTTCACGAGATACAGCCTGGTGACAGACGGACGGACAGCGAATTCCTATGGTAGTAGCCAGTAATTTGGTCCCGTTGGTTATCCTTTAGGCGCGGAACCCGAAAAATTAAGTTGAAATCATTAAAAAATCCATTTTAGTGCAAATAACAATCGATTAGAGGCATACAAAGGTGCCTATCACTAATGCGGTTGTTTTTAAATATTGATGAGACAGCTCCACAAAGTTTCTGTTCCGATTTGTCTTCGCCCGGTATTGGATACTTCTTGGCCGCATGTCTGTGGGTAGTCACTGAGTAGTTATGTTACGACAATAATATTTGATATCTTTCAACTGAATCCTGCGTCGTTCTGGTTTCTGTTGTTCGTTTGGGTCAATTGTGTTTTATTAAAACAACAGTTGGACATTATTAGTATTTAAAGATTTGTACCGTTGGACATTTTCATCGATTGGATTATCGATAGATTTTTCATTTTTGACGTAAGCAACGCACAAAATAACAACACTTAACCCTAAAATAAATATATCTTCTTTGAAATGATATTTTCCACTTAGTACATTAAATAATTATATCGTACTAACAATAAACAAAATACTTATAAAATAGTATATTTCTTACGAGTGGAAGGAAGCTAGTTTAGAAAATGCATACGTGCATTTGAATAGTTTCTTTTATTCAGTATCAGGGAAACGAAACTTTAGTGTCTCAAAACGGGATGTAGCCATTATAATGTATTCAATGCATTAATCCCACAAATTATATCTT
Organism: Carcina quercana; assembly: GCA_910589575.2. Classification (NCBI taxonomy): domain Eukaryota; kingdom Metazoa; phylum Arthropoda; class Insecta; order Lepidoptera; family Depressariidae; genus Carcina; species Carcina quercana. The sequence goes on along the minus strand of OU342426.1, from coordinate 22,143,258 downwards.
ATCTGGACAAACAATTTCAGTGTTTGATATACAATATTATGTTTCTTTCTTTTGCTTTCTTTTGCGATGAGGTTGTATGGTGGCAATACTCAGTAACCTCGGTTTAAGGGTATTTCACTGACAAAAGTGACATACATTTTTTTTCTTTTCATAATCTTTTAAAATAAGATATCTGGCTTCTGTAAATGGTGCTAAACAATGAAGTATAAATAAAATAAAGTAATACATATAACAAAATACATATTTCTTCTAAGGTGATTTTAAAACTTTAGTAATTTTTATTTCAATTTCCAAATTCGTCTTTTACAAATTACTTGAATCAATATTTAAATTCATTCGGTCCATTTTAGACGCGCGGTATAAAAAATATCACTTCTATTGGCCTTAAAAACTTCGCCTGGCTTTTCCTTTCCGAGCTTGTTAGTGGGTTGCTAATGGTAAGTGGCTAAGTTGTCATTTTCTCACCTCTACACAGATAATTTAGAACAATTTGTATGCAAATCAGGTATCTAGTATCCGCGAAATAATTACGATGGTTGGTCTAATTATACCGTGACATATAAGCTCCGATTAAAATTACATTTGCCGATATATCATAGCTTGAGTAGCAGACTTGTTCTTGTGTAGGAAATTACTATCGGGTTGGTTGACGATTCCTGCACACGTATACTACTGCTTCATTTTACACTGGACGAGATTTCTAGAAAGCTATCATAAGTCCATCTCCACGCTATAGACTATCATGTACAGCCTGCGGCAGTCCACTGCTGGACATAGGCCTCTCCCAGAGTGCGCCACTCGATTCGGTCCTCTGCTCTCCGCATCCATTCACGCTATAGACTATGTGTGCGCCAAATTTCATTGCAGCTATTTTTGGTGTTGAGGCGTCAAGGGGCAGCAAATTAACTGACTTTCACGTTTGAAATATCGGCATTTTATCCATGCAACTTTTAAACGTACGTAGGTAGATAATGCTATCCATCTACTGAATAAGATAGGCCGCAGCCAAAGACATTTAATATTAATAGACCGGACAAAGCAAACAAACATTTTGATCCTAAAATTATAACCAATTGGTAATAAGTTACTCAATCTATTGTCACATCACGTCACGCGGCCGTACAAGACATTTGACATACCGTTGACTTTTGAGATCAAAATGTTTATATGAAACGTTTCCCAATGACCGCTCTATAACCTATTACTATATTTAAATCTCTCTGGCCGCAGCATTTATCTACGTAACAACAACTTGCGATCACAAATCTATTTGCTCATGTCAAATGTTCTCATGGAAAGTCCAACATGGCTGTCTATGAAGGAAGATAATGTCATATACAGACGAATACAGTCATTCAAGTATGATCCTTTATCACTTGGCAATTTTTTAGTATAGTGAAGAACGGGTGGCCACGCTTTTAGTATATATGATGAAACTTATGGTTTGCGTAAAATATGCTTGCTTTTATTGTGAGCTTAAGAAGTCGTGCTCAAGAATAATAGGCTTCGTGAGAAATCAATCAAAGCACGAATAAGCATTATAAGTTTGTTTTCTAATTTAACAAGATACAGAGGAAAATGAACAGCTTATTTCTATAAGACATTTCTTACAGCATTTCTGGGTTGAGCGAGAAATAGTGAAGAGAGAAGGCTGCCGTAGGCGTGTGTACATTAAATGTAAATGTAATGTACGAGTACATAAATACGAGATACATAATATTAATATACTAGCTTCAGCCCGCGACTTTACCTGCGTGAACTTTAGGGTTTACCCCACGGGAACTACTGGTTCGATCGGCGTAATAAATAGTCGTAAACAAATAATCAAAAACCTATCACATTAATATTATAAACACGACAGATTGTATGTATGGATGTTTGTTACTCTTTCACGCAAAAAACTACTGAATGGATTTTGATGACAGTTACCATCATAATAACTATAATAAAAGGCGTAAGCTAGTAGGTTCATAAGTTCACTGTTTGTTCACAAATCGAAATGAGGTGATTCGACATAATCAGAAACAGAAAAATATTTATTTAACTAAAACACACACAACACAATACAAAAATACGAGTACAATTGATACATACATTGCGTACAATTACAAATAATACATTATTGATGTACATAGTTGTATTAGAGGTGATTGACACGTGGTTGGTGCTCTTCTAGAGCTGGGACCACACAGCAATAATAACGTCACGGAACTGAAATAAAACCAGTTTATCATTTATCCCAAGTTGAATATATTACGGAGAAGCAGTAAATTTTGCATGGCCGGTAAAGACGTTACGTTTGACAGAAATGGCGCAGTTCGAATCCCTCGATGTACATTGTTAGTTCGTTGGTTTTGTGATCATACTCGATGGCCAGGCGTGGTTTTATGGGAGAGATAATAAAGGGGCGAAACCATTACTCTCGGAATAGTAAACGTACACTCAGCTACTGAGAAAGAATGGCAAGACAGCAAACTTAATAGAAATATCGTTATATCGGTTCCTATGCCCATATACCGAATGGATGATGATTGTATACATGCACATGTGTGAGTGCATCCGCGCGAGCCATATTTACTGATCCTTGAACGGGTCACTTTCTTGTGGTAGGAGGCGGTATCAAAGATTAGCTCCAACGAAATTGCACAATATACTCGTAGCATCTATTCCGATCTGTTATTATTTTAGTTCGAATGATATTAACACTCCGTCACAACAACAACGCCTCAACCTAATGGGTTGAGGCTTTTGGCTGAGCACGCTTTTTACCCAGCGCCCTTATCATCAGTTGAGATGGAGGTCAAGTGTAAACCTACAATGATTACATACATACATAATAATACAATATAAGTAAATAAGCAAAGAACTGAACTGATGGTCTGAACATGACCGTTACGAAAAGCTTTTACCATTCGCTTCGAGGCAAGTTGATGACAGCAGTAACATTATATGTTATAGATATATGTCATGACTTTGGGTTATCTCATTATAAAGCCATCCCCACAGGTCTACTAGCTAATAGCATTACAGATATCCATTATTTAAAAGCCCCAAAATGAACATAGATGTCGCAACCATCGCACTGACATTTATAGTGTTGTAAATCTAAAGCAAAAGAAAGAATGCCATTGAAAGAATTAGGGTGCCTAATACTAATTAATGCATGTTAATCCACAAGCCGCTCCGGATTGGTGTGAGTAGATCGTCAGGTTTTTTGGCAAGAAGCTGTTAATCTTCCAGGATTGAGTTGCGAAGGCCCTGGGTGCCGCCTTGGAGATCGCTGTCAGATGTTTTGATTAGTAGCAATTTTTTGCTCAACATCGCTTTTGCTACAAATCATAAACTGAAGCGGACGTTGTTTCGCTTTATTTCTGCTGTTCTGTTTTTTCACATAAATCTAAATAAGCTGGCACTAGAACTTGCATAGTCGGTGTATGTTGCACACGTGGTATTTGCGCCACAAGCGTGGTATTGGGGAGCCACGAAAACTAAACAGTGTCTAAATTGGTGCTTTGCAGCATATTCAATAGCGGCTTTTTCCATAACTTGTAATTATGCTGATAAAGGGCTACGTTTCGCTGGTAAGTTTATTTAAACCTAAAGTTGTGGCAGTTATGAAAGCGTTCTGTATGGGAGATGAATAACGACACACGTTTCCAAAGAAATTGTTACCATTCCTGAAATTATTTTCTTCTTTTTTTCTTTATTAAAATTATTGTAACGGCGTAAATGTAATGATGCTTCAGGGCATTGCGTATATAAGGAAATTTTTAAATAGGGAATAATGTTTTTACGTTACTCCCAGTTACTACTTTTAAAGTTAGTTAGTCAATGCTTATTTATATACTTGTAGAGGGCATTGACATGATGTTAAAATCAGCTGTGCGGACACGACCGCGAGATTTTATTTTTAAAAAGCTGACCCGACCGTCGTCGTTATGACCAAATTTTTTAATATTTTGGAGGCAAATGTTATAATTTTTCTTGGCCTTCAGACTATTACGACCTTTAGTAAAAAGAACCAAATTGGGCGAACCATTTTCGAGTTTTTGAGAGACTAAAGCACGGCAGTTGATGTTTATGTAAGAAAAAAATTTTCAAAAAGATTTTTTTATTTTGTCAAATTTGAATGTTTCAGTTTTAAGTACATGAAAGTAAGTAACCTTTAAAAAATTTCACTGTTCAAGGACGACTTTATATTTATTTGAAAACCATCGACCCGCCACGCCTTCACGCGGTTGCATTTAAGTGATGATGATGATGACCATGAAGTAGATGATGACTGACTGTAAATATATACCAGATTTAAAGTTAGACCTATGTTTTCGTACAGAAGTTTTGGGTAACGCGTGTGCAGATATACAGACAGGCAGACAAAATAAGGATAATGGTTTTAGTTTGACTATGACTCATATAAATGCAGCTATGCTGGTTTTATTAAAGTTTTAGGCAGAAGTTGTAAACCGCTCTCTCCTCTGATCTGTTGATGATTCTAAATCATATTAATGCCGCCTGGTTGCTGGTGATATGATAATTTGTTTTTTCTTATTGTTACTAATTACCATTGGACAAAAAACGACCTTTCATACAAGAGGTTAATCATTTCTTTTAGCTTCGTTGATAGGCACGTTAACAAGCCTATTTAGTAACAAGTGCAGTCATTCACTCCACTTATTTCGTGACATGAGATTTGGAGTTTTTCTGTTTAGCTCCAATTATAACACTTTGTTAAACAAAGCATTTTTGCCGTTAGACAAATCATTACTTATTTAATTTTTCTTCACAAAGATTATGCTACATTTTCTTTAAAAATACTTAAAGGATCCTACAAGTGCTACAGGAACCAGGTCTATGATGGTTATACGATTTAGTCTAAAATAGTTTTGAATAATGCTGAACTTTTGAAACAACATACCTTGTGGAAATGAGTAGTTAGTTGTTGAAACAAAGATGTTCCAACAAGAAGTTCCAACGAGAACCTTTTGTAGTATTGAAAGACTGTTTAGATCATTTGCCACCCCAAAAGCTACATGTATGCCAAATTTACCCTACAGGTACTGTTGAAGCGCTAAGTGTTTACAAACAAACTTACTCATTTATTTTTATTTATATGACTAGATATATACCTTTCATAAACATTTCAATAAACTTTCAACGGTCAAGTGCCAGTCAGATTCGCGCACCGCGGGTTCCGCACACAATATTAATAATTAACATTCCGAAAATCATAAATAGATAGATAAGGTACTATGCAGCCAACCACTCTCTACCGGAAATATAAGTCCGATTGAAGAACCAACTTTACTTTGCAGTATGCAATTTACATGCCCGATGTATGACTTTCATCTCCAAAGGGTAGTTTTGTAAACGTATAAAGCTATTTTTACTGTGTTATAATTAAAAAGTCCTAGTTTTCAGATTTATTCCTAGGGTTGTGTTATAAAACTTTGCTTTTTGCCAAATTTCAGGATTCAAGGTCAACAGATAGTACCCAATAGGTTTTGATTCCCTTGCATTCTCAACCTTATCTTTTTAATGCGTTGATTTAGAAGCATAATTTTTAACAGCTCCAAGACACTGCAGATTTGTATATTCGGTATTAATTTCAACTTGATACCTCTACACGTTTCTAAGAAAAAGGGACTTGATAGACGGACAGACAGACAGACAGACGGTCAACAAAGCGATCCTATAAGGTTCCTTTTTCCTTTTGAGGTATGAAACTTTAAAAATGATACCATAATGGACTGTTTAAAGCTATCATAGATTCTGTAGCGTCAACAGTGCTCCACATTCCATGCGCACACGCCGCCGCCGCGCGCGCACCTTGTAATAACCACCACAATTATCTCGTCATTAGCACGAAGCGTCCGGATCAGTCCACATTTATATTCATAAATCGCACCATAAACAGACCAATTTAAGGTCGTTCAAGTCTAACGCGCAGAGCTGGCGGCAATAAAGGTACTCGTTATATATAGATAGACCGCCTTTCTGATAAATAATTAATAATATTATAAACACATACTTTTTACATATTTCGGGTGTCCATTGGGTGTTCGAATAGAGGGACTACAATAATGATAATATTCATTTATTCACCATATGGAAATAAAAAAAAAACTATTCACTGAGCCAAATGAAGCCTTAGCGATAATTATTTCTAAAACGAAAACAATCCAATTTTATAACTGTAATAATTTCCAATAGTCCAATTTTAAAAATGATCCTTGTACTTGGCCTTCATTTCACCTGACGCTAAGTTACAAGATGGCTGTTGGATGGAAAGCGTCTTATCCCAAAAAACGTCAAGCTAACGAAGCGCTGGGTGTGCTACCTTTCATACCGGAACGCATTTGTCGATAGATTTAGGCCAAAACCACTCTAAAGCACTTCTAAATGGCTACAACTATTCGTTCGCAAACGAAGCGCTTTCGCTCAGCAAGAACCAACTCAGGATCCGGACCTGGACCCTAAGGGGACACGGCAAGCTAAATAAACACCTTAGTTACATGGCCCTGAGTGACAACAGGGCTTGCAGATTCTGTTAGGAGGATGAGGAAACGCCCATCCACATGCTCTTCATCACAGCAGAAACAGACACCTCGGAGACCACACTGCCATTACGGACAGCATTAGGAGCTCCAAACTCAGACCTATCGTACGGTTCATGACCGAGATTGAACTTGTGGAGGTGATTTGATCCATATGGACTGTCACAATAGATATGCAGAGGTCGCAGTGACATGCAGGACACGCGGACTGCACCACTCATGTACTTACAAATAATAAACATGTTGTGGACATACAAAATGCCCAACCACTGACCAAACCGAGTATCAACTAATTAATAGTAATTTAAGTGAAGTGAAAGTGAGTTGAATTGCATAGTGCTAGCAATAGGGATGTAAATCATCATCATCATAAAACCGGTACACCTCATCGGGATCAGAAGTACCTTATATCCAATCCTAAGCTACGTCCAGCTTCATCACGATTAAGGCGTTGAGGCTTCAAGAGGTACCAAACGATCAAACTTACTTATAAGTCTTGTATACTTATAAATATTTTCGTTTAGTTGTACTTATACAAAATCTGAGTGATGTCCTATAAGATTGTTCGCTTACCACGAGACGGTAGACTGGTAGTAAAACTAATTTTAGTTAAATGACGCACTAAATCTCACACTCGGCCTATTTTATGACCGATTGCTTCGAATTCCATTGTTTCTATTACTAAACTTAACTAAATTGTTGTTTTGAGTATAGTGGCGATTATTGTTATTCCGCATATTAGCAATAACAATGGGGAATTTCCGTAGCGAAAATGTTTTCGTGATTTCGTGAAAATGATCGTTAGAGTTTTTATCGTTTTTAATATTTAAATACTTTTTAAGTGTTCCGTGCCTCAAAAGGAAAAAAAACTTATAGGATCACTTTGTTGTTCGTCTGTCTGTCCCTTTCTCTCAGGATCACCTGGAGATATCAAGTTAAAATTAATATCGAATACTGAATTCTACCGTTTCCGGGCTTTGTGAAAAAAATCAAACTTCTAGGTCAACGCAATAAAAAGATATACCTGTCTCAAAAACGATGCGTATAGTGAAAAATGTTCTAAGACGAAATGAAAGCTTATAAAATCATCTATAACTTTGATTCTATACAGTTTTTTCATATTCCCAACCGTCTTTGAACTACACGTTCAGAAATGTTGAAATTAAAGATATTCAACCTGATGCGACCATTATCTTAAAATCTATTGTAATATAAGCTGGGAGGTACCACGTGATACTCGTAGTATGAAATCGGTATTTTTTACATGCTTTGTATTAGGTTCAGTTATATGTATTTGTAGAAGTATATATGTAGACAAATCTAGCAAGTCAATTTTAAGCTACTTCTTAATGTTTGATACTTTGTGACTGTATGTAAGTCGGAACCCAAAACAATAATTTGGCACCACCTCGCTGATTTGACCCAGGAGAGAAGAGGTGGATAGAAGAACTATTCAATGAGTTCCAGTAAACCCCTCGAGTTTTACCTGTTGTGCGACGTGGAGGAAGGACAAACAAATAAAGAAACACACTCACTTTCGCATTTATTATACTAGTATTGATTAAGGCCTAGTAAGATTGATGCCATTAATTAAGATAAGAATTTGAATATATTAAATCAGTGTCTCTAGCGAATGTAAATGAAGATGTTCAGTTGTCTAATCAATAGCATCTGTGGACTGTGTACATGTTATGCAGCCTTCAATGGCAATCAGTGAGCTGTAACATCTAATCCCCGTTCCCTTATACCAGTGGTGGAGACTCCGTAGTGGTCCGAAGGAGGGTCATGCAAATGAAATGAGCTTGAACTGCTAATAATTAGCAGATGAACGTTGAACAAAATGCAGTGAACATATATTTATGCCAATAACTATCATCTGTTGAAGTACTTCAAAATTAAAATAAAATTATTATAAAGTTTAACTATATGTGTTTCTTGACCTGATGGTCCCTTATAACCACGGTACTATGAAAGTGTTCGATGGTCGAAAAAGTTTGGAAACCACTGCTGTAAACGATACATTTTATTAGGGTTCTGTACCCAAAGTGTAAAACGGGACCCTATTGCTAAGACTCCGCTGTGCATCTGTCACGAGGCTGTATCTCATGAACCGTGATAGTTAGACAGTTGACAGTATCACAGATGATGTATTTCTGTTGCCGCTATAGCAACAAATACTTAAAACACAATAAAATAAATATTGAAGGGGGCTCCCACACAATAAACGCGACTTTTTTCACAATTTTTTATCATTCTTAATAACAATAACAGGTATAAACTTGAAATTTTTTTTAAAAAAAACAGCACTGAGACTGCTATTCATAATAGGTACAACTTGCACACTTACACTTCACACTTCATACGATTCCGCGATTCCGACTCGCGCTTTGCCGGTTTTTTCCTCCTTTGACACCACTGACGCCGGTCTGTCACTAGAGTTGACACCACTTCACTGTACACTTACTTTGATTATTCTCCTGGTTTTCTTTTCTTCGCTGTTTTTCACCCACACACTTCCGTAATTCTTCTAGGAAGCTAACCCGTCACTAGCTCGCTACTTTACGATTTATAATACACTGATCGGCGCCAACCTATGCAAATAGCTGTAAATTATACAAGGAATTAGTTTGTGTTATGACTTGCAAATACAGATTTATTTATCGATAACCTATGTAAATATTAGACAGTGTTTACAGAGTTTATAAGGCAAACGGATTTATAATCCGTTAACATGCGAAGGTAGGTTATTGATCAGTCTGATAATATCTTGTTTAGCACTCGCGGTCGAGGAGAACATAGCGATGGGTGTCTATACTACTATACGGTAAAGAAATGCCAGGTCTGGCAAAGAAAGACATCATCATCAGCTAGGAAACTTCCACTGCTAGACATAGGTCCCAAGCCACTTGCATCCAGCGACTCCCCGCAAACTTTACTAGGTTGTTGGTCCATCTAGTAGAGGAACGGCCTGGTAAGCTGGTACTCGCTTCCTAGTAAGTGGTCGCCACTCGAGAACTTACTCCCCATCAGTTATGCGTTCTTCTAGCGATGTGGCCAGCCTCTTGACACTTTAGCACACTATCTCGTCGCGCTATGTCGGTGACCTTAGTTCGTCTACGGATGTCCTCATTCAGGATTTTGTCTTGTACATTAATTCCAAGCATAGCTCGTTACATAGCTCGACGAGTGACTTTAAGCTTGTTTATTCGGCCAACAGTAAATGGCCACCTGACATGAAACGAAAGGGACACCGCTCGACTAAAATCAAGTTCAAGTTTTACATCTCAATGGCATTTTGAGCAAGTCGTAGAAGACTTATAGGTGAAGCCACGCGAAGCGTAAACTTCCAGGCCTGTCACCGGCGTAACATAGCCAGCCTTCCGATCTTCTACAGGCTTTCATTCAGGGAGTGTGTTATAGAACTACGCGACCTAATTCCATCGTAATTCTTCATCTACAATCGATCAACACGGACGGATGGGTTCCTTAGGTGACATTAAACGATTTCTTTAGAAGCGTTTGGCTATTTCATTTTTATGCATACAGCTAAGGAGTGGAATTCCCAGTCGGCTTGTGTTATCCAAACACTACAACCTGAATGTCTTCAAGGTCAGAGAGAATAGGCAATATCTAAGCAGCCGTGTACCATCCTAGCACACCACCATCACTTAACATCAGGTCAGGTTATGGTGAAACACAAGCTTATACTATTTAAAAAGTTTCACAAGTCATCTTTCGGCTTTCATCACTATTAGGATTGCTTTCACAAATGTATGTGTGAAGTTTTTATTATAATTTTAAACTCAGTTGCGAATGAAATAGAACTGCTATCGTTGCTGATTGCTCAGAAACAAATTATCAGAATTGTATTTATAGGACCGAACTAAGGGGTGTTACAAAAAGAAAATTCAATTTAAGCAATGTGATTACAAATGTGCAAATCTAAGACAAATTTTCGACTTGCTCTACTTTGTAAATGCTTTCAAGCTTCAATTTTCAAGGAACGTGTTTCTCAAAAACCATATCCGCGATTAATTGCTCGGATACGTATGAGTGAGTGCAACACAAATTCCTGAACAATCATTGCCCCAAAAGTGTTCCTACAAAAACTTAAAAGAGTGCCGTGTACGTCTTGATTCGATCAATTTTGCCGGAGGAGGGCTGTACGTACGAGTATATCTCATTCTGAAGTAGCCTCCAAAAATGGTGTCCATTTAGTCAAACATGGTTTGTGGCTATAAAATTGTCGCTTTGAAAGATCTTCGTGTCGTCCATAAACGACCTGACCTGTCAAGTTAATAATAAAGCATTTTTTCACCCCTTCGGCTCAGAACGATTGCCTTTCATGCTTGATAATGCTTGAATAACGTAAGTGCGGTCATCGCGGCATACTGGGAATATTATGGTCTATATTCAGCAGTGGAAGTTTCCCGGCTGATGATTATGAATAACTAGCAGCCCGTCCCGGCTTCGCACGGGGTAGACAATTATTTATTTTTGGAAATTTGGATATAAAACACTTTTTTTCACTAATATTATTATTTATTAAAAAATTATTATTTATTAATTATATATTTTAAAAAAATATTTCAGTGCCCCCTCCACCCCGCCCGCCGCGATGCCCGGCGCGCTTTTCAGACTGCATCGCAAACAACGGCCACGGCGCTATGGCGGTTTTGTATACTGTTAGAATTTTTTAATTCGTAATATCTTTTGAATGGAAAGTCCAATTTAAATAATTTAAAAACTATTTTATAGGTAGTTAAATGGTCTTGACCATAAAATAATTTATTTGGATAAGGATTAATATAAACACATAAATAGCATGGTTTGAATTTGGTTAGCATTTTCATTAATGTTTAAAATGAAAAAAGTTGTTGTAGTGACATAACTACAATTGTTGGACATATGCTACCGCGGAGTTTTTTGTAGACATTATGATGTTCTTCAATATTGTCGTACATTATTTTGTTCTATCGCTAATAGTTTCGGCAGCGCATTCGACGAAAGACATTTTAAGACTCATTTTTCTACACCTTCGGTTACATTGTTCAAATTTTACCAAGGATCCCTAATTTTTTTTCAAAATGAAATGTAGCCTATGTCAAATTGGAAGAATGTAGCATTCTATTGGTGAAAGAATTTTTTAAATCGGCCCAGTACTTTTTGAGCCTATTCATTACAAACATACAAAAATAGGTACAAATCTTTCCTCTTTATAATATTAGTGTAGATAACAATGAGCAAGCTCTTTAGCTTAACAAAGTTAGTTATTCAGTGTGTTCAGAACCTTTAGCTATTTTTTTTCTTATGTATAGTCCAATTTAATCTTTGCCTCGCTTGTGGAGTTTCAAAGTTATGTTTTTCACACGCGGGCAAAGTTGTTTGCGCCTCGTGACCATTCTTTTTTTTCACTTGTTCTCGGTTGCTAAATAAGTATTCTTCGACTAGTATGGCGGGTCGAACGTCAAAAACTTGTGCTGTAAGACCTTACATCTTGGAGACTACTACTTTAAGGGAAATCGTCAAAATACTAAATAAATGGCTGTATATTTTCATTTCGTTGACTTAGAAGTTTGATTTATTCACAGTTTCAAGCCTAGACTTTAAAAGGCCTAAGTATATTAAATTATAACTTTTAATGAAATTCTGACAAGTCAATGACACTGATATTGGTTTCTAGATCGTGAAGAGAAATTTTCAATAACTTTTCTTTGCTGAGATAGAATTAGTGCGCTAGTTGTTCATTATAATCGGCTGAATGAGTCAACTGTTGGAGATCACCCTGACAAGTAGATCCTCACATTTTACTTTCTATTTGGGGATTAGGCATAGTTACCACGCTAGGTAGGCGACGTAGATGATGCCACCCGCTTTCTAAAGCTGAGACCACATTGCATCTTAGTTTGGGGGAAATGAATCTACATTGTATAGTAAAACACCCAACTTGCCGTAGGTTCGAACTTTGCAGTTGGCCTCATATGATAAACACGAATACCATACGTCTACTTGAATATCTTATAGGTTCTGCCTGAAGGATTTAATCTAAGTTTAAAGTGCCTCTTAAATCACAACCTTGGGGTATAACTGCGATGCTTCAACGTTCAATATTTAATTTAATAGGTGTTCGGTGTACGAAAGACTTAATCACTGTTGGATTTAAATTTACTATCGTTTTATTATCACTGTATTAAATTGTTCCGCCGATAAACCCAGTTTCATAGCTATAATTTCAATAAAGAGGAATGAAGGAAAGTTGCTTACAATCCAAATCTACCTGTAAGTAATCGATCGAATATTAGTTTCCAATTTGATAGTTATCATTACAATTTTCTAAGTCGAAACTAGCATTTCACTGTTACTACCATTTTATTACTTCTAATATATAACCGGGTGTGGCTTTAGAATAGTCTCTTACAACCCCTTTACATCATGTGCGTGTAGTAAAAAAGTGCGGGGCTAGGAAACATAATGGTATGAAGAAAAAAAATCCAGCGATCACTCAACCCCCTTCCAAGATGCGACAAATCTCATGGAAAGTCTGACGTGGAGATCCTTGAGGGAGGTTCCGGTTTTTCGTCGGAAGAACCCCCGTCGCAAAAGAGGGTACGTGAAAGTTTCCTTGCGGTGGTTCTTAGCTACTAGTATATTTGGTAATCGTATGATTATTATTGCGGAGGACTTTTTTTAAATTTAATTTTAAATGTATAATAAACGCGGAAATACGGCGAGCGTTACGGGCACCTTTGCGCCGGGAGCGACCAGCGGAGGTTTGTTCGATTAGCCTTTTGTTTTACAATCATTGTGATGTTTTTTTCCCTTATCCTTTTTAAAATCCGTTATTTTGTAAATAATTTAGTTTATTGTAGTTTGTTAAATTTTCCTTTTGTATATATTTAAATGTATAATGTGTTTTACACTTGTCCTTCATCTGACCTGATGGTAAGTGACGAAAAGGCTGTTGTATAATAAGCGTGCCACCTCAAGATAATGACTTAGGTAACTTGGTAGCTAGCCAGGCGGACATAGAAAATATTTTTCTACCAACCAAACGAGTACCTACCTCCACTGGGAATCGATCACGGATCTGGATTGTTAACCCACGGCGTATTGGCTAGTATGGACTAGTGTAGAACGCATTTCCCCATGCAATGATCATTGGGTTTATTAGTCAGTCATAGGACATTCTGCATTCGACATCATCATCAACAGTTGGATAACGTGGTCGCTCTTAGAGAACATCTTTTGGGAGGCTTTTGTGTTGCTCGAGCGCTACAACCCGAGTATCTTCAAGTCCAGAGTGAATAGGCTATTTGTGGGCTATAGTGAACCATCCTGGACCACATTGAAATTGCGCTCAAATTGAATCCTATCTAATTAAAAAATATCAATTACGTATTTACCTCCAGTAAAATCAAATCATCCCATTTCCCATCGCCTCGTCGTATATCTAACTGCAGTAGTAATACAGAATGTTAACATCGCGTCTCGGAAGTTATTGCCTTTGTATAATAGCAGTGGTTGCAATTTATTTTAAGCGTTCCCGTTAGGGCTTATAATTGAGTGCAGGATAGTTTCAGGTTAATGATGTTGACGACACGATCTATCGAAGACAAGCTGTTATTTATAAGTCAATGTAAGCGAATGTACTGATGTGGCTATACCATATAGTAGTGACTTTATAGGTCGATTTACAATGGATAGTGACCGGTGACCATGCAGTAAGAAAATAGACGTTCGTCCCCTATCTTTACCTCAGATAAGATTAGTAAAAGGTAAACATAAGAAAGGAAAGGTAGTAACGGAAATTCAACACGTTTTAACCGCCTCCGCGGCCTAATTGATATATTTTATTTAGGCGTATGGCATTTTTGTCGTTTTCAATATAGGTCTATGAAAAGTTGTTTGGCCCATTAATGCATGGATGCGTGAAAACGACTGTGCTGTGAGGTCAGCAGCCAATATGTTGTTACTCGTTTAGCACCACCCGGGGGACACGTGCAGGGTATCGGTGGGTTTTCTCCTGCGGACGTAACTTCATCCCCCATTGGCATTGATATACGATTCCCAGTCGGGGTACCTTTCGGTACTTGTTTGCTTTGCCACCATGTTATGTACCTATGTCTGCCGCCACACAGCAGTGTTAATAAATTGTTGTTTTCCAAGATTTTTTAAAAATTATCTCTGGGTAAATATAGAAACTAGTAGCGGATTCTAGTCCTTAGCAGCACGCAGCAGTAAATGGATGAGGAAGCAAAACGGAGGAATCAAAAGTGGAAGTGGAAGCCGGCTGTTTGACGATTGTAGCACGGTCGTGTCCGAGGAAACACGCCCCGAAATACAGCCTTACAAGGCTGACTAATTCACATCGGTGTACTAGACTTTGCAGTTGTCCATTGAACAGTAAGTGAGATGTCACAAGATGTCAACAACAACAAAGGTGGCAACAAAATTCAATTCACGTTTGATTTCGGATAAAGGATATGCTGAATTTTCTATTTAGATTTTCACATCACCCACGGTATAGAGAGCCTGCAAACACAGCGGAGGCGTAATGTGTAATTAATGGTAGAATGTAATTCAGAGTGCAATCGTTATGTTAATTCAACAGGAAGAGTCTGTTGGCGCGAATGTATGTATGCGTTCCCCAAGATTGCTCTAAATGATTAGCCGCCTTTATAGCTTTGGACGTGTAATTGTATCGGTTTGTCTATCGGGTTAGGAGTAAGTCTTGTGTTTGCTTTTATTAGTAGTGCTAACTTTATCGAGTTGAAAAGAATCATTTATTTTCTCTAAAGAACATGTATAAAGTTATAGTAAAAACTATACAAACTAGGCATTGATGAAATAGCAATGTACAGTTGAAAACTACAAACAATATACATCTTTTCCGGATTGTTTGTTTGTTTGAGTACTCTTTATTTACATCGGAACTTAAATAAATTAAAAACATGAAAGTTGTAAATAAAGATGACTTAGGTCCATGTCGGTATGCAAATTTAGCGGACTTATCCATGTATAGGGATCTCTTCTAGTCAACCAATTTAAGGAGAAGGATAAAGGTGTGGCGTGCGGTTACATATACAATATCGGATCGTTAAATAAGAAAACAAAAATATAAGATACACAAACAAAGAGAACTGAGAAGGAAGTAATTTTTAAAAATTACTTGGTTTAGTACTTTGTCCTCGCAGTTGTCAAGTTTAATAACTAATTCACTTCCCAACACATATTCACCAATTTACTTTCGCTTCACCGAAGTTTTCACCAATTTTGAATTGATGCGACCAATCTCAAGGGCTTACAGAATATGAAATGACCAATCCAACACATCTTTACCGATCATAATGTAGTTTGCCCTTACAGAAAATTCATGTAGTTGGTCATTTAGGAAATTTTCATCAGGACCTTCCTTCTACTTCACTACGCCTCTTGCCATAAAGAATAAAGTTCATATACGAGTATGTATTTCTAAAAGTTGTGAATCTCAAAGTGCAAAGAGTTGCAGGTCCACCTACTTGTGCATGTACTAAGAAGTGAATATCGTAGTTATGAATGCACTTAGAAGTGAATAAAACGCTTCCCATGAATTACCAGGGATCCATTCTAGCTAAATAATATTTCCGCAGTTGTAAGCTGGACAAGACTTCGCATGTCGTATTAAGGGCTAAGTTATGAGGCAATCGGTTAAGCTGTCCATAAGTTAAGCGTGACTTAACTTTATGCGATGCTCAAAGATGAAGATGTTGTTACTGGAATGTGGATTGTCATTGTGAGGTAGTATGTTAGACGTTGTACAGGGTATTTTGCATGAAGGATTCGTTTAAGTAGTTGATTTATGGTTATTTATTCATTTACAACTACTCGCAATTTGTCATATTCACAATGTTTCGGTGATAACTATAAAAAAGGATTTATTTTACATGGTGGTTTATGTGCAAAAAAGAATGGTAAATACTAAATACATATCTGACTGGCGTATAACGTGTCCGAAACACTTACCGAGAAACGTGTACCGGTCCGTCCCCCTAATAAATAGACCGACGACCAGGTCAAGATCGCAGGGAGTCGCTGGATGCAAGTGGCTGATGATGATGATAGCGTGGCCGATGTGAGACACAAATGAAAATCATCATTTATTCAAATGAAGGGGTCATCCTGAAATGATAACGACTTAAATATACATATATATATATATTATTTTCCTGGTACACACTTTTCAATCAAATCGTATAATAAGTTTAGCTTTGCGACCTATGGCTCTGCCTAGGTACTGGCAGAATACCAGTGTCAAGGGTTACTCATATTCCTATTGTTTCTCTTTTTATTATGACTTGTTATATTTTTCTGTGTGTGACAAATAAAGTTAAGATCTATCTATCTATCTTAAAATGACCACACTTTACAACCCATATAACTTACAACCTGCCAATTTACTCTAGATTTTAATGTTTATAGAGTTAGAACAAATAGATTTTATTTCTCACTGTGGTCAGTGAAATTTCTCTCGCGTCAAAGATTTTATTGTTTTGCCTACTCGTATTTTAATGGTGTGCGTTCCTATTTCTAATGCGGTGCGGAAAGTTTCAAAAGTTTATTTTAAAGTTTTCGTGATTTTCCACGCATCGGATAGTAGGTGGCTGATCCGTGATGATTAAGGAACAATTCATTGAAATCCGTGCGATCTATGTTAGTTTAGCAGTGGGCCTATGCAATGGATGATTACACGCATTGCATCAAATTAGAGTCGATAAGTTTCATACCATTAAGAAACACACAGGAAATAAATTAAAACATTAAAGTAATTTTGTTTAACGGTATCAATAGCCTAATTTGGGAATGTTTCCTTTCATTACCTTTTAACCACACACATGGACCGAACGAAATGTCGCCAAGCGAGAGAGATCACCCTCTTGCTCTCCAAGCGCCTATCACGCACCCTTCTCCGTCTGAATAGGAAAACCCTAAGGATGATAGGGGTGCTGACAGGTCACTGTCCACTTAACAAACACATGTTCAACATGAACGTCACATATTGCTCCCTGTGTCCCTGGTACATGGTCGCCGAGGAAACTCCCGCCCAGGTGCTCACGACCTGCATCAGCGTGGCCACACAACGGGCGACGATCCTAGACAATTCCGGATGACGCAGCGACATCAAGAGTCTCGAGTACTTCTGGCAGGAGATCGGCGGGCTGGAATAGCCGCCACCGCTTCCTCTCACGAACATGACTAAATATGGCAAAGTGCGGAAACTAAAGTAAAGACAACAAAAACAAACATTTATTTTCATTTCTGCTCTAGACACAAATCATGAATGATACTCAGACATTCTTACAAAACGAGTACGATAAATATACTAAGAAAGTTAATAAAAAATGCTAACAATGTTAGAGTAGCCTAGCCCGCACTACGGCCTTTAATTGTGCGATAATTTTATCGTAGAAATGTAAATTATGATAATAATAATAATATATGATAAATGGTGCATATACGAGTACGACAAAAGCGTCGTAGTTATTTTGAAATTTTTGATTGCTCACATTTTGAAGCGACAGCTCGCGACTCGATTGTATTTTTCGCCTCTTTCGATATTCTTCCAGTTCTCTCTCTCTCTCTCTAACAAGAACCTCCTCTTTCGATAAAAGAAAAAAATCAGACGTATTCCATTTGTCTTACTCCTACTCCTTCGAAGAACTCGTAACCAAAGACAAGCAATCTGTACGAAGTTCATCTTAAGAACGAACCGTGGTACGATCAACCCCTACTACGCTAATACTAACGGACAGTGACCTAGTAAAAGGTCTCAGGAATTCTCTGGATGAAAGTGATACCGGTCATTGTGGCAGGACTATATCCAATTTACATCCCTTATTGTACCTTCTTAGGGTTGAAATTTCCAAAAACCCTTTCTCAGTGAATACCTAAACTTTACAAAGAACATACTCTCCAAATTTCTTGTCTCTAGGACCAGTGGTTTAGGATGTGCCTTGATCATGAAGTAACGCGTTGATATACAGGTCAGTCAGTCAGACCTTTGAGTTTTACAGATATAAATTAGCGTCGCAAAAAATAAAGTCGTACTGCGCGCTAAGCCTAATAGAGAAGTGAGTGCCCCACTGGCTGTGGCTGTAAGTTAAATTTATCTCACAGCAGCGCGAGCGGTTTCGCCCCGGCGCGTCGAGACGGGCGGGCGAAGTGGGAGGACCACTCAACACCTAGCGCCGCTCGAGAACTAAATGATCTTGATACTGGTGACTCGACATGATTTAGTATTCCAATCTGTAACAGGTGAGGTATTAAAGGTTCAATACGGTGGAATTGTTACCTTGTTAATAAAAATAATAATATTCGTAGTAAGTACATGAGGTTACAATAAGGTGAAAGTGTATCCAACTGATGTACGAGTAATTATTCCGACATAAGTACAAAATAATACACAAATGAAACTTGAAATCAGACTATTCCTCTGTCAGGTCCAAGGACGCAAGTCGCAAGTTGCACGCAAGTGCACATGAACACGTCTGCAACCTTTCAGGCGAACATAATTTTTATACATATATTTAGATTCCACGCACTGAATAAAAATTTTTTTTTTAATTTTTCTTACATTGAACATTTTAATTTTTTAATTATTTTTTAGATAGGAAGCTACTTTTTATCGCTTTTCCTCCTCGATCTTAACAGGGTCAAGTAAATGCTTGACTTATCCTGTTCTTGAGCTACATGTGGTGTGATTCCAACGGTGATTGTCGGTGCTCGGTTTGATTGGTGGTGGAACGTTTTATATGTCACTATATGCTAGCTACCATCTTGTTACTTAAGTCCACCGCCAAACAACAGTATTTATAGAACTATTGTGTTCCAGTTTAGAAGCTAGCTTGTGATTCTAGGTGATCATGCTTTCCGTCAAGCCATGGTAGCCAAGGTGGGCAGAGCGTCAGTCCTTGAACAATCGAGGTCTGGGTTTGATCCTGTCACGTAACAATAAATTCCAATTAATTATTTGGAATTTATATACGAAAGATAAAAATCATTACCATTGGCTTTTCGGTGAATGAAAACATCATGAGGAAACCTGCACACTCCTGAGAAGTAATTGAAAACGAGTGTGTGAAGTCTACCAATCCACACTGGGCCCGCGTGGTAGTCCATGTAGGAGAGTAGGTTTGAGACCTTGCAGTGGGGACATAATACATAGGTTGTTGATAATAATAATAAAACACTTTCCCTCCTCCAAGTCATTTACCATCAGGTGAGATGAAAGAAAAGTTTAAACCTGTTATACTATGAATAAATAAATAAAATTGAAGTATTCGACCATACGCGACATTTCGACGTGGCAACACGTGTCGCGCACAGATTGCTGAAGTACCAAAATTATTTAATCCTCCCATCTGAATCGGCCTTTGCGCACCCTAACACGTGCCTCTAATATAAACTATGAAGTACAACAAATTAAATAACTTATACATTAATTACCTACCCATGTCCTCGTTAATACGCGTAAACTATTTGCTTTTTAAAATCGCAA
This sequence comes from Carcina quercana, assembly GCA_910589575.2. Lineage (NCBI taxonomy): Eukaryota > Metazoa > Arthropoda > Insecta > Lepidoptera > Depressariidae > Carcina > Carcina quercana. The sequence continues at coordinate 22,123,170 of OU342426.1, read as the reverse complement.
TGTCGGAATGTGATCGCGGCCGTATATTGAAAGCGTAATCCTCATTTTAACCGCCTTCGTGGCCTAATGTTTACATTCTTATCAATACAGAGGTTCCGGGTTCAATTCCCCGTGGGGGTACCATCAGTACTCGGTTTGGTTGGCTGTAGGTATTGTCTAAGTCCGCCTGGCTAGCTACCAACTTGTTACCGAAGCAACAGCACGAAACAACAGTGCCATTAGCACTGAAAATGCCTGTAGTCGGAGTGAAATCATTAGCTTGCCATTCAACGACCTAATCATCACTTACCATAATATACCTCTCCGCTACGTTGTGGCATAAATGCTCATGGGACGTCGCCGATAAGGCGGTTTCATGTCCGCCTGCGCAGACCACAGCGGCGGTAAAGTTCACGCGGACAAAATCTAGTCCCGAGAATACATTCATTATTATAAAGCCTATTATTTCAATAAACCTCTAATCATCAATGGTATCGTATACTATATGATGCTTCACGCAAGTAACAGAAACCTAGTTAATAACTGTTGTTGATACTACTAACGGGCTTTTAACTATTCAAAATGGAAATGCAATATAATCTCGTTGTAAAATCTCGGCTTCGATTCCATACGAGACCGATTGAAACATTTAATATGCACAAACCAACAGGTCGCGGCAACTACTGCGTGAAAAGCCTGTGAAGTTTATCTTACTGAGCTAAGGAAATGTGCCTTGAAAATAGATAAGCTAAGTCTCTTTGTTGGTTAAACCGTTCCCGTTATGTGATATGATAAACTAAAAGTACTTCAAGTGGATAGTCCAGGCCGGTGATTGTCGTAATGTATGTTTTTAGGGTTCCGTCGTGTGGCCTTTGTAATTTTGACATCAGACTTTTCGTAAGTCGTGTTTGTTCGAGCACTCATGCTCGAGAACGTCTGGACCGATTTTCATGGTTCATAATAATAAACAACATAAATTCACCCAAAAAATACATTCAGGACCTAACAGAAAGTTTTAAATTACATGATTTTTTGTTTAGGGATAGTTGAAAGGCCAATAAAGTACATAGGCTACATTTTATCGCGATCGAACGAGCAGTTCACACGGAATACATTCTAAAGTCCACGCGGGCGAAGCTGCAGGCCGAAGCTAGTATTGGTATGAAATTGTATAGCTTGAATACGAGGAACTCAACATAAATTGTGCCAACGTATTATCCGTGATGAAAAAATGGTACGCCACATTGACCGGTCCCGAGCCACCTGCATCCAGCGACTCCCCGCGACCCATCTAGTAGGAGAACGGCCCGGTAGACGCTTCCCGGTACGTGGTCGCCACTTGAGAACTTTTACTTCCTACCTGTTATCGGGTCTACGATCGATGTGCCTGCCCATTGCCACTTCAGCTCACTGACTCGTCGAGCTATGTCGGTGACCCTTATTCGTCTACGGATTTCCACATTATAACTTTATCACGTAGAGAAGTTCCTAGCATAGTGACTTTGAGCTTGTTTATTCGTGCCACAGTAAAGGACCACGTTTCGGTTCCGTATGTCATCACTGGCAACACGCACTGATTGGCACTTGCTTATAGTCTTACAATTCATGCACTTAATAACGGATTAACATTTATTGGGAATTTATAGCGCTACTGTAGCAATGTCGTTTGCATATATACATAACGCATTCACAGTCGTTCGGTTAAACTTTACGTTTAATATAACCAAATTGAGTGCAGAGTCGGTATTTACAATAACACTCGCGAGCTTCTTGGTAACAGCTCGTTTACATTCCACCGTATAACTTCTGAATGGAACAGTTTTATTTCAACACTAGCGACCAGCCCTTGTGCAATGTACTCCTGTGACAGACCTCTAGCAATACAAAAGAGTTGTTTCGGATTTGGCCTGCACTTGTTCACTTTTTTTAAACGGCTAAGGGCGAGTCGGACTCGCGCACGAAGGGTTCCGTGCCATTATTTAGTTGCGCTGCTATTAGACCCAATTTTTGCCAACAGAGGGTGCTGCTATTGGTTCAGAAATTCACCGCTAGTCAACAATCGCCCACAGAGGGCGCTGCTATTAGTCCCAATTTTTGCCAACAGAGGGTGTTGCTATTAGTTCGGAAATTCACCGCTGGTCAGAAATCGCCAACAGAGGGCGCTGTTATTAGTTCCAATTTTTGCCAACAGAGGTCGCTGTCCAAAAATTGCCATAGATGGTGCTAAGTAGGCCCTCTATTGGCGAATTTTGGAACTAATAGTAGCGCCTTGTGTCACTAGTTATGATGGAGAGAAGCAAGGTATCTGACGCCACGCATTTTCAATGTTTTATGATGATGATGTAATAATTCTTATTTCGTATTGACTAACCTAGACTTTACTAACAAATAATGTTTTTAGGGTTCAGGCCGCCTATGTTCAGCAGTGAACGTTTCTCGGCTGATGATGATGATTTCAAACATCTTTGCGGCTGCACAGTCAGTTGTGTGTAGGTTTCGTTGCTGGTGGGCACTATTCTAAGACTATTTCTTACTACGTCACTACCGCCACGCTATCTAAATCTGTTACAGTTTGCAGAACAGCATTGTTGTTTCATAGTTTATTTACTCTACAACAAAAATGAATGTGACATTCCTATATCTAACACACAATAAGATAAGATTAATTATTAATGTTGTGTGTTGGCAATGAAACAAAAAGCCGTAAAAACTTGACCTTTCTGGATAAGCACGTTGGTAATCCTAGTGTAGTTGTTGTCACATAGCATGAGTACTGTGGCTTTAGACAAATCCGGTAGTACTTTGAAACAGCGAAGGACATTCCCACCTCCTCTCCGCTCCCACTGTTATTCCTGTTTTTTATTTTAGTCAGGATCTACAGCGGTACACTTGAAACGCGTCCACTGAAGGTGGATGAATTTCCTACGGACTCTAAAGCTATCTTGGGACCACAGACTCGTTTAGAATAAAGAAATAAGAAAGACGTGTCCCCCCCCCCCCCCCCCCCCCCCCCCCCCCCCATGGTAAATGGAAGATAGCGCAAAATCGAAAAATCTACCATAAGGTCACCTACTAATGGGAGGACGGCCGAGTGAAGCCCGACCGCCCGGTTGAACAGCGAAGGACAGTAAAAGCCAAACCTTATCCAAAATTTATCGATAAACGAAAAAGCTCATTTAGTTAGCATTTTTGTATTATTTACTGGAATCGTCGCCGTAGCCATGCTTTGTGAAGATGATATGATGATAATCGATTTAATCGAATCGACAATTAGTTGAGTGTGAAGAAAAACAGAATGGACGACTAGGAAAGCTCATGTCCTACAGTGGACAGAGTTTAGGACGAGTCACGAGATATTTTCGAACGCGTATAATTTGGGCACAAAAACCTTCATGGTCTGAAGTAACACTCGGCTCAATATTTCAATCGATACAAATGCGGTATTCTCGTTAGCAAAATATCGTCAAACGTGTCATCGGCATCGTCGAAATGGAAATATTATCGTTGGCGCATGGCTGTTTGTTTGCGCAATGCAAGCGCTCATTTTGCGATGCATATAAAATAACCTCATTTAAATTATAAGTCGAACTCAGGTCACTGACATAGCTCGCCGAGTCAGTGAGCTGAAGTGATGGAGATAAGCTTTAGTCTGAAGTATTATTTCCTAGCCACCTCCTCCGTGGTCTCTGTACACGCTTGGACCGACAACCCGGTGGTTCCGGGTGAATCGAATCACCGTGTCGGCAACTGTCGGTACTCAATTTGGTTGGTGATATTGCATTTTTTATGTCCACCTGGCTAGTTACTTGTACCACCATGTTATCGTAGTATGCTGCAACACTGTTGACGCGATGCAAAGTAGCTGAGCAAAAGCCTTCTGGAAGAGCGCGTTTTCCATACAACGGCCTAACATAACCATCCGTTGAGATTGAAGTTGAAATCCATCATACAAACAAAAACTTGAGTTTCGCAAATTATTGCTATATGATGATGAATGATTTTTCACTATAAACTTTTATGATTACGATCATTATTGATCGTTTTTTAAATTAATTTATCCTTAAGCATTAGAATAAGACGTAGAAAGGGGTGACAACGAATTGAATTATGTCGTTTACACATCTGATAAGAACGCGCGGTGCGTCCACGAAGAGGCGCGCCCTGGACATAAATATCCCAAAATATGATAGGTGCGCGCGTATGTATCGTATAGGAAAATCTTAATTTATTAAGATGTAACCAGTGATATAACCAATTTATGAAGTAGGACCCGGTACCCATTACAGAGATAATGGTTCACGATAATATACATATTTTTCATGTACAGGGTGGTTTTGCCAGTAGCGTAAGTCCGAAATATAATTTAGCCGACTTTGTGGTCGACTGAGCCCACAGACCACTTAGCCCGCGGGCTAAGTCTACCACTATCTACCGCTTATAGGTCCGCAGAGCCCGCGGGATAAATTGACTTTCTGATGAGAAAAACAAAACATTTAAACTCCAAAAAATCTAAGTTTAGAAACTAAAACTAAACTAGACTAAAAAACAAACACAAACCTTAAATAATAATAAAAATACACCTTGCCGCGGGCTATGTAGACCCTTATGCGGTACATTTATTCTTCTTTCTTTCTTTCTTTCTTTCTACATGACTTCGGAGTGGTGGACTGAGCCCACGGTCTGGGTTGTCCGCTCAGAGGAGTCAAGTCACCCACAAAAATAAATTGGTCAACGAAGCCCGCAGGCTAAATGGTATGAGGGCTCAGATGACCCCAAAGTCATTTAACCGCCTCCATGGCCTCCTCTTCACGCTTGAACTTGAAATCCGGAGGTCCGGTTCAGGTTCAGTAGGGTACCGGTACTTGGATTGGTTGGTGGTAGGGCACGATGGTAGCAGCAACATCACTTTTCACCTAATGGCCTTAACAACATAAGGTGATATTAAGGCCAAGTGCAAAAACTGGAGTCATTTGCACGTTATTATTATTATTATTCATTTATTTCAGGTAACAATGACCCATAAGTATATATACAATACAATCAATTAAAATAAACTATGTACACACTACAATAATATCATACACACTTTTGTTATGATCTTCGTAAAACTATCGCATGTATTAGGTTAGATAAATCGTATGCCAATTTAGTGAATATTTTTCCGTTTTTGGTGTAATACTATAAGAAGCTGAAAGATCCTGAGAATCCCTAAGTATGTATGTATTTCTTTATGTATTTATACTTTGCTACTATCAGAAACTTTTCAATTATTTTTCCTCGATATATTTTATATTCGAAAATACCTACTAAACACTGTTACCCATTGTGGTTTCAGTGTAGCGCCTTAATTTAAATTGAAAGTCGGAATTCATTTTCGAACTCGCCCTGTATATGTCGAATGGGTGTGTACAGCCCTATTAGAGGGGTGACGGTCACAGTGATTCTAAAGTTCCACGTTACGTCACGGTTATTACGTTAATAGCAGCGTGTCGAGGTGTCGGTATGTCACAGTTTTATGAATTAATCGAAAGTACTCGCACCATAAACGATGTTATGACATCTGCCCGTGCTGGACGTGTCAGCAATTAAATGTTTTATTGTAGCTATAGTTGTGTAATTAAAAATGTAATTCATTGATTAGATTCCTTTTTATCTTTTTTGGGTGTGTTATTGTCTTTAGGTTTAGAAGAAGAAAACAGCAGTCTTAAGAGGCTATGTTGGTAAGACCACGTGGTCGGTTTCAAGGTTGCATTGTTTTGTAGCTGTCCCTCTCCGAGCCCTATCCTGCCCGAGCGCGTACGGTGAGACAGCATACATTACGCGATGTTATGTTAAATTGATTCATACTCTTGTAAATCAGGTTCAAAGTTGGGGCTTTTTATTACCGAAAAATACAATACTTTGACGCCCTGTAACTCTGGAAGTATATATTTAAACGAAAATCTGACTCACCACCGACACAGATATTTGTTTCTAGATTGTGTCTTGAAAATATCATAGATTTTCATAGCTTAATACTCAAAATATGACTGGACTACGTTTGTATGGGCGCTTTGACAACAGCATACCCTCTTAATAACGCTGTTGTGTTCCATCATAGGCCGGACACTTCATACAAATGTGATTAAGACCAAGCGTGGAGCCACGTAGGCGGTTACATAGCTCCTGCGAAAATAATAGTAAAGTATGGAAGTAATACTGTATTTCGGTTATTGCTTTAAGTAATACCACAACTCAACGCAGAATACCTATTTGCGTTTTTAGATATTTGTCGTATAAAAGGCGATCCACCTCTATCAGAGTTTCATACTAAATTGATGTTGCCATAATCTTTTAAAATAGAACAGCTGGATTTGTGTAGTAACTATCTACAAATAGGACATCGGATTGTGATGTCGCGAAATGAGTATCATTAACATACAACTTCACAGCGAATCACAACCATCTATGAACCATTAGCTGCGTAACTGCTATTGTAGCTAACTATAAAGTTGATATTTATTTCGCGACACTAAAATATACATACATATATACATATTTAGGTAATTACTTATTCAGCCAACTATTCTATTTCAAAAGATTATGGCAATAGAAATTTAGTATGGAAGCATTAGGAGAGGGATAACGTTAAACAATCATAAAATAGCAAATGGTTGTATTTTTACAGAAGAGTAGATAATACTACATTTACAATAGCACTATTCATTATTAAATCCATTGCGCATATTCTTCAAAGATCGCGGTCAACTGGGCTTTGCGATTATATCGCGTAGTGTGAACGCCATGCTATATAGTAAAGCATTGTGTCAGAATTTGCTATACTATAGTATAGTGTAGTCTGACACCTGCTGTATGGTACAAAAAGTAAACATTATCTATCGCTGCCTTCAAAAATAGTGCAAGAAACGATGCGTTCTAGAAACACGTCACACTATAAAGAAACCCTACGGTAGCTAGTGTTACATCTAACAGATGTGGTTTAAACATGATCCTTTCGCCGGCATCCTGAATCATTAATAACCACTATGAATAATTTATCAAAATGACGGTATTCGTCATACCCGGTAGGTATGCGGTTCAATAAATATGACAGTCTAGACGCCGTGCGATCGGATTGCTTGTACCGATTATTAACCAATGAAAACGTCAAATAAAACCATCTCATCGATTCTTTGCTGGCATGTTTATTGAATAGCAATAATTTCAATCTTTAGAGCACTGGGCGTCTATCGGAATTAATTTTCTGTGTGTTTATTCTGTTATAGTATTTATGAGTATGACCAAAGTATGACTTTATTACTTTCTGCGTTTCGTAAAGCATAAAAATTGCGTCGCTGTATATGTGTCTCTTTTTGTCTCTTTAGGTCTTTTTTTGTGTTTTTGATGAGGTGGGCTACTGGAATCTACCTGAAATAAAACATATTAGTGGGATCGTTAATCCACCTGCCAATCGTAGTGATTTTAACACATCTGTACATCTAGTGTGAGTTTTTCCGATACTATCGCGTTTGCTTTAGGTCAGATTTGTATGAAGAATTGTGCAGAGCCTCTAGCGGCGCGTTGACGTGATTCTTCATCCAAATATGACGTAAAAACTTACACTACCTGTACAGTACTCGCACGCTATGTTTGCCCCTCTGAAGTTAGCTCTCCAGAATTTCGCGCATGTACAGGCGAAATGTGTGTGACATACAACACTAGGATATTTCTTTCGAACCGCTAACTTGCCTTGACTCCCATTTATACGTTAATAATTGATACTTCGCAGCCATTTGTAGCTAACTTCAGAGGGGCAAACATAGTACGAGTATGTTATACTATTTATACCTCACACTAGAGGTACAGGTCTAGTATTTTTAAAAATCCGAGATCTAGCGATCTGTGAGAGAGACTCTTGCCCAACAGTAAACTATTGCAAACGATTTTCTAAAATATATGATGTGTTTGCACTTGGCCTTCATCTTACCTGGATGGTGGATGGTAAGCGTGCGCATTCAGAAGCCTCAAGCTAGTGAGGCAAATTTGTGAATGAAAGGGAACACATTTGCTCAGTAAACCACGAGTCAGATTCCCCCCAAAAGAGGTCAACAGCTTATTAAATCAATCAGATCAATTCAGATCAGAAGGGCCCGTCGCATTCGCGTCCAATTACTACAACCTGACGTTGTTGACAGTGAGTTGACAGGGCTGTCAAGATGGACGGATTAATTTGACAGGCGGCCCCACACCGGTGGGAAATCTGACGTCAGCGACAAGCGTGAACGCTTCGCATCATGCATGCTTGATTCTTAAATGTTGTATAATTGAAACCATACAGTAATACCAGCAGTGAAATGTTCAAATGTACGTCATTTACTTTAAATACAAAGACATTTAATATTAATAGACCGGACAAAGCAAACAAACATTTTGATCCTAAACTTATTACCAATTGGTAAACTTATTACCAATTGGTAATAAGTTACTCAATCTATTGTCACATCACACCACGCGGCCGTACAAGACATTTGACATACCGTTGACTTTTGAGATCAAAATGTTTATATGAAACGATTCCCAATGACCGCTCTATAACCTATTACTATATTTAAATCTCTCTGTTTAAATATTTTATTAATAATTCATCTAACATTTAAGTAGCATTGTGGTAGCTAGCCAGTCGAAAACAGAACCCTTCCACCGACCAATTTTCACAACTGTCCACGTGTGTCCAGGATCAACCCATGCCATATCGATGGTGTTGTAAAAAAGCTACTCACAAGCGTGTTGAAAGAGTGAGCAGCTTGTACCTATGCAATACGAATATGCATCTTACAGCGGTTACCAATCTGCCTCCCAGAAGTAGTGCCATAATAACAAAATTACGATGAAATAGAGATCTCACACATCACGTCTAAACTAATTTCTGTCTGATATACCCTTGCCAACTTAACGGGCCCTGTCAAGATAAAGTAAGGGAGAGCGACAAAGTATCGCTCCCTATCAAAGCTTTCACAGCTTCCTCGCACTATCTCAATGTTGGCTTTTAATTAAATACATAACTTATTTATCCGGTGCCATGTTCTATTTACTTTTCTTCGTGAATAATCCTACTAATATTATAAGTATGAAAGTTTGGATGTTTAGATGTTTGGATGTTTGTGACGCTTTCACGGAAAAACTACTGAATGGATTTGAATGTAACTTTACAATAATATAGCTTATACATCATAATAACATATAGGCTATAGTTTATAAATACATATTGTGTAAATTGTACAAAATCACACTTATAATATTAGTGGGATTACATGGGCAATTTTGGCATAACAAAAACGCGTTGCCTAGCAACCGTCCATAGAATATTTAAATTCGTATATACAAACTTTCGTGTTTATAATATTGGTGTGAAGACTATTTTAATGTCAGATATAGAAATTTATTTTGTTTCTTTAAATTATTAGACTACGTAACAGAATAAACACTATTTTGTACCTTATGCTGTATAATAATTTTTCATATACGTCACCTGTGCCTATCGAACAAGTAGAATACATCCTGAAGTACACGCGGACAAAGTCGCGGGCGGAAGCTAGTTACTTATATTATACGATCCTATCATATTATTGTGGAAATTTAGATATTTCTGACTATTTCACGAATAAACGTTTGAACAAAATCTAGTAAACATATGAAATATACTTGTAAGTCCAGATAAAACTTTCATTAAATGTGAATTAGTAGATAATATTTGTAGCCTCAAATTCACAGGCCAGACTAGCTTTGAGATATTTGACTCTCATATACTCTTATGGGAGCCAGTGTTTCTCTTTTCAGTGTATCAGATTGTATAACATTATGAAATTTTTTGCCAAGTCTTATGTGGATTCACTAACTGTATGTCTATTACTCTTCAAAAGATAAGCGCTGTGACAGACAGCGGATCATTACGGGAACCTAAAAACGAATACCTTGACCCATAAATAACTAGGAGCTCTTGTTAGGCGAGAGCGAGGCACATGCTAATCGGGCTAGTATTGGAGAACGCAGTGCCAACTAAAATGTCGCTATATCTAACTCTGCAGCCTGATAAAGACACGCAATTTTACATTCATTACTTTTACCTTGAGCCATGACACACTTATCCAAGTCTGACCCACACCTCGTTATCAGACGCTATATTCAATTAAATATATTTAAAAAATACAACCGTGGTCATTGTCTCCATTATTGCGGAAACAAACTTTTGATTACGTTTCTGGAAACTTTATCTTTGGGTCGTTTGAGAACTGTTCAAATTATAAAGAGTAATAAGACGTTGAACAGTCAATAAAATGTAATGGCGTATATTATCTTATCGTGTGTTTTTGCTTCCTATAAAAAGCAGAACTCTTACCTCTTTAGTTAAAAACTAATGTATGATGTTGTGAATTTTAAACGTATAATAGAACAGATTATTGGCATAGGATTGTAAATGAACCGTTAGCTTTGATAGTGTTGATAATTATGATATTAAATAATACACATAATTTAATTTACACATGATCGACCAAAAATGGATCCATATTACAGTGCATAAAATTAAACACAAAACATTTTCTATACACACAGAAGTCACCACAAAGTCACAAACACAACATCACTGCGATGCCGATCTGTACTTATTAAGGCTTCCTTTGAGCTTCTGTTGGCATTGTTTGATGAAGCTGCGTGTGCCAAAGGCATATAATAACATAGGCTACACAATATACAGAACATCGCTAGTATTTTCAGTGGCACCCACATCTGAACTCCTCGCTACGACGAGCGAGCTAGCTAGCTTTCCCAGGTTAGATTTGCCATGATCTCCTAAGCTGGCAGACGGTTAGTGATATGAAAGCAGTAAAGTACCTTTAAAATATTGAAGGTCCACATTAAGGAGTGGACTTATACGACTGACAAATCATAAACCATAGAACTGCGAAATTATAGCGGAACCCACTCATAATTAAGCTTGAATTTTCCCAAGAAATCGCGAGTCGTGACCATGTATTTCGTCTCGGTGGTCAAACCCGCGTACTCTGGTTGCTAGCCGTCTCAGCTCAGAAAATATCAAGTAATTTATATCGGAGCGTAAACTATTGGACCACTTGCACCTGTTTGCCTATTTCTATTTTTAAATAAGTTCACGCGAATCTATTTGCCGTTTCGGTATCCAATCTAAACTGTACAGCGGGTACAAAATCATTGATGTCAATTTTAGTTTGCAGACAAATGGTAACTAAAGAATTTCTAGTCAGGGAGATATGGCAACAGAGTTTAGGAGGCGTCGCCATTTTCTGCCAATTTATACTCGACATCAAGTACACTCTGTTATTTATTATATATAATTTTTTTAATTGTATTCATTCTAACAATGTAAAGCTGTGGTTCGTATAGTTATAAAGTTATTTCTTAATCGTTTTGGGTTAGTTTTAAAGTAAATCCGTGTCTGGTAAACCGAGTTTTTTCCTATATATAATTTTATAAACTTAAGTTACTACTATAATGCGCTGAAAAAGTTAAATACATTGAAAGGACTTATTTAGGTTAGCCCGATCTTTGAACAAGGGCACGGTCTTGTTGAAATTGGGTACAAATGTATAAATAATTAAAAATGCCATTAATGACATCCACAAAAAAATTAAATTTATTTAGATAGATGTCATAAACGTTATGTCATCATCATCAACATCCTATATACGTCCCCACTACAGGGGCTCACCCCTACTCTTCTTCAGAGAGTGTATATTTATATCACCACACGGGACCAGTGCGGATTGATAAACTTCACACACGCCTTTGAATTTATTCTCAGGAGTGTGCAGGTTCCCTCGCGATGTTTTCCTTCACGTACATATAAACGTTATGTATTGTTTATTAATTGTAAAATGTATATCAAATTTCAACAAGAGCTTGCCCTTGTTCAAGAAACAGTCTAACCTAAATAAGTCATTTCAACGGATTTAAATAATTCACCGCATTGTAGTAGACTTTAATTTACAAAATTCTGTAAAATAAAATAAGACTTAATGTGGCATAGTATTTAGACGGATTATCATAAATACTTAGTATAGGCAAGTTACTATAGGCAAGGCAAGCAATGGGAGTAGAAAATAGACGTAATATTTTAGTAACTCGTGACTAAATAAAGCTTTGTTCTCTTATTTACCTTTTATCGTCTGAATATAGTATTTACGAGAATGTGTGTTTATCCTTAGCTGAAACAAGGAGATTTATGTATGAGAACAACAAGATGGAAACACCAACATCATAACATACTGAAGTATTCTATTATAACATACGTAGAACCATTTCTTTTATAGGCCCTTGTCAATAAAACCCATCATCGAAACTGTAAAACATGAATGTCCCTATAAAGTTGTAAAAATAGGTACTTTCATGAAGGTTCGAGCATAGGAGCCCCTGCAAATCCACGGTTTTTATGGCCCAATAAAATGTTTACTTGTAACGATAAATTTGATAAACATTGAGGTTAAGTATTTTAACAGATGGTTCGATGTACGATATAATAGGTTTGTAATTGGCCTTCCTATCCCCTGATATGGACAGATTGAAAGCGTGCACACCCAGAATCCTCAAGCGAATAAGGCACTGGCTCTGTTACCTTTCATACCGGAATACAACACTGTTGCTTGGTGGTAAAGTAATTATCAAAAATCGATCACTAGCAAAATCGAGTAGCCATAGCCGTTGAAATTTGAGTCCAACTCGTTGAATAGTTGTCGCAGGAAAACCTAGCGCAATGTATGGCTCAATAGAATGACTAAACCAACAAACAAAACAAAAGCTTTTAAAAAAATGGTGATGTCCAGCAGCCTATGTGTCTACTATGTCTAATCCGCCTATAAATCGTTTACTAGGGTTTTACCAGTAACTTTAACTGCGTGGACTACAGAATTTATTCCACGAGAGGACCAGAATGAAATACGAAATGTATGGCATGACTAGTGCATGTATTAATTTCAAAAACGCTACAACAAATGTTTATTTATTTAAGGATTAAACCCTTTTTTGTGTGTTTTCTCAACTTTTGATCTCTTCCAGTTACCATTACATTTCATCCTAAAGCCACTAAAACATCCATATGAAATTATGTATTAATTTGTGGGTAAACTGATAAGTTTATTTATTTATTTATTTATTTATTTTATTTAAGGAAGATCAACAGCTAGTAATACAGAGTATAAATAAATCATAAGAAACAGAAATGTTATGAAAGACAAATACACAGCGCTTCCTAAGCAGATCTAATCTGACTGAAAGCTAATTGTATGGCGAATTCTTCGCAAAGAAAATATATTATACAACAGTGTATTTCATCATATGATTTTGTAAATGTACACATCTAAATAAGATGCAACTAAAATGCATTATTATTTCAGTATCCGCCGGGAAATATCGTAGTCCTCTCCCATGATATGCCGCAATGACTTGCATCCAGCAACTACTTGCGACCTTTACCAGGTCGTCGGTACATCACGATCAGTTTTTATTTTTTCGCCAGAGACAGATAGGTTATCTATGAATACCGTTTGTAATCTTGCTCTATAAACATTGTCATAAAATTCTCATTCATATACCTACATTCCAGTTTCGGTCCGAAACGTTCATATGATAAGAATGACAACGTATGGAGATTTTTTACGATATTGTTATTAGTAATATTGTGATTACAGAGAGACAAGTCAATAAATATCGTAACTAAACATATTATAATTCTTTGAATTAGTGTCGTTACGATAAAAAATGTTTTATCGATAAATTAGCATTCAAATTCTTGTCCCTACGAGTATAACGTCGTTTTTGTCGTAAAACATGCTTGACTTATGCCTTCGATCAACAATAACCAACTGTTGATCGAAGACTTATGCCAACAAACTTGCCACACGTTTGATTGAATGAAACGCAAACTGTGAAAAAATACCAATAGCAACCTATGCTAGGCTATATTCTGTAGGTCACATCACTTGAAAACAGATAGGCACGCGTCGATAAACATGTTGTGGGACTGAAACACTGAATGGATAGACCTACGCAAATCGGGGATGAAGAAGCAAGTACAGTTTGGTATCTGTAATGGTCTCAAAGGCACAAAATAATAAGTGCCTTTTCTACTTACCAAAAGCAGCCAAGTGGATGTCGGGTCACGCGCAGTGTAGGGTTCCGTAGTTGAACTGGTTTTATAAAAAGTAATTTTGAATGAAATTTGTGCCAAATTTTCATTTCATTCCAAGTATATTTTGTCATTTGATCGATTATTACTAGTTAACCTGTAAAGCCATCTTAGCCGTAATAGTTTTTCTTTTAAGTTCAGCATGTTTACTGATACTGCAATTTTTTTACATTCCTAAAGCATAATTTAGCAACAATAATTATCAATTTAAAGCTTAATATTTTGCAAACGGATCCCTGAATCTAAAAGTGGTGTGTCTATACCCTCAATATTTCGGGCTAGATGAAAAAATATTTCATCCCCATGTTACGTGTACTCGTACCTAAAAAAATATTTTTCAATATTTTTCTACCACTTTGTCGGCGTGATTAATGTGTATATCCGTACCACATTACAGCTTTCTAGTTGTAAGGATCTCTGAGCTAAGCCATTGATGGACAAACGGACAGAGAGAAACTATAAGGGTTCCTTGTTTGACTACGGAACCCTAACAAGTAGTCTATCATTTTCCGTTGCTTTAGCTACCCATGTTACTTTACAGTCAGTCTGATGGCGGTAATAAATAATGATAGAAATGATGTACCGGGCCGTCTCCCTCTAGATGAACCAACGACCTAGTTAAGGTTAAGGAAGAAGCCTATGTCAAGTTGTGGACGTTTCCCGTATGGTGATGATATGATTTATGTCTCGTTATTCACATACACGAAATTAGACGCTCCAATTGTGAAATAGCTTATTGAAGTCACGCGTATAAAATGCCATTAATAGTTTGTTTTTCAGCTATCGACATTTGCGTAAAGCGTACGTCACTAGAGGTGTGCTCTACGTGCGCCAGCGCACGTCGTCAGCCCCGACGACGCTCGGCTAACGCAGCGTCACGCGAAAATCAACGAGCAAGGCCGATCGACGACCTCGGGCTCCTCTCTGCATGTGCTATCTTGTTAAACTCACGCATCGCATAATACGTTTTACGAGACTATTATGTTTCATTAAACCGCATCGCCTAAACCGGCAGACGCGACGAAGACTTGCGGAAATGCGTATCTTGTTACATTTACGAGTGATGACATATTACACACAACAAACGCAGTATTGTGTTACTTTTCTACATTATAAGAAAAGAAGAGAAAAGATAGATCAACGCTTGACCTCAATCCTACCTGATGTTAATTGACGATGAGCTCTTCGATTGAAAACTCACAAGTTGTAGTTTACGGGGAACACGGAAACCGGTAGTGCATTCCATATTTTATCTGTACGCATGATGAGTGTAGAAGCGAAACGCTTGTTGCGAGCTGTAGGAATATGTACAGTGTACGGGTGGAGGTCACGTTCTTCTGTTTGATCGGTACTTGAATGGCGCAGGCGGAATCAACAAAAATAGCTCCTCCTTTTATGAGTTAGATGTGTCACTATCCTTTCGCCCACCTACGAAACCGGTACGTTCGTATTAATTCAGGACATATTTTCGTAGACCATCGTATTCAGCGTCAGGCTTATTTCTCTTTACGTTCATTCTCTTTCTAAAATGTATGTTTTAGGAATGAAGTTACTAATCGCACGGTACGGAGTTGGCGGATGGGAGGCAAAAAACAGTGTAAGAATTTTCCGTCACGAGTTTCCGTCACGTGACTTTCTTTAGTGCAAACGGTTGTCTATAGCATGTATGCTATTGACTGTGCCCAGTCAGCAACTTCGTTCCTGCCGAGTGTTCCAAGACACTCACGCATTTTTTAATGTTTTATACATAATCCATTTTATTTTGCCCTACATGACCCAGTTGGGTAGTTAACCCAAACAAACGTCATGCTCTCGTTCGAGACCGTGGGAAAAGATTAATAGCCCAAGCGTTTTTCATCCCGTCGAAAAATTCAAGCCACGCGGTGCAAAAACGGTCGATACAAATCGGTCACAGATTGTGTTAAAATATATGTAGCTTTTAGCAATATTTGAGTTACCCCGTGAAGCAATGTTTCTATCTCTCAACGTCCCTATTTAAAAAAAGTTATATTATATTATATATATACTATAAAGTTTTTTACCTTTTATTTCTTCATATTCCTATAAAACCCCGTTAAAAGTTCGTATTTTGAATTTTTTGAAGTTTTATATATATTTCCCTTTATGGAGTAAATAACAATTCAGAGCCAATCTAATTATGAATCCACTATAACAGACAAAAATAATACATAACGAAACAAAACTCTCCAAAAGCCCGATACAATTATCTCAAAAAACATTCGAAAGTAATGTATAAAATGATACATCGTAATACTTTGAATTTTGTGGGAGTCATTCACCCATTGATACTAGCCGTGAATGTTTGCACAATATCTTATAAATAGCAATTTAGATGTGCTGAACTGTTGCTAAGTATGTTACGTAGAATATAATGAACAACCAGGAAACAAGATTAATTTAACAAGGCGATCGAAAAGAACTAAAAACCGACTTCAACTGCATTAAAAGTCTACTTTTATTAAGGCAAATTTAAGATGTATATCGTTTTCTCATGGATGTCATTCTCAGAACTAAACCAAATTGAAATGGGACCATTCGAGAAACACCAGCTTTCAAATAAAAAAGCCCAGTCAAAAGTTCTGAGGTAACAAACATTTAACTATTACACACTTAACATTCCCTATCTCAAAAACTACTGAACCGATTTTGATGAAACTTTCAGTATTATCTAAGTTGAACAATAACTACTAGTTCAACAAACAAAAAAAGATTATTTAAATCGAACTTGTAGTTCCGAAGTTATGCGAGGACAAACATACAAATATACATACACTTTTAAAATTTGGCACACTTGTTTAGAATCTTATATAGACTAACATATACGAAAACTGGGCAATTCTGAAAATATTACATACAGACAGGTCGAATTGATATCCTTTTTTTTATGTCGGTTACAAAAATAAGGACACAAGACTCTGTAAGCTTTGAGCCTTTTGAATTCCATAAAGCACTTACACATTAGGCACGAATTTTGTTTCCACCTTGGAAAAAGTAACAGCTTTTTATGCAGATTCTATATTATTCAACTAGTGCCTAACCATATTTTCATGCTATTGACTTCAAAAACATCAAAGTTATCATACAAAATGTCATTCCCTTTCCACCATTATTCTGAGGAACACGTATCTATTAGTTTCAAATCTAGCTACTTAAAAATTTCAATGGCATCATCTTCAAAAATGACGAACTTATTCGTTAAAAAATTCGCTACTAGAGGGCGCTGCTATTAGTTCAAATTTTTGGCGACAGAGGGCGCTATGCTATATTTGCCGCCAGATGGCGCTCCTATTAGTTCCAATTTTGCCAACAGAGGGTGCAGCTTTTGTCGGTAGAGGGCGCTGTTCTAAAATTGTCACCATATGGCGCTGCTATTAGTTCCAAAATTTGCCGATAGGTGGTGCTGTTTTAAAATCATCGCCAGATGGCGTTGCTATTATTTTCAATTTTTGCCAACAGAGGGCGCTACTATTAGTTCCAAAATTCGACGATAGTGGGCGCTGTTCAAAAAACACCATCAGATGGCACTCAAAAACTACTGAACCGATTTTGATGAAACTTGCAGTATTCCCTAAGTTGATAATAGGGCATCAAAGAGTTCAACAAAATAGCTTTGACATAATGCAGACGGTGCAACAACGTAAGGGAACGTACCCATATTACGTGACCCATTTAGGGGTAGGGGAGTCTCCAAATATCACGCTTGGTCACAGGCACGTAGTCAATACCTCAAGAGAAATCTTACGCTTTTTCGAGCTGTATTCAAATTCAAAGCGTAACGTTGACGCACATTTTTTGTAAAAATGTCGGATGAGCGATTTTTTATTATTGTAATAGTTCAAATTCGTCTACTACTACTTCAAAGCTTTCTTATAGCACAAAGACTTGTAATTGTAACTTTCTGTTTGCATAAATTGATTTAAAACCATATTTTTAAAATGACATGTGAAAACTAGAGACGGGGGAGGGGGTCTTGGCATATATTACAGGTGGTCACCTAGGGGCAGGAGGGGGTTAAAAATGTATGAAAAATGGGTCACGTAGTATCGGTATATTCCCTAATATGATAAAGTAACATTCATGAACGCTGCTAGTCGTCTCTTTATTTTTCCTTTAGTCTTTGTTTCATTTGTACACCCACGGGATGACATGGATTTCGTTGTCAGTATGATAAAAGGAAACTAAACGCTCATAGCCAGCAGTTCAAAGATAATTAATTGTAATGGACGAGTAGAAACATGACTCGCAATTTGTCTGGCAAATAATAGATTGATCACAGGGGTGAATGTCGCTTGAGCCGTCATTGCAGATATGTATCAGTGGTCTTGGATTACACGCGGCGTCCGCGGCAAGTGGGTCTGACAGCCTCGAATGATCGATCTGCCAAAGTCTTGCACTGCATCTCCAGCCACGGTCATCTGAACGGCGACTTGGAATGGTGACTTCAGTTTATTCGAGTTCCGTCACAGAATTAATATAGTACCTGTGACAGTACTGACTCAGATAATGACCGTTGACTGGTGCCGATATCACGACATTTGTTCGAACTGTCCGACCTGTGGTTCCGTACCTCAAAAGCAAAAAAGAAACCCTAATAAGATGGCTTGGTTGTTGGTCTGTGTGTATTTCAAGATCCTATCAAATTGAAATTAATATCAAATACTCTAGTTTGCAATCCCTTTTATATATGAAAAAATCAAACTTCTATGGGAACGCGATAAAAAGATACGGCCGTTTATGACGCTTATTTTGATGACTTCCCTTGAAAGTGCATCAAAACTTATAAGGTACTCATTGACCTATAAACCTGAAATTTAGCAAGAAACAAGTTCTTATGGCACAAGTATAGGAGTAAATCTAAAAGTATAATGTTTAATTATATCTCATTAAAAATCGCTTTTACGATCCGTTGGTCCAACATTTAGTCCACGGAGGCAGTTCATTGCAGATTCTGAAATTGCAATTCATTTGATATCTCTATGTCAAGGTGATAGAACCGACGCCGAAGTCAGTAAGAGAGCTTGGTTCGGATGGATGTAATAAATTGATTCGCTCTGATCATTTGTGACAGCTACCGTCGCGACGGGGGATG
This sequence comes from Carcina quercana, assembly GCA_910589575.2. Lineage (NCBI taxonomy): Eukaryota > Metazoa > Arthropoda > Insecta > Lepidoptera > Depressariidae > Carcina > Carcina quercana. The sequence continues at coordinate 22,103,887 of OU342426.1, read as the reverse complement.
CGCGGGCCAAGATACGCCCGAGATTTTGATTGATAAGTGCAATTTGGTCATGGTCAGAAGGTTAAAAACCAGACTGCGTCGAGTTTGACGGATATTTGGAGACCTCTCTACCGGTGATACAACCATAAAAATTAGAGCACTCTTGATTCTGTAGAGCGTCTACAGCTCGTAATAGTCAAAAATTATATCCCCAGTAAGAATTCAGATTCAATTCGAAGTCATAAATGTATCCTGTTTATCCATAAACGACTCTCAAATTGCTCTGAATGACCAATAAAATCCGTAAATAAAATTAATGCTCCCAGTGACAAAGTAGTTGAAAGAAACGTCTGACCAAATATTTTCACTCATAATCTAATCGTCCGCGCTACGGTGGGCCAAACCGGACCCAATTTTGACAGCTACCAACTTTCACCTTAATTATTATTTATACACTGGCGTCCGTGTCTCGGAAGTTTATCTCCTAGATACTTAATAATTTCATTACGAAGATATTTCTATAGGGAACATTATTTTTTTATGACGGCTGAGGTAGATTACTGTGAATCCGATGACACGAGTTTAACGGATCATGTTGACTTTTAGGGTTCACTGAATAAATATCATAAACAAGAAGTTGTTGTAAATCATTTCTAAGTCATACTCTCCCTCAACCCCCAACTGAGTCTTAATTAAGTCATCATAGTTTGCATAATGGACTGTTAAATATCAGCCTACAACCAAAACAATCATATACTCTTTTACTGGTATTTAATAATAAAAAATTATATGTGTGCTATGCAGACAAAAACAATTATTCAATTCTACGCAACCTTTGGGAAGTTTAACACTAGATGATTTTACGTTATCATCACGCAAATCAGTCAAAAATATGACATCTCAGATGTTGCCCAGTGCCCATCTCTAATTAACTCACGTTCTACCACACCCATGGGACTACATATCCTTGAATTAAATAAATGAATGTAATTATTTCAGCAAAACACGTCTACACTCGTGTGTGGTCTTCGCGTGACTGAGCGTGATTATACACTTTGCGAAACCAACGCCATCTAGATTCAAGACGCTGTGGTGGTTTATGAGCGTTTTAAACGTTCCCATTCCGTTCTCAGTTCACTCACTAAGTGCATATTAAGCTGAGCTGGTTAGCCAGCGGATAAATGTGCAAATAGTAAATTGGCTTAATGTCAGTTTCCGTCGAGAGTAGATACGTGATAAAATCGAACCAGAAGCGTTGGAGCAACAGCGAATGAATCTAGCTTAATTAATAAACCTAGGAACAAGATTCATCTAATGAAAGTAAATATCAGAACACTTCTGACCATTCACCGCCACCCATTCATATCCATTACAAGGATATCTGATTCCTCTACCCTATCTCATTTTAATTTTCTCCTTACGACATTGTGTTTGAGTCTAGTCTTGCAAGCCATTGGCTGTAATAGTGCGGCGCCGTGGTCTAACATTAAATCGAGTTTTAAACATCATTTTATTTTCACTTAACATCGGCTGATGTGTGTTATTTGCGTGGTGAGGTGTCGAGTCGGGATTGTTGCTTATACACCACCTCACTAGTGATTTGAAATCAATTTGCTGATTTGCACCTCGGGCACGATCCTTGGAGAGAAATAAAACGATTCTATCGATAGTTGTCGATAAACAATATTTATGCATAAATAAAATTTTATTCAATAACTTTGTGTTACATTATTAATTACATTCCGTGTCTGTCAGCCAGGTCTTCAGGGGTGGTTGTGATAGTCTAATATCCCGTATACAACGACCTTCACCTAGCTAATATAAATAGTAAAATTAAATATGTCAAAAAGTTCAGTCCAGAATATGATTAATTAACAATTTAAAAACTAACTTTGCTGCAATGCTGTGTCCTCTTCTATTGCATGGGAAGTTAGCTGGGACCTCTCTGTCGCACGCCCGAGTGTAATCCATGTGAACTGTTCGTTCGATCGGGATAAAATATCGCCTTTGTCCGTACTTGGCCTTTCAACTATCCCTCTACAAAAAATCTAGCCATTTAAAACTTTCTGTTAGGTCGTGAATGAATGAAATAATGAATATTTTGTTGTGCATTAATACCATCTTTTAAAAGTTATACTGCTATTCGGGACGGAGACCAATACAACATATCAAAAAACATCAAAATTGGTCCAGCCGTTATCGAGTTATAAGTGTTCGAACAGACCCGACTTGGTTTTATTGCATGTTATGATGCTAAATAAATGTATACGAGAGTTTTACATGGTAACGTATGCATGCACTAACAAAGGCGCTGGCGCTTAAGCTTCTGTTCACGAAACGACCCCTATCACAAATGAAAACATAGACTTAGCCACGTCAGGTTTACCATGTAAAAATCCTGTATGACAGTTTTAAACACATCGATATGATTGATCTGATGAGTATCCCATCACTAGACGTCAATCTGCCATCATTATAGTTCGGGCACCCACTGGCGTCCGATATCGACAAATTGCACAAGAAGCTTCATTCACAGCTATTTAACATGAATTAACGCTAGTTATCGATACAATCTTTATCGACACGGCTACGTGTCTTGAATTAAATTTTGTGCGATAAAAATTTTCTGTTGTCTAAATACTATTTTATTTTCCATTTTTTGTCAGGCCTCAGGCATAAAGAATTATAAGTTATATGATAGATACATACTTTATATTTGACTACTAAATATTATGTTTTCTCTAGGAAGTCAACTTATGCAGTAAATATTTAAATAATCGCCATTTAGGGCTTGATAACCGCCTTGTTCTTCCCACAGTAAAATTTACGACTTACTATAGAAGTTTAGAATTTACGAGTAGTATTAAAATAACATACATACATAAAACAGATTTAATAATTTGTACGGTGACATATAAAATTTTAAACCTATGAATGTATATTATAACGAAATTAAAAAATATTGGGATTTGAAATATATTTCTGTATTTTGTATTCTCAAGGACAGAAAATAGAATTACTTGATTCTCCGTGGGTCGTAGGATATGAATAAGAAATAATATTTTTAATACGAATTTCAGTTTGTTTGTTCGTCCTTAATTTTAGACATAACAGAGGGTCAGTATGACTAGATTTTTGTATAAGGATAGACAACTTTTATGCCTTTGGAATAGCTAGTTCCCACTAGGTAAATTCTGTATTCCTCTCGAATGAAGTCGTGGGCCGAAGCTAGTCTTATATATGCCACCAAATAGTACCCAATATTGCAAGAAAACAACAGTGTTTTCCGAAAATGACATTGACAGATAACATACCCAGCTCACAGCATAGCTTTTATTATTATTTGTACATGAGGGGTGCAGTCCGTGTGTCCTGCATGTAACGACCTCCGCAGATCTATTGTGACCGTCCCCTATGGATCAAATCACCTCCCCAAGTTCAATCTCGGTTATGAACCGTACGATAGGTCTGGGTTTGGAGCTCCTGATGCTGTCCGTAGTGGCCTCCGAAGTGTGATGAAGAGCACACAGTGCCAGAGGATGAGCGTCTCCTCAACAGAATCTGCAAGCCCTGTTGTCACTCAGGGCCATGTAACTGAGGTGTTTAGTGTGTGTCAGGGTCCTTATCCTAAGGCTTTTGTGTGAGCAATGTTTCAATCCAACGGGCTTAAGTAATCAGATGAGACGAAGGCCAAGTTCAAACTTGAGCACTTTTAGAGTCTATGGTAGCTAGCGCAAGCAGCGTGCATTCGTTTCGCATTGTGCGCGCGCGTCGGGCAGTGTGTGAACCACCGCAGGCGCCGACCGATCTCTGTGATCCGTTAACGATATCAAATGATCTCACACCGGGATTGATGCGATCAGAATAACGCATTTAGCTGAATGAGCCATCATACACAAATTATACACTGATTATTTTACTTTATGTTATTGTCTTTTAATTTTTATATATAATATTTAATATAAGAGTACGATATGTTATAATATCATGAAAATCAACTTCTCCGTAGACAGAACATAGTGTATATATTACAGGAAAACTTAAGCGTTGTCTGTCTCATCGTCATCAAAGGCCCGTGTCGTCAACTGAAGTTATGCGTCGCTTCACGTTCCGTAAACACACCCTCCTGTACCACTCCGATACCTCTGGATCAGACTCAGTTATGCGTTAGACCTATAATTTCTAGTTAATAATATATGTACGTTTCTATCCATATTTAGAAACACTTGGTACGCGTATCCGACTCGCACTTGGCCGGTTAATTATTGAAGCAGTTTAAAAAGAAAATTTAGTCCCAATAATTTAATGTTTCGACGTTTCACCATTATTACTTGACGAAGGAAAATCATAGCAGAGGTGTATTTTAAATACAAACCTACTGTATTTTAAATACACGCGTACAGGCGAAAGCTCGTTCAAAGCGTCGAAGTGTAATATATAGTCGTTCATCTAGCCACTTAGTTTATCCACTAATTAGTACAGACACGCCCATCTAATCTACATAAACTAAACTGTGATACCTTGAATGATGCAGGGACTATTAATAACAAATAAATATTAAAGACTTAATTATGTTCTCTGTATACAGGTTGCTCCTTATCTGTTACAAAGATGTATAGATACAGAGTGGTTGTAGATATATCGGGTCGGGATTCAGATTTATTTCATCCAAAAACTAAGATTACATGGTTTTATTTTAAGTCAAAAAACAAGTAAATTAAATTAAAAAAAATTAAAAACCCTGCGCAATAAATACGATCATTTTATCAGCTGATACTCGATTCGATCGACCGCTCGATTTTTACCAAATATAGCTAAGAACCACCGCAAGGAAACTTGCTTTCACGTAAAAAAACCGCATCAAAATCGGTCCATCCGTTCGAGAGCTACGATGCAACAGACAGACCGACATTGGCGTCAAACTTATAACACCCCTCTTTTGCGTCGGGGGTAAAAATTAATACACGTTAAAACTGATTTGGGTGTTTGGAGAGAGACAACATGGGTGGATTCACAGAGATGAATTTCTAAAAACATTTTTTGAGTCGTTTTAGGACTGTCAACATATGCTATTGCAATTTGACGGCAGAGACTCAAAATCATACATAGCATATGGTTAAAAGGACAGGCTGTTAACTTTTTGGCTGGGAAATCCCTTAACAAAACTTTGACGCAATTTTGAGCACAGATTCAATTCATTCCCAACTGCAAAACCCTTGATCTTCAGCTTTGCGATTTATGTATTATTTCCTTAATTTGTTTCTGTTCTGCCAAGCGAATACATTCGTAGCGATGTTATTAATATTATTAAAGTAGTAATATGATAATTTATTATAAATATTATAGGTAAAAGTAGTCGGGGTGATCCGCGTACCTCCCGGTCTTAGAGCGGCGGCCACCTGCACACTTAGCCTACAGGTGAGCTGCACATTTTCATGAAAGCAAATGATGCGAAATTAAACACTGATACAATTATCACGTATCTGATAACCTATTGTAAACCTTGGTGAATAATTGTGTCTGATTTTCGTAGCATGCTGATTGGCTCACGGCGAATTGTTCCAGTTAGGCACTTTCAACATTCTGATCCGATTTGTGACTTCGGATCAAATTACCGAGGTGATTTTCTTGGTAACGGATCGGTTGATATGAAAAAACGTAACGTAGCGGGTGCACGAGCGTATGGATAGCCAATAGTGACCACCTTTCTAAAAGGGTAATATTGTAGTACATTTATGGACATCAAAGTTTTTTTTTAAATATATCGTTATTGTTTGAAACAGAATACAAATTGGGCACGATATAACCTGATGGTAAGACATGATTTTGCTGAAGATGGATCGCGTTTCACAGAGTCAAGCGTACTCAAAGAATCGACGAGTATGTAATAACGATAAGTGTCCGAAGTTTTATATTACGTGAAAGAAGAACTACTATCCCAGTCCCCAAATGCTGACTGAAAATTAGTCAAAGCAAATACCATGAGGCGTTCATGACTCTTAGCCAGGAGAACTTAATTCACCTCACGGAGCATTTCTAAATAATGAGCTACGGTTTTATCTGTCTAAAAGGCGTAATTGGGCGCCACTAATAAAATTATTTGATTGTTTATCATGAGGCAAGTTATGCATTGTTTTGGTTTGCGGTGTGCGTTTGCGCCTATATCGGAAAGATTTCGATTGTATACCTTTACTCAAAATAGTATGCCATCCTTCTTCGTAATTATGACTTGATTGACCCAGGCCAGGCCAGACCCAGGTGAAGTAGATGAAATTTACAATTAGTTAATTTAGTGCACCTAGGTGATTGAAGTTAACGAATATTTTATATGATACACCTAAGTGAATTGTCTCAGGTGAATCAACGCCGCTGTAGGTAATTTCTGAGTCTCTATTTGAGTGTAGAATCACCCTGTGCCCACATCTCGTTCTGATCTCCATAGCGTGCAGATGTAGATCGCCGGTCGGATATCACGGAACATCTTTATTGCCAACCGTGCCCGTCCTGTTAATTCTCCTTCGTTTAATTGCTTTATTTCCTGTTCATTTGTTTTATTTATTGTGTTTATCGCGAGCCATCGACGTTGTATTGGCACGACGCAACGTGAAAGTGATAATAAATTCGTGTATTTGGCAAATTGTCGATGCTATCGTGGTTTAAAGTTGTGAGGACGTATTGTACGTCTTATTGTCTTTTTTAAAGTTAGGTCTTCATTTTTATTCCTTTTCTGACCCCGGATTAGTATTCGCATTATGTTTCACCTTTCCTAGCCTTTACTGTAGTTGTTTCATGAACTATGAGTGTTTACTCCATTCAATTCAATATTTAGTAGTAAGGCAGGCAACAGCCGCCTCATAGAATATGAAGATGCAGAAAACAATTAAACTTCCCCAAAAATGTGATGACATACAACCCTAATACGACGAGTCCAGTGTGAATCGGACCCCACAAAATAAACTCGGTTACATTAGTAGGCGTAGGGGACATTATTTGAGACTGTAATCCTTTATTTGGTAACAGATACTATTCAGTTAGCAACGATAGAGGCAACCGTAACATCTTCTCATAAAACTTGTTGCTTTGCTACTAATGCCATCTATGGTCAAACGCTAAACAGTGTTCCATTTGGACAGCCTTCCTTAAAATTTACTGTTTAAGGGAGGGAACATCGACACACCTGTTTCGCTTCTCTTACAGATGAGACGTGGCTTAGTTCAGCAGTGGGCCCATCATAGCTGACTGATGATAAGAAATGGCTTGTTTTTGAATTATTTCATTACTGGAATACTAAGTCATTTTAATACTATATATTTGTCGTAAATGTTAACTTGGTGACACCACCATAGACCGGTTAAGTTGGGTTTACATTCCGAGAAGGGTACCGTTCGGTACTCAGTTTGGACGATGGCAGGACTTTTCTATGCCCGCTTAGCTAGCTGCCATCATGTTATCCTAACTCTGACGCTAAACACCAGTACTATTGTGTTTTGGCAATAAAAGATAACATAAGTTCTCAGTTAGTTCAGTTCCTCATGAAGTTGAAGGGAGATCCAACGGGTCTATCATCACTGACATGTAACATGAAGGCCAAGTACCAACTCACTGTATATAAATGTAGACGAAAGCAATCGTTTTGAAATACAGGTAACAAAACATTAGGAAGTACGTAGGTCCTACAGGTCAGATACGGGACAACGGCATAAACTTCTAGAAACATGACATAGGCGGAATCTTGTAAAGATTGCGCCCGCCCGCTATCTGACAAATGTCTCGGAACCACCGAGTACTAAACCTAGGTCCTTATTATCCCTAATCAAAACGTACAAATAAATAGAAAGGAGGTTTATTGCTCAAAAACATACTAATGGTTTCTTATCTAAACAATGAGATCGATAGGAACCAAACTGATGTTTATGGGCCAAATAGAAATAATCTACACATTTTTCAAATACGTCTTAGAGTGGTCTACTCTTGATGCCCACAAAGTTTCATTCATTTTGGTGAGATGTTCGTAAACTTCTTTCTATTACTGACCTCTGAGTCCTACGTGAGGACTGATGAGGGTGTAGTTTCCAAGTCTTGAATAAAGATTACTAATAATTTTACCAAAAAATTATACAAAGGTATCGCACAACAACAAGTGCTGCAAGCAACAACTGTCAACAACAAGTGCTTTATTTGTCTTTCGAATTTCGAATTCAAATTAACTGTTAAAATTCTGAAGTAGGAATATAGTAAAGAGGATGGTCAGAGAACGTTTCGCCGCCGTTCCGTGCGCTCGGATCCGTTCTAAGTAATCTGATTTGAAATGCTCGATATATATACTCATACATATTTTTAGCTTGTTATTGTTCTAAATAATCCTTCGTTAGAACTAAAAGCATACATTAATTATACAGTAAATAAAATTCAATAGGAAAGGAATGCCCAGCGTACTGGGCCTTAACAGAAATTCGTCACGGCTTTACCGGCGAAGCGAAAACCTCGTCCTACGTTAGATTATTTACAAACGAGCTATTTTTGCCCTCTCATCATATCATTAGGAAGGTGAATATTCTGGTTACGTATGTAAATACCAGCTTCTGCCTTTTAAGCGTTCTGCGAATGTGCTCTGACCAAAACTTACGACTTAACTTGTTTTAGGCGTATGGTACATAGCCGAGAGATGTTATGCTTGTAATAAAATGTTTGTACTTGGGCAAAGATAGAGAGATAAGTTCGGTAGGAACGAAATGTGTGGGCCCTAGCAGTGTTCTTAAAAGGCCCCTGGATAGCATCATTAAATAGCTCATTATTTTTGCTTTTATTCTAAATCACGTCCAAGTTCAATGTCATGTTTTATTGTCATAACGTTGGCAGATTACTGTTTGTTGTGTTGTGTGTTATAAACGCCTTCGTGGCCTAGTACATAGACAGTTGAATAACGATCAGAAAGTCGTAGGTTCGATTCTCAGAGCGGGGAATGTCTGGCATATTCTTCGGTTCAGTTTGTATGGCTTGGCTAGATAAAACCTAGTATCAAAGTCTGTCTCGAAATAGTATTAATTAGCACTGTTGAGTTCTATGTAGCTAAAACATGGCCGGTAGGCACGCTTTTCTTTTAACAGTCTTATCGTCACTTACTATCAGATGAGGTGAAGGCCAAGTGCACAACCTTTGTTCATGAGGGTTTTTATATTATGTCTGTCATATTCTCTCAACCATGTTCTGGTTCAGTAATGCTCCGGTTTAACCGTATTCTGTAGTCGTAGTACAGGTGCATTCTATTTTTGACATGTTATTATTTGGTCATGTTCGTACAAAGGAGATTTTATTATAAATAGAAAGTGGTATAATCATCGAGTCATAGCAAATTTGTTAATTGGTAAAAGATGAATATTTAAAATAATTTAGCTATAAATAGTTGACGTTTCATTTGAACAAAAACGTCATCGGTTTGAGGCCTATAGACGACGTAGGATTAAATAGAATACAGCTAGTTTTGAGGAATAGAGTATTTAAAAGCCTTTCTTGCTTCTACTGCTATTGTTTGTTCTTTGAGTTTCTTGTGGTATTATTATGTAGTTTTCACAGGAGACCCATGTATGCCTTGCGAATTTGTATCTGAGACGACGCGGATAGACGCTATATTCTGGCAAAGAGTGCCAGTACCTAACTAAATCAATCAAAAGTTCCGGTCAGCTACGGCCACTTCCTTGGACGGCCACCACCGAAATTCCTTGTTCGACCGCTTCCCAGTTTGGCGACTTCCTTGAAGGGCTACTACCGAAAATTATTTGTTCGGCCAAACCAAGTTTCATCAAATAAGTAGGTAATTTCATCGCCAATCGTAATTATTGGATTGACGTGATAACTGGCCACTTACAGCAATAGATACTGCTCTGATTATCTTCGGAAGTGGACTTTCTGGGCAGTGGCCTTAAGTGACCAGATTCTTTCTATTCTTTCACTCTTTATTGTACTTTCATACTGAAATGATTGTGGCATGACATGACATACTGACAGACAAGTAATTTTGTATACACGCAGCAGTCACAACAAAGTCACAAACACAACCTGTCACTAGGAGTCTTTAATATAAAATGCCAAGTTAAGCAGCGGGTGTACGTTGCAGTCGGCCTGCCTTAAGAGGGTATGCTGTTGTCAAAGCGCCCATACAAACGTAGTCCAGTCATATTTTGAGTATTAAGCTATGAAAATCTATGAAATTTTCAAGACACAATCTAGAAACAAATGTCTGTGTCGGTGGTGAGTCAGATTTTCGTTTAAATATATACTTCCAGAGTTACAGGGCGTCAAAGTATTGTATTTTACGGTAATAAAAAGCCCCAACTTTGAACCTGATTTACAAGAGTATGAATCAATTTAGAACAATTTGGAAAAACCACCGACATCTGAAATTCCATTAGTATACTGTATTAAAAAAATGGTTACATAATATACTGTATCCTTCAAATGATCCCTGGACTACGAAACATCCAAATAACGGGTGGATAACATCGCGTAATGTATGCTGTCTCACCGTACGCGCTCGAGTAGGATAGGGCTCGGAGAGGGACAGCTACAAAACAATGTGACCTTGAAACCGACCACGTGGTCTTACCAACATAGCCTCTTAATTTCGCGGCGGCATTATTTGATAGACGTGGCGTGCTCTTAGAGAATGAACTTACATTACCTGTCACTAAAAGCTATTTCTTACAAGAAACCTACGAGTAACTCTAGCTCTGTTTCCTGACTTCTTTACATGTATGTTTGTAAGCGTGTCATAAGTAAAAGTGTGAGGCCAACGCTCGTTTCTATTGTTCCAGCGATACTGCAGCGTGCTACCTACAAGGTTGGCCTCCTGACGATCCAGGGGGTGTCCACGTGTCTATATCTCTGTATGGATGCTTGCGGGTTCCAATACGCACATGTAAGTAAACACTAGATTTTTTTAAATACACACACACACAGACACTCTTTATCAACCGAATAAACAAGCTCAAAGTCACTCAGCGAGCAATGGAACGAGCTATGCTCGGAATTTCTCTACGTGATAAGGTCCGGAATGAGGAAATCCGTAGACGAACCAAGGTCACCGACATAGTTCGACGAGTCAGTGAGCTGAAGTGGCAATGGGCAGGCCACATCGCCCGAAGAACCGATAACCGGTGGGGAGTAAAGGTTCTCGAGTGGCGACCACGTACCGGGTAACGACTACCAGGCCGTCCCCCTACTAGATGGACCGACGATATACTACTGCCATAAAAACAAGCAAAACTTCGCTCAATAGAAAAAATCTCGAACTTGCCTCTGAAATAATTATTAGCAATAGTACACATGAAATAGCACGACAATATGTAAAACACCTTTACTGGTCGAACCACAGGCAAACAAATGTCTCGATAATTCCCATTCCCACACATGAATGAATGAATGAACGTTTGAATACACGCGCATGTGTGAGTGAATTCGCTCGCGCCATATTACCGATCCTTGAGCGTGTCACTTCTTGGTGAGGTATTAGGACATAGATGGGGGGCGGTGAACGTCCGTTCTGTACGTATTACTATATTAATTCTGCGCTGTTACTTAACTTTAGAAAAGTTCATTCATTATTTCAGTTTGTTTCGTCAATTTCATTGACTTTTTCCGAAATCGACGCGAAGTTCTATACCATCTCAATTCTCACATATGAAAAACCCAGTAATAGAAATGAAGTGCAAATCTGAATGTAACAGCGTCAAATCATATTGACTTCATGACGTTTAAATATTGCATATACCTATATGGTATACATCTCACTCTCAGACCCCACATGTGGCTCATGCTACCCCGTCTGTAAAAGCTCTTACAGGTGTCTAATTTAAACTCATATTATAATTTAATTATATGTGTAAAGTTCGTGTGCAAAAGATATGAACCTTGTTTCCTCGTACAGTCTGCGTCATTGTCTAATGGGAAATTTGATGATAGAATAGATTGTCTTGCCATAAAATTGTCACGTACCTTGTTTGCTTTGCTTGACTCATCGTAGGCTGATTCAACAATGGCATACCTTGAGCTCACAAAAAAAACGTAGGTGTCTATAGCCATAGCCGCACGTAAGTGAATTTGGCCAATACACTGCTGGAAACATACATTGAAGATTTTACTCGTATATCAAATCTAGACAAAGGCAGTTCAAAAATGATTTCAAACCAAAATCGTAGTGTGTTGGTTTACAGAGAAACTGGATAAAATAGTTTAAATTAAACAAACACAAGACAATGATGCCAGTGAATCTCTTACCATCATCATCAGCCAAAAAACTTCATCTAATAAGGCCTCCTCGTATTGGCAACATAGAAATCGCTTTGTTTTATTAATAATATCGTAAAGTAACGTCTATGTGTACTGCTATAACTCAATATAATAATAAAAATTATGATCAAATTGTTCGTTCTCTTTTTGTGCTGCTAATATGAACGTTACATATTCAGTTGTAAAATCCATTACAACTACTTTTTTGATACTAAGAACGTTTACACATCCTTTTGTAAAAACCATCACAATAACTTTTTTGATACTAAGATTAAAGTTACACATACTATTGTAAAAACCATCACAATAACTTTTTTATACAAAGATTAAAGTTACACATACTATTGTAAAAACCATCACAATTAATTTTTGTGATACTAAGATTAACGTTACACATCCTATTGTAAAAGCTATCACAATTACTTTTCTTGATACTAAGATTAAAGTTACACACTTATTGTAAAAGCCATCACAATAACTTTTTTGACACTAAGGTTAAAGTTACACATCATATTGTAAAAGCCATCACAATTACTTTTTGTGATACTAAGATTAATGTTACACATCCTATTGTAAAAGCCATCACATTTACTTATTGCGCTACTGAAGGTTAACGTTATATATCCAACTCTTTACAACACTGACCAAAAATATTAACCGAGTCTAACTAGACATATCAATTTTTGAAAATTGCACTATAATAAAAAGTTGTTGTTGTTGTTTTTTGCCTTTAAAAGACTGAACCGATGATAATGTTTGTTTTGAAGTAAATCGTCAGTTTCACCTGATGGTAAGAGACGATGTTGCCGACGACATCATCATTGCGTAGACTAGAAGATTCAACAATATCATGCTCAGACATGGAGTCAACAAATCGGTACACCTTAACAAGGAAACCACATGAGGCACACCCGCTAATGAACAATGGATGAAAAACGATATCCGCTCGACAAATTAAAATACCAAACAATAAACAAACTCGTAGCCTAGCGATCAAAGCAAACATTTTGGTTTCAACACAACCTGTTCTGTATCATCGCGGGCTGTGACGCAACGTATCTACACAGAAGCCGTTTAATAAACCTCAACATCTTGTGCGCGAGCGCTTAATTCGATGATCTGTTGGGAATGTGTAGTTTTTAAATTTAAAAGTAAATGGAGGCGTGTGATTAGGGGGTATTAAAATAATAGATATGGTGTTGATATGAGTTTTTTATAGTTTAGCCTCTGGCTTCATTCAGTTGAGTGCTGCCGCTCTTCGGAAAAATGCTTCGTTTCTATTCATTCGGAGGGTCGTAGTTGCTGATGAAGTTGGTATACGTGATTTATCTTCGGTTCTGGGAACTCGAGTTGGAGTTCAACATAAAATTTCATCTCAGACTACATTTTATGTATCAATCAAAATATATTTAAAAAATATTATTAGCGACCCACCCTTGTTACGCTTGCTTGATTGTGCTAATGTGATACAATTAGGGTTCTCATCATCATCAACAGCCTATATATATGTCCCCACTGCAGGGGCTCAGGCCTCTCCCTCTCAGTGCGGATTTGTAGACTTCACACACACTTTTGAATTTATTCTCAGGAGTGTGCTGGTTTCCTCGCCATGATTTCCTTCACCGAAAAGCCAATTTTTAATTATTTGTACATAAATTCTACCTAACAAATTAGAACTTATTGGTACGAGACAGGATCGAATTAGGGTTTTGGCGCATAAAGACGAAACATGCATCAAATTTTGCTGCCCAGAAGCTTGCGGCTTTTGGGTGCGGACGCGATACCATAGCGTAGATAAAGGCCAAGTGCATAACACGTTATGACATAAAAATTATAACTTTTTTGTAAAGTATAAATTAAAAGAAAAAAGAGAGAAAAATTCCGAGTCGAACTCCTTTACTCCTCCTAATCAATAGGTTTTGATGTGCTTTCAAGGAAAATAAAATATACGGAATAAATACCTGTATCTTTTTATTCCATTGACTAAGAAGTTCAATTTTTTCACAGCTTTAAGAATGCAGAATTGAGTATTTAATATTAATTTCAACTGTGTACCTTCACGCGTTTCTGAAAAAATGTTGTGACAGACCGACAGACAGGTGGACAACTTTGATCCTATAAAAGTTCCTTTTGTTGTACGGAACCCTAAAAACATTAAAAAGTTTTTACACGGTCAAATTCCCCGGCTGACTTTCACCTGCCCCTAAGCAGGATAGCGATCAATCACCAATTGATCGATAGATCATAGATCCCGCCAAAAGATCAATCGATAATAGCCCTTTCATAAACATATATTACGACTTCACACAAATAAAAACATATTTTGTTCAATGTGGATAATGACACCTACATATGGGTTCTGGCCAAAATAAACTTGTATACAGTTAAATTTCGTCACAGACTTATCGCTACGTATTTACGTTTGATTTTACAATGCACTGTTATATTTTAATCAGTCAATGTATGTTTGTTAAAGATATTTTTTCCTAATAGTCAATTCTTTATATCAATGTCTAGCCATTGTTAATTGTTAGACATGTTATCTATTTCAATTTGAATCAATAGGTTTTGTGCTTGTGACTGTGGGTGGTAAGTGATGGTAAGTGACAGTAAGCAATAAACAGGTCTGATTGACAAATCCGTATAATTTCTTAGAGATTAAGATTGAAGTTCCATCCCTAAGTGGATAAAACTGGTGCAAATAAATGGGCCACTTTAGAACCATAACATTTGGTCACACAATCAAATTATTTCGATTATTACACCTTCATTACATTCCATTACAAAATTGCGAGCGGATCTCCGACGCTCAGACTTTATCCTACTAATATTATAAGTGTGAAAGTTTGGATGTTTGTGACGCTTTCACGGAAAAACTGCTGAATGGATTTGAATGAAACTTTACAATAATATAGCTTATACATCAGAATAACATATAGGCTATAATTTATAAAGACATATTGTGTAAATTGTACAAAATCACACTTATAATATTAGTGGGATTACATGGGCAATTTGGGCATAACAAAAACGCGTTGCCTAGCAACCGACCATAGAATATGTAAATTCGTATATACAAACTTTCGCGTTTATAATATTGTCGTGAAGACTTTTTGAATGTACTACGTCAGATATTGAAATTTATTTTGTTTCTTTAAATTATTAGACTACGTAACAGAATAAACACTATTTTGTACCTTATGCTGTGTAATAATTTGTCATATACGTCACCTGTGCCTATCGAACAAGTAGAATACATCCTGAAGTACACGCGGACAAAGTCGCGGGCGGAAGCTAGATTAATCGCGAACATTCACCTTCGTAGAACATTGTTGCATTTCGTGAAGTGCCTCCCCCATCTGTCGGCAGTGACGTCTCAATGTTGACTGGAATGATGCAAGCGTTTTGCGCCTCATTTATCACCGTCAAAACGTTTTCATTTACACCATTCCACGTTGGGGAGCTACTGGGACCTTACTCTAAATTACAGTCTACTACAAACTCGCACTAATATCGCTCCAAAGTCTACTAGAAAGTCACGTATTTCTCACTTATGATTTTTTCTACTACCACTGAAGAATTCTTCTATTTGGTAACAGGGACCAAAATTAATTACTATCGTGAGGAAGTGCCATCCAGCCGTGTACCTAGGAGTTGTTTTTCAATTCAAGTACATTATCCGATTGCTTAACGGTGAAGGAAAACATCGTGAGGAAACCTGCATGTCTTGAACAGGCATGTGAAGTCCGCCGATCCGCACTGGGCCCGCGTGGTGGACTATGGCCCATACACTCTCTGTAGGAGAGTAGGCCTGAGCCCCTCCAGTGGGGACATATATAGGCTGTTGATGATTGATGATGAGGAAGTGCCAGGGACTGCAAGCTTCAATGCCTAGACAGTATTAAGCACTAGTGTTAAAGGTTGCATATAATTGCAAACAAAAATTCATTTTGACTATGTTGACTTGCTTGACTTATCAGCCCGTGTCTCTCCACTGCTGAAGATAGGCATCTCCCAACGCGCCACACTCCTTCCGGTCCTCCGTCGTCCTCATCCACTCGCTTCCCGCTATCTTCTTGAGATCATCAGACCAGCGGTCTGGAGCCCGTCCCGCCCCGCGTCTCCCGGTCCGCTTTTTTTTTACTATGTTATGAGCTGTCAATTCTGATTAGATCCTGTTTATTTACCACCAGTAGTGTTGTCAATCGCTGACTTCACGGACTACTCTTTAGACCATCTATTGGGTCATAACTTAAGAACCACTTGTTGCTAATAAACTTGATCAATCTAAACTCGAGTGGCGACCACGTACCGGGAAACGTCTACCAGGCCGTCCCCTTACTAGATGGACCGACGACCTGGTTAGAGTCGCGGGGAGTCGCTGGATGCAGGTGGCTCGGGACCGGTCGATGTGGCGTACCATGAGGGAGGCCTATGTCCAGCAGTGGACGTTTCCCGGCTGATGATGATGATGAATCTAAACTAAATTAATGTATAATTTTGGGTGACTGACCTTTAGTCACAATGTAGCTATAGCAAGGAATAAACGAAATAATAAGAGTTTACACTTTACATAACTACGCGCTCTCTGGAAATTCAAAAGTATTTTTGATGAACCCACAAACTCTTTTACTTCATAATCCAAAATCAGAGCCGTATCTGGGATCCTACATATCAAAGAATTGCTCTCTCTTTTAAATGATTACATTCCCCCAAAAAAGAATTGCTTCGAGTATATTTTAATTTTTTATATAAAAGTCCTTATCTATCGCTTAACTTGCAAACTTAGGCTATACAGATCTTGCATAAAGGGAAAATATATTACAATTCGAGTTCTGTTCGAGTTATAATTGATATGAAATTCATGGTAATGGATGAGGGTTACACCTAAATGTATCTCTACTAATGACGTTGTTTTCGTTTTTCGTGTTTGTTTTCGGAAGGGTTGCACTTTTGGTAAAAACATTGGATGCTGAATCAGACACTATTTGTTTGCCACAAGACCCTTTTCACGGTCCATTCTACATGAGATAGTACAGTTTATTTCAAAGTTTTGAAATTAGGGAGGATTTTGGTTTCAGCATGCATATAGGTAGGTGTCGTGAAAAGTGAGTGGAAGAATCAGATAGGAGTCACCCGACTTGCATGTTAATTTCGACACTTCCCTTCATAAGAAGCGCGTTTACCCCGACAATTTTAAGATTAAACGATATACAATACATACAAAAAAGCCTAGCTCTTCGCTTTAGATGTGTGAGAACATTTCTATGTATAAATTATTCAAAAGCGATTCATTAACATAAGGAATTTGTAACAATTACGTCGTCACCTCACTTAAAGCTAGAAACCCGCCCCAATCAATTTTGAAAACGGAACATGCTGTACGGTTTGAAAAATGGAACACAATTCAAAAATCGAGCACGACACCCGCTAATCGTAAAAGCGGGAACACGTTTACCAACCACCAGCTTAATGAGGACCCTGTCATCATAACACTTTGTATAAACTTTTGCGTTTTCTATTTTGGTCGTGTGATCAGGGTGATACCATTAAGGAGGCGCTACACAGACGGGACGATAAGGCTGGAGTGACACCATTAATCAGGAAGTGCTCGATTCATTAGAGTGAGCTACGAGCATCTATTTGTCATAGGAAGATGTGTGGCCCCGGGGCAGATACGGGGCAAATTGCTTTGGGGGCTGATCGTGTTTTGTTTTTGTACCACTCGCTTGTTATGTGCGCGCTCTGATTGTTGCAGTGCCCTATCGCTGGATGAATGCTCGCTCGCTATAGATACAGATAGCAAGGGAACGTTACAAATTGTATACTGATTCACCTGATTGGACGCGAATAGAACGGAAAGTATCGCGCCGTGTGGATACAGCTTTATAATAGAGCACATTCCTGTGTCTCTCTGTGTAGCACTGTCATCTTCCCCGTTCACCAAATCTCCTGTGAATCGTTGTAACTATGGTTCGGCGTGGCGATCTATGAGAGTCTTGTTCAGCAGTGGACTTGTGCTGCTGCTGAACAAGAATGAAGAAACCCCAATCGCAGCTTATAGTCATTAGTTAGACAAGTTGGGTTTATTTCCCAAAAACATTTGAAGAAATAAATGCCATAGTGAGATACTTTATGTTTGCACCCCCACACTACAATTAAAGCTAACAGAAATCATTACCATTCCATAAATACTCAATTAATTGTGATGCTAATTTAAGAATTTTAAATGTTAATATGTGATTCTTTAGACCCATGGCTTCCATATTTGGAATAACTCAAAAGTGCTGACACTAATGGAGAGTCTACATAGACATGGTCACTTAAAATACCATTTCATTGGTGATAGATACTATCTTACACCAATTAGAGAGGCTTCCGCAGCACGCTACTGTGCCATTCTAAAGCTAACAAGGTCTACCATTGAAAAATGTAATGGATTAAGGGTGTTGAACTACACGTACAATAAAGCATCTAATATTATTGATGCATGCACTGTGCTGTACATTACCAGACTTGATATCAATTTTTGCTCACCTTTATTATTGGCTTATTTGATTGATTCCTTACCCGACTCACGGCTTTTTTCAAGTGGTGACGTCGGGAAACTGTTTTTTGCTCAGAAATTTTTTAATAAGTAGTTTCAGTGTAACTATTTTAATGTAATATTTATACAAATTTGCGTAGTGATACCCATAGTGAACTTTAGCGTCCTTCGGCTTTACTTCCCTGAGGTTCTGAACTGAAGCTATAATTGAGTATTCTGTTAAAAATATTTGTTCGAAACACCTAGAATACAAACCTACCCATAATCTTCACCGCTGTACGCGCGCCCTTCCAGTTCTGACTTGTTCACTGTGATGAGAATGATTGTCATCCCCTGACAGAACGTCAGGGGGACCTCCGGATGTACCAGTATACAGCAGTTTGTCTGTATGTCTGAAAACATAGATTTATAATTTAGTATAAGTACTGCTATCCCAAATTTCATCTCATTAAAAAGATAACAAAAATCGATTTTGCTGCGAAATTAATATTATCGTGCTGAACAGGTGAAAATATATTTTCAAGATGTAGTTGGTCAGTCTTATGCAGGGTCCAGAATTGTGCCTTTTAGTTCTAAATATCCAAAATCAAGTATCTAATGAATAATAAAAAAGAATAAGCAAAAACACACAGAACACAAATATCTTTCTTCAAGTAACTATTTTCGTCTTTACAAATAGCTCGAATCATCCAGAATAAACTATCGTGTGTCCTTCTAGCGTCTGTCGGTAGAACGTTTTTACTAGAAAATACTTTGCATTTATTTATGTTTTCGAAATTCCGAGCAGCCGTTGACACCAACCCCCCAGGGACATTTTCGACCCCTTCGCTTCGTCACGCGTGGTATTTGAAACACTTGGGCGGACCAAAGAAGGTTTTATTCATTATAGTCCCACAAAACACTATTGGATTAACGTCGGAATGTCAACTTTGCTTGAAATTCGAATTGCTCATTCCTAAAACGTTTCAGATGTTATTCACCATTTTCTTTGTTTTAAATCTGTTAATACCTAAATAATAGGTAGAATTGTAGAACTGCGATGTATAAAAGGACATTATTCAAGTTGTTTGCCGCTAATACCAATTAGTTACAATTTTTTATTTGGAATTTATGTACGAATGATAAAAATCATTACTGCTAGATTTTCGGTGAAGGAAACTATCGTGAGGAAACCTGCACACTCTTGAGAGGAAATTCAAAGGTGTGTGTGAAGTCTAGCAATCCACACTGGGCCAGCGTGGTGGACTATGGCCCATACACTCTCTGTAGGAGAGTAGGCCTAAGAAATGTATGTAAACCTAAACAGCGTGTCTCAGTAAATTTGTCTATTCACCCCTGTGTTTGCACTCTCCGGCAACAGTCAATCCTGCGGGATAACGCCGTTCAGTAAGTACACAAAGCCGCCACAAAGTAACATTGTAAACATAGTTGAGCTGCTTGCGGCATTCCTGTGGTTATTTTAATTAATAATTTAGTAAACTTCAGCTGTAGATTAGAATTATATATCTGCTGACACGTTATATCGCTCGTCTTTTAGTGAGTTACAAAATGTGTTGTACAAGTACATACTCGTATTACAATTGGTAATTTATTACGGACTTTACGAATCTGTCTATAGGATCGTCTGTTTTCGGGTAGGCTCGATTTCCATCCAATGGCATCGCCGTGAGATTAAAGCAAAGTACAAAGCCATCGTAAGTTCTAAATACACACATCAACAGCCTATGTACGCACTACAGGGGCTCATGCCTACTCTCCTACAGAGAGTGTATGGGACATAGTCCACCACGCGGGACCAGTGCGGATCGGCGGACTTCACATGCCTGTTCAAGACATGCAGGTTTCCTCACGATGTTTACCTTCAGCGTTAAGCAATCGGATAATGTACTTGAATTGAAAAACAACTCATAGGTACCCCTCAATTTGAGGGTTCCGGGTCGAATCCAGCCGTGTCCAGCCAGCCAGGAAACTATCGTGAGGAAACCTGCCCACTCTTGAGAGGAAATTCAAAGGTGTGTGTGAAGTCCGCCAATCCGCACTGGGCCAGCGTGGTGGACTACTGCCCATACACTCTCTGTATGAGGGCAGGCCTGAACCCTGCAGTGGGGACGTATATAGGCTCTCGATGATGAATATGAGGTTTTCAAATCCTAATGGTAATGTTCTAAATTCAAATTAAATTTTCTGATAATCCTTACAACACATAAACTTGCAAGGTGTTTCGATTTTTCTGATGAGAAGTATATTTTGGGTGTTGCTTATTTTTTGCATATTTAATATACCTCTAATTATACAAATTTAAAAATCGCCCAAGTGCGAGTCAAACTCGCACACTGAGGATTCCGTACAGAATATTAATAAGGTGCGCCTGACGAAGTCAACGAGCAATTGTTAACAATAGCATTAACGTTATCCATCTCCTAATGCTTCCATACTAAATTTCTGTTGCCATAATCTTTTGGAGCAGCACACACGTGATGCCAACCGTTTGTAATCTTTAAGTGGCGAGTTTCATGAGGTCATACATTTTGATGCGCTTTCAATGGTCAAAATAAACGACATACACAGACGTATATTTTTATTTATTTTTAACGAGTTAACTTAGAAGTTTGGGTTTTTATAGATCAAAGGGATTGTAAACTGAGGTATTTGATATAAATTTCAATTTGATACCTCTACGCGGACTGACAGATGGACGGACGGACGGACTGCTAAAAAAGTGATCCAATACGGTTTTTTTTCCTTTTGAGATGCAGAGCCCAAACTAGACCAAAACTTATAATTAATAATATAATATTGATTCTTGGCGCGAACTTGAAAAATGGTGGTTCATTGCAATTTTGTTAATTGAATAATAATACTGTTATGTGTGTTTTTTGTGTTATAATGGTGTGATATAGTGCAAAAAGTGTCATGGACGGTGTTATAGTATCAATTACGCAAAATTGCGAGGGTTTCGACGCGATCCGAAGAGTTTATCATGTCGAGTACATTCGGCATATGGATTCTTTCGAATAATGTTGAAACCAAGGCTGGCCTTTAAAGTTCTCGTCAAGAATCCAAATTAAGCGTATTTTACACATTATACATTTTATTGAGAAAGCTGAAGAAATGGCTTCGGCATAGTTTATAACCTCAAAATTTGTTCACCTAATTTTACTCGTCATTGACTAGATAACCACTGGTTAAAGCCATTATTTTAAAAAATATATATATAATATTTAAATGATAATAGAAACCATTTAATTTTATATTCACGGTTTAGGCACATCGCTCACTAGACGGACCCGATCACGAATAGACGCAATGACCAGATTGATTATAGAAACCATGAACGTCGCGGGTCGTGGTCGGGCCGTCTCGTGCGCGAGGTTCTTTAAAGTGAGTGCACGAACAAAGTCCATTCCAGCTCCAGACATTCGCGGAACGTGGATTTTGTCATTGTCAATCCTGTAGAGACGTATAATAGTCTCACTTCGGTTTTTGTTTACAATTATTTCTCTCGGATTGAAATGAACCTTACTATTTGATCGATCGATCATCCATAATCTAAGTGTTGTGTCAGAGCGTCCTCTTATAAAAATAAACTTACGAACTGCTCCCGATAAAATAACTATAATACGCTAAGTTAGAGGCACAATGAGATACATTTTAATTGTACTTTACCAAGCTAGACGTTGTAGGCTACGTGAGTATCAAATATATACTTGAGGATCTTAACATCAAATCCGTAAAACAGGAACAACAAGAGTTTCCAAACTAGACTATCAATTCACTTAAATTATTCCAGCTTGCAATACTGACCGCGCTAAGGTGATATAGTGCTACACTGCGCCGCGCTTCCAGACATCATCAGCGCACTTGATCGGGATATAAAAAGCGTGGATGTATCAAGTTAAAATTAATATCAAATACTTAAGTGTACAGTCCCTTAGACCTGTAAAAATCAAGCTTCTAAGTCAACGCAATAAAAAGATACAGGCAAATATGTAACATATTCCGACAACGAAGGAACTAAAAACTTATAGGGTATTTCCCATTAACCTAGAATCAAGAAATTTGGCGAGAAGCAAGGTACAGGCAGCACAAGTATAGGAATAAATCTGAAAAGTATATTTTTAATACAAATTGTTCCAGCACCAGTCGATATTTGTAATGTAATGTGTAAATTAACAATTGCTCGTGATTTTTCGCCAGGCACAATTTTTTTAATATAAAATATGATTTTCCGTGTGTTAATTATTCATATTCTGTGCGTAACCCTCGGTTCGCGAGTCTGACTCGCACTTGGCAGGTTTTTTTCTACCTGGTATTTCTTTCTTGCACCTTACTATACACCGGCCTTTATAACCTAAGGAGTAACATAACGGTCTATCGTGGGAACTCTTCCAATCACCCGCATCGGATCATACAAACTAGATACCGACTCCAGCTGTTCCCACTTCCTTCTTTACTCTAGCCTGTATGTTTGTCAGCTCGTAATGCGATTAACATATTGCGATTACGCAGCGGTATGCGACCACCAACCACCCATCTGTCGGACTATTTTATAATCCCTTACCTGTGCCCATAACCTTAAGGCTGGAAGTTTCTATGGCAGATAAAAATACATTTATTTACATGATCAGATTTCATCATCATCAACAACAACAGCCTATATACTCGTATGTCCCCACTGCATGGGTTAGGCCTGGTCTCCCACAGAGAGTGTATGGGCCATAGTCCACCACTCGGGCCCAGTGCGGATTGGTAGACTTCACACACACCTTTGAATTCCTTCTCAGGAGTGTACAGGTTTCCTCACGATTTTCCTTCGCCGAAAAGCCAATGGTAGTGATTTTTATCATTCGTACATAAATACCAAATAATAAATTGGTACGAGCCAGGATCGAACCAAGACCTCGAATGCTCAGGTCAGATTTATCCCATGGAAACTACATGTTCCATCTTAATAAAAAACAGCCCATGTCCTTTTTATCCTGGTTTCCCATTACGTCGTAAATGAGAAAACGCCAATTTAATGTCAATGTATTCCATGCTTTAACAGCTATTCTGGGCCAGTCGTGGTCCATCGACTCATTTCACCTAGGTGGACCACGGGCACTTTTTGCCGGTGCATATGAAATTTGAATGGCACTTCCACTTCTTCAAAACTTTTGAAAACTGTTATATTAACTTCTAATGATTGATTTCTCAATTTATATAAATTATGTTGCAAATTCGATAACGAAGGAACGTCAGTTACTAAACCGAAACCCATTTGCTCAATTTTGGGTCTTGCGTCGAAGTATAATTTAGGCGCAGGAGCTTACATTATATTTTACCTTAATTTTATTAACTCCTTATCAACTATATTTTTCGCCAAATGTTGTGTTTTTGTTCCACGACGGTGTGCCCGTGGTCCACCCAGGTGAACTGAGCAGGTGGACCACGACCCACGACTGTTCGGGACGAATACAAAATCATAAAATCATATAAATCGGATCAGCCGTTCTTCAGTTATAAATGGCGTGATGGCATGACCCGACTTTGTGATATGTTTATATATTTGTGTTATGTATGTATGTATGTATGTATGACTTACGAGTATGATATAGTAGTCAATAAAGTGTTCTAATACACATTCGATGTAGATTGTCTTTAAAATATACGATTTCAAAGTTGCATGAGCTCAAAAATTTGTACAGCATTCAACAAGGACCAAAAACTACTGACACAGATTCGTTCGTTATTACACATTGTCTAGATAAATTTAACTTTGATTGCTTAGAAGTTTGTCAAAATGGGATGACACTACTTTTATAAGAAGCTCGGAGTACTACAAATAAAAGCTTTTAAAAAAGGCCTAACGTATGAGCACTTTCAACGGCAAAAAAGATTTTAGTCCTTCGACGATGCTTTAGTTTAAATCGTTTTAAAGCAATTTTGTGGAATCTTAAGAAGCGCGTATTTGGAAGACCAATCAATAAACTCCATACAATATGCTCTATTGTGTCACTCAGACCGCAAAATCGGCTGATACACCAATAAAATGGACGAACCAAATACACCGCCTTTAGATAATGCCTGGAGAAGGATTAATACTGCCATCGAATTCAGTATCACCAAAATAGAATCGCCTTGAATGACCGAAAAAAAGAACTTTTTGAAGGTTTAAATTTTAAATTCGGACTAAAGGGTTTCGCCGCGCCACGGGCGCCGCTTGTCCACTGCCCCTCACAAAAAACTCGAGGGCAGAAAAAAGTGTAAAACGGTCCACAAAATAGACATAATTTATATTCGTATTAACGATCGCATTGTGTGTTTTCGTTGTAATTTTTATTTACGATTGTTTACCCTGTTTTATGTTTTAATACGTAGTTTTATTTATAGGGTTGTTGTTTGATTTTTGTTCCATGGAATGTGTGCAGTGTCGCACGAGTAGTTTGAGGGTTCACTTTAATTTATTGATCGTTTCATGTGACGTCAACTATTAGAGAACTCGTTTTTCTCGTCCGAACAGATCGGTACACTGGTTTAGATTTAAATTATTTAAATCTGTAACTTAATAAAACTTACTTCTTAATACTTGTAAACTTTTATTTTTTTATATATAAAAACTGTATCAGAGTCTGAGACCCCGAGTCTTTATTTCTATCATTAACAAGTGCTTTTTATACAAATATCGACAATCTCATATTTTATTACTTTTTTTTACTGTCGAAAGAATTTCTCCCGAAAGGACTAAAGGAGCCGCGTTTTACGAGCGTCACCAGCTAGATTAGGAGATTATAATTCGATATAAATTTATTAATGATTAATAATGATATCGAATTTTTGGAGTATCCAGTTTCTGCGTCTAGTGACGAACAGTGGTATGGCGTTGACAAAAAAGTTGAAGTTATTGATATACATGCATACTGGTCAGCATAGCATGCAATGAATATCATGTGATAAAACTTCTACACGTGCTACATATCAACATTTTTAGTATTACAAAATTATAGATGTTATGTATAAGTATGTCGACTTCTATACGTCCTCCATATACCATCACAATGCAGGGCTTTCTGGGAATAAGAGGATTTACTAAGGCGTCGGTTAAGCACAAATGGCTTAGTATTACTTGAATCACGTCGCGCACAGTCGCGCCTTCTAAGCGCTATTTTTCTAACAACCAGTCTATACGGCCAATACAATAACAACAATCCTTTTTTATTTGAATATTTTATTGTCATACTCCCGCCTGAGAGCGTCCCTGTTCCCTACAATCTGAGGAACCTAATATGATAGTTTTAAATTCCCATAAACCCAGAATATTTGTGACGACAACGACACCATACTGGGTCGTAAACACTTTATCTCTTCATTTCTTTTTATTTTGTTACACCTTTTGTTCTAACACTTATAAAAAGCCACCTCTCGACCTGTTAGCTCATTAAATGTAAAAATTAAAAGTTGAGTGGTCGTTAAAAATTTTACTACTTATCTAAAATTAGCTAAAAGTTTGGGCGCACAAATAAAATGAGTTTAAAATAAACGGAGGTGGGTATTTCGGCGACTCCTGCGTCGATGAATAATTCAAAATGCGCCGCAGTTGAAAAGCGAGACAGACAACAAAAACGATGTTTGAACAAAACCTATTATTATGGTCTGAACCACTTGTTGCCTCTGCATAAATTATTATTTTCAACTATAGTCTCATAGTAAATCAGAGCACCCTCTTTACTAGTTTAAGTTGTATTGTTTACTAGCTCTTGCCTGTCTCTTACACTTCGTCCTCGTGGTGCTCGTGGGATCCGTTTTAGTGTAATAAAAAGTATTATAAGCTAGGTCGGGACATATTCCATCTGTGTGAATGTCCAAATCCGTTCTTCCGTTCTTGCGTGACAGTGTCACAAACGTCAAACCTTACAAAGTTCCACAATATTACATTAGTATTACAAGGGAATTGTTCAGTGCTGTTGTACCTAAGTATATGTACCTCTATATCCTCAATGGGCTTGATCTCCTCTTGACGGTGATGACAAGAAAAGTTAGATGGGAAGCGTGCTGGTTAGTTAGGCACTGGCTAGCTAACTTTTGCCCGCTACTTCGTCCTCGAGAACAATATTTGTTCGATATGGATAAAAAGTAGTAAATGTCCAACGTAGAGACTAACGTAGAGACCAACGTAGAGACCGACGTAGAGACCGACGTAGAGACCGACGTAGAGACCGACGTAGAGACCGACGTAGAGACCGACGTAGAGACCGACGTAGAGACCGACGTAGAGACCGACGTAGAGACCGACGTAGAGACCGACGTAGAGACCGACGTAGAGACCGACGTAGAGACCGACGTAGAGACCGACGTAGAGACCGACGTAGAGACCGACGTAGAGACCGACGTAGAGACCGACGTAGAGACCGACGTAGAGACCGACGTAGAGACCGACGTAGAGGCCAAGGTACAATGGTGCAAACCAACCATGGTACAAAAGTGGATACATATCTTGTACTCGAGTGTAAATAGAGACCAAGGTACATAGAGACCAAGGTACATAGTGACCTAGGTACACAGAGACCAAGGCAGAGACTAAATCACATGTAGACCTTGGTCTAAGGGCAAGATCTGAGCCTTTTTCCTTTTTTTTTCGAATGAACTTGATGCTGTTGGTCCTGCAACCTCTACAGTTTCACCCGGACAATGGCGAGCGCGGAAAGCGCTCAGACGGTCTGAGCTACC
This sequence comes from Carcina quercana, assembly GCA_910589575.2. Lineage (NCBI taxonomy): Eukaryota > Metazoa > Arthropoda > Insecta > Lepidoptera > Depressariidae > Carcina > Carcina quercana. The sequence continues at coordinate 22,076,370 of OU342426.1, read as the reverse complement.
ACCATGCTATTTAAGAAGCTTTGTTGGTTAGACCACGTGGCCGCGTTCAAATTTGGAGTGTTTTGTAGCTGCCCCTATCCTACCCGAGCGCGTACGGTGAGACAGCATACACTACGCGAAGTTATCCACCCGTTATTTGGATGTTTCGTAGTCCAGGGATCATTTGAAGGATACAGTACGAGTATATTATGTAAGCATTTTTTTAATACTAATGAAATTTCAGATGTCGGTGGTTATTCCAAATTGTTCTAAATTGATTCTGAATCAGGTTCAAAGTTGGGGCCCCCCTTTTTATTACCGTAAAATACAATTCTTTGACGCCCTGTAACTCTGGAAGTATATATTTAAACGAAAATCTGACTCACCACCGACACAGATATTTGTTTCTAGATTGTGTCTTGAAAATTTCATAGAGTTTCATAGCTTAATACTCAAAATATGACTGGACTACGTTTGTATGGGCGCTTTGACACCAGCATACCCTCTTAAGTCTACCACCAAACATCAGTGCAAAAAAATTGTACTGCTGTGTTCCGGTAATCCATACTAATATAATGCGACGGTGAGTTTGTTTGTTTGTTCTTTCTTTACGTCACAACGGAGAGACAGAATGACTTGATTTTTGTAAATAGGTGAAGGGCCGGATAGGCTAGTTTTTACCCCGATCCAAAGAGTCCCCACGTTAAATTATGAAGTCCACGCAGACGAACTCGCGTTCAAAAGTATTTTGTTTAATATAAATTGAGCTTGAAACACAAATAAACATTAAATAATTGGTCTAAATCGAGCACGGAAACCGAAAATTTTCCACGTAATTTCTATCTAGACCCATTCCTTGCTCAATCTTACCTAACATGGAAGTAATAGCATTACTAAATAGGAAATGAAACACAACCTATTAAAGAAAGTTTCTCCAAGAGAATTATAGCTACTATCAGTATTTTAAAGCTTCCCTGGCAGATGATCGACATATCAAACAGTGAGCACACACCACCGCTTGAGATAGAAACATGAAATTTGGAACATAAATCCATTTCATAATGTAGAGTAACACTAAAAGTGGATATTTTAGGGCTTATGATATCTGTCTGTGCGTACGTCTGTCACAGCGACTATCTCAGAGACTACTAATTATATCGACTTGAAATTTGTAATAGTTATGGGTATGATGACCTACTGGTGCCTCCACTAAAACAGATTCAAGATTCACTTTATTGACCTAGTAATATGAACATTACACTCGGCACGTCATATACAATAATAGACATAATATTTTTATTTAAAAATGAGCCAAAATAGGTGTGTCGAAAATTTCAAAGTCAAATAAGTAGGTCAAGTGAGATTTCATACGAGTGGCTTCACTTTACTATGGGACATATCTCTTTTACTTTCCGCACAGTCAAAATGAAAAGTCGAAGAATTCCATCCTCGCACTATAGGCGCCCTGCTTCTGCCTGCATCTCAGGACGCAATCGATTTATTATGTCCCTTGTGTAATTGTCTACTATTTATATAGATAATATTTGTCACTTACGAAAGCGGCTTAATTCACAAAGGACTCCAAAGCGTCCGGGTTTCTCCCATGTAAATTTTGAAAAGATGCGTTGTGATGTGCATAAATTAACACTAGATTCACAGACGACAGGTTAGCCGCTAGATCATCGCGGGAATGTCGAACTCTTCAAAAATGGGTGCCGGGCCCGGGAACGTTGATGAATCCCATCAAAATACTTGGAAGTGACGCGGTTTGGATCACATCGATCTTTTTATTGATCGAGCGGAATGGCCTTCTCGGAAAATGTGACATTTTAGTCAACGTAATGGCATCGGCTTCGATTTAGTTTTTTTTAAATAAAGGCGCCTTCATATGGCGCGTCGGCGCGTTTCCGTCGCGCTTCCATTGCTCTCGCGGTATAGCTTGTTCGCGCCTTAAAATAAACTTATTTGCTTAAAAATTAACGAATTGGAGTCATTATTTCTACTCCTGAAAAAAAATGGGACTGATAATCATATTTTGTATTCAAAGGTTTCTAATAAAACATAGATAAAAATCCGTTGCAAGATTTGAAGCACGTAAAAATATCGGCGAAGCTTTATAAAACTATAACATATCACAAAGCTGTTTCACAATGCTCATTCAAAATGTCACGTTCGCAAAATGTCTATTTATAGTATCAATGTTTTGCTTCGATTTGCACGCCGCTCGTAGCTTTTAGAAACCGTAAAAACGAAACGAAACACAAGTCAAATCTTGGTCATAATGAAGAATATCTTGGTTTAGATTAATCTGTACATTATTGGCGTTGGATAGAATACAAATTATAATGAATCTAAGAAAAGATTGCGCCGCGAGCACGACTTAAACGCAACGTCGCGACGTAAAAATACGTGTCGTGTGAATTCGGGCTTAATAGAGGAAAAAACTTACATAAGCTAAAAAGAAATGCGCGACACAAAATTATACACCAGACTCTAACTTAGCCCTTTTCCAACACTTTTAAATGATCTTCCTCGACCCATAAAAAATTTGCCGTGTACTCTTGGCTTTTGAATACGATCATCCCATATAATTGAGTTCATAACTAGCTAGCTTTTTCCGGATTAGAAGAAATCAGATCCAACACCTCGTTAGCTTGACGCTTCTAGGTGAGCACGACTTCCATCCAGCGGCCTTATTGCTACTTAGTTAGGTAAGATGAAGGCCTAGTGCGAACTCATCATCCTACTAATATTATAAGTGTGAAAGTTTGGATGTTTAGATGTTTGGATGTTTGTGACGCTTTCACGGAAAACCTACTGAATGGGTTTGAATGAAACTTTACAATAATATAGCTTATACATCAGAATAACATGTAGGCTATAATTTATAAAGACATATTGTGTAAATTGTACAAAATCACACTTATAATATTAGTGGGATTACATGGGCAATTTGGGCATAACAAAAACGCGTTGCCTAGCAACCTACCATAGAATATGTAATTCGTATATACAAACTTTCGCATTTATAATATTAGTGTGAAGACTATTTGAATGTACTACGTCAGATATTGAAATTTCTTTTGTTTATTTAAACTATTAGCCTACGTAACAGAATAAACACTATTTTGTACCTTATGCTGGAAATGGAGATAGATGCCTTCTATGCCGGACAAGTAGAATAAATCCTGAAGTACACGCGGACAAAGTCGCGGGCGGAAGCTAGTAAATTATAATAATTAACGCATTCAAAAAGAACTAGAAACCGACATCAACTGCCCTAAAAGTCTGCAGCATTCATCCCCTAAAATGTTCCCCTTAGAGGTAGAATTATCTGGGTATCTGTTTGTTTTTGTTGATTTTCTCAATTTCGATAAAATTGATATGAGATCACTTTCGAAGTATGTTCTACCAAACAAACAAACAAAAATCATCAAAATCGATTCGTAATTCATGGAGCTATCGCGTAACATACATACAAAAAAAACACGACAAAACATACAGTCAAATTCAGAGCCTCCTTTTTTTGAAGTCGGTTGAAAAGACAGACTTTCTATCTATCTGTATCACCCATATCTAGTGTGGTCATTAATCCACCTGCCAAGTGGTGATTATGACAAATCCCTTTAGAAAACGCTGGACCGTCGTGGTGATAAAAAACTGATATTATATATATAAAAACGAGATGTAGTTTGATACTTCTTCTTCTACTTCTGAAACCGGATAATCCCCTGGTCACTACATATTAATCACGCCGACAAAGTCTTAGAATAAAATCTATGGTAGTTCCCATACACGTAACTTGGGGATAATATTTTTTTTCGCGTCCACCGCATTGAATGGGGTATCGGTAAGTAGGTCATTCAAAAATATTGAGAGTCTAAAGACATCACTTTTCGATTTAGCGATCCATTTGCGATATATTAAACTTTAAAGTTTTAATTTTTGACAGAACTGGGCGTCATACCTATCTTCTAAACCATTGCTTTTAAAAATCTGAAAAAGTTCATAATAGTAGAATGTACACTGAACTTAAAAGAAAAACTATCACGACTAAGTTGGCTTTACAGGTTACAGAGTAATAGTCGAGCAAAGTACAACATATACTTTGAGATTTCAAAATGAAAAACATACTTTTCATCAGACGTTTGAACTTATTGTGACGGGCAACTACGGAACACTACATTGCGCGTGCGCCGAACCACACTTGGCTGCTTTAAAAATAAATGAAGTCCGTTTCTTAGTTATATTTGAATGCGTTAACTATCGTGTTCCTTGTAACCGTAACATACTGGCTACATTTCAGCCTGCCCTACTGTTTGTTCGTATAATCGGATACAAGATAGAAAAGGACATAAATGAATATATTTTTCACTATACACCTAATTGTGAACACCGTAAATCTGTCCCGTCTAGTCGGTCTACTGTAATTGACATATTTATTACTGAATAAATAACGCTCGAAGAGCGTAAATTAGGGTTCAAAGCCGCTTTCTAATTTAGCATTTACATACATTTTGCTGTTTTCCTATTTAGCTTGGCCTCTTCCTAGAGGCAATCTGTGGAATGACAAAACTACAGATGTTTTGATTTTGTATTCGAAACAAAACCAATTCTTATATTAGGGAAACATATTTCAAATCAATGAATCTATAATCAATTCTTGGCTCGGGAAGTCGTTAACGAGATCCTGCTCGATCAAAGTTTCATACTAAATTTATGTTGCCATAATCTTTAAAAATAGAATAGCTGGTAAAAATAGAACATCGAATTGTAATGTCACGATATATCATTAACATACAACTTCATAGTAAATCAAAATTTTCATTTTTTCACACTTTTTATTATAAATGTTCAAAACGTCATCTAAGGTTACTTAACGGCTGTTCTTTCTGTCATTTATAGTTGTATTGTAGCCTATTTTACGCAATTGATACTCACCATAGCGAGATATTCTATATTTTACAAATTTTTGTAGAAACATTATGTTCTACAATAAACTTGAAATTATACGATATCTCAGTAATAGAATCATTAAATTGTCAAAGAGGATACGATTACATCACGGAAATAGAACAAGTCGTTGGAGAGGACAGTAAAATTTAATTCTGTCATATTGAATCCTTTACAAGGCAAGGACTCGCCAACCGATCTTCTGTATCAATTGTTTTTATGTCCATAAAGATCGGTTGCGATAACCCTTTTGTATCTATGGTATACACTAGTGTTGCTCCAACTTATCGATGTCGATTGTCAGTCGCGATAAAGCATTTGACCTCAGAGGTTGGCACGATTAATCGTCTAGAAATGTAAAACGTATTACTATGATGATTTGCATGTCACGTGGAATTAGAATCTTGTTAGAAAACATACAAATCAAGCTTATCTCGTGGTTGTACAAGTATTTGCTGGAACACGGTTGGTAATGTGCAAATGCTTTCAAATCAACAATGGTACGAGAATATAATGCTGTTTTCCCTTACCGGTGGGAAATTATTTATTTCAATTAACAACATATTTCGGGTGTTTGTCTCGTAAATATACATTATTATTTTTTTGTTTATATTGCTTTAGGTGCAGTTTGCCACTATCTCTAGTAACGTTAATGCCCAAGATTCAAATCCCGCTCGTGTCTATAAAATTTAACTATTTTTACAGGAGTTACTAACATAATAATAAAATTTTCAGGCGTATTGGTCTTTCTGTAATGCCGATCGTCTGGAATATTCCCAAATCACCTTTAGGGACTTACAGGAAGACGGTACTTCTATTCTAAAACCAAAACTTTTCCCCGTAGAAACTTTGGAAGTTTAATTTATCGATACTCTGTAACGCACTCTCTAATCTCTTATCTGAATTTCTCACACCGTCCGTTCCATAAATGATCCAATTTCTCTAAATAGGACCTTGCTCCTATTATTGGAAATAGGGTCTAATCGTCTGTCGATAAGATAAGAGTTTCGGTGTATTTTGACATGTCCTGTAGGTGATAATTTCACCTGTATGCATCGGACGCTGTCCGATTAGTAACGCATAGATTTTAAATACATAATATGTGTTGCTATGTTTGCTATGAACTCGTTAATATGCAATCGGTACTAGACTTGACTGTATTCTGTTTCATGTTTATCTTTTGCATGGGTGATACCTATGTACAGGAGTGGGAGGTTATATATCTTTCGAAATACGGATATATATGTGCATATATTTCATCTACACTTATATACGATAGATATGCGAAAGCAAGCGTCGGTGGCGCAATGGATAAGGCGCGGACTCTCAATCTGAGGGTACCGGGTTCGAATCCAGCCGTGTACCTATGAGTTGTTTTTCAATTCAAGTACATTATCCGATTGCTTAACGGTGAAGGAAAACATCGTGAGGAAACCTGCATGTCTTGAACAGGCATGTGAAGTCCGCCGATCCGCACTGGGCCCGCGTGGTGGACTATGGCCCATACACTCTCTGTATGAGAGTAGGCCTGAGCCCCTCCAGTGGGGACATATATAGGCTGTTGATGATGATGATGCGAAAGCAATCGCTAGTCTGGATTTTTTTCACTTGGCCTTCATCTCACCTGATGGTAAGTGACGATAAAGCCGTTGATGGATATCTCGAGAACAATAATTTTTCTTAAATATATTCAATTCTTACCTAACTACGGCGAAGTCAAAATGGCTTTATGTTTAACGTGTGTATGAATTTATTTCAAGATTAATTAATAATAAATAGTACTTGAATTGACGTTTAACAAAAGTTTAAATACTATAAATCGGGCTAAAAATATTTTGTCGTAAACAATTATTACAGGCCTACTTCAGGCCTATGTCCAGCGGTGGACGTTTCCCGGCTGATGATGATGATGAACAATTATTACGATATTGTAACTAAAACCAACTTATACATTGCTTATATATGTATGACGTATGTATGGGATTGCAAAAGAAAAATCAGAAAACGAATCATAAGACAGGTATTTTTTACTACATCTTAATCCATACGCAACTGAAATCGAATGCATATATTTTTACACCCCCTATAACACAAAAGCATGTCTATTCCACAAAAACTTACATTTTTAGGGTTTCGTACCTCAAAAGAAAAAAGGAACCCTTATGGGCTTTACTTAGTTGTCCGTCTGTCTGTCAATAACCTTTTTCTCTGTAACGCGAGGAGGTAACGAGTTGAAGTTAATATCAAATACTCAAGTGAAGTCACATAGACCTGTGAAAATCTAGTAAATCAACGCAATAAAAAGATACAGCCAAATATGCCGAATATTTCGATGAAGAAGGAATCAAAACCTATAGGATACAGTTTCCCATTGTCCTAGAATCCCGAAGTTTACAAACAGCAAATTCTTACAGCACAAGTATAGGAATTCATCTCAAAAGTATAATTTTTAATTGTACCTCATTAAAATTTTACCCATTTTATTGCATGTTATTTTTCGGCGTACGCTTATTCTTCTTATTCAATAAGATTTTTAGTATGTTAATTATTCATATTATGTACGGAACCCTCGAGGGCCTCCGGAGTGTTTAAAATTTTATTGTAGTGATGGAGCTGGCGGATAAACACTTGTGTCTCTTTAAAATCTTTATTTGCAACTTTTTTATTTTATTTGACACATTTTTCTCGTATTTTTTCAAACGTTCCTCATATGTCGTTAGTCATCGTCCTTGTTTTTTCTGCCATTCGTCGTCTCTTTCACTCTTATCAATTCAATCGCATTATGTTCTCTTTCACTTACTTTCTTCTAAAAACTGTCATACTTTCATCTTTTTTAATACATCCCTTAAAAAGGGTTCCGTCGCAAAAAAGTACTGAGATCCGCTGGTCTAATCTAATGCATTCTTACAGTCGTTCCTATTGCAATTAAAATGTCCCTCGCGATTTAACAGTCAACTACTGCAGCTTTCTAAATGTGCCTCGGGCTCCAGCGACGTGGTGGCCGATAATGAAGCGGCAATTGTTACAACACTAATATGCCCAGAGGCTTCTGGCTCTCCGTGGGTGGTATAACTAACTATCGTCCAAAGGACACACGTATTATAGTAGGTCCTTGTGAGATAATGTTCTATTTACAAAGAAGAAAATGCTTCCGAGCTATAGTGTTTTGTTATTTGCTCAAGCTTTTATTTATAGTACACTCCTTTCAATTCTACTTGATGTTACTGCAGTTATTAATAAATTTATTTATGTTTCGTATTGTGAAAGCGTCGGTGGCGCAGTGGATAAGGCGCGGACTTTCAGTCTGGGTTCGAATCCAGCCGTGTACCTATGTTTTTTTTAAAAAAAAGTCAAGAACATTATCCGATTGCTTAACGGTGAAGGAAAACATCGTGAGGAAACCTGCATGTCTTGAACAGGCATGTGAAGTCCGCGGATCCGCACTGGGCCCGCGTGGTGGACTATGGCCCCTGCAGTGGGGAAGTATATAGGCTGATGATGATAAATGATTGTGAAAGCATAGCGGATTTGCTGTTCTAAATAGTATAGGAACAAGCGTTAGACTAGAAGCTTCATTTTTCACATCTACTTGTAGGTAACAAGTTCCACAACACGTGTACCTGAGAAAAACGGTATTGACATACAGACAGAGGGACAACATCCTATAAGGTCATTGTTTTCTATGGAGGTATGGAACCCTAAAAATGAACGCATGGTCAGGAGACCCAATCAAAGTACCAATCTAGAATTGAACCTGGCGCTATCGTTACAAAGTAGTTTTAGTAACAAGTCGACGGGAGGTATTCAGGGCTCAAGAACTCCATATTCATACACTGCATCAGAACAATCTTGTAAACCTAACGATGCATATTCATATCGAGTACTCGTATATTTTACCTGGTTAGCCTAAACGATTTCCTGTAGGACAAATTGCTAACATCGTAAATCAGAACGGTGGCAATAATTTTCATCTACCACCCAATAGCAGTACGTTACCTATCATGGATTGAATTTAATGCCCTCGAATTGCTAATGTCCAAGCCTTCGGACAATTTAAGAGGCATTAGTATAACCTCCGGCGAATCGCGTATACATATTTATGAATAAAATAGGCAATTTGTTTAGCGATTGTACCCAGTTGTTATGGGATCTACGGCGCGCGGGCTGTCTCATGAGCTAGAGAGCCCGAATGAAAGGGCGCTTCGGATACGACGTACAACCAACTAATTGTCTGTACCATGTTTAAGAATGTATTTATGTTTGTTGATGAAATGGGAACCCACCCTAAGAGAGTCTAGGGATCTAGCAACGCAGAGAGTGCACCGAGGCAGATGAAATATTTCATTTCACTTTACACAAATAACTCTTAGCACCCTCTTGACACCCTCCGTCAGATGGAAAGACAATGTTTGTTAGGTAGCCGGATTGGAATGAATAAAGAGGGTGGACCGAGTTTAGTGGCGTGTCTTGGTAGCGACTGATCTCTAGCAGTGGACGGTCGCAGTCTGTGCGTGATGAGATAGATCTTACGCTAACTACGCGGCCATAATTCTTTCCTACGATAGACTAAATAAAAAGTTCTAACTCTAAAAATTGTTAATCTCTGTTTTATTGTTTCAGAAGGATCTCTCAGAGGACTGCGTTTTCGAAGAGCATATAGAGGAGAACAACTACAACACTTACTCACGAATACGCGCCGGAAAGAAAACCTTCTTAGCGTTAGACAACCGGGGCAAGGCGAGGCGGACACAGATACCAGTGAGCCGGCAGCTGGGCAACCTCTCGACGTACGCACTGACGCTCACCCGACGGTGGGAGCAGGACTGGGCCCGGCAGGCCCAATGTCAGCATCGACGGCACCGTGGCAAGCTGAAGAAACCACCGCAATATCGAAGATTGTGCCAAAGGCGCGTCCAAAAACAAAACCTGAGGCACAAGAGAAAGCATAAGAAGGCTAACGATCCGAAGAAGAAAAGGCATCCGAAGACGCGGAGAAAACAAGATAACATCTCGACAACGACGACGGAGACGAGCTGGGACGAGTCGACCATGTCCACGATGTCGACCACGGACGTGGAGTTTTTTCGGTCGGCGACCGCGCAGGAGGCGGCCGGTCGCGCGTGAGCCGATCCCTGCTAGCGGTCGGAGCCGCCGTCGCGCTCGCACACTAGCACCGTTCCACACTTACACGTGTAAGAATCTCTCGTATCATTCCTATTGAGCGACTGCGCCTGCGCACCTCGACGCCATCGACGCAGCGCAGCGCCCGTTTACATGCGACAATGTAGCATTTGCTCTCTTAGATAAATCGCACTCCCTCGCACTGTGCTGTAGTGAAGGTAGACTACAGTATACCCCTGCAGGCCTACCGTTCACCAAGTCCTCGGCGGTCAACGAAACTATCTTCATGTTTTTCATTACTTGTAGTTACATTAATTGTTAAAAAAATACTCAACTCGTATGAGGTAAAGAACAAAGCGATGGCGTATCGCAGTGAAACTCGATACTTACATTTAACAATAAACGAATGATATTATTCTACCAAAGCTACTGAAATTATCTATCTCAATTTATATTCCTAGTTCGCTTTAAACGTAGGTTTATCGGCAAGATTCCAATTTGTCTTAGTTACTGTTACTTATCGTGAAATATTTAATGTAGATGATAACTTTCATTCATGAACGAATATTAAAGCTTTTTGTTAAGAGTCGAGATTATCGTTGGGTAAGGTGGAACCGTGTTAGATGAATGTTTTAGCTTCGACTAGTGCCAACTCGACTTTAGTGCTGGCTACGCAGCTGCTTTGATGTCACAAGTTGTGACACGGCCATTTTAAATCTCTCCACAACAAATGTGACATCAGTTCATAGTAATACACTATACCTATAGAGTTAGCGTAAAGAGGTCGTATTTTCATAATTATCGACATAATTTGTTCGCTATTTTCTTTACAATCCCATTTCATTAGTCCTATCTAAGTGATTCTCTAATGGAAGTCATAGCAGGTCAGATAGATAGACGATGTCTTTACCGTTGAATGACCATTTATCGTCATCGTGGAAGATCTTGAATGCCCGTAATTTTCCACGTTTACAAAGTGCCCCTAAAATGCATATTCAAATTAAGATATTCTCATCTTAATTCCTTTTAAATATGACCGCGGTGCGATTGGTGCCGCGTCGTTAATGTGGAGAGACCGGGCCTGTCGCGCGAGGCCTGTCGCCTTGGCTCTGGTCGAAGCACCGAAACGCTATTGTACTTAGAAGGGTGTGTCGAAAGGTATCATAAGAAATTGACTGAAAATTTGGACTGAGTAATGTAAGTTGGTTTCGGTCTAGGCTATTGATAGTGTAAAGTGCGGCAGACGGCAAGTGCCGGAATGAGGGCGGATGGCCGGGCCTCTTACGTGTGTGGAGCTGGTCCCACGACAGTACGGCTCTGTGACATCACTTAATAATACCCCGCTGAGATTAAACCAGTCTACACTGGATTATTACTGAAATGTAATGAAAATTACAATTGCGTAACGCAACCAAGCTTCGCCCTGCAAGACAGACCATTCGCCGACGACTCGTCCAGAAACGTAGTGATAAACTTTAACGACGAAGTGACTATTAGTAGGTAATATTAAAACGTGTATCTAATTTGTAAATTATTTATTTTATTTTCCATAGAGAAAGTCGTATTTTGTTAACGTTTTAGTTGATGTTATTTTATTCTCTTGACCCCCTTAGTTCCAACCGAATGTAGTTAAGTAGGATTTCATACGCTTGTACTTTTAGTGAGCCATCTTTAATTTTGTAGTATAATTATGTGAGTCCGTTCGGTGACAATATGTGCTTTGAATGCGGTTTGTGTAGATAGAGTGTAGATGCAAATATTGTGATTGGATGGATTTGAATAGTCGATAGTATTCTCTTTAGTGATGTCCCTCGCATTCTCAAATTGTGCATGGCTCTCGCAGCTATGGTATACGCTCTTGACTCTTGAACATCATCAAGCATCGTTTCTTTTACTCGGGTTGTGTGATATCGCTTCCCTATTGAACAAAGGTCTTGCTTGACGATGATCGAGAGTTTTGTGAATATTTAAAACAAGCTTTATGGATGTACCTACGTGCGTTAGATGGATGATATATTAAATGTATGCGTAATAAGTGTAAAAAAACGAAAGCAATCGAAATCCGTACTCTGCACCGAAGCATTTATACACCAATAAAATTACATGTTACTCAAATGAATAACACAGTTACTGAAAAAGAGTACTGATCTCTTACGCTTTCGTACCTTTTCTGTTTAATAAATTATTAAATTTTTTGATTTGTTAATTGATCAAGTTAGGCATTTTAAATCATATACCATATTAAATTAGTTTAGAAACAGTATTTCTGTATTGTAAAAATGGTTCTCCGATACAGTATCTAGTTTTGTAGTGTTTTTTATATCGAATAGACAGTAGGGGTCCGCGAATTTGCTACTGAAATGTGGTTCGTGATTGGACTGTATTTTTGTTCCGTGGTGCGAAGCTGTTACTACCAGGTCCTTTTTCCTGTCACACGCTCTGAAAGTGCCAGCAACGAGAGTAAGTCGGCTTCATTAATATACATATTTACAAGTGAAGGCTTCTTAATTTAGATCGGAATTTACTGAATAGCTACAAGTGAAATGAGCTATTATATTAGTTCTATATAACTTTTAATACGTATTTGTAATTTACTCGTTGCTCTGCATTCGCATATTTGCATTATTTATTCATTACAAAGGGAATATTAAATTTAATTTAATATGACACTTTGTTGCTGTGACAATGACAACGATGGCCGTTTATTCCTAAATAAATATAAAAAATATTTTGTGACAAGATACATTATGTCCACGTCTCATAGAGAGAATAAACAAAAATGACGCTAGCATTACTCATTTAAGTTTAAATATTAATGAAGCTGACTGTACAATATGGATGTTCAATTTACATATGTGCCATATTCTACAGTTTCGTAAAACTATTTTTACTAATAAATAGAAGAAAAAAATAATGAGACTTTTTTAAAGTAGATAAGCAGCATACTATTACATATTGAAATTGACTGTCTCTCAGTTTGTTCGTTTATATAATATTTTCTTACCTTAACCGTTACGGTTTTTGTGTAATTTTACTGTAATATCATCTCCGAAATAAAATTGAAATAAAATGTATTTGACAATCTTTAATCGGTCGCTATTACGTTTCGACAGTCTACTTTTTTCAACAATTCCACGATCTGTTTCATTTCGGAATCCATAAATCGTATGTGTTCGAATTTCAAACTATCGATCGATTTCGAACGTATCTGAGAGGGCCCGATCGTATCATCGATCTGCACGTTATGTAAAATTTCGTTTTATATTGATTTAATAGTACTCCTATTGAATAGTTCTACGTGGGTAGGTCTATTAAAAGGATGGAGTCAAGACAGTATTATACTAATTTACCTATCAACAATGTCTTTGATAAGAACGTAACTTGTGGATTGTACGTACATTTATAATGTACAAAAAGTAATATGGAATTCTTCAAGTTTGAAAATGTTTTAAAAATTTGATACATAGTCTTTAGATGATTCTGGCGTAGATTTTTAAAAATTCACCTTTGAACTTAGATCTATTGTATGAAAAATTGGTGGAAACTTTTAGACAATAATTTTACAGCCTCTTATACCGACAAATAAATGATTATGTAAAATGTTATTTCGTTTGATTTTCCTATATTTAATTGATTAAGAGATAGGATTTAAGAAATAAACACTTTTTACTTTTACTTTTTAGAGGAGATGAGAGCGACAGTGGCGCCCACTTCGCTCTTTAATACAATAATATCAAAAATTAATACAATAATATCAAAAACTAAGCCGGACTTTTTGTAGTCATTGCTGGTTTACGGTTCACAGATACATTATGATGTGGTGAACTTTTAACTGATTTATGATAGTAACTGCACCGAATCTATCTATATACCAATACATAATGTATCGATAAACCGTAAGCCAGCAATGACAAAAATAATCCCGGCTTGGTTTTCGAAATTATTGTGTAATTGCGGAGAAATGTAGAAAAGAGCGAATGAGGGCGACACTGTCGCTCTATGGCCGCTTAAATAAAATAAATAACAAATTGCAGTACCAGCTCGCTTCCATATATCATCCCGTTGGTGTTAATAGGTGACTAAGGGATAAAACAGATCGCTACGGCAACAGCAATTTGTAATAACAACAAGCCAATGTGATATTGTTTTTTATATAATATTATTCGCAGTGGGACACACTTGACCTACATCACTAAACTATACATGAGACCGTAGCGTAGGATGGAAGCGTGTTATATGAAGCATAGAGTATACATGGTGTAAAACACTCACTGCTATGCCATACGGAGGAAAGGTACTATAAATATGGTACATAAGAAATAATCCTGAAAGAAGACTTAAAAATAAATCTGTACAGGAAATAGAACCCGTATGTTGAGAAGAAAAAATGCTCTGTTTTCAACATACCATTGGAACGAATCAATAATTAGGAATAACTTTCCTCAAGACCTCAATCAGTCAACAAGTCACTCAGCGAGCTATTTTTTAAATCTTTTTTTAATCTACTTTTTAATGGTTTTGGTACGATGTACATGGCAACCCTACCGTACCCAATTTTGTCTAATTATTATAACTTGACTAACTATTACCTAGAGGGCCCCGCTGAAGAGAAGCGTCGACCAACTTGTACAGAGCTACTGCTGCCTCAGAAGTATGGTCACACAATTTACTTTGTGCAAGCCCAACATTCATAAGTGTCAAATCGAAGCTTTTCATCACCGAATCCCTTTCTACGAGTACCCAATTCTTGTCGACGTCAACAAGAGTTGCACATCGTCCAAAGTACCACACACGTCAAAGTTTGGGGAACTAACTCAGCGAGCTGTGGATCGAGCTATGCTCGGAATTGCTCAGCGTGATAAAATCCAGAATGAGGAAATCCATAGACGAACTAAGGTCACTGTCGGTGAAGCGTGAGTCGGTGAGCTGAAGTGGCAATGGGGGCATAGCCTTAAGGACGGATAACCCATGGGGAGTTCTCTGGTAGCGACCTAGTGCGTTTTAAAATCAAAATGACTTCTTCAGTAAATACAACTTTTAGATATACAATAATTTATCGTTCGTGTAACATGATCATCTACAGCCTATATATTTCCCCACTGCAGGGGTTAAGGTCTACTTTCCTACACGCCGGCTCAGTGCGGATTGGTAGACTTCACACACACCTTTGAATTCTTTCTCAGGAGGGTGCAGGCTCGCCAAAAAGCAAATGGTAATTATTTTTATCATTCGTACATAAATAACAAATTGGAACTCATTGGTTCGAGCTAGGATCGAACCCAGACCACGATTGTTCAAGGACTGACGCTCTACACAACTGAGCTACCATGACCGTGTAACATAGCCGAGCGATAAAACAAACACCCTGTATACAGATAATGGCTATGTTAGCTTTCACAAGGTTTTGCCTTCCTCTCGACCAACAATTATCCGACGTCAGCACTTAATATGGATGAAATTAGCCTATGTACCTTGCTATGTATGTGTAATAATAATCATGCCAAAAACATAACGATCGTATTGTCTTAGAATACAGCAACAAACAGATAGAGAGAGGGACAGAATCACTTTCATGACATAATTTTAATGCCTCCGTGGCCTAATGTCTACATGATTTGATTAACAATCTGGAGGTCCCGGGTTCGATTCCCAGTGGGGGGACCTATCGGTACTCAGTTTGGTTGATGGTACAGCAATTTCTATGTCCACAAAAATATTTCATCCCCAAGTTAAGTGCATTCCCATACACGCCACCCCTAAAAAATATATTGTACCACTTTATCGGCATGATTAATATGTATACACATACCAAATTACAGCTTTCTAGTAGTAAGAGTCTTTGAGCTAAGCCGCAGACAGACGGATGGTAGAATCAAGGCTGACCTTTGAATTTTTTATATCTAAAATCTAATATTTTAAGCAAAATAAAGATTATGATTATAAGACTTGCGATAAAATGTATGCATTATACATTTTATTGAGAAAACAGAAGAAATGGCTACATCCTCATGTAAAATTCACGGACAAGTAAATAAATATTAGACATGGCTGTAATAAAAAATTGCTATTGCTTGTCCTGAAAATAAAAAACATCAATTATCTATGGTTAAGTAAGATGGCGTAGTTCTACAGTCTACGAGACTTGACGAGTAAGATAGCTACATGTAGGGCGTAATGGATATGAAAGAGACCGCCTTCTGCACAAATCGCGTTGTTTTGTTTGACGTTATGGCTGTCCTCGCTCGCACATATTCGCTTAGGCGGTTCAATTTTATCGCCACTCGCCCCGTAGTGATTAAATGCTCCTAGACTCGCCCACTCGCCATCGTTACTCGATCGCTATAATCGCCATTTTGTTAAATATCAACTCGTACGATCGAATCGAAGCTTCGGATCATTTTTCTCTACCAGTTTCTCTTCTCATTCGATTTTCGTAGGATTCGAATCGCGAAATCGATATACTATCATGAGGAAAGTATCTTCGATTGTTTGGCAGTTCTTCGACCGAATAGAAGAAAATAAACGATGTGTAGCTGTGTTGTGTAAACTATGCGACTCGGAATACAAATTCTTCGGCAATACGACAAATTTGAGATCTCATCTGAGCAAGAAACACCCAGTGCAATGGAATATGCGAGATGAAAACTGGGATGGCAAAACAGGGGACGACTCTTCAATACGTAGTGTAGGAACCGATATTGAAAATACTTACCAGTCGGTGCTGTCGACTAAACGGAAGAAACGTAAACGCCTTCAAAGTGAGAAAAACGTACGTTATTCATTACCGATTAAATCTCCTAATAGTGGAACGTCAGGAGAGGATTCGATTCCTAGACTCGAAATATGCAGGGTACTTAAAATTTGTTTTTTTCTTGTTGAGGCTATGTTAAACATTTTGTATATTTTTATTGGAATCAATCCAATCTAAGATACAGTCTTGGTGGAGGAAAATGCAGAAATGCCAACCTACTTTGTAGAATAGAATTATAAAAAAGTAATGAACAGTTTTATAAACCTAAGCTGGATAGTTTTTGAAACAAGGAATGACTGTCAAAACCTTTAAATAATTTTTCAGACCCATATTGCAGTATGCATTCTAAGAATGATAGCCAACCTTGATTTTTTCACTCAGTGCCCCCTTTTCTACACTCTAATCTTAAAAATTATTATCTATGCTTTTGTTCTTTTAGATTGAGTGTGAGGAATCAGAAGAAGAAAACGACAACATAATAGATGATGAAACAACTCATATGGTCAGACAGATGCATGACATCAATACACATGGTTCTGATGAAGAATGGCTCGATGAAGATTATGTGCCGCCAATTGAGGTGTATAAACCAAAGAAAATATACAGAAAAATTAAAAGAGAAATAGTGTCGCCACCCCATAGTAGTGGACCAAAATATTTACAACCAACACCTGAAAAGCAAAATAACTCATCACACAAGGATGAATACTCCTTGTTTGGGGAATATATAGCCAATAAATTGAGGAAATTGAAAGCACCTCATACATGTAGTAATGTCCAACAAATATTCTCTACAATTCTATGGCAGGCAGAAAATGGGATGTACAATGAAGCAGAGTCTGTGAGGAAACTATTGCTGTACTGTGTAAATTTGAGTCAAGAACAGGTGGGAATTGAGTTTATAGAACCAGAAAGTCAAACCCAAACCATTATTGCCGATGAAACAGATACCTTAACCCATAATGAAAGTATCGAAACTAATAGCAGTGATTGTACAAAATAAAATAATTTAACAAAACCAAATCCATCTCTAGATAATTTAACTCAATATTGTGAAATACTGCTATAATTGTAACATATTAACTTACCAAAAATGAAATAAAAGGTAGATACTAAAGCCTACAATAAGTTTTTTAGGTCGGTAATTAGGCCCCTTATTTGTTTCGTACCTACTTGTGTAGGTACCTAGTTTTTGCTAGTTAATTTTGTTTTTAAAATATTTATATCCCTGACATATATTTGTATTAAGATAAAGTTTCATAATATTGAGTAATTTTTTTAATACTAATTAATTTATTCCATAAATTTCCAATTACTGGCTTGTTTTGTCATTCCCAGTTTTAAGTTTTATATATAAATAGTTTTATAATGGCACTTTTATTTTTGCTATTGGTAAAAGAAGTACATATGTCATATACTGTAAATGGTTGTGTTCAGTGTTTATGCTCCATGTCTATAATGTCAAGTGAAAGCACTTGGCTGGTTCTTAGATGCACTGGAATGTGACCAAGGTCTTCAGATGCTTTACTTTTTCATTTTGACACCATACCCGTAGTTCAAATGTATATGCTAAGCCATTACACACATATAAGTGCAAATATTGAAAACCAATGAACCAATTTTAATGACATTCTGTCTGTCTGTTTTTGAAGTAAATAATTACACTCCAAAGTTTTTATTCTATTCATAGTATCTTTGTTTGACAATTTTTTTTACACCCAAAGAAACTTCATAACATATCATATTTTAGTACTGTTTTACTTGTTTTTAGTGGTACGTTCAAGTCTTGGATTCGAGTACAAAAATATGTATCCACTTTTGAACCATGTCACATGTGTACTCGAGTGTAGATTATCTGTTTTTATAATTGATCACTTAAATATTCTTATAAGGTGTAATAGCATTTGTTGTATAATATTTGTTTTGATTGTTGCTTAAATTCTTTTTCCTTTCCTTTATTAAATTTTCTAGACGTTTATTGTATATTTTTATGGACGTTGCTAACCTGATCCTGACGATTTCTTGTTTGAGTCTGTTTTATTTATATTCCTAAGTCATTAAAAACATGAATACAGTGGACTTTTTTATTTACTTTCGACTTTTCTCAAATTCATAGTTATTATATCTAAAGACGCCATATTACATATTTAATATTTTAAACTAAGCTCGCTCACTGGATTTGCTGGAAAAGTCTAATCATCTAGGAGCAAAATTCATAATACCGTATGAATACTGTGATACTTCGCAAAACCATATCCAAAAAAGTGAGATTTTTGTGTTTACATCGTATTAACGGAGAGTCAGTATCAAGTCAGTATGGTTTTTTAAAAAGAGATGTTGGAAAAGGATATACTTTACCAACCAAAGTAGTTCCCGAGGCATAATTTCTGAAGTCCATGCAAACAAAGTCATGGGCAAAAGCTTATAATTTTTTGGCAATTTGTTTCGGATTAGTCCATCTAGTTATATACAATCAAACTGAATGGACAAAAAAGTCTTTGTACATACTGCTCAGTATAACTAATTGTATTCCAAGAAGAAAAAAAGGTTTGTCCATGTAGTTATACCTACATATAAACAGCAGGGTCTGGTATTGTTTTATAAAATGGGCATGAATATTATAAAAGTCAGCAATAAAAAAATTCGTCAACAACAAACAGATATAGCTAGGAAACAATATTGCAGTTTATTGACCATCTTTGATTCTATAAATTCTTGTCTGTTCTTGCAGATGGTGGTAGTCTTCATATTATTTTGTTGTTTAATTTATAGCTGTTTATATTTATACATGTCGGTATAACTACATGGACAAGCCAATATTATTTTTTAGTATAAGATTAATAGTTTGTTAAATGGACTGTCTGTGTAGTCGATCAATGATAAGGTATAGGTCATTTCATTAATTTTAAATATCGTTAAAGATAAACCACACAACTTTTATGGTAATTTAAGGTAGATAGATAAGATCTTTATTCGGTGACGAACACAATAATTATTATATACAAAAAGAAACTTAAACCTAACACTTATATATAAACGAACTAAAATAATAATAAACTATCTGCTTTTATTTAGTCCATACTCCAGAAGTACTATCTGTCGAAGCTTAATTTAAAATGGCCTAAATGGTGCCTAATCCAGGTATAAACCCCTAAATCAGCCTCAATCCTGGCATGCCATTGTAGACAAGCACATCGTTGTAAAAGTGGTCTCAGCTGGTACAAACAAGTAATACCACCAGGGTGAAGCTTCCCTAACGGTTGGGGTACATAAAAGAGGTCGCTATTTTATTTCTCAGTGCCCCTTTTTATTCACCCTAACGGGAATTAGATTTTTGATTTAGCTTTGGCCTTAAAAACATGGATTTTTACAAGAAGCTACGACAGACTAGGCTGTATGTATTATTGTCCGTTGCCATAAATGTTACAACAGAACAGAATAAGTCGGTCTCGCTCGCACCTGTCAAATAAACGCGGTTCTGCCAACATGGCCACGCTAGGCAATAAGCCGACAAAATTATTTAATAAATTGCAATATTCACATAATATCACACGCAATTTGAGTCAAGTGAAGTGTAACAATTATTTTAAGAATGCTTTTACAAAATGTGCGTGCGTGGTCGGTGGTGGGTTACTGTTCTACGCTGCACACAGGTACAGGAATGCGAACACTGTCTATGCACTCAAAGCAAAGGTAAATATACACTATACTTTATCTTTTTACATTGTTTTGTAGAATTTTTTCTTAATAGTATATTGTCTAATCACGCCCTGTTTAGCCAATTTCAAAATATTAGCCTCGGTTGGGGACAATTTTAATTTGTTATGTCATGATAACAGTTTTCCCAGTACCACACAGTCGCAATGTATAAAAATAGAATCTACGAAGCACAAATGATTTTACTCACTACCTACGTTTTCGTCACGTTCGATTCGGTATTTGCCTACTTTTAGAATTTTATTGCATAGTCAGCTGAATAATTCCTCCATTGAGCATGACCCAAACCTCATACCTTGCTATGAGAGTTTTTTCGGAATCATTATACGGCAGACAGGTTGTAAATTGCAGTGAATGATTTGCCAAACAACAGTGTTAATAGCACTGTTGTGCACTCATTAGCTTAAGGCTTCTGGGTTCCATCTCTTCTCTCTTACTATCATGTGAGATTAAAACAAAGCACAAATCTATATACATACATAAGAAATGATACATAGCTTAAAAAAATTGAGCTTGTTTATTCAGCCCACAGTAAAGTACCACATTTCAGTTCCGTATGTCATCGCTGGCAACACACACTGATTAAAGACGCTGAGGTATTTTGGATGAGAAGATATGGCGTAACTTACCAAACACTACCCAGCCGAGTTGGATTCTTCGGTTGACCTCTGTGTCGAAGTTGGACCTACCTAGTTGAACTATCTGTCCCAGTGTACATATTGGTCCACAATTTAGATTGTAGTGTTCCCAACCACTACCGGCATAGGTGCAACATGGACATTTGACATGATTTTCGTCTTGCCCATGTTCATTTTTAAACCTACCTGTTGGGAAACTCGAGGTCATTGAGCATTGCATTCAAATCCTCCAAGGATTCTGCCGTTATGACTACGTGATCGGCAAATCGAAGGTGAGTGGCAGATCAGAAGCTTGAAAACATCTTCCAATGCATTGGTAAAGAGTTTCGGGGATATAACGTCACCCTGTCTTACACCTTTCTGCACTTGGATCGGTTTCATGCATTCATCCTGTACTTAGATGGACATTGTGGCTTTACTGTATACACATTTCACCACTTCGATATATAGTCAATGTGGCATCTTTGGAGACTGAAGCACTGCCCAAGTCTCGATTGAATCAAAGGCTTTCTCATAGTCTACAAACGCCTAGCATAGTGGCCGATTGTACTCCTGGGTCTTCTGTATAATCTGGTGGAGTGTATGTATGTGCGTTGCAATTAATCTTAAATTAACAGATACAATACTAAATCATCAAGATTCATTTGTTTGAGAAAGTTTCTGCTTCTTGAGGAAAGTTTTTGAAGAACCTTGGTTGTTAGAAGCATAGCCTTTGATAACAAAGCTGATCCTTTGATAGAAATACTTACCTATAAGTCATTGTATATACAAAACAATAAACTATAGGAGTCACATCGACTTATGTTAAATTTTTTGTCATTTGTAGTATGTCACTATGTCTCAATAAACTTAACCGAGCGGTTTGTGGTCAGACATGTTAGGTTTTCCTTTGAATTAGTAAACAATAGACAGTTTCTAGGACAATGTTAGTCATAGTCACTATTTTTTTGCATCTACAATGTCCACAGATTAGAATCGATTTAACCAAGTTCAAAAAAGGAGGAGGTTCTCAATTTAACTTTATGTTTTTTATGTTTGTTATGTAATCACTCCGCCAATTATGTATCGATTTTGATGATTATGTTTTTATTTGGTAGATCATACTTCAGACTTGGTCCCATATATAAACAAAACAAGTATATATATAACTCCAAGGATGAACATTTTAGGAGATGAATGCCTATAAATGAATTTAGACTTTTAGGGCAGTGTACAAGGTTTATAATATGTTCACTTATATGTAACTTTGTATGTACGTAAGTACATATGTAAGTAATTTTATTTAATAGACCATAAAAAAAGTAAAATATAACAACAGTTTATACTTACATTTACATACATATACATTTTATTATTTTGGTGCAGCAAATCGTCTGCCATGCAATGGCTCAGAGCTCTACGCGTCGCTAGGGCACATAGACCTCTAATTTTTAGTCACTGCCGTACATGTTCAGTTAGATTTTTATTATAAATAAATCTGGCAAGTCAATGTCATCATACCTATCGTTTACTATTGTACGTAAGTTGAAAAACAATACCATAATTTGTCACCATTTAGCTGATCTAACCCTGGAGTCCGGAGGTGGATAAGGAAACTATTCAATGTGCACTATTAAACCGCTCGAGTTTGAAGTCATTTGTTTTGTTTCACTTGGTGACACAGACCTGATGAAGTAGAAACTTGAACTATTCAAGGGATACTAGCCAAGATATGAATCATTTGGATAGAGGAACTCTGCGACAAAAGCGTGTGTTTAGATTTTGAAACTTTAATTATTTAAAACAAAGAACCATCTCGGTCTTTCTTTTTATATAAAAATTCTTTAGTAGTATATCTAAATCATCGACTCAAAATTATCTATCCAAATGTCGAAAATTCGTTGTAATGTTCGTTATAATATAGGCACAATTAATAAAATATAACCTAACATTGTGCGTATGTTTATATGTTGGACAGATCGTTCAACTAGGTAGGTCTAACTTCGACAAAGAGATCAACCGCATAAACCAACGATCTGGGTAGCGTACGGCAATTTACGGCGGTATACATCAGCGGATAAAGACAAAAGTTTTTAATCAGTGCTTCTTCCTAACGACACGTACACTGCGAAACCCTACACTGCGCGTGACCCGACACGCATTTGGCAGATTTTTTGTTTACAAACCTAACTTTGCAGTTGAAAGCCATACACCGAGCATGTAATTTAGCTGCAAAGTAAAGTTAGGTCTTCAATCGGACTTTCATTTTTTGGTAGAGCATTAATTTCAGTATGTTAATTATACGTATTCTGGACGCAACCCTCGGTGTGCAAGTTCAACTCTTATTTGACCTGTATTTTTATTTAAGCGTGTATAATAATATTTTTAACTTAACATGGTTGACTATGGTATCGAATTTAAAAGTACTCGACTAAAGAATGAACTGATTTTGTTGCGAGCGGTTTACTTTACAAAGTTGTTCTTTTGTTGTTATAGAAGCTAGCTCTGCGCTGTCGCCCTCGGAGGCCACGTTCCAAGTATCGGATGGCCCGGCACGATTTAGTTTATTTTGTCAGAAGTTATATGGTTGTTCTAGCATGCGTTGCTATGTGTTTATAAGCTATGTTGCAGTTTCGACATGAATGTACTGTAGAATAAAATATATCGTTTAGTTTATTACATTACAAGATTTTCCCGCGGAATTGTATGCGTATCACTTCAAAACTCTCTCAGGTACCTTATCGGTATTTAAAAAAATGGTATGTGTCTCTACACCCCACAGGCTACAAGACTTGTTTCAGTTCAATCGTTTTATTGCTTCATGTAGTACAAGAGGTTTTAAATTATGCCGGCTGACAGACAGGCACCATGACCTTAAAAAATATCCCAGGGATTGGTTCTTTTGGATTCATAAACATAACGACTACATACAAAATAATATCGTTGATATGTGGATATGGAATTCTACAACTTGGCTGTACGCATAATACACGAGGAAGCACAACGTTCCTTCGAAATAGTGGAATGGCAACTAAGTAGAGGTGGAACCCAGCCGTCCTTGTGGTTGACTGGTTGTAAAAAGGGGTCGGTGGAATTAGGTCGTGTAATGTGATCACACAATGAAGCCTGTAGAATACAGAAAGGCTGGCTATTTTATGGCCGGTGTTACAGGCTTTGTAGTTTATCACTTTCTAGTGAGCCGCCACATCTGTACATTGAATAAAAAGATAAATAAATATCTTAAATATGATTTTCGACTGTGCATATAATTGGAGCTTTAATTGCATTTTCTGATCTACAAAAACAACTTCGAAACGAGTTTTTTTTCTTCAAAAACTACTCAATAATCATACGATTACCAAATATAGCTAAAAACCACGGCAAATAAACTTTCTGTCACTTAAAAAAACGCATCAAAATTGGTCCATCCGTTCGAAAGCCACGATGCCACAGACAGACATTAGCTTCAAACTTATAACTCCCCTCTTTTTGCGTCGGGGGTCAAAAATACGTAGTCGCAGTCACTGGATTTAAAGCAAAAGTAATATATTACATTATGTGATAAACGTTTTAAAATATATTTACGTTGCGAGCACGAAATTCGTGTACAACATCCGACTGTTGTGTTAAAAGAAGCCACACGGACAAGCTACAAAATGTAAACAAAAATAAAGGAAAGGTTACAACAAATAGTAGAGCAAGCGGTGCTCTAGTAACAAAACTGTCGATGGATCGCGATAAAATCAAAAGGAACGATTAAATTAAAAGTAAATCAGGCGAAGGCATTCACGTGTTAACCCAATACCTCGATGCTCATACAACCCCTAATAAATGGCGCATATTGTCCCCAGTGCCTATTAAGTGAAGGGTGCTTCAAAGAATGGACCACCTACGTTGACCATTTATCCATTTATGTGGTCAGCGTATGACATTTTTTTTGGTACAAAAAGATCACATGGTTTACGATGTGCATTGTCTGTTGATATTGTAACGTGATTATTTGTTTTCGATCTATTGTAACTTGGGTTTTTGATGAGCATAGGTTGTGTAGTCAAATCCATCAGGAAACAAGTCAATGACAAGTAAATGCGTTCAAAAAGAACTGGAAACCGACTTCAGTTGCCCTAAAATAATTTTATTAAGGCAAATTTAAGTTTTATATCGATATATCGTTTTCTCATGGATGCCGTTGTCAGAACTGGACCAAATTGGGACCACACGGGAAGCACCACCTTTCAAAAGTTCACCCAGTCAAACGTTCTGAGGTAACAAACATAAAAGAAAAGAAAAATAGGAAAAAAACATGCCCGTCGAATTGATAACCTCCTCCTATTTTGAAGTCGGTTAAAAAGTAAAACCGACTGCATAAATTACATTTAAATATATGTGTATGTAATATATGTTTGTAAGCAATTTATAAAAACCTTTATTTTGATAACCCACTTCATAGAGTTTGATGACATAATTTGGCGCCCAAAATCAATTTTTTAATGCAATGACACCTCGCTTTTAAAGTCCATGAAGCCGTTTTGTACACAGAGTTGGCCTAAGAAATATTTAGTCGGACATAACCTCTTTCTGGCCCGGTCGGGTAAATACGCGAACCAAGATTTACATACACGTATTTTAGTCCAGTCTCATTCATTGAGTATGAGTAGGAGTCACACTCAATTACTTTTGAATATGTTTAAAGTAAGCACTTACATTTTTTGGGCAAGAATATGCAAAAGAACACAATTATTAATTTATTAACATCAACAGCTGCATGTCCACTGCTGGAAATCTCCCTCATAGATTACTGAGAATGGTTCATACTAACAATTGTTCGCAGACAGATTAGTAATCGCAGTAATATTGTTGATAAATAGGCAGTTGTTGCTGCCCATCTCCTGAATTTTCACTCTAAAGGTAGATAAGGATTTAGTGGCTCTCCTCGACCGAGGCGTTCACTTTGATACTTTCTGGTATAATGGCAAATGGTCCAAACAGTGCCATATCCTGTCACCATTCCGTCACTATTGTGTTAACCACGCAACAGCGACGGGAGTTATCGAGTGTTTTCAAGTCTACATGCGGAGCTTTTGACTGTTATGTAGATAAATTGTTACTACAATATCTTTATACCGCGGGATTTACTGTATTTTACTGAGGGTGATGTTATTTTAAATTGAGAATCACACGGCCAGCTCACAATTTTTGTTTTCTCCCGCAACTTCGTGCGTATGTACTTCGAAATTATATTATTCGATTGGAACATTTTTCGGGATAAAAAGCAGCCCATGTCCCTATCCGTGACATAGGCTACGTGCATGCCAAATTTCTTTAGGATCTATTCAGCCGTTTAGATTTAAAAAGGCAACAGACAGTTTCGCGTACCTATACAATATAAGTGCAATAGTCGGCATATCCCTTCGAATGACTTAAATATTTGAAAAGGACATAGGATGCTTTTAACCCGATCGAACAAGTAGTTCCCGTGGGATGATTTCGGAAGTCCACGCGGGCGAAGTAGCGGGGAGTCGCTGGATGCATGTGGCATACCATGAAAGTTGACTATGTGTCCAGGCTGATGATGATGATGACGCAGACGAACTAGCGTTTTCGCGATCAATTTTTAATGTTTCTCCTGTAAGTTGGATCATTCAAGGAAGATTATTAAAACTAGGAACCAATGCAGCGTGAGATGTAATATTTTTTTAATAAGGTAACAATCATTCCTCGTGTGGTCTCAGCTTTATAATAGGATCGCCTCAGATCGTCCCGTGTGTGTCATGAAAAGCCACTAAGTGGGAAATCTGGAGATGTGCTGCAGCCACTTTTAAGGTATCAATTACATCATACTTCGGTCTCCAATTTGACCGTAAAACCACGTGGTGATTTATGAGGCAGATAAATGTCTGGCAGTGAACTTATACAGCTGACTATTCACAGTCATTTATTGTACAAAGCACCTAGTAAATGCGTATGTTGGTTGTGCACTGTGCAGTGTAGCCCATAATACCCCAAATGCCTTATTAGCGTCAATGTCAGAGCTAATTTGACCTCCGTTTTGCAGACGATTAGAGACCATACAGTACCCTTAATTGTTTATCCCGACATGCTCCAAGCGGCTTGGCTTGTTATTTAGGCTCTATCCCTTCTTCCTGGCCCATTAGTGTCAAGTTAAGTACAGGATCTGCAGAGATTTGCTTTCTGTGTGTCTTATTTCGGAACCGTTGCTTTGATTCGGTCAGTTCTTTTTTAACCGATTTCATCGAGTGAACGTGAACTGTAACATGTTTCGATGCTTAAATTATGAAGTGACCGGTGTCTGTGTCTTTCTGATTGCATGAAAGACGTCTGTTTTTCGAGATTCCAGAACAAAACTGTCTGGTTCTTAGACATAACTATTGGAAGTCAGGTGGAGCCGTTTCCAAGAGTTTGATACTTCATTAAAGCGTGTAGATACCTATACTTCTAATACAGGTAGATTTTGGTTTGTGATCAAAAAACTTTGTGGACTAACCTCAAGCCCGTCAAACTCAATATGGAGATTTTTTCGAATATGATAAACTTTGTTGTGTGGACTTGTTTATGTTACTCTTAATATTTAAGAGAAACTAGCCAGTGCCAGACGTTCTTTCAATTTTATATGATTTAATTTGTTCTTGACAATAATTTACGTTGCTACAGTCATCCAAGACTATCTAGGTGATCTGGGTGCTCTTGAAGTCACTTTCAGAGTTTGTTTCTGTACTTTGCGAACTGCTCAACTAACATTTTTAATAAGTGTAACTATTTCATGGTCAGCTTATAATCATAGATGTATGTTTTCTTATCTTTATTTTGAATACGGAACTCAACACGCTATTGTGGCTCCAATTCCCCTCATCTCGGTTCTAACTCACTTTGATTGCTCTCAAAATACCTCGGCTGTAAAGACATAAATCGCGAGGGAATCACCCCCTAAGCGTGAGGGACAAACAAAACGTTCCAACATAATCCCCGTTTTGGAATTTTTCAATCAACCGCATACATGTGACTTCGTAATTCGTTCACAGTTGGGCCTCATGAGAATCCTTGTGATAAGGATCTTGTCTTCCCAACGTGAGTCTTATATCCACAAGGTGAAGTTCGATTTTGATTCTAAGGCTTAATGTTTGTATTGGTATTTGAGATTGTTAGGAGTTCCGTATTAATGTTACCAAAACAAGACATTCTATTACAAAATTTATTTTACCTTAATACTTATCCAAATATAAGACATCTACTCATCTCGGGGGAATATTTTAATATTACTATTGTGTGTGCATTTTATTGCATATCTTGACAGCGTAGATATTTTTTAAACAAATACTCATAGAGAAAACAGTGTGAAGATATTATTCCACTAGTGTGAAGCAGAGGAAATAGAAAATGGTGGACGGTGAGCCAGTCCAGTTATTTATTTACCAAATACGTAACATAATTGAACAAAGTCAAATCATTCTCTCAACAAATACATATTATTATTAAATGACAGGGAAGCAGCTACGTGCAGATTGGCCAACCTAATCCTTTCAATTTTTTTGGGTTATTTCCACATTTTGAACCCACTATGCACCACTTTTTAGTTAGATGTAAACACATCGTTCGGTTCAATTTGTCAGCTCAATGGGGTTTTATTTCGTGCTCTAATGATCCCTAGAAAGTGAAATGGCGCGTACCATGAGGTACGATGGCCATTGAATGAAATGTATATCTGTTTAGATGGGTGTTGTGAACGCATTGGAGTGTTCAAGGAGACGTTATTTAAAGTTCTATGCGATACGATAATGAAGGGAACTGTGAAAGAAAGATTATTGTCAGATCACTGTTGTTCGTCTGTCTGCCTGTGTGTCTGTCAAGACCTGTTTTCTCAGGAATGCGTAAAGTTATCAAGTTGAAATTAATATCGAACACTGAAGTCTGCAGTCCCTTGGATCTGTGAAAAAATCAAACTTCTACGTCAATGCAATAAAGAGATTCGGCTGTTTAAGTCGCATTTTTACTTTTTTAGGCAATTTCCTTAGTGAATGCAACTGAATCAAAATCTATGAGTATAGGGTTCTTCCCGTTGACTTAGAACCCTGAAATTTAGCAAGAAGCGAGGTCTTGCAGCACAACGATTTAAAATTAGCTTTTTATGTTTACAAACTTAACTTTGCAATTGAAAATCATACATCGGGTATGTAATTTAACTATAAAAAAGAGTATGTTGTTTGTACTTACTTTAATTCGTTAAGGAGAGTCAGAATGTCTTTTTTTTTTTACTTTTTTCCCAATAAACAGGGGATAATTACTGAAGTCCATGCGAATGAAGACGCGCGCAAAATCTAGTATTTTCATACGTTATTCTAATTACGTATTATAAATACTAACAGGAATATAATGTTACTACCCTCCTTTTAGTAGTCGGACAAAAAGAAGAACCTATCTACCACCAAACCAACGGAGTTTATATTCTCATAGTTCATGTACCGATACTTTTTGTATGTGTGAGGGTCTAACATGCGCCCGCGCCGCGCCACACGCATTGTTTGCCGATAAACATCTTGTTAGTCAATCACTACCACGACCTACCCTCATAAATGTTTTTTTTTTCCTGTTACTTTTATCAATCACCACACGTGAAAGTGAAGTCGGAAGCGATTCACGCTTTAGGCCGTGTGTACCCGATCGATATATGCTTACTGGTGGTTTAATCAAACTTTGTTTGCGAACGACCTTTTTAAACGATAAATACTCTCTACTACTTCTTTAAAGAACCGATAACCGATTGCGAGTAAGAGTTCTCAAATGGCGACCACTTACCGGGAAATGTCTACCGGGCCGTCCCCCTACTAGGTGGACCGACGACCTGGTTAAGGTCGCGGGGAGTCGCTGGATGCAGGTGGCTCGGGATCGGTCGATGTGGCGTGCCATGAAGGAAGCGTATGTCCAGCAGTGGTCGTTTCCTGCCATACATCAAAATAAGCAAAACTATTATTAACGCGTTCAAATAGAACTAAAAACTGACTTCAACTGCCCTAAAAGTATACAGCATTCATCCCCTAAAATATTCACCCTTAGAGGTAGAATTATCTGCATACATATTTAGTTTTGGTTGATTTTCTCAAAAGACGCTAAATCAATTTCGATAAAATTTAAATGGGACCACCTATGAAATATTCTTTACCAAACAAAAACAGAATCATCAAAATCAATTCAGTTGGCTGAGTTATCGTGTAACATACATACAAAAAATATAAAGTCGAATTGAGAAACTCCTCCTTTTTTTGAACTCGGTTGATAATTGAAGAACAATGGGTCATGTAACTCCAATGTAATTTTTCTAAAAATATGTAACGTTTTTTTAATGATTTTGCTCAATTAGCTAGATTTCTCGAATGTTCTGTGAACTACTCCGCAATCATTTCGACTAATGAACGACTAATAATTTTTAAATGAGTTCTACTAAAAACGCGCTGATGGAATGGTTTGGCAACATCTTCCCACGGATTTGAATCCAAAAACTATTTGCAACTGCGAGGACCGAGAACCAACTACGGAAAGAGGAGTATTTTGTTTGAAGGTGTTAAACTGTTCAATGGTCTTCCAAGGGAACTACAAGAACGGAAACTGTTTGATTTCAAGTCGAAACTGTTAAAATACATTTAAGAATAAATATTAGTTGTTATTTTTTAAAATATAAATACTTAGTCTATAAAATCTGTAAATCTAAATTTCTGCATGCCTTTTTACTGTTGGTTTTTACACATTAATTATTAGTCTTAATTTCTCTATAAGTGAAATGTCAATTTCTTTTGAGAAAATAAATTATTCTTTAAACCGAATTAAGTGAAAACTTTTACGAGTATGGTAGTAAAAACCGAAAGCGATTGAGCCATAGTAATTTAAATGAATATTTCGCTTCGCGCATGATCTTGAATTGTATTCAATTTATATTTTTAAAGGATACACCAAATATAAAATAATGTACGATCGTATCGTTGTGACAACGAATCATAGTACTAAAGTCTTCCAGGCACGAAGACTTTCACGGAGGCGGTAAAAATTTTGCCATAAAAATACAATTTGTTGTGATAGGTAATACGATGTTATCAAACCGCCCGCGTAGAGGTCGCTTAATTTGTCCCGATGAAAAGTTACAACGTCGAATCTACCGTCGCCACAGAAATCGAAATAAAAAGTCAATAGAAGTCGCATAAGCTAGCGCGTAACATAGGAAATGAAAGGCTCTGAAACGGTATTTTGCACTTATTTACGGGCAACTAATTCTCGAAAATGGACATGCTGTTGTTGAAATTTGATATAAATATATGAACAATACATAAAGTTTATGACATTCCAATAAATATCAAATTTACACATCGCCCACAAAATATGATTTTTAGGGTTCTGTACCCAAGGGGAAACCAACCGTACTAAGACTTCGCGAACCTCATGTACCTTGATAGTTAGTTAGTTGAAATTTTCACCGATGATGTATTTCTGTTGCCGCTATAACAACAAATACTAAAAAACTGAATAACATAAACATTTAAGGGAGCTCCCATACAACCAACGTGATTTTTGGAGACGTGCGTTTTAACTTATTTGTAACGCCATTGAGTGGTGAGAATTAGTTTTGCTACTCGAAACTAGATGTCATTACTAAAACATCAAAATCGAAAATGGTATTCAGGCGCATTCGTTAGGGGATTGTTCGGTGCATATTGCTTATGATTTTCCTTATTTTAATTGTCCATATTCTGTACGGAACCCTCGGTGCGCGAGATCAACTCGCACTTGGCCGTTTAAAAAAATGTATGATGGGTATGCTCGTGGCCATCTCACCTGATGGTAAGCGTGCGCACGCTCAACCGATTTAAATAATTTTAATATCACGGCAAATTTTATATTTTAAACTAACTTTCTTGTAGTATAACGGTTCGTAGGACGTTTTTTTTTAAAATTTTCTTGTTTATATTTCTGTGTAGAGTGTAGACGGTTGATTCATATAACCCGGACCGACACAGTTGATGTGTCTAATAAATCTCAATCAAGATCTCTGATACGATATGATTGGTTGGTCGACTTTCGGCGCCCTCAAGATGTCGAAGATAAAATCGACTTACATAACTAGATTTGCGTGGTAATGAACCTTTTGTCGTGTGCAATGTGTATCACCGACATCTACATGCGATCTCCAGGCATGCCAAGCGTGGTAATTATGGTAAATCACCACAGAGATAGTACACTCGAGTACAAAAATATGAATCTACGTTTGAACCATGTCACATTCATCTTTAATTGACATTTCCTTCAAAACACTTTATGGGCAAGCAAGATAAGCAAGGGTCAATGTGACTTGGTATTGAAGTTGAATATTTTTATACTCGAGTGTACATTTCTACGGAAAATCGAGGAAATCCGTAGACGAACGACGGTCACCGACATAGCTCGACAAGTCAGTGAGCTTAAGTGGCAATGGGCAGGTCGAATCGCTCGAAGAACCGATAACCGGTAAGAGTTCTCGAGTGGCGACCACGTACCGGGGAACGTCTACCGGACCGTCCCCCTACTAGGTGGACCGACGACCTGGTTAAGGTCGTGGGGAGCAGCTGGACCAGGACCTGCCGCTCGGCCTGCCACGCCTAATATGTGGCAATTAGGATTGGATATTTCCAATGTCCAAGATATAATGATTTCGCATCTGATTGATAGTATTTTACAATGAATATAGTTCGTCCCGGATTCACAAGAAACAGCAAGTTCGAATCCCGCCCATGTCGCATTTATTGCACTATTTCCAACCCAGCATCACTATAAAGGTACAAAGTAATTAGATACCTCGTAACGTACCGATACCTCGACATCGGTAGTGAAACAATGCCCCACTGTTGGATGCCTCTGGCGCGCGCCGACCGACTCACGCGCTCATCTGTCATGTGCGCTGCGCCGGCGCAAACCCGCGGACCACCTAGCCTAGTTCTACAGTGTCCACTTTTGCTTTTATAAAACCGCGTGATATACGACGGAATAATACGACTTCGTAAGCACGGACATTTCAATTGAATACCTTTGAATGAAGTTTCATCCGAGCATGGTCCTTGTCTACGTAGTAGGGTTTGTCAGTTTTTGTTGAACGGAAATTTGATCAGAATTCTTCCACACAAAAATTATTTTCCCAGAAACTTTTAAAATAGTTTACACGTTACTCGATAATAAATGACGATAAGGCCGTTAGTTCTCCGTTAGTCATAATTTGTACAGAATACAATGAGCCGTATTACAGGGACTTATATAGGGATAAATATTATAGGGAAATATATACATATAGTTTTTATCTCATTGCTTAAATTTAAAACTCAAATTTAAATAATAATTTTCAGTTCATAAAAGTTTCATAGTAAATTGCAGTTTTATACATAATTTCATTATCATAGAATTCAGTGTGTTTTATAATTTCATACTTAATTTTTCTTAACTTGACGAAGTAACTTCCTGAAACAATAATATTTTATAAATTATGAGTGTTATAATTAAGTGGATAGCGTGTATGATTTGAATGTAGTGTGCATCTGTAGTTGATGCTCAGAACAGAGTAAAATTTCTTGCATTTTATATCTTTAGCAATAGAACACGAGACACTGCTGATGCTCCTTATTAAGTAAATTAAATAGGTGAAACGTGTGCTTATCCAAAAGCCTCAAGTCATTAGTCCAAAATTGCAGCCTTAGAAGTTAATTTTTGCGAAAAAGTTCTTATCCTTATGTTTTCGTTATTTCATTTAACGCAAGATTTTTAACCAACGTTTTTCTTATTTGATATAAAACTGCTGAAACGATTTTTACCAAGTATAGCTAAAAACCATCGCAAGGAAACTTGTTTTCACGTAAAGAAAACGCATCAAAATCGGTCATCCGTTCGAGGACTATATGCGCTGACACAGACACAGACATTGACGTCAAACTTATAACACCCCTCTTTGCTAAGATGGGGGTTAAAAACAGATCGCGTATGCATATGAAGGCGACATTTATGTTCCTCGTAAAAACCATAACTTTTAATAACAAAGAGAAGTGTTGTTGAGAAGTCAACAGCGGCGACAAATCATGTCCAAGACGACTAAACTCGTCAATTTGACGCCAATGGTAATGGTTCCTCAAACCGCTTAGATTTTTACGCGGCTTCGTGGAAACCGCTTTTTGGTACTCAATGGGCTTCCACTTGGACCTCGTTCGATAAGTTTGTTGAATGGTCAGCTTACTAACCCAAACAGTAGCCTCAAGCTTATGATGGACTGGCTCTGATATCTGCTTTTTGGTGATAAGTTAGGTAACATGGTGGTACATAGCTAGGCTGACATAAAATATTGATTGATGGGCTTCAATCAAATCAAGTACCGATAAGGAATCGAACCCGGAACCGTATTGTTAGTTCAGACGTGTAGGCCACGAAAGCGGTTTTTCTACTGGCATGTATATTACGAGGGGCATACCGAAATGATCGGGAATATAAAACAATACATACAGGAAATAACTAAATTTATTTTTATTGCTTTTCGAAGTATTCTCCGTTGCAGTTAATGCACTTTTGCATTCGTTCGAACCAATTATTATAGCAGCAATTCCAGTCCGAAGTTGACATGGTCAAAATCGTCGATTTGTATGCTTCCACTGCTTCTTCTGGACCTTGAAACCGCTGACCAAGCAATAAATCTTTGATTCTAGGGAATGTAAAGTAATCATTGGGACTCAGATCAGGGCTGTATGGAGGATGATCCATTAATTCAACGTTTTCCTGCTTCAAAAACTCGCTTGTTTTCTGAGCGGTGTGAGAGCTCGCATTATCGTGATGGAGGATTATGCGTCGTTTCGGGTTACCTCTACGGAGTTCGGATATCATCTGTGGCAAACAAACCGTTGTATACCAATCAGCGGTAACCGTTCTCCGTTCCTCTAAGGGAACTGTGACTACATGTCCTGTTTTCGCGACAAACGAAGCGACCATTTTCTTCGATACGCTGCGAGAGCGGACAACTTTTGTTGGCTTGATCTCACCTGCGAAGACCCAGACAGCCGACTGATGCTTTATTTCTGGCTCATATGAATAGATCCATGATTCATCACCAGAGACAATGTTATAAACTGCTTTTGACTTTCCTCCGTTGAAGCGTTGCAGAGTAGACCGTCACCAATTGACACGAGCCGCCTTTTGCTCTTCGGACAAATTATGGGGCACCCAGCGGGAAACTAGCTTTCTCACTCCCAGTTCACCATGTAAAACAGTTTGTATCGCAGTCATACCTATCCCTAAAGTAGCCCGAATCTGCTCATATGTAATATGTCGGTCATCCTGTATCATTCGGCGCACAACAGCGACATT
The DNA here is from genome assembly GCA_910589575.2 of Carcina quercana. Lineage (NCBI taxonomy): Eukaryota > Metazoa > Arthropoda > Insecta > Lepidoptera > Depressariidae > Carcina > Carcina quercana. The sequence continues at coordinate 22,040,862 of OU342426.1, read as the reverse complement.
TTCTGGTGTAACCGCTGTTTTTGGCCGGCCTGTGGAAGGTACGGTGCCAAGAGAAGCACGTCCACGCCGGAATTCAGAATACCAGCGATATATTGTCGTCTGGCTAGGCGCTTCACTCTTGAATATAGATATAAGCTCAGCGAGACATTGTCCCTGAGATAATCCTCGTCGAAAGTTGTAAAAAATTATGGCACGGAAACTTTCTCTTGTAAGCTCCATTTTTTTATCGACCTATCAATTTCAAACTGATATTGTTCTTTAAAAAAAATTTTTTTTTAATTCTGTCAATTGTATTCGATTTTCAACTAACCAGTGTTTATTCATCAAAAAGAGTTTTTAATCTAATTAAATCGAAAGTACTCGATTACCGATCTTTTCGGTATGCCCCTCGTATTAGTTTCAAGCTGTTTCGTTAATGGGCTACATATTCATTTTCAGAAAGAAAGAAAGAAAAATGTATTTGCCAAGTACATAGTTTTTTACACGGTGTTTAGATAGTAATTTCAATTAGTTCGGTGTACTTAACTTGTCCACGGGTGTGCAAATATTATAAACATATATAATAAGGAATTACGAGGGGCATACCGAAAAGATCGGTAATCGAGTACTTTCGATTTAATTAGATTAAAAACTCTTTTTGATGAATAAACACTGGTTAGTTGAAAATCGAATACAATTGACAGAATTAAAAAAAAATTTTTTTTTAAAGAACAATATCAGTTTGAAATTGATAGGTCGATAAAAAAATGGAGCTTACAAGAGAAAGTTTCCGTGCCATAATTTTTTACAACTTTCGACGAGGATTATCTCAGGGACAATGTCTCGCTGAGCTTATATCTATATACAAGAGTGAAGCGCCTAGCCAGACGACAATATATCGCTGGTATTCTGAATTCCGGCGTGGACGTGCTTCTCTTGGCACCGTACCTTCCACAGGCCGGCCAAAAACAGCGGTTACACCAGAAAATGTCGCTGTTGTGCGCCGAATGATACAGGATGACCGACATATTACATATGAGCAGATTCGGGCTACTTTAGGGATAGGTATGACTGCGATACAAACTGTTTTACATGGTGAACTGGGAGTGAGAAAGCTAGTTTCCCGCTGGGTGCCCCATAATTTGTCCGAAGAGCAAAAGGCGGCTCGTGTCAATTGGTGCCGGTCTACTCTGCAACGCTTCAACGGAGGAAAGTCAAAAGCAGTTTATAACATTGTCTCTGGTGATGAATCATGGATCTATTCATATGAGCCAGAAAGAAAGCATCAGTCGGCTGTCTGGGTCTTCGCAGGTGAGATCAAGCCAACAAAAGTTGTCCGCTCTCGCAGCGTATCGAAGAAAATGGTCGCTTCGTTTGTCGCGAAAACAGGACATGTAGTCACAGTTCCCTTAGAGGAACGGAGAACGGTTACCGCTGATTGGTATACAACGGTTTGTTTGCCACAGATGATATCCGAACTCCGTAGAGGTAACCCGAAACGACGCATAATCCTCCATCACGATAATGCGAGCTCTCACACCGCTCAGAAAACAAGCGAGTTTTTGAAGCAGGAAAACGTTGAATTAATGGATCATCCTCCATACAGCCCTGATCTGAGTCCCAATGATTACTTTACATTCCCTAGAATCAAAGATTTATTGCGTGGTCAGCGGTTTCAAGGTCCAGAAGAAGCAGTGGAAGCATACAAATCGACGATTTTGACCATGTCAACTTCGGACTGGAATTGCTGCTATAATAATTGGTTCGAACGAATGCAAAAGTGCATTAACTGCAACGGAGAATACTTCGAAAAGCAATAAAAATAAATTTAGTTATTTCCTGTATGTATTGTTTTATATTCCCGATCATTTCGGTATGCCCCTCGTACATTGTTAAAATGTCATGTCAATTAGTACAATGTTAATTTTGTCATTCACATATTTTCAGTACATCTTTTGGAGCTATTTTTCCTTCGAATTATCGACTTCTCAAACCTCTACTACTGTTTTTATTTACTTGTGCTAAGCTCTCTTAGGGTAAAACAGGAATTCGGACAACCGCCGCGCTAAATTTGGCAGGTGTAACCGTACATGGGAACGGACTGTCCTCTTCGATCATGACATGTCAGTCAGAGACCTTATGATCGATTGCCTGGTTTTTGTCTGACTCAAATATTATTGTCTGCGGTTGCGAACCGATCCTGACCCATTATTTGACACGCGTTTCTTATTGACATGTGTACTGAGTAAACTTGTCGTTTTTTAGGGTTCTGTATATCAAAAAGAAAAATGTACCCTTATAGGATCACTCGGGAGTCCATCTTGCAAGACCCTTTTTCACAGGAACGCGTGGAGGGATCGAGTTCAAATTAATATCGAATACTCAAATCTGCATTCCCTAAGGGCCGTGAAAAAATTAAACTTTTAGATCAACGCAATAAAAAGATACGTCAGTTTAAGTGGCATTTTTAGACCATTCGCTTTGCAATATATACTTCCCGTTGACCTAGAATCCTGGAGTTTGGCAAAAAAGCAAAGTAGAAGTAAAAGAGCACAAGTATAGGAATAAATCTATAAAAAAGAATGTTTAATTATGTATATCACTATTATATTTTACTTATCGCTTTGTTAGGTGAATGTTGCGTTATTTATGATTTTCAGTACGTTAATTATTCATATTTCAGTATCCCTCTGTATCCTTCTGTATCCTTCTGAACCCTCGGTGCGTGAGTCTGAATCGAGAATGAATTTTGATGAATATTTTCTGTCTTGGAGTTATTGACTTGACAATATGTTTTTGTTCTGTTCATAAAGTTGTCCTATGTGGATTCATTTGAATAAAGAATGTGTTGCTGAAGACAGACTTCAGAGATTCAATTATTGTTGTTGTATACTTTACTTTTTCATTGACCCCAGTAAAATATACACTGAATGTCGGAAAACAAAAAAAACTACAAAAACATAGAATTTTTACTCGTAATAAACTATTTAAAAAAACATTCGAGGAAGAAAGCTGGTCGCTAAAACTGTATTTCATAAAAAACTAGCTTCTACCCGCGGGTTCGCCCGTTTGGGCTTTAGGATTTATCCCATGGGAACTATTCGTACAATCGGGGTAAAAGCAGCTTATGCTCTTCCTTAGCCTTTTATCTCTACAAAAATCAAACCATTCGAGCTATTCGGGACGGCGACATATAAAAAAAGTTATATTATATCATAAAAATTGGATCAGCCGGTCTTGAATTATAAATGGTATATCTAATATTATAGATATGTAGAAAATAATAATATGATCATTAAAACTGACTGTAACATTTCTGTAGATCAGACAAAAACTTCCCCACGGATGAGCATCGTTTAAATGCATCCTGCTGTCTCAGGTATTAATCTAACAGGTGTAGCAAGTAGGGTACACAAGCCATTGATTGCATCGGGGTCAATAAACTGACCGTATCAAAAGGTCATTGCCAAAACAACCAATTTGTACCCCCGAAAGAGATATGAAACAATTTGGAAGCGGCTACTACAAAAGGTGCGAAATCCATCTCGGAAATTGAGATCGTTTCAAATTATTCTATTTCGGCCCCCAGTGGTCACTTCAATGACAAGTGGTAACAAAATCATTATTTGGCACTTGCAGGAGAAATAATGGATACTACCTAAGACCTTGTGTAAATGATAATACAATTGGTCTTCTGCCCCAAACGCCCTCTGTCCAAATTAATGGAAAGTTTTATTATATACTAGTGTCCCGCCCCTGGTACGAGTGTCATGTACTAAATGTTTACTAGGTCATAATTGGCCGAACGAATTGCACATCGGCCGGACAACAACGTTTTTATTCCCTTTTTGACGAACGGAACTGTAACTAGTTAAAGCGTTCAAAAAGAATTAGAAACCGACTTCAACTGCCCTCAAAGTCTACGTTTATGTAAAAAAAACTCCACCCTTAATTGTAGTTCATAAGACTAAGTATGAATTTTCATGCTTCAAAAACTTCAGAGTAATCATACAAAATTTCATCCCCTTTCCACCTTTTGCCGATTAATCTGAGAAACACGTATTTCTTTGTTTCAAATCTAGCCACTTACCAATTTCCATGGCATTATCTTCCTAAATTCGCCGCTATCAACGCTATAGGGTGCTGCTATTAGTTCAAATTTTTGGCAATAGAGGGCGCTGTGCTAAAATAGCCCCCAGATGGCGCCGCTATTAGTTCCAGTTTTGCCAACAGAGGGCGCTGGTAATTAGTTCCGAAATTTGCCGGTAGAGGGCGCTGTTCAAAAATCACTACCAGGTGGCGTTGCTATTAGTTCCAAGTTTTGCCAACAGAGGGCGCTGTACTAAAATTGCCGCCAGGTGGCGCCGCTATTAGTTCCAATTTTGCCAACAGAGGGCGCTGCTAATTAGTTCCAAAACTTGCCGGTAGAGGGTGCTGTTCAAAAATAGCCATAAGATGGCGTTGCTATTAGTTCCAATTTTTGCCAACAGAATCGAATTTTGTAACTAATAGTAGCGACTTGTGTCACTAATTAGGGGTTGTCCACAAATTACGTAACGCAAAATTCTTAATTTTTTTACCCCCCCCTTCCCTCATGTAACAGGTGCGTCACGCTTAGCTGGGGACCCCCCCCCCCCCCCCCCCTCAATACCGTTACGTAACAAGTGCTTTGTAAAAATCTTTAGGGTTAATATTCAGAAAAGAAATTGAAATTTTGCTGTGCAGTGGCTGCTGAAATACTTGAGTGACATTCTTTGTATGCCTTAAAGGCCTTTTGATAAATTTCACCTATTTTCGATGTCATCACCTTTAAATATATTCATTTACATATAATTTAGCGTGACAAATGACACAAATCACAAACTACTGCGGCACTATGCAGCACGGCGCTGACTGTTCTGTTTGGTAATCTGTGTTGCCAGTATTTTCTCAGTACCCGCAAATTAGGGATGTGAAAAACATTTTTTTAATGAATACTTTTATAAAATCGTGCGTGACGTAACGCAAACCTTGACACCCCCCTCCCCCAATGTAACAGGACCGTAACGCTTGGCCGGACCCCCCCCCCCCCCCCCCCTCCCTCCAATTTGCGTTACGTAATTTGTGGACGACCCCTTATGGAGAGAGAACAGCAAGGTATGGTGTGACGCCACGCGTCAATTCACGCGTTCATTGTTTTTCAATACGAAGGTGACTGCAAAAATAAAAATGAATTTTAAAAAAATAGACAGGCACAGGACCCTGTTCAATAAACGTTACAATCCGACAATTTTGTAAATAAGCGACAAATTTGTTAAGTTATAAATCCCATAACATTTTTGTTGAAGAAATTTGAGTCGATTTTAAAATACTTCATATTTGGTTTTACCATTTGGTTTATAGAGTGATTTCCTATTTGTGTGATAATACCTAGTTCAACAAAAAAAATGAATTATTTAAATCGAACTTGTAGTTCCGGAGATATGCGAGGACAAATATACATACATACATTTTGATATTTAGCACACTTGTTTAGAAGCTGATAAAGACGAAATCGCGGACAAAAGCTAGTTTGGGAGAATTTCTTAAATACACGCAGACAATTTTAAAAAAAGCTAGTAAAAAATGAAGATATAATTTGCCTACGCATTAAAAAGGTACTGCACACAATTTTGTAAATTAAAGTCTACTACTATGCGCTGATTCACAACTAAAGGTTCTCGAGTGGCGTCCCCCCACTAGATGGACCGACGACCTGGTTAGAGTCGCAGGGAATCGCTGGATGCAGGTGGCTCGGGACCGGTCGATGTGGCGTACCATAAGGGAGGCCTATGTCCAGCAGTGGACGTTTCCCGGCTGATGATGATGACTATGCGTTAAATACATTGAAATGTTTTTTTAGGTTAGCCCTATCCTTGAACAAGGGCATGCTCTTTCTTTTCTTGTGTGAAATTTGATACAATACATGAATAATTAATAAACAATACATGAAGTTTATCTCTAAGTACATCTCAATAAATATATAAAAAATTCTAGATGTCATTAACGTCATGTATGTTTATTAATTATCTACTAGTGGTCACACAGTGGTCGAAATTCGACAATTATTAATTTAAAAATATTAGCATTGTGCACTCCTTTTCTAGATAAATTAATATAATATAATTAAAAAATTTCGTAAAAAGTAAAAGTTTTTGCTTCACGTATTAATATATAGAAGATGTATTGGTATCAAATTTCAATAAGTGAAATAAGTAGTGAATATAATTTGCAATATTTCGTGCAGTACCTTCTTAAGTCGTGTGAGATCTTTTTGCGATAGCCCACGCAACCTATTCCCATATGTTAATTAATGTAACCGCTGATCCGTAATTTAATTTTAGAACGATCATTTGAATAATTGTTGTTTAAAGTTACATGAGGATTAAAATTTACTGCAGTTGTAATCGTGTTGCACCTATTGGAGATTTACATTGATCAACTAAATCACAGGGGAACATTGCGTTTCTAATGTATCAGACGTAACTATTTATCTTGTACCGCTATCTGGATAATTGGATTTATGAACAACGTTTTGTTTTTGATTCCGTTCTATTTTGAGTCAATTATTTGCTTGTTGGGTTGTCGGTTGTGGTGTTTATTATTCCTGCAGATTATGTGATTGTCTGCATACATTTTTTTTTGTTACACTCACATTACACCTTATTTAAAATATCAATCAAATATATTAACTAAATTATATAAATATAGCATGTCAAATTTTTCAGATAACATTCAAAAAATCTATAGAAATGTTCAGATCAATAAATAGATTCAAATTACAAATTTATATATATACTATTAAATCTGCTTGTGCGTGAGGTATTCATTACTAGAGTTGAAACAGTTTTTCATAATCAAATGTTAGCTATTATAAATGTTAAATATCTAAAGAGTTAGAAAAGGACGTAAGCTACTTTTTATCCAGATCTAACAAGTCGTTTCCGAATGATGTCTGCAGTCCACACAGACGACGTCGTCATAAGACATGGTAGTATTTTGTGTGTTTTCTGTTTTGGTAGTTACTCGTTTAATCATTCCATCATCATCATCAGCAGGGAAAAGTCCTTTGCTGGACATAGGCTTCCCGCGTAGTACGCCACTCGACTCTCCGAAACTTTTATAAGGTCGTCAGTCTTTCTGGTGGTGGGACGGACCGGTACGCGTTTCCCGGTACGTGGTCGCCACTCGAGAACTTTCACTACCTATCGGTTATCCGTTTTTGAGCAATCATGCTTGCCCATTGCTGCTTCAGCTCATTGACTCGTCGAGCTATGTCAATTGACCTTAGTTCGTCTTCGGATTTCCTCATTCCGGATTTTACCACGTAGAGAAATTCCGAGCATACGAGTAGCTCGTTAGTCGTTCCATAGCTCGCTGACTGACTTTGAGCTTGTTTATTCGGCCCACAGTAAAGGACCACGTTTCGGTTCCGTATGTCATCTGATTAAAGACTTTTATCTTTAGACTCTGAGGTATTTTGGACAAAAATATATGCCGTAACTTTCCGAACGCTGCACAGACGAGTTGGAGTCTTCGGTTGACATCTTTGTCTCTTTATGTACGCACGCTCCATACTCATATTACCTTCGCAACTAGTTACTTGTAAAAGGCATTAAAAGGCCCCGCTAAACTTACTTGGAATGAGTCGCACACAAAAAAAGACAGCGAACAACCCATAATCATTGCAGAAGCCCATTGGGCTAATGGCTAAATTAACATAATAGAGTAGTATGTTTATTGGTATGATGATTATTTGGGACCGCACAATGAATCTACCGATGAAGACATAATTGTGCTGTTAAAACTATTACGTGATTGTTTTATTATTATTTTTCATTGGAAAGCTTACCGCTACCATTAAATTATTTCATTAATATATATCTAATACTTTGTGTTTTTTACGCTTTCGCTTATTGCATAAATTATTCTGTTGCCGCTATAACAACAAATACTAAAAACCAGTCCGAAAGGGGTTTGTTTAGCATTAATCAACGCCTAGCTGAAAACAAGCGCTCCAATACTGAGTTTAAACATAACTTTTAGATTCACATACATATCCAGATAGATGGAACTGCTATTTGTTTCGATTTTTGCCAACAGAGGGCACTGTTAGTAGTTCTTAAAATACGCCTATAGAGGGTGCTATAGCAGCCCCTCTTTCGCCCAAAAATGAGACTAATAGCAGCCCCATCTGGCAGTAATTTTTGTAATTTTTGAACAGTGCCCTCTTTTGGCGAGTTTTTAAGAACTAATAGCAGTGCCATCTGTTGGTGAATTTTGGAACTAAAAGCTGCGCCCAATGTCGGCGAAAATTCCGGCCAACTTGCTCCAATTTTCGCCGATCGGGATGATTCTTTTTTCATTTGCAATTTGGTACAGTTCTGAAAATGGCATCCATGAGAAAACTATATAAATTTTAAATTTGTCTTAATAAAAGTACACTTTTAGGGCAAATGAATTTCCAGTTCTTTTAGAACGCATTTACTTGTGGGCGAAAGAGGGGCTGCTATAGCGCCCTCTACAAGCGATTTTTAGAACTACCAATAATGCCCTCTGTTGGCAAAAACTGGAACAAATAGCAGTGGCAACGGTAAGTTGGAACTGGTCAATATCTGTATGTCGATCCCATACTTTTAAACTACTTAACTGATTTTAATAAAATTTGATATGGTGATAATTTAAGATCCCGGAAAGGATATAAAAGGCGCTGCACTTAATAAAATGGTTACATTCACTTACAAATAAAATGTATGCACCAGAAAATTCGAAGGCTGGATTTAAGTTAAACCCGGACAAAATAAAAATCATGACCAATGGCATTAAACATCCTGTAACAGTGGAACAGACTCAAATCTCCTATGTTGACGAATACATATACCTCGGTCAACTGATATCTCCTGAAGACAACGAAAACAAAGAAGTAGAAAGAAGAATTATGAATTGCTGGAATAAATACTGGGGCCTAAAAGAAACAATGAAAGACAAGAACATCTCAACGAAAAGCAAACAATTTAATACATGCATCCTGCCTGTATTAGCATATGGGAGCGAAACATGGGCGTTAATGAAAAACGCAGCAAACAAACTTCATATGCTAACATGCCATGGAAAGAAGTATAACAGGGATTAAAGGAAAAGACAAAGTAAGGAATAGCAGCATCAGAAGCAAGACTAAAGTCCAAGACATAACTTTGAAAATAAGGAGACAAAAGTGGAAAGGGCTAACCACATGATCAAAGGAAAGGATAAGTGACGTAAAATAATGGCGCAATGGTATCCAAGGGATGGAAAAAGAAAGCGAGGTAGACCACAAAAAAGGTGGGATGACGACATTAGACAAGAAATTTTTCAAACTTATTTGACAGAGCGTAAGCGAAATGAAAAGCAACGCACTAGGCCATTGGATCAGTGTTGTCCCTTAAAACGAATATATCTCGAATCTTTGTACACGGCAGAAACCAACATAGAATTAAAGGCATCGTTCTCTTTTACGAAACGTTGTACAGCCCGAGGCAGCACTCAATTTGAATTTGCTCATTATTTTTTGTCGGCATTGATTTTAGCATATTATCAGTACCTTTTTGCTGAAGTAAAAAAAAACACGGTAACTAATAATACCACTTGTCAATTAAACTTGGTCATTGTTTCAATTACGTCGCAGCGATTGTAATTTGGAATTGGTATCAGTTGATGGCTCTTAGATATTTAATGGGACTGTCGATAAGGGCATATAGACAACTTGATTGGTATCAATGATATAGTGGCTGTATTTAAAATCATAGAAGAATGATGCCCATACACAGAAAAGCTCTTCGATTGATTTCAACAAATGCGGGTAGCGTGTTGATTGATCTTTCATCTCATCAGATGGTAAGTGTTGGTAAGGTCATATGAAAGAGGCGGCTTTGCTATTCTTCATAAATTATCAGCGGCATAAGTCCGCTGTTGGATATGAGCCTCCCTTTTAGTCTTGATAGATAGGAAGATGCCTGTCACCTAATCTTTTTCCCTAAGTCGCCTAATACGACACCCACGCGGCCTCGGGACGACATCGGGTGATCCTATTCTAAAGCTGAGACCACACAGTTTATTTATTATTGTCTATCGTTACTACGACACAATAGTGCTATTAAAGCTGTTGTTTGGAGGCAGACTTAGGTAACATGGACGTAGAAATTGCACAACCACCAAGTAAAGTCTTTCATTGCTACCTTTTTTTTTTACTGAAAACTTTTTACGAAACATGTTTAACGGGAATTCTCTCAACAGTCAGTCCATCTTTTGAATAGCTTGGCTTTGATAAGTTATTTCATTAATTACCTAAAAATAGGACATCTGATTATAATGTTGGGAAACGAATTTCACCAACGTAGAACTGTGAACGGTGGTGCTGGGTTGGTGCAGTGTGGGTGCTTTCCTGTCTCGCAGACTGTGATGGCATTGCCCGCGCAGTTGAGGGGATGGATGTGCGCCGTCCGTGCCCGGCCAACGGCGTTGCTTCCTCATCGTCATGAGGCTTGCATCGGGACTGGTCGGCTGCGGTTGGCGCAAGAGATACATGAAGGATGGCTAGCCATAGTTTGGCAAGAAGTAAGAAAGATGAAGGAACGGGTCAGCGAGCGTGTCAGGTATCGTGCTGCTGTCCACAGGGAATGGGAGGAACGAGTGTGAGTAGCGTTGGGTCGGGCCAGGGTGTGCGTTTACCTATCACACGCTCTGTGATCGGCCTAGCATTGCCTGTGGATATGATGATGATATGATATGTAAGGGGTATGGGGCCGCCAGCCAAGCACATGAATATTGGTTGACCAAAAACATATCATAACTTCCATATTTTTAATTTGGGCCTTGTTACGCGCAATTGGAGTCGTAAAATTCAGCGACAGCTTACCATGTACAATAACGTATGGGCACCTCCTTCAAATGAATGTCGATTGAAATTTACGACACGCCAAATTTTTATCGTTGGCCCCTCGGGCAAATCAAGATACGTTTGAAGTTAAAGAGAGGCGCAAATCACATCAGTTTTAATGGCGGCTGCTTCTGCGCTGCTTGAAAAATGTAATATTTACAATGTTGCATGCAACCTTAGCTCGTTTAGTTTTGGATCCCACATTCGATCGATTCAAAAAGACCGTTGGACGACTAAGACAACGGTCTCAGTTTCTCGTGATTCCAGTCACCTTTATTCTCGCTAATACGAGTAGATTTCTCATCCGCCGTTTGGTATTGCTTGTAGAATAGAACCGCCCCATGTCATCCGGCGTGTGTCGTAAAAAGCGACTAAGGGAAAATCATTTAGGACATGGGCTTTAGCATCTACTTTCGTAACCGCATCATCTTACTGTGATCATTGATCCGGCTGGCAATTCTGGTGATTATATCCAATCCCCTCATGTAAAGTCTATTGTAGCAATCTATGAAGGAGGCTCATTCATGTCCAGCGGTGGACATTTAGCTAATTGATGATGTATGATGATGACTTTCGCTTCCTCATCATGCGTATAGCTATGGAGTGGAATTCCCTACCGGCTTTTGTGTTACCTGTGCGCTTAAATCTTGATGTCTTCAAGTGTGAACCATCCTAGGCCACGTCATCGCTTAAGTATAAGCATGTTTATTGTCAAGTTAAAAACTTTACAATCATTCTGTAAGAATCTATTATAAAGATAAAAAGTAAATGTCCCTCTTCTTGCCTTTTCAAATTTCATCAAGATCGGTTTAGTTTAGGCGTCACAAGGCAACAAACAGACTAGACAGAATGACGGACACACATAGTTACTCTTGAATTTACAGTATAAGCGTAATAAATTAACTTAGTTTTGAATCGATTTGAATTGAACGAATTGATAATTAACACAGTCTTTAGTATTTCCATATTGAATTTTCATCAATTTCCATAGGAAATCCATTAGCTTCGTACGGGCAACGGAAGCTCTCATGGACAGTTTTAACTTTCTCATCGGATCACAGATATCACGAATATACACGAAAATACATTTTGACTGATATTGTCAATATCCTCATATCAGCTTCAAGACGACAATTTTAGTTAAATCGATAATATAAATACAGATATTCGTTCATAGATGGTGTGTAGAAAATGACATTGACTTTGATTCCTTAATATCCGTATTAAAACAAGAAGAGAATTTAAAAACTTAAACCCCACTACTACAACAGGGTAGAAAGTATCCTTTCTCATTTTGGCCCTTCAGTGACCCCTTATAATATAACTAGCCTCTGCCCGCAACTTTGCGACTAATCTTTTTCTTCTTCTGAAGAGTTTCACAATGCACGCTCCTACTCCTATACTGCGCTACCTATCACTACTTGTGTATGTAAATATCTCTGTGCTAATATTTAGTCATACATACGAAACTCTCAAAAATACAACGAAATTTCGTTCGCGAACTCACATTTGCAGTTCATCATCAACATCCTATATACGAGTATGTCCCCACTGGAGGGGCTCAGGCCTACTCTCCTACAGAGAGTGTATGGTACATAGTCCACCACGCGGGCCCAGTAAGCGTTGACCCCAGACTTTGGAGTGTGCAGGTTTCCTCGCGATGTTTTCGTTCACCGAAAGGCAATGGTAATTGGAACTCATTAGCACGAGCCAGGATCGAACCCAGACCTCGTTTGTTCAGGAACTGACGCTATACTCAACTGAGCTGCCATGGCCATAGCAGTCAGTCTGGGGTTAATCATCATCATCAACAGCCTATACACGTCCCCACTGCAGGGGCTCAGGCCTACTCTCCTACAGAGAGTGTATGAGCCATAGTCCACCACGCGGGCCCAGTGCGGATTGGCGGACTTCACATGCCTTGTTCAAGACATGCAGGTTTCCTCACGATGTTTTCCTTCACTGTTAAGCAATCGGATAATGTACTTAAATTGAAAAACAACTCATAGGTACACGGCTGGATTCGAACCCGGAACCCTCAGATTGAGAGTCCCGCGCCTTATCCATTGCGCCACCGACGCTGGGGTTAATGCATTGGCTTAAATAGTCAGAGAAGCTTTTCATTTTGAATTGTGTTATTATTTATTTTGCGCTTTGCATTAAAAGCGAAGATTGACTGCGAGCGGCGTCTGACGCTTGCCTGTGTGGTCTGGCGCAGCGCTTTGCACCGCCCACTCGCGGCCGAAACGTCAGCGAGTGATTTACAAGGAACCGCAAAAGCCTCAATTAGCCGTTTGCGTGTTCACCTTATTAGCAAACGATCTATTTCGTTGTCTCGCGATTCGCTACGATATTATCTGCTCTGGTGCTTTATGCGGTTACATTTGTAAATTTGTAACTCTGACAGCTATGATTTGTTAAATTTTCTTTACTTTATGCGTCGAAATTGTTGTCATGATTCCTAATCTAAAATATCTCGTATGTATTAATCCAGAACACATTTATATTACCTACTTTACGTGCCTGTGCTCGCATGCCTGCGTGCATTAAGAATCCCATTCATAGTCTGTATATGGAATATGGAGGCACCACTTGAAAAACATTAACATTTTAATAAAATATCAAATGGACCCATCTCGGGACACCTTACGTTCCGTTATGGGCCGTCTAGCCGCATGCATCCCTTGATTAACTCTTCAATGTATAATTTTGATATTGTGCCACGGGGATCGTCTATTATACATCTTTCGTACATATATTTGATTTTGTCGTCAATAAGTGTAATAATCATATCGTTTATAAATACAGCCTTTGATGTTGGGACACTGTTGGGGTATCGCAACATTTCATATTAAACACTAATTTAAAATTACATCAAATTGTATAATTTCTATACGTGTGTGTGATAAGTATGTGTATTAAGTATTTTTAAATAAACACCCGGAGCCATTTCTTGCCTGTCATGTAAAGAAGTAAGGAGAAGAATTGATTTGATGAAGTCACTGTAAGTGGATTTTACAGAAGATTAAAGTCATGTACTTAACTAGTTATGCACTGACAAAGACATGGCCATGTCCAAGAGCTAACACCAGATTTACGTCTGACGCGAAACTGGGTAGCGGCGATAAGGGGTAACAAAGATAGTGCGCTTCATTAAATGGAGGCTTCTGGGTGAGCACGATTCTATTATACGGCCTCATCATCACTTACCGTCAGGTGAGGTGAAGGCCAAGTGCTATTGTGGAAAAACCAGTCATCGGTTGGAAGACGTCCACAGTTATTCTTAGGTCTCTCCCATTGTACGCCACAATGACCGCTTGAGACATCGGCTCCCCACGATCTTTACCAGGTCATCGGTCCAGTAGGGGGACGGCCCCGTACAGTTTCCACACGAGAACTATGTCTCTTCATCGGCTATCTATTGCCAGTTTAGCTTACTCGGTAATTCTAGTTAATTTACGGGCTTTATCATAATTTTTCAATTAATAGTAAAAAATTTAATTGACGTTTGATAAAACTCACTCACTAACTTTTATCTTAATGAAAATTTTAATATTGCAGTGATGTTGAAGATTCATATTTAATATCGAAATAATGTTAATGCTACGACAGCCGTGTAGAGAGGCATAAATTGTTTTATCGATAAATATCGATTATCGGACGCCGTCATCGATATCGATACGTGGGCGTTTGTCGTTTAGACTTAATAACTAAAATGTTATGTAACAATGTCTATTAATAAATTGATGTCATCATCTGTTATTAAGTTAGAAACCGGTTGAAAGATTTTTTGGGTGACGTTTTTTTGATGTTGGCCTAAAAGTTTGAACAAAAGCCATCCTCATAGATCGCTGCAGTGTACGAGCAGTCCATTTGCATCAGGGATTTGATACAACCACCACGCTTGACTCGTTAGTGCAATCAATACAATGGTAAATAACTAAAACCCAACTGCAAAAAAACGCACTAGCCGTAATATAAAAACTATAATTTATATTTGTGTATTATCAAATCAAATATTTATTTATTTCCACAAAAATAATACTTTAAAATTTTTGACGTAAATGTAGTTAGTTATATAAAACAAAGACAAATATACCTTTTCGTTAGAAAATTGTTTGGCTGTTAGGTTTGTAACATAAATTGAGCCACAGCTGCCGAACTAGGTGGAACCTGTGCTTCAGCTAGCAGGGCCGATCCTCCTGGACTCTTATCGTATTAGCCTATTTTAATTTAAGACAACAGAAAAAAAGGACAACAGAAATATATGAATTACTAGCTTCCGCCCGCGACCTTGTCCGCGTGTACTTCAAGATGTATTCTACTTGTTCGATAGGCACAGGTGACGTATATGACAAACTAGCTTCCGCCCGCGACTTTGTCCGCGTGTACTTCAGGATTTATTCTACTTGTTCGATAGGCATAGAAGTCAACTATCTCCATTTCCAGCATAAAGTACAAAATAGTGTTTATTCTGTTACGTAGTCTAATGGTTTAAAGAAACAAAATAAATGTCAATATTTGACGTAGTACATTCAAATAGTCTTCACACTAATATTATAAACGCGAAAGTTTGTATATACGAATTACATATTCTATGGTCGGTTGCTAGGCAACGCGTTTTTGTTATGCCCAAATTGCCCATGTAATCCCACTAATATTATAAGTGTGATTTTGTACAATTTACACAATCTGTCTTTATAAATTATAGCCTATATGTTATTCTGATGTATAAGCTATATTATTGTAAAGTTTCATTCAAATCCATTCGGTAGTTTTTCCGTGAAAGCGTCACAAACATCCAAACATCTAAACATCCAAACTTTCACACTTATAATATTAGTAGGATACATACAATATTATACATGCAACTTTTATTTGATTCCAGACACATTCCAGATAATTTATTCTGTTATATATTATAAATTATAATCTGATATTATTATTTCTTGATAATACTTTATGGTCGCTATTTTGGATTTTATGTAACGCCATATAGCCTATAACCCGCGGACGAACACGACGCTTCCAACGATACATCATTAGTCTAAATGCTAGGAGTAATTTAAGAGATATGATAGACAGATGAACATACATACAAATGTTGCCTAAATCATAATCCTCCTTTTGCTTCGCCGTTGTCGTTTTGAAACAGACTTTCAAAAGCGGAATTCTCCTTTGCGCTTGAGGTCCATTCAATTCAAGTTCTGCGTATACTGGAAATGTATAAGTGCCACACCTACCAATTCTGTTCTGATCTACCTAGAATAACCTAGATCAGAAAAGAATTCGGATTGATCGCGTCACCCTTACCGGTTTCTTGATTTGTACAACTGCAGGCGTACTGAGGCAAATATCTCCTCTCTCTTTATATATATATGAAGTTTGTATGTAATCCGCGCCTCTTTCTGATCGGCCAGCATTTTTTCCGGGGATGCTGGCCGGTTGCTTGCTGACCGGGTGCTTGACGGTGCGGGTAGACATTTGTGTCTCGATCCGTTCATTTTGTACCAAAAATGACCATCAAAGGTCAATATGTCATTGTACACTCGAGTACAAAAATATGTATCCACTTTTGAACCATGTCACATTCACCCTTGCTTGTGCCTACGCAGTGTGTTGAGGGAAATGTCAATTAAAGCCGAATGTGACATGGTTCAAATGTGGATACATATTTTTGTACTCGAATGTACAAAAGTGAGTAAGTATTTTTGTACTCGATTGTACATGACCGATTATCACACCCTCAATTGCACATGACAATAACTCATTATTTACGACTACCTTCTTTGCAACTAGAACACGCGAAAAAAAAGAAATCGTTATGCGAAGGGCTACAGGCAGCCATTATGCACGATATATCTGCGTCGGCAGAGGTCAGATTAAACGGTTCCCATATTAAAACATCTCAATTAGCTGACACTGAGGCACTGCGAGAGGCGACGCTAAATAACAGGTTGCCATGATTAGCCTTTGTTGCTTTTCTCCATGCGGTATAGGAGTTTTTGTAATGTATGATAAGTTTGCACTTGACCTTTATGTCACCTGATGGAAAAGTGACGATGAGTCCGTTACAATAGAATAGAATCGTATATTGTACTACATAGGGTGGTTTGCTGGCAGACAAAAATGTTAAATTATTCATTAAAAAAGGCACAGCACTTTTGCTCCAAGTTTCGTACCCGAAGAGTAAACAACGGCACACTGTTACCACAGGACTGTAATCGATTACTATCAGTCCGTCCGTCTGTCAACGGGCTTTATCTTATGATCCGTAATAGGTAGACCACAGGGCTATAACAACAAATAATAAAAATCAGTTAAAATTAAAGGGGCTTCTTTACTAGAAACATGTTTTGAGGCTATTTACGACTCAGTCTTAATTTTCATTAGAGCATTGTTCGGTGTAGGCCTGAGCCCCTGCAGTAGGGACATTCAATTCAGTATAGCTTTATTTTACACCAATAAAAAAATTAAAATAGAACATAAAACTTAAAAAATTGTACAACAGGCGGCCTTATCGCTTACAGCGATCTCTAACAAGCAACCTTTAGGTAGAGGTGTAACAGATATTGATAGATTATAATTAAATACTTGAATAAACACACATAATGATGATATTAAATAATAATAAATACAGACAAATTAAATATACGTTATTTTATATGTATATAGGTTGTTGATTGTTATCTCGGTGACCTTACCTATCAACGTTCTGTACGGAACCCTCGTTGTTAGAATCCGACTCTCTCTTGGCCGGGTTTTATTCTATTCCGTGTTTATATCATCCTCTATCTACGAGTAGATAGATAAAGACAAAAAACTTAAAAGTCGATTGTCTCGATTAATTATAATTTTAATAAAAACAATCTATTGACACGAGCATAATAGATCTTCAGACGTCGAAGGGCCCATAAGATCATAATAAACATTCCGACTCGCGTATCAAATGAAGATATTACTTGCGCAACCATGACGGGACGGGATAATAAATACGCTTCGATCTTCTACTTTGTTTACAAATTGTTGAAGAAAAAAAACACGAAAGAGCAAAGATATTACCTCAATGTACATTCATTACTGAAAATGCTGTTTGAACGATCGTAAATTGTCATTTGAAGCACGATTCAAGTTCGAAGTCTACTTTGAATGTGTGTGGTGTTTGAAATCTCCTCGTAGTTGATTATGATTTGGTGGCACGAAACTAGGTAGAAATAAACATGTTTTATTTGCTTAAGTTTATTAGGTTGATCTTAAGAAATATTCGCTTTAATGAGCCGTCACTATCTGACCAAACCATGTTTAGTACGGAGCTGGGTATCTCTTGTCTTGCTCTTAAGATCCCTTACTACCGGAATGATCCAGAAAAACAAGAGAAACGCCGTACTCAAAAATAATAAACTAGATGCCTCATCATCATCAACCGGGAAACGTCCACTGCTGGACATAGGCCTCCCTCATGGTACGCCACAGCGACCGATCCCGAGACAGTTCTTCGAATGATGTGACCTGGCCATTACCACTTCAGCTCAGTGACTCGTCGAGCTATGTCGGTGACCTCCGTTCGTCTACGGATTTCCTCATTCCGGACCTTATCGCGTTGAGAAATTCCGAGCATAGCTCGTTCCATTGCTCGCTGAGTGACTTTTAGCTGGTTTATTCGGACCACAGTTGCCTCACGAGTCTGTATTTGCATTGCTGAAAACAAAAATCTGAGAGACATTGATTTGATTTGTTTAGCAGATATTAAGGAACATATGAACATACGCACAAAGGTTGCTTAAATCATAACCTTCCTTTTGACTTCGTCTTAGTCAGGCAATTAAAAGTGTAAAATGTCCAGGACGGGGCTCCATCCATTCGAAAAACGTGTATATTTCAACTAGCCTAGTATGTCTCGACCTTTAACTCGTATGTCCATGGAACTGATTAATGGACTTTTGCATCCGTTCATAATAGTAGTGAACGATTTGGCTAGAATATTGCCAATTCTAAGACCCAATACAACATACGCTTACACTAAATCAGTGTTTTACGTGTGCCCAGTCATAAAACGACTGCGTTCGCGAGAGTTTTCGATATAAGACTACCAAATGTTGGAAATACAAAGAGATACAAAGTATGTGTGCCTGATACCTACCCGCTTCAATGTCACTTCAATGATCAGTCATTCTCTTCATTTTTGCGCTGACATTTCATACACAATATCTTTGCGTCCTTATAGTTAGGTTAGTTACCGTCAGAATATCAATGTGACATCATGGGTTCATAACACGTGACAATATGCTAGCCAGCACACTGACAGAATGTATTTGACGTGTTATAGTCTTATTTGTTTAATTATCTGTAATACCTATTTTCGTCCCGTAGCGACGGTGGCGTAGTGGATAAAGCGCGGACTCTCAATCTGAGGGTTCCGGGTTGGAATCCAGCCGTGTACGTATGAGTTGTTTTTCAATTCAAGTACATTATCCGATTGCTTAACGGTGAAGGAAAACATCGTGAGGAAACCTGCATGTCTTGAACAGGCATGTGAAGTCCGCCAATCCGCACTGGGCCCGCGTGGTGGACTATGTCCCATACACTCTCTGTAGGAGAGTAGGCCTGAGCCCCTCCAGTGGGGACATATATAGGCTGTTGATGAATACCTATTTTCAATACTATTAAGTAAATAATAATAGCTCTTAAGTCCACCTATCTCAGTTAAAGCACCGTTACAGTTGTGCAGCCATCCTTTACGCCTTCCAACTTAAAGGGGGCATTTGATAACCCCGAGTATCTCACTTCCACCCAGAGAAGTGTCTTAGTACAGATTAGTAAGTGATGGGATATGAAATAGAATACTAAGAGGTTATTTGTTCATCATTGAGGTTTCCGACGCTAGAACTTTTTTTATGAACTCGATTGGGCGTGTTATCTGTGTGGTCTGGGCTTTACAATAGGACTAACCTATGTCATTTCCGTATAAAAGGAGCTCAATCGTCGAAATACAAAAACCGAAACGGACAATTGTAATGTAACAAGGCCATAGGGAATATTTTTCTTTCGTCTCGTTTTAGGTTCAGATTTATTTTTATTTATTTAAACAGTTTATTGTACACGGAAAATATTTACATAACACTAAACAGAAAAAATATATACAAAAGGAACAGCTTATATCTAAAAGAAATTTCTTCCAGCAGTCCTAGGTCAAGGAGAAATATTGAAGAAAGAAAATTTACTTTGTTTTACTCACATAAATATAGAAAAATATGTCTGAAATAAATAAAATCAATTTAGCCATTAGGCCACAGAGCTAGAGCTAGCTAGTTATTGATACGTTAAAACACTTAATATTGTACGAAAATATACAATTATATATAAATAAAATTCTGGTTTATTTGTTCTCAATCAACAGGGCAGCGGGTGTTGAATAAAGCGGCTATATAGTGTGGCATCACCATACTCGACCTTATCTACAAGATCGGTAATTAAGAGGTTTATATCAAGATAGCCGGAAGACAAATTACATGTAGATTACTTGATTATTTAGAGATAATCTTATCTTGGAATTAAAGTAGAAAGCTAGTTCTTACTGTAATGCTACCCTTTAGAAGCATTCCATGGCGTCAATTGGGGGCAATTTTAAAATTAATTAAGATTGATGAATCATTTCTCTTTTACACTTAAATCTATCTAGTCTAGAAGACTATTCCATACTAATCTGTATATTTAAGAAAAAGTTGTGTTAGTTACGCCATTTTATAACTCAAGAACGGCTCAACCAATTTTTGTTATATGAGATTTTTTGAATTAGTCTCCGCCACGAGTAGAACAACTATGAAAACATGGATGAATTTGCTAAAAAAAAATTTTCCACATATACGACCTTAAAAAAATGATATTTTGAAAAGGGATAGTTGAAACGCCGGAAGAAGACATACGCTACTTTTATGCCGATCAAACAAGTAGTTCCCATGGCATAACGAAGTCGCGGGTAGAGCTACAGGTCTTAACGCATAACTGAGTCTGTTCCTGAGGTATGGGAGCGGTACATCTCATCTCCCATACCTCAGGAACAGACTCAGTTCTGCATTAGACCTGTAGTAATGTTATAAATGTGAAAGTGACAATCGACAGACAATTTTTCGTTCCTAGATCGTGTAGGGAATTTGGTGAACTTCTCTGAGCATTCTTATGCGTATTAAAATATACGTTCATTTAGATTTTAGACTTACAATCGAAGAAAGAATACACCCTTGACTAAGGAGTTGGTGCTACAATCGCAAACCCTTTTGGTCTTCACAGAGCACCCGTCTCCAAGCCTTAAGAGGCTATGTTGGTTAGACCACGTGGCCGCGTTCAAATTTGGATTGTTTTGTAGCTGTCCCTATCCGAGCCCTATCCTACCCGAACGCGTACGGTGAGACAGCATACACTACGCGAAGTTATCCACCCGTTATTTGGAGGTTTCGTAGTCCAGGGATCATTTGAAGGATACAGTATATTATGTAACCATTTTTTAATACAGTATACTAATAAAATTTCAGATGTCGGTGGTTTTTCCAAATTGTTCTAAATTGATTCATACTCTTGTAAATCAGGTTCAAAGTTGGGGCTTTTTATGACCGTAAAATACAATTCTTTGACGCCCTGTAACTCTAGAAGTTTATATTTAAACGAAAATCTGACTGACCACCGACACAGATATTTGTTTCTAGATTGTGTCTTGAAAATTTCATAGATTTTCATAGCTTAATACTCAAAATATGACTGGACTACGTTTGTATGGGCGCTTTGACACCAGCATACCCTCTTAATACTGCACGTATTTATTCTTGAAAGGTTATTTAATGTCCATTGAGCACAAAGCTCTTCTTGTTTGGTTTATACCGTTAGCAGATAATGCCTTCGTCTGAAAGCAGATTGGTAGGCGGTTCAACTGGTCGTCGTTTGACAGCCCAGCGGGGTGCAGGTGAGTCAGGCTAGACTCGGGAATAGACAGACTATAGCAGATAAATGATATAACAATCGTGTGACAATAAAGTTTGATATATTCATTTCATTTATAACTTACATAAGCACAGAATACTTAATTTACAGGGGAATACTGCTCAGACATTTATATAAATAGCGATGGTTGTACTTACAGAATCAAGTGCAATAGGCACGATGACTTAAAAAATATTATGCTCTTATTCGAGAGGCCGTGCGAAAAGATAAATAGCTCTGTCAAAGATTTTTGATTCGACTAGTAATTTTCCTAATGTAACCTTTCGAAAAATGATTCTAGTCTCGCGGTGCAAAAACGCTCTGTCAAAGATTTTTGATTCGACTAGTAATTTTCCTAATGTAACCTTACGAAAAATGATTCTAGTCTCGCGGTGCAAAAACGCTCTGTCAAAGATTTTTGATTCGACTAGTAATTTTCCTAATGTAACCTTTCGAAAAATGATTCTAGTCTCGCGGTGCAAAAACGCTCTGTCAAAGATTTTTGATTCGACTAGTAATTTTCCTAATGTAACCTTACGAAAAATGATTCTAGTCTCGCGGTGCAAAAACGCTCTGTCAAAGATTTTTGATTCGACTAGTAATTTTCCTAATGTAACCTTTCGAAAAATGATTCTAGTCTCGCGGTGCAAAAACGCTCTGTCAAAGATTTTTGATTCGACTAGTAATTTTCCTAATGTAACCTTTCGAAAAATGATTCTAGTCTCGCGGTGCAAAAACGCTCTGTAAAAATCGGTACAAAAGCGTGACGTAACGGATTAACGTTGAAGTAATGTATGAAACTCTTAACAATATTTGAATTACATCGTAATATAATGATTTATGTGATCACGCCCTTCCTAAAAAAAACTTTGCGGTGTAATGAAAAAAAAGTAGACCTGAGCCCCTGCACTGGAGACGTATATAGACTGATTATGACGACATGACCCTATTGAGCCTATCTTTTTTACGCGTAACTCTGTCTCTTCTGACGTAGCTTCCGGTAGTAATTCAACCCCGAGGTGGCAGTGCCGCAGTAGGTATGAACGGATTTAAAATGTGTCCAATCGTGGTAGATATGGCGGATAGCCTCATGGCAATCCTCATATCCAACAGAACTAAGCAGCTAATGAGAAATGTTATGTGTTGTCACATACGACATCGAGCGGCGAAAATCGAGTTAGTGAGCTGAAGTGGCAATGGGCAATACCAATGAGGATTAAAAGTTCTCGAGTGGCAACCACTTGCCGGTACCCAGTATAAAGGACGCGGGGATTCGCTGGATTCAAGTGGCTTGGGACAGGTCAGTGTAGGCTACAATATAGTAAGCCTATGTCCAGCTGTGGATATTTCCCGGTTGATGATGAAGGATATCAAATTATCACCAAGGGAGTTTTGGATGTGGTCAACAGTATTTACTAGTGTACTACCGAAATCTTTAATCTCGAAAGCGTGTGAATTACGGCAAATTACGTGAATGAAACAAACAAAATCATTTTGATGTTATAAATCACAATGAATGTTTGTAAGGCAGTCATCGCTGTGGAGCGCAGGCGCCTGTAAGACGTACGTAATGGACAATGCTCATGTCCCCGACTCACTTCCTCGTCCGTAAAGCTACGGACACACCTAGTGGTTTACTACAGGCGATTCAACTCATTTCATCATTTGGTTGGTGACCCAATCATGATTACTAGCACAACTATTAGCGAATGCCCTGTTCGAGCTATTGGTGTGCACTGCTATTCAAAGGTCTCAACCAGGGACGGCTTGCTTTGCTGTGGACTTGGTGGAGAAAGAAATAAAGATTTACTAAAGTGCGGTCGCAGAATAGGAAGAATTTCGTACAATGACCCTTCATTATTTGTCCCTGTCGCTCGCGCGCCCGCACAATACATACATGACATGTACGTCATTGCTTGTATCTGTCTCTCGCGCACAAAATTATTGCCGTCGCGCTCACACATATCTGCGATGAATTCTTCATGTTCAGCGACCGCACTAGCGCCTATAAAAAGCTTACATGTGACCTTAGCTTTATCCGAACACCTCAGCTTTACGGATGCGTTCACACACACGATGTCATAATTCCCGTTTCGTGGTCATGTTCCTGTCACCGTGACCACCGAACACGGTGTTCACGGTTCAATCCCGTTGCGGCTGCGTCTGGGCAACCCACGCACCACGATGGTATCGCGGGACTTACGAGCTCGAAGAAGATGTACCAGTTGTTAACGATCGCTCGCCTCGTGTCCCGTCTACGTGCTAATGAAATTACTACGACGAACCGCTTCGACTCTCAAAGAAGACAGACCTTGGTCTTAAATCAAATATAAAGAGTTTGAGTCCGACCAACAAAATTGGTATATAAAAGTAATGCCCGAATATTGATACCAAACTAGCTAACCCATTTGTTTGATAAATTTGTATTGTATAGTATAAAGTAGGTTGGTTATTTATTATCTGTCTTTCTTACCTGACCCCCCTTTTTCACATTTAGTTTTGATAATCGATCTTAATGGAAAAATTCAAAATTTGCCATTTAAATCTATTTAGTAGAGTAAGCTGTACGAAGTATTATGGACCTTATGTTCTGGAATAAACCGATTTGAATTCATATTATTAATAAGTTCGCACAAAAACACGATGAAAAAGAAGATTCAAGGAATTTACTTGTCATGTCGGTTTCTTAGTTTAGTGTGGCAGAATGACATAAAACATTACTTAGTGAAAGATGGGAGGAAAGAGGACAGACCTAACAAAATCGTAATGCTTGTTACTTCTTGACTTTTACTCAAGATCTACATTTGAGAGCTGAGTGAGTGTTTTATGAAATGACACGTTCGGCGAATGGCGCCAAGGCCTGGAGCTCTATTTTTGATTCGCTGTACGCGCCGCGAACGCTCGTTTTCTACTGATTTTCGTTCGACTTACGAAATTTGGTATTTTTGAATCGCTCTTCTGCAACGAGTGGTCAGGACCACTCTTTGCGGAGGCGAGCGATAGACTAAACGCCATCTTCGAACACTGACATTACCACTTATTTACATTGAACTTCTATGTACTTTGCATTCTGTTTTCCTTGCATGAATTACCGGTTTTGTTTTTCTGTGTAAAACGGATAAAATTAAACATTTAAAGTTATATCGGCAACACCTGAGGCGAATGATTCAAAAATACGGTCAAACCTGTTTTCATGCGACTTGTAGTCGATCGTGACTTAAGTCGTGTGCGACGAAGCTATGTCACACGAGCGAATCAAAAATAGAGCTGCAGGTCTTGTACGCTTATAATTTTAATAGGCCATTATCAAATAAAAGTTTTTTTGTTACCATTATTATATATTTTGGTTTAGTTTATTTGTACAAAAACATAAAAAACGCACGAAACAGGTAAGACTTAACGTTGAAAACAAAGATGGCGTCAATAAAATGACATTTGACGCTGTCACTTAGTACAAAAAGAATGATTTTGTACAATTAAGTTAAATGCAAAAATGTAATTCTAGTATTTTTCTATGCATATTTAGATTATTACTTGAATTTGTAAATAGTGTACAAGTGCAGGACGAATTTGAAACACATCTTTTCCCAATCTGCGGTCTATAACCTATGTAATAGTATAACTTCAATCTTTCTGTAGTCTTGATTGTAGATGACACAACATATATTTTTAAATTTTCTGCATTATCTCATATCGCATTTTCCCCAAGTATATATGCGGGCTGTGGAAAGTGTTGTGCCCGGATTATCTCTGATGAACCGCATTTGAAACGAAGTGATCCGTCAGAGAACCAAAGTGACTTACATATCTCACCGTATTAGCAAGTTGAAGTGGCAGTGGGCTGGTCATATTTGACGAAGGGTGACAATCGCTAGAGCAGACGAGACCGGGTGGAGACACGTCTAAGGAAACGTAGTGTAGAACGTCCCCTGGCTAGGTAGAAAGACCCCAAAGGTGAAGGTATTTTAAATCTGAAAAATCTAGGGTCCAGTACCACATGGACTATAGTTGTTGTGTAGTCTGTTGCTACTATATAAACAATAGCTCATCGTGTTACACCAGTTGTGGTCTATACCCAGCGCCTGACATCTCGACAAGCCTACCGCGGACCGGTGAGCTAGACATCTCGACATATGACTGATTTAATGCTCCTTTCGCGTCGTTTATCCCAGTCTAGACGTAATCCACTGACACTATTTACAAGTTCATTGAAAATATAGCAAATGGAGACGTTGTTTCCATAGCATCTTGTATTTTATTCCGGACTTTAGGCAACGCTATCTTTTATTAACAACAAACAAACAACGGCTTTTAGCCGCCTCCATGGCCTAATGGTTAAATATTGGAATAATAATGCGGAGGTCCCGGGCTCGATTCCAAGTGGGGGTGTACCTATCGGTTGTCGGTCTGTTTAGTGGTAGGGCATTTTCTATGTCCGCCTAGCTAGCTAGTAGCTACCATCATATTACCGAAGTCTGCCGCCAAACAGCAGTGTTAATAGCACTGTTGTGTTCCGGTATGAAAGGTAGCAGAGCCAGCTCCTCATTAGCTTGAAGCTTTTGGGTGCGCACGCTTACCATTCAACGGCCTTATCTTCACTTACCATGAGCCAAGTGTAAACCCATGACACATTTTTAAAGACTTGAAATTTTCACAGAGTATATATAAACTCTATAAATGGACGCTAAAAAAAAACAAGTAATAACATTCCATAAATTTTCTTCAAGGTGCCTCTGCTCGTTATTAATTTGCAACGATATTTTTAATATAAAGCTGTCTGTGCGCATGTTGTGCTGCTTTAAATGAAATGTAAGCCGCGGATGCGTCCGCGCAACTCTTGTCGTCTCCCGTCAACAAACAACTCTTTTGCTTTTTGCACCCGTTGCATTCTGGTACTCGTTGATAGGTTTATAAACATTCCGCGATGTCATATTGTAATGAATATTTTTCTTTATAAATTCTGTCATCACAATACTTGATAGTTCACTAATGCACGTGACAGGCTAGTTTAATTGAAATATTGTGGACGGTTAGCTTTTTACTAGTTCTTTTGAATTCGTAGTTGGATAAAGCTAGTGGAACTGATATGTTTTTTTTATAATTTATGGTTATATATTAAATGATATCTTCCCGTGAGCAATATAGTATGTTAAAATAATGAGCTACACCTCATTATTTAGGAACGGACTCAGCTATGCTTTAGACCTGTAGTATGAATATTGCCAAATATATGTTTGTGTATTTTTAAGTATGTGTATTTGTTCTTCAAAACCCGTAGTTTGCATCACTATGAATGATATCCTTTCAGAGCTGCGCAATGACTGTTTATTTTAATACTTACTCCTAATTATGAACCTTTTAGCAGTACGAAGTATTTGTTTTAAATTCAATTACAAGCGTTTCAGACAGTACATCTTTGTCTTGTTGTGCGACTTACACACACGTCAAGGGCGTGTCGGAAACTTAGAGTAGGTTCCATTTTTAAAATTATTCAAATCTGTTATGCTACACGGTTGGACTTGTAATCTGGAAGTCCCGCATTCGATTCCTAGTGGAAATATCTATCAGCCTAGTACTCGATTTGGTTCGTGGTAGGGCATTTTTATGTCCATCTGGCTAGAGACCACTACCTTGCATTAGTCTGCCGCCAAAAAGCAGTTTTAGTAGCACTATTGTGTTCCAATGTTAAAGGTAACAGAGCCAGCGCCTTTTTAGCTTGAGGGTTCTGCGTCAGTACGATTTCCATCCAATGGCTATCGTCACTGACAACTAGGTGTGATAAAGACCAGCCCATTACGTTTGAAAATGAAATTTAGAAAGATGCCTTAAAAATGCTGAAAAATCGCACTGGGAATCGAATCCACGGCCTCCGGGTTGTGAGATCTACAGTGTAGTCGCAAACCTCATGACTGTGTTCTGTGACATTCGCGTGTACTTCAGAAATTATCCCACGGGTACTGCTTGTTTGTTCGGGATAAAAAGAAGCCTATGTCCCTTTCCGTCCTTTCAATTATATACCAAAAATCCAGTCATTGTAGCAGCAAACTCCTTTCGCGTTTCCTATATTAGTACGGATGAGTAAATGAGGGAACTATAAGCGTTCATTGATCCCTAAAACTCTGGAACCCTAAAAGTTACGTTTTGCTATGTGTTTTGCTGGAGCCGTTAATGTCTAGAGGCTTGCTTAGTGAACATTGCACATACATTATTACATCATCTGCCGATTATCACATCAGTTGGAAATCATGAGCTTTAATCGTAGATGGCTACGTGGCCATCGGTCGGTCGTTCCATATTGAGATTTCCTATAATCACCACATTTACACAGTAAATTTGTAGGTAGATGGAGCTACGCGGAAACATCTTGAAATTTTTCCCTTGATTGGTTTTTTAAAGTGATAAGAGATGATTCTATTATAAAGGCGGAGGCACACGGAGGTCGATTGATCATAACTTCATAACTTCCCATACGTAATAACGTCTACGCGTTGCAGTGCAGCAGAGCAAATTTAAAATTAATGTATTAACTGTACTGTAATCTGTATGCTGAATAAATTATTTCTATTCTATTCTACTTATCACATTCATTCTGTGCCATACACTATAAATCTTCTATCACTTAATACCAGACTTCTGTCACTTACTGACATTCTTCTGTCACTTACTGTCAGTCTTCTGTCACTTACTATCAGTCCTCTGTCACTTAATATCAGTCTTCTGTCACTTACTATCAGGCACCTGTCAATTACTGTCAGTCTCATTTCACTATCAGGCGAAATAAATAACAAGATCAAAAACAAACTTACCATAACATCAGTTGATATAGAGGCCGTTTAAAAATATTACATATTATTGAAGTTAAAATAATTCTAACCATTTACTTGTTTTCTTCTACTAACCGACTGTACCAAGTTCGGCACACGCATAGCCTAGAGTTTGCAAAGTGAAGTTACATTTTATCTTGATGAAAGTTTCACGTTGAAATATTTTTGGAATCATCTCAAACGAACATGCAAGCAAAACTTCGTTGTGCATAAATTCCTAGTGTTGATTTGATGGTCGCTTAGCACCAACTCGTGTAAGTACCATTCCTGACCAAGATATTGTAATGACAGTGTCTAAACGCCAATTTGTCAAAGCAGCCTGTTCGCGCTAGCCGTGTAACGACTCTGCTCTAAACATGGTTAACAGGGTCGTGATAGATTGTTACCCAGTTACTATGATGGCGACCTGTATGTAGTACCAAGTCATAAAGGAGAGAGATTCACAAATATTAGACATTCTTTTGATTCAGATCAGTGGGCTCTAGCATCCAGCTACAGTTCATTTCAATCCTATATAAATAACAGTAAACAAACACCAAAACTAAATTGTAAAGCAATAGAACATGTAAGAAGTCAAAGAAAGCATTTACTAAGTGGGTGTGGTAGAATTTGAAATCTAAAAGTGAGTTTTGTAGTGCTGTTTTTGTGTAACCTGAGATGTTTATGTTTGGAAACGAGTAATTCCTGGAATCACCAATCCACCGACCTTTATATATATATAATGAGCTTGCACGTAGAGGTCGCGGAGAGTCGCTGAGTGCAAGTGTCTCGGGACCATGGAGGAGGTCTATGTCCAGCTGTGGACGTTTCCCAGCTGATGATGATGAGCTTGCACATAAAGACTCTGATAGGTGACGGAAACATTTGTTGAAATTGGCTCAACTATATTTCAGCTACGAACGAACATATCATATTACATTGAATACATAGGGTGCTTAATTCAATACTATTGGGAACCTAGACCCGTACTCAGTAAAGACAGACGCACTATGTTGAGGAAACCCCGCGATTTTGGACCTGTGAGCAACAACAACCCCTAGCTCGTAACAATACCTTTCCTTTGCTCCAAGTACGGACGTTGGGTAAAAATATTTTCTTGTGCATTTGTTTGCTCGTTTCCTATGCCTTACACTGTACATGTGCCATCAAGTTTTGCAAATTTATCGTCCACGTCATGGAACATGGTGGTAACAGCATTTACTAATATTCTGGTCGTTTAGAAGGCGCCGTTTAAATATCCTACACTGCCTTTAAATTTAACAAATAATCCAAAAAATTCCATTCTTGATAGAAAAGATACGCAGCTTTGATTTTATGAAATATCCTTCCTTTACTTCTTCTTATTATTATTATTCCTTACCATCTATTTGCAATATACTCAATTAGTTAATTAATTTTCCTCGTGTAAAATATTCCAATATGTTCTCCAAAATTGGCTTCCCGCAACACAGGACTCCTAGTGCGGGAGCTAATGTAAATTGTTTATGTGTTCTTATTACTCAGGAAAATAAACATTTTTGTATTTGTATTACTGTCAAAGTGATCGACTCTCCACATATCCACTTTCTAGCAAATAAGTTTGGACTGCGTCTTGTTCAATCAGTAAAGGTAACTAACAGTATTAAACAACTACCAAATCTGTTCCCCGTATCCCCAAGAATACCTCTTCGACATCTTGCCCTTAGAGTGTTTATTACTTCATTCACATTTTTATTCATTTGCTTACGTGTGGGGCAATAAATAAATATGGCCCGGGGTCGCAATAAAGTGCCCCTCTCGTGTCGGTCGTAACGTCTGTATTTATCGCTTGGATATCGGTTTATCATCACAGTCTTGCTCTTGTACGTTAACTGTTTAAGCTAGTTTATTTGCTCTTGTGTTTCTCTTACCTTTACTTTATTACACATATTATTCAGCGTTTTACTCCTGTTACTATATGTCATAGATCAATACTAAATCAGCTCTTGCATCATTTCCTAGTTTAGGGTCCATAGGGCACGCAGCTCAAATGACATATGTGATTAATGACCTCGCTACATGGGAATCACTATTAGTTGTTAAAACTGACGCGATTGACAACCCCGCCTAAATAAGCGATATAGGTGACTTCAGACTTGTCATCTAATGAAGTTTAGCAGTGTGGCCACGCCTATAAAGTAGAACCATGCCATGAAACATATACCATCTATGAATGAAACTCTTGTCCAATAGTGGATCAATGCTGCCGATTATAAAACCACATATTCATTCATATTCATTTAAACGCTTGTAGTATTTCTCGTCACACAGCAAATGACACGTTCCGCGAATGTAAGGAGCCTTGGCCTGGACTTGTATTCTTATAATTTTAAACGGTCATCATCAAAGAAGGGAGAAGTAATTAACATTTTTTAATATATTGGTCTAGTTCATTTGTATAAAAACATTAAAAACGCACGAAACAGACAAGACTTAGCTTAAAAAACAAAGATGGCGTCAGTAAAATTACATTTCACGTTGTCACTTAGAACAAAAATAATGCTATAAATCATTCAAACAAAATAAATACGAAAATATAACTCTAGTATTTTTCTATGTACCTTTAGATTATTCCTTGATTTTTTAAATGGTTTACAATTACAGGACATCTTTGAAATGTCTCTTTTAACATGTCTGGTGTTCGTGATAGGATCTCCCTGAGTTTTGTTACACCAGGCTCTCTCCATATATTCAATCAAATGAGACAACTACGCGAAACAGGAAGTAATATGCGTCTCGTAGTTTTTCCATATTTGCATCGGTTAAAGTCGACTGGCCATTAACTCAGTGATAAACGATAAGCGTCACCTCGATATAGAGTAATGGCACACCATCGGCTCATCGTGCTCTGTAATTTGTACGATAAATTGCCGGCGAAAGTGTAAGTGTAGTCTACACTCTGCCGCTTTTAAACTTTATTGGAGACTTAGCCACTTTGCAGAGGACTGACAAAAAGTGTACAATATATCTT
The DNA here is from genome assembly GCA_910589575.2 of Carcina quercana. Classification (NCBI taxonomy): domain Eukaryota; kingdom Metazoa; phylum Arthropoda; class Insecta; order Lepidoptera; family Depressariidae; genus Carcina; species Carcina quercana. The sequence continues at coordinate 22,009,166 of OU342426.1, read as the reverse complement.
GTTACAAAACGAATTTGTTTTATATGTGTTTGAGGTAGCGTAATGCGGAGTTATTTATGTTTGAAAATAGATGATTTAAGAACATTACCGGCTTCTGTGTTGCCCGAGCGTTACAAAATGATATCATCTCAACTGTACATACCTGAAATGACTATGTCTAAATGGAAAATCTATTTCACACAACAAAGTGAAATTCTAGCAAAAAGTTAAAACTTCAACGTTCCGCCTTACAGTCAATAGATATATTTTTCAGAGAGAATTATTTATGTTGATTCCGCCTCCGCCATTAAATACACGTCAAACAGAACGGCAGACCTCTATCCGTATTCCGTACACAGTGACTTCCACTATCACCTTTAAATTCCGTCACAGTTCGGACACTTCAAACAAATGTTGACTCGTGATATCGGTTCCTATTCCCATACATCTAAGGAACGACGTTTGTATACACGCGAATGTGTGAGTAAATTCGCGCGCCATATTACCGATCCTTGAACGGGTTACTTTCTTGTGGGAAGAGGTGAGGTATCGCGGATCGGTAGGCGTCCGTTATGTACGTAGTGCTATATTAATTCTGTGGTTCTTTGTTCAATGACACGATTTGGAAGTCAGACTTCTTACGAAGAGTAAATAGGGACTTGCTAAACAAGCAGTTCGTTACAAATAAACTAGGAAATAATAACATCCAATGATTATCACGTTTGTTTCTTTTCTAGGTATTCATTCAACCTCTACAAACCTCTTTCTTTCGAGACATAATTCTCGATACGACCCAGCAATCTGTCCAAGAGGGAACTCGTAAATCGCCCAGTGACAGTTTTAAACACTCTCCATTGTACAAATATTTGTATCTTATTAGAAGAACATGTCACACGACATACTTAATGGGTGGGTCGGAACTTGATTTAGGGGCCGCGTGTCGCCGGCTACCCTTTGACATGTAATCTGTGTAGGTTTGTTCGTCTACCAGATTATATATAGCTTAGCTGCCTCCATGGCCCAGTGGTTACATCGTTTGGAATCAGAATCCTAAGATCCCGGGTTCAAATCTCTGGCAGTTGATGGTTGGTCGTACGACGTTTTCTATGTCCGCCTTGCTAGCTTGATGTGTTCTAAATCTGCCACCAAAAAGCAATGTTAATAACACTCTCGTGTTCCGGCATGATAAGTGGCAGAATCAGCGTTTTGTTAGCTTGATACTTCTGGGTGAGCACGCATTACACCCAACGGCCTTATAGACACTTGCAAGTTGACTTGAAGATTGTTTGAAATTGTAAACCCAATATTCATAAAAAACATTGCTGGAATCAGTAACCAGTATAAGAAGCTCATACAAAACCCTTTGTTAGTTACTTAGTCTGCGTAGATTTCAGAAATGAAAGGAACGCTTTCATCATCCTCTGCAGCAGTTCAATGTTGGACAAGAGCCTCTCTCACAGATCGCCAAGTCGGATTTTTCACCACGCTTGGCAGGCGGATTGGTGATCGCAGTAAGAGGTTGCTACATAGGTAGACGCTTGCTGCTCGCCTGTGGCTTTTTAAAACACCTGTGGGATGAAATCATGTGGACACGGTCGACCCTTTAGATTATAAAACTACACTCCGCTAAAGATAAGATCTAATTTATCATACACCTGCGTCTGTAAATCTATCCTGTTTTCGCACAAGTAATCCGCCTAATGAAAAAAAAGACAACAACATTTTTATCAGTACGTTGATTTCTACCTCGTTACTACACAATCTGTAAAAAACATTCAAGTCTGACACTGAAAGAAGAAGCTCAGGTCAAAAGAGTTTCTGGAAACGAAAAAATTAAGAATTTCAGGTAAAATGACGTTTTACTTAGTACGATGTCACATCGGAATGTTTTAGTTTTATCTAATGATCATTCAATAATCTAAAGTGGAGCCGTTATGATATGAAGTTATTTCATACATTTGACAGTTAGTTGTTGTTTTTGCGGCCAGCGAATACTACCCTAGCTCAAAATTTATTAGCCTTATAAACCTATCTATCTACTGTCTAACCAAAGAGCTGGATGGCGTTTACAGAGACATGATTGTGAAGCCTTTGGTTGAGAGCCTCGGCGTACTTTCAACTACTAAAAAAATCCATTTTAGGTCATTGTTTATTGCTGATTTTGAAATGATCTCACCATCGTAAGATTCATTGCACGAACTGACATTATTTTGCCATGATCATCTCATCACGGATGATCCTAACGGTATTGGTTATAGCAGGAAATGCGCTCAACACACCAAATGTTTCGTATTAAATATGATGACTGATTAGATTCCGTTGCAATGTATCGGAAAAGTTGGTTTACCAGCTATTATGCGTTATCCATATTTTAACAGACTTGTTCCCTCACCGGTTCCACCACTAGAGAGTTAAATTTATACTTTTACATTAGCCCTGCGTGTCAGTTAACGGCCACCTGTTTATTTATCGTTGTAGTTTGTATGTTTTCTAATATTACCGTATTTATTTTTTGACGTCGAGCCCTGTAAGAAGATTTGGGCCTGGACTGAAATAAAATGATGACAAAAAAGTATAATGGTTTTGCGATGGCCGTTAGATGATCAGCGATGATAAGATGATGACCCAGAAGCTTCAAGCTAATGAGCTGGCTCTGCTACCTTTAACCGGAACACATCAGTGCTATTGACACTGTTTAGCGGCAGATTTAGCTTATCAGGCAGACATAGAAAACCAAACCGAGTATCTATAAGTACCCCCTCAGGGAGGTGTAGCGATTATCCCGCGAAGGCAGGTTTTTTTTAAATAAAATTATTCCCTTGCTCTTTTATTACGGAACTTCGCTCTTGTTGGTGGAATATTCGTCAGTGTATTTAGCCTATTTATCACTTTTTACATCATACAGTTATAGAAGAATCAATGAATTTTTTTTTTATTTATTTATTAAATATTCAGACAACCATGGTCCATTTTAGTAAAGGACGAAAACGAAATAAAGTTAGTAACGAGTCCACATTAGATTTTATATAAACTTTGTAAATATAAAAAACAGGCTTCCGTTTGATCATAATTTTACCTGCTGTTAAGCGTTGATGTCTTTTAGGATGGTTCACGGTAGCCTAGAAGCAGCCTATTCACTCTGCCTTGAAGACATCTGGATTGTAGCACTCGGGAAACACAGAAGCCGGTAGGGAATTCCACTCCTTAGCTGTAGGGGACAAGCAGGTGGGGCTGAAACCCCCATTCATCTAATTGATCGATTGTAAAACGGGGACGGTGGAATTCGATCGCAGACTCTTCGAAATGAATCCTCAAGACCTTTGATGCTAGCTTTCTTACACCTGTTCCAGACACATTTCTAATAACTATAGACGTGTAATTTGACAACTTTATGTTTATACCACTTGGCCAATTCACTCGATGGTAAATGACGGTAAGGACGTATGGTAGAAACATGTTGATCCGGAAGCTTCAAGTTTATTAGGCACTGACAACGTTATCTTTCAGTGCCGGAACACGACGGTGCTGTTAACGCCGCTTAGTGGCGATGGTTCTTGATAACACGGTGCCTATTTAACTAATAACCATTGATAACTATTAATTTTTTATCTACACTAGCGAGTCATAACACTAACTCAAAGAGACGCTATCGCGTGTACCGCCTTATTTAAGCTCCCGTGTCGATAATGACGGCTTCCAGTCTCTGTAAAATTACTGTTATAGTTCGAAAACATCCGCGGCATGTGTGATTTAATGACACCATGAAAATTTGTTACATTCTTCATCAATATTATATATCGTTAGTACGAGGGGCATACCGAAAAGATCGGTAATCGAGTACTTTCGATTTAATTAGATTAAAAACTCTTTTTGATGAATAAACACTGGTTAGTTGAAAATCGAATACAATTGACAGAATTAAAAAAAAATTTTTTTTAAAGAACAATATCAGTTTGAAAATGATAGGTCGATAAAAAAATGGAGCTTACAAGAGAAAGTTTCCGTGCCATAATTTTTTACAACTTTCGACGAGGATTATCTCAGGGACAATGTCTCGCTGAGCTTATATCTATATTCAAGAGTGAAGCGCCTAGCCAGACGACAATATATCGCTGGTATTCTGAATTCCGGCGTGGACGTGCTTCTCTTGGCACCGTACCTTCCACAGGCCGGCCAAAAACAGCGGTTACACCAGAAAATGTCGCTGTTGTGCGCCGAATGATACAGGATGACCGACATATTACATATGAGCAGATTCGGGCTACTTTAGGGATAGGTATGACTGCGATACAAACTGTTTTACATGGTGAACTGGGAGTGAGAAAGCTAGTTTCCCGCTGGGTGCCCCATAATTTGTCCGAAGAGCAAAAGGCGGCTCGTGTCAATTGGTGCCGGTCTACTCTGCAACGCTTCAACGGAGGAAAGTCAAAAGCAGTTTATAACATTGTCTCTGGTGATGAATCATGGATCTATTCATATGAGCCAGAAAGAAAGCATCAGTCGGCTGTCTGGGTCTTCGCAGGTGAGATCAAGCCAACAAAAGTTGTCCGCTCTCGCAGCGTATCGAAGAAAATGGTCGCTTCGTTTGTCGCGAAAACAGGACATGTAGTCACAGTTCCCTTAGAGGAACGGAGAACGGTTACCGCTGATTGGTATACAACGGTTTGTTTGCCACAGATGATATCCGAACTCCGTAGAGGTAACCCGAAACGACGCATAATCCTCCATCACGATAATGCGAGCTCTCACACCGCTCAGAAAACAAGCGAGTTTTTGAAGCAGGAAAACGTTGAATTAATGGATCATCCTCCATACAGCCCTGATCTGAGTCCCAATGATTACTTTACATTCCCTAGAATCAAAGATTTATTGCGTGGTCAGCGGTTTCAAGGTCCAGAAGAAGCAGTGGAAGCATACAAATCGACGATTTTGACCATGTCAACTTCGGACTGGAATTGCTGCTATAATAATTGGTTCGAACGAATGCAAAAGTGCATTAACTGCAACGGAGAATACTTCGAAAAGCAATAAAAATAAATTTAGTTATTTCCTGTATGTATTGTTTTATATTCCCGATCATTTCGGTATGCCCCTCGTAACTGGCTCTTCGGCTCGCTTAATCGATGGAATACGTTACCTTTGCAGTGCCGTTTGATATTGCAGAAGTATACCGTCTCGTTCTTGAATTGTGTAGAAGAACATCCTACTAATATTATAAGTGTGAAAGTTTGGATGTTTGGATGTTTGTGACGCTTTCACGGGAAAACTACTGAATGGATTTGAATGAAACTTTACAATAATATAGCTTATACATCAGAATAACATATAGGCTACAATTTATAAAGACATATTGTGTAAATTGTACAAAATCACACTTATAATATTACTGGGATTACATGGGCAATTTTGGCATAACAAAAACGCGTTGCCCAGCAACCGACCATAGAATATGTAAATTCGTATATTCAAACTTATTTTGTACCTTATTCTGTATAATAATTTGTCATATACGTCACCTGCACTATCGAACAAGTATAATACATCCTGAAGTACACGCGGACAAAGTCGCGGGCGGAAGCTAGTAGGCTATAATTTATAAAGACATATTGTGTAAATTGTACAAAATCACACTTATAATATTAGTGGGATTACATGGGAAATTCGGGCATAACAAAAACACGTTGCCTATCAACCGACCATAGAATATGTAAATTCGTATATACAAACTTTCACGTTTATAATATTAGTGTGAAGACTATTTGAATGTACTACGTCAGATATTGAAATTTCTTTTGTTTCTTTAAACTATTAGTCACGTAACAAAATAAACACTATTTTGTACCTTATGCTTGAAATGGAGATAGATGACTTCTAAGCCTATCGAACAAGTAGAATAAATCCTGAAGTACACGCGGACAAAGTCGCGGGCGGAAGCTAGTTTACTATAAATATATACTACTGTACTATACATGCTCCTCTGTCCATGTGATATGAAATAAGTTAGTTGTGTGGTCTAGGCTTTAAAATAGAATCACTCCACACTCATCGTCGTATAATAAGTGACTATATGAAAATTTTAACTGATCGGCGATTTTACCAGAACTTAGTTCATGCAGTCCATATTTGACATTTGATAAAACGTACCGTCTTCATAAGCGTGGAATGATGTCTACTCGTACTCTAGTGATTGCATCCTCGAAGTGTATCCTGAGCCCCCTTGATCACACCCGATTATGAGAATTCGAGAAATCGAGGGATCACCTCGTTTGTGAGAATTTATATCTCCTTTTAGGGGTGGCACTCAGCGGGTTAATTTATCGCTATATTTGTGACAAAACGGCTATTTAGTGGCTCTGCTGCGAGGATGCGCTGCGACGCGATTTTATTAGTCGTCCTTGATTTATCGTTACGATAAGAGATTTGTTCCTTTTTGGACCTCGTCCTTTCACTATTTCAATGGCTGCCGCTGTTATTTATTTACGAGTATTGCCTGTACATTTTTGTCCAAGTTGACACTTTAATAGGTCGATTAGGTTGTGCACAGAGGGTTTCTAAAGTTTACATTTGTATACCCATTTGCTCCCATGGTGCGAATGGTCGACAACTATGTACACCTTTAGAATCGTCAGAAACACGACACCCACGCGGAACAAAGAGTTTCCGCGTTCCCTTAACCGTTTAAAACAATATTTTCGGAAGGAGAGTTCCGTGGAAAGAATAGAGTTTTTGCTAAACCGGACAGGTAGTCTATTTCTGTTCGTCTGGCCTAAGAATAAACAGAGCCGACTTTATTTAATAAACTAACACGTGTTGTTAATGAGTAATGGTGTTAATCGGAGCGGCCGGCACTTCGCTACAAGTAATTTGTTAGTAGTTTGTGGATTGGACGCCAATTTGGGCCTCCCAACAGATTGTTTATCGACGTTTTCCGTGAATGCGCGGGTATTCACCTCTCGGGCGGTAGTTGATTTTTTAACTGATGAAGTGCATGTGCTGGCGCAGCTAGCTAGTCTTTCGTTCGTATGAAACCTACTTTCTATAATCTTTCGATAATTTTGGAGATATGAGATAAAGCTAATGTTTATTTGCATCGAAATTTAAGCAAAATTTAAAATGTTAGTTTAGTTAGATAGTTAGTATAACTTGACATTCGAATTGTAATTGCTTAAGTTACCTTGACAATTTATCTGTATTAGTGTTAATGTAGCTTTATGGAGGACTTTTGTTTATTAATTTAATTTATAAATTCACAAATGTTGTACGCCTTCGGGTAGGATATAGAGATGCTATGTATTACACCCAACTTTACTGTACCACCTATATTCATAATAAAATATTCTCATTCTGATCGAACATGGTGCCATATGATAACAGTTAGAAAATTTTAGCTTTTCACATTCCACCTCTAGAGGCATGTAAATTTTGTTACGCGCTATGGTTTAGTATGGGGTCGTAGTACTATATCAACTCCTCCAACCAAAACCTATTCCAAAAATATCAGTTTGAAGGAAACAAGTGTCAAAAGCTGTCAAAAGGTTTGCAGATTATCGGTCAAAGTTCTAAAATCGCGGGTGTTCTTGACACAGTGCGTCCCTGTCTTCACTGGGTACGAGGCTGGGTTCTCAACAGTATTGAACTTGCCACTGTAGTATGTATTTAATGTATTATATGTTCCTGACCTACGGTAACACATGATCGACATATAGTTTCCTAATAACGCTTACTACACCGTTAAACACGTTCCGCGAATGTACGGAGCCAGGGTCTGGTCTTGTACACTTATAATTTTAAAAAGCCATTATCAAACAAAAGTGATTCAGTTACAATTTTTGTATATTTTTGTTTTATACAACATATAAAACGCACGAAACAGGGAAGACTTAAGAGGCTATGTTGGTTATACCACGTGGCCGCGTTCAAATGTGGATTGTTTTGTAGCTGTCCCTCTCCGAGCCCTATCCTACCCGACCGCGTACTGTGAGACAGCATACACTACGCGAAGTTATCCACCCGTTATTTGGATGTTTCGTAGTCCAGGGATCATTTGAAGGATACAGTATATTATGTAACCATTTTTTAATACAGTATACTAATGAAATTTCAGATGTCGGTGGTTTTTCCAAATTGTTCTAAATTGATTCATACTCTTGTAAATCAGGTTCAAAGTTGGGGCTTTTTACTACCGTAAAATACAATTCTTTGACGCCCTGTAACTCTGAAAGTATATATTTAAACGAAAATCTGACTCACCGCCGACACAGATATTTGTTTCTAGATTGTGTCTTGAAAATTTCATAGATTTTCATAGCTTAATACTCAAAATATGACTGGACTACGTTTGTATGGGCGCTTTGACACCAACATACCCTCTTAACGTTGAAAACAAAGATGGCGTCAATACATATACATGTTTGCTCTAAATTTAAAATAACGGATTGGATTCATTTGCTATAAATAATAAGCCAACAAATAACATACGTAACTTCGTGTATACAATACACTGTCAGTCTGGGGAATGTGTAACGAGTAATAATATTACGTTTGATAAGTTCTTTTTTTAAAACGACTTTTTTTCTAGTTCGATTATTACGTTAAAAACTCCACAAATTCATCCACGTATTTAATAGGTACCAAAATATTTTTAGTGTTTACAATTCTGTGAATCCGCGGGTTTTGGTGTTTGTGTTTCAGAAACTTTATTTTAATATACTTTTTAACCGACTTCCAAAAAGGAAGAGGTTCGCAATTCGACAGTATGTTACGCGGTAACTCCGCTAATTTATGAATCGATTTTGATAATTCTTTTCTTGTTTGGTAGTGAATACTTCAGAGGTGGTCCCATATAAATTTTATCGAAATCGATTTAGCGCTTTTGATAAAATCGACAAAAACACAAGATATTCCCAGTTAATTCTACCTCTAAGGGTGAACTTTTTAGGGGATGAATGCTGACTTTTAATTCAGTTGAAGTCGGTTTCTAGTTCTTTTGCGTTAATTATTACGTTTGTTCTCAGCCGGATGAACTCGCCAGAGCTGCCGTGAAGCTCACATCCCGTGAGAGGCGTTTCATCAAGTTCGCGAGCGTGGAGTACGGTGGGCAGCTGTATATGACGCCGCAGGACTTTTTAGAGTCCGTTGTCGAACAGGAACCCAGACGTAAGTTGAAAGTCATTATTACTGGTTAAAATCTTGACATCCTAGGTGAGCTGACTTGACAGATGACCACGCAGGATTAAGTTCAGTGTGGAGGCTCTGCACGATAATTCGTTGGACTCAAACTTCAAAGCTTTCTGTTTCGATACTCTATAGAATACATTTGGACCTTAAAGCTTTTTTTGTTGACCCCCACTATCACTGCTCAAGTAACAGACCAACTGCTAGGCTCCACCAGTACATTTTTCGCGTTTCGCTCCAATGCTTCTGGAAGTATTCCAACATTTCGCACGAAGCGTTTCGCTTCTTTATTTAATATGCGTACAGCTAACGAGTGGAACTCTCTGCCGGCTTTTGTGTTTCCTAATCGCTATACAGCCTGGATATCTTCAAGGTCATCCTAGACCACATCGTCGCTTAACATCAGGTGAGATTGTGGTCAAACGGAAGCTTATCAATTGTTAAAAATATATATGCAAACGGAGGGCGAACCATATTTTAGATTTAAATCTCATATATTTAATAACTTGCAGCGATCTATCTAGAAGACTCCAGTTTCGCAGTCCACTTCTGAAATTATAATGAATGATGCAATGAAGTCCTTAATTAATAGTGTTTTTCATGATCAATTTCAGCTCGTCTCAAGAGGCGTGTGCTAACTACCAAAGAGATTGAATACCTTCGAGACCACACGCCCGCTTTGAAGAAAGGCTCCCCGCAAATGTTTCGCAGTCTCAGAGATAAAGGTAAACTAGTAATTTAAAAATATGTACCTATATAACTGATTGACATATCAACAACGCCCAGTCGCACTTGAGTTAGAATCTTTAAATATGGAACATCTATTCATTTGATGTTTAGACATAGATTTTTAAAACCAATAGATAAAAACCTTCTGTTTTTTCAGTTCCATGAAACCCATATGACCTGAACACCTTTTTTTGGTTCGGTTATAAATTTATAACACAGATTATGTAGTAACGAGGTTAGTAATCGACGTACTGATAAAAAGATTTCAGTCTTCTTTTTTCAAAGGACAAATTACATGTGAGAAAGCAAGACAGACTTACAGACGCAGATTTATGCCAAATCAGATTGTATGTAACAAACATATTAACTATAGAAAACCTGCAAGAATACTTTGAATGTCACACAAATCTTTATTAATTCGAAAGTCAATTTTGTTGTTTGGTTCCCCTTTATGCCACAACAGCATGACCGATCGTGATGAAAATTATACGAATCGAATATACTGTCACTTAGTCAAAAACACATATGGTAACAATGATATTTTTTTCTTTTTCAGGGATAATATCTTACACTGAGTATTTATTCCTTCTATCAATTTTAACAAGTAAGTAATTTAAAAATTTTAATTAAAGTTAGATTAATATTATAAGTTTAAAAAAATATATTCACAGATGTTCATACGAGGGGCATACCGAAAAGATCGGTAATCGAGTACTTTCGATTTAATTAGATTAAAAACTCTTTTTGATGAATAAACACTGGTTAGTTGAAAATCGAATACAATTGACAGAATTAAAAAAAAATTTTTTTTTAAAGAACAATATCAGTTTGAAATTGATAGGTCGATAAAAAAATGGAGCTTACAAGAGAAAGTTTCCGTGCCATAATTTTTTACAACTTTCGACGAGGATTATCTCAGGGACAATGTCTCGCTGAGCTTATATCTATATTCAAGAGTGAAGCGCCTAGCCAGACGACAATATATCGCTGGTATTCTGAATTCCGGCGTGGACGTGCTTCTCTTGGCACCGTACCTTCCACAGGCCGGCCAAAAACAGCGGTTACACCAGAAAATGTCGCTGTTGTGCGCCGAATGATACAGGATGACCGACATATTACATATGAGCAGATTCGGGCTACTTTAGGGATAGGTATGACTGCGATACAAACTGTTTTACATGGTGAACTGGGAGTGAGAAAGCTAGTTTCCCGCTGGGTGCCCCATAATTTGTCCGAAGAGCAAAAGGCGGCTCGTGTCAATTGGTGCCGGTCTACTCTGCAACGCTTCAACGGAGGAAAGTCAAAAGCAGTTTATAACATTGTCTCTGGTGATGAATCATGGATCTATTCATATGAGCCAGAAAGAAAGCATCAGTCGGCTGTCTGGGTCTTCGCAGGTGAGATCAAGCCAACAAAAGTTGTCCGCTCTCGCAGCGTATCGAAGAAAATGGTCGCTTCGTTTGTCGCGAAAACAGGACATGTAGTCACAGTTCCCTTAGAGGAACGGAGAACGGTTACCGCTGATTGGTATACAACGGTTTGTTTGCCACAGATGATATCCGAACTCCGTAGAGGTAACCCGAAACGACGCATAATCCTCCATCACGATAATGCGAGCTCTCACACCGCTCAGAAAACAAGCGAGTTTTTGAAGCAGGAAAACGTTGAATTAATGGATCATCCTCCATACAGCCCTGATCTGAGTCCCAATGATTACTTTACATTCCCTAGAATCAAAGATTTATTGCGTGGTCAGCGGTTTCAATGTCCAGAAGAAGCAGTGGAAGCATACAAATCGACGATTTTGACCATGTCAACTTCGGACTGGAATTGCTGCTATAATAATTGGTTCGAACGAATGCAAAAGTGCATTAACTGCAACGGAGAATACTTCGAAAAGCAATAAAAATAAATTTAGTTATTTCCTGTATGTATTGTTTTATATTCCCGATCATTTCGGTATGCCCCTCGTATCTCTTTAAGCGTAATGATATAATCTATTTTCGGAGTGAGATCATATGTGCCATGTTCAAAGCAAAATCTTTACGGATAAAGTATGAAGTTAAAGTTTCCCTGTTCCCAATTACAATTTGGGAGACTTCTAACTAAGATTGAAAGGCGAATTCATTTTCATTCGATTCATTGATTATGTAATGAAGATTTTTAACATTTTTGAACCTATGCCCCCGTGTAACGAGGTAGTAATCGACGTACTGATAAAAAGGTCGCAGTATTCTTTTTTCAAATAAGCTTACTCGGCTTCCTTCCTTTCTTATCTAAGATTTTTTAAACTCATTAACAGCCTATATATCTCCACACTGCAGGCGTATTCTCTTACAAGGTGTGTATGAGACATAGACTTCACACACGCCTTTGAATTTCTTCTCAGGAGCGTGCAGGTTTCCTCACGTTGTTTTCCTTCACCAAAAGCCAATGGTAATTATTCTTATCGTTCATACATAAATTCCAAAGGACAAATTGGTAAGAGCCATGATTGAACCCAAACCATGATTGTTTAACGATCTTGTGCATAAAAATATATTTCCTTCTTTATAGAACCGGCGTCGGGCTTCCAAATAGCTTTCAACATGTTCGACACTGACGGGAACCAAAGAGTAGATAAAAACGAATTTCTAGTCGTGAGTAATTTTGCTTTATTTATAGTTTTTACACATTAGGGCTTAGTGTAAATCCCTGTATACTGAATTAAATTCCTGAATGATAGACAATTAAGTAGTAACGAAAGCTAGTTAAGACTTATAGATATCTATTAATTTCTTAGTTGGATTGTTGTTATAGATTAAAATAAATCTCCTTCCGGTTAATTTATTTTATTTTAAAGAAGAAAAACAATTCTTTTCAAACATTCCACTTCTTGAGATTTTGAGAAACTTTATTGTTTTGTTGTAGTTTTGTGAAAAGTGATTATATTTATTCGATGGTTTTATTGAATGTCGTCCATAAGAAACTATTCAAATTTTCCAGCTGAGATTTTGATAAACATCAAAATACATATTAAATAGTACCGAATTATATTAAACATTCATTATTTGCCATGTAGGAGATTTATTCACTCATTGTGAATAAGAAATTTTCGTTATAAGTGTCACTTACCTTACGCGAGAAAAAAAATCGATATGAAGGTCACTTTACATTCAAAATAAAATTCGGCATGCAGATCATTTTTTCACACTTCGTGAAAAAAGAATATTCGCCTTGAAGATAACTTATTCACTCGTCGCCTACGTCTCCCCTTCATAGATATAAAAACAGTAGCAGCTCATCACATTTATACATAGCGTCTTAGGGTAATTATAAATAAGAAATTGAATTATTCATATAAATCACTTTCATTCTTGTTAATTTCTGCATTATTATGGTGCTGAGAGTTCCAAGCTTTTGGTACTTTCATATACGTGTCCATTGATACACAATACTTTTTTTTTGTTGAGTTTCAAACATTGCAATTGATTTGTAATAATTAACGCGTTGAAAAAGAACTGGAAACCGACTTCAACTGCCCTAAAAGTCTTTATCACCTATAATGTTCGCCTTTAGAGGTAGAATTATCTGGGAATATATTTGGTTTTTGTTGATTTTCTAAAAAAGCAATTTCGAGAAAAATTTATATAGAATCACCTCTGAAGTACCAAACAAAACAAGAATAATAAAAATCGATTCATAATTATAAATAAATGGCGGAGTTATCGCATAAGATACATACAAAAAACATACAGTCGAACTGAGAACCCTGTCCTGTTTTGAAGTCGGTTGAAAACCAGAGCGGACTTCATACAAATCTAGTATACAGGATAAACAGATATATGTCTGCGATTCGGCAGATTTCCGCTAAAATTTGTATTTTTGGAACGATGTTACTTATCGCGCGTTGTGAAAGGGGGCTAGACGGAAAAAATTCTTACGAAAAGTTGTCACGACACTTTTTGCTATAGTAAGTTAGCGTCATCTGTTAGTATTATCTGGATTACATATTACATGGACGATACCAACAGTACGGCTATGTGACGACAGATGGCTCTGATTAGTTGCCGCTACTCAATGACAGATGTCGCTAAAAACAAAACGTATCACGTACATAAAAAATCTAATGAAAAAACCTACAAAACCATATTTAAAATATAATGTTAAAAATCCGTTCAAACCTTATTGAAAATTTGTAAAATTTTATTACAATTCCTTCACTAATTAATCGAAAGGTATATATCGTTCCATCCGGGTGTCCCTTGACACCTCTCAAGTTTTTTTTTAATAAATCTTCATTTCTAACTTTGGAACCATCATTTTGGCGTTCATCTAGAAATTATAATGTTTTTATTTTACTAGATATATATTTATTGTATTATAGATTATATCAAGGAACCTAGGAATAGAGTTACTTGACTCAGAACTATAGGACCTCGGAATACTCAGAATTCGACCGATTACTGTATAACTAGAACACTTTATAATAAATCGAAACTAAAGGTTAGAAATTAACAAGATTGATTGAGTCATGATCTTATCCAATTATCCTATGACGTAATCATCGAATAGTTCTACATTTTAAAACACAGATTTAGTGCACCCTTAGACCTCGAATGTCAACTGGCCCCATTAAGACGGCGTACACGTTAAACTAAACAATAACCACCTGTGGGACAAGGAAGTGTTTATTTACATATTCTTTATTATTTTTCTGTTTAGTTTGTTTCCGATTTTCTTTTCTTTTCTGAGCATGTTTTCTGCGATGTGAATTTAGATCCAACGACTGCTTGGTGGTTCCTTGAGGGAGCGCAAAGATTTGGATGTCAAGAGCAAAGAAGCAGTGAGTTCCGTTGAATGCTTGTACGCAGGGCTGTGTTTCCATTTCCGGATCATGCTGATTTAAATTTAGAGGTTATTTCAAAAATTCTATAATAGGCTATTCGACTAATTAAAATTGATTTAGCATGGTTATTGGCTTGCAGCAATCGAACGAGCTATGCTCGAAATTTCTCTACGTGATAAAATCAAGAATGAGGATATCCGTAAACGAACTTACGTAGCCGACATAGCTCGACGTGTCAGTGAGCTAAAGTGGCAATAGGCAGGCCACCGGTGGGGTGTAAGATCTCGAGTGGCGACCACGTAGCGGGAAACTTTTACCGGGCGCGTAAGGTCGCGGGGAGTCGCTGGATGCAGGTGGCTCGGGACCGGTCGATGTGGCGTACCATTAAGGAAGCATATGTCCAGCAGTGGACGTTTACTTGTTGATGATGAATGAGATTAGACTTGAAATCGAATGAGTAGATACACGAGCGTAGAATCGATCTCTCGTTGGTTTAAATTCAATCAATTCAAATAATTATTAATTAATCTTATCTTATTTTATTTTATGTTAGATATAGGAATGTCACATACATTTTTTGTTATTGACGAAATAAACTAATCGGAGAATCTGTTATTTCTTAATTGTAAAAGAAAATCATCACAATTAGTCTAATATCCCTCGTTAAGCCTGCCAGTCGAATATCCCATTATACTCGTATTTGATCAGTTTGTACTGAGGCATTGATCCGGAAATGGAGGGTTGTGCCGCTCTATATATTTTTATCTTTTATGTTGTTTTGTCATATTTGAGACTAGGTATTGTCTTGACATTGACATAGGTACTTGTAAATGTGTACTTTTAAAACAAGACATGCTTAGTTAATCGTTACTTTTTGTTTAGGCAAACAAATAGTAAGTCAGTACTGTGATACTTGTCTTATATTTTTGTTTTGTATTTTTATGTAAATGCAGTCCTCGTATCTGTAAATGTCTGTTAGTTTGTGATTTTTCTTCTTTGTAACTAATTTTCAAGTGTTCCGTTGGGCGGCACAACCGCACTGTTCATTTTGCTTCTCACTTTTTGTTGTTGTTCCACGAACAACATTTGTTTTGACGAAATAAAACCGGCTTCGAATTGGAAACACACTGTGTCTAAAAATTCTTAACGTGTATGTATGCTTTTCACTGGACAAGAATCTAATTTAAGGAACGATTCAGAACTTTCTTCTAGATTTAAGTAAATTATGCCGTTTATCAAACGAATAACACGCCCATTTTACTCCCAACGGATTCCTTTTATCGCTAATTTTATTTACTATCAGATGCTATCAACGTTTGGTCTGTCTGTAGTCATTTAACA
Organism: Carcina quercana; assembly: GCA_910589575.2. Lineage (NCBI taxonomy): Eukaryota > Metazoa > Arthropoda > Insecta > Lepidoptera > Depressariidae > Carcina > Carcina quercana. The sequence continues at coordinate 21,993,115 of OU342426.1, read as the reverse complement.
TTTAAAAAGGTACTGCACGAATAAAAAATAATTAAAGTCACTACTACTTTGCGCCCTTGTTCAAAGATCGGGTTAACCTATATAGTCATTTCAATGTATTAATTAATAACTAATTAAGGGCATAGCGTAGCAAGTTTAATTTAAAAATTTTCGTGTAGTAGTTTTTTTCATAACAGTAGTTTGAGGATAGTGCAATTTTATCTAAATCTAGAAAAGGGTTCGTCTCGAAGCGTTTGTCAGGTGTAACTGTGTGTAACATACATATGTGCTTACTGCGTATAGCTACTAGCGTTAGTAGCAACCAGCGCCATACTGGGCCGGACGGAGCCGACCCTCGCCGCTAGTGACGCGACTAAACCAGTACTCGTAAGTGGAGGTCCTACAGTTTCCTGTGCTGTCCACTCTCTAGCTAGGCAGTTTGCAATGTTCCTGAGCGAATATCTGTCTCTGTCTCTCCTGACAATATCCTGAGACTAGTAGTGTATTAGTTGTAGCGTTTTGTGGTATAACTTCCGCTTTTGTTTTTGTATTCGTCGGTTGACACAGATGTGATAACTGCGTGACTAGAATAGTAAGTATGACGTTGTAATGCTTTTCTACTACATCGGCTCGGGAAATTCAAAAAGTGGCACATTAAACAGCGGAAAATTATTGATCAAAACTTTTTGAACATTCGATATTCTTTTTTTTTTAATTTGAAAATCAAAAAGTTTTGCCTTCAATGAAGTTGTTACTGGCCGCTTATATTTTTATGTAGATGCCGAAACTCCTTTTTATACTCGTAACAGCAATTTTAAAGAACGCGATTGATATTGTTTTTCTTTAATATATACTTTAGATTTCCTCGCAGTTGTAGTGAAATTCACTGTATGAAATTGACATAAACACACTCGTTTGGTAATGAAAGAATGCTATTACACCAGCCAGAGCCTTTTCCTAAAACACACTGTCGATACCTAAATTAAATCTACCAGCTCTATTGTTGTAGGTACTCTTCATGCGAGCTATGTCGTACTCGTACACACGGCTACTCATCAAGCTATACATTTCCAGTATACGCTGACCTCGCATTGAATGGACTCCCACACGATGCCAGGTCAGCGTATACTGGAAATGTATAGCTTGACCTGTAGCCGTGCGTACTAGTATATCCTAACTTTCCTTTTATTAATTTTCATATTGCTAAAATTGGATTTTTTTAAATAAACTTACAGTTAAGAATTAGTAAAACAATTGACAATTATTCTGGAGGTATATTTAAGATAAATTGTCGACGTATGCTGGACATTTCTCTACGAGAGTAAGGGTTCTCGAGTGTCGATCACGTACGGGGTAACGAGTACCGGGCCGGCCCCTATTAGATGGACCGACGACCTGGTAGTTGCGGGTACACGCTGGATGGAAGTGGCTCGAGTTCGGTCAATGTGTCATACCATGGAGGAGGCCTATGTCCAGCAGTGGACCCGCTCATGATTATTTTGTTTAAAGGCACCTTAAATGTTGCGACTTAAATGATTCCGAATTGGTTTTTAGTGGTCTTCTTTACCTGTGACAAACTAGCAGCGTGTACTTAAATAAACTTTGCATATATTAATAGGATGATTTCTTACAAATTTCATTTTACTATATTATTTAAAATCTGGCTTTGATAAGTAATTAAATTACGGAGACGCCTTCTTCTGAACGGGAATAAATTTCATTAGCGTACAACTTGAAAATTCGGATTCACTATTCGTGTTCAATTCAGTGGGAACGTCTTAACCACTCCGCCCTATTTATTTTAAACGAGTCTGGGGTCCCAAGATAGCTTTAGAGTCCGTAGGAAATTCATCCACCTTCAGTGGACGCGTTTCAAGTGTACCGCTGTAGATCCTGGCTAAAATAAAAAACAGGAATAACAGTGGGAGCGGAGAGGAGGTGGGAATGTTCGTGTTCAATTTCTCGTTAATTTAATTAGTTAATTTCCCTGCTATATAATCCGATAGTTACTGCCCAAAGCCAGTATTTAAATAGCAATTTAGTGTGAAATTTTTCGGCTTCAATCCCTTCGTGTCGAAGTGCCTTCAGCATGTATAACTAAAATTTTGTACTAATCTGTTTGACGTTTTTTTAAATACTAATCACGTTTGTTTTGCACCTTTAAATGTATTGAATTAACATCTGTCAATACTCTGAACACCACTGGACTCCTGGAAAACACTTTTACCACTTGTATGTTTTTCAAAATTACATATAACGCTATGTAATATTATATTATACACTGCCATATCTGCATTTTGGACACAATTGTACATTTTATACTTGTTTATATGACTGTGACAATGTCGTAATATACCAATTTATGAACATATCAACTAAGTCGACTTATGTTACAGATGGAGAAAATATTTAGCTTCGCGTGGAAGGGAAAGAGGGGGATGACAGATGATGACGGTGAGAGTGACAAGGACGGCAAGCCTCAAGACAATTACGTGAATGATGAACAAGGGCTTCAAAGGAGGCACAATGTGGACACCCTACTGCAGGTAAAATAGTTTTATCGAAAATATTGAAACGGATCATCAGCCGGGAAGCGTCCACTGCTGGACATAGGCCTCCCTCATGGTACGCCACATCGACCAGTCCCGAGCCACCTGCATCCGGCGACTCCCTGCGACTCTAACCAGGTCGTCGGTCCATCTAGTAGGGGGACGGCCTGGTAGACGTTACCCGGTACGTGGTCGCCACTCGAGAACCTTTACTCCCCACCAGTTATCGGCTCTTCGAGCGATGTGGCCTGCCAATTACCACTTCAGCTCACTGACTCGTCGAGCTATGTCGGTGACCTTCGTTCGTCTACGGATTTCCTCATTCCGAACCTTATCACGTAGAGAAATTCCTAGCATAGCTCGTTCCATAGCTCTCTGAGTGACTTTGAGCTTGTTTATTCGGCCCACAGTAAAGCACCACGTTTCGGTTCCGTATGTCATCACTGGCAACACGCGCTGATTAAAGACTCTCACACGCAATAAAGATTTCATTTCATATTTACTTTATAATTGGCTAAGTCATCCCACCATTGTTGTAGAAGGCCACTAGCGAAAACCTAGGTGTGGCAACATCACCAGCCTACGTTTTTATGTATAATAACACTTGGCCTTCATCTCTCCTAATGAGGCGCAGTCTCTGCTTGCTACCTTGCTGGCTATCAATTTATCTGAATGCGATTCCCAACCCGTCTATTGAGCGTGCGTAATCAAGGTTAATCCCTTCATGTAAAACCCGTACGTTGTTGCTATGTGCTTATATGCCCATTCTTATGCTAGTAGCTATGCAGTTTTCAATGACGATTCTGAAGTCTAAAACATGGTGACTTCGACAGGTCCACTTCTTCGGCAAGAAGGGCACGAACGACCTCAAGTTCGAGGGCTTCAAGCAATTTATGGAGAACCTGCAGACCGAGGTCCTGGAACTGGAATTCCATGAATTCGCTAAAGGTGAATGAATGTTGATTTTATTATTATTTTTAACCTCCGACCCCCTTTTACCCGACTGCAGCGCAACCCAAAAGGAGTCAAGTGTTTGAAGTATGTATGTCCGACTCTACTTAAACACCGAAAAGATTTAGATAAAACGTGCCGTTAGATAACTGCTGGGTATATCAAAATTCCTGAAGATATCTGGCGCTAATTTGGTTTCTTGATAGAAATTTATGTAAATCGCGTTTGGCCTCTACTTCGCCAGTTTGCACTTCAGAAATTATACCACCACCACCGTAATAAAAAAGCATAAATCTATATAAGGAAAACAAACCAATATCAACCAGAGTCGATGTTTTTACCTAGATCAGAACAGAGTTTGAATCCGGAAGGCTAGAATGCCACACAAAATGTACGGATCGAGACACACCTGTCTACCCGCACCTTCAAGAACCCCCGGTCAGAAAGCAACCGGCCAGCCACCTCGGAGAACGTGCTGGCCGGTCAGAAAGATGCGTGGATTACATGCAAACTCCATATATCGTGAAGGAAAACATCGTGAGGAAACCTGCACACTCTTGAGAAGAAATTCAAAGGCGTGTGTGCAGTCTACCAATCCGCACTGGTCCCACGTGGTGGACTCTCTGTAGGCTTTTGATGATGATAATGTAGCTTATGCTGTCGTATATCCCAGGACACGAGACGATATCCGAAGTGGACTTTGCCAAGATCCTCCTGCGGTACACTTACCTCGACACGGACGAATACGACATGTACCTGGATCGACTGCTGGACCGGGTCAAGGAGGAGCGCGGCATCACCTTCGAGGAGTTCAAGACATTCTGCCAGTTCCTCAACAACCTTGACGACTTCACCATCGCCATGCGGATGTACACCCTCGCTGATCATCCCATCTCGAAAGGTTTTTGCTTTGTTTTTATATGTGCAGCTCATGGCGCAGTTAAGCCAAGAACATTTTGAAAATAGTAAATAAATTCGTTCACAATCAAACCTCCTCCGTAGCCTAATGCCTTACCATCCGGAGGTCACGGGTTCGATTTACAGTGAGATTACGGCCTCGCTAGCTACCTCCATGTTACCTAAATCAGGCGCCAAACAGCAATGTTAATAGCAATATGAAAGGTAAAGGTAACCAGGTAACATAGAATATTCCCTACGGCTTACCGAGACGAGAACCGATAGGTACCAATGGGAATCGAACCTGGGATCTCCAGATTGTAAGTCTAAGCGTATATATATATCCACTAGGCCACGGAAGCGTTCAAATCTTCGCAGTCAAATATCACATAAATATGGCTAGGTTTCTCCTAGTAGATGTGCCGACGACCTGGTAAAGGTCGCGATAGTCAATGTGGCATACCATGGGCACAGAAGTAATGTAGTACTACATACAGAACGTACGTTCACCGCCTCCCACCGATCCGCGATACCCCACTTCCCCCGCAAGTGACCGGCGCAGAAAGTGTGCAGTACGTAAAGCGCGCACGGACTACTCACGCACGCGCGTTTATTCTCATGTCATCCGTTCGTTGTGTGCCGATACCACATTTATTCCAAGTGTCCAGCGTGTGCCGTGGTAATAATACAAGTTAGTTTATAAATAAAACTCCCGCTCCGGACGCGATCATGAACACGATAATATCCCGTTTGACGTTTTCTTAAACAACAAGCGCGCCGCCTCGCGCTCTCTCGTGAAGTTTCTCGGCTGTTATGTCTGGATGTTTTGATATCAATTTGAGCGTTCCACTTCCGTCAGATGAGTTCCATCGCGCAGTGAAGATCTGCACGGGTATAGCGCAGTCTGAGCACCTGGTCTCCACCGTGTTCGCCATCTTCGACGCGGACGGCGATGGGCTCCTCAGCTACAAGGAATTCATTGCCATCATGAAGGACAGACTCCACCGAGGGTTCAAGGTGAGACCAATGCGTATTGTTTTTTGTATGTTTGTATGCATGTTTATCTCTGCACTCATATTTCCTAAACTAACTCGTTGTAATTTAATAAATGTTCGTTGGATGTGACATAGGCTGACACATGAAACTCAAAATGGCGGCCTATATGGGACATTAAGTGTTATCAAAATATCGTTTTTGGTACCAAATGAAAGGTCTTCATGAATATATTCAGAAAATATATAGGTAAAATATATGTATGTACACAAACAGGAAAAAAATACTTGAAAAAGATTTTTTTCTACTACGACTAAATCGTTTCTTGTAGTAGAAACTACATAATGTTTTCATATTATTTTTCAGTCGTACGCCAAGAACGAGGGATGGGAAGCCTTCAAGTCGTGCGTCAAGCAAGAAATGAAAAGTGCCGTCTAACTTTGACATCACCCGCTTAGTAGCTTTGCCATGTTTTCTAATACATCTAGATTATGTAGTACAAAAATAATAGATCTCAATATCTTGTACATTGTACACTCGAGTACAAAAATAGGTTGACACGGTACAAAAGTGGATACATTTTTTTGTACTCGAGTGTACCCATAGAATGATTTGCTGATTACCAAATATTTCGGCTCTTATATTAAACGTAACCATACGTTAAACTTAATTATACATAGCTAAGCTTTCTAAGTAATCTATTGGATAGATTTCAAATGTAGCTTAAATAGTTACTCTTTTTTGACTTACTGTCCTGTGGCCATTACAGCTTCACGCGAACAATGAACAATTCTTCATTCATCGGATCTTCGTCGAAGAGAAAAATTTGTATTTTTTCGTATATTGTGAAAAGGTTTATATACTGAATTCCTTAATAAGCCATTACTACCTACTATCATACACCTACGAAATTATGTGTCAAAATTAAGCAAATTACACCATTTGGGTTAATACTTCGGAAAAAAAGGTATTCTTTAGTTACCCAACAGTACAACTTACAAGTCAGTTGTCAAAAACCGGAGCCATGCGTTAAAAAACGTGCAAACATGACTATTGTCATCTCTTTTTAATACACGAGAAGTGACAAGTATCCAGTATCGATTTAATTGTACAACTTGAAACGATAGATATCTAAATGACAAAAATCCACAGATTATCGTTGGCGTGGATTTGACACGTGGAGTGACGTGTTTTATGACAGATTAATTTATACCTCTTCCACGCCATCTATTGACACCTTTGAGAACTCAACTGACAGACGTAGATATGCTTGTTTATATATTCGCACATAACTTACTTGGCTTGGAATTATAAGAGAGAACAGATGGTCTACATGGCGCAAGAAGTGATGATCCGATCATTTTGTCTGTAAAAGCAAAACCGATCCGTTCAAAAACACGGCGAAAACACAAAAGGCGAGTTTTAATTAAAATTTTACTCGTCAATTGTTCAGGTGAAGCTATATAATGGTCGCCACCAGTCCAATGGAAAAAATGTATTGGTAGTCCTTCCAGTACTGTGACGAAACGAAGATATTTCGAAAGATTTCTTTTCGTGAGTAATGTACACTCGAGTACGAAAATATGTATCCACTTTTGAACCATGTCACATTCACATGTAGTGTTGAACATGGTTCAAAAGTGGATACATATTTTCGTACTCGTATGTACCTAAATGAACATGGAACAGAAAGTAAAAAAAAACTATTATTGTTTTAGTGAGATTCTCTAGTGTTACTAACATATGATATTTATTTGTATTTCCTGTTTTTCTTTATTTAATGGTTAGGCCGATATTGTCCCAAGAAATGGCCGTTAAATTGTGGGACATTGTAATTAAATTGTATTGTAATAGAATGCATACTTAATTTTGCGTGTTAATAACTTATTGTTGACTTCGAGATAAACGCTAGAAGTAATTTTTACATGTGTTGATATTTTTTCTACTTGTGTAGTTGTGATCAGACGAAAATTCTTTACGCGTAATGTTTTAGTGAAAATAGAATAACTACCTTCGAGGAGCTACTAAAAATATGACATCAGACAAATTGATTGAAGTTTATACTAATATACAACTTGAAGCTAAACTGGAACAGCTTACCCAGCTAGATGTGACTAGATTGCGAATTAAGCTTATCCTTAATTTAAACTGAATTGAAATTGAAAAACTAAATTGATTGAAAAGAATGTATAAGATGGCGGCATTTTTAGAATTTCGAATCTCTCAATTTAGCGACTGTGGCAATCTTTACTTCCTTTGATTACAATGATGTCCTATTTTTAGCACAAAGTCAGATATTCTACTTTTATTAATAGTTAAAGAAATTTGATGTGATATGTATGACACTATGTTGGTTGTTCAATCGCCATAACGATTAAAATTGATAAGATTTTAATATCGTTTGCTAGTCATTGTAATTTAAGTTACCTGCATTAGAGTTAAGAATACAGAAATCATATTTAAATTTTTTTAAATTGTGTGCTTACCTCCTTTAAAAAATTACCAATGTAATTATTAAAAAACTAAAAAAACGCCAATGCGCATGTAAATAAAGCTGTGGTTTTCTCTTGATTAAATAAATTGGTTCCTTGCCTTGAATAGTTTTTTCATTTCCAACCTGTGGATGAATATGAGCCAAAGCTAGAAATCTAAGAGTTACTTTTTTGTTTAGTAAGGGCTTCCACTTGGCCTTCATCTCACCTGATGGTAAGTGACGATAAGGTAATGAGGCGCTAGCTCTGCTACTTTTCATACTAGAGTACAACAGTGCTATTAAATAATAATAAATACAATCAATTTATTCCAGCATACAGCCATATTTACACACACACAAAAAATACAATAACAAACTTACTTAACTCTGCTGTTTCGTGGCAGATAGTTCCAGCGCACTAAGGTAAACTACGATTGATAACCTACTGCGACCATCAACCCACACCAGCCAGGCGTGGAGATTCCGCCAGCATTTTAAGAATTCAACTGTCTTATCCAAATGGCCTTACCCTCTAATAAAATTAATTATACTTACGTTATAGTAAAAAAGATGAATTTTATATACGTTTCTGGGGGAAATATCAAAAGCAAATTTGCAATTAAAAATATTTTGATTTGAAGCATGAAGCGAACATGTTATTCTGAAGTATAAGCTATATTGTTGTAAAGTTTCATTCAAATCCATTCAGTAGTTTTTCCGTGAAAGCGTCACAAACATCCAAACATCTAAACATCCAAACTTTCACATTTATAATATTAGTAGGATAATGAGCTGCTCTTTGCAGGCTCTTGCTCTATAGCAACTGAAACTCGCTTTGATCTTCCATAGCCGCTGAAACTTAGAAGACTATGCCCAGAGCGACGTTTGAAGGGATAAATGAAAATATAAATTAAACTAGAAATAAATTGCATTGCCATATATACTGAATTCGTGTATTCATACAACAAGATCCTGAATTAACCTAAGTAAATCTAAACATCAATGTTATTACATACACCAAACAAACAAACCTTAACTAGCTTGGCAAAAAATAGTTACATAAAAGCTCTTATTTTATCAGCTCTTTAAATATTTTTAATTTGGTATGATCTTTCGATTTTCCAACATTTGACAATTTTTGGGTGTTTATTATGAAATTTAAGTATGGAATGTGGCTTTAACGAAAATAGGATTCTAGTGATTGTCTAGCACAAAGGAGATATGAAGCCGTCAGTTATATTCAAGACAATTCAAGAGATTGGTGACGGCCAATAGTTTAAAGAAACAAAATAAATTTCAATATCTGACGTATTACATTCAAATAGTCTTCACACCAATATTATAAACGCGAAAGTTTGTATATACGAATTTACATATTCTATGGTCGGTTGCTAGGCAACGCGGTTTTGTTATGCCAAAATTGCCCTTGTAATCCCACTAATATTATAAATGTAATTTTGGACAATTTACACAATGTCTTTAGAAATTATAGCCTATATGTTATTCTGATGTATAAGCTACATTATTGTAAAGTTTCATTCATATCCATTCAGTAGTTTTTCCGTGAAAGCGTCACAAACATCCAAACATCTAAACATCCAAACTTTCACACTTATAATATTAGTAGGATGTTAGCATATTACTATCGACGGATATATCAAAATTAGAGATCGGGGTATCCGCGTACTGTTAATACTATTAAATCTAGAATTCAGAAATATTAAAAAAGATGACGGATCGATCAAAACGCTTCATATACTGATATTCAGGTTAAAAGCAATATATAAATATCTGCTTTAACGGTTTAGTCGTACCGTTTATCTCTGCTTTTATAAGTTATGTGTATTGCAGTGCAGACATCTTCGGCTTTATGAACTGCAAAATAACATAAATAAATCTAAACATCAATATTCTGAACACCAATGAGTTTGTTATACACCAAAGAAACCTTGTGTCTGAACGATTTAATGAGAATAAACATATCTACCGTTTAGTTATGTTTATTACAGACATTTAAGACATTTTAAACATTGTTAATTATCCGCAAAATAGCCTAAGTAAATCTAAACATCAATATTCTGAACACCAATGAGTTTGTTATACACCAAATAAACCTGGTGTCTGAACGATTTAATAAGAATAAACATATCTACCGTTAAGTTATGTTTATTACAGACATTTGAGACATTTTAAACATTGTTAATTATCCGCAAAATAGCCTAAGTAAATCTAAACATCAATATTCTGAACACCAATGAGTTTGTTATACACCAACGAAACCTTGTGTCTGAACGATTGAATGAGAAAAAACATATCTACCGTTATGTTTATTACAGACATTTGAGACATTTTAAACTTTGTTAATTATCCGCAAAATAGCCTAAGTAAATCTAAACATCAATATTCTGAACACCAATGAGTTTGTTATACACCAAAGAAACCTTGTGTCTGAACGATTTAATGAGAATAAACATATCTACCGTTAAGTTATGTTTATTACAGACATTTGAGACATTTTAAACATTGTTAATTATTCGCAAAATAGCCTAAGTAAATCTAAACATCAATATTCAGAACACCAATGAGTTTCTTATACACCAAAGAAACCTTGTGTCTGAACGATTGAATGAGAATAAAAATATCTACCGTTATGTTTATTACAGACATTTTAAACATTGTTAATCATCCGCAAAACAACCTAAGTAAATCTAAACATCAATATTATATGAATACCGATAATTTTGTGATGTACGACAAATACCTTAAACTTACGATTCCTTACAGCAAACTATTTACTGGGTACAATTTAAACACATTAATGAATGGATCATAACGATAATCGATCTCATTCTCACGAGGAACGGAGTAGTTATTTATCACTACTGCTATATGTTGTTTGTTGTAAACAGCTTTGACTTTGTCAATCAGTTTTATGTAGATGACCTTGCTACTATCCGATATGTAGGCGTGCAAAGAGAAGTAGTACAAGTTATTGCAACTCGTTAAAACTTGCGTAGGGTCTGATACGCGACAGGACATGACTGAGTCTGTTTCTTTCAATTGTATGTTCTCTAAACTTTTGCACTGGCTGAGAGCAGCAAACATTGCCTTCAAATTTATTTTCCCGTCGACCAGTCGGAAGTTCTTCAGGGAGGTTGATAACGGTACAGAGGCAGCCACGAGGGACTCACATTTTGAGAGTGGTGATCCCTCAATGTTCAGTGTCTTCAGCTTGACACAAGAACGGAACAGAATGTCGAAAAAATCCTCGCTATAGCTCACATTTCCAGTCAGACTCAAGTATTTTAATTCTTTTAGATAGTAGCAGTTTTCAGGCAGTGTTATTGGACGCTGGCATTCAAAAAGAATGTTCATTTCTATATCTTTTCCTGCTACCCTGTGATCCAAATTTAATGCTAGAGGAGAAGGCGCGCCTTTGTCTCCCCCCGCCGGCAGTTTATTTGTAACAGTGAACCGGTTGTTCTTTGACCAATCTAATGGTTGATTAAACAGATCTTTCAATCTGATGTACAGTTGGTTGAAGAACGTTCTATCAAACACGGTGCTCTCAGGCCAAGCTATAACCGCATATTGGCTAGTTATTGACGCTTCATCAAAGCTCTGTGCATCATTCACGGTGATGTCTATTTTAAACCTGGACATGAAAAAATTTTTCAATGACTTTGGTGCTGTCACTTTGAATGGCTCTCGGGGTTTATATATAATCACAACACGATTATGTTCGCCTAGTGTTGTATGCCAATACAATTCAGCGTAAAATACTCTTTCTAAAACACTCCGATAATTCCAATTTAAGAAATAAGCATTGAACTCTTGATAATTCAACACTTTATCTTCCTCCTGTGTTGTAGTGTAAGCAGGTGTGTTTGCCTCAGCTCCGGACACGACATACCTCAACAGCTGTAGTTTGGCTTTACATAAAACAGCTTTTAACAAGCTGAATAAGCTCATCATTGTACCAACAAATTCGACGTTGTCAAACTTGGAAAATAAATCCTGCACTTCTTTCATTTTCTGAATTGATTCTTTAGTAAACCGAAAATTTATACTTATGTTTTTGATGGTGGAGCATTTTTCGTAAAGATCGAGTAGATCAGTTGTAGTTATCTTGGTATAGGATATATTTAAAGTGCGTAAACATTTCATTTTCGCCATCACCGGCATCAAAGCTGTCTTGCTCAGATCATATACGCAACTCACATCAAGTTCTTGCAAGTGGCCTGCGACTGACTGGAAAAAGTTACTTTTCAGAGATTTTACAGTGGCTAAGGTGTTCATTGAGAATTGGCACTGCTTAATAACATTTCGCATGCTTATTACATTTTCTAACGCTGGACAGGTACTCCAGAGGTTGAAGATAGACTTGGTGTCGAGATGCCTTACAATTTGTATGATGATTTCTGGGGGCAACCTTTCCAAGGACATTGTGGACCTCGTCTTCTTGCTTTCCAATGACAGCATCTGAAAGAGAATAATTTTTTATTAGAAAAAAATTGCTCGAAGGAAATCGCTTTTCAGATGCTTTTTAGCGATAAAGCTGCCTAGCAATACGCTGCATTGTATGTCAAATATTATTTAATTAAGAAAGTGCAATAAAGATTATTTTGAGTTATCGCAAAATTAAAACTACGCTCGAAGACGCAGACGTAACCTATGAGCCGCGTGTATAATGGTTTTAGGTCTCGGGTCCTTCGTTGGAAAAGTCTGATTGAAGAACAAACTTAACTTTGATGTTGAAAAAATGAAATCCCATACATCCGTCTACAGCACAATCAATTCTCAACTGCAAATGTAAATTTGTAATCTTTAAAAGGGCTATTTTACCCTCAGGCCGCCAGGTTCGATCGCGTAGTTCGACTAATCGAACCACGAGGTATTTCAGGTCCTTATGGTTCTATCAATCGAACTACAAAGATTTGTAATTCCTTGTAGTTCGATCAATTTGGATTAATTAAAACACGAGGAAATTTAGGTCTATAAAATAATAAGTTTATTCGCTAATCATCTTATACATATTTCAACTTAGATCCAAAAAACTAATTTATACATCACTAAATATTCAACGACCTATGTTGTAGGCAAAGCCTGTGTCGCAGAGGTCGACCTTCCTGTTGCACAAATAATTTTTATAAATGTTCCTGCAGACAAATCTGTATAAACAAAACAAAAGATAATTATGATTATGAGAGAAATGTTATTTAAATACTTCTAAGGCGGCACGAGAGGGTGTGTGTGTGAGTAAATTAAGTGAAGTATTAAGTAAATGAAATGAAAAGTTTGTGTGTGTGTGTAAATGTCTTTAGTGTTTTTTCATTATGTAGAGAATCTGTTCTATTTCAGTGTAACTTAAAAAGAACAGATGCTCATACAACTTTTCTTTACATTCCTGGTAAGAAAACTTATCTATATTGATAGTTTTATTCGTTTTATTATATAGGAAAACTCCCCAAAAGAGAAGACTGCGCTTCGCGAAAGAAGTATGTAATGGTACTGGGTTGATATAGTATGACTTCGTGCTCTGTTATTACAAAACTCTTCAGAACGAGTTGATCTGTATTGTCTAAGAACAACTCTATTGATATAGAGCTGTCTGACAGACAAGAGCTCAGCGTCTTTGTATAGTGAAACAACAACAATAACCTAGCGGAAGGATGGAATTGCCGGGACTAATGCGCGTTCCTAAATCTAAACGAAATCACCTAGCTATAGTAGATAATTTTACATAAGTAGCATAAGTTAACCAGTAAATTATGATGAAGGGTTTTTGGTATTTAATAAAAGCTTTTAAAAAGCAGCCAAGTGCGCGTCGGGCCACGCGCAGTATATGGTACCGTAGTTGGGCCCACACAGGACGATGTAAAGTAATTTTGAATGGAATTTGTACGAACTTTTAAGGTCAACTATTAAAGCCACCTTAGTCTGTTTCCGTTTAAGTTCAGTATAATACTACAGTGAATATTTTAAGATTTTAAAAAGCAATACTTTAGCAGATGTAGGGGGGGATGCAATATTGTACCATTTTGTCGGCGTGATTACAGCTTAGTAAGGGCCTCTGAGCAAAGCCTCGAACAGACAGACGGACAGTGAGAAACTATAAGGGTTCCTAGTTTGACTGCGGAGCCCTAAAAAGAGTTTTCAGTTCATTTTGTGTTTTAAATCATTTAATCCGGTGTTAAAATTTTGCATTTTATTTATTCCACACACTAAACACCTTTCTCTGAAACCATCGATGATTACAGATTATTGATGGTGCACTTGGCCATGTACTATCCCATGGCGTTTCATTATTAAAGAATATTGGCGTCCTAGAGGCGTCCATGGAACGAAGTAGGCGTTTACTAGCCTAATAACGTCAATGTGACTAGGACCTCACTAGCCTAAGGGTGTCTGTCCATCCAGACTGGACGCAGGCGCTCGCCTAACTAAAGACGTCAATGGAGCTCGGAGGCAGGTGTTTACTTAAAGTAGGCCTTGGAGCTCTGATGCAGGCTCTCAATAAGTTCAGTGTGTTCCTGGGTCTTGGACACTTACTGGCCTTATGCCACGGGAGGACAGCGGGCAGCGAACGCGGGCTTCATACATACCTAAAGTCACGCGCAAGTCTGTCCTGCCGCTACCGCCCCGCCGCACGCTGTCGTCCTGACCGTGGCGTCGATACTTCCATGAGGACCTAAGCACTAACGAGCCTAATGATGTCCATGGTCTAAGGCTGTGACCTAGGCACTCAATAGCCAAAGTGTCCATAGAGCTCAGACCTAAGCACTTACTAGCCTATAATGGTGTCCATGTAGCTCGGACCTAGGCACTTATTAGCATAAGGGTGTCCATGTAGCTCAGACCTAAGCACTTACTAGCCTAATGGTGTCCATAGAGCTCGGATCTAGGCACTCAATAGCCTGGTGTCCGTACAGATCAGATCTCGGCACTTATTACTAGCATAAGGATGTCCCTGGAGCTCGGACCTAGGCACTTATTAGCATAAGGGTGTCCATGTAGCTCAGACCTAAGCACTTACTAGCCTATAATGGTGTCCATGTAGCTCGGACCTAGGCACTTATTAGCATAAGGGTGTCCATGTAGCTCAGACCTAAGCACTTACTAGCCTAATGGTGTCCATAGAGCTCGGATCTAGGCACTCAATAGCCTGGTGTCCGTACAGATCAGATCTCGGCACTTATTACTAGCATAAGGATGTCCCTGGAGCTCGGACCTAGGCACTTATTAGCATAAGGGTGTCCATGTAGCTCAGACCTAAGCACTTACTAGCCTATAATGGTGTCCATGTAGCTCGGACCTAGGCACTTATTAGCATAAGGGTGTCCATGTAGCTCAGACCTAAGCACTTACTAGCCTAATGGTGTCCATAGAGCTCGGATCTAGGCACTCAATAGCCTGGTGTCCGTACAGATCAGATCTCGGCACTTATTACTAGCATAAGGATGTCCCTGGAGCTCGGACCTAGGGACTCAATAGCCTATGTGTGTCCATGGAGCTGGACCCTACGCACTCAATAACCTAGGGTGTCCACAGAGCTCAGATCAAGGCACTAAATAGCCTTAGGGTGTCGATGGAGCTCGGAACTAGGGACACGCACTTTTATTTCCTTTTTGTCTGAATTTCAGTGTGCTTAAAGACGATGAATTGCTGTGTTTTTCTTTTTCCTAGTTTTACGCGAGGGTACTACAAGGAAATGGTTTTGCCCGTGGTACCCGCCCTCAGGGAAACAAAGCAGAGCCGCGTACAAAACCATTTCCCCGTGGTGCCCTCTGCAGAATCGGTCGGGGGAGTCCTGCAGACATGCAACAAGCAGGGAATTTATATATAACTACCTACAGTCGATCCGAAATTATTTTATGAAATTCTCAACTTTTTATAGTTAAGCCAAATTTTAACGATTCCACTTTTTTCGATTATGAAATTAATAGTGCATAAACATTAAACGAAAAAAAAATATCCTACCTCCAATTCTCAGCAAATCACGCTAATTCAAATCGTCAGCAACATGTTCCTTGCCTCACTGTACGTGAAAATTTCCTGAGGTCCTGACCTACTTAATTTTCTGAAAAATCAATGTAGTGCATCGGATGCAGTGTTGCCAAGTTTTTCGCAAGCCCTCGCAAACATGAAGCTCGTATAATCGCCGGATAGTATATATAGAAGCCGCTATGCCTCTCGGTCATTTGGTAAAGTCTGCGACACACGACCAGCGACCTACATAATTCCACCGTCCCCCTTTCTACAATCGGTCAACCAGGTGAATTGATGAGGCTGAGAGAATCAAGAGGTACAAGGTAGAACTTTTCAAGGCCTATTAGTGAACCTCTCGAGTTCACACTTGTTTTGTTTCTTTGGACGAGTCTTGGTGACTAGGGTCTGATGATGGATGGACCAAGAGGTATAAGGTAGAACTCTTCAAGGGCTACTTACTAGTGCATCTCTCGAGTTTGCATTTGTTTGTTTTGTTTTGACTTGTAGATTACGTCAAATTGGAACATTATTTTTGCTTATTAGCTAAAAACTTTTAACGGCAAACAAACGAACATTACTATTCGGAACACTTTTAAGTATTCTTTAGAACCACTATGCTTCCTAGCGAGTTGAGAATCAAGAAAACACTGGAAAACATTTTATTACTGTATTTTTAAATTACTTCCAGTGTAATACTTAATACTAACTTACCGATTACAATATTTTTCTTTCCGAAGTCCACTGAAAACTACTTAGTCAACAGATACAAACTTTGTTCACTGACAGCGAGGCTCAAGAGACTCCAGTTTTATTGGTAAAATGGCTTAAGTGGTAACACTGTAAAATGCACCTATCTATCTATCATTGCATGTATCTATGATGCACCGTGCCCGCGCTTCATGTTAGCTGCATCGATCCACGCCGGGTGACCGACACAGTGTTGCCAGTATTGTACACAAAAAATATTGTAAAGAAGTTTAAAAAAAATTGATTATGAAATTAATATTAAAAGTTACAGACATTGGATGATGTTATGTTCATTTTAGCTCCGTCCCAGAATCATCAATCTAGGAACGACCACAGATGAGCACAGGCATCCCCCTTGATACGTCACAAGGTAAGCACTATAAGCAGACTGGTACGGGCAGTCTATGCAGTGCATAACTTTTTAAACTGAAATTGTTGCATACCCTAGACATGATTAAAGAAGTTTATATCTGTCACTTTATTACTTATGCAAACCACCGTTAGATTAAGAGAGAGATGGGGATATATAAATTGTATTGTATTTTACATTTAAAAGCAATTGCGAGAGTGTTTTAACGCCACCAGACGTGGCAGGACGAGAGTTAGACATTGTATCTAAATTTCAAATCGTATATACTTTTACATTTAAATGAGTCTCGTGCTACCACTGCAGCACGTTAAGAATACGTGTTTTATTCCCAGGCTCTCGCCATTTTTAAAATTAAACCTCCATAGAGCAGTGACATCATTCGTTCTTTTTAAATTTATGAGCAATTAGACAAACATTCCAAGGCGGATTTTTTGTAGTTATTACTGGTGTTCAGTTTATAGAGTGATCATGGGTTCTTATTTACGTTTTAAGACATTTATTTCACAAAACAGTATACTATTCACTTATACTGTGAATTAAAGATACAATGGATAGTTTTATTTAAAAAAAATAAGTAGTGGGTAGTCTGAATATTGATTTCTACCTATAATACAGAAAAACAAAACAAAGTGCTACCCTATTACATGTCGAACAATAGTCGACAACCATAGAGATTAAATTGCATTAAGTGACAGTTATTACTCGAAGTTGTGAAGTGTCGAGGTGTATCCATAGGTGATGTTTATAGTTTGAACACAACTCTTAAATGAGGCTGTGCTTCAGGTTGTTATGCACACAATGACACACCTCCTCCCTATTGTTCTTTCTGAAGTTGTAATAAAGTGTATAGTCTGCTAATGTTTACATTATGTGTAGTTTTTACAAATTGAGCCACCTAAAGTGGTGACTGTTACCTGTTTCATTACATTACGGTTCTCGCACGCTATGTTGGCCCCTCTGAAGTTAGCTCTTCGTAATTTCGCTCATGTATTCGGAATGTATATGTATTATTTTCGATAATAGCTATCCCAAGATGACATAAAATACTAGGACATTTCTTTCCTCCCATTTATACGTTAATAATTGAAACTCCGCACCGCAGGTTTTTGAAGCTAACTTCATGAGGGCAAACATAGTGTGCGAGTACTGTAACTGTATCGCAATCGATGGGACAATTCATTGTGTATCGATAAACTGTAAACCAGCAGAAAATAAAAAAAGTTCGAATTTGTTTTTGAAATTATTGTGAAACTGGGGAGAAATATAGAAAATATTTTTTTAGGTTTTCTTACAATATTGTTATATTTAAACTCAACAATCACTGTGCTTAGTTTTAACATTAGCCAATAACATACATACATACAAACATTGCAAGTTAAATAAAAGCTTTTAAAAACATGAAGCGTCGGTGGCGCAATGGATAAGGCGAGAGCTCTCAATCTGAGGGTTCCGGGTTCGAATCCAGCCGTGTACCTATGAGTTTTTTTTAATTCAAGTACATTATCTGATTGCTTAACGGTGAAGGAAAACATCGTGAGGAAACCTGCATGTCTTAAACAGGCATGTGAAGTCCGATCCGCACTGGACCCGCGTGGTGGACCATACACTCTCTGTAGGAGAGTAGGCCTGAGCCCCTGCAGTGGGACACGGTATATAGGCTGTTGATGAATAAAAACATAAAGGAAAAAAGATTTAAGTTTAAAAGAAATGATTCAAATTCGGCCTGCACTTGTAGACTATTTAAAAAATCATGTAATAATCAAAACATGTATAGAAAAATACTGGAATTACATTTTTTCATTTATTCATTCGACTAATTTTAATATTTGATTCAATAATTTCATAATATCAGTCGGAGATAGGAGGAGATATTTTTTGAGTATGTTTAATATTCATAGATTTAAACAGACTTAAAAAAGACGGTTATTTTAAGTATTGTGATTGTGAGATATCTTGTGGTAGGTATATATGATACAAACGTGGATCTAGTTCGAGCTAGAGAACTTTCGCAACAACGTACTTCGCGATAGTAACGTACATCGTAATGAACTTCACAACTATGATGTATGTACATTGTGCGTGCACCCTTCCCCATGGTATACCGCAATGACCGGTCCCTTGCGTGCAACGACTCCCCACGACCTTCACCAGGTCGTCGGTCTATCTAGCAGGGGGACGGCCCGGTACACGTTTCCCGGTTCGCGGCCGCCACTCGAGAATCGTTATCCGTTCTTCGAGCGCTGTGGCCTGCCTATTGCCACTAGTTTACTGTCTCGTCGAGCTTTATTGATTAGCTTGATTAGTCTACGGATTTCCTCATTCTAACTTTATCACGTAGAGAAATTCCGAGCATAGCTCGCTGAGTGACTTTGAGCTTAGCGGACCACGTTTCGGTTCCGTATGTTATCACTGGTCTACAGAGAATGAAGTATTTTGGACGATTTCCTTTCTACCGGTTTTTTTTGTGGATGGTTCAGCGTAGTCTCCTCGCGGCGGGTGAGAGAGGGCCGCGCCGAGCGCCTCCTTCCCTCCAGGGAGGGGTTCAGAGCAAGCTCTTGTTTAGATTCGCGCCGTACTTTAGATCTTCCCACGTTTAGATAACCCCCATATGCACTATATAGGGAATCATTGCTAATTTATTAAAAAATAGAATTAGGTAACATGGTGGTAGCTAGACAGGAGGACTTAGAAAATGCCTAACCACATATAATATTACAAAGATTCATTTACAATATTACACGATTTGTGTAATAAATAATAGTAGGTATACATACAATACAACATAGGTATTGCTTCGTAAAGATTTAAATAGATAGACACTTTTGTGATGACACAAAAAGGCGACATTGCACTGCGACCCTGAAATTTTATTCAGGATGTATACAGATATTTCTATCATATATCACTAATTCCTTCTGATGTATTTCCGCATAAGCAATTGACACCTGGGGCGGCCGCGCAGCTGTAGGTACATTCGCGTGTTTAAAATGCTAATTTAAGTAAACAAGAAAGAAAGAAAGAAAGAAAGAAAAAATTTATTTGCCAAGTACATAGTTTTTTACACGGTGTTTAGATAATAATTTCAATTAGTTCGATGTACTTAACCTGTCCACAGGTATGCAAATATTATAAACATATCTAATAAGGAATTTAATTGTTAAAAAATTAGTTTACATCGCTAGTTAATAATTTTGTCATTAAATAATTCACAAGTCATCTCATTAATTTATGTCAAACTATAATTACAGGTATATTTAAAATGATTAATGCTTATGATTCAAATATTCAGGAAAACTTTTATAGTTTCCAAGAAGCCAATCTGTATTTTTTTTCTTAAAATCTATGCCGTTTTCTAATTGTAAAACCCTTGGGAGATGACTGTAAGCAATGATGCATGTGATAAATACATTTTTCTTATAGATGTACGTGTGACATGTTGGGTGATGCCACCGATTTATATACTGAAGCCGAAGTTGTCTTGTATTAGTTTCGTTTAATTTGTAAAAGTACTTTGGGTGATACTTTACAAAGAGGCATAAGTCCCTTATATACATACAGGGTAAAGCAAGTATGAAGTGCTTCTTAAATATTGGTTTGCAACTGTACAGGTAATATGCCATATCTATTGCTCAGACATACATGTAAGTTACAAGGCCAAGTACTTGTTAGTTACAAGAGCCTGCATATGATCAAAATCCCTACTGACAGATTAGAATTTAAATTATTATAACATTGAATACGAAAAACAAATATTTTTAAGCAAATTCCTTTACATTAAATTTAATAATTTGTATTCCGTACAAATTTTTTTTAGCTAATTTTATCATTAATTGTCATTTTCAATTTCATCATTCATTAACTGTTATATAATTTTAAAAATTATGTTTAATACAATAATTAAATTTTGTATCAGATACCTTCTAAGAGATTTACTTCCGGATAACTAACACACAGGACATTGCGGCTTAATGTTAATAACTTAAGTTACTCGCCAATTAGATTCAATTAGATTCGCTAAGACACACAATTTCAAATTTACATGCGCATAGCCGTGATTAATAATCTGACATTTCGCTTGTTTTGTGTGGTGCGCAATGAATAATCTTGACACTAATCGTCTGTTGATTTTATTGTTACAAAGAGAAATGGATAGTCTAACTAATATATCACATAATAATAAGATGAATAATGTGATATACAAGTCTGGTCCACTCTTGACCCTGAACTGGATAGCCATGGAGGGATGTCTCATTGGTACACAAAAGGAAATAAAGCACTAGTTTCTTCAACTCTGATGCAAAAAGTTTTATATATTGAACTTCATCCATATGATCAAATTTTCTTCAAAATCGATATCTACTTTTTCAAAAACTAAAAAGTATTTATATTGGTATGCCCTATTATTCTTTGTAACATTAAACATCGCCAGAGATTATATCATAACCAATCAGTTATAATTGTATACTAGGAGCATTTAATCACTGTATATTGTATAATCAAAAACACAGATAACAATATAATGTTAATCATTTTTTAAAAATTACGTCGGAATCTTATGTTTCCTCTTCACTGCTGGATCCATCAGCCAGCATTGCAAAGTCAAGCAATCCATATCTTTCGCAACCACTTCGCAACCTGAAAATGACTATAAAAGAAAAATATTTATAATTTTTAGTACTGCAAGAACTGTCAAAAGATAGGTACATATATTAGTCTGTGAGTCTGTGGTCAAAAGCTGAAGTTACAAGTAGAAGTGTCAGTGGTTATATCCTGTTAGGGTTGTCTTGCCTTCCGGCCAAAATTAAAAATTAACGGTGGGCGATTATGGGATATACTAATGAAATTTTTAGTTACTAATCCAAATCATTCGAGATATCTCGACTATGAAAATGGCTACTACTAATATTAGTACTAGTAGACGAGGTACAATAATTTTTGTAACAAAAAAATTATAGTAGATGTATATGGTGTAATTTGAGCAACCTATATATAGTAGTTAGGCAAGTGTATCAAACTTCATACAGCCATGTCTTCATTTGTAAAGATGTATTTCAATCCTCTTCACCCTTACTTTGAGTTAGGTTATTATAAATAATGTGGGAACACTGAAATAAAATTGCTGCCAACATGACACCATAGGTACTATTCGGTGAAACACACTTTACTGATTAAGTATGTAGCTAGTCTATTTTTAAAACGTCATCACGAAAATAAAGAAATATGGATGAACACGACTTTCTTCGCTGATAAGGCACTTTTCGGTCGGTCAGTAACGCTCAGCAACCATCGACAAGTTTTGATTGTTTTAATGTTTAGTAGTACTAATTAGTAATGATCATTCGATTATGAGCGTTGGTGGCGCAGTGGATAAGGCGCGGACTCTCAATCTGAGGGTTCCGGGTTCGAATCTAGCCGTTTACCAATGAGTTGTTTTCAATTCAAGTACGTCCGTTTGCCTAACGGTAAAGGAAAACATCGTCAGGAAACCTGCTTGTCTTGCATAGGAAGTCCGCCAATCCGCACTGGGCCTGCATGGTAGACTATGGCCCATACACTCTCTGTAGGAGAGTAGACTTGAGCCCCTGCAGTGGGGACATACATAGGCTGCTGATGTGATTCGATTATGGCAAGTAGTAATTACTAATTTCATAATCGATTATGCCCTCTAGTCCCTTCACGAACAAAGACTATTTTAATGCTGACACTACACGATGGGCCATCATGATGAGCTGAAATGGGATGGGAATGCGAATTCCGTCCGAGTCCACGAAGTATATCGAATCTCTGATTCGGCGCTCTCTTGTCGTCGGAACTGGCTAGGGCTCCGCTTATCTAATCCGTCAAGAGAGTTCCAGGCTGACACTATTAAAGGCGAATACCAAATTAGCACATTATTAATACATATTTATTTATTAATAATATGCAAATACTATAATTAATATTGCACATTATTTGTGAAATTATTTTAGAATTGGAAAGCTATTCTTAAAAGACCTACATGAGATAAACAATCCTACCAAACATTGTTTAGGGGTATCATACTGCATTTTCAGTTACCTAATATTTTAAAATAGTAAATCTGTCACCAAATAATATTGAAACGCTTACTTAAATATTAATTAAGAATTACTTGTAAATAATATCAAACATTTAAATTACTTTGAGTTTCAAAATAATAAAAGTGTCACAAAAACTGTATCACCAAACAGTATAAAAATGTTTACCTAAAAATTATTCTTAATCACTGAAAAATAATATTAATTACCAAACACACAATTAATTAAATAAAATCACCATAGGTAGTGCTGGTTTTGATTTAGAGGGACGCTTTTCTTTTTCATTTTTTAACTACGAGGTATTTTTTGTCTGGGCTGATAGGTCAATATCCATAGCCCGCCAATTTAACTGCGCCCCTATTAGGCATTTCTTCTTTGAACTGATCTATCTATTAGGTGACAGATTTATTATTTTGATAATTGAACGAATTAAATTATATCTTATAACTAATCGTTTTTGACTAGATTTATAAAATGAAAAATTTACTATTTTTAGTTACAAATTTATTATTGCTGTCCGTGACTTACTTTTTAGAGGACAGATCTTATATTCAGGCTATAGGAAAAAGTAATCAAACTATAATACAAAATACATTAATTCGATTATTTATACTTACGAGACCGTTTTGATAAATATGATGCTAGTCATCATTTCATGGGCATAGATATGGTAATTAGGGTATTGAAGATTCCTACAGAGAATGTATAAAATTTTGTCCCCCACCCGGGACCAGTGCGTACATAATTGTACATGTTATGAAATAAATACAAGTCATTACACGGAACTATTTATTGGATATAGCTTGAAAACATCAATGAACGGATCAAAACGATAATCTACATCATCATCTGGACCTAATATCGAATAATTATTTAACTCTGTGGTCAAACAATGTTTCCTACAGATAGCTTTGGCTCTTTTAAACATCTGTTTTTTGTGTGTCTTGTATACGTCTGACATAAATCCATACACCGAGAAGTAATACAAATGTTGGCAACTCCTAAATACATTAATTGGGTTTGGTACAACACATAGAACATTTATGTTTGTCTTATTTATATGAACGTTTTCTAAACGTTTGCAATGGCTGAGTGCAGCAAACAATGCCACTAAATCGATTTGCCTATCGACCAGTCTGAAGTTCTTCAGAGTGGTTGTTAACGGGATAGAAGCTGTCACAAGTGATGCACAAGACGAGGATGGTGGTCCCTCAATGTTCAGTGTCACCAGCTTCTTGCAAGATCGGAACAGTATATCAAAGAAGTCCCTGCTATACCTCACGTTTCCAGTCAAATTCAAATATGTTAATTCTTTCAGATAGTTGCACTGTAGAGGCAGTGTAATGGGATTTGTCATGCAGTCAAAACTAATGTTCATTTCTATGTTTTCTTTTCCTGTTAGCCTGCTATCATAGTTCAATGGTACAGTTGCAGGAACAATTATTTTATCTTCAACCTCACTTTCAGGTTTCAAGTTTGTTTCCTTGACAAAAAACCAATTGCTCTCTAATGAATTTTCTGAATCCTCACAGGTGTAAGAAAATGGTTTTTTTAGTCTGTCATACAGTTTGTTGAAGAACAAACTGTCAAACACGGTGTCGTCAGGCCATGCCATCACCATGTATTGGCTAGTTATTGACGTTTCATCAAAACCCTTTATGTTATTGATGGCAATGTCTATTCCAAAGTTATTTTTGAAAAATGCTTGGAACAATGTGGGTGCAGACACTTTGTAGACTTCATTGGATGTGTATACAATCACGATTCGATGGTGAGCGCCTAATACAGAGTCCCATGGCAGATGAGAAAACAAAACTCTTTCTAAAGGAATCCTTGGCTTCCAATTCAAAAAATAAGCAGTAAACTGTTTGTAACTCAATGAACCTGATCTCATGTTATTTGAGTTATTTCGAATGCTTATCTCCTCGCCTCAAGAAACTATATACTTTAGATGGTGCAGTTTGGCTTTGTTTAGAACAGTCTTTCCCAAATCAAATAAATCCAGCATGGAACCAACAAAGGTAACATTTTCAAAGTTTGCAAATAAATTCTGCAGCTGTTTCATTTTATCTTGACTTATGTACGATCTTTTATTAAACCGGAAATCTATACCTATGTTTTTGATCGTTGAGCATTTATCATACAATTCCAGTAGGTCATTGATAGTAATATTTGTATAGGCCACATTTAAAGTGCGTAAACACTTCAATGTTTTCATCACGGGCAACAATGCTGTCTTGCTCATATCATTGACACCTTTCATATCAAGTTCTTCCAATTTTCTTGAGTTTGCCAGGAAAAAATCACTATCCAGAGATTTTACTGTGGCTAAAGTGTTCAACGACAAGTGGCACTCCTTAACAACATTTCGCAAGCTTACTATATTTTCAAACTTACTACATGTAAGTGAAAGGTTGAAAACCGATTTGGTGTCAAGCTGTCTCAGAATTATTATGAGGATTTCTTCAGGAAGACTTAGCAAGCTCATTTTGATCCTATTTCTTTTCTTCTTGTATGGAAATGTTGACTGCATCTGAAATAGAAATTTCAGAATAATAAAAAAATCGAACAAATGTGCTTGATGGACCTCCCAGCATTTCACCCACACCATGGTGTGTTACCACATGTTATTCAAGAGCTTTCCAAAAGCTAAGAGTGTCCATAGCTTTTGAAAGCAGACAGCAGTAACCTTAGAAAATCAATGTGTCTCGTTCTCAGGCACTCACTAGCCTCTGAATGTTCTTGGGGCTTGAACACAGGTGCTAACTAGCCTGACGGTGTCCATGTTGCTTAGACGCAAGCACTTAGCAGCCTAAGGGTCTCTAAGTGGTTTGGACACCAACACTCACTAGCTTAAGAGTACATGGGGCTTTGACGTAGGCTCTAATAAACATAAGTGTGTCCAAAGCATTACCTTAGCTATTCAAGCCTAGGCGAAAAGCATTTGTAGTAAATTATGCTGATGAAAATAGATTTCCATCAGCTAAAAACAGACGCTCTGGAGTGATGATAAACCGCAGGTGCATAATTACAGTACATACAAAGATTTAATTTAATCAGAGAATATCATACCTAGGTCGGACCACTACTGCTTAGGTATTCAATAGTAATGCTTAAGTCTTCAATCACGCCACTTTCAAATCACCATCCAAGAGATCACCAGCTACAAGATTTGCACAGTGTTTGTGATATTTCCTCGGTGTTACAATGACCTAGTTATTATGTTTCTATTTATAAAACACAATAATAAAATCAATACAGTGCATTGGATGCACTCTTTACTCCTTGATGCACTCCTTCACTAGTCCTTCACTTCATTGATCGACTAGACCACTGCGCAAGTAATCACTAGACTAGACCCTAGGATCTCTTAGGTCTAGACATGGACATGGACCAATAGTGACATGGACATATTTCGTTGCTTCGTTCCGAAAATAACGATGTTCCTTCGAGTTACGATCGTTACAAGAAACCACAGATTCAAAAGGACAGCAGCGACAATATATCGAATGAATTACTAAATTTCTTTCCGTTTTTCGATCCCCTTGAAACTAATTTGGCCTCAGCTACTTTTTCCCGTTCGGTTTTTTACAGATTGTGTAGTAATGAAGTAAAAATAGAAGTACATACTGCATGAGAATTTGATACAAATGTTGCAGCCTTGTTTCTCATTCGGCATCTTACGTGAACGAAAGTAAGATAGATTTACAGACCGGTTTATGTCAAAATTCTATTTTATTTATATATAATTATTAACGCGATGCGGAGTTATTTATTCGTTATAACTTGTAAGTCAACAACGTTATAACGTATAAATTAACATCCCTAGATCGTTTCACCCGCACATACTCGTCTACAAATACAAACTTTTAACTTTATTTATTAACTTTTTAGACAACTATGATCCATTTTTGTTAGTAATTAGCTATGTTAGTGCTTATATTCGTTCAGAGGGTAACTGGTATGTACCTCTGGTACTGTGACTGACTGATGATACTTTACTTAGGGTGGCTATTATAAACTAAGAGATTTATAAATATACACGAATAATACGAGCCATACTACAGCAAGGAGCCGGGATAGCAAAATAAATTCCTTTGTCTATACTGTGACCGGTCTTAGGTCAGGTACACTTTGTGTTGCCGCTTTTTCATCACGTCGAACAGACTCTGCCCCAGAACTAATATAATACTCAAAGTACGTTCACCGCCGATTCGCGATACCTCACCTCCCCCGCAAGAAAATGACTCAGAAAATGACCGTTATATATGGCGCGTGCTACTCACTCACCCATGCGCGTGTATACAAACGTCATCCGTTCGTTGTGTGCCGGTATCAAGATATTTGTTGGAAGTGACCGGGCTGTGCCAGGGGTTACGTTGCCAAATTTCCCAATCTCATCAGATCTTTTGCCTAATTTCATTTTAAAGTCATGTCCGGAGGAGTGTAGGGCTCTAGCAATCTAAACAAGTATAATAAAACAGAATAAATGTCCACCTTTAGCGTACAATATATTTATTTATTTTATCATTTTTACTTCTATTTATGTGTGTGTGTGTGTGTGTTTTGGGTGGGTGGGTGCATGTTAAATATCAGATTATTACTTACTAAATCAACTACTTAACGCTTTAGGTCTAAATCATAGTTATGTTCTGAAAGTCGATTCATTCATACCCTTGTAATTATGGGAAAAGCCATTCGGTCGATTTGGCCGGAATTTTGGGGAAATATATTCTGTAAACATTTCAACACTTCGATATAGCGATAGTCAATGTGGCACCTTTGGAGAGACTGAAGCACTGCCCAAGTCTCGATTGAATCAAAGGCTTTCTCGTAGTCCACAAACGCCAAGCATCCTGTCCGTCCGAGTACAGGATGAATGCACGAAACCGATCCAAGTGCAAAAAGGTGTAAGACAGGGTGACGTTATATCCCCGAAACTCTTCACCACTGCACTGGAAGATGTTTTCAAGCTTCTGAACTGGAAAGGCCTGGGCATCAACATCAACGGTGACTACATAACTCACCTTCGATTTGCCGATGACATAGTCATAACGGCAGAATCCTTGGAGGATCTGAACGCAATGCTCAATAACCTCAACAGAGTTTCCCAACAGGTAGGTTTGAAAATGAACATGGACAAGACGAAAATCATGTCAAATGTCCATGTTACACCTATGCCGGTAGTGGTTGGGAACACTACAATCGAAGTTGTAGACGAGTATGTATACCTGGGACAGATCGTTCAACTAGGTAGGTCCAACTTCGACAAAGAGGTCAACCGAAGAATCCAACTCGGCTGGGCAGCGTTCGGGAAATTACGGCATATCTTCTCGTCCAAAATACCTCAGCGTCTAAAGACAAAAGTCTTTGATCAGTGCGTGTTGCCAGTGATGACATACGGAACCGAAACGTGGTCCTTTACTGTGGGCCGAATAAACAAGCTCAAAGTCACTCAGCGAGCAATGGAACGAGCTATGCTCGGAATTTCTCTACGTGATAAGGTCCGGAATGAGGAAATCCGTAGACGAACGAAGGTCACCGACATAGCTCGACGAGTTAGTGAGCTGAAGTGGCAATGGGCAGGCCACATCGCTCGAAGAACCGATAACCGGTGGGGAGTAAAGGTTCTCGAGTGGCGACCACGTACCGGGAAACGTCTACCAGGCCGTCCCCCCACTAGATGGACCGACGACCTGGTTAGAGTCGCGTGGAGTCGCTGGATGCAGGTGGCTCGGGACCGGTCGATGTGGCGTACCATGAGGGAGGCCTATGTCCAGCAGTGGACGTTTCCCGGCTGATGATGATGATGATGATATTCTGTAATACGGTTATCGATTGTGTAAAGTTGCAATGTTAAATAATGACCAGTTTTGGAAATATCGTTATTTTAATATTTCCAACCATAATCAACCATTAACCACTTCGTTATAATATAACTAATCAAAAAATCGTTATATTATACTATGGCGTTTGCGTTCACGTCAAATTTGTATGACGAATCAGTTTCGTAAACGTGCCACTAGCGGCGCTGCACAATTCTTCATACAAATCTGACCTAAAGCAAAACGCTAGCGTATCGTTTAAAAACTCACACTACAGGTACGGACCACTTTCTTGCGGGTTGAGGTGAGGTATCTTGGATCGGTGGGAGGTGGTGAAAGTCCGTTCCGTTATTATTATTGATTTATACACTAGCAGCTCTTCGAGCTGATGCGTGTATATCACTGCACTTGTTTTTTAAATGTTTCTAAATGGTTGTCTAGTCTGTTTTTAAAATAATTCACTGACGTAGCACTTATAACACTTTCAGGCAGAGCGTTCCAAGAATGCACTACACGGTTAGGCAAGAAGTGTTTCCTTGGGTTGCTCCTACATGAAGGCTTGGTGAGCTTCATTGAGTGCCCTCTCAATCGACTATTCTGGCTCATAGTGAACAAGGTTCTGATGTTGCTCACATTGTAGTGTCCATTGAGTATTTTATAAGTTTCAATGAGGTCACCTCGTTTCCTTCGCTCTTCCAGTGTTGTCAGATTAAGTTGAAATAGGCGTTCTTCGTAAGATTTGTTTCTAAGAGATGCAACCATTTTTGTTGCTCTCCTTTGCTCCTGCTCCTTTATGCTGAGTCATTTATATCGTTGAGACAGTCCCATAGAGTTTATATCGAATTTGGTGGTTTATAGCGCCCGTAGAAATGAATATAAATACAAGAATGAATTACGAGGGGCATACCGAAAAGATCGGTAATCGAGTACTTTCGATTTAATTAGATTAAAAACTCTTTTTGATGAATAAACACTGGTTAGTTGAAAATCGAATACAATTGACAGAATTAAAAAAAAAATTTTTTTTAAAGAACAATATCAGTTTGAAATTGATAGGTCGATAAAAAAATGGAGCTTACAAGAGAAAGTTTCCGTGCCATAATTTTTTACAACTTTCGACGAGGATTATCTCAGGGACAATGTCTCGCTGAGCTTATATCTATATTCAAGAGTGAAGCGCCTAGCCAGACGATAATATATCGCTGGTATTCTGAATTCCGGCGTGGACGTGCTTCTCTTGGCACCGTACCTTCCACAGGCCGGCCAAAAACAGCGGTTACACCAGAAAATGTCGCTGTTGTGCGCCGAATGATACAGGATGACCGACATATTACATATGAGCAGATTCGGGCTACTTTAGGGATAGGTATGACTGCGATACAAACTGTTTTACATGGTGAACTGGGAGTGAGAAAGCTAGTTTCCCGCTGGGTGCCCCATAATTTGTCCGAA
The DNA here is from genome assembly GCA_910589575.2 of Carcina quercana. NCBI lineage: Eukaryota > Metazoa > Arthropoda > Insecta > Lepidoptera > Depressariidae > Carcina > Carcina quercana. The sequence continues at coordinate 21,962,834 of OU342426.1, read as the reverse complement.
GAGCAAAAGGCGGCTCGTGTCAATTGGTGCCGGTCTACTCTGCAACGCTTCAACGGAGGAAAGTCAAAAGCAGTTTATAACATTGTCTCTGGTGATGAATCATGGATCTATTCATATGAGCCAGAAAGAAAGCATCAGTCGGCTGTCTGGGTCTTCGCAGGTGAGATCAAGCCAACAAAAGTTGTCCGCTCTCGCAGCGTATCGAAGAAAATGGTCGCTTCGTTTGTCGCGAAAACAGGACATGTAGTCACAGTTCCCTTAGAGGAACGGAGAACGGTTACCGCTGATTGGTATACAACGGTTTGTTTGCCACAGATGATATCCGAACTCCGTAGAGGTAACCCGAAACGACGCATAATCCTCCATCACGATAATGCGAGCTCTCACACCGCTCAGAAAACAAGCGAGTTTTTGAAGCAGGAAAACGTTGAATTAATGGATCATCCTCCATACAGCCCTGATCTGAGTCCCAATGATTACTTTACATTCCCTAGAATCAAAGATTTATTGCGTGGTCAGCGGTTTCAAGGTCCAGAAGAAGCAGTGGAAGCATACAAATCGACGATTTTGACCATGTCAACTTCGGACTGGAATTGCTGCTATAATAATTGGTTCGAACGAATGCAAAAGTGCATTAACTGCAACGGAGAATACTTCGAAAAGCAATAAAAATAAATTTAGTTATTTCCTGTATGTATTGTTTTATATTCCCGATCATTTCGGTATGCCCCTCGTAAATAATAGACTAAAACAAGTATTAGATAAATAAATATTTATTAACCGTAATTAGGTATAATAATAATAATTTAATAAACATTCACATTTCAGACGAAAATTGGACACATTATTAAGAAGATATTCAACAGGCATTTTATTACGATATCGTTGTACATTAATGCTGTTTGCATGCATTAGTCATGGTTAAAATAATATACACAATACAAACTGAACGGTTAAAAATTGTATTAAGTGAATTTAGTGTGTTAAATTGCTAATGCGAAGGTACTATTTGAAACGTAAGGGCGCGTTCATACGACATCAAGCACGGTTAGTTCAAATTGAGTAATTAGTTACGTTAGGGGTGGTGCAGTTGGACTGCTTACGCTGTTTTACATAACCTCCGTTTTGTAAAACTACGTGAAATAAAACGTTATGTTGTAAAATTTTAGTTCTAAATTTTGACGTTCATGGTGCTGTTTGGCAAAAATGGCGTCCAAAGCAGATTGTAATTCGTCAAAAATATCAAATAAACCCAGTAATACGAATGAAAATAACCCAAATTTAAGTGAAACAGTGATTTCAAGGTTTTTTATTTATATTTAAGAGTCCGCAGTAAGCAGTGCTTAACTCCGCGCTGAGATCACGCGCCTAACGCCTCAAAATGTTGTTGTTTCACCTAGAGTGAGACAGCGCGCTAGAAAGAAAACCAAGGACAAATGGGCGGCGCGTACCGCCTTACGTTCCCGCGCTAGAGTTAGTAGTTTTTTAACTGCTTCTCGTAGTTACGTACGTTTTCATTTGAAAACCACAAAATCAATTTCGAAAAATCCATTTTTCGTGTAAATTTCTGTGTAAATTCCAACTGTCTGTCACGGTTCATGACAGCCTGGTGACGGACGGACAGCGGAGTCTTAGTAATACGGTCCCGTACGGAACCCTAAAAATAATCTCAGTTTGAAAATCTTACTGATTACAAAGTGAATCATATGTATTAATATAAGATAAGACAACTATTTTTACGGACAACACATATAAAATAATACGAAATTGCAATTAAAAGTAAAAAATACTCGAGATTTGACACATTTGCCTATCGTCTCACTTAAGATAAAAAGAACGTGCTCGCCCAGATGCCTCGAGATGTTTTGCTTGAGTCAGCTAGTTGCCACTTTCTTAAAGTGGTATCTATTTTGTAAGTAATTAAACACTTTTTCCTAATTTTCCACCCGAAGACGTGAGCTAAGAGATGAACAAAAAATAATATTAAATGTACAATTTTAAATCTCAATAAACTTATCCCGAGATGGGTCTCAAACACAAAGATAAAAATATCTTAAACTTACATCTAAACAAGACTTATACTACTCGTAATTGTACTCAAGATTAAGGTGCACGGCCGATATTTGTAAAATGGTTTCGTTTCCACACCTTTATACGAAAGTCAAATGAGAAAATTTAATCTACTAAACTTTCTTACCATTCCAGTTACATTACTAGACTTTTTGCTTTTTGGAACCAGAGAGGTATCTGTAATTTAAACCCAAATAATAAAGCATGGTGTTTTAGGTACATACTTAATTACTTAAATTATGGTACAATATTATCAATGCGTGAGTTTTTTTCCCTAAGTAAATTGAAGGGCCTGCCAAAGGGATACTTTTTATCCCGATTAATTCCCGTGGGATAATTTCTTAAGTCCACGCGGAAGATGTCACGGGAGAATTCTAGTTGTTCAATAACACCAAACGAGTAACTTGTTCATCATAATTATAAAGTCGCCTACAAAGTAGGCGACGAACCAGACGAACTGTAGAAATTATCCCTAGGGAACTCATCTACCGCTGTTTCATCTATCTCTATACAAAAAAGCAATGTCATAATGGGAAACGCCGTTGTCAAATGTCATTGTGCTGTCGCTCTCGTATAACTCAAGAACGGCTGAACCGATTTTTACAATCTTTACTTTTTTCAGTTCGTTTCCGTTCATATGAGTTTTTGTAGAGGGACATAGTTGGAAGGCCCGTTGAGGACAAAGGCCAATCAACCAAGTGATAATGATGTGATGACCAACCATGGGATAAATCCTAAAGTCCGCGCAGACAAAGTCGCGGGCAGAAGCTAGTTTATAATAATATACAGATACTACTCAAGATGATTTCGAATCCAAAAGTAAATTAGTGACCATTTCCAGTTAAGTGGATAAAGTGGCCGTACTCGCTTATTGAAGAAGAACTCACAAATTCTGAACCAACCATTTTGCGAGCACTAATTCAAGTTGCCGCTATGCGAGGACAATTACACAACAACTGAGTATATGGTAATTTGACAGATTTTTGACAATACTTTTGCAACATACGTTATACCTATATTACGCGGCCTAGCGAACACACAAATGTTGTGAGTTGGAAGATACAGAAGACATTTCTTGTAGGGTTTTTCGTCGTGAAGAACTGGGAACCTGGGAATTGCACCTATGTATAATTTTGTTGGAGATTGTATAATTTAAGTTGTAATTTGGATCATTCGAACGTAAAGTTTAATCAATAGAAACCGATTTGATAGAAACTCGAAAAAAATCTGTGACGGTCAAAAATCTCCAATGGAAAAAATCCAATTTTAAAAATTACTTTGATTATTTAAAAAAAACTCCCTCTTATACAATCCTGATCCACTTTGACAAACTGAACAACCTCGTCAAACTAAATGAAAGTGAAATGCAGTTAGAAACCAATGTTTCTTCCTTCTCTAGTTTGTCAAAGTGGGTTAGTATTCCCTCAACGCATGTACATACATACATGGCACATGATAGAGTTGGGATCTTCATACTAACAAAATCCCTACTGACAGATCACTCTATTTTCAACAGACGATTTCATTAAACATTGGTGTAATTTTTCAGCGAATTCCTTTCAGAACTTCTTCTTAGCCGCGTAATACGAACCACATTAAGTATTCGATATTCCTTAGAGCAATATTCTTTAAGATTAAACAACGCCAGCTATTTTGGTTAACAACCCGGTCTCGACGTAAGATTCATAAGTTCACCGTTCTCCGTTGGTTCCGTCAGCCGGTATCGCAGCGCGAAACACGCTATAGCTTTCGCGACCTGAAAATGGAAATCAATTCACAATAATTCGAATTGTCATCAATAGTTGTTATTGTTTATAATAAAAAACGGTGCGACAAGTTTTGTAATAGATGTGGATATTTTTTTTATGTACACAAATATTGTTATTTATACAACCGACAGTGCCTACTATCCTACATAGAGTGTATGGCCTATAGTATACCACCGGGGCCCAATGCGGATTGGTAGACTTCACACACACACCTTTGAATTTTTTCCCAGGAGTGTGCAATTTTCCTCACGATGTTTTCCTTCACCGATAAGCTAATGGTAATTATTTTATCATTCATACATAAATAACAAATTAAAACTCATTGGTACGAGCCAGGGTCGAACCCAGACCTCGATAATCATTGTTCAAAAACGGACGCTCTATCCTACTGAGCTACCATGTCTGTTACCAAGGTTATTATTTATCAAGATTATTATTAAAGAAATGTTGTACGGAGGCATTATGAAAGAATTCCCTTTAAAAAGTAGTCTATTAAAGCCTCCGTCATAGAACGCAACGATAAACGGTATTTTCGCTAAAAATCACCACGCATGGCAGGCGGGTTGGTGTAACAGTAAGATAACAGTGCCTCTACCATGATTTTACGCAGGCGTATATCGAATACAATCGGAAATGCTGCTCAGTCGAGATGCGGGTGACAAGGACAGAGTGATAGTTAACGATACACGCTATCACCTGCGTAAACTCATGGTAGATGCACAGGTCTCCTGGGGCTCTATTTTTGATTCGCTCTACGCGCCGCGAGCGCTCGTTTTCTACTGATTTTCGTTCGACTTACGAAATTTGGTATTTTTGAATCGCTCTTCTGCAACGAGTGGTCGGGACCACTCTTTGCGGAGGCGAGCGATAGACTAAACGCCATCGTCGAACACTGACATTACCACTTATTGACATTGAACTTCTATGTACTTTGCATTCCGTTTTACTTGCATGAATTACCGGTTTTATTTTTCTGCATAAAACGGATAAAATTAAACATTTAAAGTTATATCATCAACACCTGAGGCGAATGATTCAAAAATACGGTCAAATCTGTTTTCATTCGACTTGTAGTCGATCGTGACTTAAGTCGTGTGCGACGAAGCTATGTCACACGAGCGAATCAAAAATAGAGCTCCTGGTACCCAAATCGTAAATAATGATCAGAAATCTTACCTCGGCTGGATTATCTTCATGCACCGCGTGGCCGCATCGGGTCAGCACTTGCATTTGAAATTTACCTGAAACGTACAGTCCGATTTATAATTCGAGGCACAAAACGGACACGAGCTGATGCCAATTCAATTCTTAATATTAATGGCAACTACCAACATCATGGTAATTCTGCCAAAATATGGTGACCAAAGAGGCAACATGTAAAAGAAAATAATCGGTCCGCGATTCACTTTGTAAATACATACTATAATTAACGCGTTCAAAAAGAACTCAGGAACCGACTTCAGCTGCCTGAAAAGTCCACAGCATACATCCGCTAAAATGTTTACACTTAGACGTATCATCATCACCAGCCTATATATGTCCCCACTGGAGGGGCTCAGGCCTACTCTCCTACAGAGAGTGTATGGGCCATAGTCCACCACGCGGGACCAGTGCGGATCGGCGGACTTCACATGCCTGTTCAAGACATGCATGTTTTCCTCATGATGTTTTCCTTCACCGTTAAGCAATCGGATAATGTACTTGAATTGAAAAACAACTCATAGGTACACGGCTGGATTCGAACCCGGTACCCTCAGATTGAGAGTCCGCGCCTTATCCAATGCGCCACCGACGCTTTTGAATTAGAGGTATAATCTGGGTATATATTTAGTATTTATTGATTTTCTCAAAAAGTGTAAATCAATTTCAATAAAATTTATTTGGGACCACCTCTGAAGAATGATCTATCAAACAAAACAAAAAACAATCATCAAAATCAATACATAACTGACGGTATTGCGTAACATAAACTAAAATAATAGTCGAATTTAGAATTTCCTTTTTTTTTAAAGTCGGTTGAAAACAAAGAGAAGAAAAGAATGTGACAAGGTTTTTTGATAGCACGAAACTTGACACTAGTGTCCAGTCTGTGTCAAAGGATAAAGTCTCGTGCGAAATCAATAACGCACACGGTCGGCGACTGCGCCCGCGCCCTAAAACTGGTTATCGTGCTCCTTTGCTGATTTCGATGAGTAATTAACTCACCCTGCATTTGTCCGACCATCAGCTCTTTGTCGAGACCGTCGATGGAGGCGAGGAGTAGCAGCTTCGGAGCCGGCACCGTCAGGAAGGCTGACGAGAGCCCTTTGAACCACCCCGCCCAGTGGTGTTCCGTCTGAGACAAGTCTATCCGCCATTTGTATCTAGAACAATTGACACTCGTCAATATTCGTACGCCAATGAAGCGCTTTCGCTCAGCAGGAACCAACTAAAGATCCTGACCCGGACCCTAACCGGGCACTGCAAGCTATACAAACACCTCAGCCACATGGGCCTGAGCGACAATAGAGCTTGCAGATTTTGTAAGGAGGATGAAGAGACACCCATCCATATCCTCTGCCAATCCTCTTTATCACAGCTGGAACAGACACCTCGCAGGCCACACTGACACAACGGATAGCATCAGTATATCCAAACCCAGACCAATCGTACGGTTCATGACCGAGATTGAACTTGTGAGGTGATTTGATCTATAGGGGCTGTCACGGTAGATCTACAAAGGTCGCAGTGGCATGCAGGACACGCGGACTGCACCCCTCATGTACAAATAATAATAATTTATATAATCATCCGGGGAAACGTCCGCTGCCTAATTTAATATAATCTGTGTAGTCTATTTTACCTCTCCACACGGCAAGCTATGTGCGTAACAAATTTCATCAACATCAGTTCAGAGGTTGATTCGTGAAAATGGCACAAACTAGAGATAGAAATTTTTTTTCGCATTTCTGGTATAAATATATTTAAACATATCGTTTCAAGACAACGCTGTTTCGAAAGGCTTATTGTTTCACTTCTTATTAGACAGGAATCAATTGCATTCATACTAAAGGTAATCGCCTTCAGCTGCATCTTACACCTCCTTCGGAATCACAGCACTGAAGTGTCAAATCAAATCAATTTATTTGTAAGTGTCGCCAAAGCAGATAACAACCAGGACAATGTTAAACACTTGTTAGACAGAAATCTGTTGAAGTCGTACAAAATGTAATCGCCTTCACTGCATCTTACATTTCAATCGCAATGACAATGCTCAAGTGTCGCCCAAGCAGGTAACAACGAGGAAAATCTCAAACATAAACGGGAATCTATTGCAGTCATACACAATGTAACCGCCTTCAACTGCATCTTGCACCTCCAACACAATCACAGCGTTCAAGTGTCGACAAAGCTGATAACAACCAGGACAATATCAAACGCTTATTATACACTTCTTGCTAGACTGGAAGTCATTGCATCAATGCGAAATTGACATATTATTGACATTTAATTAAGCTAGATATTTGATAGTCTAAAACACTGTACCTGTCATCTTTACGTTACCGAATCTAACGCCAAATCGTTTTTCAAAATACGACTCTGTTATAAAGATTTTTAGTATCGACCGATAAAACAATCGCAATCACGGAATAACGACGAAGTGACTAGTGGACATGATTTTTTTAAATGTATGTGACTTAATCAAGCTGCAAAGGCTGAACTGATTTGATGAAATTTGTCATGACACAATACGTTCTGCATTAATAAATTACAAAACACACTTAGCAGATATTTTTATTAAAAAATTGGTTGCCTGTAAAGTCGGTATACGGGCGAAAGTTTTACGTGACAACGACTTTGAGTGGTAAAATAATTTTAATGTGAATATTCATTCAGGGACGCGTGCCTTTCACTTTTTATGTCCGTCTCTCTCGCTCTTAGGCGGGCTAACCATGCCCGAGTGGAAGGGACGCGTGCCTCTCACTCGCTCTCATTGTGAGCGCATAACGTGAGCGGAGCGTAACGCAGTTTCTTGAAGTGTCACCCGGCAAACCAATTTATAAGACGTTGTCACGTCAAAAGAATTAAGTGTTACGTAACATAATAAAGACACCATACAGAAATATACTACAACGAATCTATAAATACAGATAAAACATGTATGTATCAATATTGACCATTAGCGCATAGGTGCATAGCTGCCATGTTTAAAAAGTTATTGGTGTAGTCCTCACCAATAGTAGAAACAAAAGATTATTTTTACTTTTTTGCAGGCGGTCCCAAAAAGCAGCAGTCCGAGATCTACGAATGGCGAAAAGTTTGGGAATCTTGCGTCCACAAACATGCCTTACCTCATCGCAGCGGTGGTGAAGTCTCCAAGAGCGCTGGGGAGCCTGAACTGGTCGTCCTGAGGAGACTTTACATCCGCGGTGATATGATCTGCGGCCTCTTGCTCTTCAGCGATGTCATCAGAGGCAAGTTCCTCCTCCTCCTCGTCGATTCGGTCAGCTAGAGGCTCGTGCCGCGTGGGGACCAGGTCCGGTGTCCCGTCGGGCTTGTAAGTTTCCACTTCATTCGTCGCTAGCAGACCCGTTTCGCAGCTATTATGAACATTCAATAATTAAATTTTATATACAATATCAAAAGTTTCGTTTATTTGAAGATAAGTTCACATTAAGGATGATATCTGGAAGCGTGCTCATCCCGTTAAGCTAATGCGGCGCTCGATCTGCTACCTTTCATACGAGGTGGTAGCTAGCCAGGTCTGCACAGAAAATTCCAAGCCACCAACCAAACCGTTACCGATAGGTTGCTGTTGCTGCTGCCCATCTCTTTATATTTTCTCTAGGTCGTCATTTACGACCCAACGAGATTGATATACAAATAAAATTACCCATATTTGAAAGATTTTACCACATTATTTTTTGTTAATCAGGCAGACAGCTGATGCAGCTGATATTGCCTGCATCCAACTATTCTCCACTTCAATCAAACTTGCTGAGCTTATTTTTCTCTGTCAAGTCTATTTTTAAATACGTTGACATTTCTCGCGGCAACTACTTCGTTTGTAAGTTTATTCTACTTCTTTATTACTCTGTTAGTAAGGAAGTGTTTGTGGAGATTGTTGTGTGACTGAATCGTTGTCAAATTGAGGTGGTGTCCTCTAAAACGGGCATTGGTATCACATGTAAACATCTTGTCAAAATTATGTATGTCATAATGCCTGGAGTACATCTCACCTCCATGATGAAGCCATAATTTTGATGTTGAAGTTACTGGAGTCTGATTTTTTAAATATAACATAACATAATTAACATGCACATATTTCATACTCCTCAAAGACACACTGACATACTGTGGTCATGGGGGACTTTAACGGGAAAATGAACATGAACAAGACGAAAATCTTGTCAAATGTCCATGTTGCACCTATGCAAGTAGTGGTTCGGAACACTACAATCGAAGTTGTGGACGAATATAGACGAAGATAAAAGTCTTTAATAAGTGCGTGTTGCCAGTGATGACATACGGAAACGAAACGTGTTGCTTTACTGTGGGCCGAATAAACAAGCTCAAAGTCACTCAGCGAGCAATGGAATAAACTATGCTCGTAATTTCTCTACGTGATAAGGTCCGGAATGAGGAACTCCGTAGACGAACGAAGCTCACCGACATAGCTCGACGAGTCAGTGAGCTGAAGTGGCAATGGGCAGGCCACATCGCTCGAAGAACCGATAACCGGTGGGGAGTAAAGGTTCTCGAGTGGCGACCACGTACCGGGAAACGTCTACCAGGCCGTCCCTCTACTAGATGGACCGACGACATGGTTAGAGTCGCGGGGAGTCGCTGGATACAGGCGGCTCGGGAACGGTCGATGTGGCGTACCATGAAGGAAGCCTATGTCCAGCAGTGGACGTTTCCCGGCTGATGATGATGACATATTTCATATAAAAACTTAGAAAACGCCAAGTACATAACTTACTTGACAATTTGACTTGGCATCGAAACTTTAGCTGAATCAACATTTCTCACTTGGCCGCTACGAACACTGAAAAATAAATAACAAAAATGTTACAAATGCAAAAGTTACTCTATCCATTTGTTGCTTTAACACAACTAAACCAATCTTGATTTTAGTGTAAAGAAAACTGTGATGCACATACCACCATTCAACAGCATGTTCTATACTCTTGAAGTGTGTAGGCCTTCCACGGAGGAAGCTCTGCATGCTAGCCAGAGCTTCCATTGCTGTCCCTTCTACAACATCGATAACTGCCAGCCCTTCAATGTGCGGCTGCAGCGTAGGCAACTGTGCAGTGCGGACAGCAATTGCTCCACCCATAGAGTGACCCATTAGTATAAGACTGGGTAAACCCTCAGCAAAAAGCTTGTGAAGCACTTGATCCACGTCTCTGAGAACAAAAGAATTTATGTTTTAAAGGCCATTCATTACTTACGTAAGGACAATTTTTGTCTTTTGTGCACTCGAATACAAAAATATGCATCCACTTTTGTACCATGTCACATTTGCTCTTGCTTGTTCCTATGTACTGCATTGAAGGAAATGTCAATTAAAAGTGACTGTGACATGGTTCAAAAGTGGGTAAATATTTTTTTACTCTAGTGTACACCCACGTTTTTTAATATTTACTTTACTGGATATGCAGTATATGTGACTTTTTAATTTTCACTCTGTACATTATTTGTTGCTTTTCCACAGGTAAACGACTGTAACAATCTTAATTAAGTTTAGCGATTGGAATATAAACTTTATTTCAAGGTAATATCTGTTTATTTCCATGGTTTCTGAAATAATCATTGTTAAAATATGCCTCCAGATAATTTGTTTACCAACATCTCCTATTTACATGAAACACAGGTTAAATAGCATATAACAAAGAGAAAGATTGCTTTCCCGTTGAATGATTCTTGATAATAAGAAAAATTAAGAATACTTACTTGACTAAGGTCTCCATGCTCAGATCATCAGGGTTCTTTGCTTTTGTTTCACCATGGCCTCTAATATCCATAGAGACAACTTGACACTCAATCATGTTTATTATTTCTTCCTAAAAAGATAAACCAACAAGCTCAAAGTCACACAGAGAGCAATGGAACGAGCTATGCTCGGAATTTCTTTTTGTGTTAAAGTTGGAATGGGGGAATCCGTAGACAAACTAGGGTCACTGACATAGCTCATGAGTCAGTGGGCTGAAGTAGGAAGGCAACATCGCTTGAAGGACGGATAAGCAATAGGGAGTAAAAATTCTCGAGTGGCGATCATGCACCATTAAGGGTGTACCGGTCTGTTCCCCTACTAGATGGACTGATGACCTTTTTAAAAGTGCGGGGAGTCGCTGGATGCAAGTGTCTCGGGCCAGGTCAATGTAGCATGCCATAGAGGAGGCCTAAGTCTAGCAGTAGACGTTTCTTCATTGATGATGATGATGACACCTGAAAGTCAGGGGACTGTTTCATAAAAAGACAACTCACAATAAACTTACATTTTAGACCAATCAACTGACATGACATTTGTTAGTCTATATAAATTGTCGCTATATCAAACAGGCCCCAGCCTCTATGTAAAAAGTAATTTTGTATAAAAGTATTTTGATGGAGTTCTCATTAATATTTTTGTGTGCCACCGTAGTATCATTATATGATTGTTTACGGTTAGACGGTGGTGAGGATACCAGAGAGCAAGCTGCCGCACCAGTGTGGCATCTGCTTATGTTCAACAGTGTATGTTTCCCAAATGATGACAAAAAATATAAATAAATCTTAATCATTCTTTACACTACCAAAATCCATTACTGTACACTATTGATCATTTATAGAAACATACTCATTATAGCCTCAACAAACTATGTAAATATGCCCAGAGTGCAACACATTTGTGCTCTAATTTGTGCAGGTGTTTACAATAATCTTTACTTTTAAGACATATTATTATGATGATTAGAAAACTGGTAGTTTACTGCATCAAGATCAGAGATCCATTAGATATTATATATAGTATAAATTCACATTGAAGTTAGACACATACAGGTAATATGCTACACTCCTTACTCTTACAACGAATGCCATTTGTTAAAAGGTGACAACTTTATTTAAAGAAAGACATTCATGTCAAAGATTTCCTCACTTTGTGCTTTATGTGTATGTTATAGTTTATAGGTGTGCAGGAACATGTCAAAATATGCCTAGGAACCAACTAAATTCAACAAATCAAAGTAATTAGCCACTTATTATACTTATAAGTTTTCACTGCTTTCATGTGTCTCATGCTACCTGGCTGGAATATGTTAGACAGATGACTAGCTGAGTATATCTGGATTATAGACAAAGGATTTATTGACACTTCTTGTAGACAACTTGTAGTAAGTTGTCTGTATATGAGTTTATATAAATTTCCAATTCCAGTAAAGGCATTGTATAAATCACTTTGAGAGTCATTCAACAATTTGGTTAGGACATGGCAGACTGAATCACCTGATTGTCTGAAAATATAACTCAGTGCTTCAAAAAGCTGTAGGTAATAATAATATATATATATATACTAGGGTTTGTAAGGTTGGTTATCAACCTGGCATACATCAGGATAAGAAGAATGTGATTTAATTATAATTAAAAAAGCTCACTCACTGTAAATAAAGCCCAACTGAGACCTGAGTATCCACCTCCATGGAGTGTAACGATTCTTGGCCTGTGAGGGTCTCGTGGCTCTGGCGACATATAAACTCTAAAAGTTCCTCCATCGGTATCTAAGTCAAGAAACTTCTCGTAGTATTGCTTCCAAGACACCGGCGTGTAATCCTTGCGTCTGGGGCCACCGAACGGAGCCAGCCTGATTGATTACAAAGCCAAATTATTCTATAAAATTCTTAATAATGCCTTCAGATGCTGAGTATCAAAAACATGCAACACATGAACACTATTCCATTCGACAGACTGGTGAATTTAAATCATGGAAGACTAGGGGAAAATAGAGGACAACTAAATATAAATACAAATCTGCTTATCAGAATAGAAATACTGTAGTTTGTTACTTGGATACTCCTGATGTTTTAGGGCAGCGAGGCGGCATTTTATTTTTCATAATAGTCTTTTGCAAAGCTGACATTTTTAAGTACAAGTCAGTTCAATCTATAAAGTGAAGTGTTGAGGAATGTTACTTGTTTGTTGCAAGTACAGCATTTCACTTTCATTAGTTCTCCATAAATATTTCGTGATCTTTTCACCTCGCGTCAAATTATTTCCAAAGAGTATATAAATTTGTTGCTTAAAGTTTCCACACCCAGTGTTTCCCAAAGAAAAAAAGACATGGTATTGCCAAACCAGATGTCACAGATCTTCCAAAGTCTAGGTACATTTTCTTACAGCATAGAACGGAGCTTTATTTTACTTTACGTACATTTTACTATGTAGGATCATTTTACTATTATAGTTACGTCAAATCTTTCGTCCGCCAGTGCAGCTCACTGGCACACAAGTGGCAACGGGCAGGCCAGATCGCTCGGAGAACGAATAACCGATGGTGGTAAAAGTTCTCGAGTGGCCACCACGTACCGGGAGCCATATACCTAGCCGTCCCCCTACCTACTAGATGGACCAACGACCTAGTAAAGGTGCCGTAGGGTGTCGCTAGATGCAAGTGTCTCGGTACCGGTCAATGTGGCACGCTATTGAGGAGGCCTACGACCTGCACTAGCCTTGCAGTCCTGCACGATAATGATGTTCATATGTAAATCTGGCAGACATGGAATTGGAAGATGCATGGAAGCCTTATAATTAATTATCTATAATAATCAAAAAGAAGCCGCACGGCTCAACATAGCGACCGTTGTTTCATATAAGATCTGTTGACCTATTAAGACCTATGTTAAATTTGATGTTAAACAAATAAATTGATTTGAGTTGAGAAAAGTACATGAACTAAAAAAACAATGGCGAAATAAAATCATGTTTTAGATGATTTTTTTAACTCAACAAGTTTTATTTCGATAGTGTTTTGAACACTTTTTAAATGCATATAATTTAAAAATATATAATCTCTGTGACACAAATACCTTCATTAAATAAGAAATCAAGAAAGGGTTTAAATTTTTTATTAAATTAATTAAATCATGTTACTCATACATTGACACATTACATATTCTTTTCACATTATATATTCTTAAAAGTATTTTAAAATCTCGAGGTTTATTACAATTATATTATGCAGTAATTGTAATAGGCCCACAGAATTATCAGATTATTATAATTATCTATTACATTAATCAATATATCATGCAAATACCTACTAGCTAATACCACAATGTTATACGCAATAAATAAATTATGAATTACCAACACACTCGAGGTTTGTACCACACATAATTAATATTCATATGTCATTACCGTTACACATAATTGAAACAATCACTACAAAGTAAAACTAGCAAGTTTTGTAAGTTCAGGTCATTAAAAATCAAATTGGTCTTAGATTCTAAACTGATGTCATATTATGTCTATATTGATGTCAATATGCCATAACCCAGAATGTAAACATTCCCTACAAATGAAAACTATGCAAGTATTGTAAGTTCAGGTCATTAAAAATAAGATTGGTCTTGGATTTTAAATTGATGTCATTTTATGTCTAAATTGATGTCAATATGCCATAACCCAGAATGTATACAATCCCTCCAAATGAAAACTACGCAAGTATTGTAAGTTCAGGTCATTAAAAACCAGATTGGTCTTACATTTTAAATTGATGTCATTTTATGTCTAAATTGATGTCAATATGCCATTATACAGAATGTATACAATCCCTACAAATGAAAACTATGCAAGTATTGTAAGTTCAGGTCATTAAAAATCAGATTGGTCTTAGATTCTAAATTGATGTCATCTTATGTCTAAATGGATGTCAATATGCCATAATACAGAATGTAAACAATCCCTAAAAATGAAAACTATGCAAGTATTCTAAACATAGTACAAAACAAAGTAGTGCTGATTACAATTATTTCCTAATCTGTTTAATATACATTAACAACACTGAGTACTAAATAGTATTCTGATTTACTGCAGTCATACAACTCGATTTGCATTTAGAGTGAGACAGGTGATACTGATTCAGATCTTCATTTCCAACAGAGCAGTTAGCCTTTTTAAACAATTATTATGTCTCTCGATAGGTTTAATAATTTAATTTCAGTTAGGATTTCTTCTGGAACTGAGGTGGCATGAGTAAGACACACCACCCCATCCCTCAAAATAGACGCACCTGACGTCGAGTTGCAGAAACCCGCCTGATAATGAATACGATACCATCTCCACAAATTCTTTATCATGTGTTCCATTAAATGGACTTATTTTCACTTACAATCAGGTGATTGTAAGTGAAAATAAGTCCATTTAATCATCATCATATCAACAAAATCATAACAAATCAGTCTGTCAATTCAGAATCAACTAATACTTTGCATTTCCTTGGCACAAATTTAGTAGTATCTACTGGGTTACCTACTTCAGACCCAGCATTAGATGCATTAATAGGCCATGTTGTATGGAGTTCGGGATATATATTTGAAAGCATCATTGGCCACATAAAAAGCTTCTGAATTCGTTCCATCAAAATATTCATTTCCTGCTTCAGCATGGGATTCTTACGGGTCATTATACCTATGTTTAAATCCCGGACGTCTTCCATACTTTCTAAGGTCTTGGAAACATATTCTAATAGTCTTTTACATCCCATAATGGTGTCTAAGTTTGGAGGAAAAACATAGTCTGACGTGGATTGTACAGCTGTACCCCAAATATCTGCAGATTCTCCTACATTTATAGCATTAACAGGGTTCTTTCTAGAATATGATTTAACTTTCACAACACTTGGTGCTGGTTCTAATTTTAATAGCTTTGGGTATTTTTCTCCTGCAGAACTAGCTATGAATTTCTCCTTATTTAAATTTGCTTTAAGAAAAAGCAAAACACGGTGCAAATTAGTATCATCATGCAGGTCGCTGTGCATTACAGGGCCAGCTTCTTCTTCAGTCTGTTCATGAAATTTGCTTTCCTCCTGTATTTTCAACTCATCCTCCTTGAGTCTCTCATTCACCAGAAGGGCAATAATTGCATCTTCAATATCTTTTTCAGGTGAATCCATTGATATATATTTTTTCATATTACTTTTGTTCTCAGTGTTAGACTCCATACGTTTTTTTAAAGCTTTCAAAGCTTTATTTAGGTCTGAAGATGCTTTTCCATGCATTAAGCGTCGAGAACGTCGTCGAGGCGCAAAAGCAAGATCTCTGTTAGGGAACTTTTGCACCCATCGACACAATGTTATGTATCGTGTTCTTAAATGCATTCTATTTTTCCCAGGAAAATGTTTGCTTAATTCTGAGTAATCAACCACAGTGTCCTTATTGGCTATACACTGAAGAAGTTTCTTATCCTCTTCTACGGTCCAAAATGTTGAGGATGTAGAAGGTTTTTGTTTACCTATAACATTATATCTTGTGCGGAGTTGTGCGGCAGAACGACCCTGCAGGTGCTGTGCAATCCTTTTAAAATTTTTCCCAAATGCTTCCACACAAGTCAATATGACAGTATCTTCTTCAGGAAGAAATTTACCTTTTCGCTGCTCATTCAGACGGTAATATTTGCAGTAAAGTTGCATTTTAGTTCTGTTTGGCATTGAATTAGCTACTGTGTCCCAAGGGATATATCCCTCATCCTTATAATAATCTATTAATTTTTTGAGGTGTTCCTCTTCTTTCTTAGTCCACCTTTGGCCAGTATAAGTGTTACTCATATTAGTTCTGAAATAGACGAAGCACTGGTATCCAGTACGTCCAGTATTGAGCTGTTGAGCTATAGTGTCCCAGTCTTCCAAGTTGTTAGAGTATGCAATTCGGTGTAACATTGACCGCTCATTTGTACTCCAACCACTTTTATTAATAGAGGGATGAAGAAACAATTTCCACAGTGACTTGTACTCATGTGGTTTGTGTTTATGGTGCAATTTCTTTGATATTTCATCCCAGTCATACTCTTGATCAATTGGTAGAGCTAGATCATTTAACGACTTCTTAGGGAGTTTATCAATTTCATTCTGTAAACCTGCAATTGTCTTGAAGGTGTTTTTACTATATTTTTTGTGTAAATAAATCTGTAGTTGGGCAATTTTAGCCATAAGCTCATTTTTCTTTAATTCTCGAGACATAACAAGTAGTAGAGATGAGAATTGCCTTTTGTCCTTCATAGTCCAACCAGGCACAGATGACAGTATATAGAAATCAATCATCCCAGTTTTGGACATCAAAATGGTGTCATGGTTGTCTGGCGCCGGTATGTTGTATTTATCTCTAAAATATGGCATGCCACAATCTGAATACTGGAATGAATTTCTTTCTTTCTTAGGCAATGATGATGATTGCTGAACTTCCTTCAGTCTATCGCGACATTCTTTAAGTCGGTTTGCCAATATATTTTGAATGTGATCCATCTTTTTCCCAATCTCTATATTTAGTGAGATTGCTAATTTTATTCTAGCACACTTTTCCTTGACAGTTATATGGTTTGAAGGAGCTTCCTGAGTGATTCTCCAGCACGAAAAAGCTTGTTGTGAACTTGTGCCAGGTAAAGGTTCTTTGTCTACCCATGCTGCGGCATCTAGCTGCTGAAAGCTTTGATTTCGTGATTTGTTATCACTATCGCTGTCACTGTCCGATTCAAAAACGAAGTTGGCTAGAGACATTTTGTTAGATCTCTCTCCTATGTGCGTTAAATAAATAATATTTGGAAGGACTGCACTTTAGGTGACTTACCATAATTGCTTGTAAAACTACTTATAACAAACAACTGCGTAAAATCTCAGATTTCGGAAATGCGCCGTTTTAAAGTTATGATTTTTTAAAGTTTCTAGTAAATTCCTTAGCACAACGCCATATTTGGGTGGAAACCGAAGAATATAATGATGGAGTTGTAATTGCACAAGCAAGGGGCCATCACAGGAACAACTGTGTTCCAGAATTTATTCGTTTATAATAGATATAAACCATTTAAATGTTACAATGACCTTCATTTTTTTTTTCCGAATCGATATTGTCAATGTCAAGTAGTAGTAGTAGTAGTTTAATTCTCCCGAATGGGAAGGCAAAGGAACAGAGCCATACAGCCTACTCTGAACATATCTTTTCTTCAGTTTTCTCAATAAAATTTATTCTCAGCAGGCTTATGGTGCTTGTATCTATCTTAAATCCTGTCGAGAAGGCACAGTCAAAGTCTCTCTACTTTGTGCTAAGGCACGTGTAGCACCTATAAAGGCCACTACTATCCCAAGGCTTGAGCTATGCGCTGCTTTACTAGAGCCCTTACTGTGCTAGAGCACAATTAAGTACATCTGTTACACAAGCGCTACGTTGTCATATAAAGCGTTTTTTACATAGAGGAAAACAATGTGTGTGCATCAGTATTTTCAGTGATAAAACTCTTAGTTGATTCAATCCATCAGGCATGTATAATTGTATCTTCTTAAATATATTCTCAACACACAGTTGGGCAGAGTAACGTTTACTAGTACTATTTCAACAGAATTCACAACAGGAATGGTCTACAAAATGAGTGTTCGTCAGTTTTATAATACGATCTTCATAGCTACCACCATCGTCAGTTCCTACTTCAAAAACAACGACTTCGTGAATCAAAACAGACACAGTTATACAATATTAATTAATCCCTATAACCAATTACATTAATACTGAAATTCTAGAATGTATAATTAAATACAATATTTGTTACTAAAGGCTCACATTATTTAAATACATAATTATTCCTATAAATTGAATAAACAGAGCTGGTTGAGGCAGCGAGCAATGCCTTCTCACCGGAAGTTCTTTAAGCTTAGAACTAAAATCAACCTAGCATAAATTCGTGAGGCGGAGTGTTGAAAAGAATTTGTAATACTCTGCACGAAAGAAATACTAGCAGCTAACAATATTTAAAATTAAGAATATGTTCCTATATATTCTAACTGTCATGTGAGCACTGCTATAGCTGCTAATTTGCTGCTAATGCAATGCTAATGCAATGCTAATGCAATAAAAATGGTTTTACGTAAATAAAACATATATTAATTCTGTAAGTCACTTTAATGAAGAAAAAAAATTATAACACTGCAACAATTAAGAATTATATTGATCAGGGATATTTATCTAAAGTGAATACGTCTTCGCTTAACTTGGATGCTTACTACATACCGCATAGATTTGTACATCGTCCTTCTAAGACCCGTGTAGTTTTAGATGCAGGAAGTAAATCGACTTCCGGTAAATCTCTTAATGACTTACTCCACATAGGTCCAAATCTTCAAAGTGCTATATTTGATCTACTAGTCGAGGTACGAATGTTCTCGGTCGCAGTCGCCGCGGACATCGAAAAGGCTTCCATTAGTAGATGAGGACCGGTTTCTGTCATTTAGTGATGGAGGTACCAACTTCGTTCGTGCAAAACGAAAAATTAGAAGAAATGTAACAATTTATACAGTCTACTGATTATGATAACTATACATATAGGAAATCACTTGTCCGAATGTAAAGTCCACTTCAAGCGTAGTCCTCCTTTTGGTCCGCATTTTAACTTCTAAGAGAAATAAATCTCAAAACTTATATAAACTAATGGGAACTAGTTTCGTCAGACGTATTCGTTCTAGAATTGTTGGGTACATATTACTATAGATTTATGATTATTATTATAGATTTATGATTATTCATATAATGATTGTTGTAATGGTCTACTGTTACGGTACTGTTTGAACAAAACTAGCATGGCCAGTCATAATTAATAACAATCCAATGTCTGGATTTGTATCCAGAGATACAATTAGTTTGGCACCGAACTTTTTGAAGATTGTCATTCTTATTGGACATTCTTCAGCATCAACATGGTACTTCATTGCTTCAATTGATTTCTCAGACCAAGTTGGTCCAATGGAACCACACTCTAGAGAGCATTGCTGAGCTAATCCTGGAATTGTTGCAAACTGCGTGGTCTTCACAATCTCCAACGGTATATTTTTTTCAATATCACCATAATCAATAGTGTGTAAGTTATATGTTTCCACTTCATTGTCAATGCCAACAACCCTTCCTCGAACATATTTCTTCTTTTGTTTTGAAAAAAATACCACCACTTGTCCCAGATACATATCAGATTTACCAACTTTCTGACCTGGACATTCTAGTTGAGGCATGTATTTGTCATATGCGGTTGGGCGTACGTAGAAATCATTGGGGTCGTTTATGTAGGTTACATGGACGTAGTATTTATTTAATGCTCCAGGGATGTAGATGAATTTTTCATAGAGGTTGCATAGCTCCTCCATGTTGTTAGCCTGTAAATTTTAATATTCTGTTTTAATTATCCAACATATTTGACATTTTATCGACCTACTAGCAATTTCCTAAGTCACTGTTCCCATTGAAGTTGTATGTTTAATCATTGGTTTCAAAATTAAGTCAGTTAAGTCAATATTTTACCAGCCAGATAAATTGTGGCGTAAGATGCAAATATTTTCTTAGGGCATAGTTTTACGGTGGCTCGTGAGTAGTTCACAATACCCATTTATTTTGGGTGAAAATCATGGCAATATCAAGTTGAAATTAATTAATACTAAAATCTGCTGTCTCTTGAATATGTAAAAAAATCAAACTTATAGGTCAATGCAATAAAAAGATAGAGCTGTAGTTCAGACCATTTCCATACAAAACGCAAGGGAACCAAAACCTGTTGGCCCAGAATCCTGAAATTTGGCAAGAAGCAAGGTCTTACACCACAACTATAGGAAACAATCTAAAAACCAGGATTTTGAAATAATAAAAACTTAACTTTGTTGTCAAAAAACATACATCTACGTAACCTAGTATATAAGCAAATTGTTGGTTGTTTACGGTCAATAGTATTGTTATAACAAAGACAGCAACAGGCTCTACCCTGCAACAGCTTGCAATGAGCTTGAATCTCTGTGCCGCCTGCCCTTTATTTTTGATTTATTCCTCAACATATTCCTGAGAAAAAAGGTCTTGATAGAGAGACAACAAAGTGATCCTATAAAGGAATGGAACCCTAAAATTGTGGAAACAAAATCAGTCTGTTTCATAATTTAGCTTCAGCTTCACAAACCATTTATTTTTGGGGTGCACAAAAGAGTCGCTAAGACAATTTTAATGAATTATTATTATTCTTTTTGAAATTGAGCGAGCATAGCTCTATATAGGTCACTTTGTATGGTAAAAATAATGTGAATTTTTCAAACATAATACCACTGAAAAGTTGTGTAATGGCCTTAGATAATAAGAAAAAAAGGCAAGTTTATGATGATACTTTTGGCTCGTGTTAGTATTTGCAAATTAACTGAGCCAAATAATTATTAAATATAGTTAGTTTGGAAAGGCAAATGAAAAAAATTGACATATCCACATCTTTATTCATTTAAAACACCTTAATGTTGGAGTTGGCCAACAATGAAAAAACTTTTTCAATAATTTTAGCTAATTTCTATGTAATTTGGTGTACTGATTTCGAAAAACATACAAACAATGTTCGTATCACCCACCAATTTCTCACATTTCAATATTTAGTGAAAATAAATTTTACGAAACAAAATGTAGAAAAATATTTAGTTAGACGTGTTTTTATAAATTCTACTAACGTTTTTTGTTATATATGTGGTAATTTTGTAATTAAAAAACATCAAAGAAACATTACTGACTTTGTAAACAAAAAAGGTTTACTTAGAATATTTTGGTGTATAAATCGGTAATCAAGACAAGTGTTAAGTTCCTCATCAAGTATGTTATGTTTGTGTCGAGGATCTTAGGAAATTGTATAAAAAAGAGAAAATTGCTTTTAAATTTGCTGTACCCATGATATGGAGAGAGCAAAAAAAATCACTTAAACGATTGTTATTTTTGTATATAAGTGATTTTTTTGCATAGATGTTACTGGATATAATTTTAAAAATAAAAAAATGTCGATCCAAGCGTTACTTCAGTTGATCGGCAGATAGAACATGGTTGGAGATTTCCTGTCCCTGTGCCACCTGAGTCTATTAATGACGTTTTACAGTCTAGCCCGTAATTCAGTCAAAGTCCACTGACTGATGATGATTTCCAATGCTCTGCAGAAAATTTAAACTCAATATCAAAATGTTGGGTGATTACTGTTGGTCACTTCACAGAGAACAGCAAAACGCATGACATCGGCGAAAAAGCTATTCAATAAACTTTATAGAGAAAAGGGAGAGGAAATACAGAAAAATATAAACATCTTATATTCATATTTTAGTAATTAAATATTATTGTAAAAGAAAATTGTAACGAAATAAAAAAAACTATAAATTTTTAATTCCTATATATAAAATTTTCCCTCTTTTTAAAAATATGTAATCGATGTCATATTGTAAGCGAATGGTGGGTGATAAAAAAAACTGCTATCAGGCTGATCCGGTTTCAGCATTCAAAAATACATAAGATTTGGGTAAATTTGTTTAAAAAGTTTTTACAAACATTTTTTTCGTTGGCCTGTGTTATTATTATGTATATAAAAGTGTATACATATTTTTGTGCTCGAGTGTAGGTACCTACCAAATAATAAAATTAAAAATGTAGAATTTTATTTCATTTAATTTATACAACTTTTCAGAGCTATTAAAATGGAAAAATCGTTACACCCTAGTGTACATGCAGGCTAGGATTACAAGCACGCTCCAATTTTTAAAATACCAGTATGAATACAAGACGAAAGATTCACAGCGAAGGGAAAACTACTTACCAAGCAAACTCCAAACACAGTTTACTCAGTAGACACAAGATTCCAAACGATAGTTTGAGATATCTTTAAAACAGCGCTACTGATTGTTGTGGTTTGTGTGGGTTTGTGGTATAATCAGTTAAACTAATCTAGAGCTATTACAAGCTATTCAAAGCTAATTCAAAGTAGAAAGTAAAGCACAAAGAGTATATAATACAAATATTAGTCTGTGGTATATCATGTAAAGCACAAGGCATAGAGTGTGAGTAAAGATTATCCCACCAAAAACATTTTCATGTAAAAATGTTGCCAAGACAAGTCCACATAGCTTACAAGGTTATAGTATTGCTGGCTTAGTAATAATATTACTGGCTTAGTAATAAATAAATAAAATAGTTTTATGTCTTCAAGGCTTTAAATATGTTTATTTTTTTATTTGACTAAGGCAAAATCTCCGGCTCCGGTTTGCAACCGGCCTGTGTAGCACGATATATGTGATACATAATACGACAAACCAAACGAGGAATCTTGGCTTTAATTAACAAAGAAGCGAACATACATTTCAAGATAAATCGTAAAATAAAGTGACAATACATTAATCAATCGAATCAACTTGACAGAATAGACAAAGACACAAACTCAATGGAGATTATATGTCAATATGGAATTTCTAATAGGCCAGCACATTCTACTTGGGATGCTTGTCATTCTGGTCGGTTGCCTGCTAACCGGGCGTCCGTGACCGTTCGGTTAGAGACAGGTGAGGTGTATCACAATCGGTACATTTTGTAAGGAATTCTAGTCCTCCGGTGTCAATTCTGTAGTGTTCTGGTCCAGGGAGATCAGCACAGCATAGATAGGTGTGGCCCCAGCCTTATACTCTATGGAATTTACTTGTCATTTATTTTGATAATGATCCATTCATATTCATAATATATAGTGATCTGTGCCTAATTGCTTATCTGTGCAGTGTGCTTTCATCCTTCCTAAGCAATCATATTTATTATTATTTTGAAGAAAAAAGCGTATGTGTGTTTATTTGGTGTTTATCACAAACTATCATATATATATCTGTGCAAAATATATAGAGATTCTCTTTTATAAACACATTATAAACTTTAGTTTTGGATGCATGATTTTAACTGTTTTTTATTTACAGTAAAAAATTATGGACAAGATAACAATGAAATTATCGATGCCTGCCTAAATAGCCAGCAAATGGCAATGGATTTTAATAAAATATGCCGAATTTGCTTGGAACCAGATAAACAAATATTTGATATATTTGAAAACCTATACTCTAAAACATTTACCTTGTATGCTGAAGTACTAGCTAGCTGTACTAAAATTAAGGTAAGATTACAAACTTCACTTTTATCTATAATATTCTTCATTTAATCGTCTGGCTATTTATTTGTGAAGTCGCTACAATACAGCAGGCAAATGTTGTTACTCGATTAACATCACCCATGGGACACATGCAGGGTTTAGCAACTTCTGCATAAGCGAGCGACACCGGCCCTGGGCCATAGTATATGTGAGACTATAAATGAGACTCACTGATTAGAGCCAAGATCAAACTGAGAACTTGATTGTGCAAAGACTGAAAGAAAGAAAAAGCTTTATTTTGGCACAGCTAATTTAAACTAACTTACCAAGGTTTTAAAAAACATTTGACATGTCAAGAAAAGTGCCTACTATGAAACTAAAATTGACTCAAGTTCTACTCAATTGAGCTACCATCACTCATCACTGTTCACCACTAAGTTATCCAAACAAATAATTACATGAGTTGTGGAATGTGTTAAGCTCGGAACATTTCTACATGATAAAATCTAATGTCCATAAAGGCCACACTGTGCATTATTTTAAAAACATAACTGATGGGGAGTAAGAGCTATCAAGTGGCGATCACATACAGGGAAACATGAAACGGGCCATTCCTCACCAATGGACCGACAACAAGGTCATGGGAAACTGATGGATGCTAGCAGTCAAGATCTATCCAGTTGTTAGTTCTTTACCTCATAAGAATTAGTTCCTTGTAATTTTGCATTTAATTTCATTCATTCAGCTCAGTGTCACAATCATTTACTTTTGTAGTCACTATAAATTTTAGTCGTATTTTACCTCGATCATGTATTTTAAAAAATTACGGAATTTTAGTGCAAAGATCAATTAATTCAATTCATTTATTCACAAAACAATTCTTACTGTGTATGAAATTAATTAAATACTAATAGGCTTGCAACTAATTGATTAATTCATAATACATGTCAAATTTACATTTAAATAAATATTATAATTAATTACATTTGAGATCTCTTTGTACACTTTTGTACTGTGTACACAAGCAAACAGATCACGGCGCAAGGTGTCTTGGCTGAAATTCTACTCGAAAAATGAGATGCCGTAATTAATAAATACTATGCGAAAATTGCGTCAAGTACAAGATTCTATTGTAATTTTGTTAGTTCGAAGTGAAATTATATTTGGTCAATTTCTAAAAGTAATATATTCTTTTCTGATAAAGGACTAACAAACGGTCATCTGTCATGATGCAAGTCACAGATAATGAGGCCTATGTATGTTCAGCCGTAAGTGGTTCCTGGCTGATGATGATGAACAAATAATTCTTGTTGTTCCTTAGAAATAAGAAGGTACAAGATATTTATTAAAATGAGTGTACCATTATGTATGTGTTAACAAGCATTGCAAAAATAAAGGTTATTACATTTTATTTATTTATTGTGTGTGTGTATTTTTCAGCCTACTGCAGAAGATGGTCTACCTACCAACATATGCAAAGAATGTTGTAGACAGTTAAGACGCACTTATACCTTTAACGTTTTATGCGAAGAAAGCGACAAGAAACTTAGAGGCTACCTAAAGAAATCTAAAATAATCTCAGCAGAGCATAAATTTGATTCACAAGAAAAAAATGAATATTTAACTGATGAAAATGGTGCTAATTCAATTAGTACAAAAGGCCACGGGAAGGTTCGCTTTGCTATTCAGTCCAATAGCACAATTGAATTCAAACATGAAATTAAATTAGGTAAGTGAAGATGACTTTCAATAAAAAAAAATCAATAGACACGCAAGGCAAATAATGGAATCACACTAGTAGGTTATTAAGGGCAAAAGGCAGATAATTCCTAAACTTACGTATTAATTATGTGTATACATTATGCTATGTATTATTATTGATAATGACATACCCTATGACACCTACCTCAGTGCGTTCGTCATCTAAAGTTTAAATCACTTCTGTGAAGTCATAGCAGTCACAAAAAAACGTTCAAATGAGAGTCGGACTGGCACACCATATATTAATTACAAATAAATTAATAAGCATACTGGAATTCATATATAATAGGTAAGGTCACCAAACAATGCTCTAGCGAAAATGTAAGTCCGATTGAATCGTAAAAATGCCATTTTATAGTGATAAATATAAAAATTATGTTTTTTTCGATTTATTCCTTTATTTGTGATAGAAGACCTTGCTTATTGCCAAATGGCAGGATTATATGTCAATAGGAGGTAAAGAGTAATCGCCAAAATGTGCGGCAGAAACCGTCTTTTTTATTGCATTAGAAGTTTGCTTTTTCACAACAATCCTTATAGGATCACTATCCTATAAGGATTCATTTTGCGGTCGGAACTCTAAAAATGTGGCAAGCTGGGATCTCTACATATACATGCTTCATCAAATTATACATTTATCTACATACTTGTCAACTTGTAATTGTAAGAAGTGCTTTTCAAATCTTTCAGAGCCATCAGAAGGCAATGGGGTGCCCTGGACTGATAATAGAAAGTTTGATAATGATGAACTGAAAAAGTCATTAGAAGGTGAGTTAGACTCTGAATTCTAGATAGGTGCAGAGGGCATTTTTGGGGGGCCAAAACATGGTAATTAGCTAAATGAAATAAGAAAGAATCATTTTTATAAATCATTTTTTGATATATATTTTTTTAATTTTTAATTTTGAAATTTCTTTTGACATTGTGGTAGAGTCAGAATTACTTGATTGTAACTTGAAAATGTTATGGGCTACATTTTATCGCGGACAAAGTAACGGGAAAAAGCTAGTTATATATATAAATACAACCCGCAGATCTCAGAGAAGTTAATGAATAATATTCATTTCGCGACACTTAAATCCCATCTCCTATTTTTATGTAATTAAATATTTATTAGTATTATATTTTAAAATATTATGGCAACAGAAATTTAGTATGGAAGCATTTTGAGGGGATTTCCGTTAGCTAAAATTAAATACACATATTCTATTTACAGCGCAATCGCAAAATGGTGCGGATGACGATTTCATTTCATTCGATGCCGAGGATGATGATATTCCGCTTAGAGAAATCAAGAAACAAAAATTCTCAATAGGTTTGTCTATTTTCACGAAGTTATTTTTAAAATAATTAATTAACTACATTAAAATAAGACGACCATAGAACATCTTGTGATGACCACAAAAACGCGATTGATGTTATTAAATCATTTATAATACGGCTCCTCGATTTTCTGGGGTCGAACCCAGCCACGGAGGTCCTGGGTTCGATCCCCAGTGGATCGGTACTCGGTTTCCTTGCTGGTATGGCATTTTCTGTGGCTAATGGTCTGTTTGCCGCCATCAAACAGTAATTAACAGGACTCGTGTTCCGGTGAGGTATCAAAGTTACACCTCATTATCTGGAGGCTTTCTGTATGAGCACACCATCCAACGGTCTTATCGTCACTTACCATCAGGTGAGATGAAGGCCAAGTGCAAACCCATACATACAATTTTGTGGATTTAGTGTGATCTACCCTTAATTGTTTTGTTTGTGTAGTAATAATTATATTATCTGTATTGATATTAAATCGCCATTTCTCTTTCAGACCTCAAACAGTTAAAAACAAAAGTTAAGAGAGAAAGGAAGAAAAGAGGTAATTGTTTGTTCATATTGCCAATAGCTCAGTTGTGTAGAGCGTCAGTCCTTGAACAATCGAGGTCTGGGTTCGATCCTGGCTCGTACCAATGAGTTACAATTTGTTATTGGGAATTTACGTACGAATGATAATTAAAATGAAACCATTGCCTTTTCGGTGAAGGAAAACATTGTGAGGAAACCTGCACACTCCTGAGAAGAAGTTCAAAGGTGTATGTGAAGTCTACTAATCCGCACTGGTCCCGCGTGTTGTACTATGTCCCATACACTCTCTGCAGGAGAGTAGGACTGAGACCTGCAGTGGGGACATGTATAGGCTGTTCATGATGAATGTTCCTGTGTTTAGTCAGCGGCCTAATGTTACCACGTGACTGTAAATGAGGTTCTTGCTCAACCTTAAGTCTCAAGGTACTGAGACACTGGCTTGTGGCTTACGGAGCTTTTGCCTATTGTATACAGCTATTAAATTTGAAATATCAAATCATTTCTGAACACTTTGGAGTATGTTTCTTTTAGTAAAACATTAAATAATCATGAAATGTTTCACACTTCCGTGAAACAAAAATGGCGTCAATGAAGTGACAGGTGACGTCTGCCATTAAGTAGAAAAAATATTAATTAAATCCCTAGTGTCTAGAATATGTGATCTGAAGTGTCAATGGGCAGGCCACATCGCTCGAAGTGCGTATAACCGATGGGAAGTAAGAGTTCTCGAATGGCGACCACGTACCGGTAAAATTGTATCTGGCCGTCACCCTACTTGATCCCCCCTAGTTAAGATAAGAGTAGCTGGATGTAAGTGGCTCAAGATCAGTCAATGTGGCATACCGTTGAGTTGGACTATGTCCAGAAGTGGACATTTCCTCGTTGATGATGACGAGGCTCATGAAAGCCTGTTTCATTTAAAAAAATCGCAACAAAACTGACATTTTCGACATTTTTGTGGAAGTATTTTGAGAGAGTTCCTGTTAATGTATTTATTTTATGATTGTCTATGGTTAGGTGGTGATGAGGAGGAAGGCCACATGCCGGAGAGCAAGCTGCCGCACCAGTGCGACGTCTGCGGGAAGATACTGAGCACCAAGAGCAATCTAAACCAGCATAAGATATGTCACACGAACTTGCGGCCGTACAAGTGCGCAGAGTGCGACGCCTCCTTCAAGTAATGTTATACAATACTAGCCTGTACTCACATCGCATCCCATACTATACACCAGGGCTTCCCAAAGACATTTAATAGTAATAGACCGGACAAAGCAAACAAACATTTTGATCCTTGATTACTCAATCTAGTGTCACATCACGTCACGCGGCCGTACAAGACATTTGACATACCGTTGACTTTTGAGATCAAAATGTTTATATGAAACGTTTCCCAATGACCGCTCTATAACCTATTACTATATTTAAATCTCTCTGGGGCTTCTCAAACTTATTATTTGTACTGTGACGCTCTTAAGAATTGGTCATTTTTTAACGACGCCCCTCACCTATAGATATTTATTTTACTGCTGGCTGGATGCTAATGAGAAAACAATGAGAAGGATGTTCTTGCTATTCTGAGCATAGCTTGCTGCTATACACCATAGATTAACAAGCTTTTATGGACTACCGACCCCTTTCTCATCATCAACAGCTTGTATAGAGTGTATGGGACATAGTCTACCATGCGGCACCAGTGCGGATTTCCGGACTTCACATGCCTGTTCAAGACATGCAGGTTTCCTCACGATGTTTTCCTTCACCGTTAAGCAATCGGATAAGGTACTTGAATTGAAAAACAACTCATAGGTACACTCGCTGGACTGGCTGGACTCGAACCTGGAACCCTCAGATTGAGAGTCCGCGCCATATCCACTGCGCCACCGACGCTTCAAGAAAGCAAACAAGCTTACAAGAAAGAAAATGTAATGTAACGCCCCCTTTTACAGTATCGTTGATTATACCATCTATTTTTAAGTCTATTTATTTATCTGTTAATAATAATGACAAATTCAAAATTAATTATATATCTCTCTCTTTAATAGTGCAACAAACTCCCATACTAAACATAACTTGATTGCGTATATCACATTTTTGCTTACCAACTTGTATATACTTGTTACCGACAGTCCTAAACCGAATAAATTAATTTATACTTACTGCTTATTTAAATGTTAAATTCATTTACTTTTCTAACAATAGTTAATGTTTCAAGACATCTGTATTTCAGAGGCCACAGTGCGCTGTTCCAGCATAAGAAAACGCATACAGGGGAGACGCCGTACCACTGCGAGTACTGCCCCAAGCAGTTCAGCCGACGCACAGGACTCGTCAACCACATCAAAATGCACACAGGTCATCATTAAAGTCAAAATTGTTTCTTCAAAACAAATGACACGTTCCGCTAATGTATGGAGCCAAGGCCTGGTCTTGTACACTTATAATTTTAAAGGACATTATCAAACAAAAGTGATTCACTTACCATTTTTGTATATTTTGATTTTGTTTATTAGTACAATAACATATAAAACGCACGAAACAGGTAAGACTTAACGTTGAAAACAAAGATGGCGTCGATAAAATGACATTTGACGCTGTCACTTAGTACAAAAAGAATGATTTTGTACAATTAAATTGAATGCAAAAATGTAATTCTAGTATTTTTCTATACATATTTAGACCAATTGTTGATTTTTTGAATAGTGTACAAGTGCAGGCCGAATTTGAAACATCTGCTTTGTCGCAAATATTCTTTGATGCAAATATACTACTGCCCTTTCGGAATATTATTATTACTAGCTTTCGTCGGCGACTTCATACGGGATTAAAGGAGATAAAAAGTAGCCTATGTCCTATCCCAGACCTTCAAATAAAAACTGGCCAAGTGCGAGTTGGCCTCGCGCACCGAGGGTTCCGTACAGAATATGATTGATTAAAATACGGAAAATCATAAATAATATGCACCGAACAATCCCCTAACGAATGCGCCTGAATACCATTTTCGATTTAGTTTTGCTACTCGCCATTAGATGGCGTTACTAATACTTTAAAAAGCACGTCTAAAAACACCGTTGTTTGGAAGCCTTAAATATTTATTTTATTCTGTTTTTTAGTATTTGTCGTTACAGCTGCAACAGAAATATATCATCTGTGAAAATTTAAACTGTCTATCATGGTTTATGACATACAGCCTGGTGACAGACGGAAAAATCAAGCCATTCTGGCTTTCCGTTTAGGCTGGAAGGAATTACGAATACAAACAAATACATCATTTAAATAATAGGCAGTTTATATGTATGTATAATTTATTTATAGTATAAATATGTATATATTTATTTATAGTTTATATATTATGTATGTATGATGCATGTGTATTTATTTATAGTTTATATATAATGTAAAGATGGACCGACGACCTGGTTAGAGTCGCAGGATGCAGGTGGCTCGGGACCGGTCGATGTGGCGAGGGAAGCCTATGTCCAGCAGTGGACGTTTCCCGTCTGATGATGATGATATTATGTAAATCGTGTTTTTATTTATTGTTATGTTTTCTTCTTTTCTATATACATTATCTTCTTCTGTAATATATACTTTTTTGTTTATGTACATGTATGTAGGTCCACTTACAGTATATTTATTTTTTGAAAGCTCCAGTGTGAGTGCCGGCAGAAATCTCTCGTTAGGGATAGGCAACTAATTTGACAATTTTAGATATAATTGTCTTTGTAATTTTTTTAAATATGAACAATAACAATGCATATTCAATGCATCGTGCCGGATACAGTAGTATTATTATATTAATTTGCAGGTGACAAGCAGTACAGCTGCGATGTATGCTGTAAGACCTTCGTGCAGAGCGGTCAGCTGACCATACATATGAAGAGGCACAAAGGGGACAAGCCCTTCTTGTGCCAGGATTGTGGCAAAGGTAACCACACAAGTTACTGCTAAAAAAGTAAACAATCAAAGTCGCCAGCCTGGAAAATTCCCTACTGAACTTAGGCCTATCCCATGATACGCCACAAGCACTGGTTGCGTACCTCAGAAATACCCAATCGTAAACCACATATGCAAAACAGTGATAGCAATCCGTTCTCACTACAGAAGTAGAAAGGGTGATTTTTTTACTGCTCTTTAGGAAACCGCGTCATTTAGTTTATCCTAGGAAACCAGAGCTTTACCTCCTCTTCCTCATCAACAGACTATATACGTCCCCGCTGCAGGGGCTCAGACCTACTCTCATACAAAGAGTGTATGAAGCCAAGGCCTGGTCTTGTACACTTATAATTATAAAAAGACATTATCAAACAAAAGTGATTCAATTACCATTTTTGTATATTTTGGTTTAGTTTATTTGTACAAAAACATGACTTAACGTTGAAAACAAAGATGGCGTCAATAGAATGACATTTGACTCTGTCACTTAGTACAAAAAGAATGATTTTGTACAATTAAATTGAATGCAAAAATGTAATTCTAGTCTTTTTCTATACATATTTAGATTATTACTTGATTTTTTGAATAGTGTACAAGTGCAGGCCGAATTTGAAACATATCTTTAATTAAACAGTTCTCGTCCATCAGGGTTCGCGATCAGGTCAGATCTGAGGGTCCATGAGCGAACACACAGCGGCGAGAAACCCTATTCATGCACACTCTGCTCCAAAACATTTGCGACTTCTGGGAACCTAGCAACACATATCAGGATACACAAAAAGGAGATCAGGTGAGTTCTAACTCCGCCCCCATCTCACTGCAAATACATAAAGCCTGAATGAGGCCTGGCCTACACTTTATGAACAGCTATACTTAGAAACTAAAAAAGGAAAGAGATATATATTTCTGGGACGGGAGACCTCTTGCGTAAGTGGCGCCAACTATAGGTCTAAAGCATAACTGAGTCTGTTCCTGATGTAGGGGAGCGGTACGGGAGGATGTGTTTACAGAAAGTCAAACGCCCGAATATAAAATAGCGACGTAAAATGTGAAAATCTTCACACACCTGAGAAGAAATTCCTTGTGTGTGAAGTCTACCAATACGCACTGGGTCCGCGTGGTGGACTATGTCCCATACACTCTCTGTAGGAGAGTAGGACTGAGCCCCTGCAGTGGGGACATGTATAGGCTGTTGATGATGATGATGAAATTAACAGCTCTATATAGTTCACGCAGATATCACAGAACAACAATGAAGTACTCCGTTCTGAATTCAAATTTTGAGAAACAATAAATATAATAATACATAGACATGGAAACGTAGACGAACGAAGGTCACCGACATAGCTCGACGAGTCAGTGAGCTGAAGTGGCAATGGGCAGGCCACATCGCTCGAAGAACCGATAACCGTTGGGGAGTAAAGGTTCTCGAGTGGCGACCACGTACCGGGAAACGTCTACCAGGCCGTCCCCTTACTAGATGGACCGACGACCTGGTTAGAGTCGCGGGGAGTCGCTGGATGCAGGTGGCTCGGGACCGGTCGATGTGGCGTACCATGAGGGAGGCCTATGTCCAGCAGTGGACGTTTCCCGGCTGATGATGAGACATGGAAATTAGTATTCGATTATATTCGGAAATGCGATGATTGCCGATGTGCAAACTTGAAAAATGGTGGTTCATTGCAAATTTGTTAATAATACTGTTATGTGTGTTTTTTGTGTTATAATGGTGTGATATAGTGCAAGAATTGTCACGGACGGTGTTATAGTATCAATTACGCAAAATTGCGAGGGTTTCGACGCGATCGGAAGAGTTTACCATGTCGAGTACATTCGGCATATTGATTCTTTCGAGTTGAAACCAAAGCTGATCTTTGAAATTCTCGTCAAGAATCCAAAACAAGCTATAAAATGTACACATTATACATTTTATTGAGAAAGCTGAAGAAAGGAATGGCTTCGGCATAGTTTATAACCTCAAAATTTGTTCATCTAATTGTACTCGTCATTGGCTAAATAACCACTGGTTAAAGCCATTATTAAAAAAATATTTATGGCCCCGTACTGTACATAAGTATATGGATATACTATATATAAGGATATGCATTTGATGATGATGGAACCGTTGACGGTGTCGCAGGTACACTTGCAAAGAGTGCCACCGTGGGTTTGTGACGTGCAGCGCTTACAGCGTTCATCTGAAGCGGCACAAGGGCCAGAGAGACTATCCTTGTGAGTGCGGCAAGAAGTTCTACACGTCATCCGCTTTAAAGCAACACAAACTAGTTCATACAGGTAGATATCAATATGCATTATGTCTAACTTGTACTAACAAATCAGGGTACTATATAACAGGATACTAATACTAACAAACAGAACTAGCGTCACCGACATATAAGTCGACGAGTCAGTGAGCTGAAGTGGCAATGGGCATGCCACATAGCTCGATGAACGGATAACCGATGGGGAGTAAAAATCCTCGTACTGGGGAACGTGTACCGGGCCGTCCCCCTACTAGGACCTGGTCGCTGGATTCAAGTGTCTCGGGACCGGTCAATGTGGCGTAAAAAGGCATTTTTCCAGCAGTTGATATTTCCCGGCTAATGTTGAATTTCAAAGTCCGTAAAGAGACGGATTGCTTTTTGCATATAAGTTGTGTCAATACATTCATGTCATGCAAAATCCTTACTAATACATATTATAAATGCGAAAGGAACTCTGTCTGTGTGTGTTACGCTACCACGCCTAAACTACTGAACCGTTTTAAATGAAATTTGGTACAGAGATAGTATAGAGCCTGAGAAATGACGTATGCTACTTTTTTATACGAAAAAAGGGCTTTAAGGGGCTGAAATAGAGGATGAAAGTTTGTGTGGAAATTACGTCATTTCTAAAGCTAGACGCTTGAATCTTATATTTAGGCTTTTAATTAGATATAAACAACGACAACTGTCGTCCTACGACCTATCCGCCATTTTTAAAGCAGCAGACGCGACAAACATTACCGAGATTCCTTCCGGGCCGTCCGTTTCACTTCTTAGCAGGTATAGACGTTTTGGTTAGTCTGTGTCCACAATGTTAAGGTATATAGCAAACTTAAAATATGAACTAAGATTAAAAGAAAACCATAAAATTTAAAACTGGTTAATTTTTACTAACATAATAATAAGTGTTTTTCTTAAATAATACTCTGTAAATCCGTCTGGAAGACGCGGTGCACTTCCAACACAAGTGTCGAAAGACTACTTTCTGGAAGGACCCTGCAAAACTCTGTAAAAGTTATTTAAGAAATAAACACTTTTTACTTTTTTTAAATATAGTTCAACGGTGGACGTTTCTCAGATATGAATGTTCCTATCGTTTCTGTTTACAGGCGAGAAGAAATTCCAATGCAAGATATGCATCAAGAAGTTTACGCAATCTAGCCACCTGAGCCGGCACGTGAAGAGGGACCACATCAAGGCCAACGCGACCATTCCGCCTTCTGAATACTACAAAGTAGTGCTAAACACAAACAACAAAATATTTGATGTCTCTGTACAAAGGAATAACGTCAAAAATGAAAGTTCATAAGCTTAAATGTTTGGGGTTCCGTAGTCAAACAAGAAACCTTAGTTTCGCTCTGTCCGTCCGCGGCTTAGCTCAGACACTCTTAATATCAGAAAGGATACTACTTACTATTTTTAGGGTAGCTCCCATTTATGTAATTTGTGAGAGGTATCGTTGAATAGTTATTTCAAAAACATTGAAGTCACTCAACAATCAGCTAAACTATTACTTCTAAAAATGTGAAAATAATTCACAGTGGTAGCTTATATACGTCAATTAAAAGGAAAACTGGATTCTGGGCGCGAAATTGAAAAATGGTAGTTCATTGCAATTTTGTTAATTGGTTAATAATACTGTTATGTGTGGTTTTTGTGTTATAATGGTGAGATATAGTGCAAAAAGTGTCATGGACGGTGTTATATTATCAATTACGCAAAATTGCGAGGGTTTCGACGCGATCGAGTTACCATGTCGAGTACATTCGGCATATTGATTCTTTCGAATAATGTTGAAACCAAATTGTACACATTATACATTTTATTGAGAAAGCTGAAGAAATGGCTTCGTCATAGTTTATAACCTCAAAATTAGTTACAGTCAACTTATTGCGACGTACAACTACTGAACCCTACACTGCGCATGGCCCGACATGCACTTGGCTGCTTTTTTTCTAATGAAAATTGTTTAACGGAACAACAATGTCGCGTTGGTCTAAATATGAGTGGTACTTTGAAAGACTCTAATTGTGTTCTCTTTACTGGGAGCGTCGAAACGAACAAGCTGATGGAATATTAACATTTTCGAAAATCTGTGAAGTATTTGTGTTGATGCCATCTTCAATATCCAACCAAATACTAGACTTACTCAGTTGTTTTAATATTCGAAACGTTTCGCTCCTTTTATAATTTGCTCTTCGAAGATTGGGAATACCCAATCAGTTTGTGTTTCTAGGTATGTCGAATGGGATTTTTCTAGGCTATCGCTTTCCATCGACGGCCATGTCCGATAGTCGTCATGCTTTGACCAAAAAAAAAACGATATTTAAGTAAATATGTTCCAAATATAAATTTTGATCCATTTACACAATTTCAATGTTTAAGTGATAAATGTTCAATTAACAATCACAGATATTTATTGAGAAAAAAACACGTATTGTTTGTATATAAAAATGTATATAGAAGTAACAACTTTTTGTTTTATAAGTCTAACTTTAACAAATTTAACTTTTTATCTAAATCATAAATCTCGTGGTGACGATATGATCTGAGTTCAGTTTATTATGCACTTTGTGTCATGTATACATATGACTACATTTGAATCGGTTTTTAAACAACGCAAACAAGGCATTCAAACCAAAATTTATAGGAGTTAAGGCAAGCAATTCATTTTTTATTAATTTTTTTAAAGTATTTGTCTAGTTCCCTTTGCCAAAAATAAAAAAATTAATAAAACAGCTATAAATTGTAATGAAAAACAGTTTTAAGAGGGTCCTTAGTTAAATACATTGAAATGGCTTATTTAGGTTAGACCGAGCCTTGAACAAGAGCACGCGAATTTGACACAAATACATTTTATGACAAATCTAGAAAAAATTGATATTTATTGAGATTTCATAAACGTTATGTATTGTTAATGAATTTGTATCAAATTTTAACAAGAGCTTGCCGTAGCACAAGGATCGGGCTAACCTAAATACGTCATTTCAATGTATTTAAATAATTCAATGCATAGTGGTAGTGATTGTAATTTACAAAATTTTCTGCAGGATACTCTTAATCATTGTTTCCTACATTCAAATTAGTAACTGGCCAGTTTTCTAATATATTAGGAAAGCTACTTTTCAGGAAATCTGCCACTCCCACTAATCACTTGGCAGTTCTTACTTGACAGTCCACGCGTACTAAACATCTGCACTTGTTACTTATCAAGATGTATAAGGGGCATTATATAGAGGTCTGGGTCTGAATCTTGGCCCATATACAACTAATGCAAGGAAATATAGAAAAAAACTGACTTGTTCCGTTTTTTTACTAACTGATTCAGGTGTAGTATTGTGTATTCATTTTGTGACCTGATATTATTGGTGTATACAAAAATAAGATTAGTTTAATTTAAGTTATTTTGGAATTTCTAGTATTTTTCCTTAATTAGAATAAATTAAATTTACGTAAATTCGTGTTTTTTTTTTAAATTAATGCTTATATTCTGTATATTTTTACACGACAGATGGAGCGACGACCTGGTAAAAGTCCCGAGGAATCGCTGGATGCATGCGGCTCGGGACTAGTCATTGTGTCGTGTCATGGGCACACCGCGGACACTTTAAACAAATGTCATGATATCGGTTCCTATTCCCACACTTCGAAATACACGCGCATGTGTGAGTGTATTAGCGCGCGCCTCTCTTGTCTAGCTCTCTCACAGGTCTCACTGGGAATCCACTGGGAATCGAACCCGGGACCTCCTGATTGTAAGTCCAAAGGTGTCCAAGTGTGTAGCCATAAGGCCCCGCCCGCGTGTCTATTCAAGGAAGAAGATGATTATTGTATCGACAGTCGCCTTTTCTCGTGAAAGTGCAATATCTATGCGGTGAAGATACCAGCGGGTGGTGGTGTGCAGGCGGGGTGGCTGCATATAGCCATCTAGTCGTCCATCACCCGTAAGTGCGAGAACGATACATATATTGTTTTGAGCGTAGTTTGAATTTACTCAAAATCCAAAAGTATTCATCTAAATTGGATGGCGTAAAGGGCTATTCTAATCAGTATGAAATACTCAGGTATATAACCACCAGGTAACTAACATATTTTAATGGATAAATTATCTACTCGTATAAATCAATTTTGCAAATACAAAAACAAAGGGCATTTGATATAAGTGATCTAGGAGCGGCAAATATAGCTTTATGAGGTAAAATCTACCGATATAGTCGCGGGAACAAAAAATGAAATTTAATCCGACAAAACTTGTTTTTTCAACAACAACCAACAACAAAACGCACCAATGAAATGTCAGTGGCTCAAAAGGTAAGGTCGAGAGCCATTTATTTTTAAAAAGCTTAGTGTCGAAGCTGACTTTACTCGTTCCTTTCGTTCGGGTTTTGCATTTTAATTGTTTTCTCTTATTTTATGTTTATTTGGCCAATGTTTTTCACAAAACCGCAACCATGACGATGGAAAGAAGGATAAAATTAAAAACCCTGAATAGTCATATCACTTGTAAGATATGTCGTGGTTATTTCATAGATGCGACAACGGTCACTGAATGCCTTCATACGTGTAAGTTTTCTTTAAACTTACTGCTAACTGTTGTATCGTTTCTGTTTACTATCTTTTATTTGTTATTTATTTTCTTATCGCTTAAACTGAAATTGCGCGTCAATGAAACTTTTCTAACCCATCTTTCAACTTCAGTTTTGTGGCTTCATTGTTTATTTGAAAGCCACGCTTCGCAATGACATTCACGTTTGCGGGCGTTTATCTTAGCTTTCGTTTATTGCTATGCAGAATACCGTATATGTACTAATGATATGAAATCACGGTGAATCAAATCCAGTTTTGGCTGTTTCATTGTTGATGCATGAAGTTGAAAGTAGAGGTTATGATTTTTGGATACTTTATATGTTTTATAAGAGTACTTTAGTTTCAATGATATAGTTTACTTGTTGTTATTTAATTTAGGCTTAGAATGTCCCCCTGTTGGGCACCCTCACACTTAAATATGATAAATTATTTCTTAAATTC
Organism: Carcina quercana; assembly: GCA_910589575.2. NCBI lineage: Eukaryota > Metazoa > Arthropoda > Insecta > Lepidoptera > Depressariidae > Carcina > Carcina quercana. The sequence continues at coordinate 21,924,052 of OU342426.1, read as the reverse complement.
AAGAGTATTTTTCATGGTGTGTTGTTCTTTTGTAATGATGTAGATAATTCCACAGCCTTCTCTGTGGCAAGTAATTCTGATCATAAAAACCTTATATATGTTATCATATATGGTTAACAACCCTATTAGTGTTAGAAAAGCCATTAATTTTGTGATGCATCTGTCTTTAGCTAGATAGATAGCTAAGTGATCAAATAATAATAAAAGATAAAATTGATGACTCGTGAATCTGAGAATAAGATGTTAATTGGAACATATTTAAACCAAAATTAGGTATAGAACTGCTAGCTTTTTCCCACAACATTGTCTTATTTATAACTGTTTTTCTTTAATAATTCCAGTTTGCAAGAGTTGTTTAGTGAAACATTTAGAAGAAAATAACACATGCCCAACATGCAGCATTGTGATACACCAATCACATCCATTACAGTATATCAGCTTCGACCGGACGATGCAGGACATTGTCTACAAACTAGTGCCTGACCTACAGGATAGTGAGTAACTGTTAATTTGTGATTTACAACTTTAATTTAGAAGAATCATCATCATCAACAACCTATTTATGTTCCTACTCTCCTTCAGAGAGTGTACAGGCCGTAGTCCACCACATGGTACCAGTACGGATTGGTAGATTTCACACACACGTTTGAATTTCTTATCAGGAGTTTCCTCATGATTTTCTCCAGGATCGAACCCAGACCTCTATTGTTCAAGGAATAATGCTCTACCCAACTTAGCATTCAGTTTGATTGAAAAATCCTCCACTCACACACACAAAAATCTTCCACTTGTTTATTGTTCACACGTCATGAATAGCAACGAGCGGTGATTTAAATAGGTTTCGCGATCGATATAACGTTTGCCAATGCGAAAATATTATGGAATACAACAACCAGTGTGCAACAGTGGTCATCTCGTATGTTATTATGTACTATTAATTATAGTATAGAGGTACAGTCTTTTTCCCGTTCAGGTCCTATTTTACTTTGAAAACTAATAATGTAATCACTACAGTGGCTGGCCTGGACAAAACCACTTTAGAAGCTTCTGAATGGCTACAACAATTCGTGCGAAAATCAAGCTCTTGCGCAAGCTAAATAAACACCCCAGCTGCATGGGCCTGAGCGACAATAGAGCTTGCAGATTTTGTGAGGAGGATGAAGAAACGCCCATCCACATCTTTTGCCACTGTGATGCTCTTTATCACAGCAGAAACAGACACCTCGGAGGCCACACTGACACAACGGACAGCATCAGGACCTCCATACCCAGACCAATCGTACGGTTCGTGACCGAGATCGACATTGGGGAGGATTAGATCCATGAGGGACCGTCATACAGATATGTAGACACACGGAGTGCATGTCCAAATAAAAAATATATAAAAATCTAGAGGTTGTGACAGAAAATTACTGTTTTTCTCCTTCCACATTCCTCTACATTATATGGTACAAACCTATGAGTTTTTTCGTTTAATTCTTCATAGGTCCTATGTTATTATTTAGCTATATTTTAAGTATTGTTTACATTTTTGGTATTGTAGTATGTTTTAGTGTGGATAAAGGTGGTCCTCGTCTATTTATATAGGTAGTATAAGTAAGAAGCGTCGGTGGCGCAGTGGACAAGGCGCGGACTCTCAATCTGAGGGTACCGGGTTCGAATCCAGCCGTGTACCTATGAGTTGTTTTCAATTCAAGTACACTATCCGATTGCTTAACGGTGAAGGAAAACATCGTGAGGAAACCTGCATGTCTTGAACAGGCATGTGAAGTCCGCCGATCCGCACTGGTCCCGCGTGGTGGACTATGGCCCATACACTCTCTGTAGAAGAGTAGGCCTGAGCCCCTCCAGTGGGGACATATATAGGCTGTTGATGATGATAGTATTTATAAATGTTTTTACAGATGAAATTAAGCGCGAGCGCGACTTTTACCGCGCCCGCGGTCTCCCTTGCCCCAAAGACGCCGCTCTGATCGCTGACAAGCCAGTGGACGAACCCGAACAGCCTGACAACACCGACTGTCATAGAAAAGATGAACAGGTGAGACTGTTTAAACAAAACACATATTTATATAGATTTTAGTAATGATATCAACATTTCCCCATGCTCTTATATGTCCTGACTCTCCTACCTTTCTCCTATTTTCGAATATGAAGTTGGGAAGTTTATAAGCGAGAATTCATTATCGGCTGCATAAGTCCACTGTTGGACATGAGCCTCCCTCATAGATCACAAAGTTGGTCTTTCCATTTAAAGATGTTCTTACAGAAGTAAATGGCTATCCATGCATGCTGAATGTTTGTCCCTTCCCTTTGTCGCCTTTTATGACTCAGGTGGTTTAAAACGGGTAGTCTAATTCTAAAGTTGAAACCACATGGAAAGGATAGTAACACTTGGGCTGAAAAGTCCCGGGCCTATCACATAGATGGCACTAATCTTAATGCATTCACTGCCTTTTCAGTTAGTTCTTCTCAAAAGAAAGCTGTTAAAATTTCGTGATATTCTATTCATAGGTTTGTGAGTTATTGTGCTAAGAGTGACAATACTTTTGTTATTTTCAAAACAATGGATCAAAAATAATTTCTTGTTTTGATTTTACACTGCTTTGTGATGGGGAAAATACCGTTCAAGCGAAGCAATGGCTTGGTACGACAGATAGTAGTTACATGAGCCATGTCAGAGGACTATAGCCACTGAACAACACTTAGACTAGGGTATGTGATGTAGGTCATTGATGGTAGGTAATGGACAGGTTCTCTTAGACTGTAAATTAAATATTTAGTATGAGAACACCTCATACTTTTATTAATTTTAAACTTACACTGTAAACCTATTCCTTTGTTCGCAGGTGAATGTGTGCCTGGAATGCATCTCTACCTCCCTTAGAACATTGAAACGTAGCTTCATAAGGTGTTCTGCACAAGCAACTATAACACACCTCAAGAAATTCGTAGCTAAGAAAGTACTTAATGAAATTGATAACTATAGAGATGTAAGTGAAATTCATTTTACTGTAAAATTGTCCTAGCACAACTCACGCTTTTTTAAACTGTCTTTGTTGCTCGGCTACTGGCTACAAAAACTCACAATCATTCACGAGTTAGATTCCCAGCGCAGGGTGTAGTCCTGATGCTCGATTTGGTTGTAGCGCTTTTATATGCCCGACTGTCTGGCTGTCACTATACATATCACGTCGATACGGATCCCATTAATAGGATTCGACATCATAACCATGTGTGATATACAGATTAGTGATCACAGTAAGATGTCATTTATAAATGAGTGCGAAGTGCTGCTTATCTACTAAATTTTTCTATTAGTTATTTACCCTCTATCACTAAAATAAAATTTCTTGTTCGATTTGGAAGATAGTGATACGTGACCACAATCTCACCTGCAGGGTTAATATGAAGGCCATGAGATAATTTTGTCACACCATTTTGTTATGCAGAATATCCGATATCTCATGGCCTTTATTTAGCCCTGCTGATGTTAACTTCTGGAAGTCGGTGCAGAACTCGAGAAGAACAATCCTTATAACAAAGGAAAATGACCCCTGGGGATGGCAATTAGTGGCGTAAATTATAGTGAAAACCATATCACTGCATGGAGACGGCTTGGATAAACAGGGTCGGATAGGAGCTATGATGTAATGAAAGATTTAATTTTTTTGTTTTGAAAATATGTAAAGTTTTTGATTCTTTTATATCTTTGTCGGCGTGGACTTTAGAATTTATCCCATGTGAACTATGCCTGCATGTTGCCAGTGATGACATACCGAACCGAAACGTAGTCCTTTACTGTGGGACGAATAAACAAGCTCAAAGTCACTCAGCGAGCTATGGAACGAGCTATGCTAGGAATTTCTCTTCGTGATAAGGTCCGGAATGAGGAAATCCCTAGACGAACGAAGTTCACCGACATAGCTCGACGAGTCAGAAAGCTGAAGTGGAAACGGAAACGTCTACCAGGCCGTCCCCCTACTAGATGGACCGATGACCTGGTTAGAGTCGCAGGGAGTCGCTGGATGCAGGTGGCTCGGGACTGCTCGATGTGGCGTACAATGAGGGAGGCCTATGTCCATCAGTGGACGTTTCCCGGATGATGATGATGATGAACTATGCCTATGTCATTGGCCGGCCTTTCAACTATGACCATTATGAAGAAAATCAAATCATTCGGACTTTCCTCTAGGTCGTGAGTGTATAAAAAAATTAATATTTTTTAGTGAATTTACCCCATGTTTTAATAATCATTCTGCCAATCGGGGTGGAGACAAATTTAAAAATCAAATATCATAAAAATCAGCTCAGGCGTGTATATAGATTAATGATGAAATATATATATTGCATTTCAGATTGACATTTTATGCAACGATGAGTTGTTAGGTAAGGATCACACCCTCAAGTTTGTGTACGTGACACGCTGGCGGTTCCGGGACCCTCCTCTAAGGTTACAGTACAGGCCCAAAATAGATTTGTGAGACATGGTTAGACGACACTTTCTGTGCATCGATTACGTATAGTATCTGGAATCGCTGTCGTAATCTTCTGTGTGCCAGATGAATTTTCCCATCCAACATTTCACACCACCTTTGCCGAGGCTGAATTATGACGTGCCTGCCTACTACACACTTGAACAGAGTGCGTAGAATGTGTACTTGTGTTACAAAACGCAACTGTTGTCCAAATTTCAATGTCGTAGTTTTAGGGGATCACTGACAAACAGATATGGAATAAATGAAATTATATGAAAAGATTAACTATAGGTAGACCGCTTAAATGAGTCCTCGCCCGCGCGGTATAGGGTGCAGGGGTGCGGAGATTTGGTGACGAGAGAGTGATCTCTCGATACCGTACCCCCGCGCACCTGTACCGCTCAGGCGTGGGCTCATTTAAGCGGTCGGTCTGTAAATGAGTACATTGAAATTCGGAAAGTGTCGCTGCATTTTAGAAGTAGGTAGCTACGAATAGAGAATTAGAACAAGTCATTTCTACATCACATATGTATTTAATTAATTTGCCTTTAATTTTGAGTTTTATGTGCCAGGAGTGGCGTCTAACATGTCAATTTCTTGTAAAAGTTATACATAATTGAAGAATAATGAGATGATAACTGTGAACAGGAAGCAAATAAATCTAGAGTTGTGTGTGTAGGTCTGCTGCCAAAGAGCAGTGTTAATAGCACTGTTGTGTTCCGGTATGAAAGGTTACAGCGAGCGCCTCATAAGCTAGAGTCACCTGGGTGCGCACGTTAATTACCCAACGGCCTTGTCACCACTAACCATGGTGACATGGAGGCCAAGTGCACACCCATCATCCATTTAAAAAGAATTATATACAGTTGAATGAGTAAATAAATCAATGAGTTGATATAATCATATACAGTTTGGAGTATCTAACGAATCCAATCACATGCACTCATCCCTATTCGCTTCCTGTTTCGAGGAGAAATATAAAAATTTAATCGTCGTTAAAACACCAACGAAGTCAAAATGCTGATTGGATGTTGACAAAAACACTATGTTACCTCGTTGGCTACCGATGATGCGCTTAGGTGCATTGTCGACCAGTAGCTATGCCTAAAATAGTACAGTGATTGCGATAGCGATTTTATACATTGATATATAGCGGTAAGAAATGGAAAACTAATTTTTGAACAGATTGTTCGATGGAAGCTGTGTAAGTCCACTTTTGATCACGATGCTTTTCGAAGTCGATGATATTCATAACGTTCTCATCTTACTGTTCGGAATTTGCGTACTGTTTGCAACTGAGACGTACAAATGGCGCTAAATACATTGCATGTGATGTTTAAGACTCAGTAGAGCGGTAGAGGCGCCCTAATTCTTTTTTAAATTTATGCGTGACCAAATAAAACAAAAATGGTACCAAAGCGGACTTTTTGTAGTTATTGCTGGTGTTCAGTTTATCGAGGCCTCATGAATTCATATTTACATTCAGTTGTTACAAATTGAACCGCCTGAAGTTGTTACTTTTAACTGTTTTGTTGATAGTAACTGCACACAATCGATATATCAATACATGGTGCGTCGATAAATCGTAAACCAGTAATAACTACAAAAAGTCCCGCTTAGTTTTGAAAACGATTGTGTAATTGCGGAGAAATGTAGAAAACAACGAAAACAGCGCCACTGTCGCTCTAATGAGTCTTAAGAAAGGAGGTTTAAAGATTGATTATTATCATGAATTGGTTTTCCATTAATAGCATTAAGGCTGGGATACCGTTCGTGCGAGCTGCAGCTAAAATTTAGACAATGTTATTGCTACAATTAAACAATTTTATATGTATCATAACAGAGGTCAAAGGTATTATGAAATGTAGCTGAAACTCGTATGAACGTACTTCAAGTAAAAAGCAATACACTTTTTATTACAAATTTTTACGTAACGTCGTTTGTAATATATGATGTTTTGGTGTAATTGAAAAATTAAGTCGCGTTTGTTACGAAAATATTGTCACGTATACAAGTATTTTGATAGTTGACTTTCTGAATGAAAGTTTAAATATGTGGGAGTAATAGTTTTAAAACCCCATAGACTTTCTGAATGAAAGTTTAAATATGTGGGAGTAATAGTTTTAAAACCCCATAGAACAGCTAAACTCAACCTAAGGGCTAGTAAATACAGCTAAAGGTTTAAAAAATATTCATCAATCATAATTATCATTATAAAATTGCAAGTTAATTTCATAGTCTTGCTTGTAATATTCATCATATTGGAACGTAAATTAGTGATTTTTTAACTGTTTCATTTTTTAACAATCGATATACCCATGATGTATCATCAAACCGTAAACTAAAGATTACAAAAAGTCCGGCTTATTTTATAATTACGAAAAAATGTTGAAAAGAGCGAATGTCGCATGGGCTTTTAAATAAAGTTTACGGAAATTGAATGAAAACGATCGTAAACTTTTTTCAATGTCATCTATTTCGTTGTGTAGATGAAGTTAGAATGATGTCTATATTAAAGTGAAAAAAGGTTGAGTATGGCTTTTCTATCAGGTCCCAGTAGTCCTCAAACCCGAGTGCCTTTATGATAAGCAATTTGTATGCAATGCGCGGATACATTCTCCTGAAATTTGCAAGAAAATATCATATATTAGTGTGAACGACAAACGGTGAGTTTAGATATATGTACAGTAATTTACATAAACAAGATAAAAATATATTCCTCAAACTTTTGATGAACAAAATTTATAGAAGCTAGTGGTTAAGAGTTATTCGAAATTATTAAAGTGGAAGCCTCATTAAATTTGTTAAGTCGATGTTGTATGGAAATTTCTGGCTGAATTTCTCTCATTCTCTTCTTTTCAATGAGTACACATTTATATAGCTCAGACAAGAGCTTGCATTCATTAAGCGTGGGGACACACCTGTTTTTGCTGTTCTGATCTACGAGTACCTAGAATGTCCTAGATCAGATAATAATCCGGGTTGATATCGTGACACCTGTCGCCGGGCTTTCTTGATTTGCACAACTGCAGGCGTACAGAGGCAAATCCTTCTATATCTATGGTTATGTCATACATTTTGTATGGCATTCTAGCCTTCCGGATTCCGGATGATCTGGGTAGATCAGAACAGCAGACAGGTGTGTCCCCACGCTAAGTCATATTCTTAGCGGTGTACCTTTTCTATCTGATGATGAAACATTAAATCATTATCTTTTGTATTTCATATGGAAACGAATTGAATAGACAATATAAAATAATAACTCCATGAATATAATAATATTATACACATTGGCGATGACTTGGAATCAATCTTGGCTATTGGCGGCTGTATATCAATTTAGATAGATAGTAAAAAACTCTGCTAAAGTCTTCACTGTAGCTAATATGAAATCGAGATCTGCTGATAAATGAATGAAATGAAATTCATTTAATCTAGAGCATCAGTCCATTTTTTTTAGATAAAGAAACGTTTGAGAGAAATTTTTAAAAGTTTACTGTCTTCGGTTTTTCGACACTGTTTAAATCAAATTGACGTATAAGATGATTGTTTTACTTTTAAAATTTCTTACCTAATATGTTAATCAGTCATCAGTTTACCTGTGAGTTTGGAATTGATTGCCGTAATGCGAAACGCTCGGCTGTGCCTATACATTTAAGCATAGTTTCTTGCATCATTGTATTTAACAAGTAATCCGAGAGTTGGGTATATTATTATAAACCTATGAGATGAAATGTTTCGCATGACATGAAATGTGATTTGTATATCATATAGGGATGGTCACTTTTGACAGTTCAGTCTAATTTTCTGTATAGTTCAGTGTCCATTTTATTATGTGTATATGTTAATGTATTTTGTATGGATTTCGGTAATCGTATTTACAAAATTTTGTATTCCATATAATCTAGAAGGTCTAATGTTGAATATCGATTTAACATCATTGGTTATTAAGATCATGTATTTTAAATATACTTTATTGCACATCTCTACTGCCAATAATTGGCCAAGAGCCAGTCCGACTTGCATATTGAGGGTTCTGAATTTAAGCTTGGACTATTGTATACAGTATAAATCATCTAAAACATAAATCTAATCTAGCAATACAATCTGTAAATATGAAGTATACAATATAATTATCAAAAACATAAATCTAATCTAACAATACAATCTGTAAATATGAAGTATACAGTATAATCATCTAAAACATAAATCTAATATAACAATACAATCCGTAAATATGAAGTATACTGTAAAAATCATCATCTAAAACATAAATCTAATCTACAATACAACCTGTAAATATTAAGTATACAGTATAGTCATCTAAAACATAAATCTAATCTAACAATACAATCTGTAAATACCTCAGGCATATTTTATATTTTGGACTTAAAAATTAAAAATAATTTTTTTTAAAAGAAGGTATGGACAAACTTGGTATAACATAGTATTTTACACATACAGTGAGAATGTTTGTTGATTCGAATCCACTTTAGGTACAATGAAATTAATTTTAATGTGCATGAACTTGGGTGCATTTAAAAAAATGAAATTCAAACAAATATTTGTTAATTTATAAAAGATACGTTCCGCGAATGTCTGGAGGTCCGGACTGGATGTTCTAATTTAAAACTACATCAAATAAAAGTGTTTTGTAAAATAATTAAAAATTGGTTCTAGTTTTTATACGCACAAAATAATCTTAAGATTTTTCCTTGAACGTGGCTCAGGACGGGTTTGAAAAGTCTCTTATATGTGTATGTGAATTGTATCGATCTAAACAAATTTACTAAATGTCACAAAAAAACTAATATTAAACGTGTCTCAAATTCTACATCAATGCTTTTTCTCCAGTATGTACTCCTCTATATTTAAAAAAAAACGGATTCTGAATATGCATGATCTTAGTAACCGACTCTGGTAATTCCTAAAATCAGCTCCATAACTTCCGATCACCGATTAAAATTAATCAGAAGATGAACTTCCTTCAAAATACTTATGTCTAACAATTTTAACAAGTGCTACTTTTATTCGGTATCTCAATTATTTGAAAGTGTTTTTATATACCTTGGTTCAATTTGTATTTAGTCAAATTCACTTTGCTTAAGAGCTTTGGTCTCTCTTCTCTTTTGGTCCAATTTGGTAGAAATGTAGTCAAATAGAAACTAAAATCAAGTCAATACTCAATAATCCCATTTACGTAGTACGAGTATTCTTATGGTCTCCAACTAGTGAAGGCGGTCTGTCAACTCGTTGCATCTTGTCTGTCGCGAGGCGAAAAAGTCCGTCATCGCTCGCGATTCCCGTTCACTCTCGAATGTACCGCAGCCAGGACTTCTTGCGATCAACTTGTCTCTTTCCAGCAACTTTGCTCATCATAATAAGTTGCAAATGTTTATTTTTCTTCACATCGCTGGACATCCACAGTAGTGACCAACTTATCGATAACATTCGTCTGTAAGACCACCTTTCGTCTCCAGATCCCGAAGCATTCTTACAACAAAAAATTAATAACCGCCTCGACTATAGAACTCTTTCTAACTTGAATACAGTAATTACTGTACTGCTGGTACTTTTGACACATTTTAACCAAACGCGAGTATAGGCCAACAGCGTCTAGATAAAAGCGTATTGGACAAAACGGGAATTGGACCGAAGGGAGAAAAACTTTTAACAATTAAAGGCATCCGTTCAATTTTATATTTCTAATAACTTTCAATGTATTACAATCAGTAAGTGTTGAGTAACCCTATCTTTTAATTCGGCAATAAAATATTTATGAAGCAATAATATTGATAAACGACAAAATGGACAGAATAGATTTAAGTGTAGGTTTTTTATAGTGAATAATTATACAAAACGCTCGGTAACTTTGATTAATAACGGGTAGCGCTGTTCATTTTATTACCTTGACCTTAAATAATCTTTTTCTTGGATGCATATTAAACTACTCGTATCAACCTTGCACCTATGGTTATTGCTATATGGGTATTGTGATTTTTTGAAGATTCTTTATTTTTCTGGTGTTCAATGAAATATTCTTAATTTTTCTAGGAGAGACGTAAAGTAGTTAAATCATGGATTTTGTCACAAATTCGTCAAGAAATTATAGGCAGATGTAGAATATTTACAAAAAATCTATTTCCAGGAGTAATTATAACATTTGCTGTTGTTGTGTTTACATTCAGATTCGTCTGGTAATGAAATGAACAACGTCCAACAGGCTGGATGAAGAATTGTTATGTGCCGCTACATTACAAGTATCATTAAAAATGGAATATATACCCCATAATGGGGTATCCATCCCATTTTATAGGACCATAATTTATTAGTAGAGCCCGGATTTTAGATAGCATTCATTTCTGCAGAACTGACAAGATTTAGAATGAAGAAACACGAAGGCTGTAACAGTAGGGAATATTATAAACATAGGAAAACTACTAGAGTAGGAATATATTCATAAAGGATGACCACTGATGTTTAAAAAAAGTTTGAAAAAGTTCGTGTCCAATCGACAGGGTTGGCTTCGAGTTTATCTTTGACTTCCAGTTATATGGACTTCCGTGGACTGGAACGCGCTAAGGGAATATAATATTTCACTGTTACAACTAATCTTTACTTATGTCTATAATTTTTATGAAAACGCATTTAAGTAATAAGCCTCGGTCATTGTCAATTGACATATTTAATTACACTCAGAATTTCTGTTTAAGATTGGTATCTCAAATCCGGGCTGCATTATTAGTGTATTCTAAATTCACCGCCTTTGCGCAAGCCTTTATCACCAGAGAGTTATTATAATATATTTTGTAGTAACAGTTGATTATGTCGTGCAAAGATATAGTAATTTTTAAATGAAGTATTTTCAATTTTGCAAGTTTACATTTAGGTATAGTTTGTCGTACAAATTCAGTACTTGTATTTATGTATTTTTGCCGAGTTGATAGTGTCTATGGAAAATGATAATAATTAACTATGCTTATTATTTTTAATTTTAAATAGATCTAAAATCATTACCAATTTTTATATTAAGTAACGCTAGAAGATGATCTAGGCTAAATGCATTTGGAAACATTGATGACAGTAGGTATTCTAGAACTTCATTCCAGACGAAAAAATAAAGTCACAGCTCTCACTAGTGTTTGTTTGGTGCACTGGCGCCTTCCAACTCTTAATATCTTAAAAATACAAAGTCATTATTGCTTTTATAGGTATAATATTGTGATCGTAAAGCAAACCAAAATTTGTTCAGTTTTTTAAAGATAATAATTTACTAAACTTTTTTTGTTTTTACTAAACTAATACGCTAGTATGATAAACAATATTTGAAAGGTCACCGCCATCTATTTGGCCAGTTTGTACATAATTGACATTGAGTAAAAAAGCTTACTTTTTACAACTTGTTCAGCGTCAACGTCAGCGATTATGTGGCGCGATTAAAACTTGTTTAGGAATTACAGATTCCAGAACCACTTCGTGAAACCAGATAAAGTATTTGGCATCAAAGATATGAACTTTATACTTTGATGGAAGAATAACTTGCAGATCGTTGCCAAAAATTTTATTGTCTTGTAATCTGGTTTACGTTTTTCTGGTATGGCACCCTTTACACGCAGGTTTGAATTTTACTTCGCCAATCATTTTTGCCTAGACTTAACTGGAATGAGTTGTAGAATCTACTAGGGAATCCTATATCTTCGGAAACCGTGTGCCCTGTTATTCGAGTAATCTGTGAATTAATACCCACTGATCATTTGAAGACAATTTCCAACATGGTGTATAGTAACCGACAATAAGGAAATAATGTAACTGATTTTAAAACTCGAACTTGATAGTTATACGAAATTATATATTTTGAAAATAATTAGCTAGCTTTTACAGTGTTGATAATTATTATTATATACTTTAGGGTCACTTTAAATTAATTAATCTAAACCTGGGTGAACGTTCCTTATACATATGACCTACGTCATAATACTCAGTATATTGGTTACTTGTATGATGGGCATTCCCCGTAAACCTATTGTGATCTTTGGGTCTACATATAAGAACACCACTTACAACATATACGAATTAACGGGAATTTGCTCACAATGTTCCCGTTCAAAATTTCTTTTGTCGTAATCTGTTAAAACAGAATAGCTGGCTTTGATAAGAAATTACTAAAATAGGAGATTGAATTATAGTATCGCGAAATGAATATCATTATCGTACAACTTTATTGTCAGCTGTAATAGCCGTTACGCAACTAATGGTAGCAAATAAAGACGGCTTTTGGGGGTATTTTTATTTTACGAAGTTGTATGTTAATGATACTCATTTCGCGACATTACGATCCGATGTACTTTTTTTAGATAATTACTGCATTAATAGAGCTATTCGATTTATGATTATGGTAAAAGAAATTCAGTATGAACCTGTTATCGGCGAAATCATCGTAAATATAACATTGTAGGTGTTAAGAAATGTTTAAGTGTCTTGTAAAAGTAATTTATTTATTATTGGCATGGCGGCCTGCAGTTCTACACAACAAGTGGTTAATACTGCGAGGGGATTCGATTTGTATGATAAATTAAAGTCCGGTCAGGGCTTATGAGGTCTGTTTAGGCTTTACTACATCGAAATAAGGATAAAGTTGCCTTAATACTAAAATAGTGAATGCATATTGTGTTAAAATGTAATAATCCAATCGGGATAGTTTGCTTATTCTAAATTTGTGCCAAAATAGATTTCAGCACCAATAAATGTCTCTAATATTTTCACTAAATATTAACTTATATTTAGTGAAAATACAAACTTAAAATCATTCTTTATTCTTCTTTAATATTACGGGCTAGTTACATATAATGTCACGTATTTTCAAGAAATAAGCATTTGGCTAGATAAAATCAGATAATAATTCAGCAATTATTTTTTGATTTTGTGTGTGAAATATAACAGAGATACCCCCCCCCCCCCCCCCCCATTTCTTGCCTTATTAATTAATGTGATTGAAATAATTGTATATAAACTCTTATTGTCGAATCCCCTTTGTCAGTTCTGTAAGCAACAGGTGGACTACCGACTAGCTATGCCACTCAAAGTTTTGGTGTTGATATATGTTTTAAATAAATTTTAATTTATTTATGTGATAAACTTGTACAGTCAGTATCATTGCAATAACACACGTTCAATATCGGATGGGGTATTAATAACTATACTAAATTTACAGCAAAATGTTGATTCTGTACCTATTAAAGGAAAACCATGAAGGTAAAAAAATTATCGCCAGGGTAAGTAACATCTTTTTAGCTCCATGAGGAAACCACTTGTAGTTCTAGCAGGATCCGCAAGGAGATTCAATCTGTAATGTGTTTGTAGTAATGATGCTGATTGTACCTAGATAATTAGTAGACATTACAATTGCACACATCAGGTCTGTAGGGACCATGTCTGTATCTTGCGATTATCTTTAAAATGTGTTTAACTTTAATTCAATACTTCGCTGAAACTAGCTTGATCCCTACATGCTTTTGATGTGTTTATTTACTATCGCAATGATAATAGAAGGACAATTTGAATGCGCTTAAAATGCTAGATAATTTTTCATCATCATCATAATAATCATAATAATTTTTCTACTAGACAATTTAATACTATAAATATTATATTCTTATCTTATTTTGTTTTTCTTTTAGTTTATTGTTGCTTGGTTATAAGCGGATTTTTGTTATCTTTTTTTAAAATTTAGAGTTTCTTTAAGTTAATGTAAGAATAGCACATTTAGTTCGAATAATTGTGAAGATATAATTGCACGGGGTCGTTCATAAAATAAGCATGTAACATAGTATAATTTAGATTAACAACCTTTGTGTGTCTTCATTTTTCGGTTTTAATTGTAATATGTTTACGGTTATAGAATATTCATATATGCTAGCTCCATAGTCAATGTGACACCTGCAGCCAACTCTACCTAATATACTTCTCATCAGAAAAATCGAAACACCTTGCAAGTTTATGTTTTGTAAGGATTATCAGAAAACCTATGAAAATTTAATTTGACTTTAGAACATTAACGACAATTTTGACATATATTCCTAAATATACACATTCTTCTGATAATCCTTACAAAACATAAACTTGCAAGGTGTTTAGATTTTTCAGATGAGAAGTATATGTAATTACAGACTTGATTAATTGTAAATAAACTACAGCATCTGTACTGTATGTGCATCGTTTAACATTTTCATTTGAGTGCTAGTAAGAGTGAGTAATTATTTTTTAACTGATGATGCCGCTAGTTAGCTGCAGGTATCGCCTTAAGGTCTTAAGCTTTTACTATCGCGTTGAATAACATCAGATATGTAGCACGAATTAACCGCGATAATTAATAGCATTAGACCTACAGTATCCAGTGTTAATTACCATAGACATGGATTGTAATTGATGAAGTACGTGTGTCTTATTTTATGGACCCGGAGTCAATAAATTAAACTTGAAATGATTTACTTAAGTGATTTATTGATTATACATAGAAATATGTTGAAATGTTTTATTATTTATACACTACCTTCTATGAATACCCTAAGTAAACAGTGGCCAATTGTTAATTTAATAAGTAAAACACATTTCACAAATATCAAATAGATTTCAAACCAACGGACACCGGTTTAGTTTTCTGATTTTCTCGAATCTTTATTGACTTTATACATTGATATAAGCGTATTTAGATTCTAAAATGTATCATCATCATCTTCTAGAGTACTGTACTTACGCTTCTTTTCCAGAGAAAATAATTTCAATAAATGTTTGACTCACTCAAAAGAGGTCGGAAGCGGAATGGCTTTGTAAACGAAGATTTTATTTAAAAATATGGCATCTACCTTAATGGATCATAATTATTTATTATGCTCATATTTAGTTACCCACTGTACAATCGGTTGATCCTATACCATCCATAATTAATACTTTTTACTATGGCATTAATACTAAACATTTGTCCCTTACAAGCATTACTATGTCTAACGCACAAATACAGTGGTAATGAAGTAGAATGAAATGTTTAAAATATTATATTTTAGAAGTTTGATTGTTGTTCCAAATTGTTTCATTTACTGTATGATACAGAGCTATATACATTTATCCGTACAAAAATTATAAATGCGGAGAATTGTTTGTCCTCCCTTCACGTCGTAACGAAGATTCAGAATAATAGGGATTAGGGTTGGTTGAAGGGTCAGAAAAGGATAATGGTAAATTTTTATTCTTAAGACGAAGTAGCGGGCAAAAGCTTGTAATTCTATAATAAAAAAGAAAGAAAGTTTATCTATTTTTTGCTTAACGTAGACTTCGGCTGAACCGATCTTGATGAAATTTGGCATTGGAGAGGGACACAGGGTACTCTAATCCTGAAGTGCAAGAAGACGAATTTCTAGCTTTTGGTGGTTGGTTGCACGCTGATGACGACATATATTGATCATAATACTTATATTCTGTAATCAATATCTTCGAGACAAAAGAGTAGACCACTGGAGTAGACTTGAGTAGAGTAATAATCTGTGGTAATATGAGAACTCTACGCTGAATGACGTGAGACCAAAAACTGTCACTGTCACGGTAAATGCGCGCGTTTGGTTATTCCATAGATGCTTGGTGGAGGCGCGCTGCTATTTTGTTTAAAGTGTTGCCAGTATAAGCGATAACGAGTAACTTTAGCTATTTCAGGATACAAAATATATCTTCATCTTCGGAATAAACGTTGAACTACGTATGTATTTGTTGGATACAGACATATAGATAAGGTTTAAAAAAAGTTTGAAAATTATATGTATGTAGTCTCTTATTCGAAATTCAATATTAACAAATAACAACCAATAAAGTTATATCACAGACATAGATATTGTTCAATAATTCTAATACAAAGATTTCAGTTAAAGCAATGAGGTGTGACGGGAAAGGGAATGGTCCCAATAGGATATGAGAGATTTGCACGCTGATTGGTCCGTTCCAATTCTCGTTATGTCCTATAGGATTTCAGATTCATACAAATCGCACCAAATCCGAAAGCAATCCGAAGGAAAAACGAAAACGAAACACATCTCCGTAGGGCCCCCAAGACTCAGATTCAATAAGCGGAGAGGGAATCGTTAAGAAGACTTACCGGTGTCTCCTACAGAGAGTGCATGGGCTGTCCATCACTCGGGCCTAGTGCGGATTGATAGACCTCACACACACATTTGAATTTTAGATTTTTTTATCATGAGTGTATAGGTTTCCTCATGATGTTTTTTTTTTCACCGAAAAGACATTGGTAATGATTTTATCATTCGTACATAAATCCCAAATGACAAATTGGAACACATTGGGTACTAGCCAGGGTCGAACCCAGACCTCAATTGTTCAAGAACTGACGCACTACCCAACTGAGCTACCACGGCTTTTTTCACTAGTTCACTTTTTCACTTGTTTTAGACCTTTTTTATTAGAAATGAAATGAAATTAGAAGTAATTTAACTATAACTTCTAGAAATAATTATATTTAAAAATAATATGGACACCTTTATTTCTTTGTTTTAATACTTTGTTTTAGAAGCTTTGAAGTCTTTGCAGATTACTCTTTTTGGTACAACCTTAAAGCTGACATCAGAACTTGTCTGTATAGTTATAATTTGTTGTATCTGCCATTGGGAAAAGGTTTAATTCAACGGAACTAAAATAATATTTATAGATTGTTATACTCGAAACTGGGCGACTTTGGCTTCTTCAGCACCCCGTTTAGCGACTTTACTACCGAAGCATCTGGCAGCCCAGTACATGTTGCGAAAAAATGAAAATGGACGGCGACAGTTTTCCGCTTAGCACGTGAATTTTGTAGTTTTTTATTTAATTTAACAACAAGCTGCCGTCAAACTGGGTGCCAAAACGGTAGAAAGGTTCCTGAACCTTGCGGACGATAATTTTGTCGAAGATGTCAGTGACGACATAAAATGTTTTGTAGCCGAAAAAAGAGTTGACAGGTAAACAATTATTATATTATGTGTTAAACTTGCGGTATTATCGATGCTATCGATTCCTTCGCAACGAGTTTTCATTCTATCTAACCATAGGAATGTTATTAAAATAACAACATGGTATTTGTTAGGGGAACTATTCAGTTGTTTTCAAGGTTACCGTGAGTCAACTGTACGTAGGCAGATGAGAGAATCAAATAGAGCAAAGCAAGATGACACCTTGAGCTTGAGTGCTAATAAATATTCATGACTGTGTATAAAACCGCTATACAGTTTACATCTGCCTCCGGTCGGAGCATCGAGGCAGACTGTGTTATACTTAGATGGAACATTACTGTTTCAAATGGATAATTATTATTAAATGTTCCCTGTCCTTGAACTTTCGGTGCTCTTCGAAAGCCCCTTATAAACTAAGTTTGTGTAAAGGGGTTTATTTCATTATCTAAATATCTTAAATGTTTGTAGTAATTAGAATTAAATGGGGACTAAACATTTCATTATCTTTTTATTCTTATCATGTAATATATTACATTAGCTACAGAAATTTAAAAAAAGATACAATACAGTTTATTTTAATTATGAAATAAGAAGTATGCCATTTTAAAACACCTAAAATTTACTCTAAAAGTTAAAATGATCATCATAGTGTCCACATTGGCAGTCTAAAGGGAAAGAAAATTTGTTGTGCACTTATTTTATTACTTTGGAAACATTACTGCTAATAATGTATGAAATAGTTAATATTTCTTAAAAATATCTACCTTAAAAGATTATAAAACTACACTTGAATTTTGTATAGAAATGTTAAGTAAAAATAAACTGAAAAATGACACAAAATGAGAAGTTTATAGCCCAGATAATAGCCCTATGCTTGGCTAAACAATTCTTTAGTTCACATGCTATGTGGTCTCATCTTTAGAATAGAACCACCCCATGGATGTTATAAAAGGTTATTAAAGGAAATATTATTCAGGAGCTGGGCAGCAGAATCTACCAAGCAACAACAACATCTTACTGTGATCATCAATCTTTCTGCCAACTGTGGTTATTATGGCAAATCCCTTCACAGAAAGACATGGGTTATCTATAAAGGAGGCCCATGTCTAATACTAGACATGCAGTTGTAATAATAATAAAATGATGAATTAGTTATTAAATATAATTTCAAACATTTTTACTTTTGGCCTATGTTCATTAGTGTAAGTATTCCGGCTGATGATTATATTGATCAATGTAGGACTATAGTTGTAATGTTTTTCAACCGACTTCAATAAAGGAGGAGGTTCTCAATTGACTATATGTTTTTTTTGTATGTATGTTATGCGATAAGTCCACCAGCTGTGAATCGATTTTGATGATTCTTTTTTGTTTGGTAGAGCATACTTCGGAGGTGGTCCCATATAAAAAGATTTGGTGCTTTTTGAGTAAAATTAATAAATAATAATTAAAGACATTTTAGGGGGTGAATGCCATAGACTTCTAGGGTAGTTGAAGTCGGTTTCTAGTTTTGAATGCATTAATTATACCTTAAGTTTTTGATTTACAATGTAAACGGAATAAATTTATTTTTGGACAGTGTGCTGGTGTTTCCACCAGTAAGCAACTACCGACGGTTCCTCATCCATCGCTGCGTGGAACAGCTCCAGTTGGACGATCTAGCCACGTTCTCAATAGGAGTGAGAGATGAACGTCGAACTGTCGTCTGTTTCAGAGATAAACTCTTGAGGTATTTGTCTCTTTAGATCTTACATGCTCTATATCAGGGATGGTGAACCCAACACCACAAAATATTGTCTGTCCGCACTAATTGAAATGTTAATTAAAATATATTTGATGCCTATTACATGTATTCTATTATTCCTTTGAACTTAATTGTTTGATCAAGTTGATTTTTTGGCATGAAAGAGGTCATTTGTCATTCAGTACACACTGGTATAAAATAAGGTAAGAGATACAACCAATCATGGTTTGTTCTAAAATAGAAGCAACTTTTTACTATAGGCAATCTATTACCATAGGGAATATTTGTTTTGTATGTTATGCTATCACAATTATGAAAGCCTTCCTTGGTCACTATAACAAAATATTTTTTGGTAAAAAATTAACGATTGTTGGCCATCTCTGCTCTATATCAGACTTTTGTATTTACTTGAGACAAGGGAGTGATCCACCAGTCCCAATCACTCACTGTGACCTTAAAATAACTTGTTTAACATGCTTCTATCTTCTATCTACCATCAAATGTCATGTACAAGTGAAATAATCATAAGGTCAACAATACTGTAATTTTGTATGCACGATGAAGTCACATTTGTCCTTCAACTCACCTGATAGTAAGTGAAGATATGGACGTAGAATGTAGACATGCTCACCCTGAAAGCCTGAAGGAAAGGGGGTGCGGGCTATATCTGAAATTTCCAGTCCCATTGTCTCTATAAAACCTGTTTCAAGTATTAGCCATATTTTTAAGTTACCCATGCCTTTTCTGTGTAACCCCTGCCTCTTGTATGAAAATGGTATTAAACTTAAGAGTTTTAATTACCATTTTGTCATATTTTGGCGTAGTTTTCTTGCAGAAAAAGCATTAAGCACACATAAAATAGGCAATTCTGAAAATGTAAACAATGTTGCAATGACATGTCATTTGTAATTTTTTTCACTGTACAACAAAGAATGTAGTATTAAAAATTACAGTTTTTTACAAATTTTTCCTCGATTTTATAAATAGTGTACAAAATTCAGGCCAGGGTCGAAATGTCTCTTTAAATCGGAAGGTTTTCTATAAATAAATAATAATAAATATGCAGTTTTATCTGCGAATGTCAAATGTTTTGTTTTATTTGCAGTGATGAAGCTTGCGCCCGTCCGATCATGGTTCGAACACTGACAGAACGGGAAGATGTGGCACTATCCCATGCAGGTACGTCTAAATTATATTTCACGTGTAGATACGCGATGCTCTCAGATTAATTTGAGTTACTATGTTAAAGCCCAAACGTAAAGCTGTGATAGTTTTTGCGTAAAGAGGATTACAAATAGGTACGGGCTGTGGGTTCGCAACATGTACTCTACAAAGTGTTGTATTTACTAAACTTATGTCAATTCAATTCTTAATATTAATGGCAACTACCAAATTCATGGTAATTCTGCCAAAATATGGTGACCAAAGAGGCAACGTGCAAAAGAAAATAATCGGTTGCCAGACCGGTGCTTTTGCAGTGAATGTAGTCTCACTCGTCAATCACAATGCTCGACCTAATTTGACAATTCACATGTCTGACAACTAAACAATGCAAACTCTATAGCGAAGTTATTTTATTTTACAAGACGCGCTATAATCACGTTGCGTAACCATAAGCTAGCGTTACTTCTGTGACTGAGGCGTTGTGGATAAGATATTATAAACAATTGTCTCACGCAAGCAATCGTTTTGTCACTTCTTTTGAAGCAAGATTTCGTAGTTTGTCAAATTGTTATCTAAATATATATGTAAATATAAATATATATCTAAGTGACGATGAGGTCGACGATGTTACGCGTTGCTCTAGTTGTAGATTCCCAAGTTGTAGTTGTCGGGGAACACGGAAACCGGTAGTGCATTCAATGTTTCAGCTGTACGCATGATGAATGAACAAGCCGTGATAGCTCAGTTGGGTAGAGCGTCGAACAATCGAGGTCTGGGTTCGATCCTGGCTCGAACCAATGAGTTTCAATTTGTTATTTGGAATTTATGTACGAATGATAAAAATCATTACCATTGGCTTTTGGGTGAAGGAAAACATCGTGAGGAAACCTGCACACTCCTGAGAAAGAAATTCAAAGGCGTGAGTCAAGTGTTTGGCCCGCGAGGTGGTTTATGTGGCCTTCTTCTTCTTCTTCTATCGTGTAAAGGTGATCAGCAACCCAATTGGTCTTGTCAAATTCTACCTACATAGTGCCTTGCGACCTTTATACCTCGGGGAGTAGCCAGGGCCAGGTCTTCTTGGCTGCATGGAGCTGGACACAGCGAACACTGTAGGAGATGTGCGGTTGTCTGTCTCTGGCCGCAGACACAGTTCGCGCTAGTTCCCAGAGGCAGAAATCCCCATTTCTCCATGTTGGCTTTCGTTCGCCCGACTCCCACTCTAAGCCGATTTAATGTCTTCCAAACTGCCCATTTCTCCGAACTACCCGCAGACAGATGTTCTTTGGGTGTTATAATGGTGTCGTGTTCCTGTAGCCGCGATTTCCACATCCGGATTCTGGCCTCTTGTGCCGTACTGCAGTCCAGGACGGGATTTGTGGAGAAACTTTTTCGGGACTTCAAACGACCCGGTAGGGAGCTGTGTGAGTGTAGAGGATGTCGGCTGTCATGTACCTGCTTGTTTCGTTCCACGCTAGCGGCGATCTCTCTGCGCACGAACGGTGGTGCGATTCCAGCTAGTTGGTATAGTTTGGCGACTGGGGTAGGCTTTAGACATCCGGTTATTAAGCGGCAGGATTCGTTTACAGCTATGTCAACCTGGGGAGCGTGTGAGGAGTTTTTCAATGCAGGACACGCATATTCTGCCGCGGAAATGCTGAGCGCTAAGGCCGTAATCCGCAGTGTGTTTGGATTGGCTCCCCATGTGCTACCTGTCATGCGTCGAAGAAGGTTATGTGGCCCATACCTCTGTAGGAGAGTAGGCCTAGACCCCTGCTGTGGGGACATATATAGGCTGTTGATGTAATGCATGATGGAGATCTGACTTACTTCTGTTATATTTGTTTAATTTATAATGGATTTACACTTGGCCTTCATCTCTCCTAATGGTAAGTAATGGTAGATACAGATAGCGTCATTCGTGTCTACGCAACTTTGTACCATGTCTTAGAAACATTAAATGACATTTCTCCTGATACACTTCATAATATCAAGTCAGAGTGAGTGTGACATGATACAAAGTTGCGTGAATGCATATCGCTGGCTGTACTTTGCGATTTACAATAGATTCTTGAATCGTTGTCGGAGTATATGTGTTAATAGCATATCTTAACTACACTTAGCCTAAATTATTCAATGAGAACGCTTTATCTAAAAAAATCAACGTCAATCTGTACATTGCTCTGTTGTTGCATGAAATAAGCAATTAGCAATTATTATGTAGGAAGTAGCATGAAAACATAATGAAGTGTACCACCTGGAAAGGCAAGTGACGCCGCAATAGCCATTGTATAACTTATAGTGCGTCTCTACAAATGTAGCAACGCCCCAGTTGACTATCGAGTCGTCTTGCAATGTTGCAACACGACCACCCCAAAATTCGTCCTTCATAGTAGCATCTTGAAACAAAACGACCGGCAAACAGAATTCCAATGACATAATGGTTATAATGATGCAAGAGCGGGTAAGTGGAGTGACCGACCGACAACGACTGTGGGGCCGGCAAAGTGGGACGCGTAAGTGAAAGTAGCGCGCCGGCAACGACTTAGAGCCGTCCCAAAATATCGTCGGGCCAGAGTTGAAGGACGCATTGTGCAATTTACGTTTTATTAATGTTTCATATTATGTTTTGGTTTAGCGTCGTGTTTTGTGATGTGTGGTTTTGGTTGCTGTATGACAGAAAGGGGGTCTGATGGTCTTTGACAGTCATAAAGCACATTCTCAAAAGCATCAACAGCCGGGCCACTGCAGAATATAGGCCCCCCATGATTTATTGTTATTTGGATAGGATTGGTGCAGTCCGTCTGTCCTGCGTGTCACTGCGACCTTACCTACCTAAACCTGTATAACCTTCAGCGAATACCGTTTGGTTATTCTGAGTATAAGGTACGTTACCCTCGTCGAGACACCCTCCACCTTCACTACATTGTTGACCAGGGACTTCCGCACGATAAATCCGACGCCGCCCTGTGACGTTTTGTAGATCTATTGTGGCAGTCCTTTATGGAACAAATCAGCTCTCCATGGCCAATCTCGGTCATGAACCGTACGATTGGTCTGGGTTTGGAGGTGCTATCCGTTGTGGTAGTGTGGCCTCCGAAGTGTCTGTCTCTGCTGCATCACGGTGGCAGAGGATGCGGATTGGTTTCCTCATCCTCCTCACAGAATCTGCAAACCCTATCGTCACTAAGGCCTACTTAGGCCCATTTAGTTGATGATACGCTAATTCTGGTTTTGGGTACTAAAAATTAAGCAAAGTGGCAGTTACGTGCATCTACCATTATCTCAGATGCACTGCTATTATAGCCATACAATTCGCGCTTTTGAAGTATTCATTTATTCTAATATATGCCTCTTTTGTGTATATTTTAGTCGGTTAACTACTAACCTAAAACTTGAGTAAGTATTTAAATCTTCTTGCGATTTTTTTAACATTCCACGTTGCATTACATATTCATTCAATGTAATATCTACGTAAATAATATCACGATTGGCCTAATGATGATTGATTTTGATGAAATTTGGAAGTGGTTCTCCTTATGGTTATTCACATTCATTAATACCTCTCAATGAATCTGAACGAGTGTCCAATTAGATCCGTTCGGCACCATCTGGCTTCACACGAGGCGATTGACATCATAGTTGACTAAGATTTCGTTGCACTATTAAGAGTTTGTGAATACACTCGCAACATGGTGAAAAATCGATAGCGGATTGGTGGTCGCAGTTACATGTTATCGGTAAACAGGGCTAGTACCTATAAAATATCCCTCAGTCACCATTTAACGTCTTCCTCGGGATGACACTGGTATCATCTTTTAAAGTATTTCGTCTTCTTACATTTAAGATCTTTACTCTTCTTCTTTTCTTTTTCTCATAATTTTGCTTAATAATAATATAATAAAAAAAAACTTTTTTTAAAATTCATATTATCTTTTAATATAATTTTTGTGTGTGTGCTTTAATGTCAGTTTGGTGTAAAGGTCTCAAGATCACAAAAGTTGGTTTTAATTCGTCTTCGAGACTTCCCCAAACAGTATACCGTCCACTCGTCGTTAAAACTTACCACTGTATAAGGCTTTACAATTACATTTACCTTTTTCTTTATTTCGTTAAAGTACTCTATCTAAGGTTTTCATCTTTTTCCTTTAGTATAAAGTAATACATTAAAGTATTTGCTATAATCACCCCATTTATCGCCGATAGATACTATGGGTACATATGGCCAGTTCTCACAAAATTCCATCAACCACCGTTGACGTCTTATTCGAGATGACTATTCTAATTAAAAGTAATACATGGTTTAGTTCAACCTTTTTTTACGAAGGAGAATCTTCACAAGATACTAGACTCCTTCGGGAAAAAGCCGAGTTATGTTGGATTCTTACCCACTAAACCCATCCGGTGGCCATCCGCAGCGAGCTCTGGGTCCTCAAAAGAGCGCTTCGTGAGCTCTCCTCGCGCCATGCATGTCGCACGTCCCGGGCTGATGACTTCCACTCTCAAGGTGTGAAAAGAGGCCACGTATTTTCCACTGCCCTCCCCGCACCGATCGATAGAGCAGCCAGAGGACCAACCTAAAGCCCTACAAATAGGAAACGTTTAAGTTTCCGCGTTGAATCAAGATGCAGTGCAGTACGTATGCACGTCGTAAGCGAAGTACCTTGTGGTTCGCCTATACATACAGGTTTCCGTTAGATGGAGCTGGGCTACACATGGCCAGTTCCGGGTCTCTTACACACGAGTGCATAGCTTAAAAACGAACTTTCTAGTAAATGGTTGCGAGCAAAACATTTGATTGTATCTTATCCTGCCTAGTAAAATGTCCCAGTTTAAAGGAAATGTGCCTCGCAGTAAATATAGAAGGTGTCTGTAATTTCAATCGTCATCAATCGTGATTTAAAATTATCAGATGCGTAAGTCCACTGCTGGTCATGAGCCTCCTGTATGTACTTATTAATAAGAGTATGTATATCCATTGCGAAAGTTAGTTTATTTATTTGGCGCTACTTTACCTAGTAAAGGTGAGTCAGAATGACTAGATTTATGATATAGGGATAGATTAACGTCCGGATGTTTTATCTCAATCGAATTCCCGTGGGATACTTCGGATGAAGTCACGGGTAGGCTAGTAGGAGGAAATATAATGAAATGTTTGTTTATAACATCACTGATTTGAAAATGGCTGGCGCGAGGGGATTAGCTGTAATCACCACGCTTGTCATGTCACCCTAATATCTTATCCCTTAGGGTTCAAAACCGTAAAAAACATTGACAAAGTTTCGTATCGTCTATTTTTTTACTTTTATAAACTATGTTTATGTCACTTAATTTTATGTATAGAGGACTAGAGGTGTTCATATTAGTGTGCCTTTAGGTTAAATGTTTAAAAAATCTAATGAGATAAACCCGTTCCGTGACTTTTAACATATACGAGTAGTTAATTATTGTATGTCAATGACTTGACAGTACATTTTAGTTAAGTAAACTTTTCTGATCTGCAAATCAATCAAACAGTCACAGTTGGACTAACAAACAGGAGGTCGCAGGTTCGATTCCATGCTGGGGTATCTCTGATATTCGGTTTGTTTGGTGGTAGGGCATTTTCTTATGTCCGCCTGGCTAACTACCACCATGCTACCTAAATCTGTCGCCAAACATCAATATCAATAGCACTGTTGTGTTCTGGTAACGAAAGTATTTAGTAACAGAAATTTTCCATAACAGTACATTTAAATTCAAAAACTTAATTTCTTGTAAACTGTAAATATTCTGTTTTTATTTTATATTGCTATCGTTGTTTTAATTTCATAATGTTCTGATTAGCATGACCTTGTTACATGTAACTAGGATAGCATTTAACTACATTACACAATTAAATTTGTGTCTTAATACTTATGTTAATGTATATCCTGTAGGTGACCTTGTTAAATATAAAAAATAAAATTAAAAATTTTGAAAATACCCGCGACAAATGTAAATGTTGTAATGGGAAAAGGGTTAAATAATTTTTTGAGAAACCCTCGACTAAATGGAAGTAAGTAACGAGATAAAAAGAAGCTTACATATTATTACAATAATTAGTCCGAAAAAATCCGTCGGGGGCTGCCATTCCCGTTCCTGAAGGAACTAAGATTTGCAGTTTTATAAATATGTCACTAGTTGAAATTACGTTAAGTACCTAATTTTTTTATGTATTCTTGAATTGATACCGCCTTATTAACCATCTCCATTTTCTAATGGCTACACACTTGGACTTAACGGACTAAACCGGACTTACAATATGTAGGAACTGGTTTCGATTCCCAGTATCTCTCGGTACTCGGTTTAGTTGGTGGTAAAAATCAAAGGTTTCCCTATCTGACGGAGTTTTTTTAAATGAATAATTTCGATTATCAGGAGTTCATGTACAGATGATAATCACCAAATACTCTATAAAGAGCTCAGGCACAGTTTATTCGCCATGTTTCTTCACAAAGTTCTCCTCAAAGTTATTCTGCTCAATCATCAGATCCTTAAAAGTTCATGTGCAGGTTCTGCTCACCAAACACTCTCAAAAGAGCCCAAACACGGCTTACTAGGTATTTGCCTTCGCAAGGTTCCCTACAACGTCGTTCTGATCCATGATCAGACCTTCAAAAGTTCATGTGCAGGTTCTGATTATCAAACACTCCCAAAAGAACCCAAACACGACTTACTAGGTATTTGCGTTCGCAAGGTTCCCTTCAATATCGTTCTGATCCATCATCAGACCCTCAAAAGTTCATGTGCAGGCTCTGCTCATCAAACACTCCCAAAAGAACCCAAACACAGCTTACTAGATATTTGCCATCGCAAGGTTCCCTTCAACATCGTTGTGATCCATCATCAGACCCTCAAAAGTTCATGTGCAGGTTCTGCTCATCAAACACTCCCAAAAGAACCCAAACACGGGTTACTAGGTATTTGCCTTCGCAAGGTTCCCTTCAACATCGTTCTGATCCATCATCAGACCCTCAAAAGTACATGTGCAGGTTCTGCTCACCAAACACTCTCAAAAGAGCCCAAACTCGGCTTACTAGGTATTTGCCTTCGCAAGATTCCCTTCAACGTCGTTCTGATCCATCATCAGACCCTCAAAAGTTCATGTGCAGGTTCTGCTCACCAAACACTTTCAAAAGAGCCCAAACACGGCCTAGTAGCTATAAGCCTTCGCAAAGTTCTCTGTCCCTCATTTTAATGAGTTAAAATCTTGATTGCAGCGCCCCCTGGTGAGCTAGCGCCATACCGCCTATCTAAGAACCATCGCTGACGTATCAGCAACCCTTTACAAAAAACCGCATGTAAATCGGTCAAACCGTTCTGGAGATAAGTGGCAACATTGGTTTGTATGTACACACAAACAAACAAACAAACAAACACACAAACAAACAAACACACAAACAAACATCCTCTCACCCTAAACGCATACACTGTCTCCGTTCCGTCGCGGGTAAAAATAAATGAAAAGACAGGAAAGCCTGTGCCTCATTAACTGGAAGAGTTTATGTATCACAGGTCTAACGCAAATTAGTCTATTCCTGTGCCTGTGTTACATACCCTCTCGTACCGCTCCCATACCTCAGGGACAGACTCAGTTATGCGTTAGACCGGTATATTTTACATAAAGTGCTTGATGTTATACGCCTCTGACAGACAGACAGACAGATTTTTTTATTATTATTTGTACATGAGGGGTGCAGTTCGTCTGTCCTGCAAGTCACTGCGACCTTTGCAGATCTATTGTGACAGTTCCCTATGGATCAAATCACCTTCCCAAGGCCAATCTCGGTCATGAACCGTACGATTGGTCTGGGTTTGGAGATCCTGGTGCTGTCCGTAGTGGCAGTGTGGTCTCCGAAGTGTCTGTTCCTACTGTGATGAAGAGCATCACAGTAGCAGAGGATATGGATGGGCGTCTCTTCATCCTCCTTACAAAATCTGCAAGCTCTATTGTCGCTCAGGCCCATGTGGCTGAGGTGTTTGCTTAGCTTGCAGTGCCCCGTTAGGGTCCGGGTCAGGATCCTTAGTTGGTTCCTGCTGAGCGAAAGCGCTTCGTTTGCGTACGAGTTGTTGTAGCCATTCAGAAGCGCTTTAGAATGGTTTTGGCCAGGTGTGGCTTTCCAGAACAACAGTCCTCGTCGGCGCGCCTCCTGGCTAAAATTGTATTTTTTGGTGCGGAAGGAGATGCCGCAGGCCGGTTCTGAACCTACCAGCGGACTTTTTTGTATAGGGACAGCCGGATCACCCATAAGCCTTTAAGCCAACGAGGTTGAGCTAGTGCTATTAACACTGCTGTTCAGAGGCAGAATTGGGTGAATTTAACGCCCGACGCAAAAAGATGGATGTTATAAGTTTGACGCCAATGTCTGTCTGTCTGTGACATCGTAGCTCTCCAACGGATTTATCGATTTTGGTGCGTTTTTTTTACGTGAAAACATGTTTCCTTGCGGTGGTTCTTAGCTATATTTGGTAAAAATCGATTCAGCAGTTTGAAGAGTATCAGCTGGTGTTAGACATTGTCGGCATAAAATGGAAGATTTTATTATTATTTTCTTATGTTTAAAAAAATGATAATTTACTTGCCCTATTTCTCTCTAGAAATGACAATAGCCACAGAGAAACAGAACATGTAAGCACTATTCAACCCGTCTGGATTGCGCAGCTAAATTGTTCGTAAGATCCGTGATTGCGGAATAGTTACTGCTTAGGAACAGCTCGATTCGTTTGACGTAATACAAGGTTCAACTAACTGCGAAGCTACTGCTTTGTGAGATTCTTTTTGCTGGACTGCTTGTGTACATACATTGATAGTTGATTCATATAGTTTTATGTCCTAAGGTACTTCAGGGACTTATTCACTACTATTATTTCAAATGACTTTAGGTTAGCCCGGTCTTTGACTGAGGCTGTTGATGACGTCTAGAAAAACTTTATATTTATTGAGATGTCATAAACGTTATGTATTGTTAATGTATTTGTATCAAATTTTAACAAGGGATGCACTAGTTCATGTAACGGGCTAATCTAAATAAGCCCTTTCAATGTATTTAACTAATTAGTTAATGCATAGCAGTAGACGTTAATTATCAAAATTTTGTGCAGTACCTTCTTAAAATTAAGCTTATAGCATAGCCAATTTTATTAAGAAGCAGGTAGGTTGTTAGCTGGGTACGAAAATTACTGTGGCTAATAATGAAAATAAAACAAAGTTAATAATGAAACCTAGAAACTTATTTTTATCGTGTTTTTTTTTCTCGATCTTGTGTTAATTACTGTACGGTAAGGAACCCGTAGTGTGCGATTCAGACTCGCACTTAGCCGTTTTCTTGTTGCTTTTTATCCTTAGAAACATCATATTGTAACGCTGAGACTACACGGCCATACAAGAAGGGCAATGAAAAGGAAATCATAGCAGGACCAATGAGTTGGCTTTATTCGTCATTTGTCATTTGCCTGTCTTTTTAAGCGACTTTAAAAAAGCAGGAGGTTCTCGATTAGACTGAGGTTGGCGTGTGTGTGCTACACGATAACTCCGCAAATAATAAATCGATTTTGATGATTATTTTTTTGTTTTTTAGATCATACTGCAGAGGTGGTCCCAAATAAATTTTATTGAAATTGATTTAGCGCTTTTTTGAGAAAATCAACAAAAACAGAATATATACCCAGATAATTCTGTCTTAAGGTGAACATTTTAGGGGGTGAATTCCGTAGACTTTTAAGGCAGTTCAAGTCGGATCTTTAGTACTTTTTAAACGCGTTAATTATGGTAGACTACGACCACCTCTCTGGAATTTAATGTGACCTTAAATGCCATCGCTCATTAAAATAAATTTACGAAGCCTATATCAATCTATTAACAATTCTATTATAGAAATCCGAGAGAAAACATAATCTATTCGTTCGTTACCCATAGTTTGGGAAATAATGAATCCGAAACTATGTCATTATCCGTCTAATTCTAACATCTACTCACACCAAAGAAAGCAATGTTTGTTGCCATGTAGATTTCCGTAATGTTTTTCTTTTATTATTTAATGACGTTCGAATCCATGGAACTCAATAATTACTAATGACGCTACGCTTGGAGCATTTGTTCAAATATTGTTTCTTTTTATGGTTCCATACCCAAGGGGTAAAAACAGGAGCCTGTAACTGAGACTCCGCTGTCCGTCCGTCCGTCTGTCTGTCTATCTGTCCGTCTGTCACCACGCTGTATCTCCTGAACTGAACATGAACACTCGTTTTTTGGTGGTTTGAGGCATCTCGCTTGCGGCCCTGTCCCTAACTGAATCCCATCAACTAGTGCAAATGTGATATTTTGAGGAAAATCGGCCCAATAATTTTGAAGTTTACCTTGAACAGACAGGACTATGAAAGTGGCTGCTTTATAATATATAATACATCGATAACTAATATAGTAGAGTAGAATATCACGTAAGAACTTTTTCATACATTCGAAATGAAATATCATTTATATGTCAATTAAAAATAATAATTCAACAGAACGTTTAAAGGTACTTATCTATGATCAAATATGCTGTTGACATTATTTTTAACGATTAGAATGAGAGTGATACTACTGCAGGATCATAATACCATTCTTTGTTCTGTGGTTGTATTTTGAGTTATTTTAAGTTTACTTACCTCTAGCAACTGGATTGTTTTTACACTGATAATGAAATCACGTTATTTCGAAACGATGTGCGCAGTTGGAAAATAAACATGTGTTTATTAATTATTATAAACCCAGTTTCCAGTAATCCATTTTCGTAGCATGATAATCTCATTTTAAATGGCCAATTAAATAAAACTAGGGGTCGCTTGCACTAATTGCTTCACAATTAATTTAAATTTACAATTTTTTTCAATGTATCTAGGCATGACGTCACGGCTAGGTTATGCTAGATAATGTGTGAAACTTTTCAGATTCCGCCTGGCTAGCTACCACCATGTTTCCTAAGTCTGTCGCCAAACTGCTGTGTTAATAGCACTGATATTTTCCGGTAGTATAGCCAGCGCCTCCTTAGCTTGAGTCCTTACCGTCACTAAGGTGAAATGAAGGCCTAGTACAAACCCATCACACATCAAAATAATACTTATTAAACCTTTAACTAAATAAGAAAATTTTAACAATCAGGCGATTTACATACGCTGCAAATTACCTCTATATGTAACACCCAGTAAGCTATGTGTCTATGTAAAGGTTTTCTTTCTTTCTTATCCTGAATTAGCGTTGATCTAAAATGCATGTTCAATTGTTCAGTCATGGTTTGAAGGCTGTTTGTAAATAAATAAAACCCGTGTTTATTCTACAAGCATAATTCTATTCAATGTATCTTCATGACATTATGTAAACTGTTTGCTTGTTGCAGAAGGCACGGTGGGAGGTTGCAGCGCGGCGTCGGCGCTCCGTCACACGCAGCCTCAGGAAAAGAGCAGGTACTGTGCCACGACTTCCTACACTTGTTGTTGTGCCGCCGCCGCGGGCAGACGTGCCTACATTGACTGTTCATCATTATCATACCCCTTATCACGCGTAGTACAAATATTGTGCGATTGAGTGAACGTGCTAGATTGTGTTTTGTTTGTCGGCCTTGGATGACACTGCTGATTCCACGTAAGTTGTGGTCGAATTGTCTGTTGTTTCTTTGCGATGTTCGCTGAATTTTAGGGTTCCGAATATCCGATAAACAATGGGATCCGACCTTTATAATCTTACACTGGTGTTTCTCTGTCCCTCCGACTGTCACAGACGAATATCTCAAGAATAGTAATGATATCGATTTGAAATTTGGAATATTTACGGGAACCGGTGCCGCAACTAAAATAATTTATAGCATATTTGTATATACATATGTACATTTTAAAACGGGTAAAATTAGAGGGGTCGAAATATCTAGATCACGTAAGGTATCGCATGAAAGGGCTTTGTTTATTTTAATTGCTGCATAGTTTTTGAATTATCATGAAAAATGTGTGTTGAAAATACCATTACCCCTCTATTTCCGATGTTTCCAACGTGAAAAATATTTAATAATCACTGTAGATAAGACCTTGTGTAAATATTACAGAAAAACCTAAGCGAGGTCTTTATCCTGCCTAGTTTTTGAAAAATCGTCAAAAACCTTGACAAACAAACTTAGCTATGCGGTCGGGAAAACGAACCTTTTTTCAAGGTAAGGTTTACGGTTTGAGATTATTTAAATTCACTTAAACTTAGAAGAGTGTAAATCACACAAACAGAGCGAAGTTAAGTTTGCTTTGCAATTTGTACATCAGCAGCGTCACGTCAACGGTGGCCGGTCTTAACTTAATTAACGAACTGGTTTGATATGTGGTAAACTCTAGTACACACAACTATTTATTTTATTTAGAATATTTGAATAAATAACACTTCAATGATTTTTTATTAAAGACTGCAAGTGACTTTGATTCTTTGACACCCTTCGGTAGTAAATTGTAAAGTTGTGCGAATTCATACATAATTTTTTCCTCCATAATTTGAGCTACGTTTTGGTAACTTTATGTTATGAGCACTTCTGTAAATACTCAAGAGTACTCATATCCTGCGTCGGTGGCGCAATGGATAAGGCGCGGACTCTCAATCTGAGGGTACCGGGTTCGAATCCAGCCGTGTACCTATGAGTTGTTTTTCAATTCAAGTACATTATCCGATTGCTTAACGGTGAAGGAAAACATCGTGAGGAAACCTGCATGTCTTGAACAAGGCATGTGAAGTCCGCCGATCCGCACTGGGCCCGCGTGGTGGACTATGGCCCATACACTCTCTGTAGGAGGGTAGGCCTGAGCCCCAGCAGTGGGGACGTATATAGGCTGTTGATGATGACTCATATCCTTTTGCTTCTTTACATGGCTGGGAACCTTCGGTGCATACTTTAAGTCTGAAATATGTCTAGGAAGTAGAATTGTATGTTTTGATTCTATTCTTATTTACTTATGAGTTAGTCAGATAAATTTAATTTCTTTAACCGAGTATTTGTT
Organism: Carcina quercana; assembly: GCA_910589575.2. NCBI lineage: Eukaryota > Metazoa > Arthropoda > Insecta > Lepidoptera > Depressariidae > Carcina > Carcina quercana. Next base: position 21,890,657 of record OU342426.1, on the reverse strand, counting down.
TTTCATAATATTATTAGATTAGATGTATTTATTTTTACGGAATGGGATTTTACGGAACCGAAACGTGGTCTTTTACTGTGGGCCGAATAAACGAAGACGAACGAAGGTTACCGACACAGCTCGACGAGTCAGTGAGCTGAAGTGGCAATGGGCAGGCCACATCGCTCGAAGAACCGATAACCGGTGGGGAATAAGGTTCTCGAGTGGCGACCACGTACCGGGAAACGTCTACCAGGCCGTCCCCCTACTAGATGGACCGACGACCTGGTTAGAGTCGCGGGGAGTCGCTGGATGCAGTTGGCTCGGGACCGGTCGATGTGGCGTACCATGAGGAAGGCCTATGTCCAGCAGTGGACGTTTCCCGGCTGATGATGATGATGAGATGTATTTATTTCAAAGTACCTATCTCAATTAAGAGCTGTATTACGACATTTTTAACTAATTCATAATCGTCACTTGCCTAAGTCCACAGTGGGACATAAACCGTCCGTCATAGATCGACATATCAAACGAGGTTCCCATGACCACTCATGGGAATTTTCGATAACCACCACGCTTGAGAGGCGATTTTTCGATCGCAGCAAGATATTGGATAGCCATTGCTCTCAATTTCTCAAAATTTTCCCTAGGTCACATTTTACGACAATCACGAGACCACGCTACCTTAGTTAATTAATCATAATTAACTAATAATCTATCTTTAACATTTTTATACTTCATTACGTCATTATAATTGACCGAGTATTAAGAGGGTATGCTGTTGTCAAAGCGCCCATACAAACGTAGTCCAGTCATATTTTGAGTATTAAGCTACGAAAATCTATGAAATTTTCAAGACACAATCTAGAAACAAATATCTGTGTCGGTGGTGAGTCAGATTTTCGTTTAAATATATACTTCCAGAGTTACAGGGCGTCAAAGTATTGTATTTTTCGGTAATAAAAAGCCCCAACTTTGAACCTGATTTACAAGAGTATGAATCAATTTAGAACAATTTGGAAAAACCACCGACATCTGAAATTTCATTAGTATACTGTATTAAAAAAAATGGTTACATAATATACTGTATCCTTCAAATGATCCGTGGACTACGAAACATCCAAATAACGGGTGGATAACTTCGCGTAATGTATGCTGTCTCACCGTACGCCTTCGGGTAGGATAGGGCTCGGAGAGGGACATCTACAAAACAATTTAACCTTGAACGTGGCCACGTGGTCTTACCAACATAGCCTCTTAATGGGTACCGTAGCACGCGCAACCACCGCTTAGCCACCTATTTGTTGCGTACGCTTATACTCGTAGTAAATGTACCTTCAAGAAGTATATAACTGGGGCTATATAAAGTAAGTCAGGGATATAACTGGGACAATCATGCCCCTCTAAAAGACTAGTGTCGACGAAATATTGTATTTTATATTGATACCTCGTCCCTGACTGTGTCGGGTGTTCAGTGGTTATGTATATTTTAAAATTAATAAAGAATTTTAAAAATCAATCTATAGTACCGTGAAACGTGTACCGGGCCGTCTCCCTACTAGACGGACCGACGATGTGAGGTCGCGGGGAGACGCGATTTTTGTGGCGTACTGTAGGGAAGGCTGTTTCCTGGTAAAACTCAATACGGCTCTATAGTCGATAGTAGTAGATTAAAAGTAATAAACAGATGTAATACATGTATGTCAGTTCAAAAATAACTTCTACTACGCCGATAGTTTGAAGTGAAGGTCATTTATATTGATTGGATTCGTGTTGTGGCCATTTAGCTTGCATACATTTTGGCACCGCGGTTAAAAAGGGGTTGCGACCCCGTGCAACAGTTCGTGGATATTCCTGGGCTAATGACAGAAGCGACAAAGGCAAGAGGCCAATCGAACTAAATATTATATCTATAAATACTGATTTCATTTATTTGCCGCACATTATAAATCCATTAAAATACGGAACCGAAACGTGGTCCTTTACTGTTGGTCGAATAAACAAGCTCAAAGTTACTCAGCGAGCTATGGAAAAAGCTATGCTCGGAATTTCTCTACGTGATACAATCCGGAGTGAGGAAATCCGTAGACAAGCTAAGGTCGCTGACGTAGTGTCGTTAAGAGGTGTAGAACTCCTAAGGGAAACGGACCAGTTATGAAGATAGTTGGTAAAAGAAGTAGAAGAAAAATAGAGAAGTCAGGGTATGAGTTTTTTTTTCTTCGATTTTTCGTTAACCGTTCTTCGAGCGATGTGCCTCTACGATGTATGTTGGTAATGTTAGTTCGTCTACAGATTTCCTTATTCCGTTATTGATTATAAAATTACATTATGCACATTTAATATGCACATCAAAACTTAAAAACCACAGTTTATATTACTCTAAAGCCTAGTTAGCCTATATAATTATACACGCTGTCAGCCAAATTATTGACTGTGTTGAAATCATACTGTTTTGTCAATCAATGATTCCGTGTCGATCTCTAATCCTGAACTGGATTGTCATGCGTTTAAATTCGGACGAACATATCATGTACATTATGTCGTCTACAGCTGTCACTCTAGTTTACGTGAGATTGCGTATAGAGAATCGTGGCCACTGTGTCAAAGCGAGATTGTTATGTCAATCGTCGCATGAACCCAGTTAAACGCAATATAATGGGCTCTTACTTGTTGTTTCAATCCTTACAAAGTGAAACCCGTGTCTGGCAAGCCGACTATTTGCTTTTGCATGTTGGTCACCAGATTTTGACAGAATTACCTTGAAGTTGGTAGTTGCCATAATGATTCTGGGTGCTAATATTTTCTATACTCCGTTTTTTTTAGTAATTACAATTTAAATAAACAAAGAAACAGTGATTATAAACCTAATCCGGATAACTTTTTAACTATATATTTACATTTTTAAAGTTTTTGGGCAAACTATCGATTGTAAAATAAATTTGTTCGTAGTTATTGCTTCTCTCGATTGCCTTTTTATGTAATTATTGGATCGATGTAATAGGTAACCATGCGTATTGAGGAGGTTAACTAGATATACTAAAACTACCCGTATGTTAATTCTATATACACCTATGCTTTTTCATGTCAAAGATGATCAGATAAATTCCGCACAGGAATCAAATCCGTGACCTCCTGGTTGTGAGCCCAACTAGCTAGCTACTACTAAGTACTAAGCCACGGAGGCATTTAAACCTTTCGTCCATGTAATGAATATTATTCCGTAAATAACATTTCCGTGAGTTCAATGTTGGACATGGACCTCCCACATGGATCGCCCAGTCGTACTGAGGAGACTTGCCATAACCATCACGTTTGGGAGAATCTTCACGTATCCGATGAACATATTCGACTTTGGGTATACGAAAATATTTATAGTGTGTTTAAACAGTTTGTTATTATTATTTACGGCATTATGTTATGTGTAAATAAATACAGTTTTATGATATTTATTTAAGAGAAATTATTCACACAAGCGCGTATTGTACAAAGCAAATCGGCTGAACCGGCTCCAAAACAGGAAATATAAGACATTGTTGTGGCAATATGACATTATCGAGCAATAATGGAAGGTGACGTCATCTGAACGTAATATTTACTCATTTCTGCGTCATAACTATACGTGTATTAGCAGTGTGGTACCGGATTTATAATAGTTTATTTTACTACCAGTTAGGACAATATAGATGCATCAGTGCGTATTGTATACAAAGAAAATTGGATAATTGTGTTCTCGGCCCGTAACTGAAAAGGTGAGTGACAGATAAATGTCCTAGATAAATATCCTTATATGGGGAAAAGCATATAATGATTTAGCATCTTGGGGGTCACTTTCTTCTGACAATAAATTCAAATTCATTTTTATAAAATATCTGACATTTTTTGACTTTTTAATTTGGACATTACTTTTGACATTGTAAATAAATACGTTGTGACAAAATAGTATTAGTTATAGTTAAAACAATACGCAATATTTGCATGCCCTACTCGGGTTAAATGTGAGAACTATTAATAAGCACCTTCCACCTTGTAAGCAACATATTTACAGCAAATAAATTTTTCATTTCATTTCATTTCAAAGGCGTGCGTGATGTTTTCCAAACCGCACTGTGGCCTCGTGTTCACGTGCGCAGGAGTTGAAGTTAGTTCCCTGAACGTGTTCCATGGGTGGTGCTTATCGAGCAACAACCTTTGGCTGCCGTACTGTTGTTTGTGACCTCACATCACAAATCAATTGCCATAATATTATAAATGTGGACTGGATTGGAATGAACACTAAATTATATATTTCTGGAAAGTTGGAAGTGGCGATCCAAAATACAGATGGCTCATGTTTAATGTTGATAATTTTAGATGATAATTAGAGGCTAAACAATTAATGAAATCTACATTTTATTTTCAACCGACTACAAAAAAGGAGGAGGTTATCAATTCGACTGGTATGTTTAAAAAAATGTTAAATCTTATAACTTTCGACTGGGTGAACCAATTTTGATGATTCATTTTTTATTTAAAAGCTAGTACGATTTCAATAGCCGAGTTTGGTCCAGTTCTGACAATGGAATCCATGAGAAAACCATATAAGTCTTAAATTTGCTGTAGACTTTTAGGGCAGTTGAAGTCAACAAACAAGTGTGAGAAGAAGTGAACAAAGACCACTAACAGTATGATTTTCGTGCGTATTGCAAATGAAGCTCGTCCCTTGGACACAATCCCGGAAAAGACAGTGCTTTGCTCACTAAGTGTTCCGCAATCCCTGAAATCGTGTACACCTTTCTAATGTAGGGTACCGGGCGGCCGTACTTGCGCTAGATAATGCCGCGCCTTTCAATCTCGTAATAGGGATTGCGCCACTTGAACAGTTTCGCAAACCTAGATGGAACGGCGTTTCCGTTCGCTTACTTTGTAATGTAACAAAGTCTACAAATACAGAAGACCTCTCAGCTTACAGAAGAAAAAAAGCAGCTATGTGCTTGTCAAATAAAAAAAAGGTTTAAATTTAATTGATTTTGTAAAGTATTGCCTGTCTACGAGTATTCTGTGCGTTTTTAATATTTTTGTTCAAATAAACTAGACCAAATAATTGTAAAATGTTAACTAAATCACTTTTGTGTGATAACGTATTTAACGCTCCAAAATTAGAAGTGCACGATGTTCAGACCGGAGGCTCCACATTCGCGGAACGTGGCTTGTAAATCGGTTACCTTTCCAGTCTAACTTTATCCAAGGTCTTTTGCTATTGTTAGCTAAAATTACTAAATATACTCTCTTGCAACATGTTTTGTAATATCAACACAACAGTAGCGTGTTCGGTGATTACAATGCGAAATCGTAGATTTGAAAAATTGCATTCAAATGATCTCTTTGGGTGTGTGACTTGCCTTACCAGCGGACATGTACTTCTTACAGTCTTTTAGAACCAAAGTAGGATCTCTTTTTAATAACTTTTTGTGTGTCTAGTTTCTATATTTTATTTGTTTTAATGTGTTGGGTTTGCCCTTTCACACTGCCCTGACAATCGGAGTCCCAAGCTTTTGAAATATAATACGTTGACAGTGGCACAGGTAACCGCTGCCGCATTTCGCGTGTAAAGCTATGACAAGATCTGACAAAGTATCTGTGTCATAGAACCAATTACATGTAGAATGCTAAACCCGGTTCTGAAAAAGTCCAAGTCTACATGAAAATCTCAATAAATTCTCACCCAACGTCGTCCAACGAATCACTTGTAGAACGATACGATTATAATAAGATCTGAAAAAGTATCATCTAGTGTCTTCTTGCGAATTGCGGGACTGGTCATTATGGCATGCCATGGAGGAGGCCTATATCCAGCCGTGGGCTTTTCCCGGCTCATCATGATTACAATCTTACCGCTGTAGTAACGAATTAGTTATGGAATTCTATACAAGATCTAAAAAAGTCTCAGTGTCATCCAATGTATCACTCGTGAAATGCTATAACAAGATACCAAAATGTCTCACCCAGTGTCGTCCAACGAATCACTTGTGGAATGCTATAACGAGATCTGCTTTTGTTACACTATTACAAAATTGACCTTCTTGCATGCTACCGCATTAAATCGTAGAGAATCAGCGCAGGCGCCGCCGCCAGAGCGCCGAAAGTGTGCCAACGAGAGAGAGAGGCGGTTACGAGTATTCGAGACCTTGGCCTCCTTAACACGCATTACGTGACTCTTTTGGTAATAGGTTTTGGAAGTGCAAAACTATTGTTATGGTGTAACGCTCGCTTCACCTTTGCTCTTGTTTGTTTCTTTAATTGATGCCGATTGATGGTTAGGCACGTTTTGTTTCTCTCGTTATGTGCGCGAATGTTCGCAGCGGTATTTCGCGACCGACCACGCGCATTAGCATACGTATTTCATACGAGTTTTGTTTATTTTTTTCGTAAACTTTGGTGATTTTGTGATCCGGTGTTTTATTGTATGTAGTGTTGTTTTATTTATTAATCGAAACGCAATTTTGTTAGCTAATGTAAAAGTAGAGTGATTTATTTTATTCAGAAATTAAAGTTTGGATTGGTTTCAAAAATTATTTCGTTTTGTAATCGATTTGTCAAGCTGTATGTAGCGCAATAAGTGATATGATTTTCTATACTGTATGTTTATGTGTTGTTGAAGGACAGTTTAAAAGATTGAATTATTTGCACATGATGACCATTTAATGCATACGCATTTGCTTTTTATATTTCTTTTCCGGAACGTGGTCCTTTACTTTGGGCCGAATAAACAAGCTCGAAGTCACCCAGCGAGCAATGGAACGAGCTATGATCGGAATTTCGCTACGTGACAAAATGCCGGATGAGGAAATCTGTAGACGAACTAAGGTCACCGACATAGCTCGACGAGTCAGTGAACTGATGTGGCAATGGGCAGGCCACATCGCTCGAAGAACCGATAACCGGTTGGGAGTAAAGGTTCTCGAGTGGCTACCACGTACCGGGAAATGTCTACCAGGCCGTCCCCCTACTAGGTGGACTGACAACCTGGTTAGTCCGGACCGGTCGATGTGTCGTAACATGAAGGAGGCCTATGTCCAGCAGTGGGCGTTTCCTGGCTGATGATGATGATGACTTCTTTTCAGAGTTATTTGTATATTGTTAGTATGTGTTTGTAACGACAATCTGTTTGTTATCAGATCGGGTCCAGCGAAGCCTCGACGCCCAGATCGTGCGGTGTACGTGCCGCGAGCTCTCCGCAGCGCAGACAACAACGCTGCTGCTGATAAAACTGAGAGCAAGCGCACAACGCAAAGCGTGGACGCTCCCAAGTGTCCAAAATCACCGTCGACGAAGGATAAATCTGCACACGGCACGCCCCGCAAGTCTATAGATAAAACCTATTGTAACGTATACACACCGCCGCACCTAAGGAATCCAAGATCTCACGCAGTTAATCTAGATCAACCAGCACCGAGTGAAAGAACCAAACTAGTGCCTTCTGGCTGCCAAGTGCCAAATAGTGATAGTGCAACTTCGAATAGTGATAATAGTTTAGATATAGAAGTAGGCGAAAATTTTTATATTGGTGATTACTTCGCCAACGGACAACTAGGGTTTTATGCGCCGACTTACTATAGCAGTGAGTACGGCGACAGTGGAGATAGTGACTGGAGGAATGATACTAACCCAACCATGGCCGTGAACGAGGTGAATCAAAGCAATAACATCATAGACAAGGATTACTTGTATAAGGACGACGAAGATGTCGAGAAGAATGAACTGAAGCGAGCTTCGCAGGAGATAAACAGAAGCAGCAAACGAATTATCAAACAGAGCTTCGACTCTGATGTCCTGGTGATATCAGATCCGGTAGAAGACGTGAAAAATGGGAAGAGTGAACCCGATCCGATAAAAGATGATGACGAGCCAGAAACGATAAAGCCGAAGCCGAAATTGGAAGCGAAAGTGTCATTGAAACGAGAGGAGAACGATTGGGACGCGGTATTCGACGATAGCGGGGAATGTTTAGACCCTTCCTTACTAGAAGAGCTAACGTCGACAGTAGGGAAAGTGCACATAAGCAAAACCAAGAACAACTATGACCAATATCAGACGAAGGGGCAATCTTTGTTCAACGGCCCTTACGATGAGACGTTCGCGCACGTGGTCGAAGTGTATGATTTTCCTAGTGAATTCAAGACCAACGACTTGTTATCTTTGTTCAGTGAATACAAAGACACCGGGTTCGAGATTAAATGGGTGGACGACACTCACGCCCTCATTGTCTTCAGCAGCGCTAAAATTGGTGAGTGACACACACTTTATCTGTTCTATATCGCTATTTAAGGTCGAGATTAACTCACGCTCAACGTGAAATGGACTTTGTTTTTATTGATTGCTAGCATTAATGCCCGCTATTTCTCTGTGAATTTCTTGGTTGTGCCGTAGCGGCATCAAGTTTGTTATACGAGTATACAAACAAACTTACTTTCGCTGTTATAATATTTGTGTTGTGTGAACATGTGTCCAATTACTTGCGAATATAATGATCCCCTATCAATGCGAAACAATTAACACATTGCGAAATAATAAAGCGTATGAGATATGTACGAGTGCACAACTTCTTCAAATTTACGTAAGTTGGTAATGCTATTGCGATGTAATTTTTTGAATTGATAATAATAAATGTTAATATATTTTCTACAGATTGCAAAAAATGGTCGAAGTTCCTAAATCGAATGTATTTTTTGTGGTGTATGTTCTAATGAATAATTTAATACGTGAAGTTTTAATAATAATAATTTATGTAAACCTTAGCGAGAATGTTTATGGCGGCAGATTGATTTATTATTGTATAATTTATTTTTTAGGTCTAAAATATTCTTTTCTCTGTTATTTCTCCAAAACTGAAAAATTATAATAAAAACAGCAACAATATATTCATTTATTTTGCGACGCGCGCGTTGAATTCTTTCATGTTGTCTTCTGATACACTGATGTCACTGTCGCAGCTTACCTCGCCTACCACCGGAAAACTTTGTTTCTAATAAAACCATGCCCACGCTCTTACCTCAGATCTCTGGGGAGGTTCATAGCCAACTCACATTCAGTTTCATAATAGTGTAGAATTTTAGATAGATAGAAAATATTTCTAATTTTAAAAAAATTGTGTAATTTTAAGATACTTTGTCATTCTATAATGAATTAATCACTAATAGACATAGACTCATTAATATTTTTATATGTTATTTCAAACACCATTTGCAATTGTTCATGAATAAATTATGATGGTGATAGATTGAGTGTATTTTTAAAATGGATCGGCAAGCATTATAATACAGTAAAGTAGGTAACACGATGCGGCTTTTCATGTAACACCGCACAAGTAGAACGTAATAACTGGCATTCCGCAGCGTAATTTACTCATATTATGTACTATTGGATAACGAATACATTTTTGAAATGATTTCACATTCGTATTGGCTAACGAGCCGTCGACTAGCCGAAATGCGTACTTCTATGGGCGGGAATTTCCTGCCGGTTCCTGATTTTCGTGAACACTAAACCCTGTAATTCTAAGGCCATAAAGAAAAGTGGTTTTCCATACAAGCGTGGATCATTACCGGTCACATATCGTCACGTTATAATGACGATAGGGTTTGACTTGTAATTTTTGTTAACTACTAGGGTTTTGATTTCGGAAAGTATACCATGGGAACTACGAGCTCTATCGAGATAAAAAATAGCATATGACCTTTTCCTTCTCTTCAACTATCCCTATACAAAAAATCAAGTCATTCTGACTCTACCTTACGACGGGACGGAAGTTCAAACAAAAATTCACATTCGCATTTATAATATTGTTAATAGTATCCGAAAAATTACATAGACTACTTTTATCCCGTTCCAACAAGTTGCTGTGGGATATTTCAAAATTTTAGTTAAAAAATAGAGTTTTTTGATAGACGTTTGGATTATATGTAGCGTATTCTTTGTGATTTATACTTTATCCCGCGGGAACTACTTTGATCGGCATAAAATTAGCCGATGTCTTTCCGACCCTACAACTATCCCTATACAAAAATAATAATCATGCTGACTGTACGTTACGCCGTGAAGGTAGAACAAACAGACTCCTGGTCGCATCTATAAATAATAATAGCATGGATACTTTTAGTTCTATGCTGTATAAGTAGCGCACAATAAATGAAATAATTTGGAACATCAACATACGAAATTGTAAATTATAAAGTACTTTGAAATCATTTTGTAACCGTCATATCTTAAACATTTCATTCCACTTCCCTAAACAAACGAAATTGTAAATTATAAAGTACTTGGAATCATTTTGGAATCGTCATATCTTAGACATTTCATTCCACTTCCCTGAAATAAACGAAATTGTAAATTATAAAGTTGTTGGAATCATTTTGTAACCGTCATATCTTAGACATTTCATTCCACTTCCCTAAAATAAACGAAATTGTAAATTATAAAGTTGTTGGAATCATTTTGTAACCGTCATATCTTAGACATTTCATTCCATTTCCCTAAAACAAACGAAATTGTAAATTATAAAGTAGTTGGAATCATCATATCTTAGACATTTCATTCCACTTCCCTAAAACAAACGAAATTGTAAATTATAAAGTTTTTGGAATCATTTTGGAATCATCATATCTTAGACATTTCATTCCACTTCCAAAACAAACTTGTTTTTAAGACATGTCAATTATTGTTAGGGCCACGTGTTAGGTCTATCGGTATACTTACTTATTTATTAGATGATAGATTTTTTTGAAATTATCTTAAAGAAATACTTGTTCGATGGGCATAAAAAGTTGCATTTATCCGACCCTTCGACTATACAAAATCAATCCCTGTAAAAAAAATACTTGACTCTCCGTTGCGAGGTAAAGGTCAAACAAACTCATTGTCGTATTTATAACATTAGTATGGAGATATATTTATGTACATGTACTATGTACGAATAAGTGGCGTACCCACTTTTATCATTCCGATGGCATGTAAATAGTTTTTGTATTCATTCGACCGTCCGCTATTTTTGTAATGAACCCGACGCGCGTCGATTATGTGTGGCTAGCTACGTCATATGGGAATTATACTATTGAGCGTGCGTAGGCGCCTCTAATTGCTTCTACACGACGACCAATGCGACAAAATGTTTAAAAAATGATTTCCCATCAAAAATATAAATGTGAAAGGAGAGCCAAGTTTGGCCAATATTAAGAATATGCCGCGTTGTCGACTTGCCGACAAAATAATTGAGTCTGAAAATAAGTTCGTATTTGTTTAACTTAACTTGTAACTTATTAGTATTTCGTACAAACTCTCTGGTACATTTCCAAGCTATTAAGAATCACACCGAGTGACCTTGGAATAACCCACCAGAAGAATTTGCTTGGCATTTTCCTGTAGTTAATTTTTACATGCTTTTCATTGGTTAAAGCACTTGTGCAATCGAAATTGTATGAACAGATGTGCTTTGTCAGTGGCTACATAGGTATTATTGTATGAAAAAGGGATTCTCAAAAGAGTTGGAAGTCTAATAGCATATTTTTCTCCAAGTATTGTATTGAATACTGAGTGAAGAATGGGGTGCAAGTTCGCCCAAAACGAATACAGCGTTATCCCCGAGGAGAATGCGCTACTTATCAAACTGAAAGACAATAACAAACAAGATTAAACAAGGCATAATATTTTATTATAGTTACTAGCGATCTGCTCCGGTTTCGTACGGGCAGGAAAGCACACACCTATACCTACATTTTTGCATGAGATTACTGCGTCGAGTATAAATTAGATTCAAACTACCATACAATTAATATAGCACTACTTGGAGTATTTTTAGTATTTTTAAAGCAAGTATGTATTTGAAATTGTAAAGAACGATTTATATAAAAACAAGCTAAAATAATAACACATGCCTTCAGTCATCATATAATTGTAAGTAACCATTCGCTTCGTTTGTCAGTTATTGATAGAGAATTGGAGAGGTGGCGTTGCGCGGGCGGCGTGGCTGTATCTAGCGAGTAGCGAGATTGTAATCTTTGATGAAGTCGCAGGCATTAGCTAGTTTTCCAATAACTTTTGTATATATAGAAAATATGATTTAAGTATTAATCAAGTGCTAGTCTTTATCGAATGCGGAGGGAGGGTTCCGTTAGGTTTGTAGTACTCGTAGATCAATCAATTTAGCGAGAAGCGTCGGTGGCGCAATGGATAAGGCGCGGACTCTCAATCTGAGGGTACCGGGTTCGAATCCAGCCGTGTACCTATGAGTTGTTTTTCAATTCAAGTACATTATCCGATTGCTTAACGGTGAAGGAAAACATCGTGAGGAAACCTGCATGTCTTGAACAGGCATGTGAAGTCCGCCGATCCGCACTGGGCCCGCGTGGTGGACTATGGCCCATACACTCTCTGTAGGAGAGTAGGCCTGAGCCCCTCCAGTGGGGACATATATAGGCTGTTGATGATGATGATGAATCAATTTATCTATCAATTCAAATCAATTTATTTAGATCGTATAGAATTTGAGCTTTTAAGCGCGTCAGCGAAATCTTGTGCGACAGAATACATAATCAAACAATAAAAACATGAATCAACTTTACCTTGTGTATTCTTTTAAAGGCAGCCATATTTAATTTATTTTATAATTACAAAATTTTAATGTTTGTTTATTAAACAGAAGTATATTGTGATATGCCACTACAGTCACAGCTTCTTACGTGAAGAGTTTTTGAGATTGGCTAAAAAACACAGTTTAGTGCGTCAATGAATTTTCGAGGCATACACACATTCGTAACGAAAATGAGCAACTTTGACTGTCGAAGTTACTTTTTAGACCTTTTCAAAGGCAAAGTTTGACTGTATAAATTGAAATTTTTGGGCCGGAAATATTTCTTAATCTCACATTTGTATTTTACTTAAATAGCTGTATTTAACGACACAAGCATAGTATATAAATTTTTTAAATTACTTCTTTTCTAATCCTAGGATTTCATTCAATTTTGTTGTATTTTTGACGCATCACGGGTTCTCTATTCCAAGTCTAACGCATAACTTCCGTCGGGCGTCGTTTGACGTTACGTAAACACACCCTCCCGTACCGCTCCCAGACCTCAGGAACAGACTCAGTTATGCGTGAGATTTACACATACAGGATATAAAAACTAGAAGGCTCTGCATATCCAGACTGGTAGAGTTATCCAAACAATAGTGCTAGATTTTAATTGTGCGAAATCTGAATCATAAAAATATTACTAATTTAATTCAGAATTGATTACGTTAGGGCTTAAAGTAAATTCTAATCACCAACCTATTATGGAATGATATAGTCTTACACTAATTAGAAGTCCACAAGGAAATGCCGTAACCTACCGTCATTGTTTGTTCCATTCCGATTATAACAAAAAGCGAGCACGAGCAGCTCATCTATACAACATCCCGAGCCGACAAGTATATCTTATTCTCGGTATTAATAATTTCCTGCTTTCTCAATCGATTGTGTTGATAGCTGGTTTTTCCTATTTCGTTTCAAATATGTCTTATAAGCTTAGTAATTAAGGATATTCTCCTTTTTATATAAAAGTTCCGTACCTCAAAAGAAAATAAGGATCACTTCTAAGGAACATCTGGGACACACTATAAGATTTTTTTTTATCAGGATCGCGGGGAGGTATCAAGTTGAAATTAATACCAAATGCCTCATATAAGGTCTGCAATGCTTTGTCTGTAAAAAATCAAACTTCTAAGTGAACGCAAAAAAGAAAATTTAAAATTTTCATTTGATGCTTTTGGATTTTAATACATTTTGATAGAAAAATTTAAACGAGCTTAAACTTTGAAGCGTCATGTTTATGTATGTTTAGGCGGATCAAAAACTGTTCAAAAAGCTACGCTGTGTATACGTGCATGAAGAATCGGTGGGTACAAACAGATTGACAAATAGACTAGTCTAGTCACTAGACGAAGTATGGCTTCCTTGTTTGATTACGGCACCCTGAAAACTACTATAAAAGTTTCTATAAACACGGACAAAATTCCGAATTTGTATCAGTTCAAAAGAAATGTTATAAAAATGCGTTTATATTCAATTTATTCACGTCTAGGGCGTGAAATAAAGTTGGAAATTGGTTTCATTGCTACGCGATAAGGCGAGTTACGCTACGCATTATCGACGACTTATCGGTAAATGTTTTAAAAGGCTCCTACTGTGGAACAGTGTAAACAATATTATCTGCCACAAATATATTTGTTGAGGTCGCAGTGACACGAAAGACGTATGGACTGCGACTATCATGTTCAATAATAATACAACGCTATTATCAAAATCGAAGTTAAATATCTTTTTTCCATGAAATGAATTTTATAAAACGATAATAATAATTTGCAATCGTAATAAATATTATTTAATGGCGACAAATTGTGGAATATATCGAACAAAAAAAGAGTCTTAAATTTTTTGGGTTTGTTAGGAATGTGGATTCGTTCAGTGCCATAGAGTGCAGTATGATAACTCAGTATAAAAGAGTCGATTTAAAAAAGTTATTTAACGACCCAACTCGCTTTTTACTCTGATTAATTGACGTCTGATAATTTGATCAGTGTAGTGCTTAGATATTATACTACTGCGTTTAAACTTGATAAAATTCGGAATTAGTCCGTAGACGAATTAAAATCAGTGACATAACTTGACGAGTCAGTGAGCTGAAATGTCAATGGGCAAGCATGAGGCTTGCCCATTGACATTTCAGCTCACTGACACACTGACGCTTGAAAAACGGATTACCGTTGGAGAAAAAAGTTCTCAAGTAGCGAACATGCACCGGGAAACATGTCCGTCCGTCCGTACTTGGCCGCCCCCTACTAGATGAACCGACTACCTAGTAAAGGTTGCGGGGAGTCTTGAAGGTTTGGGACCGTTATTGTGTCTTACTAACAGTGGACGTTTCCTGGGTTACGATGAACGTATGGAATTGGCCTTAAAACTATCTCAATGGCACCAACTCATCGGTCCTTTAACGTCAAATCAGCAAAAAAAATTAATTAAGCCAAACGCCGTTCGCTCTCGCGAAATGACATTATTTTGCAGAACCGAGTTGTGTGATTAAAAAGTGCACTGAGCGACTAAACATGGATTATCTTTTTTCGCTAAAAAAATAATGAACATTTTGTCACAGATTGCGCTATATTTCAACCAAATTTGAAAAAAGGAATTGGTTCTCAGTTCGAATGTATGTTATTGGTACTGTTGTGTATTTTGAACAGTCCCACATATCTTCGCCAATTTTGAACATATTTTAATTAATTGAGTTTTTTATTGATTAGATTGACTGTATCTAAATGGCCATCGTATTTCAATTTAAAAAAATATGCTGGAAACTTTGGGGATGAATGCCATAATAAGTCGGCTGTTTTAACACATCAGTTATTTGAGTACGATGCGTCCTCTAGGCAAATGTTTGACTGGACATGTATAATTTCTTTTCAATGGTTTAGATGAAAGTTTACTGTCAGCCGGGCTTACAGACTAGTCCTGATATAGTTTGCCATCACCGTAAGCCTCGCCTCTTGGAGAATGCATTAAATGCACGAAATGTACAATCTAATAAGTAAATCTCTATTACACTCACAGTTTCCGTTGTCATGTAAAAACGCTTCATCTCCGAGACGCGGTTAATTTGATGTTGCATAACGACACCGGGTTTGCAGCGGAGCGAACTTCCTAGAACCTTTTTCGTGGAAAGTAGGCCGTAGCTCAGGCCGCCCACTGCTCTCAAAAACCATTTGCAATCACGGCCCAGTTAAGTGATGTTTGATATTAAATAAACAAACAATCAATCAAATCACATCTACACACACATTAACATATACGACTGTTCTATAAATCTTTTCACTGTTTATCACTTTCTTGTTAAATTTTTTTTAACAAATAAATTCCTTATTAGATATATTATGTTCATAATATTTGCACACCTGTGGACAGGTTAAGTACATCGAACAAAATAAAAATTACTATCTAAACACCGTGTAAAAAACTATGTACTTGGCAAATAAATTTTTTTCTTTCTTTCTTTCTTTAAAGTATACTCGTCTTCTTGCCGGGAAATCGTGCACCAGGCCGTCCCCCTACTTGATGGATCGGCAACCTAGTAAAGGTTGCGGGTAGGGGCTGTATGCAAGTGGCTCAGATTCGATTATTGTATCATACCGTTGAGGATGACTGTCCAGCATTTGACGACCCGGCTGATTATGATGATGATTATAGTCTTCATACTCGCATCATTGTCGATTTATTTCGGGTAAAACTTTACGCATTTCTTTTGTAATTTTATGGCAATGTCGTGGGGTGTGCATGTCTGCTGCCAATCATACGTCGCTACGGGATGTCCATGCGGTGATTTATCATGATCATGATGATTGGCAGACGGATTGGTAATCGCAGTATGATGAAATCATCAATAACATAGTAAATGATGCCAAATTATTCGTTATATTGTGAAAAATATATAACAAGCTTAGTCTGCGTGTTTGGAAATTATGACATGAGAATAACTTATCCGGTTAACTGCATATTGATATTTTAAACGCCTCTGTCGTCTAGTCGCTATATAGTAAGTCATACAATCCCGCGGTACCGGGTTCCATTCCCTTCAAACTTTTGATCCTAAACTTATAACCAATTGGTAATAAGTCACTTTGTCTAGTGTCACATCACGTCACGCTCCCGTAAATGACATTTGACGTACCGTTGACTTTCCAGAACAAGTTTTATTTTTCTTATAAAAGTGTCCCAATGCCTGCTCTGTAACCTACGAGTATCTAACCTAACCTTAAATTAACCTATTAAAATCTATCTGTATGGAATATTTAATTAGGTACCAAACGAAACTGTGACTTCGCTTCTTATTTGCAGAAGTCATTTTACGAAAATGAAATAGACAGCAGGAACTTAAGGAGATAAATGCTTCCAATTCAATCAGAAAACATAGCTATAAATCTTTAATTAAACTGAGCCACAAGCATCCACTGGCTTGTCGCGTAATACTCATAGAAACTGCTATTAATAATTCCTATTAAGTCAACAAAACATTTAAAACATGGTTCTACTTCCAATGGTTAGTGTTAAACATCAATTAATTTTCAACGTCAAAAGTTTTGAAGTTACTCACAACATAAATACCTGACGTGTCTTACACTTATTCAGTCACATCTGTTATTTATCGTTAGCGGTAAGCTTTCCTAACGAGCATGACATGGTTCGTTAAGTTAAGGCTAGTATGACCGCTAAATTTGTTTAGATGAAAAGTGTCACGTTTCGCCTGAGCCGAGCGTCCGAGCGAGTGATAGAGACACGATAAAGCCTAATCGTTGGGCTTGTGACGCATATTTTCTTATGACAAACCAATTTTTTCCCTCATCATTAACTGAAAAACATTTACGCCTCGTAAGTGTCCTCCACGATAATGAATCGGTCCCGATTTGTTTGTGATAGCAGTTTAATGGTCCCAGGGTGATGTATGTTTAATGGGAACCGGCGCGGTATACGTTTCCCGGCACATGGCCGCCAATCGATACCACTCGGTTACCCGTTTCCATTGATACTTGCGCTCAGGAATCGTATAATCCTGCAGGTAATTCCACTTCTTAGCAGTGTGCAAAGGCGAAGCGACACGCTTCATGTGCGGTGTAAACTCAGCTAAGTATGAACCCTGCCGTTGTCCTAGTTGAGGCAGAAGGTAAAGTTAGGAATTCTTTCATTTAGTTTTACCAGAAGCAAAGATAAAAATAAAACTTCAACGTAGCTAAAGATAGATAATCGTAAAAATTCAGAAGAGCGGACTTTGAAAAATAAAATTTCTGATAAAATTTCATGAATCGTGATTCTGGTACTGTAACCGTTAGATAACATTTTCGAAATATCAAGTCCCTATCTCTTGCCGTTAGTGAGAAAAATCCGATTCCCTAAGACTAATAAACTTGTCGAAGTCAGTGAGGCATCTTAAGTGCATGACACGCTTCGTCGAGAATGGTGTGACCCGCGGCTCGGTGTGCCACTTGCTCGCTGCGGCCGGCGTGGTTACGTCAACACGGCTGTTGAACCCACGTGCAACGAAAGTGGGGTTTGCGGGTCACGTCTTTGATTCTGTGGGAACATTGCATCTGATTGTTTTCCGTCAGATTGGAACGGATTGGTTCTCCTAAAAGGGTTAATTTTTCGAGGTTTACATCATCATCATAGTATGATACGATTCCGAACCACTTGCATCCAGCGTTTCCTCGCGAACTTTTACTCCCCATCGTTTATCCGTTCTTCAAGCGATGTGGCCTGCCCAATGACACTTCAGCTCACTGATTTCCTAATTCCGGATTTTATCGCGTAGAGAAATTCCGAGCATGGCTCGCTCGCTACTTTATAAATAGAGATAGGGAAATCTTACAAGCGGCATATATGTATGTATGTATGCATATACTTTGAACACATATACGATTTTGTGTCTAAAATATTTTAAGTAATAAAATGCAGTAGAGTAACGAATGTCCCAATTACATATTAAATAAATAATTAGGTCATAAAATTAATAACACTACTACCTAAATGTAAATGAGTTGATTATTATTTTTACTGTTCTTATCAATGATGTGCCATTAACGAATTTGATAAGTGAATAATGTAAGAATATATCTCCAGGAAGAACGGTCTTCATCATCAACAGCCTATATATGTCCCCACTGGAGGGGCTCAGGCCTACTCTCCTACAGAGAGTGTATGGGCCATAGTCCACCACGCGGGCCCAGTGCGGATCGGCGGACTTCACATGCCTGTTTCAGACATGCAGGTTTCCTCACGATGTTTTCCTTCACCGTTAAGCAATCGGATAATGTACTTGAATTGAAAAACAACTCATAGGTACACGGCTGGATTCGAACCAGGTACCCTCAGATTGAGAGTCCGCGCCTTATCCATTGCGCCACCGACGCTTGTCGTCGAACGAAGAACGGTCTTAGGCAGTTTTAAATTGAATTAAGCTCAGGTTCATTAATAAAACATTGTAATGACTAACAATTAATTAACAGGGGTCATAATCCCTGTTATTCATTAGTCACCGGACCGTTTAAACGATGAAGCTCTTTTGCCTGAGGTCGTTGTACTGTCACTTTATAATCATAATATTTTTTGGTGATTATTTGTATATTACCTAATAATTATAAATTAAAATTATACATCATAATACGATGATAAGTGGTCCATACTAATATTTTAAATGCGAAAATGAGTTTTATTTGTTTGTTCGTTTTTCTTTCGCTATCATAACGGAGAATCGAATGACTTGATTTCTTGTTAGGGATAGTTGAAGGAACGGAAAGGATATAGAATACTTTTTAACCGAATCTATCTAGCAGTTCCCGTAGGGTAACTCCTGAATTCCTCCCGGCCGAAGTCATGTACAAAACGCTAGTAGGTAACAAAGAGACATATGTAAATAATCTACTCGAATGGACGTCAATTTTCTATTAACTTACGTTAAAGATTCAATTTGATGATATGTAATTTTTACTCGTAAATGTGAAATGCATCATTGGCTATATAGTTCAATAGTAAAATTATTTAAAAACATGAGTTAATCAGAATTCATTCAAGCGTGACTGTTATAAATTTAAATAAATTTCCATTGGAGACTGAAATAACATTATTTATATACTTGTGTCGTGTGTTGAATACGACAGCTGGTCAAGTACGTATCGGCCACGTTAAGAGATTAGGGTTCCGTAGCCAATGTAAATGATGAATCAACCTTTTAATTAAATTGCAAAACAATTGCATAAGATTGGAATTTATATATTTATCGGTTCTTTTTGATGATGGGTTTTCTTGGCAACGATTGAATTTATATTTTAATATATATGCGTTAAAAAAAAACTATAAAACGACTTCATTTGCCCTAAAAGTCTACAACATTCATCCCGTAAAATGATCAGTGTTCACCCTTTTAGGGATATTTGGTTTTTGTGGATTTTCTCAAAAAGTCCTGAACCAATTTCGATGAAATGTACATATATAGGACTTCGAAATATGCTCTACCAAACGAAAAAGATTCATCAAAATCGATTCATAATTGGCGAAGTTATCGCTTAACATACATACAAACGACGACCTGGCTAAGGTCGCGGGGAGTCGCTGGATGCAGGTGGCTCGGGACCGCTCGATGTGGCGTACCTTGAAGGAGGCCTATTTTCAGCAGTGGATGTCTCCTGACACATACAAAAAAGAAGAAGAAAACATACAGCTGAACTGAGAACTTTTTTGAAGTCGGTTAAAATAGTTCGTTTTTATAAACGTGACTTTTATCTCTACCACACAATGTTTAATGTTTTTTGTAACTTTAAAGTTTTAAATACCGCAAATGGATCTTTGAATCGAATTTTCTTCATATACCACCAATATTTTTTCAAAACGTATCCAACGCCAACTACATCATGAAATAGATTAAGATTTTGAATTTGAAAATAGACTAGTATAATAATCACTACCGCTTTACGTGCACGGGAAATACACCCGAAATAATATATTTTTAGAGTTGTAACAACAACTTTGTCGGCGTAATTAATACGAATATAAGACTTTTTAGTACCATGAGTCTCAGTTAAACTGCGGGACAGACAGACATACATGGCGAAACTTTTCTGAGGCGATAGACCAAATACTGAAAGTTTTTGATTTAACTACGGAATCTTAAAACAATTGGAACATATCCAACGAGTCGTCAAAATTTGAAGAAGAAGGATAAAAGTATTTTTGAATATTATAAAAGCAGTTTTTGCAATTTGGCAAACGGACCGTCTCTCGGTCATTGACCTCTGTGTTTACCGGAATCAACAGTTATTCACGTAATGAGAAGTTATTTTAAACCTCCTCACTGATGACTAACTTAAGAGTCAACCCAGCGGACAGTGGCACACACAAGTTATCATTATTATCCAAATTTATAAAAAATATAACCAATATTACCAATACTTGTATTTTTCCCGCCTCGGGTATGACTTGTTGGATCAGAATAAAAAGTATTTTATGTCCATTCAACTATTCCTACACAAAAATCATTGTGATTCTCCGTTAAGATGTATAGGTTGAACAAATTCAGTCTCCCATTTTCAATATAAAAGTCTAAAAATTTTATACTCAAAATTAAATTTGGTAACAATATTTTTACGTCTATCAATGCGAGAACCTCTGCAGATGTCGCGTATCTTTTAACAAAAATAAATGTATACTCGTATGACCGAGGTATGTATTCAGAGCTTGAGTCTCAAAGACTACATACTCGAGCGATACCCAAGCTGTAGTTTTCGGAAAACGCGGTGTCTAGTGTATTCCATATTTTAGCTGAACGCAAGCGAAACGTACGTGTAAGCGAAATTCTTGGTGCGAGCTGTAGGAACACCCACCAGACAGTGCTCTACTTGTATTTAATTAATTGTATGTGTTTAATTATTTCAGCCGCCGAAGTCCTCTCGCTGCAAAGGCCGTTGGCAAAGTGTCGACCTCTCCACGCCGCCACACTCGAGTCTCGGAATAAAGCGAAGAAATGTGCAGAGTTCCTCCAACCTTACCGGTAAAGAAAAAAACATAATGCATAAATTTTCTTCATATACACTAGCCCGGAAACGTCCACTGCTGGACATAGGCGTCCTCCATGGTATGACACATTGATCCATCCAGCGACTCACTGCCTACCTTTAGGTAGTCGGTCCACCTAGTAGGGGGACGGCCCGGTACACGTTTCACGGTACGTGATCGGTACTCGAGAACTCTTACTTTCCATCGGTTATTCGTTCTTCTAGCGATGTGGCCTGCTCATTGCCACTTCAGCTCATTGGCCGTCGAGTTTATTAACACAACAACAATGGACACCATTTCATGGAATCAAAATAAACATTTCAAATTTATTTTATTGCTTTCAAAAAACATACATGCACATACATATACAGTGTTTTGAGCCCTGTCGGCGTAGCAATTACATACGAGAATGATACATTATTGGTTGCAACAAGAATAAGATAAGAATTCAGTTGATATCTTATTATAAATTAAAATGTCAGTACCGAAGAGAATATAATGTCAGTATGGTAATAATCAAATTTTATAAATTTAAGTCAAATTATTTTCCATTTAGCCCTAATAGCATTTGTCAAGAAGAAATGTTTTTAAGTTTCATTCATTAATGTTTACTGTTATTGGTACGCCCGTGGTATTGACGGAAAATCATCCCTGAAGCATAGTATCTGCATGAGCCATGTCAGAGGCCTCTAAGGCGGCTCAACAACTCTGACACTGGGGTTAGTGAGGTCGGTCGTTGACCTTACAACCGACACGATAAGATGAAGAATACATTAAATATGTATTCACCTGTTGTATATTTTTTTGTATATATTTTTCAGGCAACGCCCGGAGACCTGTACAGCTTTGGCCCGGCGGCTTGTGTCCGGCGCTCTCGGTGTTAAGCTGAGCACAGCTCGCCAGGAGCGGGCTGAGGAGAGGAGACTCATCACCATAGCTAGAGGTAACATCGAGATCATCTACGCACACAAGACATAAGTTAAACTGTTTAACGGAAATTTGCTCAGTATGCTTCCATACAAAATTACTGAAGCCATAATCTTTTAAAATAGAATAGGTGGCTTTAAGAAGTAATGAACTAAAAGTAGGCGATCGTAGTTTAGGGTTGCGAAATGAATTTCATTACATACAACTTTATTGTCAGCTGCAATAGCAGCTAATGGTTCTTAGATGGCGTTTTGAACAATTATCAAAAATTGTGTGTAAAAATGAACATTGCGAGTCACTATGAAGTTGTATGTCACTGATACTCATTTCGCGACATCACAATCCGATGTCATATTTTTAGGTAATTATTTTATTAAAGCAAAGCCGAATATTTTATTTTAAAAGATTATGGCAACAGAACTTTAGTATGAAATTTTTATCGTCGAAATCACCTTAATGTGCTCTACCACTAACTAAACCATAGGTACCCACACTAGTTCAACATTATTTAGCCATTAGCCCACTGAGGCGGTTTACTTACATTAGATCTTATAATTAGAAGGCTAAATCTCAATGTTTGAGAGTAGATAAAGCAGTTTATGAAACTTTACATAACTAACTAGATATTAAAGCACTCGTGTGATATTATTAAAAACCTCGGCTGCGCCTCCGTTTTTAAACACACACTCGTGCCTTATAACCCTCGTTTGCAACAGTTTCATAAACTACTATAATGATATGCGTCTACGCTAGGTATGTAAATAATAATGATAATTATTATATTATTTTTATTAGTGTGTAAGTTTTAACTTCATTTCGAACATAGTTAACGGGATCCCGGCATCAAAATTTCATACTAAATTATTGTTGCCATAATATTTTAAAATATAATAGCTGGATTTGTAGTGTAACTATCTAAAAATACGACATCGGATTGTAATGTCGCGAAATGAGTATCATTAACATACAACTTCACAGCGAATCACAATTTTCATTTTTACACACTTATTGTTCAAAGCGCCACCTAGGGTCCATTAGGTGCGTAACTGCTATTGTAGCTAACTATAAAGTTGTAATTTAATGATATTTATTTCGCGACACTATACTTTCATTTCCTATTGCAGTTAACTACATAATATCAAAGCCAGCTATTCTATTTTAAAAGATTATGGCCACAGAAATTTAGTATGAAAGCATTCGGAGAGGGATCCAGTTAATGTACTGTTTTATGAATAAAAAATACAATACATTGGAATGTATAACAGATTCAATGGTTTTACAGAAAAGAAGCGCCAGGCGGCGCTGCACAAGGAGGCTGCGTGGGATGGCTCACTCACCAACCAATCTCTCTCCGAACCCTGAGGTGACAGTCGCGTTGCATCAAATACACCCGGCTTTCTTTTGAATCGTACATTTATTAAAAAAACATACGAAAAATATAAAAAATGTCGGCGTAAATTACATTTACACATATACAGTTCGGGGCCATAAATGTTGGACATCGGCAATCATCGCATTTATCGAATACTACTACATACTAATTACTTAATTAGCCATGCCCATGTATTATTAGATTTCTTGTTTATCAAAATTTGAATTCAGAACTGACTACTTCATTGTTGTTCTGTTTGATATCTGCGTGAACTATACAGAGCTGTTAAACTGTCTTTATTAACTTGTATTTATTTGTGTTATTTAAACCCTTTTAGAGTTTTTATAGTCAGTGATTATTACTTATTGTATGTAGATAATTTCACGTGACTGGCCATGTTAAGGTTGCCCTTTTTTACTTATAGTTGATACGTACTCGTACAACTTGAAATTATTTAAAGTGTGGGGCTTTAACAACTCTATGTATATATTTTGATCTGGACGCGACTGCACTATATCGCATTTGAACCAAGATTGACAAACGTCATATTGGTTGTGTGCGACACAGGTAACGCTCTACGAAATCGAAAATAGCCGATTATCTCTTTCCAAAGGACGATGTGCAATATTTACGGTCCCGTACTGTACGTCGGTGTGAAGCGTCGGTGGCGCAGTGGATAAGGCGCGGACTCTCAATGTGAGGGTACCGGGTTCGAATCCAGCCGTGTACCTATGAGTTGTTTTTCAATTCAAGTACATTATCCGATTGCTTAACGGTGAAGGAAAACATCGTGAGGAAACCTGCATGTCTTGAACAGGCATGTGAAGTCCGCCGATCCGCACTGGGCCCGCGTGGTGGACTATGGCTCATACACTCTCTGTAGGAGAGTAGGCCTGAGCCCCTGCAGTAGGGACATATATAGGCTGTTGATGATGATGACTGTACGTTTTATATATTTTTGTAAACCATTTGCAAAACCCTTTATCTCGAAACTCAACTCGGTAGGTTTTAAATGAATAATGTTGCGCCCAAAATTGGCCATTGAAATTTTATATAATTATATAACCAGTGTCATTCTCAAAACTAAGGCAACTCTAAAGACATCTCTCAAACTAAAAACCATTGTGCCGTTTAGGCTACAGAGCATGCCAGAGAAATACACAGACATACATTCGAACAACATAGCAGGTAAAAATAAGTCATATGTTTGTCGTTGTCTCAAAAAGGTTTTCACTCGGCATAAGCTTCACTTCAACTGAGAGTTGCTGAAGTATATCACAGAATTTCAGCGAAACCTTTTATAACACCTGCCACTTGTACGCATATTATCATCATCATCAGCCGGGAAACGTCCACTGCTGGACATAGGCCTCCTCCATGGTATGACACATTGACCGGCTCCGAGACAATTCGATTTAGCGGCTACCGGCGACCTTACTTATTACTTTGTACACTCGAGTACAAAAATATGTATCCACTTTTGAACCATGTCACATTAGCCTTTATTTGACATTTCCCTCGACACTCTACATAGGAAAAAGCAAGAGTGAATGTGACATGGTTTAAAAGTAGATATAAATGCCTAAAACCATAAAATTTGTGCATTTCAGGCGCATCGCCCCAGCATCAGGGAGAAACTTCAAAGATATTCTACCAATAGTATATTTTTAGGTATATATAATATTTTTATATTAAATAGACGCGATTGTATATATAATATTTTTATGTTAAACGGACGATAAATTTACGCCCAAGAGGTTCCCGTCAATTTTAAATGTGTCATAGAGATTTAAGGTGTTTTTAATTAAGGGTTCAATGCGAATTTTAATTTAAGTTAATACTGAATTAAAAATGCTGTTGATTTGGGGCTGCACTAAGGTTTAAATTAGCATTCGATTTATTATGATAATAACTATGACTTCCTTACTGTGGCCCTTGGCATTAAAATAACATGAAATTAGATAAACTGTCGTATAACAACTTTTATAAGAGTATTTGGAACACCAGATACCCTCAAAATAATGTTTTAAAATATGTTTTATCATAATACAAGAATGGTTTATGTGTTTTACAAAGTAACTGGGTCAATCACCGCAATAAGGCCTTAATATTGATAAATAGCATGCCTTAAACTAATATAAATTACATAATAAACATAAATAGCCGCCACGATATTTCGAAATTTTGTAAAAAAAAAACTTAAACTACTGTCTATGTTATCTTAAGGTTATTCGCTCGATAAAAGTTTCATACTAAATGTATGTTGCCATAATCTGTTAAAGTAGAAGGCTTTGTGTAGTAACTATCTAAAAATAGGACATCAGATTGTGATGTCGCGAAATGAGTATCATTAACATACAACTTCATAGTGAATCATAATTTTTATTTTTACACACTATTTTTCGCTTATTGTTCAAAGCGCCATCTATGGAACAGCTGCGTAACGGCTATTGTAGCTAACAATGCAGTTGGTTTCGCGACAACAGCGACAATACGCCGTCTCGCTTGCACTTGCGCGCTTTTACGACGTCAAGTGAGTCACTGCTATTTCTCAACATCTCGAGTTTACGAATACGTTTTTGATTAGTTATCACAACCAATAAAAAGTCATCGTGTATAAGGTCTGTCAACGGGCAGCTAATGAAAATAATCTAATATATGAGTGTGTCAGAATTTAGTTCCAAAAAATTCCGCAATATGGCGGCGGCCGAAACGTTTTGTTGGTACAGATTAGTATAGATTTTATTGTTTGATATCAAAAATATCAAATAATTTTTAGTTTAAAAATAATTTAGATACAGTTTTAGTAGCTAAGTGACCAAACTTTTAAGAATTCATGTTTCAAATATATATTGTATTTGAATTAAAAGTTGATACTTGTACATTATTGTAATTATGAACTACAAGACTATAGATGAGGTTAATAATTCTTAGTTGAATCGTGAGCATAGAGAAAATAAACTATGTATAACACAAAGACATTCAATATTAAATAGACCGGACAAAGCAAACAAACATTTTGATCCTAAACTTATTACCAATTGGTAATAAGTTACTCAATCTAGTGTCACATCACGTCACGCGGCCGTACAAGACATTTGACATACCGTTGACTTTTGAGATCAAAATGTTTATATGAAACGTTTCCCAATGGCCGCTCTATAACCTATTACTATATTTAAATCTCTCTGGTATAACAAATGTTCTGTGGTTATATTTTTTAATATAATTGACATGTGATTTTTCGGCTAGTTTATGTTTATTTATAATGGTATGACATGAAACTCATCTCAATAATCCTATACTTTATTGTGTTTGTGTTGTTTTTTTCGTAAAAAAACGAATATGTCTTTGTATCAAATACTCACAGCTGATTATTTTATCGTGTTTCGATACACCAAATAGTAGTGATATATTCTTATACATATTATAAAATAAAATTATGTCAAAAAAGTAAATGAAATGGGTGGAATTAATAGTTTATGGAATTGATAACGCAATATGAATAACAAATTTAGACTGTTACTTTATTAAGTGTATAGACTTGTAGAGATGTAGTATTGATATTAATTTGAAATATCTTTTTATCTTATTGTAGGTTGGACGAAAATCGGTTGGTAGGTGGATTGGTGATCACAGTAAGATGTTAGTTGATACTGGATTTGTGCTGTACGTCCCCTGTAATTTTTCCTAAGTTGCCTTCTACAGTATCCCCGGGATGACTGTGTGCTTAATTTCTTAGTTATAGTAGATTCCTAGTGTCATGATAGAAACTCTTGTGGACATGTATTCTATTTCACCCCATCTAAAAAAAGGGTTGTGTGTACGTGATAATAGATGATATTGCCTCATTAAGGCCGTTCCATGACACAAAAGAAATTCAAATTTTGCCTCACTCACTAACCAAAACACGTAAAAGTGCCAGGGTTAGAAACTGCACCAGACTCTCGTCTCGATTTACATAGCTTTATTTCACAATTTGCTAAAAATTATTGGCAGAATATATTGAAATTCGAATGCTGTCAAATTCATATTAAACTTGTGATTAATTTTATTATTCAATCCAAATTTCATTAAGTGAAAATAAAGTTTCTTAAAAACACATTCTACCGTTTTGTATATTACTTTGTGAGCCTCACAGCTGTCCGTGCGGCACTTTTGTGGACCAACTTACCGTCATGGCACATTGAACAATTTGGTCCGGAGGCCTCTTGTCAACGTCTCGGTGCCCGCTACGCTTGAGCTTCGTGGCATATTTCGGGACGATGACAAGATACCTGATGGCATTCGTGGGAGTCTGAGTCATGGAACCGCCTTAAATTGAGGCTTATAGGTAAGCTAAGCAAGCTTCTTACTTACGGCCTTATCTTTACCTACCACCGCGTGCGACAAATGCCAAATCCATCCCCATCGTCCATGGCAATTGTTATTAAGTTTGTGTATTTGGTCGTTTGGTGTCATACGTATCTGTGTATTTGATTTTGGTCTTCCCGTCTAGTCAGTATGAATGCTAATACGGTGCAACCTCTTGGCGTTACTATTTTCACAGCAAATTAGAATAATGTTAGAAAAATAAATGCGATGTATTTAGGAAACTACTTGTCATGTATTTAGTAAACTGCATGCTTATAATGTAGGTAACTTCATGTATTTTGACAATTACATGCATTGTATTTTGACAATTACATGCATTGTATTTTTACAATTACATGAATTGTATTTTGGAAACTATTCGCGGTGTATTTATGTGTTTTCGTACAATTTAATAAAATTCATTGTTATTATAATTTTGAGTACCAAAAAACAGAACTTCAGTGATGTCTCCGTGATGTCCTTGAAGCAGCTTACTTCCTCCATTTCAATCTGGTTTTCGACCAATTCATAGCACTGTCACTGCTTTCCTTAAAGTCACCGATGAGATCCGTTCTACGAGGTCGCTAACGGTGCTCGTACTTCTCGGCTTCAGCAGCGCTTTTAACTCCGTTCATTTTTATGTTCTCGCTATTCTTTCTCTCAATATTTCTTTTTCAGTAACCAACTGGTTCGGTTCTGTATCCGCTTGGTGCGCTGCGGGTGTACCCCAAGGTGGTGTTCATTAATCGTGTTGTAATTAATTTTTTACATGTTCGTTCCCAATTTAGTCTTACTCACTTGACTTACTTTCTGTCTCTTTCTTTACATTATCTACTATAGAAATTCAGAAAAATTATGCAAAGATAGAGGCAGAAAATTGCTAGATATTTTGTCACGTAAAGAAATTAGAGAATACTGCGGTATAAAAAAACTATTGGTGAGATGAGAGCTAGGAAATATTACCTTAGACTAACGAATGTATTTGATTATTACTTGACATATTTCTTTCATTTCATAGACAAACGATATTTATGGTCTTTTTATTTTGGGCTTTTGCCTTGAGTGCAGCGAAAGATATACCTAATTATAATTAATAAAATTCATATCACAAATTGGAATAATTGATGTTGTAAAATTATGTTCTATTGCAACTTGAATAGAATTGGAATTATGTTTATTCGTACGGATTTGGACGTAATCCGACTAAAGGCAATCAAAGTTAATAACTTGTTCTCTTATCAGTCTTTAACTTTTGTTGTTCTAAAACTGTTTGTTTTAATTCACTGTAAATTCTTATTTTTATAAGAATAATGTTATTGTAATTATGTCTATAAGAGCTAGACTAAATTCAATAATAATAATTTTAAAAATGTATTTTTCATTGATAACGTTGTTTCATTTCTGTGACCAGATAATTTGCTTTCATTGACTAGGGCACGTCCATTAACTGAGTTTAAAAAAATATATAAATTTGAACCCTCCTGCCCCTGTGTAATCCCCTCCCTTCACGTGAAATGTCCCTTTTTGACAAGAAATTTATTTAATATGTTTCATACTAAGAAATATACCAAAAGTGTAAATACTGAAATCACCTATGTGATACATTTTGTAGAATTAAAAAATTGACGATGAGGTCTATTATGAGATTTGGAGTTTGCCGGACTCCCTTTAACTCTAGTAGTTATAGACGCTTCCGCTGACCAGCCTTGATTCCATATTAAATTTTTTAAAGCATTCGAATTTTAAGCTTGCATGACGTACAGTCAGTGGCGTATGTACCTATATACGCTACTTTGTAACTTTTAAATGATGTGACATTAAAAAAATTAATATTTTTTACAATTTAGAAAATTTGCATGCCTCAAAAGTTGTAAACCGCTTGAATGAGTTCTCATCCCCGCGGTACGGGGGCGCGGGGGCACGGTGACAAAGCCTGCGTCAGGCGCGCACAGTGCCCTGCCGCCCGCTCTCTCGATCACACTTTGTCATTTAAGCGGTCGTTCTCTAGTTTTACAAGCTAAACAAAATAGAGAACGGGATGTCTTAAATTCAATAGTCCTAAGTGCTTCAATAAGTGGAATGATTCGAAAAATTCTTTAAATTCAATAACAGTTCATTTCAGAAATCAGTAGACCTGTAATAAGCACATATTCCCAGTACTACCAGGTTTATTGCCAAACTGTACCATCGGCTGTTCTAGTGGGAACATTTTAAATAAAATGAATACTATCATCTCATGAAGTTCTAGAGTGGCGACCACGTACCGGGAAACGTCTACCCGGCCGTCCCAATTATTCCATTCACTTGTCATTTTGAACCCAAAAACCCAGCCATACATTTCTCTGATAATTATTTCAACCATATGGTCCTACCTTAGATCTCAACACACATAGCGCTATTATATTTGAAAAATATACATACTTATCTAAAAACAAATAATTAAATCCTTGAAAACAAAAATACAAAACTATGACCTGCGGAGGACTATGGAAGACATCTTACTGTGATCATGAATCCACCTGCTACACAACACAACACAACACCCAGCGCGAACAGTATTTGATAATGAATCACGGGAATACGAGGGGCATACCGAAAAGATCGGTAATCGAGTACTTTCGATTTAATTAGATTAAAAACTCTTTTTGATGAATAAACACTGGTTAGTTGAAAATCGAATACAATTGACAGAATTAAAAAAAATTTTTTTTTTAAAGAACAATATCAGTTTGAAATTGATAGGTCGATAAAAAAATGGAGCTTACAAGAGAAAGTTTCCGTGCCATAATTTTTTACAACTTTCGACGAGGATTATCTCAGGGACAATGTCTCGCTGAGCTTATATCTATATACAAGAGTGAAGCGCCTAGCCAGACGACAATATATCGCTGGTATTCTGAATTCCGGCGTGGACGTGCTTCTCTTGGCACCGTACCTTCCACAGGCCGGCCAAAAACAGCGGTTACACCAGAAAATGTCGCTGTTGTGCGCCGAATGATACAGGATGACCGACATATTACATATGAGCAGATTCGGGCTACTTTAGGGATAGGTATGACTGCGATACAAACTGTTTTACATGGTGAACTGGGAGTGAGAAAGCTAGTTTCCCGCTGGGTGCCCCATAATTTGTCCGAAGAGCAAAAGGCGGCTCGTGTCAATTGGTGCCGGTCTACTCTGCAACGCTTCAACGGAGGAAAGTCAAAAGCAGTTTATAACATTGTCTCTGGTGATGAATCATGGATCTATTCATATGAGCCAGAAAGAAAGCATCAGTCGGCTGTCTGGGTCTTCGCAGGTGAGATCAAGCCAACAAAAGTTGTCCGCTCTCGCAGCGTATCGAAGAAAATGGTCGCTTCGTTTGTCGCGAAAACAGGACATGTAGTCACAGTTCCCTTAGAGGAACGGAGAACGGTTACCGCTGATTGGTATACAACGGTTTGTTTGCCACAGATGATATCCGAACTCCGTAGAGGTAACCCGAAACGACGCATAATCCTCCATCACGATAATGCGAGCTCTCACACCGCTCAGAAAACAAGCGAGTTTTTGAAGCAGGAAAACGTTGAATTAATGGATCATCCTCCATACAGCCCTGATCTGAGTCCCAATGATTACTTTACATTCCCTAGAATCAAAGATTTATTGCGTGGTCAGCGGTTTCAAGGTCCAGAAGAAGCAGTGGAAGCATACAAATCGACGATTTTGACCATGTCAACTTCGGACTGGAATTGCTGCTATAATAATTGGTTCGAACGAATGCAAAAGTGCATTAACTGCAACGGAGAATACTTCGAAAAGCAATAAAAATAAATTTAGTTATTTCCTGTATATATTGTTTTATATTCCCGATCATTTCGGTATGCCCCTCGTATAATGAAAAGTTTATGATATTACTAGCTGACCCGGCAAACGTCGTTTTGCCATATATTATATTAATTTAATAAATTGACTTCAGGAACAGGTTAGAACCTGGATCGGTGTCGATAAGTAAACCGTTCAATGGTTCTGGTGGTGTTTGAATGTCCAGTAGTTGCACTATTCCTGACGCACAACCCGGCTGGATCATTCTTGAATTTAAGCGCATTACAATGCGGACATTCCTTGTCCAATGTCCATAGCACCAAACCACACTTTCGAATGAGCGTAATATTTAATCATCATCACCAGCCAGGAAACGTCCACTGCTGGACATAGGCCTCCTTCATGTTATGCCACATGGACCAGTACCGATCCACTTGCATCCAGCAATACCCTGCGACCTTAACAAGGTCGTTAGTCCATCTAGTAGGGAGCCGGCCCGGTAGACGCATCCCGGTACGTGGTCGCCACTCTAGAACGTTTACTCCCTACCGGATATCGGTTCTTCGAGCGATGTGGCCTGCCTATTTCCACTTCATCCCATTAACTCGTCGAGCTATGTTATCAGGCTCAAACTCGAATGCTAGACGACGGAATGAATCGGATATAAATGCTCGATGTGCTTCTTGGCGTTGCTGGACATTTTTCCCTGCGAGTTTCAACTACGAATTGATTCGGTTGTCTTTGTTCTAATCGTTTTTATTGATTTTGTTTAGCTCGGGACTCTTGAGATTGTAGTAACGACTACATACTAATATCGCTAATAAAAAATAGAGGTTGGTGGTATAGGGACGAAAATTTAGGGTTGCATATGTTTTTTACTAATTTAACATTTTACTAATTGACATGCGATGTAAATAAAAAAATTTTTTAACAATTAAATTCCTTATTAGATATGTTCATAATATTTGCACACCTGTGGACAGGTTAAGTACATCGAACAAAATAAAAATTACTATCTAAACACCGTGTAAAAAACTATGTACTTGGCAAATAAATTTTTTCTTTCTTTCTTTCTTTCTTTCTTTTAATGCCAAATCATACAAAAATAAAAATGAAATTTTTGGTCCAAAAATTTAAAAAAAATTGGGGTCGGACCACCCTTAACAGTTAAGGGTATGAAAAATAGTTTACGTCTTATTCTCAGACGTACTAAATATACCCACAAAATTTCATAAGAATCGGTCAAGCCAAGGTCAAGGAGGAGTTTCGTTACAAACACCGTGACACGAGAATTTTATATATTAAATTGTGCAGAATGTGAAAAAATACTGCAAGAAATTATTATTAACGTTTTAATACTATTAGTATTAGCGTATGTAAAACGCTAAACGTATTGTAAAAATTAAATTTCTTTTTGGGGGTTGACAAACACGACGCTGCCAGTGATCATACCTCTTTGTCTAAATGTAATGAATAGTTGCGGATATATGAAGCAGTTTTCTTTCTGGAACCCAGTTTTTTTATGGGTATGTCTAATTCTTTTAAGCGATGTAAACAACCTAAGAAGGGATTTTCCCGCTAAAGCCGCGATCAGGTCTAGATAACTTTAAAATCTGAATGCAATGGGCATTTATAACAATTTCCAGAATCAATCTCCGCTAGCCCACAGGTTCAACGCGAGAACAATAGCACCGTATTGCGACAGGCAGGTGGCCGCTGTTGGCTCGATGTATACGAGACCACCGTTTGCCTGACCGAGACCAATCGAAGGTCGTCTAATTAACTAGGCTGCGTCCCGAAGTTGCAACTTTGGGCGAGGTAAATTAACAACTAGATTCATATACTAATATTAACTGTGGGACATAAGGCTCCCTAAGACTTGCTAGGTGCGAATTTGCCATATGATTGCGCTTGGCATTGGGCTGATTGGTGATGGCAGCAAGATGTTGTAGGTGCGGCTGCCTATCTCTTGTTTTTAACCTTAATCACCCAGAAGATGACATAGGGTGGTTCTATTCTGAAGGCGAAACAACACAATAAAATTTTGCACGCACAGCACAAAGAAAGGATACGTAATGATTTTTCAAGTGAATGCAGACGATGTCTTGAAGAAGCTTTGTGTCCTGCAAATATTTCTAACTGCAACCAAAGATTTTGTTATTATTGCGACCATATTAATCACAGTAGTGAATATAAACACCTGTCCGGCAGCGGCTAGTGTTTGTCAAATCACCAATTGTTGTATTATCGATGTAGTCATAGAGGATATTTCTCAATGCTTGACCGACCCACTGTCCGAGCTATTGTCACCGAGACAATGATGTCTGTAGAGGAAATTATAAACAATTAATATAAACATTGTTTTAGTACAGCCAAGTTCCAGTCTTGTCTATTTCTTTGGTCGTTAAACACGTTCATGTGACCGATAGAAATGTATCGTTTGTTAATTATGTTGTTGTTTACGGCTCGGGCGAACTCGGAGGCGCAGTCCATGTCCTACGAAAAGCATGTGTCGAGGAAATCGCGATCCAATTCGAAGCCCCTCGACGCTGGATATGTGTACGCGATAGAAAACGATCACCCAGGAGATTTCTCAGAATACAGTGGTCGCATGAACTATGATCCTTATGTTACCAAATCAATTAACACCAACAAAGGCAAAGATGAAGATTACCTGGAATTCAGTGAAATATACGAGTTAGGAAAACCTTCGTCTTATATCAAAACTCCAAGTTCGACAATAATTAACAGCGAAGAATATAAGCACAGTGACAATTCTAAAGGGTATACGTCAAGTCGAGCGAGTGATGCCCCAAGTGTTAAATTGATTGACCAGTCTGCATATATATTTGAAAATCCAATAATAAATAAAAGCAGACCCAAGAATAGCTACAGTGATTCACCACCAATGGATTACACGTACAATAATGAGCTACCGAAATATAGTGAACAGCCCTCAAATTTCAAACTATCTCCAGAATACACAACACCTATCGACTCAGGCATCTCTCATGCATCTACTGTCAATGAGTATGCAGATGATTTAGACTACGATATAGCAAAATCAAAAGCGAAATTAGATTTCGAAACGTTACCGTCAAAACTTAAGGCTGAGGTTGCGTATGAGAGACTGAAATCCTTCATGCACTACACTCCCCCGGCGGGTGCTACGAACGACATGATGTTCCCTATGACGATGTACCACCATCTTGACGAAAACGATGTCAGAACCAGCACATATGATTCTTGGCCTTATTTCTATCAAGCACCATATGAATATGAAGAGCAGTTTCCAGTCCCATACATGGGTATGGAAATGACTGAAAGTCCAGAAGAAAGTTATAACTCAAACAAAAAACAAGATAAACGATATGCAACTCATGACTTGAGTACGAAAATTATCCCCGTACATGAAAACCCAGAAGAGGACATACCAGTTAGCGTCAGTGCTCACACCACTACAGACGACACGAACCCAATAGTAGGACACCAGCCTTTCTTCTCTTCTATGTTTGATCAGTACGACCCGAATAACGAAGATCCAGTATCATTTAAAGGTCTAGACTGGCATGACATTGAATACAAAGATGAGTCGGGGCATCCGTCTTATGATTACAAACCGTTTAACGAACACGATAAGAGACAATCTGTGAAATCCAAAGGCGAATCGTCAACGGAAAAAAGCTACGTTAAAAAACATAAATACAATAAGCACGAAAAAGGCAATAAAGCTAACGCTGATCACAAATCTAATTATGAAAAGAGTGGAGACAAACATAAGGGCTTCCGACAGTTCGTAGATTCGTTTGCTAATAAATTTGGATCTGAAGACCACAATAAAAATGCAAAATTCACGCTTCAGCACAATCAGGATAAAGGGGAGAAGAGAAAAGGATTTCGCAGAGTGTACCATAAGGATGAATATCAAGAAGATAATGAGTTCTATGATAATACTAGTAATAAGGCTAATGCTGAAGAATCTGGTGCGTCGAACGCTCATATCGGTGGTTCGGAAGCTGTTGTACAATCGCATGCAGTAGCGAATGTAGGAAACAAAGCAAAGGCATACAACAAGTCTGGTAACGACAATAAGAGTAGCTTTGAGAATAACCACCATGGCCATGACAACAGCGAAGGGTACAACAGTGATTACAACAAATACAGAGACGTTGCCAAGAATGCAGCTCTTAATAATTACAACAACTATTATGATCATCATTAATTGATTAATTTATGCTTTATGTTTAATATATTTTTCGTAATTTAACTCGTTCGTTTTGTTTTCGTTCATCGTAGTGCGACTCTTCAATGCAATTAGATCAGCGTTTTTGTAGAATTGTATGTTGTTTTGTATTTTTATATTTTTGTGTTAATAAAACAGAATTTTATTGCAAAATGATCAATCTATATTTCTTTATTTTACATACTTCCAGATTTTATCTGATGTGACCTGCAAACGCTATAATTTATTAATTTAAAATAAAAAGCAAGCAAAGCTTGTGCAATTTCAACTTGACACCTCTACGCGTTCCTGAGAAAAAGGGTGTTGACAGGCAGACAAACAGACGGACAACAAAGTAATCCTATAAGGGTTTCTTTTTTCTTTTGGTATACAGCACCCTAAAATATAAAACATTTCATTATCTCAAGGTCCATATCAAAAGGCATATTTCTGAAAAATCTTAAAACTTTTACCTGTCAGAGTTCCATGCTTAACTCTACACCTCATACATGAATGCTGCAGACAAATCAAAGCTGTTGACTATTCATCGCACTTTTCACACTTCAAAAAAAAATTGGTTGCCTGTAAAGTCGGTATACGGGCGAAAGTTTTACGTGACAACGACTTTAAGTGGTAAAATAATTTTAATGTGAATATTCATTCAGGGACGCGTGCCTTTCACTTTTTATGTCTGTCTCTCTCGCTCTTAGGCGGGCTAACCATGCCCGAGTGGAAGGGACGCGTGCCTCTCACTCGCTCTCATTGTGAGCGCATAACGTGAGCGGAGCGTAACGCAGTTTCTTGAAGTGTCACCCGGCAAACCAATTTATAAGACGTTGTCACGTCAAAACATTTGATTGTTCCTCCAATCATTCAAAAATATTCAGGTCATTGGTAACCGACTTCAAAAACAAGAGTAGAATCTCAATTAAGTCTCAATGTACATACTTTTAAATAGTTGTTTTATTTGTAGACACCTCCTACCGCGTATAGCTGAATGTTGAAATAAAATCAGGGTTAAATTTTAAAAGTATTGTAATGTCACAAAATGGGTCCGATTAATATAATCATTATTGTATTTACTGTGACGTCATAAGTTGCTAAAACAGACAAATCTAAAGACATCTCAGTTAGGGGTTTCAATTATGAAAACATCGCTGAAACATACTTACCACCAAAAATATTTCAATGTCGATAAATTGTATGTAAACACATTATATTATTAATAAAATAATTAACACAGGTATTTGGCAACACACTTTATATCTTACACAGTTAAATAAAAATAAATTTGTAACATTTATATTTAGGGCAATAAAAAAACGAAAACAAATCTATCATCAAAACAACTTTTTAGTAGATCGATATGAATTTAACCTTTCTAATTAATTCTATCTGTCTGGTAGAACGGTAGTTGAAGAGGTTCGCACAGGCGAGTTTCGGACTTTTGTTCTGTATCATCGTACCCCGTTCCTTTCACTGAATTAGCTTTGTCCATACGTAAATCTGTATGTGCAAATCTACGCCTCCTTATCTTTGATTCTTCTATTTCACGACTCGCGTATAAATCATACAGATCTAGCTGAGGCTCAGCACTTTTCTTTGGACTGTAAAAATCTTCTGCGCCATTGTCTTTCGACCACCGTCTCTCATTATGACTGGCAACGACGGATGAAGCCCTCTTATTTACAACTTTCGGTGGCGACTTTTCGCTTTTCCCCTCTTTAGATTCGATCGGCTCGAATGGCTTACCTTTATCCGAATACCCGTCGTGATTAATATCAAATTCGTAATCGTTCAGGTCGAATTCCTCATTTTCGTTCTCTCTGGAAACGTAATGTCTGTCCGGAAATTTTTCTAAGTTCGACTGAAACTCTTCTTCGTAATCGTTGTCCGTAAACTTTGGTATTGGTGCTTTTACAATGACTTGCTTCGTTCTTGTTCTTGAAGATTCTGTAGCATGTGCTTTTGTGTTGTTTGTGTCACGTACCTTACCATGAAGTCCCCTTACATTATAATCATGATCACTTTTATTATTGGGGTTTCGACTTTCTGTTTCGACTGGAATTGGGCTTCTTTTAGCTCTTCTTAGCTCCGGATTATTTCTATGTGCTACTGTTGTAAGACCATTGGTTTTCTCCGTGTTTCTTTCTATCAATCTACACTGGAACGGCAAACCAACGTAAATTACTACGAGAATTACAATTTTGAGTGTCAATGCCATCTTGAGGTTGTATTTCTGACACGTCCGGTGATCGACTAGTTAAATTGTGCGTGTCGGACGATTAAAATAAACTATTTTGTTTTATATACCATTGTAAGAATGAAAACAGTAACCGTTTAATATAAATACATTAGGACAGTTTATTTTGATAACAGTGTCAAGGATCCCATATTGTTTCGTTGGATAGCGTTTTTAAATTAATGTTTTGAAATGTGATTACTAACAGAATTACAACTTCGGGTGAATTTAATTGACAGATCGACCACAACCTATTGCAAATGATATAATTTACAGTAGCTGCGATACGTGTTTTAACTTTCTGCGAAATTAGCCGCAGTCACGGGCTTTATTGCCCGACAACGGTGAAATCAAACGGAAGATTATGATTTTAGCAACCATTGTATGTATCATCTATTCTCTCATATCTGCTAAACTTATCATCGCATGTGATTAGGTTTCATTGCAAGCGCTGAGCTCCTTCGCGGGTTATAGGTTGTATGACTTTTTTTTCTTCAGTATTAAGTGAAAGGTTTGGATGATCATATTCCGAAAATATACAAGTTACATATGTAATGTTTAAATACATAAAACCCCAAAATTATTTTTTTCCTACGGCTAATACGTTTACTGTAGTAGCCAGGTTTTCGTTTTTAGCCCCGACGCAAAAAGAGGGGTGTTAAAAGTTTGATGCCAATGTCTGTCTATTTGTCTGTGGCATCGTAGCTCTCGAACGGATGGACCGATTTTGATGCGACTTTTTACGTGAAAGCAAGTTTCTTGGTGGTTCTCAGCTATATTTGGTAAAAATCGATTCAGCAGTTTGGAGAGCATCAGCTGATGCTAGGCATTTTCGGCATAAAATGGAATATATTTAGTTTTGTTGCAATTTTTAATTCACTTGTTTAACTTTCTTCTCATATATTTTACATAATTTGTAAATATTTATAACACGCGTGTAGTTTACAAACTCGTGGATGTTATTCGTTTCGTTACTCACGTATACACAATATCTCTCCACACTATAGACACATTATGTTTATTGACATTTGCTATATCAAAACTAACGAATCATTGAATCATGTTTGCGATGTGGACGTATAAGTAGCGGCACGGCCGTAAGATTGATACAGTTGACACAGAGACACAATGAAGATGCCTCAAAGGGTAACAGGAACTATAAGCATATTTCTCTATCTAATCTTAGTGTTGCCCGTCACTCCGCTGTATGTATACAGTGCCAGCTCGGGAGATGATTTATCTCAAATGAGTGATTTAAACCGAGTGAACCAGGAATCTCAAGGATACCCCGGAGTCCCAGCAAGTCCCGGAATACAAGGAAATTTAGCACTGATCAAACACAAACAATTCGGTCTACAAAAGAAGCATTTATCGAAATTGAGTAATAAACTTCAGGACTTCTCACAGGACCATGTGATGGACGCCCAATTCAATATTAAGAAAACGTCAGGTTCTCGCTACTCCAAAATTCCTGGGATGGATTGGATGCTTCGAAAGCCTGTTTACAAAAACAACGACATTAGCATATTAGACGTGAATCCTGAAGTAATGCAGAGAAAGGAACCTGAGCTGAAAATAGTGAGTAACGTCGTCGCAGTGCCACGCCATCGCATACCGAGGAAGGATAATAGTTACGATCAAGTAACCAAAGAAAAGAGATATGTAAAACGTTCTACGACCATTGACAAACATACCTATTATCATCAGCCAGTCTATAGTGATAAGTACAACACTAATGCAGTTAAAATGAATGTCAGGAAAACCCAAGTCGTCTCCGAACCACAGAGAGTAAAGACGAATAAGAACATGCAGGTGAGAACTGGCGCTTTGCACAGGTTCGATAGAATGCACCCGAAACTGCAGGACACAAGAGGAAGCGACGATCCTTTCGATAAGAAACCTTATCTCAGCGACGTGACCGTGCTACACGACATCGATAGTATTGAACAAGTCCGTCACAGAAGAAAGTCGACCAATGAGAAAGATGAAGCCCCTAAAACAAAGATTCAAATCGATGAAACTAAACCTACGAACACTATCTCGCAGCTGGATTTTACAAACAACCCTGACAGCATAAATTTAATTTCTAGTAACATCAGAGAAGATAATAATCACCCGGTTAGCCGTGGTTTATATGATATGACTAAAAGGAAAATTATTGCTCACAATATCCATTCGACAGGTGAAAAGAACTTGAGGCTTTTTGACGATGCAAGAGGACAATCGGAGTCTTTTACACAGTACGCCCTTTTCTATAGAATGAGTCCACAAAACGTAGAAAATATCGGATTCGTTCCTGACACTGGTAAGAAGGTCAAAATGGCATTTAGTCCAGTACTGGATATCACTAACAACTCGCCTTCCAACAACTTGATTGTCGTACAGAATGCTATGAAAAATCAAAAAAATGGCGAAAACTTGATGAAATTACATAAGAATTTTCGTCAATTTTCGTTCTAATTGTTTGTTATGTTTAAGAATTGTTTCTATATTTGCTACACAATGCAGTGTGTTGATTTTATTTGTAGATTTTATGTTAGAATAAAGTTACTTATTATGTTTGTTAATGAGTTTAAGCAAATTAAGGCTGATATTATTAACGATAACGAAGCCAGGAGTCTGTGATAGATATAATTTTTTAACCTGAATTGACAATTGACAATCGTAGGTCCCGGGTTCAATTACCAGTTGGGGTACCTATCGGTACTCTGTTTGGTTGGTGGTAGCGCATTTTCTATGTCCGCCTTGCTAGCTACCACCATGATACCTAAGTCTGCCGCCAAACATGCTCCTATATGAAAGGTAGCATGGCCAGTGCCTCATTAGGATCAGGTTTCTGGGTTCACACGCTTATCATCCAACGGCCTTATCGTCACTTACCAAATCTCATTAAAATCGGTGGTTTAGGCGTGAAAGCCCATTATTGCCCAAACTTGTGTTGTGCAGGTGGTCAAGCATTTGTCGTCTACAATGCTAATTTACTTTAGTTTTTGTGTCCTGAACCTTCGAATGAAACTTCACTTTTTATTTCCTTTAAAGTTACTGAACCCAGTATTTACAACGAGGCATCCGTACCGTAAAATTTTTAAACCAGTGTCATCAGTATCATAAGCTGGGAAACGTCCATAGGCCTCCTCCAAGGTATGCCGCCACATTGACTGGTTTCGAGTCACTTGCACCCAGCGGGTCCTCGCGACCTTTACTAGGTCCTCAGTCCATATGGTAGCCGGACGTTTCCCGGTACCCAATATAAACAATTGTTAACAAAATATAAACGTTAGTCGTAATCTCGAGGTAACCACTTTCCTACCACAATGACTTTAATCAGTAATGACTTTAAAATGTAAATGGGACCTTAATATGGAAATGGGAAACGTGATTTAGACTTGCAATTTTAATTTTATATAGATAAATCTTTCATAGTCTTCATTCATCCTTTACTTACGCTTTTTGTATTGTACTGAAACAAACCGTGCATGATTAAGCTATACAGTTAAATGAGCCTAGCACACGAGTTTTTGTCGAGTAGTCTACCTGAACGCGCGGCAATGCACCCAACAAATTATACAGGGTTTTTCATTATCATTGACACAGAAGAGCATTGCTCAATCTAGAGAGCGCCAGAATCGGGCCGTTTATGAATGTCAACGATCGATGCAGTATTATGTACGCTATATAAGTGTTTGTGTTGACCTCTGCTGCCAATACTGTCAGTGACTGCTACGGCGTGAACATGGCGCGAGTTGTTCTACTCATGTTGCTCGTTGCTTATGGATCCTGTATGGAAATGCGGGAGACAGTGGAACGAATGGTCGTGGTCCGAACTTCAGGCTCTGACCTTCAACCAGCGGCAACTGGCTACATATACAAGAAGGAAAGCGATGGACCAGCTAGCGTCATCAAAATGGGCGAAAGCGAAGTTATGGAGCGTTTATCTAAGCTGTATGAGCAACCGAAAACTTTCACCGCCCCTATACCAGTTGCAGCTGGACCTTTCTATGCTAAAGAAGACGATGACAAAGCTGCATATTCCAGCGAGTCCAAAGTGATACCCGTCGTGGAAAACCAGGATGACAACGATGAAAAAATTGATGGAATAGCCGACGAGGACTACGGCAAGCTTTTTGGTGAGTACGCGTCTGATTTCGGTGATTACAAATCAGATTTTGACGATTATTTGAAAAGCTTGGGGTATTTCGAGGACGGAGTTTACCATGGAAATAAAGATTTCGAGCCTAAGGAACATAACGAAAACGATGGCAAAGGGCACGAAGGATTCGGGAAAAAGCACAACTATGACGACGGAAACGGGAACTACCACACCGAAAAATACGAAAGCTACAAAATATCTAATTCCGGTAGATATAAAAAGCCTTACGGCGAAGCAGATCACTCCGGTAAGCCTTACGCATATGGGCACGGGTACAAAAGCGACCACCACGGCTACAAGCCGGGATTTAACAAAGAGGGAGACCATCATGGATTTCGAAACCACTTCGATGAAGATGAACACAAGAAGGATCATGACTTTTACGATGGAGAAGAAAACAAAGATGGCTTCAAGAAATTCTCACACGGATACGGTTCTAACGATGGAGGTGCCGGAGGATATGGGCATGAGGCCGACGACGGGCATCGCGACGATAGAGTCGGAAACAGTGATCACCAGGACGAGTCCGGAGATGAACATAGGGATGGGACACCAAAAGGAGAGCCCTCACAACACTATCACAGGGATTTCAGCACTAAAGACGGAGAGAGCGACGGGAAGAGCTACGGTTACAATATCAAACATTGACGCATGGATG
This sequence comes from Carcina quercana, assembly GCA_910589575.2. Classification (NCBI taxonomy): domain Eukaryota; kingdom Metazoa; phylum Arthropoda; class Insecta; order Lepidoptera; family Depressariidae; genus Carcina; species Carcina quercana. The sequence goes on along the minus strand of OU342426.1, from coordinate 21,847,346 downwards.
CTAATTGTTATAATTTTGTTGACTTTTGCTAAAGTTTTGTAAATATGTGTATTTATTATTTGTAGATATAAAATAAGCCATACTTTTAAAACGTGTGTTTCTTTTTAATTCAATACTTTTGAATATTATTATAAATATCTTTTCTGTGTGATATCAAACGAACCGGTAACTAGATCCTTAGTTCAGTCAGTTCCAAATTTTCAATCAAAAACAATACAGTGCCATGCCATCCAATTAAATCACCCCAATAAATGGCGAATTTTTAATAATGCTCTAAAAATATTTATTTCCTTTTACATTCACATTAAATTACAGATTTTTTGACACTCCTTTTAAAATAAAACTTGTATTAGGAGGCCCCGCTCTTCCGGTACATAATCATAAGGTGCTTACAAAAATTTTCCAAGACATTATACAAATACTAAGGTAGCTTTAAGTAGACTATTTAAAAGCGAATTCAATTGCCGTTCGATCATTTTTTCTTGGGTGTCTAAAGGTGAAAAGGGACTAATAGAGGGACGAGCATCATCAACTTCCTAAGGGTCACTAACATCTCTGCGATCAACCTGCCTGCCTCAGAGACATTCCCACCTCCTCTCCTCTCCCACTGTTATTCCTGTTTTTTATTTTAGCCAGGATCTACAGCGGTACACATGAAACGCGTCCACTGAAGGTGGATGAATTTCCTACGGACTCTTAAGCTATCTTTGGACCCCAGACTCGTTTAGAATAAAGAAATAGGGTGGAGTGGTAAAGACGTTCCCACTCCCAATGGTAAATGGGACTGTAGGGACTGCCTCAGAACAGTAATTTTACTGTGGAAATTTGTATTGGAACTTAAAGCGACTTCGCGATAAAACTAACATAAAGTTTACAACCAGGGACTGCCCGCGACCTACAAGTCGTCGTCCATCTAGGAGTAATGTTTCAATAAATCGTCAATCCATTTTGGTTTTTGGTTTTCTATAAATGCGTAGCGTAGACATTTACAAAAGAACGAATGAGTTAACTACACTTACTGTATTACATGAGTTGATCTTATTCTAAAGCTGAGACGGTTGGTATATAAGCATACATGTGCATACTAATTTAATTTGACATACTATTCTAAATTTGACATACTATTTTACCTTAGAAATTTGACATCATTCATTCATAATTGTAATTCATTCATTCATTCATATACATGGTCTGTTCTGTAGGCTTCAGTTAAATAAAGAATCCATGTAATTCTTACTGTTCGAACGTCCCCACTAACATTTTCTATGGTACCTAGCCATTACAATGAATGTAATTGCATGTGGGTATAGGTATATGTAATAACATAGCGTAGGGAACTCGTAATAATTTGTAGATACAAGTAATTGATTAAAATTCCCCAGTAGCCACTAGTCCAAATTTTGATCAATTTCTACGTACAAGGTGTGATCAATTTTTACGGTTCCGTACCCTAAGGGTGACCAACGGAGCCCTATTACTACCCTCGCAGTCCGTCCGTCTGTATCTAAGCGGCTAAGCTATTTAAGAGGATATGCTGGTGTCAAAGCGCCCATACAAACGTAGTCCAGTCATATTTTGAGTATTAAGCTATGAAAATCTATGAAATTTTCAAGACACAATCTAGAAACAAATATCTGTGTCGGTGGTGAGTCAGATTTTCGTTTAAATATATACTTCCAGAGTTACATGGCGTCAAAGAATTGTATTTTACGGTAATAAAAAGCCCCAACTTTGAACCTGATTTACAAGAGTATGAATCAATTTAGAACAATTTGGAAAAACCACCGACATCTGAAATTTCATTAGTATACTGTATTAAAAAAATAGTTACATAATATACTGTATCCTTCAAGTGATCCCTGGACTACGAAACATCCAAATAACGGGTGGATAACTTCGCGTAGTGTATGCTGTCTCACCGTACGCGCTCGGGTAAGATAGGGCTCCGATAGGGACAGCTACAAACAATGCAACCTTGACGCAGCCACGTGGTCTTACCAACATAGCCTCTTAATGATCCGTAAGAGTTAGTCCTAGACAGTTGTTCACTGAATATGTATTTCTTTTGCCGGTGCTCTTCTTATCGCGTAGGTTGTAAGATCGATGTTAGACCTCACAAACACTAGTTGTCAGAGTTGTCTACAACTCTACGGCTCTAGACATTTACGAAGCTAGATAATTTAAAATTGAACGAATGACATCTGCAAACCGACTTTTAAACATTTTGAATGTGATTTTAGAAAAAGTCGGAGAAAATAAACGCTAAACTAGACACAGACACGGCTATTTATATTAATGATCAATTACTCATTTCACTTATTAATTTCTTCCCTTAGTCCATTTACAACACGACATATTTTATTTTTAAATGCCATTTTAAATCCCCTCCTTGGCCTAACACGCTTGAACTGACAATCCAGAGGTTGCTGGTTCGAATCCCCCTAAAGGCACCTATTGGTACTCGGTTTGGTAGTTGGTAGAGCATTTACCTGTAATTATATTTCGACATAAATTAATGAGATGACTTGTGAATTATTTAATGACAAAATAATTAACATTGTACTAATTGACATGCGATGTAAACTAATTTTTTAACAATTAAATTCCTTATTCGATATTTTTATAATATTTGCACACCTGTGAACAGGTTAAGTACATCGAACTAATTGAAATTACTATCTAAACACCGTGTAAAAAATCTATGTACTTGGTAAATAAATTTTTTCTTTCGTTCTTTCTATGTCCACCTAGATACCTAACACTATGGTAGCTTAGTCTGTCGCCAAACAGCAGTGTTAATGACACTGTTGTGTTCCGGTATGAAAAGTAGTAGCCAGTGCCTTAAGGCTTCTGAGTAAACCCGATTATCATACAGGGTCACTTACCAAGTGAGATAAAAGCCAAGTGCAAACTTAAAAATGTATGACATCGATCGTATGTATTCTAAAATATAAACAGCGGTAAAATTTTTGACAGCATTATAAATAAGGAAATGAGGAAATCCGTAGACGAACGTCACCGACATAGCTCGTCGAGTAAGTTGAAATTGCAATGAGCAGACCACATCGCTCAAAGAACAGATAACCGATGGAGAGTAAGAGTTCTCGAGTAGTGACAACGTACCGTGAAACGTGTACCGGGCCGTCTCCCTACTAGGTGGACCGACGACCTAGTTAAGGTTGCGTAAATCGCTGGATTTAAGTCACTCGAAACCGGTCAATGTGGCGACCATGGAGGAGGACTTTGTCCAGCGGTGGAAGTTTCTCGGATGATGATGATGACAAATAAAATTAGACACTGCAATAGTCCAGGCGCTAGAAAATTAAACTCACTTCAAGCTATTGAGGCCAGAATTACCGGAACACTGTTTAACACTGATGTTTTGGAGACTTCGCTAATAGTGCTAGCCAGCCAGGCGGACATAGAAAATCGATTAACAACCAAACTAAGAACCATCTAGGTACACCTAGACCTCCAAATCGTAAGTCAAATGGTTTAGCCAATGTCAAACCAAAGTTAAATGAGTACCTATAATGTATGTACAGCTGTATGTATAGGATGGCGTAGGTACACATATTTATTCACCGATCCTTACTAATTTGTATCATATGTTCATGAAGCGGAGCAAAGATGAATCACGCACTTATTTCTGTCAGGCTTTTCTGGAAATAGTACTTGTAATTACACGCCGATTAGTCTTGCGGTCACAGAGCGCCCGCAAAATATTGCACAATAAGATTTTTTTCATAAGCAATGTCTACCTATAACCTCGTCTGATAAGCGAATTGGTACATGGCTACAAGAGTGGTACATGCACACTCACGGACCTTTTGTCTCTAACCTAGATATAAATATTGGGCAACTCTGTTATCAAATTATTAGCACACAGATAGCAGTGCGATACACATCTCAAGATGAAGTCAACGTGCAGAGTTCTGTTCGTAGCAGCGGTTGCCTCAGCAGTTCAAGTGAATTACCTAGCGCCAGTTTCAGGCGGATATATTTACCGAAGTGACAATAATGGTCCGGGGAACCTCGTCCAGTTGGGCCCCGTGCCTTACCTACAGCCTCAGGCCTTTGCTCCGCCTTTACCTCTGTCGCAGCCCTTAAAACTTGAAGCTATCGAAGCTTATGACCTGGAACCAGCGCCACTGCCCTATGTAGCCGCTCAGCCTATACTCATCGCTGACGATGACGATGATGACAGTGACGAATCATCAGAGGACTATTTGGATGGTGGAGCATTAGCGGGACTTCACGGACATGCTTATGAAAAAGGTGGCGGAAACGATTACGGAGAGGAACATCATACAGCTCACGGTGAAAAGGGTAGCAAGGGCTATAACTCTGCAGGTCACCATGCTAAAGGGGAAAAAGGACATTACGGAAAGGAGCATGATGAAGGATTCTACAAGGAGGGAGAAGGTGAGAAGAAGAGTCACTACGACGAAGCCGATGCTCATGGCAGTCACTACGAGACAGGAAAAAGATACAAGGGTGGAGACCACGGACACAAGAAACACTTCAGCAAAGGTGAAGACATCACTGGATACCACAAAGTTTTCACAAAGGACGAGTTCAAAAAAGATCATGACTTTTACGATGTCGCCGACAACACCGGTCATTTTAAGAAGCACGGATATGAGAATGTTCACCATGGATCAGAGAAGGGAGCCCACAAGGAAGGCGGTGGACACAACTCCGCCTTTGACAAAGGCGGTTATGGAAAAGCTGGTTCTCATGCTGAAGGTTTTAATGACGACAGTGATCTCGGCCACTCTGCTGAGGAAGGTGAAGAAAGTCACTACAACCAGGAAGAAGACTACGGGAAGAAAGGTGGAAATGGACACGAAAAGGAATTTGTCTATGCCGATGAAGACGACGATTAGAAATATAAATTTACTCAAATTATTGTAAATAACTGTTACTAATTAACTGCTTTCTTAAATTTGTTATGTTTGTAATTTTAATTGTGTAAATACTTTTATATTGTGGATTTAATAAACGCTTTTCAAATAAAATACGTACATTTTTATTGTCTAAGACAATGCAATAACAACAAAACTTTTAGTTCACGGTTAAGTTACAGTCATGATTCCTAAATTGTTTAAAAGAAATCGATTAGCGCAATGTCAGTGAACTAGAATTTTGATTATAATAAGTAATTAAATTAAATTGAATTGATAGAAAAACGACCATGAAAAGTAAACTTTGTAATAATCTGAGAGCTACGTAATCTTTTCTTTTGCTACCTACATTCATAATTTTGTTTTGATTTGACTTGATAGACTATCGCTTACGATATTTTCTCCTATCCCTTTTTTGTTTTAGTGGTTAGTTGAAAGCAAGTCCTTATTGAGGTGCCAACCATATTCGTTGTGTTGCAATCCTAAGTAATAAATATAAAGAGATTGATGAAATAATTGAATCAATTTAAAATTAACAAGTGTGGATCGTAAATACAGGAGTAAACTTCAATAGTCATTTAAAAGATCTAGTTACCAGTCGAATAAAGCTTCTTGAAAGAAAAGACATAATAATACTCGTATTGCGTCTTACTATTTCGAAATAACAAGATAATTAGTGAAAGATTCTATGAAAATCTCGTTAAGCATTTCCTGTTGACATTAATCCCTAACTCCTGTCGACCCAAAATCCTGTCGATTTCTCGGGACGATCGTATTATCTAACACATTTAATATGAACATATAACAATGATACTAATGAGCAAAATCGTTGACATGGAATGATTTCTGACGCTTATTAGTATGTGAGTATTATTCTGTATTTTATGAGATATTTATCAAAGCTTCCATGAAACATTCAAAAATCGTATATTCACAGCACAAATAAATATATTATACATTTTTCTAATGTGCAGGAAAGAAAACGCCAAAGTGCAGTCTCAAAAACTTCGAAATTGATTTTATTATATTATAAAACTTAACGAAAGAAAAAACGTGTCAAAAATAAATAAATAATTGATACATAAACAAAGTCGCAGAGGTAACCATTAAAAATCGCAAACGCAAAACACATTTTATTTGTTAAGTATTGGTTATACTAAATTAAGGATTCATAAATCATCAGTAAGTATATCTATAAAAAAGCAACCTTTATTGTCACGTTCCATGAGGCAGTAATCTTAATTTAGCAAGAACTAACATGAACAACATGATTTTATTTAAATTGTGATCAATGACGTAAAAAAGCGTTTCGTGGAGACTTGAACCTTGACCGATCCGTGCGGCTGCACCGATTATCCATTTCGATTACCGATCCAATCGACTGGAACAACTAATGACCGATGTTCACTCATCAGTTCATCCAGAAAAAAGTAAGCTCATCCTTGGCCGGTGATTTACAACAAAAGGCTATATAAACCCGTCGCACGTCATGTATGTCAGTGTCGCAACCCACTTCGATTGCTCAAGAGCACGCAAAAAAATTAGATCATAATAAAGTGAACAATGCAAAAGAAATGGTGCCTAGCTCTGTCATTGACAGTAGTTTGTTACTGGGTCGAATCATCGCCCGCCAACCTAGGCACGTTGGAGTTTGACAATCTAGACACTGACCTCGACGCGTTGACCTACGACGTTGAAGAAGAGGACTTAGATGATTTCGCCAAGCTTCTAGACGAGGCCGACGCGGCATCGAAAGCGAACTCCGCGCAAAACAAAGCGAAAACGACAGTGAAAACATCCGGTTTCAAGAAAAAGAATACTGCTAACAAAGGGACAAAGAATACTCACAATATACAGGATTTGAAAAAGTTCTACAAAGCTGCTGGCGTCCACGATCAGGGGGCGTATGATGATGACGATATTTACGCTGTCGCTGAAGGAGTAGCGGCACAGGCTGTTGGCGTAAAAGGGAACGAAGATAGAATCTACAGGAAAGGGACTAAAACTAGAGGATTCCACCGAGTGCACCACAAAGACGAATACAAGAAGGATAAAGTGTTTTTCGAAGATGACGTGACCAAAGGAACCCTAAAAAAAGTCGGTGGTAAAGGCATTGGGTTCAGGATCGGCGCCGGCGCCGGTTTTAATAAAGGCCACTTTCATCATGATCATTCGAAAGGGATATTTGGGAAACAAGGGTATGCAGATAAAGGTTTTGCCGATAAAGAATTTAAAGGATATTCCGACTCTCAAGGATTTGACGGATCATTTAACAGTGACAGTTGATAGTGAAAGTGACGTTAATTAGGTCTAACCGGTGCGAAAAGTTTGTTTTTATTTACTTATATTATAGCGCTCTCTTTTGCACCCATGTGACATTACTTCTTTCGACAGCAGTTTGTTGTAATGTTTGAAGACAAGATTTAATATTTTGTAGATTAAAATTAGCAGATTACTTTTGCAGTTTTATTCATCTACAATATTCTAGTTTTCGTTACGAAAGAAAAATTATCGACCATCTTAACTTTATAACTTGTACTTATTTGTTTGAAATTATGCGATTGCGATTGCGATGCGATTCAATCAAACGGACATGTGAATTGTGAAATTCTCTATCACCTACAAAATCAGTTACCCTGATACAGAAATCGTAAGCTAGACCCGAATCATACAAAGCTAAGCCGTACCCAAGGAGACCCAATATTTGAACCGTTACTGTTAACAAGCTCAATGCAGTTTCATTTCATCATTAACACAGCTTTAAATCTACCGAAGCACAGAATAATCGATTAAACATAAGGATCGAAGCATAACAAGCGTTCAGAACGTTTATGACCGATTGTCCATACGTTTTTAAGACCGTGTCCTTACGCATGCTATCTTTTGTATTGTTACTGAATCGTTTACATTTTGCAAATAGTTTGTATTGTTTTGATGACAAAATTCAATTCAAGTACATTATCTGATTGCTTAACGGTGAAGGAAAACACGGGGCTGCTCCACGTGTAATTTGCCAATGTGTTGTATTTTCTAGGTACATATAAATGACATACAAGTTCTTAGAATCTGTTTGTTTATAATTTCATTGACTTTGGTTTGGTATACCAAATACGATCAAACTTCGTTTGAGGTACTGCCGCTTACGAAATAGTTTTAACTTACTTACCCAAGTGACCTACGGTATCTACAGTCTTAGCTCAAGGCTTAATAAACAAATCAAACAAAATTTAATACGAGATTGAGAAAAAAACGCCTAAAGTAATTTATTAAATGCTGTTACAACGGCCATATTAATTCACAATCTGTAAAAATTTCATGTTTGTAGTAGTTGGTCCGAACGACGAGTGCTATCACATCACTGGCTCGTCGATGCCCACACGTTCGGTACTACTCAATATCTGCACTCGAGCACGGCTCTCGTGAACTGTCACTCACTGACACTCTGACTTTGACGTCTATCATACCAACACATAGACACACGAGATAGTGTGTGATATACTTCATATACTACAATGTGTTTAACTAATAATAAGCTTCAAAAGAAACCTATGACAGACAGACGAACAGTGTAGGGTTTGTGATAGGTCCCGTTTGTAAGGAACTCTCGACTCGACGAGCGGTAGTAACGCTCGGTGAATTTATTTCCTTAGACTGGTCTAAATGTGCGTATCTAGTTTTATTTAAATAATCAAAGTTTTTTAATTAAATTAACTGCTACTGTTTTCAATCTCTTTCTTGCACTGAGAAGTAAATAACTGAGCACATTTTTACTATAAACATGGAAATTAACATATTCTTGTTTAGTATAATCGGTAAGTAATGAAATTCATAGCTAAGTGATAAAAGTCAGTTAATAAAAATAGATTAGTTGAAAACGATTTTTTTTTCACAATACGTTTCTACTTCGCTTCATGTGATGTTAAGTGATGAAGGATGGAAGCGTGCTCACACAGTAAATTAATACTTATATATTCATTTCATATTCATACATTCTCCTTAAATATAAATTGAAATAATTTTTTAACATTACACAATAATACCTTTTTTTTAATCCTTTTCTTACAAGGTATCCCTCGGAAGGGATAAGTCGAAAATCTAAATACCATTGCAGGACTAGTGGACTAGTTGGCAGAGCACATCCACCTTACCTTCCTACCTACCACTAAGATATACTTACCACTTAGAATACAATTAATTATTTTTATTGTACATTAAAGCCACACACACAACAAAAACTTCGCTCAACTTGCTATCTCCTCCAGACAGTAGAAGACATTTGTAAAACTTTTGAAAGAGTTAAGGTAAGGTAGGGTAGGTAAATACTACAAAACAAAATCATAGTAAATATAATCTTACTATGATCCAAGACATGACATGACATGATAAGACCCGTTCTGTCAAGACTAGTTATTATGAAGAAGAAAAACATCAGTATTTCTTAAACGAAGTGGAATCTTCAAGAAGAACAACCGGGTTGTGTGGGAATCTTACCCACTAATCCCCTGCAAGAAGAAGCACCAGTGCTCCCCTAGCGCCATGCATGTCACACTTCCTGGACTGTCCCTTTAGTAACAATGGAAGACGACATTTATTTATCTATTTACCTTACAACGTACTAAAACTTTTTTAAGGTATTCTGCTATTCTGCATGAGTGCCGAAACGTTTTTCCTGCCACTGTTGAGTAAACTACCGTTCAACCCAACACCTCTCGTGCCACTGGTAACTCGGACAGTCATTATTGAAAAGCCAATCGCACGTTTAAGTGTTGTATCGTTGATGAGGAGTCCAGACACTTCCGAAGTTGCTCCTAAGTCTGGAAGAAAGACAGAAGCTCGGAAAAAGAACAAGGACGCTTCTAGAGGTAGAAAGGAAAAGTCCAGCGTTTCTAAATATGACGATAGTGACGATGAGAAAGTTTTGGAGTGTTCGAAGTTACCATGCGACAGTAAAACGACTATGCCAATTTGTGCTTGTAACTATAATACCGGGAAAGTAGTGACGTTTAAGAATAAATGCGATATGGAAAAGCACAACTGCAGGTTTGATACAGGTAAATAGAACTGTAGAAATAGGAAGAGACATGGTATCTCAGTTGGGTAGAGCAACAGGCGTTGGACTATTGAGGTCTGGGTTCGATCCAGGCTCGTACCAATGAGGTTGGAATATGAAATTTATGTACAAATGATAAAATCATTACCATTGGCTTTTCGGTGAAGGAAACCTGCACACTCCTGAAAAGAAATTCAAAAGTGTGTGTGTAGTCTACCAATGCAGTGGGGACATAATATATAGGCTGTTGATGTGATGTGAATGACACATTTTGTTTATGCTTTGTTTTCAGCGTTCCAATCAATTCTAGACGATATTTGTCCATGGGAGTTTGAAATGAGAACAGGATTCGGAAACAGTATCGACTACCGCACCAGCAAATATCATAATCTATAAGTTGATCCCGAGCGTGCGGCCGTGTGGACTCGGCATTAGAATAGGACCACCCCAGCCCGCGGGTGTCGTAAAAGGCGACTAAGTTTAATATCGGTAGCGGCATCATCTATGTATGAACAACAACGACCCTCGTGTGGACATCGAAGGAGACGTATTATTTCTCAAAATAAAATTAAAAGGACTAATACACACACACAAAACCGTGAAATTAATACATTCTTAACTTGGAGTCACAATGGGTCCCGGGTTCAATTCCTAGTGAGAACCTGTCGTTACTCATTTGTTTGAGGCTTTTAGATGCGCAAGTTTACCATGCAAAGGCTTTACTATTAGGCGATATGAAGACTAAGTGAAAACCCATTTTACATACAATTTATTTAATTATTTTATAGCAAAAGTAGGTACAATTCCGAACCTAGCTGTAAACTGCCGACAGCATGTGCAGCGAATGCATGCAGTCGCGACGCTTGCAGTTGCAGCGTGCTGTTAAAGTGATTCCAAGAACGGCGACACGTGCAGCAACAGTAGGGGGTGGCTAGTCGCTTCGAATATCGTATTGGTTTTAATTCTCTGGTCGAATCTTTTCAGAATATCGGAAGTGTAAAATACTGATGAAAAGAATTTGTTATTACATGTTTTATTAGAAGGGGACATTATGGTAAAGTCTTCCATGTTATTCATTTATTCCTTAAGGCTTTTGTCGTAGAAGCTCATTATCCTGGAATAAAAACGTCCTTGTCGACTCCAACTGCATATCGACCCGCCGTCAACTGCACATACTTCTGCCGCGGCACTCGGTAGGCATTTCATAACCAGTCCTGCAACTGCGACCAACTGCATGCAGCCGCTGCACGTGCTCCTCGTCAATTGCAGTTGGCAGCTCGTTTCAGAATAATACCTCTGCCAACGACACCTGCGAATTTTTATTAATGTAAATTAAACTTACCACGTCTTTTAAGTATTTTAATTACGGTCATAAATAAATTGTCATATCTGAAATGTTATTGTTTTCTATTTTACACAAAAGTTAAATTAATGATTGTAATAACCTTGCAGTTATTTATTCTGTACGTCTGAGATGCCTTTAATCTAAACGTCTTTACTGGTTTTCATTCGACCAGCTAACTAACTCTCCGTCCATTTTAATCAGGATGATTGGTAGCTAAATGGATCACCAATCAGCTCGATTAAACCAGCCGCAGATCAGTTAATTTAACAGCCACGGTGCTGTAGATACGGTGCTGTACATACACGGCTTCAAACTTATAACATTCCTGTTTTAGCGTCGATGTCCAACAGTACAGTAAAATAAGGTTTTATAATAGAGAGCCTTATCTGTCCGTACCCGGAACCGTTTATTTTTAAATTTGTCGGCCATTATACACACTGTACTAATATCATAAATGCGAAAGTTTGTTAGTTTGTCCTTCCTTTAAGTGGTAACTTAAATAGGATAGTAGGAGGGTCGGAAAAGGATTTAAGAGGCTATGTTGGTAAGACCACGTGGCTGCGTTCAAGGTTGCATTGTTTGTAGCTGTCCCTATCGGAGCCCTATCCTACCCGAGCGCGTACGGTGAGACAGCATACACTACGCGAAGTTATCCACCCGTTATTTGGATGTTTCGTAGTCCAGGGATCACTTGAAGGATACAGTATATTATGTAACCATTTTTTAATACAGTATACTAATGAAATTTCAGATGTCGGTGGTTTTTCCAAATTGTTTTAAATTGATTCATACTCTTGTAAATCAGGTTCAAAGTTGGGGCTTTTTATTACCGTAAAATACAATTCTTTGACGCCATGTAACTCTGGAAGTATATATTTAAACGAAAATCTGACTCACTGCCGACACAGATATTTGTTTCTAGATTGTGTCTTGAAAATTTCATAGATTTTCATAGCTTAATACTCAAAATATGACTGGACTACGTTTGTATGGGCGCTTTGCCACCAGTTTACCTTCTTAAGCTACTTTTTATCCCGATCAAGCATGTAGTTCCCGTGGTCTACTTTCCATATATTTAGTTGTTTTAGCGACATACACTCAGTGAATGAATCAAAGGGTCAACACACACCACCCTGCGACAAACGAATAGATAGCTACTCGTAAGTAATAGTTATAGGGTGGGTACCTTTGAGTACGGAACTTTAAAAAGATTGTGAGGGCTCCACTGCAGTTCTGTGGAGTCTTAATTAAGGCGCTAGCCCTGCTACATTTTATTTTGGAACACAACAGTGCTATTAACAAAGCTACTTAGATCGCATCATGGTAGGTAAAAATGTTCTACCACCAACCAAACCGAATACGCCTACTGGTAATCGAACCCGGCACCATCTTAGGATCATACCTAAAATTGTTAAGTAAGCAGATATATCTACAATTTAGAAAGAAAGAAAAAATTTATATCAATAGTTTTTACACGGTGTTTAGAAAGTAATTTCAATTAGTTTTTGCAAATATTATAAACATACGAGTATCTAACTATTAAGGAATTTAATTGATATAAAATTAGTTTAGGTCGCATGTCAATTAGTACAATGTTAATAATTTTGTCATTAAATAATTCACAAGTCTTAGTATCTATTGCTAGGGCTAATGCATCTACAGGACACTGTAATTTATAAATTAATAAATAATAGATTGCAGTGATTGGCAGAGCGGCTAGAGAGTGGGCCACCCCTATTTCCCATTCAATTTTCTTGCGCACTCGGGGTTTACTAGCTAAATATTATCCTTCGCTCCCCTTTCCTTAGTCACTGTAATTTTACCCGTTCCTGGGACAAGTTGTGCTTACGGTGGGAAAACCGTGATTTGTTGTGAATGTTTATAGTGCGATTAATGAAGTACGAGTATATAGTGCTTATTTTAATTTAAATATCCAGAGTTTCTATAACATTATTAGTGAAATAATGATTCGCCGCATGACATTACGTGTTGCCGAGTCTTTTTTAGACTCGTTTACGTTTTCATTTATTCATTTTTATATTATTTTTTGTAATAACAATTACTAACACCGTTATTAAGCGGTAAAGTAAGTCAAGTAAAGTAAGAAAATTATCCGTGTGTTGGTTAATTTCACTTTCCAATACATTTGCCGCCAAACAAATTTGTTGATAGCACTGTTGTGTTCCTCATTGGTATCTGGCTTCTGGGTACGCACGCTTTTCATCCAATGCCGTTTTCCTATTGAACCCATTGAACATTATAAAATACCCGATTTGTTTCCTGTTGTTCGTGCCAAACAAGATTAGTGTATTTTTAGATTATTGATTATAATGATTCAGTATAATTCATAAAAAAATTAACGTGCCAATAAAATCACAAAGTATTTGAGAATCGTTTCAAAACCTCAAAAATTAAAAGACAAAACGTATTGAAGATTAATAAAGAGAAGTTGCCGACAATTCGAAGCGGGTGGCAGTGCACTGCTCTATTGATTTTTAGTATTAATCGAATCAACCAATATTGAGCTAATAACGAGCTTATTTTCTTTCCATAAGTTTTTAAATCTTTGGCTGTATAGTGTACTACTTTGCTTACCTAAAGAATGAAAGCTCTATGGTTCCCAACTGTCACAGGCTGTCAGTGGTCTGTCAACCATTTTGTCAATCACCTCGCTCTATGTATTGTTTATGCGCTATTGTTGAATGAAGTCAAGTTGAGTGTTTGTGGTGCAAATGATTTTGAAACAAAGACTTAAATGAGGCTCAGCAGAGATAAATTGTTTAGCATTACTCATGAGTACGGAAGTGACACTGTTGAATCTGGATTTCGACAAACTGAACACTACGATTGCGCCACCCGATGACGGCGTGGTATCATTGTCCAGTAGTGCCGAAGAAATTTGTCTTGTGCCCGACGTCGGGTTCGAGGGCAACGTGGATTCCCCAGGGGTGAACCGGGAGTCGCAGCCGCTCCTCGGCGGCCGCGGCGACTTCGAAGTCTCCTACAATCACTTCCCAGGTACTCCATCATAAGATAAACTTTGGAAAATATTGTGACTCATCTCTCCGCCCAATTACGCTTCAAAAAGGGATGTCAATGAGCTGTAAACATACGGTAAATGACTGTCTTTGTATTCTTCACCTGATGCATTTGTACGATTTCTTTTCGTCCGTTGTAGGTCTTCTCTATAGTACCAACTCATTTATTAAAGACTGTAACCTTGATACATTTGAATGGCACAGCTGGCACTAATAAACACAAATTTGTTCTCATTCTACTGACAAATTACATATGAGTTTGTTAAAGATGTGAAAATTTAAATAACACACTAACTTCACTGTAATGTTGATTCACTAGGAAACGTAATTAGCAAACTCAGTATGCATGAAGATAGCGGCAGAATAAATTTTCAGTCGAGTGAAACAGCTGTTGTGAACGTACAAGTTTTAAATTGAATATTTAACTTAAACGTGAAATGGTGGACCCGTTTCTTTGTAGTAAGTATTTTTTGCAGTTTTGCAAATAAGATTTTCAATATCCAATTTTTACAACACTAATTTCATGATGTTACATTACTAAAAACACAACTAAATTATCAAAGTATAGTGCACACAGAGATCACAAAAATCTTTTTACGAAATTTAATGTTCTGCTTCAAATTAATGCATGAAGGCTGTATTTCAATGTTAAATCTTTTTGCTCATTGTTGTTTTCCTTGTGCTACATCTTTTATATGAAACTAACGAAGTCAAAGCTATTACAATTTACCCAAAGAGTAATAAACCAGAGTTTTGATGTTGTAAGGTGCTATTGACATTAAAGTGAAAAAACTCATTAATAATGCTTTGTTTCAGGCATTATTTGATAAACATCCAACTGAGTACATATTTTTCTGTTCATTAAACTACTTTGTTATCAGTTTTGATGGGTAATATTTTCCATTATGTTTTTAGTACAATTTTGTTATGATAATGAAAATAATAGCTATTCCTATAAACAATGCTTGTGTTCATTTTGCACAGATATTGTCTGTTATAAAACACACTTAAGGTTTGATACATTTTGGTTATGTTACTAATTTCAGTATTTTGAAAAACTTTAAAATGTGGTTTTCAGTTCTGATTGATTCTTGGCAGTCATTATTTCTGACGAGATGAGTAATTTATTACATGATATTTAAATGATAAAACTACATATAAATGTAATCTCAATCCATATTGTCCAACTGAAACAGACTGGATTTTGTATTTTGTTTAATTTATAGAACTCACATTATCATCAAAAGATAATCTTTTAGTGATTAAAAGTCAGTTCCCTAATGTTTTCTGTGATATCGTTACAGACAGTGACCAGAATTTATAATTTTTACAAGTTACAAGCTGTATGCCTGGGACCTTATAATTTTAACTTCAAAACACATTCCACTGGAACTCTTTATTGGGTTGTAAATAGGCTACCTATGTACTTTTCCATGCCATAGGCCAGTTTGTTATAAAATGCAATAAACAAACCAAGACAGGGCTCTAATGTATAATTTTGATATTTCAACTGAAGCACTTTTTACCTTTTTTTCTTTTTTGTTAGAGCATTTTCACTGTGCTGTTTTTGTTATAAAAGCAGACTGTTCAGACAAGGTTCTCTCGACACTATGAATCATTTCACAAATACTTTTAACATGAAAATACATTCAGAGCAGTGGAAAATTCATGTACCAAAATTCTTCAATTATTCTTACATTTTAAATCTTATTGGAAAGAGTTAAGAGTCAAGTTTCTTCATTAATGTGAATAAGAGTTGTTGAAAAACCCAAAACAGGACAAAAATAAAACACAAGAGTACAGTTATTTATTCATTGAGTTATGCTTAAATGGTTGTTCCTTTAGTTTCACCCTTTCTTCTCTGCAAAAAACATTTCCGTGTCTACTATCCATTAGTAGTTTCATTGACTTCACAAAACATTAGCTAAAAATTTACATTTTACAGTTTAGGTTTTAGTATAATTTAAAATTACACTAGACAAACAATGCTATATAAAAATATTGTCATTTTTATGACATGATAATTCTTGAAGAATGTTGATATCGATGAGTGTTCCATTCAGATCCTTTAAGGATTCTACTGTTATGATTATGTCATCGGCAAATCGAAGGCAATTGACGTTGATGTTGATGCCCAGTCCTTTCCAGTTCAAAAGCTTGCAAACCTTTTCCAGTAGTGGTGAAGTTTTTCGGGGATATAACGCCATCCTTCCTTACACCTTTCTGGAATTGCATCGGTTTCGTGCAATTATCATGTACTTGGATATTGGCGGTATGTCCGGACGCGTCATCATGGTTAACGAACTTTTTCAAAGATTCTGAGAAAACGAGTGTTCACATAACAATCTGCAGTTCTTTGATTTTCAAAAGACAGTCTTGTGTAATGTCTTGATTTGCCGAACCGAAAAGCAACCAGTTTCTTGCCAACGCATTGACTTTACTTTATAGCCAGCCATTGATTGCCCTCTATCAAACTTTGCTATCATTTTGCGGCACCACTTTACACGCAGTCGTTTCTTGTCTTCCGTCGCATCATGCGGTACGAGAATCCATCGAGTACAAAGCTTCAGTAGCTTCTTTTTTTTAGACAAGGGGGGTGGTCCACCGGGCCCAACCACTCACTGCTAGACCACACACTTGATAGATCTATTGTGACCTTCAGAACCTTCAGATGCACACGTAAAATCTGCCAGACCTAATTTATTGACGTACAGTATTAATATTAGCTTCGGTAATTGTCGTCGCTGGTCGACTTTCACGAGCATCGTCATGGAGATGATTACGTCCACGTCAATACTCCCTACATCACGTGTACTTACGTACACGTAAAGCCTTAATGCAGAGAAAATCAATTTTCAAATTTCGTAAGTGGCGTTCTTTTATTGTAAGTGGCCAGTTCCAGACACTTAGTATTAACCCGAGTTTGGATTCGATCGATGTACGTCCGTTCCGACGCAACCTCCACTGACGTTACTCCATGGCCATCAACAAGGAATGGTTTGTTGTCTAGCATTTTAATCAGACAGTCAAATGTTGAAAAGGTACAAGGTCAAAGTATGGATGATCAGAATGCTTGTATAATTTCTTATAAAATGGAATAGCTGGCTCTAAGAAGTAATTAGCCTAAAAATCATGTCCTTTCGGAATCAACTCTGTCCTTCTGTCTGTTTATTGCCTTTTCACGACTAAATGACTTGACCAATAATGATGAAATTTGGCATGCACATACTCTTTGCAATTAATGCAGATGAAAAGTATAATTTAATTTTATATATAATTTGATTTGCTTTTACTTTGGCTGATATTTAACTTTTAAATAAAGATTTATTCTGTATGTTTCTACGATTTGAAAGTCCAAAGAGTCTTTGAGCATAGTGAAACTATATCATTTGATATAAGCAGTGACTAGTTTAGCCAATCGAATTCTGAAATCACGTTTTACAATTGAGCGTCGAGTTCTATGCCAGTTTGTAACAGGTATTTGTTAATTAACATAATTTCCGATGTACGTTAGCGAGAACCGGAATTTGTCGAGCAGACATTTTATATGTACCTAAATCTTGTACCGACAATCGAGATGTGATTTAAGTTATTCCCTAATTAAGATATTACGATGTGACGTCACATATAAACGTTCCTGAAAACTTTTTAATTACGAGAATTTAATGTGTTATAACGGTCGACACGAAAATTTTAGTTTTTAGATAATTTTGGTGTTTTTTTGGATTTTCGTAAAACTAATAATTAAAAGTAACTAAAAACAAACTTCAGCTGCCTTAAAATGTTCACCCATAGAGGTAGAATATTTGGTTTTTGTTTATTTTCTCAAAAAGCTCTCAATGAATTTTGATAAAATTTATATGGGACCACCTCTGAAGTATGCTCTGCCAAACAAAAACGAATCATCGATTCACAGCTGGCAGAGTTATCGCGTAACATACATAAAAAAACATACAGTCGAATAGAGGACCTCCTCCATTTTTGAAGTCGGTTAGAAAGGAATATAATCACTTTGTTGTACTTGTTGTTGTTGTCTATATCCTTTTTTTACCGACTTCAAAAAATGAGGAGGCAATCAATTCGACGGTTATTTTTTATGTTTGTCAAAAACATCTATTCACTTTTTAACCATGTCACATTTACCATTAATTGACATTTCCTTCAACGAAAAAATAATTGAAATAAGGGTGAATGAGACATGGTACAAAAGTGGGTACATAATTTTGTACTCGAGTGTACCTTAGAATTTTCACTTACTATAGCGAAAACTACATGGCACAAGTTGTGTGACCTAGTTGACTACGAGTTCATATTGAAAACGTAACGTTATCGAAGCGAGCTGATAAAAAACCGGTGAGCATGTAAATGATTTCGCGAATGTTTGCTATCTGTATTCTGCTGTATTCTGTGCATAATTTAAATCGATAATCAGGTTATAAGGTCGAGTTTATTGGTGCTCGAGGCGTGTATGAGATTTTTTTATATCAGTGTATCGTTTCGTTCATTTTTAGTCTAGTAATTTATAATTATTTGGCCCATAAACTGTCTGCATAAAAACAAGTCAATCCACTGGTCCGATGATATTTGAAATAAGTACAAACAAACATACTTTTACATCAATTCTGCATGTCTTGAATAGGCATGAAGTCCGCCAATGCGCACTGGTCCCGCGTGGTGGACTATGGCCCATACACTCTCTGTAGGAGAGTAGGTCTGAGCCCCTCCAGTGGGGACGTATATATGCTGTCTACGCCTGCCTGTTAGAGAGTTTACGGGACATGCATGTTCAAGACATGCAGATATCCTCACGATGTTTTCCTTCACCGTTAAGAGGCTATGTTGGTAAGACCACGTGGTCGGTTTCAAGGTTGCATTGTTTTGTAGCTGTCCCTCTCCGAGCCCTATCCTACCCGAGCGCGTACGGTGAGACAGCATACATTACGCGATGTTATCCACCCGTTATTTGGATGTTTCGTAGTCCAGGGATCATTTGAAGGATACAGTATATTATGTAGCCATTTTTTCAGTACAGTATACTAATAAAATTTCAGATGTCGGTGGTTTTTCCAAATTGTTCTAAATTGATTCATACTCTTGTGAAACAGGTTCAAAGTTGGGGCTTTTTATTACCGAAAAATACAATACTTTGACGCCCTGTAACTCTGGAAGTATATATTTAAACGAAAATCTGACTCACCACCGACACAGATATTTGTTTCTAGATTGTGTCTTGAAAATTTCATAGATTTTCATAGCTTAATACTCAAAATATGACTGGACTACGTTTGTATGGGCGCTTTGACAACAGCATACCCTCTTAAGCAATCGGATAATTTACTTGAATTGAAAAACAACTCATAGGTACACGGCTGGATTCGAACCCGGAACCTTCAGATTGGCAGTCCGCGCCTACTACGCCACTGACGCTTATTATTATATACAATGTTCTCTAACTCTTCAACTATCAGTATTTACCTGGAAATGTCCATTGCTAAACATAGCCCTATGATTTTTTCAGGTTTTCTATTGAAAATATCAATGTCTGTGTATCTGATCATAAAATTATAATGGAAAGTGCGAATCGCGTCAGTGAAATATGATAGGAGCTTGTCGCAAACACGGCATTAGCGAGTTGGTAATAACTGGAGAGCTGTAAGGCGATCTGCTTGATACAACCGCAAGCACTCCTATGTCGGTTAGCGACTGAGACACTGTTACTGAAATCCATGCAAAATTCCGAAATCCGCCTCGCTGGCTACCAACACGTTACCTAAGCTGCCGCCAAACAGCAGTAATATTTTTTAACTGCTGTTCCGGTATGACGGGTAATAGAGACATCGCCTCATTAACTTGAGGCTTCTGGTTGCGCACGCTTACCATCTAATGACCCTATTCGTCACTTACCATCAGGTGAGATAAAGGCCAAGTACAAACCCATAATACATAAAATAATAATAAGGATTTGACGACGTCAAAAGCTTGTGAACGCGGACCATGGCTTCTGAGATTGAGAATTTTAATTGCAGGAAAATTTGACAGATTTATATTAAAACTAGCGGCCCGCCCCGGCTTCGCACGGGTGGACATTTATTTTGGCATAAACGTAGAGTAAATGTAATCTTTCTAGATCATTACAGAAATTTTTAGAACTTTTCAGAAGTTATCATGTGAACTTCACAGTGAACTTCTTCACTCATGATATTTTTTTTTCACATTTTTGCCACTCACAACCACCCACTTCCACCCATCGCGACCAAACTCCCTTACTTTCATCAGGAGACCAAGGGGTATTTACTACCCCAACGGGAAATTGATCGGAGTTGGTGGTGATAGAGAAAACCCTGTCTTAACGTAATAACATTAGCATTTTATATATATTAAATGTAATGTTTGATTGTATACGTTTGATGTGACTAATGTAAAGGTCAGGGAACAGCACCAATTTAAAATTATAACCTCGCTTAGCCTTCACCTAGAAAATGTTATTTAAATTGTACAATCGACAAGTCTTTGTCCATTTTTATATTGACACAGATATGTTGCAGACAACATTAGGGCCGCAGTAAACCACAAACATTAAAGTGAGCACAAGTATCAAATCAAATGTATTACGTACTGTAAATCAATTATTGTATATAATTTGTGTAATTACGAACATTTATTGATTTGATAATTCATTGTAGATTGCCATTGTGGTCCCTAAATTTAATGAACCTGTTTTTTTATCGTTTCATTTTAAATTACAAAATTAAAAACAGTCCATGTGCGAGTCGGACCTGCGCCTGAAGATTTACGTACCACCACTTAACACAAGTTTAAAAAAGCCGAGAACCGTTTAGTGTATGGACCCCTTTATTTTTATTTTTTTGTCATAGCGGCCATTACTCTCTAACAATTATAAGTAACCTAATACGGTGAGATACGGTGCAAAATGCTATGTCGGACGGACGGACAAATATATATCGAAAATTTAATCTCCCGTTGGCTCCCTTTGTGTACGAAACCCTAAAAATAAGGTTTGCGATATTTTCATTGTAAATTATAAGTTTCGATTTCATTACAAAGCTTTGAGACAGTGCGTCTTTATAACTACCAGTAAATATTTATATGAAAATCTAACAAACCTCAGACACAGTACTCGCACGCTATGTTTGCCCCTCTGAAGTTAGCTCTCCGCAATTTCAAACATGTACAGACGGAATGTGTGTCTATTATTTTCTGTAATAACTACCCCTGGATGACATAAAACACACAAATCTACTGTTGAACATGCTGACATAGATGACACATTAGTCTTTCCACAATGAGATTTTCAAAAATCATCACGTTTGACGCTGCCGCCAGTAGCCTGAATCCATTTTCCTTTAAAAAATAAAAAAGCTATTTATCCCATAAACAATTATCAAAGAATTTTTACCAAAAAAATTATATTGGTACATGACCTTATTTAAATTACAACAATTAACGCGTTCAACAAGAACTAAAAACCGACTTGGACTGCTTTAAAAATGTTCACCCTTAGTGGTGAATTATCTGGGTACATATTTAGTGTTTTTCTTAAAAAGGGCCACCTCTAAAGTATACTCTACCCAAAAAAATTGACAAAATCTTTTCACACTTGGCGGAGTTATCGCGTAATATACATACAAAAACATACAGTCGAATTGAGAACCTGCTCCTTTTTTGAAGTCGGTTGAAAACTAGATAAGTGAATTAAATTAAATAAATTATATTATAATAACGAACTTATAATCTAGATAAGTGGTGGTCAGGCCGCCTCTCAGGTATAGGCTTCCCCCATGTTTTTACAATTGTCCTCCAATTTTTTGTACCGGTAGCCTATTTCATCTGACCATCTTGCAATGCCATTTTCCTTTAGTCGCCTTTAACAACCGCAGGATGACACATGAGTAGTTCCTGATCTAAGGTAGAACAAGATCGAACGGTAACATAAACCTACAATAAATGTACATAAACTTATCGGATTGTAAGTGAATTACAAAAGAAACCTTTGTCATCAGATGATCCTCAGTTCAGCGAGCTGGTGTGGCAAGCTGAAGTGGCTATCGACAATGGGATATACCCGGAGCGGATATACCAGGGCTCCAGCGGGTCATATTTCGTCAAGAACCCTGGAGGGGTGAGTGGCATTTTTTTTATAATGGGTTCGCACTTTGCCGTCAATTCACCTGATAGTAAGGCTTGCTTGCGACGATGCTTGCTCATCCAAAAGCCTGCAGCTAATGATACGCTGGCTTGCTAATTTTCATGCCAGCAGCGTATACTGCTGTTTGGCGGTAGACTTAGGTAACATAACCAGTCTTTCATCAGATTGAGGCTTTCGGGTGAGCACGCTTTCCATATAACCTTATTAGTCACTTAACGCCAGGGGAGGTGAGGTCAAGTGCAAACCCCTTACACGTACCATAATATTATGTAATATCCATTAACACTTCAAAGTTCAAATTAAAAACATTACAAAAGTTTTCCCGCTCCATCAAAATTTCATACTAAATTTATGTTGCCTTGGCTTTGTGAAATATTAGGGAAGATGCATGGGAAAAATATTTTTGTCTCATTCGATAGTCCATGTAAAAAGGTAAATAAATTATATTATAATAAAAAGTAAAAAAGGAATTCTAGTCACGCGGTGCTAAAACGCTCCATATAAATCGGGTGACATTTGTGACGTCACACGTGTTTTTAGAGCGTTAAAATGTATGAAGCTAGTTCGATATTTTGAGTTATCTCGTAAATGTTTTATGTGTTTTATATCCCTATAATAAAATGGTCATAATTCAATGAGAAAACTAAGTCTATTAAGCATTTTACTATTCGAGGAACAGAATTTTTGAGACATTTAGTCCTTGCAAAATAAAATAAAAATCTAAATTATTACGTATTTTTATTTTGGTGTGACTTTTTAGTGTCCGTTATGCTATAAAATACAATTCAACCCAATCTAATTTGGTTGTGTCTTCCCTTTTATCTATGAGTATCATTAACATACAACTTCACAGTGAATCACAACTTACATTTTTACACACTTTTTATTATTCTTGTTCAAAGCCCCATCTAGGGACCATTAGCTGCGTTATAGTATGATATTTATTTCACGACACTATAATTTCATCTCCTACTTTTAGGAAATTACTCATCAAAGCCAGCTATTCTAAATTAAAAGATTGGCAACATAAATTTAGTATGCAAGCTTTCGGAGAGGGATCCCGTTAAATCTTTTATTACGAATATAACTTAAAAAATTATGGTCTGAAGTATCGATTGCTCATGTTATAGAATCAACAGGTCTGTATGGTCTGTTTTTTTGAACCACAGACACATGTTTACAGGCCTGTGTTAAACTGAGCATAGATTATACTCCTGTTATTTCGGGGATGGGGAAATCTTAAGCTCGATTTTCGCATTTGGTATATTAGGAGACAAATCGCCGTATATTATTGCACAGAGTTGATTTACATATATATAAATCATGTATAGAAGGGGAGAGATTTGCAAGAGGCTGATTTTATTTTAGATTCCATTTCGTGTCTAAAGCATTAATCTTTTCAAAATTAGAATTAATTCTTGCATTATAATTATGTATGTAAATTGTATGCCATATTTTGGTGAATATCTTAAAAAAACTGTTTGAAAAGATGCGGTTCAAATTAGGCCTGTATTTTGTTCTTTATTTATATAATGAAGGAAAATGGAAAGTATATTTAGAAAATACTAAAATTACATTTTTAGGGTTCCGTGCGCAAAAGGTAAAAACGGGACCCTATTACTAAGGCTCCGCTGTACGTCCGTCCGTCTGTCACCGGGCTGTATCTCATGAACCGTGATAGTTAGACAGTTGACATTTTCACAGATGATGTATTTCTGTAGCCGCTATATAAATACTAAAAAGGAGAATATATTTAAGACGGCTCCCATACCACAAACATGTTTTTTGTCGTTTTTATAGAGATTGGTACGGAACCATTCGTGCGCGAGTCCGACTCTCACTTGGCCGTTTTTTCTTCTTTTGTATGCAAGCCAATATTCACAAGTATGTGTTATTTTAAGTATTTAAGGGGTTTTCTTTTCTAGTGCATATTTCGATGTTTTTGTACACACACAAAACTAGGCCAAAGTATCAAAACAGTGAAACTTGTAATATACAATCAGCATCAGCAGCCGGAAACCGTCCACGGCTGGATATAGGCCTCCTTCATGGTATGCCACATCGACCGGTAATACACATAAAACAATAACGTTTAAAAATTAGAAATGTAAAAAGTCCAGGCGGCGGATCATACATATACATACATTTCTTTCCGCGAATGGGATTAGGATACAGATTTATTGCACGAAGTAAACACTACAGTTTATATAGATATTCAAGCTAGTTACTTTGATCCTAAGGATAGGGCCAAACAATCGTATGATTTTTGAAAATTTGGACTAAGTGGCGGGCAGAAGATTGTTGTTTATAATGTTAACAAAGTGCATTGTTTTTCAGAAAATAATCGGCGTGTTCAAGCCGAAAGATGAGGAGCCGTATGGGAGGTTAAACCCGAAGTGGACAAAATGGATGCATAAACTGTGTTGCCCATGCTGCTTCGGTCGATCTTGTCTCATCCCCAACCAGGGGTACCTCTCGGAAGCCGGGGCGAGCCTCGTTGACTCCAAGATAGGCCTTAAAATTGTGCCAAAGACGAGGGTAAGTGTCATTTTACGCCAATTATGTTATCCACTATATTCCTAGCATTACACTCTGTTATTTTTTCTAAACTTTGTCACCTAGTTATTTCCAACTACTTCTTGAGACCATTGCCGAATCTCTACTTTAAGACGGTGTTTAATTAGTGATTGATTATTATCAATCTCAAAGACTTTATGCTTATGTTCGAAGGTAAATTTTATCGACAATTCACCGCTTATGCTATTTTTAAGTTGTTCTTGGAATATTTGAATTATAACCATTACAATTACAATTTTATGGTTTCCATGCACGGGAGTCATATGGGGGCTTAAATATAGATAAAAATGTTCATTTAACACTCATATATTGGGTCAAAAATTATGTGACATACCCCTCTAAGTCTTTGATATCGGTAACTGTATGTTTGGATAAATATATGTGAAGGTAAATATAGAAATGTCTCTTTGACTTGAGAACCCTGTGTGAGCATAGTTGATATCGTACTGCCACTCATCATATGGTGAGAGGCCATGAATATATAAAAATTGGTGTTCCAAATTTTATGTTTGATCGTGCTTGTTAGACGAGAGTCTGCGATATTCAGTACAAAATAGAAAACAGAAAAACATAATCCAAGCAAACATATGTATATCTGCCTCGAATCTAAACGCAAATAATAGTAATAATTTTAATATTATGTGTTTACCCAATTTGAATAATTTTGGTTAAAGTAGAAGATATGAGATGCATTAAAACCAGCGTATCTTTTTATGTCGATGCGTTTTTTAGTTAGACCAATATTAAAATTAGGTATACAAATAAACGGTGAAAATTAATTTTTCAAGTTTTATTGTACGATTTAGCCTACGTTAATTATTGTTAATTTTTCACCCTCTATGCATGTACTAAGGGACATTCCCTTGAATAATTATTTAATCACTTGTGGAGACCTCTGGTCAGCAGTGGACGTTTCCTCTTACTGTTTAGGAGACAGAAGTCTCTTACAGACGGATAGAAATACCTCTAGATTTTAAACCCGAAAAATATTTTTTGTTTATTTGCCAAGCACGTTATATATTTTGACGCTGTATCTGCAAAATGTCTATGTAATTTACGTGGCACAAATTATTTATACAGTTTATGCAAAATTCAAAAATACATCCTTTTTTTAATTGGTGCGTATTGCGGTTGATATAAATCGTTTTATTTTCTTCTTCAGCAGAACGCATTGATTTCCATTAATACGACGCATTCGCGGTCTTCTTTCATATTAACTGCTTAAGCGACGTACCTGTAATGTACCTGATGCCCGCGATATATCCTATGCCCAGCCCAAAGGAGATTTCAAATTTATTATTATAAATTATTATTATAAAGGTCCATCCTACATATTGATGATATAATTTTTGAAATCGTATGAGTGGTTTCGAAAATTACGGTATACATCCGAACTTACTAACTTTACCTCTTCGCAACATTGGTTTTGGTGTAAAATGAAAATTTATGTTATACACAAACGTTACGTACTCTTTCTTGCTCTCTTTATCGGAGTTAAAGTGTTAATTTGCTTCTCAAGAATTGCCGTAGCGAAATTACATTTGAAGCGATTATTAAATAATTTTTATTAAAGCTGAAGCGTAAAGTTATTCGATGTGGGCGAACTATGAGTCAATCACAAACATCGCGTCTGTTTGCGTAATACGTATTTTAACAATTAACACTTTTATTAACAATTAATGTATTTTCAAATCATAGTATTTATTATTATAAATATCTAATTTATTTTTGGCAATGCCTACGATATACTAACACAAGGCAAAGCGAACATCAACCTACAGTTATTAATATCTTTCCATGCAGCTTTTTTATTGATTAATTTACTAACGTGTGCGAATTACTTTAAGCTGAGAAACGTGTAACGAAATCCTTATTTTGTGTCGTCATCCCAACTTTATATACGACAAATAACAAATTGCGATATAAATAATAATGAAAACGGAGGCCATTCATTGCTAACACGTTCAATGTTGACTTAAATTTATTCCATAAAATAAATACAATTCCGGCCGAAACTCTCGCAAAATTTTATAACAATTCTAGACGTAGATCCACACACACTTGTCCAATTATTGACATTGCATCTTAGCGTAAACTAAAATACTTGGTGTTTCACTTCTTGCTCGTAGCATCCTATGGCACCCTAGTGCGTCCCCGAGAACTTTACGAGGTTGTCTGTCCATCTATTAATATGCCAATAGCTCACAGGAGTCCCAGTCGACGAGAACTCTTCACATACAGCTTGTAGTCATATTTTCCAAAAAATAAAGTAATATTTTTTGTCTCTCTTACACTTTTGTAGCCTCTTGATGAGGCTATTCTCTTCTTCTCTGGTTTTGAGGAAATATATGTTAATATTTATACAAGCCACCAGTTCCACCTGCGGACTGATTTGCTCTAATCGTGCTGTTTAATCTTCTTATCAATATGTTGTTTTCCATTACACGATTAGTAGGTATATTAGTACATTCGTTCCTGGCTTGTGTTATAACGTTAGTTTGAAAATTATGTAACATCAACGATGGCAAGCTTTTTGGCTGCGAATTCATCTGCGTTTACTTCGGAAACTTCGGAACTTATTATCGAGATATAAAGTAGCTTATGTCTTCCATGTTCTAGGCTACTTTAATGCTATATTTCACCAATATCGCTCCAGCTCATAGAGTCAGTTCAGAGTCATAGAAAGACAACAAAGAGATTGGGTTACTTTTGCATTTACCAGACCAAGCCAACTCTAGACGCTCGGGTGGAAGCCAGCCTCCCTGCTTTCCCCGCTCTCCCTACTACCTTTGTCCTTTAAGACGCCAATGAAGCAAAGTCTCCGTAGAATAGTAGGTATTTGAATATGTTATTGCTGTCGCGATTCGGTACGCACACATACAGCCTTTCACATGCTTTCACTCACACAAATAACGCTGCATAACATCCCAAAGAGGCCCCTGCGAGCCGCGCATAGTCGCTACCCCTCCGCCTGGGCTAGAGTGTATTTTTCAAAATTATAATAAACTTGACGTGAGCGTGCGTCAACCCTTGTTTTACGTTTTGAGAAATTATTGTTCGCATATTGGTTTAGTCTCGACATACTGTGGTTGTATTTGATATAATTGACTAGTAAGTACCTATCACATATAAATACAATATAAATTATGGCGTTGCTATTTTAGGGTTCTACGGTCAACAAAGAAACCTTTTAGTTTCACCATATCCGAACGTTCGTCTTCCAACGATACTTTAGGTGACCTAGAGGTGTTTTAGTACCTAGAGTGCTAGAGTCTAAGGACTAACAAGTTAAAGCGTTCAAAAAGAACTAGAAACCGACTTCAACTGCCCTAAAAGTCTACTTTTATTAAGGAAAATTTAAGATGTATATTGTTTTCTCATGGATTCCATTCTAAGAACCGGACCAAATTGAAATGGGACCACATGGAAAGCATCAGCTTTCAAATAATAAAGAATCATCCAAATCGGTTCACCCAGTGAAAAGCTCTGAGGTAACAAACATTTAACTAATAGAATAGAATAGAAATAATTTATTCGGCATACAGATTACAGTACAGTTAAAACATTAATTTTAAATTTGCTCTGCTGCACTGCAACGCCGAAATACACACTTAACATTCCCAGTCTCAAAAACTACTGAACCGATTTTGATGAAACTTGCAGTCTTCCCTAAGTTTTACAATACCTAGGTAAACAAAAAAGGGATTATTTAAATCGAACTTGTAGTTCCGGATATATAAAAAATAAATTAAATAAAATAGCCTTTATTGCTGAACTAATTTTTTGTTTTAATTTTCTTAAAAATATGCTTACTTTATACGTTACTTATCTTTTTATATTAAGTATCAGTAACCGGTCGTTCCTACATTTCAGCTTGTCTTTCGACATAGGCCTCCTCTAAGGATTTCCACTCTATTCTATCTTTCGCTATGCGGGTCCATGTTGGACCCGCCACTTGTCTGATGTCGTCCTCCCATCTTCTAGTCTGTCTGCCTCTTTTTCTTTTGCTATCTCGTGGTTGCCATTCAGTTATTAGTCTTGTCCATTTCTACATACTCTATTTCTCCATTATTTACTGTTATGGGCTCTGTTTGTGAGGAATTTGACATTACTTTTGTTTTCGTTAAGTTCGTTGACAGGCCTGCTTTCTCGCTCTCTTCCGCTAACTGTTGGAACATTGTCTGTAGGGTTTTCGGGTTTTCCGAAACTAAGATCAGGTTGTCTGCAAAGCGTAGGTGACTCAGCTTTTTGCCATTTATATTTAGTCCTTTATTCGTCCAATCCAGATTTGTGAATATCATTTCCAGGATAGCTGAAAATATTTTTGGTAAAATTGGGTCTCCCTGGCGTACCCCTCTCTCAATCGAAAATTCTTCGCCTGTAGATTCTAGCTTCACTTGTGCGGTGCTTTTTGTGTATATGTTTTTCAGTATTCTTATGTATTTTGCATGTACGCCTTGTTTTTCCAGTGCGTCCCAGATAAATCTATGTTCGAGTGTGTCGAATGCTTTGTTGAAATCCACGAACCCTATGTGTGTTTTTCTTTTGTGTGTGTGTTCCGGATATATGCGAGGACAAACAAACATACACTTTAGAAATTTGGCACACTTCTTTAGAAGCTGGTATAGACTAACATATATGAAAACTGGGCAGTTCTGGAAATATTACATACATACAGGTCGCATTGATAACCTCTTTTTTTGAAGTCGGTTAAAAAACTGTAATTTCACGACACCTCACACAATAGAATAGACGAGTTAAAAATCCCGTCTTAAGTGTATGAGATGTATAACTGGGAAAAAATATTTCAAGTTTTTATTTGTCGACATGAATAATAATATCGTCGAAATCTATCGTATTTCCTACTGTCATACTTCATATTATACTATTATATTTTAAGTACCTCAAAAGGAAAAAAGGAATCCTTATAGGATCACTGTGATATCGAATACTCCAGTCTGCTGTCCCTTAGATCTGTCAAATAATGAAACTTATAGGTCAACGCAATAAAAAGATATAGCTGTATTTTAGACCATTTCCGTACAAAATGCAATGAACCCAAAATCTATACGGTATTTCCCGTTGACCTAATGTCTTGAAATTTGGCAAGAAGAAAGGTTTTACAGCACAACCATAGGAATAAATCTGAATTTTTTAATTGTAACACAGTAAAATTGATTTTTTAATGTTTACAAACTTAACTTCGTAATATGTAATTTAGCTTAGAATTTCATTTTCGGTAGAGCATTGTTGGGTGCATATTACCATACCTATTATTTATGATTTTCAGTATGTCATTAATTCATATTCTGTACGGAATCCTCGGTGCACGAGTCCGACTTGCTCTTGACCGGTTTTTGAGTTGTTGGAGAGCCATTTCAAGCTCTTGCTGGCTGATCTCCGGGATATCTGTGTCGGGTCATATAGTCTCCGTAGCGATTTGTACATGCGATGTCCATATAACTTCTCGTTCTCTCTCAAGACTTTCAATAATAATAAATAACAAAAAATAATATAAAAAAGCTTTTAAAAAAGTTGTAAATAAACGGATGTCCATGCAATAAATGTTATGTTTTTTCTGTGTTTTTTTTCTGTTTAGATATTTTACAGTGGTACGGAACCCTTTGTATGCGAGTCCGACTCGAACTTTAACATTAAAAAAATATTTGAAACATAAGTCACTTATTCATAAATCATATTTAATTATTTACACGTAACAAAACGTAACAACAACTAAGAATTTCAGGGAAAATGTTCTGTTCTAGAGATAAAATAAATTTCCTTAGAATTATTTGTCTTTATATTTGTTTATTTAGATCAATCTAAACATTAAAACTAACAGGTAAAACCATTATAGCTCGAGAAAGGGTATCTATCGATATATTTTTCCCACCACTATTAGTCGAAAAAATCGATAAAGCTTATTGACATCACTAATGCATGCTTACTTTATTTTTATACATATAATACACAGTATATAGTTGTGATATAGTGTACCCTGCCTCCCGAACCGAACTGTGCGAGAAGGACAGTTGAAGCTTTTTTTGGTATTTGCCTAGTTTTGCCGTGAAATTAAGGGTTTGGGATATAGCTGTTTTCTCAACGAAACGTTAGCCAAATTCAATCATTTTGATCTTATTCTCTTTATCAAAGAATAATCTAGGCCCGTTGGTTTTGCTTTTTCTGAAAATGTTACGTTTACTCTAAATAATGAGTACCATAAGTTGAAAGAAATTTTTTCTGAAATTTTGAGTTTTGAGATGCCCATAATTCTAATTGTAGACAAAATATTGAAAAAAGCAAAACCAACGGGCCTAGATTATTCTTTGATAAAGAGAATAAGATCAAAATGATTGAATTTGGCTAACGTTTCGTTGAGAAAACAGCTATATCCCAAACCCTTAATTTCATATGAAATTTTTTATCTGCTGTTCCCTCTTAACCATTTGCTCAATGGATACATTAAAAAATATATATACATTTTGATATCCGTACGCGAAACGTGAGTGGATGACGTCACATTTCTAGGCGTTTACTTGGTTTGGTAGTAAATGCATAAAGGTTTTTGGATTCTTATAATCCACATCGGGCGCAAGGGCACTTTGTAGCGATTTCCTTGCGATTGAGTCTTCGTAATTGCAATTAGGTATAAATAATGGAACTGGCAACTAAACTCCCCCGCTGTGCGTTCAGTAAATATGATTGGCGTGACCTCGTTCAATCTTTTCCACTTCCCCTGCTACAGATGGATAAAAATAGACTTTATTTTTTCTGATAATTGCCCTTTCCTGCGCTTCCTAAGGTTCCCAAGGAGATCTGTAGACTTTTTATGTAAATATTGCGTAAACTAAATAAAAAGAAAAGTATGTTTCGACTCATGCACCTTTCCAATTGTTTTTATGAGAACATGCAGTTACCATTAAAATATAAAGATAGATTAGATTGAGCTCTTTTTCTACGTTATGAAAGATCTATAGTGATAATTCTAAATAAACAACTTTGACTTGGTTTTTTAGAGATCAGAGAGGCTGATTATTGCTTGATGATGAGGCTTATCTCTAAATGTTTCTATAGTCTAAAAGAGTTTCTTAGTTAAAATTAAATTAATGAATACTTAATCGATTTTATCTGACATTTGTAATTAATATTTAATAATATTATTTATTCTATCGACACGTATTAATAATGTATTCTAACATATTTTTGACATTAAATTTTTTGCATGCCTCATTATGGCGAAATTTGTTTGTATCCTTAACCAGCAAATGTAATTCGATCAACTTACTAACCAATATTTCTGCAAATAAATTATTATTTCATTTCTGATGCTACTATATAAAATTATTAACACCTGCAAAGCCCTGTTTACGTGAAAATATTACCGTCCAAGGGTATCCTATGCAAGTTTTATTTCCACGTCACTTTCGATAGCGATTTCCTTGGCGTCAGTAGAAATATGAAGTAAATATTCGAAGAAAAAAAACTCGTATAGCAAGCTAAAAAAGAGTACATATCTGCATTCGCATTAGATTTTTATGAGCAACGTCACAAATATTTTCTAGATTTGAATGCGTAAATAATGCTACTAGAAGCATATGTACACGTAACAAGAATCATCAGACATTTTTGATTAGATGTAACTCTTTAGCGAATTTTTGATTTACGTCATTGTTTGTTGCTCTGCGATCGTGTGGTATATTTGCAGTCATTGAAATTTATATTAATAATTGCATGTGTTGCTGGACTGATAAGCGGTGGTACTGGTAGAGGTCTAGGTTCGATCCTGGGTCGTTATTTGGAACTTATGTCCGCCGGTAAAAGTTTTATACTAAATTTCTTATACCATAATCTTTTAAAACAAGATAGGTGTCTTTGTGCAGTAATTATCTAAAAATAGGAAATCGCACAATTGCAATCTTTACACTATAACGGTTCAAAACACTATGACAGTTGAGCTGAGCGTTTAGTTTATATATGTTGAAAGAAAAGTATAATTAATTTAGTCGGTGTTGAGTGAATAAAGTATTAGAAAATTCCTCTATTTAAATTTATATATTATATGATTTATTAACTTTTTGGGTTTTATTTGAAATATGAATATTAAATTTAAAAATGTTTCACTGCTAAGGACTATATATATAAGGCTATTATCTATTTGCAAATAATGCGTATGGCTTGATTATGTGTTTTTAGATATGTACATATTTCGTGTTTATCTTTCGACTCTAGAATGCGACACTAATTAAGCGACTTTTATGACATTTCATTGATGTAAACGTATTTTAAATTATAATAATAATAAAATTATTTATTTAAATAGATATAAATTTGTTACAAAGTAGGTATCAGGTTATAATGAAGTTAATTAACAAATTGATATAACTAACATGGATTCGAAACTAAATGTGTGCTATGCGTTGTAATGGCTGCCGTGTTCGAATTACAAACTTTTATTCGTCTGATTATTATCATATTATTATTCATACTCCTACTTTGACCAACATTATTCAACTTAATGAGAAAAAACAAAGCGAACATTGGCCCAATATAAATACATACGTGAAATTGTACTGAATGTATTTGTATTTCCAAAATATTGTAAACAGTAAACGGTTGCAATAAGATGCAGTATTTTTCGACTTGAATTCTTCAGATTGGCCCAATCTTAAATCTCAGTCTAGTATTGCTGCCAGCAGACTCAAGTTAAAGAGGCAACAGCTATTTTATCTTTGTGTGATTGAAACTCGTAGTTCTATAGTCATGTTGTTTAGCATCAAATTTAGATAATAATGTGGTAAATAGATAGTTTGATATACCTTTACCCAACTGCCATAATGAATAGAAAATTAAGTGATCAGGTATGTACACTTAGTTGTCTATTTAGGGAAGTTATAATTTTAATAAATCAATTTTATGACAACTGATGAAATGCTGAAAAGAATGTCTCAAACCAGAGCGAATGCCAAAATCACGAAAACTGACAACTTGCATCGATGTGTCAACTGTGGCAACCATCCTAGTCAATCCAAGATCACTCCTGGAAACTCGGGGAAACTCGATGCCTTGCATAAGGTACTTCTCGAAGGATATCAGCTGGCTAGAATAGCCTGTGTCACTTAAAACTGACAAAATGAGATCAGTCTTTTAAAATATGACTACAAATAATTTAATTATCTAACCAGCGACGCCCCATTGTATTTTTATTACTGAAATGCTTTGTAGTGACATATCGTGTGGTTGTAACCCTCAGGTAGTGAGATTGGTGTCTGAAACCTTCAACTACCTACGAATAGACCGAGAGAGGTCTCGGCTGAAGCGAGCGATCACCGAACAGTTCCCAAACCTCAGATTCAATCGGATGGGGTTGCCGCCTAAGGTACGCTCTCTAATATTTAACTATTATTTTGACTCTGTATTCCTTCCAAAGTAGTCGGAGAAGTGTAAATAAATTTGTTTTTCGTGATTTTTACTCAATTCTTGATCATTTGTGAAATTATTGACATATATAGTTATAAGTTATTAATACCTATTATAAATTTCTATATATTATATCACTAAATTTTGTCTCCAAATTTAACTGGTACGTTCTCTGGTATCCGTTCCTTTATTATTTAATTTCTGTGTGTATATATTTATTTATTTATTTGTTTTTGGAAAACTTACAGGCTAATAACAAAAATAGAAATTACAAACTAACTTAAAACTATTTCTAATTCCATATATGTATGTATGACAATGTATATGTCTATAATTTATATTTGATGAGTTCATTCGGTATAGTTACGGTCGTAGAGAATCACTTATATGGTAAAGATTATAAACAAGGTTCTTTGATGTTACAGATGGGCTCATTCCAGTTGTTCGTGGAAGGATACAAAGACGCTGACTATTGGCTTAGGAGATTCGAGCAAGATCCGCCGCCAGCGCATGTTATGAGGAAGTAAGTCGAAATCCAATATTTACTACCTCATCAGCAACAGCCTATATACGTCCCCACTGTAGGGGCACATACCTACTCTCCTATACTCCTCCTAGAGAGTGTATGGGACGTAGTCCACCACGCGGGCCCAGTGCGGATTGGCGGACTTCACATCCTGTTCAAGACATGCAGGTTTCTTCTCAATGTTTTCCTTTACCGTTAAGCAATCGGATAATGTACTTGAATTGTAAACAATTTATAGGTACACGTACGGCTCGATTCGAACCCGGAACCCTCAGATTGAGAGTCCGCGCCTTATCCACTGCGCCACCGACGCTTCTTACTTATACTACCTATATAAATAGACGAGGACCACCTTTATCCACACTAAAACATACTACAATATCAAAAACGTAAACAATACTTAAAATATAGCTAAATAATAACATAGAACCTATGAATTAAACGAAAAAACTCATAGGTTTGTACCATATAATGTAGAGGAATGTGGAAGGAGAAAAACAGTAATTTTCCGTCACAACCTCTAGATTTTTATATATTTTTTTATTTGGTCATGCAGGGTGCACTCCTTGTGTCTACATATATATAGTGACGGTCCCTTACGGATCGAATCCTCCCCAATGTCGATCTCCGTCATGAACCGTACGATTGGTCTGGGCTTGGAGCTCCTGGTGCTGTCCGTTGTGTCAGTGTGGCCTCCGAGGTGTCTGTTTCTGCTGTGATAAAGAGCATCACAGTGGCAAAGGATGTGGATGGGCGTTTCTTCATCCTCCTCACAAAATCTGCAAGCTCTATTGTCGCTCAGGCCCATACAGCTGGGGTGTTTATTTAGCTTGCGCAAGAGCTTGATTTTCGCACGAATTGTTGTAGCCATTCAGAAGCTTCTAAAGTGGTTTTGTCCAGGCCAGCCACTGTAGTGATTACATTATGTTTTCAAAGTAAAATAGGAACTGAACGGGAAAAGACTGTACCTCTATACTATAATTTATAGTACATAATAACATACGAGATGACCACTGTTGCACACTGGTTGTTGTATTCCATAATATTTTCGCATTGGCAAACGTTATATCGATCGCGAAACCTATTTAAATCACCGCTCGTCGCTATTCATGACGTGTGAATAATAAACAAGTGGAGCTCGTTCCAGACGATGTGACATTTCAACGTATTCGGATTATCTATTCCGAGTGTATTGTGAGAAGCTAAGCTTTAATATTCTAACGTTTTGCCGTAATGCCCTTGTTTTACCTACGTCAAAACCTTATTCAACTTCGTGGTATGGTCTTCGATCCAATTCAGCGACACTTCGTCTCGATTTGTTGGGATTGTGTATTGTCTAGCTTAAGTCAATCAATGAACATGAGCCTTCTGTATTGATTGCCACAACGATTGACTTTTTATGAGCGTATTTGGCACAATCACGACGCTTGGCTGGCGAGTCGGTATTGAGTATTAGTTTTCTTCAGTAGTGGTGACGTCATTTAGCGGTCGAATGATGACGCTGAAATTTTGGCTATGGAAACATGTTTCAGTGATTGGATTTAAACGTCGCTAAATGACGTAGGTGGCGATTTATGAGTTAAGATCCTATGCAACAGTGCACTTATGCAGAGGATGATGATGATTTGCTTATGATGCGTTTCTGTTCACATTCCAATGATGATGTGTTTCATGATGCGTTTCTGTTGAGATTCCAATGATGATGTGTTTCATGATGCGTTTCTGTTGATATTCCAATGATGATGTGTTTCATGGTACGTTTCTGTTGAGTTTCCAATGATTATGTGTTTCATGGTACGGTTCTGTTGAGATTCCAATGATGATGTGTTTCATGATACGTTTCTGTTGAGATTCCAATTGTGATGTGTTTCATGATATGTTTCTGTTGAGATTCCAATGATGATGTGTTTCATGATACGTTTCCGTTGAGATTCCAATGATGATATGTTTTATGATACGGTTCTGTTTAGATTCCAATGGTGATGTGCTTCATGATAAGTTTCTGTTGAGATTCCAATGATGATGTGTTTCATGATACGTTTCTGTTGAGATTCCAATTGTGATGTGTTTCATGATATGTTTCTGTTGAGATTCCAATGATGATGTGTTTCATTATACGTTTCCGTTGAGATTCCAATGATGATATGTTTTATGATACGGTTCTGTTGAGATTCCAATGGTGATGTGCTTCATGATAAGTTTCCTTTCAGATTCCAACTGCAGTTCGAGCGTCTTGTGGTTCTGGACTACATAATCCGGAATACGGACCGCGGCAACGACAACTGGCTAATCAAATACGAAGCGCCGCAAGCTAATTCTGAAGGAGGGGATATGAGGGAGCCGTCGGTATGTATCCTTTTAATATTTATACTAGCTTCTGCCCGCGGCATCGCCCGCGTTCACCTTAGGATTTATCCCATGGGAAATACTTGTCGGTAGAAAAGTAGCTTATGTCCTTCCTTGGCCTTTTAATTTGGCAATTCAAGTCAACGTGCCTAGTAAATAACAGTAGAATATAGGTTCTTATAATTATTTTATGTGTAATAATTGTATCTTAATTTATTGTATTGTAATTTATATATACTATGGGTCATTGTTACCTGATAATAAAGAAATAATAATAATAAAGAAATAAATAAATGTATGATTTATGTATGTATTTGTTATTCACTCAGGAGTGGCACGGCGGCACGGAGGTCCGCATCGCTGCTATCGACAACGGGCTAGCGTTCCCTTTCAAGCATCCGGATTCATGGCGCGCTTATCCATACCACTGGGCGTGGCTGCCTCAGGCCAAGCTGCCATTCAGCGTCGAGACCAAGTCAGTATTTTATTAACATACAGTACTGTAATAAACTAGCGTCTTCATCTGAGTGCACTTTAGAAATTGTCCAATTGAAACTGGTTTTTCGATCAGTGTAAACAGTATCATATATATTTTTCACCGCCCCTACAGCTGTCATTTTAAAAAAAAAATCGAGAAATTCTGACTCCAATCGGCCGAGAAGAAAGAACGAACAAATTTCGCTTTGGAAAATATAGTATTAGCATCGTTAGTTAGTTCAAAAATAACAAAGGAATTGACTCCAATTGCCCTCAAAGTCTTTTAATTAAGGGAAGAGAATATTTAAAAAGCCGGTCACACAGGGTTTTAAAAACAAACTTTGCAGCTAAATTACGTACCCGATGTATGGCTTTCAACTACAAAGTTAAGTTTGTAAACATAATGTGTTATATTTAGAAAATTCTGGTTTTCAGATTTATTCTTATAGTTGTGCTGTAAGACCTTGCTTCTTGCCAAATTTAACCCTTTAGGTTTTGGTTTCCTCACAATCCGGAGATCCCTGGTTCGATTCCTAGTGGGGATACCTATCGGTACGCAGTTTGGTTGGTGGTAGGACATTTTCTGTGTCAGCCTGGCTAGCTACCACCATGATACCTAACACTGCCGCCAAATCATCAGTGCACACCACATGAGTGTGGACAGTGCCATCTATCCATGAATGAAGAACTTATTTCCCTTTTTTCTTTCTATGTCCCTCATTATTAATAAAATTAAAAATTGATGTTTCAGAGAGCTGGTTCTTCCGCTGCTGTCAGATATGAACTTCGTGCAGGAGTTGTGTGACGAACTACATATACTGTTCAAGGTAAGTTAGGACTGGCACAATATCGATTCTTGTTCTTAGTTTAGGCATAATCATCAACAGCCTATACACGAGTACGTCCCCATTGCTGGGGCTCAGTCCTACTCTCCTACAGAGAGTGTATGGTCCACCACGCGGGACCAGTGCGGATTGGCAGACTTCACATGCCTGTTCAAGACATGCAGGTTTCCTCACGATGTTTTCCTTCACCGTTAAGCAATCGGATAATGTAATTGAATTGAAAAACAACTCATAGTTACACGGCTGGATTCGAACACGCAACCCTCAGATTGAGAGTCCGCGCCTTATCCAATGCGCCACCGACGCTTTTAGGCATAATAGTGACTAATAATACAAGTTAGTATATAAGTGAAACTCCCGCTCTGGACGCGTTTACATCCTGTTTGACGTTTAAATATCAACGAACAGGCGACTAGAGGGTATGACACCGGTTTTTACACGCAGTTTCCCCGTTTTTACGCCATTTGATAGTTCCAACCATAACGTGTCCATTCTGGCCGGCCGATTGCCAAGCCAGAGGTGAGAGTCTCTCAGGCCATTTTGTCATCCACCCCGGCGCCAGCGACGAGGACCTGGACCAACTCACTGGGCTCGGGTCCGGGGCGTTACTCCCCAACAGCTCGACACAAGCTGCCCTGCGGGATTATTAATTTTATTATTGTTATAGTCACCTGGGAAAGACCCTGCAAGTATTCTCTATTGGTTATAAAGAAACGGTGACTCGTATAATACTTTGTTTATTGCAAATAATAATAATTACAAAGTCAATTATAACTTAAATTGTACAATTAGAGTGGCCTATCCCTAACAAGAGATTGACCTGGGTACTCACACTGGAGCTTTAAAAAAATAATTATACTGTAAGTAGACCTACATACATGTACATAAACAAAACAAATCGTATATATTAGATAAGATAATGTAGAAAAAAAAGCAGAACCTTAAATAAAAACACGATTTACATCCTACTAATATTATAAGTGTGAAAGTTTGGATGTTTGGATGTTTGTGACGCTTTCACGTAAAAACTACTGAATGGATTTGAATGAAACTTAACAATAACATAGCTTATACATCAGAATAACATATAGGCTATAATTTATAAAGACATATTGTGTAAATTGTACAAAATCACACTTATAATATTAGCGGGATTACATGGGAAATTTTGGCATAACAAAAACGCGTTGCCTAGCAACCGACCATAGAATATGTAAATTCGTATATACAAACTTTTTTGTTTATAATATTGGTGTGAAGACTATTTGATTGTACTACGTCAGATATTGAAATTTATTTTGTTTCTTTAAATTATTAGACTACGTAACAGAATAAACACTATTTTGTACCTTATGCTGTATAATAATTTGTCATATACGTCACCTGTGCCTATTGAACAAGTAGAATACATCTTGAAGTACACGCGGACAAAGTCGCGGGCGGAAGCTAGTAATATATAAATTATAAATATATACATACATATAAACTGCCTATTACATATATACTTCACCGAGTTTTTTCTTGAATGAAGATATACCTTACTGTAAACATCAACTTTGTGACAACTTTTGTCATAGTTACTATTAGAACACCTTACGAAGGTTTTTTTGCGTAGTTTGTGTGACAGAAGGGGATATGAAAAGTGTCTTTCGAATGTGCGGAAGGTCGTGGGTCTTTGATGATAATTTTTTATTGTATTTTCAGCAAGACAAAGGTTTCGACAAGGGTCTATTCGAGCGGCAGATGTCAGTAATGAGAGGCCAGGTGCTGAACCTCACGCAGGCGCTCAAGGACAACAAGAGTCCGGTGCAGCTGGTGCAAATGCCCGCCGTCATCGTAGAGAGGTGAGCTCGTACAGCCGCCGTCAATTCATCCCTCTACCACATGCTGGACAATTGAAAAGAATTGTCGTGATGTCGTTTCCTTATTCCTACATATCGAACTGATAACGTTTGTATACACGCGCATTTTTGAGTGCATTCGCGCGCGCCATGTTACCGATCCTTGAGCGGGTCACTTTCTTGCACGGAGAGGTGAGGTATCGCGGATTAGTTGGGCGGTAAATGTGTGGGAGGCACTCTGTACTGGATAATTTTGACTTTACGAACTTTTTTGGACTAAAGGTACCAAAATTCAAATTCCAAATATTCTCTAGAAACTAGATAAAGTTCATGATCAGCCGGGAAACGTCCACTGCTGGACATAGGCCACCCTCATGGTACGCCACATCGACCGGTCCCGAGCCACCTGCATCCAGTGACTCCCTGCGACTTTAACCAGGTCGTCGGTCCAACTAGTAAGGGGACGGCCTGGTAGACGTTTCCCGGTACGTGGTCGCCACTCGAGAACTGTTACTCTCCACCGGTTATCGGTTCTTCTATCTACAAAGTTAATGACAGCAAAAACGATTGTATAATGAGGGTAAATATCTCCTTGTTTTATTATGATTTATTTTGGACACCAACAACTCAATTCTTGTTTTTTTAGGTTTGCTTTTTAAGTTTAATTTCCCGGCAGATGATAATGCCCGTCTCTAAACCATAAGTTACGTGTATACGAACTTGAAACACGATTGTTGGTGACGTTGTGGCGTTTAGCAGTAACTGACAAACTCTTGCATTTATTATATTATTATGACTTACTTCAAGGTTATGAACGTAAAATTTCCAGGTCCAAGAGTGGATCGACGTCGTCTCGCTTCTTCGACTCCTTCCAGCAGCGGTTCCAGCAGAAGTCTCCCTTTTTCTCCTGGTGGTGAGCTGCTACGCACTAGGTGAGCCTCACACTGAAATTTTTATACACTGCATGCATACATTGCCTCGTGTGTCACTGTGTTGGTTGGCTAAACGTCAGTGTCAAAATGACAATCGTTGACAGTGTCATAAAAGCGTTGGGTTGTCAAGCCAGTTAGAATGTAAAGAAATATGTTTGTTTTGTGTAACTGGAGACTTATCATAGATTTTGTCACTTCCAGACCGATCTCTAACAAACGTCACGGTGACAGCTTGACTGCGAAGCGGAATACATAACAAAATATTATAATATGTAAACACAATTTATATGTATATTATGTATGTGGTACCAATATAATCTGAAGTGGGGCCAAGTATCTGAAGTGACCGTTTTTAGTTCGTGTTTCGGGCTTATCACGCTGTCTCTCTCATTCTGACATGTCCAACAAAAAATGAAATCCCGCTCTTTTGTTTTGCATCGAACATACAGTATCCAGCCGTTAATACTACATTTAGCTCCCTCACTAGTTTTGTCTCAATTTTCTTTGCAGTTATGCAATAATTCCATTAACCAAGGCTGTCTTTTTGTTGTCATTAGAAAATTTCAATTTATCGAAATATCCAATTTAGATTATAAATTCAGTTATATGTAGCTTAAAGTGGCAACTTTAGGCGGTTTGATTCATATTAACTGCACAATTAGAACCAATAATATGTGGATAAATTTCAAAAAGGTCTACTAAAGGCGCTACTGGTTTTAATTACCCATCGATATTTAGAAAAAGACAGTTAGCTTCGGCTTTCTAAAGGACTGTGCTTGGTGCGACAGAGAGGACGCTATACAAAACCGGAGCTACTCGATCACGGCAGTCTTTTTCTAAAGCTCGATGTATAATATTAACGACTCAATATTTGATAAATTGAATGAGTTTTGAATAAGTATTGTATCCTGATAATGAATTTATCCGTAGGTAAGCCAGAGAATTGTGGAAAGGTCAAATTAGGTAGGAATATATGGTGTTTGATTCTGGTCCCCTTTGGATTATATCGGTAAAAAATCAATGTATGTAAAGTAGATTAGAAATTTTAATAGTAACAAATAAGTATTGATAACAGTCGCAGCTCACAGTTTTGAGAAATATGTGTCTATTTGCTTTTACTTTTAGTAGGTATGATCAAAGGAATTCATTTGATGATCACATACGTTACACCTTAATTTTCCCGTGTGACTATGACACACACATGTCAATATTCCCTTTATAGAATTATTACTCAATTGAGAAGGTACTGCAAAAATTTTTGTAAATGAAGTTGACTACTATAATGCACTGAATTAGGTAAGTCCTCTAGACTTATTAAATTTAGCTCGATCGTTGAACAAGGGCACGCTCTTCTTAAAATACATTCATGGATATCTATGTCTATTGAAGCGTCGGTGGCGCATTGGATAAGGCGCGGACTCTCAATCTGAGGGTACCGGGTTCGAATCCAGCCGTGTACCTATGAGTTGTTTTTCAATTCAAGTACATTATCCGATTGCTTAACGGTGAAGGAAAACATCGTGAGGAAAACCTGCATGTCGTGAACAGGCATGTGAAGTCCGCCGATCCGCACTGGTCCCGCGTGGTGGTCTATGTCCCATACACTCTCTGTAGGAGAGTAGGCATGAGCCCCTCCAGTGGGGACATATATAGGCTGTTGATGATGATGATGTCTATAGATATGTCATGAACGATTTTACAACATTTCGTACAGTACCTTCTTAAGCATTATTCCGTGTTTTCACTTGACATTAACATTTATAAGTTTACTCGGGAAAATTGAAGTTTTTGTATTTGCTAAACAATTTGATTCCTCGACAGAGCCTCCTTAAATCATCAGAGCTGTTTTTAAATCTAGCTGTAGTTTCAAGTGATGTTACAATATGTA
The DNA here is from genome assembly GCA_910589575.2 of Carcina quercana. Classification (NCBI taxonomy): domain Eukaryota; kingdom Metazoa; phylum Arthropoda; class Insecta; order Lepidoptera; family Depressariidae; genus Carcina; species Carcina quercana. Next base: position 21,803,990 of record OU342426.1, on the reverse strand, counting down.
TAAATATTTATGCATTTCATTTTCAATAATTCCATAATGAATATTATATAATCAATTATGTGTAAACTATTTTCCTGTTAGTTAGTTATTAATGTTGGTTTTTATTTTGAAAACCACATTGCAGCGTTTTAATGTTGATTGTTATGAACAGCTCTGACCATTATTTCATATCCTTTATATAAAATAGTTGTAGGTAGAATATCCACTATAGAAATTCAGTCGAACTATCAGACTTAATAGGCATTGCTTTCAATTAAAAAATTTGGTCGTAGCCATATCTTATACTTTATACATAAAACGTTTCCTTTATTTATTAGCTTTTATCATGTACACTTGCAATTCTTTGTATATTTTGTAGTCCTCTGTGACGTAGTACACTGTACTGAAACCTGGACTTTAAACAATATATGGAAACTAAGCCATATTGCGTCACGTCATATCTGTTGTCAAGATGTATAGATAGCTAGCGATACAAATGTGACTTAGCAATTTTATTATATTAATGGACATACTTCAGTGTTTTATCGCATTGCGGCGACAGATTTTAAATTATTATTTATACAATTTTATAATAATTACGAATTTCACACTGTCTTAACGAAATATTTTCATATTTAGAAAAGTTAATAGGCAGATTATTATACAAGCTAATTTTTAAATGTAAGTATGTGACATATCGTTTTATTATTTATTATAATTATAATATATGTAATGATTTTTTACTTTTACAGAATCAGTGCAGAATATAAAAGATTTTTAAACAAACATTGTATTTTTAAATGTTTTTCGTCGAAAGGTACTTAACTAAATCTAGAATAGAAGTCTGTACGAAGTTGGCAAACTGTATAAACCAGTAATTTTTGAAATGAAATATAATATGAAATCATAAAAAGTGCGTCAGTTCCGTTCTACTTTTTTAAATTATGATATATCTATAGGTAAACCGCATAGATGAGTCCTCGCCCACGCGGTACGGGGGCGCAGGGGTATGAAGACAAAAGGGATCGAGACAGGAGCGCGCGGCATGCGCGCATAGTGTCCTGCCGCCTGATCTTCTCTCAATACCCTTTGTCGCCGTACCCCCGCGGCCCCGTACCGCGTGGGCGAGGACTCATATAAGCGGTCGGTATAAAGAGCTTTTTAATTGTGTAACTGTGATAAGCTTGAAGAAACCTATTTATTATGTTTTAAATACATTTGCAAGTTCAGAAAGTTGTTAGCGTAATTTTCTGTGTTTTATGTACCAGCTGGGATATCCGGTGTCGCTCAAGGAGTTCGTATGATATCGTGTGGTATTGGAATAAAAGTTCCAGAAGAATGAGAAAAAAGGCTTCAAATGGTCAAGAATGTTCTAGAATACTCTACAACATTCGAACTTGTTTTGGAATGTTTGTCAATGATGGAAGGATGTTCCCGGAAACATTCCATAAAGTTCTGGAATGCTCTCGAATATTCTGGAATGTTCGAGAAATTTATAAGTGATGAAAATTCTAGCCCTAATATCTTCAAAAGCACGCCCTTCAGGTAAAACGGGAACCTTCTATAAAGATGGGGGATAGAGGGCTACCACACCATACGCCCTTGATCGTAGCGGGACTTATTTCTGAATTTTAGCGGAACGCACATTGTACACTTTCTTTTATAATATATATTGATTAAAAATACATATGTTGATGTATTGTCGTCGCAATGTAATTCCCGTAAATCTAATGCAAATACAAAAATGTATTGCAAAACTCCTGGACCATTCATTCCCCGTGACATTGCAAAATGACGGAATGTTTATTGGTAACTGCATTTGGTAGTATCAAGAGGAATGAAGATATTGTTTTAGATATAAACGCGGACGTATGAGTCATGGTTAGTCGATTTAAAAACTATGACCAGCGCCATCTAGAGTTATCTCGAAGAACGATCTTGACCGATCGATATCTAGACTCAATCTGTGGATTTCATTGAAATAGTTTTTGGTCTCCCAACATATTCTTCGTACATATGTACATACATATGTGAATATATGTATTCATTTTATTTAGTTCATTTGTTTTCGCCCGGGTTGATCTTGAAACTTGACACTGTGGAGAGCATCAATTGTATTGGTCCATCTAAATAGTAGAAAGTTGCGCAGATACATACTAGTCGAACGTTCTGTACTATCTTGTGTGTATTATGTAAATGTTTCAATATACATATTTGAAGGTATATAACATGCTTACTCGTATTCAAAACAAGCTAACATTCGTTATTCCTTGCCTGAAACAGTTTTTTTAATATTTTGTTTATTCGCATAACAAAGTAAGCAAACTTCGTTAGGTCGGTCGAAAACTATTCTAATTGTATTTCATTAATTCATCTGTTATATACCTACAAATGTATTATCATACTCGAAGACAGTGATGAGTTGAGATAAAGAAAAGTTTGAAACGTAAATTTTTCAGTAAATTATATATTTTTTCTGTTTGAATTATATTTTTCTGAATTTAAAAGTGAGTCTTGGTTGATCATCCCAAATACTTCATGTAAATGCGGTTGGTAGCCTTGATTTAATTTCTCAATAATATAATTTGAATGGAATTTACTTAAACTTGCCCATTATTGTTAATAAGATGTAAATTTTAATAACATAATATGTGTTTTTTATTAATACACGACACTAAATGTTTTTAAGGTAATTTGTATATATTTGGTTGTTACAATTGGGTTTTTACAAGACGCCAAGTTGGGGTTAGATCAGTTTGCTAAAGATTGTAATACTGTCACTGTACCATTTTTTTGTACGACATATTGAATTTGTCATATTCATGACAGTTATTAAAAATACTACTTAAAAATATTAAACACTAAATTTGTCGATGGAAATCAATGTACAGTATAGATGTTTTTATCTTCTACCGTTGATTAGGCCGAGCAGATGTTTTTTTTAAAGTATCATCATCATCAGCCAGGAAACGTCCACTGCTAGAATACAAGTATGTTCATGTATAATTTTACATTGCACCAACATAAAGGTATGTAAAATGTAACACTCAGTCTGATATTCCAAATTTAGTTGGCCAATCAAACAACATTGCTGTGTTAACGACGATCGGAACATGTGACGATTAAAAATGACAGGTCTAAATTATTACTTTTAAAAGTGCGACCACTCACTGCAAACTTGTCAAAATATATTGAGACTCCACCTAAAAGTAAGTCCTCTGAAAGTATTGCCGTCCCTATTTGTTCTTAAGATAATGAGAAGGTCGACACTACTTTCAGAACATACGTTTAGCTGTTCGACAAAACTGTCGAATCAGGCATTGACGACGATGGATAACATTGTGAACTGTACAGTTTTAATTTGTTACAGAATTATATAATGTTAATTTTCATTAATTAGTGACAGCAAGCTGCATCATTTACATTTCCTACTGGTTTCCTATTGCTTACAACAAACAATGCGATCTGTATGTTAGTAATGTTAAAAATGAGAATAGTACAACAACTTTGATTATTTTGTACCAAATTGTACAAGGGAAACGAAACAAAATCGTCAAGGATGGACACTGTGCGAGTGTACGCGAGGGGCAGGAATTTAAATTTAGAACGCTTAACGCTAGGATCTTTTATTTCTCGCCACATGAGAGCTTATCAATCTAGTACCTTAAGGTACATTATGCTGTATAATGTATGACAAGCAAAATATACATAACGGTTCGACATTTTCATGCTTATTCTGGTATGACTTTTCTATTATGACTCTGGACCAATAAAACTATGATTTTTACAGCTGAGTATTCATTCATATTAATAAGAATTCATGTCACAATTGTTTTCTATACGTCAAAGCATGCGGCAGTGTCCACAAGTCGCTGTTGCATAGAGAACAACATTTAAACCGTAGACAACTCACGCATAGATTCACCTAGTGTCCACCCTTGTTTAATAGCTAAAATTAATTTAGATCAAGTAGTGAATTGTATCTTAATATAAATATGTATAAAATCTGTTATTTTATAATCACGAGTGATGAATGTTTTGTGAGGGTAGATGGAATGATAACGAAGTTTTAAATTTTAGCAACACAGAAAATACAATATGTATCGGCTTGCTCTTTCAAACACAATTCAAATTGCAAAGCTGCAAGGACCAAAAGCTTGATTTCGTAGGATATACGAAGACATAAGAAATTATGAGATAAATCTAGGACGTTTCCAATGGACCGTATAATTGGAATCCAATAGAGATTTTCGCAAACATCCGAGCTAGGTTTAGGATTATTGTAAAATTCTGGCTTATTTTAGCCATAAACGCTGACGGCTGATATCAAGGTTACGATATGTACGGGCGTGATGGCAAACCAGATTCAATACGTTATATCCGTTCTCCAATTGTCTTAGCCAACTGGGATTTTTGCAGTAATTCTGAAAATAGCGCGGAACTGGCTTTGTAAGTATACTATACGGTCTATAATTCGCTCTAATAAATCGCAACGTCTGGCTTTACATGAAAAATTGTCAATTCAAATCATCCGGTCCTTTGCAATTTTCCTAGTATTATCGCATGCGTCACTAATTTGTCTGTCAATGATCAAATTACCGCGCGGGCCGCGTTAAGTAATAATAGGTTGGTATTGGACCCAATTTCACATCCACAATTGTCTAAAATGCACTGAGTTTTACTTATTTCAGAGTGAAAAAAGAGATGGCAGATATTGAGTTAATAATTCATTGCATCGCTTTATTCAATTTACTAAACTCTACTACAAGTAATAGTGTTCAGTGTTCAATGAAAACAAATCACAAGTGAAGCGTAGAACTGACGAACGAAATAACGTTGATCTGTTTTAGACGCAAGTATTAATTCTCTCTCTCTCTCTGTTTTTTTATACGAAGTATTCACTAGTTCCATGGCTTTATATATCCTTAACGCGGTATGCAGGAAGAGACAGTTCGCTGGTGGTCCCAATAGGATATAAGTGCAAGTGCAAATTGTCCCGTTGAAATTCTCGTCAATGATCAGAACCAAACACTATAAGACAAATTACTCTGATGTTTTGTGCATCTAGTGGATAGGTCCCCTTTTTGAATCCCCTGTTTCCGTTTAGGCAACTTTTTTCTTAAAAAGTAGGAAGATTTTTTCTTCACCGTTTACTGGTTTATTGCAAGGATTTAGTTGACGCATAATGACCTCATTTATCAAGGCGTAATATCTTGAACTTAACCTACTGAGACTCAAGGAAAAGCGTCAATAGTAAAAAGTGAAACGACATATTCAGCATTATATGTTGTTAAAAGTTGTAGGATTTAGCAAAGAACATGAAGCTTAAAGTTTTTATTATTATTTTACTTGTACTAAATATAATTTGGTAAGAAATTCATACTGCAATGTTGGTTTCGTCTACCATACTATTTATCAAAAATCACATTTGCCTCTTTGATTTAAATGATAGGGGTTTGTTATACAATTTTGTGTTCATTCATAAGTGATATCCCACGGGAAAAAAATCTTGCGCAAATCAAAGTAGAAAACTGACCGTTTTCGTGATGAGCTTACCTACATTATTCCCTTAGGATATTTCGCTTTGATAAATTAGGACATAATACGTCGAGGGGTTTCGTATATGTATTCGTTATAAGAGAGCTCATCCGTGATTTGAACCCAATACGGCTAAAATACCTATTATTTCGAAGTTTGTTTAATCTGCCATCCCTTTCCTAACTCTGCAATGAGAAAAGGACAGTGCCATCTAAAATGATCTTAAACAATTTTGCATGTTCAATTGACGTGTGTATGATGTGTTTGAAATTGCATTATTATCTCTTTTTACCATTTTTAATGTGTTGTCCATATTTCCATAATTTAATGTTGAAATTGTATTCCATTGTTGAAAGGTAATTAATTTGTGTTTATAATTATTAAAACGTTTTTAAGCATTATTTAATTTTGGAGAGAAATATAATCACCATTGCATTTTATGACGTGTTTCAATTTATATCCATTTATCCTTTATTTCCGTTCTTCGAAGAACCGATATTCTCGAGGTTTCCGAGGATATTCCGACAGGTTCTCGAGTGGCGACCACGTAGCTGGAAATGTCTACCAGGCCGTCCCCCTACTAGATGGACCGACGACCTGGTTAGAGTTGCGGGGAGTCGCTGGATGCAGGTGGCTCTGGACCGTTCGATGTGGCGTACCATGAAGGAGGCCTATGTCCAGCAGTGGACGTTTCCTGGCTGATGATGATCCTTTATTTATAATACATAGAAGCGTATAGTGTGGTCTCTGTATTAGAAATAATGTCGCTTATTATCATCCCGTACTCGTTACGCGACTGAATGAATCACTTAAGAAGATTGGAAGCCGCGACTTTCTAATCCCATTCTCTCTGATCCTCTCACCCCAAATAGCCCTAAATCTCCTTAGGAAAGTTGCAAATAAAATCTTACTATGGTGACACTAGATTCAAGTGTGATTAGATGGAGTATAAATTAACATTGAAGCTTTCCACATAAAGCTATACTCTTCGCTCTTATTGCGAATGTCATTCGTTAAAAGGCGACTACTTTGTTTAAGAATTGATGTTTCATTTAAAGTTATCCAACGTTATATGTACGCGGTGTTCAGAGATGATCATGGACCGATAATTTTGTAAAGGTTTGAGGAGCTGCTGGATGGCGAGCCGAGCGGCTCGAAACTGGCCTTTACGGAGTACCTGAGTAAGGCCTATGTTAAGAAAAGGAAGTTTTAAAAATATCGTCTTACGACAACCGCAAAGAAATAAAACATGCTCTGATCCATACGCATTTTATTTAAACAAGCGCAAATACAATTTGAGAATCATTGTGTTTAATACATTGATATAATCTTATAATGCATGACTAACGAAGTTACTAAGCAAATGCTAAATAAATATCTGTTTTATTACAATATCTTAGGTACACTCGAGTACAAAAATATGTATCCACTTTTGAACCATGTCACATACATCTTTAACTGACATTTCCTTCAACATACTACATAGGAACAAGCAAGGGTCAATGTGACATGGTTCAGACGTCGATACATATTTTTGTACTCGAGTGTACATAAGAACAATTCAAATTATGTTCCCAAAAATGTAAATTTACGCTCAAGCTTGAATATCGTTTATTAATTAAGGCTAAGGTTTAAATTTCGTAGGATGACGGCTGCTATATAGCGTCGATTGACACTGAAATGTGATTTATGGAAACAAGACGACTTGGCTTCGAGAGTTTCTTAAGACCGCTCTCGAAGAAACTACGCCGTATTGCTAACAACGCTATATAGCGGTCGCTAAATAACGGCACCGCTATTGGAGGAAGCTAACACTTAGGTCTGTATTATTATACCGTACATTTATTTTACATTACATCATTTGGGATAAGACTAGACAGTACATAGATATGCTTGCTTCAACTTAACTGCGCTGAAAAAACAAACACGAAGCTATATGTAGAGATACGGTGAGCAACCAAACCGAGTAATGACAAGTACCCATACTTAGCATCGAACCCAGGCCCTCCGGATTGTAATTCCATAGGCCATTAGGCCGAAATCAATATTGTCTAACCACGCCTTCAAACTCTACCTTCCAGATACCTAAAGTTTCGTACAGCAAGCTAGGTTTTATTTTACTACTCAGTCGTGGCGCAATGGATAAGGCGTGGGCTCTCAATCTGAGGGTTCCGGGTTCGAATCCAGCCGTGTACCTATGAATTGTTTTTCAATTCAAGTACATTATCTGATTGCCTAACGGTGAACGAAAACATCGTGAGGAAACAAACCTGCATGTCTTAAACAGGCATGTGAAGTCCGCAAATCCGCACTGGGCCCGCGTGGTGGACCATACTCTCTCTGTAGGAGAGTAGGCCTGGGCCCCTGCAGTGGGGACTTATATAGGCTGTTGATGATGTCCAATGTATTTTTTGTATTCAATTTAAGATTTTGTGGGTAGTCTCAGGATAGACTCAATCTCTTTTCACTAATACAATGAAGACGTCAAAATGGAATTCAGGAATAATCATTGCTGTTCAAATATCAATGGCATAAGATCCAGTTATCTGGAAGCGACATGGCTCAACTGTAATTGTAAACAATTGATCACGTGATTTACGTGCAAGGTTAACGTGGCATTTAACATAATTTAGTGCGAAACGTGGCTGAACTTATTTTTAACTTAACCTTTAATGTTCTTCAACTTATTTAAATACAAGATTTTTCAGTACAAAACAAATATAATTTCTTCACGTATTATTGTTTGTAATTTTTTCCCGTAACTTCAATGTTTTTTCTGCATCATTTGTTCTTATCATTTATTTGACACTTGTTATATTTATTTTGTATGAAAAATAGATGGAATACAGCTTATTTTACTTATCGGAAATAAATAAACACTGTACAATTGCTATTATATTAATATTCGACATAATATAACATGAAATAATAATTCTGATCAGTGATTTAACCAATAATAATAAGTTTATTGTGATGTATTCAAAAACAGCGTATTTACCAAAACTATATGTCATCTAAGTATAGAATATCGAACCCATACAAGCCGAGTATTTATAAAACTACACAAACAATTATGTATTAATACAAAAATAAACGAAGGTAACTTTCAATCAATAAATACAATTTAACAGAAACTAATAACAATGACAAAACCATACAATCGAACTCAGATTATATACATTCTTAAATTTAAAATAGATTTAATTTTCGAACACCTATGGCTACGATTTTAAATATCTACTAACAAAAATAAATGCTTCCAATGTACTAATATAAGGTTACCTGAGTACAGACTTAGCTAAACATTTAACAAAAATTACAAAACTATGAAATACTTTATGTCCCGTGTGTTTACTAGTTTGTAATAGCAGATACTGAAAATAAAAATAAATTTCGTGAACTCGAAGACTCATAAAGTAACAGTGGTATAGTAGCGAACAAGGGCGCCACTGTCGCTCTATGTGGCCCTTAAGAAATGATTTTGGAATGGTGTGTTTGAAAATATTCAAAAATAACCTCTTTAGGTGTTGTGGAGTTCAATATTTTGTCGAGGGCAACGATATATTTAACAAAAGTAGACTGAGTCAAAATAAACGCATTTTAAGAGCATATCTCTGTAAGCGCTCCATACGAACAAAGTATTAAAGACTCTATATGAAATTTCAACCGCTAGCGATTTTGAAACTGTATAATTTAGCGACAGATTACTAATAACAAACCACTGAATTATGTAGTCGTAAACATCGTACGTAATATAGTATTTTATACACTATAATAATCTAATATTAAATTCCAGTGTAATAATGTACATTTGTTTAAATATGTATTGTTTTTTTTTAATGTTAGAACTAAAAACTGTGCACTAGAGTATTTATTATTATTATTAGCAATAATATACTCGTAAATACCGCGAATTCAATATATACACACACAAATAGAGATGTTTAAACATAGTGTCCACTTTGAACATGGAAAGAACAAGAGCTTTCAAAAAGAACTGGAAACCAACTTCAATTGCCCTAAAAATTTCTCATGGATGCCGCTGTCAGAACTGGACCAAATTAAAATGGGACCACACGGGAAGCACCACCTTTCAAATAAAAAAAGAATCATGCAAATCGGTTCACCCAGTCAAAAGTTCTGAGGTAACAAACATAAAATTTAAAAAAACATACCCGTCGAATTGATAACCTCGGTTGAAGTCGGTTTACAAATATCTGACACTACAATTGAAAAACAAGACGTTGGTCATGATTTCATGATTTAACAGGCTATTCCTAGTGATGTAGATAATACAGTTGCTTTAGGTGAATTGATCATGTATTAGTAAAATATACAAGAACGAGTTTGGTGGCGTTATTGCATAATTTCAATAACATTGCGAGCTGGGCTCGGGTTCAAAGGACACATTCGAATAATTCGGTGGTAGTATTAGCGAAGTGCGAATAAAATTCGAGACTAACAATATGATAAATAACCTTAATAATATTATTATTCTTACAGGCTCAGTCAATATCAGTGCAGATGTTTTTATTCTTTATGGTTGGTGGTAGGACATTCTATGTCCGCCTGGCTATCTACCACCATATTATTTAAGTCTGCCGCCAAACACCAGTGTTCCCAGCACGGTGCAATGACAAATAATGATACATCTCAAATCGAAAAGTTGACATTTTTATCGATATATTTCTTTCCATAAAGAATTTACTACTAATTTTATCTACATTTGCTTAAAACATTTAAAGAAAAAAAAATTGTGTCCACACGATTTTCAACGCAAGTCATAAGTAATTTTCATAAAATGGTGAAAAGAAAAACCCGTCCACGCCAATTAGACTATCCGATCGAATGACTCATCGATTGAATGACTCACCGATCAAATGACTCACCGATCACAATTCACCACTTAAAAAAGAACCGTATAACAAGGCGCTAGCGACATCTAGCGAAAATATTTCACTACTTTCAAATTATTGTCTTTGCGCCATGAGCACAATAATGAAAATAAATCTTGTTGAATTTGTTTTTATATTGGTACGCTCAGCGTCTTATATTCAATGCAATGTCACATTCTTCCTACGAGGTATTACATTAAACTACTAGATCAGTGCTTAGCCATGTGACTCAATTTCTGTCCTGCCACGGACCACTAACTGTTTGAAGGTAATATACAGTAAATGCGAATGAATCAGCGGTTGTTTTAAGTATCAATTTTGAATAAAAACGCATGTACGAGTAATCGTTCAAAGTAAACAGCATTTTAATTTCTTACGATTTTTTTTCTTCTAAATACCCACACAAGTAGGTCTATTATTTCTGGGTACTATTTACTAACATCTTAATCTTGGTTCCTTCGAGTGCTTCCAATGACCACCAGTGGTCCGCGGACCTCCGGTTGAGGACCACTGTACTAGATGGTCCTAGTTACCCCTACAAGACGGACCGACGATCTAGTAAAGGTCGCGGGGAGTCGCTGTATGCAAATGGCTCGGGACTGGTCAGTGTGGCATACCATGGAGGAGGCCTATGTCCAGCAGTGGACATTTAACGACTGATAATGATGATGATTTAATTCCTTGTGGGATACAAAATCAACAGCCTATATATGTCCCCACTGCAGGGGCTCAGGCCTACTGTCCTACAGAGAGTGTATGGGACAAAGTCCACTACGGGGCCCAGTGCGGATTGGCGGACTTCACATGCCAGTTCAAGACATGCAGGCTTCCTCACGATGTTTACCTTCACCGTTAAGCGATCGGATAATGTACTTGAATTGAAAAACAACTCATAGGTACACGGCTGGATTCGAACCCGGCACCTTCAGATTGAGATTCCGCGCCTTATCCATTACGCCACCGACGCTTGTGGGATAAGTTGATACCAAAACTGCATATATAAGACGCTGACTATACCTTACAATAAATCATGTTGATTTCGATTCAATTCATTTACCAAAAATTTCGACATTAAAAAACAACAAATTTTGAAGATTTTGGGTGATTAAATATTTACCTACGTAGGCACATGTACGTGATGTTGGTATTTGACAAAAGCTATAGCGGCTAGCTCCTTGCAGAACTCTTCTAGGACTATGAGACTCTCCAGGAGTTCATTGTGTTCACCACTGAAAAATAACAAAGCAATCAATTCCATCATCACGCTAAAGATATAACTCGCTTCAATACTAGAGATCATAAAAGATTGATAAACTAATCCAGTTAACAATAATTTTCCAAATAAACGGTTACAACAAAATTCCTAAGAAAATGCAGTGAAGTTTCAGACACACACATTTAAATTTACATTTAAAGTTAGAGGTCCAACGCATAACTGAGTCTGTTCCTGAGGTAAGGGGGCGGTACGGTAGGGTGTGTTTACGTAACGTCAAACATCGCGACTGAAGTTATGCGTCATTTTACGTTCCGAAAACACACCCTCCCGTACCGCTGCCAGACCTCCCGATCAGTCAGTTATGCGTTACACCTGTAGTTGAGGCTTCAAGGCTTGATGAACACGTTTTTTATCCTACGGTCTTATCGTCAGTCACCATCAGGTGAAATGAAGGCCAAGTGCAAACTCAATCTTATATATATATATATATATATATATATATATATATATATATATAAGCTAATGTTATTACGTTAAGACAGGGATTTCTCTATCACCACCAACTCCGATCAACTTCCCGTTGGAGTAGTGAATACCCCTTGCTTGGTCTCCTGATGAAAGTAAGGGAGTTTGGTCGCGATGGGTGGAAGTGGGTGTACGTGGGTGGCAAAAATGTGAAAATAAAATATCTGTCCTTGTCTAACTTATGGAAAGTTCTGAAAATTTATGTAATAATCTAGAAATATTACATTTACTCTACATTTATGCCAAAATAAATGTCCACCCGTGCGAAACCGCGTGTGCGCGCGTGCGGGCCGCTAGTTTATATATAAACATATATGTAGACAATCTTTAAATACGACCAACACCGAACTCACCTCTCATCATAAGCAGGATCTTCACTCATCAACTGCAGTCTAGTATTTTCAATTAGCTTCTTGTAGTTCCTCAACTTGGGAATCTCCAGGGTCAATCTCTTAGCGACCTCTTGTAAGGCTTTGAAAAGCGTCTGAGTCTTCCTAGAAGTTGGCAGCATTGGGTTCAGGAGGAACTCGTGCAGGTTGGGGTGCGGCATCAACGCCAGCTTCGATATAATAGACGTAAGATGCAGATTAACCTGGTACGGCTGGTTAGTCATGTTTACGAGCAATTTGAACAACATTTTGAGGAACGGCCCTTCATCGAATTCATCATCAGTGACGCTCGAAGTGCAATCGCGACTTCTGAGGACCAGCTTTTGCGCGAACTGGCAATCGTTGGCGCATTTATCTGTCTTTGAGTTGTCGGTGCAACATGTTGGGTTGTCGTTCGACTTTTCCGTTTTAATCTCATCGAATACGTCGTCGAGATGTTTGTCTGCCTCGGGCCGGCTGTCGTAGCTATGCGTTGAGCTGGCAGTGTTGTCCACCCACCCTTGATCCGTGGGCCAGTTGAAACCCGATGTGATATCCAACCAGAGCTAAAAGTATGATCGTTCATCAATAGCCGCATGTCCTGGTTTAGCTTCGATTTTAGCTTACATCCAGTAGGTGTAAAAGGCAATTGTAAAAATATTTCTACCTACTTATATATCAACTACGAAATAGACAAAAATGTTTTAAGTAAAGTTGTTACTGGTGTGTACATTCTCAACAGAAAATGAGCAGTTATCAAATATACCTATAAGAAATTTATTTAAGACAATACTTTACAAGCATACTCAATATGTAAGGAATTGTTAATCAATTATCTACGGATATGAGAGAAGATGATTAGAAATAAAGACATGTCTATTAAACAAAAACATTACAAAAGTTAATAATTTTGTATAGTCTTTGTTTTGGGCTTTGTATGTACTGCTAAAGGAGCAGTTAAGCTGAAAAATTGACTATTTTGAAAATAGTCAATTTTTTTAGACACGAACGGGTTTCGAACCTGTTGGTCTCTCCGCAGACTGACTGACTGACGAATGTACCAAACATCAAGACTTTGTTTGAAAGCAAGTGTCGCCGCTCTTTAATACTTACACACAAGAGATTTTAGTGCAGTACATGGCACGAAAAGCACGGAAATCAAATATTAAGGTGGCAATTGACAATATTTCCGTTTTAACTTTAGTATCAACAATATTTCACTGTGATAACAAATCTGGCTTCCTACCGCGGTGATCATCGAAAATCCGCCCACGGGTAGGCCATTCGATAATTTTATTTTGTCCGGCTACTTTTTATGGACAAGCGTATTTTTGGTCAGACATCTGGTTGAGGTTATCTTCTGGGAAATATCAGCTGAAGTACACCTAGGAGTCATCCATCATGTCACTTGGTCAGGTTTTATTTGAGAAGCGACCTGCTTCGCACGGATGCAATGTACTATATAATGTGATTCTATTCCGAATAGATACATAAATTCGAATATGTCGTAGAATAATCGGATATTTTCAATAATCCTAGGATGATTGCAAAAGACCGTATAGTTTGAATCTGATAATGATTTTCTTTACCATCCGAGATATTTGCAGGGTCATTCCAAAATCCAGCAATTTCAGGTTAATCGCGAATAGGGATTGCAATTGCTGGATCCAGCATACAGCAATCCAGCTGGATCCAGCGCCTTTTTAAACATGCTGGATCCAGCATACATCTTGATCCAGCGATGCGGATCCGCAAATGTATCAATTTCTATTGTTTAGTTTTGAGTTGCCGCCATTTTCGAATCGGCGCGGCAACGTGGCCGTTCTGTCACTTTCTGACATTTCAATTGCCGACTTCTCCAAATACCATCAAAGCGATTTTATACGAGTGGACCTCCCAAAAAAATCATAGATACATCAATCTCAACTTGCACCATGATGATAAACAATTCAATTTAGGGTTGATAAGAATTCATCCTGCACTGCCGAACACTGCATTGAATTAGTGTCGGAAAGGCTGAATATTTTCGGCTTAGTGATGGAAACCGATATCATTGGTATCACTACCGATGGCACCTCCGTAATGGTAAAAGTTGGAAAACTTTTGCCTTGTTATCAACAATTATGCTACGCTTATGGTATCCAGTTGGCTGTGGTGGACGTGCTATACAAGAAGAAACCTCATAAGGAAGTAGAACAAGCCGCAACAGATGAAAGTGATGAATGCGAAGAAGATGAAGACTTAGAGACAGAGATGAACGATGGCTTGGCAGTTACAGTAGAACGAACATTAGTGGACTCTGGTGAATTAATTCCACGATACAGCGCGCTGCTCATGAAAGTACGCAAAGTTGTAAAAATTTTCAAAAAATCACCCACCAAAGATTATTTATTTTTGCAAAAATATGTTAAGGAAGATAAAGGTAAAGAACTAAGTCTGATTCTCGATTGCCGCACGAGATGGAACAGTTTGCTCAGTATGCTGGAACGTTTCTACAACCTAAAAGTTTGCATCGATAAAGCATTGATAGACGTCGGTTCTGAAATAAAATTTTCCGGTGATGAATGGTCAATAATCAATGAGTTGATTGACAATCAACTCATTGATCTACAACCGTTGAAACTGGCTGTAGAAGCTCTTTGCAGAAGAGAGTCCACATTGATAACTGCCGACAGAACCCTGAAATTTGTCTTAGACAAGCTAAATAACCAGGGCACTTCCCTAAGCGCCGAGCTAGCTGAAGCACTACGCAACAGAATCGCAGAACGACGCCTCTCCGAAGTTACTGGTACGTTAGTGTACTTGAAAAATCCAAAAAAGTATGAAGAAGCAGTAAAAAAAACCTGGCTATTTTCCGTTGCCAAAAAAGAATGCGATGCGGCAGGAGATAAAAACATTGTTAAAACGAGTAAATAAACAATATGTTGTAGAACCGGTGCAAGAAGATACCATGGAGATAGAAGAAGATCGTGTAGATGATGACGCAGAACCCGTTAAAATGACTTTAGAGCTAGAGCTTGAGATAGAACTTAAAAGAGAGAAGGAGAACTTTAATAAACAAAAGCCACGTGGTCAATTAGATTACGAAAAGATCCTGGAAAAAGAAATGAGCGTTTATGAGAGCGAAGGAGTGCGAGGTGAACTTTTATCAATGGTTTATGAGTATTTAATGACCTTAAAACCGACCAGTGTAGAGGCCGAAAGGTCATTCTCAGCAGCCGGCTACATATGCAGTTCTGTGCGAAGCAGGTTGGGAGATAAGACTATAGATAAAATTTGTTTTCTAAGGTCTTACTTTCAGTGAATTCAAAAAAGAAGTAGTCTCTTATCGTCAGACTTTAAACTGCTTAATTATTAAGGATTAACGAGCGGAGAGAAGATTATTTCAAAGCTTTTTTTGTTTGATACAAAAATACTATTGAAAATTAAAATAGTGTTATTGTTACGGTCCTTTTTTAAAAGAATGTTAATTAAGTTAATTTTAAAAGAATTTGTGAGACTGATTGCTACTGATTAGCCGTCCTATCATTAAACATAAGCGTAATTAATAAGATAGTGATTATTTAATTTTATTTTGATTATTTTGATCTCAAATTATTAAAAAACCAAAGCAAATTAATATAAGATATCACCAAATGAGTGGAAGATTTCAAAGATTATCGTAAGAAGTACAAATTAATAAAAAAAGTATTAAAAATGTCGTCTTTTTATTTTCGTTCCACGTTTTGCTGGATCCGCGCTGGATTCAGGTCAATCCAGCAAAAATTCCGCTGGATTGAAAACGGCGCTGGATTGCAATCCCTAATCGCGAACAACCGCTCACGTATCGTGAGTGTTGATTGGCTGTTATAAACGTTACACACTGATGGAGGGCTAATTTCAACCAGAATATTCGTAATAAATCGACTATAATCCTGCCTCCAGAACGAAGTATAGAGTATGTAGCACACCTATATATTTAATTACAGTCTATATCCGAGCTGGGTATAATTTTAGAATCCATCCGATCTAGACTGGTGAAACATTTTCATGAGCCTGCCATAAGTTACTGCACCACTTAAAATTGCAATTTTAAAGTTTATTTTTTAATAATTTGTAAAGGCATTTCTCGCTTTTTTAAATATTATTAAACAATAGTAAACGTGTATGGTGAGAGTTGTACACCTTAATATATGACAACTTCCCCTTGTAAAATATAATATACCCAATGAGAGATTTTTTATCGTCGTATAGATTACCAATCGCCGTGCTCTCAGTCCGGTTGGAAGTTGCGAAATACTTTTTAGATTCCAAGTATCCGGGTCTTTGCAATGCTCCTAGGATTATCGTAAAAATCCGATTCTACTGATTCTACAAGGTCAGATACATGTATAGTTGAATGTATACCTGATAATGTCTATGCGCATCATGTATATAATGCTCATAGTCGGCCCCCACTGGATCGGAGAGTATTGCACGCGGCAGCAACAGCAGAAAGCTGAAAGCGAAAAGGGAAGGGATAAATAAAACAAATAAACATTTTAAAACGATTTAATAAACAATCACATTTTTGTACATAGATATAAGTTCCTTAAAAACAAGATAAACCTCTCAAAAATCACAGATCTGCGATTCAGATATCAAATTATCACTAAATATATGTAAATTAATAATTAAAATTGCATCGGGATTTACAACCCTTGCTACCAAGGTATCGACGTGGAATTCAGTGAAATTCCATGGCACTGCAAACTTTCTTATGGCGTCTTTAATACTGATGCGAAACTGGTGATGGTTTCTAATATTAAACACACAATATTCCAAAATCTATATATTAAAGGAATAAAACGTTATAGAATACGGAATTTGGTATTTTCACTTTATGTAATCAAATAATATAAATATATTGTATATCAAAATGTGGAAAGTTTTACATATTATTTAATTAATATTGAATAATTTAGGATTTACTTACTTGCTTGCTTTATAGAAAGTTTGTTACATATAGAGAAATTCCCAAGCTCCGTATTCTATATAGAAAATACTATATATTCTATATATTCTACATAGAAAACTATGGAAGGTAAGTCTGAAAGGGCTAACTTGAAGAAAGATAGCGGTAAGTCGCCCGCGGCTTTCGTCGCGTAGAAATTTCTTCCTTCTTTTTCTGTACCGAGAATTCCTAAAGAGGCTTCCGCAAAGTCACTAGGGCTCAGGGACACAATGACTAAATTTTATATACAAGGACAGATGAAGGGACGGAGAAGGAAGGGCACAGGCTACTTTTTATGCCGATCAAACACGTAGTTCCCGTGGGATACATTCTAGTCCACGCAGAAGAAATCGCGGGCAAAAAAACTAGTAAGAAATAATGTAATCTTTACAACTTTCACCTAACTTTAAGGGGTAGGTATGAATCGATGCATCAGAGATACGCGTAAGTAATTTCGGTTTGTTTTTCCTCTAAAAAACACACACACATTTAATCTTTATATATCATTCATTGGAGTTAGAATTTACTCTTGCTCATAAATTGTAACAATAGAAAATTGACGTTAAGAGACATTGTAAATTATATGTACATCTATCAATCATTACTCTATCATAATCGGCTACACGAGTCCACAGCCATTTGCCACGCTAGGTAGGCGGCCTGGTGATCGCACTAAGATGTTGCAGTTACATACACTCATAGTTTATTGCCGTGTGGTACCGGCTTTCGAATATGACCACCCCCTGTATAGCCCTTTCAGACTTACGTTACATCAAGTAAATTGATTTATATGTCAATTTGGTGTTAATTCCCAGAAAAAATTATCTAAATCTAATCTAACTGCTAATTATGTGATGATGAAAAAATAAGATAGCAATTTTTATTTAGTTTACGTTCAGAAAGTGTATCGTGAAGTAAACACCGTACCCAGGTATGTCTTATCTGTACAAAGATTTGTACAAAGATATGTTTCCGCCTTTAAGAAAAACGTCAAGGAACATTTTCTATCACTATAAGTTAATATATAATTATAGTATGTAAAGTATGTATGTATTATTATTGATATATATTAGTTTGTTTTTGTATATCGTATTTATGTAATCGTCTATTATATTTATTATATCGTACACGCCTAACTGCCCTACTTTCTTTAATATTTCTCCTTGACCTAGGACTGCTGGAAGAAATTTCTTTTAGAAATAAGCTGTTCCTTTTGTATATATTTTTTCTGTTTCTTGTGTTATGTAATGTTTCCGTGTACAATAAACTGTTTAAATAATAAATAAAAAAGATTAGTTTTACAAAAAATATTTCCATTGACTT
Organism: Carcina quercana; assembly: GCA_910589575.2. Classification (NCBI taxonomy): domain Eukaryota; kingdom Metazoa; phylum Arthropoda; class Insecta; order Lepidoptera; family Depressariidae; genus Carcina; species Carcina quercana. Next base: position 21,785,174 of record OU342426.1, on the reverse strand, counting down.
TAATCAAAATCGTTGTGACTTTGTGAATATATTTGTTATTATTTCAACAATTTTAGATCTCATTATTTACATTCAAAATCTTAGATTAATCTCACGTTATTTATAGTAACAGCTGTGTCGATTCTAGAAAGAGCACTTTAAAACTAAAAATTTGACAGGTATAAACGTCGATGGGCTATTTATGCTTTCAAGAATACATTAAGCTTAGCAAAGTTAGAATATGAATTAAGTAACGTCTAAAAGTCACGATTCTATGCAGACACTTTTAAGATGTCCTAAGTTGGCACTTTAGGTCAGAGCACAATAAATGCGTGCGCATGCGCACTGCACTACGTTGTAATGTATGCATACTGCTTTACGTGACCGTGCAAGCAGTGTGCCATTTCTCAAACAGATTCCATATATTACAGCGTGTTAGGACTTTCACGTGCACGCATTTGGTGTGCTTTCACCTTTAATATTCATGTTTTCTTAGGAAGCCTCAAATAAAGTATGTGTAGAATCGTGACCTGTAGTTATTTCATATTGATTTATTACCTACACCTAATACTACAGAAGGTAAATAATTATTTGATTGGTGTTAAACATTGCTTTAATGTAAATGCCCATTGTTCCTTATACAAGTTGTTAAGGTATTATTTAATATATAAGCATTTAATTGTTATATATTAAAGGAAACATATGTTATAGGTTGTTACTTTATTATCGAGTATGTATATGCGGAATTGTTATATGTCCGGCGATATGTACGCTCGAGGAATTTCATTGTTTAGCAAATCCAAAACATGTAAAGTATTCCTAGGCTCATTCTAAACCACAACTTTGTGTTTGAAGTTTGTGTTTCACTACGATTTGTGTCGATATCGGCCAAGGGGGTTTCTAAACAAATCGCTATTTTAAAGTGTATATTGTGTGTAATATATAATAATAGTTGTCAGTATAGCCCTACAATAGTTCATTGTGATGCAAGTACGGTAAACTGGATATTATAGTCGAGGTGTTTATGGGCACGAGGCGAAGCCGAGTGCTTACATTCGAAGTTTAGATGTCAAAAGGATCATATAGATAGCAAAAAAAATAGATGCGAAAAGTTATTTGTAGTTTCGTCCTAAAACGGAACAATGTGAATTTGGCATAGTTGTTTTATACAAAACTCACAGATTTACGGTGGGAGTCGAGGTAAGCTGAGACAACAACAATGTACTTGCCAGTGTACCAGAAAGGGACAGCATATAAGACATCAACTCGCGTGGTTTGAAAATTTTAAAAATTAGACTATTAAATTGTATGCCTATGAAAACTAGTCATTTAATAATAAAAATGATACATATGGCTACGTCATCTTGATGACTTATAATATTATATCAACATAAACACAAATAAGGAATAGTAGGCTTTTTTACGAATCCTTAACGTTCTAACACCGAGATCTTGATCACAGAACCCTGTATTCTAATGATATTCTTAGGATTACCACATAATTTGAACACTTGTCATCGAACTATTACAGCAGGTACAAAATCGTAGCTACTACTCCAAAATTCTGATCTTCAACTATAGCGTTATTTCAAGAACACAATATCGACACCTGAACTAAAGACAGGTCTGGCAGTCTTTTAATCCTTCCTAATCGTAATATGAAAAGGGCAACATGACGTGGACAACAAACGTGACTAATATATGAATTAGTTAGTGTTCGCATCTAACAATAAATTCCAATAAGTATTTTTTTTTATTGAAGATAGACCAACACTTGACCTCAATCTCACCTGATGGTAAGTGACGATGAGGTCGACAATGTTACGTGTTGGTCTAGAAGGTGCCTATTTACTCTTCTTTTGAAGATTCCCAAGTTGTAGCTGTCGGGGAACACGGAAACCGGTAGTGCATTCCATATTTTTGCTGTACGCACGATAAATGTGAAAGCGAAAGCGCTTGATGCGAGCTGTAGGAATATCTACAGTGTACGGGTGAAGGTCTGCCGTTCTTCTGTTTGACCGGTACTTGAACGGCGAAGGTGGAATCAACAAAAATAGCTCTTGCGCACACTCTCCAAAATGTATCCTATAAAATACCGAAAGGCAGGCAACCTGACGCCTATGTTCGAGGCTTTGGAACTTTGCCTTATGTAACGTATCGTTACCTATCAGTCTCATTGCTCGACGCTCCACCGAGTCCAAAGCAGCTAGTTGATAGCGAGCTGAACCATCCCAAAGATGGCAGAGGTACTCCATGCATGATCTTACTTGACCGCAATATAGACTCAGAGCTGTGATGGCTGGAAGTACCGTCTGACCTTCGATAGGATGCCCAGTTTTTTGGCCGCAGTTTTTGCTATTTTTAAATTTTATTAAGATTGACAGTCATTTTACCCTTTTCATTTTGCGGTTTAAAAGTGATCACAATACTTCTAGAACTGTCCAAGGTTTAGATTTAAAGATTGCATTCAGAAATTTGACACCAATGTCACGGTAAAGCTAAGGTTTCCTAAGACAGCGATTAGAGTCCTAATAAGGCAGCGAATGACGTCACCAAATATCTATAGAAAACTTCTTCCACAATTGGTTTACACTTGACCTTCATTTAACCAGATGGTAAAAGTAAATACTCAGCCAAAACATCACACAGTGCTGATGACACTGATGTTTGAAGGCAAACTTCGATAAGGAGATAGTTAGCCAAACTTTAGGATTGCCCTATACCACCAACCAACATTGAATAAACCGAACGGTGTTTATTTCTTTAGAAAGGCTGTAGGAAGACTTATGACCGCAGTTTCAATATCTGACTGCTTTCGAAACGAAGTAATTCCTCAGAGAACCAAAGTGACCGAAATGGCCAGTTATATACCGTGAAGTGCCTCATAATGGGGTCCAAATTCGAAGCGTAGAATGACACCAGAACAGGTAGAAAGACGACTTGTAGGTGTGTGCAGCAGTAAGTGGAAACAGGACTTTGTTCTTATGATATGAAGATACACTATAATTATCATATCGAATAGGTCTGTCTTAGGACACCTAGCTTCAAGTGTCTCTCTCTTCCCGATATAATGCTTACGGGGAATGTTCGATTATTCAAAATAAACTTTATCCTTATATTAATTTCTTACGAGTAGGTCATTGTGCTATTTCAATTTAGCGATATTTTTAAATTGATCATTTTCCAAAGCTTTGTCAAGTTATTTCGTGTCGTTGGTTGAATTTAACGAGCTCTCCTCAGCAATGATGTCTTCTAAGCGATTTTTGAGTGTTTCAAGCCGCCTAGAATAATTGAAGCTTGTGTTAGAGATTTGGTATAGGTTTTGGGTTAGGTTTGGTAATAAAGTTCTTTGCATTTCCGCCAAACAGTAAGCTTATTTGTACTCATGTAGTTGAAGGACAACACTGTTCCTTTCATAAGTAGAATTTTTACATTCCAAGTTATCTCGCGCGTTGTATAGGGCGACGAAGGGAAACAATTAGACTATGGGCGATACCATTTACGTACATATTCAAGCGTGGTGAAGGATTATTACAGGTTGACAAATTAAATGGATAGCTCATGTCCAGCAGTGGACGTATTCAGTTAACGTTGATATATAAGAACGTTGCTAAAAGTATATATCGCACTTAAAACAAGTCAAAAATTCGAAAAAAGAAATGACTTGGCTTCGATTTTCAAATTGGCGTCTGCGCGTGAGCACATATTGCAAAAGAGCAGAAGGGCCATTACCGCACCATTTTTAGAGATTTTTTGATTATATCAAATACGTATCACTTGTTCAAGATTGATATGAAACATAGTCTTGTATTTTTACTATTGTATTTTTCATTTAAGGACCGGGTTGTAATGCAACCAAATTTTTGAGCAGAATTGCAAAGTGATTTCATTTAATCGGGATAGAAAAGAATTATTAACAGCATATATAAAATACCCAGAGCCACATATACAACATTTATAAATATATTTCGATTAGTAGAAGCATTAGATAATTAAAATCTTGACTATGCAACCATTTTGTTTAGATTCGCCATGGCGGGACCGCTATGTACACAGATAAAGGTTGGAAAGGAAATTCTTCTTGATAAGTAATAAAAAAAGAAGTATCTACGCCTGTCTCCCTCCCACTACACAGTGCACGCACAATTTAATACGTACGCACATAATTTTAAGAGTTCCGTACTCAAATGGAGGCAACGGGATCTAACACAGGGATGTATCTTTTGAACCTTAATAGGTAGACACATTTTTTAATTAACTATTTAGGATCTATGACAATATTAGCCAGTAAATGGAGGACAAACATATGTAAAACAGTTATGACTTTAAGTTAAATATTTTATTAACATTTTTAATAATATGATTATACTGAAATTGGAATTGAAAAAAAATTAATTATATAATTTAACATTTTTAACTTTGTTATATTTATACTGTATAACAAAGGCCAGTTGTGGGGATGATATTTAAAAAATGACACCACTACCACTATTTGTAAGAAACTGTTTGTAAATGTCATTATTACAGCTATCACAACAGATTAAAGGGGTTCCCCGTACAAGAAATGTGTATTGCCAGCTTTTTTGCTCCTTCTTATTTTAAATATTGTGCACCCTTATGGTTCAAACACTTGGCCAAATTTTCCGTCATAATATTTTCAAACAATTCATTCAGTGCGGTCCATGAGACAAACTCCTAAGGCAACTAAAGCAATGAACGCGTGATTGTATAAAAGTATTTTTTAAGTTGAACAATGGGTTTTCACTTGGCCCTCATTTCACCTGATGGTAAGTGACGACAATGCCGTGGGATTTTCAGCGAACACATCCAGAAGCTACGAATTAATGAGGCGCTAGCTTTGTTGTTTGTTACCGGAACACAACAGTACTATAGACACTGCTGTTTTGCGGTACACTTAGACATGGTGGTAGAAAGCCGGGCGGACATAGAAAATACCACCAAGGGACCTCCGAATGGTTAGTCGTAGCGTACAAGCTATTAGTTCACGGACGCGGTTAAAAAGAAGCGGACAAGAAAGACACACTTATTAAGCCCATATTTCCGTTCCGACCTTTAATTTCATTTCATTTATTAATATAAGCTCTAAGCTTGGTTTATCTTCCATGGATGGGTACGAACCTGTTTATAATCCTGTGTATGTTGAGTCCAGAGTCGCTGTGCTCGCGAGGATCCAGCCCCTCGTGGGACAGGATGTCGCTGATCTGCTCGTTCACGTGATCTTCGTGTTGCAGCTGTTTCATTGCTTCCCTGAAACCGCGGACGTTCACAGCTTTTGAAACACCGCTTACGACCAAAACCACTCTAGAGCGCTTCTGAATGGCTACAAAATTCGTTCGCAAATGAAGCGGTTTCGCTCAGCAGGAACCAACTAAGGACCTCAGCTACATGGGCCTGAGCGGCAATAGAGCTTGCTGATTCTGTGAGGAGGATGAGGATCTTTGGATGTGAAGCTTGCTCACACAGAAGCCTTGAGCTAATGAAGTGCCGGCTATGATGATTGAAACCGGACCAACACAGTGCTATAATAGACCAACATAGTGCAAATTGTTAAAATCTGACTAGAATAGGGGCTGGCTGAAAATCAGTGTTGTGATTTTCAGCAGAAAATCATAACGGGTTCTGTGACAGCCCCTGCCACAGAACCTTCTCATTTTAAATTATAGTAATGTTGTAAATGTTTGAATTAGTTTTATATATGTGTGTGTGTTTGTATGTGTAATTTGTCTGTGGCAAATAAATGGTTGAAATAAACCAACCAAACTGCCCTACCCCAAATGTAAATCGTACGTTGGACCTACGAATTGAGAGTCCGGCCACGGAGGCGGTCAAAGGTTTAAATTGGTTAACAGATTGATACAAAAATAATTAAATTCACCTGTTCCTCTCTCGTTCTCTCCAGAGCGGGATATCGTTCAGTCTGTCCCTCTCGTCGTCTTCAAGCGGCGGCTGCGGCGAGTAATAGCCTCGCGAACAAACTCTAGACAACACTAGCCGGTGTATGCTGTGTTCTGTACCCTTCTCTATTATTGCCTGGAAAAATAGGAACAAATGTCAAATGGACTTTGGACTTGTCAATATGATTGCCTCAACTATTTGCTTGGTTTTATCAGTGACTCACCTCAAAGAACCTTAGCGTCTCCAGGGTAAGGTCATAGTTGTCTGTGAGGCAGTTGGTGATCAGCGTATGGAGAAGTGGCCATTCCGGGACCTCACCTTCTCCCACCAGCCAGTTGGAGAATTCTGCAGTTGAAAGTTATCTAGATTTCAGAATAATGTCACTATATCAATCTGAGGGTGTCGTAAAATGCGACTATGGGAAAATATTCTCGAGACAGGCAGCAGAGGTATTGTAAGAAATCCTTAGATCACTAAAGAGTTCATTGTTGTGCATATATCTTATACATTTATATAAAGCTAATGTTAGTACGTTAAGACAGAGTTTTCTCTATCACCACCAACTCCGATCAACGTCCCGTTGTAGTGAATATCCCTTGGTCTCCTGGTGAAAGTAAGGGAGATTGGTCGCGATGGGTGGAAGTGGGTGGATGTGGGTGGCAAAAATGTGAAAATAAAATATCTGTCCTTGTCTAACTCATGTGAACTTCACATGAGTGAAGAAGTTCACATGAGAACATACGGAAAGTTCTGAAGATTTATGTAATGATCTAGAAATATTACATTTACTCTACGTTTATGCCAAAATAAATGTCCACCCGTGCGAAGCCGGGGCGGGCCGCTAGTTTATTATAAAAGCACCGCACTTCCTTAATCTCTTTGAAATAGGCAGCAGTTCTGCTTGTGCCGATGTGGCCCCAAGTAGTAAGAAACAAACATACTTGCACATTTATAATATTATGAATAGCAAAGTGAACACTCTGAATTAACTAAGCGAAAGAAACTACTCAATCGCTCTCGCTTCTCATCCTGAATAGAACAACCCCAAGAAGAATGGTAGAGTGCTGAGAGACCACTGCCTACTTAACAAGCACATGTTGGGTGCATGGCCGACGAGGGAACTCCCGCCCATGTGCTTACGACCTGCAGCAGCGTGGACGCATGGGCGAGGATCCTAGACAATCCAGGATCACTCCTCACAATAGCCAAAGCGTGTTTAAGTGCGTAAACTATCCAGAATTATAGCTGACGGTCGAAGTACCGACCATCATCTGATGATACTGACCGTTGATGAGATCCGGCGAGTCAATGACCTTGAGGCACTTGCTCAGTATGGCTGTGACGACGACGGCGTGGTGCAGATCTGTGACGCCGTTCTCTGCGGTGCCTTCCAGAAAGTTCTGCCGGAATGTGCGAGATAGGTGCGTCGCTATCGACGGGTGGCACTCCTTAAAACGAGAGTTCGTTGATTCATTTGTCAGTTATACAAGTGAACCTTATGTAAAGCGTGTACAACCGGGAGACTACACTTCTTGTCAGCAATAGTGGACTATATTTATTAAAAAATTGAAACATATACAAAGATTCTATTACCATTCTTCAGTCTTCTATTGTGTGTTTGATCACGGCTTCACGGCCTTAGAATATAGTCACTACATGTCATCTCGAGGAAGTTGTCTCTCTATGGATGGACACTTACAAATTTACTTTGAATAGTATTTCATATTTGACTATTAAATTGTGACGAAAACTGATAATGAATAATGAAGATGGAAATGTGTTTATATATTATATTTTATAAATATTATGTACTAATTGTATGCCAGATGGTAGACCACAGAGCACTATATTTTTAGACCATGTATTTTGTGTGTCATAATATACATATTTTCAATTTAAATAATAAAAAAACGGTCAAGTGCGGTTCCGTACAAAATATAATTAACATACTGAAAATCATAAATATTAGGTATATCATATCATATATTAGGTATCATAAATATCATAATATCTCTGTCAAAAATGTAAGTTTCATTGAAGAACCAACTAATAAGCAGCTTTCAACTGCAAATGTAAGTTTGAAATCTAAAAAAAGCTATTTTAATATGATATATTTAAATAAAATTGGTTTTTAGGTATTACAGGTCAACGAGATGTATCCTATGGCGTTTTATTTCCTTGCATCGCAAAGGAGATGGTCTAAAAATGAGGAATAAGGAATTATTTTATTGCGTTAACATAGAAAATTGATTATTTCACAGATGAAAGGGATTGGTTGAGTATTTGATATTAATTTCAATGTGATACCTCCACGCGTTTCTGAGAAAAAGGATATTGTCAGAAAGACTACAAACTGATCCTAAAAGGATTCATTTAGGGTACGGAACACTATAAAATAACTTTGACTTCGCAATGTCCCATCCAAACCATCAGCCGACTTGTGTAATGACATTCGGACTGGTAGGGACAGTACGTATTGATTATAGTATCTGATATGATCACTCCACCTAGCCTAGCCCGCCTGATTGACGGTATCTCATGATCTAGCTTACCTTCATAAGGGTATCACAGTAATCCAGCCATGAGAAGAAACTTGTCAGCTCTCTGTAGCCATGGAACTTGCTGTAACCCTTGTCGCCAAAATCTTGAGCCACATAACTGTAAACAGAATTGAACTCTTTACATATAATAGAACTGGCTTGTTACTTTAGATATAGAGATAAAAAGTACCCTATGTCCTTTTCCGGACCTTCAACCATCCTTATACAAAAATCAAGTCATTCTAACTCTCTGTTCCGACGTAAATGAAATTACAAGCAAACAAACAAATTAACTTTTGCCTTTATAATATTAGTAAGTATGGATGGATTAATATAAATAACGATTTCAACTTACACCCAAGTAATGTTCAAATGTTCGATATCGCTAGGATCCACATTGGCCGGCACACACTTATATTTGAAAGCGAGTTTATCGACAATAGTCTCGCAGGCGGGACTACAGGACGTCACTAAATTTGCGATATCGTCTTCTGGTAATGACGACACTATCATAATACCTTCACAGGCGCGCAGCACTACTTGATTGTCCTGGAAATTAAAAACAAGTCAAGTATAACACTGTATATAGTATACGATATTATATATATTACGACTTATATACAATTAAGGCAAAATTCCTTGTCTATAATTAAAGTGTTCAAAAAGAACTAAAAACCGACTTCAACTGCCCTAAAAGTCTACAGCATTCATCCGCTAAAATCTATGTACATCAGTGGCGAAGGGTCCATACAAGCCGATTCCCACCGGGTTACAGATATTATCTATAAATTGTCAAAGCCCGCCAAACCTATACCACAGTTCCCGTGTCAACTAATGCTCTGTCTCTTACGCTCTCGTAGTAAACGTCGCTTTTTATTTCACGAAATAAGCCGCTTGGACTTCGGCATTCTAGATTTCTTCTCTTTCGAACGCCTTATGCGGAGCGAGATAGAGAGTTATAATGCTAGTAATTTCAAAACTATAATTTTAAGGAGAAAATACATCGCCAATTAGACATTTTTTCTAGCAAGTTAATAGTGTTATAACAATGCAAAATTTATAAAGTAGTATTTTGATAGTAAGTTTCATCGCGAGTCACATTGTTTTATTTAGGCGTATTTGCGTGTGATTTGTTCCGTTTGGAATACAACTTTAGTACGCGTGAATGCTTGTTAGTATCGATGGTTTTTATGTGACGGATTAGAAAGTATTTCACTTAGTTCGAAGTTCATGTGCTGTTTTTTGTGTTTATAAGGTGATTTACTTGCATATTTCGTTCAATACGGTGAGTTTTGTGTGCCATTATGGCTTTAATTCGTATGGAATGCTGCCTAACTGACTACTTGCTCATCATCTTCCCATTTGAAGAAATACTAAGAATTTCTGAAGCCGAATTTGAATCACGCGGTAAGCATTTTTTTTGATCGGCTTCCCTTCGCCAAAATTCTACCCTTCGCCTCTGATGTACATATCTGTTTTTTGTTGATTATCTCAAAAAGCGCTAAATCAATTTCGATAAAATGTATATGGGACCACCTCTGAAGTATTCTATACCAAACAAAAAAAGAATCGTCAAAATTGATCCATTAGAGTTATCACGAAACCTTTTTTTAAAAAAAATCAAACAGTTGAATTTAGAATCTCCTACTTTTTTTAAAAAAGGTAATGCAACATTCACCTATTTTATTTCCACAAAGCTACAATTTCGGTCTCTTTTAGTCGAGAGTGAACCGTCACCTTCTAAACCAACTCGCACCATCGTAGGCCACATCATCGCTTACCATCAGGTAAGATCGTGGCCAAGCGTTAATCTATCTTCAGTAAAATAAAATAAAAACTGTGCACCACTGTAATCTTACTATGATCATCAACCTGTAAGCCTAGTACATACGAATATATCTAGTACTGCATGACCATGTCGAAAGCCGCCTCAAAAGAGACAGGGTTGCAGCGATTTGCGAGATGAATTAGTTACTTTATAGTACAAATTAACTTTTAAATATACTGTGGCTTGTGGTCAGCAGTGGACATCTACGACTTAAAAGAAATCAAATTGAAATAAGATAAAATGAGTTCACTTACTGCGCTATTCAAGTAAGTCAGCAACAAGTCTATTAAAAGGAACTTGTCGTTGTCTTCATAGACAGTCTTCTGACTCTTGTAAGACGCATTATCATCACCTATCGAGCTACAAGACGTGTTGCAATCGTCACGCCCATTAGTCCGTATTATTGACACATTCCTCAGTGGGTTTGTTGGGGGCTCCACTTCGAACAGCGGGTTCTTCTTTGGCGTCTGGATCTTATTCTTGATCGGTATTAGTTTTTGAATATCATCCGGTATCGCTGGTTCATTTGTTTTGTCCTCAACGAAAGGAGTGGTGAATATGTTAGCCAGGCCTGGCTCTTTTCTGACTAAACCGCACAACGTGAGGAGAAGCTCAACTTCCTCTTTTTCTGTAGGAGATGCTGGACTTTCGTTGCATTGGATAAGCATTCTCTGTTCAAATAAAAATTTAATACAAGTTAATTTATGTATAGATAATCAAATAAGTAAACTATTAACTGACATATTTGACCAATCAGTAAGCTGAAGTGGCAATGGGCAGGTTACAATGCTCAAAAAATGTATGACCTATATCTGAACTTGCATGCTTGCTCCATGCATACCACACAGGAGGCCTATGTCCAGCAGTGGATGTTTACCGGCTGATGATGATGAACCAAATAACAATATAAGCATATTATATGTAAGCAAAAAGCATAATTTTTGTGGATCACCCAACAAACCTGCAGTGGCCTGTAAATACTTGCGCTGTTGATACATGGCTGTCTGGTCCTCCTGAGCAGTTGTGTTGCTGTGTTCAGCGCCAGAGCCCTAGCTCCTGGAGGCCGGTCAGCTGCTGCCAATGCTGGTAGAGCATCCAGCAGTGCTATAGACCTCTGCACTACAGCTTCTAAACAGCCACCTACTGTGCCTCCCTGTTGTTCTTTTTCTTCATCAACTATGAGCTAAAATAGAATTTTGTATGTTTATTTAGTTTGTAAAGATACAGCTTTACAAATATAGGTGACACCAAAGCTTTTGACCTGACGTTAGTATGTAGTACTGCAATATGAATGTAATTTGTGAAAATATGTGTGATACAGATATTAATAAGTCATGAGGGTCGGAGGCAGGTTTCGGCAACTATACTTTAAGTGTGACTAGTCAAGCATATATCCAGCTCTATTTTGTTAATGAATAATGAATGATATCTTAATAAAACTGCCATTTAAAAATCAATGATAATCAATAAAAGAATAATGAAATTAGAAATACTAACAAAAAGTATAAAGCCCGTTTGTGAGTTGAGTCAGTTGTGTATCCTGTACTTTGTAGATTTGCAATTTATTGTTTCTTAGATAATTATATATCTCCTTAAGCTAGAATCTTCAGACAAACCTATCACTGACAATAGGGACCAAGATACAACTTGGCAAGATTAATTTCAAAAGATCAATATTATGTGACAGAGTGAAGAGAGCTATCTATTATAGTAAAGTTTTCTTAACGGATTATATACATATAGTCTGATGTAAAAAATTGGTAGAATGTTTGGTAGAGCATATTTCAGAGGTAGTCCTATATAAATTTTATCGAAAATGACTCAGCTTTTATTGAGTGAATCAACAAACACCAAATATGAGCATTCGACATCTAAAGGTGAACATTTTAGTGGATGAGTGCTTTTAGGGTAGTAGCTGTTAAACCCATACCAGTGAAATTAACTTATTTATTAGTGGAATTACAATTAGTCCCAGGGTTTTTGCAGTTGGATATGACACACAATTTTTCAGACAAGTGGTTGATGTTGGAATATGTGATTTGTATTGCCTAAATATATTTTGCTGTGGTCATGTGATATATGTGTGTACAATGGGAGAGGATTATGACACTAATTGAATAAAAAACAGAAAGAATAATAGGTATGATATATGATAGAGTATTGAAAAATATTCCCTAATAATAAAAATAATGATTTAGTAAGTTTAATATGATGCAATTAAATCTATTATGCATTAAAACTCGATGCAAAATGGATAGAATGCATACAATGTCCCAATAATTCACTAAAACTGTATTGATTTTACACAGAAAGAAACGTTAATTACCTCAAGTTTCAAACTACAATAGCATACATAAATAATACAATACACCTGAACCTATGCGATTATGACAAGGTCAGCCCATGGAAAACGTATATATTGCATTGCGTTTTTGAACAACTTTTACATGTTGATTAAATAATTCACCTGCAACATTTGATGCAAATGATGCGGAACTCTCGTGTCCTCAACGTGTGTTTTACTGTTGTCATCGTAGTTTTGGTAAAAGTTCAGTATCGTTTTCCAATGATATTCGAAATCTTCGAAACGCGTAGCGGGTGGTGCCAACTATAAACATGATTAAAAATACGATAGTTGTTTACAACACCTTAACATTTGCATTATTTTCAACATTAATAAAATAATTGTCGTAAAGTAAGTACTCACAACATCTGCAGCCGTTTGTAGGACATCGGAAAATCGGCTCAACATTTTCACACTTGATTTTCTAAGTTGTTTTATATTTTTGAAGCATTACTTAGTGTATAAGCTACTGCTGTAATTGTAACCAGATAACAGACATTTCTTAACTCATGTTTTTAACAATTATTTTGGTTGTAATCAATAAATTCAGTCCAAAAGCAGAAATCGAAGAGAAAATTAATCAACAACTGTGAAGAATATCAAGTCAGGCAGAGTTTGACTGATAACAAAGTCGCAAAAAATGTATATAATCTATGGTACAACAAAGTCATAAGTTTGAAAACCGGTACCGGTTATCTGTTAAACAGAGATTCGAGTTGATTCGATCTTTTGTAAAGTGAAATTATAGTAACCAGTCTTTTAAAATCATATTTCTCATAATTCAAAGTTGAGGTAAAGAAATCCCGTATGCTTTTATAAACCCAGAATGAAGCAATCCGTAAACGAACTGGACCGGTTATTGTGGCATATTATGGAGGAGGCATTTGTTCAGCAGTGGACGGTTCCCAGCTGATTTAATAGCTTGCCAATCGATATGAGTTTCTGAACGTCGAGACTGTCGTTCCGTCCGGTTACACAAAACTAACAGTGAAAAATCGTTGTAACTTTGTCACATTGGTCTTCACGTGACATGATTGTCAGCTTCAGAAGCATGAGAATATTAGATTTTCAGGTCAAAACGATTGGTGGACTATATCCCTTTTAAAATTATTTGCTTTGACCCGATAATTAGAGTATTACGCTAATGAAGAGCGTACAAATTCCACAAAACATCTACGAACAAGTTGAAAGTTAAATTGGCTAAATCAATATTGCCAGTAAAAATATTATCTGCAGATAGAGTAACTAAAAACTATTTGACAGATAAATGTTTGACACTTGACACTGAGCAAGCACACTTTGACACAATTATAGAAAACAATAGGTGGAATACCTATACATACTCTTTGATTTGATAGGTGGTTTGGTTACTGTTTGTGGTTTGTGCACAAAACCGAAAACTCGAATGGGTTTATTTGTGATTTATAGATTTTAGAACTTTTAGACAATTTAAAACTTAAATCATGTCTGACGATGAGGTGATAAAGTTTGAAATCACTGACGCTGATCTAAATGATGTTTACAATCCAACAAGAAGGCGGAAAAATAAGAAAGAATATCAAATATATGGTGAGTACATAGCCGTTGTTTTTCTTAATTATAAAAAGTAAGAGACAATTATGACCGTTGAGGACTTACCAAATTTGCTTAGTATTTGGTTTTACTTCGCGGGTTGGGTTGTGCATCCCAACGGAGGCGCTAAGGCGGGACTTTTTGTACACTCTAACCATAAAAAGTAACCATTGTCCTTCTCTGACCCTTCAACTATCCCTATAAAAAACAAACAAGATATTCTGAGTCTCCTTTACAAGGTGAAGGAAGGATGTAATAGACTTTGTAATAGAATAGATTGATCTTCACATGAACATGTTTTGCTCCTTTTAGGTGTATGGGCCAAAGACAGTGATGATGAAGATGAACAAGATACAACTAGAGGACGTAAGTCTAAAGACTTCACAGCTCCTATTGGCTTCGTCGCTGGAGGTGTTCAACAAGCAGGAAAGAAAAAGGAGGAGAATAAAGGTAATGTCATATAATTAATATAGTAATAACATTCAGAATGGCCTTTCACTGTCTCACAACTATTCACGGCTATATTGGCAGTAGCTAGACAGGCAGATATATAAAATAGTTTTACTACTTGTATCAATAGTTATAAACACAATTGTTAGTCCAATTGTGGTCTGGCTAGTGGCTACATAGGCACTAGGCAGTTTTTATTTCAACATCATCGTCAGCCTGTAAACGTCCACTGCTGTACATAACCCTCCTCCATGGTATGTCACCCCAAGGTCCTTGATCCACTTGTATCCAGTGACTCTCTGTGTCCTTTACTAGGTTAAGACTACATTATGTGAAACTTGTACTAGTTGAAACAATGACCTGGTGTGCTTGGAGAGGAGCCACTGGATGCATGAAGTTGGTCACTGTCATAGGGAAGGCAGATGTTCAGCAGTGAACATTTCATGGCATAGGCTAACAAATATCATTTTATTTGGATACAATGTAAAGTACATATGTCCAATGTACGTCTGATGCATTATACCCTACAACTATTGAATTAATGTGATTATTCGAACATCACTAGCAGGACAGAATCATTCTTTCTATTTTGTAATGTTAATTATATAGCATAAATAATAACTTACTTTTTCCTTAAGATTTTCTACAGAAATTGGAGCCATCAACATCAAAAACAAACTTGGCTGACAGCTCCGATGAGGAAGAGGCACCAACACTTGACGAAAGTGAGATGGCAGGCATCCGTAGACAGGGTCAAGGCATGAGGTCCGTCAAACTGGGAGGAAATGTCGGGGCTTGGGAGAAACATACCAAGGGTATCGGTGCCAAGTTACTTTTGCAGGTGATGTTTTTATTATAATAAATTATTTTATATTTCTTTTGTTGGTATGTGTAAGAATCAATAATTATATCACTGATTCAATGTTACTATTCACATTCTTTTCTTCTGTTCTGTTGGATTCGATGGATAAAACAAAAAACGATTTTCCATATCTGATAGATGAGCCTCCGTATACTTTGTTTAAAGGTAACTTAGTGTATACTTTCTTTCTTCTTTCTTTCTTGGCAGCTGGATTTTTGATCACAGTATTAAGAAAGTTAACAGTGCTTCTGGTCCTCTTGAATTTGAGTTGTTTTCTATGAATCATGAAAAGACTTAAGTTTTATTCTAAATAAAAAGCTACAGAGCTACCGAAGTAAGATACATTAGGTTCTGATTATGAAAAATATTGTTAGCTATATAAGTAGAAAGTAATACCTAATAACTATTTTCTACAGATGGGTTACGAACCTGGAAAAGGTCTCGGCAAGGACCTTCAGGGCATCTCGGCACCAGTCGAAGCTACAGTCAGAAAAGGACGGGGAGCTATCGGTGCTTATGGTCCTGAAAAAGCGGCTGTAAGTTTTATTTAAATAAATTAAATTGTGTTATATAAAAATGAAAATAGTCATCAGAACTACTGACGACGATTAAATAAAACAGGATAAAATTTATTTGCTTCGAACATGTTTATAGTATTATTGTTTATAGCTCACCCTTTTCACATATCTATGTTATACATGCGATTTTGTTATGTACGAGTCATAGCAGCTGCATAAGCCCACAGTTGGACATGAACCTCCTCATAGATTTCCAAGTGGTACTTTGAATGATTCGATGATCGAAGAATTCATCTACTGTGTTGATGAGAGAGAGGAGATGGGGTGGTACTATTTTAAATCAGATACCACGTTCACAAGTATCGTACATTCAGCTTTGATACTTTTCAGCTAAAAGCAAAGAAAGAGGAGGAACTTCGCCGTGAGAAAGAGAAAGAGGGGAAAGATTTGACAGAAAAGACTTACAATTGGAAGAAGAGTCACAAAGGGCGCTACTTCTACCGGGATGCGGCTGACGTCATTCAAGAGGGTAAACCTTCGATGCACACTGTGTCCAGGTAAGATTTTAAATGCTTTTTTATATAAGCTAATAAGGCACTGGGTTTGGTAGTTGTTCAGGCGGACATAGAAAACGCCACCAACGAAACCGAATACTGACAGGTACCTCACTATCTGTATTATAATACTAAAGTTGCCCCTTTGATGTTTACAGCAACGAGTTGTCCCGCGTGCCCGTGATAGACATGACGGGGAAGCAGAAGCGCGTGCTGAGCGGGTACCACGCGCTGCGCGCCGCAGCACCGCGCTTCGAGCACGAGCCGCGGCGACAGTGCAGGAACTTCGCCGCGCCACAGTTCGTGCACAATCTAGAAACTATGGTCGACTGCTGCGAACGGGTGAGAAACTAAATACTATAATTATCAAGTTCATAAAGAACTAGAAACCGACTTTAACTGCCCTAAAAGTCTACCTACAGCATTCATCGCCTAAAATGCTCTTAGAGGTAGAATTATCTGGGTGCATATTTGGTTATTGTTGATTTTTCTCAAAAAGCGCTGAATCAATTTCGATAAAATTTATATGGGACCAATGAATTATGCTCTACCAAAACAAAAAAGGATCATCAAAATCGATTCATAACTGGCGGAATTATCGTGTAACATATATATAAAAACAATATAAAGTGCCCATACAGTTCTACCGTCTACACTCACCTACTGGATACATGTGAAAGGGACAGGACACACAGACCAACCAAAGCAATAAAAATTCCAATATACAAATACATGTAAGTTGAATTATTTAAAAAGCCATGGCAGCTCTGTTGGGCAGAGCGTCAGTCCTTGAACAATCGAAATCTGGGTTCGATCCTGGCTCGTAGCATTCAGTTCCAACTTGTTATTTGGAATTTTATGTACGAATGATAAAAATCTTCGGTAAGGCTGTTCGGCGAAGGTAAACGTCGCGGGGAAACCTGCACACTCAGAAGAAATTCAAACATGTGTGTGGTGCACTATGGCTCATATACTCTCTGTAGGAGAGTAGGCCTGAGCCCCTCCAGTGGGGACGTATATAGGCTGTTGATGATGAAAATGATGTAAGTTGTAGGCATATACCGTGTCTTGTTATATCTGCAGGATATAATACAGAACGCGCGCGAACTGCAAACGGCAGAAGACCAGATTGTGGTGCTGCAGAGAGACCTCGAAGAATGCAAGAAGGAGATGGAGGAACAAAACGCAGTCATAGACAAGATGAATCAGGTCCTCGCTAAGGTAGAGGAACTGAACAGGCCAGACGTCTCCCTGGAGACTGCATACGATGTTTTGGCTGATTTGAAGGTGAGCTGATGACTTAACTATCTTGAGTTTTCATGAAAATG
This sequence comes from Carcina quercana, assembly GCA_910589575.2. Classification (NCBI taxonomy): domain Eukaryota; kingdom Metazoa; phylum Arthropoda; class Insecta; order Lepidoptera; family Depressariidae; genus Carcina; species Carcina quercana. The sequence goes on along the minus strand of OU342426.1, from coordinate 21,767,283 downwards.
TCTACTATAACTACGACCCTTGTCAGGATTGGCAATAGCAGTAATTTGATTTCATAGGTAGGCACGTGCTGCTGTTTAGCTCCTGATTTCTGCCCTACGGCACTGTGATTAAACCTTGGACAACCTAAGAAATGTCAACATTATAACAAGGAAAAAGTTTACCTCTGAACATAAGACTTCTTAATGGTACGCCTATGTCCAGCAGTGGACGTTTCCCGGCTGATGATGAAAATGGTACGCCATTTTAACTGTCAAAATCATAGTGGGTCTTCTCTCTCTTACTGGACATAGGTACATATTGCTCTCCATCTCCAGAACATTTTTCATTTAGTCGCCTTTTACGACACCCAGGGGATTACACGGGGATGGGGGACATGGTCCTATTGTAAACTCGAGACACCACTAAAAGTCATTGGCTGATATAACTCGAAAAGCCTCTCCTTAAAACTTTGCATGCATCAATTTGCTTCGAAGCATTTATCTCTTACACTTTATTTTCATTTGACGCACAAGGAACTGTGTGCCTAATAAAAGCCTATATTGAATAGAATAGAAATACATTAGGTACAATGTTTCTTAATGTAGTTTATACATATATTTTCGATTAACTTTGCTGTACTGTAACACTGTAATTAAACTGTCTCAGCAGGCAAAGAGCTGATAATTATCAATATTGCAAAACAATTAGTGATAAAAAAGCTAGTTGGTTTCACACAATAATACTTCTTAAAAACAATACTCAACAACATATAATTATAGACAAAGAGATGCCATAGATTCTGGTCGTCAATTATAATATCGTATCGAAACATTTATCAATTTATTTTATTGTTGATGTTTTTGAACAGGACTCTCACCCGCTAGAGTATGACATATTCGGTCTGGGCGCGGTAGCTTCCAACATCCTGAATCCGCTGTTGAGTTCTTTGCTGGCCACTTGGGAACCCCTGCAGAACCCGCAGGACCCTATACCAATATTCGTGAAGTGGAGGAAACTGGTCCCCGAGGAAGCTTACAACACTTTGCTGTGGCAGCATTTAGTGCCGAGCTTGACCGCTGCCGCTGAGTGAGTGTAATTGAACAATTTATTTATTTAATCGTATACTGGGTACGGCATATCTTCTCCAAAACGTTTAATCAGCGCGTGTTGCCAGTGATGACATACGGAACCGAAACGTGGTGCTTTACTGTGGGACGAATAAACAAGCTCAAAGTCACTCAGAGAGCTATGGAACGAGCTATGCTAGGAATTGCTCTACGTGATAAAATCCGGAGTGAGGAAATCCGTAGATGAACCGACACCGACATTGCTCGATGAGTCAGTGAGCTCCACTTGGAAACGGGTAGGCCACATCGTTCGAAGAACCGATAACCGGTGGAGAGTACAGGTTATCGAGTGGCGACCACGTACCGGGAAACGTGTACCAGGCCGTACCCCTACTATATGGACCGACGACCTGGTTAGAGTCGCGGGGAGTCGCTGGATGCAGGTGAAGGAGGCCTATGTCTAGCAGTGGACGTTTCTCAGCTGATGATGATGTAATGTTTATACTGGGTATATATTGATAGCTTTTGCTCGACTGTAGCGAATCATAATGAACGCGTTCAAAAAGAACTAAAAACGGACTTCACACTTCTACTAAACAAAAAAAGAATCAAAATCGGTTCACTATTGGCGGAGTTATCGCGTAACATACATACCCAAAAAACATACCCGTCGAATTGAAAACCTCCTTTTTTTGAAGATGGTTGAAAATGAAACTGTTTCGCGGACTTCTAGAGACTTTACTAGAGATACGGGACCCTTAGCGTCTGCAGAACTCAGTTATTAAGCGATACATTATTGTACAAAATACAATGCAATACAATGTAATTTGTTATCAACTACCAAATGTCGACGGTGTTTACAGCTTGTGGAACCCTCGGGTGCCGGCCCCCATGCTGCGCGCCATGTCTGCATGGGCGGAAGCTTGCCCGCCGTGGGTTCTGACCATGTGCGCGTCTCGCAGCGTCGTGCCCCGCATCCTCGCCTCGGCGAGGGCCTGGGACCCCACCAACGACACCCAGCCGCTCCACCAGTGGGTGCTACCCTGGCACAACCTCGCCGGTAATTCGAAAACCATATCGACAATTAGCTCAAATTAACCTTTAAAAAAGTTTCAAAATTTTCTCGATAGTCATTTTGGAGAAAACCGTTGTAGTATAAAAGGTCGCAGATGACGTCACGCATGTGATATTACAAATCTATCTCACACGTATATCTACCCCCACTACTCGTATCCCAAACCCATGGGATAGACTAGCTAGAGGAAACAAATTCATCACAATTTTACCTTAATAAGAATTATTTTGCAAGATTCTAAATTTATTGAACTAATTTAAAAAAATTGAGCCTCACGAGCTGTGTCGTTTTCGTCGAAAAATATCGTTGTTTTTATCAAAATCATGGACGAAAATTAAATTATTTCAGTAAATAAAAATACTGGTCAATTCATTTGTCATTTTCTACTCAAAAACATGCAGTTATTTATATTGAAAGTTTGTCCGTTATGAGAGTTCATTTTATTGTATTTTTTTCCGCTGAGAGCATCCACTGCGACACCGACGCTTACAACTTACATGATAAGAAGAAAATAATATGTATATATTTATATATTTCCAGGTGAAGCACTTGCCACATCGGTGTACCCACTCATCCGGTCTCGTCTAGCTAGCGCTCTGACAGCGTGGCACCCAGCCGACGGGTCAGCGAGACCTCTGCTGGCCGCGTGGAAGGAGCCCTGGGGCTCCGCTCTCACCGCCATGCTCCACCAACATATCGTACCGAAGCTGGAGCTTTGCCTACAGACATCGCCGGTGGAACTCGTTGGAAGAGAGAATAGTAAGTTGGTATCGGTTCGCTACACTATCCTACTAATATCGTAAATGTTTGTAACTCTTTCACGCATAAACGGCTCAACGGATTTGAATGAAGAAATGATTGTTATAGTAAGATATATTAATTGATGTAATGTTGCCAGCGTCGTGGCTGTGGTGTGTGGACTGGTTGGATCTCCTCGGCGCGCCGACGGTGGCCGCCATCGCGTCTCGTGCGCTGCTGCCGCGCTGGCTGGCCGCGCTCGCAGCATGGCTCAACTCGGGACCGCCGCACGCCACCGTCATCAATTCCTACACTAACTTCAAGGTAACAATACAATGTGTATGTCATAGATAGATAACATGAATCAGGATCCAAATAACTATATTTTACCCTTTCTGTCATTGAATCGACGTAAGAAAGAATGAGATAAAAATACATTTTCGTTCGCAAATTATGTGTCATATTAAGCGAACGGCATTATTTGGATAATACTTTTCGAAAAAAACGGCCAAGTGCGAGTTGGACTCGCGCACGTACCATTATCTATAAAAACGGCACAAAAAAATATGTTGTATGGGGGGGCTCCCATACAACATATTTTTTTGTGCCGTTTTTTAAATATTAATTTTATTTTAATTATATTATTTATTTTTAACGTGAATAATATAACTCAATATTCTGTGAATATTTCAAGCGTCTATCTGTAGCCCTTAAATATTTATTGTTTTTTAAATCACCTGTGAAAATTTCATTTATAACTATCAAGGTTCATGAGATACAGCCTGGTGACAGACGGACAGACAGCGGAGAAATAGAGTCTTGTTTCGTCCTTTGGATACGGAACCCTAATAAAAGAGTACCGAGTGTTTATTTAATTTGTTAACAGAAAATGTTCCCCGAGGAAGTCCTGAAAGAGCCGGCGGTGCGTGACGCGTTCCGCAAAGCTTTGGACATGATGAACCGGAGCGCGGACATCGACGAGGTGGAGCCCCCGCCCCCGCCGCACTTCACCCCCACGGAGTCAAAGGATGCCTTCAGAATCTCGGAAGCACTCGTCGCTGCACAGTTCAAGAGCTTCTCGGAACTGCTCGAATCTAAATGCGGCGAGAAGGGGATCACCTTCGTCCCCGTACCAGGAAAAACAAGGGAAGGTCGGCCTCTGTATAAAATTGGCAACTCGCAAACATTGCAGTGTTACGTGATCAGAAACGTCATTATGTATTCGAGCGATGGCGGCAGGAATTTCCTGCCGATCGGACTCGATAAGCTACTAAAAATGGTTGAAGATTAAACTTGGACTTTCCTCATTCATTAGCCGGGAAACGTCCACTGCTGGACATAGGCCTTCTGCATGGTATGCCTCATTGACCGGTATCGAGCCACATGCACCCAGCGACCTTACCAGGTCGTCGGTCCATCTAGCAGGGGTACACGCTTCCCGTACGTGGTGGCCACTCAATAACTTCTAGTCTTTCGCTTCGTGACATTGGGATTATATTTTAGCAATTGTTGTATGAAGTTTGTTCATTTTCATTCATCGCTCGAAGAGCAGATAACCGATGGTGAGTAAGAGTTATCAAGTGGCGACCACGTAGCGGCAAAAGTGTATCGGGCCGTTCCCCTACTAGATGGACCGACGACCTATTTAAGGTTGCGGGGAGTCGCTAGATGCAAGTGGCTCGGGACCGGCCAATGTGGCGTACTATGGAGGAAGCCTATGTCCAGCAGTGAACATTTCCTGGCCGATGATGATCATTTCATGAAGTTTGTTGCTGATCATCTAACCATTATTATATTGTACATAGTATTTTTTATTTGTTAGCATGTTTGGTTGTTACCATACAAAACTAGTTCTAAGAACCGTTAGTGGAGTAATTATACATTTGATTTATAAGATATTTGTTGTTTTATTCTGAAACGGTAACAAAAAAACAACAAAGATACAATGCAACTTTTATTAATAACGCTCAATACTAAAACTACAAACATTTTGTTCGATATAAGTAATAAACATTCTAAAAATATGGCATCTCATAGTGGAGTATTGATTTTATATCTTAGTGGGGGTAGATCAAAATGATTCTATAAACCTTTTCATCTAATTAACATTCTAAAACTACAATAACCTTCAACAAGTACATACTACATCAATACATCATTGCAATATATACATGTAAAATATGGAGACATATTTATATAAGTGAGATTGTGTACTACAAGGAAGTACTTTTAAATTCGACGAGTTTCAATAAGATCACAGAAAATTGGTCCCACGACATCTTATGAATTTATTATTATTATTTACAATTTTAACATCTATTTTGCGACAAGAATGACAAACATTAGAACAGTAAATATTCTAAATTATTTAGTGGAGGTAGAAACACTGAAAATAAAACAATTGTGTGTCAAGAAAACCTAATTTTGCGGCAAGAATGGCACACATTAGAACAGTAAATATTCTAAATTATTTAGTGGAGGTAGAAACACTGAAAATAAAACAATTGTGTGTCAAGAAAACCTAATTTTGCGGCAAGAATGGCACACATTAGTAAAGTAAATGTTCTAAATTGTTTAGTGGAGGTAGAAACACAGAAAAGACAACAATTATGGGACAATAAAATCTAATTATGCAGCAAGAATGGAAGAAATGAGTAAAGTTAATATTCTAAATTATTTAGTGGAGGTAGAAACACTGAAAAGACAACAATTATCGGTCAAGAAAATCTAATTTTGCCTCAAGAATGGCAAACACTAGTAAAGTAAATATTCTAAATTTTTTAGAGGAGGTAGAAACACTAAAAAGACAACAATTATGGTGCAATAAAATCTAATTTTGCGGCAAGAATGGCAAACATTCCCAAGTCCCAATGGCAGATACGACATGATTCAAGCCTCTTGTTCAGTAATATCAAGTTGTTCTACAGGCTTCATATTTTTTTGGAAACTGTATGCCCTGTAGCATTGTATACCATTGGCCAGACCTAACGTAAAGTTGCATACAGACAGAGAATAGTTAATAGGTTTAATAATTAAGCAGTAGCGGGTCCAGATGATGCCAGTGAGGGCAAGAGTAGCAGACTGCGTTGTAGAAACTTTGTCCAACGGACGCTTGTAGTCCTCAATAGAAGCGGCGACAAGTGCCTGGAAGATTTTACAAGTTTAAGCAGCTACTTAAAATATACATAGGCTTTTAAAAAGTGACCGCATATACGTTTTGTAATATCAAATATGTATGAAATAATTTATGTATATTGCAGATATTATCAAGTTTACGTGAACTTAGTTTTCAGGCGTTTCAATAATTGCTTTTGTTTTACATACCAAAAATACTATTGGTTATTAATTAACATGAATACTTTCTAGTCACTTTTTAAACGTCTATGAATTTCTGAAGGCATAAATAAAGCTTGGATTCGTAGATTCCAAAAGCATCTCAGTTATTTTAAGAATTAAATATGTGTGAAGCCATTACCTTTGAATTTAACACGTCGAACTTGGATGGGTTATTGTGAATGTTACCCTGAACAAAGAATGTTAGGGAACCAAGTCCGTGCTATGTGAAATTAGCATTTTCTATAAGTGTTAATGTACTCAAATGTCTAAATCAAACCATACTGTGTTGCACTGTTAGAATGTTGATAATGTACATTATATGTCACGGTGCATGTGTGTTATTGGGCGTGTGTGCCATTATGCGTGTGTGTCATTATGCCTAAAATTTTGTGCAGCTGTCATTATGCGTCGATACCCACTGAAATTACACTCACTTTGCTTTCTGATGTCAGCAGCTGGGGAGAAGTTATAACGTACAATGGGGAAGGTAGCTGAAGGGCCGATGTCTACCCTTAGGATAGGATCACCCCATGTCATCCTGGGGCGTCGGTTAAGGCGAAAAAAGAGAAAAAGTTCAGAAACGCGGGTAGATCAGATTCTTAGTACGTCAGTTTCTTAATTGGCCAGATTCTTACAGATCACGAGAGCATGAGATGCTAAAGCCGAAAACAAGACTGTCGAATTTGTTTTTAATTTTTTCTATAGGTTCCAAAAAAAGATACTGAAAATTGAAGTAGTTATACTAGATATATCATTCGAAAAAGTTATTTGCTCTTTGCAAATGGAGAGTCAGGATCACTTGATTTTTGTATATCGATAGTTGAAGAGTCGCAAAAGGATATAGGCTTATTTTTATCATGATCGAACTGGTAGTTCCCGTTGGATAATTTCGAAAGTACACACAGACGAAGTCGCAGGCAAAAATACTAGTGGTAAATAATTGGGGATGGGTACCGTGTCGACCATTTATTAATTCGTTCTTCGATATATCTTTATTGCAATCAACAATCTGTCGAAGTGTAGTGATTATGGTGAATCCCTTGATGGAAAGTCTGATGTCTTGCTGTGCGTGTGCGGCTGACAATGACTAAATTCTTGAGGTTTCTTGATGAAAACAAGATTCCTACAGCCATAAATAATTATCTCTTTCGTTTCAAACATGCTCCCTTATCTTCATGCCATTTAGATTGAATGAGGTGGTTGTTATCGTCACCCATGTTATCGTTAATGATCGTGGTGTCTCGTAAAGGCGTTATAAAACACGTTCGCTTACAAACACAAATACACAAGACATACAAAGGCTTAGAAATAAGAGAAAAAAATGTGAAACATAGTTGTATATTGATCAATATTAAAAGGTTTTACAAAAATAGACATTTGTTTATAAACATTTTGTTTAATTAATGATTAAATTACAGTAAAATAACATTTGATCGCCTACATTTTAACAAACTAACAGAGAATGTGCTAAGGATTTTAACGTAATGGCTGTGAGAGAGCTTTTAGATCAGGCGGTTTATGCAAGTTGAACTAAAATGACCACTTTGGAAAACGTTATAATGCAAATCGTCTGTAATGTTTAAAATGAAGTAAAAAATATTAATTCTAAAATTTATTTCAATAAACAAAATAAATAATTCAAAATTACCTGTGTTACTATTCAATTGGAGTCGCTATTTAAGTGTTATTAGATTCAAACAATAATGTTCACAAATTGACAATACCAAAAGCTCAAATAAAAAGCAAGCTTGTAATACGGAACAAGTTATTTTACGGTGCAAGTCATTCTTTTTCACAACAAAATCCAAGTTATGTTACGTCTTTTGCATTAAAACTTCAACGAAATTATTAAAAAACAAACATTTTCAGACTGGAAACATATTTTTTTTAAAGTGTTTCAGTTGAAATCTATAAAAAAATACAATCGACAAGCTATTGTAGTATTTACGTTGTTGTAAAAGAAATACACCTGTCATGAAATTAAAGCGACATTTGAAGTAAACTAGCAGGAAATTTAATTAAAATTAACTTTAATTTTAAACAGTAATCAGTTTTGTTGAATACCTTTTAAATTATGAACGATTTACTCTAATGAGGTTTTACATAGGACTACTATTTAGTTTTAATCACGACGAACGATTCACTTATAAAACGTGTTAAATGTATAGCAACTGAAATGAAATCTTCACTCAACTTCATCAAAATGCAATAAAAATCTGTAGCATATTCTGTTAATTTTTAACATAGCTTTTTTGGTGTACGATCTATTGAAATACTCTTACTGGACAGTGGAAAACAATAACTTGGTGGGGGCACGGCCGTGCCCCCAGATTTAAATAAAACAATATTTAAATTGATTAGTGATACTGAGACTTGGCAGATTGTACACCAAGTGAAGGCGATAAATTTTTAAATATTTAACAATATATTTTCTCTTTGAATACCCTTGGCTATCACAGACATGGGAAGGAAATACTCAAACATATTACAAGAGCACCAGATTAACAATAATCAACTTGATATATTTATAAACAACATATGCTCTGAGTTTTTTCAACGTCTTAACTATTAAAAAACCGACTTTTTTGGCCTCAGCTAATCACAACTACTGTGCTCAAAAGAGTCAAAGCTTGGTGCAAAAAGGGAATTTGTTTAGCTATACAACTTGCTTTCGTCAAGTCTTCACTTCTACTTACAACTACTTGAGCGTAGTTCATATCGAAAACAAACTATAAAAGTATTCACCATTGGGATGGATTTACTAGGTAACAGGACAATTTACTAACTATGTAGTTCCGTTTACTATTTTTTAAATACTTTTAAAATGTCTGAAAAAAGATTGCAGATTTGGCAAACTGTTTTCCATTTCAAATTGACTGCATCTCTTTTATGTTATTGCTCAGTTATCTTTCCCCTGATATTATTTGTCATCTTTGATCTTGTATTTGAATCAGAATATCAAATTCGACTTTTGGAAGCAATCTTAATCATGGTAAATGTTTAATCTTCACCGTTTCCAATTTCAAATACAGAACTACAATCTAAAAAAGGCTTTATAGATTATTCACATGAGCGGACACATAAACGATGCACTAGTCTTTTTTTGATGTTAAACTTTTTTGGGACTGCTGATAGTTGTAAGCTCTTCCAAGTTGAAACAAGTTTGTTATCGCAACAAACACATTCACAGCAAACAGATTGTAGTTTTTGGGTATGATTACAAGTGAATAGCGGGACCATACTAATCCCGTGGCGGCTAATGAGATCGATTGAGGTATTGATAGTTTGTCAGCAGGGCGAGTAATGTCACCCAACCCAGCTATCACCAAACCCTGAAAGTGATTAGATGATGTCAGTATGCTGAAATCTCAAGGTGGAGTGCTTATAGAGTTTATTTATTTATTTTAATTATTTACCAGTAGGAAAGTTATATTATGAATTATATCTGTGTTATATTATTGAAAAACTATAGTTTTAAGCTCAATAAATGTATTTGAACTTTGAAATAGCAACAAATTTAGCAATAAAAGTTTAATAAATAATCAACTCTATAGACATTGTTAGAAAATACTTAAGTTTAGGAATGGTAATCTTTCTGGCATTCATAATTGATCTTCTCAAACAAGATTGTACTAACTTCAAATAAATAGAAATAATGTTAACTGCTATAATTTATGATTATTTGTAGTTATTTGATTAATATGGAGACCAAACTTATTTTTGGAACATAAATGTCAATATTCTATAATACTAGATTGTTGAGTATGGTTCTCTAGAAAATACTGTTATTATAATACCACTTTACCACTAATACAAAGATACTATCTAGCTTTAATAGCATAGTTAGCATAGCAAGTTTCATTAAAAATTTAAAAAATTATTTAGAATAAAGTCCAATACGTAATAATTTTATCATTATGTTGCATAAGTTTACCATTCCTATACATATATTTAATGAAAGATACGCAATCAACATGATCTCACATGATAACCCCATGATGTTAGTCTGAATATACTCAGACTATTTTATCTTATGTATGTCCCTCTTATCATTAAACATTCACATGTTAAAATCATAGCATGAAAAGATAAATTAATATTCCTTTACTTGAAATGTCATGAAATGAATAGACAATTTACATACAAACATACATCTGTTTCACCTATCTAGTCAGTACGCATATGTTATGTAGCTGGCCCAGTACAAGGTCTTACAATAAATAGCATGACCTTGGCGACATTGGTACTACTTACCCATTTAAAAGCAGGTGCCCAAAAGAATATAGTTTTCGGCCCTGAAAACAAGTTCAATTAATTATTAATATTTAAAAATAACTTTATTTAAAGATACAACTTTTTTTCCCTTACCAGCTGGATGGTCCCACATTGGGCGCATAGAACCAGGTACGAATCTATCGGCGATAGTTACGACGGACTTGTATATTCTCGACATTTTTGTAGGTAAGGGGTGAGAGGATACCTGGGAGGTGTGGTTGGGCTGGTTGGGGAGGTGAAAAACAATTTACATGAACACAAGTGAACAATTCACATGACACTGATCTGTCTGGCTGGACTGCGGAAAATATCAGCGCTATTACTATTTTCACGTGACATTGACACATGTATATAAAAACACTTGACGTTTCCGCTTAGACACACTTGCAAACTTTTTACACTACACGCACACATATAAACTTATCTTATTTTCACACTGTTGTCCTGCTGCTGGAGCTCTATTTTTGATTCGCTCTACGCGCCGCGAGCGCTCGTTTTCTACTGATTTTCGTTCGACTTACGAAATTTGGTATTTTTGAATCGCTCTTCTGCAACGAGTGGTCGGGACCACTCGTTGCGGAGGCGAGCGATAGACTAAACGCCATCGTCGAACACTGACATTACCACTTATTGTCATTGAACTTCTATGTACTTTGCATTCCGTTTTCCTTGCATGAATTACCGGTTTTATTTTTCTGCGTAAAACGGATAAAATTAAACATTTTAAGTTATATTGGCAGCACCTGAGGCGAATGATTCAAAAATACGGTCAAACCTGTTTTCATGCGACTTGTAGTCGACCGTGTATTAAAGCGAATCAAAAATAAAGCCCCAGGTTACCAACAACATTACGTCGTCTCGAACAATATCCAACCTGATGTTACCAATTCAATAAATATATTCAGTGTTGCCCTATGTCCGTTACTCAAAAATATTTTTTTTGTAGAAAAATAACTTTCGGTTCATTGTTTCTTGATTACTGAAATACACAGTGTAGATAAACAATAAGTGAGATTTCTAATTTTATGCATTCGATTGTGTGACTGCATCTATTTCAAACATTAATCCAGTCAATTATTTTTGGGAAACATCGATGTAGCCAAAGCCATAAAAAATAAGAGATAAGTATATAATGTTATATAGGTGTAAAAATAAGATCAGCCGGGTATTATTATATTCTTTGGTATTGTTCGAGTAGCTTTACTATGAAAACGTGATGAAAAGTATGAAAACACTGTGGCGGTAAGATAGTTATTTTTAATTTTTTTAACCAGTTCCTTGCACATTTTTTCTTTTTTTACATATAATATACATATCAGACTATGTTAAATAAATAAATAAAATTAATTATTTACTACTATAAAATATCGTTACATAGTAAAACTCATTGGTTACATCCAACTGTACTCGAATGAATACACTGACCACATAAGTACATAACTGTTTATCTCTCTTCAGATTCCTTGAAATGTCGAAACGGCAATTTACAGCTCCAGCTTCCATGTTACTGGAAAGTATGATGATTATGACTTGGCTATTATACCAACTGATCAATATATATTTTAATCTCTTTGCACCTGATCCAAGTGCATTTACTGATGAAAAGATGCCGGTGAAGATATGGCAACTAGTTTCATACTGCAAGACATACCTGGTACTATCGATCGAAGATAGCGAATATGACGACAGTAATGATGAACCATTGGCTTCGAAAAGAAGACGAGTAATTGCTACCAGCTTATCCTCTCAGGGTCTAAACCCAACCTACGCCTTCACACTCTTCAGAGTACTTCTAAAGTCCATTACAGAAAGCGTGATGTATTTGAAAAAAATATTTGTACAGGATTGAGCCTTTTCAAGCAGACAAAGATGTTACGACGACATTTATTCCAAACCTACAATAAGAATATGGGAGATGTGGATGAACTGTAACAATCTGTTTCGATGTAAAGTTGCTGTTCATAGTAAAAAATCGTGGTGGGTGTTATACAGCTATATGTTAGACATAGCAGTTTCTAATTCCTGTCGAGAATCCTATGGATCAATTCATGTTCTGTCGTCATATTGCACGATATTACTTACGTCAAGGCGAACAAAGAAATTTGCGACAGGCTGCATCAAGGTGGAATTGGACACTATCCTGTTAAAATTGAAAAACAGCTTCAGTGCTTCCCTTGCCATTCAAGAGTGCGTTGGCAATGTAAGAAGTGCCTACAGACACTTTATGTCGTAAATGCGTGTTTTGGAAATTTTGACACTTAGGTGGTACTCATGCGTACACCCCTGTAATTTGATGAATGAAAACTACGATTTTTAAGTATTTTTTCTATTCCTATTTCAATATAAAAATAAACATCAATAACAATATATTGATTCTTTTCATTTGACCTTTGATGGGTTGATCTGTGGAGCGCCCCCTTTTGTGCACCCCAACCGAGTTGAGAGAAACAATGGCTTTCAAAGTTTCAACAACCCAACTTGGGTGGAGCAAAGAATGCACAATATGAAACTTTAGGTGTTAAAATTTATTAGCGCAATACGGAATGTGCATAACATTGAATTACGTTAGTATAGCAACGAATATTCAATGATGCATAACAATATAACGTTAATTCGCCGAGAAACTGATGGATACGAAAAAACAACAACTACAAACTTGAATTTCATCACCTTAGTCCTGATATTTTAATAACATGCGACTGTAAAATTAGCATTCAATTTAAATTAGGCTTGCAACGAATATTCAGCGGCTGCTTTTATTATATTCGGCCGAAAACTTAAGTAATATATTTTGTTATAGGGAGAGAATTAATAAAATGAAGAAAACAACAATTCATTATATATTCATCTTTTCATTTCTGTTATAATCATTTAAGTAGTCATTGGTAGATAACACAGGTACATAATCATCTTCTGTATTTGAAAAGTTAAGGATTCTATGTATTTGAATTATTATCGTAATAAAAGTTTAAGTAATAAGATATCCACGAAATAAACCTGTCTAAACATGCAGTGCGTTATTACATTAGAAAAAACGAGCGCGAAACAATAACGTCTGTACAAGTTTTAGCGCTAAAATCCAGCCGAATACTTTTGCCTAATATTCGTCTATTCGGTCAGGCTGCTCGCCGAATATTCGGTATACTGCCGAATTCGTTGCAAGCCTAATACATATAACTCTTTTTTCCTTTTTATAATTGTTACTTTAATATCGTTAATTAAACGGACAATGTATTGAAAATCTATGTGCAAGCAGCACAAAATATGATGCAACTTATGCATGAAAGAAAAGAAAAAAATTTTTGCAGACAAATTAGTGTAATTTTAAACTATATGATACATAGAATAGAAAATTACAAACAAATCACAGACATACTAGTAAACATAGAAATAGGATTTGCTTCAGCTGACACTGATACAACAACACATCTACCATATCCACCATCAGTGAGTTCCCAGCTCTCCAGGCGATCGTCACCTAGTGTGCTTCGTTATATACTTCTGGTGTGAGTGTACACTTGCGGCGGTTCTTTGTATCCGGAGTTAGTGTAGTCGTACTTGAATGGCGTGGGCCGTTGGGTGCTAATTTAAGGATTGATGGCAGCGGCGCTACCCCGTCGAGCTTTAAGTTATTGCCACTCCAGGACGCTTGCAGCATCGCGAACGAGGCGGAACGCCTGTCAGCAGTCTTGCTTGCCCCACTGGACAGTACCGCCTTGAGCAGGCTGCACGCGCGCGCGCTGTTATATATATGACTACTGGCGTCGAGTGCACCGGAGAGCGAACACTGAAGAACCCCGCCTTGAAAGACTTCTTCTCAGGAGACGGCGGGACTACCCCAACGGCTAGTGCCTCTGCGCACGCGTCGGCCCCCTCGGCAGCCAGGCTCTCGGCGTCGCTAGGAGCAGAGGGATCCATACCCTGCTGCTTCTTGGCCTTTTAGCAACGGTGATGACCTCCTTGAGCTGGCTGTTCCTCGCGGCCTGCTTGGCTGACTTCTGCGCTGTCCTCAGTCTTGCCAGGTCTTGCGGTGGTGCATGTAGGCCGACGCTATCACCAGTTCAGGTAGACATGTGCTGGGCTGTATGAGCTTTATTGCAGAGAGGTCTCTGGAACAGAACTCTCTTAATTGATACACAACGTGATATGTAAATATGTACATGCTCTAGGAGCACTAGAATCATTATTTACCATTATATTACCTTTGATGTTGTTAAGACTGGAAATTTTGTTTGCCCTGATCCACGGCTCTTGGATCAGGGCTATGGCGTCGTTGTTGTCGTCTAGACATTGCCGCAGTTGAGCTGTTGCTGTGCGGCTATGGTGGAGGTTTGCTTATAGAATTTTGGTTTTAGTTTGGGGAGAAGGGCACGCAATTTTTTCGCGTTGGTTCTTCGACCATCTTCTCAAGGTCTATTTTAAGGCCTATGTCATCTATCGTTGACAACAGTTCGTTGTCCGTTCCGACAATTGAACAGTAGTCATCATCCGATAACGAATCCTTCGGTCCCGAGCCCACGTCAGGATTTAGGAGGCTCTCCTCTAGTTCATCCTCAGAGGTTGTTACATCTGGCTCTAAGGTCTTGTATGTGCTATCTTCTTCACTCCCTTTTGAGGTTCCAGCGACTGCCTCCGTTGTTTTTTCCCAAGCGGGTAGTTCCGTGCCAAGTTTCTTGTATTTGCGGGCCCCAACGGCTAGTGCCTCTGCGCACGCGTCGGCCCCCTCGGCAGCCAGGCTCTCGGCGTCGCTAGGAGCAGAGGGATCCATACCCTGCTTCTTCTTGATCTTTTAGCAACGGTGATGACCTCCTTGAGCTGGCTGTTCCCCGTCGGCCTGGCGACCTTCCTCGCGGCCTGCTTGGATGACTTCTTCTTCTGCTAATTCTTGAATCTCATGTCTACATCTTCTACCTACATAAAGACCATAGCACGCACTGATCGATCAGCTGTTGAAGCTTCTGTGACAAGAGCAGGCGGCCCTGGCCGACCGCGCTCATGATACAAGCTTGCAGGGATTCTGGCATAGTTAGGAAGGTCACTCCACATCAGCTGGCATCGAAAATACTCTACATTATCATTTCATTATTATCATTACGACAGCGACAAGATCAGTTGCTTCTTAGCCCTCTTAACAGCTCCGGTTCCCTTCTTGAGCCTTATCTGCTTTTTCGAATTGCATTTAACGGTGTCGTTCATGGTTAGTGATGGGTTGATGATTGTTCTTCTGCGGGTGACATAAGTTGGCATGGCGTCATTATATTTAAATCAGTGGAAAATAAATATGCTACAAGTTCTTCGCCTATTTTGTTACCTGTTTCCATTTCCCATAGGGGGTGATGTACACTACATACATTGGAGTCAATAGCAACGATCAGCTCCCAGCCGCTGATCGTGCTGATTTTGTGTGTCCCTCAAATCAAGATTTTATCTGCCAAACGATCCATTGCACCTGAGAATCTTGAAATTGACCTGAAATTGAAAGCACAAAATTAATATTGGATTGGGTTTCGAAACCGGTCGCCTCAAACGGATGTTACTGTGAATTGCTGGGAATGTGGGTCAAAGAATGTAATAAGTGGGTATAGGTTAAGCAAACTAACAACAAAAATATGGATACGAAATAAACGGAGGAAAAACGTGTATACCTTAATTTGAAGCTGAACTAAAATGGCGACCGATAGCTTGCTCAGTGAAATGGCGAACGAACGATTACAATACATACACACGAAATGGCGGATTGGAGCTAGGAGTATATAATATCGGAGTAGTGCATCTAAGACGATATATCGATATTTTTATCGATAAAAAAGCCATAACCATAGACATTTAAATTATTACTATGTATATTAACCTACTATATATTTTTTAAATCTCTTTGGCCATAACACTCCAAAATTGTACTTCAACACGATTGATGGTAAAACTATAAAATTACTTGCTCAGTGTATAAAACTATTACGTAGTATATTATATACTCTTTGTGTAAAACTACTGCAAATATTGCGTATTGTTTTAACTATTACTAATACTATTTTGTCACTACGTATTTATTTACAATATCAAAAGTAATGTCCAAATTAAAAAGTCTAAAAATAATAAGTCAAAAAATGTTAGATATTTTATAAAAATTATTTTCTTTTAACCATGTCATTAATTTTCGTTTAAATAATACAAATGGTAATAATTTGATGTCATCTGGCAGAGCATTAAAATTTTTTACAAACATGTAATTACATTGCTTCGTGTAATGTGCCAATCTTGGAATACCAGTTTGTCCCGATTTCTCAAGTTCCTGTTGTGGACGTCCGTAGCACTTGTGAACATGTGTATGTTACTTTTGACAAAACATGCCACTTCACAAATGTACATACATGGAAGTGGCAGAATTCCAATATTTTTGAACAAAGGTTTGCAAGAGTCTCTTGGAGATACACCGCATATTGCACGGACACACTTTTTTTGCGCTAGGAATGCTTTTTGGAGTTCAGTAGAACTTCCCCAAATAATGAGTCCATATCTAAGAAGGGATGATACGTATCCATGATATGCCATCAGAATGGTAGCAGTTGTAGAGACGCTACGCAGTCTGTTTAGTACATAAACATAACGATGCAACTTGTCACGTAGGGCCTCTATATGTTCCTTCCAGCTACAATTACTGTTTATTATCACACCTAAGAATTTTTTTATGTATTTCTTGAATATTATTTCCCTTGTGGTGGATATTTAGTTTGATTTTGTTTTGCCTGTGTGTGCCAAATTGTATATAATTAGTTATTCAAATTTATCGTCAAATTATTTTTATTTAGCCAGACAGTTATTGATTCTATTGTTTTGTTAATGTCTAGTTCATAGTCTAATCTATTTCCACTTGAAGGTATAATTACTGACACGTCATCAGCAAATAAAACGCATTTATCACCATATCACGAAGTGTCACCTCAGGAAGGTCATTTATGTAGAGTAAAAACAATGATGGACCGAGAACACTTCCTTGAGGCACACCACATGAATTAACTCTATATTGAGACCTACTTGATTCAATACAGAAGCTTCTATTTATTTATTTTATTTATGTTTTAGCAAGTAATGCATTCAACAATATCTTGGAGACATCAAAGCATTCAAACACATATGTATATACATTTTATTTTTTCTGACTGTTGAATGTTAACATGGTAACAGTCGTCACCAAAGTCGTCACATATATACGTAGTACATATATAGTGATATGTGGTGGTCACCCTGTCACTTGTCACTGACTCTGTGACTGTCACTTAGGGTCTCCAAATTGAAAGTATTCTTGGAGAAAAATGTTTTTGGGAACTTTTGGGAAAGTGAAATCTGCGGGGAAATTTTTGGGGAACAGTTTTTTGGGGGTTAAGTTTGGGGAATAGCTGAAAAAAGCTTCTAGCTCTGACTGAATAGTCAATTTATTAACTTTTATTTTCACAACCTGAGATCTTGCTTCATAATTGGCGGGTGCTTGGAAATTCCAGCTTCCAAAAAATACGTCGGAAAAATCCGAATAAATGTACAAAATTAAAATAACAAGTGGATTTTAATTAAGGGAGGTATTGAATGTGGATGAATGAGTGATAAATGACACGTTCCGCAAGGAAAGGAAAAGCCAAGAACTTGTCTTGTACACTTATAATTTTAAAAGGCCATTATCAAATAAAAGTGATTTTGTTACCATTTTTGTATATTTTGGTTTAGTTTATATGAACAAAAACATAAACAGTACGAAACAGGTAATACTTGACGTTGAAAACAAAGATGGCGTCATTAAAATGACATTTGACGTTGTCACTTAGTATAAAAACAATGATTTATTTAAAATAAATGCAAAAATGTAATTCCAGTATATTTATATACATATATAGATTATTATTAGATTTTTAAAAAAATTTACACGTGCAGACCGAATTTGAACAACTCGTTTAAGCTCGTAATACTTGACGTTGAAAACAAAGATGGCGTCATTAAATTACATTTGACGCTGGCACTTAGTATAAAAATAATGATTTATAAATTTATTTTAAATAAATGTACAAATGTCATTCCAGTACAATTTCTATACATATATAGATTATTACTTGATTTTTTAAATAGTGTACAAGTGCAGGCCAAATTTGAAACAGCTTTTTTAAGATTTAAGTTAAGCTCATAATTCTCTTGAAATACTACTATTAAAAAATAAATCATACCTGGGGAAATTTAGCATACGTATCCGGAGACCCTGTTGTCACTCGGCATTGTTTCAGTGTTTCAGAGCTTTATATGGAAGTGCCGACCTCAGTTAAAATTTGTGATTATATGCTCTTAGCCTCAGACCAAACCCAAATCAAATCAGTCTATATGCTCCTAGATCAAATAGGTACATATATTAGTCTGTGGCTGTGGAGTGTGGTCTGTGCCTCTGTGGATCAAATCAAACATGGACGCGATGTGTGGGCGTGTGCGTGCGTAATGTGTCAACGCTTACAATTTTTGATTTCCTTTGTTTATTTTATATAATTTCATCGACTTTTCTTTTTTTGTTTAAGAGTACTTTAATGTGACTCATGCTTTGTGTAATACAATTCGCGTATTGAATATGGGGACTAGCACAATGGGTAGCGATTTGCATTCTGATAAGCAGGACAAACTGCTAAAGTTGCAGGCACGAAAGAAGGAATTAGAGCAAATGTTGGCAGCTAAAAATGAGGAACTGTACAAGTTATGTGTCCAAGAAGTGCAGCTAACAGGTATAATGCCACCTGAGGCCCCATTGAGCCCTGAAGTACCCAGGGAGAGATTGGGTAGTGTGAAAAGTGTGGAGAGATCCACAGACGGCAACGACGTACAAGACGGATGTGATAGCATGTCGCGACGTCTCAGAGCTGATAGAGGCAGTGATTCTGACCAAAATATCCGTAAAAACTTAGCACATAGATTGTCGACGCCCTCTATATCGGGTATGTCAACGAAAAGCGTACACTCCAGACAAGTGCGACGCCCGGAGACCAGTTGCTCAAATTTCTTTCCGTCTCCGCCACAAGAACGCAACACAGATACATTTTCCATGCACACTTCTCATACTTACCCTGCCTTAGCTAACCGCCATGACGCTTCCAGTGACAATGTTGATGCACCACAAATGTATAGGCACCACACAATGACTACTGAGTATATGAACAAGATCTACTATAATAATGCACCGGAAGCTCATAGTGTGTCACGTTTAAGAGAGACACATTTCAGTTCCAGCCATCCGGATATTGCCACACACTATACACATGGATCTATTACTCCACACCCTCAACATAATGGGGTCCGTAACACTCCACTACTCTACCAGTATGCGTCACATTTAAAAGCCCAAAACCAACATTTAGGTGCATTGACTCATCACCATCAAATGCAAGTCCAATCAAAACGTCGCCCAGAAGGTGTTCGTCGCAACACACTACAGAGAACGCAGACATATCATCTCACTTCTCATAGTGACTACAACCAACACTTAGAAAATATAACTGACAACTACAGGCCCCCAGTGTCTGTTTATCAACATAGATCTCAACCTGATATTCAAGAGCAGCCATCTGATAGGATACATGTACCAATAGAGAGAAGTGCACAAGTTCCAAACACACTGCCTTTACGTGAACGTAATATAATGAGAAACCCAATGCATATGCAACTACAAGTGTCCACCGAAGACTACGTTCGTGATGATCGGAGAGCTTACCCTGATGCCTTAAGTCCTGTCAGCCAGATGTCTGGATATTCTCAGAGTAATTTTGACTCTATAAGCCTGAATAAATTTTCTCCACTTTCTCAGAATGATATGAAAGTAAAAGAAAAGCAATGGTATGAAACATCATTAGATTCCCCAACTAAAGAGATTCCGACCCTTAAAAAGAGCTCCAGTTTGAAAAGGACTTCTAGTGTGGGCAATTCTCAGACTTATGAGATTATGATCTCAACTGGGCGGCATTCAGCAATGCAGAGCCCCAATCTAATGCCTCAATCTCCACCGGTGTTGTCTCCCAGTGCAGTTTCATTGGAATCACCCAAAAATCTTACAGTTATTGAACAGGGTAAATGTATTCCTTACAGAGAAGAGACTAAACCATTTGAGATGTCTGATTTTTATAAATACTCAACAAAATTTAGGCAAGCTAATGCTCAGAAAGCACCAGCACCAAATCCCTCCCCAAGTTCAGCTTATAATAAAATGCCAATGGAATTGCCACAGTATGCTTCTGAACATTGGCGTGGGCAGAATTGAAAATTGCAATACTTCAATGTTTATATTTTTAACTGTGTTAATTTTTTTATGCCTATGTATGAAGTACATAATAATTATTAATTTTTTATAATAAGTTCATATTGTGTGTGGTTGTTGTTGCAGCAGAAGCTGTTTCTAATATTATATATCTGCAAAAGCGATAACTTTTAATTTGCTTGCGAACAAACTAGCAAAATTGTCTTTGTAGTCTTTCTAATAATGTTCTTTGCGTTAATTCTAATTATGATTTATATCTATGTCTTGTGTTTTATTCCAGTAAAAACAATTTCTGCTGCAACTGTGTATATTAAATTGATATTGTTATTATAAGGTACTTACAAATGTTCTTACAGCTGTTGTGATCTCTGACATTGCCGTGTAATAGTGTAAGCTTTGTAATGCATTTATGAGTCGCAGATAATCATAAAGAAAAATCATGAGAGGCTTACAGTCTTAGCCTTGCCTTGTAAGATGGTCAACTATAATTACAATGCAAAATAATATTGGACAACTATTTACAATTTTATAAGGCTTGACTATCAATTATTTGATACAAGAATGTGTTTATATTTTGAGGATATTAAAAAGTTCTGTAATGTAATGAAACTGTGATACTGATAATAAAAGTTGTTGATCAATTTTTAATATGACAATAAAAATCTGATATATCTTACTAGAGATCGTTGCATAAACATGCTACACTTAATAAAGCAGCTACTACTAATAATGTATATTATCTAAAGACTGACAACATGTCGTTTTTATAGATAAAACTAAAATTTATAAATTGTAAAAATGTTTAAAGATTATCTTGCTGTACTATATTTTCAATTACGTTAACGCTTACTAACTATATGAGTCAAATACAAACGATTTGCTAATAGCATACAAATAATTCAGTGTACAAGTTTCGGTCACAAAAACAAAATGTAATCGTAAGTCGAATGTGCTATTCCCACCGCTGCCTTTTGTATGAATCTAATGCCTTATACACATTATTCATATGTTATTATTTTATCTATACAGAAGTGTGTAAGGTGTTAAATATTAAAATGTTTTCCTTTATCTCTGAAATAATATTAGACCTTTAGAATATTAGATTATAATTAAAATAAACTTGAAACAATATAATGTAATGGCTTCAATGCAATATTTGTTAATTTATTAATCGTAAAAAGATATATACAATTTTGTCTGTTATTGTACTGAAAGTATGTATTATTTCAAGTTTATTTAAGAAGATTAAATATTCAGTTGTCATAATAAGTGTATACAGCCTTTAGCAGCTTGCCTGTGGTCCCATTACACTTCATTATTTAATGGACGGCTTTCCAGACATGTAACAACTAAAGTCTCCGTCTATACCTCACATGAAATTACGAAAATATCACATTATATGCTGTTCAATGCTATATAAATGCTAGATTCACGGTTCCTTGCTGTCCAAAACATCAACATTGTAACGTGTCTGGAAAGCTGTCCATTTAAGTTTTTTTCATTCACCGTTTTTTGCGAGTGGTTTTCATGACATCTAAGAGTAGAAGGTACGCCAAACATAACGAGAGTTCGCTGTCATACGCAGGTGAATCGCATAGCCACATATTTAAACCGAGAAATCTTCTATAAGTCACATCCCAATATGTAATTTTATTATTAATAATGTAATGAAAACCCCTCAATTAAAAAACTAAATTTAATAAAAAAGAGACTTAATGAATACTTGCCAAGCAATTTTAAGCTTAGTACCCCTTTGCCTAATCGTCGCCCGATTAAAAATACTGATTTTATCATCATAGAAGTAATTGTATAACATATTAGATTAAAACTTAGCAAATAAATTTGTCGAAAATAGCTTTTGTAGCAATTTAATTGCAAAGTTGAGCTACAAAATTATAAATAAAATATTTTTATATGGTTTTTATGTGTAAAGTGCTGATTGCACTGTGTTCTATGTGAATTTAATAAATTTGATAGAAAACTATTGTTTTTTTCTGCTTCATTATAAGACGATTAGGAGCGAAAAGATCAAAATAAATTGATTTTGCCAAATTCTTTTAAAACGGCTTTTTGGTGTCATCATCATCAGCCGGGAAACGTCCACTGCTGCCTCCATAGACCTAGTAGGGGGACGTCCCGTTAGACGTTTTCCGGTACGTGGTCGCCACTCTAGAACTTTTACTCCCCACCGGTTATCGGTTCTTCGAGCGATGTAGCCTGCCCATTGCCACTTCAGCTCACTGACTCGTCGAGCTATGTCGGTGACCTTCGTTCGTCTACGGATTTCCTCATGCCGCACCTTATCACGTAGAGAAATTCCGAGCATAGCTCGTTCCATTGCTCGCTGAGTGACTTTGAGCTTGTTTATTCGGCCCACAGTAAAAGACCACGTTTCGGTTCCGTATGTCATCACTGGCAACTTGCACTGATTAAAGACTTGTCTTTAGACGCTGAGGTATTTTGGACGAGAAGATATCCCGTAACTTCCCGAACGCTGCCCAGCTGAGTTGGATTCTTCGGTTGACCTCTTTGTCGAAGTTTAACCTACCTAGTTGGAACGATCTGTTTCGTATACATATTCGTCTACAACTTCGATCGTAGTGTTCCCAACCACTACCGGCATAGGTGCCACATGGACACTGTAATGATTTTCTTGTCCAAATGAACACATTTCTAAACCTACCTCTTGGGAAACTCTGTTGAGGTCATTGAGCATTGCGTTCAGATCGTCATCATTATTCTGCCGTTATGACTATGTCATCGGGAAATCGAAGGTGAAAGCTATCCAAAAAGAGGACATCCGATTATAATGCCAGGAAACGAATATCATGAACAACTTCATAGTAAATCACGATTTACATTTTGCACACATTTATAGATCGTCATCTATGGGTCATTGACGGCTATTTCGATCACGACGAAGTATGATGTCCAGTGGACTTCACCTCCGATCATTATAATATTACCTGCCAAAAAAACCTGCGAAATTTCAAGCTGGTGCCCTTTGTAGTTTCAGTTCTACTTACTAACTTAGGACCCATTTTTAGCCCCTTTAGGGGTTGAATTTCGAAAAACCCTTTCTAAGCAAGCGTCTACGATGTGTATGGAAGTTACTCGCTAAATTTGAAGTTTTTATCGCTTATAGTTTCAGAGTTGTTTCAGAGATATCGAAATGAGTCTAAAATCCATTCATATCTACAGGTCTAACAAATAACTGAGTCTGTTCTTGAGGTCTGAGGCCATCCATACAGCAGCCTTAACGTCACCTATCAGGTGAAATTAAGGTCAACTACAAATAAATTGTACATAAAAATATAACGTACCTGTAATATATTTGTGCTTCAGGACTGTTTCGTTTGATATGAGACTCTCCATCTAAGGGTTAAAGGTAAAATAGATCATAGATAGATAACACATCAAAATTAATAATGAAACAAATAGGTGTTAAAACATTTTACTTATTGACAAACCACACAAAAGTCATAGCAATGTGATGATGAGACTATGTAGCTTATAGTGATCCTGAGAGGTTTAGCTTATTATCAGTCTCGTCCCTTTCTTTCTGACTGATCAGAAACACAAATGAAAGGGACAAGAGATAACATATTGTTGATGACGGGTTGGAATGTTAGTTGTGTTGCTTCATCTTGGCTAGAAGGTTGTGTTGAAGAGATCTCTTGCCAGGGTTGAAGCCACCGTTGAGGAAGTAATCGTCGCCGCCTGAAAACATATTTTATTGTATTTATTTAAAAAAAATAGGAAGACTAATTAACTATATGTAAACTAATAATAAGACACCATATATATATAATATATATAATAGGAGGATTATATATATATGGATGATATACATTATATGCCTGTTCACGACATGCAGGTTTTCCTCACGATGTTTTCCTTCACCGTTAAGCGATCGGATAAGTACTTGAATTGAAAAACAACTCATAGGTACTCGGCTGGATTCGAACCCGGAACCCTCAGATTGAGAGTCCGTGCCTTATCCACTGCGACACCGACGCTTTTGTATATAATTTATATAATAACGCTATTATAAATAATTTATATAAATAAATATAAATAATTTCTACAATAAAGTTCATTTATAATATAATACTGGAAAATATGAAGCGTCGGTGGCGCAATGGATAAGGCGCGGACTCTCAATCTGAGGGTACCGGGTTCGAATCCAGCCGTGTACCTATGAGTTGTTTTTCAATTCAAGTACATTATCCGATTGCTTAACGGTGAAGGAAAACATCATGAGGAAACCTGCATGTCTTGAACAGGCATGTGAAGTCCGCACTGGGCCCGCGTGGTGGACTATGGCCCATACACTCTCTGTAGGAGAGTAGGCCTGAGCCCCTCCAGTGGGGACATATATAGGCTGTTGATGATGACTGGAATATATTTTTAAAAAATAGGTTGACCTACAGAATAACGACTATAAAAGGTACATTTTTAATATATTCTACTATTGTTTATAATTACTTATTATAGAAAGATGAACCTATTGTTGCATTGAATTTGTGGTTTTTCTAACTAGCTAATGTAAACTTGACGAATTTTTATTTGAATAAAAGTGCTAAATTGAAATATTATCTAGTGACAGTTAAATTGTGCATCTTGCAATTACTAAAAAGACCGCCAAATAACAAATGTACAACAACACAGCTGTAATAAATCTGAAACCTTTTAAAAGTTGACAATATTTCAAAAAATCCGGCCAAGTGCGAGTTGAACCCCCGCAGCAAAGGTTTCGTATGGTTCCGTTCCAATTAGAACTAATAGTTACTGTTAGTCTCCAATTTATTACGGTCATGTAATTTTGGATCAATCTTGTTTTAATTTTATTTATATTGTTTCATATATTTATAAATAACATAAAGCTATCTATGGAGAGCGAGGTCTTATATCACACGTATTTTCATACTTAACTAAGGTCTCAAACTCTCAACTTGAACAGAAATGAAAAATTTATTTGCCATAAATTGTTACTAGTTATATGAAATGAAACAAAAAATTGAAACGGAATACACCATTTTTATTTCCGTACCATGGAAACAAACGAACGGTAAACAAAAGTAATAATATCTCTATTATTATCTTGAAATAAAATTCATGTTCCCGAACGCATAGCTAAATTTGTTTTTGTTGATATTTCAAAAACTATCTAGTTCCCGCGGGATACATCCTAAAGTCCGCGCAGACGAAGCCGCGGGCAGATGTTATCGCAGAGCATTTTATGTATGTGTAGTCTTAATAATCACCTGCGCCGTTGAGTTGCCCGTTGATGCAGCCCTCGTCCCACATATTGACGCAACGTTTGCCGGGGTTGAAGCCGCCGCCATTCAGGAAATAGTCGTCATTGCCTAAAAACCATCAATTTGTATTAATATAAGTTTTTTATTAAAATTATATTTTTAGGGTTCCGTACCCAGAGGGACCTGGACTGGACCCTATTACTAAGACTTCGCTGTCCGTCCATCCGTCCGTCTGTCACCAGGCTGTATCTCATGAACCTTGATAGTTAGACAGTTGAAATTTTCACAGATGATGTATTTCTGTTGCGGCTATAACAACAAATACTGAACACCAGAATAAAATAAATATTTAAGGGGCTCCCATACAACAGATATGATTTTTTTATTTGCATGCATATTATTTATGATATTCTGTACGGAACCCTAAGTGCGCGAGTCCAACTTCCAAGTCGCACTTGGCCGATGTTTTTTTCGATCCTGCTACTAAATAACAATACTCTAATATGATGTCTGATCTTCATCGGCAACAATGTCTTCATCAGAGGCGTGCACCCGGTGGTGCAAACCTCAATCTCTGTCTGCGTACGAGTATCTTGTTTCTAATATATCGCCGCCTGAATATATAATAGCAACTTTTCACGTTCTGCAAACACCCCCTTCCGTGCCGCTCACATACCGCAGGAACAGGCTCAGTTATGCGTTAGACCTGTGGTGCAGATACGCTATTCCTCTAGGACCTAGAGTCTGGGTATTACTCGAGAACTTTTCTCCCTGATGCAGCCTGCCTATTGTCACCTCGTCAAGCATGTCGGTATAACCGACCCAAATCATAGTAAATTGATTTGTGTGCATGATCCCTTCCATTCATCGGTAATGACAACGCTCGAACTACTGTACTACTATACATACTGTTAGAATCCTGAATCATAAAACACTCGAGTAAAAATATGTAGTATTTGTATCCACTTTTGCACCTTGTCACATTCACCTTAAATTGACATTTCCCTCAACATACTATATAGGAATAAACAATAGTAAATGTGACATGGTTCAAAAGTGGATACATATTTTGTATGTACTCGAGTGTGCCATGTTAATTTGAAAAGTGAAGTATTTTTATTACCATGTTAGGAATTACAAAAATAACCTATATTAAGCGATACAAATTTTTCCTTACCTGCACCGTTGAGTTGCCCGTTGATGCACCCTTCGTCCCACATGTTGACGCACCGCTTCCCAGGGTTGAAACCGCCGCCATTCAGAAAGTAGTCGTCGTTACCTGGTGGAAATTGCAATGAAACCTCTGTAATGTGTCTTTTGTCTATGCCGTGTCTCATAATGATTGAAATCAATATATATGTGTAGTGTTTTTGAATTTCATGTATAGTTCACACAATAATATCGGTAATATGTTAAGGCTTTGCAATTGGTTATGCGAGCGTTCTCTTTTACAGTTTTATTTATCCAAAACAGTTTTATTTTTAAACTAAATGTAGTCATAAGTATATGACACAAACTCTGCCCATTTATATCATTTAAAAAATTTAAATATTGTATAAATAATTACTTTGGATCTTTCTTTGGTTAAAGAAGTACAAGCAAATCTTTTGTAATTTTTTCACCTGCACCGTTGAGTTGCCCGTTGATGCACCCTTCGTCCCACATGTTGACGCACCGCTTCCCAGGGTTGAAACCGCCGCCATTCAGAAAGTAGTCGTCATTACCTGTTGCACCATGCAGTTGCAATATTATACCGAATAGTTGTGAAAAATTCGTTTTTTACTGTTTTTTAGCTGGCACGGCACCCGTGACGGCGACGGCACGGCAACCGTGGAAGCAGAAAAGTATGATAATATATGGCACGCTTTTCCACCAACTGCGGTGGCAAACGGCAATATCCTCCTGTCATAACATATTTGACGAATCCCTTGGCATCTATTAAATATTCTTCAGTCATTCGTTTGACGAAAATTGTCAAAAATAGACATTTGTAAATCGATATTGGCTTGAGGTTGCAGCGAACAAAAACTAACTTCAGATGTGTCTTGTCAATGTAGAATGCCACCATAAACGGTCCCGAGAATCAAACAGAAAATTAAATAGTAGCATTGCTTTAACAATACTAATCCGAATTATTTCAGACGAAATTGGATAAATTGTTCCACCTGTAAAGATGAGCATCGAATATGTACGAGTAAGTGTATTGTTTGATTTTTAAAAAGATTTGCATATGGCTACTATTATTTTTATTACTGCAAATAGTTATTTGAATTTGTATTTTATTCATTTAGTAGTAGTAGAGTAGCTTTTGACTATTAGGAGTATGCTGTTCTGGTATGTATTGTAAGTTTACCTGCCCCGTTTAGTTGACCGTTAATGCAGCCTTCATCCCACATGTTGACACATCTTTGGACCGCACCTAGTAAAGAAATGGTGAATTATTTTTAACTAAGTACATCACTGCTCGAAAAGTACTTAATTACTCATTTGAAAACGAGGCAGAATGTACGACATTCCTGTCATTCGAATATGCGGGTGGAAAAATTGTATGAAAATCCTTTTGCTAAAGCGCTCAGCGGGTGGAAAAACTATATGAAAATACATTGTTAACGTGTTACTTCTTTATAAATTGTTTGATAAGTCAGTATATCCCAAAAGACAAAATAGTTTTATGTCGAAATTCGCAAAACGACACTGGCCACTTGTCTACATAATATATAATATTAACCGCACGCGGGCTGCGGCTGTTTTATCTGAACAGCCAATATGCAAAATTTTGCATACTTGTAATTTGCTTGTAATTACAAGCTACTCAAAATGACGTCTAGGAGTGACAGATTAGATAGATTTGAGATTCGATGTTGCCTATTTTCCTCCGTGTACTCGTGTTCATCGGCTACGACTCGTGTCCTAAGCTACTCCCTCGTTGGTAGTCGGTCAGTTTCTCAGGGAACAAGTTTACTCCAAGTGACGTGTACATATTGAATCGTTCGGTGCGCTCACTTGTAAAAATAATACTTAATGATACCATTTATTATTATAGAATATTTTTGAAGACTGCGCGCCAGCGATATTTACGCGTAAATCAATTCCGCTCTCACCACCATACGTGAAATGAAATATATTTATATGCAAAAATACAGAAAGTATTAAAATATTTTACAATCGGGAAAATTTCTTACAATAAAACTATCAAATAAAACTATCAAATAAAACATCGAGATTTAAACTGAAATGTCAAATTTACTACCGTTTACTAAAACCGAAGGCCGACACAACAGACCTCCATCCATACTTCAGACGAATAAATTGAAAAATAGTGGTCTTGTTGAAATTTGGCAAGGACCTAGCTTATGAAACGGAGACGGTAATTCCATCCCAGTACTCGGTTTGGTTAGTGGTGTGCATTTTTATTAACCCCCGACGCAAAAATAGGGGTGTTTGACGCCAATGTCTCTGTGTCTGTGTGAGTCTGTCTGTGGCATCGTAGCTCTAGAACAGATGGATCGATTTTGATTCTTTGTCTTTACGTGAACGCAAGTTTCCTTGCGGTGGTTCTTAGCTATATTTGGTAAAAATCGATTTAGTAGTTAGTAGTTATGTTAGGCATTGTGGGCATAAAATGGAATTTTATACATTTTCGTATGATTATTGCGTAGGTTTTTTGAAATCTACTGGTTCTACATAAAAAGACAAAGTCAGGGGCAAAAAGCTTCATTTCTCGACCTCGCATGACCTCAATTTAACTTTGTTCAACTATCGTTCAACCGGTTGAAAATATTGGACAACTATCGTTATCCAAAGTAGTTTGACAACATAAATTCACGCATAAACAGTCGAACAGATTTGGATATAACTTATATATAAGAGAATATGATCTCAATTTGTTCAAAGGCTTTATCCTGGTAAATTGTTCCCGTGGAGATAATTTCTGTAGAGGACGAAGTCGCGGGCAAAATAGTAAAAGTACAATAATAACCAAATTAGGTTGTTATAGTAAAAACGATTTAATACATACTGTGAAGCCTTGGACGGGCTACCAGAGTCTTGCAATACACAAGTGAAACTAGATAGCAGATCAATACGAAAGTCTTCATTTTCAAAAGGAACCACTTATTTTATTACTTTCAAAAACCTCTTGCAGCTCAATGTACATTGTTTGGAATGATTCCCCTTTTATATACACAATGGAGTGATGCTTAGTTAATTAAATTCTCTATAATTAAGTTTATCTTTACGCACTTGAGATATGTGCTTTATTAATTCGGTGAGATTGAAGAACCATGCGTAGGTAGGTTACGTAATTAAGGGTATGTGTCGACGGCTGTTCTTAAAATGGGATTTATATGTTCAAGGTTTATAAATATTATTATTAATTTATCCAGGTAACAACACCCATAGTAACTACAAGGTATGAGAATATACATTGTATTTAATGTTCCGTTCCTCAACAGGAAAGGAGCCCTATAATGCCTTTTATTGTCCGTCCGCCCGTCTGTTTCTTTTTCTCTACTCCACCCCACAAAGTGTGTAAAAAGGACATGGATAGTCCAAGTAAGGATATAAATTTTCCTTCGGATTATTTTATCTGATAGTAATTAATGTTTTCTTTTTGTCAATCTCGGACACTTTCAAAAATAGGATTTGACGATTTACGTATTTGACCAATTAAGTTTTTGACGAATCTCTGCGAAATCCCACGATCATGTAGTCCAAGTAAGCATTCCAAGTCCAAGCCAGACTTATATTCGTTTAATACATATAATAATTTACTCAAATAATCAAACTGCTAACAAGATGGCAACGAAATTATATTCGATTTTCAAGATATTGTGTTCCAAGAGCAGCATTGCAGCACTGACCAACTAAAGCTACCTTATTATGTCACTACACAGAACAAAAAGACAGAAAACATTCACGTTTTACATATTCTGAATGCCTGAACGTTGTGAATGTAATGATGTCATTTTGATTATGATGTATCTATGCTAAATTGAAAAAGAGACGCCTGCTCTAGGTTAGACGATAAATGATTTAAAAAAACAAGCTAATCACATATACATTGGAGAGTCCCCTAGACTCGATTCCCGATTTAGATCAACATTCCTTCACCCTTTTTTATATTAAATATACATGTACTTTACAAATGATGTACATGAGGTGATTATGGCCAATCTCCCCAACCGTGGCGTGGCGATCTGTAATGGCTCCCTCGTGTCTAATGGCGGGGTTATGCAGCCGATTATAATTATGTTGCCTTTACCATGGGGATCGATTTAAGTAATAATAATAACTAGAACAAAAGAGAAGCGTTATTCACATAAAACCGCGTAGTTGTTTACTAGCCTTTCGACACGATTTTTAAGTCAATTTTCGTTAAATCTTTATTTGTTAGATAAACAAAATACTAACAAAACTCTCCGTGGTATCGGATTAAAACTGTTTTCAGCAGTTCGATTGAGTACTTTATACTTTTTCGTTACGTTTCGTTGCCATTCGAGGTTACAAAGTCGTTTGAAAATTCGATACGCTTTACAAAGCTAGGCTAGCACTAGCTAGGTGTTTGTTTTATAGAGTTGCAGCCCTCGTGTAGCCTTAAGCCGCTTGATGGAATATTGAACCGCAAATCCAAGCTACCGCGGCAAAACTGGCAGGTATTATTCCATTAAAGGATGAGCCTGCTAGAATAGACCAGTAACGATGCCATTATCTCGGGCACTATCCAACAATTGAGACAAACTACGAGTATACTTCTCATCAGAATAATCGAAACACCTTGCAAGTTTATGTTTTGTAAAGATTGTCAGAAAAATGTGTATGTTTAGGAATATATGTCAAATGTCGTTTAATAGTGAATAATATGAGGTTTTCAAATCCTAATGTTAACGTTCTAAATTCAAATAAAAAAAAAACTATAACTTCATTTCGGGGGGAATTACCAACGACTGGAAGTAGACTCATACGCGGCTGGATTCGAACCCGGAACCCTCAGATTGAGAGTCCGCGCCTTATCCATTGCGCCAACGACGCTTCACAACATGACCGGTGTTTTACAATATCCCGTAACTTGTACATAATAATCATCCATCAGTAAAGGTTACGAAACATAACTGTACAGTAGTACCTGATACGTACAAACACTACTTCAATTCCTACACATTTTTTCCATCAGAAAATAAGTAATGTTGGCAACCTGGGATCGTAGTCTATTTTTTCTGTCACTGTTAACGATCTTTTATTTCAACTGACAAATAAGTTTGATATCAGATATCAGAGGTTGCAGGTGACTTGAGAAAAGAGTTGAGACAAGACAAGCTTTGCAATAATCAATTTTTCAAACAAATCTAAATACATATGTACATAAAATTCTAATGTTAGTGAAAACAGGGTTTTCTCTATCACCAACTCCGATCAACTTCCCGTTGGGGTAGGAAATACTCCTTGGTCTCCTGCTAAAAGTAAGGGAGTTTGGTCGCGATGGGTGGAAGTGGGTGGTCGTGGATTTGTGCAAATGATGTAATCGATCTAGGATATGATAAAGCAAACATCCTTTACCTTTAAATTAGATATGTAATCAACTTATTGTCAGCATGATGTTAGAAAATATTCCTAGGGTCGAAATTAGACTGTAGGAAAAAAAGCAACGATAGGTACTACCTACCTACTTGGATTTTAGAAGGTAATTTGAAGAGTCCCTAAGTTAAAAGCGCCGCACATTCTGTATTATATGATCTTATCGTCCTATGGACAAATATATGTATATACGTACGTACATATCTTGTTACATAATATCATTAAAGTTTACGCTACACATTTAAGGCGGGTCCATGAGCCAGACACTCCCAATCCCACTACTTTTAAGAGAAACCTCTGAGATTTGTAGACGTGAAGTAAGTGTAGAAATACATATGAATATTTTTGTAATTATTTTTGATAAAACAGCCAACATGGGCAATACTTTACTTCTTACATTAGCTGTACGCATAATAAATATGGAAGCGAAACGCTTGGTGCGAGCTGTAGGAGTATCCACAGTATACGGGTATTCGAACGGCGAAGGCGGAATCAACGAAAAAATCTCCTGCGCATTGTGCGAAGCTTTAAAATGTGTCGAATATCCAATTTTCAATTAATGAACTTAACTATTTAGAATTAGTCATATGTTTGATATTAATTTAACAGCTTTATATTTTAGATATCTTATGAAAATAATTTAAATAATGTACTGGGATAGCCAGCTACCGAAATTGAGTCGAAAGTCGATACAGCGCGCAGTTGACTCTTAAATAATTAGGTAGTGGAGAAGTGAGGCCCAAAACGAAATTTCTAGTGGGTACTGGAACGGCCTTAAATCTTATCAATGTCTTTCAGATAGTCTGATAGTTAAACATTTAAAACCGTTATTTGTTAGCCGGGTAAGAGAAGCATGCGACGCGTCGCAACGCTAGGGAGAACACATCATCGTAATAAACGGCATATTGTGTAAAAACAACTAGCTAACGCCCTGCATACAGGTAAATATTGCTACTTAAAATTGATAATGTTAACAGTGTGTTTTGATCATATCATCATATTCAGTTTATACATTCACATTTTTTCTGCGGCTCGCTTTGATTTTATCAGTTTTGTTTCTTGGATGATTGATCTTTAGATAACCTTCAGTAGTTCTAGTACTTTTAGATTAGCAGGTATGCTTATGTATATAATTTTAGAACTGTACTATTCAAGTACTATTAAAGTGGTTATGATAATATGCCATTGCACTGTTTTCGGACCGTTGTTTCTTTGTAATACTTATAACGTTTGCATAATTTTATTATCAACAAAATAAAATTAAAATCGAGCTAAGTATAAGATTTTTTGTAGATGGAGATCAAAGAATGGTGTCTGCTAACAATGTTCCTGTTGTCTCAACAAGCTGATGGTCTTAAGATTTTAGTAGTCTTCCCTTTTCCCGCCAAGAGTCATCACAATTTGGGAAATGGATATGTTAGACATTTGCTTAAAGCTGGGCACGAGGTTTGTAGTATGTTTTATTGACAATACGATTCCCCGCTCCGGATCGTACCTGGCTCAACGTATCTCCCTGGCCATTCAGCGGGGCAACGCTGCCAGCGTCATGGGTACGTTTGAGCCGGGTAATCGATCCGGGTTCATAGATTAGTTTTTAATTATGTTTTTTAAAATGTAAAGTCTTGTGTTTAAATAATCTTTTAATTATTAGGAATAAAGAATTGACAAATATATGATTGACAATGCACTTTAGTAGTCTTCTTTATTATTATTATCATACGTTCTTATATTTATTGCTAGTTTGGTAATTCAGTCTGTTTACGCCCTACGCCGATTGAACTGGACGATGCTATATTTGTGATAGCTCCGAATTAATATGTCTGTCGGACTTGAATTGCTTAAAAAGCTGTTTTTCATAACCATTAGCTGTTTTCCTAAAACAGTTTAGCGACGCTAAGCGAATTTTCATAATCACTAAACTTTACACCCGGAATTGAATGAACGTTTTGCATTCTTCAATGCAGCGGGTCAATGATTAACGGTTTTGTGTAACAGCGTGAAATAAAGCGTCGGATTGTAAAATTATAGATTATAATATTGCCGTGCGTGTCGCTTGTCTCTGTATGACATTAAAACAATATGAGTGAAAATGATCCTAATTTAAGTTTTAGGTTATTTTTTCATATATTTAAACATAGTCAACATACACCAGATTGCAGATAATCCATTCTTCAAAACGTCTAAACATGGGCAGCTGTTTTGAAAAATATAACGCAATAACAATCACTGACACTATGCACTATTTAGTAAAACAGTTGGAATTTATACATACAAGTTTATTAAACAATTTATCTGTGACAATGTCTATGATGTCTAATTGATGATACCATTTTTCAGGTGACATACATTACTCCATTTCCTGTAGAACCACAATCAAAACTACGTCAAATTGACGTCAGCAACAACAGAAAGAATTTTCCTGGTAAGTGTTATCCTATTCTATTACGTAAGTATTTTAATTGCGAAAGTGTAAGTTTTTGTTGTTGTTGTAAGTGTGACCAACGAGACCCTATTACTATGGCGGTGCTGTTTGTGCGTAGTTGTAGACATTTGAAAGACATTTGAAAAACATTTCACAGAGTGTGTATTATTCATATCACGTGATGGTAAGTGATGATAGGACCATATGATGGAAGCGGATTCATTTAGAACCCTTTTAGAACATATTTGTATGTATGATAGGCTTGGAATTGGCCTTCATCTCACCTGATGATAAGTGACGGTAATGCCATTGGACGGAAAGCTAGCCGCACAGAAGCCTAAAGCCTCGCACTGAGTCTGCTACTTTCACCGGAACACAACAGTGCTATTAACACTGATGTTTGGTGGCAGACTTAGCTAGATACAAAGATATTTAAATTATTACTATATATATTTTTATATATTTATATATATATTTATATATTTTTATATATAATTTCTTTGGCAAGATATAAGGAAATGCCCGACCAACCAAACCGAGTATGCGAATTGAACCTGGACCGCCGGGTTCGACTTAGAACGACTTCGACGAGTGGGCCACGGATTCAGTTAAAACTTCGACATCGAATCTACCCTACCACAAAACAGATTGCAATATAGCTACCGCGTAGGTACCGGTAGCATGTAGTCTCTCTCTGTCTAGGCCTGCACCCAGTTCCTATAAGTCATTTCCATCGGACGCTTTCCGCCGAGTTTTAATTAGGCCATCAGTCTAGAAATATTATTCACCAAAGTTTCCACTTTAGAATCCTTACTTATTGCCTGAAGTTTCTTGGCTCTTCGTACGATATTTTCAAGCGATAATTTATAAGTGACCTAATGAAGGAATTTTGAAATAATGACTAATGTATTTTTACTTTGGCTATAAAAAATACAAGCGACTGGGGTTACGAAGAAGAAGAAGAAATAGCTTTGAACCCTATGACTTTCTGAATCGGTCGACTGTGAGACCCAAAACTACGTGACATAAATTGTACTGCCACCAGGAAAATCGGAAGGCTAGCGATTTATTACCTGCGAAGGATATGATCAAATGATGCATTGTGGGAACTTGATTTTGAATTTTTATTAATTAAAATTATGATAACAGGATCAAGGCATATCTTTCAGTGCGAGGTTCAAAAGTTGACCCAACATTTTTTAACATCAGAAATTGGAAAATCTATGTTAATTATTGCTTTACTGAAATTTTCGATGATAACTCTGATAAGTTTTCTATTTGCCATTTTCAGAGAATGCAATCAACATCAAAGGATTCTTCGACAGCGCTGCAGCGAGTCTGAACGACGAAAACTTATTGTTTTTCTCTGTGTTCAATGTTGCTGAAAAGAATTTTGATAATGCAAACGTAATACAGTTACTGAATGATCCACAGGAGCAATTCGATGTCGTTGTTGCGGAATGGATGTACAATGAACTTTACGCTGGGTATGTAATAAAATTTATTGTTGCCGACCTTTTGCTACCTTATCCCTTACTTTTTCTAGCACAAAGTCGAGACTTTGATGCCATTCCTAGTATAAATTAAAATAATGATGTAAATTATGTACATTATATGATACTTAATGGCTTATAGGTGAGTTTTGTTCTCTCACACACTTCTGTAGGAGAGTAGGCCTGAGCCTCTGCAGTGGGGACGTATATAGGCTGTTGATGATGGTGATGAGGTCAGTTTTCAGATGGCACCCGTACCGGTCCGAAACTCTTCCAAGCTATACTTATATTGATTTCAATTACTACGATCATCTTGTCCTGTAACGACCTCAAGAAGCAGAGGCATGTCTAGTCAATTTCCTCAGAACCTCTGGTTGCCTACGAAAAATTGTAAGAAAAAAAGGAACCAAGAGAAATTTTCCAAAATTTCTGTTTGTTATAGTTTGTCCTAAAACTTTAAAAGATGCTTATTCTCTATTGGAGAAGGTTTAAAACCACTGCTTCTTTGTTTACTTAATTTCTAATTTAAGGAACAGAGTATAGACAGCGCTACCACCTAGTAGAGATTACTCGTAGAATGGACGACAATATGTATGTCTGTAGATTACTTTATTAATAAATTGGACTACTAACTGTATGGTACCTATGGTAAATTTACTAACGATTTATAATGTATATGAACTTCAGCTCAGTTTCGATTTAATATCGCCAAATATCGTATGATCTTTTGTATAAAATCGTAACTACAGCAACTTAATAAAATTACATGTAATACTTTATTTGTTTCAGTATCGCGGAAGTGTTCAGTTGTCCGTTTATCTGGTCGTTCCCTTACGAGCCCTATGGGATGGTGTTGAGTCTTATCGACGAGCCCACCAATCCAGCTTATACACCAAGCATGCTCTCTACAAACATTCCACCATTCAACTTCTTCCAGCGCGTACAAGAACTCCTTGTGCAGTCTTATGGACTAGCCTTAAAGAATTTGTAAGTTCGAATTTTGAATTTCCGCAAAGCTTGTTAATTTAATTATATAACGGATGTAAATAGTGGTCTATGATAGTCTCCTCTCCTGAAGCGAGGTGACTACGGTGCTCTCATGAAAAATCTCACGCTGTGTTCTATGAGGGATGCTCATATCACAAAGTGGACTAATGCAGCATTATAATGAGAAAAATGTTTAAATTTTAGCTATCATTATGATTACGAAAAGGCAGCATACGAAAGAATATTTGGTCCCATTTTGGCGAAACGTGAGAAGCGTCTACCAGATTTCTATGATGTCAAATACAATGCCTCTATCATGTTCGGATGTTCGCACGTGTCTCTTGGACAACCCACTCGGCTGCCACAGAACTACAAAGACATTGGTGGATTTCACATCGACGAAAATGTTCAGCCGTTGCCGGAGGTAAACAGTTGAGTGTTGTAACAGTTATAAATAATGACAAAAACATACCTCATGAAACAATATTAATAATAATTTCACCTCCCCTGTTAAAATGGGTGCCGTATATAAAATATCACTTTTATCCGGTTGACACATGAGTGAAGGACGATCTTACTTCGGATCCTATACTAGACTGCAATGATGTTAACCTTCTTTTTAAATAATTTAATTTCTTTCAGGATTTACAAAAAATAATGGATAGTGCAAAGAAAGGCGTCATATACTTTAGCATGGGATCCAATTTGAAAAGTAAGGATCTACCCATTGAAATTAAACAGAATATCCTGAAGGTTTTCGGGGAGTTGGAACAGACGGTAATATGGAAATTTGAAGAAGATTTTAAGGATAGTTTGCCCAAAAATGTTCATGTTATAAAATGGGCACCACAACCGAGTATTTTGTGTAAGTAATCTTCAAAAAATTCAAAGATACCTCTTACCATTTATTGAAATATTGTATATATTAATCTGACTATTAATTACAGCTCATCCAAACTGTGTGCTTTTTATAACACACGGTGGACTCCTGTCTATCACGGAAACTATTCACTTTGGGGTTCCCATAATTGGAATCCCAGTTTTCACGGATCAGTTCAACAATGTGAACAGAGCTGTGCAAAAGGGCTTTGGTAAAAAGGTTCAAATCTCATATTCATTAGCGGATGAATTGAAGGTGGCTATAATTGACATGGTTAGCGATAGCAGGTGAGCAATTGATCAGATTGTTTCTATGTAAATCTTTATGTTAGCTTGAAATTGGCTTGACACGGTACCGCGTGCGCGCAAGAATCTAAAGTCTCAATAACTGCGAAAAATATAGTTCCTCAAATAGTAAAATGCGTATTAGATTTAGTTTCTTCATTGCATTTTGAACGTTTTCTTGTAGGGGTATGTAACACATAAAAGCATTATTGTACGAGATAACTAAAAATATCGATACAATCTTTATACATTTAACGCTCCAATACTAGCATGTGACGTCACAAAACTCACTATTTATATGGAGTGCTTTAGCACCGCTTGACTAGAATCACTTATCGTCGGGTTGTACTAAAAAGTATAAGTCGTGTGGAAGGTTCTTTACTTGTCAGGATTTATTCCTAAGTCGATATGTATCGACACCAAAGTTTCGCTTTTTTGACATGCAGCAACCAATGAATGTAATTTCTTACCGGCGTCTATATAACCTAAGTGTTACGAGTACGACCTGAGTATCATCAATGTTAGAATGGATAGGCTATTTCTAAGTGAGTCTTCATCGAATACATCGGCACAAAGTATAATGTGAGATTGTTGCGGACTATTAATACTCGTATTTTTTGTAAATTGTTTAAGCCGTGACGCAAAATGTATGTTTGCGACGTTATCACAAGATTGTATATGATCGGAGTGGTTCTTAGCTATGCTTGATGAAAATCTGTACTTGAAAAACAATTAGCTCACTTCCTGATTGATGCTTGTTGATTTTTAAATTTGTAATGTAATTTTTACTTGTCCTTTGTTACAGTTATAGAAATAAAGCCAGGTCTTTGTCTGCGATATATCACGACCGGGTCGTGCCCCCTGGAAGAGAGTTGGTGCACTGGGTGGAGCACGTGGTGCGCACGCGCGGGGCTCCGCATCTACGCTCTCCGGCGCTGATGGTGCCCTGGTACCAGAAGATGTACCTAGACCTTCTAGCGTTTATACTAATAGTAGTTTACGTTATAAGATCAGCTCTTAAACGCTTGTATTCAAAATTATTCCCAAAGAAAAAGGCCCGCACGAGTAAAAAGAAAAACTAAGAATATTCGACTCAGAATTTTTATATAAAAGGATTAAATGTTAGAATAATGTACTTTAAACCATGTGGTTTAACCACATTAAGTCTACTGTACATTTTGGCATTAAAGTGTTATGACTTTGGATCATTGAGGCCGTGAGAACATTTTGACTCAAGCACGTTTACATTTTAAACATGGGACATTTAAACCCCGGTACATTTTGACTTCTACAATTTTGTGTCTCCGAGCGAAAATACATCTTATTCAGAATTCAGAATATATTGCACAATTTTGCTTTGATCTTATTTTTGACACTAGCAACTATGGCAACCAAAATAACTATAATTCTTTCATAATAGCTGCTTTTCGACAGACCTCATATATTCTAGGTGCATATAATATTCTCTCTCTCTCTCTCTGTGTGTGTGCGTGCGCGCGCGCGTGTGTGTGTGTGCGTGTGTACTGCTAAAATCAATCAAAATTATCTCAATTATGACACAATGACAGTAAATTGTTATATTATGTTAAGTACTTCAAAATATATTGTTCTAATAAATGTGGTGGTGATTTGTGGTAATAATCTAAATAAACTATTTTTAAATTTTCAATGGAGCTTTAACGGAATTTGATTTCCTGTGTATATGCATATTCCTTCGATAAGACACAATTATTATTATTTTTAATGCAACTGAAATATATAAAAAAATAGTAAGACATCACTTAATTGTGAGTAACAAGTCCATACCAGCCGGGAAACGTCCACTGCTGGACATAGGCCTCCTCCATGGTATGCCAAAATGACCTGTCCCGAGTCATTTTCATCTAGCGACTCCCCGCGACCAGGTCCTCGGTCCTGGTCCATCAAGAAGGATAACCTGCGTACGCGCTTTTCCATTTCCCATAGGTTATCGGTTCTTCGAGCGATGTGTCCTGCCCATTCCACTTCAGCTCACTGACTCGTCGCGCTATACTGGTGACCTTCGCTCGTCTGCGGATTTCCTCATTCCAGATTTTTTATTCCATTCCGCGATAAAGTCGCGGGCAAAAGTACAAATCAAATTTTTACTTTCAATAAATAGGGTAACATGTTGGTTTTAAGTAATATTTCAATATGTCGCTTAACCTATATACTCGAAACTATATAAAATAGAATGCTAATAGTTTTTTCACAAAATCTAGAAGTTATCGTCAAATTTAAGTTAAGTAAAATATGTATCGATCTCACCAATAACTATGTAACGATATAATCAGAACTGGTCTAATTTATTTAAGGAATAAAAAAAGTGTTCCATCAGGGACAAACGTAATGCTCTCTTAAACCTATGTTTTTGGAGTTGTTTAATCATCATCAACAGCCTATATATGTCCCCACTGGAGGGGCTCAGGCCAACTCTCCTACAGAGAGTGTATGGGCCATAGTCCACCACGCGGGCCCAGTGCGGATCGGCGGACTTCACATGCCTGTTCAAGACATGCAGGTTTCCTCACGATGTTTTCCTTCACCGTTAAGCAATCGGATAATGTACTTGAATTGAAAAACAACTCATAGGTACACGGCTGGATTCGAACCCGTTGTTTAATAAAGCCTGGTATTTTGACATAAATGAGTGAGAGTTATAAACAAGTGAGTTATGCAACGAATTACTGTAAAATTTTAAATCTGTAAGAGACTCTTGTAGATAAGATAAATAATCTTATAATTTTGTTCCTAAAGAACTTGCCTACTCATGCTTATAAGACAATTTATAATTTTATTTAAGGAGCTGATATTACATTGTCTGCTGTACTATATTACCGATAGTACGTCGATTCAAACACAATGTTGAAGATAGTGCTATTATGTTTCGCGTTACTCCACGTGTGCGACTCATATAAATTGCTATTGGTGTTCCCTTTTCCTAGTAAAAGCCATGCAATATTAGGAGAAGGATACGTTAAACACCTGCTGGCAGCAGGACATGACGTAAGTAGTAGTAGTCTTAAGTTTCTTCTATTAAAGTTCACTGTTGTTCATTCAGGTACAATTTGTACCTCGTGTTCGAATTACATTTCTTTTCATTCAAATGCCCAAAAAGTTATATATGAAAATGTCAGAATTAGACGAAAAAAAAAATATCAACGAAAAAGCTAGCAAAATTCGTAATTATTCAATCATAAATTATTATATGCATTGTCTATACACATATTCCTCTACGGAATTGAAGCCCTTATCTGCAAGACAATAGCCTAACAGGGCACTTCAAGCTAAATAAACAACACAGCTTAATGGGCCTGTGTGACCTCTTGCAGATTCTGTGAGGAGGATGAGGTAACACCCATCCACAACCTCTGCCACTGTGATACTCTTCATCACAGCAGAAACAGACACCTCGGAGGCCACACTGCCATAACGGACAGCATTAGGACCTCTAAACCCTGAGCCCTATCTTAGGCTTTATGACCGAGATTGGCCTTGGGGAGGTGATTTGATCTATACAATAGACATGTAGAGGTCACAATCACATGCAGGACAGCACCAATTATGTCAAAATAATTTGAAAATCAAATATTTAAGTTTGCTGCATTACTTATTAGTTTTGATGGTATCTGGTCTCATTTTGGTTACCGGGTCCGATACAGAACCCTAAAAGAGAAAACTCATAAATAAATATTAAAATATAATATTATGTACCTAAGAATAGCTTTTAAGCCTTTCTAGATAAGTTCGTATTTTCGAGATATTTAAAACACAGGTTGTGTCTCTCGGCACCCTTGCCTAGTTAATGAGTGACCCCTGAACTGAGATAGGCGGGCCGACATGTCAATTTTTATGATATGTTTTTTTTTATAAATTTTATCACGTGACTAACGAGTAATATCTTTCGATGCGGCAATAAAGATTCTATAGATAAGTACACGTGACCGAGGGCAGGTCTAAGATTAAGTCGTCTGGCGAAAAATTATCAAAATATTTGATCTTACGATACTTGGCCTTCATCTCTCGTGATAGTAAGTGACGATAAGTCCGTTAGATAGCGTGCCCATCCAGAAGCCACAGCCTAATGAGGCGCTGGCTCTGCTACCTTTCATAGTGGAACACAATAGTTCTATTAAAACTGTTGTTTGGTGTCAGACTCAGGTAACATGGTATGTTAGTTAGCCAGGCGGACATAGAAAATGCCCTACCTCCAATTAAATCGACTACCGATAGGCTGCTAAACTGTACCCGGGAACTTCGAATAGTTCGTCCAAGCGTGTAACCACTAGGCCATGGAGGTGGTTAAATAATCTAGAAACAACTTTATAGAATAGAATAGAAATCGTTTAGAAATCGAATAGAAATCGTTTATTGCAGTAAATGTGGTGGTTTGCTCGCAGGCAAAGATGGACAAATACATTGAAAATGAATTTAAATTTTATAATAAATCAAACAAATCAAATAAATTTTACAATGAATCAAACTAAACACAATCCGGCACTGCTCACAATATTGTCATCATCATCATCAGCCGGGAAACGTCCACTGCTGGACATAGGCCTCCCTCATGGTACGCCACATCGACCGGTCCCAGCCACCTGCATCCAGCGACTCCCCGCGACTCTAACCAGGTCGTCGGTCCATCTAGTAGGGGGACGGCCTGGTAGACGTTTCCCGGTACGTGGTCGCCACTCGAGAACCTTTACTCCCCACCGGTTATCGGTTCTTCGAGCGATGTGGCCTGCCCATTGCCACTTCAATATTGCCATATGATTAAATAAATACACATCCTACGACACTTGTTCAATCGAACCTAACAACACCGCATTTGTCAAAATCGCTTCAGCTCTTACGTAGCTACGAACGTACATTTATGGTACCCAAATACACAAAGAGTGCTAAATTCCTTACCCTTCCTTTGTTTCATCATACACATTATGTGTATTCTCATAATATCAAACCTACACAAAACTGCAAGAAGTCAACAAAAACTACAAAACAAAATTTTGTAGATTTTTGGTTTGACCGGAGGGACAGTATCATTGTTTGTTGCATTGAATACCATTGATTTTCTATCGTGTCACATTGTAATTTAATTGATAAATTACCTACACATTCTTGATTGTTCTAGCTCACCTACATAACAGCCGTACCGATGAAGACCTCGCATCCCAGACTGCGCCAGATTGATGTGTCGAGTAACTTCAACCTTATTTTAGGTAGGTACTGACAATTAGAATTAACTTTCATATTTAGAATAGGAATACAGCAAGTCGTAACCTGTGCCCACATGGGTGTAAAAGGCCACTAAATGGCGAAAACAGACACCAGCATCTATGGATCAACTCTTATTGCTGATTCGCCTCATGGTCTTGATTCAA
Source organism: Carcina quercana (assembly GCA_910589575.2). Taxonomy (NCBI): domain Eukaryota; kingdom Metazoa; phylum Arthropoda; class Insecta; order Lepidoptera; family Depressariidae; genus Carcina; species Carcina quercana. Next base: position 21,723,240 of record OU342426.1, on the reverse strand, counting down.
TCGAATACCCTCAATGAAAGCCCGAAAGAAAGAAATATTTAAGCAGCATATAAAAGTATATAATAAGGCATATACCTACCTAGAAGAATCAATGCTACTTTTAGGCGACATACTTGGTATGAGTAGCATGGTGGTAGCTATTGCATATTGTATTCTTTTTATTTAGAGTTTAGTCTGTAAATAACTTACACTTTAATTGATTTTTTGCAGCTGAATTTTTAAGCATGGACCAAAATTTAGATTACAAATTCGGCGATTATCCGACAATAATGGCTATTATCATGTTACCATATATAGCGGATATTTCGAATGGTACAGTCAGACATGAAAGTGTGCAGAAACTGCTGAAAGATCCAAATGAAAACTTCGACGCGGTAGTTGTAGAATGGATGTTCAATGAAATTTATTCAGGGTGAGACGAGAATCTATAAATTGAATATATATTCATGAATTGATCAATAAGTGTACTTCAATAAATCATAAATGTAATGTTATAATAATTTTATAAAATACAAAAATATTACTAATAAACAAACATATTTTTGGAAATAGAGAAAAATTTCGAGACGAGCGGGATCTGACCCTGCGTCTCTCGCCAGTATAGGACGAACGCTTTATGTGTGGGTCGTCAGCTTCCTCATAGAGCTATGAGAATTCTACGCAAGTCAAATTTTAAGGCAATTTAGGAGCAATCAAACTTTAGCATTCATAATTTAGCAGCAACCATGACTCAGTTACAGCGAGTTGTTTTTAGTGTGTCAGCTGGAGACATGGGTCTCCAGCTGACACATGCCAGGAAGGCAAACCAGTGAGGTTAGGGCTTTAGACTATAGTCAGGCATTTAAAGCACAATGACAGCAATGAGAGCCAAAAAAATTAACGATCACATTGATAAACTGTTGGATCTACGAACGAAATACCGTGTGTAAGCTGGCGACCCGTGTCACCAGCTTACACATCTGGATCTTCGTAATTATTCAAGTTACGATTATGTATTGTACCTCATATTTTAGAGCAAAATAGCAGCGCCAGGCTTCAAAATTTTCGAATCTCTAGTGCTAAAACTGTTTGAGCTACGAGCCGATATGTGTGTGTAAGCTGGTGACATGGGTCGCCAGCTGACACATGTTGTATCTCTGAAACTACATAAGTGAGAACTTCGTTTTAAAGATCAGATGAGACCATACAATAGCAGCGTTCACGAGTCAAAATTTCAAATCTCCTGGCTGTCTAGATTCAAAGTTATAAGCAAAAAACTATTTTCCCGCCAAAAAATTCAAAATAATCGCACGGACGCCGCTGAGCGGGCCGTTGCCGTTCCGTGCACTACGCTATTACAATAGAGTTTCAACTTAGCCGTCATTGTTTTAAAATTCATTTTAACTTGCACTTTCGTATCGATTCAATTGGTATATTGAGCGTGTTAGACCAGGAGCCGACAGAAATAAGCAATGGTATACTACCGATTAACTTCATAGAGAGACTACGAACGACCTTCACCAAATTTGAGGTCAAGTGAGAACCCTTCATCGCAAATCTACTAATTTGACTAATACGGAACCAAGATTTAGTTTAGTAATGAATCAACATATAAGAAATAACAATTTACGGTGTGATATAACATAGTATAAGAGGTATATGTTCAACATATACAGCTTATATCACTATGATCAATAATTGTTGAGCTCGGTATTTAGTATATTTTCAATAGCAATCCATACTAATATTATTTATAAAATAATATTATGAATGCAAAAGTGATTTTGTTTGTTTGTCCTTTATTATCGTCGTAACGTAGAGTCAGAATGATGATTTTTTGTATATGGGTAGTTTGGAAAAGGATGGAAAATGACATAGGCTGTATTTCTTAAACTTTTATTCATAGCTATTTTCATGGAAATTGCAAACAATATTGGCACATTTTAATAAAAATTTTTGCTTATACTCAGAAATTTAGATTTGCAAATGAATAAAAATCTTACGATTTGATATATTTTTATTATAAAAGTTGACTAACATTGCTTTGTCTGATTTTCATAATATCAAAAACGGGACATGTGCGAGTCAGACTTGCGCACCGAGGGTTCCTATATTTGTCCCATAAGACTTTGTTTTTTGCCAAATTTCAGGATTATAGATCAATCAAAAATATGCGTCATGCACGGCTTTGATATAAGGGATTGCACACCTGAGTATTTGATATCAATTTCAACTTGATGCATTCACGCATTCCTTAAAAAAGGGGTCTTGACAGACCGAAGAACAACAAAGAGATCCAATCTAGGGTTCGCCTAAATATATTATTTAGTCACAAAATTAACCGCTTATGTACATAATTGATCATAACAAAGGTGCTTCTGAAAGGCGATAGTTGTATTCTAAAGAAGTAAACAAGTCATAATTTTGTATGGGAACCCATATTTTGTTGAAACTTATATATAATAACCAGTAGAATTCAGAATACCTGCCTTCTAAAGTGTGTGTATATTAGTTAACATCATTAAGATTAATTATTTTTCTAAAAACTAGCGTTCCATTATCACAGGTTGGATACTATAAAGAAATAAACGAGACATAGCTTTGTATGGAATTTAAATGAAAATTAAATGTTTGTGAAATCTATATCATGTTTTATTCAATAATTGCTTCTGAAAATATACTAAATACCGAGCTCAACAATTATTGATCATAGTGATGTAAACTGTATATGTTGAACAAAACCTCTTATACTATGTTATATCACACCGTAAATTGTTATTTCTTATATGTTGATTCATTACTAAACTAAATCTTGGTTCCGTATTAGTCAAATTAGTAGATTTGCGATGAAGGGTTCTCACTTGACCTCAAATTTGGTGAAGGTCGTTCGTAGTCTCTCTATGAAGTTAATCGGTAGTATACCATTGCTTATTTCTGTCGGCTCCTGGTCTAACACGCTCAATATACCAATTGAATCGATACGAAAGTGCAGGTTAAAATGAATTTTAAAACAATGACGGCTAAGTTGAAACTCTATTGTAATAGCGTAGTGCACGGAACGGCAACGGCCCGCTCAGCGGCGTCCGTGCGATTATTTTGAATTTTTTGGCGGGAAAATAGTTTTTTGCTTATAACTTTGAATCTAGACAGCCAGGAGATTTGAAATTTTGACTCGTGAACGCTGCTATTGTATGGTCTCATCTGATCTTTAAAACGAAGTTCTCACTTATGTAGTTTCAGAGATACAACATGTGTCAGCTGGCGACCCATGTCACCAGCTTACACACACATATCGGCTCGTAGCTCAAACAGTTTTAGCACTAGAGATTCGAAAATTTTGAAGCCTGGCGCTGCTATTTTGCTCTAAAATATGAGGTACAATACATAATCGTAACTAGAATAATTACGAAGATCCAGATGTGTAAGCTGGTGACACGGGTCGCCAGCTTACACACGGTATTTCGTTCGTAGATCCAACAGTTTATCAATGTGATCGTTAATTTTTTTGGCTCTCACTGCTGTAATTGTGCTTTAAATGCGTGACTATAGTCTAAAGCCCTAACCCCACTGGTTTGCCTTCCTGGCATGTGTCAGCTGGAGACCCATGTCTCCAGCTGACACACTAAAAACAACTCGCTGTAACTGAGTCATGGTTGCTGCTAAATTATGAATGCTAAAGTTTGATTGCTCCTAAATTGCCTTAAAATTTGGCATGCGTAGAATCCTCATAGCTCTATGAGGAAGCTGACGACCCACACATAACGCTTTGCCCATGAAGGTACCGTCCGTATGTCGCTAGCGTCAAATCTTTCAATATACACCTCCTGATAGGTACATTTTTTTCTCTATTTTCTAAAAAAAAAATCTTTTTTTCCAGATTTGCTTCCGTTTTCAACTGTCCGTTGATATGGTCATCATCGCTCGAGTTTCACACTAATATTTTATCGCTGATAGATGAAAGCTTAAATCCTGCATATACCGCAGACGTTTTATTCTCAAATGATCCACTGCCTCCATTTAGTTTTTGGAAGCGCACATCGAAATTATTCAGTCATGTTACTATTGGAATCGTGAAATGGTACCGTTCAATCTATTTTCTCTTTATTTCCTTGCGGATTCTTTGTGGTAACAAAGTTTACGTCTTTTTAGGTGGGTGGAATGGGGTAACAGTGATATTTTCGTTGAGGCTTTTAGTACGGCTGTGACGATGCGAGGACGAAAGTTACCTACTTATGACGAAGCCCGCTACAATGGGTCTTTGGTGTTAGGGAATTCTCATGTCTCTATCGGTCAGGCGGTGAGGCTTCCACAAAACTATGGGGCTATATGTGGATATCATATCGATGAAGTTGTAAAACCGTTGCCGGCGGTAAGTACTTATCATTACCTAGTGTTAACTTTAGGGATCAAGGTTTAGTCGCTCTCGGGATTTATCAAAATTTTCTAGACATATTGTCACGGAGCTCGAAAAGTCTAGAGATAAAGGAAAGAGAGAGGTGTATCCATCTATTCCCTTCGTGTCGGATATTGACAAAAGACTACTTATTAAGTAATACTCTAGTCTACTTCTAAGTTTCGAGGACAGTTCAGTTTGAGTTGAGTTCACAGCGATAAAAAGTGAAGAAACGAAAACCGGAAGAAATTGTAGAGCAAAAGTACAGTCGAGGTGGAAAAGTGTTAGTGTAATAGTGTGTCACGTGGTGTCAGTATCGACAGATCGGCGTCAGTAGTGCTCAAGGACTCTGTACGTGGAATCCAGGGACGGACTCAGTGCAGACGACTCAGAACAAGTGAGACAGGACTTGTGTTACCAATAAACTCCGGAACTTTGGAGTCGTGTTTCTCTTCAATCTAAACGAACCCGAGAGCTCGTAACAATATCTACATTTTGGTGTTTAGCTTCAGTGCTATCTACTTAATCTTGATTCCTAGTCACTTAAGTTTACTGCTGGAACTAAGTTCCTTCTACAAATCGAGAGCTCGCTTCTCTTCGCTTCTTCTAACCATATGTTATGGCAAATCCTATCGATGTGTTTCACACACACACACACACTGAAATATTTATTAATTAATTAGATTTAAATAGTATATACGTTTTTGTTTATATTGCTAGAGTATCTTGTCAAGTTTTTGTATATGAACAAAATAGAAACTTATTTACAATTACAAACTTATACAATACTATTACTAATAAAAATACAATAATAATGTTTATATTGTATACGTTTCATGAATTTAAAACACGGTGTAAAGCGGAGGAGCGGGGCTTCCTACCACAGGTATTTCTATGCCTAACAGGAAGTTCCAGCGTTAAATGTAATTTTTTACTTTAGTTTATGAAATAAAATATTTTCATTTCATTTTCATTTCAACCATCTAGCTTTGCAGGTAGATTTTGTTTTCGCTGTACGATGTTGTTACATTGTTGTCTGAAATTTTACTGCTGTAACTATAATGTACTGATCCTATTTTAAATCTACGGCCGTGCTATTGATTAACCTTCTTCTGAAATTCACTTCAAACTGCCTAATTAAATTTCAGGATTTGCAATCAATCATGGACAATGCCAAGAACGGCGTGATATATTTCAGCATGGGATCAATGTTGAAAGGTAACTCTCTGCCACAGAAGATTAAAGAAGGTCTAGTAAATGTGTTTGGTAGTCTAAAACAAACTGTCTTGTGGAAGTTTGAGGAGAAGTTGCCTAATCTACCCGAAAATGTGCACATAGTGCAATGGGCTCCACAACCAGCAATACTCGGTGAGTAAAAAGTATTTACTTGTCAGTAGACAAGATGAAAGATGCGCCAGAGTTTAATTTAGTCCGCCAGCAAAGTTAACACCGCATCCAAATTCCTGCAGTAGTTTTTGAGTGAAACGCGTACAAACATAAAAACAGGCAGATCAACCTTTTTGCGATGCCTTATGCGAACGTAACTCTGTCTGTTACGTTTTGACGCCTAAACAACCGAACCGATTTTGATGCGATTTGGTACAGATATATACTAGGCCTTAGGAAAGCACATAATATGCTATTACCCAAAGGGTAAAAACCCTATTACTGCGACTGCGCTGTCCGTCCGTCCGTCTGTCACCAGGCTGTATATCATGAACCGTGATAGAGGAAATTTTCACAGATGATGTATTTTAAGACTTAAGGTTAAGACTATGTGGGATATTGTAAAAACCGAAACCGGGAAAAACAGACAAGTTAGCGCTGACTTTACAGATGTTGTGAAAGACAGAACCGGAGGTGACTTTTTGTCCAAAAAGGAGGTGGTTAACTACTTGAACACATGCTTCCTAGACGCTGCGTGTCAATGTAGGGCGCCTGAAGCCAGTCTCATTGATGCCTTTACCGCGCTTAATAACTCTCGACCTCCACTAGATAGGTCCTTAAGACTAAAAAGTTTCTCACCTAAAGAGATATACAGTATACTTATTAAGGAAGTTGCAAAGAAAACTACTAAGGATATGTACGGGATATCCATTGAACTACTTATCTAAATAGCAACGGTGATAGCCACCCCTCTATCCGCCATATTCAACAGATGTCTCACGGAAGGCGTGTATCCAGCGGCTTTCAAGGAAGTTAAAGTAAGTCCCTTATACAAGGGTAAGGGTAAAAAATCCGATCCTAACTGTTATCGCCCAATCTCAATCATACCTGCAGTGGCAAAGGTTTTCGAGAATGGTCTCACCTCGCGATTGGCAGACTACCTTGAATCGTCCGAGGCAGTTTCCGATCGCCAATTTGCATACCGCGCAGAGTGATCCACGACCTTGATGACTCGCGAGGTGGTTCATAGAATACTTGACGCTCGGGAGAGTAGAAGAGAGGTGGCCATCCTTTGCTGCAACCTATCTAAGTGTATTAGCCATGAAATTGAGTCATTATGGAATCAATGGCAAAGCCTTGAGCATAGTGACTGACTTCATGACCAATAGAGTGCAATATGTCGTCGGCTGCGGCGGAAGCATCAAATCGGATGGCCTCTCCACTAAAATGGGTGTACCCCAGGGATCATCACTTTCTAATCTAGCATTCTCACTGCTCCTGAATGATCTGCCAAACGCAATACTCGTATCTCAAGCTGAATTATTCATGTACGCTGATGACGTTGCGACGGTGGTGACAGCGCCATCGATTGATGACCTGGAGGCACGTTTAAATGAAGTCGCGGATCAGTTGTCGACTTGGTTTTGTCACAATGGGCTAGCCCTAAACTTTGCGAAAACTCAGTTCGTGAGGTTCGATCTATCTGGACGCCATCTCAGATCCTTGTCTGTGTCTGTTAAGGGAGTTCCGATCGAGCAGGCGACGGTGGTATCTTTTTTAGGATTCCAGATAGATCGTTCTTTAACGTGGGAGTCACACATCGACAAATTGTGCGGTAAAGTGAGTGGTGCTTGTTTTGCCTTGGGTCGTCTCGCATCAACACTGACCACTAAACCAGTGCGTACTTGCTATTTTGCTACCGTGCAGTCACTGCTACAGTACGGGATCGAGTTCTGGGGACGCGGTGCCGAATGGGAGCGCGTCTTCAGACTACAGAAACGAGCCGTTCGCGTGATTGCACGGGCGGCAGCGGACGACCCGGCGAAGCCGCTTTTTAAAGCGCTTAACATAATGACGCTTCCAAGTCTGATCATTTTCCAGGTGGCTGTATTCGTCAAGGAGAACCTTGACAAATACAGCCGGCGGGGTGATGGTCAGAGTCGCAGCGTACGCTACGCAGAAATGCTAAACCCAGCGCCCCACACACTGGAAAAAGCATCAAGGACCATCCACGCCATGGGTCCTAATGTATACAATAGACTACCTGTCGAGATAACAAAATGTACAAGTGTGCCATGTTACAGACACAAGTTAAAACAGTGGCTTGTCGGGCAGGACTTTTATACTTATAAGGAATTTTTAGAATATAAGAAATCTTAATGATGATACATATTGTATTTATATTATATTATAATTGACGTGTAAATGTTAATTTATCAATAAATATGACTATGACTAAGGGGCTCGCATACAACAAACGGTTTTTTTTTGAAACGTGCGATGTAACATACTACTAGCGCCATCTAGTGTCGTACTCGTCTACTACAGCTACTGCTAAACTAAATTGATAACGAAAATCGAGGCGCATTCGTTAGAGGATTGTTCGGTGCATATTTTTATTTATGGTTTTCCGTATGTTAAATATCCATATTATGTACGGAACCCTTCGTGAGCGAGTTCAAGTCGCATTTGGCCAATTATTTTGTATGCATGCGTTAGAATACAGCATAGTGCCCGCTACCCGTGTATTAAAAATTAAATATTATAAAATAATAAATAAAATGTAATATTAATTAAATTTGATTATTTTTTAAAAGAAAAAAAAAAGATTTTCTTCTTTTTGATTTAAATCATTTGATTAGTTGTTAAGCCTTTAAGAATGTCAAATACGCGCCCGCTCTCCACATACAATTTGCCTCGTTTCAACGGTTTTGATGTACTGTAATCAGCTTTTGGACTTTGATTATTACTGGCGTGATTTTCAATATCACTATCACTATTGTCGTCATCTATGCATGATGTCACTAGAGAATGGTATAGATCCATAGCTGAAGTTCTTTGGCACTCTGTCAGAGGGAAATGGTTGTCAAATGTTAGGATAATTTATGTTTTGCCTCTGTATTACATTTAGACTTTGTTCGGGTGTGTTTAAGATATTTAGCCATTTCACTTTTTCAACTATTTGTTACCCTGGTACGTTATTATTAATTGCATTTTTAACTATCTAAATATCATATTTTTTTAATATATTAGCGAATATTAACTTCATTTTTCATTTATGTAAAAATTACTAAACATATTCAATTCAGCATTTACATTTGACTTTTTAATAATGTTATGTATAGACTCAAAATACGAGTATTAATTATTATAAAAGTATAACTAATGTATTTACACTAACAATAAAAATAAAATTGTAAATATTAATTTTGTTTAGAAGTTTTTAGCTACTCGTATGTTGATGCCTAAACTCTCAATGAGCTCACTTTCTTTCCCTTTTTGCGGACGATCATGACATTTTAGCAACCTTTTCAATTGTTCATAAAAATGAGCTTCAACTGAATCATAAATAAGTGAAGCACCATCGTTTTTCCAATAATTTATTTGTTTGTGAATATAACATTCATTGTCCAGCCATTGTTGATTAAAACAGTACGAATATTTTGAATTATCGCCATTTCAAGATGGTTGCTACGCTTGAGCTCGTCTTATGATGAAAAGATCTATTCATATGCTTGCAGAGAGTTTTATTCAATTGAACGGTTAATATTTTCCAGCCCATCCCAATTGCATCCTGTTTGTGACCCACGGCGGTCTGCTCTCTACAACTGAAGCTATTCACTATGGAGTACCCATAATTGGCATTCCAGTGTTTTCTGACCAGTTCACTAACGTTTTTCAAGCCGAGATAAGAGGTTTTGCCGAAAAAGTTGATTTTAACTACGACCTGCCGAGCGACTTAAAAGACGCAATGCAGAAAATCCTTGGGAACCCAAGGTAACGTTAACTGAACTTTTCATGAAGATTTAATTGTAGTACGTGTATTAATTTTATAATTGGAAATGGTTTTACGTATTAAATCAAAGAGTGGAATTACTGCGGCAGTATTGATATTTATAATAAGTACATAAATTCAAAATAACAAATTGAAACTCATTGGTACGAGCCAGGATCGAACCCAGACCTCGATTGTTCAAGGACTGACACTCTACCCAACTGAGCTACAACAGCTTATAAAACATACATAACATAATACTGAATTTATTTTTGGTACAAAACCATTATTTTGACAGTGAAGTGACAGCATCAAATGTCATTTTATTGACGCCATCTTTGTTTTCAACGTTAACTCTAAGCTGTTTAGTGCGTTTTATATGTTTTTGTACGCATAAACTAAAACGAAGTATACAAAAATGGTAACTAAATCACTTTTATTTGATAATGTTCTTTTAAAATTATAAGTGAACAAGACCAGGCCTTGACTCCATACATCCGCGGAATGCCATGCGCCATGCCTTACGTGGTTGAAATCAAAGTCTATAAGACAAATGTGTCTGTCGTCGTATCTGTAACACGAGTGAGTAAACTAACTAAATGAAATGTGTTAGATAAAACAATGTAATTTCTTTCACTACAGATACCGGCAACGTGTGAAGGAGCTGTCGTCAATATACCACGACCGAGTGGTGCCCCCAGGGAAAGAGTTAGTGTACCGAGTGGAGCACGTGGTGCGCACGCGCGGGGCTCCGCATCTACGCTCTCCTGCGCTGATGGTGCCCTGGTACCAGAAGATGTACATAGATCTTCTAGCTGTCATATTGATAGCGGTTTACTTTTTAAGAATAGCTCTTAAATATTTATATACGAAAACATTCGCAAAGAAAAAGGAACTTTCCAATAAAAAGAAAAACTAAAATGTTCAAATCTAGTTTTAAATACATAAGTCATGAAATTTTTCAATGTGATTGCTAAAGTTTTTTCCTCGCCGAACTATGACCTAATGTCTCACGTAGCTTAACTCAACTCTATCCTTTCCTCTCTCAACAATGGGTCAAACAATATGGTAGTATTACTAATTAGAAACCCGAATTAACCTACATTCTCTACCGGCATAATTTTTTCGCTTTGGCGATATCTGAGTCCTAGTGATATCTGATGCTTTATTTTTAGTGCTGAAACTGTTTTCCACATAAAAATGCGGCATCATGAAAAATTACTTCTTTCCCTTGGTGGGTTGTTTATGCGGAGTTATTGTTGGAGCATTGTTTATGCTCCGATGCTATAAAATCCCGCAAAGAGGCTGAGTTGACGTACGGTTTAGAAATGACTTTATCAAATTTTTCTTACCTGAATCATATCATCGCTTATACCAAACTCCTTTTTCGTTCGATGACATTGGAGGGTTGGATATCATTCTGTGCTACTCTAAGTATGTAGTGGCTAAGTATAATAACATTAATATAGATTTTGCATGACAAATTTTGGTAAAATATGTGATCTGACATTATATGTAAATTTAACATCCTGTAGAGTACCATATTTTGTGCAAATAAAGATTTCATTTTATCTCATTACTCTATGCCCTTCTACCCCTTCCAAAATAGTTTGCTAAGTGAACTTAGTTAGCAAAGAAAACACGCTCCTTTTTAAAATACGTCAATTTTATAATGACAAATATCACTGCCGAAACCATCGAAAAGGCTATGCTGAAGTCCAAGGTAGAACCAAGTTACAGCCCTTGCAGCGGTTAAAGCCCTAGAAGAAAAAATTCGTCTGAATCATGTAAGTATCCTATCAAAAATTAAATTTAAACTGTCGTCCCAACTGAAATCGATCGGGCTCCAAAGTAGAGTTAAAGCTCGCCAACACAAAGCCAGGATATAAGTCAACGACGGCGCCTACCTCGTGTCGACACATCACGAGCCCAGCTTGCGAAAATAATATTAATTCGATGTATATTTTTAACAACTGTTAAGTGGAAAATAAAGCTGTAAATAATAATAATAAGGTTTGTGACATTTTTTGATCATTTTTCGAAATCTCTGCCATTTTGAAAAAACAACAACAACTGAATCGACAAAAATCTACGAAATATGCAAGAGAAGAACAGCTGGAACACAATGTTGAGGTAGCACACTATATAAAGGTGTAAATCGCTTAGGCGTCAATAACAGTAAACTCTAGTGAAACGATAAACGCGCTCACTTAGTAACCATCGGCATTTAAAAACTAAAATTGCGTTGCACATAAAGAGTGCATGAAAAAAGTTTGTGAAAGCTACAATGGCCAAGGAAATTTAGACTGATGTTTCTACTGAGGTTTCTCTGTTTGAAAATAAAAGGAGATCACTTTACAGATCCCGACTTTACAGATATTTAGACGTAACAAAAACGTCATTTAACAAACTTGAATTTGTGCAGATGACACTCATTTTAAAACATATTTTTTTACATTGAAAGTTACCGTTACACACAAAATGGTTGGAACAAAAGCGGTAGTAGTTGCGTAAACCGATTGACACGCAGTACTTCAATTAATGCAGAAAGAGGCATAGATATAGTATTACAGAAAGATAAGTATTCCTTACAAATGAAGTTTATTTAACAATGAACAAAATTAAATTGGATATCTGCAAAAATGTGACACCCGTGCAAAGAATTTTCGAAAATGATTTTACTGATTATAGTAAAATTTCAGCTTTGCCTAATGAAGATTAGAGCAAACTTACGAATTTTGTTCAGAAAAAAGCAACATTACACAGATGCAGAAAAATATTTTTGAATGCCTACAAAGTGGTATTCAAAAGAGTTCAGGATGTCTAATATATATGCCAGATGTTTCAGTCAAATACTTTGAACCATACAGAACCGACTCATGTGCAAAGCCACGGGAACTCAGTGATCTATGCGAAAGCTTGATCTCCACAAGGATTTAGCACTAAGCCGAGATCAAGCCCGAGCGGGCTCTAGGCTAGTCGCTCGCTAAAAGCATATAACCGGCAGAGTGCCATCCGCGCTCGACAAACTGTCCGGGTGAAGCTGTAGTGGTCGCAGAACCAAAAAACATCAAGTACATTCGAGAAAAAAAAGCCAAGACTTTATTGTGGTTCCTGATGGTGAAAGAGAGAAAATACTTATTTTCTGTAGTTAATTTCAAGAAGTTATATATGTCCGTAGATGGAACGTTTAATCCCACCCGTTTTATCAGCAATACAGACTGTTCCGCTGATTTACGCTATTTTGACAAACAAAAAGGAAGAGATATTATATTCGATTTAATAAATTGGTAAAAGAGAGACTGGGGCTGAATAGAATGGATTTCAAGTTTTAAATCAATTGCTCGTCCCAGCATAGTGATTACAGCAGATTTTCGCAGTCTACGTCATTCTCTTCATGATTTACGACGGAGGCCTATGTTGAGCTGTACCTTACTGATAAATTATAAATAGGCACGATAATAAGCGATTTATTTCCTATCTCTGGAACCACTTAATAATGCCCGTGTTGAAAGATAACGACAAGTTACAGCAATGTTGTTTAATCGTCTGTAGCAGATACGTATAGCATGAATAGTGTTCCCTTCATACAATGATCATGATAGAACATTTATTTATATACCTACACACCACTTTTTTCCGATGAGTAATTAGATGTCATGGGGTGTTAAAATAGATTTTAATTCAAAAATAAATTACAAGACAAAATACATTTCATCTAGAATAAAAATTCTAGAGGTCATAATCATGCAAGTGATCCAGAAAACCTGCAAAAAATGAAACTGAATCACTTTATCAAGTGTAGAGCTAAAGGTTCGTTGGAAGCACCAGTACGAATAATTCACGCGTGCACGAGCTCTCTTCCTCCAAACAGTGGCCCGTTTCTTTAGAGAAAGGAAGCCATGAGACAGGCTATACACAGAGTTAAAACCAAAGACCAACCCAGAGTTTCCCAGTCTTTTAATGACGTAGTAATTTCTGTAGACTTGAGCAAAGTGAATAACAGGCCATTTTTGATGGCTGATTATAGTACAACGGTGAAAGAGTGATACATTTTTCAACAGCTGAAAATATAACGTTATTAAACGAATCTGCATTTATAATAATGGATGGGACATCTAAATGTTGCCCGCAACCGTTCCAACAAGAATACTCCATACACGGTCAGATCGGCAACATTATCGTTACTTTAGTTTTGGACTATTGTCTCATGAAACTGTGCGTTGTTATTATTACTTTCTCATAGTTGTCTTACAAGCAGTTAAATGGGGCTACCTTTTCTGCACCCGTTATTATCACGGACTTTGAAATAGCGACTATCAATGACATCAAAAAATATTCCCAGAAGGTATATATAGGTGCCAGTGGCGAAGGGTCCATACAAGCCGATTCCCACCGGCTTTCAAAAATCCTTTCCACATATCATTAATGTAATGTACTATTAACTTTTATACGCTCAAAACATTACTACAAAAAACGCCTGCGCGCAATTCAAAAGCAATATCTTAGGTGCTAATTTCACTTGTGCCAAAATCTTCGGAAACACGTACAGTCAGTTCATAGCACTGTTCTATTCCGGTATGAAAGGTAGCAGAGCCAGCGCCTCATTAGATTGTGGCTTCTGGGAGAGCACACTTACCATCCAACGGCCTTATGAAGATAAATAATAAATAGTAAACCCGTTAAATATAAAAACAACAACAAAATAACGAATTAATGAAAATACTTTCTAGTTAAAGTTGCATTTATATTTCTTGTCAACCTAGTTACGAAGTTAGGAAAAAATCGAATTTATCAGCATCCACATAAGTCTACTGTTACCCTTGAGCCTCCCTAATAGATCACCATGTCGGATTTTTCAACGGTATATTTGCCAGATTCGCCTCTCCTGGCAGGCGGATTAGCGATCACAGTAAGCATTTTTGTCGTATTGTGATCTGATTGAGTTGATTTTTCTTCATATCCTCGTTATATACTTCTATATATCAGCTATTGTATTTGTTTCACTTTAAAAATATGTTGCTAACTGAAAAACAAGTACAATAACCTAAGTTCTAGTGCCCTCGTGTAAGCTATTACATATGTTGCGTCATGATGAACATCACAATAACTTGCGTTCTTGCGCCAGACACTATATTTATATCTCCTATCTACCATCCGTGTATGTTGAAATCACACGAAATTACGATAGATTATCATTGACAACTCTGTTATTTACTGATAAACAACATGATTTAAAGAATTTTACGATGATAAGGTTAGAATTAAAATTCGAATACTTTTAGAAACAAATTTTTTTGGGTTCCGTACCTCACGAGAAAAAAGAACTGGGATCAATTTGTTCCCAATCTGTCAAGACCCTTTATCTCAAGAACGCGTTAAAGGTCTCAAGTTCAAGTCTCATCTTGCACCGCATTATTGAGAAGTCAAGAGAGCTCTGAACAGCATGAAATAAGAATTGCTGATAGCGCATCTAGAATGGCTTCATTGCGAACTCATGATAGCACTGAGGAACATGTACGAGTATCAAGAATTGCTGATAGCTAATCTCGCATGAAATCGCTGAGAAATCACAAGAGTGCCAAAGAGCACGACGAAAGACTTAGACGAACCAATTTACGTACTTCTAGGCGTGTCAATGAGACCATTAGTGAACGAGAATTACGTTTGCAGCAACAACAACAACAACAAGCATATAATCAAACCTATAAGGAGTAAATAAGACAGTTCAAAGTAAATATTTTCAATCAGGCTGACAATATTTATAGCGTTGGTGATTTGAAATGATGCCATAAGGCACAAACTATTTTAGTTGAGACTCAAATGCCGATAGCAAGTTAATGTACTACCTGAAGAATAAAAAGAGAAGCTTCAATATGTGCTAATAACGTTCGTCGAGGAAGGACGCCGATTGGAAAAGCATGTTTTTAGACATACCTTATGAAATCGCTTACCTGCCAGATAAAGGAAAACCGTTGCTATCTTGCATGATTCCTTTTATTAAAATAATCAAGCGTGGGGGACGCTTTGGACAATATGGCTTTGATGACCACAAACAATGTACCTAACATAACTTGTACCGCAAGCAACTTGCAAAATTAGTAATATAAGTTTGTCTAGTGTCTTTGATACTATTAATCTCGTCATAAACCTGATCTAAACGCGCAAAATATTTAATATCTTAGACATGAGGAATTGAAAACGAAATTTGAAGTATTTTCTCATCTTTTACGATAAACATTGCAATGGAAGAAGAAACTAGTGATTATCTTATGATTGATAATACAATTATGATGATGAGTTTCTTAATCTTACAGTTTAAAAAATTCGTGTCAGGCATAGTATGGTCTGAAAAAAATGGTAAGAAACGCTGGGGCTCCAAAGCGTTTCGTTGCGTTTAGTTGTAACTACTTTAACCTCTTTTGATCGCACCTGAAAGATTTTTTTTATCCTCCGATGATAAAATTTTCATTACCGCTAAATTTCATTTTAAATTAGATACCTGAATCCTGATGATGAAAAATGTTGGTACAATTTCGATATCTAGGTAGTCCACATTAACTCATGCTTTGCTGGATTCAGGATGCTCCTTCATCTGATACAGTAGAAGGGGTAGAGATAAGAAATAAAATTGTATAATAACCTTAGATATAGGAACAAGACGACTTAGTGAAGCGAGTTCAAATTCACCATCATTACAAGAACCGGCAAGGAAGACGCTGTCGCTTCAATTTCCCACGCAATGTGGATGATTAAACTTTAGTTCTCGGCCCTGACGAATGCATTAATAATAATGAAAAATTTTGCTTTATAAAAAGAAATTTAAGTGAAGTTAACATGAGCAATCTCAATCTCAAGTTATTGACATTATGGATAGGAAATATGGATATTATGCCATTGGGTACTGTAACAGCAGCTGCATCTATATCGCAAAATTTGCTACCAAAAATGAAACCCAAGATGTTGGCCAAGCATTACGTGAAGTGACGCTGTAAGCCGGCTCGGAAGCGTCACGGAGACATTGAACTCTTTGCAGTATCAATATGGCCGTACTCAATCTTATGCAGGTTTCCACGCGAAGCTGCGTATAGGCTCTGTCATTTAAAACTACAAGACGGCAACAGAAAAGTTGTGTTTCTAAATACTTGTCGAAATGTCGAACTCAACAATTATTCAAATATTTAGTTGTCACGAACAAAGCCCATGGAATGTGGATGTTTCTGTCCATAGAAGTTGAGTTCCAGAGACTCATCTCGTGCAATAAACTAAAATATTGCTTCAGCCATTTGGCTGACCCATTCATTTTTTACAATTTTCTTTTTTACATTTTTATATTTAGGCAGTTCCGATAAATCTTGCCTTTTCAGTACTTATAAAATAATATAATTAATTACCTAAAGGAATACAACAATATTGCAATATTTATAAAGAAATATTTCAAATGCAAAACTATACTAAATATGAGTATTTAATAAAGTTAGATGTTCTAAAATAGTAGAATGTCAATCTTACATGTCTACCAGATTGTCAATCAATTTTATAAAGAGTAACTCGTAGGAGTAATCATCATTCAGATAGATACATGCATGACATCAACGAAGTTTTTTGTCTGCACTATATTTGGACAAATGACTAGATACGTAAACCCAAATAATGAAACTGTTGTGCAATATTGTTCTTTGTATGGATTGGAAGCGATGTAGAAAAAAACAATTCTAACAAAGTAGCGGAAAATCCTTCGTAAAATAAATCAATATAGTTATATGTGTACTGTAGAGCAAGTTCGATCTACATGCTTGCGCCTACGTGGATGCGCACTGGCTAGTAAAGTTCTCTCGAACTTTACAATTATTTTTGAGATTAGAATTCATCAAGAGAATAATAGCATTTTTAATTAGAATTTTCTAATACTCGTATGTATTTTAAGGTGGATGATTTTTATTTTACAAGTTAATTAACATACAACAGAAATAGTAAAACACAATGCCATTAAAAAAGGATTTAACTAATTAAACTGGAGAATGTATTCTAACTTATCAGAGATAGAATACATTCTCCAGATCAACTCCTCGGGGAACGGTGCCCAGAACGCTGGCGACATTCCCGCGCTGGATCGTTAATCCTATTCTTTGCCCGAGATAGTCGCCAGCCCTCCGGTCACCCGTCGCGTCCCTCAACCGCACGCACAGTTCCTTATACAAACTGCGCGCCTCAGGCCCCCATGGACCCATGGTCTCTACTGCGAACGCGGTGAACGTATAATTGGATCCAAGCGCAGAATATTTTCTTCGTTTCACGCTCTCCGCGCTCGCAGCAGCTGCCCCAGCAGTGAGGGAGGTCCTCCCTACGTGGGAAGGCGCTAAGGTATCCACGCATGTAGCGTCCCACACCAGCGGCCTTCCCAGCCTCCAAGGAATGACCGTCATGCCGTCAGGCCTCTTATCATCGTCACGCACGATACCGTTCGGCTCTAAAATGGCCGGCACGTTGGCGGTAGCAAGGGTCCTTCGGATGACGTCATTCAAGGATGAGTGTCGAGACTGACGACCAGCACTGCGGGAACAGGAGAGACCGTGGTGGCCATAGCGGTCGACAGCACGGCCGCAACAACAGGAATGCGATGCGCACACCGGCGTGCCCAGTCTCAGACCGACTGCAACCTAGAAACTGATGTTATCTAAAAGTGTGCCGATGTTGGTAGAAGGTAACGCTCTCAGCCAAAAACCCGATTCCCTCTCCGAAACTGCCAGAAGACGAGCGCGGTCAGTAGGACTGTTGCTGGACTCTAGCAACCGATGCTGCTTTATTAGAATCAGTCTTCAATGGTTTTCGGTGGAGTGCACATCTGGTATAAAGGATAGTCAAAATAAGTGTTTGGTCCGCGTGTTAACCACATTTGCTGCGCACATAACATTCTTTCGATTATTAAACATTCTAGATAAACTGGGCTGTTTCTCTGGTTCAGATCCGGTTACCGAAGCTACGTTCCCCAGAACATCAAGTAGAAAACCCTTCCACAGCACCTTAATGTAGTAACAAAAATGACATTAGAGGATTTGGGTTTAATTTCGTGGGTTTGAAATCGCGCGGGGAATGATCTGGCAAAGTGTTAAACGACAATCTCAAGACTATTTTTTAATTCAGAAAATAATATACTTTATGTAATAGTGGTATGAAGCGGAAATATACGATCATCTGACAGGAAACGTCCACGGCTGGAGATAGGTCTCCTACATAGTATGCCACCGGTATCAAGATGCTTGCATCCAGCGACTCCCCGCGCCCTTTATTTGCCAGGTCGTCAGTCAACTAGTAAGCAGACGTCGTTTCTTAATAACAACAATAATAACTTTACGTTTATTTAAATAATAAATATTGGGCTTTAGTAAAATTAGATGGTATGGAGAAAAGTTGTATACTAGAAATGAATATTTAAAAAATACTATATTTTATGTCGAGTGGCATGGCGCGGGCACCACTCTGTGCTTTCTCTCGTCCAACGTGAGTTTGAGGATACCATCAGATGTCCGGCTGAAGAGATTTTATGTTGATCTTTTTGGTATATTTAAATAAGAAGTAAATGTTTCGTTGACCTTTTGACGTTTTGACATTGTAGAATAAAAACGAATGTAAAATAATTAAATATTTAAAATAACAAGAAGTAACATTTTTAGTCAATTAAACCCATAAGCAAAATAATCAACAACACCGACACTTCAGCTTCATTTTGTGTCAAATCGCGTATCGCTTTTTTAGGATTAGTTAAGTCTAGTGAAATGTAAAATTGTAATTATCTAACACCTATAATATTAGTATAGTTAAATGAATACAACTCTATTATTTTAGTATTTATAAGTAAACTTCACCTTCTACAAATTCCTGGTTTGGGGCATTTAATAGCAGCTCTCCTTTTATAGTACTTAAATGTTCAGAGGAATATAAATAGCATTCAAAGTTTGTTTAGAACATTACATAACAAAACTGACTGATAACCAGATAGTAAGCAAATAGCGTTCTTTAAAAAACAACCGGTTACGAGTAGTATAGCAATAACCTTGACTCTAAACGCACCAAACATAAAAGCGGTGTTTGTGACAAGGGGTACAAACTATTGGGCCACGCTTCATTGAATCATCCTGATATAATAATAAGTTAACTTCTTAACTTGTCCGCCGTTAACCAGCGGTGTCGATTGATCTAGAGAAAGAATGCTGAGTCCCGATAATGACACGACATTTGTATTACAAAATTTACAAATGCGAAATTCATAATCAGTTAAAAATATAAATGTACCAGACCCATAATAGGGTGGTAAACACTAATTGTAAATAACATTAAAAAGCTCTAACTGAAGTACTCATATTTTTTATTTGGGGTTTACAAGAATCAGAGGTATAAAAACACACAAGTGCGAGTCAGATTCGCGCGCAGAAGTTTTTTTAGATGGCGATTTAAATGTGATAAAACTTTTAATTTGTATTATTGCTGGTATAGCGGCAACAGAAATACACATTATATAACTGTCTACATATTACGGATCATGAGATACAACTCGTGGACAGACGGAAGGACGTACAGCGCAGGCTTGGTAATGGATAGGGTCCTGTTGGTTACCCTTCGTGTAAGGAACTCTACAAATATATAATCTTATTAGAACCTGTCCACCTTTTCTCTAATTAGTTCGTAAGCAACATTATTGAACTAAAGCTTATTTTAAACGGATATGATGAGACATCGTTAGCGACCCACGATCCTAGAGCAGCTGTAGTTTATCTTTCCTGAACGAGTAGATTTTGTTGATAGTCCAGGCGTTATAACGTCAGTCGCTTGCAGGTGTCGAAAGACAGCAGATCACAGACACGTGTATTTACGAATTTCTAATTTTATGTGTCAAAATAGCATCACATGTTAGTGATGACATCGGTTGCTGACCCATAGCGTAATTTTGAATGTCGAATCAGTGTCGTCCTTTGCAATAGGACAATATAGGTCAGGTAAGATACCAAACAAAAATTATTTGGTTAACATCGATGCAATGATCTGTATATATGTTTCATTTATATCATTAATTTTACTATAACGCTAAGTAAATGCAGGTAGATATATATACCTCTAGTTATTTGTCGCGCTTTTATATCTGAGTTTTTATAAAGTAACAATATCGTATAGGATAGCAAATTTACTGGTAAATGATGCAGTATATGAATAGCTTAGAACAAGGTCCAGTTCAAATAACATGGGATATAAAGCGAAAACTATACAGCTTGATTATTATATTTTGTAGCATCGTCTCGCCATCGATTGCTAATAAAGAGATAATTAAAATGTTTTATTTACGAAAAAACATTTTTTTTTCTTCAAAAAAATTGTAGTAGAGGCTATCTTTTCAATAATGATATATGTTGTTAGATAGCCTCGCCGGTAGAGATAAACTTATTAATCGACACGAAATAATGTTGCAATAAAGGCGTCTCAAAAATATATCTGATTTTGTTTATTTACATTCATAGATAACAAGAACCCTAGAAAAATATGACTTACGCATACGATACACTGCCAATTTATGAATAAATATATCAGTGAAACGCATTATCAGATATTCTATGTATTTACGCTACTGCAATATTTCCGAACAAGGCGTGGACAGATAATATCGCTCAGTTCTCGATATTCATTCTATGTAGTTCTCTATAGTCATTTCCTAAGATTATTTCTTGGTTTTATATATACGGCTTTAGGCGCAGTTTACTACAAATATTTTGTAAATAATGAAAAAAATAATTCGCCGGCGATAACGGAAGCGACCGATAGCTTAAATTCAAAGCGTTCGCCAGGATTGGCGAGAGGTGCAAGTTCGAATCAAGCTCGTGACGAAATATTTTCATTGTTCGTACTCATGCCATTGTACTGGAAAACTAGTACACTGTCTGCATACTATTTGCACTCACGACCTGGAAAATGTCGAAGGGAGCGACATGCAAGTGGCTCGGGACCAGTCACTGAGGTCAGTGGTTGATACTACTACTGCCCTTAATCTACGTATCTTAACCAAAATTCACATGTTATTTAGTACTTTACTTTGATTTGTTTCAGAATGTCGAGTTTAACGTGGTTGTTTGCGACGTTGCTACTCAGTGCGTACTCTGTTGATGCTGCCAAGGTGCTCGTCGTGTTTGCATTTCCAGGCAAGAGTCACAGTATACTGGGATTTGGACAAGTCTCTGCGCTTCTAGATGCAGGCCATGAGGTACTTTTACCAAAGTAGTAGGAGAATACGAATCAAGTTTTTTTATCTATTCGCTGCGATGATTAATATCTTCAAGTATGTTAGCTTAATCATTTATGAGGCTCTTCCCTAATAATCCTCAACCGCATCTGTCGCGACACAGGCTCCAAAGCAACTCCGAGCAAACCAGGGTTCCAAGGTTCAGTTCGAGTCCTAGTAAGAAAATGACCGGTGACGGTAGTGGTAGAGGATTTTCTATGTCCGCCTAGCTAGCTACTACAATGTTACCTAAATCTGCTGCCAAACAGCAGTGTTAATAGCACTATCTTCCGGTTCGAATGTTGCCAGAGCCAGTGTTGTGTTAGTTTGAGGCTTCTGGGTGACCACGCTTTCAATCCAACGGCCGTATCTTCACTTACCATCACGTGAGTTTGAGGCCTATTGCGAACCCCTTATAAACATATAAAGAACCATTGAACCCCTGTGCTATGCGACAGATAGTTAAATAATTATAAAATATTTGCTTATTGCTAATAATGTGCTTGCTGCGAAGCGAATGTCAATTCTTCAAATGTGATATTGAATGATGAAATCAAGCTGTTTTTCTAAGACCCTGCAGCCACGTGTCATGGTGTAAAAAATAAATATATTCACAAAAAGTTTACGAGCGCGCAAGAGTTGTCACTTTTTAGGGGACATAGTCTTTATGTCCAAATTTAAGATTAACATATCGTGTTTAGTATAGAATGAAAGACATTGATGAGTACAGTCCGAATATATATATTAAATATAAGTGCATAAACATAAACCCCAGAAAAATAAATTTTAATTGTCATACTACGCCAAAAGTTTCTTGTAGTCAGGTTTTAATCTTTTTAACTTGCTTTTGGTTTCAAGACAAGTAATAAGTCCTCCTATCCCTGTTCGATGCACGTTTAAATAGAAGAATAACGTCTATTGTTTTTTTAAAGGTTACATTTATCACGCCTTTTCCAAGAAAGAATCCTCCGCCCAATTTGCACCAGGTCGACATTAGCGAAAATTTGAAAAACTTCCCGTGTAAGTAATACATTTATTTTTATTCGTTATCAGCTGCATAAGTCCACTACTGGACATAAGCCTCCGTCGTAGATCGACGCATCGGTCTTTTCATGTGGTAGTTTGCCTTAATCACCACGTTCTTGCTAGGCAAATCTTGGAAATCGCATTAGGATGTTGTTGATACATTGCTAGATACTGCTACGCATCGACTAAACTTTTAGTCGTCTTTAACGACACCCACGGGATGACATAGCGTGGTAATTTTCTAAAGCCGAGTTCACACAGCTCTAACAGTACACTTGAGTATTTGATATTAATTTGAACCTGTTGAGGTACGGACCCCTAAAAATAGACAGCCAAATATCTATCTTACATTTAAATATATAATTTCGTTCATTGTAAATGAAGCTCGGGCACACAGATTCAAAAACCAAATTCTTTAATAGTCTCATGGGTAAAAAAAATCAATTCGCGAAGTTCGAAAGAAAATTGAACTTTCATTTCATATAGGCATCCATCCATCCATACTATATACATAGTAATCTATACTATATCAATCGTAAGCGGCCATCGCACCAGGTAAGGTTTAAATTAAGTAATAAGTGAACCAAACAATTAAACAATGTTTATTATTTACAGCGGATGCAACCGACTTGCAGAAGATATTGGATAAAGAACTGGACGCTACGGACCTGTCTGCATTTTTCTCCGTACTGCTAACCTTAGGTGCACAAACAATAGAAAATGAAAATGTACAAAAACTGGTAAACGATCCAAAACAGAATTTCGATGTTGTAATTTATGAATGGTTATTTAGTGAAGTCTATGCCGGGTAAGTTCTGACAAGGTTTCTTATTTATTATGGTTGATAATGGATTATTATCTCACAGCATTTCAAATCACATTGCCGTTGACTTCACAAAACTAAGCTTTGTCTTTAAAACTCATTAAGATAGATGAATAATGATCCAAGAATTTTTGAATGCACACTCTATCCTGTCCATTTTTATCTGTATCCATGTTAAAATATGCACTTGTTGTATTTTTAACAACGGTCTTTAGCTAAGCAGTATTTCAATTCAAGCATTAATTTGAAGGGGAAAAAGATCAGGCGCATATTTTATTGTAGAAATAGGTGGTACAAGGGTGTTGGCTATGATATATTGGATCTCCATTTCTTTCCCCAAGGCGTATAATATTTGCGAATTTAATATAAAATATGATTAAATTAATAAAATACTGCTAATTTATACGTAACACAAAAGTCGAAGTTTCTTCTATATTGCTAAATTAATGCTAACAAATATAAATTATAATAGAAATAAAAAAGCCAAACATTCACCCTGCATTAATATTTTTTATTTTCCAGGTTGGCAGCGGTATTTGATTGTCCTCACATAATATTTTCATCAATTGAACCTCACTGGATAGTGCTTTCATTGATAGATGAAGCCCTGAATCCGTCGTACAACCCGGACTGCATCAGTGTTAATACTCCTCCATTCAATTTTCGACAGCGTGTCGCGGAACTTTGGACTCAAGTGACAACTTACGTTTTTAGAACATAGTGAGTCATTGTAAGTTACCATTATTTATGTTGATTCATATATTCGTTAACATTGTGCGTATTCTATTTTAGCGTGTTTATACCGAGTGAAGAAAAATCGTATCAAAGAATATTTGGACCATTGGCAGCGAAGAGGGGCAAAATTCTGCCTTCCTATGATGATTTGCGGCACAATGCATCACTTATTTTGGGCAACTCACATGTATCTTTAGGCGAACCGACGAGGTTGCCTCAAAATTATAAAATAATCGGTGGATATCATATCGAGACCAAAGTGAGCCCTTTGACAGAGGTATGTAGTCTATTAATAAAATAGTATTTACACGGTACATTCCAATGAGTGGTGATATTTTTATCTAATAGACATTGTGACAATTATTAAAAAGAAAAGACCGAACGACAAATAAATAGTGGTGATGATTTGATTTTTGTATGTTTGTGTTTTGAAGGACTTGAAAAAACTCATGGATAACGCGAAGAATGGTGTTATATACTTTAGCATGGGCTCCAATTTGAAAAGTAAAGATCTGCCCGACGCACTTAAAAAGAACCTCTTAAAAATGTTCAGCGAACTTAAGCAGACAGTAATATGGAAGTTCGAAGAAAAACTATCCGATGCGCCTAAGAACGTTCACATTTTGCAGTGGGCTCCACAACAAAGCATATTGTGTGAGTAGAGATACCTAAATATGAAGTAGACGTTATTTTTTTACAGCTTGAGCTAAATTAAATTCCTTGTTTCATTTCAGCCCACCCTAACTGTATCCTGTTCATAACGCACGGCGGGCTGCTGTCCACCACTGAGACAGTTCACTATGCAGTACCAGTGATAGGTGTGCCAGTCTTCGCGGACCAGTTCATCAACGTTGACAGAGCAGTGAAAAAGGGCTTTGCAAAGAGAGTCGATCTGTCTTACGAAATGGCTGACGAGCTGAAAGCAACTATTGAAGAAATGACCAGTAATCCGACGTGAGTAGTTGTTTCATTGACACATTTTATGCTGGGTACGTTTTTTTGGTGATGGAACTCCTTTCAATTACTGATTTCAGGTATACGGAGACTGTGAAAAAGTTATCGTTTATCTACCACGACCGGCCCGTGTCGCCGCGTGCCGAGTTGGTGCACTGGGTGGAACACGTGGTGCGCACGCGCGGGGCTCCGCATCTACGCTCTCCCGCGCTGATGGTGCCCTGGTACCAGAAGATGTATATAGATCTTCTAGCGCTTATACTAATTATACTACTGGTACTACGAATGGCCTTAAGACGATTGTTCTGTTCCGGTAAAAAAGCGGATATTCGTAAGAAAACTAATTAAATGAGAATTGGACGTGTAGTCCAAGTCGGTGAGCTAAACATATCTTAGAATTAGTTAAAAGGTCTCAAATAAATTCTTAGTCCTCAGTATCTCTTGTAAATTTGATTAAATTAAACTGTAAAATTTGTTGAAATTAGTAAGATTAAATCAGTTGAATACGCGGGAATATGAATGGAAAAGTGCTGAGTATGTTTTACTTTAGACCACGGAGAAATTCGCTGCTTTTTTCTGTCCAGGAGATGCACTGGTTCGGTTGTTTTCCACTCACTTCACGTCACACATATAAAATTGTATTATTTGTAATATGTTTGAATTAAGTATTCAATTATATATTGAGTTAAATAGAGTGAGAGAGAGTTAAAGTGAGTGAAATATTCAATTTTACTTTACAAAATTTGTGTTTACGGAAGTTAACAAAAGATGACAATGGCGTAGACATCAGTTATTATTGAAATGTAAGTGTATAGTTCTTCTGTTTCTGTCTTTCTTCTTTTATATTTAATTATAATATGTTCACTTCTTGTTATCCCACGTGAGTTGTACACAAAGCTACAGAAACAAAGAAAAAATTATAGAAGACAGCCTGATCCGATCTGATTAATAAATTTGCTTGAGTGAAAATTTAATTTTGAATGGGGATTCACCAAGTATGAGTTTGCGATTAAAAATTTAAGATGATCTAACCCATATTAAGCATAACTTCGAAAATAGTCATTAAGAAAACTGTACACATTATAAGAGTTGGTGCAAGTGAGGTAGTAAGGAAAAATAAAGGTTAATCTTGCCTCATATATTATTTCACTTTATTCCAATACTTTTTATGTACCAAATCAGTAGTACTAACCTGTTTTTGTGGGAGTATCATTTTATTTTGCTCATCATCTTCATCAAGAGCCTATATATGTCCCTATATATTTGTTTTGCTCAAACATAAATATTAATAATGAAGATGAGTATGACGATGCTGAAGTGGCAACTGTTAAAGAACTGTTACGTTGACGACGATACATCTCTCAGGTGGGTGAATTATCTCGAAAAGCTGTAAAATATTGGGGGATTGAAAAGAGAATTGTAACAACATCAACGTTTTATGAACTAGCTGTGATAGCTGTAACAAACATTTGGACTATAAAAAGATACATTTAAAAGTTGGTATAGCTCTACCAAATAAAAACACAAAAAGAAACATTATTTCTATAGTTTCACAGTCCATTGGGTCTAGGAAACTCTTGTGTCATAGAAGGAAATAACATCTTAAAATTTATATGGTTTCACAAACTTTCAATAGAAACCCGATGGTTGGAATTTCTGAAGGCCTGATAGAAATAACATAGAAATACCACAACAAGCCGCCGTTATGCTGAGCGTCATGTTTTCGCAGATGCTTCTTTAAAAAAATTGATTGCTGAAGAAAAAGTAGCATCACGACTATTCCACAGTTAGAGCTCTACGGCGCTCTTGCAGCTACTCGTTTGAGTAAGTTTATACGCAACTCAATGACATGATGGTCTAGGTTCGGTAAATCTAGATTCCTAATAAAATAAAAACGCTTATAATCATGTTCCTACAATTCAGGAACTTACTTCAGGAAGTCAGTGGCGACATGTACCTTGTGACAAAAACTCAGATTCCTTGACAGTGTCAGAAATCTGGTGGCATCTGACTTTTTGTTGAAAGATGATGGATGGATAGAACTCATTATTTGTCTAAACTGCTGCTGCAGCAAAAAAAGCTCAAAAACAGCAATAATATTCTGGTGGACACGTTGGTGATAGTGATAAACATATTCTTGTCTTAATTTACCGGGTTAAGCCCCTATCAGCTGTAACACACCCACTAAACATTGACATTTATGAAACACTCATACTTACGTCACCCTGAAACGTGAAGTTAAAAGTTTAAATATATATGTAAGTACGTATATTTCCGACCATGCGTTTTATTATAAATCGCTTGTATTATTGCTTCTAAATCGATGTACAGAATTTTAGTAAAGGAGTGTCTTATTATCGGTATGCAGACATTTCGAGATATAAATAAGTATCGATAAGAAGCGTCAGAATCAATAGTCATCCTGACAGTGTAGTAAAAGGAGACTTGAGAGATATACGAAGAATGTATAATGCTATAATACATTAACAACACTTTGCTGCAATCACCTATCTGCGAAGTGAGGCAGTGAAAGTCGCTTTCCGGGACGTGGTTGCCACTGGAGAGCTTTTACGAACTTGTAAGCGACGCTTATGTCCAACTGTGGATTTCTATTGCTGCAGACCACGACGATAATAATATTTGTTTGTTTAATTAATTAATTATTTCTGACATGTGCCTACTTAAAATAATGTTAAAATAGACTTGGAGTATTTTTATTCTTAATGCAAGTAATTGAAAATGTAAGGGATGTATACATAAAAACAAACTAAAATAATAACGTATACCTTCAGTCATCACGTGATTGCCTCTGCGAGACCCCTTGATTTAGTTGACTAGGCCATGCCAAACTTTAACAATGTTGCCATATGAAAATAACAAATGTTAGAAAACAGTTACATCAAAAGACTAATTAGGACTAAATAAAGAAGTAGTGTTGCTAACAGATAAATTAAATCAAACAGTTCATAAACTAGAAGCATGCTAGAGTGGCGCAATCCGATGGTATACCGATTAAACAAGTATTAAGAGGGTATGCTGTTGTCAAAGCGCCCATACAAACGTAGTCCAGTCATATTTTAGAAACAAATATCTGTGTCGGTGGTGAGTCAGATTTTCGTTTAAATATATACTTCCAGCGTTACAGGGCGTCAAAGTATTGTATTTTTCGGTAGTAAAAAGCCCCAACTTTGAACCTGATTTACAAAAGTATGAATCAATTTAGAACAATTTGGAAAAACCACCGACATCTGAAATTTCATTAGTATACTGTATTAAAAAAATGGTTACATAATATACTGTATCCTTCAAATGATCCCTGGACTACGAAACATCCAAATAACGGGTGGATAACATCGCGTAATGTATGCTGTCTCACCGTACGCGCTCGGGTAGGATAGGGCTCGGAGAGGGACAGCTACAAAACAATGCAACCTTGAAATCGACCACGTGGTCTTACCAACATAGCCTCTTAAACTACGAAAACTAAAACGACAGATGCTGTCTTTCAGAAATTCGCTTTAAATCAATGATTAAATTTATTCTTCGTACAGGAATGGTTGTTACACTGACAGTCGGTGTTGTCCTCTATATTAGAACTATACATTATCTCAGTACCCTAATATTAATTACAATTTTTATTTATTTATTTACTTGCTTATTATTGTTTGATTGGACATGAATTATTTTATTGTATACTAACAATACTAACATTTTCAATTAGAAGTGTTTTAAGTTTGTTTTGGAATGCATTATCTGTTTCTTCAGCTTTAAGGCTACACTCGTTTAGAATAACTAAGACGGAGGGTTGACAAATTCAATTTTACTGATTTTAAAAGTATAAATAACTGCTATTTAGTTAAATAAATATTTTTCTGTTTCTATATTATTCTTAAAATTTAGTTAAATATAACTTTTACAACTTGATGTAGTTCGATACACGATTTGAAAAACTTCGCTCAGTAGTAAAAAATCTCGAAAATCGCTAAAAATCAGCGTTTTGGGAGTTGTCATGGCGACTAAAACCCAGTTTTATTCCCTTAGCGTTTAATATATTATTTATAAAATCATTTTCTGTTATTCCTCACGAAGCAAATTACAGACTGTTGGTAATACTCGTACTGTTATCCAATAATGTACATGTCAATGAAATAAATACATAATACATGATTAACTACGATAACTTTCGCGCGCACAATTTTATCGAAGGCGGGATGGCTAATTGAAATATCATACTTGTAAGAGTGTGACACCTGCAATAGGACAACTTTATTGTTGATCTGTAGTGTGGGATGTTTCTGTACATTCTTATTATTTTTAATACATCGTGGTTCATCGTCTATATTTTACTGCATGTTAAGCGTTCTGACAAGTGATGTGCTACGCTGCTGGGACCACACGCATTTTCATTTTCATTGATTATCTAAACATGATGTAACTGCGGAACAGAATGGTGTTGTTGCTACTGATTACAGTTTATCTCTGCTGATAAAATCAGTTTCTCTATTATATATTCGACGAAAGGCGGCACATGTACTGTAAATATTAGAAGCGTGACAACGAAATATTATTTAACAGTTTAGTTAACATTTATAAACGAAGAGAAAACATACAAATTCAGGTAAGTTACGTTGACATAACAAAATGAAATATGTTCATATTGTATATAAATGCATGTACCTATATACGTATCACAGGTCTCCATTTATTGGATTTTCAGATCCTTGCTCGATAATTAGAAATCATTCTTATATATATATGTGTGTGATGAGTTTGCACTCGGCTTTCAACTTATCTGATGAGGTGCTGGCAAGGTAGCATTGCCAGCACCTTCATACCAGAACACAGCAGTGGTATTAACGGTGATGTTTGGCGACAGACTTATGTTATATGGTGGTAGATAGCTAGGCGGACATATAAAATACGAAACCGAGTTTGCTAAATAATACCTTTTTTTCTCGCTTTCACACACAGGTTTTGTTTTAATAAATTTTAATTGAACTTCTATCTTGTTAATGTTGAGTACGATATAACGAAACATAAATGAATTTCGAATGCTTTAATTTATTCTTACAGAATGACAAGAATAGCGTGGCTGTGGCCAGTGTGTCTTCTTTTCCTATATTCAAGTGAAGCTGCTAAGGTTCTGGTTGTATTCTCGTTCCCAGGCAAGAGTCACGGCATTTTGGGACATGCAGTTGTATCTGCGCTAGCCGAGGCGGGACATGAGGTTATTTCATATGAGTTGAAATTATTGAATGAAGTCAATTACATTGCAATATTTAATCCAGATAAAAAGTATTCCTCATCATCATCAACAGTCTATCATTTCATGAGGCTAGGCTCATTCATACTCTCCTACAGAGAGTGTATGGGACATAGTCCACCACGCAGCTCCAGTGCGGATTGGTAGACTTCACACACACCTTTGAATTTCTTCTCAGGAGTGAGCAGGTTTCCGCACGATGTTTTCCTTCACCGAAAAGTCAATGGTAATGATTTTTATTATTCGTACATAAATTCCAAATAACAAATTGTAACTCGATTTTTACGAATCAGGATCGAACCAGACCTCAATTGTTCAAGGACTGACGCTATACTGAGCTACCGTGGCTTCATAATATAAAGTATTAATACGTGTTAACCAATAACAATTTCAAAGTATATTGGGTAATAGCAGTTGTATTTCATCTCATTTGAGGTCAAGTGATAAGGCAGTCTAAAGCCAACTATGTTCTCACCCAAATGCCTCATGTTATCCATGCTAATATAAACGCGAAAGTGAGTTTGTTTATTTGTTCTTCCTTTACGTCGTAACGAAGAGTCATAATGTCTTGTTTTTTGGATAAGGATAGTTGAACGATTAGAAAATGACAAAGGATACATTTTGTCCCAATCGAACATATTGTTTCCGTGGGATAGTTTCTGATGTCCACGCGGGCGAAGTTGCCGGCAAATTGCTAGCCTTTGTCTATCTTTCTCAGTGCTGTTAACACTGCTGTTTGACGGTAGAATAACAAAGCGGAAGCTAGCTAGCAAAGCTAAAAAATACTTATTTCTAACGTTTTATGTGATTTGCCATTACATTGTTTTGTAGTTGTCTCTTTGAAAGAAAAACGTCATTCAATCAATTTCAAAAAAGGAGTAAATGATAAAATTGACTGTATCATTGCCACTTCTTGTATGGGAAATAATGGGCAATGAACCTTAGACTTCGTGGGTGATCGAAGTCCTATCAACGCATTGTTTGATTGTATTCATAGGTTACGCATGTGACATCGTTTCCGGAAAAGAAATTGCCGCCAAACGTAACCCAGATTGATGTTAGCGAAACTTTGGCACTGTTTCCATGTGAGTATACGTACTTGATAATAGCACATCCGGGGTAAAATAAGTCTTAGTTTAAAAACTATCTAAAATGAAAATGTAATCTTTCAAGAAGGTTAGCCTCTTATAAAATAACCCTGGCGTCTGTTTGTCTATCTCAGCGGATTATCTAATTAGCTTCTGTAGCTGTCAACTTGAAATTTGGAATAGTCATGGGAAATTGTGGTGAAATAATTAACACCAAATATAACAAATGTTGCCAGTGATGACATACGGAACCGAAACGTGGTCTTTTACTGTGGGCCGAATAAACAAGCTCAAAGTCACTCAGCGAGCAATGGAACGAGCTATACTCGGAATTTCTCTACGTGATAAGGTCCGGAATGAGGAAATCCGTAGACGAACGAAGGTCACCGACATAGCTCGACGAGTCAGTGAGCTGAAGTGGCAATGGGCAGGCCACATCGCTCGAAAAACCGATAACCGGTGGGGAGTAAAGGTTCTCGAGTGGCGACCACGTACCGGGAAACGTCTACCAGGCCGTCCCCCTACTAGATGGACCGACGACCTGGTCAGAGTCGCGGGTAGTCGCTGGATGCAGGTGGCTCGGGACCGGTCGATGTGGCGTACCATGAGGGAGGCCTATGTCCAGCAGTGGACGTTTCCTGGCTGATGATGATAACAAATTTAAAGTTGACAGCACTACTCGTAGCAGACGTGCGGATAGACATACAGACATCAAAGTGTTATTATTACGGTTTTCTTTTATCAGCGGTGAGTTTTCAAGTAGGGCCTCGCCTTCGGTTTAAATAATAATTTATTTTCTCAAAAGAAATTAACATTTCACTTATAGAGAAATTTAAATATAATTAGAGTGTGTAAAAAACAAGCAGTAAAAGGGCATCCAGAAATTTAGAAATTTACATTATAACAATTTATATTTGAAAACAACAACAACCTTGAATATCAACAATTCTTCAATCGAACGAAAACATGGATAACTGATCGAAATTTCTGTTCACAGCTGACATGATAAACATAAAAAGCATTATGAACAACGAGGTGAGCAAACTAGACATGACTAAAATGTTCGATATTATGAATAATGTGGCCACTGTTACTATAGAAAACGTAGGAGTACAAAAGTTGGCGAATGACCCAACACAAACATTTGATGTCATAATCTATGAGTGGATGTTCACCGAATTTTATGCTGGGTAAGAATTCTTTCTTTACATTAGATAAGTCTCAGTAACTTAAAGTTTATATGTGAGTAAGGTGACCTTTGACATTTCCTATGAGATGAGATGAAGGCCATCAGCGTTCCCATTGTTCTTGAAAAATAATTACGCCTTTAATTCTTTTCTTCCAACCTTTTAGTTATACCTAAAAATATTACGATTTGAAGCTTGAGAGATAGTGGAAGACATCCATGTGGTGTCGGCTTTAGGATAGAACCACCCCATGACATTCCGCGGGTTTCGTAAAAGGCGACTAGATGAAAATATTTATACGAGATCGACATAAGTATCTTTGTACTCGTATCAACCACATCTTTTTATCACAGATTGCCAAATCCATAAGGAAACTCCTATGTAGCCATCTACGAAAGAGGCTCACGACCAACAGTGGACTTTTACGAACAGATTCGTTGGAGTCTTCAAATAATAAACGATTTTGTTTCAGGTTGGCAGCTGTTTTCGATTGCCCATACATTTTGTTTTCATCAAACGAACCTCACTGGGTAGTGCTAGAACTGATCGATGAGGCTTTGAACCCAGCGTATAATGCTGACGTCGCTACCTCTTACAAACCACCTTACAGCTTTACTCAGCGTGTGGCAAATTTGTTTATGCAGATTTTTCTTCGTAGTTATAAATACTTGTAAGTATAGTACAAAACTTTTAATCTCATCCGTCACTTTTACTCTCAATCTGGAGGTCACAGGTTCAATTCCCAGAGGGGGTATCTCTGTTTGGTTGGTGGTAGGATATTTCATATGTCCATCTGGCTAGCTACCACTGCTTAGGTCTACTCATAATAACTGTTGTATAATGTTTAAGGAAATATAATCTAATGTGAGCGCGCTTGATGGCTTCCGAAAGAGTAGTAGTGTCGACCGACTAACTGTAATTACGTTACCTAAACTTGTTGCCAAACAGCAGTTCTAATAGCACTGTTGTGTATCGGTATGAAAGGTAGCAGAGTCAGCGCCTCATTAGCGAACTATGATTACAGAGCAAAATATAGATCACAATTGCAGAGAGGCACCGAGAAAATAACTGCGAAAAAGTATGGAACTCGATATTACCAGACTTCAGGCTTCAGCGAAAAAAACGAATTTTGTGTCTGTGTTAAATTATTTACCAAAAGACGCTTAACGTAACGCGGTCCACATAAAACTTAACAGAAAAAACAAACGCAACCAGAAACAATTTCGATAAGATAACTTTGTACACGAGTGCCAATTCGAACTATTAATAATCAAATTTCTGTTCCGCTTTTCCTACATTTTTTTAAATAATATAATGTAATTTATTCACATGCTTTATATGTTTCCATAGTGAAGTACTTCCAGATTAAACAGAATTTAAGCTATAAAGAATATAGTATCCAAGAGAACTCCACAGTGTTTTTGAATCCATTGATTTCAATGATGGCGTTGGAAAAAGTTTTCTTGGATCCCTCAATGGAGTCCATCAATGGATCCTAGTTGACGAAGGGTTAATTTGACAATTAATTTGACGATATTATGAGCTTTTCGGAGCGAGTACGTGTACTGATCGTACGTCGTACGTACGTGATATACTAATCATAAAAAAAGGTTTCGGTTTCACAAACTTGTATGTTCGTTAATCTTTATCTGAATTAAATTTAAGATATCCATAGAATATTTTACGTGAAACACAAGTAATATGTTTAATTTCTATGGAACCAACCAATCGAGTAGCTTAAAACTATTTATTTCAGCTTTATGACACCTGGTCAAGTAAAAGAATACGATAGAGTTTTTGGCCCACTTGTAACAAAGAGGGGTAGGACTTTACCCCCATTCGATGACTTACGATACAACGCGTCACTAATGTTGGGGAACTCACATGTGTCTTTAGGCGAAGTGACTAGACTCCCTCAAAATTACAAACCCATTGGAGGATATCACATTAACGATGAAGTAAAACCACTACCAGAGGTACGTAGTTCATACAGTGCCTATTATAAAAATCAGATACGGACTCTAAAGCTTACACGACATTGTGAACAGTCAGAGGAGTTGTGAAGAACAGAACAGTGACACAAAAGTGTAAAGGTCAATGAACAGAACACCATCAGAGTGCAGTACAATGATACAGCGAGCGTGTCGGGCACGTTCGCTGCGGCGGCGGTCCCTGACTTCCTCTGCGTCATTAGTACTTGTGTCGCGTCTTTCTCGCAGAGCCTGGGAGCCTTTTAAATATTTTATGTATGAAGAGTTTGCACTTGGTCTTTATGTCACCTGATGGTAAGCGCTGATAAAGCCGAGAAGGTTGAAGTGAATGAGGCGCTGACTCTGCAACTTTTCCTACTGGAATATAGCAGTGCTATTAACACTGCTGTTTGGCGGCAGACTATAGTAATACTGTGGTAGCTAGCCCATACCACCAACTGAAGCCGGGCAATGCAATTCTCAAGACTGTGGTAGAGGGGGTGCCTAGTCCTATTTTTAGTTACTGGCTCTCAGTGCACCGGGATGCAAACCGGAGCTAGGTTCTATTTCTAGTCCTAGTATTTAGGTTAGTTTATTTCTATTTTATTTTGTATTTTTATTTTGTGCAATAAAATTTCCAAGCTACGAGTATATCATTCATAAGCGTTTTAGTAAAACTACCTTATTTTCCAAAGTTGTACATACTTGTAACAAAATGTAATATTTGTCTAAAGTACGAGTACGTATAATCAAGTAAACAATTCCTTGTAGGTCCGATTCGTCGTGTTGCATCTAGACAAAGTTGCGGACAAACTTGAATAAAGATTTATGTTTTACTGGACATAAATACTGCTTTTATGAATATATTTTTTGAATATTTGATCTTACTTTACTTTCCGTCACCATTGACCACAGGACTTGCAAAAACTGATGGACGGCACAGAACACGGTGTCATTTACTTCAGCATGGGATCCACTTTAAAAAGTAAAGACATGCCTGCCACGCTTAAGCGAGGTCTCCTCAATATGTTTGGAGAACTTAAATACACAGTCATATGGAAATTCGAAGAAAAAATTACTGATGTACCCAAAAACGTGCGAATTTTACAGTGGGCTCCACAACAAAGTTTGCTATGTAAGTTGGGATACTATAACAGATATTTGTGTAAATCTGCGGTTCTCATCCGATCCTTTTTTTCGGATGAGGAGATTATCAATTCGACTGTATGTTTCTTATATATGTTACACGATGATTCCGACAGTTATGAATCGATTATTATGATTCATTTTTTGGGTAGATAATATTTTAGATGTGGACCCATATAAATTTTATCGAAATTGATTAAGCTAGCTAGATTCTTGAGAAAATCAACAAAAACAAGATATATATGGATTTTTAGCGGTTTAATGCTTTAGACTTTTAGGGCAGTAGGAAGTCGGTTTCTTAGTGAATCTCTTTTTGAATTCGTTAATTATGTCGTTTAATTTTAAGCGCATCCCAACTGTATCCTGTTTATAACGCATGGTGGGCTGCTGTCTACCACCGAGACGGTACATTATGCAGTTCCAGTAATCGGCATACCGGTCTTCGCTGACCAGTTCATCAATATTAACAGAGCAGTCATGAAAGGCATCGCCAAGAGAGTCGATTTGTCTACCGAAATGCCCGAAGTTCTTAAATCGGCTATTGAAGAAGTGACCGGCAATCAAAGGCGAGTAGCTTAATTCATCGAAGGTTGTAGAGTGGTAAGCCAAAAGTGCATTTATAACAAAAGTGTAATTGATGACAGATATATCAAGACAGCGAAGGAGCTGTCGTTCATCTACCACGACCGGCCGGTGTCGCCGCGTGCCGAGTTGGTGCACTGGGTGGAGCACGTGGTGCGCACGCGCGGGGCTCCGCATTTACGCTCTACCGCGCTGATGGTGCCCTGGTACCAGAAGATGTATCTAGACCTCGCCGCACTCTTAGTTACTGTACTAATAGTGCTACGAATAGCTTTAAAGCGACTGTTTAGTTTCAAAAAGAGAGTGGACATTGGAAAGAAAAACGAATGAATGTGATTAATTTTCATATCCAAAAATATTAAATTGCGCCCATCTGCACTATCATTACATTGTTAGTACCTCCAAAAGACAATATATCATAAATATCATATTTTAAAACGTTTGGGTGTGGATAGAAGGAAAGCGTTTTCTGAAACAGCGTGAAAGACTCATCACCAATTCATTTCAGAAATTGGCACTTTAAGACCTTTCAAATACTGTTAGGTCTTTGAGAAAATATTTATGAAAGGAAGATGCTAGACCAAGAATCTGATCAATGAATGGGGGTAGCTACAAAGTCCACATTCAACCGACCCGTTTTTGTTGTTGTGCGTTTTCACAGGGTAATGCTATAGGCCAACAATAAACTATTAAGTTAGGACACTAATTAATTGTCATTTTTCTCATTTTATTACCTGAAATAAATGAATAGTAAAATTATTAATTTTATTAATTTACACTCCTTTTTAATTCCCACCCCTTATTAGCTTAGCTTACATTAGCGTGTAGACAATGTATATTTCGATCGATCATTTACATAAAAATATATGTATTGTTATTTAAGTGCATTGTTTTTAAATTCTTAGAATATTATGTGCTGCCAGATTAGTTTCTATCAAAACTCTGCACTAGCGCTGAACATGGCTTTAAAATAAACAAGCATGCAACGTTGCTGATTTAAAATTTATCGAGACGTTAGCAATACAATTCCAGTCCTGATATCCTTAAAACGTTTAAGTGTCTAATTTTGTTGGTTTCAATAATAGAAACAACTTAGAATAAATACTGTTTATTATTAGCAATACTAAAAATATATGTATTTGGTATTGTGTATCAAGGTCTGATACATACAGAAATTGTAACCTTTTATCCTGGTTTTACAAAGAAGGATTGGATTGCAAATATGACAGGCTCTTCAAACATATATGTGATGTAGTTTTGAAGAAGAAAAAAGTTAATACTGTTAAAGGCACTATTTTTATATCATTTGTAAAATAAATAAAAACAAGGTCGCTTTCAATTCGCACTTTTATGTGTACTCTAGGCTAACGCTCGGCATATTTATTTACAAATCTTGTTCCGTTCCTTTATGACCAATCATTTGAAGAATTTGTTTCTTCGAGTACGAGTACACATGTAAAAATAGTCAATATCGCTTTATGCTGTTTTTTAAATGTGTTTTGCACTTGGCTTTCAACTCACCTGGTGGTAAGTGAAGATAAGGCTGTTGTGTGCAAGGCTCAAGAATGAAGGTAATATGGTTGTTGTGTAAGTGTGTAAACTAACACTCTTGTTTGTCGGCAGACTTAGATAATATGGTGATAGCTGGCGACCACCAAACAACAAACCGAGTACCGATAGTACCATTGGGAATCGGACCTGGGACCTCCTATTGTAAGGCCAAGTGGCCAAATTAAGTATTATTAACGCATTAACAAACGTGAACTCGACTATTTGTACGGTACTGTCACGGACATAAGTTTATTTGATTTGAATCAAGTTTCACTGAATTTTACCAGTTTAAGTTCAAATTTTAATTTGAACATCACATATGTATTTGTTAAGCCTACTCCGGACAAATAAATGAATTTGAATTTGTAGAAAATCAGAGAAACGACGATAAAAGAGACTTATAAGGCCTACGGATGAGAATTGAGAAACAAGACATTTACTTTTATTACAATACAAACACAGTTCGCGTTGGTATTAAAACAACATTCATAAATTGATGGCAACGTGACGCTGCTACGGCTACTTACTGTCACGCTCGTGTCCCTTGTAATTGATATAACCTTGTCGTACTGTACAGCATCGAGAAAAACAAATGTTAGTACGAGATTGTTTCTGTGTTGATAATTGATATGGAAGTCAAGGCCATGAGACATTAACACAGATCAAGAAAAAATTAAATTTGTTTCTTTACGTAATTTTTGCATGATACAGCAAGTTCTCATCTCATCTTGTATGAATGTATAATACAAAGATCATTTTATTTGCTGTCTGCCCGTTCATTATATTCAAACCAGTTTGGTTCTTCAGTTTGACAGAGTCAGACGTTGAGTACCGTTTATTGCTTTTAGCTTTAAGTTATTTAATTCATTTTGATCTGTTTACCAAAAGATCAGTTCCTTATCCAAAAAATACTTTATGGTTCTTGGCGTCTGCGTTAATACCGAACGGAAGATACTAGCAAAAATCAAGGTAAGCCTTTTAAAAACTTTATTTCTGAAGGCTGCGCCAGGTTCACTGTCAATTGTCATCAATTGAATCGTTATTTTAAAAGTTTTGTATGGATAACAAGTCACCCCAATAATTCGTGTTGAGTGATTCGATATTCGAAATCACTATAAAGCCTTATTCTAAGCGTGTGCTGAAACGGTATTGATAAGCTTTTAAAAAAAGTTCTTTGTAATTGTTTCGCAATAATTTAAAATAGATTAATTAGGGAAAGTAAGACCGGTATAATATTGTCTAAGAAATATACAAAATTGCAAAAGAAAGTAACATCTTGTGCTTTGTTGTTAAGAAAGCTTTCTTCTTGCTTTGAAATACTTGAGATGAACTTGTCAAAAGTTTACATTTTTGAGATGTTTGGGAACGATAGTAATTATGAATGTACTCACTTTCAAGTATTATTTGTTCCTCGGCCCTTTATTTAGTATTGAACTATTTAAATTGTACAAAATACGTGTTAAAGGAGTTCATATTTAACAATCTGCTTTCATAATTAAAAACAGCTTGTCGCGTAGAATAATGTTAGAGTTCTGTGATCGAAATAAATTTCAGATTGTTAGTCCAAGCCATTAGGCCACGCAGGAGGTAAAATAAGATATTTTAATATACAAAGCCATTGTATTCTACTGATGAATGACTTCAAGATCTATCCCGTCTCAATTCCTCCTCACTTCACTATTTATCCTTTACCTAGGACTGCTGTAAGAAATTTCTTTTAGAAATAAGCTGTTCCTTTATACATATTTTTCTGTTTTTGTGTTATGTAAATATTTTCCGTGTACAATAAACTGTTTCAATAAATAAAAGGGCGCCGCCGCCGCCGTAGAGATAAAGGGTTTGTCGACTACCACTACGAATACATCGTGGCAATGCTGCGAGCCTTGGTACCTTTGCACCAGGAATGATGCAGTTCTTTTTTAAAATAAATTGAAGAGTTCTTATAAGTATGATTGTAACTGGTCACGCGCAGAACTCGTCGCAGGGACCTAAAAAAAAACTCGCTCAGTTACGCTCACTAAGTTGCCACAGACGAGATCAAATTGACGTCCAGCTATCAGGGCTTTAAAAACTGACAAAACTATTTCCTGGTAAATAAGTGCTGCTGCGTATTAGCGAGTTTGCAATTATTATTATTGCTTTAGACATTTCGCATTATGTCATTTGTCTTTTGGCATTTTATTATTTTTCTATGTTGATATGCTAAGATTTAGAATTACTGTCCAGAAAGAGCTCAGTGTCAACAAGGCCGTGCTTGTTGACATCCTCTTCTTCCTCGCCTTTTGCCGTTATTCGGGTATATTTTGAGTTTCCTGCCAGTTCTGTTTTGAGCATCTTGTGCACTTAACTTTAGGGCTTTCATATCTTTACAGATAGTCCTGTAATAGCGCCTGCAAACTCAATCACAAGTTTACAGATACTTGCTGGACACCCTAAGCTATATAATTTTATACAAAAATGACCTGTTTGTAAATAAATAAATGACTATGACTTGGTGGTCAGAATATTCGCTAAAAACACTCGTTTTTATGTACGTTGTTCATGGCACATACGAGTACTATTTGTCTACCTTGTTTACATTTAGATTATTATTATTATTTATTCTATGATATTGGCGAGCACTTGTCAACGTCGCCAACCGCTTAGACATACGAGTATGTACAATTGTATATGTTTCTTCTATGTATTTAGTTTAAAAAGCTTTGATGATAAATATAAATTGCGTTTACTAAATTCGTGTCTGCCTTTGTCGCATTTGATATTGGTTTAACATTTTACTGATTACCCCGACTGCGTGTGTGATTTAAAAAAATCATTCTTTCTTTCCCGCAATAAACTCTAGTACCATAATGAGGATGCTTTGTAAGGATACAGCTGTCAATCTTCATACAAATAATTATTTATCATTCCGTTTAATGTCCTTCAAAAAAGTTGAGGAAACTATGGGCCCATGTGGAGAGTTCCACTTTTATAAAAAAATTTTTTTCTAAAAGTCAAATTAATGTTAGAATACAAAGATTGTAGGATTTCGGTGTAGAGCACACTGTCTCTAATAACGCTGACAGAGCAGACATCAACAAACTGCCTTAGAGCCTAATAAAACCTACCTACAATGGCTCTAAATTTAAACTACTTATTTATTATTAAAGTTTAATTACTCCGTGAAACAATTTCAATTAAGCCTTATTGGATTAAGACGACAGAGTATTTTGTCTGTAATTTTTAACCATTTGGCATGGTTGACCGGAATCGTTCTTGAATGATCATCAGTAAAATCACTTCACACTTTGGGAAGACTGAATTTTTCTATAACAATAATCTAACATTATAGGATGGCGAAGCTGACGTGGTTGTTAGCGACGATCCTACTTTGTACATACTCAAGCGATGCTGCCAAAGTTCTGGTGGTGTTCGCGTTCCCAGGCAAAAGTCACGGCATTCTTGGGGAAGCACATGTGTCGGCTTTGCTTGAAGCAGGACACGAGGTGAGGGAAACACACTTTTAATTACAGTCAACATTGACATAGTGGACTAAAATGACTCAGGGCTGCTTGAATAAGACCGCAATGTAAAGGCATAATCCGGATATTGTTCAACAGCATGGCATATAAAGAGGGTAATTCTTATATTCGTACCTTGAAATGGACAGACATCAACATTAAACAAGGAAAAAGACATAGTTGATTCACAGCATAATATTTATAGTATTATCATAAGTACAACAAAAATATATATAA
Organism: Carcina quercana; assembly: GCA_910589575.2. NCBI lineage: Eukaryota > Metazoa > Arthropoda > Insecta > Lepidoptera > Depressariidae > Carcina > Carcina quercana. The sequence continues at coordinate 21,681,380 of OU342426.1, read as the reverse complement.
TTACGTAAATGTCATTAGCTGAATATAATTTTTGCCATTGCTGCTTGTGAACGAGTTATTAGATATATAATTTAGCATACCTTATATACTTAGAAACGTTAGAAAGTGGGGTATCAAATTTTCAAATTAATGTTTAAGGTACATCAGTTCGTGCCACCGGTACAACATTTTAAACCATGGTTACCATTAAACCATAAAAAATGGTTTAGAAAACAATTTTTTCGCCATTTCATTGCGTTAACGGGGCACTGGGTGGTATCTTTCATATACTAAAATAAAATAGGTTGTTGGTTGTTATTGTAGGAATCGAGTTCGCGATCTTTAGCTTGTGACTCCAACAGCGAAGTCCTAAAGTGCTACGTCGACAGTTTTAATGTTTTTATTTTCACTTGTTATGTTATGCTGGCTTTTCCGTCCACTCCCTCGAAAAGCTACACATGGTCCCCGATCCATGATTATCTTTTATCAACACGATAGGACTTATTATAACGACAAAAATTTGATTTCCGTGACATTAGGCATTAGATGGTTTGACAACTGATTAATCAGCACTTTATGACAGAGTATGACGGAAAAATAGAACGTTTTTTGATAATTATTCCAGGTTACATACATAACTCCGTTCCCGAGGAAGGACCCGCCACCAAATTTGCACCAGGTCGACGTTTCCGACAATATGAAGAATTTTCCCGGTAAGAAGTAACATATGGTTTATTTTAAACCAATGCAAATAAACGTCAACAAAATTAAACATTAAATATGTCTCAGGTACACAATCAACGTCATTCTTCAGATTTTAATGCATTCAGCTTAGATTTACTTACTTTTACATCGCTCTTGAAGTAATTTTATTTTGGTGTTTATTTACTGTTACTTCTATTGGATTGAAATGAACTTTACTAGTTATTATCACTTTAATAGACTTACATTTTACGACCCCAAACGACTTCACACTAGTAAAACTATAAAGATACTCTCTTATAATTATTATTGGTTTTGTTTTGCTCAGCTTCACTTAGTAGTAATATTTACGGGCTGACACCGAGTAAATTTTAGCGCTATATTATTTGGTTATCATGGTTGGAGGGCATCGTCACCTAGAAACTTCTGGACTGTGTTGAGAAGAGTGAGCAGATCGTACGCACCGCGACGCAATCATTTCCTAACCTAATCTTTACTTACACTAACAAAACAAATTACAAACTACTTCATACGTTCTAGATTAGCATTTTATTTATGTATAAATAATGTTTTGGTTAGAATAACTTTTCTACTACGTGGTCAATTTCCAAAAAAGCGAATTTGTAATAATAATAAAAAATGCCGTATAATTATTAACGATTTCATTCATTGACTATTGTTTTTGTTTAACTTCAAAAGTTTAATGAGTGTAGCTTAAATAAAGTATTTATTGTTCAGTCAAGAGTAATGTACTCACTGGAAATAAGAGTGCATTTTGTAATAGAAATTTCCCCCTCTTTAAAATTGTTTTTCCTTTTCTTTTTATTATAAATGTATGATGGGTTTGCATTTGGCCTCGGTAAGTAACTTATCGCCTTTGGATGGTAACCGTGCGCACCTAGAAGCCTCAACCTAATGAGGCACTGCTTATGCTACCTTTCATAGCGGAACACAACAGTGCTACTAACACTGCTGTTTTTCGGCAGACTTAGCATGGTGGTAGCTAGCCCGGCGGACATAAAAAAGGCCCTACCACCAAACAAACCGAGTACCTATAGGTACCTCCACTGGGAATCGAACCCGAGACCTCCGGATTGTGATTTAGCCATTGGGCTACGGAGATGGTTAAAAACCTACAGACTGTTAGATCGGGTATTTAATTTAATTCAGATGAATGTGCTAATAATGGAAAAAACAGACAGCTTCAAAGAAAACATTTATAATAATCGACCTCATGATGAGGCACAATAAGGTGTGACATAATAAAATTGATGCTGAATTTTTTAAAATATCCTTAACCCCGATAGTAAAGAGCTGAGAATATCCACCCACTCTATAGGAGGACGAAGGGCTGGAGGATGAGGTTCTTTCAATCTTGCGTATTTGTTCTTTGACAGCGTCTTTTTTTTGCAGTTGACATGATCAACATAGGAAAGATATTAAACAAAGAAGTGGACCCGTCTGACATGTCGTTATTTTTCTCCGTGCTCCTGACAGTGGGTTCTGCGACTATCGAAAACAAGAATGTCCAGGACTTAATGAAAGGCCAGCAACAGTTCGACGTCATCCTATTTGAATGGCTGTTTACTGAGATATTTGTCGGGTAAGAAATATTAATATTAATGGTAAGTTTATGGGAAGCTCAAATATTCATATTAATGTTTCAAATAAAAATCCCGCATATGTTGCCTGAGCGTAAGACTTACACGCGAAACACACGCGAAAGGTTCCGGGTTCAATTCACTGTCGACTGTCAAAAATTTGTGAGTCTTACCACAGTTTGGTTAGATTCTAACCGTTAGAACATTGCAAGCCGAATTACCCGATTGAAAAGTAAGATGATTCCGTGGTTCAGAAGGCACGATAGTGAGCCATGTCAGAGGCCTTTCTGGCGGCTTAACCACTCTGAAAGGTTTATTAGATTGCTCATTGACCTTATAACCTACAAAAAATTAAGATGAGATGGCATAATATTTTTTTCAACTGCAATCACAACATATGAATATATTATGAGCATTACGTGTCATTATTATAAATATAATCATATGAGGGAAGATGGTTGCGTTTTTTATGTTTTAATATCAAAACTGACTGACCAAAAGTTTATTTTTTGTTATGTTAGTTTGCTATGTTTCATGTAATTCAATGGGTGTCGTAAAAAGCGGCTAGGAGATGGGCAGCAACATCGAACGATGTATATCAACAAATTCTCACTGTGATCATCGATAAGCCTGTCTCGTTTGTTTATGGCAAGCACTCATGGAAAGTCTAATCTAAAAATAATACTTTTTCCAGATTAGCAGCTGTTTTCGACTGTCCATACATTTGGTTTTCGACGGTCGAGCCTCATTGGATAGTTTTGTCTTTAATCGACGAAGTCTTAAACCCAGCTTACAACACCGAGAGCATTAGCAGCTTAGTTCCTCCTTTCAATTTCCTACAACGAGTAGCTGGACTGTGGTCACTAATATCTACAGAAATTTATAGGACATTGTAAGTTTGCTAATAAATTAAATTTTGATAGAATCTGATATTATTCAATTTGATTGTGTAATCATGCTTTTTTACTTCTAGTTTGTTTTTACCAAATGAAAATAAATACTATGAGAGAATATTTGGACCGATCGTAGAAAAGAGAGGTAGAAGTTTGCCGCCGTATGACGTTCTGAGACACAATGCGTCGCTGATGCTTGGAAACTCGCATGTATCTTTAGGCCAGGCGACGAGGCTGCCCCAAAACTATAAGCCAATAGCCGGATATCATATCGACTCTGTAGTGAAACCGTTACCAGAGGTAGGTATGAGAGATTGTTTCGGTAATTGCTGAAGAGATTTTATGTTACATAATCTTCTTGGCTTAATTTTTTTGAAGACAACTTTAAGACTTTTACAAAAACTTGAATGTGAAAATAAAAGTTTCATTCAATTAAACTATTATGGCACTTAAAAATCCCCATCAAGTGGTCATATAGAACCGGATTACACCTATGGATAAAGCAGAGTTGGTGCTATAAATGCTTTACCGCTCCATCCACAAAAAACACAACAAAACGTGCCGCGCCGCAACTCAACAAGGCTAGCTGTTTGCATATTGCTACTCATGCTGTTTGATGACCAGCGTTGAACGTCACCACCAACTAAACCAGCTGCGTCGCATCTCGACAAGGACAAAAAAATGAATGTGAATAATATTAATAACGTAAAATAATAGCTTGATTCAACTAAACGCGTAAAACACGTAAAAATCGCCAACATGAAATTTCAATAAATAGGCAGGCGTTAGAAAATAAATCAACGCTTATTTATTTGAAAACCGTTATATACTCATGCGGTAATAACTATAGCCGCATTTTAGCTGTAAAAATTTACCAGTATCATTTAGCCAACTTTATAATAAAATCACAAGTTTGTTGAATATTTTCCGCAATTCGAAATTGCTACATAATACCTTATAGACACGGCTTAATTTTGATGTTTCGATCGATGCGACGATAGGTCGGGAACGACACGAGTATCTCTGTGTGAGTATGTCCCGGTTCTTTGCACGATTATGATTTCACCGTAATCGGAATAGCTCAACGAGTCAGTAAGCTGAAGTGACAATGGGCATACCGTTTTGCTCGAACGAGCCATATATATTAGTAGAACACAAAATAAAGGTAATGATTATGTCTTGGTTGTAATTTGCAGGATTTGAAAACACTGATGGACAACACCAAAAACGGAGTTATATATTTCAGTATGGGGTCTAACTTGAGAAGTAAAGACATGCCTGAAGTACTAAAGAAGGATCTGTTGAAAATGTTTGGAGGGCTGAAATACACTGTTATATGGAAGTTCGAAGAAAAAATCCCTGACGCACCGAAAAACGTTCGAATTTTGCAATGGGCTCCACAACAGAGCATTTTAGGTAGTAAATATATAAATGATGGTTCACATAATATATAACCTTCCCAAAGTAACGGTAGATTCATTAATGTCAAAAAAGAGTTGTAACGAAAGTCTCAAAAGAATTTTGGCTGAAAAAAAGTTCATTTGGATATAAAGCGTTCTGTCTCAAAATCTTCAAGCTAATGAGGATATTTGATCCCCATCGAAGTACACAAAGCTACGGTCAGTCGGTGGTAAGGAAGGCTTTTGGGTGATCATGACATACGCCTTAACGTTGTTTAATATCAGATGAGGTGATGGCTTAATGTTTCATTTCAGCCCACCCTAACTGTATCCTGTTCATAACGCACGGCGGGCTGCTGTCCACCACTGAGACAGTTCACTACGCAGTACCAGTGATAGGGGTGCCAGTCTTCGCGGACCAGTTCATCAACGTCGAAAGAGCGGTGAACAAAGGCTTCGCTAAGAGAGTCGATCTGTCTTACGAAATGGCAAATGACTTGAAAGCAGCTATCGAAGAATTAACAAGTAACCGGAGGTTGGTCGTTTTGATAATTTTCATTTCGTTTGCAATTGTTTGCATACATCGTTCAAAATTTAAGGCATGTACTCGTATTCGTATTCTGTCCTTTATCTGCCTCAGTCAAGTACGCTTCGAATATGAACCCTATATCGTCCAGCATCAGCTTATCTGTACTGTGTAACTAAATAATTTAGGTAACATGATAGCAGCTAGCAAGACAAGTATAGAAACTGACCTAGCACCAACCAAAACACCTACGTTGTTAGTCAAAGCGTGTAGATAATAGACTAGGGCGTATTATACTCGTATACAGTAATTATAAAGTCGAAACATATATAGTTTGTGTCAACTAACTTTTTGTAATTTCAGGTACACTGAAAAAGTGCGGGAGCTATCATTCATTTACCACCACCGGCCAGCATCGCCGCGTGCTGAGCTAGTGCACTGGGTGGAGCACGTGGTGCGCACGCGCGGGGCTCCGCATCTACGCTCTCCCGCGCTGATGGTGCCCTGGTACCAGAAGATGTACATAGATCTTGTTGCAGTTATATTAGCTTTACTTACTATCATAATAATAGTGTCAAGAAGACTGTTCTGTTCCACTAAGAAAGTCAACGCTCTCAAGAAAAACAAATAAAAATGAATGATAATAAATGATTACAAAACCTTTTGTTTGTGTGAATTTTTTGTATATACATTAGTTGCAGCGCACGACGGGGTCCATATTACATATTATAAATTGTGTTGTAGTGCCCAGCACGTTATACTTTATTCTGAATTTAGTAAATCAAATAGATTACATTACATAGCATGTATATAAAACATCATAATTGAGGATGTATAGATAAAAAACAGCAATGTGGGAGTCTGGAGTTTGAGATAGGATTTTTCAGTTCAAGACTACCAGGCGCTCTTCCTTTGGATTAAATAAATAAAGACTCAATCGACCGCTATATCTACTTTTCTGGCTGATCGTCACTATTTTACAGGTCGATTGGTGTATTGATTGTGTGCAGTATTATAGGTGACCCCTACCCGGTGGCTGACTCCCATTGAGCTTGAAAAAGATTGGAACATCTGTTATAAATAGCGAGAATTTTTTTTGGCTAACCCAATTTAGCGAGAATTTTGACATTTGGAACGTAGTCGATTTAATGATTTAAAGAAGCACTGAGAAAGCAATTTCCACGTTGTTAATTTCCTGATACGGGTACCTCCAATTAACGTGTGCCGTACAGTACAATCACAAATAAGATTGTCACGAAATTGGCCGATCCAGTTGCGCCATGAAGGGCGCTTTTCATTGATTTTTTTGAGTTTACGTTGCGTTGACATTATGCGTTTATTTATGGTAATTTGAATTCCAGAAAAGTGTTTCCGTTGGATAACTCTAAAGTCCAAGCAGATGAAGTCACGGACTGAGATCTTTGTCATAGTATAGCAAATCCCGCAGGATAACAATTGACATTAAACTGGGTGCAGCGTTCCGCTAGACGGGGCACCTTCAATTTATCAATTGCAACACCGCAGCACGAATCAAGGCTATTTGCTTTTTTATCTCTACATTAACTCAGTTGAACACGAACCTGTGAACGAGAGCAACATGAAGCTTTTCTTACTTTTGTTTGGTCTTTTTAGTCTCTGTGAATCGTATAAAATTCTATTATTTTTCCCAATACCTATTAAAAGTTTAAACATATTGGGCGAAGGTTACGTCCGGCATCTAACAAAGGCGGGGCATCAGGTATTTTTTGTATATAGCACTGGTTTATACATTGCAATAATATGTTGTAGATGTTCTTAGGATACGTTTAAGTGTCTATTTTATTTTAGGTAACATATGTAACGGCGTTCCCATTAAAAAGTGCTCCGGATAAACTTTTTAGACAAGTTGATGTCAGTAAAAACTTGGAGAATTTTTCTTGTACGTACATGTTTTTTTGTGTTATATTATTATGTATGGGTTTATTTGTCTAAATGATTATAAAATGTAGCAAATGGATTGTATTTGAGAGGTAATGTGCCATTGGATAGTAGGGAGGTCTTTGTCAAACATTGATACATCTGTCTGCGTGAGTCCACATAGGACATAGGTAAGTCTCTTTCGTAGATTGTCACACATCTTTCCATTAGTGGATTGGCCTGAATTATCACGCTTAGCAGGCGGATTGGTGATCGCAGTAAGAAGTTGGTACATGCAATTTTCAATTTTCGATATTTAATATTGAAGAAATATTAAATATTTAAATAAACAAATTAATCACGATTGTTGGCAACATCAACGCATAATATTTCTTTTCGCTTGCCTCATTTCTTATCTGTATATTCTTCGACTTTTCATCTATTAGTAACAACATCAGTGCCGTGTAGTATTCATAGGTTGGAACTGGTCTCCCTAGCTATACCTTTATCCACTATATCGTATGGATACATTATTAGAAAATAAAAATTCGCTATTTATGGTCTTTTGGACCGATTATTTATTGTTCATTTGAATCTCAATTTCATCAACCTTATTTATACAAATTTAGTCTGATACATGGCTGACGTCTTGACTATACAAAACGTGTGGTACCATCGAGTTTTCTACTTTAGTACAACCCCATGTCATCAAGTGAGTGTGGTAAACGGCGACTAAGCAAAATACATGCAGGAGATTTGTTTATGTAACAACCTCTTACTGAGATCACAAACTCGTTTGCAAAGCCTTGGTGATTATGGCCAATCGCTTCCCTCTTCATGGAAAGTCTGGTGGGGCGATATATGTCTCACGTTAGACGCATGCTGACGTAATGCATGTTACAAGATTTTATGTATTGTAATTTTGTGTTTTTTTTACAGATGAAGAGTTATTGAATATAAGCCTGATAATGGAACAAGGTACAGGTTTTGATGACGCAAACGCTTACCAAGATTTTGCGCTGGATATAGCAACCGCAACATTTCACAATTTAAAAACATTTTTATCAGAGAACAATGACTTTGACGTTGTCATTTCTGACCTGTACGAAAGTGAACTTTTTGCAGGGTAATTGTTTTTTTTCACGACTATGAATGACATAAGCCAGTTACATTATTATTAGCAATTCCGAACGCCGCTCCCCCGAATTGTGATTTAAATTGCGTACATACATGGTATGAGGTGTACTTCTGAGATATATTCGTACTAGTAGCACTAGTAGGGTAGTACTTTTCAAAATAAAATGCATTTCAAACGATTTTTAGTCCTCCATTTACAACAACGATAACTCGATGCTCGAGTGTGTGTGTGTCCATCTGTTTCAGCTGAGTAGTCTTCGTGAATGTCAATATTAAAATGAAAAATGTGTACTAAAATCTCATGGATATATTCTATCAGCGATAAATTTGAAATAGGAAGGGACCCGGTTTTGTATAATTTTAATACTTGTAAGGTAAATATACTCGTATTTGCCAATTGATCTTTGTTTTCACAGGTTATCAGCACTATATGACTGTCCAATGATATGGAGTTACTCTATGGGTGCCCAATGGGTGGTGCTGAGAGTAATCGACGAACCTTCTAATCCAGCTTACACCGTCCACTATTTGTCTACAAATATCCTACCATTGAACTTCTTACAGAGAGTAGAGGAGCTGTGGACACAAACAAAATGGCATTTAAAAAAAAGGTTACCACCGCCTGTTTTAACAACTTCATTGAATTTTTATAGATATGTATTTTTCATGCAAAACATTCTTAGTTTTTTTTCCAAAGTGTGTGTTCCAGATGAATCTTGATATTAAATGAAGTAAAAACCCTAAGGCCGAGGTACATAAATAAACAAAACGGAACATAAATCAGTGGAATATTCAAAACTTTGGATTGATTCCACTTTGTTCATTTCATTCATAAATTTAGTTTCGTTTACAGCGATTGAAAAAAAAAAAAAAGAATGCGTCTTGTTTAATTTGAAATTAATGTGATCCGCAGATTTGTGACACTAGCGAAAGAGAAAGCTTTATACGAAAATACTTTTGGTGCGTTAGTGGCGAAACGTGGGAGAACTCTGCCGGAATACGAACATATTATTCACAACGCTTCCTTGATGCTGGTTAACGAGCATCACGCAATTGGAGATATACCCAAGACGCCACAGAATCTAAGGTTTGTCGGTGGACAACACATCGAATCTGCAAACGCATTGCCTGAGGTGATTTCTATTTTTGTTACATATGTATACATTATATATGTTACGTCACACTAACATATGAATTATACTACACTAAATAAGAAACCATTTGAGCGAGCTGAAAATTCAAAAAACTTATAGAAAACATTGTTAGTTATCAATAAATTACAACGTAACATTTTTGAAATCATCTGGAAGTGGTTTTTCGCACCTTATACGTATTAAATTTTAGTACCAAAAAGTGTCATTTTTACAATTTATTCTACTTATTTTCACATTTTTAAAACTATAAGATATTTAATATGACAGTGTAATGATATGAAAAACCAGTCAGCGATAAAACAGCAAAATAATCATGTTAGTATGGTAGCCCCCCTTAAATTTTTTTTAGTATTTGTTGTTACAGCGCCTATAGAAACGCATGAACTGTGAATATTTCAACTGTCTAACTGTCTATGAGATACAGCCTGGTGACAGACGGACAGCGGAGTCATAGTAATAGGTTCCCGTTGGTTACCCTTCGGGTACGGAACCCTAAAAATACCCATTATATGTGACGACTTTATCAAATAAGAGCAAACATTGGTTTAAACATTATTATATTTGCATTGCTTGTTAATTCTGTGGCACAGATAACACTTATATATTTATTTTTGTTTGAGTTTAATGATAGCCGAACGTTGAACGACAAAATACTTACGCAATGTCACGATGACTTCTACGACTAGATGAACATCGTCAACAAATGCATTGTAAAACATGGACTTACGTTAGACTGATAACAAATTGTACATTGTTAAAAAAGGGACTGATTACAAAACGAGTGCTTAGTTTGATACATTTACATAATATTACACTTACATGTTAGTTTGATACATAATGTGGGAATTGGACTCGAGGAAAATTAATTGGTATTATCCAATATTCACTCTCACTTCTAAACGTCATTTTGAGTAGCTTGTAATTTTGCACATTGACTATTCACATAAACAAAAGAAGGTCGCTCGCGCGCCGTTTATAATAAGCCAGCAAGTGGCCAGTATCATTTTGTGAATTTAGACATAAAACCTTTTTTCTCTTACTATTTGCTTATTTATAAAACAATTTAAAAGAACTAGCATATTAACAATGCAATGGGCGTTTACAGAGACGTCTGTGAGTTGAGTTCTCAAAGGTGTCAATAGACGGCGTGGAAGAGGTATAAATTAATCTGTCATAAAACATCATGGCAGGCAGGCATAAAAAAGTCTAGTGAGCTATTTTGACTGATTTATTTACACATCAGCATCATATAATTTTTGGTATGTGTATGCCTGTCAGCTTCAATGGCTTTTCATTAAGGAATTTAGTATATAAACTCCTTGCTTTGAACTTATACGAAAAATATACATTTGACAGTTAAATTTTGCTACGATGTTGTCGTCTCATTTAATACAGTTTTCTTCCCACTCAATGCGTTAACAATAGATTTTATACACATTTCCTGCTGCATATTCGAACGACAGCAAAGAGGACCATTCTACCTTGCTTTCAAATAAGTACATAGGTACTTTTCAAGCAGGGGTAGTATAATGTAACAATCGTTCATTTCAAAAGCATAAGCGAACTCCAAATTGAAAACTGCACTGGAAAATACAACAGGACTATGGATTACTACATGTTTATATGCCGGTGTAAAAACAAGACTTGAAAGAGCTTTGAAAATGACATCATCAAAAATTTCCATGAATACTCGTAATTCATTGTAATATAAGATTTTGAATGTTAGGTGTTTATATTTGTTATTGTAAATACCTCTATACATGCACACTCTGTCATTTTTAGGATTTGCAATCCTTGATGGACAACGCTGCACATGGCGTTATATACTTCAGTATGGGATCAACGTGGAAGAGTAAATTCATTCCCAAACACGTGACTGATAGTATTTTAGGAGTTTTTGGTGAACTGAAACAAACAGTAATTTGGAAATACGAAGCTGACTTAGAAGATTTGCCTCCCAATGTCCGGACACTCAAATGGGCGCCACAACACGGAATACTAAGTCAGTATTTGATTTTTGACAATACATTTCTTACTACAATACCTTTCGTACTTTTTATTATACAATAATCTGTATGAATACGGGTCTCACAGGTATCTTGGATCGATCCGTTTTCGCATTATGCATAACGGAAACTTAAAATTTTTGTGCTAATAAGAACAGCCAGAGCAAATCTTTTCTCTTTGCGTGACTACATTATAAAATTAAATAATATTTAGCAATTGAAAACTGAGCAAAAAATATAACTCAGGTCGCGTAATTTGACTTCAAATTAGGTGTTTTATAAGGCATGGTAAAAAGTAACAATAACAAAACGAAGGACATGCGTAGAACAGCGTTAAATATCAAATGGGTATACTCTCACTTCTCAATCGAAATCATGTTAGCAACTAGAAAATGATGAAAGTTACTGCAGTCAATCTATGTATTATTATCAGTCTAATCGGGACCATGGGGCAGAAATTGTTGACTTGAAAACTACCGTTTAAAAACCAAAAAGATTTAATTTTATGGACATATACAAATAACGAAACAACGCCAAGCAAGAAAAGTTTGTCAAACAAATGTAAAATAAATCTAACATATTTCTAAATTTAAAAAAAAAACAGTGGTTAGCCAGCAAGAAGGCGTCAACCTAAGCTGCAATTGATCTGCAACACTGTCTATGTGTATCTGCTAAGACAATATTCGTTGTAATATATTACTTCTTAGTGAATCTATTTTTGCCATTATTTGCCATCGTTATATTTTTTGCGTGTGCAACTTAATTAGACATTTCGTAATATGATACAAAAGAAAAGATTCCGGAATGTGTCCATAATCCAATCCAGAAATGATTGCAAATTAAGAAACTATTCACAGAAATCTCAAATAATTATCAAATATTAGATCGAAAAAAAATCATATAATAAACTGGTTCATGAATTGCCCAGTAAACTGTTGAACTATCTTGAATTCATTAGGATACATAAGCGATTTTGTTACCTTTTTTTGTTTGCAGGTCACCCAAACTGTCGATTTTTCATCTCACACGGAGGTCTCTTATCGTCTACTGAAGCTATTCACTTTGGAGTGCCAATCATCGGCGTACCTGTTTGTTTCGATCAGGTTATCAACGTCAACAAGGCTGTCTCTAAAGGCTATGGAATAAAAGTAAACTTAGATTTTGAGCTCGCAGAAAATTTAAAGTTAGCTATTCAAAAGATGTTGAACGACAAAAAGTAAGTAAATTTCTTGTTTGTAATATCATCATCAGGTAAGCAATGTCTACTACTGGACATAGGCCTCCTCCATCCAGCAAATCCCCACGTTCTTCACTAGGTTGTCGGCTCATGTAGTAAGGGGGACGGCCCGGTACTAGTTTCCCGGTGCGTGGAATGAGTAACGGAACGGAATGAAGACCTGTCGACGAACTAAGGCCATTGACATACTCGTAGCTCGACGAGTCAGTCGAGTAGCGACGACGGTCACAATATGTTTCTTATATTATTTTGTAAAATGCTCTACGAGTCAGTAAGCATGACAGAATGAGCAAATATAGCATTGGCTAGGTAGGCCAGTTCGTTCTTACAACAGATAAGAGATCTCGAGTGGCTTCCACTTACCATATTATGTTTTGTAAGCTAACCTGATTGAAAAGGACCGTCATGCGAGCTAGGGTCAGTCTTTTTGGCGTAAGATGTCAATGTTCGAATATAACTTGCCCATCCACTAATATTAAGTCATTTTCATTAAATTGTTTCTCAGGTATAAAGAAAAAGTAAAGGAATTATCTGCGATATACCACGATCGGGTCGTGCCTCCTGGCAAAGAGTTGGTGCACTGGGTGGAGCACGTGGTGCGCACGCGCGGGGCTCCGCATCTACGCTCTCCCGCGCTGATGGTGCCCTGGTACCAGAAGATGTATCTAGACCTTGTGGTTCTCATATTTATTGTACTATTTACTACCAAATTCCTAATAGCAAAGTTATTATCAAGCGTATTTACAACCAAGAAAGTAACTTCAAAGAAGAAATATAATTAAAATGCTGAAAATAAAAACTACGTGTTGCAAATTTTGCTGTTTTTGTTGTGTTTATTGTTTTCATCTTGAAAAGACTTATTTAATTATGTACATAACATTTTGGTAGCGAAATTACACAAATAGTTATTCTTAAGAAACTAACAGAAATTCACAATATTTCTATCCAATATATAACAATTCCTAAAACTAGATAAACTAATTTATTGTAAATGTTTTGTATGTCACTGGTTTTATCTCAAAAAGATCTAACTAATTAAGTAAGTGTTGCTCTGTTGATGCTTGAAATAAGAACCAACCATCACACTATCACATCACACAAAAGTAGGAGTGTTAGTACAACCTACAGCGTATGCGGAGTTGTGAGGATCAGGTTTGTATAAAAAGAGATGTGTAAAATTGATGCAGGACTCAAATTGTATGTAACCATAGCTGATATACTGTAATCCTATGACTTTGAAGACATAGTAAAAGAAAAACGTTTGTGGTAGATAGTCCACTCCGATCCAACGATTATGTACAAATAATCATAATGATCACCAATTAAATTTCAGACGTCAAAAAACGGTGCAGGTGCTTAGTTGCTCTTGAGCTGTCCTAGGAGCATTTAATCACTACGTTTTAGAGCTGTCTATCTACAGATATTATGGCACGTATTGTTGCAGGACTGAAAAGGTTGTATGTGTTTGATATGCAATCTCTTTTAATGTTATTTTGAATACTTAAAACGTAGTGATTAAATGCTCCTAGACTGGCAGGTTTTTCCACTATTGTTTTCTAAATCGTTTATGTCATATTTTTTCTTGTCAATTAGATTAAGGCTCGTCTGCACTTTAGGTGACTTAAACTAGCGCCTTCAAACTATAGTTATATGTGCACTTGGTTTTCACTTAAATATGGCATTGTGCTAAGGAAATAGCTTGAAACTTTAAAAAATCATATCGTTAACGGCGCATTTCCGCAATCTGAGATTTACACAGTTGTTTGTTATAAGTAGTTCTATAAGTAAAAAAAGGTTGAAGGCGATAGTTTAAGTCACCTAAAGTGCAGTCCTTCCGTTTTCTGAATTTCTCAAGTCTTGTTTCATTTTCAATTATTTACAGTTTGGAGTAGATAATGTATACCAGATCATCCTTGAGGGAATTGAGACTTGAGGCGAGTGCAGGGGAGCCTCATGTTTGTGTCCCCGACCAGACTTGCTGTTCATTCTCGGTAGCGGAGTTTTCTGCGAACCATTCTACACTCGTCCAAGCTCCTTTTTAATCAGCGCTGGGCTCTCACGATATCATACTGTCCACAGCTAATAATTTAGTAGATAACAATAATTCACCGCCCCGTCTGCCACAGCGAAATAACAGAAAGTGGCCATCGAAGCCAGGGTGGCGTGAGTGGATCATCAAATCATCCAATTTGAAGAGGAATAGCCTCGCATTGAGTACCGTGGAGTTCGAGTTCATTGCATCAACATTGAAAATGGCCCAAATTAAGCTTCAGTAGAATTCGCAGTGCGCACCGCGGTTTGGTACATTCACTAGAAATAATATATCTAGTGGAATAGTCCTACAGTTAGCCCAAGCTATCACATCAGCTATTAGTAATGTAACTAAGCCAATCATTACGCACCAAAAGTCTCGAATTATCTATATTTATGGTGATCCCTTCGAAAGGCTTATTTTCAACAAAAAATATTACAAAACCATGTATTCACAAATTTAGAGCAATTTAATACGGTAACACCGTTTCTCTCCTTAAACTTCCATCTCTGTGCTGATGATTTGCAACTACATATATCGTTATTTTTCTATTTCTTACACCTACGCTTTTTGATTACGCCGATACAAACGCTGAAACCAATGCTGATCTGCTAAGAATTAGTATCCTGAGCTGAGTCTTACGGGATATTTGGTCATTAACAGAAAGTCATAGGCTATGATTATCGGGAGCATATGCAACTCGTCCCCCTTGTAAAATGGCACTCCTAAGGTTTTCACTCAGACAGTTAAAAATCTAAGTGTAATTTTTCATGGGTGGAGTATTTGAACGAGGTCAGCAAGGAAGTTTATTTCGCTGTTCACTTGTGAAGCGCTTTCAAAGAGTCCTACCTCTAATAATGTTTAGTACACTTGTGGTGCCACTTGTTGGATGTGAATGGTACTTAGTTTGCTCATATTAGAATCGATGTGAATGCGTTGTTAGTTTTTCAGGAATCCAATAGATGGCGCAATACTTTATTTATTATTGAAGCAGAATGAAATTGTATGCAATAACGTTGTGTTTGTGTTAAATGCATCCTACTAATATTATAAACGTGAATGTTTGTGAGGATGGATGGATGGATGTTTGTTACTCTTTCAGGCAAAAACTACTGAACGGATTTTAATGAAACTTTACAATAATATAGCTTATACATCAGAATAACATATAGGCTATAATTTATAAAGATATTGTGTGCATTTTCAAAAACAAAACTTATAATATTAGAGGGATAACATGCGGATAACAAAATCGTGTTCCCTAGCAACCGACCATAGAATATGTAAGGATATGTTACGATATACAAACTTTTGCGATTACAATGTTAGTGTGAAGACTATGTGTGAATTTAATACGTCAGATAATAAAATTTCTTTAAACTATTACACTATGTAACAGAATAAAAACTATTTTGTACATTTCGGCATTTTGTGTCACCTGGCTAATACGAGTAATAAAATTAATGGATAAAATTTTGTAGTAAATTAATATTTTAAAGAAAATAGTTCTATAACTAGGCTATTACTACTATTTAATTCATTTTAATATGACATTGTGGTAATTAAAAATATGCCAATGAAATGTATTAGAGGATGAATTATATATGGACTTTGTTTGTTTGTTCTTGCTTCACGACGTAACGGATTGTCTAAATGACTTCATTTTTATTATATGAATCAAATATGAATAGTTGAAGGACTGTAAAAGGAAATAGATACTTTCTATGCCGATCGAACGAATAGAATAAATCCTGAAGTACACGCGTACGAAGTCGCGGGCGGAAGCTAGTATTTTTATAGATGGCTTATACAATTAAGCTCCTTTAACATGTGAGTTCTTTATGCTCCAGTTATGAAGGAAACCTCATGCGCGTAATTTTGCACACGCATGAAGCAGCTTTGGAATTTCGAGATCCAGGTAATAGAACTACATTTTTAAAGCGTGGTGATTCCGGAGAATCCAATTTTATGTCCGATTATGAGGGAGGCTTATGTGTAACGGTGGACTAAGGTAGCTGATCATGATCACGTCATGTATAAATTTATAAAAAGTCGTGAATTTACCATCCGCAACGAAAGCGGGACTGAAATTACGCTTCAGTATTGCTAGTCGATTGTAAATTATAGGTACACAACAATATAAGTTGTTGTGATACAACAATATTGTTATGATAATATGTGCTTTTGGTCACTCAGAATTCTGCCTTCTTCCACTAAAAAGCTTTACCCACAAAAAGAACAGGGCGATAGTTCCCTGAGTGACTTAGAGAGTAGTACATAGCGAGAGAATAGCGTTTAATTATTTTGTGAAATCAATGTGTATTTGTTTATTGAAAACTTTATGGTTAAATGGTAGCAGAGTATAATTTTAAGCAGCTGCTAAATATTAAAAACTAATCCACCATATGTACATTTTTGTAACTAGCTAATAGTTATGTTCTATACCTACATCAGTATATATTGTAAAAATGAGAACGTAAATAAAACGCCGCAGGCACCCAAACAGAATTGTCATAAAACATGAAAAAAGATTGGTGCAGACTGTTAATAGAGCTGTTTTTATTATTATTTTAAATTAACACCCAAAAGTCTCTAAAGTCTTTTTGAAAGTATTATATAGTATATTATAATACTTGTCTATATCTATATGAGAGATATATACGAATATTAAAAATCGATACATTGCAAAGTTCGACCCTCGTCTTCAGAAGACATCTGAAAAACAAAAGTTCACAAACCTGATTATATATGTATAAAGGGAAGTTTGATGATTTACCGAGTGAGAGCGAAGCATATAAAAATAAGTAACTAGATTACTGAGATTAGTAACTAGGCTGTAATCAATTTCTGTAAAACGTTTTCCAAAGTAATTTAAAAAGCAGTGCTATTTCATATGATTATATTCCATTCCTTGTCAATATTCGCAGCCCACCTTTTGGGCATTTTTCCTGCAATACATGACTGCAAAGCTGAAGTATGTAAAGTTTATACTTAGCACTCACTGCATGTGCTTAGAACAGTTTCATTAAAGCAAATTGTATAGTTTTTACGTAGAGCACACAATTTGAAAATTGTAACATCTAATATGAATTTGAAATGAAGCCTTTAATGTTTTTTTATTAAAAAAAAAAAACATTGTTCATTTTGACTCGTCAATGGATTTCCGGTTTGGTTTTACGATTTATCATCTGAATATACATAATAAACTCTCCAAGACATTGAGTAATTCATTTCGCTCACTGATTTATAAAGCCAGTTTTATCGTATTTAACAATTTTATCGGAAAAATCAATTATTTTGGTGAAGTCCAAAATATAGACATATTCGTATTTGGCGTTATCTGGAACGTTCAACCTGTATATTGAACAAGTCAACATATTATATATTGTGAACTTGGTAAGATATCTGTGATTACGAGTATTTCTTTATTGTAGTTGTTGTGTAAGTCAACAATCTTTATACATACTAGCAAACCCGGCGAACTCCGTTTCGCCACCTTCTTTTATGTAACATTTCGTTTGGTGATTAAAAGATGAAGAAAAATTTTTTTGTTTTATATTTGAAAAGGAAAAATTTTCCCGCTTTTCTGTTGAAATTTTTACTGAATTTTGTTTGCTATAAACCTCACGGAGCCCGAGACCTTTCCAACGAATGCAAAACCGTGGAAATCGGTTCGTGCGTTCTGGAGTTATAGCGTCAGTAAGGAAAACCCGACTTATTTTTATATAGTAGATTAATGGTTAATGACGTAAACTAAAATTTTCGATTGCGATAAGATGATTAGATACTGTGTCCTTAATTATACTAAGATAATAAACGTATTTCTTACTTATCCTATGATAAGTATTTTTCGTGTAGTGACTTTGATTCACCAGTGTTGATTCACCAGTCTTAATTCACCTAGGTGCATTATGTAAACTGTTCGTAAACTTCAATCATCTAGTTGAACTAAACTAACTAAAATGTGATTCAGCTAATTCACCTGGATGCATTAAATATTTCCGAATGCAGTTTTCCCGAAACTAACAGTCAAAGGTTGTTATTACAATTTCCAAGAAAGCCTTCTGGAAAGCGAAACAAATGAAAATAGTTAATGCTAAACAAAACCGTCGATATGTATTTTCATGTTGCCTCAGAACACAATTAGTGATGGTTGGAAATACATTAAGGGTGTATTCATTTTTAAAATATTTCAAGAACTACGTAGAGTGGCATACTATTTTTAGAAATCATATAAATACGATCGCCATGTTTCCGACGTAATCGTTGCCTTTAAAAAAGACTTCAACACACACAACGACAAACACAAACTGCAAACCAAAACAGCGAAAACCTGGGCACCGTAATAAACGATCAAAGTGACACCCAATTAGGTATGTTAGATGGAAATTAGGTTATTATTTAGAAATGCTCCGTTAGGTGAATAAAGTTTAATTAAAAACTATATTATAATTTTATACTAAACTAAAAGTTTACATTGTATAGTTTACATAATGCACCTCGGCGAATTAACTCAGGTGAAATAACGACACTTCAGAATATTTTTAAACTTAATCTAAAAGCAAGAATATTGTTTTCAAAACTAGAGAAGTGTGCTATTTTTAGGGTTCCATACCTCAAAAGGAACCCATATAAGATCTCTTTGTTGCCCATTTATCTCGGGACCGCGTAAAGTTGAAATTAACATCGAATATGCTAGTTTGCAATCGATTGGAGATGTAAATAATGAAACTTCTAGGTTAACGAATAAAAAAGATACGATTGATATTAAATACTTTTAAACAAACAAATAATAAAAAACTGGTGGGTCAAGGCTGTTTTTAATCAGATCTTCTATTACCTTTATTTAATGAGTATAATCTTGAAGTGAGCAATATTTTATTTTGAATGAAACGAGAACAGCTTACATAAACTTCAATTATTTTTCTTACTTCTACTACTTACATTTTTATAAGAGGATAGTAAATACTTTATCAAAAATTTAAGAACTAAAAATATTACTACATTAAGAGCTAGAAGATCTATATACATCTTCTGGTACCAGGGCACCATCAGCGCGGGAGAGCGTAGATGCGGAGCCCCGCGCGTGCGCACCACGTGTTCCACCCAGTGCACCAACTCTTTACCAGGCGGCGTAGGACGGTCGTGGAATAATACAGATAGCTCCTTCGCTCGCTTTCTATATCTGAAATAATAGATTTGACGTTAAACGTAAGATAAAAGGGAAAAAAATCAAAAATCGTCTGTTAAGTTGAATGCAACACATTCCTGACAAATTATCACGAGAACTTACATGGGGTTTGTTAACATGTCTTGAATAGCAATTTTTAAGTCATTAGCTAGAGAGTAGCTCAAATCTACTTTCTTTCCAAAACCTTTTTTCACAACTCTTTCAATGTTGGTGAACTGGTCACCAAAGACTGGAATGCCAATGACCGGGATGCCAAAGAATATGGTTTCCATCGTAGACAAGAGGCCACCGTGAGTGATGAAGAGGATGCAATTCGGGTGAGCTGAAAGAATTAAACTCAAGGTTGATATTTGTAATACTTGGGGAATGATACCTATCATTCGTTAGCCTAAACCGTTGAAAAACCTTGCGTACCTAGTATACTCGGTTGTGGAGCCCACTGTAAGATATGGACATTGCTTGGTAAATTAGGTAAGATTTCTTCGAATTTCCATATGACAGTCTGTTTCAGTTCTCCAAACATTTTTACTAATTCTTCTTTAACGGTTTCAGGTAAATCTTTGCTTTTCAGATTGGACCCCATACTAAAGTAAATAACGCCGTTTTTTGAACCATCCATAAGTTTTTGCAAATCCTCGGGCAGTGGTTTCACATTGGTGTCGATGTGGTATCCACCAACGGGTATGTAGTTTTGGGGTAATCTTATTGGTTGACCTAAGGAGACATGCGAATTACCCAGCATCAATGAGGCATTGTAAATGAGATCTGTGTAGGGCGGTAGGCTTCGACCTTTTTTAGCTAGGATTGGTCCAAAAGTTTCTTCATACTCTTTTACTTCAGAACTTGCAGATATTCTAAAATAATATTAATGGTTGAATAATTTTGAGCCTACAATTCATTTAAATATACAACTTTTGCTCAGGTATTACATACACATTTTTGTACACTGAGAGTGCAATTTGCTTTAAGAGTTCTGTGACACGCTCAGCAAAAGTGAATGGTGGTAGAATGCTTGATTGACAGTCAGGATTGTACGCTGGGTTCGTTGACTCGTCAATAAGTCTGAGCACAAGCCAGTGGGGATCCAATGATGATGTCCAAATGTACGGGCAGTCATACACAGCAGCAAACCTGTACATATACAATTTTAGTTTAAACAACAACAAAAGTTGCATTTAAAAAAAACTTCTGAGCTATATGAAAACATACTAGACACAGAATCCCCAAAATAGGTCTGAAATATCTTTCTCTCTTTAAAATCAAGTTTTCTCTGGACTCTTTAAAAACAAAACAAAAATGTTTTAAAACGAAACAGATTTGGTATGTGTACATAAACGTTTTACTATTTCAAAAGGTTCAGATTTTTAGTATAAAATGTTTTAGTCATCGCAAATTCCATGTTTATACATACATACATACATGTCTCTACATATATTAGTATATCTATGTTGTGCCAGTTATAAACTTACTATTCAATTCATGAGACTTTGCCGGCTAAAGTGTCTTGATTATGTTAAACGTTCAAATCAATTACTGCTTACCCTGCATATGTCTCAATGAACATCCACTCGATGATGGCTACGTCAAATGTTTCATTCGGGTCGTTCAACAACCGTTGCACATTTTCATTGTTCATGGTAATATTGAAAATGTAATTCATCATTTGAGCGATGACCTTGAAATCATTTATATTTACTGTCTTTTCGATCATAGATTTTATGTTAATAATACTATCTGAAAATAAAATAAAGTAGTTTAAAAAAACTAAAATATTCACATTGACTTCATATGTTTGAAAAAATATATCAAAAGCCTAAGTTTTAGTTCGGACATACCAATCTCATCAGCTGCTTTAATGTTATAGCTGACATCAATTTGTCGTAGATTTTTATGTGGTTTCTTGCTAAGAAATGGCGTTATAAACGTAACCTGTAATAAATAAATTATCAATGTAATGCCCTTTCACTTGACAAAATAGATATAATTTGTCAACTCTGACTAGTAGATGATTTTTGACTAAAGTTAGTTTTTTAATTTATTAATAAAAACAATACATATTATGCTGTGAGCTCTTGTCATACACTAGCAAAGCTTGGGTACACAGAAACGAGTACACAGTGTGAAGAAGTGAAGGAGAAGAAGAGTAAATGCAAATATTCATAGTAGTAACATAATGTGCCGATTGCTAGTTTGGTTGTATGATCTATGACAAGGCTGCTCAACCATTTGAAGAGTCGGGCCAAACGGTGGATTCATTCGTCAACGACGGGCCACTTACATTTCCTGTTTCAGTTACTCTCAGGACAAGCGCAATAAAAACTCAATTATTAAGAAAATAACATTGAATTATTGTTTATTAGGAACAAATAGTATCTCATTCTAAAATCTAAAACAAACAAAATTGAACTTAAATCTAGGGTAACTTGTTTATACAATCGCGGAATATAGACGCGGGGGTGGGGTATCTGACAGCTAACTTCAGAGAGGTCAATAAGTTTGAATCGGGATGTACTGTGCGCGGCGGGATTTTTAAATTTGGTGCGTATTTTTAAACCATACTTTCGCGGGCCACTGAAATTTTTTTCGCGGGCCTGGGGTTGAGCAGCCTTGATCTATGCAATAGAAGAGACCACGTTAATCGATAAATATATTGACGGTCGTGAAAGGCAACAAAGAGAAACTTTCTATCTACTAGACTGCACATAACAAGATAATGATTAGAAAAAATAAATAAAACATAAGATAAAATAAATAAAAGGGGGCACAGCAAGTCAAAAAACTTGATAATAATTTCATAAGGATTTATAACGTGAACGTGACAATTTATTTTGAATTGAATTACATTTTGTGTTTGCCATTTGATATACCATTTTAGGATTTCATTTAATAAGTCTATTAAAACGCATTCGAAACGGATTCAATATTTAGAATGAACGTACACTATTAAAAGCATAAAAAGCATTTGCAATAAAATTGATATATACAAGACCGAAGGCCTTTTTTTAACCATGTAGGGAATGCCAAAAATCAACACTTTAGTGTCGACACTGTCGACACTGTGTAATGATTAATGTAATTCAAGTTGGATAATGTTTATTTTTTCATTTTGTACTTTACTTTATATTTTCACTTGAGAATTGAAGGTAATTCGCAATGCGGCAAGATTATAAAACTTCGATCGTTATGTTTTAGTGAACTGTTGTGTATCATTTTGTATTCGTTATAAAATCTCGCAAAGTCAGCGCCAAATTTGCTCACATATCCGCTAGGGCGAAACTACTTGTATCATTAGTTTTAACGGTGACCAAATAAGTACTCCTTTCCCTCCTAGAGTTTAAAGCCGAACGTCTCAGTTCAGAAATCTTACCTCATGTCCAGATTCCAAGAGATTCCTAACAACGCCTTCACCCAGCATGGCGTGGCTTCTCCCTGGCATCGGGTAGACTACCAGGATCTTGAAAGCTTCACACATGTAGCATGCCAGCAGAATGATTAACAAACACCTTGATCCTTTCATCGTGCTCTGGAAATGTAATTTTGTGTAATACGAGTACGCCAGCATTTTGTCTAGAATTTATTATCTGATGCACACAAATCATCAATTTTCATAATACTATAAACATATTTAAAACCACTTCTAAATACAGAAATCATTTGCTCAATACAATCTTCGTAATACGAGTAGGCACTATGCATTAGGTGAATATCCAAGTGTTATGTTATTGTAATAAATATTATGTTATTGATACGACATATTATTACGGAATCCTACTTTTAACATGCGCTTGACCTATTGATTGTCAAAAGTGTAATTTCATCGCGCTTAAAAATATATTTCCCATCTACCAAGCATGTTGATTAGTTTACGTTAGTTGTGTAAATAATTATAATGCCTTTTTACTTTTATTTCGCAGCTTAAAATTTCGAATGTTCAAATTCTTCGAACCCCTAGTAGGTCCCGAAACCTGTAAATATTCGAGGTAAATGACATGACCTATGAAATTAAGATATTTTTCTGTTCAATAAGTTTATAATAGAATTTCGAAAATAGCTATCCATTGATTGTTTTTTGTGTTTTCGACACGATTCCTTTAGTATTCATAATTGGCTGAATTAGTCCACTGTAGACATGAGTCTCACTCATAGAACGCCACGGACTTTCCATGAGGGTATTCACCATAATCACCATGCTTGGCGGGCGGATGGGTGATCGCAGTAAGATGTACTTTTTGCATAGGTAGAAGCTGCTTCCCTGAAGGTTTTCTCTGTCACTTTACTCAACAAATCATAAAGATCTTTTGGATCGGATTGGAAGTTTATATTTTATTTTTAGAATTTAGGAAGTACGGAACGCCAACTTTTAGAAATGGTTTTTAAAACCAACCACTGCGTGACAAAAGTTACATTAAATATTTGCATATTACATTTGTACTGAGAGTATAAAAATAGAACTAAAAATAATAAACATTTAAATCAACAATTAAAGTCGTATTGTGTAAGAAAAAGAAACATAATAAAAAATACTCACTTGAAAAAAATCCTTTCCTCGAAATAAGTTTTTGCCCAAAACATCAAACCTTGTCCGTTGAAACTAGACCATACTCATAAACAAAACCATATGATCTACTGAAAACATCGATGGCAATCAAGTATTTTTATACTCGGCCGACATTACGACTATCTTATACATCGATATAACAGTTGGGAACGTGCAATTTTGGAAACTTAGTCGTTTTTTCTTCCAGTCCAATGAAATCAAAATCATCACGTGCAGCGTACATGGATATGACAAAAGCATTGGATCATGTCGATCACATGATACTATTAAAGAACTGAACAATTAAGTTTGGCATGCATGGCACAGCTTTAAATATTGTTAAGTCATTCTTGGATAATTGATACTAATCTGTAGAACTCTCATTTTTTATTACCACACAAACCCAAGAAAATAGATTATGGAGTCCCACAAGGCAGTGTACTATGACCTCTATTGTTCCTTATATACTCCTCCTCCTATTTGCAGACGATAGTACAAAACCAACACATATCAGCATGAAATCAACAATAATATAAAAGACGTCGATAAACGCATGAAATTTAATAACTTGCTTTAGTTATAGCTTTTGAAGAAAAAAATAGATACTGCATTTCACCCATAGAAAACTAGTGCATTTATCATCTATCATATACGATACAAAAGTTAATGTCACCTAGTTCTCGGGAATACACATTGACAACTAAACTTGCATAGACTTTCAATACAGAGAGACAAGAATGTGTTGTATGTGATACCAACAGGTAACAATGTTGACAAGAGACAATATGGATATATTTTGTGTATTTTTTTAAATTTTATTGAATATAGAAATAAGACTGACATTTACAATTTAAAAGTTTGCCTTGTTTGCACATCGTAGAGATCCTATCTGTATTTATACCAACTTTGTAATAACCTATGATGACAATAAATGATGATGATGATTATGATTTATGCAAAATCACTCAGTACCAAATGATAGACATATAATAGTCATATCCACCAGCAATTATCTTCAATATTCCGTTTCGCGCCGATGTAATATTGTCTATTTGTTGATGTTGTTGTTTGTTATTGTCTGTTAATTATTTACCTTTTAAAGTTGATGGTGTCATGAGATTATGATTGCAGTTTAGAAATATTGAGTAAGAAAATGATAATATTTTTAATTTATAATGTAACAGATCAAATATTCCACGTGATTAAGAAAATAATATGAATAATAAATAATATAAAATGCTCAATACTAAAATATAAAATTAGATTAGCTCTCGAAAATTTTACAAACCACAATAAATTGACGACATTGCAAAATGTAATCAAAAACAAAACAATAATAAAACAGTGGGATTAAAAAACTACACTGTCATTTAAATGGTCGTCTTGATATCATAATCAGTTTTAAAAGTACAGCGCTAATTTCGATTTCATGACAGGTAAGACGGATGACGATGAGCGCAGCAAATTGTATTAATAGCGATTGGCTGTATAACTGGGACTAGATTTGTTTACAAGTACATCACTGTTTCATTAGTACAATCATATGAAGCATATAAAACACAAAACATGACTGGACATATTTTAATATATTAAACCATAGTTTGAACTCAAATTGAACCATATACGTCACTACCGTACGTTGCTTCAAATCTTGCATATTATATATTAAAAGAACAAATATCAACTATTACCAAATAGAAGAATTATCAACATTGACCAGGATTGGTTTTAGAATCCATCAAATTACTGTTAGTATCAGGCGAGATAAAAATTTAATTTTTTTGAGAAGGTGGTGTTGTATTTGTATTGTTAAAAACGTACAACCTTCTCTAAAATATCCCCCTTACGCTAAGAATCAATAAATCTTTTTTAGGTTTGTAGTCAAATTTTTATTTCGTAAGATACACATTCTTTACACAAAACCTGGAGGGTAAAAATTCATACATATTATCTTAGTTTGTCTTTTTACTTAACGGTGCCTTCTTCTTTGGGTATAATTTTGAATATAAGCGTTTCAGAGCTGTTCTTATAACGTAAACTACTATTAGTATAAGCGCTAGAAGATCTAGATACATCTTCTGGTACCAGGGCACCATCAGCGCGGGAGAGCGTAGATGCGGAGCCCCGCGCGTGCGCACCACGTGCTCCACCCAGTGCACCAACTCTTTGTCTGGGGTCAATAAACGGTGGTGATATATCCATGAAAGCTCTTTTGATTTCTTGGTATAGCTGAAAAGCCAATATAAAATTAATTTATCTGATTGAGTCTCCTATAATAGCAGCCAATATATCAAGTGTTTGCGATTTATCATAAGGGATCATAAGAGTGTGGAGAGTGGTACAAATTCGAATTTCGTACAATTCCAAATCGTGTGAATATTATCAATTCGTTCATATTAGCAGTATGTTTGCCAATGGTAGGGAGAGTTACAAATATGTTGATGTTGTTATTTATACAGAATATTAGCCGAATCAATCGATGTCGATTGATAAACTTGTAAACTTAAAACGTTTGTTTTTACTTCATTAAAAAGAAGCGATAACGCTCAAATTTATATGCTTTATAGGTAAAGTATATAATTTTTTCCATTAAAAACCCATTTTCGGTATACTTTTTTTTCTTCAATACAAAATATTTTCAATGCCAGGCGTTCTACGGCGACTTGATCTTTCATGATTTATATTTAAGTAAGTCCACGAAATGTGAAATTAATTAATAATTTTTGAAAGCAGAAACTACAATTTCCAAGAGCGTGTGTACTGGCATTTTAAAAATTATCTCGTGTAGCCAATAATACCTTTTGTTGCCGAGCATGTCTTTGATTGCAGTTCTTATTCCTTCAGGCATCATGTAATCCAGGTTGATTTTTATGGCATAGCCCTTTTTGACCGCCCTTTGTACATTAAGGAATTGATCAGCGAATAATGGGATGCCAATAGTAGGGATGCCGAAATGGATTGCTTCAGTCATAGAGAGGAGACCGCCGTGAGTGATGAAAATGACACAATTTGGGTGCGCTGGAATATAATTATAATGTATTATGAAATAATCACTCAATAACGGAGTTGATACCAAATTATAGATTCGGGCTAATTTGTATTTTATACCATAGATTAGAGGATATTCGAAAACTTACATAAAACTAAAAAAAAAATTGAAATTTTCTATTTGAGTTTTATAGCAATTGGAAAATCTTTAAAAATGAAAATAATAATATGTTTCTCGAATAATAAAAAGCCAAGTACAAGTTCAAGTCCGACTCCCGCAAAGAAATGAACTGGTATTATAACTTTGAAATAAGGCTCATCTATTACCGCCTAGCTGTGTGTGTAAAACTAGACAAGATTCTTAGGTTTTCCTGTAATATTAAATGCACACAAATTAATACACAAGACCCTGTCTTTTTATTTTGTAAACTGAAGAAAGAGGGGGTATTTTACACATATTTTTCGTGATAAGACGAAAAAACTATAGCAGTCAATAGTAGTCAAGTAGGCAGTCGGACGCTCATACAAACATCATAGTGAGCTTACAATTGTTCCATTTTTTTACCGACTTCAAAAAAGGAGGAGGTTATCACTTCGACGGGTATGTTTATTTATTTTTATGTTTGTTACCTCAGAACTTTTGACTGGGTGATTTGGATGATTCTTTTTTTTATTTGAAAGGTGGTGCTTCCCGTGTCCATTTGTTCAACTTCCAGTTCTGACAACGGAATCCACGAGAAAACGATATAAATCTTAAATTTTCCTTAGTAAAAGTAGACTTTTAGGGCAATTGATGTCGATAGTTAACGATATACGTTATCGCCTGCGTAAACTCATGGTATACGCACAGGCCGTTATATCCAGTGTCCGATTTCAATGGATCGTTTTGAACCGCGTGGCTTTTTCGACGAGTTATATCAGAAAAGCATTAAAAATCTTAGACAAGGCTGTTTATATTTTCACACGGTGTCTCGAATTACAGGATAAAATATTTTCAGTAAACATAAAAACGAATTCAATCAAATCACAAGACTTACATAAAATACTTTGCTGTGGCGACCATTTTAAGATGTGTACATTAGGAGGCAAGTCAGCCACTTGCATATCCAACTTCCAAATAACTGTTTGTTCGAGTTCGCCAAACACATTCAACATGGGTTTTATTAACTTATCTGAAAAAGTTTGCCCAGTACCGGAACTTCCCAAACTGAAATATATCACGCCTTTTTTGGCGTTGTCCATGATGCTCTGTAAATGCTGTGGATGGATTTCAGACACATATTCAGTAAATTATATAAATTTACTACACAATTTATTTTTAAAAGCTTTTATTTATGATTATTTTTTATATTAGTAGAATATCTCTTTTGTTTCTTAAATAAAGGAAAAAATCCGACAAGAGTGAGACGGATTCGCTTACCAAGGATTCCGCAACACGGAAGGAAACATGCAGGATTCCTAATACAAAATATATATCAGTAGTTTTAACCTTTTTTGGGTCAGGGACCAGTAGGACTTTTTACTCAATGTTGGGGTCCCAAGGTTCAAAACAAAAACCACTAGTGGTCCTCGGACTACCGTTTGGGAACCATTGGTATAGAAACTTTGTTTTTAAAGTTTTGGGGGCTGATTACTCTAAAACTTTCGTTAAAGACATCGCGTATGACTGTAATACTTACATCATCGTCGTCGTCATCAGTCGGGAAACGTCTATTGCTGACCATAGGCTTCCCCCATGACACGTGACCGACACGATGAATTCTGATTTTCATTTTTGAAACTACGAATATGAGAGGAGGTTTGGTCGCTGAGTAGCTTACGTTTGACAACAGTGGCACATATCTGAGTCATCTCATTTGTAGGTGAGATACGATTTCGTCGAGAACGGCACGTGTTGCCTTTAAAAAAACTAGGATTTGTAGGTTCAGAATGCAATTCCACTTACGGGACTTAACGGCTGCGTTTTACGATCAATGTGGTAACCTCCTATAGATTTGTAGTTTTCTGGCAACCTTCCCGCATCACCCACTGAAGAATGCGAGTTACCCAAAACTAGAGAAGCGTTGTAGATGACATCCTCATACGCAGGCAAACTCCTCCCCCTGCTTTTCAGGACCGGTCCTAATATGGACTCGTAAATAGATTTTTCTAAATAAAATAGTTCACTGAAAAAATATCGTTAAAATAAAGTGGTAAAATTCAATTCATCAACCCGAGAAGAATCGAATGTTTGTCCGCGTATTTACCAATTGAAAACCACTTGGCAGATTCATACACATGTTATGCATAATAATCATAATAGCCATCATACAAATAAACCAGTATTTGGATAATTTATACAGCTAAATTATTTTACATGCAAAATTCGATATAAAATATT
Organism: Carcina quercana; assembly: GCA_910589575.2. Classification (NCBI taxonomy): domain Eukaryota; kingdom Metazoa; phylum Arthropoda; class Insecta; order Lepidoptera; family Depressariidae; genus Carcina; species Carcina quercana. Next base: position 21,651,721 of record OU342426.1, on the reverse strand, counting down.
TTATATTATTATATTATTATTATATAAAAATTCTACGAATAGGTTACACTATAAAATAAATTAATTCGCATGAACAGCCTTAAAACTATGAACCGAAGCTTAAACAATTAAAAAATAATTAAAAAATGGCGTAACTTACAAATTTCTGAAAAACGCATGAGATACTTGAATCCACAATTCGTTTACACGATTTATGAAATCATACGGGGGAACATCTCTGCTTGTCAAGGCGTGTGGAGCATAGGTGGGATTTGTAGTGTCATCAATCAATCTCAAAATTGCCCAGTGAGGTTCTACAGAGCAAAACCATATGTAGGGACAGTTGTACACAGCTGAAAACCTACAAATATTTCGAGACACACAGTTAATTGATCGTATCGTATAATACGTAACGGTATTGAATTCAGCTTATGTCTTACCCAGCTACCAATTCGCTCTGCACCCATTGAGCTATTATCAGATCGAACTGTTGTTCAGAATCATATAGTAATTTCTGAACATTCTTCAGTTTGAACATTATTTGGTTTGCTTCTGTATTAAATAAGCTTATTACATTAATATCCCGATCGTCAGTATTATCCATCATATAATCCATTGTGTAAGTTGAAGCTGTAAGAAGTACGCTATTTAGGTAAATATTTTGGTCATTATGGATGAGGGCAAAGTGGCAATGGCAGTTATAGTTACCCGGTACTTTGAAATAATCAATTATTTCACTCACGTCCACCTGCGTCAGATTGGTATGTGGTTCGTTTATTAAAAAAGGGGTAATAAATGTAATCTGAAAAAATAGAACAATGTTTTAATGACAAACTATTCTTGTTTGTAAATGTTATCTACAGTGTATTGAGTAATCTGACGATGATATACAAAAGGGATTTAACATTTAATCATAATAATTCATTTTGGCATGTCTGCGATAAGACACAATAAAACCCAACTTTATGGATGCTTAGTCATTTTGACTTACCTCATGACCACTCTCTAGCAAATATTTTACCATTTTGGAGCTTAGACCAAAATGACTTTTTTGTGCGAATGGGAACACTATCAACAATTTGTAAGCATGGCATATTTCCAATCCTAAAATCGATGTCAGCAATAATAGTAATATTTTCGCCATTTTACACATCAAAGCTGTCTTGCCACTGCGGACCAACTGTTACAAATCTAGCGCATCGTCGAAATGTTTATTTTATATACAGCGTGTATACTTCATACGGGCGTATATTTTGATGGCAATTAGTGTTGGTCCTAAACCAACAAATTTACATAAATTTCGTTCATTAATTTTTTTTATACAAAATAATTGAGCACGTAATGTATTAGTTACATCTTAATTTATCGACTGATAGACGGTTGGGGAACATTTATCATGTGTCAAGTCAATCTAGACACAATACATTGCTGCTCGGTTGCACTTTTAAAAACAGGTCAAGTGCGTGTCGGGCCACGCCATGTGTAGAGTTCCGTAGTTGAAGGTTTTATGCAATGTAATTTTCAGTGCAATATGTACAAAATTTTCTTTTTGACCACTCCTAGATTATTTTATAATTTGGGCGCCTATTACGCCACCTTAGTCGTGATAGTTTTTCTTTAAAAGTCAGCATATGTGCTACGAATGTGATTTTTTCAGGTTTTTAAAAGCAACAGTTTAGCAGATAGAAGGGGGGAGGCGAAAATCAATAAGTTCTAATTATTATTACAGAAATTAACCAAGTTAAAAATCACACAATTCTACGTGTTTCTGTGAGTACGTTTGGAACCTATGAACAGTTTTATTTACTCGCCTTAGTAAACATTTTGATAGATATATCGATTTTTACATCAGCAACATATGATTGACATAATATACTGATTTACAGTTGTTAATTAATCTGCGAGTATGTATGTTTTTGTGTCAGAATAGGTATTTAGTTCATGTGCTGTTGCAGTGTTATGGTGTCTTTTGTGTGCTTTTTCATAGTTTTATAGTTATGGTGCTAGCTGGAAGCCAAATAGGCGAAAGCCGCAACAGTGGAAAACCTTAGAAACCAGATGTCGCGGGTCCTGTGGCCAGAATTAAAATCGCGGCGACTGCCGGCGGCACGCACTGTACGGCCTCCTTTTCTCGACTGGAATTCATAGCGAGTACTTCGTCAAGCACCGTCCGTTGTAAAACCGTTTACTGCCAAGGCGCAGCACGTGCCTCTCCTTCCAACGGATGAAGAGAAGGAGTGCGCTGCAGTTGCCGTCACTGCGCGGCTGCATCCAGAGCTAGAGTATATTTATATCTAGAAGCATTAAGAGGCTATGTTGGTAAGACCACGTGGTCGGTTTCAAGGTTGCATTGTTTTGTAGCTGTCCCTCTCCGAGCCCTATCCTATCCGAGCGCGTACGGTGAGACAGCATACATTACGCGATGTTATCCACCCGTTATTTGGATGTTTCGTAGTCCAGGGATCATTTGAAGGATACAGTATATTATGTAACCATTTTTTTATACAGTATACTAATGAAATTTCAGATGTCGATGGTTTTTTCAAATTGTTCTAAATTGATTCATACTCTTGTAAATCAGGTTCAAAGTTGGGGCTTTTTATTACCGAAAAATACAATACTTTGACGCCCTGTAACTCTGGAAGTATATATTTAAACGAAAATCTGACTCACCACCGACACAGATATTTGTTTCTAGATTGTGTCTTGAAAATTTCATAGATTTTCATAGCTTAATATTCAAAATATGACTGGACTACGTTTTTATGGGCGCTTTGACAACAGCATACCCTCTTAAATCACTGTAACCTAAAAAGACAGTCTGGACAAGTGTGAATAGAACTAGTCACTCTTAATTATGTATGTAGATCGGAAGTCGACGATTTTTGCCTGGGAATGCCGAATATTTCCAATTTGTGTGTGTAATCTATTTGCTATTACGAAAAGGTAAGTCGGATTTAATTGAGAACAAACTTTGTAATAAAAAAATGAACGTTTGGTGTCCCCCAGGGATGGAATTATAGCATAGTTTAAATATTTTTCAACTATATTTCGCTATTATCTTCTACATCTTGTATCCTTTTGGTGACTGGATAGTCCATCTCTTGGCCGTTGAATTTTTGCACTAGCTCGGCCGTCATTTTACCTACCTACCTTTTAAAACTAGTTTCTTTTTCTTCATCGTCTTCACTGCTATCGTTCCGGTTGGTGCGTCCAAGTCCTGTACCCATTTTTGCGTCTTGTAAGTTTTGTGTTTTTAATGGACCAGACCCCGAAATTTTGGGGATGGGGCGGGCTTTAAAAATCTTTACATAAACATTTACGGGAAGTACCTTGTTATAGTTTTGACGAAAAGTTTGCGACTGTCAAAAATGTGGCATATATCTCTTTTGGTTGTGTTGTCCTTGAAGCTTGATTTTTGCATTTCTAAGGGACTACTTTAATACCTGATGATAACAATAATTACTCTAGACCTGTTATTGATAAGAAGAACCTTAACGGACAGATAGACGGTCAACAAGCAATCATATCTGTATCTGTACTGTCAGACTACGCTTACAATTAGCAATTTTTTAATAACATCGTATTCACGGAAGTTTAATGAAATAAATACATTGATATACTATAAGATTGGGCATTCAATATAAACAACTCTCATAAAATGAGAACAACCAATTCGCAGAATGTGTAATAAATACAAAGCAGCAGACTATTTTAGCTTTGTGAAATACCTATGCAATACTGTATTCGCTGAGTCGTAAATTCATCAATCCTGTATTTACAGCATTTAACAATGGAAGCCTGAACAGTACTGCATAGTCTGAATAAATATGTACGGTTCCAGTAGCTCTCTATCAGTATTACATGCCTATTTCACGAATGTTTTTTATACCTCGTGTATGAAAATAAAGATAAAATAAATTTAAAAATTACGTCTCCGTGGCCTTGCCTTGCTAGTTGCCACTATCATAGCCAAGTGTGAAGCCACCCTAGTTCTGTGATGCGACCAGCGAAGCATTCATCAAAATGTTTCGGAACTTATCGGTTATTAGTCCATTAATAACCAACAAACATGGCTCTGTTAACCAACACTTACAAAATGACAATGGGACGAAAATGGTAAATAAAACCTACAGTCGTATGACCGGCGTTACTGGAGATCTTGAAGATCTTGTTTGCTTTAAGAGACTGTTTTTTTTATTGAAGAGATGATCCTTAGGTTCGACTAGAGTTTAACTGCTTGTAATAGGGTATTTTTCTTAAATTTTTTTTAAATGTAAAAATATATATACCTACATATATATATTTTTCGATACGACTAATACATTTTTTAGCACAACCCGCCAAAAAGTAATTCTAGTCATGCGGTGCCAAAACGCTACAAATAAATCTGACAAGCTTATTAACGTCATCTGGGTAGTATTGGAGCGTTAAATGTACGAAGATTGTTAAATATATTGAATTATTTCGTAAAATAATGTTTTTATGTGCTAATATACCCGAAGCGTCGGTGGCGCAGTGGATAAGGCGCGGACTCTCAATCTGAGGGTACCGGGTTCAAATCCAGCGGTGTACCTATGAGTTGTTTTTCAATTCAAGTACATTATCCGATTGCTTAGCGGTGAAGGAAAACATCGTGAGGAAACCTGCATGGTCTTGAACAGGCATGTGAAGTCCGCCGATCCGCACTGGGCCCGCGTGGTGGACTATGGCCCATACACTCTCTGTAGGAGAGTAGGCCTGAGCCCCTCCAGTGGGGACATATATAGGCTGGTGATGATACCCTTATTATAAAAATGTTCAAAATGCGATTAAAAAACTAAATCTAATAAGAATTTTACTATTCGAGGAACTATATTTTACGCAATTTTGGACACTATAAATTCTTCCAAAATCCTAATAAAACATGTAAAATATTTTGTATTTCTAGTTAAGAAGGATTTCTTTTAATCTCCTTTATGTAATAGAACACAAATAAACCCCGATCTAATTTGGTGTCTCGAGTGTAGTTTTTTGCATTTTTGCTATTTGTGAAGTATACACTAAGAAGATGGCATTTATATTGTCTTCTAGCAAAAGAAGATTTAAAAAAAGAACATCAGAAAAATGTCATAAGTGTAATTTACGGTTTTAGTTTGATTATTAATAAAAAACGTATTTCCCATGCTCATACTCGTACAATGTTAAACTGGTGTTTCCTTGTTCTAATTTAACATGGTAGCAGAGTGTTAAAGTTTAAATCGTCGACCTCATCGTCACTTACCATCAGGTGAGATTGAGGTCAAGTGTTGGTCTATCTTTAATTAAAAAAATATATAATTAAGTGATACGTACTTCTGGTTGAAAAAAATGTCGAGCACGATAATCGACCCACTGACAAGACATAACTATGATACACGGGTAATACAAGCTGAAGCCGTTCTTGTACGACAAAAACTATGGAAACATATTGAGACTCCCGTGACTGCTGATAGCAGTGTCGCCGATAAAGAAGGGGACAGACAAGCGACTCATACTTATAATCGCTCCTTCTGAGTTAACACAAATTAAAAACTGTACTACAGCAAAAGCATTATGGCACAAATTAAAAAACACATATGCAAGTAAAGGACCTGCACGAAAAGCATCCCTACTGAAGCAACTGATACTAACAAAACTAGAAGGGCATGATGTACAAGACTATCTAAATAAGTTTAAGGACACTGTAGACAAATTGGCAGACATGGACGTTGCTATCAACGAGGACTTGTTAACAATTATGATGTTATACAGTCTCTCTCCAGAATACGAGAACTTCAGAGTCGCAATAGAATCGCGAGATATTCTTCCGAAGCCAGAAGAGCTTAAAACTAAAATTATTGAAGAATTTGAAGCACGTCATAGACAATACATGACAAATAGTGACGAACCTGAATCTTTTTCCTATACGCGTCCTGTAAGCTTTGCAAACGAAGAGGTAACATCTTCAAACGCAAGAATCACAGAATATGTACTAACTATTGGATGAAAAACAATGACAAGCCTAAGAAACAAAGCTATAATTATTATAAAAATAATTTTGCTACTCAGTGCCTACTTTCACACAACAAGAAGCTGAAAGACAGCAAATGGGTATTGGATAGTGGCTGTACGTCTCACATGACGCATCAACGAGACTTATTTAACATATTTGAGAAAACATCTAGAGAACTTTTAAATTGTCTTCTAGCAAAAGACAAGATTTAACAAAAGAACATCAGAAAAATGTCATAAGTGTAATTTTCGTTTTTAGTTTGATTATTAATAAAAAAGGTATTTCCCATGCTTATACATGTTTCCTTGTTCTTATTTGACACTATTAAGGCGTTAAGAACAGAGGGTCATACAAATAAAAGTTAAATTTTGGAAGTGTTCACATCACATCGTCAGCAGCCTATATGTATAACGAACTCACTGCAGGGGCTCAGGCCTACTCTCCTACAGAGAGGCCATAGTCCACCACGCGGGATCAGTGCGGATTGGTAGACTTCACACACGCCTTTGAATTCCTTCCCAGAAGTGTGCAGGCTTCCTCACAATGATTGACAATTCATGTACAATACTTTCTTTCGTCGTTTAACTAACGCTGTTGGTCAGAAGGGTTCAAAATATGCAGTAAAGCACATTATAATTATATTTGTCATTTTTACTTTTCAGTTTGGCCGAGCATCACGCTTAGAGCACCTAGGTACGTATTAATAAACCGTATTAAGAAATAATGTCATTCAATTTCTGGAATCATTATTTCGAAATCCTTGCTAACTTTCTGACATATAAAACACGTCCTTAAGTCATCAAAAGACCACACTCAGCGTTGAGACCGAAAATCTGAGGAAATCTCATGAAAACGTAATGAATATCTTAAGTATCTGTTTGACAGCTGCGTTTTGAGAATTCTCAAACGAGACCGAGCTAAAGAATCAGGCCTTAAGGAGTGGTTATTAATTAGTGAGTTATTTATACGAGCTCCTCAAGCTAGAACTCTGACTTAAGCAGCCTTTATTAATACGAGCCTTAGTAACAATGTGTTTGCAATCAGTCCTTCGTATTTCAAAGTACGGTAGAAGTTTATCTACAACAAGACAAAATATCAATCATGTCCACTGCGCCAGAACACGAACCTTCCTCATAGACAGCTACGACGAAAGAGCTTTGCATGAGGGGATGTGCCATAATTACCACGATTTGTAGGTGAATTGGTCTACTAAAACAATTAGGCATTTGTGAGGTTTTGCAGCTTCGTCACCCGTACCCCACGTACCTCCCCGTGTTGCCTATTCTAGGGGAAGTCCGGGGAGTCAAAGTGTGGTACTGGTATTAATGTCGTGTGACTAATTGTTTTCGTATAACGGTTGGTGCCCTGCCAGTTATAAAATCGTACAATTGTTTACCCGCCTTGGATTAAGAATCAAGGCAGTAAAAGTCCAACAGCCCATGGAAAAAGTGATTACTTTCCTGTAATAACATGAAATAGCATTGATTTATTGGTGATGATTTTATGAAGGTTCGCTCTCATATAGTAATAATTACTAAACTTACAGAATCAATAGAATAAAATTTGAATTGCATAAATAATAGACAGTATCCATATAAAAACTTTACTGGTAAATGCATTAGATAGTTTGAATCGGAATAAAGCTGACTGTTCTTATTCAATTGCAGTAAAAAAGGACACTTTGTTACTCCTAGTGTGCTATGATGGGGTTAATATGAATTGTTAGAATATTTTCCTGCCTCTAACGGTGGAATCTGAGAAAATAAAATTTTCTGACTGTCATCGCATGTAATATCGACAAAGCTCCCGCCTGATCAGTTTCAAAACCAAGTTGCTTGCAGACCCGCCTTTTCTTTTGTTCAATAGGGAGACACGAAAACGCTTTTGTTTATGGGTTTTTCTGACTTTTTAGGGTTCATTGTAGTAGTTAGTTATAGTTTGTGGTCATTTTATAATGCATCATGGTAATGTCCAACTTGAATTACACAAATAGTATAATGCTTTCTTGTTTTTTATAGTTTTATGATCTATCTCAAAAAAACTAGCAAGGCGGAGCAACCCGAGCCACGACTGTATGCAAAACTGGCCCTAATGGTGGTCAGGCGGGAACTTTGTCGATAGTACCATGTTCGATGTAAATAACCTTATTCGTCATCATAGTCATTTTTAAAGTCTATTAAGAACTAAATGATAATTAATGATTTATTGTGAACCATCAGTATAATCCACGTAGGACGGGCTCAAGTCCATATTTGAACAAGTGTTACTTTGTATGCCATCATCGATCCACTGTTGATAAGTGTAGATGAAATTGTTTCTGATTACGAAAGAAGGCAAATATCAGATGAATGAAATTAAGTTATTGTTGAGAATGAGAGGGATAATAATGCAGAAAAACGGAAAACGATATATATATCTAAAATAAAGTTTAAAAAAAAGTACATCCAATTGTTTCTTTAAATGGAAAAAAGCCTGATGAACTTTTGCATTTATGTCAAGCAATGACAATTAACAAAGAAAAGGAGAAATAATATTTTATTAGATATAAATATATATTAATATATCGTTGTTGCAGTCAATTCAAGTGCTCTTTTAGTTATCCAAGATCCCTTAATAATGATAATTGGACTGCTACATCCAGAAGAGGAGTCCACGTGTTATTATTCGAAAGCCATTAACACCACAAAGGAAAACGGTACATAAGCGTTCACAGATTTGGACATGTGTGAATTACAAGATATGTGGCATTTTAACAGTATTAGAAAACAAAGTGACAACTAGTGTTCAGTATCATGATAGTTGGTTTCAGTTGACACTTTCAACGAGTGTATTATTAAAGATGTTGCAAAAGTTTCGTGCGCACTGGTTAGAGCTAATTCAATAGTGGTTTCTAAACGCTACACGCGCCCCTTTGCATTTCAAATGAGAGACAACCGGTCGGACATTGTTTTAGGGAGTTGCCGCACAGTTACTACAGTTCTCTCTATCTACCAAAATGTAGATGTCTCCTTAATGGGAAACAGCAAGCTTTAAAAATTACGAGCCACTTTCTTTTAGATGAACGTGTGTGTCTGTATATAATGTTTTCTGAGTCAGTGCCTTTATAGTTTTGATTTCGGCTGCATATTGATTAGGGTATTTCAGTCCAATGTAGGCTTACATAATCACCACGTGTGGCAGGCGGCAAGGCAGCAAGTTGATAGAAAGATGCTGCTTCCATCTCCTGAATAGTTTTCCTGTGTCGCCTTTTACGAAGCCCGAGGGGTGTCTTGCTGTGATTATCCTAAAGCTGAGACAACTCGTGCTTTGTTAGTCTTGAAAAGTCGTAAATGAAATCCAATCCGATATCCTCTTCGCTTCAGACAACTATTTCAAAATATGTAGAGAAGATTTCTTCTCGAATACGGCCAAAAATGCATTGATTTTATTTGTATTTATGTATCGGGAAGCGCTTTGTAGGGGCTCCCCGCGTGATCGTTTAAATGAGAAACTGTTTGTTATATTACTGAGTTTAATTGGAGACACAAGGATTTCATTACGACAATATTTTACATTATTTATCTACGACGTGTACATCCAGAAGCTTAAAACAAAACGCATTTTTAAATTCAAAAGTGTTGACATCATTTTGTCCAGCCAGCTACCTCCTCGCGCACCAAGGAGGCGGCACGCCACATATGTAATACTAGCTTCCGCCCGCGACTTTGTCCGCGTGTACTTTAAAAAAATAATTCAAAATTGTTTATTGCATCGAACAAAGTTGTTTACAGACACAAGGTTGAGACCCTCTTGTAAGTATAAAAATACCTGTAACAGAGGGTCCCACTCTTCCATAACAAAAATAAATTTAAATTTATATTTAAGGAAATATTTGCTTAGGCTAACATGCTAATACATATTTCATATTATAACAATAATTGTTATATATATAATATAATAAAGGAAAAGTAATTTAATTTATGTAGGGATTAAGGGAAATAATTTAAGATGTATGTATGTACTTCAGGATGTATTATACTTGTTCGATAGGCACTGGTGACGTATATGACAAATTATTACACAGCATAAGGTACAAAATAGTGTTTATTCTGTTGCGTAGTCTAATAATTTAAAGAAACAAAATAAATTTCTATATCTGACGTAGTACATTCAAATAGTCTTCACACCAATATTATAAACGCGAAAGTTTGTATATACGAATTTACATATTCTATGGTCGGTTGCTAGGCAACGCGTTTTTGTTAAGTGTGATTTTGTACAATTTACACAATATGTCTTTAGAAATTATAGCCTATACGTTATTCTGATGTATAAGCTATGTTACTGTAAAGTTTCATTCAAATCCATTCAGTAGTTTTTCCGTGAAAGCGTCACAAACATCCAAACATCCAAACTTTCACACTTATAATATTAGTAGGATATAGGATATAATAGAAAACTTGTGGCGATGACATTTTGGATGACATGATAAAAATAAACAAATGCCATTCAAATATTTTTAAAATTTTGACGTTCGAGTAGAAGTAACAAAAATGTAATGAAATTAAAAAGAAACTTATAAATTAGAATTGACGTCCGTGTCGCTTGCAACATAATATTATCCACCAAATCAACTTCATTTTTACTTTCGATATCTCTGTCTGTCTTTCTAAATTTTAAAGCTTATCAATATTTTAACGTGGCTTGTACACTGGAGAATCGATAACCAAGCTTCGGGTATCAATTCTTTCGGAAGCAATGATAAATGAGTTACCAATCGCATGTACTTTTTTCCCTACACTGTCATGTAATATATTAAGTTCTTCGCACTTTTTCCGAGTCGCTCTCATACGAGTATAATGAAAGAAGCACCCCGATTTCTCTGCAGAAGGATATACTTTGTTACCCGCATTAAAAGTAGCTTCATTCAAAGTCGCTCTTGTAATGTATAATATTAATCCCCAAATCGTTCCTTAAAATAAAAAAAGTTGTTCATATATTTCTTGGGTTTTACTAGACAACAAAGCATAAATTACTGGTACTATTGTCCGACTGCTTTCGGAGTCATTGTTTAAATTGGCATGAATTGTATACAGCTGTTCATATGACATTGGGACTTTAAAAGTACCGTCCCCGAGGTATAAACAATACCCGATGTATTGTTTATAGAAGTTTTTTATAATTTTGGTTACAAAAAACTAAATTTTTATGCTTACCAACATCGTGTGCTGTCACTAAGAAACCTTCACTTAATATTTTAGGAATTGTCGTCTTTTGTTTTTTGGAATCTCAGTTTCTCAGTCCCCAGCAATCGTTTTGCTTGCTTCACATATAGAGAGTACTTTTTCGATGAAAAGGTCGGTAGAGAAATTGAATGGGGTGATTTTTTGAAATTCTGGGTCGTTTCCTCAAATATCGGTTGAATGGGTTCAAACGTCTCGCAGACTTTTTGTTTGCAACTGTCTAAAGCCAGATCAATATTATTCCTATCGAAGTCGGAAAGGCACAGGTTACTGCTAAAATTTTAGTTATATTCTCGTTTGTTGTTATTGATGCAGGACACATACTTCTGTTACAATACCGAAAGTTCAAAGTTTTGTTTTTATTTTTTCTACAATAATAATATTTATTACCTGTTCGAAGTATGCATTGCTCACCTTTAGCAGTAGTTATTACATGAAAATCTTTATCGGAGCTGTCCATCTTTCAAGCTACACAATAGCACAGAATTATACAAATTAGATCAAGAATAATTCAGCAACTTGGTATCTTCGTTTTAAGCGGCCAGCACTCGACATTTAACATTGCAATGAAAACTATTTCGAAGATAAGTAACATCAAAGAGACTATATATTTTATATACTAATATATTTTGTTTTGTTCACGTGTGTTATAATAATAGTCTCTGAAATTACGAACCTATTTTTAATTTCGTGTTCACCTCTTCGGGAGCAGTCTCCTTACACCGTTCATAGACTTCTAAACAAATTTTAAAATTTCATTTAAGTGTAATAAGTGTATGAATGTATTTTAGGTTTGTTCACGAATTTTACAGAAACTGTTTTTTTTACTTCAGTATTTTTGTTACTTCTGTTACCCAGAATGCGATGTCCTCGGAAAGTGACCTTGTCCGAAAATGGCCTACTCCTGAAGTGACTTAATAAGAAAGTGACCTACCTCGCCGCCTCAACTTAACGAGGCGCTGGCTAGGCTACCTCTCATACCGAAACACGACAGTACTATTAACACAATTGTTTGGCGGAAGACTTAGGTAACATGGTGGTAGCCTGGCGGACATAGTTTTTGCCTACCACCAACCAAACGAGTATAAATCCCCCCAACCCCCTGTTATTCGAACCCGAGGCCTCCGCATTGTGAAATTAACATTTAGCAATTCAGTTACGGAGGCGGTTGCTATATATATAACCATATAAAATTTACTGTAAATGTAACTATAATAAGAGGTATAATTGCAAACCTGCAAAGTAAAAAAATCAGAAAATACACATGACATATTCTATTTGAAATGTGGATTTATTCTTATAAAAAATATGTCAATCAGTAAGTACTCGTTGCACTGGTAAATTGAGTGTTTAGAAATTTTTATCTCTGGTGCACTATGGCTGAAGACTTGTGTTCCATTAGATAAGGAATTTGTTGCGTCGTCGTCAAAACAGTTTTAAAAAGGATTACAGAAATAAAAACCAATTTGGGGCTTTTCAGAGAAAGCAGTGTAGCGGAAGCATTACATTATCCCATGAAAGAACAATTTTAATAAAAACCACTCAACACGAAAAAATTGTCCCCAAAACTTCACCAAAAATTGAATAAGAAAGGAAATTGACCTTCTTCGAAAACTAGTTAATACTGGTTTCATACCATTTCCAAGACAATACAATGAAACTATTTACCGATCACAAGACAAAGGAGTTCATTTAATAGAAGAAATGAACTTCTAACGACTCGTTTACCATTACATACCTCTATATTAAATACTTGCCGGTAACCAGCGGCTTGGGAGGAACTGTTTTTATGTACAGACAACTATAAGGTAGAAAAATGGAATCCTCCAGAATCTAACCAGGGGCCTGGGAGGAAAAAAATATATTCACAGATCACTGGTTACTTAATCCCGGTTACCTACGCAGACATGCTTGCAAAAGCGCACAGTAACATTCTAAGAATTTCAAATAAGGAATGCAAAGGAATGTTTATGATTTTGAAAGTGTTATTTTTATATAATTTGACAGTTACAGTGAATAACGTGAGTTTTGTATATAGCTATTCATATAGAGCTTAATTAATAAATCGGACACTGTGACGTGTCCCTATTGCCCAGGTTCGCTTCACCGCTTTAAAGCTTCCAGGGGCATTACAATTCACATCGCACACGTTCACAAGAACTGCCCTCAAATACAGCAACAGCCTTCATGCAGCTTGAAGAGACTTCCCTAGCTAAAGAAATCAATACCGGTGCTCCGACATATTCCGAAAGGAGCTAGGAACTTGGCAGAAGATAAACTCTGCCTTTGCCTTCACTGCCTTAAGAGTACTGGAAAAAAGCAAGTCACTATAAGAAAATTAAAAATAATTTCTTTTATAAGATCTATTTAAAAACTGATCACGGAAATAGTAAGAAAGCAGTCTCGGAACTTCTTCGAACCACTGTTGGAACTTGTCATCGCTGGATTAATTAAATAGCAGAGACATCTGTTCTTGACAATACAACTTCAGAATAACAGATGAATTTGAAAGAAATAAGTGTAATATCTTCTAGCATATACATGTGCGACAATTATATGTGACTGTTTACAACACTTTGTCCCGGTTCTACAGACATGTTAACTGATCTCCCTGTTGCATTTCTCGTAGATTTAAGTATAATTTTTAATGGTATATGGTTGAGAGATTTTTATCGGAACATTATTGCAAAGGGGAGACCATATTGAGTTTCCAACCGAACTTTTGGTCTCCTTTTGTGCACTCTTTGTGTTTATTTGATAGTGTAGATTTACAATTGAAAAAGATAAATTGTGTAAAATATTAATTTCGCTGTAAATTTTCGCTTTTAATGATAACGAATTCATGATGGGGATGATTTTAAAGAGCCACACAGGATTACTACAAAAATTTAAAGTTTTTTAACATGTTTATCTATTCTTCTAGAATTTGTAACATACTTCCGGATGTAGTGTGTGGGAGAGTAAAAAACGCCGGAAAAAACTTTAAAAAAAGTATAGTGTGTTTGTAATTGACCAACCACTGAAGTTGGGGCCGCCAAGGCCCTTAGCTAAAAAGTGAGCGCAGTCAGAGGCATCAAGCTAATAAGGAGTTAGCTCTGCTACCTTTTACACCGGAACAAACCTGTGTTTTTAATATTGACGTGACAACGTCTTATAAATTGGTTTGCCGGGTGACACTTCAAGAAACTGCGTTACGCTCCGCTCACGTTATGCGCTCACAATGAGAGCGAGTGAGAGGCACGCGTCCCTTCCACTCGGGCATGGTTAGCCCGCCTAAGAGCGAGAGAGACAGACATAAAAAGTGAAAGCACGCGTCCGCGTTAATGTTTTAAATATAATTCTTTGTATAAATAAATGTTTTAAATTGTTACTATTATTTCATCCTTCTTCCTACTATACGAATGAATATTCACATTAAAATTACTTTACCACTCAAAGTCGTTGTCACGTAAAACTTTCGCCCGTATACCGACTTTACAGGCAACCAATTTTTTGTTGTTTGCTGGCAGACTTAGGTAACATGGCGGTAGCTAGACAGGTGAACATAGAAATGCCATCGCACCTAAAACGCTAAACACTGTGGCAGGCTGAAGTCGGCTAAAAAGAGGGTAACAAAAAGAGTCCAAAGGGTTACAAATTAGCTAGCAAGCTATTGGAAAATACTGATGTATAACGCGAATAAACGATATATTTTTGTCATCTTGAAAGAGCTGTTGAAAGGTTAGCGTGAAAAGAAAAGTTCCATAATGTTTGAAGAAGGTACATAGAAATCACACCTAAAATATTACTTCTACAATTCAAAGGAAGGGAATTTGCTTACATGAATTAACCGACCGTGCTTTTATTTTCATGCTTCGTGGTGCTTGTGTGAAAAATAGTGACAACCTGTTGCTTGTATGAAGACACAACATCGTGTGTTTTTTTAAAAGCCATTATCAAAAAGTATTGTGTCGGTTGACTCAAAACAATACAATGAGCTGCATTTGATAAATTTAATAAAAGGTTTACATTTTATAACTGAACTTTTAATGTCAAATAATGACACTGTATTTTAGAAAGTTCTGAATCATTAAATTATAATATCAATTCAATTAGTTTTGTAAGAACAACTTTTTAAAAGAAATTTATATTATAACAAAAAATATATGAGATAATTGATGCCAACAAAATAACAATTAGAGGTTAGGAGTTAAGTTACATCTAGTATACATTTTTAATCAATCTGAAATGGATTCTTTTACCATTGAAATAATCATCAAGAATCATAAATAAAGAATCATCAAATTATGTTCACAATTTGCGGGGATGTATGAGGTAACTACAATAAAACAAACGGGTCGAAAAAATGCACACTAGTTGACTATTCAATTTATAATTGTCGGTTCAACATAGCAGCCCCCACTAGATCTCGCAGGTAAGTAAAAGCGCACTGTCTATTAAAATCAATTACAATATATGTGGAAATTACTACGTCGTTATTAAACTAGTGTCTATAATTTATTTTGGTTACCTAAATTGAATGATTCTTTCGGAATGCCGTGATTCGTCACTGAGTGGCGTTTACTTGTTTACCGCTTAGCTACAGTAAAAAAATCCAATATATATATTTATTATTATAATATTTCCACATCACCCATACAGCATACCTAACTAGTACATCAATACACTTATAAATAAGTTTTATAAAGGCTTCTCTTAGAATTCGAGTCCTTAGTAATACGAGTACAAGAACGACATTACCTTGTCCAATTCAAATAATCAGTACCATTTCGTCGAAAATTGATATCGTTAAGTCTCGTAGATGTTCATAATCAGTTAAAACTGATTGCCATAGTGTCCAGTCACGGCACGACTGTTATAGTCTTATGTATAAATATACTAGTTCATTCCAGTCAATAGATGACGCTAGTATTCGTCTAAATGGCGGTATAGAGGTGTCGTCTCCCAGGAATGACTTTTTATATTCCTTATTAAATTAGACTTGCCACAGAACCAACAGTTGTTTCTTTACAACGGGATTCAACTTGGGGGTTTCAGGAGATTTTATACATAGATTGTGGGCTAATAGTCTATATATGAATTGTTTTTCCCTTCACAGTAAATTCTATCAATTATCTCCGGCAGAGAGCGAATGTCACATCACGTGATGTTTCAGTGCTACTGCCATGCATGTATACCGTACCATTCATTTGTAACGCCTCTTCATCGCCGTCCGCACCGATTTGACGCGTCAGCGGGTCGTCACTAGTATCACAGTCGATCCATCGTCTACAAGAAGAAAGGTCTGTACTTCGCCTTCCGGTACCTTCACAGTCACGAGCAATAATACCCTTAACAGCCACCTAATCTTTATTATGTAGCTTACTGCTTGCGTCAACAAGTGAATCGTGAAATCACTTTCACAAAGTCACTTTTTTAAAAGTTACACCCGATAGTGTCGAAAAATCGAAACTAATTGCTAACCATAGCACCCATGACAACAAATTTGTTAATTGTCAATATTTAACAGTTTCAAAGGCGAGATCTTAATATATTTCTAATCAAGTTTTACTAAGAGTAATTAGTACCCCAAAATTTGTACCTTTATGTTTTATCCTTTTCCGCTCATAATACATATTAGTTTTCTACAATACTAAAATCCTTCAACCATAAAGTAAGATCAAAGCTGACCTCTTTTTAAGCCTGCAAAGGTTTTTCCGTTAACCGTATATGAAATGTAGTTTATCGGATCGCCGGCGTTGGCAAGACAGTCTATAAGGGGTGACGTCATAAACCTTTAGTTGAATAGAGTCCACTACTAGTATTACATTTGCCTATGTATAAAAATTTTCAATGGTTTAGGGGAAGTTTGCAATTTTTTCTTCAAAATAAATCCAAAAAAGAACTTAAGTTCATTCTTAGTCTTTTGTGACGATCATTAAATTCTGGTTTCTTAACCAATATTCGGTGATCTAATCATACGTTATGTAGGTGTCGTCCTATTATTTTCAATTCCTGGGCATATGTTACTTCGAATAGTTTGCCGTGAAGTTCATTCTTAGTTTCTTGTGACGTTCTGGTTCTTAGCCAATATTTGGTGACCTAATCATACGTTATGTAGGTGTCGTCCAATTGTTTTCAATTCCTGGGCATATGTTACTTCGAATAGTTTGCCGTGAAGTTCATTCTTAGTTTCTTGTGACGTTCTGGTTCTTAGCCAATATTCGGTGACCTAATCATACGTTATGTAGGTGTCGTCCAATTGTTTTCAATTCCTGGGCATATGTTACTTCGAATAGTTTGCCGTGAAGTTCATTCTTAGTTTCTTGTGACGTTCTGGTTCTTAGCCAATATTTGGTGACCTAATCATACGTTATGTAGGTGTCGTCCAATTGTTTTCAATTCCTGGGCATATGTTACTTCGAATAGTTTGCCGTGAAGTTCATTCTTAGTTTCTTGTGACGTTCTGGTTCTTAGCCAATATTCGGTGACCTAATCATACGTTATGTAGGTGTCGTCCAATTGTTTTCAATTCCTGGGCATATGTTACTTCGAATAGTTTGCCGTGAAGTTCATTCTTAGTTTCTTGTGACGTTCTGGTTCTTAGCCAATATTCGGTGACCTAATCATACGTTATGTAGGTGTCGTCCAATTGTTTTCAATTCCTGGGCATATGTTACTTCGAATAGTTTGCCGTGAAGTTCATTCTTAGTTTCTTGTGACGTTCTGGTTCTTAGCCAATATTCGGTGACCTAATCATACGTTATGTAGGTGTCGTCCAATTGTTTTCAATTCCTGGGCATATGTTACTTCGAATAGTTTGCCGTGAAGTTCATTCTTAGTTTCTTGTGACGTTCTGGTTCTTAGCCAATATTCGGTGACCTAATCATACGTTATGTAGGTGTCGTCCAATTGTTTTCAATTCCTGGGCATATGTTACTTCGAATAGTTAGTCGCGAAGTTTATTCTTAGTCTCTTGTGACGATCATTAAGTTCTGGTTTCCAACCTCTGCCATGGTAATCCTACGTTGTTGAAGCGTCGACGAATTGTATTTTGGACAAACGACCAATTCTTGTGAACGTGTTGGTAAAGTAACAAAGTGACGTTACGCTCTTAGGTAAAGTTATTCTAGGAATGAATGAATCCTTCTTTGCACAGTTTCCATTTTTTGAGAGTTTTTCGTTATAAAACAAATGTACTTATGTGTTTTGAACTCATTTGGTATACAAAATTTAGTAGGTATACAAAGAAATTAAAAATATTAACCGTGACCCTGTAATTCATCATTTAGGTTCGCAACATATGTGTATGTGTATTGTCCTCTAGTAAAGAAACAATTATTTGTTTAATATCTATATTTGATCATCTATACGATTTGATATTTTCAAATATGAAAAATAATTAATACATGGTTGGTATAATTAAGGTCCCCTTTAATGTTTATTCGTTTACTATCGAGGATTGTAATTAGAAGTAGAAATAAAGAGACACCTTGACAGCATTCTTGATAAGAATTGTATGTCAATAATATGAAATATTTACGAATGGAATTATGGGATGATAGAAACAGGCGAGATTACATATCTAATATTTTTGTTATCAATACAATTTTTAACAGTATTTAGTTGTTACAAAAACAACTGCTATTTTCTCGCAAGTTTTGAATAACATGTGGTTTGTCAAGTTACTATAATTCTCTGTCTTCTTTCCATGCTTGAGTAATTTTTGCACAGACGGATGGCATCCGCTGTTATGTTTATGAGAAGTTGATAATTTAAATACTTGTTGCTCCTGATCTGAACTACACCGGAGCTGGCAAAGTTCGACGCTACGAATATGATACGGTGTTTTGTTTAAAAGTTTTTCCAATTTCCACAGTTTCGCCTTGTTTTGAGACGGAATAATGTCAGT
The DNA here is from genome assembly GCA_910589575.2 of Carcina quercana. Lineage (NCBI taxonomy): Eukaryota > Metazoa > Arthropoda > Insecta > Lepidoptera > Depressariidae > Carcina > Carcina quercana. The sequence continues at coordinate 21,632,616 of OU342426.1, read as the reverse complement.
AGTACGCTCGGGTTTGAGATACGATACAAAAGTTATTTTGTGCCAACATTTCAATAATTATTAATGTCATAGATATTGTATTCTAGAATACAATACTTAACTGTTCGTATTCATAATAATTATAGCTTATTGTCACTGAATTCGTCATTTATAAATTCAATAATATTATACTCAGTTACGTTAACAGACATAAGTGTTCGTTTGTAACTAGTTACGAAAACAGACAAAAAAGTCTTCTTTTGTAAATAATTACAAGATGGCAATTTCCTAAGTAACCAGTTATAAAACACGGTTGCCATGGTGAAAATTGAAATGAAAACTTAATGCTACTTAATACCATAGTGCTCTAGTTTGTTGATTAAAATTTCGTGGTCAACTGTTTTGTGGTTTGGTCAAATGGTGTTGGTGTGGTTCAACATTATGAAATGCTTCTTTATATCCCTGTTCGTTGAGTGGCTCCCATGGGATAATTTATAATATACACTTAGGTAAAAAGTATGTTAAATATTTATAATAATAACTTTATTTCAGTTACAATGGTATTTTAGATCTAAATCTTTATCTGCATTATGAAGATAAAGTTAAATTAAATTAAGTTTAACATGTTGTAGTTACTCAGATTCTTACTTAGTATAATCATTTGGTTTTGGGGGATTTAAAAGTGAATTGAGCCAAACAAGGTAGATTTTTGTGAATCATCAAGCAGAGCTGTTGTTACGGCCCATTCGCCTTGACTTCCTTATGTTTTTTGCGTAAACACACACACACAAAAACATAGCTAATCCGTTTAGCTCATAAATCACATTCTCAAATGAAAGTTGGCACTATACAGCTGCACCAATCTCAAAGTTAGAATGGATTGGAATTGTGCATTCTTAAAAATCTCTTTAGTCTTCCATCGACAGGATACAGTACGGAGTCAGAAAGAAATAAAGGAGCAGGAAGACAGATATTTCCCAGAAGAATAAAATAAGAATATTCCCGTTTTCATCGACACCGTACGCTACAACTTTTCTCGTAAAATAAAATATTGTTTTGTGTTTGAACCGAGTATGAAAACCAGTTGCACTCGTAGTGACTAAAACACTTTTGTCTTCGGGCCTAGACTGTTTGTAAAGCGATTAAAGCGGCATTTTTCTTACACATCTAACGACTAAAGAAAGACAGAAATGGTCCCAAAATGTTTGCGTAACTCGATGGAATAAGGACGATATTCCATTCCCAAGGGGAAGCGAAACAATCTCGCTGAATTCAGACAAGAAGGATTCTTCACCACAATGTTGAAGGGTAATGGGAAAAATATGAATGGATATACTAGCCCAAGACTCCAGTAATACTATTTTCTAGCTTTATCGTGCGATGATAGAGTTTACAGAGTAGTACTAGTCCACTGTATGATATGCTCGTCTGTCTCTTTATGCATTGTAAGGATTACGTTCGTAAAACAGTTGTAAGAGTTTTATAAAATGCGCTTCTTAGAGTTCCGAATCCGAACGGTCTAGTCGGAGTCTACTTTGTCCGTTGGTTTATCAGAGGCTTCTAGCTACTAATCTAATTTTAAGAGGAAGCCCATACATGGAAAGGGTTAGCTAGGCTTGTGGAGTATCGTAGAAGCCATTTTTATAAGTACACGAATTACACATTACGATACTAAATTTAAAAAAATTATGAACAGTCAAAATTTTCAGTTTTTGGTAGTTCTTTTACAGGGAGACCTCAAATATGCTTTGACACATGAAGCTGTAATTTTCGTAGTAATACTCCATTTTCGACAAAGAGATCAACCGAAGAATCCAACTCGGCTAGGCAGCGTTCGGGAAGTTACGGCATATCTACTCTTCCAAAATACATCAGCGTCTGAAGTCAAAAGTCTTTAAACAGCGCGTGTTGCCAGTGATGATATACGGAAATGAAACTTGGCCGAATAAACAAGCTCATAGTTACTCAGCGAGCAACAGAACGAGCTATGCTAAGAATTACTTTACGCGATAAAATCCGGAATGAGGAAATCCGTAGACAAACTACTACTAAGGACGACCTGGTTTAAGTCGCGGGGAGTCGCTGGATGCAGGTGGCTCGGGACCGGTCAATGTGGCATTCCGTGAAGGAGGCCTATGTCCAGCAGTGGACGTTTCCTGGCTGATGATGACTTGAGGTTAGGTTGAATGCGTATAATGCTAGTGACAGCAAAGACGGCAAGTCGGTTTGATTTTTTGTTATTAGAATTTGATATGTTATAGGGAATTTATTCCATGTACTCGTACGTACTAGCCCAAATTTAAATGTATTCAGCCGGGAATGATGAATATGGAAAGGATGTTGCTGCAACAAGTAAATTTTAGTTTTTCTAGATTTGTTAGGTTTCTCATAATTTTTTGTTGCGAGTAATCTAATGCAAAAAATCCGTAATAAATTTGGATTGAAATCCGTTTTAGACGTGTATATCGCTGCTAATGTAATGTAGCGCTGTTACGACTTTAGTTTATAATTTCCCAGACCCTTGCATATACAAGTCGTTATTAATATCTGGTCTCGAAGTGATTGCATCCATTGGTTCCCCGTAACCTTTATCAAGCCTTTGACCTATCAAGAGTGGAAGGGGTCGCCACAGTATACGTACTGGTTTCTCGGTGGGGTTGGGATCATATAGTCCGGATACTTGAAAGTGTGCGCAAACAACATGACTGGATTACAGTATGTTTATGTAATCAAAACTACGTAAATTTTGCTGATTTTCGAACTTAAAACTTAATTTGATCTCGTAGCAGCGAATACTGTTATCCATTTTTATGATCTGCCAACTCAATTCAATTTGGGAATGAGATGAAATAGTAGCCGATGTTGGTAAGCTGATTATAGGAGTTGACTTGCTCGGTTTCTACTAATAAATCGTAGACTGCAGAAACCAACGCATCATTGCAGGTTTCACTTTCTTTTTCGTTTCTGTCCAACATTCCAAAAGTTTCTAGCTGTCAAACTTGAAACAGTCATATTTCGGAAACCACTAACCGCAGACCAGTGGTGTCTTTAGCAAAGTCAACGGTCTCGACGAGAACTTCATTTTCGATGACAGCTGTTAAAATTGAAACAGTCATATCTCGGAAACTACTGATCGTAGACTTTTTCCTTCGGTGAAGACACCACCAGTCTGCAGTCAGTAATCCCGTTCGCTATTCGTCCCGACCTTGCTGTCTATATGATTTGCGAGCAACACATGAGCAACGGCGAGAACCACATTGAAATCGGTCTGCTAATGTTCGAGAGTTTTACGAAAAGCGACAGATACTTACTACAGACGCAACCGTATGTACGTTGTAAGCTTCTATTGCCATGTTACGAATCTTTTTGTTAGGATTTACAACCATTACTTTTTTTGTACTGGCCACTACAACAGTGTCATTGTATTAAACATTCAGTGATCTTTGTTTTATGGCAATTTCAATGTGATTTCAATATGAGTGATAATTTTCCGATACCGATAAAATCTAAACAGAAATGTTTTGCATCGCTCACAATAAATAACTCTAAAACCGAAATCTTACGATCACCAGACCAGCATAGCTGTGAATTTGATGAAATGTAAAACAAGATTTGTATGGTAATGGCAAAGAAAGACGTTTGTACCGATTTAGGTTCTATGGCGGATATATTTAACCAAAATTTTGCTGATATTGAAGAGGTGGATTTACCATCGTATATTAAAAAATAACACTCCATATATAAGTCGACGTCGGTTTTTAAATACAAAAAGTTAAGATTTAATGATATAAATGAAATAACCATCCCTGTTAGCCAAAGATTTTTACATCTAGCATGACGAAACGACACCAAAATCTTATTGTTTTGCAGCCGGACGGCAAAGAAAGCTATGAAAAAGTTCAAACAAGCTCAATACTTTGGCGATGGAACATTTAAAACTTAACAGCTCCCAGGCTCTTCTATCAGGTGTATACAGTACATTTAGATATTAGTTCAAACTACAAGTGCTCCAACGTAGTGCCGGTAATATTTGAGTTACTGTAGAGAAGTTCGATCTTCATGCTTGCGCCTACGTGGATACGCACTGGCTAGTAAGGTTCTCTCGGACTTTACAATTATATTTGAGATTAGAATCTGTCGCGGAAACGACAGTTAAAATAAAGCAATAGTCTTCAATGGTTTTCGGTGGAGTGCACATCTGGTATAAAGGATAGTCAAAATAAGTGTTTGGTCCGCGTGTTAACCACATTTGCTGCGCACGTAACATTCTTTCGATTATTAAACATTCTAGTTAAACTGGGCTGTTTCTCTGGTTCAGATCCGGTTACCGAAGCTACGTTTCCCGAGAACGTCAAGTAGAAAACCCTTCTACATTACTTCCAGACAAAACTGAAAATACATACACCAAGCTGTTAAATTAAAAACTAACGACGAACTAATTAAAAATAAATTGAATGTTACAATAAACCACTTTAATATTTAAATGCTATTTCGAGGTGGCTCAGATGAATGCAGTCAGTAAGGTTTATTCAAACGTAACTGCATACTACAGGCATTTTAATGCCGCCATATGGAAAAAAGCAAACGAGTTAGATATTATTTCCACAAGGCAGGGTAGAAAAATAAGGGGGGGGGGGGGGGGGGGGGCTATCGACTGCAAACATGTGGCACTTATTAGACCACAGACAAATGAGGAAAGATTTTTTAACAGAAAACATTACCACTCATTAAACGTCCAAGTCGTAAGTGCATGTTTGCTCCAATTCCAATATTTATTTAAATATTAAACATATTTAAAATATGCAAATCAAAACCAAAATCTTTTTTTAGATTTGTGATCAAAACACAGTGATTCTAAATGTGGACGCATCATATGAGGGCGCCACTCACGATTCCTTCATATGGAACCAAAGCGAAATACGAACGCACTTTGAAGAATTAGTGAACAACGGGGAAACTGCTTTTTTACTTGGTAAATAATGTTCATTTACAATCAATAATTAAAGATATATTTACCGTAGAATTCTGTTCAACAAATTAACACATAATAATTATACTGCAGGTGATTCGGGATACCCTTTAAGGCCATTTTGAATGACACCTATAAATAAAATTAAAATAAATAAAATAAAAGGTGCTTCGGACGCCCTCGTGCACAGAGGGACGCTACGAGTATAACACCGTACAGAAAAGAGCACGGTCTGTAATTGAGCGAACATTTGGCATACTTACGGGCCGATCCGGGTGTTTGCTGGCTGCGTGTGAGCTACATTACAGTCCAGAAACATCTGGGCGAATTGTAATAGCGTGTAGCGTCCTTCACAATCTGTGCGTGAAGAGCAATCTGGAACCGGTGGAGCTCACGCCAGAGGAAGCACAAGTCGAGTGTTCACTTCAACCGAAATCGTCGCAAAAACCTCTGGGTGAATTGTCACAGTCTGCTCAGTTGGAGCGAGGCCGAAGAAAACACATCGCTCATATGACGCGTCCCAATATCCAATATTATCTTGGAAAGGTGAAGATGGTTATCATTTCTCAATCGAGATGATAAATACAGGTAATTTGAAATTTGTGCCAGTTGCATGTTATTGTTGAATGACTGTCATCAAAATATTATTTTATTTACAGGTGCTGAATCTAATAAAAAAGTTAGTTCAATGAATTTCTGATAGTTCGTGAAAATAAAGACAATCACATATTAAAACGTCGGCGATTATTTCATCAATATGCTGTTGACATGTATGTCAAAATAGAAACAGAGAGATTAACATTCATCAGATTGAACCAGACCAAACTACATTCTGAAGAGTATTTTCACCTTTGAGATGCAATTACTATCGATGGAAATCCAAACAATGTCGGCCGGATGACAATTATTGCAACATATATTGGAAGAAGTAGCGAGGCTAGAGGACGACAGGTGGACTAGCAGAGTAACAAAGTGGAAAGGGCCACACGGTAAGCGCCGCAAAGGCAGACCGCAAACGAGATGGGAAGACGAAATAATAAAAATATCTGGCCGCAGCTGGCTGCAGTTAGCTCAAGATAGAGACAACTGGAATTCTTTAGAGGAGGCCTTCACCTTCGCCTGAGGAGGGGTTCTTGCATAGGATTTTTTATTTTAATTATATTTTTCCTTAGTTTAAAACAAATGTAACATTCTTGCAAGAAATAAAAGGTTTTTTATTTTATTTATTTATATTGGAAGTCCTCGGCACATGCATGAATATGCTCAAGATGCCATGACATATGTTCGCCATAATGGCACCGCAGATTGATTTATCACATTCACATGCAATTCTAAGTGGAGAGAAATCAAACAGGAGTTATTACCTGGCCAGTCACCGATTGATCGCCATGATATTACTGTACGAGTCTTCCGACAAAAGTTGAAATCTTTGATGGATTTAATTGTGATACACAGTGTGTTTGGTGAGACGCGCTGCTGGATGTACTCTGTGGAGTGGTAGAAACGTGGATTGCCTCATGCTCATTTCTTGATTTGGTTAATTAAGAAAATAAGACCAAATGAAGTTGGTTAAATCATATCTGCTGAAATTCCTGATGTACAACTCGATCCAGGCCCACATGAAGTTGTTACTAAAAACATGATTCATGGCCCATGTGGAAATTGTAATCCAAATTCACCATGTTTTAGGGAATTAGGAATTTAGGAAATTAGGAAATAGGAAAGGGTTTGGGAATTAGTAGCAGAAACAATTACCGGGAACGATGGCTATCCGCTATATCGCCGCCAATCGACTGCAGATAATGGAAGATCGACAGTTGTAAAAGTAAATCAACAAAATATTAAAATTGATAATCGTTGGATTGTTCCTTATTCACCATTCCTACCAAAAACTTTCAAGGCGCACATCAACGTTGAATTTTGCCATTCCGTAAAATCTATAAAATAAAAACGTTATATATATTTAATTTTTACTATTAACTTTTGACAGAACGAAGTCTGTCCTGGCAGCTAGTTTATAATAGTTTGTAAATAGAGTACACTAACTTTAATAATAATTTTTTTTAACTGATGGGTGTGCTAGTGAAGTGGGTGAACCGGCTCTTAAACATCAATATTCAAATATTCATCTTACCACGAACAGTAGGAATCAAAGATAGTCCACTATTGGTTGTTAGACGTAAATGTAGAGTGAACGAAAAGGGCCAACGGTCGGTACAGTCGGTCCGTCGGCCCTCAAGCAAACCCCAATAAAACGCTCGGTTTACTTTTTACGACTTTACCCTACTAACATCGACTATTTCCTTCAGAAGAGGAAATGAATGTCGTTTTATGTTTGCCGAGTGTACTTTCACCACTGTACAGAAAAATGAAAATCCTTTGATTAATTGATAAACTTGTTCAACTTGCCTAGTACCAAATATGAGTACTTTAAAACGCCATAGAGTGCCTGTGGCGCCCTCATTCGTTTATTCACCTGTTCTACCATTTCCAAAACCAGGGCGGATTTTAGTAGTAGTAGTTTAGTAATATTATGACTAACGGTAGAATTTTCAATATTTGTAATAAGTGGTTACGCGGACTGTGTGCAGTTAGACTCAAGTAATACGAGTAGCATTCATCAAAACCGGACTGAGACCTAAAATCGGCCCGAGCATTATAGAGAGAATCGTCCCTTCCATTTACAATCTTCACAATAAAACTGAGAATAGATTTTTTTAATGGAGTGCATCCTTTAGAGATATCCGAAAAGTGGCTTGCCTTTTTACCTTTATCTCAAAAGGATTCATTCCAATCCATTGAAAAAATTCCATTAAAATTGTATGTTCGAGGCAATGGAGTTTTTAGCGACGACGTTCTACTAGTTCAGAGCACCCAACAACTATGTAATATAATTATGTATATGGCAGAGCTAACCCGAATGGTAAAAGAGGTACTCTACACACGATCGAACAAAGATGATGGCTGATTCATCGTCCCAGATCGCGCCATGACACGGCGACCGACCAGCCTACCGGCCTATCGGGCATTTGCCTGATCTGTCTCTATTACTTGTATGAGCCGTGTATTGAACGTGCTCACTATGGGCACTGGATAGGGACACGTTTTCAGGATTCTAGAAGGAACATTAAATTATCAGGATTCAATACGCTCGCTGCCTGTTTCCCAGATTCTGTACATGATGATGATTTTACGTGTACAAACATACAGTCGCACAAATTTCAAAAAAAAACAACATGTTTTGGCTTCCGTTACCCCCTTTTTGGGTGTGTGTTTATCTTCAATTTGTGTAATTTACAGACATAATTGGCCTGTTACAATTCAGCTGTATGTAAGTTTCACCTATGCGTACACCGCGGATACAGTTCACACTTCATGAATATATGCTGTGTCTAGATTAAGCGAACGGTAACGTAATGTCGTTAGAGCGACGGATGCCACTCGGGGGCCCCTACAGCCCTTACTGAGGCGTGTTGCGTCTGAGCAATTGTAGCTCTGATACCATAGCGACGGACGGACAATGGACTTTGCTTGCTCGGACGAGGTTGGACTAATTATCACGTTCAGACCCGGCCTAGCATGAACTTCAAACGGATATATCTGAGCGTGAGAAATCTAGCCTATGTATTGGTATACTCGTATCGGGTAAATAATTGGACAACTGCTAGTCTAGTTACGATCTCCTTTGACGCGTGTACGGGCTGGCGAGATCTGTTTGAATTTGTAACACGATGGAGTGACGTCTTGAGAGAAAACAACCAGACAATTTTTTAAATACATTATTATCCGACTAAACGACTTGTTTTAATTACCGTAGATCTGATTTCATACATTGTTTGAAATAGTTTTCTATCGTTGAACAACGTTTTTAGTACACTTAAGCTGTATATGTGTATAGAAAAACGCTACTCTGGTCGATTGGCATATTAGCATACACTTGAGCTAGAAACGTTGGAAAATCTATCTCTTCGATGATGTAGACAACCAATAATGAAGGAATTCTCACGGGGGCATAGCGTCGGTTGACCCAATAATGGAACTAGGTAACAAATGTTTTTACGTTAGAAACGCACAACGAGATGTAATGTGACAAACATGTAGTATATATAGTGATACAGGAAATCCTAGCAATACGAATGAATGAGACAAAGGAAGCTCAGTAATTAAAGGCTGACAATAAAATGTATTGCCTTTAGGTGGGTCTAGTCGTGTTTTATAGGAGTACAGTAAGAACATAACATTACATCTTATAAATCTTTTGGGATTTTTGGGAATCTTTCGGTATTTCTTTTCCAGCCAAAACAAAATAACAAAAAACATACGCCTCAAATATATACTCGTACATGGTTCATATTAATTAAATCGTATAACAGCCTCCGTGGTCTGGTGACTACAAAGTTAGACCCATAATCCTAAAGCCGCTAGTTCGATTCTAACTTTGCGGTATTTGGTTTGGTTTCTATGTCCGCCTGGCTAGCTACACCACGTTATAAAAGGGTGCCGCGAAACAGCCACATATTTCGCAGCCAATTATTAGCTTAATTATTATTTTTACTTTGACTTAGAAGCTTGATTTTTCAAGAGTTCGAGTATTTGGTATTAATTTTAACTAGATATCTCAACGCGTTCTTGAGGTTTCGTTTAGGTACAGAACACTTCGAATCTCATTCAGTTTCATTATGTGCTGTTGTGGTGACGAGAAGTACTTATACAAATTGCAATCAAAATAAATCATAAACAAACACCGCAACAAAAAACAGCTCGCGCACCGAGGTTTACGTAGAGAATATGTTTTTAAAAAAATGTATGATGGTTTAGATACATATATATAGGTAGGTATAATAGGTAAATACAAGATTTTCCTTATTGTAATGCAACAAGTGGAACATTTCTGAAATAAATTTGAAATGTTTTACACCGCGTATACTTATGTCCCAGGCCGGATTTACTGAAAAACAACAGCAAATAAAAATATAAACCCATGGCGTGTATCACAGGTGTTACACAGCAACTTGTATTATTGCGACGTTTTGATGTAAGTAAGACGTATTCAACAATCTAATCAGGAAACACCAATATCAACCTGTCTACTGCAACGTGTGATATCCATTTCCGTTAGAATTACCAATGGTCAGATAATTCCTAGGTAGCCTAACCGATTCGCCTATTATCGCCCTGTCATATCCAGTAGGAATGTAATAATTACTGTCGATTGTTATCAGTACCACTATATCAGGCGTTATTTCTTCAGGCGTAATTATTTATAATTATAAGATAATTATATACGTACAGCGAGCCAATATATACATTCAGTCTTTTTTTCTCTATAACAGATTTACCTTCTTTTCGTTTTTTATATATTGTGAGTGAATTGCTAGTCTTACAGACTTCGTTTTGAGCTTAAATAAAAACTGATTAAATTGACTACACAGTATATTCAGTAACTTATCTTCGTAGGAAAGGTGGTTTTGCCAATATATCGCAAAATAAAGTGAGTAAAACCTTAAATTTACAATTTGCGAGAAAAATTTGTCATTTTTGAAGAGACATAAGCTATGGCTCATTTGGGATCAATAGAGCTGTAACTGAGAAAAAAATATAGCTAATTTAATACAATTTAGTAGTGCAGTACATATGGCTGCGAAACCTGGGCTTTGACGAAATACCATAGGGACAAACTAGCAAGATGTCAAAGAAGCATGGAAAGAAGCATGCTAGGTTTCAAGCTAATGGACAAAGTCAAAAGTGTAAATATCAGGCAGAAAACAAAATTAACAGACATCCTGTCACGCATCGACCAACTTAAATGGCGGTGGACTGGACATATGCTCCGCTGCAAAAAGGAAAAATGGAGTAAAGAAGTGACAGTTTGGTATCCCAGGGATAGCGTTAGGAAGCGAGGTCGAAATGTCAAAAGATGGGAAGACGATCTAAAACTAACCTTGGGACCCCTTTGGTTGAGAGTAGCGGCTGACAGAAAACAGTGGAAAGAGTTGGAGGAGGCCTTTGCCGTAAGGCATACCGAATTAAGAGACATTTTGTGAATTTAAAAATGTGCACTGAAAATTTACTTTACTTTTTTTTCTCGATTTGTTTAAATTTATTGTATTTTGTGTTCAACTAATTGTAAATTTCGGAAATAAAAGGCTTTATTATTATTAATAGTGCAGAAAACATTGTTCGCAAAAAATGAATATTTTCTGCCCTGGAGAGCAAATAGTGAAAAAATTCCCACAATTTCGAAGTTTTATCAGTTTTCACAGGTTTTTCGAATTTGCAAATTTGAATTCACACTACTCTAAACAGACCAAAAATGTAGAACTACATCACGCTTTGCGCGTTTAGACAGTTTTTTTGTCTATTTCAGACAGCCTACTAGAGTGACCTAGCGCTTTGTGAATGTTGTACTCCCGCAATGAGTGGTTAATGTAGTGTTTAGTGTTTAATGTAGTTCTTCCAGTTTTTGTTGAGCTGGTGCAACTTGCACGCCGTGTAGCGCTGCTCGCGGAGGTCAAATCCAATTATTCCTTACTTCTCAGATGATGCTTGAGTTTCTGACGGAGGGCTTGCTCTTCCTGGCGACGGTCTTGTTCCTCTTGCAACGCACGTTGCTGATCTTCCATCATGTGTTGAATTTGTTGCAGAAGGCTGCCTAGGTTCTGGTCCGGGGTGCAATGAACGTTTTTCCTGTCAGATGTACTTTCAGAAGCGCGCTGGACCCCGCTTCCGCTTGCTTCCAGGGCTTCCCACCGAGCCTCCGTCATGGATATGGTGGTTACCCCTTCTTTTCCGTCCTTCGGTACGATCGGCATCTTCAATCGCACTTCTGACACCAAATGTTGCGAGCTTCCAGGTTCGCGGTATTGAAGAAAAACACGTGTCAAAAGTTCCGGAGTTTATTGGTAGCACAGGTCCACAACCAATCTTCGAAATCACGGGTCCCCCCGACAGAGTGTGTCCCTGTCTCACTGGATCTAAGTCTTCTGCACTGAGTCCCTGGATTCTACGAACAGAGTCCTTTGGCACTACTGACGCTGTCTGTCACTGCTGACACCACGTGACACTAACACTTTTTCACCTCGACTATACTTTCGCTTTACAACTTCTTCCGGTTTCCGTTTCTTCGCTTTAAATCGCTCTTTACTTACAACTGAACTGCCGTTGAAGCCCGGACCGTGCCGATATATTTTTTGACGTTTCCAGATCCTTCGCTGTGACCGTCAATTTTTGCAAACTTTTGTTTACTTCAGGAACATTCTTCATTCGGCCCGGATTTCGAGTAACTTCGCTACTCGACACGAAGGAGATAGATGGATTGGTCTCCCTTTCGCACTTGTCAATCCTTATGTGATTATTCGGGAGCCTTCCATGCTGTCTTTTGTTGCTACTCGACACGAAGGAGATAGATGGATCCACCTCTCTTTTGCACACTCGTTCGAGAAGTTTCTATGCTACTCGACACGAAGGAGATAGGAAATCCACTTCTCTTTTCATTATTTCTAGACTGTTCGAGAAGCTCCGTCACAGTATGTATGATGTACGTTGAGTAGTTCCCGTAGGATAATTTGTGATGTCCACTCTATACATATTACACATATCGTATGCTTAATTTTGTTTATTTCGATCTACCGTTTAAGATTTACAACGCTTTTAGTGACCTAATTTTCGCAGCGTTCATACTTGATCTACATATTCCAGCCACCTAGAAACACTTTGCGCCATGTCCCACTTTCAACCAGATAAATGTTTTCATCAGCTTCATTATCATATAATTTCAGGGTACGCCTGAACTGGACTGGGTCTCTTGTAGTTCAATATTTTATTTCAAGTTCAAAAAGAACTATAAACCGACTTCAACTGCCCTAAAAGTCTACAGCATTCATCTCCTAAATTAAAGCTTCCAAATTTAAGACATATGGTTTTCTCTGGTGAACTGGACCACACTGGAAGCACCAGCATCTAAATAAAAAAGAATCATCAAAATGGGTTCACCCAGTCGAGAGTTCTGAAGTAACAAACATTAAAAATACAGTTGAATTGAGAACCTCTTCCTTTTTTGAAGTCGGTTGAAAACGTAAACCTCAATAATCTTAAAATGTATGAGATAGACTATTGATAGGCTTCTTAAATTGTTTCGAAAGACATTCTTTAATAAGTTTGAGGTTTGATGACATGTATATCAGAGGTTCATTGTGACAAGGTGTTAATATTCCTTAATAGGCCATTAAGGTAATTAATGTGATAACCATTGTGAAATCACTTGCGCATAATAATGGTTTCATTGGCCACAGACGCCTGGAATTGATCCAGTACTGCACAGGTAGGCACAGATTCAACTTTACTTCTAATTACTTACGTTACTGTTAATTAGGCTAGGTGACACCACGCCAGCTTGGGGTTAAGACATTATATAGCTCCTATATTAAATATTATTTAATTTTTTACTGGACTGTTACAGCATATAATGCCTACTAAATACGACAAAAAATTGCTCGGACATAAGTTTTTTTTTTAGTCAGGGCTTGGTCAAATATTAGTAGCACTTTGTTACTTTTGAATGAATAACCATTTCCATTAATATAGAGAACAACATCAATCAAATGTGTACATACAAAGTTTTGAATCGGTGTAACTCTTATTGGTTTACTTGCTAACTCGGTCCTGCTGTAACTTCAGGAGCAAGATGATTGAATTGCAATTCATGTTGGATACGCGAGTACGTTGGATACATACAATACAGTAGATAAGATGGTACGTGTAAACTGGATGTCGTTAAGGAAAGAATGTAACAAAATATTGTCACATCATTGTAAGATACCGGAAGTCAGCATTGCGGAAAATGCTACCGTATTTATGTATCAAAAGCGAATATAGAGAAAGGCTTTACGGACACGATAGTAGCAGAATTTTCGGATTTCTCGTTGTTGCGTAATAGTGATAATGTGGTATAACCAGGTTTCATATTAAGCTTAATTTTACCACAATCTGTTCGTTAAGTCCCGTCTGTAGAACACTGTCACCCATGGTAGTCCCGAGGGCAACAACATCTTGTTTTATTCATCAATCTACCTCAGGTGGTAATTTTGTTCACGAAATCGGTGGACTTTGAGCTACAATCCAACAGAGGACTTCTTAAATTCCAATATATTGACAGACCTTTCGAAACTTTCTTTCACTCAATGATCTCATCATCAGCAGCCTATATACACGTCCCCACTGCAGGGGCTCAGGCCTACTCTCCTACAGAGAGTGTATGGGCCATAGTCCACCACGCGGGCCCAGTGCGGATTGGCGGACTTCACATGCCTGTTCAAGACATGCAGGTTTCCTCACGATGTTTTCCTTCACCGTTAAGCAATCGGATAATGTACTTAAATTGAAAAACAACTCATAGGTACACGGCTGGATTCGAACCCGGAACCCTCAGATTGAGAGTCCCGCGATCTCATATCTTACAGGAATTCTTTAAAATTCACAGTATTGTGTATAAAGTGACGTTTTTAAATAATAATTAATGAGTTCATTTTTGAAAAGGGAAACTCATTTTAGTATAATCACAATCCGTAGACGAACGAAGGTCACCGACATAGCTCGACGAGTCAATGAGCTTACGTGGCAATAGGCAGGCCATTTCGCTCGAAGAACCGATAACCAGTGGGGAATAAAGGTTCTCGAGTGGCGACCACGTACTGGGAAACGTCTACCGGGCCATCCCCCTAATAGGTGGATCGATGACCTGGTTAGGGTCGTGGGGAGTAGCTGGATGCAGGTGTCTTGGGACCGGTGATGATGATAATCACAATATGAACAACATTGAGGTCTAATATGTGTACAGATTTTAGTCCCGGCAGACAGCTCCCGAGAAGTTATTCACTCCCAATGCTTCCAATAATATTTTAACTTGGCGAATTCCATTAAAATATTCTACTAATATTTTATCTAGCCTTTGTTAGTATATAGAATGACACATTACATCATAATCCCAGTAGCAGCTGTTTATTTCAGTTCTCGTTGAGTTATACGAGTAGCTTCGGTGGCGGGGTGGATATGAGTTGTTTTTCAGTTCTAGTACATTATCCGATTGCTTAACGGTGAAGGAAAACATCGTGAGGAAACCTGCATGTCTTGAACAGGCATGCGTAGTCCGTCAATCCGAATTGGGCCCGCGTGGTGGACTATGGCCCATACACTCTCTGTAGGAAAGTAGGCCTTAGGAAAGTAGGTATTTACTGGATTTGTCATTATTTATTGAATTGAAATATCTGTGTAACTATATTTTTGGTCAGTAAACAATCTGCCTACGTAGCATGAGATGCCTGAGAACATCGAGAGTGACATAAGTCTTATTTGAACGTCAAATGTCTATACAATTTGAAGTTAAGGTATGAATATTACTCGTCTCATGTATGCGTCTCGTGCTAAGCAGTCGGTGAGTGCTAATGCTACTACAACTCAGAAAGTGCGTGACTATGCGAGATTTCAGTTATACCTTTGAACTTACCGGCACTGTCTGTGAGCATTTCAAGAGAAACTGCCAGTTAACGAGTTCAGTTTCAGGCGAGTTTGCTGCAAGGCACACAGTAAGGCCAAGAAGTGCCTGTGCAATATGTGTACAGTTAAGTAGTAGCCATATGGCTGCAGCAAATACGCTGGTATTTGTATTCCGTTAATTTTGTATGGAATAAAATACTGACTTAGTACCTGTACGAACATTATGGATGGAATATTATGGATTTAATACCATAAAACACTGCCCAAACAATGAAACATAATGTTACGAGCTCCCGAGGTTCGTAGATTGAAGAGAAACACGACTCCAAAGTTCCGGAATTTATTGGTAACACAAGTCCACAAACCAATCTTCAAAATCACGGGTCCCCTAAAACAGAGTACGTCCCTGTCTCACTAGTTACGAGTCATCTGCACTGAGTCCGTCCCTGGATTCCACGTACATAGTTCTTGGGCACTACAGACGCCGATCTGTCGATACTGATACCACGTGACACACTAGAACACTAACACTTTTCCACCTCGACTGTAATTTCGCTCTACAATTTCTTCCGGTTTTCGTTTCTTCACTTTTTATCGCTGTGAACTTAACTCAAAACTGAACTGTCCTCGAGGCTCGGCTCGCGCCTATATATACCCCGTAGTGTTTCTAGATCCTTCAGTCTAGAATCTTCAGGAACATTGGGGAGAATTCGACACGAAGGAGATAGATGAATTGCTCTCCCTTTCGCACATGACAATCCTTATGCGAGTATTCAAGAGCTTTCTACGGTAGTCATTTGTCAATATCCGACACGAAAGGGATAGATGGATACACCTCTCTCTTTTCTTTATCTCTAGACTTTTCGAGCTCCGTGACAATAACAACAGAGCTGCACGGTAAAAGTTGTGTCTGTCAACTAATATTTTAGAATTAAATAATTAACGCGCTCAAAAAGAACTAGAAACCGACTTAACTGCCCTAAAAGTCTACAACATTTGTATAGTAAATTAATACTTAATGCAAACCTAAGATTTATATGGTATTCTCATGGATGCCGTTGTCAGAACTATCAAACCTAGTCGAACGTTGTGAGGTAACAAACATTTAAAAAATCGAATTGACAACATCCTGCTCCTATTTGAAGTCAGTTGAATTTTTTTGAAAATTTAACACTGTCGTCCAACAAAAGCTCACATTTGAAACTATAACTGACTCACTACTGTATGCCAACAAAAATAAAATTGATTCGAGCAAAAAACTCAAGGTCCTATACGTGTGCTTTATGACCCAATTTGAAACCTAACAAACATTACGATGCATCTAAATGCAGGGACAAAAACAAAAGACAATAATTGATGCCAAAGATAGCTTCAATCCAATCCATAAAATCCGATTCCGCTTATTTCGTACTTAATCCAACCAATACTATGTGTTTTTATTTAACGGCTCGTAACCAGTGGTCGCACAATAAAACTACAATCATAAAACATGTGTCCTCGACATAAGCTAACTTGCCAAATAAAACTCTGCTTAGTCAAGACTTAAACAGCCCACGCTAGCTGTAAAAATAAAGCAGGCTCACGAAATACGAGCGAAAATAAAAGACGTCCGTCTTTTATTAAGTGATCCAATAGTAGGTAGGTAGCAGGAAGAAATTCCCTGGATAGCGTTGAGTAATTTCGACGTACCAGGGAGCGTGACCGGAATCCAGCCGTTACCAATAAACTAATTACAGTTCCGTCTTAATTGCATCCGTTGAGTTAGCTAGTAATTTTGTAAGGAGACTCCTAGAGTTCTCTGTTGTTTCATTTAAAAGTTAATATTTATTTGTCTTTTTCCCTCTCTTGATATTTGCGTAGCAGTGAACCGGCCTCGTCTTATCTGTTCATTCGAGATTGTTCATGGACTTTTTTATTAATTTTAAATAAAAAGATTATTATTCATTGACCAGATGTTTCAGTTCTAATATTCGTTAATAGTTTTTTGTATGATAATAAAGATATTAAAATATTAAATTATCATAGGCGGGGATAATATTTTGTTATTATTTTACGATAACTTGTTTAAACGATTATTTTACGCGAATTGTAATACTTGGTGTAACTAGAAAGTTTATAATTACTATCGATTATTTTAATTGACTTACTTGACTTATCAGCCCTTGTCTCTCCACTGCTGAAGATTGGCCTGTCCCAACGTGCGCCACTCCTTCAGATCCTCAGTCCTCATCAACTCATTCTCCGCTATCTTCTTCAGGTCGTCCCATCCCGCGTCTCCTACTCGAGAAACTTTCTCTTTTTAATTGTTTTTAGAAATGATGTTTCGCCTTGTAGTCACAGCTTTAGAATACCCCTTTTCATCCCGTAGGTGTCATACAAGCGTCTGTATTTTAAAATTTGATCAGCAGGGTCTATCCATCTACAACATACTGCCTGCCAAGCGCAGTGATAGCAAGTCTAGCAAGCCTGTTCGAGGTGGAATTCTATGAGGCTGCTGATGATGACCTTTGTTTCTATCATACACCTTCAACCGGTTCCGCCGCGTTTAACGATGCCTATTAAGCTCAATAAAATTCACTCGTATGACGTAGGTGCACGGCCCATTCTCCGGCTCAGTTCCGCCCTATCCCATTTATTAAAGTATGAGTTAGTAGGATGATCCAGGCGAGGAATACGCCAGACTCAGCAAGGCACAGGTGACGGCTGTAATATAAAAGCGTTCTGTATATTTTCGCTTACTGTGTGGAACCTGGCGCGATTTACACTCGACCCCGCTACCGTTGGAACTCGAAACAGACTAACACCCATTATGTATTCTGTGTTCAAACATAAACTTGACAATACGAGCTTAGGTTTTTTTACTTGGCCAGCAGCTTAAAAATTTGTCCTGTTGGCATCTGTGCAATAGATAAACTATTAAATCACGTATGTATGTGACTCATTTGAATCTCGCCTTAAGGCTCATTTTCTCAATGCAAGCGTCCCGCTCTTACAAGCATTAGATTGCAATCAACCATCACGTTTTAAGAGGGAACAGCAGATAAAAAATTTCATATGAAATTAAGGGTTTGGGATATAGCTGTTTTCTCAACGAAACGTTAGCCAAATTCAATCATTTTGATCTTATTCTCTTTATCAAAGAATAATCTAGGCCCGTTGGTTTTGCTTTTTTCAATATTTTGTCTACAATTAGAATTATGGGCATCTCAAAACTCAAAATTTCAGAAAAAATTTCTTTCAACTTATGGTACTCATTATTTAGAGTAAACGTAACATTTTCAGAAAAAGCAAAACCAACGGGCCTAGATTATTCTTTGATAAAGAGAATAAGATCAAAATGATTGAATTTGGCTAACGTTTCGTTGAGAAAACAGCTATATCCCAAACCCTTAATTTCACGGCAAAACTAGGCAAATACCAAAAAAAGCTTCAACTGTCCTTCTCGCACAGTTCGGTTCGGGAGGCAGGGTACACTATATCACAACTATATACTGTGTATTATATGTATAAAAATAAAGTAAGCATGCATTAGTGATGTCAATAAGCTTTATCGATTTTTTCGACTAATAGTGGTGGGAAAAATATATCGATAGATACCCTTTCTCTAGCTATAATGGTTTTACCTGTTAGTTTTAATGTTTAGATTGATCTAAATAAACAAATATAAAGACAAATAATTCTAAGGAAATTTATTTTATCTCTAGAACAGAACATTTTCCCTGAAATTCTTAGTTGTTGTTACGTTTTGTTACGTGTAAATAATTAAAT
This sequence comes from Carcina quercana, assembly GCA_910589575.2. Lineage (NCBI taxonomy): Eukaryota > Metazoa > Arthropoda > Insecta > Lepidoptera > Depressariidae > Carcina > Carcina quercana. Next base: position 21,613,409 of record OU342426.1, on the reverse strand, counting down.
ATGATTTATGAATAAGTGACTTATGTTTCAAATATTTTTTTAATGTTAAAGTTCGAGTCGGACTCGCATACAAAGGGTTCCGTACCACTGTAAAATATCTAAACAGAAAAAAAACACAGAAAAAACATAACATTTATTGCATGGACATCCGTTTATTTATAACTTTTTTAAAAGCTTTTTTATATTATTTTTTGTTATTTATTATTATTGAAAGTCTTGAGAGAGAACGAGAAGTTATATGGACATCGCATGTACAAATCGCTACGGAGACTATATGACCCGACACTTTACTGAAGATATCCCGGAGATCAGCCAGCAAGAGCTTGAAATGGCTCTCCAACAACTCAAAAACCGGTCAAGAGCAAGTCGGACTCGTGCACCGAGGATTCCGTACAGAATATGAATTAATGACATACTGAAAATCATAAATAATAGGTACGGTAATATGCACCCAACAATGCTCTACCGAAAATGAAATTCTAAGCTAAATTACATATTACGAAGTTAAGTTTGTAAACATTAAAAAATCAATTTTACTGTGTTACAATTAAAAAATTCAGATTTATTCCTATGGTTGTGCTGTAAAAGCTTTCTTCTTGCCAAATTTCAAGACATTAGGTCAACGGGAAATACCGTATAGATTTTGGGTTCATTGCATTTTGTACGGAAATGGTCTAAAATACAGCTATATCTTTTTATTGCGTTGACCTATAAGTTTCATTATTTGACAGATCTAAGGGACAGCAGACTGGAGTATTCGATATCACAGTGATCCTATAAGGATTCCTTTTTTCCTTTTGAGGTACTTAAAATATAATAGTATAATATGAAGTATGACAGTAGGAAATACGATAGATTTCGACGATATTATTATTCATGTCGACAAATAAAAACTTGAAATATTTTTTCCCAGTTATACATCTCATACACTTAAGACGGGATTTTTAACTCGTCTATTCTATTGTGTGAGGTGTCGTGAAATTACAGTTTTTTAACCGACTTCAAAAAAAGAGGTTATCAATGCGACCTGTATGTATGTAATATTTCCAGAACTGCCCAGTTTTCATATATGTTAGTCTATACCAGCTTCTAAAGAAGTGTGCCAAATTTCTAAAGTGTATGTTTATTTGTCCTCGCATATATCCGGAACACACACAAAAGAAAAACACACATAGGGTTCGTGGATTTCAACAAAGCATTCGACACACTCGAACATAGATTTATCTGGGACGCACTGGAAAAACAAGGCGTACATGCAAAATACATAAGAATACTGAAAAACATATACACAAAAAGCACCGCACAAGTGAAGCTAGAATCTACAGGCGAAGAATTTTCGATTGAGAGAGGGGTACGCCAGGGAGACCCAATTTTACCAAAAATATTTTCAGCTATCCTGGAAATGATATTCACAAATCTGGATTGGACGAATAAAGGACTAAATATAAATGGCAAAAAGCTGGGTCACCTACGCTTTGCAGACAACCTGATCTTACTTTCGGAAAACCCGAAAACCCTACAGACAATGTTCCAACAGTTAGCGGAAGAGAGAGAGAAAGCAGGCCTGTCAACGAACTTAACGAAAACAAAAGTAATGTCAAATTCCTCACAAACAGAGCCCATAACAGTAAATAATGGAGAAATAGAGTATGTAGAAATGGACAAGACTAATAACTGAATGGCAACCACGAGATAGCAAAAGAAAAAGAGGCAGACAGACTAGAAGATGGGAGGACGACATCAGACAAGTGGCGGGTCCAACATGGACCCGCATAGCGAAAGATAGAATAGAGTGGAAATCCTTAGAGGAGGCCTATGTCGAAAGACAAGCTGAAATGTAGGAACGACCGGTTACTGATACTTAATATAAAAAGATAAGTAACGTATAAAGTAAGCATATTTTTAAGAAAATTGTAACAAAAAATTAGTTCAGCAATAAAGGCTATTTTATTTAATTTATTTTTTATATATCCGGAACTACAAGTTCGATTTAAATAATCCCTTTTTTGTTTACCTAGGTATTGTAAAACTTAGAGAAGACTGCAAGTTTCATCAAAATCGGTTCAGTAGTTTTTGAGACTGGGAATGTTAAGTGTGTATTTCGGCGTTGCAGTGCAGCAGAGCAAATTTAAAATTAATGTTTTAACTGTACTGTAATCTGTATGCCGAATAAATTATTTCTATTCTATTCTATTAGTTAAATGTTTGTTACCTCAGAGCTTTTCACTGGGAGAACCGATTTGGATGATTCTTTATTATTTGAAAGCTGATGCTTTCCATGTGGTCCCATTTCAATTTGGTCCGGTTCTTAGAATGGAATCCATGAGAAAACAATATACATCTTAAATTTTCCTTAATAAAAGTAGACTTTTAGGGCAGTTGAAGTCGGTTTCTAGTTCTTTTTGAACGCTTTAACTTGTTAGTCCTTAGACTCTAGCACTCTAGGTACTAAAACACCTCTAGGTCACCTAAAGTATCGTTGGAAGACGAACGTTCGGATATGGTGAAACTAAAAGGTTTCTTTGTTGACCGTAGAACCCTAAAATAGCAACGCCATAATTTATATTGTATTTATATGTGATAGGTACTTACTAGTCAATTATATCAAATACAACCACAGTATGTCGAGACTAAACCAATATGCGAACAATAATTTCTCAAAACGTAAAACAAGGGTTGACGCACGCTCACGTCAAGTTTATTATAATTTTGAAAAATACACTCTAGCCCAGGCGGAGGGGTAGCGACGATGCGCGGCGCGCAGGGGCCTCTTTGGGATGTTATGCAGCGTTATTTGTGTGAGTGAAAGCATGTGAAAGGCTGTATGTGTGCGTACCGAATCGCGACAGCAATAACATATTCAAATACCTACTATTCTACGGAGACTTTGCTTCATTGGCCTCTTAAGAGTACGGATTATGCGAGAGAGAAAAAACCGCCACATTTTTGGTAAATATCTTCCCTCTGAGTAGATTTGAGAAAAAAGAAACCGTAGAACGTTCTGTTGTTCGTTTTCTATTTTTCAATAGGTTCTTTATGGGTGAAGGATTGAATAAAAGCAGAAAAACAATAGATATTTCAATTGGTTTGCAATATTTTACGCTCGAGTGAAGTTGTATGTATGTATAATGTTAATAAAACTTGAATAAAACATATATTTTAATTGAATATAAACAAACAATATTCGATTGTTTTAAGATGAATCAAAATATATCTGATTTTGAATAAATCGCTTCTTGCTCCCTAATTGTTTCTTATTTCTGTAACAACTCACAAAGGGACTTGGGATCAAATTCGAGAATCAGTGGTAACAGATAAACCTTTTAATAGCCTGATAACGAGCCGAGCCACTCTTCTCTTTACAACTCTGTGCTTTTACCTTAACATCGAATTACTTAAATACTTACTTAGTTTAATGAACGACTTAGATTACAGCTAACCAAAGGAGTTTGTAACAAAAATGTACGAGGGCACAGAATGGGATTTCGGGCGGGTGCGGGCGGGCAGCCCATTCCTTTTCTGCGCATGAAGGCATGCATTCAAATGACTAACAGAGGCCTTTATTGGAAAAGTGGGACAGAACACTATAGTCAATAAGACCTTACGCCTAATTGGTAGCGGTGTTGTGGAGAAACATGTATTGTACTTCGGTTTACAAATATCTTTAACGATGTTTGACCCAAATAAAGTCTTAAGATTCTTATTATGCTACAGTTATGTTAAAATTGTAGGTAGAAGAGATATATATATATACTTGTTTGTATTTTGAATTGTAGATTTGATTTTCGTTCGCCTCTATCTCACCGGATGGTAAGTGAACATATGGCCGTTATGGATGGAAAGAGTGCTCACCCAGAAGCCTCGAAACTAATGAGACTCTGTTACCTTTCACACCAGTACAGCATACACAACAACCAAACCGTGTACCAATAGCTACCACCACTGGGAATCAAACTCGCTACCTCCGGACTATGAGTCCGATGTACCCGATAGTCCACGGAGGCGGTCACAAACGTAGTTTTAGTCACCGATACAATTACATATTGGTCATACGATCCCTACTTCCCTACTTATATTATAAATGCGAAAGTAACTCTGTCTGTCTGTTACGCTTTCCCGCTTAAACCTCTCAACCGATTTTGATGAAATTTGGCACAGACAATCTTTAGACCCTGAGAAAGGACATAGGCTACTTTTTGATGCGAAAAATAAAGTCCACGCGGGCGAAGCCGCGGGCAGAAGCTAGTTTGAAATATAAACACTTTGTGTAAAAATGTAAATACAAAATAAACGTTTACAGAAGCGCATAAGCGTTGATTTTATAATGAAATCGCGCACAGAAATGCCCTTCGGGTATCCGCGGAACGTAAGATTCATAATTAGTTGCGGTTGATTATTTAATTACTTGCACACTAGTTCCGAATAAGGTTTGACGTAAGTGGTGTTTTTATTTTAGGTAGGAGCAACAATTGAATAAAGTGTGTGTGTGTGTGTGTGTCCATATGTAGCAGAGCAAGAAGCAAAAGTATAAGAATAAATCTTAAAAACAATATTTTATAATTACGAGGGTCAAGTAAAAAAATAGGTTCCCAACGCTGTACACTCGCCGCGCGACATGCTATGAGAAATCTGGCAACACCGCCGTGTTCCTTGGTTCCCGAGCTTTATTCTCCCACCCGGACGAAGTCAGTACGACGCTCAGTGCCGGCCTGACAGCCATCCGAGATGAAGCCCCCAATCGCTGTCACCGCCAGGTGTGAGATTCGATCAGTTATCCGTTTTTTACACGCAAAAAAGGTAAAACCTATTGAAATTCATAGGCAGTTGCAAGAAGTGTATGGCGAAGCTTGCATCAGCGTTCAACACGTCCGCAAATGGTGTAGGGAGTTCTCCGAAGGACGCACAGACGTCCACGACGAGGAAAGGAGCGGGAGGCCATCGGTATCCGACGAAGTCGTGGCGAAGATCGAGCGCATTCTCCTCGAGGATCGGCGAGTAACGCTTCGGGAACTGGCTGCCCAAGTTCCTGAAGTCTGTGAAAAAACAATTGACAACGTTTTGACGGAAAAACTGGGTTATCGCAAGGTCGCTTCAGATCGGACGAAGAGGTACAGGAAGCGGTCACAAACTTCCTCAACGGCCTGGCGGCGGAGTTCTTCGAAGAGGGTTTTCAAAAGTGGATAACTCGTCAGCAAAAATGTATAGAAAAATCTGGCGACTATGTAGAAAAATAGTTTAAAGTACAAGCTTTCAGATGGTGTACTCCTCGATTATAATAAAAAATGCGTTACACCAGAAAAAATGTGGGAACCTTATTTTTTACTTGACCCTCGTATATCCCATCAAAATATATAGCTTTTTTACGATTACAAACTGTTCCAGCGCTTATTGTTTTGTCAATACTATTTCTTACCATTGCTCGTTGATTTTGTCAGGTACATTCGTTAAGGAATTTATCGGTTCATAATACCAGACCAATATCATTTGTGATATTCAGTATGCAAATTATTCACATTATGTACGAAAACCTGCGTAGTCTGCTTTTGTACTTGACCGTTTTTCATCACAACTCTCAGAACCGTGTCTTTTATTATTTTTATGCATTGAGTTATAAGAAACATATTGAAAATGGTACAACCAACAATACATTATGTGTTAGTTTAAAACAAGTAGCTAAGGTTGTTAACCAAAGTGAGTTGGAACTAAAAACAACCTGATTCATCAGAACGGCCCACTGCGGTATCATGTAACAAATGTCTATTATCTATGTTCACGGCTCATTTAACGAAGCCCTTCAGAGTGGGAGAGAACTTTTGATTTTCTGATTTCTCACACGACTTAACACAAAACAACAGCGAATTCGCCATTTTTTCCTGAAGAAAACATCTCGAGGCAACCGTAAATGATTTTCGTCTTCCATATATTTTCCCGTTTATTTTGTTGATAGAGAAAATTGGTTTTAGGGATGATGGGAAAACGATGTTATTCGGTTTTTAAAAAATTGCTTTTCTTTATATTTTGAAACTGATAGGTAATAAAAACTAATTTTGTTTATGAATTGTCATCAAAAAGTTGCTTGTCAATGAGCTATAATCGGAATTTATCAACATGCCAGTACCCGGAGTGAGGAAATCCTTAGACGAAATAAAGTGACTGACATATGAAGCTACAAAAACAGAAAGTGTACAATGTGTGTGCGCTAAAATTCAGAAATGAGTCCTGATGTGGTGAAGGGAGTTATATGGTGTGGTAGCCCTCATTCTCCCGTACATGTAGAAGGTGAAGAAGGTTGACGTTTTACTTGAAGGGCTAGCTTTTGAAGATATAAGGGCTTACTCGTAGTCCTTATATAAATTTCTAGAACACAGTCCAGAGCATTCGAGAGTTTTTGAGAGTATTCCACAACATTCCAGAACCTTCTGGTAGGTACATATCATAAATTTGTTATCATGATCAGTAAGGTATTATTTCAGCAATTATGAAAAATGTGTGTCGAAAATCCAAATTTCACTGTCCATTTTTAATATGATGTTATATATACATATATAATAACAACAATCACATTATACTGGAAAACGATACACTCGAGCTATGTCGGTGACCTGAGTTCGTCTACGGACTTCCTCATTCCGGATTTTATCACGTATAGAAATTCCGAGCATAGCTCGTTCCATAGCTCGCTGAGTGACTGAGCTTGTTTATTCGGCCCATCAACAAATATCATGCTAGCTAAATCATATTTCAAAGTTTTATATACTTTTTTAATTAAACCAGTTCAACACTGAAGGCAAACGCATCTAACTTAGTTGTTTTTAAACTTGAGGGAATTCCGGCAGCCTGCCCACTTACTCTTAATGAAAAAGATAAACTCCTGAAAAAGTAGTTTCGGCTTGATGACCACAATTTCCTGTTCTCTTGGCAACGGCAAGACATAAACGTTAGGTCTCGTTACTTGGTTAAATAAACTTTATGTCATTAACTTAAGGCTGACAGGATGGAACAACAATGCAAGTACTAAAAACTAATTATTTTTGGGTTGATAACGTTTTGAAAACCATAAATATTGTGCTGTTCTGTCTATTTAAATTCCGCTTCAAACAAATACCTTGAATCATATACAATATAGACTAAATAGGGACAATTACAATTCAAAGTGACAAATGAATTGTTTAACTGTAAATGCGGCAACTATTCTCTATTTATATTAATAAATAATAATTAATATGTGTATTGTTTAATAAGACGCGAGTATCTCGCGCCTGCCCTAGTAACATTACTTATTTACGAAGAAAAACATGCTGCCATCATTTGTTGTGTTATTTATTTTCTTTGTCAGAATTAAAATTAAAATTCGAACATTAAACTGGTAGAAACATGATACTATCTACTAGCGGTTGATTCGTTATTTCTTCCTCTTTCCTTACTTTCATCTCCTGTACCACCTTCATCTCACCTTCTCTCACTTTATGTTACGAAATACTGCAGGATAGATGCGTGTTCACTGAAGAGGCTCCGAGTTAATCAGATGATGCGTAATGGCTATGCTATCTTTCATTACCGTAACACAACATAAATGTTAACAGACCCTTACAAGGTTTTTAAAACGGGTATTTTCGATCAATAATAATGTGGTATATACTATATTATATATAAAAGTCCATATCATTTACCATTCACCACTAATTTCACATAGACTACTCATTATGAAATTACCTAGATGTCGCTGGACGTCATTTAAAGAACATCAGAAATTCAAATTTGTTGTACGTATTTCAAAGTTAAGTCCATTATAACTTGAAGATAATATGCATAAAATGTTCCAAAGCTAAGGTTGTTTCAGTGTGCATGTTTCTTGATTTGTTTTTCTTTCAAGACTTCAGTATGTTTGTTTTGTCTTAATGGATTTTATTTATTTAATACTAGCTACTATATCGTATCAAAATCAAGTGACTCAGAACCGGATATTATGTAATACCATGGAGGAGGTCTATGTAAAGCAGTGGACATTTCCCCGCTGTTTATGATGATATAGTGAACACACTCGGATTTGCCGGCGTGGAAAAATTGCTGGTCCAATCGATTTGGGGTAGGTGTTATTAAGGCAATAAGTAAGGTAATACTATTATATTGTCACGGAGCTTCTCGAACAGTCTAGAGATAATGGAAAGAGAAGTGGATGTCCTATCTCCTTCTTGTGAGAAGCACGGAGCCTTCTCGAACGAGTGTGAAAGAGAGAGGCGGATCCATCTATACCCTTCGTGTCGGATGGCAACAAAAAATAGCGTGGAAAGCTCTGGAATAAATTACATAAGGATTGTCAAGTGCAAAAGGGAGACCAATCCATCTATCTCCTTCGTGTCGAAAAGCAAACAAAAGAAAGCGTGGAAGGCTCTCTAATGTTCCTGAAGATTCCGAGTACAGTCGAGGTGGAAAAGTTTTAGTGTACTAGTGTGTCACGTGGTGTCAGTAGCGACAGACCGGCCAGCCGGTCAGTAGTGCCAAAAAACTCTGTACGTAGAATGGAGGGATGGACTCAGTGCAGACGTCTTGGACCCAGTGAGACAGGGACGCACTCTGTTGGGGGGGACCCGTGATTTGAAGATTAGTTTGTGGACCTGTGCTACCAATAAACTCCGGGACTTTGGACTCGTGTTTTTCTTCAATCCCTCGAACTTGGCATCCCGCAACAATATTTATTTACAGGGTGATGACAACCTCATCTCCTTACTGGCACAAATATTTTCTAATGTCCTTCAAATCTTATTGCCAATAGTGTGTTCAAGACAATCATAACAGTCGGTTGAATTCAATATTCTACGACATGATAACGATCAAAAACATTATTCATTACGATGTCAAAAAACTTCTTTCTATTTTGATACGAACCAGAGGACTCACTGATTTAAAAAAAAATGTTAAATTGCTTTCTTAGATGTGTTTATAACTACCTAACTTTGTTAGTTATGGTGACAGCTTCCGTCTTCTCGTGGTTAAATAAAGCAGAACAAACTTGGAGATTCTAACCGCCTTAACTTACGGCAGTCGGTTGTTATATTGAATTAACTACAAAGTTTTAAAAGAACTTGCTGGTAAGGTTTTAAAATACTCCTGATTTAAATAGATTATTTTAATAAATGAAATAAGCGGTGATAGCTTACCCTTCGCGAATTAGTTTATCGAAATGTACCGAATTTATCTAAATGAGTCTTAGAATATTGTAACAAATGTTTCACTACGAACCAATTGTATTCTGACCATAACAAAACAGTTGTCGATAAATACTCTCCCTCTGAAATAAAAGTAATTAACAGGAGTAATTTTTCCATTAGAAATCTTATCCATCCGTGTAACTCAAAAATGATTATAAGCTATGATATAGCGAGTGCAACAAAATAGCTTCCCTTCTCAATTTTTTCAAAAACCTTACAATTCATGTCTTCAAACTGGTTAATCAGTCAGCTGATCTTTTACTCGCTTCTATAGAACAGGATGCCGCGTATCCATGTTATGTTTTTTAATTTGTTTGATTAAAAAAGAAGGCAGATCAACACTTAACCTCAAACTCAAGTGATGACGATGAGGTCGACGATGTCACGCGTTGTTCTAGAAGGTGCCTATTTGATCTTCGTTTGAAGATTCCCTAGTTGTAGATTTCATGGAACACGAAAACGAAAACGGAAGTTCATTCCATATTTTAGCTGTAGCCTGATAAATATAGATTCGAAACGCTTGTTGGGTGATTTAAAACATGACTATAGGTTGATTTAAGGAGACGGAACAGCGTCTACATTAAATCGACGAAAAAAAATCAGAGAAAGCATTGACAGAAATTGAGGGCAGTAATAATATCTATAGTCTGATTCAGAACAATAAAAACGCCAAATTTTTTCCACATTGGAGGACTAATTTAATTTCACAATTAATTTGTGGCAAATTTTTATTTATTTATCTTAAAAAGAAATTTAAAAAATAAAAAGCGATGGGGCAAAATGATTCTCGAGTGGAGACCTCGGACCGGGAGACGCCGGGCGGGACGGCCTCCAGCCCGCTGGTCTGGCGACCTCAAGAGGATAGCGGGAAGCGAGTGGATGAGGACGACGGAGGACCGGAAGGAGTGGCGCACATTGGTAGAGGCCTATCTTCAGCAGTGGAGAGACACGGGTTGATAAGTGAAAAAGTGAAAATGAAATTTAAGATACATTTCACTTCATGAGACTAGTAACAGAAATAAAAATGCTATGTCAGTGAGCAAATTTAATTTAGATACTCGTATCACGAAATCGACACGTAATGCAACGCGTATGTCCATAAATATGGTGTCACCAATAAATGTGTTAATGAGGAATTAACTGAGTCCCCCAATGTTAACTCACAGGCCACGTTGGCTCGTAAAAGATAATGAAATCCTTTATTAGGTACCCGGTACACTTACTCGTACATGTCTTACACACTCTTATAATACATGTGTGCGAAGGGAGTTTTGTACACGACTTTTGCGGGATAGTTTTCAATTTCCCTTCCCCTGTGGGTCTAAAGAAATTAAAATAAAACATAAATGTAAAAGTTTAAATAAAAGAAAAACCAACCGTATCCGAGTCCTAATGACTACGAGTACATGCTTGGACTCAATCCCGGAGGTCCCAGGTTCGATTTCCACCGAGCGTACTCGGTTTGGTTGGCGGTAGTTAATTTTCTATGTCCATCTGTGTAGCTAGATAAAACCATTTCACCACAGTCTGATGCTAAACAGCGGTGTTAAAAGCACTGTTGTGTTCCGGTATGAAAGGTATCAGAGCCAGCGCCTCATTAGCTTGAGGCTTCTCCGTGCGCACGCGCACCATCGAACGGCCTTACCTTCACTTAACATCAGGTGCGATCAAGGCCAAGAAGAAGAAAAAATGTTACGTTACGATACGTAACATGATTATACTCTTGAACAGTATGTAATAAATGTAAGACATTCATTTGAACCTCAAAATTCAAATTCCAATAGTAGTTTGGATGAACTCTCTAAAACCTTAAAATTCACGTAATAATTTTTAACCGTTTATGTCGGATTAAACACCTAGCTCTAGAAGCACAATTCAAAATTTAGTCTATATTTTTATATTGCTACACCCAGACAGGGTTCAGGTACTTAAGACATACTAAACAAGCTTCCACCCCCATGTCACTGTACTGTGTGTACACAACTGCTATACTTGACAGAACTAATTTGATTAGATCATCCGTTTTGATCCCTTTTTATATTAGGTAGGCTTCCGTTTGAACACAATCTTACCTGATGTGATGGTTCACTAGAAATACTCTATTCACTCTGGACTTGATGACACCCAGGATGTAGCACTCGGAAAACACAGAAGCCGGCAAGGAACTCCTTTCATTATCTTTAGGCATACTAAATTAAGAAGCGAAACGCTTCGTGAGGAATGGTAGAATGTCAACCAAGTAGGGGTGTAACCCAGTCCAGCAGTGAAGTCACTAGTCTGATTTTAGATAGGATTCCCATTTTCTTGGCCGCAGTTAGTGCCAAGGACTCAACGGTCGATGTTGAAATTCGAATTAAGGCTCATTCCTTGCAACTCAAGGTGGTCGGTGAATACCACTGGAGCATTCAAAAGTTGGTGTATAGTCAGTGTGACTTTTTTTGGCAGAGAAAGACTCGCTCGTGTTTTGGTGACATGAACTTCCACATCAACATCAACAGCCTATATATGTCCCCACTGGAGGGGCTCAGGCCTACTCTCCTACAGAGAGTGTATGGGCCATAGTCCACCACGCGGGCCCAGTGCGGATCGGCGGACTTCACATGCCTGTTCAAGACATGCAGGTTTCCTCACGATGTTTTCCTTCACCGTTAAGCAATCGGATAATGTACTTGAATTGAAAAACAACTCATAGGTACACGGCTGGATTCGAACCCGGTACCCTCAGATTGAACTTCCACATATTTTGAACAAATAACAATTCTATTATAAACGAGACTATCTCGTATGTGACTTTTTTCCGTCAACATGTCTATTTACGCTGAATGTTTACGAAGCGAAAAGTAATGTAAGAAACAAAGTTTCTGTTGAAACATAAACGTCACAGAAGTTTAAGTGAAAAGTGGATGGATGGATAAAGGTGGATGAAAGTATACTTAAGTTTGAATAATAGATCCGTTTGTTTCGAAGCAGTGTCGTTACGGCTTTTGGAATATAGAAAATCATACCTGAAAGTATTACAGTTGTGAAAACCAATAGTTTACTTGTACTAGAGTGCAACTCTTTAACGACAAACACTTTCTTCGAATACAAAACGATTGATTAAATATTATTTTTTTGTAAAATAACGTTAAATAAATATTCTAGTCATTGTAGATCTAACATTCAACGTTACTATTAATAAACCATCGAGCATAGAGAGCTTCGAATTATGAAAGAAGAAATTCTGATCAACCGAGAGCTAAAAACTCATAAATAGCGTTAAAAACAGTGCTAGCAAAAGCTACAGGTACTAGGATTTTTCATCGATAACTTCATATAAGTAAAGTCTGTGTGAAATGGTTGCCAAAACTTCTAAGTTAATGTGTCAGCGTGCACTCTACGGAACTTTTGGAGGCTTATAAGAATATAAAGTCACTTTTTCCTTGATATGAAATGAAGTTCTATACTGAGATCGTATTTCCTATACGAAATCGATAGAATAGTGTCATTCTACTGAAAAAAAAAACCTAGATAGGCAAAGGAAGGAGTACACCACACTCTTGTCAAGCCGAAAACTTTTGGATCACACCTAGTGTTAAGAAAAGAGGTTCCTAAAGCCGTTGCGGGTATTTCGGGTGTGCATATTAGTTTTCTGATAGACTATGTTTGCCTCGATAATGACTGGACCCTCTCAAGTACACAGCGATTATCTTTACAATTCATTAGGCTCATGACCCCCATTAAGTGTTCTCAGGTCGTAATGGTCACGAAAAACGTCCCGAATCCTCGTTAAAGGGGCTACTAAAAGGAGATATTATAAATGGAAGTGACTTAGGAGGGTGAAAGGATTAGATATTAAATTATTAGATAAATGTTGTTAGTGTTTTATACGCTAAAGACAGCTTTCTAAACTGGGTTTCTACCTGATAAAGTCTGGCATGAGGAAACCCGTAGCTCGGGACCGGTCATTAAGGCATACCGTGAGGGAGGCCTATGCTCAGCAGTGGACGTATCCCAGCTGATGATGCTGACACCACTATTTTACACCACAATTTATTTTAGGTATAGTTCTTATGAGGAATATTTATAACTAACCGCTGACTTTTCTAGTTGGTGATGTCAGACAATGCTTGTGTTTAGAAGAATCTCACAAACTTATTGTAAAATATCGCTCCTCCTCGTTATAGATACAAACGTGGCACTAAATAACGCTGGACTCATTGTCACTCTGTGTAGCTACTAAACGGACTTTTGCGCCAAAAATGACTTTGAGCGAGGACAAGACGTTTTCCTGAATCGTCGAACTGTGTCGTTCGCTAAGTTTTTGACCTCACTGCCCCAAGAGTCCATCGTTTCCGCCGCAATCACTGTCGTATTATTGAAACTTTTGTTTGGCGTCAGGTTATAAGACGATGTTGTACAGTCTGGCAAATACACAAAATAGTTCGTCGCTCTATAAATTGCAAAGCTTGATTACGTATTGTTTTGCTTAGGTTTTAGCAATGCAAATGTTACCAATCAGAATTTTGTAATAGTTATAAATAGTACTTGCTTGCATTTCAGGCAAGTCAAAAATTTACATTTTAAGTTGGGATACATTGTAAAGTTGGACGTCAATATGAATAGGTTTCATTTGTGCATTTTAAAACAGCTTTTCATATTTTTATTAGAACACAGTTTTAAATTTATGATGAAAACGTCTAATACCATCCAGTCAGGCGGTATGTACACATTAGTACATACGAGTAGCTCATTCGGTAGCTGTTTCTGACAAGGGAATCGGGATTCAACTTTTCCTGCACTTTATGTACAAAAAAAAAACGATATCGCTTCCAGTTATTTTGTAAACGTAACTTTGTACCATATAAGACTACCGCCTTAATTTCCTTACACTAAATAGCTTTTAATTATGATAAAGCATGCTAAATTAACCCTAGATTAGTAAAGGAACCCCTCCTTAGTTTATTATTCGTTCTTGTTAATTAAAAAGTTAAGCCCAAACCATTGAAAATCCTCTCTGCAAACAATATCACGTTCGCGATGGCAAAATGACATTCGATGAACCTCACAAGAATTTTTTTATATCTCCTGTTCGGAAAGTAGACATTGTAACATCCAAACAGCGGGAAAAAATGCTCCGGGAAGAAAATATTAATTATAATTAACGCGTTCATAAATAACTAGAAAACGACTTCAACTAACCTAAAAGTCTACAGTATTCATCCCCTTAAATGTTTACTTATAGAGTTATAATTATCTGGGTAAATATTTGCCCTTTGATTAATATAAGTAGTTGGGCTTTTGTTGATTTTCTCAAAAAGCGCTAAATCAATATTGATAAAATGTATATGGGATCATCCTTAAGTATGCTGTACCAAATAATAATAAAAATAGATGCATAATTGCCTAATTGTTAACTAATATCGTGTACCACAAATATATATAAAAAATACAGTCGAATTGAAAACCTACTTCTTTTTTGAAGCCGGTTGAATATTTTTTGCGTAGTTTTAATAACACTAGTTTCCAAAAAAGTCAGGTAAAAACTTGTTTGCAAAGAAAAAATCGAGTGAACTTATTAAATTTGAAATGAATCTCTCTGGAAATATGTTATTTTTCTAACTTGCGAGATAGTCTTAAGTTTTTCACTGTGACGTCGTTTTAAAAATTGTGTGTCGGTTTTACAATATAGAGGATTTCACGGACGATCAGAAACGATTGAGTATAGAGTGGTTTCGCAATACGAGTATGATAGCAAAGTTTGATGGAGGCCAATCAATGGCTGGCTAAAACATAGTGCAGAAACCTGGGTGTGCTTCTTTGAACCGGAAAAAAGCCTACTTATTGCGTTTCCCTTTTTGCTTTAATTGCTTAGTAAAAGTAACATGATCTGTAGAAGATGTGTAGTTTGCAGGATTGGTCAATTCTTTGGGTGTAACGCGTGATTGTCATTGCAGAATACGCACGATATCTCCGTTGCAACATGGGATGATTTTCCACAGTGCTTTGTTGTGGTTGTATATTCTTCTCTTTCCATATTCAGTCATCTCTAATTCTTGAAATTTCACAGCGTCTATAATTACACAGCCTCTCCCACGAATGTTCCTTTCAGACTTTATTTCAAGGTTTAACCTTAACAACGTGTACCACACACAGCATACCACAACTACCACAATAAAATTTATTTCATTTCGTTTTTGAACCGTTTATCAGTGATTTGCTTTAATGAGGTTCACTTTTGATAATTATATAATTAAGTAAGGTAATTTGCTGCACTGAAGTTTTATTTATTTTCTCATTCATCGGATTACGAGTATCTTTTTTGTATCATGTTTCCGCTTCAAATTTTGCATCCATATCATTCGTGTCTGAGTTAAAGTTCAAGTATAAATCCTCATATTACTCTATTGTAGTTTTGTCTTATTTTGAGGATGATCGCATTCTTTCGTAGTGTTTTCCAGTATTCAACTAAGGGTTAGGTTCTTATTCGCACATATACCCGAGATAATCGATGTCGAAAATCTTGTTAAGCGTTATCAAAACTCGCGACTTCCAGCAAATAATTTATTTATCAAAGCTTTGCAACTCATACTTTCATACCGGAGTGTTATCTTGAGTTGGCTACCTCAAGGTATTAGGAACCCAAACGTACGAATAGCATTGGGAGAAAAGATTATTTTTATCAGGTATTTCATCATTAAATGATAAAGATAAAGGTAAGTTTATGATATGGTCACAGTAAGAAAATTTTAGTTTTTCACATTTCAACTTTACAGGCATGTAAATATTTTACCAACATGGAAATGCAAATTCATTGCATGAAAATGCATATTATTTTAATATTACCATTACTTTGTGATGAATTAAATTATTTTTTATGCTATATATAAGATGCTTAACGTATCATCTTCTCAACAGGAATCATCCAGTATTACTTTAACTGAATATAAACTTTCTTAACAGCCAAGCACGCAATTTACGCTCCAGAAAGAATCTCGAAAGTTCTCTTTCATACCTCGGAATCCTATTGTAAACCCTTATTGACATAAAATAACAATTCTATTTATACAGCGCAGTTTTACATTTAGGTATTAACATACGTGTTGGGTCTAGAATGGAATGCTTAACAAATTTATACTATGTAGTCACGCGGACCGTAGTATGCGGCGAGTCTATGATCATGAACGATAGATAGTTGATTGAGTGCGATGAACTCTGGCTCTAAATAATAATAAAAACTGTCTTCGAGAGCCCTGACACTCTGTTCTGGATCGTCGACAGAAACGAGGAGCATCGCGACTGTTTCTCGCGCTGCGCCATGGACAGCCGTGACGATTCTGAGGATGTTGTCACTCCTCGTGAGGCCGGACCTCATTGATCCAAGACTTTTTTGAGTAAAAACCAAATCTTGGCAACCGTGGACTCTTGAACTTCACTCATCTTTACTCACTTACTTACTTTATCGTTCTCTAGGTCAGAAATCGCCTTAGTGAAAGAAATAAAGTTTTGTGTACCTTCCCAAAGATTAAGTTCATTTTTGTTTTGCAAATTACAATTATTTTCGTTAATGTTAGTGTGGTGTGTGTTTAAATTAAGTGGACGTGATGTAGTGTATGTTTTATATGACGTTTTACGGCTTCTTCTACAGTCTTATTGTTTACTGCAGGGCGCGGCGCAGCATATGTGTACAATTGAGCAGCTTGTGGTCTGGTCTCGCACACTGGAATAGTGGAGGCACCTTTCACTCCTAACATTGTACTCGGGGCAATGTTGGGCTGTAACCACAACGACGAGGAACCTTGTCTTTGTAATGTTACATACTAGATTCATGGCTGAACGAACCTTTAAACTCACTTTCGTGTTGTTTCTGTTTTTCATATTGGATTCTACGAGTATTCATTTATATTGATTGATGGACTTTGAATAAGTATCCACGAAGAGAATTTGACGCTGTCTCGAGATATACCTGGCTCACATTAGTAAATTAAAAAAATTTAAATGCTTTCAGTTTGAAAGAAATAGTTTTATATAAAGCTCTCCTTTAACCGAATTAAATACGTCGCCGAAAGACCTCAGAGTTTCTTCAAAGCGGTGAAAATTTAAAATGTAGATCATTTCAGAAATGGAACGAAGATATCTTATGAGGTTTAAAATGCCGGAATTAGTTGGTGTAGATTGGTAACTCAGGTCTATGAGTTACTATCTTTAAAGGTTGCAGATTAGACTCGTTCTCATGTTTGCTTGCCACTTTACTAATAATTTATGGGACTTTGCACTATACCTAATAGGTTTTATAAACTTTACGTATTTTAGAATGTGTTATGTTTATTTTTTATTACACGCTTGATCAAATCTAGTAAGTCAATTTTAATATACTTCTAACTCTTGAAACTTTGCGATTGTATGCAATTCAGATAACAATACAATAATTTGACACCATCGAGCCGATATGACCCTGTAAGAGGGTGGATAGAGAAACTGTTAAACAAGCTCCTCGAACTTTTCGAAATGAGAACGAGTGGCTTAAGTTTTAAAAATCTAGACTCCACTATAAATTAATGAATGCTACGTTTTAGATAAAGAAAAATATGTATAAATACCTATTTAGTCTGTGAAAAGAATGTACTGCTCAGACCACTTGGGTGTCTTCAAGTCGAGGGTGAACAGGCACCTTCTAGACCAACGCGCACCATCGTAGGCCACATCGTCGCTTACCATCAGGTGAGATCGTGGCCAAGCGTTGATCTATACTCTGTAAAAAAAACCACGCTGATGACAGAACAAGTCTAGATGATCGTATTTATTAAATTTATTTCTCGCGCGCCACAAGAATGTGGTACGCAGTGGATACGTAAGTGGTGGCTTCCTGCAGTTGGTGGTAGTCAATGGAAGTTTCGTTATTAACACTGTTTTAGAATCAAATAATAATAAAAAATTGAAAGTTGACTATTTGTTTTGGTTTTGACATTGGAAATGCGGAAAGAGAAGAAATTTGAGAAGGAAGTAATAATAACTGATTCAGACCGGCGGTGATTTTATCATGGGGTCACTTTTGGACGTGGAAGACGATATAATGATTAATAATGTTCGTTTGACTGGTCTTTTCGTCAACCACAAGATTTCATACTGAAGCCAAAGAAACGTTAAAATGAATGCGAATAAAACAAATAAACTTAAACGACTGGCAACGCAAATAAAACTACGATTGGAAAAACAAAAATCGAAGAAAACAAGAGAAATCTTTCGATTCAAAGACACACTTAAAACAAGAGAGAGACAGTTTAAGTGCCAATGAAATGCCTGAGAAGTGACTTGTCAACTTAACACTTTAAAGCAGTACATTTCAAGTAAGTGCATCGGTATCAGAGAAAGATCGGTAGACTGAAATACTTACGTGCATATGACACACAAGAGCTTTATTACCGTAAGTACCGTATACAAGAGTTTGGGAAACAGAAGAAGAACGGATGACTAAGCTTCTAAGCTGCTACTGACGTCTAGGTTGCAATACTTACGTGACTGCGACTCCAAACTAAAATAAGAGCTTTGGAAACAAATAACGGACGGGTAGGCTGCAATACTTACGTAAATATATCTCTTTTACAACAGAAGAATAACGAATGCCTCGTCTGCAATACTAAATTCAAAATATGAAGTTTCTGTTTTTGGGAAACACCTTTACACATTTTGTGTACGAAACGTCCCAACCCACGTCAAGTTAGTTAGTGGACTGTGAACATAAAAAAATAAACCTTGCCTGTTGAAATACAACGAAAAACAACGCTAATGTTGTGTAGTTGTTGAAAGACAAAAATGTACCTCTATCAAAAGCACATTGGAACAATCTCGACACTGGTTCTATCCAAAATGTTATTGTATAATGTTAACAAAGAGTACTGTCACGAATCAAGCCCTTTTAGTTATTAAATCAAGTGGAGCCTGTATTCAATATACCTTTTTGTGGCCAAGCTTACTCTTTGCTCAAGACATTTTCAAGGTAGCTGAAAAACCGCTGAGTACGTTACCAAGATCATCTAACAAAGCTAGGGTTATCGTCATTACTGAATACTCAGAGAATCTAATGTTACTAAATACTCGTAGTTCTTTACAATCAGTTGACGAGGAATTTGGTGAATTAAAAAGCCCACTAAATACAGATTTCACCGTTGATAACACTGCCCAATTCAACAAACGAGACAAAATTCGATTTCATGAAGAGTTTCGTCAAAATATAGCAACCGTTAAAGAAACTCAACCAGACAAGTACGAGTATAAACATACAGCTATGAGTAATTTTTCAAAGATCGTACGCGACACATCAAGAGAAATAACGACAGGGTAAAGAAATTTATAAATGAACACAGTTTCTACATAACGCCTGCAGATTGCATCCATCACGACTATGTTCGCATAAGTAGTATATTTTATACCATTCCCTCTCTAAAAAGCTCATTTTATTTACTGAAAACAGTGCTTAAAAAGAACTTTAAATAATTTGGTATTTGAATTTAGAACACACCAATATATCCAACCTCCATTGCCATGCTATACCACTTCCTTGTGCAAAAAATACTTGATGTAAACTCGTTCTACCTAACTTCGTAACTTCGTTGAACCTCTATTGTTTTGAAGCGTCTTTTATTCTCGTATTTATTTAAGTAATGAAGACACGAATGAGATTGTGGTTATTTATAGAAATAGTGGACCCGGTCATATTTACCTGATCCGATCAAATACTTAAAGTCTCCCACATCTTTCTTATTATTGTCTAGTTCCCGGTCGCTGGAGAAGAAATAATTTTATTTTTAATGCTACGTCTGAAGTCAAACATCATCTGGCACATCTCGAAGGAGTTGCTCTCCAACGTACTCCGAAAGCATGATAATTGTAATCTGAGGAATAACCCCTTAGCTTAGCAGCCCACATGAAGTCAATTATTTTTGTTCATTGTTTTTTTACTTATCTAAGATTGGAAGAGTATTTTTATTTCAGTCAAGATAGTTTTATTACTTTAGTAATAATTTATAATAGTATAATGGTTATAATGGTAGATTTATGTATATATTCGTAATATTAATATAGCTTATTTGATGACATATAAAAAACTTGAGAGGTGTCAAGGGACACCCGGATGGAACGAAGTTCCTTTCGATTAATTAGTGAAGGAATTGTAATAAAATTTTACAAATTTTCAATAAAGTTTGAACGGATTTTTAACATTATATTTTAAATATGGTTTTGTAGGTTTTTTCATTAGATTTTTTATGTACGTGATACGTTTTGTTTTTAGCGACATCTGTCATTGAGTAGCGGCAACTAATCAGAGCCATCTGTCGTCACATAGCTGTGCTGTTGGTATCGTCTTACTGCTACGTACGTCGTACCAACAGATGACGCTAACTTACTATAGCAAAAAGTGTCGGTGACAACATTTCGTAAGAATTTTTTCCGTCTAGCCCCCTTTCACAACGCGCGTACGTTTTGTTTTTAGCGACATCTGTCATTGAGTAGCGGCAACTAATCAGAGCCATCTGTCGTCACATAGCTGTACTGTTGGTATCGTCTTACTACTACGTACGTCGTACTAACAGATGACGCTAACTTACTATGGCAAAAAGTGTCGGTGACAACATTTCGTAAGAATTTTTCCGTCTAGCCCCCTTTCACAACGCGCGTACGTTTTGTTTTTAGCGACATCTGTCATTGAGTAGCGGAAACTAATCAGAGCCATCTGTCGTCACATAGCTGTACTGTTGGTATCGTCTTACTACTACGTACGTCGTACTAACAGATGACGCTAACTTACTATGGCAAAAAGTGTCGATGACAACTTTTCGTAAGAATTTTTTCCGTCTAGCCCCCTTTCACAACGCGCGATAAGGAACTTCGTTCCAATATGTATATCGCTATTAGGACATATTTTTCAAAATTGGATTTTCTAGAATAACCATGCACGAGACGATCTACGGATTAATAAAGGCATACCGTACCATAAAGTCCAAAATAAAGTAAAGTAAATGTTTCAGCTCTGACACATTATATACACATACATATAATGTAAATTAGCGGTATTTTATTTGATTTATTTAATTATATTTTATATTCAATTCACAAATATTGTAAAACTCGGGTAAGAAATAGAGATCATATGTATCACACCAACGAATACAATATAATATTCTGATTATTTGGTGTATACTCGTATTTATATATATTTCAAGGCAAATGCAAGGCTTTTTTTGCCTCACTTCATGGTGTATATTTTTGTTTTCTTGCTCCTCGCCTTTATTCTTTTATCATTCCAGATTTTATAACGTAGAGAAATTCAGAAAATAGCTCATTCCATAGCACGCTGGGTGACTTTGAGCTTGATTTGTAATCACTGGCAACACTCACTGTTTATATATGTAATCGTACTTTAATATTAATTTAACCAATAATAAAATCTAAGAAATTATTTTTATTTTTTCGATAAAATTTGGAATAAGTTTATAAAGTATTAATACTGAAAATGAAGCTCAATGAGTTTAGCGACAATGGTAGCAGCTGAACTTTGCTAGGAACGTGATGAACTTAGGTTAGTTCGGACAAACTTTCCTAATTTGTTTTGGATGTGCAGCTAAATCATGGTTAACGTAGGTTTCTCTATCAGATAGGATTACAGCCCTGAGATTTGAGTTCGTAGTAATTACGGCGGAATTGTTTAGAAACGGTTGCTTTGTTTCAATACCCGACCAGTAGAAACAATGGAATTCCCCGCAGTCTTTGTATTTCCTGCTGTAAAACGAATGTCTTTAAAGTAAGAATTAATACGTTGATTCGAAGGAAGCGCTTCTACATTGTTAAAAAAGCTTCAGTAAGCTATATACGTTGTATTCCCTTCTGTGAGTATAATATCAGTGTTTAGTATGGTTTATTTACAAATTATTTACTATTCCGAGTTACATCGAACTTATCATTGTAAAACTAACTCGTTTTACTATGAGCCCTTGCCCTTCGAATACCTATCTCATTAATATTGTTTCCCTTCTTTTGAGTGTACATCAGAGTTTGAGTTTGCTTTGATTTGTTTCATATTACTTATAAATATTTTCTGGTTAAGAATTACGTTGAGAGCTATGTCGATCTTCACCTAACATGATTCAACTTCTTCTTAAACTTCTATAAACGAAACATCAGTTAAGCCAATTTTTATTACTCAGCTGCCATATTAATTATCAAGTGTCTCCATCGAATTACATTTTGCGAATGTACTTGGATGATTTGATATAAAAACACCAACAATTAATGAATAAACAATTATCTCAACTTTTTTTAAATAAAGGAAGCAATATTTCATTGAAATTTTTAGTACTTTTTTTGGTGCACTTGGAAAATATGCCGTCAAACATCAACGTATTTCCGCTAATAATCACTGTTTAGTTGTTGTAACGGAAAAGGTAATTACCAGCGATAACTACAATGACGTCACTTACGATCAGGTGAAATGTAGGCTAAGTGCAAACACATTCTTAAGAAAGCCGCATTGCCCAAGCAATCGCAAAAGGTATAAACAAGGCATGTAAAACACAATAAGCCTGCTCCACATTTCTTCGCAATTTCCAGTTGCTTCATTCTAGCTTGAAATCCAAAGAAAGGGCGAAAAGCAAACTGAATTAAGATCTGCTTACCTAAATCCACATTCGTTTCATCAAGGCACACCATTTCAAAAACCTTTTCGTGAAAAATTTCATACATCCAACACCACTACTGACGTCGCTCTCCCGTGATGCTAAATGCGAGGAGTACTGGTGGCAGAGCCAGTTTTAATTAAGGTGGAGCTCAGCCGCGGATTTTGTGACCGAAAAGCGCCTGTTTGCGTTCCACAGAGGACCATTAACACGTTCTGATTATTCGATAAAAACTCGGTGCACTGCACAGTTATATCCTATTAAATAGTCATTAAGGATACGCTTTACGTGTTAACTTTCGTCATTACGCAAGACCCGTAGTCTCCAAAACAAATAAACATAAATTACGAGCGGGTGTTCGCCTTTTGATGGGTGTCAACTATTTAGGCTTCCAAATTTACGCGGAAATAATAATAAAACCAATGTGTGTTCTTTTTTTCTCCAGTGGTTTCGTAGCTATCTTTATTAATATAATTAAGTAGATTGAAAAATGGCTATCAGAAGCATAAGAATAACTAATAATACAAACTAGTATATGAATGAAACTCTCGCTCCGGACACGTTGCGTTTGTTTCTGTCAACGTATATTAATGTGTGTTGATACGTTACTCTTTCATTATTATAGTATTGTGTATCACATCAACCGCCTAATATATGTTCCAATTGCAGGGGCTCAGGCCTACTCTCCTACAGAGTGTATTGGCCATAGTCCACCACGCGGGATCTTTTAATTTTTTCTCAGGAGTGTGCAGGGTGTTTTCCTTCACCAAAAAGCCATTGTATTAGTTTATACAGGGGTTTCCAATTAACTCAAAGTAGTGAAAAAAAAAATTACGCGTCCAAAACAAAATAAAAACCGACTTCAACTACTTTATAAATGTTCACCTTTACAAATAGAACTATTAGGTTTTTGTTGATTTTCTCAAAAAGCCTTAAGTTCGCTAAAATTTATACATGACAACACCTGTACCAAATAAAAAAGGAACCCAACTGTAGACAAGATACTGTAGATAGAGAACTGTAGATAAGTCCTCGCCCGCGCGGTACAGTACGAGTACCCTATGGCTATGCTCGAACCGGAAGGTTTTTATTGTTTAAAGTATTTATAAAATCCTGTGGTAAACACAGGCAATATAATGGTATTTGCATACGTAACATTGGTGTGCATGTTCGGAATTTATCTACGTGATATAATCCGGAATGACGGAATCCACACGAACTAAGGTTACTGAGACTCCTCACTGGCTCGACGAGTCAGTGAGGAGAACTTTTTATATTTCAAGATAGTATAGATATCAACAGAAACAAACAAACATTGTTAATTGTTCCAGGCAACCAGGATAAAACATAGGAAGTGCGTGGTGAGCTACGAGTAGCTTCCATACTACGGCCATTGATATATAATACAATATTAATATGAGAATTAATGTGTATTTATTTATTTGTATAATAAACCTGTTTCAATAGAACACCACTCTATTCAATTCAATAAAGTAATTTAAAAAAAGAAACCAGCAGACGACAGACGGGAACTTGAATTAATTTAAATTTTAATAAAAACGTCCGCTTTTTTACGAGTAGATTGTTCAATTACATTCTGATTTATAGTTTTAATTTTGTGACTTTGACATAAAAGATAATGGAACCGTTTGTGACTTGGCTTCTATTAAGTACTAGTATAAATGTAAAGTAAATTGCTCGAGGAACGGATATCTGTCCTCGAGTGGCGACCAAGTACCGGGAAACGCGTACCGGGCCATCCCCCTATTGGATGGACCGACGAACTGGTAAAAGGTCGTGGAGAGTCGCTGGATTTAAGTGGATCCGGACCAGTCATTGTGGTGTCCCATGGGGAAGGC
Source organism: Carcina quercana (assembly GCA_910589575.2). Classification (NCBI taxonomy): domain Eukaryota; kingdom Metazoa; phylum Arthropoda; class Insecta; order Lepidoptera; family Depressariidae; genus Carcina; species Carcina quercana. Next base: position 21,588,692 of record OU342426.1, on the reverse strand, counting down.
ATATGTCCAGATGTGGACATTTCGGCTGATGATGATGATGAAATGTGAAACGACGTTTTCACTCATTCGTTTCATACCTTACGAATTCCATCTATCATGATGCGGATTTAAGAGTACATAGTTAACAAGAGTACATAGTTAACAAGCGTCGGTGGCGCAGTGGATAAGACGCGGACTCTCAATCTGAGGGTACCGAGTTCGAATCCAGCCGTGTACCTATGAGTTGTTTTTCAATTCAAGTACATTATCCGATTGCTTAACGGTGAAGGAAAACATCGTGAGGAAACCTGCATGTCTTGAACAGGCATGTGAAGTCCGCCGATCCGCACTGGGCCCGCGTGGTGGACTATGGCCCATACACTCTCTGTAAGAGAGTAGGTCTGAGCCCCTCCAGTGGGGACATATACGAGTATAGACTAATGTAGCAGTTAACAAGATTTTGAACCCTGTGATTTCCACTCGCAACCGAAATGTGAATATAAACGCAGATGCCGCCACGTATAAGGATCCAGTGGAACGTTGAATATGTACATAATTACAAGTACGAGTATAATGTTGTTAGCGCGGATTTGAAGCGCGTCAGACGCCACGCCAACCCACACTGATGGGTTTGACGCAAATTAAATAGCCGCGGGAAGTCAACAATGACGTCTATTGACATAATTTGCAAATTAAACGACAGTGTTCACAATAATATTAACTGGTGAGGCAGATAAAAGAATGGAAATATTGGATAATGCCTAGTGATCTCAGCTTACGAAAAGGACTACCCTGTAAATGTCGAATAATATTAGGCGAGCAGTGTCGTCTTACTGTGATCTATCCGCGTGACAATCAAGGTGATCGTGGATAATCTCCTAATCCTCCTATAGGCAGAACACAATAGGAGAAAAATAGAAGATTAGGAATCAACGACACACTTCGTTAGTACCTAATCTTCTATTTTTCGCAACGCTTACATAGCCCACAAATCGCACACGACAATGATCGAAGTGCAAGTGGTTAATATAATTGCAGATATAAGTCAGAAACATGTTCGTGACATGTGCTTGGTGAACATAAGATCCGTTCGACTTAGCAACTAAGACAGAATTCAGATCCTCAATCGCAATATATATTCGACCAGCGACTACTATGCAGTCCTATTGCATTACGAGTATGTACTCCAACCAAAACACGATCGTGCAGATCGGATGCCGTCAGCTAATAGTTAAAAATGCACACAAACCGCATACAAACAATTTTTTTCCTTCCAAATTATGAATGCATTCGTCATTATTACATCAAATTTCAACTACAAATCACGTCATCTAGGAGCTTATTCATTACATGACTATAAAACTACAATAGGAAACTTCAAGTACATAATGCTACCCTTTAAGGTCAAATGTTTAAGTAATATACTCATAAGTACGAGTATTCCCAGCCAGAGTGCACTAGCAATTTCACGGTACATTGGTTCTTTGTAACAATTGCTAGCTAGACCATAGCGTTCGCCTTTTGTACTAACGAATATTGGAACTGCATTATTGGATATTCAAATATCATTGTGTAGATTTGGTAAATTTGAAGAAATAAAATATATCTGCAGGTGAGGAGAAATGGATTTGTTTAGATTCATAATAAAATTCATAATAGTTATCCGCAATAGAACATAAATTGTTATATTTATTGATCACGAAAACAGAAGTGAAGTCAAATTTAGAATAATCGCTTGCAATAATGCACTACGACGAAATTACAATAGTAAATGCATAGCACATGAGGTATACTGATTATTGCGTAACAGGCTCGTGTAATTAATTTAATTGGTCAATGGTTTAATCAGCGCAAGGGTCTGTGATCTGGACACGCCCGTCGACGTCTCTGAACACCGGAGACTGCTTGCTGATGTATCTTATTAGCACGTCGTAGTCCACGCCCACAACTTCCACGTTCACACGGTTATCTGATATCATCTGAAACAATTGGAAATATATACATTTGTACTACCTTGATCGAGACAACAAACTGATCTGAACAGCCTGAAGGGCTAAGAGACATGATGCAAACAATAAGTTTTAACGTCTGTTAAAAGGGTATGCTGGTGTCAAAGCGCCCATACAAACGTAGTCCAGTCATATTTTGAGTATTAAGCTATGAAAATCTATGAAATTTTCAAGACACAATCTAGAAACAAATATCTGTGTCGGTGGTGAGTCAGATTTTAGTTTAAATATATACTTTCAGAGTTACAGGGCGTCAAAGAATTGTATTTTACGGTAATAAAAAGCCCCAACTTTGAACCTGATTTACAAGAGTATGAATCAATTTAGAACGATTTGGAAAAACCACCGACATCTGAAATTTCATTAGTACGAGTATACTGTACTAAAAAAATGGTTACATAATATACTGTAGTATCCTTCAAATGATCCCTGGACTACGAAACATCCAAATAACGGGTGGATAACTTCGCGTAGTGTATGCTGTCTCACCGTACGCGCTCAGGTAGGATAGCGCTCGGATAGGGACAGCTACAAAACAATCCAAATTTGAACGCGGCCACGTGGTCTAACCAACATAGCCTCTTAACGTCGAAATATCGAAGTGTTCTGTTTAAATGGATCATAAGACAGGAAAAGTCAACTGATAAATATAATCCTGCCCCATGGTACACCACCGTGACTGACTAGTTTCCAAATCTCTTGACATCCAACATCTCCCCGCGACCTTGACACATATGATACCAAGAAAAGTTATCCTAAGTTATCTATTTTAATAATAGTTTGTCCTAAGCCCGAGCATACGTAGCCATGGAGAAGATAGGGACTGAAAAGTAACACTGGCGTATATGTTTCCTCAAATTTCTTAAAAAGGTAGTATACGCGTAATATTATACCTTATATATGTTATCAAATAATTATTATTATCACTAGCGACTTTGACCTTGACTGTGAATGTGATTACAATTATGTAAACGTGTCAACGTGATACAGTCATGGATTTTCTTGAACAGTCTAGACGAAAAGAAGAGAACATATCCCCTATCTCGGTCTAGATCTCGACACGGTCCGGGCTTCAACGGCAGTTCAATTCTAAGTAAATAGCGATTTAAAGCGAAGAAACGGAAACCGATAGAAGTAGTAAAGCGAAGTGTAGTCGAGGTGAAAAGGTGTTAGTGTATTAGTCTATTACGTGGTGTCAGTTGCGACAGACCGGCGTCAGTGATGTCAAAGGACTCTGTACGTGGAATCCAGGGACGCACTCTGTCGGGGGAAGATTTTGGAAGCTTTTGGACCTGGTTTACCAATAAACTCCGGAACTACGGACATTAGTTTTCTTCAATCTCAAATCCTCGAATCAATACATTTTGTACAAATCATTTCAAAAAGAGAAAAGTATCAACAAGCGTAAATGAATTATACGTTTCACTTTTGGGCAATTTGGACAATAGTTCTGGTGGAAAATCATTATTAATTCCATTTTAATACAAATGGATCAAGCAGTGTATTGAAAAGGGTATTTGCCACTAATGTAGCAGTATCACCATTTCCGAGTAGCAGGAAAATCATTACTTCTTTTCGACTTCAAAAATAGAGGACGTTCTCAATTCGGCTATATGTTTTTTGTATGTTACGCGATAACTCCCCCAATTTTAAATCGGTTTTGACTATGTATTTATTTATTATTACGGTTTGACAATATGACTACAAATTGCACCTATAGAACGAAGCACTTGACAATAGACTAAGACTGGTGCGAGACTATATCCTCCCAAATAGGAAAAATACCCGTGCTAGTCTACTTACTATTCTTTTATGTTCGGTAGAACATACTTCTGATGTGGTCCGATTTAAATTTTATCAAAATTGATTAAATACTTTTTGAGAATATAACAAAAACAAATATGATAATTCTACCTTTTTTTTTTTACAGAGTATAGATCAACGCTTGGCCACGATCTCACCTGATGGTAAGCGACGATGTGGCCTACGACGGTGCGCGTTGGTCTAGAAGGTGCCTGTTCACCCTCGACTTGAAGACACCCAAGTTATAGTTTTCAGGGAATACAGACGCCGGCAGCGCGTTCCACTCCCTGGCTGTACGCATGATAAAATTAGAAACAAAGCGCTTAGTGCGAGCCATAGGAATACCTCAAAAGGTGAACATTTTGGGTGATGAATGTTGGGACTTATAGGGCATTTAAAGTCAGATTCTAGTACTTTTTGAACGCATTAATTATTTGAGTTCATTATTACGAGTATCAGTTTTATTCGTCATGCTGATGTGATACTGTGCTGTCTCATATATCAGGATAAAGAACGGACTCTCCATGGCGGGACTTGCCATAATCAGTTAGAAATTTGAAGCCGTAGTCAAGCTACTCACAGTAAATCCATCGCCTCCTTCTCCAATGAAGTTTTGTGAGACGATTCTGTAATATTTGTCTAGTTGCAACGGTTCATATCTGGGAACGTCACATTCGATGCACCTGACTGTCGCGTTCACGAGTCTGCTGTTGACAGGACGGGAGCCGTCGAAAGTTGCTCGCAATCCTGGAAGTTATAAGCAAAGCATTGTTTGATATCAATCAATAGTTTTGAAGCAAAGTTTGATTATCTTATTTATAATTTTATAATTTATAACAAAGCTATCAACCGACCGCTTAAATAAGTCCTCGCCGACGCGGTACAGGGGCCCGCTCTTCTCTCCATCTCATCCCCTTTCTCGTCGTATCCCCGCGCGCCTGTACCCTTTGTCACTGTACCCCTGCGCTCCTGTACCGCACCGTCGAAGACTCATTTAAGCGGTCTACCTATAGTTCGTGATCTCTTAGATAGATACAGAAGAGAATAAACACAGAGATCAGAAGCATCTTAAAGACAATATAACAGGTAATGGTAAGTATGATGAATGCAATACTTTAAAATTTTTGTATAAAATATAAAACTTAAAGTATAAAATAGTAATACCTGAGAACTGAAGCATTCTAGCTCCAGGAAAAGGATCGTTGGCCACAGCAAACTCTAACATCTCTGCAACGTGGTCACCTCTCAACTCAAATACTTCTACATTGTTTTCAAACGGATTTGACAAAAGTACAGACTCGAACGTTATCACTGGAATAAAAAATAAAAATACATATTTTTAAGGAATACATGGTAAGCATCTTTTTACATATTTGAACCAGTACCATAACAACGAAAACTGAATTACCTCCCGGATCAACATCTACTCTAATACTGCCTTGATTCATGACACAGAAGTGAGCATAGTGCCAATTATCGCCTTCTGCCATATCTAAAACCTGTCGAACATTAAAATTAACCAAATCATGGCACCTAAGGCAATATAAGAGATAACCGGTACTCACGAAATTCATAAAAGCATCACATATGAAACTGCCCAAGTTGCATTCAGCGCACCTGCAACTTGCAGATAGATGAACCATCGATTCGCCGACTTTAACATTAGCTAGTTCTTCAATCATAGGCAGGTATTGATCGATTTTTTCCAGGACATCACTAGCTACGATAAGGTAAGAAATAAATCTTTAGAATATTTGACAAAAGTAACCATTCAATTTCCAAATTATGAAATTCCAATAAATACTACACACAATGAATGAAAAAAGTCAAGTCAACTGACTGAAACCAACCAGCGGCAGATAGGGAAGTTTTGTTAGTTTTAAGTAAAATACGCTGGTACACACGATTGATCCACTTGGCGGAAGTGGAGTAGCGTAACTACTTTCAATGATTCGAATTCGCGTACAAACTCAAATAGCGCTGTCATCTAGTAGGATTGCTGCCACATTGTCTGAAGGAGGACGAACACACCATTCTGCCCTCAAATTACTACTAAATTTGCAAACGTTTGATAAACCGACGTGCAAATACATAAAATTTTTGCTGAGCATATTTCTCATTATCTTCATTATTTAATATTACACTAGTGCGAATCCGGTCAAATCCAAGTCCATCTAATAAAAATAATGTGTTGTTTTCATTACATTTCACCTCTTCAGAAATAAAAGGGTCGTTTTGGTCTTCAAAAACTCGCAGTCGTTTTTGCTGCGAGTTGCAATAGTATGTTTAACTCGAGAACAAATTTTTAAGGTCTCATGCCTTTAAATCTATCGCTTCGCTCAGTAGTCTATATGAAGCTTGATATACTTGATGTAATCAACAAAATTATGAGGCCTACTCCGATCTATCGCATGACGGTTGTGCATTTCTGCTCACCTTGTTCAATCTCATTTCCTATGTAATGTGGATTGCCTTCCCAATCCAAAAGGTTTCCTGAGTCATCGAAAAAGAGTTTGATTTCACCTAAATATTGAGTGTGAGCAGCAGCTTGCACTATTAGCACCTAGAAACGTTGCAATACACATTTTAAAAATAATTGTAGACTGTATTAGTTATTGTTAGTATCTCTTCTGTATCTATTTGTATCTTTTCTGTATTAGATCCAGTGATTTTATTGACAAGCTTTGGTAAAGTTCTGACTAAACTTACAGATCGTGTTTCCTGTTGTATTACTACAGGATAGGGTCCTTCAGGAGTGAAAGCACTATCTTCGGGAGGTTCTCCGGTATACAATAAGGAGTGACTGTGCCCACCAACTATGATGTCAACGTGAGGTCCACTGTGAAGAGCTATTTCTCTGGTAACATAAAATATACTTAATGACGCTCGACAGGCTCTTCGCTTGCGACAATTTCATGATAACCAATGATTGTACCTGTCTATATCAAGACCACAATGCGATAGTACAACGATAATGTCTACTCCGTCCTCATGAAGTTTTTCAGCTTCTAGTTTTACGGCTTCCACTTCGTCTGTAAATCTCAGGCGTCCAGTTGTAGCTAATTGCTAGAAAACAGTTTGAGCAGCACGTATCGTAGGTTGTTTATTATCATCTATATAAATTAAATATCGATAAAAAAAATATTTACACGTACTTACATTAGTGATAGCTATAATAACACCAATTATGCCAATTCTTCGTCCACCTTTTTCAACCACGATGCTAGGTTTATACAAGCCTTGAATTGTGGGCTCTAAGTCATCGACAATATTTGCCGTGACCACAGGAGATTCTAGATGTTCTAAATAGGGCACAACGCCGGGAAGACCATTGTCGAACTCATGATTTCCTAGTACCTGTATTTGAAACATTTTGATATGTATAAATACTAACTTTGATAAATACACGAATACAATAAGCTTTCTACGTTTGTTGTAGTTCTTCTCGTTTAATTAATCACGAAGTTGTATTCTTGATATTTGTACTTCAGCCAGATCAATATAGGCCGGAAAAATTGTCTCAAGTTTTTCCCGTTTACCACCCGTTACTATTAAAAAACAACACGTCGAGGAAACACAATCTAAAAAAAAGCAACGCTAGCAAGATGTTAATTCACACAGTAGAAAACGTGCTTTTTATATGTTTTTTAAGGTAACTTTACATGTGTTTCAGATGCTGACTCCATGTTGGAGAAAGCTAAACGTATAGGAAGAGTGAAATATCAAACCGACTTACGTGTGCGTCGTGTGGAATCATGTTCATGAACTCCTGAGTGACATTCCATCGCAAGAGGTTGTACCAGATGGTACCTTGGAAGCTGTCTCCTGCGTTCAGCACAAGAGACTCCGGTTCCCTCTGAAGGCCCTCCCTAATGGCGGTCGCTAGTCTAGCAAAGCCTCCGATGCAAGGAGCAACTGCTGGATTGCATACAGTACCACTCGGACTTGTTTCTACAAATCTGAGATTTTGCATATTTAGAAACAATTTGAAAACTTAAGTATTGCATAATATTTTATCTCATTAGAATACTTAATTTTAAGTACATAATCCATATATAATAATCTTTTATTTTAATATTTTTAGTGCTGGTTATTAATAAATTTACTACAGCAATAAATATTAACACGTAGATGCGTTCAAAAAGACTGGAAACAGTCTACTTTTATAAAGGCAAATTTAAGATTTATATAGTTTTCTCATAGATGCCATTGTTAGAAACTAGACCAAATTGAAATGGCACCACACGGAAATTGCCTGCTTTCCAATAAAAAAGTCATCAAAATCAGTTCACCCAGTCAAAAGTTCTGAGGTAACAAACATATAAATTTAAAAAAAACACATAACCGTCGAATTGGAACCTCTTCCTTTTTAAAGTCGGTTAAAAAGACAAGTACTAAATGAATATTTCAATAGCTATTATTTAGCACTTTAGATATTGTAATTATATTATTTCTTGAGAGAAATGTACGCTTAAACTTTATGATGAGTGTACAATACAGACCTTGCGTGAAAGTCATTATAATGTAAAATGTTCAGAGCATATCTGTAGTCTTGACCACTTGCCACACTTAAAATGAAACCGAAATATAATATTTTGAACATGCTATTTACGCGATTTACCAATAGACAATTTATTAATTTAATAAATGTGGTTAAACACATGTAAATAAGGAGTATCAAATGAATCGAAATAAGACTCTGCAGTATTTATGGCCGATAAAAATAATTATCTGATTAACTCCCAATCAAAATAATTATATCTCTATTATTTCAGAGTGTTAATGAGTTCGGGATTCAGTTCGCAAATCGGTTCATATTGATAAGAGTTTCAAAAATCGCACTTATTGTTAATAATGGAGATATTAGGTATGTTTAAATGATTTCGAAGCAATAATAAAATGATTCATATACAGTGAACGTTTTGCAGGTTATGGCGATATAGGTCACTTTCTTAGATGGTCACTTTATGTATATATTGCACATGCACATATCATCTAGCACATGATTTTTGAAACAACGATGTCAAGGCAGTGCGTATATATATTGAGTGCATCTGTCAAAAGTAACAATGGGGTTATAAGGATCTAAAATTCAGGGCAGTGTGTTATTGTGTGTGAAATTATGGAAATCCATCCATCCATCCATCCCGCAACATAGGTCTCCTAGTGTGGCAGCTAATGTAAATTGTATATGTGTTCGTATTATTCAAGAAAATAAATTTTTAATATGTATTTTATATTCATATTCACATTTTATTATTTTGAGAACGTCATAAATGGTTTCTTCTAAAAAAATACACCAAAAAGATTGTATTGTGGTATAGCATAAAATCTCTTTATTTCGCTTACGTTATTTTACTCCGGGCAGCATTGCATTACGCCTGTCCTACTTCCGCAGTGAGAAAGGATGATCATTGTCTTGCATAATGAGGCTTACGGTTAGACATATCTGAGTCGTAGCTCGTCTAAATAATGCCAAAACACAGTTACATTATAATCGACTAGATAAGTCAATTTTTTGACATGATTCCTCATAGATTTCGATCTCGGACATTGCATGGATTTGCCATCACCACGCTTGGCAAGCGGATTGGTGATCAATTAAGATGGAACATCAAGAATATTTCCCTTAGTCGCCATTTATGACCTCCGCGGGATATCCTGTTCTGAAACAAAGACCACACGGCATAGACGTAAGGGACGCCTAGTTCATATAAATAAAACAGACAAAAAGGATAAGGTTTGTCAAAATGTTTTATTTATGTGTGGTCAATTGTTTAATCAGCGCAAGGGTCTGTGATCTGGACACGCCCGTCGACGTCTCTGAACACCGGAGACTGCTTGCTGATGTATCTTATTAGCACGTCGTAGTCCACGCCCACAACTTCCACGTTCACACGGTTATCTGATATCATCTGAAACAATTGCAAATATATACATTTGTACTACCTTGATCGAGACAACAAACTGATCTGAACAGCCTGATGATGCAATTACGTGTGTTAATGTTGTTATTTGTAGCAAGGAATAAGACCCTCAATGTCTCTATCCCTTGTCCATAAAATAAGAAATTACACACAGCCACAGCCAACTTAAACAAGACAGACACTACACACACACAGTTTAAGAAGCACAATCAAAATCAAACTAAAAGGGTCTAGAACCCAATATGGGAAAAGAAATATAATTGTCATCAACATTTTCATCCATTACTTAGATATTTGCAAACCCAACAAAATATGAAACAATGGTCAGTTTATGGAGAGCGACAGCGAAACAATAGCTTGGCATAGTAGCTGAGCAAGTAAAATAGTTAGAAAGTTGACCCGTTTGATCAAAATATATACACACTCCAAAAGCATTACAAAACACTGCAGGTCTAATGTTTATATACGCGTAAATGATATAGTTTTGTTGATCTTTATGTTTTAGTTTAGGTCAATAAAGTTATAATAAATCTATACATGACTTTTAATTACATACTTCTTTGCGGCACGGAAAATTGATCTTAGTTTATTTAGAGTGATCCTGATGCACCCTGGTGGATTGGCCCATCTCAATAAAGATAGCGAAGAGGAAAGATTTGGTAAATAGGTTTAAAATATCTCCAAACTATATTATAATGATACGGGGAAAACGACATATAATTATATATGTGTATATATGTCTGACAGCGATCACATGAAACGTGTTCAAATCAATTTTGTCTCTGAATAAACCGGTCAAGTGCAAGTCGGACTCACGCACCGAGGGTTCCGTACAGAATATGAATAATTAACATACTAAAATCATAAATTGGATACGGCAATATGCATCCAACAACGCTCTAACGAAAATGTAACTCTTATTGAAATACCAACTTATTCGTCTACAAAGTTAAGTTTGTAAGTTTTTAGTGTGTTATAATTTTAAAAATCATGGTTTTTAGATTTGATCCTATGGTTGTGCTGTAAGACCTTGCTTTTTGCCAAATTTCAGGATTGAATTTTGTACGGAAATGGTCTAGAATACAGCTATATATTTTTATTACGTTGACCTATAAGTTTGATTTTTTTACAGATACAAGGGGCAACAGGCCTGAATATTCGATATTTATTTTAATTTGATATCTCCACGAGTCCCTGAGTCTTCACAGAGAGGCAGACAGACGGACAAAAATATTCTATATGGGATTTTTTTCCTTTTGAGTTACGGAACCCTAAAAATGGAGAAATGGGTTCACGCGCATTTTAAAATCACGTTTTTCGGAAACATCTTTTCCTTCATCTGCAAGCACCGTAACCTAAGATTGCAGATAGTGTCTCTGTGCTGCTAAAGGTGAACGTGTTGGTCAAGCATCACGATGGAGATGAAGAAGATCATTCCCGAACGGCAGCGTGCTATCGCTCATTTAGAACTGCAGGAAAAATTAGCTGCAATCAAAGTATCAAAATCACGTAACTCGTGCGGTTCGCGTAGCTCAAAATTTCAACCTGAATTGAAGGCTCGGGTTATCGATGACGTGGAATTGCAAGTGGAACTATGGGAAATAAACAATCCGTGGTTTGAGAGGATGATCTAGTTGCTCTAACAATCCCTGTTCACATTCTGCCTACTGTACAGCCTCTACCGTTGAATATGCGTCAGAAATACTAGAATTAGGCTTACGCAAAAATCCAACTTAAAGTGAACCTTTGTTTTCAACTTACGTAAAAGCCACCGCCTCCACCTCCTATGAAATCTGTAGTTAACATTTTGTAATATTTGTCAAGTACCAAAGGTTCATAAATAGGAACGCTGCAGTCTATACAACGAATGGTAACTTTCTCCACGCGGCTGCCTACAGGCTTCGACCCGTCAAACACGCTTCGAATACCTGAAACGCAGAAAGTCAAACTATACGTAGTGGAAATGTGACGTGATTTTCAGCTTTACCGCTAATGCATAATCATCAAGAATCTATCAATTTTCACACGGATAAAAATGGAACTTCGTAATCAAAATAATGATTGGAATGATAACAATTTTGAAATTAAAATTGTATTTTTCAAATGTTTACATATAATAGAAAAAAACGATTTGTATTTAATAATGATGGGCCAAATTGGCCATTTTCGGGATACCTAAGGGATATCAATATATTTACCATATAATACATAATAGTACAGGTATTACTAAGACTGCTGTCTGTTTGTCTTATATTCAAGTCGTATACGAGTATGCTCTTTTGATTTTCTCACATTGTTTTAGTATAGCCGCTATAATACTAAATATTAAAAATAATACAGTTAAAGAACATTACATTTCGTACTGAGTAATATTACATCACGCCATTACACTTTACTCTAAAACGTAACAATAGTACCTGCTTTTAAAGAACAAATACGTGATTTATTCTGTGTTTTCCGCTCGGCTGTAATCTTTTTAACAGCTTTTTTACTAAACTATTTTGTTAATTTACAACGATGATTCGGAGCTCTTCGTGTGCGAGTCCAAATCCGGTAGCTTAAAGCCTCAACGATAAAATGAGTTTGAAGCTGTTATCCATCTGTCTGTGGCATCGTAAATAATAAGACACAAAGGAACAAGTGGATGAATGAATTTTTTTAATGATTTTGATATACTCAGTGTCATTCTTACAGTAAATACGAATCTAATGACACCTCTAAACCTTAAATCCATCGAGCCGTTCTGGACGCAGAGGGTACCAAACAATTATACATACTCTGGAAAAAATAGCCCTCCTGGAACACAATAGTGCTATTAACACTGCTCTTTGGCGGCAGACTTACGTAACAAGGTGTTAGCTAGCCAGGCGGACATATAAAATACCACCAACCAAACCAAGTACCGATAGGTATCCTCACTTTGAATCGAACCTTGGACCTTCGGATTGTGAATCCAACATTTAGCCATTAGTTAGGCCTCGGCGTCGGCTAAAATTTAATTGAATAATTGGTTAGCTAGTTAGCGATACAATGGATAATAGGGTAGTTGACACTTAATTGATTTTAGGTCAAATTGTATTTTATACCATAAAAGGCATTAAGACTAAAAATTTACAATCATCTAAAAAGTTACTTGGGTTTTGCAGCAATTCTCAGCAGCAAGTTTTAGAAAATTTGAAAAATCAACTTCCTCGAATAATGAAATACTTATTATATTTAGTTTATACATCACGTACAATTTAAAAGGTTCTTCGAGCGATGTGGCCTGCCCATTGCCACTTCAGCTCACTGACTCGTCGAGCTATGTCGGTGACCTTCGTTCGTCTACGGATTTCCTCGGTTGTGCCATGTACATGTAAATATATATACCCTTGACTTTGGAAACAAAAACGAGCAGAAATCACAGAACAATTCTGGCCAACTTGTTTAAAGTTGAATCAAAATATACCTAATTTTTAATAAACCAGCCTTAATATTGATTGCGGCTCAGTGGCGTTACATTATGGATACAATATCATGCTAATATAAACTGTTCAGAGAATGCAAGTTCATGCCTAGTTATAAATATAGCATATCGTTATTGTATGTTTGACGAAAGGGTGATTAACTTTTTATTCAAATATTAGTGTTACGAGTATTAACCACGGGCCAGAAATCCAGCGTTTCGACGCACGAAACGTTTTCATTATAAACTTAAGTCACTACATTCAAACCCTAATGTGGCTTGTGTGAGAATGTGAACTCCTAATACCATACCTTATGTTGTTTATCAATAATCTGAGAAAATATGATTTTAAGAGGTCTTTTCGAAAATAAAATCTACTGACCCAAAATCATGGAATCGCGTTTCTGGTACTTGCAATGTGAAGCCTTATTACTCATAGATTCTTAGGATCTTTCGACGTCCTGTGGCATTACACAAATAGTCAGTTTTTTTGTGGAAAATCGCCTTTAGGTGAGAGAAACTGCGACGACGTCAGCATGCAGACTGTATTTGAGAAAGAGAGAACATGATAGACATCAATGCGCGAGTCTTAGAAAAGAAAAATGGTTTCACAATTTTTGAAATATTCACCTTCAAGATAATTTATTGTAATATTTAGCTTTTGATAACGTCACATAATTATTGGCTTTTGCTAACAATGAACATGGCATCAGCTATAAATAGTGTATATTTGGTGAGAATGGGCCTTCTCCTTTGTTATTATTAACTCCGCGGTAAAATAACGAGAATCGTGCTAATTAAACTGTGTTGTGGTTGCCGAAACAATAAGTGAGGACATCTTTAAAAACTCACAGTAAATCCATCGCCTCCTTCTCCAATGAATGTTTGTGAGACGATTCTGTAATATTTGTCTAGTTGCAACGGTTCATATCTGGGCACGTCACATTCGATGCACCTGACTGTCGCGTTCACGAGTCTGCTGTTGACAGGACGGGAGCCGTCGAAAGTTGCTCGCAATCCTGGACATTGATGTGTTAATACTATAAAACATGTGTTTTTCTTTAGTTGAAATTGTCAACTAGTATAACAGGTGAGGCTTGATTTCGTATTTGTAACAAGCGTGGAGTATGGCAAAATCTTTGGAGTGCTATGAGAAAAATTACACAGTCCTTATTTACTAACAAAATTTTGCCTCAGGATGATATTTATTATTTCACCAAGATTGCCAGATAGATGCTTGAACGCAGTAAGATGTTGTTGTTACATAGATACCCGTAGATGATGACGCTCATCTCCTGAAAATACCGTTCTTTAGTCGCCATTTACTTATACAACACTCAAGGTATGACATCTCCATGTGACATTATGGGTTGTTTCTCCGAACGGAATAATAACGGGGTGCTATCATCATTACAATGATGTGGTACGGAGTCATGCCAAGAATCAGAAGTTTAATGGAATTTTGCCTGCAAGAAGAATAGCAAAGCTCTGTGCAGTATTTATTACCTATACTTCTAGAAACTTATATTCCTGAGACAGGGAGCTCATTGTAACAGCTCACAGTTGGAGTACAGAATAACTACTCAAAGATGCGGACAGGAAGAAGCTTCTTCGTTTCTATATTTGTTTAATATGTCAGATTACATTCCAACATTTGTTTTCACGAATCACAATTAATTTTCAATAATTATTTTTATTGTTTCGAAATTTATTATTAAACAAAAATTTGTTACTGATATGGATGTATTATAAGTCGACCCGGGACTTTATAGGTTCTAAACCTTTCGTTCGCCATAAATAAAAGAATAAAGTTCCATTTGTGTCACTTCAAAATTGAAGAATTTATTATTTGCATTTAATTCATTTGAAAAAATCAAATAATGCGAATTAAGTGTACTTACATTGATGCTATATTTTGCTTGCAATTATATATAGATAAAAGTTTTATGGTTGGTTCCACCATCAAACTGTTCAAACAATGAACTCAAGTTCATTCCAACAAAAAGAGGAATCCAATCAGTACTGTACAATTTATAAAAGGAATACGTACACTAACCATAACATATTTTGGCAATGTTACAACAAAACAGCACGCAAAGGTAACATCGCGGAGTGCAGAATACAAAGTAAAATCAAAGGATCATGATATTGACTGTTTAGCAAATGAAGTAGAATTTGTGTTTTAAACGAAAATAAAGTGACAACAAACAAATATCCTATACGACACGGCGAGTGTCATTTGCGACAACGATGTCAATTGTCTTCATGAGTTGCCTAAAGAGTACATTAAAACGGGTTTGTATAGTGAAAGATAGATAAACTTGGGTGTATTAAAATAGCAATTTAAATCACATCAAGAGTTAATCGCGATTGCAATTATATGGGTATGAGGATGGTGGTCTTGGGCTCCACACATACACTTTCAAAGTTTCTTTCATGACGGTATATTGTACAAAGTGTAAAAAATTAAAAATACAAATCTGTCACAAATATTGGAAGTTTCAGAGATCGAAACTAACGTAAATACTTTGAAATCTGGTATAAAATGAAATAAACATTGTAAAGATATCGATCAAGAGATCAAAACCGGAATCGCAGAGTTGATAATTATAAGGTTTAAGCAAATTTATTGTCCCGTTTATGTTTCAAACTTAGTTTAAAGAAGTTATGTTTTGTTGTGGTTGTGTTGTAAAGCTTCTTAAATTTAAATGTTGCTAGTTATTTTAAAATATATTTTTGTAGTAATCATCTAACCTGAAAACTGATAGATTCTTGAAAAACATAAATAATGCAAAGCTCGTGTTTTAAATTCGTCATTAAAACACTTTAGTAAAATGTTATTTGAGCTTCATATTAAACATACTCGTAGCTTCAATGCAAAACTAATATGCCTTGATATTTAGAACAAGAAGCTTACCTGAGACCTGAAGCATTCTGGCCCCGGGATAGGGATCGTTGGCCACAGAAAATTCCAACATCTCCAGAATGTGGTCGCCTCTCAACTCAAATACTTCCACGTTGTTTTCAAACGGGGTAGACAACAGTACAGACTCAAACGTAATCACTGCAAATAATGTAATTGCAGCAAAATTATCGAAGCGAAAACCAAAGTCTTCAAACTTTCATTTGCCACAGGACTATGACAATATATGAACTCAATTTCTGCCTGCTGACTGGACAAATTATTGCGACTTAACTAAAATACATAACTGAAAGTATAAACAAATGTAGGCCACTTACATTACATTTAATTATATTCCTAGGCTTTGGGTGTGTGGACATTTCCCAAAAGAATGGGCTTTATCATAAGCTAACTTCGCAAAGACAACACACACTTCTATAATTAAAAATGTATACTTAGTATAAGACTCATACCACGAATTTGAATTGCTATATCTATCCTAAATAGAAATAATTGTAAAAACAATGGTGGCAGTCAGCTGGGAGACGTTTACTGCTGAATATACTCGTATGCCCCGGCCATAGACAGCAGTGTAATATTGATAAATTGTTTTGTTATGTTGGATCACGATCTCAACTTTCAATTATATTTGTGATTTTTAAGTAATAGTAAATTATATTAACTTTAGATGTATATCATGGGATTTATTATAATAGACAACGAAAATTCAAATACCTCCCGGCTCCATATCAACTCGGATACCGCCCTGGTTCATGACGCAGAAATGTGCATAATGCCAGTTGTCGCCTTCCGCCATATCTAATACCTGTTGAGCATTGATTTATGGCTCACATTTGGTATCTGACAGTTGTAACACAGTACGACAGGAATTTCATATGATATTAGTGATTGTTTTAACAGGGACGTAACTGCATTATCCACAATGTCATAAAAAATTTTTTTCTTTATTTCACTATATTACTTTTCACTTCAAATCCTATATATTTTTGTTAAACGTCACCATATTATCTTGTACAGCCGGAGGCAGTCCACTGCTGGACATAGGCCAAACGTGACCCAAAACCTAATAAATATTAATCTGATACCTACGAATACATAAAAATATTCCCGAACGGAACTTTGTTTAGATATTTTGGTCTCGGTTTCCACACTGACCAAACTATTATAGACCTTATTCCAAGGATATACCCCGGAAATTCTCCGAATTAAACTAAACTTACGTTGGATAAAATAAAACTTTTAATAGGATAAAACAATGGCGGCAAACAACAGCTGTTGGTGGTTTGGTTCTGAAATAACCGCCATGTTCGAACTTTTAACTTCTAATACGCAGCAAAATTAATCAGTCACATGATTACAAGCCAAGCTATAAAAAGCATTCTCGCGTCAACCACAACATCGCGTAGTTTAGGTTAGAAAAACGCTGATAAGTTATTCAAGAGTACATTCAACGAGTATTTTTTATATGTACAGTTCAACTATATACCTCTAATAACATCGCTGAATCAACAATGAATCATGTTTCACCATTTACAATATGCGATATAGTTATTCTGGAGAAGAAAGAACGGGCGCTCACCAAATCCAAAAAGGCGTCACAAATGAAACTGCCTAAGTTACATTCCGCGCAAGCGCAGCTCGAAGACAAATGAACCATCGACGTACCAACTTCAACGTTTGCAAGTTCTTCTATCATTGGAAGGTAGTGATTAATTCTTTCAAGCACGTCAGGCGCTAAGGTAGAAAAAATATAATGAAAATTTTGTTGAATTTAAGACTTGGTTAGCAAATAGTTTACTTCCATAAACTTTCATAAAATATTTCATTCAAAACTGTTTTATGTGTTTTGTCGACTACCTAAAATAAACTAGTCTTTAAACTAATCAAAATTGACTTTATTTCTAAGCACAATAATACGGTTGTAGCTCGTAGCAAAGCATTTATTCACAATCACCCTATACAATATACATTTCGGGACTTGCCCGAATTTTAAAACGCTTGATTGGCAGATTGTTGAACGCAGTAAGATGCCAAAGACGTGATAGGCCATTGAATACGGTTGCCATTTTCATGAAATTATTTCTTGGTTGCCTGCTACGACATCCTTGAAAAACAAGGAGTGATCTCGAAACAACTTTGGCCTTGCCCATCTACCACCTCATGCTCTAAATTTGCTGCCAACCTTCAGTGTTGATTTGCCAATTAATTTGATATTTCTGAGCGAGTATGGTATGATCTACATATGATATGCAGGCTTAATTAAAACTCATTATACATATGAAAGTAGACAGTTTTATCACGTTCTGAAGTTTTATTTCAAGAAAGTACGACTATAAGTCAGTCTATTTTGTATTGACCGACAAGACTAATTTGGTATATTGTGCTACTCTTTAAAATTTCTCGACAACACCAAATACTTTGTGAAATCAAAAACAGAGACATAATTTATAACAGATATATATGTAAATTTACAGCAGTACAATATATCTCTTGAACAGCATGGGGAGATTCATTTTAACGATAATGAAAATTTCTTCACGAGTTTCGACTCACCTTGTTCAATCTCATTTCCAATGTAATGTGGAATGCCTTCCCATTCCAGAAGGTTCCCTGAGTCATCGAAATAGAGTTTGATTTCGCCTAAATATTGAGTGTGAGCAGCAGCTTGCACTATTAGCACCTAGAAAAGTTGTAAATTAGATCATCAATCAGTATTTAAGTGTAGAAACCCACTACTTTTACATTATTTAGGACTTAATTACTCAATGTTATACGGATCAATATCAAAACGTCGCGAGCATTGATGAATTCGTGCACAATAGGATGAAACTTTATACAATGACGGCTTTTGCGAGGAGTCAGTCAGACTGTATTAGATCCATTGATTTTATTGACAAGCTTTGTTAAAGTTCTGAATAAACTTACAGATCTTGTTTCCTGTTGTATTACTACAGGATAGGGTCCTTCAGGTGTGAAAGCACTATCTTCGGGTGGTTCTCCGGTATACAATAAGGAGTGACTGTGCCCACCCACTATGATGTCGACGTAAGGTCCACTGTGAAGAGCTATTTCTCTGGTAACATAAAATATACTTATTGATGATCGCCAGGCTCTTCGCTTGCGACTAATTTTCATGATAACCAATTATTGTACCTGTCTATATCAAGACCACAATGCGATAGTACAACGATAATGTCTACTCCATCTTCATGAAGTTTTTCTGCTTCTAGTTTCACGGTCTCTACTTCGTCTGTAAATCTTAGTTGTCCAGTTGACGCTAATTGCTAGAAAAATATGTAGATTTCTTACTTGACGGATATCAATTCAAAGTTTTAGGTGTTGTGTTACGCTGTCTTTATGTCATATTTATATGTGTGCCTGCAACTTCGTGTGCGTGATTTTTCAGCGTGATTTAAGAATGTATCCATCGAGAACCACTTACGGGAGCGGGAAAAAGCCTTTTCCATACCATTAGATACTGGCATGCCAAAATTCTATACGTTTGGTTGGGTTGTTGAGAGGCCAAGAGGTAACCAACAAACTCAATTTCATATTTAAAATATAAGTATGAATAATAATTGCAACAATTAGGTGATTATTCCTCAAGAAACAAATAAAGTATATGGGTATGTCTGTATTTATTATTCAAGCATACGTATTTTGTGCTCATACATGTATTTAATTATTATGTATTACACCTAAACCCAAAACATTATGCTTTATTTCCTCTACCAAAAGGTTTTCTTGTAGAGATTGCTTTTAGCGATGAGACCGCCTGTAATGTTGTGCATTTGTTTAAAGTTTCAAATACAATTTTTATGATTTATTTGGTGTACAATAAAGTAATATTGAATTGAATTATATTGGTAGCAGCAGCAGGTATTGGGTACCAGGTAAATAGGTTCAGAATGGCTTATATAATTGAAATGTAAAAATAAGGTAAGAGTACTTAAGAGTCTGCAGCAAGCTCGAGTCTCCATTATACAAACGCAGTCACGTCCTTATTTTTGAATAACACGTTGCATCATCATAAAATTTGGCAAATATAATAAGATGAAATATATCTTAGTCTTCATTTAGTTTATGATTCTCGAAATGTATTAAAAGAAAATAGAACGAGTATAAGTTTTGCATTTTAGACCACCAAAACCCTGTTCAGTTCGTCTGCATATTACGGCCAAAATGTAGTTTAGATTTAAGTCAAACCCTATTCTAGATATTGATTAAACTATGTAGGTTCACACAAAAAAGGATTTTCCGAAATGTATTATGTGGTTTTCAAATGAAAACGAAACTACGAAAATTAGTTAAAAGACTACAAAATTATAATGCGAATTTGCAGCCGAACACTCTAGTGCACTCTAGGGGAACAGAAGGGGGGAAAGAGCGGTAAGGGCCCATTTATCTTTGGTTTTCTGTATAGAGCCTTGTCTTACTCTAGGTGAAACAACATTTTGAAGCGTTAGGCGCATGATCTCAGCGCAGAGTTGCTTACTGCGGACTCTTAAAATGTGTTCAGAATATATGTTTAATTTCAACTCACATCAGTAGTAGCGATAATAACACCTATTATGCCAATACGTCTTCCATTTTTCTCTACCACGATACTAGGCTCGTACAAACCTTGAATTGTTGGTTCTAAATCATCAACGATATTCGCCGTTACTACAGGTGATTGTATATGTTCTAAATAAGGCACTACACCGGCAATACCATTGTCGAACTCATGGTTTCCCAGTACCTGAATATAAAAACGAATAATTTACGGGTAAATAAGAAGGGAGAAGTAATTCTCAGTATCAAAATCAAGACTATTAAATACAATTTCCTGAGTACTTTTTGCTTAGTATTTTATTGCTTTATTCTGCCATGTTATTGCACTGTTTAAACACTACTTCTTCAGTTCTCATACTCATCTTTATAGTAATGGAGCAAGGAGAAATGTTGCATTTAATCTGTCAAGTCAGTCAGACTCCATTTAAAAAAAGCAAATCGTAAAAAAGGAGTAGACATATCAAACCGACTTACGTGTGCGTCGTGTGGAATCATGTTCATGAACTCCTGAGTGACATTCCATCGCAAGAGGTTGTACCAAATGGTACCTTGGAAGCTGTCTCCTGCGTTCAGCACAAGAGACTCCGGTTCCCTCTGAAGGCCCTCCCTAATGGCGGTCGCTAGTCTAGCAAAGCCTCCGATGCAAGGAGCAACTGCTGGATTACATATGGTGCCACTCGGACTTGTTTCTACAAATCTTAAAATTTTGTTCAATTTGGGGTTCAATATATACATTTTGATATACATCACGGTGACGAATGCTTTAAACAAAAGCATGTCAAATTGTAAAAATCAACCCACGACAGAATTTTTATACTAAATTATTGAACAGTATAAATTATCAAATACAGACCTTGCATGAAAATCATTATAATGCAGAATGTTCACCGAGTATCTATTGTCTTGGCCACTAACAACACTTAATACAAAACAAAAACAAATAATTTTAAACATTATTCGCTATTTCTTAGTTTTAAATATAGTCTGTATTTTACCAATACTTTGGTTAAACTCATGTAAAGAATAAATATCGAATGAATCGAACCGATAAAAGTCGGCAACATGTAATGTTGATTTATTTGATAACATAAGTAATCGAATAGCCACAATAGAAAGATTATATGGATTGGTAGCGTGATAAATGTAGTTGACAGGTTACCGATACATATCTATTTTGCATTGCTACATGTTTCCAAGGACATCGGTACATCTACTGTAATTAAAACAAGCTTCTAAGCATATAAAAATACCATAATTATGTTGTTGACAGAAAATCAGATTTAAATTCGGGGTTAAATTCTATTATATACCATAAAAAAGAACATTACCAGACTCTCTAAAATACCTTAAATAAATATAGCCAAACTTATAATTTATTATATACATTTTATAGGATATTACAATTTTCAAAAATTGCGATAAATCCCTAATAGTAAAACGCTTATAAGATTTAGTTTTTTTTTTCATTTCCTTTTGAATGTTTACTATATAGGTAGGATATTGTTACAAAACAACTCAAATATCGTTATATTTATGCCCACATTTAACGCTGCAATGCAGGCAGGCGAACGTCACATCCGATTTATATGTTTTTGATAAGGTTGAAAATAGTTAAGGCATAAATCATGAGCAGACGCGATGAGTGACTAGATCATGTCAAAATATTAATATTAGAGGCTGGCACGTTTATAAAAGAAGTCTCAACAACACTCTTTACAAAGAATCTGCTGGATTCGTCAATAAAGACGAGTCCGCAGTCCAACCCTATGTGAAGTAAATTCCAACTCCATTAGCCAAGAACGCGACAGAAAGGTTCAAATAAATGCTTAATGGTTAACCATCAGATGACCAGGAATACGAATTTAGGGATAATCCAGATGAGCCTGCTAAAATTAGTGATTATGACTATGGAAAACATCTGGAGGCTCGTGTTCAACAGAAGATTTATGCATCTGATAATAATAAAATAGCTTTCAACTCGAATAATACTATTAAGCGGTTTTCTATAGAGGCAATAAGCTCTGGGAATTAGGCACTTCATGGCTCGTATCGCCGTAAGGTCTTTGGCTAGCGGCCAACTAAACCGCCTGAGATTCAGCGCTTAGTTCAAGATGGGACGTTTGCTTTGCTGTTTTCTATCTAACTTGTTATTTGTATACCTAGAAAGTTTTCCGTTCGAAAGCATTCACTATAAGTCGAGATGGAGTCGGAATACTACATTGAAATTAACTAGGTTACTTAATGTCCTGATCTTTATTTGTTTACATCGCATAATGGCTAGGTCGCAAAATGACTACACAGGTTTATTGACCACATCGTATAATGCAGTACAGTCAAGTACCTACTCATTACTGTAAAGTTGTTTGCAGGTGTTATTTTCTCGATTCAGTGTAAATCGAATGCTCATCATCATCAGCCGGGAAACGTCCACAGCTGGACATAGGCCTCCCTCATGTTACGCCACATCGACCGGTCCCGAGCCACCTGCATCCAGCGACTCCCCGCGACTCTAACCAGGTCGTCGGTCCATCTAGTAGGGGGACGGCCTGGTAGACGTTTCCCGGTACGTGGTCGCCACTCGAGAACCTTTACTCTCCACCGGTTATCGGTTCTTCGAGCGATGTGCCCTGTCCATTGCCACTTCAGCTCACTGACTCGTCGAGCTATGTCGGTGACCTTCGTTCGTCTAGGGATTTCCTCATTCCGGACCTTATCACGTAGAGAAATTCCGAGCATAGCTCGTTCCATAGCTCTCTGAGTGACTTTGAGCTTGTTTATTCGGCCCACAGTAAAGGACCACGGTTCGGTTCCGTATGTCATCACTGGCAACACGCACTGATCAAAGACTTTTGTTTTTAGACGCTGAGGTATTTTGGACGAGAAGATATGCCGTAATTTCGTAATTTCCCTCGATCGAAATCGAATGCTCACATACATTAAAATATTGCCGCTGTTGCCGACGCCGAACTTCTTAGAATAATTGTCTATGAAGCTTTTATTCTTTTGTTTTTATACGTTTAGTTTTTGTTTTTTACAGTACATTCATGGAACCCAAAAATGGTGGTTTTATTTAATATATTTTACGCCCGTAAATAACATTGTTGTCAGAAGTGGTGTATATTAAATATCATTGTTGTCAGAATTGGTGTATATTTGATGTGCTAGTGCAATATTGTGTTATAGTGCGCGGTAGTAGTGCGTTTTAATAGTTTTGTAGTGTAATATGGTGCTAACTCGAAGCCAAACAGGCGAAGCTGCAAAAGTGGAGCGCCCAGGCGCTGTTGTTGAAGAGGCTCAAGCCTCAACTGCGGGACCTTCGGGTATCGCGGGGCCTATGGGCACAGTTGAAACGGCGGCCGCCGCCGGCGGCACGCCCTGTACGCCCGTCTCTTCTCGACCAGAATCCACAGCTAGTACTTCGTCTAGCACCATTGTAAAACAGCTTGCCGCTAAGGTGCGGCATGCGCGTCTCCTTGCAATAGCTGAAGAGGAGAAGGAGCGCGCTGCAGTTGCCGCTCGCACCGCCGAGCGCAAACGCGCCGTGGCGGAGCTAGAGCTGCAAGCGGAGCTTGCGGCCATTGAAGCCGCTTCTCGTGGAAGTCGCGCCTCCAGTCGAGCCAGGGTAGAGGATTGGTTAGACACGACACAAGTCATGTTTTCAGGTAACCACGGCGTGGAAAAGAGCGAGCTAGCGTGCCCGCCATTACCATTGCCGTCTCCGCCCTCTGGCAGCGCCAATAAACACTCACTAAATAGAATAGGCACACAAACACAAAATTGTAACAAAAATAAAATACTAGATAGTGGTCAGGCTACACAAAATGAAGAGCAAGACTTCAAGGCCACCCTTGTGCAAATCCTCAAGAAGCTAACGGACAATAAGGTTGGTGATTGTTCTAAATCCTTAGATTCGCGCTTGCCGCTGTTCGATGGGCGCGTCACTGAGTGGCTTCTCTTCCAAAAGTGCTACGAAGACTCAAAGGCGGCGTTCACTACAGCAGGGAACTTAGCAAGGCTAAACGCTGCGCTTCGCGGCTCAGCACGTGAAACCGTTAGTAGTCTCATTATTTCTGCGCAAGATCCTGATCTCGTCATGATGGAGTTGCAGCGAAGGTTTGCACAACCAGAATTCATCATCATGCATGAAATAGCGTCGATACGTGCTCTACCCAAGCTACCCAATGAGGTTGGTAAAGAACTAAATATTTTCGCCTCTAAGGTTAGGAATTGCGTAGAGAGTCTTTTCATCAGTTTAATAACTGATGAAAAGAACAGAGTTTTTATCTTCACCAGAGCTCTACACTGCGGTGTTGGTAAAATTGACACCGTTGTTGAGAGCTCGATTTGTCGACTACGCAGCTCCTAAACTTAATAGTGGGAAAACCAAGATCGAGCTGATGGCAGAATACTCGTATCTCTCTCAAGAGGTGAGTTTGCATCTGCAACTGGCTTTCATACCCGATTTGCATCTTGACAAACATAAATCAGACAAATGTGTCAAAATTCATTCTTTGAACGATGTCATTTTGAGTAAAGAGGTTGGTGACGAGGAGATTAAACATGTGAGTACACAACGGTCTTCCTCTATATTCCCAGGCAAAACAGCGACATCTTTTCGAAAGTCCTCGAACTCTGTAGCTACTGTATGCTCCCTTTGTAAAGATGGTTGTCATTTTCTGATTGACTGTAAGAAATTTCTAGTTCTGAGCGTTGACGACAGGTGGCAGTATGTAGTTAATAATAAAATATGTAGGAAATGCCTTAGGCCCGCCTCTCACAACGTGTATACATGTAGGCGCATGCCTTATTGCAAGGCTCCTAGTTGTCATCGAGCTCGTAGTCATCACACGCTTCTTCATCGAGAACCAGAATGTTCTAATCACTTTGACTCTACATGTGTCCCATCTTCGTCTGTAGCACAGCCGAGTACTTCATTGAAGAAAGATTTCCCTGATGTGTCAGTGGCACATTCTTTCCCAGACTGCTCGCAGCTGTTGCCGGTGGTACTTAAGGTGGTACCTATCACAGTATCTGGTCCTCTAGGTAGCGTGGCTACGTACGCGCTGCTGGATGACGGTTCCACGGCAACACTAATAGATGAAGAAGTCGCAGCAGCTGTTGGTGCTCGGGGTCCTACTTCATCTATCAAGGTGAACTGCATAGGCGGTCTTTCAAAAGAATCTGAAATAAGTTTTGTCGATGTGACCGTAAAAGGTCAAAATAGTTCGGATTCACATGTGCTCAGAAATGCACGGGCTATTTCAAACCTGGGCATACGACCTCAGTCTATTTCTCTCGATGAAATTAAGGCTTTTACTCACTTGGCCGACATAGCACCTACGCTTTGTTACGAAAATGCAAAGCCTATTTTGATCGGAGCCGATAACTGGCATCTTACGATTCCATTGTCAGTGCGTCGTGGTACTCGTCATCAACCGGTAGCAGTCGAAACTCTACTCGGTTGGGTCCTATTCGGTTACACTTCGAGTAAAACCGCTCCGGTTGACATTTTTAATCACGTAACAATGTCTCATAAAACTGAAAATTCTTTAGACGAACTCATAAAACAACATTACAGTCTGGACTCTATTGGCATTACGAAAAAAGACTTTCCCTCTGAAAACGACAAACGTGCGTTCAACATTTTGCAAAGAACTACATGTCGCTTAGATTCAGGTCGTTTTTCTACCGGTTTATTATGGTGTGCTGATAATTTGAATGTCCCGGATAGTTACAATTTAGCACTGTCGCGCTTTCGGTCTCTCGAAAGGAAGTTTGAAAAAGATCCAGTATACGCAAAATTATACCGCGATAACGTAAATAGCACTATTGAAAAGGGTTACGCTGAACTTTGTGATGCCCCACCGAATCCTGACGGTGTCAAATGGTATTTGCCGCACTTTGGTGTTATTCACCCTCAAAAAAAGAAGCTGCGGGTGGTACACGATGCCGCCGCCAGAGTTATGGGTGTTAGCCTTAACTCATTATTATTGGCCGGACCTGATCTATTGCAACCACTGCTGGGAATCCTAATGAGATTCAGGGAAGGTTTAGTGGCGCTTACAGCAGACATTAGGGAAATGTTTCCGCAGACCAGGATTAGGGTAGAGGATCGCGATGCGCAGAGATTTCTATGGCGTAATACATCAGAAGAGCCTCTGCGTGAATTTAGAATGTCCTCGATGATTTTTGGTGCTGTCTCAAGTCCCTTTACAGCAATTTACCTAAAAAATCTTAACGCTGAGGATCATAGGCATTTGTTCCCGCTGGCGGCTGAAGAGATCATCACTAACCACTACATGGATGATTATTTGGGTAGTCTAAATACTGTGGAGGAAGCAGCTCAGCTAGCTCACGACATTGTAGAGGTGCACTCTCGTGCTGGATTGGAGATGCGGTCGTGGGTCTCAAACTGCAAGCAAGCACTTTCACGGCTTTCCCCTGAAGCTCGGGCTCCCGAAGTTCGTGAAGTTTCTTTAGGGCCGTCCAGCGAGCGCGTTCGTGTTCTGGGTGTCACATGGAATATATGCGATGACTCTTTAGTTTTCTTACGAGACTTACGTGATCAACCAGATCTTTTTACGAAACGGTCCATGCTCTCACACTTAATGAAGGTTTATGATCCTCTAGGCTTTCTAACGCCAATAATTATCCGCGGACGCATTTTGTTTCAGCAGACCTGGAAATTGGTAGCTGACTGGGACTCTATCCTTCCGGAACGTTTTATAGAATTGTGGAAGTCATGGTTCCGAGACTTAGTGGATCTATCTGTCGGGTCTATTCCACGTTGTTACGTAGATTGTAATGATCCTTGCGAGATTCAGCTCCACGTTTTTGCCGACGCGAGTGAGCTTGCGTATGCTTGTGTGGCTTATTGGCGCTTTCAATACCTTGACAAAAGCATAAAGCTGGCTTTGATCGCTGGCAAGGCAAGACTTACTCCTTTGAAGCCAGTCTCTATTCCACGTTTGGAATTACAAGCAGCCCTTATTGCCACTCGCCTGGCAACTTATATCCTGGAAGCTCACAGATACACAGTCGCATCTACTGTCTTTTGGAGCGACAGTGTAACCGTACTGAGATGGCTTCGAAGTGATGCTCGAACATTTAAACCTTTTGTGGCCCATAGAGTGGGTGAAATTCTAGAGACAACAAAAGGACATCAATGGAGATATGTCCCAAGCTCTTTAAACGTTGCCGATGATGCTACCAAAACTAAATCTAAATTCGAAATTTCGTCACGTTGGTTTTCTGGCCCTGAATTTTTGACCAAAGCCACGGCAACTTGGCCTAAGCTACCGTTCGATGAGCTCAACTTTCCACCTGTTCTGGATAAACTGAAACAAACAGAGCAGGTGGGAGTTATTGAAACCGCTGTATCGCTACCTTCACCGGTTGTGGCAGATATATCGCATTTTAGCGATTGGTTGCGTTTACTTCGCGCTACAGCTAGCATTTTTTGGGCTGCTAGATTATTTCGGCTTAATTTGGTTCAGACTATACCTCAAAATTACAAAATTCTAAATTCTTCTGATATGGATAAAGCGGAAAGAAACCTGCTCCTCAAGTCTCAACTGGATTCGTTTTGAGAAGAATATGAACACTTAAAATCAAGCTCTCCGTTTCCCAGCAGAAGTCCACTACGCAAATTGGACGTGACTATAGATGAAAACGGACTTCTAGTTTTATCCGGGAGGACTGCAGCTGTTCAAGTAAAATCTTTTCGACCAAATCCGATTGTATTAATTGCCAAGCATCCCGTCACGCAACTATTGATTGGCCATTATCATAGAAGATACGCTCACGCCAATATAGAAACAGTCGTAAACGAAATGCGTCAGAAATTTTACATTTTTGGATTGCGACCAGCTGTGCGGCGCTTTGTAAAAGCATGCTATTGGTGCAGGATACACAGAGGTTTGCCGTCTACTCCACCAATGGGAGATTTGCCTGCGGATCGTCTTGCCTTCGGCAGTAAGCCATTCACATTTACTGGCTTAGATTACTTTGGCCCTATCACTGTGACAATTGGACGGCGTAGAGAAAAGCGATACGTGGCTCTGTTTACCTGCCTAACGATTCGAGCGGTCCATTTGGAAGTTGTGAGTAGCCTTTCATCAGATTCCGCAGTTATGGCTTTACGTCGCTTCGTGGCCCGGCGCGGCTGTCCTACACGGATATATTCTGATAACGGCACAGCTTTTGTTGGAGCAGATACAACTCTCAAACATCTATATCAAGTGGATATGCAAACTGCAGCAAGTACATTACGTTTTGAGTGGCGCTTTATTCCCCCATCCTCACCGTTCATGGGAGGATGCTGGGAGCGTCTCGTCCGTACCGTGAAGGTTGCGCTGAATGCGACGCTAAAGGAACGCTCACCTAGTGAAGAAGTTTTTTATACGCTTTTGTTAGAAGCGGAGGCGTTGGTAAATTCGCGGCCCTTAACGCACGTTTCCACGGAACCAAGCTCCGAAGAGTCCATCACACCGAACCATTTTTTGTTGGGGCAATCATCGCCATATTGGCCACTTGCTCGGGTCGATGACACAGATCTTATTCGAAGGGTAAATTGGCGTAAGGGGCTTCGCCTGGCGGATCATTTTTGGGCAAGATGGGTAAAGGAGTATTTGCCAATATTAACCCCTCGCCCGTCCGTCAACTCTGTGTCATCGCCTCTTAAGGTAGGAGACGTTGTGCTGATAGCAGATGGCAACCTGCCACGCGGTGTGTGGCCTAGAGGTCGCGTCTCCAACGTCTACCCGGGCAAAGACAACGTAATTCGTGTCGCAGACGTGACTACAGCAGCTGGGGTGTTACGGCGCCCTACTAGGAAGCTCGTGGTGTTGGGCTCCTCACATTAAATTCCCTCTAAATTTGTTCGGCGACGTCGCCTACTAAGTTGTGCGCTGCACGGGGCCCGCGATGTTGCCGACGCCGAACTTCTTAGAATAATTGTCTATGAAGCTTTTATTCTTTTGTTTTTATACGTTTAGTTTTTGTTTTTTACAGTACATTCATGGAACCCAAAAATGGTGGTTTTATTTAATATATTTTACGCCCGTAAATAACAGCCGCTTTTACCCATAGTTAATTTGTGAAGCATGGAAAGAAATTCTCGATAAAAGTCCAATCTGCGAAGAAACGAATAAGTTCAAAGAATAATTTTTACGTCAGTGGTAAAAAAAAAACACGTCTCTAACTTCCTGCTGTTCAGATAGGCATATAACCACAAACACTCTAGAAGTTTTATAAATAAACTTTAAAAAAACTTGCCATCAAGTTATGCTGGTTCGTATTTTTTTTATTTCGAAGTTAACAGAAAAAAGAAATATATAATTTTTGTCAGGACAGTGAAGCATTGACTTAAATAAACTTTACGATACTTTATAAGTATCGGACAAGTGTCTTCAAAATATATCTAAGTTCAAATAGGTATATGCTTAAGTAATAAATAACTTAATACTTACAAAAATTGGTTGCCTGTAAAGTCGGTATACGGGCGAAAGTTTTACGTGACAACGACTTTGAGTGGTAAAATAATTTTAATGTGAATATTCATTCGTATAGTAGGAAGTTATGTCTGTCTCTCTCGCTCTTAGGCGGGCTAACCATGCCCGAGTGGAAGGGACGCGTGCCTCTCACTCGCTCTCATTGTGAGCGCATAACGTGAGCGGAGCGTAACGCAGTTTCTTGAAGTGTCACCCGGCAAACCAATTTATAAGACGTTGTCACGTCAAAATACAGAGAAAACAAGATTTAGAAATCCTTACAAAAAGTAAACCTGTTAAACTCTTGCAGGGCATCGTTACAATTTTGAAGTTGCTAAAAAGATACTACTGAATGGCGATTTGCAAGTCGAGAAATATCCAGTGATTCATGTTACTCGTACACTAAATAAAGACCGATTTGCAGTTTTTAGTGGAAAGACACACATGTCGACGTGATTTCACTAAAAATCTAATTGATATTTTTATGGATCTCTGTAAAAAGAAAGTATGCAACAAGTATAATTGTACGAGTATGCAATAAAAAATTGGAAGGAATTTTCAAAAGAAAAGGAGATTGCTCGCAGAAGACAAATTTTAATAGCATTAATGGGGTCAACATCCCTGAAATTTTGGCACACAAGTTTCTATGATGAGGAAAAAAACGATAAGAAAATTTTGATATTCACAACATGGTTGAGAGCGACGTACGAAAGTACAACAGTATGAGATATCTGTCAACGTGAGCAAAATTTTCGTCCTTTTTATCCGTTGTATTGGATACATGCAGACAGCGACACAACAAATGTTGTACCAATGATATATTGCACTATTGACGTATAAAACGGGAAATACTTATGAAAGGATGTTCAATCTGATAGCGATCCATTTTGGTATAGAAATTCGAATCTTTAAGTGTGATTATGCATTTGGCCAGATGAATGCTTTTAAAATTAACATTTCCCAATTAGAAAGTATTTGGGGGCTGCCACTGCCACGTTTAATTACTCATTGTGGCATGGTAGAATGGGTAAGTAGTAACTGTAAATGAACAGCCATACAGGTCGTGTTTAAAGCCGCAAAATGGATTTAAAAATAAATATACCTCTAAACTTTAAAGCCGAAACCAACTGAAGCTTCTCAAAATCAGTTATTCTCATTTATTTTAGCATTAAACAAGATTTTATACAAAAGATCTTTTTCTATTCATAACAGATCATGACTGTCTGTAGCACAGAATATTTCCGTTAACCCTTATATCAGTGGTCGGCAACCGGCGGCCTGCAAACATTCTCCTTGTGGCCCGCGACCGTTTTGTTAATAAAGATCTGACCATTCTGAATACTTTTAATTTAGCGTTAAAGTTAATAATAGTAATGGTACTTCCACAAAAGCCTGCCTACTTCGCTTACATACAGAAAACTTTACTCCGAGAGTAAATTCAGGTATCAGATTTTGTGACTTCTAGAAAGTCTGGCAAACTTACGATTGTTGCAAATAATTTTCTTGTGATATTGAAGACACAACAAGTTATTTACAAAAACAATAACAACTATAGTCTTGAACATTGTATGTCAGTTTGCCATCTAGCCTTATTTTCATGTTGATACTATGTGGCCTTTGCCTGCTAAAAGGTTGCCGACCACTGCTTTACATCATTAGGGTTTTCGTTAATAATGTTTCAATTTGGGGGTATACTTTGCAAACATCCATTAGTAGCTTTTAATGATGTTTATACATTGCTTTTACGTTTAAAATCAGTAAGAAAAGGTTGAAGAGCCTTAAATACGATTTTTATCAACAATCTTTTAATTAAATTAGCCTTTTTTGTTGTTTGTGTTTATTTATTTGTGAAAGTTTCTGATCTATGAAATTGCGTTAAAGTCAATAATAAGTTATAACGGAGTGGATTTCCATTATTAACATTTAACGATTACATTAATTGGTTAAAACCAGGCCCATCGTTATAAGAAGAAAAAAATATCTTTTTTTCTCCTTTTTAAAGGAATTTTACCGGACCCCATTGCGAGCGAGTACATTTGTTGGATTTGCCCTACATTTACTCATTATTGCACAACACTAATATATCGCGCATTGACATTTTGTATCGTCTCAGAATATATAAAATATCTTCTATTCAGTCGCGACACTCTTATTTTGTTCTGTAGAGAAAAAATCTATATGCATTGGTACTTGCAGTTAAAAATATAATTTATTAGAAGTTAAAAGTTTTAGAGGCTCAAGCCAGCTGTATTCAATTGGATCACGTGAGATATAATTGTGTCGCATAATAGGGAATATTCGAATATTTTTAGTCAGTTTGCGCCCTACAGCTGTTGAACCTCTTGCAAACTCAAGTAATCTACCCAATTCCGAGCTTTGCTAAAGCACTTTTATATTTATGAGTTTAGTAGTTGATTCTGGTTTGTCAACAGATGCCAGTAGTAATAGTATAAATGTCGATATTGAAGGGTTGTCGCCCATCATAATAGTCATTGATGTCCAAGTTTAAACACCAAAATAAATTAGTCTGCCACATATATTTTGTACCGTACAGTACCAACTACTTACTACACAGTACACACCTCCTCTAAGTATTCTTTAGCTGATAGGCCACTTGAAAATTGAATGAAGAGTAATAAAAAGAAATAAATTGCAGCACCTGAATATCACTAATATATTACAAAAGTACAATTGATTAGTTTATAGTATACATATTACAGAACAGGTATCAGGTTTTCATCTAACAAATAAGGATTTGTATTTCATAAAAAAACTTTATGAAGGAGTACAGCAAGGAAGCTTTATTGCAAGGAAATTATCTATACAAATTGTCAAAACCCAAACAGAGCGCATAAACCGCGATCATTGCTCGGCTACAATTACGTTTAATGAGTTAATACCAAGAAGGGGAAATCGGCATTTTTTTACAGGAAAAGTACCAATGAAAAATTGTCGAATTTTTCATATTTTCTGTGATTAAACTTAGGCATTAACGTGCAGAAAGTATCATATCGTAAAGTGTATTTTGATTCTCTTTAAAAAAAATTGCAAGCAATTTTGGAGTCGTTAAGAAGTGGTCATACCTGGAGGTGGTAATCTCCAACGGAATGGCCCATTGTAACGTTATTGGTAAACACGATGATACAAATGGTTCATCGGGAAATGAACTGAATAAAATACAAAACGTGTAAATGACCACCAATAACTATAACAGAACAAAACAATAGTATTCATTCAATATTCTACCTATTAAAATGGAATGGATTTAGAAAAATGAATCCAAAACGACACATCTCCTACGAGTATGAAGAAAAAGAATATACTCGTAGTGTGGAGAACTGGCAGCCTTTTATACCTTTTTGATACAATTTTTTTTAAATGTATTTTTATGTTTTGTGTCAGTTTTGCAGCTTGGAGTAAAAGGTCACAGGAAAAAAGTTAATTTTATTGGTTTACAGTCCACTAGTCGGTAACACGTAGTTACAGACCTGCAAAATTCAAGGGTTCGCATTTAGTGATACTCTTCAATTCCGTGGATAAACAATTAGAGGACACAGCATAATTCAGTGCCACCTTCTTTTAAAATCAGGAGTTCGCGTTTCGTGATTCTCTGGCATTCCCTGCGTTAAGAAGGGGAATTAGCCGCATAACTCAGAATCACCGTTTTAAATTCAGGAATTCGCATTTCGTGATACTCTTGGATTCTGTGCGTGAACCAGGGTAAGTTACCGCATAACTCGGAACCACCTTTCAAAATCAGGAGTTCGAGTTTCGTGATTCTCTGGCATTCCCTACGTTAAGAAGGGGAATTAGCTGCATAACTCAGAATCACCGTTTGAAATCCGGAAATCGCATTTCGTGATACTCTTGGATTCTGTGCGTGAAGAAGGGGAATTATCCGCATAACTCAGTATCACCGATTTAAATTCAAGAATTCGCATTTCGTGAAAATCAGGAGTTCGAGTTTCGTGATTCTCTGGCATTCCCTACGTTAAGAAGGGGAATTAGCCGCATAACTCAGAATCACCGTTTGAAATCCGGAAATCGCATTTCGTGATACTCTTGGATTCTGTGCGTGAAGAAGGGGAATTATCCGCATAACTCAGTATCACCGATTTAAATTCAAGAATTCGCATTTCGTGATACTCTTCGATTCTGTGCGTGAACAAGGGTAAGTTACCGCATAACTCGGAACCACCTTTCAAAATCAGGAGTTCGAGTTTCGTGATTCTCTGGCATTCCCTACGTTAAGAAGGGGAATTAGCCGCATAATTCAGAATCACCGTTTGAAATCCGAAAATCGCATTTCGTGATACTCTTGGATTCTGTGCGTGAAGAAGGGGAATTATCCGCATAACTCAGTATCACCGATTTAAATTCAAGAATTCGCATTTCGTGATACTCTTGGATTCTGTGCGTGAACAAGGGTAAGTTACCGCATAACTCGGAACCACCTTTCAAAATCAGGAGTTCGAGTTTCGTGATTCTCTGGCATTCCCTACGTTAAGAAGGGGAATTAGCCGCATAACTCAGAATCACTGTTTGAAATCCGGAAATAGCATTTCGTGATACTCTTGGATTCTGTGCGTGAAGAAGGGGAATTATCCGCATAACTCAGTATCACCGTTTTAAAATCAGGAGTTCGCGTTTTGCGATACTATCACATTCTGTACGTGAAAAAAAAGGGAAGTTACTACATGATACGGTGTCACCTTTTAAATTCAGGATTTCGCGTTTCGTGATACTCTGGCATTTCCTGCGCGAACAAGGGTAAGTTACCTTATAACTCGGAACCACCTTTTAAAAATAAGTAGTTCGCGTTTCGTGATACTCTTGCGAGTG
The DNA here is from genome assembly GCA_910589575.2 of Carcina quercana. Taxonomy (NCBI): domain Eukaryota; kingdom Metazoa; phylum Arthropoda; class Insecta; order Lepidoptera; family Depressariidae; genus Carcina; species Carcina quercana. Next base: position 21,553,719 of record OU342426.1, on the reverse strand, counting down.
ATAACTAGAAATCAGGCGACTCTTCAATATGATAAAGATTGTCTCTTGTATTTCTCACTTCACCTCTCAAGAGCTGCACATCTCACTAAATCAAAAAGACATTTCTGGACAAATAGCTGCGGTATCCTAAGATTGCGACCGGATTAGGAAAATTGTGTGTGTAAAATAAATAGAATAAATTAAGATGTTTTTTTAAATTATCTGTACGCTTCTTTCTATGGCTTGGAACCTTTGGAGCGCGAGTCTGACTATAACTTGACCGGTTTTTAAGTACTTGGACACATTATACTGGACATTTAGAAGCTATCACAGTAACAATTATTGGCTCTACACGATGCCTACGTTAAGCCCTCTACTTCAAATCAGATTGAATCAATCCGGGCTTTATTGAAGGCGGCAGTGGGCACTTGAATTATTCAGGACACGCAACGCATTGGTCAGGGCAAATTGTCAATTTGTGGTAGGAACAGAGATCGTGTTTGGCGCCTGTTCCATAACTACTTACACATTGTTGTGTGCATTGTTTTCGCTAGATCATTGAATGACGACACAGGGCTTGTTTCTTAGTGCCTCTAATCAGTGGCAGGCATTAACAGCAGTGTTCATATCAGTCAAATAGCATTGCTGATCTATGATCCCGTGTTCATCACCTTTGTGAAACTTATATACTATATCCAGACGTGTAAAGTAAATGAGGCACTAGTTATGCTTGCGAGGCATGCTTTCGATGTAGCGGTATTGTTCACTTAACTGCAGTGGGAATCTACGAAACAATGCTCAAACGAATGCGCCTAACGAATTTACATGCGCAATTGTTAATTTACACATTATTAATTATATTCTTATAGGCGCCAACTGTAAATGTAAAGTGGCGAATTTTAATGTGATAGAATTAAAAAATATACTTTTCAGATTTATTCCTATACTTGTGCTACTCATCTACTTGCCAAATCTCAAGATTCAAGGTTGTACTAGAGAGTTGTAACAAAGTATCAGAGGTGTAACTAAACACAATTAAATATGGAATTCTATAAATTCAATTAATTACCGTCATCTATTGTTAACCTAAGATTATATAACAAAATCTCGGTGTATGAGGCGTTGACCCGTAAACCAGGGACTAACGATAATGTCAATTGCCGCTAGTAAATTTGGACGCCTAGAAACCCTAGACAAAATAGGGTACCTAATATAACCTTAAGGGTAGGGATTGATTAGAACGGAAATATACAAAAGGATGGATAGGGAATAAGGGTGAAATTTAAGTGACGGTAAGAGACGATAAAGCCGTACGCTATTGACCGTATTTTTGAATCATTCGCCTCAGGAGTTGCCAATATAACTTAAAACGTTTAATTTTATCCGTTTTATGCAGAAAAATAAAACCGGTAATTCATGCAAGGAAAACGGAATGCAAAGTACATAGAAGTTCAATGTCAATAAGTTGTAATGTCAGTGTTCGACGATGGCGTTTAGTCTATCGCTCGCCTCCGCAAAGAGTGGTCCCGACCACTCGTTGCAGAAGAGCGATTCAAAAATACCAAATTTCGTAAGTCGAACGAAAATCAGTAGAAAACGAGCGCTCGCGGCGCGTAGAGCGAATCAAAAATAGAGCTCCAGGTCTTCGGTCCACCTAATAGGGAGATGGCCCTGTAGACGTTTCCCGGTACGTAGACGCCACTCGATAACTCTTACTCCCATCGGTCATCTTATCGGCTTAGCTTAGTTCATGATTAATGTAAGCAAACAAGTGGTTATTTTGCATCGAGTATGTTCTGAAGGCAACAGCGAAAACATAAACCTGACAAGGCCATTATTGGGCTCCACCACACTAAGTACACGACCATTATAAAGCTAACGACATTTTTACATCAAACATCGTAATAAACAGAACAATTGCTTTTATTTCACTGCTGTGTATTTACGACATCGCTTTACGTCGTTCTTCTACGAGCATAAAAATATATAAAGGCAGATATCTTTTGGTTATAAAAATTTGAAGTGGGCGTAAAAGGAGCTGAATTTCGTATTTCAGGCTACAAAATTCTAAAATGTTTATTCATACAAATATCAATCTCTAATATATATTTTTGCAATTGGGTTAGTTTCATTTTCAGGGGGGTTTAAAAGTTTTTTGGGAAAAAGTACGGCCAAAGTAATGGCGTCTAAATAATTATTCCGTACGTCAGAACACTACATAGTTTCGAAGACTACATACATAGATGAACCACACAGCATGGCATTGGCCTATCTTGAACTTAGGGATCACGTGATTATGCAGGGACTCGCATCAATGGCTGGATCTATAGCTGGACTTGACGTGGAACAACAGGATCGTCAGGTTTTTTACCTCTTCATTACAGTTTCATTCAATATTTTACATTACATTACTACATCTTAAGAAACTCACTGTAAAATACTACTATGTGCTTGGTACCAAGCTTTAGCTTTCTATTTTAATTTTTTTTTCGCTTTTCATTTTGACAGCTTTTTCGAAAATCCTATTTTCTGTTTGCGATTATGTTTGTAAATACCTGTCTAGTAATATAGTTACTCGAATAATATTTTTAAAGCTGATATTGTGATTTTTTTTAGCCTGTTTATTTTAAAGGATGGGGCAGATTATGCGCTTTAAACCTAAGGGTTGCAGTGTTTTTTATTTAAACAAAATTTGACTTTAATTTTTAAAATGTTGAAGGTTCTTCTTATCATGCTTTATTCTTTTAAATGATGATCTAACGTGTGGTTTAAATTTATAACATGTTTCACGAAAATAGTTTCCCTTTTCCCGTGGAATCGTTATGTATATTTTTTCATAAATTTTAAAAGGAAAAGGATATTTTGGCACATTTGAGAGTTTTTTTTATAAAGCAGTTCTCTAAACAGAGTGATCAACTGAAACGTAACACCGTCGACCTCATCGTCACTTACCATCAGGTGAGATTGAGGTCAAGCGTTGGTCTATCTTCAATATATAAAAAAAACATATAATCGTGTTTAAATTAAATTGAAGGATAAATCTACAACAAAATTTTTTGCTCGGTTTTATGTTAAATATAGCCTAATCAAAAGTTAGCTACAAAAGATTGATCATAATTTTTTATGCCTAAACCAAAGCTCTATTCCTTAGAAGAAAGAAAAGTGATTGCCTTGCTTCTAAAACTAGGTCACAATGTCAAAACAAAGACACTAAATGCATAACAGTGCAGCTAAAAGCCGACTACATCTTTTCTCATAAATCTAAGTGACTGTTATTCCTCTGTCGAGACACTTTATACTTATTTTGTGCTTTATATGAGAAAGGAAGCTTTGTGGCACATCTTGTTATAATTTTTTTTAGAATTTAGAAAAAATACTTTTGAAAATAGAAAAGAAATGTTGCTTTAAACATTTTATCATCATGTACAGCCTGCGGCAGTCCACTGCTGGACATAGGCCTCTCCCAGAGTGCGCCACTCGATTCGGTCCTCTGCTCTCTGCATCCATTCACGTCCGGCTACCCTACGTAAGTCGTCTTTCCACCTCGCCGGGGGACGTCCTACACTACGTTTGCCTAGGCGTGGTCTCCACTCGAGAACTCGTCTGCTCCAACGACTGTCTGTCCTTCGGCAAATATGACCGGCCCACTGCCACTTCAGTTTGCTAATACGGTGAGCTATGTCGGTCACTTTGGTTCTCTGACGGATCACTTCGTTCCGAATGCGGTCCATCAGAGAGACTCCGAGCATAGCCCTTTCCATAGCCCGCTGAGCGACTTTAAATTTGTGGATCAGTCGTGCCGTGAGTGTCCACGTTTCGGCTCCGTAAGTCATCACGGGTAGGACGCACTGGTTGAAGACTTTTGTCTTGAGGCATTGTGGTATCGACGATTTAAAGACTTGACGTAATTTCCCAAACGCTGCCCACCCTAACTGTATCCTCTTATCGGCTTCTCTCTCGAAATTGTTTCTACCTAACTGCATCGTTTGCCCGAGGTAAACATATTCTTGAACAATGTCGAGAGTTGTTCCATCGACGATTACCGGTCTCGGAACGACGAGGTCATTGAACATAACCTTAGTTTTGTCCAGATTCATTCCGAGACCTATACGTCTAGAGGCTACATTAAGGGTGTCCAGCATTTCCTGCAGTTCCTGCGGGGTTTCTGCCATGATGACGATATCGTCAGCGAAGCGTAAGTGGGAGATGTACTCGCCGTTGATATTGATTCCCCGGCCAGTCCAATCCAACGATTTGAAGATATCTTCCAATGCGTTCGTAAACAGTTTCGGAGATATAACATCTCCCTGTCTTACTCCTCTACGCAATGGGATAGGTCTTGTTTGTTGGTTTTGGACTTGGACGGTCATCGAGGCGGCGTCATACAGACATCTCAGCACTTCGATATATCTCCAATCAAGTTGGCACCGCTGCAGGGAGTCCAGAACGGCCCAGGTTTCAACAGAGTCAAAGGCTTTCTCATAATCCACGAATGCAAAACACAGAGGCTGATTGTACTCTTCAGTCTTCTGTATAATCTGCCGCACTGTGTGTATGTGGTCTATGGTACTATAACCCTGTCGAAACCCAGCCTGCTCGGGAGGTTGGAACTCGTCAAATCTTCGTGTGAGACGATTTGTGATGACTCTCGAGAACAGCTTATAGGTGTGGCTCAGGAGTGAAATGGGCCTGTAGTTCTTCAGTAGGGTTTTGTCTCCTTTTTTGAAAAACAAAACTGTGATACTCTTGCTCCACGCCTTTGGAGTTCTCCCTGATTCTATGACGGCATTAAATAGCTTCTGTAGCTCAGTCAACACAGGCTGACCACCTGCTTTCAGAAGCTCGGATGTAATGCCGTCATCTCCAGGGGCTTTTCCGTTTTTAAGCTGCCTGAGTGCCAGTCTCAATTCGTCTAGGCTTATTTCGGGTAGCTCGTCAGTGTAGTGCCGGGTAAGCCTGGCTCTAGGATCAGTTTCATGGGGCTCTGCTCTTATGGCTTGTTGCGCGTACAATTGACCATAAAAGTTCTCGATCTCAGCCGAGACCTCGGGCTTGGAGGTAACGATAGCGCCATTGGAAGTTTTCAACTTCGTCAGATTGCTTCTCCCTAGTCGCTTGGCGAATACTTTTGATCCCCGATTCTGCTCGATCGCCTCTTCTATGAGGCGTGTGTTGTGGCATCGGAGATCATGTCGTATCCGCTTACGAATTTTTCGGTTGAGCGTCTTACAACATTTTATACTTTTAAAAAAATCACTTTTGTTTAAAATTATTAGAATCACATTTACTTGTTAGCTTTTAGCGTAATTCAATAAAAAAATATGCATAAAGAATTGTTCAGAGACATATTTTCTTGAAATGAAATCTAAGTGTAATTTAAATCGATAATAATGAATATACCGATAAAATCTCAAGTCACAGTGACAATAGACGTATTGATTTGATTTCATATTCACATCGTCGAAATACTGAGCAAGCTCCACGCAGTGCTGTGACAACTTCGCCGTTTCAGGAAGCACCTGCTGGCTTTACATTGGCTCTTTTCCAAGAGAATGGCCTGCGCCGCAGTTTTGTCCAGATTAATTGCTACTACTTTTGCCAAATGCACTCTAAAGCTTAGATTTATGACGTGAATTTCATGCATTTTATTTTAATATTGTACCATCATTTGTTAACTTGTAAGCTTTAGTAACATACATTGTGCATGTTTCAAAAGAAATCTCGATATATTGTAATCTGAACTAAATATGGCCTCTTTTTGTGAAACACCTTTAAATATGTTCTTATTATTATTATTATACATTATATTCTTCTAGTACTTATACATAATGGGATCCTAAGCTTTTTAATAGAAGAAATAGTTCATACGTAAAATCTTACTTTAGAGGTATATAAAACCTAATTTTTGATGATAGCAAAACCATGAACTTCGATACTTTAAAAACATGTTTAAAATTCCACATATTACATGTTCACACATTTAAAATCATGTATTTAAGACTTATGCCGTACCATGGAGGAGGCTTGTGTTTAGTAGTGAACGTTTCCCGGATGATATTTTATGAAAAAGATATGTTTCGGGACAATGATGGCAGGAGACTTGACGGCGCATTATTGGTGTTTGGATCATGCCTTTGTTTAGGATGTAAAATGAGGAATGTTGTTTCTAGAAATGAATTGTAGTAAATAACAACATAATTGTTTTATCTCTTATATTATAAAGTAAGTTAATATATTTAGGCACCTTGCCCATTGCTCGACCATCCATCGATAACGCTTCGAATATTTTATCAATACCGTAATTGACTAATGACCACTATACATGAGCCACAATAAAGAAAATACAAAAACATAAAACAAAATCACACCAAGATTGAAGATAATAAATAGATACAGTAAATACCAAATAAAATAAGCATGAGATGGTGGTGTTTCGTGACGTTTTGATGGAGGAGTGTAATCATAAACCACAGTTTGTCTCACAAACGAGGGTCGGACGGCACGCGGCTGGAATATAGGTGTCAAGATTCCGGCTAAGCCGCTCTTGATCCAGAGGAATTAAGCCGTTCAGTTCAAGGGGAACCGAATTACTGAACTTATATTGTTATTTCATTGTCTGAAGCCTTTATTATTGAATTACATTATCACTTAACGCTAACTAACGGGGGCTACAACGGTTTCATTTCATTTCATTTCATAATATAAGTGGGTTATATTAGATGAAAATAGAGAAGTTACAGTAAGCCGCGGCATTGATTTGGAAAATATGTTTGAAGCTGACGAAAAAATTAAATCTATGAAATTACATCAATGCTAGTAAATTTCAGTTAAACCCGTGATTACATATTTATCTACTGTAGTTATAGAATTGATGTTTTGATTGCAATAATTATATAAAGAGTATATATAATATTCTGTATTTCTCTTTTATAAGTTTATTCGCCTAAATATTAGTTCGTCTTTCCCGTGGTTTCGTTACAGTGTGAGAACCTGTAACTGGATAACTGTTACTATATTAGTTTGTTATTTAGGTATACGTAAGGTAGATGGTTTTCCTAATAAAATAAAAATAAAATTTAAGGTACGATTCCAAAGCACCTATATACTTGGTCAAATCGTGACAGGCAGGAGAAAATATTACGTACATTCCATAATATAAATCAAAATCATTTTTTGGTTTTATAGATACTGCTTAAGGCGCAGTTTCCCACAAACTGCGTCTCTAGTCAGTCCGGGTCGGATTCAATACTTTTGTCACAAGACACTGAGGTATTTTGGACGAGAAGATATGCCGTAATTTCCCGAACGCTGCCCAGCCGAGTTGGATTCTTCGGTTGACCTCTTTGTCGAAGTTGGACCTACCTAGTTGAACTCTGTCTCAGGTATACATATTCGTGTACAACTTCACAAAATATAGAAAACATAAAAATGATTCTATACTTCTACACGACTATTACCTTTGGTAGTTCCTACGTGGTTAATGCAGATCATGTTACATTTTCTGAGCTTCGTCTTTATTTACATACGGTAGGATCTCCACTTTCGACAAAGGACAGGTAATACTCTCCTTAGTATGCAGGTGTCTCTATACAAGTATAGTAATTTACGGAATAGGCCATAGGGAATAACCATTCACGATTTACTACCGGATGGGCAGAGGTTAAGAGTGGAGATAATAACGCGGGTCTGGGCCACATCCCTCTAGTCCCTTCTTAGCATATAAATAATCAGGACCCAGAAAAGGCCGCTCCAGTGAATTGTTGACGCTGTGATACATTACTAGTGACCTAGGCAGGAGATGGTTCTACCGACCGACAATGCAGTGATATGACCAGAGATGAATGTTTTTAACTGCTTTAATCCTAAATCAACAAATTTTTATATAACAACAAATTTGATGCCGTTGGTAAGCGCTATGCTTAATTACTTAGTCAACGAATCCTTGCTTTAGTAATACTCGAATCTACATAGATAGTGTATGATAATGTATATTATCCTTTTAATTTAACATATTACCATTAATGGAGCATACAGATTCAACTGTCTGTCATAGTATTTTCTACTCCAGTTAAGATTTGTACAGATTTGAGTCCATGACACAAAAATGATGTTAGAATTATACTGAATTTAAAGTCGTGTCCATATTGCGTTTTAACGAAAATACATAGAATTTTTTTGGTTTTCACGAAAGAGAAGTTAAAGCATTTGTCGGTTTTAATGACATGCGATAGTAATGTTCTTTAAGTAGAGACTCTGAGAGATTGTGAAGATTAAAATGGAAAAATAAATAAACAAACACGTTGAAACATGTTGTTACTGTACTATCAGAGAAGTTGACACGCCTCTCAGAGGTAGTATTAACAGGAACTCGAATACATGTTTTAGGTTAGTTGAGGAAAACAAAATTTGCGGCTCATTACCCGGTCGTTTAACGACCAAACGATGTTTCAATGCAAGAAGGGTCGGTAACATAAAAAGTATTTCGGGTTAAGGTATTCCCCAGTCCATATATCGGAGGATGTTTTCTTTATCTAATTGCCCATTAAAGTCCAGGTAGAAGTGGCAATAAATAAAATGTTGAAAGAGAAAAACTAGTAATAATTGCCTATAGATAATTCAAAAAAATCTTTTATTGTGTTATTTATTGGAGAATGTAAATAAGTATTTAACTAAAATATTTCTAAAGGCGGAAATAAGAGTCTGTCCTATTAAAGAAATATACAACATACTCGTACCAGTGAGATTTGAAAAGTTGTAGGAAGGATGAGTATGTTTAATAAATGATATTCAATAGCTTGATTATTTTTTAAATCAGGTGGGATTGTGATACGAGTAGGTAGCATAATTATTTTTCTACAAGTTCGAGCGAATCTGCATTGCTTACAGAAAATGGAAAAAATGAATTAAGAGTCGTAATTAAATATTTCGTAAAAAAGACATGGATAACACAATAGGTGAAACTGCGCCTTCGTGCTCTAGGGTAAATAAGTGGGCAGCTTTGTTCAAAAAAGGCAGAGAAAGCGTCGAAGATGACCCAAGAAGTGGAAAACCACATCAACAATTATTGACAAATTCCATAAAACGGTTTTAGGAGACCGAAGACTGAAAGAGCTTGAAATAAGTGACACTATAGGTATTTCAACTCAGCGGGTGTTTTATATTTCAACCGACGAACTGGAAATGAAAACTGTCAGCATAATGGGTGCTGCGTTTGTTTACCGTCGAACAAAAACTTAACCGGGATGAAATCTCAAGGGAGAACCTGGCGTCGTTTCGATCAAATACTAACGACCTTTCAAGAATATTTATAACCACTGAGAAACTTGCATTCATCATTATATTACTGAGATAAAACAGCAGTCGAAACAGTGGAAACATAGCGATACTCTGCAAGGTGGAGATTTAAAACTACTCGTAATACGTAATGTAATCAAGGCTAGCCAACATAAAAATAAGTATTTTACTCTGACATCTGAAAAAAAGGTAAAGACGATGGTAACGTAAAATCCATAGAACTCACAGTTGCACGTTTTACTCTAATACTGCGTTTACCGTTTATTCGATCGATGTGATCAAAACGTAAACGCAGGCTTTTTGCGGAGGATACCTCCTCGCTTGGTCAGCTGCCACTCCATTGCTACACCCCTCAAATATAATGCTGTTCGGATGATGTAATGTTGAGAGGTGATGTTGAATACAGTAAGAATGTTTGCAACTTCAAGAGCCAGAGTCAACGTTGTTGGAACGACGAACTTAAACCGTGGACAATGTAGACTGCTATAGATAACATAACTGCTGGTCAAGTGTAACATGATACTTTTGAACACAAAATGAGAACCTAGGTGTGTTACAAACGGAGATGTCAGAAGGTTAAAGAAGCCAAGAAAAAAGCTGTGAAAGAAATCGAAGTACAGACTACTCCAAATGAATGCAATCAGGGCTGTCCTTTTGACTGAGGCAGCTTTTTGCAGAAGCATATTTTTGCTGGATACAGAGCGAATACATATATTGGCATTTTTATAAACAATTGAAAGCTGAAACACCAAGGCATTTTCTTAGGTTAAGGCAAGAAGAGATGAACCACCTATTTCTACTAAGTTTGAAGTTGATTCAAATCTATAAAAATGATAACAAAGTATAGGTCGTTCTAGCCTTGGCCTTGGCTCTTTCGCATTGTGAGTTTGAAAGATTTCGCGAAACTTTCGTTGGCAAGCCGTTTATCGATGAGATATATTCATTCAGAATTCTCTGAATTGTCTCGATCCTTTTGTAAGGAATCATCTACGAACCTTTGTTTAAAATAAAAACTTTTGGAGCTAGCGTACCGACCATCCGGACATCAGAAGAAATTTCTCTCTACTACGCAGAAGTAAATTTATTTATGATGAAACCATTTTTATAGAAGTACTATCATGAAATATACAAAATGGAATGATTGGGTAAAGCTTTGTTTATCGTAACTTCTTTTTGAAGTATGACGAACATCAAGCTCTCCATTAGACTTGGACTTTCCACAATTAATAAATTATATTATCTTCTACAAAATATTTCCTTTATCATGTCATATGATTTCAGTGCACGTTTTTAGTAATAGAAAATGTGTTGATTTAGATAAAACAATGTATTTTTTCTTGCAGCTGGAATATTGACACGAAATCATTCAAAAGTAGCTTGAGACAGATTCCACCAACATAGTCGAATCAAATCGAAAATTCAAAAATTGCAAAAGTGAATACATATGTTCATTTGTTCTTCCTTACTTTACGTCATAATGGAGAATGAGACTGACTTGATTTTTAGTAAAGGACTACTCTTTCTAACCCTATCCGGCCGGAAAAGGATATATATATAATATAAAATGCGGCTAGACCCAAGCACACTAAATACTCTTGTCTGGAACCATCGTACGACTTTGTGCCTTTTGCAGTGGATACGGCTGGTCCTTGGTGCTCCGAAGCGAAGGCTTTCTTTAAAGTGCTCTGCCGCCGTCTAAGGGAAAAGGGTTGCGATCCCCGCTCCGGATCGTACCTGGCTCAACGTATCTCCCTGGCCATTCAGCGGGGCAACGCTGCCAGCGTCATGGGTACGTTTGAGCCGGGTAATCGATCCGGTTTCATAGATTAGTTTTTAATTATGTTTTTTTAAGTGTAAAGTCTTCTGTTTGAATAATCTTTTAATTATCTTGATAAATAAATAATGTAAATATTTATTTATTTATTTTATACTCTCTGAAGTCCACGCGAGCGAAGTCGCAGGCAAACGCTAGTAACACGTATAAATTGCAACATGAAGATAATGAGCACGAATAGAAAATATGTTATTATCAGTGTTAAAATTTGTTATCAGCTCCTTTAAATACACTATTGTTAAGCGCATTTGAACTAGAGGCACTACTCTTGACTACAGAGCTAAGCGCCAGTTGGTGTTATTTGAAATAAGAATAAAAATTTACAGTTTTATAACGAAGATTCGTTCGACAAGTCCACATACACACATTTTACAAATGGATTGGCTTGGATATTACTCTATGTCGTGCGTAGTGGAGGTCATATATTCTAGTTTTTGTCGACAATCAAAGCGTTGTAAATCACTGCCCACGGCCAGCTTTACTGTAGCAAGCATTTTTCCGACAAACGACCAGAAAAACAAAATACTCGCTTTACTATGTTTATAAAAAAGTGTAGACGTGAAAGCTTGTAAATTGCGATGTAATCAATGAAATAAGTAACTGCATATTCTCTTTAGAATGTGTTATAATAAAATACCGGTTTCCGTGTTCCCCGACAGCTACAACTTGGGAATCTTCAAAAGAAGAGTAAATAGGCACCTTCTAGACCAACACGTAACATCGTCGACCTCATCGTCACTTACCATCAGGTGAGATTGAGGCCAAGTTGGTCTATCTTCAATAAAAAAAATTAAGAATAGTTTTTAAGCAATACGGATATCGACAGATCATTAAGGTAAAAGCTCATTCTAGTTCATAATATGAATAGTTTTTTATATTTAATCCCGTTACAATAATGAAAGTACAATGATTGATGTGATTACAATTTTTTAATTTCATTCCAAGTAGTTAACTATATATTTTTAGAGTTAAAAAATCAGAAGGTATAAGAACAATATTTTCAACTGTTGTACACTTGAGTAAAAAAATATGTATCCACTTTTGAAACATTCACCTTCGATTGACATTTCCTTCAACACATAGATACAAGCAAGGGTGAATGTGACATGGTTCAAAAGTGGATACATATTATTGTACTCGAGTGTACAGTTTGAATATATTAGAACACATTGTAAATTGCATTTATTTTGCAGTTATCGGACTCGTTTTCACCTTATCTGATTCTCATGGTTGTTGTAACTAAGGGAATAGAAACTTTCTTCGTAACCGATATCAGTTTATAAACTAGTCCTGAGTAAATAAATTAGATTAAAAGTTAATCTAGCTGGGAGCTGCTAACCCCATGCGACATTTTAATCTGCACTCATAAGGGAAATTTATTCACGTTCGGGAATAACGGTTGGGAAAATTTTTCACTCCCGCTACAACTTTACTGCGGTAGTCTCTAGTGACAATGAAGGAAAAGGAAATAGGTAGATGTTGCCTCGCACTTTTCGTCTATTATCAATTTCTTTATCGATATTACTATTATCAATTTGTTTCATGTAAGTTCTTTGTGCATATTTTACGAGAACAAACTCAACTTTCTGTCCACGCATACGACGTCACGAGGAAAACTGAAACGGTTCAGCGAAAACCGTCTAACGAATCGTATATACTCGTATGTATGATTTGTATTTCATCATGGTCACCCTATACCGAAACGCAGGGGCAATCCAGCTTTACATTTTACAGCTACAACAGCCTTTTAAGCAATCGAACTGGACATGTATATACCATTCCTTCCCAAAACTTAAAGTACGCCAGCCAGAGTTGATTCATTAATATGCAATCGTTAGGATTATTTGGAACCCTAAAATGTTGCTGACATTGGAAAGTCTCACCAAAGCCAAAGAAAGACATCGAGTAATTCTGGAGTTCATAAGGGAAGTTATCGACATTCTGCTTATAAAAATGGCGTGACAAAATTATCTCGTTGCTGTTATGATACAGGAAATAGCGAAGATTTAACTGACTACGTTTGCACGACTGCATAAAACCGAGTATTCACACTAGGAAAGGAACCCTGAAATATTAAATTATAAAATAATAAATTAACGTAAAATATTAAAACTAAAATAATAAAACGAGGCGATGACGGTAATCTGACATAGTAATTTGATTTATCCCTCTGTTTTCGGATGCCATGTTTTGTAAGCTTTAATTTTTAAACTGCGTTTTTATATCTTATATCTATCTTCAATAAAAAAAATCTGTTTTGTAAAATTATATTTTATTGACCTCAAGTCGCAGTGTTGATTGTTTAACTGAAACGTGACACTCGTATAAAAGATTGATAAGTGTTTCCTTTTCTGTCATTTCGTTGAATGCTAACAAGTGAATTTAATTCAAACCACGCACCGTGGATTAAGTATCTTTTCCGTGGTAAAGTAACTACGAGTATGTCTAGGATATGTTTTAGTTCGTAGGAACAAGCTACCAAAAGTTTTCAACTTAGATTATTACAGAATTCTACAAATTTCCTACAGATTACAATTCTAATTTTGTACAAGCCTCCCCATTCTATAAATTTCAAATTATACACATTTCCATTATAGTTCCCAATTTACCAATAAAACGTAGAATAAGATCAGTAGTTAAGTATTTTTACAGTAGATTTTACCGGGTTGCAAAACAAGAACCTATAAATAAATCAGCAACATGAATAAAGAATGGAGTATGCAAATCATCTACTACAAATCCTTCGGCAAAACAACAATTCGATGTAATTGTTTTTATAGGCGTTACTTTAAACCTTGAACACCAAACAAGTTTGGAACAAGCTAGAGTCTTTTTATTATAATTTTTGACCTCCTCCCACAACGGTAATAAATGGTCTGCTTGAAATTCAGCCGTGGCTCAAACTTTTGCAAGACCCGCTACCGCTCTGAATAGGAAATAAGGCTTCTTAACGAACTGCTCACGACTAAATACTGTGGTTTCTGAGTGATCAGTTAACGTCTATTTTCCTATAACTCTTTTTAATTATATCAAAACAATATTTATTACATAAAAGTTGATATTCCTCAAAACAAACATCCCCAATGAAAAAAACTAACATCAGACCTAAGACACTTTAAATTTAAAGTACTCGTAGTATGTCCTCCGCAGCTATTCGTACAAAATTGAAAATGCAAATATATGAAGCACATTATCCGTTTGAATGTTATCAGAGGGCCTTCAAAATTTCTACAACTCAAATTTCGAACACCGGGAATAAGTTGAACAAGTGATGTATTAACAAGTTCGCTAACGGATAATTAAGTCGTTTCAACTGTTATCCGGGACGCCCGCTTTGCAATTAATGATTGAAATCGGAGTTTTGGGCAAGTTGTAAGTAAATAAGAACAAACAAAAAACCCGCTGAAAACTTTTGTCACAGCGTGAATATGATTTGAGTGCTGTAAGTGTGGTGGAAGCTAATATGTACGAGTACATGTTTGTAGTTGTTGGGTGCCGATATATGGAAAATAAAACAATTAAAAACGGCTTTTATTGATTCCGCACATGGTGTTGAGGGTCTGGTCTCTCTTATTCTTCCTTACGATGGAGCCAGACTTGGGCGTAACTTTACTCCGATCTCACACAGACTCACTTGATACGCAACGTGGCTGGCATAACATTATCTATCAAAAAAGTAATACCAAGCTGATCAGCAGCGCTTCAGGTGCCGATTTGACCCGTCTTAAAGCTGTTTCCAGACCGGAGTTTGGTGCCTGGTTGCACGCCCTACCATCTCCACATCTGGGTACTCTCATGGATTACGAATCCCTCAGAGTGGTGGCAGCGCTGAGATTAGGGTGCAAGGTGTGCGGCCTCACCGTTGCATCTGCGGCTCTTTTGTGGCGGCTAACGGCCACCATGGCCTTAGCTGCATAAGATGCGACGGTCGGTTTCCTCGTCACCACACCTTAAATGATATTTTAAGACGAGCCCTGGTCTCAGCCAATGTTCCTTGTGTTTTAGAGCCTCCATGACTTTCTCATTTTCATTTGACATTCATCGGCAAAAGGCCGGACGGTCTTACGCTGGTTCTTTGGCAAAGAGGTCGCAGCCTTGCTTGGGACGCGACTTGTGTAAGTACTTTTGTTCCGTCCCACTTGAGTCTGACCGTTCTCTCGGCTGGCGCTGCGGCTGAGAGTGCAGCCAGACTCAAGCATAGTAAATACTTTTGTCTGGAACCATCGTGTGACTTTGTCTGCCTTTTTCGGTGGAGACTGCTGGTCTTTGGTGCTCCGTAGCGAAGGCATTTTTGAAAGTGCTGGACCGCCGTCTGATGGAAAGGGGCTGTGATCTTCGCTCCTCGCTGGCTGTCCAACGTTGCAATGCTGCCAGCGTCACGGGTACGTTTGAGTCGGACACACGATTATTAGTTATGTATTTGTTTATTCTTTTTTATTTCGAACTATTATTTTTAATATCTATTAATTGATCATCTGTTTAATTTATTTTCATATAAGTTAATTGTTTAAATATAAAAACTATATACATATATATATATAAAGTAAAATATACCATATATTGCTAACAAGTCGGTTATAACGCGAATACATTACTTACCCGTATATAGAATTTTTTTTGGAAAAAATATAATATCCTAAAATGATTTACAATTTACACCAGCAGGTATGCATCTTTATGCCTATTCGGTCACACGCTGTGACGAAACGCCGTGAATGAAAGCGTTAATGTGTATGAAGCTTTTTAATGTTTTCATGTGTTCACGACTTAATTAAAAAAAATTCAATATATAATTACAAATCTAAATCAAATAAGTTGTTTGACGAGTTATTTTATTTTTCTTATATTGAGGATTTTAATATATTTTTAGCAAAGTAATGTTTTTTTAGATTTTGTAAAAAAAATATTTTGAATTTTTTTATCTAATACATAATATAGATGCCGAAATTTGCCTGTGATACCAAAGAAAACCATAAAATAATTTTATATGACGTAAACTTTATGACAGCCATATTATCCTCGCTGAAACTCGTTACGTTCTAATTTCTTCCGTTCGATGATACATTTTTATTGAATGAAATTGTTTCCCAGCAGATTCAACGTTCAAAGGTATTAAGGAAAGTACTTAATTTAATTATTTACGAAAATGTGATTTTACTTGAGTTACCTATAATTGTATTGGACTTGACGAATAATATATTTCATGAATGTAAATCGTTAGTAATTTGATTTAGTTTAAATTCAATATATACGACTTTAAGAAAACGGTTAACAAAATACTAGACAAGACTTATTAAACTCATAAAATGACTTACTATTACAATAGGTGAAGTTTACAGTGCGCAGTTGGGTACGTTGGACCATCCCCTTCTTTCACATACGTCTACGTTTGTATTTTTTTTTAGAAAGAGACTCAATTTTGAATCAAAAGAAAAGCTACAAGGAGGTCCTGCATTAGTTTAAGTTTGGTACTATAAATTAGACAAATTTTAAAGATTTTATTTATTCATTCATTTCGTCAGAAAAGCTGATTAATAACGAATATATATAACACATCATATTGTACAATGAAGATATTTTGGATTCACCTCATCCACTACTTATTTTATCCCACAGTCTTCAATAAAGCCTGTGGCCATAATTATCTATTACGGGAGATGCGGCGTAATTAGGAATCATTAGAAAAAATATAATAACCACGTATCCTGGGAGTTACAGAATATAAATCATGGACACTCACACAGAATGGACACTCGAGTGAAAAAATATTTACCTACTTTTGTATCACACTACATGCGCCCTTTCTTGTTTACACCGTGTGTTGATCTAGTTTTGCAATCACGCGTAAAGGGAAAAATCGAGTATTTTTGCCGATTAGTTCCTACTCCAGAGTTGAGTTTCCGAACATTGATGTTTTCAGAGATAACCTCGCATGAGTGCATCCTGCTAGTATGTAAAATGTTTGACATAATTGTGTTCTCACGCAAGCTTTTGTAAGAACTAGGCACTTCTTTGAAAAGATGCATAAGAGCGAATACTCATAATGTGCAGTTGCGACATCTCTTACCTGCACAACGGTATAGCTAACTAACTGTAGATATAACAAAAACGTATATTATTCGTATTCGTATTCGTAATCGGGGCAGGTTTCCGCAACTCGACGTCAGGTGCGCCTATTTTGCGTGTTGGGGTGGCGTGCCTTATTCATGCCACCCCAGCTCCAGCAGAAAGCCCAACAACTTATTTGTGTTGTTGAAGGCCTCTGGGAGCGACCTCGGTGTTCCGAGGTACTTTGCCCGCAGTGTTGCTACTCCTCCGCACTCCATCAGGACGTGAGCAGCTGTCTCCTCGGCCTCCATGCATGCTCTGCACAGAGGGCTGTCAGTGATACCTAGAGTAAACAGGGTAAAACGTATATTATAAGCTCGATGTAATAGGACGTTCCATTGAAGCCAAAAAGCCGTAGCTACGTCAGAAATTACAAAATTATATCGTCATTTTCACTACATTCACAACATTTCGTATTGCGGATCCTTTACTCTAATCTTATTTACATCTTTGGAGTGATAAATTTGTGACGCAGTGATACAATGTTAAATAAAACATTATATCAACACGAATTCCTCAGCATTCATTCAAAAACACTTACAAGTGACAGTACAATTAAAGCAAGGTGTCATTGTTTTTTATTATTATATATTATTCTGCTGATACACATTAACAAAACTAAATAATAAAACCAATGCAGTAACAATCCAATCATTTTACAGTTAATAATTAATAATCATATATTTTAATATAAGTATTGACCAGATCTGAAAACAGACTCAAACTAGTAAGACAAAATTTATGCTTTCGTTGCCTAAAAATTGTCATTAAAAACAAAAACATATTGAGCAATTAAATTTTGATTGTGTGTAATGTCTTATCAGTCAACATGCGTGTTTTTTTGGATTGTTACTTATTCAGTCCAATGTTTCAGATTCCAGCAACGAAGCACCAATACTTCATTGATTGATATTTGTAAGCTCACTTTTCTGACAATGAGGATTCCAAATTACTTTAAGAAGAAAGAAACAGAGCCTGAAGTCCCAAAAGGTAAGTTATAATTTAAAATTTTTGAATTTCTGCTAGTACCTACCAAGGCGTGCTTGGCTGCGTACGCTCTTTGAAATATTTGAGCAGTGACTGAACTTGTAGCTTTTACATGTTTTCATAGTGTTGCCTATTTTTATAGTGGTGCTATGGACTAAGAAACTGTTATTTTTACAAAAGAGAGCTGTGCGTGATATTTTTTAGTTTACTTTTGAACTTTTTGATGGGTGAACTTGAACTGCGAACTTTACCGCGTGATTTTGGTGATGGATAGTAAAATGTATTATTAATTTAGTGGGTGGTAGATTTTATTTCGATTGAGTAACGAGTGAGTTCACTTCTTAGATTTCATTCATCCAGTCGCATAGCAGGTGCATAAAATGCATGTCTTAGTAGATTTAATGTATGCTGCGTATAAATACAAATTATATGCGGTAAGCAATCTATTTGTAAATTTGAAATCTATAGTAAAATTTCCAAAAATATTTTATGTTAAAAATTTCCTTTTTATTACAAAAGCGGTTTGGTCGTCGAATCTAAGAGTACCTATCAAGGCAAATCAAACTAGCCCCAACACCACAGTCTATTTATATTACGAGTAGTTTTACATTTGATCACCTTCCGTCTCAAGCAACAGACCAGCTCGATGGTTCCATAAAAAGAAACTGAATCAACAAATAAAATTCTTCAAATTTTCAATATTTCAATATTCATTTATTAATTATTAATTCAATATTTCTCCTTGACCTAGGACTGCTGGAAGAAATTTCTTTAAGAAATAAGCTGTTCCTTTTGTATATATTATTTGTGTTTTTTTCTGTTTGTTGTTTTCCGTGTACAATAAACTGTTTAAATTTAAAAAATAATTAAAATTTCAACTCCATAGGACCGAGTATGTAATTTAGTTTACTGGATTTCCACAATGTACAGTAATAAAGAAAAATATAGAACAAAACTTCCATATTTGTGAAAGCATCAAGAGAAAATCTAAGTCTACAGCGGAATTCAAATAAAGTATGAACTGGACCGGAGTGAATAGTTGATAATGAATTAATGAGACAGGCATTGTTATAACTAAATGTCTGTAAGATCTAATGATCGTTGCCTTTCATGTAAATTAAATTAAATTAATTAAAAAAATTAAAATTAAATTAAAATTAAAATCATTTTATTATCAGATGTCAAAGATCCATATAATTGTTAGTACAGCTTATAATTATGTTAGTAAGTATATGTCATAACTGAATTTGTCAAACTATTTATATGTTGTAAAGATAACATTAAAAATCAACATCACGTATTATGTTTGGACTTTTAAAATACTGTAATTCGAGTACAATAAGGTCGTACTTGTTGCATATCAAGTTGTTTCAAATTTGCTCTTTTATTTACAATAGTTATCTAGCTCTCGCATGAGTTTAGATAAAGTAATGTATGAAACCGCAAATAGACTCGTGTTTCGTTATGTACTCGTTAGAAACTACTTTACTCACACATCTAGTAAGTGGACGGCCTAGTAGACGCTTCCCGGTACGTGGTTACCTTACTCGAGAACCCTTTTCAATGTTGTATATCATGAAGCAGGCCTATGTCCAGCAGTGGACGTTTCCCGGCTGATGATGATACCCACACAATGATTTATCTCAGACAAATTAGCTCTACCGACTCAAATTTTACGTTTTTATTGATTGAATCACTTTAAACCTTTTTTTCTTCGATGATATGTAATTTTCTAAAGGTGTCTAAAATTCGTTAAACAACCACCAGTATGAAGCAACGTGGTTAAGAAATACTTACTTATTTATAAGATTAATTATAAAAGTGTTCGATGTTTATATCTATATATATAAAAGAATGTCGTGTTTGTTACAACACTTATAACTCGAGAACGGCTGGACCGATTGCCATGGTTTTTGATTTGTTGGATTTGTTTCCGTCCCGAATAGCAGAATACATCTTAAAAACAATGAAAACTCGATATGTGTAATGAATACTTAATCATTTCAATAGATGCTGATTTGTTTATTACATGTCAAACATTTGTTGTCCAATCCTGTCAAATAGTGTAACAACTATTTTTTTTGGAGCTCATGGCCTGGTTGCTAAGACCTTTAAGCCACAACTTTATTTTTTTCAGAAGACAATGTGTGCGTTCAGAAATTCATTTTTTGTAAAATGTCTACAAAGTTCAGGTACTGTTATATTTGTTTGTTTTAGACATTAATTTTCGAAAATTATTTATTAATTATTTAATTCCCGAAAATAATACCTAAGATTTATTCTACAGTAAAAAACATGAATATAAATATAAACGTCATCCCACTGTTTTACATTTGGGGGTCAGAGAGTATATTTCACAGCGTCGAATGCTGCTCAACGTGCCGAAACACCTCCAGCGACAACACTGACCAGTTTCTTTGCGATTTGTCAAAGCGATCCGTTCGCACGAACTTTGCTTTACTCAGAAATGCCACGTTACTAGGCCAGATAGTCCATAATTTAGATAATTTAATAGATGCAGTTTACCCTGACATTGAGAATTTGCACGAAAAGGACTTTCATTGGTTGTGTTCGAGGGCAATAGTGTCACCTAGGAATGATACTGTCAACGAAATAAACAAGCTGATATTACAAAAAGTTCCTGGCCAAATCAAGAACTACAAATCGATCGACACCGTCACTAACATCGAAGACGCAGTCCACTATCCACAGGAATTTTTAAATTCACTGAATCCTTCTGGGCTGCCACCACATGAATTGACTTTAAAAATCGGAATTCCAATCATGCTTTTGAGAAATTTAAACCCTCCGAGTATGTGCAATGGGACAAGACTGGTTATTAAAGAATTAAAGGACAATTTAATTGTAGCGACCATTATTACCGGCCCAGCAGCTGGTCAACTAGCTAATATTCCGAGGATACCGATGATCCCAACTGATCTGCCGATTCCGTTTAAACGTCTTCAATTTCCGGTAAAAATATCTTTCGCATTGACTATTAACAAGTCACAAGGTCAAACCTTCGAATTAGTAGGGATCGACCTACGAAAGGAATGTTTTACACATGGCCAACTGTATGTGGGCCGGGCCTATCACGAGTTGGACCACAAAATAAAACAACATCAAATATCGTTTACAGGGAAGCTCTAACCCAATAAATTTCATGATATATGATTTGTAGTTGAGTATATGACTATGATATAACAATAAATTATTCAATATTAAAAATACATAATTTTAAATAGTAAAGAAAAATATTTTAATGTCCAAACTTTTATTTACGAATCTCTTTTTAGTAACCTCCTATGCAAAAATGAGACTGTCTATGTGGTGTCATCATCATCACCAGCCTATATACGTCTCCACTGCTGGGGCACAGGCATACTCTCCTATAGAGAGTGCATGGGTCATAGTCCACCACGCGGGTCAAGTGCGGATTGGCGGACTTCAGATGCCTGTTCAAGACATGCAGGTTTCCTCAATATGTTTTCCTTCACCGTTAAGCAATCGGATAATGTACTTGAATTGAAAACAACTCATAGATACACGGCTGGATTCGAACCCGGTACCCTGAAATTGAGAGTCTTAGCCGCGCCTTATCCACTGCGCCACCGACGCTTCGATATGTGGTTATACACATGTATGTAAATAAAAAATGATAAAATGAATATAAAATGTTCAAAAAATAAATGTCCACCCGTGCGAAGCCGGGGCGAGCCGCTAGTTTATTTTTAAATTAAATTGTGACACTTAGAAGACAAAATTGGCGTGTTGGGGAACAATTAATAAGAAATTTATGAGCTGTTCATTCATTCAGTTGAATAGCAGTGGATTTTTACAAAATGTAGTTGTCAGTTATCTACATAATATCTACAAAATTTTACACTTGATATTTACTTTCAGATTTTGTCAGTTATCTTATGTCAGCGTATATAGTGCCATTATCTACGATTTCCTGTATAAAACTTTTGGTTTATTACTTGCCTAAACAAAGTAAACCTTTTTTTCAGATGCCAAAGATAATAACCCTATGGAAATTATCGAAGACGCTCTAGTAATATGCAAGTTTGGACGTTTCCACTACCTTCTGCTTTTTACAAGTTTAACGTCAGTATTAGCAACGAGTTCAGTAACAACAGCTGTTTCGTATGTGCTACCAAGTGCAGAATGCGATCTAAATATGAATTTGATGGAGAAGGGGCTCTTGAATGCGATTCCATTCCTAGGTAAACATGATTGAAGATAATTTTAATAAATGAATATAAAGCGAAAAAAAGTACTTGACATTATCATATTACATTGCATTAGTTTTGTTATTTCTTAGAGCTAGTAGTATAAAATTAATTAACTGTTGAGAAGTTATTTATCTTCAAACAACACAACTCTAGAATTTAACAATATTATAGAGGGTTGTAACAACAGATTTTATACCACAAGCCCTCAAGATTGAATTGGTACTTTCTGTCCTTACTTATCTCCTTACAGTTCATTTCGCTCATATGATCGCGTCCCTTTGTAGATAATAAAATTACTGTCGGCTCACTTCCTTTACTTTGTAGTTGAGAGGTTTTGCCTAAGACTTTGGGATGAAATTCATTATGTGTTTCTGTGTCTTTTGCTTCATGAGGATCTAATTAAAACAACTTGTATGCTAAAGTATATGAAAAGATAGTAATTTTCTCCTTTAGTCTGTCATTGCAACTGATTTTCACAGCCAGTTGTGAAGTAGGGTTATTTCTTTTAGCTTGGCAACTAGTTGCAACAAAAGAATATTGAACAACTCTTGACTCTAAGGTTTGTGAGGTCTGGCACCGACCTTACAACCTACACGATAACAAAAATGCCTGTTTGTCTAGCTACCACCATATAACATGTTTTGACGTGACAACGTCTTATAAATTGGTTTGCCGGGTGACACTTCAAGAAACTGCGTTACGCTCCGCTCACGTTATGCGCTCACAATGAGAGCGAGTGAGAGGCACGCGTCCCTTCCACTCGGGCATGGTTAGCCCGCCTAAGAGCGAGAGAGACAGACATAAAAAGTGAAAGGCACGCGTCCCTGAATGAATATTCACATTGAAATTATTTTACCACTCAAAGTCGTTGTCACGTAAAACTTTCGCCCGTATACCGACTTTACAGGCAACCAATTTTTTGTTTCAGGTCAACTATGTGTTTCGTTTTTCACTGGGTTCATAGTTGATACATTTGGGAGACGTTTGTCTCTGATCACAGGAAGCCTTGGTATGTTCGTATTCACAATATTCGGTGGGTCGAGTCAGACGTACGGGATGATCATGTTCGTTAAACTCGCGGAAGGAGTATGGTGAGTATTTGACGAGAGTGTTTAAAATATTATGTATGAATAAGTTACTCGTTATTTCGGTGAAGGAAAACATCATGTGAAAACCTGCACACATCCTGAGAAGAAATTCAAAGGTGTGTGTGAAGTCTACCAATCCGCACTGGTCCCGCGTGTTGTACTATGTCCCATACACTCTCTGCAGGAGAGTAGGACTGAGACCCTGTAGTGGGGACATATATAGGCTATTGATGATAGATACTCGAAAATATGTGTATGCCAACAGTGGCTTAAAGTGAGATACTAACGTTTTATTGTATGACCATCTAACTAGCCATTTCTAAGACAAATGAATATATTGATTTGATTTTTCGGGTAGTTTTCACTTAAAGCTTTAGAAACCCTGCTTTATCTTATTCAGATGTAAAACGAAGAAAACGAGTTTGCTTTACATTTACTGATCAATTTGATCAGTTAAAGAAATTCTTATTTTAACGTTTGTTTAATTAAAACTTTATAGTTACTAATTTTTATAACGGCCATTTGTACGAGTAAAAACGGGTATACATTGACATACTTTACATTGACGGCAGGACATAATTAACAATACAAATAGGTGCATTATCTATTAGATGTTGAACTAAAGTCAAATCTAATCAATCAATTGAGTGAGTGGCACCAAAAGTAGAATAATCCAGCGATGGATATGAGTGGATAAAACAGTAGACATTTACATAAAAATCAATTTTTAACAAAACACAACATTTGACAAGCACAAGCTGCGTTTAGCTCTATAGTGCCAATATGGTGCTGTGTGGAAAGTTGTTTTTGTGTTGTGTTTTTTATTATTTGGTCTCCATAACCGTAATAATAATGCATGAAGAAGTGAAGGAAAGTGATTCAGTCAGGTCTTTGCATTCCCCAATCGGTATATTAGCGAGTATTGTGACATTTGATTGAATATGGACAGGCCTACACGTATTGAAATTAATGTTGTAATCATAACTACTGTTACAATTTGGCTTAAATATGTAACACATAACGATGACAAGTGTGTTTCAGACCACAGGAATAGTGTTCATTGTCTTTTTATTTACTTTATGTACAGTTGTTTGCTTTGTGATAGTGTTGTTTAGTTAAATTCAGATATTAAAATACTATGCAGATTTCAGTCTTTGAAAATTGCCTTATGATCGACTAGATTTTCATCTGCGACTTTGACTGCGTATTTTTCCAAAATGCAAGTAGAAATAAATTTGCCATATACTCTTATATTTTAACTTTCTGGAGTTACGAATTACTCACGTATTAATCGGTCACATTGGCACTGTTGTTTGAGAGCATAACATTACGCACAACAAAACATTTTTATGGGCATCAACAGACAGACATTCACCCAATCGCAGGAGGTCTTTTGGGACGCCTCCACCAACACCAACACCTACCAAGTCTCAGCTTCACGACGCCCTAATGATGAAAGACGACAGCTTATCAGTAGATGAGCAGATTGCGCAAATTGACAAGCTGAGAATGATGGTTTTAGGTCGGTTGGACAAAGTAGGCCTTGATTCTGATAAGCAAGCAATAATTAGTATATTTGACAACATCAAGGCAGTTACTGTAAAGAGCAACCCACCAATCGCAAACGCCAAGAAACTAGATACAATCTCAATATGCTCAACCTCCATGCACGAACACCAGCACAAACAGCCCTGATTGATGAGCTTAAGGGTTATATTCATAGAAAGATTCTGATCCCAAAATCCCCAGATAGGAAATCCAAAAAATAATAATCAGTGCCATCAGCAAACCTTTTCAAAACAATCCAACTCCAAACCCTAGTTTGCACTTAGCCATACAACGATTACTATCGATAATTTCAACGCACTTTTGACTTTTAAATCTTCACATATACTTTTTATTTTTTCAGCATGAGTTTATCGTTCACGGCGACCGCAACTTTGGTTTCAGAGTTTACACCCCGAGGAATAAGAGATAGGGTACTACTGACATACGCTTCGTTCATGTCTATGGCAATTATAATTGTGTCGCTACTCGGCTGGGGTTTGTTGCCACGGCCGTGGCATTTCGTCTTAGTTAAGGGATATTTTGGTAACTATATATTTTTAATAAAAGAACCCGGGAACTAAGTATGGAAAAAGTAGTTTCAGTTAAATATACACAGATTTTGAATGTTATAGATTTCACAGTGCTGAACAAAATATATAGGGGTGCTACCACTGTTTTCGAGTCCCTTTCAGAGTTTCGACAGATTTTTTACCTGATATTAATTACTACGTGGTGGATCACGTACCGGGAAACGTCTACCAGGCCGTCCCCCTACTAGATGGACCGACGAGCTGGTTAGAGTCGCAGGGAGTCGCTGGATGCAGGTGGCTCGGGACCGGTCCATGTGGCGTACCATGAGCTAGGCTTATGTCCAGCAGTGGACGTTTCCCGGCTGATAATGATGATGATGATTAATAACTATAATCAACTATCCGTCTTACTTATATATTTATACGATTATATAGATACATACAGGCAATTTACTACAAGAAATGTGTTAGATATGTAAGTGCGTGTAACGACACACCGTCCGTAAATCGTTACATGTGTGCGTGTGGCTGCGACCACACCGATCTCTCTCTGGAAATAAACGTCAGTACTGATCGTACTACCGGTTGTTTAACTGCCTATACCCGCATATATAACAAAATGTAAATATTTTTTTATAATAAAGCAAACTGGAACCACATTTTCCATACTTTAGGACCGGGATCCTTTACAAGCATGAAAATGTGCTGATTATAATAATTATATGATGTATTTACTTTTTAATCATAATGCTGATAAAACATTACAACCACAAGAAATGATTCCTTCTGTATTCATAATTATTTAATATTAATGGAACCTTCTGCCTATTTCACTTCGGGAAATGAAATTAAATCTCTAACTTTTACCCAACAAATTATAAATAAAAACGAATTTAGAACTGTCTTCACGCTTCTCTTACAGGCGCTCAGAGAATTTACTTGAATGTATTGATATAAAGTCGCTGCTAACTTCATTTTTTTTTCAGAAATACATTCCTGGAACATTTATTTATACGCAAGCGGTATATGGAGTCTTCTCGCCACTGTATTGTACTGGCAGCTACCGGAAAGTCCAAAATTTCTTCTCTTACATGGCCGGGAATCGGAAGCGTTAGAAGTATTAAGAAAAGTGTATAAAATCAACACTGGAAAAGATAAAGATACATTTCCTGTAAGTAAAAAACAACAACTAAATATATTTTTATATAAAAAGTAGTATAAAACCAAGTACCTTTTTATATTTTTGCGCTCATAGTAATTCTTGACTTCGCAAAGGATAAGTTTCAAGACGTAGTGTCGTCAACTTTCAATCCCGAAGAAGCCCGGGTGACAGGACCTACATTGTGGATAGCCTGCGCCACCACTACTAATTCTTAGATGGACCGTTACGGTCTCCTAAAGAATGGATGAAGACGTGGAGTGACTTGAAATGTAAAACCAGGAAAAAACTCATTCAGAGGAAAGAAGCGATAAGACGCACAGGCGGATGACCCAGTGATGCACCTGTACTGACCCCTATAGAGGAAAAGGTGTCTGACATCATTGTAAGGGATTCAGGATCCCTTCATGGTGTAAGCATGCATGAGCCGAGACCTGAAGCAAGAAGAGATAATCGAAAAGCAATACGATCGTGCGAGATCGTGGTCCTCGTCCGAGTCGGAGCGCTACCGGCACCAGCAGCGCCTAGAGTAACGCTAGGTGATACTCAATCACAATTAGCCAGAATAGAGGTGCTGCGAGCGGAAACCGCAAAATTGCAACAAGATACGGCGCTAATTGAACAGAAATTAAGAGGCTATATTGGTAAGACCACGTGGTCGCGTTCAAGGTTGCATTGTTTTGTAGCTGTCCCTATCCGAGCCCTATCCTATCCGAGCGCGTACGGTGAGACAGCATACACTACGCGAAGTTATCCACCCGTTATTTGGATGTTTCGTAGTCCAGTGATCATTTGAAGGATACAGTATATGTATTGTTGTACTCGACCTTACGGTAATGATCACAATATCAGGAAAACCGAATGCAAAAACCATCTTCTTCGGAATTTCTCTAACAAGCTACGAAGTTTAGGGAAAAAACACATAATAAAAAAGGGTTTGTACCAGTGAACATTCGGAAACAGGTCGAAAATAGCGAGCCTCGCTTTAGGACAGCTGTCAAAGTTACATCAGAATATAGGAGAAATCAAAGTGACAATTTTTTTTCTAAAAAACTGAACTTGCTGCGAATTGACCTGAACAACATCTCAAATCATGTTTTTTGTGATCACAACAGCTGTGCAGCAGTTTCTTTTTGAATAACAAAATCAAATACTACGACCTCCATCCTGTCTGGCAAGCGTGGTGACCGCGCCAAAAAAGAATCATCTTCATCAGCTACCGGGAAACGTCCACTGCTGGAAATAGGCCTCGTCCACGGTATGCCATTTACCGGTTCCCAAAAACCATAATGTAAAAAAAAGGAAATGAAATAATAAATAGGACTCAACTTTTAATTATGTTCAGTTGCATTTACGTGAACAGTTTCAGTAAAAATGCAGGCAGACAGTTTTTATCTGAATTTAATTACTGAAATTAAAAACTAAAAATATTATGGAATTACATAAAACAATAATTACCTATATAATAACTGTCTGAACTTTGTTCATATATGTATATAGGTAAACACAATAGCTTCGTAATTGCAAGTAAATATCCAGAACCAATGAAGTATATTCTGAAACATTGTGTTTTCATTACTCAGAATACGTGCGCGCCAGAATAAGGACGCGCGCGCGGGGCACGGGACGGGTGAGGCTAGAGGCGAGACTAGCGGGGCAGCGGATAGAGACAACAACAAAACAATCCAAATTTGAACGCGGCCACGTGGTCTAACCAACAAAGTCTCTTAACATAGAAGCGTCGGTGGCGCAATGGATAAGGCGCGGGCTTTCAATCTGAGGGTACCGGGTTCGAATCCAGCCGTGTACCTATGAGTTGTTTTTCAATTCAGGTACATTATCCGATTGCTTAACGGTGAAGGAAAACATCGTGAGGAAACCTGCATGTCTTGAACAGGCATGTGAAGTCCGCACTGGTCCTGCGTGGTGGACTATGGACCATACACTCTCTGTAGGAGGGTAGGCCTGAGCCCCTGCAGTGGGGACGTATATAGGCTGTTGATGAATGACTTAACATACAAATCATAATTTTGCTTTTAGCATACCTTGGTATTTACTTTTCGTTTATTGGTGAATTATTATTTGCCAGTATTTTGACTTTTTTCCATATTTTCCTGTAAGATACGAGTAGTGTCGTTTGTGGGTTGAAAGGTAACACGATATGTTACTCTTTCAGTAATTTAAAAAATATCAAACAACGGGTTTTATATTTTTTTACTACCTTAATATATTTCAGTAGTAAAGTGCTTAAATATATTTTAGGACATATTCAACAAGACAGGTTTAGTAACGTGATTTTAATTCCGTTCCGTTAAAATATAATCATTCAGAAACCACAAAATGATGTTAAGTTTAGTTAATTTAACATACCGTGGGTAGATATTTGTTTTGATTATATTTTTTGACTTGTCAAAAAATTTATTAAAATATAATGTCACTGAAACATGCTGTTTGCGCTTACAATATAATGAAAGCATATATTTAAATTAAGGTCAAACATAACATTTAATAAAATAAAGTATATATTTAAATTTTCATACTATTTAGTATTCAAATTTGTCGGCTTTTAAAAAAAACGGTATCAGTAGAAACGTTTCTCACTGAAACATTAAAAAAACTTCTCTTAAAACACGGCAATAACTGACACTTAGGCTAATGGAATATACTTCTTCGCGAAGTGATAGAGAATCGTCTGCTCGCCTTCGTCCGTATAAAGAAGCAATCAATTTATTAAAACACACTACACTACACTGACAGCTAAAACCCTAAAAAACTTTCATTATAGAGTGTACAACGACTTTAACGAATTTACCGTTTTAATTTAAACGACTTCAATTCCCAGAAAATCTTTTATTTTCAATGATCGTTAGAAAGTCACAGGGTCAAATATGCAACGTTGTCGGTTAATATTTTGAGCGCTATTTATGTTTTGCGCATAATAGTCTAAGATCCAAACCTATATCGACCTTCACCGAGCTGATAATAGAACGAAACATATTTTATCATGAATTTAGTATATTAGAAAACATATTAAAAATGGGTTTGCTGAAAAAACCCTGGACTATTTTTAATTATTTTTCAAAAAATGATTTTTAATTAAATGTTTTAATTATAACTGTTTGAGATCATATTCGCAGCACGAGATCTCTAGTTCAATAGATCTATGGTTCAATAGAATAAAACACTCATTTATGTTTAATAAAGCCTAAATACAAGGTTTTAGCTTTTTTGTTTATTTCACTATTACACGAAAGCACCTTTCCCTTATAACTTCTTAACAAAATCAAATGTTGTAAACATTATGCAGTTACTTGCAGTCTTAACCTAATGAAGTCAAAATCGGGAAACCGTGCCAAACATGTTCACAATAAAATGTTTATAAAACATCTCAAACACAAATGTAAAACTGATATTTAGTACAATTTGCTCTAAACACACTGTTAACATAAATTAAGTAAGAGACAAAAACCGCGGAGAAGGATGAGAATTAATGACGCCACAGTAATTGCACACGTGTCAAGCTGAGCGGTTTCGCTAGTAATCGATATACTTCTGGAATTTCAAATGTATTATTTAATTATTACAGATATCATCGTTGTATAAAGCAGGATCGCTAAAAATAATAAGACAGACCAGTTTAAGTAAACAAATAACCGATTCTCTGAAGGACGTGAAAGATCTGTTCAGAAAACCACTCCTATACAGACTGATTTTGTTTTCCACTTGCACATTCGTCTGTTTGCTGGTGTAAGTATGTGACGCTAAGGAAACTATTTGTATAACAAATCTACGTACGTCTTGATTTTTTTGCTTTGCATACCATCATTAAATTTATTTAGGTGTGTAATTAGTGCAATATCTTATTCTCAATGTACAGAATGGAAAATTACAAATAAAATTGAATGTTTGTTCAACGAAACTGACCGAAATAAATAAAATTTCCCGATTTAGAAATACAACTAGGCACTGAACATGTACAAGAGCAAGATATTTACATAGTTTGATAATGAAAATATTGTAGTATTTCGTAAAAAAATTATGATTGTAATTTTTCAACAGGTACAGTGCACTACGACTGTGGTTCCCACAATTGTCTACGATCATAGAAACCTATAGTAAAGACAACAATGGATCGACAGCAAAGTTTTGCGTTATCATGGATGATTATAATAGCAGAAACGCCGTTAATAACTCAGCAGCTAGCGCTGTGCTGGATACTGGTATATGTGTGCCGGTATGTACGAGTATTTGAGCCTAACTTCTTAACCCATCATCATCAGCCGGGAAACACCCACTGCTGAACATAGGCCTCCCCCAAGATACTACCCTATAACCAGTGCCGATTGCATCCAGCGACTCCATCTGGTAGAGGGTCGGCCCGTTACACGTTTCCTGGTACGTGGCCGCCACTCAAGAACTTTTACTCTGCATCGCTAATCCGTTCTTCCAGAGATGAGGGCCTGCCCATTGTCCAATTATTTAAAAAATATAGGAAACAAGGTACTTGTTAGTAAGAATCATTAAAATTTATTCAGTACAATTACATTTAATGTTTTTTAGCAATTTTAAACATTCCCTACGTGTGTCAGTGTCAAAATGCCAGTAAGTCTTATTCAATAAGGTAGCTTGCTAGATAGATAAAGAAGCTCAAGAAAAAATTATTTCAACTAACTTTGGTTTGTATTTTGCTGTCTCAAATACAATACTGAAAGATCGAGAAAGAACTACCTCAAATGTCCAAAATTTTGTTAAAGAAATTGAAGTTAAACTCATAAGAGTCTGTTAAGAAGTCAATTATCTACCTAGTTACTTTCTGAAATGAGAAAACCTTTTTTTTCTTCTTCAGAAAATAGCTGAAAGTGAGACTTACACTAATGGAATATTACTAGGAGTCGTGTCACTAGTCTGCATAAGTGCCAGTGCGTATTTAGTAGCTTTAGTTGGCCAGAAACCTCTGATGAGCGGATTCCTGCTTCTGTGTGCTGTATGCTCCGTGTCTCTGTACTGGTCAAACAGATCAATTCAAATTGCGATTTTAATATCGGCCATCTGTGGATTCATGCAAGCTGCCTTCAGTTTGCAACACAACATAATTGTCAGAGTTTTCCCAACTTCAGTAAGGTATTATGCATTATTTTGTTTTTCATTACTTCATTTCATTTTGTTAAAGGAGTTACTACTTGACCTGAGTCAATGACCCTGGACCTTGTATTTCATTTGGATTGCGGTGTTTTTAATAGGTTAGAATAGAGAGGTTAGGAGGTCCCCCGATTAAGGCCAAACACCGACCAATATAACGAACCAACTGAAATAAAAGTATTTTACATATTGTTGTGCATTTTAATCAGGTTGAGTGACATAAATTATATTCGATTTTTTTGGAACAAAGTTGTACAATGTACTATATCGGGACTTTGATCTTATTTGCATACTACCTATTCTTCAGACATAAAGAATGGACAGGACTTAGGCCAATCGCGATTTAACCCAATTCAGTCGTACTTTATACCCAGTATAATCGAGATGAATACTTGTAGATACTTGTAGATACCCAAATTCATCTTGTGGGCTTTAGGAACCCCTGTCAGAGATATTCAAAAAATACGAAACAAAGAACACTAAAATACAATAATTGACGTAATTAAACACGAGTCGTCAATCATCATATTACCTGTATTTAATTGTTGTATTAATGTTACAGAACTCTGGCTTTATCATTAGTTTTAATGATTGGACGAATCGGATCATTAATAGGAAACATATTATTTCCTGTCATGCTGGAAAAGGGATGCATGATACCTTTCCTATCATTGGCTATTATCACATTATGTAAGTAGGAGTGAGGCATAAACACAACATCATAGTCGTATTTGTTATAATATAAATACGCCAGTTCATAATTTTGTTTGTTTGTTTCGCAGCTGTTGGAGGCCTCGTGTTTTTCATGCCAGATCCCAATAAAGAGAATAACGGCACTGGAGACAAATGAACGTGACCCAACAACAAAATAAGCGAAAAATATTGTTGTAATTAAAATAATAATCCAGTACTTAATAGATAAAACGTACTTCTACATAATCTGTTACAGCAAAGACAAACAAAAGGAAACAATTTCCCGCCGGACTAGTTGTACCATTGGTGGTACGAGTACACTTTAAACACCAAAAGTGAACACGATTCAATTGTAACGTAAATTGCAGACAGTCTATCAATCGAACACTCATCTACGGACACTTACGGTCGCCCGCGCAGCACTCCCTTCGACGTATCCACAGACGATTTGGCATTACATTAGTAATCTCGTAGACGTCGCTGAGGTCGTGTGCTAGCAGCCAGGTCTCCTCAAGAGCTACAAAATCCGCATCAGCACACACAGTTCGCCATAAGAGATTTAAAGTTGAATGATAAAATTGTTAAGCTTAATGGCGTACTATCAAAACTTATTCCGGTATTTATAAATTAGATTGAAGATATTGTGTAATATTATTGCCTTCTGTGTGTTCCTTACCTAAAAATTTGTATTTTTTTAGCTGGTAGAAAAGTTGTAATGCTTGTTTAGTATTTATTTTAATCCTATGTTTGCACTGCTGTAGATTTTAAAGAATCAGAAGAGGACACCTAAACTTACACCGGTATTTACAAATTAAAAAAGAAGTTATTTTGTAATATTGTCTTCTATGTGTTGCTAATCTAAAAATTAGTATTTTTCTCGCTGGTAGAAGCGGAAAGTTTTAATGTTTTACACGACAGAAATGTTCAAGGTCCTCATGGACTTTGGACCTTTGGATACGTCGCTGTGCTTGATAATCAATTCGACACATGTCGATGTCGATTTCCAAGCATCTTTCACAGTAGATATAGGCGGAAGAAAATTCCATTCTTACCAATCAGGGGATAACGTTGGTAGGGACTAGTGCACCAGGCCATCAATTCTAGACTAAATCTACTAACGTGTCCACTTGAACTGAATAACAACTTTCCTCCCATTAGAACACAGAACTGTTTCATAATGTCTCTTGCCTACGAGTATTACATAAAAATGCAATTGCCTTAAACAAAATTTTTTTCCTCCTTATCCAAAATATCCCACACTCCACAAACATCTACCTTCTTGCATCTTATCTTTAGATACTTGTGTCCATACGAAGTCTTTTAATGTCCCTGTTGTAGTATCGTTTCAGACATCTTCGACCTCATCGTCACTTACCATGAGGTCAAGTGTTGGTCTATCTTCAATAATAAAAAAAAACATCATGCCCCACAAACATGGGCAATGGGATTGTTGAAAATGTGAAATGAAATGATCAGTCAATATTGGCATTTTTCGTAAACCGGTTACGGCTACACGCAAGTGCACAACTGCATGTTGCAACCGGACATTTTGGCACGATATATGGAGTTTGTATGTAATCCACGCCTTTTCTGACCGGCCAGTTCTTATCGGGGATGCTGGCCTATTGCTTGCTGACCGGGCGTTATTGCGCGGTTGGGATCGGTAGGTGTGTGATGATAAATACATTTGGTATTGTATAGCCTTCCAGTTTTAATTCTGTTGTGATCTAGGTAGATCATAATGAATTTATCTGTTGTTGATTACGAAATCTTTATAATTGTGAGTTTGCCATCAGTTGACACTTCAATTCTATCGTATAATTGCTTCATGTTGCACATATATACAAATTATCAAGTTAAACATATTCAGTCCAGACATGAACCTTGGTAGGGAACTGCAATATTATTATATACTAGTTGTCATAAGTAATAATATAGATTTTAGAGAGAAATTTACATGTCATGTCAAAAGAAATAGCTATCAACCATCGTCGCGAAAATGCAAGCATATAGTATAGGCTACCATTTAATCCACGTTCTGAAATGGGTTCTTATGTGACAGTTTCTTATTTTCATTTAAACGAAACCGGTCGCGGGCAAAATAATTTTTTTTAAAGGTTTTTTAGCCCTGTGTTCGAAGTTATAGACTGAAAATCAATACATCGCTTACAAGCTGTTCTATATTCCCATCGCGCGTCCAAGCAACTCGACTCAGAGTGAAAGCAATTAGCTGAGAAAATAGTTTTTCCCAGATCTGAAATAAAACTGATTCATATCACGCGTATACCATACCCCCAGGGAAATAGTGCAGAGTTCAGCCCGCCCTTGTTTATAGAAAGTTACATTTTATGTGGGCACATTCTAGTAATACATGGTACCTCATACATCCAAGAATAAGTAATGTTACTATGTAATAGTGTAGTGAAGTTCGGTCTTCATGCTCGCGCCTATGTAGATGCGCACTGGCTTGCACAGTTCTCTCGAACTTTCCATTTATTTTGAGTTTAGAATCTGTCGCGGAGACGACAAATGAAATTTATCAACAGAAGATCAGTGGATCAGTCTTCAATGTATTGTGGTCGAGTGCGTATCTGGTTAAAATATAGTTAAAATAAGTGTGTTTGGTCCGCATGTCCGCCCCATTTGTTATCACGTAACATTCTTTCAATTATTTATTAAACTGTCTTGCTGAACTACGCTGTTTCTCTGGAAAAGATCCCGATACCACAGCTACGATACCTCCCCCTCTCTACAATAGCAAAGCAATAGAATTTCTTTTCTGATGGGTCGAGCTTCGCGGCTCGTATGTTTACACGTACGAAACAAAATTTTCCAACCAACTAAATGGAAGTTAGCGATAATGACATGGATTTTGTCATTTTCCGGTATTAGGCGAAAATTATAGAATTTCCAAAAAATGTACACTGGAAAAGATAAATTTAGTGTATGTAAATAATAATATTTTATATAAAAATTAGTTAAACCAAGTACCTTTTTTATCTTTTTGCACTCGTAGTAATTCTCAATTTCGCAAAGGATTTTAGTTAGAAGTTTCAAAACGTAGTGTCGTCAACTTTCAATCGCGAAGAAGCCCGGGCGACAGGACCTACATTGTGGATAGCCTGCGCCACCACTACTAATTCTTAGATGGACCGTTACGGTCTCCTAAAGAATGGATGAAGACGAGGAGTGACTTAAAATGTAAAACCAGGAATAAATTCATTCAGAGGAAAGAAGCGATAAGACGCACAGGCGGATGACCCAGTGATGCACCTGTACTGACCCCTATAGAGGAAAAGGTGGCTGACATCATCACTTGCTGGTGTCAACCATTTTGACTTTTTGGGATAATGCGGAGGATGACGCCAGTATATTCAATGTCGATGTCGCAGATACTGTCGGCTTCAGCCTCTGTTCATGAGCTTCGGCGAACTTTTGGACTACTCCGGTTACAATGTAAGAATATAGGAAATAAAAGTTACATTACAAGCTTTCAAATCGAGTTGAATGACTCGGTTGAAATTCTCGACCGCTAAGTCAAAGGGTTGTAATCTATTTCCATTATATATTATAGTATATATTCCCAACATAATGGCAGGAGATATTACGTCGATATATGAGCATTTTTATGCGTTCCGGGTTACAAACATTAAACTTCTACCACGGATAGGGTGTGAAGGAATATCAGATTTGTCACCTGTACGCGGGGGGAGGGTGACGAAGGGGGTGCAGTATAAGGCCGTTGGATGGTAAGAAGCCTCGAACTAAATGAGGCACTACTTCTGCTACCTTTCATACCGGAAAACCATTGTGCTATTAACACTGCTGTTTGGCGGCAGACTTAGATAACGCGGTGGTAGCTAGCCCGCCGGACATAGAAAATGCCCTACCACCAACCAAACCGAGTACCCCCACTGGGAATCAAACCCGGATCCTCCGAGTTGTAAGTCTCGTTAGTCCAACATTTGGCCTCTAGGCCACGGAGGCGATTAAAATTTCAATGGAAAAAGGGATATATCCGTTTAAAACAGTTGACAATATAAAAATATTGATTGTGTGTGTGAACGTGACCCTTTTGTTCATTACATTTTGCGAGTATTGTTCAAAGTTCATTTTGCTAGTCGTGTACATTCTGCTCCGAAGCAATTAGGTTTGGCCTAGGGGCGTGACGGTCGATCGTCTGTAGTCTGCACCATGGATAAATTTATCCAGGTTGCAATCTGCACCCTATTCGTACTAACATACGTATCGCTAGTATCTAGAGCGTGACGGATGGTATGCAATGCACACTGTTCATTTATTTAGTGTTACAATGTTCATATATACGATATATTACAACATTACTAAATAGCAATTAACCGAGCATATAAGTAACAATAGAAAACAAAACAATCAACCAAGAAGATTTCTGAAATATGTGAATCGCCTGCGTTACCGATTTGTTATATACATAAATATATCTATATAATCACATTACTAGGGGATTTCGCACGGCATGTCCATTTGTTCCCTTACTTTTCGGCAATACCGACACGAGAGCCGCTGTCTCGCATGCCTCCATCGTCTACACTAACAGAGGAAAGCGATGTATTTTTATATTTTTATATGTTACGAATAAACTCAAAAACTACTGAACCGATTTCAAAAATTCTTTCACCATTACAATGCTACGTTATCCTTGAGTAACATAGGCTATATTTATTGTTAGAAAAATTAGGGATCTTTACTAAAACTTTAGTAATGTAACCCAAGGGGTAATTTTTTTTGCAGTAAAATGTCTATCATCGCATGCGCTGCGGAAACTATGCATGATAGAACAAAACAATGTTCTACAATATTAAAGAACATGTTAAAATCAACAAAAAACTGCGCGATACCATATGTCTAACTATTGTAGTTAGGTCACTATAACTACTTTTTTACATTTTTAAAGTTGGTAGAAATGCCGACCAAAATAATACAATGTTATTCATACTTTTATTTTAATCCTTATCTAAATAAATCATTTCGTATTCAAGACTGCTTCAACACCTGTAGAATACTTTTTGAATTATTGAAATCGGACATTCCATTCAAAAGATATAACGAATTTTAAACAACCACATACGCATAGAAAAATATACGCCGCTGCGCCGCCTGTGGCCCGGCAACGCGGCGCGGGACCCGGACACTGAAGCACTGAAGTAATGTAGTACTAACCTAAGTGCGAGAGGGGTGCTTAACGATGCTATTAAGCTATGTATGAAATGTAAAAAATAACATAAGAAAAAATAAACCCTTTAAAAATAAAATACATAAAACAAACGGGTCTAGTGCGAGACGGACTCACGCACCAAGAGTTGCGTAATATGTAAGATAATCTACACTAATATTATAAAGAGGAAAGATTTGTAACTATTTTTGTATGTTTGTATGTTTGTAATGAATAGGCTCAAAAAGTACTGGGCCGATTTAAAAAATTCTTTCACCAATAGAATGCTACATTCTTCCAATTTGACATAGGCTACATTTCATTTTGAACAAAATTAGGGATCCTTGGTAAAATTTGAACAATGTAACCGAAGGTGTAGAAAAATGAGTCTTAAAATGTCTTTCGTCGAATGCGCTGCCGAAACTATTAGCGATAGAACAAAATAATGTACAACAATATTGAAGAACATCATAATGTCTACAAAAAACTCCGCGGTAGCATATGTCCAACTGTTGTAGTTATACTTTTTACACTGCAATGTCAATCTTACTTTTTATTAATTCGTACATAGAACGTGTTAGACACTTCATGACAATAAACGATAAGTCAAACAACGCTTATTAATTTTCTACCTAATTTCAATACGTTATCAGCACGAAAGCTCTTAATAAGAAGTTGTAGAATATTGTTATTGTGTTTTGTGTGAAGTCAATATAAAAAATTTCACCAATCAAACGTGAAAATTATTTTTTTTGCCTTTCAAAATGTCAGAAAAAGGTTCTCATTTTCAAGCCCTTGCGGGACTACACTTGAGAGGAAGGGAGGACTATCCTACGTGGAAATTTAAAATGCGGATGTACCTTATCCATGAAGGTCTGTGGTACACTATTAGTGGAGTTGTGGCTGAACAATCAGCTGGAGACTCTGGATGTTTGATCGCTAAAAGAGAGAGAGACGACCAGATGACCCTGGCTAAGATTTGCCTCACTTTACACGGACCTGCCATCACACACGTAAGGAGTAGTAAGACAGGGAAGGAAGCATGGGATGCACTAGCGGCGGCCTACGAGGATAAGTCTATGGGTCGTCGACTTGCACTAGAGCGGAGGCTGTATAGGTACACTCTGACAGATTTTGCCAGTATGGAGTTGTACATAAGTGCGGTGATGTCCACCGTACAAGATTTGGCTGACATAGGCAAAATTATAGACGATGCCTCAGTCGCAGCTATTATTTTAGGCGGTCTATCTACGCGTTATGATCCTTTGATCATGAATTTAGAAAGCTCTAGTTTTCCCATTACAAGTGAGCTGGTAAAGACGAAGCTGTTGACAGAGTTTTCGAGAACAAGCATTGAGATTCTTAGTTCTACATCAGAAATAGCTTTGCGCGTTAAGACTAAAAAGGACAAAAAGAAACGAGGAGTACATTGTTTTAATTGTAAGAAGCCTGGACACATCAAACCGGACTGTCCACTCAACAGAAAGTCCAAAGATGAAGGCCCAAGCAAAGACAAAGACAAACTCTCGAGTTTACTTGGCGCATTAAATGCCTTTTCTGAAGATATCTCGTCTGCCAAATGGTATGTAGATTCAGGAGCCAGTGCTCATATGACTGGTAGATCAGATTGGTTAGTGAATTACAAAGAATTTACTACTGCTCAAATAAAGATCGCTAATGGAGACATTTTGTCCTCTGCTGGAATAGGTAATGTGCCTATTGTAAATAACTTTAAAACGGGAACTATAGTGTCAAATATTTCAAATGTAGTATATGTCCCTAATCTAAATACTAATTTGATTTCTGTTAAGAAAGCTACTGAAAATGGATTTAGTGTTGTTTTTGATACGAAAGGTTGTACATTTTATGATTCTAAAACTTTTGCTTGTACAGGTGATGCAGTTCTACATGGGTCCTGTTATGGTGGCTTGTATTCCTTAAATTGCGCAGTTAGTCCCTCAAACACCTTATCAGCGTTAGAGGTACAAAGCGATGACGTCGCAAGTTTTCGTTTATGGCACAAACGACTTGGTCATCTATGCCGCATAGGATTAGAGAAATTAAAAGCGGATAATCTTGGCGTAGAATACTCTGTGGTTGATAAAGATCCATGCGTGGCTTGCATAGAAGGTAAGCAGGCTAAAAAACCTTTCAAATCACACAAAAGAACAACATCTAAATTGGAACTTATACATTCGGATGTCTGTGGTCCGATGTCTGAAAATTCGTTTCAGGGAAATAAATACATTTTAACTTTTATAGATGATTTTAGCCGAACGATTTTTGTATATTTTATTTCTTCGAAGAATCAGGTTTTTAGTAGGTTTTGTATATTTAAGTCTATGGTCGAGAGGGAAACAGGTTTGAAAATTAAAGCTTTGCGAACCGATTGCGGTACTGAGTATGTGAACAGTGAGTTCTCAGAATACTTAGGCAAAGAAGGTATTAAACATCAAACTACAGTTCCCTACAACCCACAACAGAACGGCGTTTCTGAAAGAACTTTCAGAACGATCGTTGAGAAAGCGCGTTATATGCTTTCAGGCAGTTCTCTTTCAAAAGGTTACTGGCAGGATGCTGTGGAAACTGCTGTGTTTTTGAAGAACAGGTCTCCACATCGAGCTCTCGACGGGAGGACGCCATACGAATTGTGGAATAACAAGAAACCGAACCTGACTAATTTGAAAGTCTTTGGCTGTCGCGCGATGGTGAAGATTCCGGATCAGCTGAGAAGGAAATTGGATCCTAAAGCAGCGCAGTATATCTTTGTCGGATATTCAGACGACCGGCAGAACTACTTATTTCGTGAGCCAAGCTGTCCAAGAAGGTTGGTAAAAGGACGAGATGTGGTGTTTTTTGAGGATTGTTTCACTGATTTGTTGGCAAGAACTACACAATCAGATCCTTTGACGAACCACTCTGAATCAACTTTAGAATCGATTTATAGAATCGAGCAGTATTTAACGCGCCCAGTTGCTTCTACTTCGCAAGAGAGCAGTCAAACGAGCTCGGTAGAAGAAATTGCTAATTTGCAACCAGAAAGTCAACTTCACGACACTTCAATTTTTCATAGCGCTGATGATCAGTCTAATGAAGAAGTTGTTCCTGGACAGGCCGTGATAGAAACGCCTGAGGAACGATACCCTCTTCGTAATAGACTTGCTCAGAAAAATCAAAACAAGTTTGATTGCAATGCTGCTGTGATAGGTGAACCTGACGAGCCACAAAGTTTTGCTCAAGCTATCAACTCAGAAGATAGCGCAAGCTGGCAGTCTGCTATGCAAGATGAGTTCAATTCATTAATAAAAAAGGGAACATGGACGTTAGTGGATAAACCTAATAAAAAGGTCATACCTTGTAAATGGGTGTATAAAATCAAGAAGGATGCCCAGGGTAGAGTGGTGAAGTACAAAGCAAGACTTGTTGCAAAGGGTTTCACTCAAGTATATGGTGTTGACTACTATGAAACTTTTTCACCAGTAGTGCGAAATTCGTCCCTGCGTACACTGATCGCTTTAGCGACAGAGATGGGTCTGAAAATGCAGCACTTGGATGTCGATACCGCGTTCTTAAATGGTGACTTAGAGGAAGAAGTCTACATGCATCAACCTCAAGGTTTTGCAAAACAAGGAGAAGAAGGAAAAGTTTGCCTATTGAAAAAATCCCTCTACGGTTTAAAGCAAGCGGCTAGAGCTTGGAACATTAAATTAAACCAATCTTTATCCTCTATAGGTTTTATACGAACCTCTTCGGAACCATGCGTCTATTTAAAAAGATTAGTAAAAAGTAAAAGTGTTTATTTCTTAAATAACTTTTACAGAGTTTTGCAGGGGCCTTCCAGAAAGTAGTCTTTCGACACTTGTGTTGGAAGTGCACCGCGTCTTCCAGACGGATTTACACAGTATTATTTACAAAATACAAAATACAAAAATGTTTATTTTGCTGATAATTACAAACACATACAATTTACATTATCTCCCGCACTAGGAGACCTGTGTTGCGGGAAGACAATTTTGGAGAACAAGTAACATATTTTACATGTGGAAAATTTATAAACTAACTGACTGAATACATTGCAAATAAATGGTAGGGAATTTATGACATATTAGTGTGTATGAAAGTGTGTGTGTGTGTGTGTGTGTGTGTGTGTGTTCCGCTACTGTAAAATTGTGAGGATTTCCTCCGTGGCACTATAATTTTGTGTCAAAAGCCAATTGGTCAATTTATATTTGGCCTCACCCAGAGAGCAGTTGATGATGGAGCAGTGTCTGTTTGTCTTTTTGTAAATAAAGGGGAATGCAAAATAGCTGAACCTGCGCGCAAAGGCTGTTCGGACTTTCTTGGTCTTGATTTGAGGGCGGCGTGAATGCTTAGATTTAACTTGATCATCGGAAGCCATGAAAACTTTGTGGTATGCCAGAGACACTTTTAGTAAATAAAGTTGTCGAACCGTTAATACTTGACATTCCTTGTACAGCTCTGTAGTTGGGTGCCTGAACGGTTTTCTAAACATTACCTTAAGCACTGATCTTTGTGCTCTCTCAAGCGTGATCATGAAGCTTTTTCCCGAATTACCCCAGGCTGTGATGCAATACGTGAGTAGAGACTGACACAAGGCTTTGTATACCAGAATTAGCACCTCCTGGTCCGCACCGGAGCGGAGAAGTTTCATAACGTTGATCAGTTTACGTATTCGTCCAGATAGTACCCCAATGTGAGGAACAAAAGTGACTCTCTCGTCAAGTATTACTCCTAGGTATCTGATAGTTTGTACTCTGTCTAACTTTACACAGGAGCATCTCTGTCTGCTGTCATCCTTGCAGGAGTGAACAGTTAAGTCAACATTGGACGGTGGACATGAATGTTTAGTTTTGTGGAAACATACGTACTTTGTTTTATTTGTATTAAGTGTTAGCAAGTTTGTGTTCAGCCAGTCTGAAACGCGAGACATTGCTATTTCAGCTGTACTGATCGCCTCCGTCCAGGTATTTTCACACGCGATAAGCGCAGTATCGTCTGCGTAGCATATTAGTTGAACTTGTAAGTCTCTCTTAAAAATTTCCTGTAAGTCATTAATATAGATAGTGAAGAGTGTAGGGCCCAGAATGCTGCCCTGCGGAACCCCAAATTTAATGGGGTACTCTCCACTATGTTGGCCACGTATTGTTACGCACTGTTTTCTCCCGGATAAGTAGGTTGTAAACCACTTTAGCGCAGAGCCTCTTATGCCAACTTGTTCTAGTTTTCGAAGTAAAATGAGGTGCGAGACTGTGTCAAAGGCTTTAGCTAAGTCCAGAAATATACCGACACAGGCTCGCCCTTCATCTAGCGTCTTTGACACCCTGTCTAAGAGCAGGTTAACGGCGTTTTCGGTAGATCTGTTACGACGAAAACCAAACTGGTTCTGAGATAGGAGGTTATTATTTTCTATGTAGTTTGTGAGGCGCTTGTTAACCACTTTTTCAAGAATTTTCGAAAAGGTAGGAAGAAGTGAAATCGGGCGATATTGAGCCGGGTCCTTTTTGGAGCCACCTTTGTGGATTGGGACGACTGCAGCCGTTTTCCAACATTCAGGAAACTGACCGGAACAGAGGCTTAGGTTGATTATGTGTACTAAAGGTTCCATAAAAGCCAAATAAGTTTTTTTAATAAAGATGTTCCTAATTTCATCAAGTCCAGCGGCGCTGTCCAGGTTAAGCTTTTTGATAATAGATTCTACTTCAAATGGATCAGTGGGGGCTAGGAAAAAAGACTTCGACTTGTTTGATTGTAAATTGATAAGATCGGCCAGC
Source organism: Carcina quercana (assembly GCA_910589575.2). Taxonomy (NCBI): domain Eukaryota; kingdom Metazoa; phylum Arthropoda; class Insecta; order Lepidoptera; family Depressariidae; genus Carcina; species Carcina quercana. Next base: position 21,510,142 of record OU342426.1, on the reverse strand, counting down.
TCTTCCTGCGTTTTTCCAAGCTTGCTAAGAATCTTTGAGGCAAGTTTGTGGCCTATATTAGAAAAATAATCGTTACATAACTGAAGCGATTCCTTTGGTGTTGTTTTCAAGGAGAGTAATTCTGAATCTTGTTTATTTCGATTGTTAAGTTCGCAGATAGATTTTACCGCTCTCCATAACTTTTTAGGGTCATCCCTGTTTTTTATAAGAGTTTCATTTTCATATTGGGCTTTTAGCTTCTTTCTGAGTGTGGAAAAGAAATTACGGTATCTTTTGTACGATGTTTCTATTATTTTATTATGTGGGTTTTTTCTTACTAAAGTGTGTAGAAAATCTCGATGCCTCATGCATCGCAGCAAACCAGGAGTCACCCATTTTTTGAGTATTACTTTAGATTGCGGTGTTTTAACCAACTTTGAATGCTTGCTTATTATATTTTTCAGTACTGTCATAAATTCAGTGGTTGCAAGATTGACATCCTCACAGTTTATTATATAAGACCAGTCGTAAGCAGACAGTTCCTCACTTACTGCATTGTAGTCAGTTTTATAGGTATATTTGTTTAATTTCGGTCTACGTTCCCTATCTTTTATGCCTATTATGACTAGGTCGTGATCTGTAATATCAGTTTTACAGACAAGTCCAGTAACTTCGTTAATGCAGCTAATGGATATGTGATCTAAACATGAAGATCCACGAGTAGGGACTGTAATTACTGGTTTCAAACCCAGCTCCGCTATGAGACAAAGATATTGAGAGGATTGGACACTTTCAGTTAGTGTGTTGATGTTGATGTCGCCAGCTAGTATTAGAGAACCGCTGTTTTTATGATTTAGCTGTATATGCGCATGAAGAGACGTAATAAAGTTGTCCACATTTGCTACAGACGGAGAACGATAAATCCCTAGGATTGTGTGAGAATTTCTAATATTTATCTCTAAGCAATCAGCGTCTTGTATGTTGGGCTCTGTGGCAGTATACTCCCAGCCTTCTCTGATGTATGCGACTACACCTCCAGCCTGATTTGTGTTTTTCGTTGAGAAACAGTGAGAGTATCCCGGAATGTTATTAATAATAGAGCATGTTTCAAGATGACACTCAGTTAGAACTATAATGTCAAAATCAATTGAGAGTCTTGTTAAAACTATAGAGAATTCGGAAAAGTTTTTTTGGAGGCTTCTAATGTTATAAGTGAGTACCTTGAAGTTATATTGGCTGTCAATTATAGTTTTACAGTATTCAACGTCTTCGATTGCGTGACAAATTACTGAGAAAGTATTGTCAATATCGTCTTGTACGTCTAGGGGGGTCGTAACTGGTGCTTCTCGTGCACATGATTAAATATAGAGCTAAAAGAGGATAATGTCACGCTACCCTGTTTTATTACATGGCCACTTGGTATGTAATGTGGATGTGTGTGTCGTATGTGTGAGCGATTTGAATGTTTAGAATAGTGTTTCTTGTAAACAGGTTTTTGCGTTATCTGAATCTGACAGTAATAAAGGTTAGTCATCTGCTGTGTCAGCAGGGTTAAGAATACGCTCGAGATCATCAGGAGAACGAACGAGAAGAGCACCATAACCTTCTTGTTTGCGAATGAAAATATTATATATATAATAAATAGATTCGGCGACGAAACCGTCATTCTCGCTGTCTATGTCGATGACATCTGTATATTTTTTAAAAATGAAACGTCTCTCGAAACTGTCAAAACAGATTTACAGAATTTTTTCTCAATAAAAGATTTGGGAAAATTGGATTATTTTCTAGGTTTAAATATAACGTATAAAAAGGATGAAATCTGCATTAATCAGAAGACGTATATACAGAAAGTGCTTAAAAGTTTTAATATGCAGGACTGTAAGCACATGTCAACTCCTCTGGAAAACAATAAACTGGAAAAAGGTAAAGAGTGTGATACGTCTTATCCTTACCAAAGTTTAATTGTATGCCTTATGTTCCTGGCGGTTAATACTAGACCAGATATAGCTTACGCTACAAGCTATCTAAGCCAATTTAACAATTGTTACGAGAAGAAACATTGGCTGGCTGCTAAAAGAGTTTTACAGTATCTAAATGGTACTATTGATTACTGTATTTCCTACAGGAAAATGGGTGCCTATTTGTGTGGGTATACGGATGCAGATTGGGCGAACTGTACGTTCGACAGAAGGTCGTATACTGGCTACTACTCGTACTTCACGCTTGCAAGCGGTGTCATCAGCTGGGAGTGTAAGAAGCAACCTACGGTAGCGTTATCTTCTACTGAGGCCGAGTACATGGCATTAGATAGCGCTGCTAAAGAAGCTACGTTTCTTAGGGGGTTAGTGCTTGATGTTACTGGTAACGCTGATAAGGTGATTCTTTTTAACGATAGCCAGAGTGCACAGAAAATTGCACTTAATCCGATCCACCATAATAGGACTAAACATATAGATACCAAATTTCATTTCATTAGGGAGAAAATAAGTGATGGTGTCATAGAAGTTAAATATCAACAGACTAGTCAAATGGCTGCTGATGTTTTGACTAAGCCTCTTAGGCGCACAGCGCATCTAAGATGTACTTTAGGTATAGGCTTAACCAACACTTAGTTTTTCTATGCCCTTTTATGTTGTTTTTGTAGTTCTATGTATGTTTACTGTTTAGATTATTTCCATTGAGGGAGGGTGTTGTAGTTATACTTTTTACACTGCAATGTCAATCTTACTTTTTATTAATTCGTACATAGAACGTGTTAGACACTTCATGACAATAAACGATAAGTCAAACAACGCTTATTAATTTTCTACCTAATTTCAATACCAACTATTGTAGTTATGTCACTACAACAACTTTTTTCATTTTAAACATTAATGAAAATGCTAACCAAATTCAAACCATGCTATTTATGTCTTTATATTAATCCTTATCCAAATAAATTATTTTATGGTCAAGACCATTTAACTACCTATAAAATAGTTTTTACATTATTTAAATTGGACTTTCCATTCAAAAGATATTACGAATTAAAAAATTCAAACAGTAAATAAAACCGCCATAGCGCCGTGGCCGTTGTTTGCGATGCAGTCTGAAAAGCGCGCCGGGCATCGCGGCGGGCGGGGAGGAGGGGGCACTGAAATAATTTTTTTTAATATATAATTAATAAATAATAAATAAAAATTTTTTAATAAATAAAAATATTTGTGAAAAAAAGTGTTTTATATCCAAATTTCCAAAAATAAATAATTGTCTACCCCGTGCGAAGCCGGGACGGGCTGCTAGTATAGAATATATAGTTAAATTACAAACCCTATGTACGTTGTACCGGTGTGTAAACATCATAAAGCTATTTTCACTCAGCATCATCACTTCACTTGACGCTTCGAACTTGCGCGAGCACTGATACTCGTATCGAATATTTAAGAACGTTTCTATGCGACTATTTTAACCATTTTCTACGAGGTAACTTCGTGCACAGGACCCAGCACGCGGAGCTTCTATACCTATATACGCATCTTACGTAACGTACTGTTTTAATGATAAACATCGATGCGGTATCAGACGATGCACCTAAATGAAAGGGTCTGAGTATCTTCATCTTTGCTACTTCGAAAAGAACCCGCACGCATCAACGTGGTGACCCGGCCGCAAGCCTTTACCCAGCTCCGGCTGACGCAGCGAGGAAGTAGCGACAATGTTGTAGTTGCTCTAGCTATCGACCCATGGGAGCCACAACTCGAGCACGTCGGTCGACGAAGAGGACCCTCGTGGCATGATGGCGGCTTGCATGACCACGCATGAAGAACCCTAGGGCATGGGCACGTTGCTCGGTTTACAGAAGTCTTTAGGTTGCCGACGTTAATGTTTCTTTTATGCTAAAATTGTGTGCTTACTTACTTATACTTAGATAAAGTTAGTAAGTCTTGCTAATATGTTTCCAAGCCTTGTAAAGATTGGCTGTCGTCTCAGTATACCGGGGGCTCGCCGTTTGAAAGGAATGCACAATCACGGTTGATAAATAATGTTATTTCTTAGGTTACGAGGTGTAAACCGATTTTACGCGTTCCGCACTTCGATAAACTTTTATACACCTATGCTTGTATTTTTGGATTAACTGTTATTATAATCTTATTAACCCGGAAAAGTGAATTTACTTTGGCCGCCGCTTCCCCGCTGTGATACCAAACGGTAAATATTAAATTGTGTAGCCAGTTGACCGAATCTAAGGAGTTTTGCGTGGCACAAATATAGTTCTTCGCTTTTTACTACGCTACAATATGTCACTGTGAATCTATACCTACCTTATTAGAAAGATTTATTTTCTGTACAAACGATGTTCACAATTATTTCAAAAATATATACAGTTAATATGGGAAAATACTGCATTTTGGGGTTGGAGATGGAACACTGTTTAAATTCTCCACTCTTAATTTAATAAGACAATGTGGTGATAATCTACACAAAATCATATGCCTACAAAAGGAGAGAGAATTTAGATTAAATTTCAGCTTTACTCAGTTAAATGGGGTGGGGTTGTCGATGCAATCTTTTGATAGCGCTATCGGAAAATTAACCTGTCATGACTAGATGTTTTTATATAATGTCGAGACCGCGTGTTTGAGTAGGGAATTAGTTGTGTTGCATTATTACTAAAACACATTTTTACGGTCCGACTTCTACGGGACCTCTTTAGAAACGAACAGCTGCGCGGGATTTTGTGACGGCGGTTTAACAGGTTTTTGTAAGTATTGGCAGCTTTATACATTGAGCCAACGTATGAAAGTAAACTGAACCTTTTAAAGTGTTGATGCAGGCGAAGAAGGTTGTGGAAGATTAAACAACTTGTTTGTACGTTCTCCACTGGGATGAACATCAATCGCTAAACAATATATATTTGTTTAGTTTCTGCCTTTTTGCCTTTTAATTTCTGTTGCGAAAAATGTATATTTTAGTAAATTTTATCATTAAAATAGTTATTTGTAGTATATAAGTGTAACATCTGTCACATATCCACAGATGTCCACATTGATGTTGAAACCGAACGGGTCGTGATCTATCTAGTGGTTTGGTGTCGATGTGTAAGCAGTCCGCAGTGGCTCATGGCCTCATGTACAGTGCGGGGAAAAGTGTGATGATAATTAAGATGGGTAGCAAAATTATGAAGACGTTCCGTCTTTTGCACCCAGCGGTCCACAGCGGTACACGGTAAACGAGACGATCTGTGATTATCTGGACATTGACAGCGCAGAGCTGACGAGCAGATGCAATATGCTGTCACGCAGATTCGCACGACGTACGGGAGAAGTTAAAGCAACGTTTTTCAAAGCATATTGTCAGTCGATGTACACTTGCGGTTTATGGCTGAACGATACTAAGACCTGCAGCGCGCAGAAACTGTTGATACTGCCGTGATTTTGTAGCGACTATCTTGCGAGACGAAGCCAACGCGAACTATTTTGTGTTGAAACTGAATAGGAGAAAAAACCGTTATATATAGTTATGATGGACCGCGATTAATCTATGATTAATTATTCAAGTTACAATCGTTGGTTATGTATGATTTTATGGACGCCATAATAGAAAAAGCGAAATATTTATATTTGTTTAGTATGTCTGCAACTGTCTCCCTTAAGAAGAAGAAGAACAATCTAGTTGGCTACTGACATGAGCTATACACTATTAGCGGCACAGGCGCTTTAGTTCTGTGACCATGCTAAGATCAAGACTTTATAAAACGGACGATTTTCGTCGAAAAAAGTAGAAGTAAATTTAAAAAATTAATTATTTTCATATCAACATCGCCTCGTCATTCTCAGTTGCACCAATCGCAAAGAAACGAATGGTAATTTTTTTATATAATAAGTAATAATTTATGTCCTAAACGCTTTTTAGGAAGCAAGAAATATTTGAGGCCACAAAAATTTTAAACAGAAATTTATGAGCTTTTGGGGCCAGTTAAAGCAACATTTGAAATATACATGGAACCCCTAAAAAGAATAACGCCTTCTTTAGAGGAAGTTAAAAAACGACATTTGATGTCAGAAAAATTAACATTCAATAATTCGTCGAGCGTCACAATGGAGAGGAAGAACAAATATATATTTTTTGTATTCCTCAGTGTACTTAATTTTATTTCAGAGATAAAACTTTTTTTGTGTCCTACCCGTTCGCTTATTGTTAATAACCTAATTAAAAGTATATAAGGCTTTTATTAAAAATGTACATATAATTAAAAAAATTAAAGTGACTATGAGGCTGTTGCTATGAATGCCGTGAAACTTGTTACTAAGTCACCGTCAAAAGCTAGTTATGGATAAAATTAAAAAGGTATAGTACTATACGTTAAAGCTAAAGCCGAAAAGCACAACGGATGGAGTTCGTTCATTGTGTATTGGGTCCACGGCTCCTGACGCCGATTGTGGCGCGGTCAATGAGGTAAAACTCTGCCGAGTTTGCGCGCAGGTCTTTTGTTGCTATGCTTAAATTTGTATTCTAGCAAATAAATCTTTCTTTCTTTCACACCCTACATGATGCCTCCAACTGACGATGTCCACCGAGGCATCGTCTGAAATAGAAGGACCCGAGGATCGTTGCCTTTATCATTCCTCGAAGGACTCGCACGTGTCTCCAGACGACCCGACTACGAAGGTCATAGCAGTCTGCTTGACGAGACAGGATGGTGGTTCAGCAGTCGAAGAAAGCGGCCCTCGCGATGTAAAGGCGCGAATAACCACGCGTAGAACTCCCTTGTCAACGGACACGGCTACGCAATACGGCTTTTGATCGTCTTTGATTACGGACATTAAGGCGCTGACTATAGCCAATGACCTTGAGCGTTTGGATTTTTAGCTAAGATCGCAAACTCTTTCGATAACGTCGCGCCATACGCGTACGGTGAAATTGTGTACTAATAAGACTTCAAGTGCGTCAGGAACAGAACATAATAAGACGAGATAATGAATCACCAAAAAGTCAAACAAATATTTATCTTCTTTTTTTGGGTTAGGAATTGAACAAAACATTGAAAAATTAAAGCAGAATTACGTATCAACAATTTAATGATCTTTATAATTTTTTTTTGTATTTTTATGTTTTTTTATTATTGTAAATTAGTATTAATTTCATCCCTTCCTTCATAGTTTCTCTAGTAGACAGCATGTATTTAAATTTTATTTTGTTTATTATATGGAGGTCAACTTTATGCTCTTTACGTACTTACTACACCAAAGGGGAGACCTCATTATTCCAAAATCCAAGTTTGTTTCATGATTGTTGTTTTTTCATAGACTTATGAAAGTTTTAGAGTTTATATCCATATAAATTTTCAGATTTTTTTAGATTCCAGACAAATTTTTTTCATAGACTTATGAAAGTTTTAGAGGTTTAACGTTAAAAATCATAAATTTTAGAAAATAAACCACAATTTACGCATGTAACTTTAAAAAATGTTCCATATTGCATATTTTTTAATCACCGTTTTTTTATGTGTTAAAAGTTTGTTTTAATAATATTTAATATTTCTCCCTCTTCAGAACAATACCAAGTAAGTACTTACTCACGTCACGTGTAAAAGTAGAGAATAAAAAATTAATTATAAAAAGTATAAGAGTCTCATCCATTAAACCACATAATGTGTTAGTAATATGCAACAACTTTTACTATGGGGACAACTCGACAAAAAAAATCTGCTATTTTATACAAATCGTCCTACTCGACCAAAATGTATAAAAAATTCTAAAAGCACAACCATAGAAAGACCAAGGCGTGGCTGTAGAGAAAATTGAATGTCGCAATCATTTATTGGATAACTTCTGCAATAAAATGCAAAATTTACAAACTGATACACGTTACTTGATTAGTCACAGGAAAATATTGACAAAGACGAAAATCATGAGCATGAGATCTGTCATTAAGAAAGCAATATTAAAAAAACAAGTCGGATGAATGCCCTGATATTGAATTACTATTCGATAGCATATTATTATCTCACCATCATGCCTTTGGCAACCACGACAAATGCAAACCATACTTTTGTAATAAATATGGTGAGCAAAAGAATGTTGAAAACAATGTTTTCAATAGTTCTCTTTGGCAGAGACTTTTTATTTTGACCCAAAATATAGCAGGCCATGCTTGAAGCCTTATTCATGACGTTGACAGTAATGTCGTTGAACGCTATCACAGTGTCATTGCCAAATATATAGGTGGAAAAAGAATAAATTTTTCTTTGAAACAGTCGTACGCAACATGATGTCATGCTGCGGCTTCATCATTCAATACAAATAAACCTTTATGTGGGTTATACAAAAAAATGTAAACAATAGTCCACAAGGAAAACTGAAACTGATGGAAGAAAAAAGATTAAAAAAGAAAGAAATGAATAACAAGTACTTAAAGAAAAAGAGACGGATAGTGTTTCAAAAAAAAGATGAAAATTATGGTGAGCACTGTAGTAAAGAAGACATGCCGAAGGAAGAGCTGGAAAAACTGAAAAAAAAGCTTGTGATTTCTTTGAATAGAACTGATGCTGAACTAGCCATTATAGAAAAGAAAACAATACTTCAAAAGAATAGCAGTGAATGGATCCAGCTTCGTCAATCGTTGTTGACTGCTTCAAGTTTCGGCCGCGTGATTAAAAGAAGAGTAGGCACCCGTTGTGCTAATTTGGTGAAATATATTTTATATAAAAGTAACCTAGATCATGTAACTTCAATAAAACATGGCCTTTTAAATGAAAAAACGGTGATCTTACAATTAGAAGCCCAAGAAGGAATAAATATAGAGCCTTGCGGCTTATTTATCGATTCGGATATACCTTATCTTGGTGCAACTCCTGATTTTTTTGTATAACCGAGATAAAGGTTTATTTGTATTGAATGATGAAGCCACAGCATGACATCTTGCTGCGTACGACTGTTTCAAAGAAAAATTTATTCTTTTTCCACCTATATATTTGGCAATAACACTGTGATAGCGTTCAACGACATTTACTGTCAACGTCATGAATAAGGCTTCGAGCATGGCCTGCTATATTTTGGGTCAAAATACAAATTCTCTGCCAAAGAGAACTAGTGAAAAAATTGTTTCAACATTTTCTTGCTTACCACATATATTACAAAAGTATGGTTTGCATTTGGCGTGGTTGCCAAAGGCATGATGGTGAGATAATAATATGCCATCGAATAGTAATTCAATATCAGGGCACTCATCTGACTTGTTTTTTAATATTGCTTTCTTAATGACAGATCTCATGCTCATGATTTTCGTCTTTGTAAATATTTTCCTGTGACCAATCAAGTAACGTGTATCAGTTTGTAAATTTTGCATTTTATTGCAGAAGTTTCGCAATAAATGATTGCAACATTCAATTTTCTCTACAGCCACACCTTGGTCTTTATATGGTTGTGCTTTTAGAATTTTTTTGTACGTGTTCGCATCACCATCGGATATCAAACGGCGATAAATCAGATTGTGTGTTTCAACAGACTGCATGAATCCCTCAACAATGATATCACTCTCCATACCCGTTGAAGGGCCAGTGTAATTTTTGAAACAAGTATGTTTTTTGACTGGTGTCTGTTTCTTTGCTGCTCGATCGCACGAATAGCAGTATTTATTGCGCACTTCTAAATATAAAATTTCACCTGTCCTCTTTCCAACAATGGCGCCTGCACCAGACAGTGCTGAATATTTTTTATATGATCTTTTGGAATAGGAACCATCTACACATACATCAATTTCAGATATCCCATCTTTGTTGAACCTGCCCTCAGCAATTGCCAAATCTCTTTCTTTTTTGGCGGCTTGCTCCATGGTATCATGTGCAACTTCTTCCCAGTTTTTGGATATGATATGATGACAATGAAGGCAGGTTCAATGCTGCAGATAACTCATATAACTAACTAAATGTGAATGACCACCACCAATAGACATAATACCAGCTACCGCACAGCTATTGATTGGTAGGTAATGATCATCGCAAGAATCACTTTCTATATGTTACATAATTTACACAAAAAAGTAAATTTTGATGTCAGTCCATTTTGCTTTTCTCCAACTAAATCCATGTTACTGATGCTACAACCCAGCGGCCCATGATTGGATATTTCTTGTAACTTTTTATAAAAGTGTGACACGCTTATAATTCGTCGCCCAATATAGGTCTCCTTCTCCACATGTTGACTGGATTCAACCTAAAATAGTAAAAAATATTATTTAAGAATTTTACAAACTACTGCATGCATGCATATAAGTAAAATTATATTATTTACCTCAAGTTCGGGTAAATCATCAGGAATTTGAAGTGGCTCATGTTGGTTTTGAGCATCTGAAGGAATATTACTTGACCCGTCTTTTTATTTCTGTTCATCCAACCTAAAGCCACAAAATTACGAAAACGTCAATTTTTTAATATGATTTGTTACAAGTGTAATATTTTTTCTACACGGCTACTTACTTAGTTTCACACTGAAGTGGAAGAAACATATCTGGTGATTTAAAATTTTCTGTGAGCGCCACATTTGTTAACCTAAAAATAGAAAATATTATTACTTTCATAAAAAATAATAGGAGTATGTGTTTCCAAAGAATATATTAAGTTTTCATGAAATATAACTAGTATAATAATTATTTAATTGATCTAAAATTTATAAATGTACGAACACTTCTAAAACTTTCGTAAGTCTATGCAATTTTTTTTAAAAAAACTCGGAATAATGAAGTTTTTTTTGTTTAGTGTGTGCGATTAATTCATAAAACTCTAAAACTTTAATAATTATATGAAAAAATTGTCTTGAAAAAAAAACACCGAAATAATGAGGCATTCACTTACTCTTTTAAAACAGTATCCGACGGACTGGGTGCTTCTACCACGTCATTATCGTTTGCTGAATTGTTCATTAGTTTTTTTTTCCTTCTAAAATAGAGATAAAATCAATTAGTAATAAAATGTGAATAAAAAAAAGAGCTACGAAGCTATACCTACACCTAGGATTGAACCCACGACGATGTGGTTTTCTAGAACCACCATTTTCCCAACTAGATTGTTTAGACAACGTGAGCGTGATTGAAATAGCTCACCTTATTGATCGAGTAGTATTTTGAACTAGTGAAATACTCCAATGAATCATTTTAAAACAATATAGGTAGATTAGGTACTTACTTTATAACTACCATAATTTGTTTCTGTTTTTTAAGATATAATCGCCTCTTGCCCAATCTTCTATTATTTGTTTTATTTTCTATTTTTATACAGTACAGATTATTATTATTTTACATTTATTTACAGTTTATATATCAATTTACAAGCAAACACAAATATTTTAGCTAAAAACAATTACTTCTATGTACAAATTTGTATATTACAATATATTTACAAAAAAATTGTTTTCCGCTTTGGTCAATCCAAACGAACGGAGCGCAGAACGAAGAGCGACACAGGTCCGTCTAGCAGCGCGCCTCAGCGATCACTGTCGGTCTCGGTACAAGTAAGAGAGATGCAAATAATGGTGTGAGCGCGCGCTGCTGAATTCGAGTTGTGAAATAAAACAAAACGAAATTGTGTAGAAACTAATTACTTAATCAAAAATCGGAAACAACGGCAAAATGGAAAAACGCCTTATGAATTTTTTGCAATATTTTTTACAAAAAACACTTCACACATTAGCCGTATCGACTAAAGACTTATGACCGTTGAGAGCTGATTTTGGACTCATTTTCTATCGAGAAAAGTTTACGAAATCGTGTTTTGAAAACAACAATCTTATTGGAAATATGCTGAATAATAACATATTTTCATTTTGGCGTGATATGTTGCAGACTTTTTGCCAGCGACAACCGAATATGATGCGCATTTAGCTGATTTCAGCGTCTTAACGGTTTTATTATTCTTAAATGGTGTTTTCGAGTAGATATATTGTTACCTCATAAGCTCTATTAGGGTGTCCCCAAATCTTGTAAAAGTTGGCTCCGGACTCGGTGTACCGAGGGCTTAAGCTCAATCTTAGGATTTATATTTTCCGAGATGTCATTTTAAAGTAGGACACGATTACGATAGACATGCGACGTGATTTCCCTAGGTTACGTATCAATTCGACTTCGCCGACTTTTTGAATTTCGAATTGTCAATTTACTCTTGTGTGCGTTTCACGTATAGATAAAATTTTATAACTTGAAGTTGCATTTGATTTGACCGACTCTCTGCGTCTGCGGGCGGTAAGTACAAATGAAGTGTATTGTATATACTGAGTTAACTGAGTTACTCAAGGCATACTAATACCTTGTTTACGTTTAACTACGCTACAATATATACATAAAAATGTGCTTAAAAATGGTTTAATAATAGTAAAATTTAATGCTACTAGGGCATGTAAATGATATCCATTTTTTGAATAGTTAGGTAGCTAATTGTTTGGGCGTTTAAAAGTGTTGGAGTAATGTTTTGTGTTTGGAGTCACTGGAATCTCGGTTATATAAAATGAATAATTATCAATATGCACAGCATCAGCAAACTGCAATGGTATTTGAAACTACTGACAAGGAAACAGGATGAATATTCAGTGCAGGAGCTGTAGTAAAGTATGCTCGTATCTCCGTCCGTACAATTCAAGAACTTGGCGGCGATACAGATAGGTAGACAAGATTCTTAATTTTCCTCCAACCAACAAGTTAGTTGAGGAAGTTAAAAGGAATTTTAAGAGCGTGTCGTTGCCGCAACGTAGCGTCGGGTAGAGTCTCCTACAATTTTCCCAACTTTTACTACACTCAAGGAAAAAGGTGTACCTCATTGTTAAACGAATAGTATATCTTTATAAACTTTCATTGAGTAGAAACAGAATTCATTTACCACATATTTTCAGGAGGTTAAACGTTTGCGTTAAATATAATTTTTTTTAAAACAAATAACGTATAATACGAACCCGGGACGTCCGGATTGTAAATCTAAACGTATAGCCACTAGGTCACGGAGACGGTTAGCACCTCGTAAAAGGCACCATAACATATTTGTAAACATGACAAATTGTCAAGTGATAGCGATATCACATCCAAAGCGGGTCCGTCCCTAATCAAAATAGAAGGGTCAATAGAGTGCTATTGACAACTTACTCGATTCAAGGGAATATGTTACAAGGTATTCAGGACAACTTTAAAGCGATTCGATTAGGCAAATGTCACCGGGATTTTGTTGTTGCTCAGTCATGCCCGGAACACACGAGTCTAGTTTTTCAAGCTAGGATAGCAAGCTAGTGTCAGCAAGCTAGTGTCAGAAAGCTAGTGTGAGTAAGCTAGCAAGCTGGTACTTCTGTATACAAAACCAGATTCAATTCTAAGATAGTAAGCTAGTAAACAAGCCAGGACAGTTTTTAATAGAATGGATTTCTATTTTTAGGCAAGTAGCACTCCTCACCACTAATTTTACTATCCTGGCGTGTCTACTAGCTTCATGAGGCCGGCTTAGTTAGTTTTCTGTTGGCTCGTTTTGTTGGTTTTTCTAATCGCAACATGTTTATGAGATTTTAAGATGCCCAAACTAAGTGCAAAGATCAATTTAAGCGTACCGTTTCACACCCGTTTTTGTACTTCATCTTAAAATATTACTGCCAAACTATAGTTTGTCTAGTGCGAATTGGCACAGTCAAATTAACCGTTTTAGTTGATTTTTTTTCGCGTGCTGTTCATTTTGGACGTCCTCAGTCACTGCAATAATACTATCTTAAAATAATCTGGCCTCATGTAAACTAACTAGCATGTTCCAAGCCAGGTCAGTAAACCAGGGCAGTTTAGTAGAGAGTTTATATATATACACGCCAGTGCCATATATATGTTACGGTAAGTGTGATTAATTTAAAATTATTAATAATTACCAATCATTATTAATAATTACCAATATTGAAGGTAAAAGTAATGAATTATTTACTTTTGACGGTTTGTATTAATAATTACACCTTACTTTTGGTAAATGTAATAAATTTTTAAAAATAACGTACGCCAAGCGTCTGTTTCGAGCAATAGAGGCAGGGGAGGGTTGCGGGGGTTGCGGGAACTTGCGGGGGGCACGGCACGGCAGCAACGCGCGCGGCGCGCCTCGCGTCAGTTTTTCTGTTGTTAGGTTTGGAGTGACTAATAATGTAATCAATGAGGTCTGCAAAAAAATATACATACATGCCAAATCATTTCCGTTCCAAACGCACAACATAAACTTATGTCGAAAATAACAATAATACTTAGCAATCGTAACGTTATCCCACAAAGCGTAAGGAACATAATTCACAAGTGAAATTATACCACGTTAGATAGAAAAGTTCAAGGGGCTTGTTCCGAATACCTAATCGCCTCCGGAGTCATGAGCTGAATCGCCAACATAAATGTTTGGATATTCCATTTCCACAATTTTCCTTCCTTTAATCCTTACGGACATTTTACCTGATGATAAAATCAGCATAACAAAAATATTTATTTGTTGAAAAACAATAATTCACTTTAATTTGGATTTAAGTTTCCTATTGAATAGTATGTAAGACATCGGAAGGACTGGGATGACCGCACACATTTTTAATATGTCGCAAATTTATTATGAGACATTTTTGCGGTGAAAGTTAATTTAAATCATTGGAGCATGAAATTCCTATATTTTCTTTTATGCAATCGTTTATTATATTTATTATATAGTACACAACTAACTGCACTCCTTTCTTCACTATTTCTCTCTTGATCCAGGAATGATGTAAGAAATTTCTTTACGAAATAAGCTGTTCCTTTTGTAGTTATTTTTCTGTTTTTGTGTTATGTAAATATTTTCCGTGTACAACAAAATGTTCAAATAAAACACGTAAATAAGAAATAAGAACTCCCTATATATTGAGCTGTTACGAAAACGCATTGGTAATTTTTAGAGCTTTTCTGACAGCGGTTTGAAAATTTGGACTTTTGATTGTTTTGAAGGAACTTTGGAGAAATTTAAAAAAATGGATCAAACTTCTTTGCCATTTTTTTAAAAAAGGACCTGCACCTGTGGAACTTTATTAAAGGAGTTAAATTAGTGTTAATTTTAAACATATGCCAATGTTTTTGTTTTTAAGGATCCGAACATCAAATATATTACAAACTGTTCGTAAATTTGTTTTTATTAGAAAAAAAAGGTAATGTCAAAATGACTGTCTTCTTTTGTTTTTTCTGAATCGATGTGTAGCTTTTTTTCTTTTTACGTAAAATATCGTTTTAAAATACAGAATACATTACATTCGTGTTTATACTCGTTTTTTAACTTACCACCAAGTCAACTTACCCTGCGTCGTCGTTAACAATGACCTTTGGAGATAAATTGTATTTCAGTTGGTATAGTAACATGGGAAAACATACCAGCCGTCAGGTTCTAAACCACATCCTGCTTATTCTACGGTTCACGATAAAAAACACTTCGTTCGTATTCATCTCAAGTCATCTTCAAATATCCGAATATAATATTTCGCGCGATATTTCTTTCGATTCGCCTCTTTTTTATTCATGTACGCGTTGAAAATATCATTTCTCCCAAATGTTGTTCTACCCTTGACCCTAATGAATATTTTAGTGTTTTGTGTGCCAATGGACTGTGATACAGAGATGCTTTTTTTCGATACACAAAATGACGAAACAGGACGTACTTAGATGTATTTAGATGCTTACTTATGAAATTGTCATTTTTTCAACCGACTTCAAAAAAGGATGAGGTTCTCAATTTTTGTTTGTTTGTTACCTTGTATCAAACGAGATAATTATATGTGAACACTCCATGTAAAATTCATACTTATGTACTCAGCAATGAGGACTCGTACTATATATACTGTTTGGGATAAGTTTCGGCACATCAAGGGTACAGTTTCATCAATTTCGATAAATATCCATGACACATTTATCTATGGACGTGTCTCATTTATCGAGTGTTAAATCTTTTTGGTCTTTTTTGCGTGAGAATATCTTTTGACAAGATTTTTTAATGTTGGTGTTTGGAACAAACATGACATTCTAGCCAGATACTCGTAAACGTAAAGATATTCTTTCATAAAAATTGTAAAAAAGGAAAATGTAAGCCAAATTCAATCAGTAGATAATTTTAAAAGGCAGCAGTATTACTCGACTATTCAGGTCAACGAACCGGATCCGGGGAGTTATGTTCATGGTTAACATTGAGCGGTCTATGTTATAATTCGTTATTTTTAACCTTATGGGATAATACAATTCGTATTAGTGCATTTCAAAATCCGGACCTTGTTTCCGTACGTTTCCACTCAGTGTAACACGGGCCTTGTATATTGCGGGTTGTTGTAGTTATACTTTTTACACTGCAATGTCAATCTTACTTTTTATTAATTCGTACATAGAACGTGTTAGACACTTCATGACAATAAACGATAAGTCAAACAACGCTTATTAATTTTCTACCTAATTTCAATACGTTATCAGCACGAAAGCTCTTAATAAGAAGTTGTAGAATATTGTTATTGTGTTTTGTGTGAAGTCAATATAAAAAATTTCACCAATCAAACGTGAAAATTATTTTTTTTGCCTTTCAAAATGTCAGAAAAAGGTTCTCATTTTCAAGCCCTTGCGGGACTACACTTGAGAGGAAGGGAGGACTATCCTACGTGGAAATTTAAAATGCGGATGTACCTTATCCATGAAGGTCTGTGGTACACTATTAGTGGAGTTGTGGCTGAACAATCAGCTGGAGACTCTGGATGTTTGATCGCTAAAAGAGAGAGAGACGACCAGATGACCCTGGCTAAGATTTGCCTCACTTTACACGGACCTGCCATCACACACGTAAGGAGTAGTAAGACAGGGAAGGAAGCATGGGATGCACTAGCGGCGGCCTACGAGGATAAGTCTATGGGTCGTCGACTTGCACTAGAGCGGAGGCTGTATAGGTACACTCTGACAGATTTTGCCAGTATGGAGTTGTACATAAGTGCGGTGATGTCCACCGTACAAGATTTGGCTGACATAGGCAAAATTATAGACGATGCCTCAGTCGCAGCTATTATTTTAGGCGGTCTATCTACGCGTTATGATCCTTTGATCATGAATTTAGAAAGCTCTAGTTTTCCCATTACAAGTGAGCTGGTAAAGACGAAGCTGTTGACAGAGTTTTCGAGAACAAGCATTGAGATTCTTAGTTCTACATCAGAAATAGCTTTGCGCGTTAAGACTAAAAAGGACAAAAAGAAACGAGGAGTACATTGTTTTAATTGTAAGAAGCCTGGACACATCAAACCGGACTGTCCACTCAACAGAAAGTCCAAAGATGAAGGCCCAAGCAAAGACAAAGACAAACTCTCGAGTTTACTTGGCGCATTAAATGCCTTTTCTGAAGATATCTCGTCTGCCAAATGGTATGTAGATTCAGGAGCCAGTGCTCATATGACTGGTAGATCAGATTGGTTAGTGAATTACAAAGAATTTACTACTGCTCAAATAAAGATCGCTAATGGAGACATTTTGTCCTCTGCTGGAATAGGTAATGTGCCTATTGTAAATAACTTTAAAACGGGAACTATAGTGTCAAATATTTCAAATGTAGTATATGTCCCTAATCTAAATACTAATTTGATTTCTGTTAAGAAAGCTACTGAAAATGGATTTAGTGTTGTTTTTGATACGAAAGGTTGTACATTTTATGATTCTAAAACTTTTGCTTGTACAGGTGATGCAGTTCTACATGGGTCCTGTTATGGTGGCTTGTATTCCTTAAATTGCGCAGTTAGTCCCTCAAACACCTTATCAGCGTTAGAGGTACAAAGCGATGACGTCGCAAGTTTTCGTTTATGGCACAAACGACTTGGTCATCTATGCCGCATAGGATTAGAGAAATTAAAAGCGGATAATCTTGGCGTAGAATACTCTGTGGTTGATAAAGATCCATGCGTGGCTTGCATAGAAGGTAAGCAGGCTAAAAAACCTTTCAAATCACACAAAAGAACAACATCTAAATTGGAACTTATACATTCGGATGTCTGTGGTCCGATGTCTGAAAATTCGTTTCAGGGAAATAAATACATTTTAACTTTTATAGATGATTTTAGCCGAACGATTTTTGTATATTTTATTTCTTCGAAGAATCAGGTTTTTAGTAGGTTTTGTATATTTAAGTCTATGGTCGAGAGGGAAACAGGTTTGAAAATTAAAGCTTTGCGAACCGATTGCGGTACTGAGTATGTGAACAGTGAGTTCTCAGAATACTTAGGCAAAGAAGGTATTAAACATCAAACTACAGTTCCCTACAACCCACAACAGAACGGCGTTTCTGAAAGAACTTTCAGAACGATCGTTGAGAAAGCGCCGTTGTATGCTTTCAGGCAGTTCTCTTTCAAAAGGTTACTGGCAGGATGCTGTGGAAACTGCTGTGTTTTTGAAGAACAGGTCTCCACATCGAGCTCTCGACGGGAGGACGCCATACGAATTGTGGAATAACAAGAAACCGAACCTGACTAATTTGAAAGTCTTTGGCTGTCGCGCGATGGTGAAGATTCCGGATCAGCTGAGAAGGAAATTGGATCCTAAAGCAGCGCAGTATATCTTTGTCGGATATTCAGACGACCGGCAGAACTACTTATTTCGTGAGCCAAGCTGTCCAAGAAGGTTGGTAAAAGGACGAGATGTGGTGTTTTTTGAGGATTGTTTCACTGATTTGTTGGCAAGAACTACACAATCAGATCCTTTGACGAACCACTCTGAATCAACTTTAGAATCGATTTATAGAATCGAGCAGTATTTAACGCGCCCAGTTGCTTCTACTTCGCAAGAGAGCAGTCAAACGAGCTCGGTAGAAGAAATTGCTAATTTGCAACCAGAAAGTCAAGTTCACGACACTTCAATTTTTCATAGCGCTGATGATCAGTCTAATGAAGAAGTTGTTCCTGGACAGGCCGTGATAGAAACGCCTGAGGAACGATACCCTCTTCGTAATAGACTTGCTCAGAAAAATCAAAACAAGTTTGATTGCAATGCTGCTGTGATAGGTGAACCTGACGAGCCACAAAGTTTTGCTGAAGCTATCAACTCAGAAGATAGCGCAAGCTGGCAGTCTGCTATGCAAGATGAGTTCAATTCATTAATAAAAAAGGGAACATGGACGTTAGTGGATAAACCTAATAAAAAGGTCATACCTTGTAAATGGGTGTATAAAATCAAGAAGGATGCCCAGGGTAGAGTGGTGAAGTACAAAGCAAGACTTGTTGCAAAGGGTTTCACTCAAGTATGTGGTGCTGACTACTATGAAACTTTTTCACCAGTAGTGCGAAATTCGTCCCTGCGTACACTGATCGCTTTAGCGGCAGAGATGGGTCTGAAAATGCAGCACTTGGACGTCGATACCGCGTTCTTAAATGGTGACTTAGAGGAAGAAGTCTACATGCATCAACCTCAAGGTTTTGCAAAACAAGGAGAAGAAAGAAAAGTTTGCCTATTGAAAAAATCCCTCTACGGTTTAAAGCAAGCGGCTAGAGCTTGGAACATTAAATTAAACCAATCTTTATCCTCTATAGGTTTTATACGAACCTCTTCGGAGCCATGCGTCTATTTAAAAAGATTCGGCGACGAAACCGTCATTCTCGCTGTCTATGTCGATTACATCTGTATATTTTTTAAAAATGAAACGTCTCTTGAAACTGTCAAAACAGATTTACAGAATTTTTTCTCAATAAAAGATTTGGGAAAATTGGATTATTTTCTAGGTTTAAATATAACGTATAAAAAGGATGAAATCTGCATTAATCAGAAGACGTATATACAGAAAGTGCTTAAAAGTTTTAATATGCAGGACTGTAAGCACATGTCAACTCCTCTGGAAAACAATAAACTGGAAAAAGGTAAAGAGTGTGATACGTCTTATCCTTACCAAAGTTTAATTGGATGCCTTATGTTCCTGGCGGTAAATACTAGACCAGATATAGCTTACGCTACAAGCTATCTAAGCCAATTTAACAATTGTTACGAGAAGAAACATTGGCTGGCTGCTAAAAGAGTTTTACAGTATCTAAATGGTACTATTGATTACTGTATTTCCTACAGGAAAACGGGTGCCTATTTGTGTGGGTATACGGATGCAGATTGGGCGAACTGTACGTTCGACAGAAGGTCGTATACTGGCTACTACTTCACGCTCGCAAGCGGTGTCATCAGCTGGGAGTGTAAGAAGCAACCTACGGTAGCGTTATCTTCTACTGAGGCCGAGTACATGGCATTAGCTAGCGCTGCTAAAGAAGCTACGTTTCTTAGGAGGTTAGTGTTTGATGTTACTGGTAACGCTGATAAGGTGATTCTTTTTAACGATAGCCAGAGTGCACAGAAAATTGCACTCAATCCGATCCACCATAATAGGACTAAACATATAGATACCAAATTTCATTTCATTAGGGAGAAAATAAGTGATGGTGTCATAGAAGTTAAATATCAACAGACTAGTCAAATGGCTGCTGATGTTTTGACTAAGCCTCTTAGGCGCACAGCGCATCTAAGATGTACTTTAGGTATAGGCTTAACCAACACTTAGTTTTTCTATGCCCTTTTATGTTGTTTTTGTAGTTCTATGTATGTTTACTGTTTAGATTATTTCTATTGAGGGAGGGTGTTGTAGTTATACTTTTTACACTGCAATGTCAATCTTACTTTTTATTAATTCGTACATAGAACGTGTTAGACACTTCATGACAATTAACGATAAGTCAAACAACGCTTATTAATTTTCTACCTAATTTCAATATAGATACCAAATTTCATTTCATTAGGGAGAAAATAAGTGATGGTGTCATAGAAGTTAAATATCAACAGACTAGTCAAATGGCTGCTGATGTTTTGACTAAGCCTCTTAGGCGCACAGCGCATCTAAGATGTACTTTAGGTATAGGCTTAACCAACACTTAGTTTTTCTATGCCCTTTTATGTTGTTTTTGTAGTTCTATGTATGTTTACTGTTTAGATTATTTCTATTGAGGGAGGGTGTTGTAGTTATACTTTTTACACTGCAATGTCAATCTTACTTTTTATTAATTCGTACATAGAACGTGTTAGACACTTCATGACAATTAACGATAAGTCAAACAACGCTTATTAATTTTCTACCTAATTTCAATATAGATACCAAATTTCATTTCATTAGGGAGAAAATAAGTGATGGTGTCATAGAAGTTAAATATCAACAGACTAGTCAAATGGCTGCTGATGTTTTGACTAAGCCTCTTAGGCGCACAGCGCATCTAAGATGTACTTTAGGTATAGGCTTAACCAACACTTAGTTTTTCTATGCCCTTTTATGTTGTTTTTGTAGTTCTATGTATGTTTACTGTTTAGATTATTTCTATTGAGGGAGGGTGTTGTAGTTATACTTTTTACACTGCAATGTCAATCTTACTTTTTATTAATTCGTACATAGAACGTGTTAGACACTTCATGACAATTAACGATAAGTCAAACAACGCTTATTAATTTTCTACCTAATTTCAATATAGATACCAAATTTCATTTCATTAGGGAGAAAATAAGTGATGGTGTCATAGAAGTTAAATATCAACAGACTAGTCAAATGGCTGCTGATGTTTTGACTAAGCCTCTTAGGCGCACAGCGCATCTAAGATGTACTTTAGGTATAGGCTTAACCAACACTTAGTTTTTCTATGCCCTTTTATGTTGTTTTTGTAGTTCTATGTATGTTTACTGTTTAGATTATTTCCATTGAGGGAGGGTGTTGTAGTTATATACTTTTTACACTGCAATGTCAATCTTACTTTTTATTAATTCGTACATAGAACGTCTTACTCACTTCATGACAATAAACGATAAGTCAAACAACGCTTATTAATTTTCTACCTAATTTCAATACGGGTTAAATCAGTTCCTTTTTCGAAATGACTTTTTAGGGCATTCCGGGTTTGGTTCTCTTTGTTTAACTTTATACGTGTACGGATTCCTTCAATGATCAAACTGAACTACCTTGTTTCACCCGCCTCCCGGTTTTTACGAAGAAAGCGGTAAGAGTTAATGATGTAACGTAATACTGAGATATCTGAGGTAATTATCGATTTCATATTCTGCAACGTTACAAAATGTACGTACGCTGATACCATGTTATGTATTGTTTTAAAGCTCAATATAGATGTATCCATATAACACAGAAAACTTCACTGAAATATAATGATATCTGCAATTAATAATTACAGGTACGTATCAATGTCCACTTAAAATAATCAATGTTTCTGATTTAAAATTCAGGAAATCTATCAAAGCAATTTTCAAGAAGGTGATCCATAATTGTTAAAAGTCTATGACGTATTCTAAATGTAAAATCGATATCAACAGCCTATATACGTCCCCACTGCAGGGGCTCAGTGCTACTCTCGTACACAGAGTGTATGGGACATAGTCCACCACGCGGGACTAGTGCGGATTGACAGACTTAGTATAATAAATAAATAGTTTTAGTGTGTCAAAATTTAATATTGTTAGTTGAATGATTACAATATTTAGTAACTTTAAATGATATCCGCCATGATTGTTGTATCGCATGTAATTTTCAGGCAATAGCAGAATATCTATTATATCTTTTACTATTATTATAAAGCATTTTTTTCCTTGCGTATCACACTTTGACTAACTTTTTTATATCTATACCTGTTTTACTATTATTATAACTTTATTGACCCGGAAATGTGTCTATAGATGGTGAGTGCGGACGCCGATCGAACTGAGTTATCCGCGGTGAACACAATGGTTTTTTTAAACTACGCTACACTATATAAGAAAAAATATGTTGGACACCGAACAATTACATACAATAAATTGTATAAATATTTAATATGTAGACCTTTTTATGACATAAAAGAGTTTTTTTGTAAATTGTTTGACTCTGTCTCTAGTTATTAGGATTAGTTTTTAGTATTATTGTCCTTTATGTTTTGTATATACTTTTTGCACAGTTTATGTAACTTTAATAGCAAATAAACGAACATTAAACATTAAACAAAAAATCCATAACATTACACACATTTACAAGGCGCAGAAAATTACTATTATATTATTATATAATAGTAATATATTACTAATAAATTACTATTAAGTAATATGTAGAGGTGGGAACAGAGGGAGGTACGTTCGTATTTTTGGGCAAGTATGTCGTATGTGACGCCAGTCAGTCTCGAATACTATTGTACATAAATAGACGTCCCCTTTGAATCCAATTTATATTAACCTTCGTAAATCTCAAACTTTTATATAATTGTATCCGATACGGCAGCTAAAGTAGAAGCCATGCCTATTAATTAGATGAACACGAGTACAACCCTGAGAATAAGTTCTCCGGTAGCGGTGGAAACTTTGTTTGCTCGTTGTAATGAATGCGACCGCAGTACTTGTTTCGGCTCACCTACATACAATATGCTTCCTTTACTCGAAATTTACTCGAAACGTACATAATGTTCTCTTAGCTTCTTTGTGTGAGTAATGTTTCTACAGTTTAGTTTACGATTTTATTTACTACCTAATACTCCTATTTTATTCCTACGGCAATATCGAAGAAGCGAGTATGGCTCGTATAGTGAGTGTGTTACAACAATTTCTATGGATAATTAACGAAATTAAAAGAATTAACAACTTACTTCAATTACCTTAAAAATGTTCACCCTTAGAGATAGAAGAATCTGGGTACATTTTTGGTTTTGTTGTTGATTTTCTCAACAAGCGTTAAATCTACCAAACAAAGAATCGTCAAAATAGATTCACATTTGGCGGAGTTATCGCGTAATCTCCTCATTTTTTGAAGTCGGTTAAAAATTTCGCTGACTAAGCCCTAATGCTGTGAGCTCTGCTCATTAACTGAAGAGACTACACTGCGCTGGTATTCTGTAAGATCCGACTGTGTCTACTGACAAGGAATCCTATTTGCAACATTCCATGTATAACGTAACGAGCGCGTTTATTCTGCATCAAGTAAAATTTGTATATATATTTACATATGGCGTGCCACGTTCTTCAGGCAGGTCTAAGCTGGCTATTAAAATTTTTATTTATTGAGACATTTTTCAATTTACATAGTATTGTTTTTGAAGAAAAAAAATTAAGGCAGACGACGACAATGCTCGAAGGCTCTATCAACTGCTTCATAACAATAATAAATTACCTCAACGATTAAATTCTATTCAAAACGCATTCGTCGTATTCCATAGAATAACACGCAGGGGAGCCTCATAGAACGCTCCCGATAATCTTATTATATTGTTACTAATAGAAACATTTAATCAAATGAAACTATATAATAAAACAATTAAATAATGAAACTATATAAGTATGTACTTGTAGTTTCAATACAAGTTGATTTGACATTGGTATTGGTAATTGGTATAAAAGTGATCTTACCGCACCCTTGTCGAATTGTACAATTAACTTAAGTAACTTTATTTCTTTTTAAAAATACTTTATTTAATATCTTCTGAGTGACATGTTTAAATTTTGTCTTACTCTCTAGTGACTAAAGTCATTTTGAAATATCAAGAGATTCTCATAAGAATTCGTTTTCCACTCCAACGTAGTACCGTGAAAGGATATTGTGACATTAAAATATTACACCTCGACGCCTGGACCCTCGTCAAAAGGTAGCCACGTACGAGCCTCTTTGGGATTTCCCGCTAAGTTTTGTCGTAATACACAATGATTTCACTAACATGGGTAAAACTGTCGGTATGTGCCATTTACCACACTACAAATTAATAAGCAAATATGTCATCCGTAATGTGTTAAAACAAGTACACATATTGTACATTGTTGAATTTTGTTTTCCGATTTAAAGATGTGGTATCGAAGCATAATGACAGCTGCACAGAATTTTAGGCATACGCATAATGACACACGCGCAATGACACACACGCGCAATGACACACACGCGCAATGACACACACGCGCAATGACACACACGCGCAATGACACACACGCGCAATGACACACACGCGCAACAACACATGCGTTGGTCATGTTTAGATACTCGTCATTTAAATAAAAATATTTACGGAAAAATCAGAGAGCAAATAAAATTTTAAGTTCATTTCAATATCCGTAATTGAAATAACAGCATCCAAATACCGAACCCACTTTATAAAACTGTAGAGTCTTGACGTTGGCAAGGTAAACATTTCCGAGTGCATTTAAATTTGAAGAACATAAATCAGTGAGTAATGTGTGTGTACAATGTTTGTTTGTGTTTCTAGGATATTTGATGTTGTGGTTTATTTACGGTTATTAATATTGGATTGGATAGTCGCTGGATACAGGTGGCCCGGGACCGTTCATTATGTCATACCATGGAGGAGGTCCAGTAGCAGACGTTTTCCGGTTTATGATGATATTGTATTAAAACTATAATACAGAATCTTATATTAAGAAATTAAAAGAATAAAAAAGAAAGAATTAATATTAGAAAACGAAGGCTTAAATTTTTGAGACTGTTAAATCCAAATTCACATGTTTAAAAGTAAAAATTTCAGATATCACAACATTTTCTCATCGTGTGTGTTCGATGATGGAACCAATGAGAAAATATTGATATTTTCAACCACGATCAGCAAACCATTTCGTAGACAGCAGTGCCAGACAAGATAATTTTTTATTTATTGATGGTACCTTGCATAAATACATCCAAATGCTTCTACCAAATTAATTAGCTAGGAGGAGAGCTAACTAGATTCCTGTGGTGTTTGCGTTACTACTGTGGCGTGACATCTCCTTCAAGAACGGCACGCCGGAAGCTGGACAAAACATATTCTCAAGAACGTCAAATTTGAATTGAATTCCTGACGTAGAATTTTCATTAAGACCGCAGTCCATCTCCAGAAGCCTGAAGATCAACAGCCTCTAGAAGCATTCGACTACTAAATTCTTGTCTTCACATCATGAAGATGACCGCATTCATTGAACCAGATCCCCGCTAAACTACCTAATTAGTGGGAGACGTACTGCAGATTGTTCTCATTTTTGCGACAAACATTGAACATGACCATTGAAAAATGTACCAGTACCAGAACAAGACCAGTATAAATGGTTGTAAAGCCGTATTCCTTGAGGTAGAATTGACTGTCTGGCATTCCCATTTTGCACGTGTTGAAGCTAAATCAATGAATACGGACAGCACAGGAGAACACGAAGCCTTTTACAAGAAGTTGAAATAAACAATTGCTGGATATCCTTGGCTGGATATATATGGCTTCAAAACAAACAGAATGATTTATGAATTCCAATCATAAATGGAAAGGCAATTGATTCGGTTAGGTGGATCCATGATCAGCTGGGCTGATAAGCATCGCACAAATAACCCTGTAGAAGGGTTTCAAAGACGCCTCAACACTCGCATGCTTCATAAAACTAAAATCGGAAGCGAAATGGCAGGGTTATCGAATCCAGAATTCTCTGTACACAGAAGTTCTTACGAAGATGCAGGTACGAGTATATGAAACTAAGCAGGTGGACCACGATCGACGACTTATTTTTCCTTTGACACTTTGAGTTCGGCAAAAACATTTTGTGGTTTGCAAATATTCGGTCGTTATAAGTGCTCTACGAGTGCATTTTAAAATAGCAGAACTTACTGTCGCCGTCTCTAGTAGAATGTCTCATAATTATTTTTATTTTTATATCTTTGACAGGCGCTTTTGAGTGTTACAAAAGCAATACTTTATTCGTACAATACACTGAAACGTGTATTATTTGTTTTTTGTAAATTCCTTTATTTACACAAAACATTATAAAAATCTAATTTATAAACTTATTTTAAAAGACCGCTCCTCACATATTCGAAAACGATTCAAATCTTAAATTTGCCGTAGTAAAAGTACACTTTTAGGGTAACTGAATTTGATTTCCAGTTCTTTTTGAACGCATTTTACTTGTACTTATCGATAATAATATCATTAACAGTTGAAAAATAAATAAATTTTAGTAACAAAATAAGGGATACGTGTGTTAGCAATAACTTGATACAGAATGGAAAGTTACTAAGATTGTAATTGAAAAAGCATTATAACGCTGATAGAGAATCTACTCATACGACACATTAGATCAACATCGTAGCCACAAAGCCTTACAAAAAAGAATTACCTACGTCCTTGGAATCCTTAGAATTTCAATATGACTCCTCCATTTACATGCGAATAATGTTGGGCACCACTTACACCGTGTCGTAGAATAGTACTTAATAAGGTATGTATTGTATTCAAAAGTTCTGTTCTAAATAAGATCTCGGTATAGCGAACTTCGTTTCGAAAAATTGTAAATTTTAGTTACAAGATAATCAATAGTGTCTTGCAATTTTAAAAGCAAAAATAGCAACTAAAGATGGAATGTAAGTATTACTTTTTTTTCAATTCAAATAAAACGAAATCTTTATCGTGCGAGAATTTCAAAAATTAAACCGCTACATAATAACACAAAGCACACTGTTAAAATGTGTGTTAAAAAGGTGGTGTTATGACATGCACTGACTAAGTAATCTAGGAGCATATAATCACCATCACTAATGCTAAACAATGACAAATTTTTCAGAAAAACTTCTCGAAATCCAATAGAAAATTCGTGTGTTTATGTTCGGTTTCTAATTACGAATAACTTGAAGCCAAGTCAGTCCCACTCAATTATATGTGCTAGTGATTTTCATGGATGAGTAGTTACAGCTGGACAAGGCTAAGCAACGCGTGCAAAATAATCAGCTGCAGAAGTTCACTGTTGGCCATGAGCCTTCCTTTTGTGGCGTGCCCACACATGCACGGCGATATGGCCTAAGCTCCGGCCGTGCTGCCGGCTTTATTTGCGGCAGCCGAGTACCACTCAATTCAATGTTGGTTAGAGAAAGCGAAGTTAAAACGGCAAGACAAACTTGCCACCGAAAGCGACTCCGCCGCAGAACGCCAAAGACTTAGTAAAAGGATTTATTAGGTGAACAGTGCAACAAACACTCAACAATAGTTGCAGCTGGACAAGGCTAAGCATCGCAAGCAATATCATCGGCTGCAGAAGTCTACTATTGGACATGAGCCTCCCTCTTATGGCGCGCCCACACATGCACAGCGTTACCAATTACGTACGTCAAGTCACGCCAATTGATTGCGGACTACGTACAGTGGCAAGAAAACTTCAAAGAAGGCTATAGATGTTTAGAGACGGTTCCGTTAGAATTTTATTGTGTCTGTCATCGTCTAACTAATTTCTCTACTCTTATAGCTTAACTTTTAATGAAGTATTCTGCACCTAGTAACAAATGTTGACGTCATAATAAATGGCTGCATTGGTCCCCTCTTAGACAATACATCGCCACATTGAACTTATGTGAGGGGATTTGCCATAATCACCACGTTTGGCAGCCGCATTTGATAAGATATTGTTGTTACAAAGGAACAGATGTTGCTGCCCATCTCCTCAATGGTTTTCCCTTTGTCATCTTTTGTAAAACGTCATGGGATGATGGGATAGCACTATTCTAAAGCTAGCCTAATGTTCACATATCCATTTGAAGTAATATTGAAAGCATAAACATTTTGGTTACGATTTTCAGTATATAAATCATAACTTCAAAATCCCAAAGCTAATATAACCACGATGGGAATAATTAACATGAATACCAATATTTGTATATTCTAAATTGACCCGTTAGTTTACTTTTTAAATATTATTTTCATCATCTGACAAATTTGTGACTCACACTCGCATTTCTACGTTCGTACGTATCAACGAAGAAATGTATGATTTTAAAACTACCGCAAAATACGCTGAACTATTTTTCTTACAAATCAGATATAAACACAAACGTCGTATTATTGTTTAAAATCTCACAGTATATGAAGGAACTTGTGTGGTTTGGTGAGACGGGCGTCAATAGAATTGGTTTCCAACCTGTCTAGGAGAAGGAAAGCTCCAAAATCAAACCCGGAACTGCGTTTCGTTAGGCACAATGATTGGCTTCATACCATGACTTGTGTAGTTTGGCGAGATGGGCGTCAATAGGATTGGTTTCCAACCTGTCTAGGAGTTGCGCATACTTCATGACACCCAAGTCAAGGTGAGGCCGTGCCGAGGACTGAATGGCAACAGGGTGATGATGTCGTGAACGTACCACCTCAGGGCACCGGGGCGAACCCTGTTGTATTTCTTAGCTGTTACCCTTCTAAACGAAGCTCTGGGAGGATCGATGGATATTTCTTCGGTACTCGTGGGAACAATATAGGAAAACAAAAAGAAACATCAACACAAAGGAAGAGAAGGTTAGAGAAAGCGAAGGTAAAACGGCAAGACAAACTTGCCATTGAAAGTGACGCCGCAAAACGCCAAAGACTTAGCAAAAGGCGTGTTAAGGGGAACAGCGAAACAAACACCCAACGACAGTTCGAGCTGGACAAGGCTAAGCAACGCATGCAACAATTAAGAGCAGCGGAATCACAAGAAGAAAAAAACACACGTCATGCAAAATTGCGTAAATACATGTCTGAAAAACGAAGAGCTGAATCTCCAGAACAACGAAATGAACGTTTAAGTGCGTTACGAGAGCATAACTCTCAACTTAGAGCAGGCGAGACTACTGAACAGCGAGAGGATCGTTTGACAGCTGTACGAGAGCATATCTCTCAAGTCCGATCAGCAAAAAAGTCAAAAATAGAAACTTTTGACAAAACCATAAATATATTCTGTGACCAGGTGTGCGAGGTCTGTACCAAAAAGTGTTATCCAAATCAAGTCACGAATAACAAAATAAATTTAAGTCGTGCTTTGTACCTACCTGCAGAATTAACAAGCAAAGGAAGTATACTGGTATGTCATCGTTGTAATAAACACCTTACCAGCCACAAAACTTCAGATCCAGCCAAAGCTTACTGGAATAATTTAGATCCAGGC
The DNA here is from genome assembly GCA_910589575.2 of Carcina quercana. Classification (NCBI taxonomy): domain Eukaryota; kingdom Metazoa; phylum Arthropoda; class Insecta; order Lepidoptera; family Depressariidae; genus Carcina; species Carcina quercana. Next base: position 21,480,268 of record OU342426.1, on the reverse strand, counting down.
CTGTAGTAGAAGTACCTGATGTAATAAAGCTATTGACACGACCCGAACAACGTTTAATATCAATAATTATGCCATTTGTAAAAATTGTTAAATATGATGGACTATTTTGGCAATATGGTTTTAAAGGACAAGCTTTACTTTTTGCACAAGACATATTTGAATTTACGGAAAATCTGCCTAATATTTTACCTAGATCTACTGACAGTATAGGTATGGTTGTCATTACAGAAAATCTGGAAAACTTAAATATATCACGGGAGTATACTATATCACGTCCACGTGTATATGAGGCACTGAGGTGGCTAATAAATAATAATCCATTATATCATGACGTAATAATAGATAACGATGCACAAATCTTGCAAGAAGATCTCATTCGAGTACAAAAAACAAACATAAATGATAATGCTCAGAATGATGATCAAACATTATTAGAGCCTGCCACTAAAACAGTTGTTGGAGAAGCAGCCAACTCTAATGATGCTTATGCAATTATTAATAATTCAATGCGTATTAAACGAGCCTCTTGGCATCAAGGGAACAATCAAGTTTTCAATGCAAACTATGCAGGCAGCCAATGTTGTGCTATGGTGTTGGCAAACATCACAAGAGCGACCATATTATCTCCACATTTATGGACTAACAACATACTTAACTTAAATATGCTCGAGGGTGACGCAATTTATACAAAAATAAGAGAACTATCAATAGATAGTCTACTCGTACCTCCTGTTGATGAGACAGGCTATTTAGAAATACGCCACTTTTGTGCCATTAAAGAAAATTTATTGAATAAAAAATTAAGAGAAGAAAGAGAAGTATACTTTTTCCTCTAGATCAGTTTACATAAAACACATAGGCCTCCTTCATGGTACGCCACATCGACATCAATACAAGTAAAATCACGCGACAAGCTTTTCATCATCAACAGCCTATATACGTCCCCACTGCAGGGGCTCAGGCCTACTCTCATACAGAGAGTGGTATGGGCCATAGTCCACCACGCGGGCCCAGAGCGTATTGGCGGACTTCACATGCCTGTTCAAGACATGCAGGTTTCCTCACGATGTTTTCCTTCACCGTTAAGCAATTGGATAATGTACTTCAATTGAAAAACAACTCATAGGTACACGGCTGGATTCGAACCCGGAACCCTCAGATTGAGAGTCCGCGACAAGCTTTTATAGCATATACATTGTTAAATGTAATCAATTGATGGGTTGGATGTAATTTAAGTTTTAAAGTTTATTTTCTTCTTTTTAGAGCATTTAAATAAAAGCTTCTTTATGAAATTTTTTATATTAATTTTTTATATTAAAATTTAATAATCATATATGTATGTCATTGTTGTTGCTATGTAAATGTCCTAAAAATTAAATTTTTCCCTCTCGATCCCCGCGATCCCTCTTGGAATGATACAATTGATATTCAGAACGCAAACGAAAACAGAACGCAAACGAAAACAGTCAGTTACACATTTTGTGGTAGATCAATTTGAAATCTGGAAAAACCGTTAATAAAATGCATTCCTGTGCATCCTGTATCCCAAGATCGAAGGCTAGTTATAGGACAGTTGCTGAAAACATTTTCCATAAATGCCATAGGCTACAAGCTAAAATAATAAGCATCAATTGTGTTTAAGTGATACTAATAAGAAATCAAAAGTTTTAAAATTTTGCAGGAAAATTGAAAGTCATGGCGATGGCGATATTAAAGGAGCTGCCAAAATTTTATTTTTTAATGACATGATTGCCCCGGACACATTCGATCCTGGTAGCGGACCTACAGTCGAAGCACCCGAATGCGCCAGAAGATTCTGACCATCCTGACCGGATCTCATTGTTTCGGACAAAACTGAGAAATCTTGCATGTCTTTTAAAAATGGCTCGGCTGCAAGAATTTACAGCATTACACCACAGTATCTATGCTATCTTGTATGTGAAGCATCTGGGGCTGCTGATAAAAAACTTCTGCTAGATGCTCATGCTTAAGGTAGGTGTAAATCAGGAGTTAATGAGTTTTCTTAGCGGAGCTAATGTATGGTTTACGCTTAACTATAACTTTAAAATTTTTTTGAGAGAAAACTTAGCACCTAGAATGTTTACTTCAGTTGCGATTCCGAAGAGTATTGGTATATCCGACACGCTATTGTTTAGTAGAATACCAAATGGAACTGGATTCAATTGAGACTCTCTTGGATACACCATTGAAGAAGTTTGAATTAGTAGAATCGGGGCTCTAACGGCACGACTGTCGTTGCTTGGACACTGGGTAGGCCGTTGATGTGGGACGCTATGTGTTTGTACACTTTAGCGTCTTCCCATGTATGGGCCTCCTGTGGCCTGCCATGCCTGTTTGACGGAGGTAACGAGTGACTGAAGGACTGTTGACTATCTTGCGCAAGGGATAGGTTTAACAATTCAATGCAGACAGGTTTCCAGTTGCAACATAGGATGAATTCGTTGTTACGAAAACGCATAAAGATTTTTTTGGTTCGCCCTCTACGTAATCTCCTTAAAAGAGCTTCGCGGGCTTTCATGACAGTGCAGCGGTTTGAAAAGTAGGTTTCTTAGAATTAGATGGTTTTGAAGGGCGTCGAGAGTTTGACAGATTTGAATACTTTTTTGCCGAAAGCGGTAATGAGTTGGTGTTTGGGAAAAAAGTATCTAATTTCCCCAGTATCTAATTGGGATAATATATTGAATCGCCGCGTATTTTCCCAAAGTGAAAGCGATCACATAACTCAAAATTCAACCGTAAAATCAGATGTATTTATTGAGACGTTGCTACTGCGTCCCAAGAGATTAGGTATGGACCTCATGAAATGCAATTACCTCTAATGAAAACGTTGTCCAAGCCTGTGTATATGACCAACATTTGATTGACTGCATTCCCTAGGCCGCATGAAAATTTTCTATTGAAGCTAGGAGACTCTTTAAACATTCAGATGCAACTGCTTTTGTAAAATAAAAGATCAAACGCAAAATTTTGTGTAAGTAATAATTACATCAGATCCATTGAAGCCGTCGTGCCTAATTGAGACACACGTGGGAGCTCTTTTGAAGCGCTCCTGACCGCCGCTTATTAGAGATTCGGTCTGATACGCAGCCTTCTAAAAACCGAGCAGAAGGAAATCCCAAAAGACTGTGGGTTATGTGCAATCCGTCCCGGCGTATATTCCTGCTTTTTATTTTCAAACTAAATGTTGGGTACGTAAACAAAATGTACGGGTGGATTGAATTGCGTGATTCCCTGAGTTTAGTAATTTTAACATTTCTTCTTATCCCTACTAATCATTCAAAGTTACTCAGATCACGCGATACGGTCAAAATGATTTTAATCATTTTGGTTGGGAGATTGTTGTGCCGCATTCATAACATACTCGTACGAGTAGTAGGATAACTCAGAATTTTTCTACCGAAAGTTCAACATAGCTTTTAGATTAAAACTGTAGATTAGGATAGTAAATTTCATGAATGTCCTGCTTTAGTCAAGTGAAGTTTGGCTTAATGTGATTTTGATTGATTATTGATAAAAATAATTACCATTGGCTATTAGGTGAAGGAAAACTCCTGAGAAGAAATTCAAAGGTGTGTGTGAAGTCTACCAGTCCCATACACTCTCTGTAGGTGAGTAGGCCTGAGCCCCTGAAGTGGGGACATATATATAGACTCTTGACGATTGATAACTACTGCTAGATTTAAAGCGCATAAATATTTAATATTAAAATTATATAATCTCTATTATTTTTGCTCAAGTTACATCAGAATTGTACTGAAATGGAGACGACGTTACCGTCGAACGAAATGGAGACGACGGCAAGAGATTACAGGAAATTATTTTCGAATTCAAATACATAGATCAAACTGTCACGTGCAACTTTCGCGGTAGAAGAGAATTTAATCTCAGTCGAGCACAACTCGATACCGTAAAAACTATGGCGGCATTGAAACAAGATTCAGAGGATTTACTACGCGTAATCCACAACAGTGTAACCAATTGCATTTTAATCATTTTCAATCATTTATTTATGTGTTGCAGATGATACAGTTGCACTAAAGCAAACGTACGAGTAACTATAAATTTGACTCATATGGCCTAGCGCTAGAGAAGACGAGTCCTCGAGTGGAGACCACGTCTTGACAAACGTAGTGTAGGACGTCCCCCAGCTACGTTGAAAGACAACATACGTAAAATCTTATAAATCTTGTTTTAAAATTTATATTGTTTGTAAACAAAGAATTTTAGTGTATCCGTTTTTTGAAGGCACAAGTAAAATCGCTAACAGAACTAAATCGCGGTTTCAACATTTTCTATTCAACGTTTATAACAATGTAATCATGTATTTTCATCACTCAGTTAACTATTTAGGTGAATTTATTCTAATATGGGTGATTTATTGCCGTAAAACAAGAGTAAACCGCTTATCAATATGATTGACACATAGTTTTAGTAGGTATCACCGGTATTTTTTCACAATAGCAATGGTGTCTCAATCTGATAACAATAGGATGGCATTTTAATATAATTAGCAGAATTGGGGCCTAGTAAATGCTTTCCAAAAAGTATTTTCTATAACAACAACAACAAAATTATTACAGTCAGACTTTATGTAAAAAAGGAAATTTTATAACGACAAGAGAATAGATGGAAATAATAGCATTATTAGCCTTAGCACGTCTGGGGATTTATTTCGACCAATTTTGAAATATCTTCTGACAACACATCTGCTTCGAATGATTTCATAGGGATATAAACCATCACGAGCTTTTACACAAGACATCGTCGAACCACAACCGTCGTAGGATGACTTGCCTGATTAAATAATATTTATATTATTACTATTTTTCCGGTCTTAAAAATTCAAAACTATGAAAGTGTTAATTGCGATAACAGCGTTTTAATAAACAACATTCGCGTACCAATTTCCTAAACAAGAAATTGAACATGAGAGACATACGTACATAAAAGACCACAAATGATTATTTAACGTATCGTATAGATGTAAAGTCTTAATCAATGAGATTCAGAAAAGTGTGATTTACTATGATTTGGTAATCGTAATAATTATTGTTTGCTGTATCATTTGTTTCATTATAATAATAAATAATTTATTGCTGTAAATTGTTGTATAGGTTTCACACGTTTAGTTGTAAGACATGAAATATTTAAAATATAAGAAACTGTGTTTGAAAAATTTTAAAAATTAAAAAATTTGAAGAACTCCTTACTATCGAATTACATTATTTCTCACTTAAATCATAATGATAGTCTAAAAATTAACCATTTACGTTACTGGAAACACTTTTTGGGAAATGTCTAACATTATAGAGGATATTATTTTACTATCATATAATAACAGTTTTACTACTGCGTGCACTATTACATTGTTATTTGCTTCTTTTACTTTACTCTTCTTTCTGGGTACTCTTCTTTATCATATGTATATATTTATCATGCTAGACATAATTTAAGTGTGGACCAAACGCTAATGAGTGCAAGAAGATAAAAAATCAGAACGATAATGTCGTCAATAAGCGGTTAGTTGTATAGGAATTTCTAAAAGTTTGCACTCAATGCATTATATACTGCAAAAGTCTGGAAGTGTATTCCGCTCTAAAATTCACGTATATGCCCTAGAGAGAAATTGCTACATGAGAATTCGTTATTAAAAGAAGGTCTTCGCTTTTCCATCTACCAGGACCAGGGGAAAAGAGGAGCATACGAAACAGAACTTTTCTGACTACATAGCTGTAATAAACTTTTAAGCCACGAAATAAGCAAAATTAAAGCAAAGACTAGATAATTTAATGAAACCAAATCTAATCTAATCCAATTTAATGGTATCGGAATATCCAAAATCGTTGTCAAAGTTCAAGAAAAAATAGCACAACACAGGTATACATTTTTGGGTTGATATCAAACCGCTAACTGCGTAACACACAAACAGTGCAAACAGATTATGAAATATTATAAAATCAAGTATATATCAACATCACTTGATTTAGTGACAAATCCACGCACATTTACAATCTTTGGCCATGACCCGAATAAAAATAAATGAAAATGACATTCCTGTATTTCGCCTTCCATTTTCAAAGTAAATTGAAAAATGAAATGAATGTTGTGATAGATGATGTTATACCAAATTAATGAATACCAAAGATATATAATCTCTGTGGTACAATTATCTTTAGATAGATTATTCCAAGTTGAACACTTTTATCGTTACTAAATTTCGTCTATTAAAAGGAGATGACACATTTGCACGTCTTTTCCGAAAAGTATTAACTCATAATTTACGACATATTAGGTATATTTATCTCATTCTGTCTTATGACAATTCAATGATGATAGAAAGGCTAAAATATAGTTATTTAGATTCTAATTCATATAATCCATAAATATTATACTCTTGTATGAATAAAAACTGGAAAGGTTTATCAAAAAATTCAATCTACAGATTTTACACGACCGACGTTGTCAAAATAGAAAAGTATCGGACCCTGAAAGAAAATACAGGCATATTGTTAGCGAGATGAGGGGGTCATATTATAATATAATACTGCCAGTCTGTCCGTATATCACATAAAAAATTTTGAACACATTTTTAAATTATTTATTTTAATTTTTATGACGCGGACTGAACTGACGAACGACTAGTGAACTCGTTCAAAAAACTGACATCTAGAAATCGACTTTAATTGTCCTAAAAGTCGAAAGCAATTTTAAAACTTTCTGTTTTTAGAATATTTAAGAAGTTCTGAGGTAACACACATACAATACATACCCGTGGAATTGAGAACCTCCTGCTGTATTGAAGTCGGTTGAAAAGAAGTTCCGCATAAGCCTATGTATTGAATAGGTCTACAAAATAAATAATACGCAGCAAGAGCATTGTAACATTGGATTCCTTCGGATATACTCGTATGTTGTAACTTTTATACTCTAGTTCAGTTTAGCAACCACTACTTTGTTTTATAAGTGTTTTGGGACTAAAGAAAATTTCAAAATACTACTTATGTTTTGCTATAGATGAAACTAACATTTTTGCCATGACCCTAAAACTTTTATGAATCATAGTCGTTGGCGTACATAACAATTACGGCACGCCACCTTCCTCTTTACGTAGTCCCAGTAGGTTCAGTCTGGATTGTTCTGAGCGAGGACGAACTAAGGTCACCGACAAAGCTCGACGAGTCAGTGAGATGAAGTGGCAATCGCAAGAACGGATAACCGATGGGGAGTAGGAGATCTTGAGTGGCACCCACTTCCCGGGAAACGTTTACCGGGCCGTCCCTCTACTAGATGAACCGACACCTAGTAGGTCGCAGGGAGTCGCTGGATGCAAGTGTTTCGGGACCGGTCAATGAGGCATGCCATGTCGGAGGAGTATGTCCAGCAGTGGACGTTTCGCGGATGATGATTATGATTTTAAATCGATTATGCAAACAAAAACATTTGTATACCGCAAATATTACACATTCCAAAGCAATTTTGTATCTCTCTCTGTTGGTTTCCTTTGACCACAAGAGTTACTGAACAAATATTGATGAAATTTGCCACGCACAGGTGCTGCGGTATGTAAGAGAACACAATCTAAACTTTGTAAAGTCAAAGCAGACGAAGTTCGCGGGCAAACAATTATAAATTTATTGTAAGCGCAAGCAAAAAGCGCTGAATCAATTTCGATAAAATGACTATAGGACCCCGTCTGAACCTACCATACTAGAAACCATCAAATTAAAAAGAATGTTGGCGGAGTTATCGCGTATCATACATACAAAAAACATACAGTCTAATTGAGAAACTTTTCTGTTTTGAATGCGGTTTAAAAGTTTTTTTTTATTCGTATTTAATATTGATTTAAACTAATTATGAACGACTATAAAATATTGAAAGACAAATATGTTCAGCCCTTTACGTTTACATACTTTACGTTTGGTATACGGTAAAGGAATACAATCTATTTACAATTTTAAAACTCAGTTGCGAAGGACATATTATATGAATATACAAGTGTGAAAGAGACAGAAAGATCGAACGTACGAATAGGATAGGCTGCGTCTCACCACAGAGATTGCGTTCTAATTTTATTTCAGTAAATGATACTGGCTGGCTATTACATACTCTTTTGATACTCTTTGTGTAAGTCAATTAAAACATGTCAGATGTGTCGTTTGTCTGTGTTTTTTTAAAGAATTATCGATTGGAAATTGATTTGTAAAATGTTATGAAGTTGGTAGTTGCCATAAATATCAAGAATTGAATTGAATAATGTGTTGATGTATTTAAGGTGAAAGTTCCATGAAAATTTTGTAAGCATTCATGTCTACGCAGGACTGTGTTATTATTCGTCCATTTGTTATTGATTCCACCTTTTGTAGGTCGACTTCGTTCCAATTTCCAATCAGTCTAGTATCGGAAAATCGTCTCAGTTGGCATTAAAAATTGAAATTATTCTGCAGACTTCTTATTTCTCGTCGTAGAGCATTCTTCGGGCTTCGTAAGCCCCTGTCTATTAGCTACGTTCCAATTTGTGGTCCCGTTCTCTGTGAAATTTCCAAGGGTTTCGCTACATCATTCACTACCATTTGACGTGTCACTATACAGAGTTTTATTCCACATAATTGAAATACATTTTTGCGTCTTGTTGGCTGCGGCTCATAAGGACATATCATTAGTTTCACATTTGTTGGTTCATATGTGGTTTTAAATTCACTATGAAGTGAAGTCCTTTAGCTTTGATTAATTATATCTACATCCTTCACTACAAGTGATACTGGAACAAACATATTACAGAGAGACTACGATAAGCAGAAAAACATTCCTTGGACTGGTCAACTATAAACCCGGAAAAATCACGGTTCCACAGGCCGACTGGCCGGCCTATACATCCGTGCCACGGTTAAAAATGGATAATTACGAGTATAATGTCAAAAACAGAAATGAAACCATCGTACGGAGTTGTATTCATCATAACTTGATCATAACTGTTATAAATTCTACTACTACATTAGACACTATACAGAGTACTAAATTTATCCGAAGAAAAAAAATTATACGATTATATAACGATATAATATTACATAAATAAATTGTGAAAAATGTAATAAGGTACGGAACTTTGATGTCTTGTATCTCTTTCAATGTGCCCTATGCTTCTACCGTAACAAATCCGAGGTTGTGTGAATTAGAGAAGGAAACAAACCAAATTAGAGATACCACATACCAAGTGTTCACTTATGTCCAAATCTATGGGAATTTTAAACATCGTATGAGCAGTTTTACCACAGGGCAACAAAGTGGACGCTATTCCAGACGACCGGACAGCAAGAGCTATTTTGCCTTGAGTTCGTATTCGTGCCAAGATTGTTTTAGTGAGAAAGGTTTATCCCTTCCCACCGGATGCATCCAAAAACAAAATTTCACCCATAGCATTGTCAACACTGTGACATACACTATCGTATACAGTGCGCTGTTCTACAGTAAGAATGTGGAAGACACAAAACATTTAGAGTAAAAGCTGCAACGGTGTTTAACTCTGTTTTGTCACTAGTTTTTAGCGAAAACTCATTGATTTTTAGAGACATCATAAGATGATAGTTTATTTTAAGCTTGTCGTCAAATTCACTATCACCCATTGTAAGTAGAAATAATCAAATCGACGCTACGCTGTTGGTTGTAATGGTTTCAAAAGCAGGCACTGACAACGAAATCGCGTATAAAAGTAACAACATGTAACAATGTATCATCCCTATCCATTATCTATTCTATCGTATATCACGCACGCAACTCGTGTTCCTCTCTTTCCCTCACTATGACTATAATTAGGTCATATTACATGACACGAACAAAGTGCTTTGCCGCAAGGAATCCCCAATTTGTTCGTTCAGTTATTCAAGAAAATAGGATGGCAATGCATATTTGTTCTAGTAGAAAAGGGAGAACAGCAATCATCACTGAATAATTTTTGTTTTCACGGTCACGATAAAAGGATGCGCGCGATCAGAGACACTTTCCCCTATAATTGCCGAAAAGGACTGGCGGTGAGGCGGGCGGGAATCCAGCACAGACTGTGTGTGTGTAGGGGAGGGGTTCGGGGTAGATCCCATTTAGCTTCCACGCGAGTTTGTCAGTTTATTGTGTGGTAAATCGTCGCGTGCGCTACTTTTTATGAATGGATCGTTAATTTGTGAGTAGAATATAGAGTGATTTTCTGATTGACATAATTTTGGAGGACAGTATGGGATCTGTTTAGTTTTTTCGTGGTTTTTTAATTACATTACCGTTCCTGATAGCAAAAAAATTTCTGGTAACTCACATATCTCCTGTTAAATATAAATAGTAAATTTGTTGTTTTAAATCAGTGAAATCAAAAACAGAAATATGAAATAATTTATAAAAACCAATTAAAATCGTACTTTATATTTTTACTAGATTCTGCGTACGGCTTCGCACGCGTGCACTTTAGGATGTGTCCAATGGGAACTACTCGTTCGATCTGGATAAAATTAACCTAAGTCATTTCTTGGTCTTTAAACAAATTCAAAAAATCAATTATCATAAAAATCCATTCAGCCGTTCTTGATTTATAAATGGTGAAACTAGGCGGACTTTGTTATATTAGATTAATTTATTATTACTGTAAAAACTTCTGTTTCTAAAATTTCTGGTAATGTTAAAGCCAGCCTTTCGTTATTTATATCCGAAAGGCCATACAATAATTTTAGTTGATCGAATACAAAATTATAGTACTTTATTAGAAACTGGCATCCCTAATTTTACCCCCACCACAAAAAAAATCGCTATTCCTCTACAATTCTTTCACCCTCTTAAAGAAGCATAAAATATTTGGAACATGTAAACACGTCTTCAATTGCTTGTAACAGACAATTTTCCTTGATCGTCATAGTTATTGACTAATAGGATGTTTCTTCTCCAATTTTCTCCTTCCCAATTTTAGTAGGAAATTTTCCTAAAACATTTTCTTTATATTAAACAACATTGTGTTGTTACAAAAACTTTGGCCCGTATAAAATTTATTGAAATGATAAATTTCCTAAATCCCATTAACACATATTTAGTTGTTGCTATCCATAAAGCCAAATAACAATTATTTTCATGGACTTATTAAAAAAAGACAAATTTCCATAAAATATTGCATCCTTTATTTGATTTACCATCTTAGCATTGCATTAACAATAAAAACAATATACGATTATACTAACGAATATAACAAAACTGTTGAATTTCCCTAGAGTTTTCCCGGTAATAAAACAAATTTATAATGGAATATTTCAAATGTTTCATTAAGAGAATCTAGTGTCTTCAGAGATAATTTGCTTCATTCAATAGATAAATTGCACCATTCTTCGTAATGGTATCAATTCTTCTAAACTCGCCATTAAAAATGACATCGCTCTTTAATCTTATAGTAGACACCGGGTAAAAACTTAAGAGTCAGTTAGCGCACTCATGTCAACAGAATACTCTTCACATAATGCACATTGTACTCATTACCAAATGAGCTAATAACAAAATGGCCAAATGCTGAAGTTCTGGAAATATGTCCTACTATTGTTGATGCCAAAAAGAACTAAACTAAATTCAGTAAAATAAAGTCTCTTTCCAGAGATAAAAGTGTTAAAGTATTGTATGAGATGCATGCATCCAGCGACTCCCCGCGACCTTAGCCAGGTCGTCGGTCAACCTAGTAGGGGGACGGCCCGGTAGACGTTTCCCGATACGTGGTCGCCACCCGAGAACTCCTACTCCCCATCTGTTATCGGTTTGTAATGACTCTCGAAAATAACTTATAAACGTGGCTCAGAAGGGATATCGGTCGGTAGTTCTTCAGTAAGGCATTGTCGCCTTTCTTAAAGAAGAGCACCACCACGCTTCTGCTCCACGCTTCTGGCGTGCAGCCTTCGTGTATGACGGACTGAAAGAGCTTCTGAAGGACTACAAGTATCGGTTTTCCACCCGCTATCAGTAGCTCTGATGAGAATTGTCGTCACTCGCCTCCTTTATTAATTTATTATTACTAATATTAATCACTTATCATACAGTATTTTTGTTCCCTGAAAACTATCATGGTTTCGTTTTGACAACAAACAAAAATCTTAGTTTAGCCAAATGCTCCGTCGTTTTCAATGTACGAGTAAACAGTTTGTTCCAAAAATTGATTTATCGTTCTCGATTTATACGAAAACCATACCAAACTTGACCTAGTAGCTATGTGCGGGAAGAAATAGAGTGCAAACTGCTCCGCGGTAGATGCATTCTTGGCCCCCTTCACACCTACCTTCTTTTTACTGGGGGCACTCAGTATACTATTTTCCAATTGTCTCCTGAAATAACGAATAAATAATATAACTTGTTAATAATAAAACACAACTGTACCTTACTAACTTGAGGTAATCAATCTCTGCAATCATAATCATAAAAAAATTGACACTACAAACAAAATGGAAAATGTTTTTAAAATAATCGACTTTAGGTATTTTCCCGAATGAAAAGTCTAGTGAATATAGTAATTTATACAATAGTTGATACCATAGAAACAAACTAGCCAATTGTGAAGACGATTCAACTATTCCCTTATGTCCCCCTGTGTCGCAGTTCCAGAGGCATCCTGCTGAGGAAATGTCCGCCTAGGATTTCATTCAGCGAGGTATTCACCTGAAAAGTAATTAATATGTCATATCAGCTGACTTTCACATAAAAGTGCATAAGTCAGGATTAATTTCTAGTAGGGGATTAATTTTTAATTTATTTTTATTACTTGTTCTCTTAGCGGCAACAGAAATACACATTCTCTTACAATTTTAATTGTCTATCTATTACAAATCATGAGATATGAGCCTGTTGACAGATGTACGGACGAACAGCGGAGGCTTAGTAAGGAGAGGAGGGGCAGCTGCCTCCTCGTGAAGAACTAAAGCGAATACTGCGATCACGAACCCGTCTGGCAAGCGTGTTGATTATGCCATGTAAATTATGCCATCCTAAAAAGGAGACCTAAATCCAGAAGTTCTGAGGTAACAAACATTGAAGAAAAAAGAAGAAAAAAATATACCCTTGGAATTGATAACCTTCACATTTTTTGAGGGCACAAAAGGGTAACACCACCTTATTGCAAATGAGTACATACTCATGCTATCCATAGGTAAAAATGGCCGACTGGAGCTCCAACTCGCTCGTACGCGTAGTTGATAGGATTACGTAATTTTTCTAAGACTTCTCCATTCGCTTGCCAGACATAAAATCTCCTCGATACTTTTAGGACATTTGTATAGTGCCTCAAGATAGGTGGGTTTGTCATGTACAGTACTCGCGAACTAAGTTTGCCCCTCTGAAGTTAGATACTCGTACAAAAGGCTGGAAAGTATCAATTATTAACGTATAAATGGGAGGCAGGGCAAGCTAGTGGGTAGAAAGAAATGTCATAGTGTTTTATGTCATCTGGATTGCTATTATCGAAAATAATACATACATATTCCGACTGTACATGCGCGAAATTTCGGAGAACTAACTTCAAAGTAGCAAAATAGCGTGCGAGTACTATATGAGACGATCCTATCAAATCCCACCCGGTGAGTCTCACTCCGATCAAATTTAACATGATACTTCAATAATTTTGTAAGGGGCAATGTGACATCCTCCAAATAGTCAATTTCCGATACTTGTAATACGAGAAAAGGCCTATACCGACTTCATCTGTTTGCCATTAGTCTGTGGTTTCAATTTTTTTTTCACTGCCTTGCTAGAGCTCTAGTGGCCCAGTACAGTTATACGATCCTACATTTTGGCGTCTTTGAACCTCTCGCAATCCTCGCAGAAAAGGTATTTCCATACTTTAAATGCAATCCCTGCCAAGCCCTCATCCATGGTCTGCTGCCTGTCTTGCCTTCAAACACGTTGAATTCATACAAACATGACGCAGTAATTAAGGCTGTTTTGTGTTTACCAGATTCACTAATTCCCAGTTGCCAGGTAGCCTAAATTTTAATTTTAATCCTCAAAAATTTTGCCCCTAACAAATAATTTGTTTTCGATCCTTGGTAATGTTTTTTATTTAGATTTCTGTAATCTATACAGAATCTCCATTTTAGTTAGGCTTCTGTACCATCATCATAAGCGCTTGTAGACTCTCTCATTATATTAAGCAAGAAGATACCTAAACAGATTTCTATTGTGAATTTGGCTAATTGTAACAGTTAAGATCTTTCATTGGAGTAGTAAAAAATACAAGACATAACTTTTTCATCATTTATTTTTAAAAATCATTTCTATCATAATACCGTACACTGATTTTAAAGTACATTCCTTATTTAGGCAAAAATAAATAGGCAACCAAAGCACCAAATTACTAATTTTAGTATTAACATCATTAACAAATATGATTACTTTCAAAGACAAAAGAAGTTCAAGTGGTAACAAAAACGAAAAACAGCAAAGTAATTATTGTTACTGAAACAGTTCTATGACACCATTCTGTTAAATAAGCTATGGTAAAGTATAATTTGGCTAGTTTACCATTGTGGGAAGAAATACAAAGAGGAAATACTTTATGTGCAAAGGGACATTTATTTAGAGAAACGTTATAAAACAAGTTTTGACAAGCAGTTGATTTCTCCCTAAAATTAAAAAGGTTTTACAATCTTAATCCTTATTGGTAGTTAGTTAAACAGCCAGTATGTATACGTTGCTAACATTTAGATAAACAAATACGTAAATTCTTATATTTACATAAATTGTAACCACTTTTTTTCTATACTCGTAGGTACTCTGTTATAAATAAAACATGTGTTTAAAATGTTCATAAATGCATTTTGGACACTTTAGACGAAAACTAGAATATAAATATAATTTTAATAATCTCATCATTTTAACAGATTACATTATAATAATATACATATAACATTATGGTTCCAGATTTGAAGGCTATAAAAAGGTCTCTCAAACATTTCAAACTAAATTAAATATAACTTCATTTTTACTGCCTTATGTGTAATGTATACGTCAAGTGCATTCACAGAGTTACATATATTTTTTATTATTTTGTTATTATCTTTGCTCCACTACAACATTTATTTATTTTTAATTGTGTAATCTATTTTTTGACACCCATTTTCAATATTTCTATTAGGCAATCCCAAATTGAACGTCAAGTAATGCACACACAGGCCCTTGTCACGTCAACGCATTACGCGTTTGAGGAAACTCCCGGCAAAAAGTTAACGCTCGATTTGAGAAGTCGATTTTACAGATTTATATACGTAAAATTAACACTAAACATTAGTCTATTTTCTATTATTTTGATCTAGTGGGCTGGTTAGATATAGCTACTTGAGAAAAATTTAATGTAATTTAAACATTATACGTACGTACATTTTTCTTCTCTACGGTACCAGTTTCATATACTTATTGATGGACCCAATCTAGACTGCCTCCGTTGATTTCCATTTAATAGACAAAAGTTGAGATATAATATACCGAAATTTTATTTTCGTCTCGATAAAATACGTGTAAGTGATATGAAAGTTTAACAGTGATATGTGAGACATAAGCAATTTTTATTTATAGTCTTACCCAAAACAAGGCTGTGTGTTAGATATTTAAATGCAGTTCATAACTGTTTTCAAATATTCGTGTCAAGAAAGCATGTTAGTATCGTAATATTCCAAATTTAATGAACACATACGTGAATTAATTTTTAGAGGTACCCGTACCTATCTCCCGTTTAAGGTCATCTCGCGCGCATCACATGTACATAGATTTCTCACTAATGGTCCTTAAATATACCTATTTTAAAGATCCTTGGACGGTTTTCTTCCTTTATTTTTAAGGATCTTTAAATTTTTGTTACAATTGTAGCACTGGTGGTCTGGATAAGCAAGAAGTCTGAACGGCTTGTATTTTCACAAATAAAGCTAAAAACATGACAGTAATAAGTTCATGATACCGGATAATTATGCAAAATTACGAGTTGAGTTGAGTTCAGTTCTAAGTAAACAACGATTTAAAGTGAAGAAGCCGGTTCTGGCCCTACCAGCGGGCTCTCTGCACCAGACCTAGCTAGTTCATCTGCGTTTTCATTGCCACAGATGCCAGAGTGTCCAGGTACCCAGGCCAGGGTAACCACATTGGTCGAACTTAAAATGTTTAGTATCTGGACACACTCTAACGTGAGTTTGGAGTTAAATTCGTATGAAATCAATGCTTTTAGTGCAGCTTGACTGTCTGAGAGAATTGTGATTCTCTTGTTGGTGTATGAGCGAAGGAGGAGAAAAGTGTTATTGTACTAGTGTGTCATGTGTTGTCAGTAGCGACAGACCGGCGTCATTAGTGCCAAGTCTGTACTTAGAATCCAAGGACGGACCCAGTGCAGAAGACTTGGACCCGGTGAGACAGGGGCGTACTCTGTTGGGGGGACCCGTTCGTATTAGTATCGTAAAGTTGACTAAATTTTTCTGATATGGTTCATAAGGACTAAGGTAGAAATCACAGAATAAGGGTTCATTTCAAAAAGTGGTCTCATTTTGTGCGGGGGTCACTAATAATAAAATATGTCGATTAGACTTTATTGCACAATACACCATTTTTTATAACACATATTATAAAACAAATTGAACTCTTAGATGTCTATTGTTAAACCAGGTGATAATATTTGAGACGTCTGGGGCTATCTTTAGATAAATATTTAGAAGAGATAAACCTGTCAGCCTTTCTTCTAACATGTTTGTTCTAAACCAAGTTTTCACTCGCCTTAGCGTAGAAAATCATCCCTCAGGTGTCGCACCTCTTGCCAAAAATCAGAATAGCAAAGCGTTCAATACTTATTTCTTGGTGTATAGTTATGAGTAGCAGTCAGTCCTGTGTCAACATTAAGTTATTGTTGATTTTTTAATGGTGATCAGTGAATTTCAGCATTTAATTGTATTGAATTCTTGGAAAAAAAAATTTTACTTTTAATATTTCTGTAGTAACATAAAAATTTTACCAATCAGAGTCAATCCCTAAATTGCGTTGTCTGATTGTATAATAAATCCTTCTTTGCTAGAATAGTAGAGACATAGGCGATGTGATCCCTATCTGTAAACATTTCAAATGGTTCCTCAAAAATTGTATGTATGTATATATAGGTTGTAAGTATTCATAGAAAATCGAGTAAGGATTGAAATAACCTATTCACTGCTGTACCAAAAGCGTAAATGTCGTAAATGACCTACCTAGAACACTACTTGAAATGTCTTGAAACAAAGTTACCTGAAAGTCAGATCCCTGGACAGATTTGAAGAATTTGTAATACCTACGTAATAAATTGTATAGCACTCGTTACCTGATTTTGTGTGTTATAATTTAACATAGTCAAGTTGGAGCTGCTATTCAACAGACGACAAATGTTAATCAAAATGTTCTTTTTCAGTGTTTGTATGTAAATATAGCGTCTTTCTCAAACATTATTATTCAAAAATACACATTTTGTCGAGTTTACTATCTCATTTGTGTTTTTTTAAAAAATATTTCAAACACTATGATTGCCTTTTCTCAAAATTCGCAGTCTTGAAAAATGGCCCTCGTAATTTGAAAGCGTGATTTTTGTTGAATATGTGTATAGTGTTTCCTAAAGATTAAATTTATTTTTTGGTTGAGGCAAGTGCTTCGGAAGTACATACATTTATACATTTTAACCCTTTTTCAATGTAACATAGATTACATTATATCATTTAAACTGCAAGATTCACACAGCGTTCAGTCTAAGGCTAAGATGTGATAAGAAAAGTGTTTATTTTGTTCACGTTTCATTGTTAGACTTGGCCTTTTGATACTGTTGAACATTTTGACACGTGTACTGCAATGTACCGAAATGAATGTATGTAAGAGTATTTACAGAAGTATATGATATGGAACATTTCACGTTGTTGACTTTTTAGTAGGCAATCTTTTACTTATCTTCTTAAATTCAAGAATCTTACCTTGTTTGTTATTGGCTTACTCATATGTATAAGCGCTCTCGCATACCTATGGGATATTTGACACTCACAAATTGTAATATTTATAATGTCATTCCTAATATATGTGTATATTCATTCATTTTGATCCCAATTTTTTTCTTGCTTCATCCAGCCTTTCCATTTTTATTACATATTTTTTTAAATAACTATTGACACATAGATAGCTACGTTATCGCACAAGATCTTTGTCAACAATGGGGATGCAGTCATTAATAAATCATTTAAAAAATGGAGTAATTTAATTAAGAGGTCATCTTACATCCCCATAGTTTCTGAAGACGAGCAATATCGCGATCATAAGGAGGCTTAAGTAGCTTGTCGTAGTTTTCACTCCGCTTTGAAGCTCAGCTAAGCTTGAGCCTGAAATAAAATCTGCAATTAGACGAAAGTTAAAAATGACATGTCTTGCCTATACAATCAAATGTTATACCCTATATATATTATATCGTTAATGTTACCCCACTCGTAATAGGTCACTAACGCTAATGTTTTCAATAGTTTTAATAGATAATATTATCACATTTATAACGGGCTTCGAAAAGCACTGACGGTAAAATCGCATTGAATAAGAAAATATATCAGTTGAACAAAAACAAATAATAATAAGAGATCTGATTGTCCTGTCCACTTCACCAGGGCACGTCGGTTTGTGTCAGTTCCGATACTACAGTATGAATAAACGTAAAACTGTTTGAATAAAGAATTAAACAGTCACTGTGCAAGTGTGTACGTACTGGAACTGTAGGTATGTACCAGTTTCAATTCATGATGATTGGGCCATCGTTTTCCTAGCATGATTGGCTGCAAAAGATCAAATTTTTACATGACCCTCCTACATTGATCACCACGTGAGGTATTTGCCAATTTGACATAATCACCACGCTTGCCAGGAGGATTGGTAAATTCAGTTAGATTTTTGGATAGGTATATGCTGTTGCTCCTCTCCTTATTTTTTCTTTAGTCGCCTTTGAAGATAGCCACGGACATTTCTTATCATACTAATGCGAAACTAGGTACAGTATTGTCTAGGTAAGGCACAAATTAAACTAAAATATTGCTATGAAATATTAATAAGAACCAACCTTGCAATACGTGAACCCTGGCGACAGCTTTCATCCGCAGGGGCACTTCCAGAGCGCAGGTGTAATTGCCCGCATCTTCCATTTTGAGTTGATCCACCTGTAGAAAGATTTACTCGTTAATTCTGAAATTATTTAAGTAAGGGCTTCGGTTTACTCTACAATTTTTCTGTTAAAATTTTAGTTTTCTAATTTTATTATAATTGAAAAGTAGTATTCTTTCTAGAAACGTCTAAAATAAATGAATTTGTTTTATATAATAATAAAATGACGGGAAATTTTAATTCAATTTGTACATTCGTGTGTCGGGAAGCAAAACTTGTCACTTCATCTAAGGACTCGCACGCATTACGCGTCGGGCGCTTGACGAGAATGAATTAATTAGTCCTTTTAACACTATTTAATGTTAAATACATTTTCACGCACTAAGAAAAGATGACAAATGATGACACTTTCCAGAGTAGAATATTTTGTGAAGCAAAACCTTTATTTTTCATGTTACCTTAACAGTAAGTGGAGAGAATATTTAAGTCGCCACTTACACTTTACCCCGCAAATATATTACGGCAATTTAGTCTGAACGAAGGTAAAATTACGAGGCCTAGAGGGTGTTACACCGGGGCATGGTCCTGTCACTAGCGGGAGGTAATTTTACGTATCCGTGTTTTCACTAAAAGTTTGTTTAAAAATAACTTCGTTTTCTACAGTTTTTCATGTCTGAAACCGATATTATTTTAGCCAATTTTCGTATGTTAAACAAAGAAAACATATTCAATGTGAATGTGGTTAAAACATCACTTACATTATTCAAATTCTAAGCAAGCAACTATGTTCTTATAGATAGCAATGTTCTCTGAGAAGCCTCTCTCTAACAGTGTGACCCGATCTTATTAGGCAGTTAACCCGTGGCTATCACACGGTAAATATCATACGCTTTGTATTATCTCCGTCGACAATAAAGGTTTACAAACATAATTATGCTGGCTTTCGAATCGAGCCAGGCCGGGGGTTTATTTGGTAAACGTTTTAATCCTGGCTCAATTCCTACTGTTTGAATAATTCGATGCGAATAATAATTCCACCTATGGTTGTCAGGGGTATATAAAATAATATTGAATCTCTAAAAAAATTGGCCTAGATTTCAACTTTAGGCCAATACTTTAGAAAATAATGTGTAATTTTTAACGGCGTCCATTTTATAATTGCTACACTTGATTAGGTTCAGGCTTTTGGGTGAGCACACTTTCGATTCACAAGGGCCTTGTCGTCACTTACTATGAGATGAGACGAATGTGTAAAATTATAGTTTAGAAAAATTCTATGGAGATTGGTATTTTTGTGTGTTTGAAAGAATAGATTTTGGATCGTAAATCTTCCCGTGGACCCTCAGGGAAAGAAGACAAGAGGAACACGGGAAAGCAGGGTGGGTATATTTAGTCTGAGTTGATTACAGAAAATATAACTGCCAAATTTCATAAAAATTTATGTTCGTACACACTTGTCAGTCAGAGTCACAAACTTGTTTTTTCTTAACTTTCAAATATTATTAGTTTTAGTTTAAATTATAACGGAAAGTAAATATTAGGATTAGTTTTCACATAGATTTATAAAAATAGACAAAATAAAAGGATAGAGGATTCCTTATATTAAATATCTGTGTTGATTTTCTTGAACTTACTTATTTGAACAAGAACTTACACAGCAAACGTTTCTGCAGTTCAAATCTAAAAATTTAAATAATATTGTCTGACCTCCTTGAAAATAAATTAATGCTATCGTATATATTTAGTCTCGGTCATGCGTACTAATAATAGTATCGAAGTAAGCAATAAAAAGGGTGGAATGTTATGCATTGTGTCTTTTTTAAAAGCTTTTATTAAGCTTTTGTTTAATTGATATATTTTTTCATATTTCATATTGTAATGCAATTTCGAAGACTACTTGGATTGATCCTATACGTACTCTAAAGAATCTTCATATCCTTTTATGTTGTGCTAGGGTTGTAACGAATATTCTTGCCTTTGCATATGCAAAAGCGAAAGCCTCGCTTTCACATGCGCAATCGAGACTCTCGCGCTATTCTTCTCGCTTTCGTCATCTCTTTCCCTCCGTAAAAGCAAATTTTAACGAAACATATTGTTACCCAATAATATAACGCGAAGTGGACAGCGGAAAGCGTAGCTTTTCTCGTTGAATCGTCAGCTGAAGAATCGATGTGTGGTGACCAGGAAATGTCGCAGCTGTGTATCATTCAATTTGACATTAATCGCGAAGAAACAACATGTTTCGCTTATGCATTGTTATCACTTTCACTGAGCATGATAGACAGAGATAGAGAGATATTTCGCATACGCAAACAAATATTTTCGTTACAACCCTACTAGGAAGAAAACACAAAGTTGCCTGTGGTTCGTTTATAATTATTTATTTACCTGTAGATGAGTAGAGAGACTCAATAGGTCAGTCTCCACGAGGATACCACTTCTTATCTCGTCAATGGGCACCGTCGTATTTCCCCTGTACCAACGTAGTACAGGTCTTACTTCCCTGGGATCCAAGTGTACGACCATGCACTTTAGTGACAGCCTCTCACTTGTTTCTAGAAATGCTTCTTTGGTCATTATCATTTCAGGGCCTGTTGAAAAAGATAGTGTTTGGTGTACGAGTATTTAAAAAAAAAGTAAAAAGTGCTTATTTCTTAAATAACTTTTACAGAGTTTTGCAGGGTCCTTCCAGAAAGTAGTCTTTCGACACTTGTGTTGGAAGTGCACCGCGTCTTCCAGACGGATTTACAGAGTATTATTTAAGGAAGAGACTTATTATTATGTTAGTAAAAATTAACCTGTTTTAAATGTTATGGTTTTCTTTTAATCTTAGTTCCTATTTTAAGTTTCCTATTTTAACCTTATAAGTGTTCATTTTATATTATTTATTACGGTCTCCTACAGTATATTCATCAAACATAATCAGTGATACATACAGAAATATAAAAATGTAATTAAAAAATTACCACAACAACAGCTTCATGCTAACACGATCAAATTACGAAGTTTAAATTATTTTTTTGAAATTAAATAGTTAGCATAAATATAAATATCAATGGTTTCAACAAGGCATTATATTGACGCAGTCTGTTTAGCGGCTATGTACTTTGAAGTTTAAACAAAATAGAAATAGTTTAAAGGAAGTTATTTTGCATTACTTTCGTTATTTGTCATTTTAGTTTATACAAAAAGCTGTCACAGTATACATTGTGAGTAGTATTGGTAGCAGTAAGACGCCAGTAGGTACTTACCGTGTACTAATAGTCTGACACGCCTCAACATTGGCGGGTGTGTGGACACGTGACAACAATATAATCCAGAGTCTTGAACTTTCGCATCGAACAGTGCTAATCTCCAATTATCTCCAGCCAGATCCATTTTGTATCTGTTGATATCAAAATGTGTTTTAATTCGGATCTGGGAGCAGACACGTTCACGTTGATACTATCTCAATACCTTGACATACAACATTGCGTCATATTATTTCGGTTCGTACGCCATGTACCAAGTGTAATAATAAGCAAGTGATCAAAAATAATACGCGGGTTACCAAAAAAGCGATCAAACCAATCTTCCGCAAATTTTGGATATTGCTTTCGACAAGACGTACATAAAATATTTATATAAATTAAAACACAACAAAATTCAAGCAGTTGATTGTCAGGAAAGATGACTTGGTTACTTTTAGTGACGAAAAATTATTCTTATAGTGTTAAATTAAATTTTGAGCTAAATACCCAATAATGTTTTTTAAATGTAATTATTTAAGTTGACATATGAATGAATAAAGAGTATTCAAACAAACAAACAATATAAGTATAAAATGTAAAAATTTATTAAATACTTTCTGCAGCATAAAGCGATTAATATTTTTAAATTTCATAATCTATAAGAGAATCTTATCTTGTATAGGCCGGACTGTCTCCTCCCACTTTGGGGCAAAGGCCTTCTTCTCAGAGAAGGGTATCCAGAATCGTTCTTTAGGATACCTCCCTATTCGTAAAGTAGGATGTTTTTTTTCTCATCTGTCTTGATATGGTTTGGCGTTTAGAATTCTTGGTCATTCACGATTCGAAGGATTTACGTAAATACGCACGTGGCAATTAATTTATGGTTTGGCCGTTTGCGTTTTTGGAAATTTATATTATTGTTCATTCATTGGTGATTCGAAGGATTTAAATAAGCAATTGACCATTAAATTATGTCTAATAAATGTCACTTCTTTTAGATAATAGTTAAAAACATGTTTTAGCTATTTAGTTTAGCTATGGCATCATATCTGTTTACTAATACTAATAACTACATTTATTAGTCATTATGACGCTAAAACTAAGCAACATTTATTTTTATAACAAGAAGCAAACTTTCAGATTTCCTTAAAAATGTACGTGAATTACGAGGAATAATATTGCAGATAAAATTCCTCTTCTTCCAGCTATCATAATCATTGCTTTTTTACGAAAATCTTTTTCAACCCATATCTCAGTTTCCTAAACGCATTACCAGTGTCTAACCTTCGCTATAAATAACGTTAAACATCCTAGATATCACTAAAGGTTGCAGGAGATTAAATGTTTCCCTTAACCGAGGGAGCGAAAGTAGGGATCCAAAACTTTCCCAATATCTTACCTCGAATCCGCTGTATATGTTTCTAAATCTAAAGTCAGCAGCTCCAAATTTTCATCGTCTGAAACTCGGAGCCAAGACACCTGAAACAACGATGTTTACTTCCAGTAAGACGCTCGACAGAACTTGTGAATGTTTTATATTAATGCCTCTAAACAAACAGTTGCTCTAAACTTTGCTCATATCCGTTTATCCTGTACATAGCGACGTTCCATGAAAATTGTCGTCGAGGTGTCGTGATGAGTTGTGATACGATAGCATGGTGTAAATTAAACTGCTGGTAGAGTCTGTACAATACTGTGCATGCGATATTAATATACTTTTTTCAAACATGCATTTTTTCAACATCAAATACTGTCATTATTTTCGAAAAAAGAACACGTGAAGTCTCGAATTTACGAACAAATCAAATCCATTGCAGGAGCGTTTTTTGAATTTGGAACATTACAACGCTCCAGCAATGTTGTATGAAACGGCCTGCTGGTGTTATTAAATACTCTTTGATTAGATCTCTTTTATCACTCTTGGCATACCAAAATAAGTCTGTATTCTTAGTACAAATTGAGTGCACGTGGCTGTATAACCATAAATCCGTTTGCGTTTCGACTCAGATGATAAACCAAAAAATAGCACAAAGCTGAATATTCGTTACATACTTAATAAATATAAATTTTAGTAATTGGCTCAATATGACTATAAACTTCTTTCGAGAAAAGCAATATATATATATATATATGCCTCGGAGGAAATGGCAATTGCCTGTCTCGTATTAGTGAAATCCTCGCCTTCAAACTCATACTGGACCTTCAATTGCCTATTTCACGGCCTTTCAATCCAGCAATAAAATAATATCTACGATTATGTCAATTTATCTAAAAACGACCTTCTCACACCTTACGTACCAATTTATCTCTTAATGAAGCGACGCGACAGTCCATAATTACTGTTGATCCAGTGTCTGCTTCGATATTGGTTTCTATTTCATCCTCAAACGACGGGGCTCGGAATCTGCAATGTAAGGAATTTTTATTTTGTTTGTTTGTTTTTGCTTTTTATTGTTTAGTGCATCAGACATATTCGCGGGAATTCCTGAAACGAATTTGTTCGAGAAACATGAGTTTGAATTTGGTGCACATGCCAGTTGTTAGCCATGAGTTGTACTGAGATCTACCGGTAAAGCAGCTACCATCTATCCAATATGTGCAAAGGTATTTAAAACTGTTGTACATTTGTGAGGCTTTTATTAACCGCCGACGCGAAAAGAGGGGCGTTACAAGTTTGACGCCAGTGTGTGTCTGTCTGTGGCATTTAAGCTCTAGAACGGATGAACCGATTTTGATGCGCGGTTTTTCCAATGCTTTCTACTTCTACAATAGTCAAACAGGTTGGTTGAAACTATTATAATTTGTACCATTTATAAAAACTTCATTTCACTTTCGTAACAGATGATTTTCATATTGACCCGAGATGGTAAGAACTTCAACAGATACACTAACTTTTGTTAAACTATATTACTAAAATATTATTATTAATAATTTGCACTAAAACATAAATCATACAACTTCGCTCGATAGGAATATAATCCTTATATAATTACACATAGTTCTTTCCATATATAATTTTGCTTTACTTTTTTAGGGTTCATACTTGACTCCAGTTTTTTTGTCAATTACCTCGATTCTTTTCCCAATTCGATTCAGTGTCTCTATATAGGTTCTTTATTACCACATTTAAGAATCCGTAAGCAAAATGGAATGCCAAGTTGATGAGTTTATGAGTGAGAAAATGCAACTTGATTTATGAGACTAGTAACCCTAATTTAACTGGATAGCAGACACTATGATACCTAAATCTGCCGCCGAACAGCAGTGTTACTAGCTCTGTTGTGTTCCGGTGTGAAAGGTTGCCGAGCAGAGAGTAGGAATAAATAATTTATTCGTAGTCTGGGTGCGTACGCTTACTATCCATCAGCCTTATCGTCTTACCATCACGTGAGATGAAGGCCAAGTGCAAACCCATCATACATAAAAATAAACATGGATGGCATAAATTGACCAAACAAAAAATAAGTTGTTTTCGGTACGAGACTTAAGAAGCTTCATGTTCCTATATAGTTATAATTCTTATTCTATTACTCATTTGGCTTTAAGTGTTAACAAAAATTTGTCAACACACTATTTAATTAAATAATTGCCTTCGAAGATATCGAAATGTGAAAAATCACTCAAAACGGGCGCCCCGTACCGGTCGGCCACGCCGCGAACCTATAAATACAGCGTCGCGGGCCGCGCGTCACCCTATAACTAGTAAGACGCCGTAGCGATAGCACGTATGACGGAGCTCTCGAAATAAGAAATTACTTATTTAAAAAACGAACGTTTTCGCGCGTCACTTCAAACAGAGCTTCTTAACTGATAAATATTGTAATAATGTATTATTTCGTTTATAATTTTACTGACACTAAAGAGTTTTTTTTTTTAAATTAAAATTTAATTTGATAAAAATTAATTCTGTACCATCGCGTGTTTTGTTAGAGTGGTGTTTGTAGGTTTTAGAAAAATATTTTAAGTCATAAAATACTTACTGGTCGTAAATGTGTACATGGATTAAAATTTGATTTACATGTAAAGTGTAGAGTTTTTTATTAAGAAAATAGTAAGGTAGGTTACCATAAAAATAAAGTTTACCTTATTACTAAGGTGAAGTGGAACAAAAAAAATAATATTACTCAAGAAAAATTATTCTTACGTGGAAAATAGTTTATTGTACGGACTATATTTTATTTAACTTTATTAAACATGTTCTGATGTCTATTGAATCTTGAAGCAATAACTAAATGAAATATCTAAATATAAATAAATAAATGACGTTTCTTATTTTTGTCATTAAAACATCCATTTTTCTTTGGCTCTTTATTGGCAATAAGTCAATAATTAGTATTATTTTAATTCTAATGTCATTTTTTTATTTCTTGGTTTATTTTCTTCTTGATATGGTTCCAGATATCTTTTTGTAAATACGGCTATCCACACAATTTGTTTTGAGTTCACATTTGGCAACAGTTCCAGAAACTCACGTACGTACGTATTCGTCACTACTGACGAAAATTCACTAAAACATTAGTACGCTTTTGACATAACCTCAAAGGTAACGTTAGTAGCTGAGATCAATAGAAAGCATCGTTAAAAATTAACAAACGGGAGGCTTTTAAAACTTTCTAAGGGTCTGTAAAGTTCATGTCTGCATCAAAATAACGCTTATCGTGGTAATTTGGTTTGTTGTTTCGTCTTTATTCTAAACTGGTAGTGTATACGAGATTCAATTCATGAATTACTGACGATTGTTTGGAAGTACTTGTCTGCATTGCGGCGTTAGTTACGACAGCTGTTGGAGTTTTCGGCATGAATTTGTACAATGGTGTAAATATATGAAAAAGAAAAATTTGTATACATATACGAGTATCTACGAATAATGAATATGAGTTGCCGACCTAGCTTTAGATAAAGTAGAAAATGAAACTGCACATGACTGGTTAATAAAATAACATCATCAACAGCCTATCTACTTCCCTACTGCAGGGGTTTAGGCCTACTTTCCTACAGAGAGTGTATGAGACATTGTATAGATATTAGGTATAGAGAGTGAATAGCTTTAAGTACATAGCATTATTACAAAATAGTTACTCGCCAACAAACTGGTTTTCAGTTTGGCGGGAGATAAAGTATTGTAAATTAATATGTACTTTTAAAGAAAAAAAAGGAAAAAAAAGCTCCACGCGGGCCCAGTGCGGAGTGGCGGACTTCACATGCCTGTTCAAGACATGCAGGTTTCGTCACGATGATTCCCTTCACTGTTCAGTTTAGGTTCACCGTTAGGTTGTAGTAGTTTTTCGACTAGAATAATTTTATCGAGAAGGTTGCAGTCGGACAGTGCAAAACAAGCGACGATTGTCGCACGGACGTGTGAGGCTATTAATCGCTTGTGTCATTGTAGCAAGCCTACCTCAAAGTAAAGACGCTGAAAATTAGTCTTAACACTTTGGAAGGATCGCGTACCTGTCGTGGAAATGCTTGTTGCTGGTGGCGTACGAGTCAAATATATAGTTCAGCATCGATGAGACTGATTTGCCCTGTTTCATTCCTTGGCGTCGTGGTTTGTTTGTGACCGTACGCATGTTGTTCCTGAATACCGTTGGTGGCATTGTGCTGGTTACAATTGACGGTACAGGTTCTGTTCTGGTCCCCGACGATTCTGCATCAAAGACTTCAACTCAATGCTACTCGAATCTTGCAATGGTGGACATCTGTATGAGGCTTTACTTATCACAGAACATAATATATTAGAAGTGTATACACACAGCAGAGTATATTGTAATAGTTTTTAAAAAATAAACAGTTATCGAGAAGTGAGTGGGTTTTTTCTTAAATTTTAAATGTGTTAAGGCTTTAAAAATCATCAATACCGATTTACAATATGCGAATATATGGGTTAGAACGGCATTTATAATTTTTAGATGCCTATCGATTAAAAATAGCGTCCTAAAAATCAGTTCACAACGGAGACATTAGATAATACACACAAAGAAATTTAATTGAAAATACCATTAGGAAACTCCTTCTTTTTGAAAAGAAAAACTACCAATAAACAAACAACAAACGGAGTCAAATTATTTCACTTTACAAAAGTATTGCAATATCCTTAGTGGGTTCCTGTATCTGTAAAAATGACCCAAATCTTGTAAATTGTAGTAAATCGTGTGGTAGTGTATATTATATGAACATAGAGCAAGCAAATACCTGTAACGTTAGTTTGTCGGGAGCTCGGCGTCAACACCGCCAACAGTAGCACGACGCGATACATACCGCTGCATCCTACTCGATGAGTAGTTTCTCTGCAGACAAAATAAATAAATAATTGAACCAATGTAATTAATGCTGCACTGAGTCAATGACACGCTTTTTCTGGGTCTGATCGCAGGATCCCACCTGCAGCGTGTATATTTCATACGGGCGTATATTTTTATGGCAATTAGTGTTGGTCGTAAACAACGCATTTACATTCATTTCGTTGTGTATTTTTTTCCATA
The DNA here is from genome assembly GCA_910589575.2 of Carcina quercana. Classification (NCBI taxonomy): domain Eukaryota; kingdom Metazoa; phylum Arthropoda; class Insecta; order Lepidoptera; family Depressariidae; genus Carcina; species Carcina quercana. Next base: position 21,451,410 of record OU342426.1, on the reverse strand, counting down.
TAAAATAATTAAGCTCGCAATGTATTAGTTGGTCAAGTCAATTTAATCCGTATGAAATAAGTTTATTTGTAATTTACCTTTGTAATAAGTACGTACAAAGTTGTGTTTTACCTTTGTTACAGTGTCTTTAGCAAAATGAAATTGATATATGATATGATAGTTCCTAAAACTGCCATCTTTTAAAATCTACCAATATTTATCAACAATTAAAATAGAGATATCATCGCCGACAGCGTCAATGTTAGTGGACTACTGTTGTAAGCCGGATGAGCGCCATACGCGCTCGCTAAATTATCCGGGTGAAGCTAATTTGGTCGCAGGACCAACAGCACCAAGTACATTCGAGAAAAAAAAAGAGAAGCTTCGAGAAAAAAAAGAGAAGCGAAAAAGATATTCTATTTATATTAAAAAATTATTTATTATTCGTACATTCAAACAGTAAAACAATAAATAATGTTTTAATAACAATTTATTTATTTAAAATTTGACTTAATTTTTTTTAAATAATCGTTAAGTTAGTCACGGAAAGTCAGAATAGCTTTTTATAACAAAATTCTAAACGGTCGATTAGTTAGTAGAGAACATTATTTATGGATGTAGGATATAAATAGTAAGCAAAACAGGTGCTAATTTAGCATTTTAAAACTGTACTAAGCTAATGTGAAATTATAATATAACAGGCAATTCAGCTCATAAGTTATCCGGTTATAAGTTTTACACCGCCCGCAGCCTCTATCTCCAAAACTTATACGCCCCGTCCCTCGTACTTGGGTTATGTATGATAATTTATTGCTCGTACTATGTAAATTATTATTGAGGATCCCGCCATCTTTGATTATCTTGTTCAGTTAACATGTAACAGTTTATCTGGTGGGTAGTAACTCAGTCGATTTGAAATAGAGGTAATATGGAGGCAGAAAAGCGAACTTCGAGGAACATCAATCAATCGTCAATGTTTCTGGTACAGCTCTTCGTCAATCAGGGGTATTTGAATACTCCTAGGTATTTGTGAGCTGTATGCGGTTGAGCATCAGGCTCCTGCTCAATCTAAATAAAAGCAAGCTTGATTTTCAAAGCAGAAAACGAGTTGAAGCTCCGTACCACCCGTTTCAATTGAACGCTACAAGATACATTATTTATGTGACTGGGTAGCAGTCGGTCGAATAGAATGGTGATTTTTTATTGTACTGAATCGTTTGAAACTTTTTTTTAAAATACCCAAACCTGGACCACCTGATTAACAAGTTTACGAGTATGTGTGTTTAAAACTGTACCCATATCAGTACTCATATCTTTGCAATTTATTCGTAGTTGTAGGTGAAGGCTCCTTTATCCCAATTCAAGCGTATTGTATTCAAGCATGAGGTTGAAATTAACCACTCCGCTTTAAGAGTACGTGGTTAAAACTTTTTTTTGTAAATATAATCCTTCTCAGTAGATTTGAGAATGTTCTGTTACACGTCATTGTCTATTTTTCAATACGATTTTTGAGAAATGTATTGATAATCTTTGAATACAAGTAGAAAAACAATTATATTTCCATTACTTCGCAATATTGTATGTATCGTGTTCTGAAACGTTAAATCATCAATACTGCTAATAAAACGACAACTTATATTTTAATTAAATCCAAAATAAAAATATTTGATTGTTTAAAGATAAATCAAAATTTACCTGATTTCGAATCTAAACATTTTACGAAATAATTTAATGTTTCATATAATTTTTGGTCTATATGCTAGGAACATAATCTGCAAAATTAATGAAATTTTCATTTGTTGGTTTCGGAGGACTGAACAGGATTAAAATACAGTCCAAGACAGACCCTTGTTGTTGAACTGTCATAGGCATAACATCTGATTTGAATTTCTGATTAAAAATTTCTGTTTTGGATTCCAACTATTTGTGAACGATTTTCGTGCGTGCGATTGAAACCATTTATAAAACAACGATTTCCAATTCCATATAAGTTATCTAAAAGGATCTTGTAATTTACTCTATCATATGCTTTGCTCATACGTATTGAATTGAGCATTAACCCGACGGCATATTTATTGTCATCGATTGTGTCAACGGTAATTTGAATGTATTTATATATGTCCAGTGTTCTTGATCGTTTTGCTTAAAACCGTTCTGGATTTTACAAAAAATTAAATGATTGAACGCAATAAAATCTCTCTCTTGGTACGAAAACGTTGACAGTTAATTAAAGCTCCAACAAGACACGATACGCACTGTGCCAGCGTGTAGACTGTGACTCAGGGGTGATGTTCACTCGCGCAGGAGTTCCCTGAACGCGTCCCATGGGTGGTGCTAAGCGAGCCACAACCTTTGACTGCCATACTGTTGCTTGTGACCTCAATTCACAAATAAATTAGTAAACTAATAAATGAAGCTTTACGTACATCTTCTGTCACTATGTTAATATTTTTAAAAGTAAAGCGCTTATAGAGTTATATAGTTGAACGAATGTTGGTTTCAGTGAAAAAACTCCATAACTGTTGTACCAAGAAACGCTGTGACGTTGCAACTTTATATAACGAAGGGGGTAACACAAAGGTAGTAACGGGGGCAATGGATGTAGGCACGAATTACGCAAATATTTGTCATTAAGGTCGCCGTATGAGTTGTAGCCTTAATAAAACACAAAGACAATATTCCTATCCGCTTTCATTCTTTGTCTGTGAAAATATGTCGCTTTGAAGCGAGCGGTTCATTGCATTTAATGATGTCTAGTTTATTTTTACAATTTAGATTTTGAATCAACTTCACAAAAACACATACACAACTGTACACATTCCATTATACTCGTAGCTGTATAGATTTTAGCTCTATGAGGAAGCCATTCATCACATTCCTTGTAGTTCATCTGGCAATGAGATGCAATGTTTACATCTATAACAACGTCGATTTCCTTTAACGTCAAATAGGCTTGTGTCCACTAATAACAAATTGCTTGGTTTATAGTTTCTAATTATAAATGAGGAGACGAAGATAAGAAAAAACTAGTATATTTCTCAAAAAAGTTAAAGATTATTAATATTTTTAGAAAATGGATTCGAAAAAAATAGGCATTAGGTCACGTGACAACGAACACGAAGAACGCGGCGCAAGAAAGTGTGACGTCACGCATCGCAAAACATCATTGTTGTTGTTGACGTTTTCATACCACAGAGCAGGTTATTTCGCGAACGTCATTCAAGACGCCATGACACTATTCAGCGTTTTCGAGGGAAATATAAATTGCTTTTTTAAATACAAAATACGTAATGTAAATTTTGCTTTTTCTTTAAAATATAGCTTTTTGGGGATATAATATAGATTAAAGTATATAATTAACCAAGTTTTCAAATTTAGTCAACTAGCCTATTTTCCAGGCGTCTAATTTTCTGGGACACTTCCGGCTCGAAGGACCACATGTTGGGGATTATTTGCTTAGTAAGTTTAATATATAATTATTTTACATTCATTTTATACTGACAACGTCAAACGTCAACAAAACTTTTTTTTTAAATACACCAGAAAGATTAACATAAAATCTCTTCAGAAGTCCTCGAACGTCCAATTACCCGAACATCGAATTCCTCCTCTAGTATCAGTAGTCCGATCGAGTAGTCCGATGATCGAACTACTGAGACTTTTTCGGCTCAGTAGTCCGATGGTGCAGATGATTATAGATCATCGGACTACTGTGCCTTTTAGTCCGATTATTTACACATTTCGATCGACTTCCCAAAATAAAGGTGCGGTAGTATTAACTTTATTTTTGCATATTTAGACATGCATATTTATTTTTTCCAACAAGCTAAATATAAAGCAATTTTATACAAATAAAATAGGTACTCCTATTTTGCCGATCGATTTTGCTTTTCGATCCAAATCATTTCGGAAATGATAGTAACAACCAATAATATTTACATTTTTAAATATTTTCAACAACGCTTTTATGACAGAATTCACATAGTCAACATGAATATCTTCGGGTTCCCACTCTGAAAGCTGTGATTTTATTAAATGAAATGTAGTACTTTCTTTGCCGCTGCCCAAGTCTCCATGGATGCTGTAGAGTTGTTAAAATGGTACTGGAGATGCTTTGAAGGTACCATCCATGAAAAAGCGTTTTATAGTTTTCATTTGTGTTTGTGCATTTTTCTACATAATCGGACTAAAAGGCTCAGTAGTCCGATGATCTATAATCATCTGCATCATCGGACTACTGATACTAGAGGGAATTCCTTGACAATCTAACTGTCGCGAACTTCTAGTTTACCATTACAAGTATTATGCTGGTCTAGTTTGCGTTTAAAAAACGCACAGTCGCACAGGCTTCATGCGCGAATATTTTAAGATTGGTTCAGCCGTTCCGCCGTAAAAGGCAGATAGATCAAACTGATAGATTGACATCCATCCAGATAAAGGAAGTGGTACTACAGTGAATCGCAAGGTAGATGCATCAAATTCATTAACCACACATTACCCAAGTTTATAATTTTGGTAGCAATCCAAACGTCACGCGGTCACGAAACGCTACGGGTGTGGCATTCCCAAAGGCTATTACACTAATGTGTTTTCTGTTCATTATTTAGCTATAGTATTTGCTTTCTAGTGCGTATTGTGTCTTCTTGGAGCTTAATTCGCTGTCAACGTTTTCGTACCAAGAGTTTTTTTGCGGACATATACAATAAATGTGTCACAAAATATAAAGTGCTGGTTATAAAACTAAGAACGCTTTATAATAATAATAATTATACTTCGTTTTCAATGTACATAATTCAAATTTCATTCTCTCCTGAAAAATTAACGTTACCGTTAGCTAGTAATTTGTGAGAACAAAATAATCGAAAAATATACATAAACATACTGTGTTGTTACTTGCTATGCTTGTTTTCATTGGAATTGTTGGCTGGATAAATAATGAAGAACGTTACACTATACTTTTTGGATAGACTTTCTACAAATATTTCAATAGTATTTCATTCCGAGAGTGACTCAACTTAATTCGCAAAAATTTTTAAATGAAATAAAATATAACGTTAACCTTGAGTTACATGTCTTAGCTTTTGGCAGGTTTAAATGTAAATTAAGTTTCTCTCTTATGAAAGCGCGTTTCAGGGTTTCATTTATGCTTCTACACCATCAACAATTTAATAAAACTTGGTACCAAATTTGTTGACACCTGAGTGATTATGTGGCTATCTTAACGCCGTAGACTGTCGGTATATATCTTTTAACAGTTGGTGAGTCTTGGGTCAATATCATGTTGGAATATCCAAATTACTACCATGTTGTCCTACCTAGTACCTAGGATCGACCAAACGCCTTTTTCATAGGTTGACAAATATTACGGTTTGTCACCAGATGTACAAAACATACATGTAAAGTTTTCACACTTCCTTGCTAATTTCTATGTCTACGGCGTGATGTCAACAACCTTCCCTTGTTACTCTCCGAAAAAACTATGCCCCACCAAACTTATTCGAACGGTGCGTGCAAGTGATTGTAGGTCTCCAAAAAACTTCATGGTTTATCTCATTAGAGTCTTTAAACGGATTCTAGTGAATTATTTTAATCTCGAGGAGGCGTTTTTATTATTTTATCTCTAAAAAATGCTTTGTCTCACTTGAACTTCTTATGTTTCTATGCCGCCACTGTACATATATTTAATTTTTTTTAATTATTTATTCTCATATTTTCGAAAATTTAAGCGACAACATTTTTATTAAATTATCTAAAACTAAAACTCCGAGCTAATTACCAGTATTCGTGAGATACGTGTATAGAGGTAGTTACTTAAATATGGAACTGCTGTCTTATACTCGTACGATTCTGATAAGGTACTATAACAATATCATTTCTTACTGCTTCACCTCCGAGTAAACTGTTTCCGAGGCGAGACACACGTATTAATACTCTAGCTCCTCTGTATACTCGTAGATTTTCGATGGTTTAATTATAAACTCATAATTTGCAACAACGACCACTGATATCCTGAAGGTACAGGCACAACGCCTAAGATTTTTGATATGTGACATAGTCAAGAAATTTTTGTTTGGGTAACGTACCGTCAGTGTAAGGATGGTGTAAGGTTATCGGCCCGTTCGATGTTTGCGTTCAAGTTAAGCTCCCTGGGGATCAACCCAACCCTTTTAACTTTATTTTATCAGAAATGGAACGCAAGACCCTTTGGGAAAACTTCGTTTTGCATGACAGCTCGTTTCTTATATTACCTACATTTTGTGTCGAAATGTTGATGTCTTTAGTGTAAAGTACTTAAAATAAATCTGGGAGTGCATCAGTCTTTAACGTGGCATTCAAAAGCAAATAAAAGTCTCTAGTCTCTCTCTTCTAAAACAAATGATACATGAAATACTAATTAAATAATTAGTTTTACTTATTTAGCATTTTCAACAATAACATCACATTTTATATTGTTTTAATTTTACGTAACAAATCAAGTACCCAGAGTCATCCGTTTTCACTGATCGTCCGGACTCCGTTTGATTTTAGTCTAGCTAGTTCGCTAGTCAACTTTTTGTAAATTCAACATCCGGAAGGATCTAGTCTAGCTTTATATAAAAGTACGCTTAGTATATTGTGTAGCGCATTGTGTAAATTATAGCTTACTACTAACACTAGGTTAAAATTGACTTTATTTTATTTACTAGCAAAAATATGCAAATAAATAATAATAATATGTACGCTAGCGCTCTTTATACCTCTATAAACGTTGCTTAAATATTAAGCAATCAAAGTTTATAAAAGTTTCTATGCACGACATGACATTGTGGTTTGTCAAATTTCTTTACAGTTTATAGTTAGCATCGCAATATTTCAAAACTGTATATTTTTTACCACAAATGTTCGAAGAGGTCAGTATTGTCATTTCATTTTCCCATTATGAGACTTAACACTATTTTTAGGTCACTTTCTTTCGACCAGAAGCATTAGGCTTGCAGATTCAGTTGTTTGCTTAAGCAGGCTTGTGCTCCCCGACGCAAATAAATCAGTTCAGGAGGTTTTCGAAGTGGAAAAAGATGCTATGCAATCAACCCTTTCGGACCCATCATGTTGATTTTGCGTAAAGTTGAAATCCGTAAAAGTTGAATTCCCAGATTGTTGAATCCCGTTAAGTTCCAACATGTTGAATTATGATTTCTTCAAAAGTTAAATTCGCATAATGTTGAATCCAGTAAAGTAGATTTTTCAAATTTTTAACTGTTTTGTAGTGTATTCTGAATCCTGCCTATGAAGGTTTCTTACCTGTTTGACCCGAAAGGAAACTTTTTTGGATAAATACATCTAATAGGCTTATACTGGTTTATTTCACCGTATGGAAACTAACTTAAATAGAAAACCACTTTCTTTAGCTTAAGTTCACTTTTTTCACTATTAAATAACCAAGTTTCAATTTATTAAAATTAATTTTAATAAGAAAATCTTTTGGTGAAATTAATCTTCTTTTCAGCTGTCTTAATAATGATAAATATTGTCTGTCGAACAGTATATCCCTTGTCCGCCTATTCTTTTTAAATCGTACAAATAACAAATAACTTTCAATCTTTCGATCGTGAAAAATCGCAACGGTTAATTTCGTAGTGCGCCCTTAGCCTTATAGGCAGTAAAAATAGTAAGGGGCCTGCAGTATGAAACAAAAAATAACATTTAAATAAGGTCTTCCGTTTCAAGCTTTTGATTGATTTGTGTTAGAACACTTCACGATGTTGTTGTATTAAAAGTTTTTAATTTATTTGTCTCACATCGAGTTTTCTCAGAGTTTTCTACTTCGGGATCTTTCATGATCATCTGAGTAAGTCTCTTCTATAACTGGCAGGTGTGGAAAATAATCCAGTGGGCTGTGAAATGTAAATATTTTTATTTGGAGTAGATTTCTCTGAAAGACACAGTTACTTTTCGTCAAAGTTTTCCAACGGTGTTTGATTTTTATTAGATTCAGATGTAGAAAGTTGTAAAGACATGAAACATGTTCTTTAAACTAAACTAAAAGTAGATTACGCTAGACAATTTTAAACGCATTCTGACTCAGGATTCATTATCAGCCAGGAAACGTCCACTGATGGACAAAGGCCTCATGGCATCCCTCATGGACCGGTCCCGAGCCACTAGCATCCATCTACTCCCCGCTTAACCAGGTCCTCGGTCCACCTAGTAGGGGGACGGCCCCGTAGACGTTTCCCGGTACGTGGTCGCCACTCGAGAACTCTTACTCAGGATCAGGCAACTCAGGATGATATTCAGTAAACCGGCAGATAAAAAAAATTGAGCAAATTTCCCTGCCATTCAACAGGTTCGACTACAACCCCGAACTGGAAATCCTTAAATCAATTTGGGAAATAGGTCATAACTATCAGAAAAAAAATCTATGGATTTTCGTCAACTACTGCCGTACCGATTTAATTAATTTACAATTTTAAAAAGAAACGGGTCAAAATTGGCCCGGTATTATTTCGTCTGAATATTAATTAAATCTTATTGTAAAATTATCTAATGATAGTCTCCCGACTGCATTATAAAATAAAATAGGACTTTACTGTCCCACGAACATTTTAATACATTCCAGATTCAAACCACAAATCAGTTAAACAAAACGATTCAATCTAAGCTCGCTTTCAACTCAATTAATTTCGTAATTAAATCGAGTGGGCTGGGGGAACCGAATGTGTTGTCTTGCAAAAAATAGTCATTTGAATAAAAAAAGAAAGCATTTTCATTGGATGACAGCTTGATCGGTCGACGAGGTTTCGAAATACCTATATCTTTGTTTCCTGTTGCTAATGTTATAAATATGCATTACGAGACAAATTTAATAATGTAATTGTGACTCCGCATCCCAGATTGGTGTCGGTGCTGATTTCGGTTAGCATTTACATAGCTTCGCGGTTTAAAGCACTTTTTTATGCTGGCTAGAGAACACCGATAGACGCGTGCGATCGCTTTTTTAGGGCCAGGCGCGGCCATCGATGCGCTATTTATAGGCACACGGCACCGGCACACCCTGCGCCTCCCGGCCGCTGACAACTGCGACGATTTGCCTCTGCTATTTAAATTTCTGATATCTTCTAATATTCATTTAAATGAAATGTTGTATAGGGCAGTTTTGTTCTACATGAAATGTACAAGGTATCTAGTGTATTTAATTGGAAAAGGAATAATGCTGTATTGTATAAAATAACTTGGTAAACTAAACATATATTTTTGTAATATGTCACCGTCACCATCAGCCGGGAAACGTCCACTGCTGGACATAGGCATTCTTCAAGGTACAGGAAGGAAGTAAGCTACAAGGACACATCGACCGGTCCCGAGCCACCTGCATCCAGCGACTTCCCGCGACTCTAACCAGGGGCTCTTCGGGGGGATTTTCGTTCGACTTATGAAATTTGGTATTTTTGAATCGCTCTTCTGCAACGAGTGGTCGGGACCACTCTTTGCGGAGGCGAGCGATAGACTAAACGTCATCGTCGAAAACTGACATTACCTATTATTGACATCGACAGTAGGAACTGTTCTATGAACTTTGCGTTCCGTTTTCCTTGCATGAATTACCGGTTTTATTTTTCTACGTAAAACGGATAAAATTAAACATTTTAAGTTATATTGGCAACATCTGAGGCGAATGATTCAAAAATACGGTCAAACCTGTTTTCATGCGACTTGTAGTCGATCGTGACTTAAGAGGGTATGCTGTTGTCAAAGCGCCCATACAAACGTAGTCCAGTCATATTTTGAGTATTAAGCTATGAAAATCTATGAAATTTTCAAGACACAATCTAGAAACAAATATCTGTGTCGGTTGTGAGTCAGATTTTCGTTTAAATATATACTTCCAGAGTTACAGAGCGTCAAAGTATTGTATTTTTCGGTAATAAAAAGCCCCAACTTTGAACCAGATTTACAAGAGTATGAATCAATTTAGAACAATTTGGAAAAACCACCGACATCTGAAATTTTATTAATATACTGTATTGAAAAAATAGCTACATAATATACTGTATCCTTCAAATGATCACTGGACTACGAAACATCCAAATAACGGGTGGATAACTTCGCGTAGTGTATGCTGTCTCACCGTACGCGCTCGGGTAGGATAGGCCTCGGAGAGGGACAGCTACAAAACAATGCAACCTTGAACGCAGCCACGTGGTCTTACCAACATAGCCTCGACGAAGCTATGCCACACGAGCGAATCAAAAATAGAGCCCCAGGTCGTTAACCTAGTAGGGGGACGGCCTGGTTGACGTCTCCCGGTACGTGGTCGCCACTCGAGTACCTTTACTCCCCACCGATGTGCGGTGAGCGATGTGGCCTGCCCATTGTCACTTCAGCTCACTGACTCATCGAGCTATGTCGGTTTGTAATATGTAAAAGATAATATGGTTATAAATTATATAATCCTTAGGAGGTGAAATATCATCGCCGACTTTTTTATCGATCTTTTTAAGATATACAATTACGTAGTACATTAATTTGATCTATCTCATAAGGTTTACCCAGCGTTTGCAATTTAAGCGCACAAAAATATTTTTAATGCTTTTCTTTACTATAATAATATGTATTATACATATCCTCTACTACTTCCTCTTGACTGCTGCATTAAAATTCGTTTAGTAGTTTAAAAGATCTAAGCAAACAGACAGCGGAAGCTACTTCATTTTATACTATGTAAAGATAAAGATGTAAAGATAAATAAAAGTTAGGTTCCTAGGTTTTGTAGGTTGAGGAAAGTACTAATAATGTACTCTGTCTGTGTAGTGTTTACACAATATAAACACACACAATAATTTAACTTAAAATATTGTACTTCAAAGTATGGAACCTTAAAAAGTTTCTGGAATAACAATTTTGTATACCATTAGACATCGTCATTCGCCGGGAGACGTCCACCGCTGAATATGGCCTCCCCCTACCTCACAGTGACCGGTCCTTACCTTTTTGGAGACCTTTTATTTATTGCATGCCATACATTGTACAGCTACTGAGTCACTTGTAGCTATTACAGAACATAGTAAATATGTGTTTGTTGCTAATATCAAATCATAAATACCTAGGAAGGTTTTGTAGGTTGAGGAAAGTACTAATAATGTACTCTGTCTGTGTAGTGTTTACACAATATAAACACACACAATAATTTAACTTAAAATATTGTACTTCAAAGTATAGAACCTTAAAAAGTTTCTGGAATAACAATTTTGTATATCATTAGAGATCATCATTTGCCGGGAGACGTCCACTGCTGAATATGGCCTCCCCCTACCTCACAGTGACCGGTCCTTACCTTTTTGGAGACCTTTTATTTATTGCATGCCATACATTGTACAGCTACTGAGTCACTTGTAGCTATTACAGAACATAGTAAATATGTGTTTGTTGCTAATATCAAATCATAAATACCTAGGAAGGTTTTGTAGGTTGAGGAAAGTACTAATAATGTACTCTGTCTGTGTAGTGTTTACACAATATAAACACACACAATAATTTAACTTAAAATATTGTACTTCAAAGTATAGAACCTTAAAAAGTTTCTGGAATAACAATTTTGTATACCATTAGAGATCATCATTTGCCGGGAGACGTCCACTGCTGAATATGGCCTCCCCCTACCTCACAGTGACCGGTCCTTACCTTTTTGGAGACCTTTTATTTATTGCATGCCATACATTGTACAGCTACTGAGTCACTTGTAGCTATTACAGAACATAGTAAATATGTGTTTGTTGCTAATATCAAATCATAAATACCTAGGAAGGTTTTGTAGGTTGAGGAAAGTACTAATAATGTACTCTGTCTGTGTAGTGTTTACACAATATAAACACACACAATAATTTAACTTAAAATATTGTACTTCAAAGTATAGAACCTTAAAAAGTTTCTGGAATAACAATTTTGTATATCATTAGAGATCATCATTTGCCGGGAGACGTCCACTGCTGAATATGGCCTCCCCCTACCTCACAGTGACCGGTCCTTACCTTTTTGGAGACCTTTTATTTATTGCATGCCATACATTGTACAGCTACTGAGTCACTTGTAGCTATTACAGAACATAGTAAATATGTGTTTGTTGCTAATATCAAATCATAAATACCTAGGAAGGTTTTGTAGGTTGAGGAAAGTACTAATAATGTACTCTGTCTGTGTAGTGTTTACACAATATAAACACACACAATAATTTAACTTAAAATATTGTACTTCAAAGTATAGAACCTTAAAAAGTTTCTGGAATAACAATTTTGTATATCATTAGAGATCATCATTTGCCGGGAGACGTCCACTGCTGAATATGGCCTCCCCCTACCTCACAGTGACCGGTCCTTACCTTTTTGGAGACCTTTTATTTATTGCATGCCATACATTGTACAGCTACTGAGTCACTTGTAGCTATTACAGAACATAGTAAATATGTGTTTGTTGCTAATATCAAATCATAAATACCTAGGAAGGTTTTGTAGGTTGAGGAAAGTACTAATAATGTACTCTGTCTGTGTAGTGTTTACACAATATAAACACACACAATAATTTAACTTAAAATATTGTACTTCAAAGTATAGAACCTTAAAAAGTTTCTGGAATAACAATTTTGTATATCATTAGAGATCATCATTTGCCGGGAGACGTCCACTGCTGAATATGGCCTCCCCCTACCTCACAGTGACCGGTCCTTACCTTTTTGGAGACCTTTTATTTATTGCATGCCATACATTGTACAGCTACTGAGTCACTTGTAGCTATTACAGAACATAGTAAATATGTGTTTGTTGCTAATATCAAATCATAAATACCTAGGAAGGTTTTGTAGGTTGAGGAAAGTACTAATAATGTACTCTGTCTGTGTAGTGTTTACACAATATAAACACACACAATAATTTAACTTAAAATATTGTACTTCAAAGTATAGAACCTTAAAAAGTTTCTGGAATAACAATTTTGTATATCATTAGAGATCATCATTTGCCGGGAGACGTCCACTGCTGAATATGGCCTCCCCCTACCTCACAGTGACCGGTCCTTACCTTTTTGGAGACCTTTTATTTATTGCATGCCATACATTGTACAGCTACTGAGTCACTTGTAGCTATTACAGAACATAGTAAATATGTGTTTGTTGCTAATATCAAATCATAAATACCTAGGAAGGTTTTGTAGGTTGAGGAAAGTACTAATAATGTACTCTGTCTGTGTAGTGTTTACACAATATAAACACACACAATAATTTAACTTAAAATATTGTACTTCAAAGTATAGAACCTTAAAAAGTTTCTGGAATAACAATTTTGTATATCATTAGAGATCATCATTTGCCGGGAGACGTCCACTGCTGAATATGGCCTCCCCCTACCTCACAGTGACCGGTCCTTACCTTTTTGGAGACCTTTTATTTATTGCATGCCATACATTGTACAGCTACTGAGTCACTTGTAGCTATTACAGAACATAGTAAATATGTGTTTGTTGCTAATATCAAATCATAAATACCTAGGAAGGTTTTGTAGGTTGAGGAAAGTACTAATAATGTACTCTGTCTGTGTAGTGTTTACACAATATAAACACACACAATAATTTAACTTAAAATATTGTACTTCAAAGTATAGAACCTTAAAAAGTTTCTGGAATAACAATTTTGTATATCATTAGAGATCATCATTTGCCGGGAGACGTCCACTGCTGAATATGGCCTCCCCCTACCTCACAGTGACCGGTCCTTACCTTTTTGGAGACCTTTTATTTATTGCATGCCATACATTGTACAGCTACTGAGTCACTTGTAGCTATTACAGAACATAGTAAATATGTGTTTGTTGCTAATATCAAATCATAAATACCTAGGAAGGTTTTGTAGGTTGAGGAAAGTACTAATAATGTACTCTGTCTGTGTAGTGTTTACACAATATAAACACACAATAATTTAACTTAAAATATTGTACTTCAAAGTATAGAACCTTAAAAAGTTTCTGGAATAACAATTTTGTATATCATTAGAGATCATCATTTGCCGGGAGACGTCCACTGCTGAATATGGCCTCCCCCTACCTCACAGTGACCGGTCCTTACCTTTTTGGAGACCTTTTATTTATTGCATGCCATACATTGTACAGCTACTGAGTCACTTGTAGCTATTACAGAACATAGTAAATATGTGTTTGTTGCTAATATCAAATCATAAATACCTAGGAAGGTTTTGTAGGTTGAGGAAAGTACTAATAATGTACTCTGTCTGTGTAGTGTTTACACAATATAAACACACACAATAATTTAACTTAAAATATTGTACTTCAAAGTATAGAACCTTAAAAAGTTTCTGGAATAACAATTTTGTATATCATTAGAGATCATCATTTGCCGGGAGACGTCCACTGCTGAATATGGCCTCCCCCTACCTCACAGTGACCGGTCCTTACCTTTTTGGAGACCTTTTATTTATTGCATGCCATACATTGTACAGCTACTGAGTCACTTGTAGCTATTACAGAACATAGTAAATATGTGTTTGTTGCTAATATCAAATCATAAATACCTAGGAAGGTTTTGTAGGTTGAGGAAAGTACTAATAATGTACTCTGTCTGTGTAGTGTTTACACAATATAAACACACAATAATTTAACTTAAAATATTGTACTTCAAAGTATAGAACCTTAAAAAGTTTCTGGAATAACAATTTTGTATATCATTAGAGATCATCATTTGCCGGGAGACGTCCACTGCTGAATATGGCCTCCCCCTACCTCACAGTGACCGGTCCTTACCTTTTTGGAGACCTTTTATTTATTGCATGCCATACATTGTACAGCTACTGAGTCACTTGTAGCTATTACAGAACATAGTAAATATGTGTTTGTTGCTAATATCAAATCATAAATACCTAGGAAGGTTTTGTAGGTTGAGGAAAGTACTAATAATGTACTCTGTCTGTGTAGTGTTTACACAATATAAACACACACAATAATTTAACTTAAAATATTGTACTTCAAAGTATAGAACCTTAAAAAGTTTCTGGAATAACAATTTTGTATATCATTAGAGATCATCATTTGCCGGGAGACGTCCACTGCTGAATATGGCCTCCCCCTACCTCACAGTGACCGGTCCTTACCTTTTTGGAGACCTTTTATTTATTGCATGCCATACATTGTACAGCTACTGAGTCACTTGTAGCTATTACAGAACATAGTAAATATGTGTTTGTTGCTCAAATGAAACGCAATCACTTTCAGTGACAAAGAACGACTAATTTATTTTTAACACATCACAGATACAATAGACCACAGTAATACGTTTTGACATAACTGTCAATAGATGGCGTTACTTGTACCATTTCTATATTTTGATACTTTCAACACTCCCACTCAAAATATAGAAAATTACAAACAAAACAAAAGTAATTCATATTTCAACAATACCTAGAGTATTTAAATGTTTGTAATGTTTAATAGGGCCTAAGCTCTTTGTGAGCAAATCTGCTGGCATATCTGATGTACACATATATTCAACACCAACAATGTTTTCAGTTATCATTTCTCTACAATAATGATATCTGACATCTATATGCTTCGTTTTATTATGAAAAACTGGGTTAGATAACAATTTCTGAGCACTCATACTATCATTGAATACAGTAATAGTATACAATTTTTGGGTAATTTCATTCTGCAAGTTCCTTAAGTAAACTACCTCTTTACATGCTTCTGAGATTGATACATACTCAGCCTCTGTGCTAGATAAAGCAATACATTTTTGTTTACTACAGCTCCAAGATATTACTGATCCTGACAAAACAAAACAATACCCAGAATATGATTTCCTATCATTGATATCATTACTCCAGTCTGCATCTACATAACCTACAATGTTATTATTGTTGCCTTTACAATATTTTAAGCCTAAATCTTTTGTTTTCTTTAAATATCTTAACACTCTCTTTGCATACTGCCAATGTTCTTCAGTATTACAATTATTAAATTGGCTTAAATAAGACACCGCATATGCTATGTCGGGTCGTGTAAGAACAGCTAAATACATTAAGCTCCCGACAAGCTGCTGATAAGGATTTGGGCTACTACCAGTAGTCTCCTTTTTACATTTTAAATTGACCTCCATAGGAGTATTTACTGGCTTACAATCAGTCATACTAAATTTAGACAATAATGAAACTATATATTTCTTCTGATTTAATGTAACAGTGCCTTTTTCCTTATTAAAACTTACAGACATTCCTAAACATTCCTTAATAATACCTAAGTCTTTTAACTGGAAATTTTTACTTAACATGGTTTTAAGGTGTTCATTTTCAGCTCTATTGTTGGAAAAAAACAAACATGTCATCGACATACAGAGCTACAATAGTTTTTCTATTACCAACAATTTTAATGTACAAACATGGCTCCATTTTTGACTTTATATAACCATCAACTAACATACAAGAATCTACCTTCTTATGCCAAGCCCGGGATGCCTGCTTGAGACCATATATAGCCTTTTTTAATTTAAGCACCTTACTATTATCTGAACAGGCATAACCAGCCGGTTTCTGCATATATATTGTCTCAGCCAGGTCCCCATTCAAGAAAGCGGTTTTTACATCAAGGTGAGTAACTTCTAGATTCAACTGTACTGACAATGCAAAAAGTAACCTAAGTGTTGTATGCCGCACAACAGGGGAAAAAGTTTCACCGTAGTCCACACCGTACTTTTGAGAACACCCCTTAGCTACAAGCCTAGCTCTATAACGCACATTATTTTCTGAATCACACTTCTTTTTAAGAACCCACTTGCACTTCACTATAGTTTCACCATTCGTAGGCCTATTTACCAACTCCCAAGCATCGTTGTCCTTAAAACACTGAAGTTCTTCTTTTACCGCTGACAACCACTGATCCTTTTCTTCTCCTTGTAAAGCCTCTTCTATTGACAAACCATTGGCATCATCAAACTCCTCAGGGACACACATATTAGTCAGTATGTACTTTTCTGGCTTTTTCTTTATCCTGGTAGACTTGGGACGTACCGGCAAATCAGAAGCATCTTCGTAATCACTTGGTATATAGTCTTCATCCGATAAACCTAGTGTTTCATCAGTTATTGTGGTTTCATCCGCACTGGTGACATTTTCTAAGGTTGATGCCTCCTTATCTTCTATGTCTCCCACTGAACATGAGTTTTCCTTTCTCTCACTCTCAATAATTGGGATAGTGATATCTGGATGTTTATCCTTTTCCATGACAATGACCTCTCGGCTAGTTGTGATACACTTTGTCCTTGGATTATATATCCTGTATCCTTTGATACCATCAGGATATCCGACAAGAATGTGTTTTTCAGCTTTCTTGTCCCATTTCTGACGTCTTGCCTTTGCCACATGTACCATCACACTGCTACCGAAGATCCTGAGATGGCTCACATTTGGTTTATGACCAAACCAGACTTCATATGGAGTCTTATCATTCAATGATGGAAGTACTGTTCTATTCTGCAGGTACACAGCAGTATGTGTCGCCTCTGCCCAGAACTCTTTCCCTAACTTCGCATCAAACAATAAACATCTTGCTTTTTCCACCACAGTACGATTATTCCGTTCCGATACACCATTCTGCTCGGGTGTGTACGGATTACTTCTTTGGTGTATAATACCTTCATTCTTGAGAAATGAGTCAAATTCTTTATTGCAGTACTCACACCCATTATCGCTTCTCAAGATTTTAATTTTCTTGCTCGTTTGCTTCTCCACTTTGGCTTTATATTCTGCAAAACATCTGAGCGCTTCACTTTTATGCTTTAAGAAGTACACTGCTATCATTCGGCTGAAGTCGTCAATGAACAAGATAAAATACCTTGAGCCTCCCAACGATTCATGCTCCATTGGTCCACAAATGTCAGTGTGTACCAAACCTAGCAACTCATTGCATCTAGAACCACTTGGGAATGGCAGACGACACTGTTTGCCCTCACAGCATACAGGACAAGATGACTTATTTATGTCAACCTTTTCTTGGAGATCCATTCCTTCCACAGCAATTGACATTTTATTTAAATAAGTACTATTGACATGGCCTAGTCTTCTGTGCCAGACATCTCCTGAGACTGCTAAACTTGTCACTTCACTGTCAGCAAGTCTCACCTTGTACACTCCGTTACTGAGCACAGCCATAGCCACCATTTCATTATTTCTGTTGAACACGTTACAGCCTTCTGACGTAAATTGAACTCTGTTACCAGTCTCGATCAATTGGCTTACTGACAATAAATTTGTTGTCAATCCTGGAGCACACATAACATCTTTCACTGGTATCTCATATTCACATTGATCAGTTTTCGTCACAATATTTACGTCGCCGGAACATAATACTTGAAGTTTCTCGTTGTTTGCAACACATATCTCCCGCATATCGTGGTATGTTGCATCCTTTATCCATTTTTCATTGGCCGTCAAGTGCATACTTGCGCCAGAATCGATGTACCAGTCGTACTTGTTGAATTGGCCACTCAAAAACACTGCACTGAATGCATTACTCTGTTTACGTTGCAATTCTTTCGAATGATTACTTGAATTATCATTATTTGGGCATTGATTCTTGTAGTGACCCGTTTGTTTACACCGGTAACATTTGACATGACTTTTGGCACCACCACTGACATTGACATTTGACTTAGCTTGACTTTGCGCACCGGCTGACACATTTTTATTTTTCTTAGGTTGCCACTTCTGCGCGCCACTTGCAAATGCCCCACCAATTTCACTCGATTGAGAACCCACTTCCGTTTCCATATCCATCAGCTTGGTTCTAATGGCGTCCGTTGTAATTTGGATACCTGAATGCTCAATGGCCATGATCATCGGCATGAATTTTTCCGTCAATCCAGCTAGTAAAAGACAGCCGATCCACTCGTCACTGATTTTAAAACCTGTCCCGCTCAACTTTTGACCTGTCTCGACGATCTGCGTGAGGTACGCCTGCATGGAAGCACAGTTTTCCAACCGTATTGAAATAAGGTTTCGCAAAAGAGATATTCTTCGCGAAAATCCGGAATCATCAAATAATGACTTAAGCTTGTTCCAAAGTTCTGACGATGTTTTGACTTCCTTGATATGCACGTACAAAGCGCTGTCTATAGTCATGATAAGCTTTGCCTTTGTTTTCGCATCTTCTGCAGCTTCTATCGTCTTCCCAGATATTGGCCTGATGCAATGCACCATATCCTCCAGGACTAGAAAATTCTCTGCAGCGAAAACCCATTCTGAGTAATTTTCTCTGCCTTTCAGTTTGGGCACGTTGACTAGGTAATTCGATGCCATCCTCGTTAGTTAACTTACTGGATAACACGATCGATACAATTATAACTTCAATGAGTCCGAAACTTACTTCTCGACACAAAATTACTACTTTTAACAAAAGTATAGAGGTGCTCTGGGCGCATAACCTCAAATGAAACGCAATCACTTTCAGTGACAAAGAACGACTAATTTATTTTTAACACATCACAGATACAATAGACCACAGTAATACGTTTTGACATAACTGTCAATAGATGGCGTTACTTGTACCATTTCTATATTTTGATACTTTCAACAGTTGCTAATATCAAATCATAAATACCTAGGAAGGTTTTGTAGGTTGAGGAAAGTACTAATAATGTACTCTGTCTGTGTAGTGTTTACACAATATAAACACACAATAATTTAACTTAAAATATTGTACTTCAAAGTATAGAACCTTAAAAAGTTTCTGGAATAACAATTTTGTATACCATTAGAGATCATCATTTGCCGGGAGACGTCCACTGCTGAATATGGCCTCCCCCTACCTCACAGTGACCGGTCCTTACCTTTTTGGAGACCTTTTATTTATTGCATGCCATACATTGTACAGCTACTGAGTCACTTGTAGCTATTACAGAACATAGTAAATATGTGTTTGTTGCTAATATCAAATCATAAAAACTTGGGTTAAAAACAAAGCAAAACCCCTTGAGCCAACCATATTTGCTGTTATACATATTATTACAAATACACATTTATATGTATGGTTTCAGTGCGTTGCGTGGCGAAGTGTGATACAAACGCCCACGCCCTGTATTAACCTCACCCTCAAAGGAATTTGGTGCTAATTTAACTGGCATAAACGTGGGCAAATGAATGCTTTCCAAAATTATTTTTTCTTTGACAGACATAAAATTCCACTACTTATAATATCACCACGACGAACCCTCCGAACGAACGTTATGTTAGATATTTCTAGTCAAAAGCTGAGCCAAAGTCAATTAGTGTAAAAACAATTTTTAGGGTTCCGCAGTCAAACTAGGAACCCTTATAGTTTCGCTCTGTCCGTCTGTCTATCCGCAGCTTTGCTCAGAGACTCTTACTACTAGATAGCTGTTATTTGGTACGGGTATACATTTCAATCACGCCTACATACTCGTAGGATAAAATCTTGAAAAATATTTTTAAGGGTGGCTCTTATACTCGTATACGTAACTTTCATATAAATTAAATGTCCCCCCCCCCCCTCTTATCTTCTAAACTATTGCTTTTAAAAATCTGAAGAAATTCACAGTAGTAGTATGTATACGTAAATTCAAAGGAAAACTATCACAACAAAGCTGAGTAATACGAGTAGTCGACCAAATTATAAAATGTACTTCGAGAGGTCATAATGAAACTTTCGTACAAATTCCATTCAAAATTACTTTACATCGTCCTATGTGAGCCCAACTACGGAACCATACACTGCGCGTGGCCCGACACGCACTTGGCTCCTGTTTTAAGAATTTTTCCGACATTTGACTATAGATGTACAGCTCTAGGGTCTATTATTTATTGCTTGCTACTTTATATCTATGATGGTCGAGTAATGTTCGACGTGTAATAGAGTATCTCTGTTAATTTTGTTTCAATTCAACATCCATACTACTATTTACAATACTACTACTACAATACTACCCACTGTTATGGTAACGACCCCAACCAACAATCCATTGCCGCAATGAAACTATTAAACCCATCATTTTAAACATTGTCATAATATGACGCTAGAAAGTCACACACATCATCACAGGGTTCCCGTGTGATCATTTTTGTCTACGATAACGCAAACGATGTCATGGGAAGAGTTTGTATACAATCTTGTACATTTCTAAAAGGCAAAGACGAGGATCTATCCTATTGCATGAAGTCTTTGGTCGTGATCACACGATTTTCCGGGTCACCGATACGAACGGAAGACCCTTGTTGCCAGAATGTGGTCTCGAATACAGGGCGATATCCAAAGTCGAATAGCTAGCATAAACGAGACTAAAAAAACGATGAACTGCGATTCGGAATCGGGCATAAAGGGTTCCCTACCATTATCTATAAAAACGGTAAAAAATCACGTTTGTCGTCCCGCAGCCCTTAAATATTTGTTGTATTTTAATTTAATTATTTATTTTTAATGTGAATATATAACTAAATATTCTGTGAATATTTTAAGCGTCTACCTGTTGCCGTTATCAATATTGAGCAAAAACGAGCAAAAAATCACGTTTTATTGTATGGGAGCGCCCCCATAATTTTTCTTTCTTGTTATAGCGATAACAAGAATCTGTAAATTTTTAGAAAATACAACAACAACAATGTATCATTCATTTTTTAGTCAACTGCCCCTTTGATCCCGATAACCGATACAGTCGGCCAGCTGATTATATGTACATTTGTACATATCTGTATTGTCTGTATCTATACGTGGTGGACGTGGCCGGGACATCCGTCATTCTGGTTGGCCGCATCGGCTCGCGGTTGTAGCCGATGGCCGAAATGTTCGGCTCGATATGGTATCCTGTATTTTTATTATAATTACATGTCTTCTTACCGTTCTATTCTTTTTTACCTATGTCTAATAGGAGGTAGCCTGTATCAGATCCCTCGACTATATTAGGCTGAACAGCATATACTGCAGTGATCGTCAACGTCATCAACAGCCTATACTGCAGGGGCTCCGTCCTACTCTCCTACAGAGAGTGTATGGGCCATAGTCCACCACGCGGACCCAGTGCGTATTGGTGGACTTCACATGCCTGTTCAAGACATACAGGTTTCCTCACGATGTTTTCCTTCGCCGTTAAGCAATCGGATAATGTACTTGAATTGACAAACAACTCATAGGCACACGGCTGGATTCGAACCCGGAATCCACAGATTGAGAGTACGCGCCTTATTCATTGCGCCACCGATGCTTCACTACTGCAGTGAAGTAAAAATCAATACATAATGTGTGCTCTCACCGGCGCACTTTAATTCCTACGGTTTATCCCAAATCCTGGAACCCAATGCGAAAAAGTTAGGTGTACAGCAACGTATTGTTTATATCCAATTTCAAAACATAACTATACATAAAAGAGGATGTAATCAATTTTAAAATGTTTGTATAGGATATATTCCATTTGGAAAGTAAATTAATAAAAAATAAAAACAATTCATTTTTCGACGTGGTGCTCAAAGTTATACGCTTGAATTTATTATGCTAGTAATACCCTGTATCTTCAGGTACGCTGACGCACAGTCACGCAGGTAAATTTGTCCAATCGCAGGCCGACAGTGTCTAACTAACCTGATCCGTCAGAGAATCTATGGTGGACCGTGTAGAGCTGACACTCCGTGTTCGATTGGCTGAGATGGAAATATTGTCAGTTTCAATGGGAAAAACTGCAAACTCCATTTAGTTCCATCTTTCCAAAATGTGTCCGTACCTATGTAATTGATTATCTTGAGTTTTTGGGGATGGATATCACATCAGACCTCGACCTCGGGAGTTAGGTACGTCGAATCGTAGTAAAGACTGCTGCCAAAAATCTCGGCATCCTATTCAAGGTGAGGCGGTAATTCACACCTGAAACTTTATAGAGCTCAACTTCAATCGTGTATGGAGTACCATTGTCACCTTTAGGATAGTTATGCTTAATCTCTGGACTCGATGGAACGTCATGCAGAAATGAAGAGGCTCATTGGCACAGATTTGCTCGTGGAGGCCAAATGCTGGAACACAGGTGAACAGTTGCTTGTCTCTATATTCTTGTTGATTCCGACATCAACATTCAATACCGATCTAACAGACCAGGTACTGCGCCAGTTCAACGTCCTTCTGGCTCTTACTAAGGGTTTGGGTACAGCCAAGAAGTGGAACACACCGCCAATGTTTTTATTGCTACAAAGCTAAAATTTGAGTTTCTGTAAGTCGAGGGTGACCAGGCACTTTCTAGACCAACGTATATCATCGCAGGCCACATCGTCGCTTACCATCAGATGATATTATGGCAAAGCGTTGTTCTATCAGAGCATAATTTTTTATGAATATAAAATACAACACGTAAATATATTTTTGAACTTTAGACATGGCGTCGCCTGAACATGGCCTTTCTCAGAAATCGGCGTTGTTCGTGGCCTTCTCAACTTTTTAACTAGTCGTTTCCATTTCACAGTCAGTCATTACACTGGTCGTTTATGCTTTCTGCGCCTTTTATTTCTCCTTCATTAGTTGGTGTGAAAATTACACACTATGGAAAATCATTGTGCAATTCAATTAACTACCGCGTAAAATAAAATTCATTGATATGTTGACATGTTAAGTATGACCAACAACTTCATCGACGTCAACTGCAACAGTCCACTGTTGGATATATTCCCCAAATGGATTTTTCCATAGCCGCAGTTAGATTTACGCAAGCAGTAAAACGTTGGTAATACCCCGACTTACGCGAATTCGGAGAGAATTATTGTCTCGTTAGTTCGGTCATCGGACTCTAGAGACAAGAAAGTCTCGTTAGCTCGGTCATCGGACCCTTGAGACATGAAAATCTCGTTAGTTAGGTCATCGGGCTACTGAGACAAGAAAGTCTCGTTAGTTAGGTCATCGGACCCTTGAGACATGAAAATCTCGTTAGTTAGGTCATCGGGCTACTGAGACAAGAAAGTCTCGTTAGTTAGGTCATCGGACTACTGAAACAAGAAAGTCTCGTTAGTTAGGTCATCGGACCCTTGAGACATGAAAATCTCGTTAGTTAGGTCATCGGGCTACTGAGACAAGAAAGTCTCGTTAGTTAGGTCATCGGACTACTGAGACAAGAAAGTCTCGTTAGTTAGGTCATCGGGCTACTGAGACAAGAAAGTCTCGTTAGTTAGGTCATCGGACTACTGAGACATGAAAATCTCGTTAGTTAGGTCATCGGGCTACTGAGACAAGAAAGTCTCGTTAGTTAGGTCATCGGACTACAAAGACAAGAAAGTCTCGTTAGTTAGGTCATCGGGCTACTGAGACAAGAAAGTCTCGTTAGTTAGGTCATCGGACTACTGAGACAAGAAAGTCTCGTTAGTTAGGTCATCGGACTACTGAGACAAGAAAGTCTCGTTAATTAGGTCATCGGGCTACTGAGACAAGAAAGTCTCGTTAGTTAGGTCATCGGGCTACTGAGACAAGAAAGTCTCGTTAGTTAGGTCATCGGGCTACTGAGACAAGAAAGTCTCGTTAGTTAGGTCATCGGACTACTGAGACAAGAAAGTCTCGTTAGTTAGGTCATCGGGCTACTGAGACAAGAAAGTCTCGTTAGTTAGGTCATCGGACTACTGAGACAAGAAAGTCTCGTTAGTTAGGTCATCGGGCTACTGAGACAAGAAAGTCTCGTTAGTTCGGTCATCGGACTACTGATACTAGGGGAAATCGTTGACTCATCATCAACAGCCTATATATGTCCCCACTGGAGGGGCACGGGCCTACTCTCCTTCAGAGAGTGTAATCGTTGACTGCTTGGTTGGAAATAAAAAAGGCCAGGCTTTATTGCATGTTGGCTCATAAGTTCTACGTTGTTCACCTTCAAAATTAATTTAATATCTGTCTTAGTGAGAACTGGCATTGTCGTGGTTTCGGAGTCTGTCAATAACACTTGAAATACCCATACGTTTTATTGCTGCTTGATTTGGGATCATATCAATAAATCCATGTTTCGTCACCTGCTACTACGTCGCACATTAAATTCGACGCCGCTTCGCTATAAGCATGGCATTGCACCAAGTGACACGACACATTTTGAGCCTCAGTCTAATTGTGTGGTATCCACAGAGCACAGCTTTTTCACACCCAAACGTTTGTGTAGGATTGACTGTATTTGATTCATGCCTATGCCTAAAGATGCCTGAATCTACCGGTAGATCACTTGCTCGTCTCTTTCTATCATACAGCGCACAGCATCAATGTTTTTGTTTCTCACAGCGGTGGATATTCGCCGTCACGAAATTCGAGTTCGAATTCTGCTTTCTGCTTTAAAAGGGTATGCTGTTGTCAAAGCGCCCATATAAACGTAGTCCAGTCATATTTTGAGTATTAAGCTATGAAAATCTATGAAATTTTCAAGACACAATCTAGAAACAAATATCTGTGTCGGTGGTGAGTCAGATTTTCGTTTAAATATATACTTCCAGAGTTACAGGGCGTCAAAGAATTGTATTTTACGGTAATATAAAGCCCCAGCTTTGAACCTGATTTACAAGAGTATGAATCAATTTAGAACAATTTAGAAAAATTACCGACATCTGAAATTTCATTAATATACTGTATTGAAAAAATAGCTACATAATATACTGTATCCTTCAAATGATCCCTGGACTACGAAACATCCAAATAACGGGTGGATAACTTCGCGTAGTGTATGCTGTCTCACCGTACGCGCTCGGGTAGGATAGGGATCGGATAGGGACAGCTACAAAACAATCCAAATTTGAACGCGGCCACGTGGTCTAACCAACATAGCCTCTTAAAAGATCGTCCTCAAACTCATCAAATTTATACTGAGCTGTCAAATTACACACACTTAAAATCGTATCATAATAATACTGTAATAATATACATAATATACTGTATACTGTAATATATAATATGTATACTGTAATATAATATACTGTAATACATAATATACTGTAATACAAATATTCATGAGTTAAACCCGTAATAATGTAAACACACAATGTAGAAACAAGCTGTTGTTTTCTAATGTTGTCATTACTTTTAAAACATTGTTTATGTCAGTGGTCAGTTACGGAAGCATAAAGTTCACCCTAGAAGTAAATAAACCTACTATTCAAGAAAAATGTTTTGGACAAGATGCTACCATTACGACAGCGCATTTAAAAGCTTCAATATTTCATTATTCAGGCAAAGCTTTTGTCATGGTAATATCTTTTCAACTTTGTGATTCAAGATGATTCTTCAATGGATGAATATATTGGATTATAATGAGATACTAACGCACAAAAAAGCTTTTAAGGCGTTGGAACTAACAATAAATCATGCCTACAAAACATTATCTTTTAATCGTTTGCTCAACAAGTGTTATGTTTTATAAAAATTACTATAAAACCTGCTGACAGCATAGCAAGCGAATACTCTTGTATTAGCGTATGCTGAATCAAATACGTTTGGTTTTATTTTAAATTATCAGCCAAGTAAAATTTATTTTTTGTCGTCATGTGGTTTTAGGTTTCGATCACGCCTTCGCCTTTTATTACATCCACGGGGTAATAATGGGATAATATCCTGAAGATGGGCCGCAGCATCTACCCATCTAACAACAACATCTTACTGCGATCACCAATCCACCTGACAAATGTGGTGATTGCTTAAAGAAAGTTCGATTTGTCGATCTATGAAGGAAGCTTATGTCCAACAGTGGACTCACGCAACTACAAAGATAAGTAAATTTGGGAGAACGATGTGAAAAACTGTCACTTGCAGTTACTGTCGTTTGTAAGCAGATTTTAAAAAAAACATTAGGTATAATAGCTATCCTTAAAAAATATTGACCAGCACGTTCTCCAGTGTTTTATCAGATCTTTTTAACCGACTTCAAAAGAGCAGGTTTTCAATTCGACGGATATGTTCTTTATTTTATATTTGTTACCTCAGAACTTTCGACTGGGTGAACTGATTTTAGCATTCAATATAGTCCAATTCTGGGAATCCATGAGAAAACCATGTCTTAAATTTGCCGTAGACTTTTAGGGCAGTTGAATTCGGTTTCTAGTTCAATTTGAACGCGTTAACTTGTAAAATATAAAGTCTTCAAAGTGTGCACTCAGCTGAACAACAGAAAGTTTTAACCGTCATTTTATTGAGGTATTACGTGTGAGTTGTATTATTCTTGTTCTCTTTTTAAATGAATACACACAAAAAAAGTACAACTTCAAGCTTTACGTGTGAATTACATTATTGTTGTCCTATTTTCCCGGAAAGTATAATGTTTGCGCCATATTGTCAATAGATAAACTGATGTCTCTCTTACAATTAACATTGCCTGTAACAGGACAACTAACAAACATTTCAGTTCGTGCAAATATGGCTATTGTCATCTGTTTTTGTTACACGAAAAGCTGTAATTAAAAACTAGTATCCAGTGTCGATAGATTTGTTCAACTTGAAATAATCTGCATAAAGTTACTTGTACCACATATTATTTAATAACAATATATTCTGACATATTTATCTCATGAGCTATTTCAACACATTTACATAAATACTGTTTACCATCTCCAACCCTGGTCAATAAAATCACTGCCAAATATGCTCGGCACCTTCTAAATCAAAAACGTTCGTTGGACATCGGAAACGACGTTTCTAACGAAGCATTCCCTAACGAAATGTTTGCTTTTTACGCTGTCGAAAAATAGCGCAATACCATCCAAAACAGAAAGTTAGATTGATCGTTACACCAACAAAACGTATCGTCCGGAAAAAGCTAATTCGTTCCCGTTAAAACTATTACGTTGACACAAAACGTACCCAACGTATCGTTTTTGTTCTGGTACTCTTTTTTTTAAATTAGCCCTATTACACTATACCAAAATTTGACCATTCAGTCCAATTTTCCAACTACTAACGTCTGAGTTGGTATTTATTAAATTTACTTAGTTTCCTTGTTCATCTTTTGCTGAAATATATGTTTTGTTAATCTTATCTATAAATGTAATAATAGCTCATCTTAACATTGCAACTTAAAAATTTTAAAAAAATTGTTTTACGTAACTGAGGTGACTAGTGGACCTGCACTTCAAACGTAAAGCAGTTTTGATGTTTTCGTTCGTACCTATATTTTATTATGTTACTTAATGAACACAGATTATGTTAAAACAAAACAAATAAGGTATTGAATAAACCAGGATGCAATCCTTGTTATTGTTTCGTTTTCCATTCGTATACCAATTAATACTTTGACATTCATTTTGATTTGGTGTGATTATTCAATGTCAAACGACTTCTTAAATAAGAAAAAATACTCGCGAATGTCTAGATTTCCTTTCATCTGATCCACAGAGTAGCATAATTTTTACAAAAAAAAAAAACGAAGACAGTTAATTGTGCTTGTAATGACGTTGCACTACTCATAACTTACTGAAGTTCTAAACTGAACCTAATCATTGTTTGTAGACAGTGTAATTACACTTACTGGTACCGTTATTGCAGAGAAATATTGAAACCGTTAGAAATCGACTCTATAAAGGTCGAGAGAGACGTCTACGTACGAGATTTCATATTTTTAATTTTATTCAAATCCTAGCTGTGCCCACAACTTCGTCCGCGTGTAATAGTAACTTTCGACAGCATTTTCAATTTTTTTGGCTAATTATTTTGCAAACAAAACACATATTTACAGTATTTTACTGCAAATAGCACTTTCCCTCCCATGATACACTGTTTGCCTTTGATATATTTCATTGTCCGACTTAGTATTTCAATTGCTCTTTTGCGGGACATCTTACATTCATCCCAAACCAATAGCCTTACCCTGCTGTTACATCCTTCCGGGTTCACTGCTTTTGCTAATGTTACATACTGCCATTTCCTCGAGAGTTATGTTCAATGGTAGTTTTAGAACTGAGTGTTCTGTTCGTCCCCCACTAAGTAGCGTGGTAGCTATTCCAGAAAAAGCTACTGTAACAGCAACTCCTTTATCTTTCCACATGTTCGGGTAGACATACTTGGGCATATTTCCCACCTATGTCGCGGCGCCGGCGCAGCACTCATTGTATATGGCGCACGACACTTGACACGGTTCTTATTGCGTTAATTTCAGCTTCACGTTTTGTAATGACTGCGTAATTCTCTGTATTTCTTCTATATTTTTATTTTGTAGGCCGTTAGCTTTTTTGCCGACGTCATCAGTCATCACACAAAAACTTTCATCCGCTATTGTTACCTCTTGTAGAGTAATTTTTTACAAACTTTGAATGTCATAATTATTAATTAATATCTAATCAAAACCCTAAAAAATAAGTTTCAAGCTTCTAGCTTTAGAAATTACGTAATTTACATACAAAATTTTATCCCCTATTTCAAGCCTTTACAGCCCTTCTTTCGCATTAAAGAGTAGCCTATGTCACTTTTTCACATGTTCACTAGACCACTTTTCATTTAAATCGGTTCAGTAGTTCAGGCGTGATTGCGTAATACATTGACAGACAGAGTTACTTTAGCATTTATAATATTATAAAACATTTTTAAAGCAACCTCTTAAAATCAAGAACGTAATGAAATTTCATAATAATGTGCAACAATAATGTTGTTATTGATGTTGATGATTGCTAAAGATGTGGTTCCGCCTTCTTGATCGCTGGCTGCTTTTAATGTACATATATTTTCAATTGATTTTAGAATAAGTTTTGATATGCTTTTGTTTTTATTTTTCACTTCTTGAAAACTCATATGTAATTGTTGCTACATAAAACCGTTTGCTCATTTAAACTACGTTTCCATGCCCCTGGTGCCGGTCTCACCGAAAACAGGGATAATATTCAAAGCCATCGTATTCTAATTCGTCTATAAAAAGTCCTCTTTTAATATTTTCGCCCAAGAAACCATTACTGAAATATAATTTTTCAATTGGCGTGGCAAAATTGTAAAAATTAATTTAAGCTGGACTGTACGGACGGAAAATCCAATAACTTGAGTATTTCTTTGGCCCAGAAAATTCTGGAAAAATTGTATCAAATACAGATTTTCCGCGTTTATTTTAATTATCAGATATACTCCAGTTAGTGACGCGAGATTCTGACAAAACCCTCCTCAAAAAATTGCAGGTTTAGCGAAGTTTCGGAACAACACACGAAGAGAATCTGTACCAAAAGTCGAATCTAATTTAAATTGGAACGTAATTCCATGCCATTTCGAAAGAAAGACGGTTCCAATTAGCGGCAAAGAATGAAACGTCGGCGCGAACTGTGTTTCTTTATTTGTGCCATCTCGATTGCTCGATGCAACGTTCTTCTTTTAACAAAGTGTTTAATCCTTCATTATATTTAACAAGTCGTTTTTAGGGTTCCGTACCTCAAATCGGAGAAATGTATTAATTGTTTGTAAGTCTGTCTGTATTTTACTAGTGTTGTTTTAAAACGAATTTAGCTAAAGATATCAGTGTGTTTATTTATTGTTTTAAAATTACACACACAATGAACTAATCGTATAAATAAACATAACAGGTAGAAAAGTATTACGAACAAACTAACCAATTTCCTAGTAGACGTAAAAATAATGTGTCCTTTCTTAATCTGACTTATACTTTCACGAAACTGCGTGTTGATAATAATTGCAAACGTCAACATCAAAAGACTGCTGACTGCAATGCTCATTTGGTAATTTGTCAAACGAGATTTTAATTTTACAAACTATAAAGTAAAATTACATTACAACACAATATACTTGTTACAGTGAAATATTAAATTAAAAAGGGTGACCCACAGACATCGTGACTATTTCGAAAAACAACAAAACTCATTCATTGATAATGTTTTGGAACTTACCTAAACTAGGATACCCTTGAGAGGTAATCCGGGTATAACATATTTAGAATATGCCAATTCATTCACATAAAACTATTACTCCATTGTAGAAAAGAAAATTTCCAAGTCGTATTCACTCAAAATATTACAAGAAAAACACTTTCAACTGGTTGTGAAGTCGATCAGAAGTATACTTATTTTACAATCGGATGCTCTTAAGTATTCTATCGCGAAAATAAAAGTTTGAAGTAGCTAACAGCGACCTCGCATACGCTCGCTCGGTTAGGAAGCTGGAGCCCTACTGAATGTGCCTCCCTTTAATTCACCAACCTCCCAGTGATGCAAGTTTAAGCTTCCGTAGGGCCGGAAACCGATTTATTTCACAGAATACAAATGCAATGTTGTATGTCATTCTTTCATATTTTTTTCAGTTGGTATATCTGATATTATGTTTCTTGCTTCCATAATCATAATTTTCATACAATAGCCGGAAGTTTGACTTAGTCAAATTCCAATCAATTAAAAAAAATTGTGACGACCTCATTGTATCTTTAGTTACAAAAAGATTCTAATTTGGAGAAATTTGGGATCTATATTTTTGTTACGAGTCCGTGAATGTTGGACAAAAAGGTACGTTTCACCCTACTTTGCATAAACAGTCGTGTTTCCAAGCCCCTTTATTTGACGATCCAATAAATGTCCCATCTACCTGATCAGTGAATCTGAGGACAATCTGCTCAATTCTACCCGAATATTTTAGCCCCAAAGTCAAGTCAAATACAATGAAATTATAGGTTTACATGTACGACTGATTTTTCACGTTACTTCTAGCCTTTTTAATTTTTGCACCACATATTGTTTTTAAAGTTCCAAACTAAACCTACTCATTGTTTTAATTTACCGTTACTTCAGAGAAAATTGAAACCGATAGAAATCGACATCATGCAGCTCAACTAGGTACTAGATTTGATGTTTTTAATTTTATTCAAATATTGTAACCCACATACAATTTCTTTAAAGAAACTTATTGTATTCACCCTTAGTAAGTGTAGGGGTCTTAAGGGGAAACGGACTAGTTGTGAGGAAGTTAAGTAATAAACAGAAAAGTCAGGGTATGTGTTCTTTTTATTTAACGGAATATGCTCCCAACTATATACAATATTACTATAAAAAGCCGTATGATATGAAAGAACCGATCTTGAATATTACGCGCGCACTGAGTATTTTTAACACGGTAGGTTTTAGGGCTAAAATACGTTTACGGAGTTGGTCGACGACGCGTAGACGCACAGAGTATCTGGGATAGATCCGCGGCAGATCCGCCCGCAGACCATCAGTGAACGAAGAAAGCAAGTGTAGGCAGTCCTTGCTCAGGGCTCAATCAGCCCTCGCTCAGGGCTCAATCAGCCCTCGCTCAGGGCTCAATCAGCCCTCGCTCAGGGCTCAATCAGTCCTCGCTCTGTAGCTTTCAGTTGCGGACTTCAGTAGCGGCTTTCCGTAGCGGACTTCAGTAGCGCACTTCTGTAGCAGACTTCAGTTGTAGACTTCTTTTTTAAAATACGTAGGTTTGTCCAGCGTTTCCCGGGGCCTGCTTGACCCCGGGACTGCAGTACTGTCTTCTCCAAATTATCGACGAAGATTAAGATCCTGTTGCCAGGTTTCGTGGCTATTTATATCAATTTTTAGTTCTTTTTCCAAGAAATTATTTTTGAAACTGGAGGTTGACGTTTTTCGATTTTGGTTATTCAAATATACGAGTATGACATTTTTGGTTAACAATTAAAATGTGCCGGAATGAATTTGTAACGTGAAATGAGTTTAAAATAATACAATCTCATAATATAAGTCATAAAAGATGACACAATAACAATGAAAATGAAATGTCGTTAACAAATATCAAAAAAGGGTAATATAAAATGTAATAGTTTATAAAGATGAATGCTAAATATCGTTGGAATAAGACGTTTCTGTCTCGAGTTCTTCTACTCGTATGTATAAACTCGGTGTATGACCATACTTGTTTTAAATAGCTGTTACTTTTTTGCTGTTGGTCTGATAGAAAAGACCGAGAAAAAAAAACATTTAGCTATTACAAAATATTTTCAACAACTTTTTATTTGGATAAGATATGTACTAACTAGGACGATTAAATAAAACCGTTCATGTGTTCTATAGATGTACTGACATAGGGCACCGTAACACCGTGGATCACATTATCTTTGCCCGGGTAGACTTCTAGGCCACATACAACGTGGCAGCATCATCTGCTATCAACACAACGTCTCCTACCTTAAGAGACGACTACACAGAGTTGACGGACCCATCTTGCCCAAAAATTATCCGCCTGGCAAAGAGTTTTACGCCAATTCATCCTTCATTCCTTCAGCGTCGCATTCAATGCAACCTTCACGATACGGACCAGATGTTTAATATTTAAATTTAGGTTTGCCTTAGCATTTTGAATAAAATGAAAGTCATCGTTATTTTTTCCATGAATCTCAAGACACATTGAATTCTCTCTTCATATGAGATGCCTGCTTACTCTTGAACACAAATACGACCTTTACACATAAACCTATTTCCTTTGCTGCATTTGAGACTATAAGAGTAGTCGTGACGTCATCTAATAATGCGAAAGTTTCCATATCACCTCCAGGCTTACAACAGGAACCACTTTCAAAAGAACCTCACGCGATGTTTGAGATGAGATCACGTTTATGCAGTGCTACTGCCGATTGCTTGTTCAGCTAGCTTCTTGGACTTGGAACACGATAACTGAACGCAAAACGCGACGTTTTCCGCAATGAAAAAAAAAATCTACGCTTAATACCAAATAGGTACGCAGACTGCCAAAAATTCTTGGTGCCAATAATGCAAAACGCCCCATCGCCCAACATCAAACCCAATATCCATACGACGACGACGCTTACTTTGGAGGCATGGATTTATCAAAAAATCAATTTTTTTGTCTTCATGCATAGTTTCTTTTTTCAGTTTGTTTATGAAGTTAAAGAGAAAAAGATTCATGTGTGGATTCGTGTATTGGCTGTGTTTTCGCATGGATTTTTACTAATAGGCCGCTTGTACTTTATTATGCAATAGGCCCCTGGTATACTTCAACGGTGGCAAACCAGCATACGTCCTGACTATGTATCCATTCTGGTTTTACGTACGGTGACCACTTTGTGATATTATACGTATTTGAAGTGTCTCTCTTAAAATGTGTGGCATTATGCGTGTTTGTCATAACCATTTGAAAATACACGTGTTTGGTGTTTAGCTTGTTTAGTTTTATACAGCTTTGGCATTATGCGTGTTTGGCATTACCATAATTTGGCAATACACGTCTTTGGCGTATAAATGGCGTATTGTGTTTTTGGCATTGTGTCAGGAAAGACTATCCTCCTGTCCAACGGTAATGCAACGTGCATTACCCCTTTTCTAACAGTCGGTGATGACTTTGATGTGAATATTTCGGCCCCGTGTAACAATTTATGGTGCGTAAGGCTCCAGCTATCAATACCACATTTATATTCTTAAAACCAAATCGCTGTTCATTTGATTTTGCAATCACACATTTGAAACGAATTTTATTTATTCGTATGATTCTATGATAACGTGCAATCAATAATTGCGTTGGCATTTAATAAAATCGGATTTGGTAGGAAAGATTCCACTTGAATACCTGCAGTCCTCTCGGATAAAATTAGAAGTCCCTTTTCATCAATACTCGTAGCTGCGTCCAATTTACGTAGCGGACTTCTGCTAGGGGACGTAGAGCTTGATCTTAGGAGTTCATATTACTCTCGAAACGAATCTAGTTTAGACTTTATGAGAAGATTTCTTTCCGCTTCATACATATTAGATGAATTTAGAATTTTATAATTTGGTATAGACTGTACCAAACTAAGTCGAAACAATCTACTGACCTAGAATAACTAGCTGTAGCGCGAAGTAAATGCAACAAATCTCTAAAATGCGAGATGTCTGCCATTACCGGTGAAGGTAGCGACACAGTGGTTTGAATAAATCCCACTAGCTCTGTTTGTCTGTTCTCATCCAGAACAGGCGGAAAATTAAGCTCATTAAAGGATAACTCAGACTAAGTTGGAGCGGCTTGGGTTAAACATTCTGAGCCAGAAAACAAACATTAAATGCTGTAGATCACACATTTCTAATCCCGAGTTAAAGTCGAAATCTACTTCCTTTCATCTTTTCTCATTTTCTGTCTCGTTTATAAAGTCCAAGTATTCAGTATTTAATCTATCAATGTTTTATAATATCAATTATAACCCTTGATTGGAAATGCACGATATGTGATATCCACGCTTGAATTACGCATGAACTCGATTCGTGCATCATTGCTAGTCTGCTGGATTTATCTTTAGCCTTGGAAAAGACACGCTTTCAGTCTGTAGATAAAACAGAATAGTACAATATTAAAACAGAAATTATTATGGGTTAGGAATTCAGTCACAATGACTTGGCCTTGTTCATCGTCTTGCTCGAATATAACTCGCACGGACGGACGAGCTATCTCCATTTGATTTTACTTACGAGTACTTACTTGTCCGTAGCTACTCGTATTTAAAGAAGAAAAATTCAATGAAATTTCAATTATTTAATTACTTTCACATTCTATGTATTTCTGACACCAAAAATGTTGACGACGAGATCGCCCGATAATAATAGCCCGACAGTTTTTTAGTGGGTTTTTTAAATTTATATCGGTACTAGTACAGAGCGCACGGCATTTATAATAACTGTCGAAACAAGTTATTGATAAATGCCTCATTTAGTCAATTGTAAAGGTTTTATTTTATTTTATTCGAAAGGTTAAGGATAACGGTTCGAATTTTTATGCAAAAGGTGGTCCTATTGAATGTGACAGAAAAAATAATAAAAATACAAAATTCAATAGAGGATAATATAATAGTGTTATAAATTTTTTTGGAAAACTTTGGATTGAAATAAATCCATGGTGTAATCAGAATGGGATTGAAACCTATGAGCTGCACACACAGTGCCGGCTTAGCGATTGCGCAAATAGTATACGGATAATTGAATCGGGCCCAGAGGGAAGGATTCCACGTTTGCTGCGGATTTAAAAATTCTCGTTGGAGAACAGACCCGTATTTAACTGAAAGGAAAGTGAACAAAGCCTGCGAATGGCACTTAGAATGATACAATTTTCTTTAGCGTGGATTAAAAGAACGTGATAACACGATGCGGTGTTTGTAAGTAGGTACGAGTATTTGTCCTTTTGAAAGGACTAATGAAATTTTGTTAAGCACTATGTCTGGTACTCTCTTTTAAAAGACACAATACACTTTACTGGGACGTTGTCTCATCTGACATAGCAAGGAACGATTGTGTGGCGATTGACTTAGATAATTACTGGTAGTACTAGATGACAAGCAAGGATTTTATTATACTTATGTTTGTTATCATTAAGAGTAATATTGATAGCATCATAATTTTGCTGTAGTTAATACTGAAAACTTAAAGGGTGACCAACAAAGTAATAGTCCAAGAGTTGATGACTAATTTAGGAAAGGTATTTCAGCCATTTTGAAATAATAAGAGTAAAATTTTCATCAGTGTTCGAATCTAGGATCGTGACTCGGAAAGAGCGTTTGGTAATTTAGCTTCTGCGTATGGGTTTCTCCAAAAAATAACCAAAAAATTGTTTTAGGCAACTTGGAATTTTAAAAAATACTGTGATAATTTACTGAGAAACTTAGAACACAAGAATTGCTGTCATGTTAAATAATTTTATTATTGAAAATACGTTTAAAACCTCAGACAATTGAATCCGTTTTTAATAACTCTAATAACGCAACGACAAAAAAGTCTTATGCGTAGGCATAGATTCAAGAGACAAGAGGGTTGTGATTGGTTGCTGCTAGTCTACGCGACTTAGGTTTACCCGGAGCTCTAGGGCTGTGTAACAGCGAGTATTTTGGCGCAGCGATGTCTGTCTGTCCCTTGAAAATGGAAGACCGATTATTAAACACCAGGGCCATCATCGCTACCAATTATGGCAACCTCTATTTCCTCTACATGGTTTAAAACTATATTTCAGAAAGTCCCACCACCTTTTAGTGCCAGCTTGTGCTCTGTTTAGGGATATAATCCACTTCTTCACCCGAAAGTTTTACTTGTTCCAAAACTTAATAATGCGTTTGTAAAGTCTTATTTTTTGCGCATTACTAGCTCACTTACACGTGGCCACTCCTTGGCATTACGGAAAAGTTCTTCAGCGTTCAAAATAAGTGAGCATAGGCTTGTGTCCACTAATAACAAATTGCTTGGTTTATAGTTTCTAATTATAAATGAGGAGACGAAGATAAGAAAAAACTAGTATATTTCTCAAAAAAGTTAAAGATTATTAATATTTTTAGAAAATGGATTCGAAAAAAATAGGCATTAGGTCACGTGACAACGAACACGAAGAACGCGGCGCAAGAAAGTGTGACGTCACGCCTCGCAAAACATCATTGTTGTTGTTGACGTTTTCATATCACAGAGCAGGTTATTTCGCGAGCTGTGACGTCATTCAAGACGCCATGACACTATTCAGCGTTTTCGAGGGAAATATAAATTGCTTTTTTTAAATACAAAATACGTAATGTAAATTTTGCTTTTTCTTTAAAATATAGCTTTTTGGGGATATAATATAGATTAAAGTATATAATTAACCAAGTTTTCAAATTTAGTCAACTAGCCTATTCTTCTCACAACTTCGTAGTGACCTGGACGCACCGGTCACGTAAGACAGACGTTGTGCAACTGTATCTCTGGTGCCTTTGATTTTTGATAAAGTTTTCCAAGCATTTGTGTGGTCAACTGGAATTGGCGGAGACGACAAAATGGTAGATTTTGAAGCACATTGTGCTCGTAATTGCAAAATGTGAATGTTGAGACCTTTTTGACCTTTAAAGCTTCTGGACTAGGAGCAAGTCCTAGACCATCCATTTACACCAATTGCAGAGTGTTTTTAATTAAAGTGACTAACAGAATTAATATATGTTTTATTTACGTACAACCATTTTTTACATTACCATTTCACATGACATTTGGAATATAGAGGAACATATTCTTAATTTTTAAACATTGTTAGCTGCTGGTATTTATTTCGTGCAGAGTATTACAAACTCTTTTCAACACTCCGCCTCACGAAATTATGCTAGATTGATTTTAGTTCTAAGCTTAAAGAACTTTGGAGCAGGCAAGGCTTTTGTCAAAAGATCTGCCTCCATGTCCTCTGTGGCACGGTATTGGACATTAATGTGTCCATCTTTCATGGCATCTCTAATAAAATGCTCTCTGATGATGATATGTTTTGATTTCGTGCTTATAGTTGGATTTTTGACCAACTTTTGAGCGGCTTGGTTATCATTGTAAACATCAACGATTCCTGTTTCTATATTCAGCTCATTCAGCAAGTTTTTTTGGTATATGGCTTCTTTTGATGCCTCCGTTAGAGCCATGTACTCCGCCTCAGCTGTACTAAGTGCAACCGTTCTTTGTTTCTTGGCTTCCCAACTTATTGGTGTTCTGCCATAAGTAAATACATATCCTGTCACTGAACGACGGTCAATGGCGCATGATGCCCAATCTGCATCAGCTGCTCCTTCAAGCTTCATGTTTCCTTTCATGTAAGTCAGACCTAAGTCTGTCCTAAGTCAGATGTATAGCAGTTATTGAACTGGCTAAGGTGACTTACTGCAAACATGATATCGGGACGTGTTGCAACTGCTAGATACATAAATGATCCTATTAGATTTTGATAAGGTATGTCCTTTTCTTTCGTTGGACTTGTGCCTTTTGTTAATTTCAGACCAGTATCCATTGGAGTAGATGCAGGTTTACAATCCTGGCATCCGAATTTTTTTAATATTGTCTCCACATATTGTCTTTGTTTCAGGATCATTTTCTTTTCGTCTCGTTCGAAAGTTATGCCGAGGCAGTAGTTAATTTCACCTAAGTCTCGCATCTCAAATCTTTTGATAAGTAATTTCTTGATATTATTTATCTTCTCTTGACATTTGCAAGCAATAATAATATCATCTACATATATGCTAATAATAATAGTCTCTCCGCCTTTCGCGTATATGTACATACATGGATCAACTTTTGTAGGTTTGAAACCTATCGATTTTAGTTCGGTATCTAATTTCTTGTACCATTGTCTTCCCAATTGTTTTAATCCATATATAGCTTTATTTAATTTGCATACAGTATTTTCCTTATCTTTATTTAAATCGTATAGCATTTTTTCAGCCTTTTCTTTAATCTCTAAATCCTTTGTAGATATCATTATCTTTTTCAGATA
This sequence comes from Carcina quercana, assembly GCA_910589575.2. Lineage (NCBI taxonomy): Eukaryota > Metazoa > Arthropoda > Insecta > Lepidoptera > Depressariidae > Carcina > Carcina quercana. The sequence continues at coordinate 21,412,273 of OU342426.1, read as the reverse complement.
TTCTTCTAGATTTGTAGGCTTTTGCATGAAAATCTCTTCTTCAACGTCTCCGTTTAGGAAAGCAGTACAGATATCTATCTGATTCAAATGCATGTCTCTCTGTATAGCTATAGCCACTAATAATCTTATTGAACTTAGTCGCGTTACAGGTGCGAAAACCTCTTGATAGTCAACGCCGGGTATTTGTGAAAATCCTCGGGCTACTAGTCGAGCTTTTTTGCGTTTAATATTACCATCTGGTCCTATTTTATCCTTTAAAATCATCTTACTGTCAATGACATTTCGACAAGGTGGTTTTTTCACAATAGACCATGTATCATTTTTTAAGTGTGCTGTTATTTCTGAGATTATTGCATCATTCCATATTTGTTTGTCTTCTTCATTCATGCAAACTGTGCATACATAATCGTTTGTCCAAACAGGTGGTTTTTTATTTCTTGAAGGTCTTTGATTTGTTGAAGCATCATTGCTTACAATCACCTCTCTTTCTGTTTCTTGATCATGATCATTAACATTGTTATCATCAATTGTTATCACTTCATTTTCAATTATTTCATGATGATCCAGAGTATTTTCTTCATTTAATCGCAATTCATTTTGCGTTTGAATTTCTTCATGATCGTAATTATCAACGTTTATTTCGTTATCTCCTGTTTGTTTGTTTTCTTTCATTTGTTTTTTATCATCAATTAATATTTCTATTAACTTCTTTTCATTTTTATTTTCGGCTTTATCATCTTTTTTTATTATTTCGTAGTAAAGTTTATTCATTATTTTAACATCTCTGCTGCTTACAATAACATGTCTTGTTTCTGGTACTAATATTCTGTAAGCTTTACTGTTTTCGGAATATCCGAGAAATATTCCTTCAGTAACTTTTGATGTAAATTTTCTCTTTGGTTTTTTATTCTTATTCAAAGCGAATGCTTTTGATCCGAAAATTTGAAAGTGTTTTACGGATGGCTTTCTACCAACCCATATTTCGAATGGAGTTCTGTTGTCAATAACTTTTGACGGAGTTCGGTTTAGTATGTAATTAGCAGTTGATACAGCTTCTGCCCAGTATTTTTCAGGCATGTTACCATCTATCAATAAGCATCTGGCTCTTTCTTGTAGACTTCTATTTTTCCTTTCGGCTGTACCATTTTGTTGCGGTGTATACGCGCAGCTTAGTCTTCGACTTATACCACATTGCTGTAAATATTCATCGAATTCTTTATTTACATACTCCGTTCCATTATCGGATTGTAAGAATTTTATCTTATTTCCAGTGAATCTTTCCATTTCTTCTTTGTATATTTTAAATTTATTCATTACTTCATTTTTCTTTTCTATGATGTATACTCTTGAGTATCGTGAATACTCGTCAATAAATGTGACAAAGTATTTTCCTCCACTAACGGATTCAACATTCATTGGTCCACAGACGTCTGAGTGATCTATTTCAAGACGTTGTGTTGTTCTCAATTTTTGTTCATTTTTTGGAAAAGGTAGTCTTGTCATCTTTCCTTTTATGCATACTTCGCATTCATTTAATTTTTGATGCATGTCAAATTTGAGTCCGTTCATCGCTTCATCTTTCAAAGCTTGTTTTAAACTTGTTTCATTTATATGTCCAAGTTTTCTGTGCCATTCTTCAATTTCGGCATTGAAAGTAGTTTCTTCTTGACATTTATAGTCATTTTCATACTTTTTGTCCATTATGTAGTAAAGACCATTAATATTTTTAGCTTTAAGTTCAATTTTCATTGTTTTTGAATCTTTTATTGTTGCTATATTTTCTTTGTATAAGACGGTCTTTCCTTTTTGTGTTATTTTTGACACAGACAAAAGGTTAGTTGCAAGATTTGGTACATATAGTGAATCTTCTATTTTTATATTTTTGTCATCAACTTTTATTTGTACGTTTCCTCTTCCTTCAATTTTAGCAGTAGTGTCATTAGCTGCTAATTTAAGTATACCATCAGTTTTGTTAATTTGAGAGAAACTCTTTAAGTTGTGGCACATATGTGATGTGCATCCACTGTCGATGCACCATATATTTTTATTCTTATTTGGTTCCGTTGATAAACAAATATCTTGCGCTACGTTAGACCTTTCACTTTTATTATGGTCTTTCCGTAATCTACAATTTTCTGTCTTATGGCCTCTTTTTTTACATATTTTGCAGAAAAATGGTCTCTTTTTGAAGTGTACATTGTTTTTTTGTGAAAACATTGCGTTGGTTTCAACTGGAATGTCTTCTGTGTGTTTGCGAGCTTCAGTTTCTTCTAAGATTTTTATTTTAAGCTCCTCTGGTGAGGGTAATTTATCCCGCGATTCGATAGCGATACGAAAATTTTCGAATTTCGATGATAGTGAGTAAAGCATTATACTCGTAACCGATAATAAATCTTTATTTATGTCGACATCCATATTAGCAAGTTTATCTACGATGTCAGTCAAGTTATCTAAATGCTCTCTTAAATCATCACCTTCTTTATATTTCGATACAATCAACTGTCTGAGGAGTGAAGCCTTCTTAGTAGGTCGCTTACTTTCATATGTATCTTCAAGTTTTTTCCATATGTCTCTAGCTGTTTGACAATTTTTTATGTTTTTTATTTCTTGGGAAGAAATCAACATTATTAATTCAGATTTTGCTAGAAGTTCTTTTTCTTCATAATTCTCAATGGCTTCGGTATCTTTTTCAGTGAATGTTGGTTTTGTATTTATAACAAATTTCCACAAACCTGCTTTTATCATGACCGCTTGGGCTTGAATTTTCCAAGTGTCATAATTATTCCTGTTTAACATTTCTATACGGTATGCGGTACCAGCCATTTTAAATTTTTTGCTCGTCGTCACTTATTTTGTTATTTTCATTCGCCCATAACCTGTTTTTAATTAAAGTGACTAACAGAATTAATATATGTTTTATTTACGTACAACCATTTTTTACATTACCATTTCACATGACATTTGGAATATAGAGGAACATATTCTTAATTTTTAAACATTGTTAGCTGCTGGTATTTATTTCGTGCAGAGTATTACAAACTCTTTTCAACACAGAGCAACGTTTGCACCAGCACTGGACCGGCTGGCAGTCAGTTAATGCTGAGTATCAAGTAACTATTTGGAGATTCTGCAAAAATTAATAGCACAATAAATTGAAAAACAATTTGTCTTGACATCTCTTTCAGTCGGCCGTCAACTGATGACTGTGTCCCACCACTGTTCAACCAATAGAGAGCTACGTCTGCGTTGTCATAGTTGCAACATTTTATTTTTAATACATATAAATTAAATTGTGAAATGGCATGTTCATATCGTTTACCATTAAAATACAAAACAGCTGGCGAACGCTGACGCAAGTTGGACCTTACCATGTAGGTGTTTTTAACAATTAAGGCATGCTGTCAAGTGCAACTGTTCGGTTCAATTTAGTTCGATATTTGATGTATAACTAGAGAATATGAGTATTAAAGTGTGTTAAAACATTTTTGATATACCAGAGCACGTTTTCAATTGCAAGTTTTTCAATTAATAAATTCCCTTTCAGTTGGTAATTACACTTCCTTCACTCTTGTAAGGTTTGTAAAACCCTTCACAAATAAACACACTTGTAGAGTATATAATTACATATATTCCCCTTTCCTTTACTTGTCAATTTAAGGACACATCAGTGGTAAGGGTTTAAGTGAAATCACATTTAACTTGACACTGCATGGGTTGTTGGTAAATTACATTATAAGCTCAACTCTCTCCAATGCGTAAACTTGTTATCTAAGGTTGGGTTATCTAATGACATTGGCCTGTGACTGCTGCCTTTGAAACTTGGTAAATAAACAGCAGTTTCTTTGAGAATTCAACTTTACCAACAATTTTCAAAGTTTCTGAAGAGTAAAGAGATGGCCTAATCGATTAACGTTTAACTTTTGGATGTTAAAATTGCTTACGCTACCTCAAACTCTGGTGTTTATGTTTCTTACCGTTCGATATTCTTCGGATTTTGTATGAAAATTATTTTTTTCAGCGATTACTACTGTATTGCGTAAAAGAAATTGTAAAAGAGGCTATTTTTTCTGTTTAAATTTACTTACTCTGTCTCGACATAACAATAACCCTTTTGATTATGTCCGGGATTCACCATTTTTTTTAATAATAAGTTTTTTTTTTCCTTATAGAAAAAAAAGCCGTTATGTTACTTTTTTATTGGTTATTATATAAATTTGTTATTTTATCGTTTTGACGCTCGGTTTTGACTATGTTAACTATTTTCGTACTTATTCGTGCTGAGAAAAATACTTTTTGGTTTTGTTTAAAGCGCTTGTTAGTCTTTACCTTTTAACTAAATATTATTTATCAATGTTTTTTTTTAATATCACTATTATGACACATCCATTTTAGAGACAGCTGTGATATAGAAGATAAACATAAATATGTCAGCTGATGGTGTATTTTTTAAAATGTATTATGAGTTTGCACTTGTCCTTTTCACCTGATGGTAAGTGACGATAAGGCCGTTAGATGGTAAGCGAGCGCACCCAGAAGCCTCAACCTAATGAGGCACTGGCCCCGGGACCTTTCATGACGGAACACAACTGTGTTATTAACACTGCTGTTTAGCGGCAGACGCAGATAACATGGTGCTAGCCAGGCGGACATAGGAAATGCGCTACCACAAACCATTTAGCCATTAGTCCACGGAGGTGGTTACTAATATAAAGATGTCCTACTACTAGTTACACTTATAGTTTACTCGATATGTAATGAATGGACAAAAATTCCAAACACTGTTCAATTACTGGATACTAGTCCACATTGTTTTTATATTTAAATGCACCCAGGAATGCACCGATATTCCTGTAATTTGATAATGGAATGTGCAATCATTCACTGGATCGAATCTGCTTGACAATACGAGTATTATTTCAAATGTAAATTAGTGGGTACCTAGTAATTTAATAAACATAATGCATCACCTATGTATCTGCCCCCTGCGAGACCGATGGCTTTTAAGCGTAATTGCGTTCAATCCCGTACTGCCCGTGGCAAAATTTCTGGTAACGGGCAGTAGAACTGAATGTTTAAGTTAGATTAGAAATAGAGATTAGATGGTTAAACAAAAATAATAAAACGTTTTCTTCAGACAGAAACCATAAATTGTGTGTATAACATAAATATTAAGAACATAATCTTTAAAAAATTTCTTTCTTTAAAAATCTTTGTTAAAAGTAGTGTTGCTTTGATTGTTTTCAAAATCAGCAGGTTTCTTACGGGAAAGTTGATCGTTTTTGTATTAAAAACATTTCTTGACCCCTTGAAACCCTTTATCACTAAAACGCTGCGACCAAATTCCGTAGAGGGGAGGAGCCGATAAACTTTTTGATTTTGAAACTTATCGACTAAAGAATTGTCGATTTAGAACACATGCGTCAGATTCCACTTTCGTCAGAAGCAGGTTTTTTGTAATTTCAGTTCAGTTTCGTCATGAATGACGGATGTGGACAAGCTCTAATGATCCTTTCGTTAGATTCCGCTTTCTTCATAATCCTTTCATTCTTTGGGAAATATAAAAGGTAGATCCTAGTCATGCCCAGTAAAACAAAATTCAATTTATTTTGTGGGTACCACAATCATACCAAAACGTCTGAACGGAAACGCAGATGAAGTCATGGGCGTAGTCTAATGTATACATGCAGTTTGAGCATCCACAAGATATGTAAATTCTGACCTATACGGAAAAATGAAGTGATCTGACGAAAGCGGAATCTGACGAACGAGGAATCACGAGAATTGCTGTTTCGTCACCAGCTTAAAAATTCTGACCTATACGGACAAAATAAGTGATCTGACGAAAGCGGAATCTGACGAACGAGGAATCACGAGAATTGCTGTTTCGTCACCAGCTTAAAAATTCTGACCTATACGGACAAAATAAGTGATCTGACGAAAGCGGAATCTGACGGATGTGTTCTAAACCGAAATGTGTCGATGCCATAGCGGTAACGGCTAAATAGAAATTATAATATTCCTTAAAAGGTACCCAAAGGGTAAAAAAATGTTTATTTCGTTAACAACCTTTCTATATATACAGTAAGGGTAACCAACAGGTATTACTAAGACTCCGCTGTCTTTGATTTCATGAACCGAGATAGACAGTTGAGATTTTCACAGATAATGCATTTCTAAAAAGCAGAATAAAATAAATATTTAAGGGGGCTCACATGCACCAAATGTAACTTTTGTTAGGCGTGAGGTTTAACGTATTAATAGCGCCACCTAGTGACGAGTATCAAAACTAAATCAAAGCGCATTCGTTAGGTGATTGTTCGGTGCATATTAATTAAAGTTTTCCGTATTTTAAATGGCCATATTCAGTACGGAACCCTCGGTGCGCGAGTCCAACTCGCACTTAGTCGCAGTTTTTTATTTCACTGCCTGAATGTTATCTTAAAAACTGATGTTAGAAATGTTATGTCAGTCAAAAACATTAATAAGCGAAACTTGTCCGTACCCCAGTGCGCATTCTGTCAGCAAACGTGAAACAATTGTAAACAGTCTGTTACGGCCTCATTAATATTAACTCAGTCGTCGAGGCTCATATCTTATTCATTCAAGCGGAATCTACTTTATCTTTTAGGGTTGCTTGTTGAAAATGTCTAAGGAAATTATAATTTATAACTGCAGCGTTATGTTCTTATTTTCTTTACCACTTTATTTTATTAATGTTCTTGAGACTGCTTCTTTAAGAGTAATGTTTATGATTAAATAAATAAATATGCTTAAAATAAAAAAGCTACAATATTACGTTACACACACGCCCTTGTGGTTTTTAAATTATGATGATCACGACATCCTGTGGTTGTCTTAAAATACGACTTCGGGTAAAACTATAAGCTGGTCGGCAGCTATACAGATATCCGCCTGCCAAGCGTGGTTGTTATGGGGAATCCCCTTCATCCATCTTGTTTTGGCGATGCATGAGGAATATTTTATCCAGCTGATGCTGTAGGTAGCTGACGATGATGATAAACCGGATTAATAGTAATTACAACTATACTGGAGCGGTTCTGAAGAAATTTAGTCTAGAAACCCCACCTCTACAATACAATAAGACTAACGCGTTGAGTTCGTTTAGACGCGCTAAAATAGACACATATATATTTTTGCTAATTCTTGTAAAGGGACTATCCAAAAACACGTTTAGTACGTTTAGATTTCATAGTGGAGCTAAGATCAGTATCCCAGGTATTTTACTTTCTTTCACCAGTTTATTCATACGAGTATAAAACAGTTTAAATAAGATCTATGTAAAATAAATCATACGTTCATTAGCTACCACGGACTGTTGAAGTCTAAGAAAATTATAAAAATTGTGCGACGCATTTTAATTCCAACTTTGAATGTACCGTAACAAGACATAATTATTTGTATTCTAATACGAAACTGAAATTATATATGCCATTGTTTTATAGTAAATGTCCGTCAAATGGAAAACAAATTTATGGCGTGCTGACTCCTCGGTGAACGGCAGGTACGTAGCTGGCTAGATAGATATATAATATTTCAACACAGTTTTGAATTAAAATTCTTTTGTTTTTCGAAAGACACTTTTTTCCGATTTGTTAGATAGCTTCTACCTAAAATAATAAAAAGTTATCTGGCTTCGAGACATATTACCTTTATACATTAGTATTTTAAGAAAGATAACTAATCCAAGGACCGTTCCAATGAAATTTGCCCTTGTAAAAAGTCCCTGAAGATTTCGTTAATTTTGTTGTCAATGGTCACGATTTTTTCACATTTAAAAAAAAACTAATTTGTGCAAGTTGAAACAACGAGATCGCAGAAGAATGCGAATGCTGAAAGTTAATTAATGCGCGGGAAAAGTTTCAGCTAAAACCGTCTAACAAATCTGTTTTTCCGAGATGCTGATACAGATAAACTGTTTAATAAGTTATTTTGTATTTCTATTAATTTATCGTCACGTTTTCCAGTTCCAATAATCAAATGTAAATTCAGTTACATAAACTCAGGGATATCACATACTGTTTTTCATTGAATGAAAAACGCTGGGAGCCCCTATCACGCTCCCGATAAATTCATAAAATAGTTATGCTTAATGAAAATGTTGCCTAACTAACAAGGCAGAGGCAAAAACCGTGCCGTAAGCGAGGTTTTTATAGTGCTCGTACCACTCGAATGTTGAATTCTGTACAGTTTTTTACGTTACTTTATCAAAACTCATGCTATAGATAAGTAACTATTTTAAATATTAAGGCAACGCTATAACGATGTCATTAGGCCTATTCGCTTGTTCAGTTCAAATTCAATTCAAATTCAAAATTGTTTTATTTCACATAGTTGTTTACAGAAACAAGGTTGAGACCCTCTTGTAAGTATAAAAATACCTGTAACAGAGGGTCCCACTCTTCCATAACAAAAATAAATTTATTTTTAATGAAATGTTTACTTATGCTAACATGCTAATACATATATATATATATATATATATATAATATTAGAATTTAAGGATAATTTGTGTATGGGAGGATAGAGAAAGGGAGTGTGGGCGTGTTTGTGTGTGTGTAGCTGAGTCATGGTTTTTAATTAACTATTTTTCTAATTAAGTGTAATAATTCTTATCTCTCGTCATATTTTATGCCAATTACAATTCATAACCACCTCTCCGTTTTCCACGACAAATTGCATACTTCTTTTAGAAAAATGTTTGGATATATAAAATAAATAGATCAAGAGCTTGCGTACATAAAAAAATCAATAATCAAGCCAATGTGTACTTACATAGAGAAAAAGTTTATTGAAAAATGATTGAAAATAACGTTAAATATATTTTAAAATTATACTATTTTTGCATGTGTAATCATGGATTCAGTATATTGAATGTATTTTTCCAGAATTCAATATTGACATTTTCGTTTTTAAAATTTAGTATACACATAATGCATTGATAACAATAACAACAAACAAAATCACCATAATCAGCAATGAAACGTCCACAGCTGGACATAGACCTTCTCCACGGCATGCCACAATGAACGGTCTCCCCACCACTTACATACACCAACATAATTGACAAACAAACAAAAGTTAAATAAAGGTTAAAACCGTAAAAATAAACTATTTTAAAATAAAAATGATAAAGTGGTTATTCATTGTTCAATTTTATTTTATGTTGGGTATAAAAGTAATCCACGAGATCAAAAACGCTAGCACTCTACAGCAGTAAATTTTCAATGTAATCTGATACGCTCTATGGTCAATGAGTCTTACTGAAACCCGGTGATAAACTCCATAAAATATGGCTTGCATTGAAAAATATACAGCGAACGCGGATATATTTTAACTCGCCATCTATGGCTCAATAGAACGTTGATTTTCGTAGCTACTACGAGTAGCTACATACTCGTAGCATCGTATCTCTTTGTAATTTTTAACTTGCTTCAGTACAGGAAGACGTTCTCATTTCAATTGAAAGTTTTTGTTTATTATTACACATGTTCGAAAAATTTATAATAGCCTATTCAATAGCCTACAATATAGTAGGGAAATAAAAAGGTTTTTATTTATCTACTAGATAAATAATTAATACTCGTATAAAAACTCAAACCCAAGATCAACATTAAAAAGTGTTTTAAGTTTCACATTACTCGGGCATCGTTAAATGCTTTTCGTTTTAAATCCTACTAATATTATAAGTGTGAAAGTTTGGATGTTTGGATGTTTGTGACGCTTTCATGGAAAAACTACTGAATGGATTTGAATGAAACTTTACAATATAATAGCTTATACATCAGAATAACATATAGGCTATAATTTATAAAGACATATTGTGTAAATTGTACAAAATCACACTTATAATATTAGTGGGATTACATGGGCAATTTGGGCATAACAAAAACGCGTTGCCTAGCAACCGACCATAGAATATGTAATTCGTATATACAAACTTTCGCGTTTATAATATTAGTGTGAAGACTATTTGAATGTACTACGTCAGATATTGAAATTTCTTTTGTTTCTTTAAACTATTAGCCTATGTAACAGAATAAACACTATTTTGTACCTTATGCTGGAAATGGAGATAGATGCCTTCTATGCCTATCGAACAAGTAGAATAAATCCTGAAGTACACGCGGACAAAGTCGCGGGCGGAAGCTAGTCGTCTATAATTATTGCTTTTTTTGTCCGAATGATATGGTTTCTTTTGATTGGCATTTCTTTTTCATGGAATGAATGTTACACGAATTAATTTTTATGTCTTGGTAGTTTGTTTCATTTCGCAGCAATTTTAGGTTACAGAGGTGTCCGGTGAAATTATATTTTTTCCTTATTGTGATTCACTTCTACGAAGTTGGTTGTTCGTAACTTTTTTTCTTTAATGGTGAATAATTTGATAATTTCCATAAAAGTTAAAAACTCTAGTAGTAGTATAACTATACATGAAGTGACAAGTTTGGAACCCAACGGTTCTATTACTTACGACGATTCGATTCTATTGTCTGGAATTCATTGAGTTTGGAATCCGGAGAACCAGTTTCAGTTAAAAATGTTCTTATATAAGCTATGTTAAAAATTGCTATACACTGTAGAGAGGGGGAGGTAACGTAGCTGGTATCGGGATCTTTTCCAGAGAAACAGCGTAGATAAGACAGACAGTTTAATAGATAACTTAAAGCATATTACATGTACAACAGATGGGGCGGACCCGCGGACCAAACACACCCACTTTAATTATATATTTCTAACTAGACACGCACTCGACCACAATACATTGAAGACTTCACTATTGTTTTTTGTTCAACTGTCGTCCCTGCGACAGATTCTAAACACAAAATATAAATGGAAAGTTCGAGAGAACCTTACTAGCCAGTGCGCATCCACGTAGACGCCAGCATGTAGATCTAACTTCACTACAATACACACTTTTAGAGGTAAAATTTTAACGGCGTTAAAGTGTATATAAAGTATTTATCGAACTTTAGTGTCGAGTTGTCTTGTAAAATAATAGTTTAGTACCCACACCCTACACATGATAAAATAAAATCTCATTAGCACTTCGAGAAAATTAATTTTTCGCACTTTGAGTACTGTAAGTCATATAACATGGACTCATGAAATATAAGGCTTATTTTTCCGTTTTGGGAATATTTGTAAAGTTACGTCTTAAAATTCAATGTAACTGAAATTTTTGCAAAAAAAGTTTTTCTTCTTTTAAATAGTTTTGTTTGATTCGTGAACAAAGTTTATTCGATTTGTGAACTAGATTCTTATAAAAAGACGTGTGTAATCGAAATAAATGTAACTACCACGCCTCGTATCAATTAATAATGTTTTACCAATTGATTGGGAATGGAAATTACAGATGTTGAGAGAGCCCATTGTTCTATTCTCCTCGAAATCAAACGTGGGCTCTACGGTTTCTGGCGCCTTTTACCTCATAAAAAGACTTTATTTGCGGCAAATTACAAATCATTATATCAAATGTATTATTATTATTTAGCCTTTGAATCCAAAAAACCATCTTACTTTCTTTCTCCAAATTGCCCTAAAAGTTACGAGAAACAAAACAAAATCGTATTGTACTTTTTTGTCGAGCGGTCTCGGCTTTAGAGTAGGATCCCCATGTCATGTCTTTCTATTTATCAACAACATCCTACTGCGTGCATAAATCAACCCGCCTGACACACAGAGATTTTATGACAAATGTTGGTTCTTCAATTTTTACGGGAGTAATATTGTCACGGAGCTGCTCGAAAAGTCCAGAGATAAAGAAAAGAGAGAGGTGTATCCGTCTATCCCCTTCGTGTCGGATATTGACAAATGACGTAGAAAGCTCTCGAATACTCGCATAATACATGTCATGTGCGAAAGGGAGAGCAATTCATCTATCTCCTTCGTGTCGAATACTCTCCGATGTTCCTGAAAATTCTAGACTGAAGGATCTAGAAACACTACGGGGTATATATAGGCGCGAGCCGAGCCTCGAGGACAGTTCAGTTTGAGTTGAATTCACAGCGATAAAAAGTGAAGAAACGAAAACCGGAAGAAATTGTAAAGCGAAAGTACAGTCGAGGTGGAAAAGTGTTAGTGTACTAGTGTGTCACGTGGTGTCAGTATTGACAGATCGGCGTCAGTAGTGTTCAAGGACTCTGTACGTGGAATCCAGGGACGGACTCAGTGCAGACAACTCGGAGCTAGTGAGACAGGGACGTACTCTGTTTGGAGGGACCCGTGATTTTGAAGATTGGTTTGTGGACTTGTGTTACCAATTAATTCCGGAACTTTGGAGTCGTGTTTCTCTTCAACCTAAACGAATCTGAGAGCTCGTAACAATATCATGTACAACGGACTTCTCTTCAAACCAATCTAGAAAGTCAATTTAAAGCTACTTCTACACCTCGTAGCGATTTGAAACTTTGCAATTATATGTAATTCGTAAGACAATACAATAATTTGGCACTATCGTGAATTAGGAGCTAGATAAAAAAAAAATCTACCCCGGGTCCCTCGATTTCTTTTTTTGAATAACGCTCGTCTTGTTGGAAATCTTGACCATCTAGATTCCAACCATACTTTGTTTGACAGTTCTTTTGGGGTGTCACTTTCACTTGTGTACGTATATTTATGTCATGTCAACGCGAAAAAAGTACCTAAGCTATTTAACAACTGACGTATTGTATTATATTTTTTGCTACATATTTTAGTATATGTGTTATACAGTTGTGTTCTGGTACTGAGTGGTAATTTAGGTAATTCATCATTAACTTGAAGCTTGCAAGTGAGGAAGCCTCTTTCACACGGCCATATCGAAATTGAAGGCATGGTGAGAGAATACAGAATTTCATTGTGTATATACCAAATATATACTGTGTGTGTATGTCATATTGCCTTCAAGAGTAAAATAATTATTATCTATGAAACGGAATAGTTCAGAAACTATACTTTTTGGGCAATTTCAATTATATTAGTGATACTAATATCCAATCCAGTAAAATACCTTAAACCATGTGACGGTTTCGCTAAAATCTGGAGAAGCTAAATAAAATGTATTAAATGCCGCGCCATCTGCTGTTTCATTTGTGTAGCCGTAAACATTCTGAAGGTTTCATAAGATTCTAACCAAACTGTACAAATCTAAAGGGCGGTTACTTTAGCTACTCGATACTAGATGGCGGTTGTTCTATAAACAACTATTGACCGAGTGGTGGAGCCAGCAGCTTAATTTATAACTAAGATTGTATCTGGCTGGATTGATAAATTTGACATTTAGGCGATGTTCTTGTTGGTAGTTGTCATAGTTTTACCAAAAACGCTACTTAAAATAGAGACGTTTTTTTTTGCTGTACGACAGTATTGAGTCAACAAGTCTGCCTATATCTAATATATAAAATTCTCGTGTCACAGTTTTCGTTGCCATACTCCTCCGAAACGGCTTGACCGATTTTGATGAAATTTTTTGTGCTTATCCGGTATCTATGAGAATCGGCCAACGTCTATTTTTCATCCCCCTAAATGTTAGGGGTAGTCCACCCCTAATTTTTTATTTATTTTTTAGACAAAATTTTTAATTTCTATTTTTTTATGATACAACATACAAAAATACATACAATCCTCAATTTTCACCCTTCTACGATCAACCCTTATTTTTTAATTAGAATTAGAAATTACTACGAAATTATTTATATGGCAAAACAACGTTTGCCGGGTCAGCTAGTTGCTTATAAATTACAGCACCATTTGATTTTTTCAATGAAAAAAAGAAAAGAAGTTTAGATTTTAAAGCTTTGATGTGCCTACTCAATGCGATATAATCATGTGTAAAGTACAAACCTTTTGAAGTAATTACTAAATGAAAGTCATTGTGTGAACTATAAGCTCGACAGTAAAAAAGGTAAACGTACTAATGCAAAATAAAAGCGTTTATTTATCTAATAAGTGTTGCAATTGGTTGGCAGAAAATATCTCGTTACTTAGTAATTTGGTATACAGATCCACAGATTAATGCGAAAATAGACTCTGCTACAAATATTTCTTCATGTTTTTCTTATAAGTGTATTTACGCAGTAATTCTTACTTCAGTATACTTGGGAATATGTTAGGGACAGCCGTGGTAGCTCAGTAGTTGGGTAGAGCGCCAGTCCTTAAAGAATCGTGGCCTGGGTTCATCAATCCGGACTCCTACCAATGAGTTTTACGGTGAAGGAAAACATCGCGAGGAAACCTGCACACTCCTGAGAAGAAATTCAAAGGTGTGTGTTAAGTCTACCAATCCGCACTGGTCCCGCGTGGTGGACTATGTCCCATACACTCTCTGTAGGAGAGTAGGCCTGAGCCCCTGCAGTGGGGACATATATAGGCTGTTGATGATGATGATAGGGAACCATTCCACTATTTAACCAGGCCCTTAGTTCTATCTTTGCATGCATGTACCACGTATGTACGACTGTATGTATACCTGTAGGTAGGCTAAGAGAAATTTAATTAATGCACCGTTCTGACACGGGGCTCGGGAAATTGCTCGTTAAAAGTTCGCCTTGAGACTATGTCGAGATGGGGCATTGTTGTCTAAACTAGCGATTAGTGGAATTTAAACGCGCTGTGAACTTTAGTGACACTGCAAGCGTACAGATTCAAGGAGAAGTGGTTCTTAACTCGACAGGTATGTTTTAAAAAAAATGTTTGTTACCTTTCGAATGGTTGAACAAATTTGATGATTCTTTTTATTTGTAAGCTGGTGCTTTCCGTGTGGTCCCATTTCAATTTAGTCCTGACAATGGCATCCATTAAGTCTTAAATTTGCATTAAGTAGGGGAACGAATGAAATGAATTCTGTAGATTTTTGGGCAGTCTAGTTTTTTTGAACGCGTTAATTATTTGAAGTCGGTTGAAAGGCCTTAGCTCATCATAATGTTGCGCCCTTCGCCCGCAACTGGTGCGTCCCAGTGATTTGTCATTTATAATTGATCATAAATTTCCGCCAAATTAACTACCGGTTTTACAGTTCATTCCACCAGTGAGGTGGCCATGTTGGTAGCTCGTGGTTGTCCATCTGCTTATCCTGGCCTTTGGTCTTACACAATCATTACAAAATACAATACAAAAACACTTTTATTCCTTATTCGATAACTGACTATTAAAATGAACTAAAAAGTGGCCTGTAATAACTGACATTTGAAAATACATAGTTAAGAATGGAGAAATATGATTCTGCTTTTACAATTAGTTATGAAACAAGATATATCCTTTAACTAAAAACGAATTGTTCAAATTACTTTCGTTGAAATTAAATATTAAATAGGTAAAAAAATGTTCATAGGTTTAGCTTAAAACTAATATTTAAATGGTGATAGACTTATATTTAATTGGTTTATTACCTCAGAAATCTCTTCATCGCTTTCTTTATATTATTATTTTTAAAATTTAAAGTTTACTAAGTACGTACAGGACGTGTGTGACTTATAAAGCTACCCCATTCGTGGAATGTTGCTTGATAAAATGCAAATAATATTTGCACTTGAATGATGAAGTTTTTACCGAATTTTGTTTTTACGAACACGAATTACGAAAGCAATCTAAAAGTTGCGCGAACAATACTTTCTGGGCATGTCGGCAATCACAATAACAATTTGAAATCCAATCTCAGCAGTCAAACGAAATTGATGTATGTGGAGAAAGGTCAATTTTTCCAAAGGCAGTGCGTAGCAAGATATTTCTTTGTTCATTTATATCAGAGTATTATACTTTTGGGCGAATGCTACCTTCTCGTTAAATATGTAAATGTTGTCGTATTCAGTAACATACAAATAGCTAAGTAAGCAATGCCTGGGGCTAACATGTTGTTGCCTTGAATATTTTGAATGTAAAAACATTTTGATTTTATTAAAATATAAATGTCACATGGAACATAAATTATGTATATACATAACCTATGGTCGGTGTGCGCTACGGAAACAGGACGCGGCGGGAGAGCCGAACAGTCGCCCTGTGGGCCTGGGAACTGTCACACGTTTCATGTAGTCGCGTGCGCATTGTGAAATAGTATTACGTCACCAGTGTTCAATTGAGTATTACTTATTTATGTATGTGATATACAACCGAGAGATAACAATCTATTGTGAATCCTGATTGTCATTTAATTGCCTGATAGACCACGTGTTAGCTCACAAGATAATCACAGCCCACATACTCGTAATGTCTGTGGAGAACTGGCAGCCTCATTATACCTTTTTGATACTTATTGTTTTTGGTTTTTTATGCTGTTTTTGTTTTATGTCAGTTTTTTTAGTTTTTGGAGTAAATGTCTTAATGTAAAGTTGGTTTTCCTTTCGTTAGAGACTTCCACCTATATACAGTCCACTGTTCGGTAACAATGTCGGATGACGAATTATCTCATCCCCTACGCTCGGAACACGAAAATTACCCACCCATCCTGATGATGACGACGACATATATATTGTTTTTATCACGAAGATTTGTCATATAAATCATTTGTCAGACTTGACTTTTGATGAGATACATTTATCAATATTTATCCAAATTATGGAAACTGGTTCGAAATCCATAGTAGTAACTTTGTCAATTTTAACGTCAATTTTTTGCTTCCGACACCAATGAATAAAACGCGACTTTGTTAATAAAAACGACTTAGAAGTTAACGAGCATTCTGCTATCTTTAAATATTACGATTAGTCACAATAAAAGACTCATTTAGTTTTTGGGAAGCCCGTCAACATAAAACGATAATGACAAAGACCCACTTCAAGCTGACTTAATTACATTGCAAAACGATAAAAGCGTTTGTTTGTTTGTTCGTTTGTGGCCGACAACTGCCCGAGACCCTTATCTCGGTGACATGGGTAATTAAATAGGAAACACTCTCCTTGTTAGGAAAGTAACTGTTTAAGTGTTGGTGACGCTTCAACATTAGTAAAATAAATAAATAATGCCTACCTTTTGTTAAGAAGACCAAAGCACTGTAAAAGGTTTTATGACATGTTGGCACAGAATTAACGTGTTACCTTCGTTGATAACAAACCTGCACGAGTTGTTTTTAGGGTTCCGTGCCTCAAAAGGTAAAAAGGAACCCTTATAGGATCACTTCGTTGTCCGTCTGTCTATCTGTCTGTCAAGACCTTTTTCTCGGGAACGCGTAAAGCTATCAAGTCGAAATTAATATCAAAAACTTAAATCTGCAGTCTCTTGTAACTGTGAAAAAAATCAAGTTTCTAAATCAACGCAATAAACAGATACAGCTGTATTTATTAAAACCATTTCTATACATGATTCAAGGGAACCAAAAACTAAAGGATAGAATTGAACCCCGTTGACCTAGAATCCTGAAATCTGGCAAGAAGCAGGGTCTTAAAGCACAAACTGAGGAATAATTCTAAAAAGTTGAAGGTATAAAACTTGGTATAAAAATCTATACAATCTGAATTAGTGGTTGTGGTTTACCCTTTTCTATAGACACTTAACATACACAAATAAAGAACTAAATCACGGTGACATTATACTTACATAATACAGGTATAATTACTTATAATATTTTACTATTGCTTGTAACTTCGTCTGCGTGGACTCCGGAACTACATGATCGATCAGGATAGAAAGTAGCCTATGTTATTGTCCGCCCCTTCAGTCTATACACAAAATCAAGTTAGTCTGACTCTTCTTTACGACGGGAAGGTTAGACCAATAAATAAGAAAATAAACCCACTTTAGCGTTCAAAATATTTTTATGGATTTACTCACACATTTTTTTTTCTTTTACGTGTAATTTAAACTAAACTTAACAATCCACCAGTCTAATATTATCTAACAGTGTTTCGATAAACATGAAGGATACATTATTTTGTTTAATACCTGGCAGACAGATTCTTTTATGACATGCGTGACAGTGTTCTAATTAATTCAACGTTGTAACATCTTGAAACTCCCCTAATCAATAAATTAACTGAAATGTCCTTTAAGGCCTAACACACCCAAGCAAACGAAATCCTGAATTTAAATTTTCCGTTAAGTGACATTACTAATTATATCTTGAATTACGATTTGTTTTATAGGGATAAAAAGAATCTAATATATTTTCTGCCCTTCTCTATACAAAACCTGACAACTGCTAGTCGGGCTCGTGCACCGAGTGTTCCTTACAGAATATTAATTACTTTAACATACAATACATACTTAAAATACATAACATACAATCATAAATAATCTGTAAGGAAAAATTATGCACACAGCAATGCTCTACCGATATTGTAAGTCCGATTGAATTATCAACTTTACTTTGCGCCATTATCACTAACGTTTGTTAATTAATTAAATAAAATTAAAGTCCCATAGTATTCCGTGAGTTGACGCAGATATACTGTCGCCTTATGAGGATTTTACCTATCGTAACTGGTGACGCACGTCCTGTTTCATAAAAAGAACATATGTGAGTGTTTACGCAAAAATTACTTTCAACTACGCGTTATGTGGCAATAACTTGACGCGGGTGTCACAGATTAGAGAACTGGGAGTATTACTGGACTCAAAACTTAGCTACATCCCACACATTGTTGTAGTTTTAGTCAAAGTTTATAAACAATTGGGGTTCGCATTCGCATCAGTAAAATGTTAAAAAAATGTGCTTTTTTAAATTCTGTATAATAGTTATAAAAAAAGTCATTTAGAATTTGTGAGCACATTTAAAAAAAACATAATGTAAAAAGGCTTGAATGATTGCAAAAAAAGTTTATTAAATCACTATCCTACTGAACTAATTTGTAATCTATTTTCCCGCACACAGCACCAGGACTAATAATAATAGATATTAACAGGCCAGTGTTGCCATAAACTTTATTATAAAAACGATAATACAATGTAAAAGGCGTGGGCTGAAAAGCAGGTCTGCCGGCGGCTTGCCAACGGTAGACCTGAGCCCATCGGCCGTTTTGTTCAATTAGTTATTAAAATTTACCTATAGATATACCATGTAACAATAAAAGTAAATAAAAGGAATAAATAAAAGTATATTTATTCATTATTTATTAACTAAGTACACCTATTCTGAATACGAGGCAACCCTACAAAACTATAATAACCTAAAACATCGTCGAGAATGTACCGACGTTATTTTTCTTCATAAAATATTTTGCAACAATAGTGATGCCCCAAGCTTACTACATCGTATCTCCTTTAGAGTACCACGCAGTGGTAAGAGAACGAATCATAAGAAATATCTTTTTATCGTAAGGAAAAATGTAAAATCGTATGTTAAAAAATAATTATCAAACGATCATGTAGAACTTATAATTAGCAATTTAAGCATGTACGAGTAGACTTATTTGAATCACTGATGAAATTTAAATCAAAAATTTAAAATTAAATTCTTTGTGTTAATAATTCAACATTGTAGTAACACTCATAATTTCACTGTTTTGCTTACTGCTTTATTGTCTATGTCGACAATTTTATATTAAAAAATAGGAAACTAAATGTCTAGAATTAAGTTTTAAATTAGTTTAAAGTATAGTAAGACTGTTAAGCTATTGCATAGCTTCTATCGCGGGCCTTGAGCGCGGGGACCGAATCGAGAAATTCCGTAACGAAAAAACCTCACGCTCCCCACTCCGACGGGCACGGAGGTGTGGCTTGAAGGCCGTGCATCGTCTAACGTCGTTTCAGTTCGGCAGTCTTCGACACGGCGTTGTGTGCGTGCGATTAGACGTATTACTGTTTTATAATTTATTAAGTATAATAGTATGTAATTTGATATAGCAAAGCAAATCCGTTATGTTAGCTAAATATTGATTTAATTTTGTTTTCCTGTTTGTAATTTAATTTCCATTTTTGTGGTGGGGATATTTATGTTCGTGACATAAAAACTTTTCTTATTAAAACTTTCTGAAATAATTATAATTGCATAAGTTGATACAAAATGCTATGCAATAGCTTTACCGCGGCAGTCCCCGAGTGCCACACGTCTTTTTTGTTTTTATATTTCAATTCAAAAAAGGGACTTGAAGGGATTGGAAACAATTTCCTTTTCTCATGAATTGATTGATTGATTTTGTGGTCTTTCATATTTGTTTTGGTATAATCAGAATATTTTTAGGTTTTTTTAATTGTAAATCCCCGCGCTCGAGGAGA
Organism: Carcina quercana; assembly: GCA_910589575.2. Taxonomy (NCBI): domain Eukaryota; kingdom Metazoa; phylum Arthropoda; class Insecta; order Lepidoptera; family Depressariidae; genus Carcina; species Carcina quercana. The sequence goes on along the minus strand of OU342426.1, from coordinate 21,392,128 downwards.
AACTCATTTAGACTCAAACTTCAAACGCGATTTACTCGAAATCAGTTATTTTCCCTCAAGGTCTCTTTTTGCGTAATCACGCAAATATTCTGAAAAGAAAACAACCATCATGTCCTTTAGTGACGATTCCCATGATACTACGTTTATTTAATGTTGATAAGAAAATATAAAATATATTGCGATGGTACAGACCCTTAAGTACTATTTCATGCAGAGAATTTAAATTAGTTTGGAGTGTAACACGTGCAGTCAACACTCCAAAGTTTAATGTTATACAACAACTGAGAGCGTAGAAACATACTTGTCTGAGTAAAATTGTTATAGTATCACTCTACTAAAGCTAATTTAAAAAAAAAGATAATTTTCTCGTCTTGTAAGCACGTGTAGTAGACGAGTGCAAAATAATCCAACAACTATAAAATTTGTTACCGTATTTCTCATTTTACGATATTCGATATACTCGTAATTAATTTCCGGGTTCAATTCACTTTTTATTGACTGTTGTACATGTTGAGAGTTGAATAAAAAATCATACTTATATATATTTCAAATAAATTTTTAACTAAGTAATCATAGTGATAAGTAGTGTATAAAAAGTGTTAAAAACTAGAGATGGTCCAATGCGGAAAGGGATGAAAGACCAAGTATTCAGTCACCGCCTGAAGGCCTCTAGGTTTCAAAAGATTTCTGTGAACACAAATATATAAAGTAATGCATTCAAACAAAGAATATATCATTTGGAACTTTCACGAATGATTGGACTAACCTTTCGATGCCGCAACAAACGGTTCAGTATGTTTGTTCGCAACTTTTCCAATAGGTTCCTGGCAGAAATATTCGACGAGTCTATTATTGAAACGACTTCTGCAAGATTTAGGGCCAACCTTTGTAAGAACAAAATATGTAGGTACGTTTTCTCGAATATAATTTTCCGAAAGGTTTCATTAAATCTTTTAAGGGCTTCCTCCCCTATATTCCCTGTTTCTTTTTAACTTAAAATATTACTTCCTTTTAACTGTAACTTTTTGTCATCACAACGAAGGGTTTGTTGATATGGATTCGCTCTTGAGTACATTTCTATTTAAATTTAATTTATTACATCAAAAATATAAAGTTGTGTTGGAAATTAACAATACATTACTATTATTCTTATTATAATATTATTCCGTATAACGGCCTCCGTGGCGCAGTTAGCTGAGCGTTAGACTCAAATGTGCAACGTACTCAGGTCCCGGTTTTGATTCCCGGTGGAGACTTTGTAGAATCATCGACCTTACAACCTACACGATACGATGGAGATTATAACCATAAATAAAATAAATTAAATATTTGCAATGTCCAAAACAATGATAAAACTTAAATGGCAATCTAGTTAATTTTTAGACCTGTCGTATGTCCACCGTTGGACAGTAGCGTCCTCGATGTAGACTTTATAAATGCCTGAGGAAGTCTTGATGAAGAAATAACGAATTAAAAACCACGTTTTCATAAAACTGCAGACATTTACTCTGACACAAGCAACAATAAAACCAATATTAAAGACAATCTATATATCCAAAGGTACGAGTATAAAAAGGCTGCCAGTTCTCCACACTCAGACTTCCGTTTCCGTTTCGTATATAAACGTTATTCTTACTTAGTTTGCTGGCTTAGTGACCCAAAGTAGTTAAGTCTTGGCACCTGAGATTAGATCACGCTACTCCTCGCTGTTATTCGCCACCAGGCACCAGCGTCATCTGGTCTTCTGGCTACCTTGTACCTGGCTCGTCCCATCATACGTTGTCCGGAAATGCCTCAGCCAGCGGAGTCTGGCAGTCTTCGTTTACCCAATGATGCTGGGCTCCCTATTTAACAATACATTCTCGACCTACACTTCCTATTTCTGTTTCATGTCATACTTTATACTAATTTTTCAACCTCCGACGGAAAAAGAGGGGTGTTGTAAGTTTGCCGCCGATGTGTGTGTCTGTCTGTGGCATCGTATCTCTCGAATGGTGCTTTTTTTACGTGAAAGCAAGTTTTCTTACGGTGGTTCTAAGCTATAATTGGTAATTTTCTAATTTTGGTCTGCGTGTAGATTTAATTTCATACATAAAAGTGTATATTGGTCGTGGAATAAAATACATAATTAAATAAGTTTGAACAATCTTAAGCCGACTGACTCGTGTAAGGTCTTAAAGTTTGGTAATGTGTCGTTGACTAAAATACGCGTTCGGCAAAATGAGCTATTATTTATCGTTCGGTTTTTTTACAGGATAAGATCGGACGTCATTGATGATGTATCCAGTTACCTGAATGCCAATTCGTAATTATCACCTGAAAATACTGTGCTGGTCCAGCGATCATAAGAGGATCTTGGCCTCCGACACTAGAAGTTGACTTTCATCATGACATTTGGCTTTTTGGAGTAAGCCCAAGTAAGTCCTGCACTTCATCTATCCAGCGATACCTGTTACGTCACATCGGGCGTCCCAAATACGCTTTCTTGACCCCCCGATCCTCTTCCATTTCGTCTACGTGGCTGAGATAGCGGGGTACTTCGGCCTTGGTCTCCCCGATGGTGTTGTGATCAGAGATCAGTGACTTCCATGGCAGGCATGAAAATATCCCTTTATTGTTTTTGTTAATTATTTTCACAATTCACTAAGAGGTTTTAATGTTTTGTCAGTTTGATCCTAATTTTGATCTCGCAAGGTCGCAGACGGTCAACTCGTCTCTCAGATCATTTATTATATGTACTTAACAAAGGTATTTCTAACAGCCATTCATTTCCGTTTATGACTCATAAGGTCAGATTCTCGCAAGGTCATGTGCGGTGGTAACCAACCAAAGAACAGAAAAAATATGACCAAAATTCTTTTTATAAATCTCTATGAATAGAGGAACAGAAAATTCTGGTAGATTTTTCAAATTAACACGTTTGCGTCAGTGCAAAACTTTAAAAGAGTTTCGTAAATTTCTTCCATGATAATGACTTTCTCATCATTGACAAAACAACTAATTTGAGGTAAACGCGATTTGATTTCTATGTTCTGGGTAATGTCAAACACTGAATCATTCCTGTGTTGTTTATCTAAAGTTGTACCTTATTTTCTATACCTAACATTTATTATTGATTCAAATTAATTTTTAATAAAGCTTTTTGGGTGGGAGAACCCATTTTTTCCCCTGCGACCTATGTCGAGCGTAATCTTTTATGATTACATAATTGATGTAGCGATGCTTGTTTTGATAATATTAGATAGAAGTTTTAATCTTGTGAATATTAGAATCGAGACATACACAACATTGCGACTAAATGATGATGATAACGCACAGCATATTATTCACGATGTATGATTTGTAGACTCAGACTTGAAGGTAGACTTATATGTGTAAACTAAATGTACGAATTCATATGTAAATGGATCTAAAAATCCCCTAATACGCAATTACGCATAGGTATAGTCAATCTTATTCTTGCAGAGAGGGTCTTCTAATTTATGCACTGTTTTCGTATTTTCTTTGATGAGACTTTTTTCTTTGTTTTCCATAAATTAACTAAGTGCAAATTTCACACTGAATGTTACGAAGGACTCTTAATGGGCGATTCTCCGAAATTGACATGGGTTCGGCAAATTGCTTGTTAAAACTTTTGCTAAGAATCATAATGGAGAGACATGTACATTGTACAGTACAAGGTCTTGCTGATGCTACCTATCAAATTTTCGGCGAATATATAACAATGATAAAAAGATAAAAGTTCTGTGTTTTACTTATGCTTTAAAATCTGGCTCGTAAAAATATACTCGTATAGGGTCTACATTAAAATATATAGCTTTGTTCTCACACAATGTTTTCAGTATTTTTGTGAAACTAGTATTTTCGGCATTCTCTGAATTACTCGTGTACCATTAAGAAAGTATTCAATATTTATTAGACAGCAATGATAGCGACTTTCGCAAAACATTTTGTGTCAATTTACGACAAATTAATCTTCGACCACAAGCAATTTACAATGTTAAAAAAAGGAAATTAGGTGAGAATAATTAAACACAGTCAACCTTAACTTTCAAGATACTCGTAGCAAGGACATATTCATTAATAATTAACAAATTTAAACTACAATGAGTGCTAGCCTATACTTATACCTATTTTAAATACTAGTGGCCTGGTAGGAAAAAATATTCATAGATCACTCAATGTTCCTCTGCTATGAGGGAGAAGAATTATTTCGACTCCTAGCTACTTGATTGGTTGGGTGTTTTTTTGTTATTGTTGTTGAAATTTGTGACAAATTAGTTTTGGGTTTCCTCGAGATGTAGTAAAGCAAATGAAACTACAATATCTGCAAATCGCAACGCAAACTGGAGAAGAATAAAATATTTTTTATTCTTCTCCAGTTAAGTATTCTCTTACGGATGATTATAGCCTTGGAGAAATAATCCAACAGTTTTTTTTTACTTTCAACTTTGAAACAAAATTAAAAACGTAGCATTTGAAGTAAAATATGTTTTAAATTAGGGTCAAAAAGATATTAGCACTTCGCCAACACTAAACAATAATTATATTAAGACCCATATACATACATTATGGTCGGCTTGTCAAACGTATCGGTGTATAAACTTCGACAATTCGACATACCAACAATGTGCGCTTTAAAATAATGGCAGCGCTATTTATTTACAAAGTTCAGAACTCAAGTGTGGTTATCCAAAGTTAAATTCATGTAAATAGGCCTCTTCCCAAGATAGTGAGCAAACTTATCCCGAGAGAACGTGTTGGTGTGAAAACATTGAAAATCATGACCAGGGATTTACCGGGATAAAAGGATTCATGCTGGTGGTTCAGAATATGTCCTTAATGCCGAATTTCTCCCAAAACCGTTCAGATGTTTATGAGTGAAATAGTCACACAAATAAACTATAAACTCACACTAATGTAAATTATGTGTGTTTATAGTTGTATGTAAAGATAGATAAACATTGGAATAATAAATATACTTAGTTATAATTTGTCGCTTTGAGATGAGTGTTTTTATTTGAACAGCAAATAATATTAATGTGATCATAAATTCTTATTTTCAAATTAATGGTGCAAAAAATTATAATGTTTAATAAATTACTAGGTTCTGCCCGCAGCTTCGCCCGCGTGGACTTTTGAATGTAATCTGTGGGAATTGTTCGTTTGATCCGGATAAATGTACCTTGGCTTTTACAAAATTCGTGTTTTTACTCATTATCCTACAGCTTTTCTTGATGAGTCTGTAGTGATATGTTTTGTTGCTGTTATAAATAATTGAAAGAATATTTTTTAAACTTTATTATAAATCAATTATTTTCTATGTATAAAGTTAGTATCATGCTTTTCAAATAAAAATTGCCCGTAAAAAGTTTAACCATTTCAACAAAATTAAGCTATTTGGAAATAACCACATAGTTTTCCATAATTTAGAGTAAATAATTTATACGTAAAAATTTAACCATTACCAGCCTTTAAATTTTGAACACAGTAGCGTTCTTGATCTCATCGAATCGTTGTTTGCTTTCTAATCCTTCAACTCCAACTCGTTCAACTAATATCGAATTAATCTATAGTCGCACAGTGCTTATCCGAGTTACAAGCTCGATATTCGTATCTACTTGAAACTCAAACAAAGCCGATAATGGATTATGGAAAATGAATAATCAATGTAAAACTTATTCGCCATTCCATCCATCAGGTCCGTTTATTGATATAATTTAGCTTTCATTGGATAAACGCACATTTTATAGAATTTATTTTATAATAGTTGTTAGCCCGCAGCATTGCCCATATGGAAATTATTCATCCGTTGTATATCATCAAATGGATCGATCACATAATATAGAACATCCTACAGAACGGACGCTTTCCGCCTCCCACCGATCTGCGATACCTCACATGACCTCACTTCCTATCCTATCCTCCGCAAGAGACCGCCATGAAGTTGTTACCTACTTCATGGCGCGCGTGGACTACTCACACATGTGCATGTATACATAGGTCATCCGTATTGTAAAGTTTGACCTCTGTCAAAAATAGCAACGATATAAATATCATACATACTGCAAGCTTTTACTTTATTGTAATATTAAATTAATTTTTTTTTGTATAAACATTAATATATGAAGTTGAAATATCAATGAATTTGACACGAAAGATGTAAAACTATTGAGAATACCCTATCACCGTGGATTATTATAGAGAAATTTCAACACTTTTCATTTATGATGCAGTGCGAGTCTAAATTTCGTGTTTTGTAAACAAAGTCATTCCAATAAAACCTCAAGACTGAGCACTTAGTCATATCTGTCCGAAATCTTCTCTTTAGTGGTTCCATGTCACAACGCAACCAAAAGAAAGGTGAAATTTGCTTCTTTTTTTTAAATTTGCGAGTAACACCACATGCTAAAATTTTTCAGGGTTCTTTGTGGTTTTTTTTTTCTTTAATACAATCGTCCGTTATAATCTGTTATTCATGTGTTACCTGTTACAACCACACAGTCATTTTTGATTTGCCGTTATCGATAATTCTATCAACTTTAGACTAAGCTTATATTAGTGGCTTAACAAAAAATTATTAGGTTATTACGGAATTCGATTGACTATGCTCAGCATGAGCCAAGTCTACGAGTATGTAAAAGGTTTATTAGCGATTTGTTTACTTTCGTTGAAGATATAGCTGGCTTTTTAAAACCAAATAAATGAGGACGCTTGTTCCAGCAATCCAATGAAAAAGTTTCTGGCGAGTACCTAAACCCTCTAATCACGAGAATCACTCGTGACAAGTTTTAACAAAGCAAAAGTTACGGCTTAACAAAGTTACTTATTAACTGTAAAGAAAAACAGTATGTTCGAGAATATTTTTACAATGAAAGTATGTGTTAAGGAACTTGGAGATTTTCATGATATACTCGTATTCAGCCCTCATTTTAACTAACACGGCAGTTACAAAAGATAAATCAATCGTTCCTTAATCCCATTTGCAAAAGTAATAATCCCAAATAAGGTTTTTATACTTTACCAAATTAATTTCATGCATCGCCTCAACTTATACGAATATAGCTGAAATGGATCGTCTATGGGGTCGGGTTTTTATGCCTTTTCATTAGATTATTATTATTATACGCTATATTATAATCTTTAAACTGTTCAGCGAAACCTATATCATAGTTTCTCATATATTAACTTCTCAAAAGTTTATTACCAACAATAATAACACACAATTAACTACATGTAGCTGTACATGTGATCTTCTCGATCAATTTGGTCTGAATTCAGGACATCAGTTTACAATAAGATACGATACGATACGACATATAACGATTTTTAAATTAGAACATAGTAAAAATTGCTTTTTTATTTTTACAAACATAGCTTTGTAGTTGAAAGCCATACATCGGGTATGTCGTTTAGCTGCAAAGTAAAGTTGCTTTTTCAATTTGACTTACATTTTCGGCAGAGCATTGTTGGATGCATTACCTTACCTAATTTATGATTTCCAGTAAATTTATTGTTCATATTCTATACGGAACCCTCGGTGCGCGAGACCGACTCGCTCTTGTCCTTTTTTGTTGATACAATGTTCTTGTTCATACTTGTTCATACAATGTTCGTAATCGATATCTTTGATGATTTGAACATTCACTAACAATTATCCACATTCTAAATTAAAATCACGTTTTGTGGATTAAAGATATACTGTCCATGTTTACGAAGAAACAACCAGCTATTTTTGAATAGATCTCGTAAAATCAGTTTGTTCGTTGTGTTAGGGCTAGCGCGCACGGGTTACTTTTGTCAGCGTGACATTAAAGTGTTTGTCATTGTCACGTCACGTTTCCAAAGGGGAGTGCGCTCATGAAGTGTGACAGTGACACTTTTGTGAAATCGAAGTGTCATTTGCCGATATTGATTTCGAATAGAGAGTCGTTTTGTGTGAACATCATCATCACGACCTCCCTTTGAGTGAGGCTAATAAGTGAAATGTTTTAAACTATGTTTATAAACATAGAGAGCATTGAAAAATATTAGTCTACTTATTTCTTCCCACGCTTGAATTTTCAAATTAATATCTGAATACTATTTTATCATGAAGAGCTGGTCGGTTTGTCACTTCTTCTATCACTATCACATCATTATCAATATCGTCTTCAAGAATGTTTGACGACGACAGTTTGCGTGTGCCAGAGTGACCGACCGACGCGGAGAGTGACAATTTTGCCACCCGTGCGCGCACTGCTATGGAAACCGAATGGCGCTGGTAACAGTTTCGTCACAGATTTTAAACATGTCACCCAGTTGTCACGTCGTAACATGCGTGCATCTTCATATATATCCACGGACTTGATAAGAGTGGCGAAACAGTCACAAAGTTACGTGTGTGTGCGCATTGACTAACGGATATTTTTTAATAAAACCGATTCAATTTTTTTAAAGAAAGCCTTTTGCTAACTTTTTTTCTTCTTTTTGAGGTACAAAACCCTAAAAAATAAAATCGATAAAAATAAATCGATTATTTATTAACATCAAAACTAAAAAGTCACTATGGTAGATGACGGGGAACAAAAACCAGAGGAAAGTTCTACTAGGTTTTAAATAACACACAAAACAACCAACGAAAATAGCATTTAATTGTATTTACAAATTCTAAGACAACGCTAAGCAAGAAATGTGATTAACACATAAACATAGCTCTTCACATCGTCTTGATTGGTCACTTCAAATTAGAACACCGTTTACAAATCAACAACAATAATTACAATGGTTTTGGTACAAAGTAAAATCTATACGATCCGTATCCATTATAATAAAAATTGAACCGTGGTACTTCGTTGCGAACTATGAAAGGCCGTGTGTCATACTCGTATCCACCAGTGAAATTGTGAAGCTGAAGATAATATTTATGCCAAATTATATTAGTATGCGTAATCATTATAAATTCCTTCGTTCACTACAGTTCAGTTTTATTCATGAACTTTCGCTTTAAACACTGCTCTGTGTCACTATGTAAATTAAACTTATCAAACTCTATTAGATCAGATCTGTATCGTTAGGAAGGAAGGCATGGCATCAAACGGGTACAGGGGTTCGAATAAATACAAGCTCCGACTAAGTAATGCGGTTAATTCGTCGTCACGTACACACAATGGAAACTAGAGACAAATCAATTTCAATAACCGCATATTTTACGGCCATGTTATCGGATAATTTTGAAAATTCATTCAAAATAAATTCACATCCGATTGTTATTTCCAAATCTAAAGTGTGACAACCCTCTAACATGAAGGTGAAAAATCAATGAAGTCGAGTGAATATTGGCGGCGTCATATTATTTCCAACTTTTCTACATAAATCGTCGCCAAACTTTTCCAATCATGGGAACAGGTAAATGTGACATGCCCGGGGTAAAAACTCCAGGAACCACATCAAAAACTTTGCGCAGAATCAATATATTTTGTAAGACGTGTGCGCTACTAAAATCTTTTTGACTTAATGTACTTGCAAAAAGTTTTATCCGTTCTCTTGTCGAGTTTTTGAATAACTGCCTTCCAGGGAATAAAGATAAAATAAGGTAATTGTTGTTTTGATTCTACCGAAAAATTTGCTGGGAAATCTAACGCAGTTTGTATCTTGGCTATGTTCTATTACTCTAAGGTTTTACAAGCAATTGTAGCACTTGACAACGTTTTTAGGGTTCCGTATTCAAACAAGGAACCCTTAAAGTTTCGCTTTGTCCGTCCCCTTGTGTGGGGACAAAAACATTGAAGAAGAAACAAGAAATATTAAGTTTTGAAGTGATAATTTTTGTCAGATTTGAGTTTCCCCCTCTATATAGCAGATAGGCTCTTGCTTTTTAAAATCTGTTTTTTTTTTAAAACAATCACGACTAAGCTGGCTTTACAGGTTTACCAGTAATGGTCGACCAAATTATAAAATATACTAGGAGATGTCATAATGAAAGTTTCATACAAATTCCATTCAAAATTACTTTACATAGTCCTTTGTGGGCCCATTTTTAGATGTTATTAGCGTTGAACCGTGAACTTATTGTTTCGGGAAACTACGGAATCCTACACTGCGCGTGGCCCGACACGCACTTGGTTTCTTTTTTAGAGTAACAAGAAAAGAGAAATATCAGTACTCAAACCTTTTCATAGTCGTCACTTAAGATATTTAAGAGCTAGGTAGTCTTAGATCTTCGCTTACTCTAGCAGAGTCCGTTATGTTCCTTTTGTTAAAACTTGTATAGCGAGGCTGAAAATTGTTCGCTATAATGTGGACTGCTGCAATAAAACCACAGAGCTTTCTACTTAGATTAGGTTTCCCAAAGGCTTTCAGCGATACCGAGACTTAACTCTTTGCTATAAAATAAAGCTAACTACTACAGCCTTGCGTATTTGAAAGCTTATCCCACAATAGGGTAGTTGGGTAAAGTATCTACTCGTAGTTTGAGATACAGTTTTAAAAAAATTGATAAAAAATAATTATACTTAGTGTTTTTCTGTTATACCCTACCCCTATAATTTCTTAACTTTAAATCTAGAAGACCCTAAGTTGCCTAACTTCACTAATCGTGAGGTGACATAAATATTTCTATAGTATTTAAGATTTATATGCCACACAAAAATTCATATTTTAATCAAAATTATAATAATATCTGATTGAATAACTCGTTTGCATATTTGAAGCAGGAAAGCATGTCGTCACCACCATGCAAACACCTCATAGCGCCATCTATTGGAGCTTTTGTAAAAATTGTTGACGCAAGACTGTGCATCACATTGCAGCACACATTTATCTTGTATTAAATTTATGTTGGATTTACAATCATTCTTCTAAGAAAAAGCTAATCAATGTTGGCTTCTAACAGTGTGTAGTAGCTGTACGCTCCTTTGAGAATCTGTAACAAAAGTGTTAAGTAGGCCTGTTATCGCAAAATTTTATAAACACGTACGTAACTTATAATTACATAAATAGACCATAATTTGCATGACGATTCTTTTACTCAGGTTACCTGGAAATATTGTGTTTTATTGCAATTGCTAGTTTCATGATGGCATTATATCTACGTTAATCTGAAATTTTACAACGACCAAACAACTTTTATTGTAAATGAAATCATGAAACCTTAAAATGTAATTAATTTAAATTCATCTTCAAAGTATACCAATGACTAAGTCAAAACTACTAACTATTGTGCGTGTTTTTCAGACACACTGTTTAATAAATGGAAAACACACTCTTACGTTTATAAATGTGGCAGTCTCCAAAGTCGTGAATGGTCCCGCACTGAACTTAATCGTTTTGCGCAGCTGCGCATCAAGCAACAGTACACACCGTCGCACGCGCACATCTTGCGACCACCACGCGCTCATAAACACTCCATAATCCACTTCTTTACTCTGCTTTCACAACGGTAAACAATTAGTGATCAATTAATTTTAGTGTCAGTTATTGTTTCTTGATAAAACTGTTATCTATCGACTTAATGCGAAAACTACAGTCTTAACATTGAAAGCAAACAAAAACAAACGAAATGCCTAATATTGTAGTAGCTCTGAAATTCGAAAACAGTCTACCGTATGCGCCTAGCTCTCCTCTGAAACAGTGTTTGCATTGAAAAATCCTTGGCCATTACTTTCTGATAATAATAAAAAAACTTTTGATACTTTTTGCGTTTCAATTATTTAATTATGGTATCATTATTCAATTTTTAATACATAATCCTATTTTTACAAACGAGTATGTAGATACGAGAAACTAAGGTCGTGTCTAATTCAATGAAAACACATAATTTAATACATGAAAATAAATAAACTTAACAAACCATATAATATACTTCATTACTATGCCAGCAGTACAAGAAAAGCTGTGATGTCAAAGCTATTAAATACTGTACAATCCAAATCTGCTCTACTTTTCCAGGATTTCCCTGTGGAATAAACATAGATATGATTATTCACGCAAAGCTTTGTGTATTAGTTTCTAATTGAAAACATATTACCGTAGTGATCTGGATTGCCGAAGCACATATCATAAAGGAGCAAATAACAACATATAAAAATAGCACGGGCGATAAAAGTGAATTCAACATTTTACAATGTCTGAAAAATAAACAGCGTTTATTAAATAAAATAAATCAGTACTGTTGGTAATTGACAGATTGAAAATGCTAAAAATTTACTGGACTAATTCAACATGATGATTATGACACATTTTAATTCTTTTAACAGCATCCTCATAGCTCATTGTAACAGATCCATTACCAAACATTTGTTCACAGTTAAACTTTAAAATCTTCAGCTGCCCATGTATGAATGACATAATTGTCACTGCAGTGGAATCGTAACTGGCTACGCAACCACCGCCCCATACGTAGATGACAGCTTGAATTATTACTGAAGCAATGTATCCTAAACCTCTAGACTTATCGAAAGGAAACCATGAACTCATAATTTCTGGCCACGCGCCACCATTTTTTATTTTCTCAAAATATTCTTTAGACGCCATAACTGCCACAAATGGTGTCAGCACGGCTGCAAATACAGTGGTAGCAGCCAAACTCCAATAGAAGTACGTTATTATTTTTGAGTACTTAGTGTATCCTCTAATAATTTTTTCAGTTTCTTGGTCATTGACAAGTTTCTGGGCCTTTTCTAAATTTGTCACGTATTCAATTACGACCTTCCAACGCTTCTGCCAAAGAATAAAGGTCACTGATTTCACGAAACAGACAAAACTAAGCAATGTGAATGAAAGATTTCGCAAAGCCAAGCCATAATTATTTCTGAGACACCATAGTTCACCAAACTGGGAAACTTCAAACAAAGCGACGTAAGTAAACAAAAATAGACGCCATGCCCAATTCGGCTTCCACAATCCCCATTTTTCAAGACCCCAAAGATTTGGACCTAGCAAAGATCTATCCGAATTTTCAAATTTAGAAAAAAATTTATTGACAAAGGCCATAATGCAACGTGCAACAATTTCGAAGCCTTTTCACAATGTGAAAACAGACACCATTATTGTATCCTCAGTGCAATAAATAACTATCAAAGCCATCAGGATTTCCTTAGAACAATTTCAGTTAAATTTCCATTCGTAGGAAATATATTTTCTTCGAATAAAACTTTCAAAATTCAGATTCAATTAATTCCGAAGGAATCGTTCCTGATGGTCTGATTAATTCCTATAAAGTTAAAATGATTGGCACGCAATCGTAACGACTTACAAACTTTTTGTTACGTAGTCTCGTCTGTCTTACAAAAACGTCAAGTTACGGTAGGCGGACGTTCGTCATTCTAAATTAGATGTTGTGTTTGGAAAACAAACACAGGCAATAATTTGCGTTATTATTTGCTAGAAAAGCAAAAAGAAATAATACTGTTGCATAGGAAAAGCTGGACATAATTCAATATTGTTGTGCATAATGAAACACATGTGTAGCGAGCTAGCGGGTGGAACAATTAGTGTCATTTGCAAACCAACCCGGAAACCAAGTTTAAGATCAAACGACGCGGGGCGGCGGTGGCGGGGCGGGCGGCTAGACCCCGAGTTGCGATGCAATTACACCCTCTCGCTCGATAACACAGTTGACGGTATTCATTAAATTACGTTCTCTTATTAAGGATAATTAGGTGGAATGCCTATTACCGTTAAGGTTAAAGCTTATATATTTTTCATTTTAAAATATATCATCAACCTGAGCAATAAAATTATGACTACGTGCAAAAAACGTTCGTTCGCGCTTATCGTTTCCGAAATTCTGGATCGCTGCGTTGAAAAGTCTTTACAGGCATCAGGGATAAAAATCATAATGGGCTACATGAGTGCACTGGTTTTACATAAGCCGCCATAGATCGCCACCTCGTACTTTCCGTGAGATGAATCGCCATACCACGCTTGGCAGGCAGATTGTTGATAGCAGCAAAATGTTGTTACGTAGGTAGATGCTGCCCATCTCCTGAATACTTTTATTTAGTTGCCTTTTATGACACCCACGGCATAACATGCGGTGGTGCTATTCTAAAGCTGAAACCACACGGATTTGAGATCCCTAGGGATTAAGGTATCACCATAACCTGCGTAAATAATTGGACAACAATATTTCAAGTAATACTATTTTATTTAAATTTTCCAAGTTTCTTTTCAGTTGCACCCAGAATTTCGCTTACATCTTGAAAGTTTTGTTAAAATAGATATGTCATTAAAGTTAGATGATTATTAATAGTACGACATATTACGAGTATGTCTTAAATTTAGTATCCTGTGGCTGTTCTCCAAGTACAGCATGTTTTACAAGACCAGGTTTTAATTATTTGTGAAATGAGCGCATTTTTTCAATGATTAAGTCGACTGTTATAACTTTTCGCAACAGTGTGGTAGTAAAAATAAAGTTTTTCAATTAGTGTTGTTTTTTAAAAGTTATTCATTTAAAATTTCCCAACTGTTCGTGAAATATTTGGGTGTATTCATTTTCGAGCTCCCGGTTTTCAAATTGTTGGGGTACGTTTAATGGATTTAAACATTTAAAATCGAACGAAGCATGCCCTTTTACACGAACAGCAAAAACTTACGTATTAAAATTGTTGTGTGGTTAATTTGAACATCCTTTCTTAGAATCCTTTGGTAGGAAAGAGCCTTTATAGTTAGAATCCAATACATTCGTGATGACACCCCGCCGTACGTGACAATACCCCGACGCGGTGGTTATGCTTGGAAAACTCGTCTCATGAATGTAATGACGCCTTCGAGCTTCACCAATAACTTTTTTGTGTGTCGAGAACGGGATCAGAGAGACAATCTCCTGTAGTTGGAATTGTCTTTTATCTCCTAATGAGGATCCATTACTTCCTTAATTGTATTACAGGATTAGCGCTGGCAGCTGTCAAAAAAATATTTTTAGCTTCATTCTGCAGTTAGCAAATTTTCATTTTAATTAGTACCATTTTGTTTTAGCCGAATTTTTTTGACGTTATTTTACTGTTATCCGAGATCAAAAAACCATTTGTATCCCTGTAAAAACGTCCCCAGGCGTACTCGGGACACTAGACTTGGTTTGTTTGTTTGTACACCCTTTATTTACATTGAAATTTTAAAATAAAAGAAGAAAACATCACAATTTCACATAACATACATTCACAGACTTATAAATGCTTACATATGCAAAATGCAACATAATAGCATTAAGAATTTACAGTCGTAAAGTGGCGATTTTCATGTGGTACAACTAAAACTGTATACTTTTAAGACTCATTTCTATACTTGTGCAGTAAGTTGACAAATCGTCACGCCGGAGTATCCATGTTTATCCACCTACCAAGTGGATAGGTCATCGCAGTAAAATGTTGTTCTTAAATAGATAGACGCTTTTGGTCATCTCCTGAAGATGTAGTCCCTTAGTCGCTACACCCGTGAATTGATGTGGGATGTATGTTGGAGTAGAGACCATACGGCAAAGATATATTCGTGTCTTGATCCAACATCTTCCTGCCCTTATCCCACTTTGAGCGGGATTGGCACAACATGTTTTCTTCTTCAACTCAACTCATCTCATTTCAGTATTAACGGATTTCACCCACATATCATTCTTCACACAATCTATCCATACCTTCTTAGGTCTTCCTCTACCCCTATATACATCAACATCCATGCTCAACTCTTTTCTTGTTACGAGTATATGTATTTCATCACCCCTCATAACATACGAGTACCACGCCTGTACCTCTTCACTTCACACTTCACAACTTTACATTCACTGATGCAAATTTTAAACTTCCTTTTATATACTTATATTCCTGATTTTGTCCATTATAGTCACACCACACATCCATCTTAACATTCGCGTGTCTGCCACATGTACTCTTCTTTCTTGATTTTGTTTAAAAAATTTCATTGAATAAAAACGTTATTTGATGTGATCAGATTTTTAAATCCGCTATGTCTTACTCTGGGCAAAACTTCCTATAGCAGACGATAAAATGTTCAGAGCTTGATGTCTCGTGCTTGAAGACTCGTATATTCAAGCACTTTGCCTGTATAGTATTAGATTCTATCAGATTATTATCTGACGTTCTGACGTGATCCTCAACAGTTCCAAAAACCCATCAATTGATTGATTGGAAACCATTAGGTAGCTGCCACCCGCACTCCCTTCAAATCTCGTTGTAATGTAACACATCTATCATTTCTTCATAAAAAACCGGTTTAAATCTTTTCCGTGATTGAAAATAGGATTTTAAATTGAAAGAGTTCTACTCGGTTTAGTCAAACTAACTCAAAGGGAACGTTTTCGATTTAAATTAAATCCTCGTCACAACCGACAAGGTTCCACAAATAGACTATTTATCTATGTAGTCCCCTTGTTGTCCTTACATTATCAATATACAAATTGATTCACCAGTCCTGGACAAGTTTTAAATGAGCAGTAGAAAATTTCATCTAAAGCTGATAGTTTTCAATGAAAATATCTGTAAATGGATCCAAGGCAGGCCTTTGATTTACAATAAACGATTTTCAGGATGGTAGTGATTCTTCATGGCCCTGACAGCTCATATTTTGTAATGTTTGTGCAAATAGGGTTATGTATAAAAAGCTCCACATGCTCCCCTATATCCTTCCAGAGTTGAGGGTATATTTTTTAAATACAAAATAGATCATCGCTTGACCTCAATCTCACCTGCTGTTAAGTGACGATTAGGTCGACGATGTTACGTGTTGGTCTAATATTTTTGAAATATTATTTTTATTAACCGGCTTCAAAAAAGGACGAGGTTCTCAATTCGACTGGGTATGTTCTTTTCTGTTTGTTTTTTTAAATTTAAATTTTATGTTTGTTACCTCAGAACTTTTGACTGGGTCAACCGATTAAGATGATTCTTTTTTATTTAAAAGCTGGTGCTTCCCGCGTGGTCCCAATTTGATCCAGTACTGATAACGACATCCATGAGAAAACGATATAAGTCTTAAATTTGCCACAATAAAAGTAGACTTTTAGGGCAATTGAAGTCGGTTTCCAGTTCTTTTTGAACGCATTTACTTGTAAGGTAACAAATCGGACTTCGGACGACATTGGATCGATATCTTCCTATTGGACCTATAGTCGCCGTTAATAAAAGTAAAATAAGTTAAAGAGGATCCTCCATAAAACCGAATTGGAAGGCATTTGACTCCGAACTGTTCTACAGGTACAAATATTATACCTTGATTTTGTCTCTAAAAGTTTTTCGTGTTGCGTACCCAATGCGTAAAAACACCCTTCAGTTGAGTTACTTTATAAAAAGTACAAGTACAGTTTCTGTATATAAAGTACAATAATTACATTTATAACATGGTACAAAGTTGCGTAGATATACATATGATGCTGATTATTTCACTCTGACACCTCCTTCGATTGCCTTCAAAACGCGACTAGTGGGATGAAACAGACAACATTAAAATGTGATAATTATATTTGCTCATTTCCTGTAACCAGAGACACGTGTTTATCCTGAGCAGATATCATATTTGGTGGTAACATCAAAGATGGAGCTTGTCGAGCATATTGTTGACAAAATCAAATAACAAAAGAACCTCAGCGACGTTTACTAATACGCAAATAAACAGGAGGAAAATGTTAGGGCTGAGAAATATTTAAAGGATGTATAATGCTGTTAAAGATTCAATTTAAAGGTGTCATTTGTCAGTGATCGTACAGATACATAAATATTTATTTATTTTATAGTTTTACATAATAACGATACCTAAAGTAAACAGGGGTGTTTACGAGATGACGAATAAAACTGACTCTAAGCTTCATAAGACTTCGTGGAAACTGCAGTTTTATTTCCTCATTTACAGTCCGTCTTTATCTGTTGTACCTAGGCCTTATCTCATGTTACGACCTTCATAAAAGAGTAAATAGGAAATGGCGAGGGCACGTCAATGCTTTTAGTGAGAAATGGTCAAATAAAGAATTCGGTACCCTCTAGTGACTGCCATTTTCGTAGTATCTGAAGACGTACTGAGAAATTAAGTGTTTCTGAAATTTATATGCCGTATAAAATAAATCCATTTTAGTTTTGGAGCAATCCAAACATGGTAAGAAACATAATTGGGAGGTAATCTTTATAAATCTTAATAAAAATCCAATTTTGCCAGTTAGGGCACAATTAGTCATGTATATTCGTAAATAGAAAATTTCATTCTAATGGATGACATTTATTTATTACAAAGTACTAATTTTAAGTTTACATAAAACAAAAAATGACAAAGGACACTGATCCCCAAAAATATATTACAGCCGGGAAGCGTCCTGCTGCGCTTATTCCTCCCAATGGTACGCCACAATAATTGGTCAAATGGTGCTGCCCAACTCCTATCCACCTTTAAAGAGACTTTGTTGGTTAGACCACGTGGCCGCATCAAAAGTTGTATAAAATAAATGTCAAGCAATAAATGATGTGTAACAAAAATGTAATAAATGATGTGTAACAAAAAGTAAAATAAGGAAAATAAATATGTCATTTCGCTCATCTACGTAGCTGATAATGATTGAAAAATCTGCATTATCGTTCCTGCTATCTTAAAGGAGCGACCCTGCAAGGAGGCAGCTGTATTTACAAAGGTCTCGCCAAACAGGCTACCAGTTAATTATAAGGATTATTTGCAGAGGATAATTGTTTGTCTCGAGGTTAGATAAACAAACGGTAAACAGATAGGGACTGAATTACTATCAATCGAGTGAACATAATCAATCAACGATGTATGTGTCGTCATTAGACAGATAGTTAATTGACAATAATAATTACTGAACTTAGTCTATGCGTAGAGATCTGTGGAAATGAAGAAAGGTTTTATATTATAAGTCATCCATATGCTATTGGTCCTAAACCATAAAAACCGATCGAGTGCGAGTAGGACTCATGCACCGAAAGTTCCGTACAGAATATGAATAATGAACATTCTCAAAAATCATAAATAATGGGTAAAGTAACGAATGAGCCTCAGGAAATGACACGCGCAATTGTCAATAGCGAATGCTGTACATGTACGAGTATCATCCCTGGGGACTGGTCTAGGAGATCCATCTTAGCAGAAAGTGCGATAATTTTAAAAGAGGGGTAGTTGAAGAGACTTAAAAGGGCATACATAGGCTACTTTCGATCGATTGAGCCAGAACTTCCCGTGGGATACTTTCTGAAGTCCACACGCAGACAACGTCGCGGCCTAAAGCTAGTCTTGAATAAGATAACGTATGCCGCCGATATTGTCATGTCAGACATTAGTTAATATTATATAATTAGAAATATGTTTGTCTCGTTTTCGATGGAGCCGAAATCACCATGTACATTTGTATTTGGGAACACCCAAAACGTTCCAGCAAAAGTAATATATAACGATTGTCATATTTTCCTAGGTCCTTGTGAGTTCTTCCTATTTGGGCATCGGTTTATATCGCAACATAAGTCATATTTATTTATTACACGAATCTCAAAAGATACACGTTCAAATCGAATTCTCTTTTCAATTCAATTGAATGTCGCCGCGAGTGTCCGAATCAATAAAAGTCCAAGCAAAGCGGAAGTTTGCATGTCAACTCCAAACCTACGAGTGTGTGGCAAAGTGGAAGATGTCCAACGCATAATGGAGCGTTCTAGAAACGCAAGAAGTACAACTTCCGACGCAACTGTGTATGTAACCAGTATGGTAGATAGTCGTTACGGAGCTGGTATTTCCAGATGGGCAGAAGTCCCAAGTATAAATACATAAAAAAAAACTAAAAGCCTTCTACAACTATCTTTCAAGAGAACCTAACGCGATGTATGCGAGAAATATAGTGAGAACGTATATGCATGCAGTGCTGCTGTCGATTGATTGTTCATTTCGATTACTGGTACTGAACATGATGACTGAGCAGTGTCTTCACAAACCTCCGACGGTAACACAAGCGACGCCTTTGATAACAGTCTGCGATGATTACAGAATACAGGTGCAACGAATGGTGATTACGATCCCCACTATCAACCCCACATTTTTTTTATTTTTAGAGCAAAATTGCCATTGATGTTCGCAGTCATTCATTTGAAGTAAATTTTATTTTTATGTAGAAACAAAACTATTTCGTTAACAGGACACTAACCACGAAACACGATCAAATGTTGCGACTATAGAACGATAGAATAGAGTTGTCAGAGTTATCGTTATTGAAGCATAAACGTCTTCGATTTCGATAGTTTTTGACATAATCTCGGAAGCTTTCGGGCACATCACCAAGTGGCGGGACGTTGTCTGGAGGCACGGGCGCAATTCTCTTTAAGAGGGTATGCTGTTGTCAAAGCGCCCATACAAACGTAGTCCAGTCATATTTTGAGTATTAAGCTTTGAAAATCTATGAAATTTTCAAGACACAATCTAGAAACAAATATCTGTGTCGGTGGTGAGTCAGATTTTCGTTTAAATATATACTTCCAGTGTTACAGGGCGTCAAATAATTGTATTTTACGGTAGTAAAAAGCCCCAACTTTGAACCTGATTTACAAGAGTATGAATCAATTTAGAACAATTTGGAAAAACCACCGACATCTGAAATTTTATTAGTATACTGTATTTAAAAAATGGTTACATAATATACTGTATCCTTCAAATGATCCCTGGACTAAGAAACATCCAAATAACGGGTGGATAACTTCGCGTAGTGTATGCTGTCTCACCGTACGCGCTCGGGTAGGATAGGGCTCGGAGATGGACAGCTACAAAACAATGCAACCTTGAAACCGACCACGTGGTCTTACCAACATAGCCTCTTAAAGACAAAAACGACGCTATGCTACGTACTATTTAGGATTATGTCATTTTGACTATCCGGCACCGCCCCACGGCTTCGCCCCGTCTCTTCTGTATAAACAACTCTGCCATCTGGTCCCTGTAACAGTCCCTTTACAAGACTGGGGCGATGTTCCATAAAGTTGACTATTCCTCAAATTTGCTCCGTGGTTGCAAAATGTGACATTGTAGCTGGCATTTTTAAATTTTTATAACAAACAAAAATTGTAAAATTACCATAATTATAAGGGCTGTAGTGAAGGACACTTCTTGTTTCAAACTCATGAAACCTTGACATTACTTTTTTTAATAATAACTGGGTTTAATTTATCTTTGATATATCTTATATTCTCTTTGATAGAGAAATATTTGTTTTTACCTTTCTGGCCATTTCAGTCACTGATATCGTAATGTTTAATTCTGTAGAATCTGAGAGCTGTCATCTTATGACATGTCAGAGATTAGAAACCTTTTTGGCGGGGCAATTTTATTATTAAATTCCAGTTTTTATTAAGAGCCTGAACATTTTAATCTATACATTATATTTGTTAGTGAATGTAACCATTTTATTAAGTGCGGCGTTCGAAAGCAAAACGGGATTTACAGCAACAAAAAAGACGCTATGCCATGTACTATTAAGGTTTATATTGTGTTACTTTGACACCACCACACGTCCTCGTCACGTCTCTTCTACATAAACAGCTCTGCACGTGAACAGTTAAATACCTGCTAAGTTAAAAATATAACTTTGATAATTTGGTGTTAAAAATGTCGTAACATTTTAAATAAACCAGAAAGTTTAAAATTTATCTTTTTCTAGGTAGAAACATAAAAATTAACGAACCGAACACATTAGATTAAAAGTAGGAAAGCAGTTACAAAAGCATAGAATTAGTCATGCCGGGAATCGGTAGTCAACTCGTCCAAATGTCATGTGGCAAAAAGTATGAATTATTTTTTAAATTATAATTTTAACGATGTCATTTCAAACATTGCACGTCGATACGGAATAATTTGCATATAAGTCAGACTCGCAGTTGACCACTTTTTTACGCCTTAAATTTGTAATCCCTAGTATCTGATATGGATTTCTACTTGATGGCACTACCCGTTTCTGTCGGTCAGGTAACATACGATCCTGGGAGTCAGAGTTATTTCGAGTGACGGCCATACGTACCGAGAAACGTGAACTGGGCCGTTCCTTTACTAGATGGACCTGGACCTGGTAAAGATACTGGATGCATTCGGCAATTGATTATGATGCTGTTTTCATTCTTACATATTTCAATGTTTTAAAAACCCTGTCACCCTGCAGGAAAGTTTTAAACAGCTTACGGATTATTTTGCGAAGTTGTCCAATCTAGAACTAGTCATATGTAGAATAAGTCACATACCTACTGATTCTGTTATGACCTAGAACAGACCGAAAACTTTCTTGCTTGTTCGGATCAGTAGGTGTGTGACGATCGGTACATTTTGTATTGCAGACCAGACCAGAAACGGTAGATGTGGACGGTGCTTAGTCATTTTTATAAAACATAGTTTAAACATAATTAACATAGTTTAAAAAATTATTACTCCTCACCATATAATAAAAACGTTGTTTAACGGCAAAAAAACATTACCACAAACTGACAACAAAATCCACATGGAGTAGACAACTTCGTGTTATCTTGGTATACAGAAACATAGTTATATCTAAGAGAAAGTGTATTTTTGTCATGTCTAAGACGATAGAAAGCAGGAAATCCTGAAACCTGAAACCGGAAGACAATTGTATCTTTTATCTCTTCCTCATAATTGCGAAGCCTTTTCTTTTTTGAAATAGAGTTACAGATAGAATGAATATATTAAACATCTACCGGGACTAAAATGAATATCATTATACAAAAAACATATAAACTATGTTTATACTAATTTTTGCATCAAATATTTGTAACGAGAGAAAAGACAGCCTTTCCATTGAGTTGTTTTATTTCAACTAAAATTGACAGTATGTTTTAACTTTTAAAATACATAAAGAGGCTAAACATGCCGCTCACCAAAGTGTTTACATAACATTTCATCGTCTGATTCAATACAACTTATGATTCGAATGTATAGTGGACTGTAAACGCAATAAAGTATTAATCATATTCAATAACTAATAATATAACCAATCGTTACTTTTTCAAACTTAAATCCTCCTCCTATAGTAGATCCTCAAAGTTTTGCTGTAAACATTAAACTTATCCATAGCGATGTAGGTAAATATTTACGTTTCATGGATTTTAAACTATATATACTAATATGATAAGAATACCTACCTAACCTAATACTAAGCCTCCGCTGTCCGTACATTTCCGTCCGTAATTTTCAAAGAATATATATTTCTGTTGCCGTTATAACAACAAATAATAAAAACCAATTATTAAACTACCTCTATATCACATTAAAATAGACACTTTGCGATTACTATCCCAAACTGTTGACGCCTAACATAAAATATTATCAATGTGTATATTAACGCATAAGGTTTTGTCAGGCGTTCGGTAGCGCATTGTTTGGTGCATATTACATAATACATTACCTATTACTTATGATTTCCAGTATGTTACTTATTCATATTCTGTACGGAGTCTTCTAATTAAGAAAATGGTATAGAGAACGCTCTAAGAACCTATTTCTTGTTGATTAACATCGACTATATTTTTTTAGGGACGAGCGCTCCGATTAACTTCCCTTCGTACCGCGGAAAATAATGTTCCAATAATTCACTGGACAAACGCTATTACGTTAAGTGGAATCTTAGTATCTGCTAGATTTTAAAGGCATGGATGTAAAAATTGTATTTGGATATGCTCTATAATACCTTATTACATTATTTATCTTATGGTTACTCGTCAGTTAACCTACTTAGTTTATGCAAATCATCGAACTTTTTACAAGGAAGACGCTCACTAAGAATTTCTTGTAAAAGTAGAAAACGACACTTGCTAGTGTTCATCTGTTACGGATAACTGAGTGCGTAAATAGGAAAACACCGGTAACGTCAACCTTTCTAGATACTTAAATAGGTTTTGTATAAGATTCGAGTCTGTTGCGTAAGTTTGAATTATGTGATAAAAGAGATAGGACGCTTGATTGGATATTAAGCTACTTAAAAAAATATTAATGCAAATGCACCGAAATAAACATTACAGAATGTCACAAAATGCTTCCGAAATGTACCTTATGAAACCGTCTAACCGTGGTATTCCTCAAGGTAGCATTCTCGGTCTGTTGTTATTTATTGTATCTGAATTTTTCTTATTTAATAAACTACCTGACTAACTAAAATGATTAAATGACAGAATTTTTTTAAACTGCATTGATCTGTTGACTCCGCGAAAGGCATACGAATATATTAAGGAATTGTTATGTTTTTATAAACAGTTCTAGAATTTAACATTTCATTTCAAATCATCAAGTTTTCGTTTGAATATTAATATTCTATAATTATAAAGTATATCTCGTCATTTTATTTCGTAGTTTTGTTTTATCAGTAGCTTTAATCTTAACATTTAATACAAATGCACACCAACTTGCAGGTTGAATACAAGATACCTATTTCTTCAATTATAAAATCATTAAATATTTTCTGTATTCTTGCATATTCAAATCAATTCAATTCAACCGCCTCCTTGGCCTAAATGGACTAACAACCCAGAGGTCCCAGTGGTGATACCTGTCGATACTCGGTTTGGATGGTGGTAAGACATTTTCTATGTCCGCCTGGCTAGCTACCACATGTTGCCTAAGTACCAACAAACAGTAGTTTTAATAGCACTGTTGTGTTCCGGTATGAAAAACCTAGCAGAGCCAGTGCCCCATTAGTTTGAGGCTTCTGTGCGCGCACGCTTACCATACAACGGCCTTATCGTCTCTTACCATCAGGTGATATGGGGGCCAAGTGCAAACCCATCAAAATACGTAAAATCATTTCATTTATCAGTCTGGCTAAATGCCCGCCCCACTTTCTTTTTCGATAACCATTTCAGGTTAATTTCAGGATAACAATTAAATTGAATTAAAACTAATTTTTAAGATTTAAATAGTTACTCTTAAATTTTAGACAAAACCTCTATACTTAATAAAATTATATAGGTAACAGAATTCATACTCACACTCAGTAGGTCTGATCCCTTTCAGTTGACGTATATGGGCTGTTGATGATGATGATTTACTACCCAAAAAATATATTTATATAGGTAGAAGGAAAGATATAGGGAAAAACAATAATAATTATATACACTTAACCATTTAAAAACTAATTTAGAAAACCGGATCGACTACTCGGCTCAAACGTACCCATGACGCTGGCAGCGTTGCCCCGCTGAATGGCCAGGGAGATACTTTGAGCCAGGTACGATCCGGAGCGGGGATCGCAACCCTTTTCCCTAAGACGGCGGCAGAGCACTTTAAAAAAAACCTTCGCTTCGGAGTACCAAGGACCAGCCGTCTCCGCTGCAAAAGGCACAAAGTCATACGATGGTTCCAGACAAGATTATGTACTGTGCTTGAGTCTAGCTGCACTCTCGGCCGCAGCGTCAGCCGAGAGAACGGTCAGACTCAAGTGGGACGGAGCAAAAGTGCTTACACAAGTAGCGTCCAAAACGAGGCTGCGAGCTCTTTGCCAAGAGACCAGCGTAACGAAAAAGTCGCTGGGGTTTCAAAACGCAAGGAACATTGGCTAAGACCAGGGCTCTTTTTAAATTATCATCTAAGGCATGGTGACGAGTAAACCGACCGGCGTATCTTATGCAGCTAAGGCCATGGTGGCCGTTAGTCTCCACAAAATAGCCGCAGATGCACCGGTGAGGTTCGCACCTTACACCCTAGTCTCAGCGCTACCGCCACTCTAAGGAAGTCATTGTCCAGAAGAGTTAATAAACGCGGAGATGGTAGTACGTGCAACCAGGCACTTGACTTTGGCCTGGCAATAGCCAGCCAGATTAATCCGGGCTAAATCGGCGCCTGAAGTGTCCCTGACCAACTCCTTATTTATTTTTTGGGAAAGAATGCCATCCCAACCACGCTGCTTATCCAGTGAGTCTGGGAGCAGAGGGCTGACTTGGCTTCTAAAGCCTCCGCAGTAAATGGTGGTAAGGAGTTGGCTCCATCAGAAGGGAGTATAAGAGATACCAGATTCGTAACACAATGTGCGGAAGCGAGAAAAGCCGCTAGTCCTGTACCCCGAATACCACGGACACCTAAGCCACCGCATCTAATGGCCAAGGACGCTTGTTTCCACTTGGAACAATATACGGCTATGTTAAAAACGGACTCCAAAGTATTTTTAGTCATTTTATCAATATTTTCGTTCTCTTGAGGAAAAAGCCAGGAGGGAGAAGTTCGAATGAGATATTAAGAGAGAATTTAGGAACTGCGAAGCAATGACGAAGTAGAACCAGAGCAACATGAGCAGGTAGGTGCTTCAAATGTTGGTGAAGATTGGAAAGAATTTGGCCTTTACAATTTAGTACAGTAGTTAGACTGCCTCGAGACTTATCGGCGCTCCGAGAAGTGTGAAAGAATTATTTTCTAAAATTTTAATGCTTGGGATTAATTAGATTTTGAAAGCGAGGGAAAGAAGATAAATCACCAGGACTACAAGCAAAGAACTCACACTTGTCTGTGTTCACCTCTAGGCCTTCAGATTTAAGCTTTGGGAAGAGTGAATCTATGTCAGAGGCCACGACATCTGGTGGCCCACATAGGGTACAGTCATTAAATACGAAACGTTTAATTTTGATTTCAAATCTTTAATGATTTTATGTATGGATAGGCTAAAAAAAATGAATTAAAAATATGTCAAAATAAACGTCTTTTTTTTTAATCCTGACAACTGCGTCTGCGTGAACATGTCGTCTTGGCTGCGAGGACCAATGGCTGTGTAGGACAACCCGTCGTTGCCGTCGTTACCACGTCGTTACCAAGGAGACGCCGGACGTCGAAGTAATGTCGGCTGTAGAATGTCTTCAACAATAAAATGTTCAACAAATATTTGAAGCTCACGCCGCATGCTTATCCCACAAACCCAGGGATTACAAATTATATTATATTCGAACAAAGATATTTAATTAATAGACCGGACAAATTCTTGATTTTATCCTATGTTACAGGTTGTAGCTAGATATCAAAACGGACTTCTTACAGTGTGAAGACTAGAGGCACATGACAACTTTGTTTTTATCTGTAGGCTTAAAGATAAGTTTATTTTCGTCGAACATGATACATATGATGACAGTCAAAAATTTTAGTTTCTCACATTCTCCCGTTAGAGGCATGCAAATAATTTAAATTGTTAAATTTTTTACCAACATGGGTTAAATTTACGTGACTATTTACAGAACTATGCATATTATTTTAAAGCTACTCACTCGCTTGACAAAGAAACGAATTTCAATAACGTAAGGCTGGGTTGACTGTACTAGTTAAGCTTTAATATGCCTTATACAACGTTTCTTTTAACTCAAATTATCAGTCTCAAATTGAAGCGTTTAGCTATACAAATAACAAAACCAACAGAGAAACGACGATTTTGTGTACAAAATTACTTGTTCTCGTAGCGTTCATTGAATGAATCCTCTTATCAGACGATCCTTCGTAATGAATTAGGACTATTGTGTTGAATTTTTAAAAGGAATTCCGTTTGCTTTTGCTTCCTGGTCATTATTTAAGAGGGTGCGCCAAGATTTTGCCGTAATTTTTGTTTTATGTCCATGGAAGTAAAAATGCAATATAATATATTGTATAGGCTGTTCAGAGTAATTATGTGACAGTGAATATATATGATCAAGATGAATGTTTTATATGTTTGTGTAAGTCTTAATTAAGTTTTTGATTGGTTGTTTAAAGTGTGGGAGCTGACTGTTAGCAGCATTTAACCGAATTCGAGTGCGTGGCCTGCAGAAAATTAGTTTGCTCTATTATTATCATTATTTTTACATTTGATAGGCTTCCGTTTGACAACAATCTCACCTGTTGTTAAGCGACGTTGTTGTCTAGGATGGTACACGGTTGCCTAGAAATATCATATTCACTCTGTGAATGAATCGATACACTTCGTGAGAAATGGTGGAATGTCAACCAAGTAGGGGTGGAACCCAGCCGTTCTTCTGGTTGTCCGGTTGTAAAAAGGGGCCGGTGGAATTAGGTCGTGTAATGCAATCGCACACTCTCCGAAATGAAGCCTGTAGAAAACCTTCCTACCTGTAGAAATTTCTTTGATGTTTCTAGGGTTCCTTACCTAAAAGCAAAAACGGAATCTTTATCACTTGGTTGTCCGTCTGTTTTTTCTCAAAAACGCGTGGAGGTATCAAATCACTTACAAACTGTTCCAGTGCCTGACGGTATATTCTTTATGTTGACTTGTTTGTTCACAATTGATCGTTGATTTCGTTACAACATATTTCGGCATATGTTAACATACCTATTATTTATGATTATCAGTATGTTAATTATTCGTATTCCGTACGGAATACTCGGTGCTCGAGTCCGACTCGCACTTGAATGTTTCCGAATACTTTGTTATCGACATAAAACAGTTGATGCCTTTACAGATTTTCTTCGACAACTCGTTAAAAGGAATTAAGCAGAGTATTCAAGTCCTCGTAAATATATACTTAATCAAAACAATCAAGTTTTAACGAGTTGGGTACCTACGAAATGTACAATAATTTTCAGATGAAGCTTGAATTGAGGTTGATTGGCTAAGATTAGAGGCTTCTCGAGGCCGACATTCGACGGCAGGGCGACGACGAAATTTCGACATCTAATAACCCTTCTAATTTATTAAAGGACTGCTAAACCTCCTGGAGGCTATATACAAACTTGGACTCACAATCCTAAGATCTCTGAATCAATTCCCAAATCTAGTACTCGGCATAGTTGTTGGCACTTTCCTGTGCTACAGCTGCCACTATGCTTCTCAATCTGCCTCAGCCAAAACAACGATGTTCAGCACTGTTTATGTTCTAGTAACAAAAGATAATGTAGCTGGCTTATCGCTTCCCTACCATCATAAGGCCCTGTCATCACTTACATCTAGGTGTTTGATCGGTGTCACGAAGCCTAAAGGCCAAATGTATACCCATACATTACTAATGAAAAATAATATAGGATGTTTTAGTGGAAAAATAAGGATTGTCCAAAGTTTAGAGTGTTTAGTTATTTTATTATTATTATTTACTTTGTCACAGACAATTTGGTCCATATTACATGTTATGCTAGGTAATATATTTTTGATAAACCATAGACAGACACAGAAACATTCCATTCTGAATATACTCGTAAATTTATTACAAAAAGACGAAATATGCATGAATACTAACTGAGAAAGCTAGTCATCTTTGATGTGGTCCTGTGTAAAAGGATACATCTTTATTGAGTTGTAAAAGAATACATAAAATACGTGTCGAAGCAGCGTTCATGTAAAAGCCTCGACTTGTTTGACTTATCAACTCGTGCCTCTACACTGCTAGGTAGGCCTCTCCCAACATACGACACTAGCGGGAAGCGAGTGGATAAGGAGGACCGTAAGAACATGACCAGAATATTTATCAATTTTCAAGTAACTAACATAAATTGGTCATCAATAATCTCGGATATCGGCTGACTAGACTAGCTGGCTCACTCCTCACGTAATATTTTCTGTATAGAATAAACTGAATAAAAATATAACACAAATGCGATAGTGATTTTCTTTGTTCGTTCTTCCATAAGGTCGTAACGGAGGGTCATAATGACTTGATTTTTGAATAGGAGTAGTAGCAAGTCTGAAAAAGGACATAGGTTACTGTTTATCCAGATCGAAAAAGTGTTTCCCCTATTATAATTTCTGAAGTACAAGCGTACGAAGGAACTATATATTCGGTGGTTGTACCGTGCCGTTGCTACTTCTTCGTCGCATATCCAAGGAGACTTCCACATCTGAAATTCATACTTACGGACAATGACGTTTGTAGTATAAGAACAAAGTTATACGAGTATCATCATCATCAATAGAATGTATAGGACATAGTCTACCACGCGGGACCAGTGCGGATTCGTAGACATCACACACACCTTTGAATTTCTTCTGGACTGTGCAGGTTTCCTCACGATGTCTTCCTTCACCGTTAAGCAATCTGATAATGTAATGGTATACGGCTGGATTCGAACTCGGAACCCTATGATTGAAAGTCCGCGTCTTATCAACTGCGCCACCGACGCTTCGGTATATACGAGTATACCTACAATTTCCCATTCGGTTCTAACTCACACTATTTACTTGAGAGAGTAAACTTAACAAATCCCTTACTAAACGCTGGAAACATTGGGCTCCGACTGTATGTAGCTGTAACACAATTGGTGTTTGCCTACTCAATGATTGATTGTACGGTAGTTGTAACTAACACGCGCTATGGTGTGTCTGTATCGACATTGAATATATGTCAGAAAAAAAACACATGTTTAATTTGAACGCAAAAGTACGATAGGAATGTTTTTTTCAACCGGATTTTAAAAAAAGGAGGAAGTTGTCAATTCGACTGGTATGTTTTTTAAATATTTGTTACGTCAGAACTTTCGGCTGGGTGAACTGATTTTGATGGTTCTTCAATTTGTTCCAGTGCTGCCAATGGGATCCATGAGAAAATCATAGAAGTCTTAAATTTGCTGTAGACTTTTAGGCCAGTTGAAGTCGCTTTTTAGTTATTTTTGAACACGTTAACTTGATTCTTATGGATTCTTATCAACCTGAATGACAATATCAATCCCATCGTACCCCATACTAATAATAATAACATCTTCAGTTTGGGACATCTTAGTTTTAACCGCCCCGTGGCATAATGACTAAATGCAATCTGGAGGTCCTGGTTTCGAATCCCATTGATCATGTGGTTTGGTTAGTGGTAGGGCATTTATGTCCACCTTACTAACATCCACCCGGTTCCCTAAGTCTGCCGCCAAACAGCAATTTTAATAGCACTGTTGTGTTCCGGTATCAAAGGTGGTAGAGCCGCCGTCTCATCCGCTTGAGGCTCTTTGGTGCGCACGCTTTCCATCCAACGGCCTTATCGTCACTTACCATCAGGTGAGATCAAGGCTAAACGCAAAACCATTACACATTATTTAAATGTTTATTTAAAACTAGTGAATTCCTAAGTATTATTTCTAAATGATGTTCTATGTATATGATCATAGGGAACTAAACCAATTGTCTATTGTCACGTAGCTGCTCGAAAAGTCTAGAGATAAAGAAAAGAGAGAGGCGTATCCATCTATCCCCTTCGTGTCGGATATTGTCAAATGTCTAGAGTTGAAAGCTCTCGAATACTCGCATAAGGATTGTTAAGTGGGAAAGGGAGACAAATTCATCTATCTCCTTCAGACAAACGCGAATGTTCCTGAAGATTGTAAACTGAAGGATCTAGAAACAATACCGGGTATATATAGGCGCGAGCCGAGCTTCGAGTTCAGTTCAGTTTGAGTTGAGTTCACAACGATAAAAAGTGAAGAAACGAAAACCGGAAGAAATTGTAGAGCGAAAGTACAGTTGAGGTGGAAAACTGTTAGTGTACTAGTGTGTCATGTGGTGTCAGTATCGACAGATCGCACGTGGAATCCAGGGACGGACTCAGTGCAGACGACTCGGAACCAGTGAGACAGGGACGTACTCTGTTTGGGGGGACCTGTTATTTTGAAGATTGGTTTGTGGACTGGTGTTACCATTAAACTCCGGAACTTTGGAGTCGTGTTTCTCTTCAATCTACGAACCTGAAAGCTCGTAACACTATGTTAAGTGGGACCGAAAAAACTCCATTTAGTAATTTTAAAAAAGTCATTAGTAATGCCAATTAAGATTAATTATTATCGAAGCACATTAATAAAACATTGTATCTGTAAAATTCTCGGAATATCAGATAGTTACAACCTTGCATATTCCGATTTGTACGACGCGCGAGTTCGTACGAGTACATTAAACTTCATTGACAGTGACAGTAGAGTGTTGCCACCGAATATATTATGTATGCTACAGTGTCTTAATCCATTTAGGATTATAATAATGGTAGCACTGTACACACGCGAGTAGCACTGGATATTTCAATAAAATACGGTAATGATTCTCACTCTTTGTATTTGCTATAACGCTTTTAAAACATTTACTTTTTGTCTAAGTACATGTATTTTAATAAATTAAGTTAATTATAATTTAATTCATAATGCCTTTCACATGATCACAACAACCATATATGAGTAACAACACACTAACAGTTACGTAGAACGACGAAGAATAACGACGTCCAGAAGTTTAATAACGGTCCATCAGCTACAGAAATGCTGTCTAATGTCTATGTATTAAAGCATTATAAAGATAACTGGTTTATTGTTATATATTTCCATAAAATATTCCATTTTACTACAGCTCTAATGACAATTGTTCCTAGAACTACAAACCTGCAGGAATGTATTATTTTTTCGTGTTATGTGTGCACTTGAAGCAGCCAACAGTCACCATCATATTTACAATAAATTAAACACTTAAGTAGATATATTTACAACCTAGTCTCATCGCTGGTGACTCATGAATATTGTTATTAAGTACATATATTAATATTAAACATTTCTCACATCGACAAAAATAGTAAGTAAAATTGAAGTAGACTGACTTTTAAATGAAAAGCCGTATATCGTTACTATAACCACCCCATTTCATTTTTAAGTTCATTTTTAATAATCTAACCTTCGACAATTCGATTAATTATGGGAAACAATTTTTTTATATTGTTTATATTTAGTTCAACCTAAATTGCCAATCCACCCTGTTTCAAAGTGTGTCCTTCATTCCCATCAACGCTTAATTTCTAGTAACACAACGTCAGGATCTAGTGTCGATACTATGATCTCTATTTAAGAAAATACATACTAATAATAATCATTCCCTTAGTCTTAATCAGTTTCTCAAAAGAAAATAGATTATAATAGTATGCGAATTTTAGAAAATAATGGTGATATTTTTTGGAACTGTAGGTGCTAGGAAGGTATCTGACTTTTAATGCTACAAACAATTACAAAATCCAAGGTTTGCAAATCAATACGCTTTATATATACCAAAAATGGTTGAAGTTTTGAATTGTATACAATGCAAAATTAAAACAATAACTGTCTGTCGGTAATAATGTTTTTGCTACTGCATTAGAAGCAACTTCACCACCGAAGACTCCACTCTCTCAATGGCAATGTCCCAAACTCAACTTGTTTCTCCAGCACTCACGGTCATGTGGTCTCTGATAAGTTACAACACATTCTCTAGTTTAATTAGTTAAATAAATTTTATTCTCTCGTTTATTGTGTTTAGACTTTAGAACCAACACTAGATTATGATATGTGCTTTGTAGGTCGGGATTGATGGACACTTTTAAATCGAATGACAGAACTTCAATGTTTTTTCCTACGTCCGAGATCCTATCAAAAAGTATCACACGCACGGCAGGATTGTCTTGGAAATAAGCTCTTAGGAATGTATAGAATGATACTACATATAATGTGAGCGTATTACTATTAAATTTTGTAACATCTACTGTTGACATCAAAACATTGATATTTCTCTCTTCGATTTCTATCAAATACTAGTACTAAGTACAATATTATTGAAATTTCTTTCAATACCTTATAGGAAAACCGATGTTCCTCAAAATGGTTCAATAATACTGACGTTTAAGTGACATAACACGGCGACATTAAGTGCATTTGCCGTGACAACAACGACCGAAGACACAAAAATTAGACTAAGCACATTGATTAAATCCATTTACACAATCGAATCATTTGGCGTATCAGCTTTAGTCAATAATGGTACACTGCTGTAATCTTTCAAGCCCTCGCTGTTCTTTTTAGAGCCGTTATCGAAGGAACTAGCAGTTGGAATCTTAGGTATCCAATTATTATTACCTATTTTTGGCTTATGGTTGCCGATGGCGCTTAACTGGCAATCCTTCAGTTTTACTTTAAGTTGACTACCCTGATTTGTGGAGCTGTGATTTAAAGAATTAACATTTAATGATATGGAATTGGAAACACTTTGTTTATCAACATCTTCGACAGGTGTCACCCCATTGCCAACGGGTTCAGTTGGATCCGAATACTGCCTTTGTATTTTCAAGTTCTGCAGTAGCGGTTGGGCTTCTTTTTCTAATTTGTTGACGTCTGTTACTTTATTCAGGAATATTCCGGACCCTCGTCGGCTTGACGATCTAGATCCTTGATCTAGACGGTTCCTGAACGGAGTTAAATGTGAAATGGATCCGCTGTCAACTGACGTGTTCTGATTTTTAATTAATGCAGGCTTCTCTTTCGGTGCATTTGGATCCAGTATTTCACCCAATAACCAATATGTGACTAGAACTCCTTTTCCCTGTAATCGTACAATCACATGAGATATAGATATTACAATTAATAATGGAAAAAAAGATTCGCGAAAAATTTCTAAACGAATGTTGATTACAATGACAATAATGAGAATAAAAAATAAAAACGTATTTCATGCAAAAATCAAAGACACAGAAATAGGGTAAAGCCGATACCCAGAACAGGGTATACGAGTATATACGGTTTTGTCGTGTGTTGAAACATTCCTGGACAATACGAGTAGAACGCTACAATACGAAAAATTAAAATTTAAAAATAATGGAATTACCTTCATAGCAACTTCTCCTCTACACTCCAGTCTGAAGGTGCCGAAAGTGTCCAGCAGAGCTTTTGTAGTAGGGGAGACGTGGATCTTTAAAGCTTCACCATTGGACTCCATCCTCGACGCTGTGTTGACGGTGTCACCGAATAGACAGTAGCGAGGCATTTTAAGACCGACAACTCCTGCGACACAGGGACCTGCGATAAAATATTAAAAAGTCATGAGTATCACAGCCGCATGTAAAAAAGATTTCTGCACTATTTCCAAAAAATCCAGTCATAAAGATATATGGCAAACAAGGATCGCAAGGGAAAATAATTGATTTCGAGTAAACCGCGTTTGAAGTTTTGAGTCGCACCTAAAATATTTGGATTAAACCAAAACAAAGCTGAAAAACCACATAATTAAAATTCATGAAAAAAAAACCCTTTGCGTCACCACATATATATAGAAAAATACAGAATGTCATTAATGTTTGTGTTTTGTTTGTATGTATTACATTTAGTCATTTTAAAATTAATACAGTGTACATCATGGCATTGTGGATTATACAACGTGATATGTAGACACTTAGTACCCGGAGTCTGACACAATACAGTCGAGCAGTCTTCTGAAATGATATTTCATTATGTTTTACGATCTACATAACAACCCGCAAGCCGCGTATCTTATACTTATATCTGAGTGTGTATTTGAGCTTGCTAGTATTAGTATTTAAATGGTCTTATTTTATTCTGTTACACTTTCCACATCACCTGCAATCATTTTTTGAGTTTTCAATGTACAGACACGACGATCCTACAGTTTTTATAAACTAGTATTTTACCCCGTTACTTCCTCTCCATTTACTTCAGAATGTATTAACGTTATCGATCTCCTAATGCTTCTATACTAAATTTATGTTGCCATAATCTTTTAAAATAGAATAGCTGGCTTTGATGAGTAATTACATAGAAATAGGAGATAAGACGATAGTGTCGCGAAATAAATATAATTAATTTACAACTTTATAGTTAGCTACCTAATGGTTCATAGATGGCGCTTTTGACATTATCATCATCAACAGCCTATATACGTCCCCACTGCAGGGGCTCAGGCCTACTCTCCTACAGAGAGTGTATGGGACATAGTACACGCGGGACAAGTGCCGATTGGCGGACTTCACATGCCTGTTCAAGACATGCAGGTTGCAATCGCGATGTTTATTCGAACCCGGAACCCTCAGATTGAGAGTCCGCGCCTTATCCAATGCGCCACCGACGCTTTGAACAATAATCGAAAAAAAGTGTTTAAAATGAAAATTGTGATTCACTGTGAAGTTGTATGTTAATGATACTCATTTCGCGACATCACAATCTGATGTCCTATTTTTACATAGTTACTACACAAATCCAGCTATTATATTTTAAAAGATTATTATTATTGTTTATTTGTATCAGACAAAATCCATATTTTTGTTAGTAAATAAAATAAAGTCAATTTTAACCTAGTGTTAGTAACAGAAATTTAGCATGGAACTATGATGGAGGTTGATCGCCTTAATATCCTCTTAATGGATCGAAATACAAGTAACTCTCAGTCATATTCTTGTCAAATTACATCAAAGTCTTTTGAGGCGCTAGAAGAGAGCAAACATACTCTCGCATTTATTACGTTACTGATAGTGATATGATGTCTAGCCCGTAGTAGCAACGGCGTCAGATCAATGTAAATTATGTCCAAAGGATCATCTCCTCCACTACGATTGCCATCAGAAAGTTTGGACAGTTCGGTAATGTAGCCGACATGAATTTATAACAGGTAGTTCACCAGACCTGTTAGCATAGAAAATTGGAAATGGAATTACTGTCAGTTCAAGTAGAGACGTTGTCTTAACAACATTTGACCAATGAACTTCACTCTGTTTAATCGTGAAAAACATAAAGTAAGGAAGACAAAATGTGAATGCCTTTTATAAAAGTGCGTAGGACACTTTTACAACCTTAAGTAAAAAGAGAGCGTAATGAAAAATGTTGGGTGGTTGATAGGCACAAGCAATTACGTGGCTTTTGTTGTGAGCTGGCTCGCTCGGGTCGTGCAGGTTGTTTGTGAATCAGTTTACATAGAGATGCAGGAAGAAAACTTAGTATTTCGACGATGAAGTAAGTGCGTGGGGAAAATAGATTTTTCACAAAATTAGAACGGTTATGACGGCGTTTTATGCTAAATAATTTTAATGATTAATCAAAGAGGGGAACATTAAATGACATCTAGTGACTCCGCGACTTTTACAAGGTCGTCGGTATATGTAGTAGAGAGACGGCCTGCCACACATTTCCCGGTACGTGGTCGCCCCTTGAGAATTCCCACTTCCCATCGGTGATCCGTTCTTCGAGCAATGTGTCCTGTCAATTGACACTCCAGCTCACTGACTCGTCAAGATATGTCAGCGACCTTTCGTATTTGTCTAAGGATTTCCTCATTTTTAATCAGAGAAATGAGTGTAGCTCGCTCGCTAGAAGGTCGTGGGATACAACGATTTTCCTATCCTATAACGAGTCGTCCAAAAACATGAATTCACTGCCTACAATATAGGAAAAAAGTTACCTATCTATAGGAAGGGTACAAAATGGGCAAAGTTGCTGGAAAGCGACCTAAAAGAACACATGTGGGTAAGTAATATCCAACAGTTCTGGGGTATCCTGAGTGACCATAATTACGATGTGTTGAATATAGTAGGAGAGATACTATAAGAATATTGGTGCCGATTTTGATTTGGTCATCTCTGTTTATTTTAGGAAAAGATTCGTCACTATCGTTTATTATCCCCATTAATTTGGCAACTTCCTTGGAATTTCTTTTTAAAGTAATTAGTCGTGCGTGCTTAAAAATAAAATTGACACCTAAAGTCAATAACGTACAAGGTATCAAAATGTCCATTTTACATTAAACAAAATTAAGAATCAAAAATTACTTAAGTATCAAAATGATTATAGTATTTGATGACCTTCATTTTAGTTTGTTATATTGGTAATCAGGTGGACGCTTTATAGTAATCGGTATGCAAAAGAACTTTGCTCTGAAAATACCTCCTACCTATTCATATATAATATAACTCCTGCCTGAGAATAGACCCAATCATTATTTTATTCCTTTTTTATGCCACCATAATTCAATTCTTGAACATAAGTACATAAAGAATGTATTTATCTGTATGAATATCTATTTCAGAGGCAAGCAGGGCAACCGACGTGTTTATTATTATATTCATCCGGCCGTAATGACAACTGGTAACTGAGTTTCGCAACAATATATCATCATATTTCCCCACTCCAGGGGCTCAGGCCTGCTCTCCTACAGAGAGTGTTTATATTTTACAGGCCTTAGTCCACCACGCGGAACCAGTTCGGATTGGTAGACTTCACACACACCTTTGAATTTCTTCTCAGGAATGTGCAGGTTTCCTCGCGATGTTTTCCTTCACAGGGGGAACCTCACCCATGGGAACTTTATAATTCGTCCATAAATTCCAAATAACAAATTGAAACTCATTGGTACGAGCTAGGATCGAACCCAGACCTCGATTGTTCAAGGTCTGACGCTCTACCCTACTGAGCTACCACGGATTTTTAATGTTGCAATAATGTATACCTGAGTGAAGTCCAATCCGCAGCTTGAGCTGGTCATCAGGCCTATGCCTAATGCGGAACCGTCTGACGGCGTCAAGGAGCGCTAGCGACATCCGGGCAACCTCACGAGCGTGACATGTCCCGTTGCGCTCTGGTAATCCGGATACCACCATATATGCGTCACCAATCGTCTCCACCTGAGAATAAACGCTTTTCTAAATTTTTGTATGAAAATAAACCCGTATAATAGAAGCGTACTACCCCTAATGCCTCAAGTGAGACAGTTGGCCATGATCGAATTGCGACCTTTGCGTACTGTGCAGTCACCGGGATACGAAGGTGCTTTTTCATTCATTCTGTTAACGGTGTCTTAGTATGAATACTTTTCTTCTCTGATTCAACTTGTTCTGTTTCTTCTAGATGAATTTACACGTCTTTGGGACGTATATTCGGTACAGGGGCACAGGGGTAAGGTGACAAAGGGGATTGAGAGAGGAGCGGGCGGCAGGTCACTATACGCACCTGCCGTCAGCTCCTATCTCGATCCCCCTTGTCGCCTAACCCTCGCATCCCTGTACACTTTGTTGCTTTACCCCTGCGCCCCTGTACCGTACGAGCGAGGACTCATTTAAGCGGTTTACCTAGTCTTGATGACATTTGTTCAGCCATATAAATATGCACTATTCATGCAAATATACTAAACATACATTTATATGGTGCATTTATCCTGTATTGCACACATAAAAAAACAAAGGAAGAATTATTATATATATAAATTAATTACAAGCACTGCTATTTTTTCCTTACTGCGTGTTCTATAGTTGAAACTGATCTGTAATAAGTTAGTCAGTTTCATAAATGTTGTTTTTACCTTGTAAACATCGTAGTTTTCAACGATAGAATCGAAGCAAGTGTAGAGATCATTTAGCAGGTCCACGACCTGCATTGGAGTTGAGGTGGCAGACAGAGCAGTGAAGCCCACTATGTCGGAGAAGTAGATGGTTACTTGTTCAAAAGTCTCGGCGACCACTGACTGACCGTTAATAAGCTGAGACGCCACAGACCTACACATAAAAGGTACATCTTAGTCTTATTTTCATAAGCAAAGGAAATAATTTTAATGATCGTATCCCCGCCGCGACAGTATTTTTGTTGTCTGTATTAAATAATTTCAATTTCAAGGTCCGAGAAAAAAATTTTTTTTTTTTTTTTTTTTTTCAAAATTATCTGAAATGTCATATTTCATTTTATAGTCCGCAGTTAAACACTCTACTACTATGCACGTTAATAAAATTTCATTCATAAATTCTGGACGGCGAGAAACCCATTTAAATAAGCATCTTTGTCAAAACTTACTTTGGAAGTAGCTGATACAACAACTCCTCGCATTTCTTCTTTTCCTCTAAATAATCTTGGGTGCGTTCACTAACTAGATACTCCAAATTATTAGCGTATTGTTCCATACGAGAAAGTAAATTGTCCAATATATTGCTACTCTCTTGCGTCCTGTTGAACAAAACAAAATTGTTGTAGGCACAGGTCACACGTTAAATTACTGAACAATTCGCAGAAATTGAGTTTCAGATCGCAATGCATAATCGCTGAAGCAATTTGTGTGTACAAATAAGCCCCCGAAAAGAATTTACTATTGGCAAATAACCAGTGTCTATGTCGTTTATTTCTCCGGTACAGCACAGTTATCTGGAATATCCGACGAATGTCACAAAATATCATAACGTGCCTCAAAGACAGAAGAGAGAGCATTTCCACTTAAATGTTACAAACGACAACCTGAATCAACATTTCGCCAAAAGCGTAAATACAGTCAATAAATAAATAACGCTCTAAAAAAGAACTTGTATTTATGTACATAAACATTACTTGTTGAGGCGTCGTACAGCTGATTTAATATGTGCAAAGTCTGGTCTCTCGCTGGGATCTTCCGCCCAACACCGGCGCATGAGCTCCGTGGCGTCGTCCGCCTCGCACGAGCGATGGTGCGACGTGTTAGGACGTAGCCCACTCGCTATGATCGCTTCCACTATATCTGCGCCAAACGAATAAAACAATATGACTATTTCTAGACGAGCAATACAAAACAATTCAAACTACATATATAACATTCGCAACAATTATACTCGCTTATGCTTACTGGAAAATTTAAATACAATCACAGTTGCATCGCACAATAATACACAGATAAAACGAGACAGCATAAATAGAAAAGTAATTAATTAGGTGTTAAAGTACTTAAATCGTTTTATTATGATTTACTTATACAATTGTATATAAAAATATCAATTGAACGACACTGCTTTGCCAGACAGAATAACGAAATACGAACTGACTATATTACAGTCACAAAAAGAAAGAAAAGAAGTATTTTAATGAAAAGTTAAAGCAATGAACAGAAATGTGAATATAATTAAATAAGCATGATACATTAAACTTCAAACATATTGGAAATTATTGATTAAAGACAACCCAAAAAGATTTAAATTAGCTTGAATTTAATGTAAATTGAATTGAATTAAATGTCTGGCGACATTTTAGATTAAAATGCTTCTACTTGCCTTTCGGTGCCATTTCGATTCCAGGTCCCAGCCAAAACACTCCCTGCCTGTTTACGATTTCATGCATGATTACACCAAAGGAGTAGACATCGGCCTTCTGTGTTCCTTCTGGAGAGGGATCTGACATGCGCAGGAGTTCCGGTGCGGTCCAGAGTAAACCTGCAGGAACAAATAATACGATCTTACAACGCTCAAAAAATATGTACCTACATTTGTCTCTACATTCAATTTTTTTAAACTTCCTACATGCGTGCGTGTGTTGTCAATTAAAAATGAAAATGACCTGGTAAGAGTTGTTAAATCTTTCTACACTTGAATACGAGTACTCAAAATACTTCTACTCAAAAACAGCCTGCAACTTTGTGTTCAAGTCTTTATGCGCAAAAAGTCTTGTGTATTTTAAAAAAAATCTTAATTTTTGGGCATTAAAATTTGAAATAAGAACATTAACATTAGGATTTGAAAACCTCATACTATTCATTATTAAACTACATTTGACATATATTCCTAAATATACACATTTTTCTGATAATCCTTACAAAACATAAACTTACAAGGTGTTTCCATTTTTATGATGAGAAATAGATTTGTGACTCGTAACTTTTGCAATCGGAAATGAGGAAAAAATAAATCATAATCAGCTGTAAATATTCTATGGCGTTTGCACTTAAAATTAACTACCATACAACCTGAACGAACATCTACAACTATTCAATTTACGATGAAGACATCGATAGCGTTGTGTAAAGCAGACATCTTATGAAAGAGGTCGGAGCTATCATCTCCTGATCCGATGTAAAAATGCTACCCGATCGTATGGGGAGCTCTGTGATCGGCCCCGTTTTATGTTTACAAATAACAAAGGGTCAAATGTATATACAAAGCACTTACGTGTCCAATAACTGTGTGCCCTTGCGTCTTTCTCTGAAGTTCTCAACGCATGTAAACCAAAATCCGTTATCTTCAACACAAAG
Organism: Carcina quercana; assembly: GCA_910589575.2. Taxonomy (NCBI): domain Eukaryota; kingdom Metazoa; phylum Arthropoda; class Insecta; order Lepidoptera; family Depressariidae; genus Carcina; species Carcina quercana. Next base: position 21,350,475 of record OU342426.1, on the reverse strand, counting down.
CGAGAATCTACTACGCAGTTGCTTGACTTCAGAGATCCATGAGATCGTATGTCCGTCCCGTGAAGATAATGCATGCCCTGGCAAATACAATACAAAAGATTGAGGAATCCAGCTCTCTGGAACTAGAACTGATTAAACAGGGTGTATACTTCACACGGGCGTATATTGTGATGGCAATTAGTGTTGGTCCTAAACAACACATTTACATAAATATCGTTAATTATTTGTATGTGTGTTTTTCATATAAAATAATTAAGCACGCAATGTATTAATTACATCTAAAGTTATCGACTGATTGACAGTTCCTTTTACACATCATATCATGACAGTTTAATGAACCGTTTATCCTTTGTCAAGTCGATTTGGACACAATACGAGTGCATCGCTGCTGGATCGCACCTTTAAAAATAATTAGCTCTTTATTAATTAAGATATTTAACAGAATTGCTTTCACATTTGATTTGTGCGGTCGTAAACTATATCTGGATATATTATACATCCGTATGAAATATACACGCTGTAGATTCATATAGTTGGAAGTCTGAATACCCATTTATCGATCCTCCGTTAACCGAAGAAGTTAACTAACACAGTGGTTAAACAAGTTTGTATTTATCCAATATCTCAATCTAATTAGGTCGTAACATAAAAACATTAAGCTTCGTGTTTAGACAACTCTCATTTTCATAATAATTGGATAACATATTATTCTCAGAAAAGCCGATTCCTATACAATCAGACAGGTTTTCTTGATGTACAATGTACGCACATACTTCTTCAAGTACATACCTATTTGTCTGAGCGTTACTAAACGATTTTAGATACTAGGGCGCGTCATTACGGTGACTCAAATTAATTTACCTCTGGCTCTTATCACAGAGAGGACAGAGTCTTTAAAGGGAAAACTACGAGTAAGTATCTAATTTAATTTTGGGGAACGTGTTACGTGAAATCATAACGAGATTGCTTTCCTGGAACAACAACCGTTTGAGCACATCTGGTCTGCGAGGGATATCTATTAGGTCCGAGAATATATCTAAGTTCTATATTTTGTCTACCGTATCAGTTATGGGCAGTATAAAGAACTCGTACTTTCAAATTTACATTTCGATGCAGAAAATAATAGTAAAAGTGTGTTTGAATACTTGATTTCGAAAAGACTAACTAACAAACCTCTTTAAATGACTACTTAGTTAGGTTATTTGTGGTAAAAGGGTAACTGATTACCTACCTACCTTTTTGTACCTGTGTACAAAACTCGAGTACAAAAATACGTACCCACATTTGAACCGTGTCACATTCACTCTTGATTGTTCCTACGCTGTGTGTTGAGGGAAATGTCAATTAAAGGCAAATGTGACATGGTTCAAAAGTGGATACATATTTATGTACTTGAGTGTACATAGAGTAACTAAATCATAAACAGTAGAAGTTATAAGCGTCGTCGAATTCATAGAATAATAGATAACGAGTCAACACTCACCCTGACAATGTCGTGCATAAGGCTGACTTTGAACATCCAATCTAGTTTAATAGATTCGTTCTCCAAAATGTCTTGCAGAGACCCTTTTGGGCAGTATTCCGTCAATAAACAACAATGTGGCGGATCAACACATGCGCCATAAAACCTTGCCAAATGATCATGTTCCAAGTCCTTCATTTTCTTGAGTTCCAGAAGCATGGGCCTCGTTAGATCAATGCGTTGTTTGTCGACCTTTTTAATGGCAACTCTGCAACCTTTGTAGAAACCGCATGGCGCGTAAATCTGTCTGTCACCTGCTAATGAGGTCGCTTCGTCTGAATACGCAGTCTGCAAAAACAAGCCATGTCGAGAAAACATTCAAAATAACATTTAAAATAACACGGACAATTGTATGTGGTGAGGTTATAATTGTGAAAACGAAGTCGTCGTTTTTATTCTCAACGGGGGTTAATTTTTTGTATTATTGACGTAGCAAATTCACAATGGCCACAACAAATAATAATTTTTCGAGGTCGTTTCAAGATTCAATGAGTATATTTACATCTGAATATTACGGGCTGGGAATCTTCAATCAACACTCCGGTCAAGGTTTATGAAGACGGGCTTTTTTATCTGGCTATCAAATGTGATTTTGGACGACGTTAATAAAGATGATAAACTCTCGAGTCGATTTCGTTTCAGGATTCAACCCCCACTCAGTGTACTTGGTAAAAGTGACTTGGTGACCAGTGTCGTACGATGGAGGAAAACTATGCCCAGCAGAGGAAGTTTCCCGGCTGATGATGATGATACCTATTGAAATTTTTCAGCACTCACCCCAGTACTGTATCTCCTCGCCAGTGAGTGCAAGCTGCCTCGTAGCCTGCCACCGGGTTGTAGCACATCGCTCCAGCTAACTCGCCACGTCATCATTGCTATTTCAGCTTCCAGCTTGTAGTGCCTGATATATCAATATTACCCACTTTGTAAAACTGTAATTTGTCACTCTAAATGGAGCGTAAGAGCAGTGAGATGACGAAATAATATTAATATTTATTTAAAGTGATAAAATTATAAAATCAGGGTCAGGGTTTTCTTTCCCCGGCGATCGTAAATTTACCTCAGCATCAAAAGAATACTATACTACTGTTACATTGACGAATCTTTACATTTGCAACATAATATTTTTTTATATAGAAGATAGACCAACAGTTGACCTCAATCTCACCTGATGGTAAGTGACGATGAGGTCGACGATGTTACGTGTTGGTCTAGAAGGTGCCTATTTACTCTTCTTTTGAAGATTCCCAAGTTGTAGCTGTCGGGGAACACGGAAACCGGTAGTATAGATAGGTAGGTAGTAGAATATGTAACATAATTTTATTTCCTAAGTAAACTAATACCGCAAAATTTTCCACCATTCTCGTAAAAAGCTGCTCCTTACCTAGTTTTACTGACTTTGGCGGAATATCATTGTACCCACGCTGTGTCCTTTTCCTTAACAATCTTAAGAAAGCTAATATAGAAGTTCGAAACAAACTCAAAGATAGTTTGTGAGAGAAGAAAAACTGTTATTCTCTTTGTACGAGAACTTGTACATTTTGCGCATGTAAATAAATATATCAGTAATTATGTTTTGTACAAATGCAATACCGCCAATATCTACGCTTGCTTTGATATTGTTGAAATTATATTATTGAGATTAAAAGCCAATATTGAACCCAATTCACACCTTTATTTTCCAACCTGCTCCCGTCACAATGATTTATTACGAACATGACGCTTGAGGTGATTCGAATCAAATGAGTTTTACATCAAGTATTGCGTTATTAAAATACCTACGACCTCTAATCATACTTTCAGGAGGTTTCGTTTCCTCCAAGGTGCATTCAGACAAAACCTTGTTGTTGCTGGCAGTTTTTGTTTTTTATTAGAAAATAATGTTATGTCAAAATTGTCGTCTTCTTTTGGTTTTTGTGTGTCGCTGTGTAGCTTTATTTCGTTTTATGTCGTTTTAAAATAGATAATACAGTCCATTCGTTTTTATACTCGTGTTTCACTTACCACCGAGTCATACTTGCCCTGCGTCGTCGTTAACACTTGTAATTGAAAGGCAAATAGATCCTAAAACATATTATTTCGTTTTGAAGTCGATTAACAATAGCTGATGTTTTATATTTCATCTGCTTAGAAAGAATTGTTGTAAACACTGGGTGATCAAAATACTTTGAAACTTATTTCACCCCCTGGAGGATTGATTTTTTAATCGACCTGATTAACGATTTCGATATTATGTTTAACTTACATGCTAGTGTAACGACTGAATTAAAACTATAATTTCAAAAACGTATTTGTAAAGTTAGAATTTTAGGGTCAAATATGAATCTTTATCTATCCGCAAAAACAATTACAGCTCAGCAACTTAAGGGTTTACGTGTGTGTAAATTAATATCACCCGTAAGATGAAGGTCTTCACGTGTATATGATAAGAATAATTAAAAACAAACCTGTATATGAACACTGAAAGAACTGCCAATATCACCACAACTGAACTGAGAACTATACTCAGGATTGCGTACACCGGCAAAGCTGAAACAAGACAAAGAGATTGTTAAAGAATAGTTCAAAATAATAAATTTGCCTGGTACTTCTAGGGTCACCTGACCTTAAGGGTTGCTTTATTACATGAAAATAAATAAAACATAGAGCTTCGCCGCTGCGAAAATGATTTTTTTACACAGAAACGTGCGAGTTCTCGAGAGAGAGCTCCGTATAGAACAAATAAAATACTGAAAATCAGAAACAATAGATCGGGTAATAAGCAAAGAATAAAGTCCTAACGAAGAACAAACTTAACGTTGCAGTTGAAAAAATGCTATCCCACACATCCGTCTATATCACGATCAATTATCAACTGCAAAACAAAGCGAGTACCAAATAGGTCACGCCACTGGGAATAGAAACCGGGAGCTTTGGATCGTTAGCGTGTAGACATTAGGCCACGGAGACGGTTAAATAAAAATATAGTAAATTTATATATCAAATAAACAACTTTACACTTAGGGAAATCCTTTCTAATACACTACCACAATATGTACAAAAATACTATGCGCAGTTGAATACAATATATTACGAATTTCAACAATACTCAACTGATACGAGCGGAAAGCTCTCAGTGAATCGTTTAATTATAGACTTTAATAGTCTACCCTGTATTATGTAAATCAGGAACAGAGACGCAGTTGCTTTGCAAATAAGAAATTATGTTACAATTTGTGTTAAGGTACTGTTACAGTAATTTATTGTTAGACTCGGTAAGTTCGTTGTGTGGAGCTCATGTAAAATGAGAATGTAAAAAATTAATATACGTTGTTGCATCAAAAGCTTTCAGTGAAACCATAAGTATTAATTAAAACGAATATCTTGTGAGTCATATAGGAAATGGCAGAAAAGCGTATGAACCTATAATTTTACTTTTTCCCAATTAGTCGTTTTCAAGCGTGTATGGAGATGCCATTGGCATTCATCTGCCACTCTGGTTGTTTATGTTGCTAAAATTTATAAAATATTTATCTTTTAAAAAGCATAACTTATTAAAACTAAACGTAACGTTAATTCTTCTTCTACGCTCTGAAAAATGTATTGGGCAATTTTGCTTTCTCTACACCTGCCCTATGAAAAACTTTGAAGCTATCTCAATTAGATGATGGAGCATCAAAAAGATTTTACATTTCACATTAATGGTAAAAGGAAATTTATGGAAAGGAAAGCCAGTTGCGAAATAGAAGCTTTACTCTAATAATAGCAATGAATCAGTATTAAAACAACAATATTTTTCTGAACCATTTACGGCAAATATCCCAAATGCGAGAGGGTCTCGAAATACATCCGATAATAAAAAGCTAATTTTACACCAAACAGAATCTGCGCCACCCAAAACCCGAATTATACGTAATAATTTCTTAGAGAACTCTAATGTGATTTTCACGGTTTCTACTTGCGCAGAAGAAGCCGAACGAAGCTCCAGTAGCGATTAATAATAAAAAATAGAATTATGCGGGGTGGGTTTTATTTGAGTGAGGTGGCATGACACGCATTCTTTGCGTGATTTGTTTGACAAACAAAGACCATTTCTGGCTTCTTATTAATTTTTTACGTATTTATGTAACATCTACAAATACTACGTGTTCAAGATTTATGACGTTTGCTAATCGGAATAGCTTGTAAATAGTAAAGTCAGTAAACCAAGATATTTGTTTATAGTATAAGATATGTATAACTTATGATTAAATACCACTAAAACGTGTATGCCTGTCTGTCTTACGTATGTCCCACTGCAGGGGTTTAGGCATACTCTTTACAGAGAGTGTATGGGAAATAGTCCACCACGCGGGACCAGTGCGGTATGGTAGACTTCACACACACCTTTGAACTTCTTTTTAGGAGTGTGCAGGTTTCCTCACGATGTTTTCTTTCACCGAAAAGCCAACAGTAATGATTTTTATTATTCGTTCATGAATTCCAAATAACAAATTGGATCTTATTGGTACCAGGATCGAACCCAGACCTCGACTATTCAAGGACTGACGCTCTACCCAACTGAGATACCGCGACTCCTTGATGAAATCTCAAAACGAATGTATTGTTCTATTAATTATCTATGTATTTGTATCGAATCTCAACACGAGCGTGCCCTTGTTCAAGGATTCGGTGTAACCTAAATAATTTCAATGTATTTATCTAATTCAGCGCATCGTAGTAGGCTTTAATTTACAAAATTTCGTGCAGTACCTTCTTAAACACTTTAAAACTAATTAAGATATTGCATTACATTATATGGGTCTCAGCTCGAATTTAAAGGGGTCCCTAAACTACTTGCGGCAAGTGAAGTGAAGCGTCAAGTTACTAAAAGCAGCCTACCAATACGCATTACTCAGCCTTTAAGCAATAAATACAAGGTACAATTTGGTTGGGACGATGATATCAGCCCGATATGGTTGGCTAGATTTGGTTCGCGAGCCAACCAGAATTACGGTAGTACCGACTACGCCAAACCACCGTAATAGTAGTACAAGTCTAACGCATAACTGAGTCTGTTCCTGAGGTATGGGAGCGGTACGGTCGGTTTTTTTTTGCGTTAGATTTGTAGTAAGGCTTTTCTCGACAAATTTCAGGATTTTAGGTCAATAGGAAGTACCCTATAGGTTTTGACGCGCTTTCAAAGGAAATCCTCAAAATATATGGAAAACGGCTTTTTATTGCGTTGACGAAATTAGATTTTTTCACAGGTTCAAAGACTGAAGACTTAAGTCTTTGATATTAATTTCAACTGGATGCCTTTACGCGCTTCTGAGAAAAACAGACAGACAGGAGTCAAAGTGGTCCTAAAAAGGTTACTTTTTTCTTTCGAGGCTGTTGAGCTTGTACACTTTTGAACACTGCCATATAAACAATGAATTAATAACTATTTCTCGTTGGACGGATACACAAACACTCATACCGGATGTATTCTAACACAGAGATACCATTCAAGCAATACAGTGACCGTGTTTATATTTCATATATAAATTCGTGAAGGGATCATAACAGAAGGCCGCGAGGAAAGGAAAGAATAGACAACGTTGTAATTACATCAAAGACAGCGGATTTTTCGAACGGTCCCTACGTGACATGCCTTGCGAGAGAAAGATTATCGATTCAAAGGACGTCGTCGTTTTTTAATTTTCTTTGAGTGTTCCACGGGATCGTTTATCACGCCTCACGCCGACTTCTCAGTTCCTTGTCTCCTCTTCCTTACGTTGGCGATGTACGAGCGAGTGAGTAATGACTATTGGCTGTTGTTGACATTTATTAAGAAGATTATTGATAAAAAAATACGAGTATAACTTGGGTTGCTTTACATATACAGGATTCACTGAAATGGAAACCACTCAAACAAAAATACAAACAATCAAGTCGAGTATCCTTTTGTAAACTGTTCCATTGAATTTTGTGAGTGCTCAGACTTTCTTCGATGTGAGTTGTTCGTTCAGCTTTCATAAAACCTGATAGGATATTGTTGTCGAGGCTTGTGTGTCGGGGTAACAGAAGATCGACGAGTACATGAGAGTCACTCAGGAAGAGTAAACATTTCAACGTTGACGTCGAACCATTTGCCATTTTCTCCAGAAAAATAGGGCATTACAAGTGGTTGCCAAAATGGCGTGCTGGAGCGCTTAGGTATCATACATACCAGATTTTTGTCTCAACGAGGATAACTTGTTGCCCTTCCTGTGCATAGATAAACGTGAGGTACTCGTAGAATTGTAATTGCTTGGCCGTAAATTCGCTTGATCTGTATTGGTCTAAGAGATGTTTCTCGATTTGTTAATTTGATAATAGATCAGAGAATTATCATCATCAGCCGGGAAAAGTCCACTGCTGGACTAGGCCTCCACCACCGACTCCCCGCGACCCTTACCAGGCCGTCGGTTCTTGTAAATCTACAGAAGTACGAGAACTTTTACTCTCCATAGGTTACCGCTTCTTCAAGCGATGTGGCCTGCTCATTTTCACTTCAGCTTACTGACTCATCGAGCTATGCCGGTGACCTTAGTTCCTGTTCGATATGCACTATTATACAAGAGTCATGCTTAGTGCCAACCTACATACGTACTTAAATTAAGCGGACAATTCGTTACTCGAAAGTTGAAAAAATAGGTTTTTATTTCTCTCCACAACATCATCTTATAACTAGTTACAATTATTTTAAAACCAGTAATTATTAGTTGTGGGAGAGCTGGTTCCCAAGGTTATCTCGAGGCCTGTGTTATGGGCAACCAGGTCTACACACACGGAATTCGTGTCTCTTGTTAGTTATGGGACACGATCACGAAAAACAAAAACATTTAAAAATGGCCAAGTGAAAGTCAGACTCGCGCACCGAGGGTTCCGTACACATAAATAATATGTGCGCCTGACAAAATAAACGAGCAATTGTTAACAGTATTAGGAAAATATCACGGCAGGTACCAATATTTTCTAAGCTTTGTGGAAGTGGTGATTTTAATGATATATATTATAAATTACACTTTTCAGATTTATTTCTGTATTTGTGCTGTAAGACCTTGCTTCTTACCAGATGATTCTAAATCAATGGGAAGTACCCTATAGATTTTGAGACATTTTCAAAAAAGCAACGTTAACGGCCGTATCTTTTTATTGCGTTGACTTAGAAGTTTGATTTGCCGATTAAAGGGGTTGCTAACTTGAGTATTTTATATCAATTTCCATGTGATACCTCCACGCGCCATGAGAAAAAGAGTCTTGACAGACAGACAGACGGACAACGAGATAGTCATATAAGTGTTCCTTTTTTCCTTTTGAGTTACGGAACCCTAAAAAGGTTGAAAAGGAAATTTTTTATAGGTTTGTATTAAAACAAGTATGGCCTCTTGTTTTCCACTCAAACTCAAAGAAAATTAGTACCAAAACTTTTTAAATGTCAGTATATCTATTTTTTTTCCTGAATCAATTTATTTATTACAATCTAGCCTACATAAGCTAATAAGAAATTTAAATTAAACTTCCATTGACGATTGTTAGTTTTTAAATAAGGAGAAGACACTTTGCTCATGTGTTCTTACACTAAAGCACTATTCACTATAACTCTGTTTTTAGTAATTACACTAGCTCAAACTAGGTTTTGTCCTTTTGAGCCTCCTCACTATGTCAGTATTGTCGAGAAGTTGGATGGCCTCGACATTTACATGTTTGTGAAGCCTCCGTTCGTGAGCTTCGGCGTACTTTTGGACTAAATCTACTGACTCTTTTTGAAAAGCACTGTACGGAGAAAATGGTCGAAATAAACTCTGCAGCTATTATTGCATTCTTAAACTAAGTATGAAATTGACATACTATACAAAAAAATATGATCAAATTTTAAAGTTATGACGGCGACTAAAGTTACGAACGACGTGTTTTTATGTCTGTATGATTCTCTAGTCGCTACGTAGCAACAACGCCTATCACGATCACATTCCTGTTCCAACCTTTTTTTATCTAATCCGCAGACAGGATGCGTGAGATTTATTTAGTGATGTTACGATATTAATATGTAAAGAGTACATCGAGTAACATGGCATCAATATTAAATCATAACTCATATATTGCTGCAAATGTGGTAAGTATGCAAACGAATAAAAAAGAGTCAAGAAAGAAGAAATAATAGAATATTTACTTACAGTTATCGGGGCAAAGGGATCCGTCGAAACCACACACGGGGGTATCGGGGGGAGGTGTGAGCCGGTCTCCCGCCCAATGTATCGGTCGATCAGCAACGAATTGTAGCGACGAGTTACCGGCCACAAATGTTGCAACCACCTGAAAAATCGGCTGATTAAAAACATTGATGAGGTAGTGCGTTCAGTCTGAGCTATAAGCGAATATCGGTCGGGTCCTGAAAAATAGGACATAATTTTTTTATAAATAAATAAAACAATTAATAGTGGTATTTTAGTACTTTTGCCAGTTTCAACCGACTTCAAAAAGGAAGAGGTTCTCAATTCGACTGTATATTTTTTAAATGTATGTTACGCGATAACTCCACCAATCGTTAACCGATTTCGACGATTCTTTTGTTGTTTGAAAGACAATACTTCCGAGGTTGGTCCCATTTAAATTTTTATCGAAATTGATTGAGCGCTTTTTGAGAAAATCAACAATAAACAATTTTAAGGCAACTGAAGTCGGTTTCTGGTTCTTTTTGAACGCGTTAATTATGTCTGATTGTACTTCAGAAATCATATCACGGGGACCACACGTGGTAGCTAGGTGCAAACCAAATTTCATCACGATTAGTTTTGCCGTCGAGGCATCAAGCAGTAACAAACATACTTTAAAAAAAGTGTTTTTGTCGTTACTAAATAAAGCACGCGCAGATTTCATTACAACGTAAATGTACAAGTATTCATAAAGTATTACGTTTTCATTTAATAACCATTAAGCTACACAAAACAAGGTTTATATTCAAAGTTACAAAAGCTCCGAGAAAACTTTTACGTAAAGATTACAAAAAAATAAATAAGAAACGAAAATCACGTAGCGAATGTTTCCCCAAAACATTAATCTTTCTTTAGTTTTTCTACGAAAAGTGCGAGATATTTTTTTTTCGTGTCCGCGGCGCTTGTGCTGTCGATAAAACAGATCTAAATTTGCATTTTATCACGTATCGGCTCTATTTCTACTTTACCTACATCCACAACGTCTGTTCTTGATTTATGAACAGCTGGCACCAACTTTGAAAGGCGATGAACATATTATGTAGAACATTATATTTTGAAGACCTAATTCAATTGTTTTACAGATAATAAATCTAAGTACTCTTGTGTTTGTTACCTTAGGGGGTGTGTATTAATTACGTGAAGTATAAATTTTACTTATAAAGTATAAGTTAGTCCATTTATGTAACAATCCATGTATCACACTAAAAGGTATACCTAAACATTTATTGGTATGAAGGAAAATGTAAATGAATAACTATATAGTAGTAGAGGAAATCTCACGTGAGGAGATCAGGAATCTCACCACATCTCATTAAATCTCAACAAGAGGGATGGAAACCCCTTTTTTGTTTGAAAACTCCTCCCGCTGTTAGTGGACGTCCCCTTAGATTCAATTGAATTCGCTCTATAAATTTGAATCCTATTATTCTACGGAGTTGTTTGTTTTGCTCAGGAGCTAGACTAATGGAATTGATATTACTTCAAATGTTTATACAAGAGACGCGAATGAACCCGTTTTCTCAAGTTTTATTCTACGAAGGATTTATGAATTTGTCATTTATCATACAAGGTTCGTATAGATTTCGTTCAATTAATCCCTTTACGATTGTCCTGGCATAAGTTTCAGTAAAGCTAGATTAAATTCTTTATAAATAACCACAAACAAATGTCATCTTACTTAGAAGCCAATATTTTTTTAAATCACAAATTTTTTTTGTTATTAGCTTTGTTTGCCTAAAATTGGCTTAAAACCTCACGTAAGAAGTTCTTCTCTATTTGGCAATTTAATCAAAAATATGAATGAATGAAATGAAATGGATTAGTGTTATTTTATTAGAATGCTCAGAATTTGTTGAAATTCAAATAATTTATACAAAACTTATGCTTAAGAACAAAAGTTTTGACGCCTGTCGAGATTGAAAATACCTACCTACCTAAACCTATAGATAAAACTAAGCTTGTTAATAGGAAACACCTGGACTTAAGTAAACTATTCAGAGTTTCAAATTATTCCTATTATAACGGTCGGTAGCAATTACAAATTGTTTCATTAACGCCTTAAGAGGGTATGCTGTTGTCAAAGCGTCCATACAAACGTAATCCAGTCATATTTTGAGTATTAAGCTATGAAAATCTATAAAATTTTCAAGACACAATCTAGAAACAAATATTTGTGTCGGTGGTGAGTCAGATTTTCGGTTAAATATATACTTCCAGAGTTACAGGGCGTCAAAGTATTGTATTTTTCGGTAATAAAAAGCCCCAACTTTGAACCTGATTTACAAGAGTATGAATCAATTTAGAACAATCTGGAAAAACCACCGACATCTGAAATTTCATTTGTATACTGTACTAAAAAAATGGTTACATAATATACTGTATCCTTCAAATGATCCCTGGACTACGAAACATCCAAATAACGGGTGGATAACATCGCGTAATGTATGATAGGGCTCGGAGAGGGACAGCTACAAAACAATGCAACCTTGAAACCGACCACGTGGTCTTACCAACATAGCCTCTTAAGTTTATATAAATGGAAAACTTTGAAATCTAATTATATGTTCCTGATGCTATATGGACAGTAAACTATTGGAACAGCTTACTATTTTAAGACTTAAGGAAAAGAAAATTTTTGTAGGGGATTTAAAACTTTACTCACTTAAAAATATTACAATTTAGACACTCAAGATATATTCGCACGTGAATAAATATGTAAGAAATAAAGAATTATTGATATTGTGAATTTTCACGTGATATCTACGAGTATAACCAATCGTTAAACGTTACAATTTGCTCCAAATTTGAACATAATTTTCATATTTTGATTTTATAAATTCTTGTGAGGAGGTTAAAATCAATTAATAAATAGGAGTTGCCCGATTACAAATGTAACTATAATATTGGTAATAAAACAATCAGGACATTTGTACAAAACGAAGGCTCGCAGATTTAGAAAGTTTATGAGCACTTATTGTTTTCATTGACGAGTTTACGAGCATTGCTACATTCAAATAGAGGAAAAAACCTTGATAAAACTGATCTCGTTTGTGGAATACATCATCATCACATAAATCAATCTATCCCTACTAAATACAAAGTTGATTTTAACTAGTAGAAGGAAATGGCAGGAAGCCGCCTATATGTAGTTGCTACTGATTTCACGAGTAGTCAAATACCATATTGAAGCAGACTCTATTGTTGGACTAAACACTACACTCGCGCTCACTCGTAGCTCATTACTGTTTCATCTCATCCTCGATTCCTCCGAGGAAATTACAGTTCTCATATTCGCGTCCGCGTACCGCGATATTAAACCTCGAAGCTTGAATTGTGGCATCGTATGTTAATCCTACTAATATTATAAGTGTGAAAGTTTGGATGTTTGGATGTTTGGATGTTTGGATGTTTAGATGTTTAGATGTTTGTGACGCTTTCACGGAAAAACTACTGAATGGATTTGAATGAAACTTTACAATAATATAGCTTATACATCAGAATAACGTATAGGCACACTTATATTATTAGTGGGATTACATGTGCAATTTTGGCATAACAAAAACGCGTTGCCTAGCAACCGACCATAGATATGTAAATTCGTATATACAAACTTTCGCTTTGATAATATATGCGTGAAGACTATTTGAATGTACTACGTCAGTTATTGAAATTTATTTTGTTTCTTTAAAATATTAGACTACGTAACAGAAAAAGCCTGTGCCTATCGAACAAGTAGAATACATCCTGAAGTACACGCGGACAAAGTCGCGGGCGGAAGCTAGTACAAGATAATATAAATTCAGATTAGTCTATAACAAATATTCAAAGATAATATTGTTCTTTTCTGTGTTTTTTTCTTCTTCTTTTGTATGTTTAATACGAATTCTCGAGTATGAATCATCTGAACTGAATTACTTACTTGAATGAAAATACTTAGACACGTAACTATGTGAGTTCGATTCGACATTCGATTTTGTTATTGTATTTGCTCGTTGGTGTATGCTGCAATTATAATATATTATAATAGTCGGTTGGGTTCCGTCGTTAAGTAAATAAAAAAATTTATTAATTTTTTTTCTTAAATATGAAGCTTTTTATAGAAGCACATTTTTATATTTTAAGAGTCCCGAATACCAGATGAAAAAATTAAACCCTTAAAATATGGAATTCTGGTGTCTGTCGGCTGATTATCTTACTACTGCTATCTTACTTACTTAATAATATTAATACAATGCAGAAAATCCTTATATTCACTCAGCGAGCTATTGGAACGAGCTATGCTCGGACTTTCTCTACGTGATAAAATCCGGAGTGAGGAAATCCGTAGACGAACTAAGGTCACTGACATATAGACATGCACAGTATGCCTATACTGAGCAGTGAAAGGATCCCGGCTGATGGTGATAGAAAATAATGACTTACAGTCATTCAGTACAGGTACACTGGAGTACATAATTTTTTTATCGATGTCACATTCATCTTCAATTAACATTGCCCTCAACTCACTAAATAGTAACAAGGAAGTGTGAATGTGACATGGTACAAACGTTGATACTTATTTTTGTACTCGAGTGTACCACAAACGAAATAATTTAATTTTTAACAAAAGAAGAGTGTCGAAAATTAAAGTGTAGTCACTAAAGCCAAGCTTTATTTGCACATTGTAAAAAATCTTTTTACGCAGGAAAATTCTTTTTTAAATAATGTTTCGAACTACATATCCCAGGGTATTCAATAAACAGTATCCAGAAGCATTGCATTAAAACAACTTGATGCCACGTTCCCAGAGTTGGCCTTTAATTTATTTTATGGTGGAAAAAGTAGGGAAATGCGTTGCCTCAAGTGACCCCGAATTAACCGACCGTGAAAATTGACAATCGAAAGAACGAACGGTGCGGATTACAAACTTAATGCTGTTAAATAATAATACAAACACATATACAATTTACTTGTAAATTAAATTATTCGGGAAAATAAATAAAATAATTTTTTTTATTATTAGCAAGAACAAGATGTAGGTTTAAAACGAATTTTTTTGAATTAATAATCATATACATATATAGAGAGGTATTAGTATACAAAATAGGCTATCCTGATTGAGCCAATACTAATTAAAAACAGCTTGAGCTTAATATGAAAATATATGAAAAATACCTGAAATCTGTTTCAGATCGATTAGTTTGACGATTTAGAGAGCCACAAAAAACGTGAGCAAAGCCGCGGTCAACTTTCTACACAATTTCCCGCAGCGTTAAGACGATATAGTTACGTATATTCTAGAGCAATTTTTCGCCCTTTCTTTATGAGGCTTTTGTGATCGATAGCGTTTTTATCATGGACCGAGATCATCTATTGATTTTCAATTAACTCAACGCCACAAGGGAATACCCTACATTTCTTTACACATGGAAGAGACATTACATCAACGTACTGTGAAGGGTATCTCGGAGGGCCTATCTAATGCCCCGGCGCAGTGAGATCCTCCCTCACACGACCTGAATACTAATACTTCATTACTGAAAGCATGACCTCCCTTTTGCTTCATAATACCCATAGGATATAGAATTTACGACTTTTGAAAAGTATTAATAATTTTACACTCTGATTTCTTCTATGCGTCCGAATGATTTATTTTTTGGCCAACCGTTTGTCGCCGGCATGGTCTAATATTTACACGCTTGGACTAACACTCTGAAGGTCTCGGGTTCGATTCCCAGTGCTGGTGTGTGCGCCTGGCTAGCTACCACCATTTTACCTAAGTCTAACGCCAAACAGCAGTGTTAGTCGCACTGGTGTGTTCTGGTATGAAACTTATCTGAGCTTTAATTAGCTTGAGGCTAATGAGTGCGCACGCTTATCATCCCGTAGCCTTATCGTCACTTACCATCAGGTGAGATGAAGGCCAAATGAAAACCCATCATCCTTTTTTTGACGTTGAAATATGCATTATTGTTAACTTAAATGGAAAACGAAATATTTGCGAAGATATTATGGAAACATTTGTAATAGTTTAAGTGACTGATTTAAATATCATTTTTTTAAATGACGGCACAATTTGATGTAAAACTATTATTTTTGAAGCACCTATCTCTTTGTAGATTTATACAACCACTGCACTGCGAAAAGAATTTTCACACGAACATAGCCGGGTGCGACGTATGAGTGCTAAAATATATTTTATTGAAACCATTTCGGTAAATCGCAGGTAACTGACGCTCGAGTTCCTTTCAATAAATTGAAGATAACATAGTTAATAAATCTTCTGCTCTCATTATAAATAATGCTGGTGCTCTTTTTCGGGCGTACCGAGCGTCCTCGATTCGACAGTGTAATTTATCTGAGTCTGTCATCGACTCATCGTGTCCATTAAAATAATATTGATCAAATCGAATAACTGACCTCGAACTTGCTGGTGTTAGGGTTCATATCGAGTAGAGAGTACGATGCAACTCGATCGCCGTTCGAATCGATTACCACTTCACCGGTTATACCTGAAAATAAATCAGTCCTAATTAGTAAAGAACCGTGTACTGATTGAGATCACACTCAAACAGAGAGAAACATGGAATATTGCCTCGATTTTTGAATATATAATGAAAATCGGGAAAATACGAATCGGGTTCCCACACCAAGTGCTAAGTATCATCTTACTATATTTTAGCACAAGCTTGAGCCAAAAAAAATCTTATTAAACCCCAGCACATATCGTATATCGGGACCGATTTCAATGTTTCCCATTTTTCTTTATTATTATTTTTTGTTTTAGCGTTAGTTACTATGAAGGGTCTACTAATCTTTGTATTATGTAATACTCTTATTAACTTTTAAATGACATTGCTCTTGACCTTTGCGAGACTTATGTCCAAAATGAAAAATGATCATTCATAAAAAATAAGACCATATGCAAAAATGACAAGGTGTAAAAATACCGGCAAAGTGCGAGTCGCACTCGCGCACGAAGGGTTCCGTACGATTCTCTATAAAAACGGCAGAAAAATCACGTGTGTTTATTCTGCTTTTTTACATAACATATCATAATCATGATAGTGAAATGTTGAAATGATAAAGCCAAACCGCCGACCATTACTACAAACA
Source organism: Carcina quercana (assembly GCA_910589575.2). Lineage (NCBI taxonomy): Eukaryota > Metazoa > Arthropoda > Insecta > Lepidoptera > Depressariidae > Carcina > Carcina quercana. The sequence continues at coordinate 21,333,657 of OU342426.1, read as the reverse complement.
AAAAACTATTTGCAACTGCGAGGACCGAGAACCAACTATGGAAAGAGGAGTACTTTGTTTGAAGGTGTTAAACTGTTCAATGGTCTTCCAATGGAAATGTGTGGTTTTCATTTTAGGCAAAATGAGACTGTTAGGATATCTTCGTTATGGTTGTTATTCCCATCTTTATTAATTTCAAATAATTTAATATTTGTTCCTACGAATTCGCAAATTTGTATGCAAAAAAATATAGTAAAAGCTGTTGCCACATGGCTATACGTGTTTATAACAAACTACCAAATAATGTTAAGGAACTGACTGTTACCATATTTCAGAAAAGGCTAAGAAAATGGCTGATATTAGAAAAATGTTTTTATAATTTAACTGAATATCTTACATTACATAATTTAACGGTATGATTAATTTTGTGAGTATACTAAGTTCATTGAGAAATTGTTTATGACTAAGTTACTTTTAAATAGCCCTTAATATTTATATGCACACAAAGGCTAAATGTGAGGCATTTATTTTACGATTTCCATCCAGACCATCTTTCTATCCACATTTAAGACAAATAAATATTTGATTTTGATTGATTTTAAGAAAAAAATAAACTTATTTCCCTTTCACATATCCAGGTGGCACTGCTATTTGTTCCAATTTTGCCGACAGAGGGCACTGTTATTAGTTCTCTGTCGCCAAAAATTAGAACTAAAAGCAGCCATCCATCCAACTACCTGACGATAATTTCTGAACAGCGTCCTCTGTTGGTGAATTTTGGAAATAAAAGCAGCGCCCTCTGTTGGCGAAAATTGGAACAAATAACAGCGCCCTCTGTTGGTGTATTTTTGAAATAAAAGCAGCGCCCTCTGTTGGTATAAATTGGAACCAGATGACGCTGGTATTGGTTTCGTTCGAATTCGTCGACAGAAGGTGCTGCTAATAGTTAACATTTTTGTCGACAGAAGACGCTGCTATTACTCGTAGTTCAAATTTTTATGCAGTAAAAAAAAGTAAGGGAAATTATGAAACAAAAAAATCTCATTCAAGATTCTGATAAATTCAACATTTTAGGATTTCAACTTCATATGAATTCAACATTTGGCAAAATTTAAAATATAAAAAACATTTTGGGAAACAAAAATTGGAACTAAAACAGCCATCCACCCAACCATATAACGATAATTTCTGAACAGCGCCCTCTGTTGGTGAATTTCGGAACTAAAAGCAGCGCCCTCTGTCGGCGAAAATTGGAACAAATAACAGCGCCCTCTGTTAATGTATTTTTGGAATAAAAGCAGCGCCTTCTGTCGACAAAAATTCTAGCGATTAATAGCACCCTCTGTTGACGAATTTGAACCTAATAGCAGCGCCACCTGGTTGCAATTTATGCCGAGAGAGGCTTTAGGATTATTATGTTTGGGCCATTTTAATACTGGACGTTGCCTTTGGTCATTTTTCATTTTGGACATTGTCTTTTGATGCACTCACTTAAAGGCTCTTGACTTAATAATATCACGTCAGAGCGAATGTGACATGACGCTGCCTGTATTCATTTCTTATATAAAACGATCGCGTGACATTCAAATATATTATAAGCACTACACTGATATTTAAGGGAAGTGTTAGAAGTGTGTGTGTGGCATACAATAAGACCGCCATAATAATGTAATATCCGAAATATTTCTCAGTAAGTAACATCCTGCTAGAAAATACCCTACCTACGATCAAAGGAACATAATCTGTTTTTCTCTGTCCATGCGTATGTTCATTGTTCGTATTTTGTTTCCCGACACATGTGGTTCCGGGTTTTTAATATCACGCTTCAAATATGGTTCAGACTTTATAATGTTGAAACAAATGAAAAAAGTTATAGTCTATCCTTCTCTCTCCTTCTTATTATGTTTTATTAAATTTAACAAACGCAGATTCTTTGCTTCCTTTCTCTGGAATATCGTATCCTTTGTCGAGGATTCAAAAGATTTCGTGAGTTTTTAAGCAAATTATTCTTACTGGCTTTATGAAAACACATTATTAATACCACACTACGATTATTTGGAGATGAAGATATTATTATATTTTCGTTTTAATAAAAGCTTAATCATTGGTACGTTACGATGTGCGATGAAAAAGTGAGTTGGTTTGTTCTTCCTTTACGGCGTAACGGAGAGTCGGATGAATGATATTTGAACGGAAGAACTGCTCTTTTGATTGGGTCAAAAATATATAATTAAAAAAAGATATTTGGATGACGATATTTGATATGATAATATGGATAAATGTTGCGGTTAAATTTTAGATAAAGCAGAGGAAAGTGCCAACCGAAATCAATGAGTGATTACAAGTAGTTTATGGGACCAATGCTCCATCGTTTTCTTCTCTGTAATTATGTGCACACCAATTTAAGGTTGTTAGAGATGAGGATCAAGCAGCCGTTACCGAGTTTTTTGAGAACACAAAGATTTAAACTGGGTTTTCCTTGGGATCGAAGCATTGTAAAATCGTTATGAGAAGTGTTATCAGTTCGAGGGGATTATGTCGAAAATTAAAAATAAACTTTGGCCTTCACTGTTGTTCCTAAAACTTTTCTACCTCCCTACGTATATTCATTATTCAAATCTGCCTAAGAGCACGAGCAAAGAAAAGATAAAAACATACTGTAATTTTCTGTCATTTTTATTTAGCAGGTAATGTTCAATAGGGAACACTTTCGAAATACTTTTTTAATAAAGCTTAGAAGGATTTTCTCGCATTTCTCTATGGATAGCAACCGTGATTACAAAATAAGCTGGTTGAAGCTAGGGGCATAATGTTATTCTAGTTATTTCACCAAGTACGTTCCAGAAACGAAAACAGTTTAAAATCACCATCAGCATAGAATTAGAAGTGAACTCATTTGGTTGATAATTAAATCTGATAATCTAAAATGCCACAAAAGTTCCCCGTATATAATAACATTGGTTGTTATAAAAAATAATTATGGTCTGAATTGAAAACAAAACAAAATCCTTGACTAAAATTAGAAATTAAATTAAACACAACGATTTATTTACACCCGAAAGAAACCGAAAATTACCTTGTACCCTGATAGGGTACTATCAGATAATAAGATAAAAATTGATTGAGAAATTTTCGGTATGTACTCGTGCATTACAGCTAAAACGTTTCTTGTTATAGCTTCGTTACCTTTCTTCTTCGCTAAAAGCGTCGGTGGCGCAGTGGATAGGGCGCGGCCTCTCAATCTGAGGGTTCCGGGTTCGAATCCAGCCGTGTACCTATGAGTTGTTTTTCAATTCAAGTACATTATCCGATTGCTTAACGGTGAAGGAAAACATCGTGAGGAAACCTGTATGTCTTGAACAGGCATGTGAAGTCCGCAGATCCGCACTGGGCTCGCGTGGTGGACTACGGCCCATACACTCTCTGTATGAGAGTGTGTCTGAGCCCCTGCAGTGGGGAAGTATATAGGCTGTTGATGATGACGATGAACTTTCTTCTAGTTGTATAAAAAAACCTCACCTTGAAAAGTTCTGCCCCACATTTTCTTTATTAGCACAGCTCCATCCAGCTGACCGCCAGGGTTGGCAGCTTCTCTCAGTGTGTCATTTAGGGCCAACGCGTAAAGAAGCACAGCATCGTAGAATGCTGCCACAAAAGTCGACACTACTTCGTCCTTGCCGAAAGTGTAGTTGTACTTCGTTGCTGCTAATTCTTTCACCTACAAAACAAATACAAGACAACTTCAGTGCATGTCACTTATATGTGTTGTCAGAACAACCTTACAATAATACTTTTTAGAGTCTCGAATTGGCGAAAATCAGAAATAAAAGCGAATGAAAATACCTGATTGGAAAATTCTATATATTCTTCCTTCTCTGGCGCCGGGCTAGTGACTGTAAGTACTGCGCTAAAAGCTCTTCTAGCTCTTTCATTATTTTCTTCCGTATCTCCTTCTAGCTTCCATGGCTCCTTTGACGACGCCGATGCTAAGCTGTTACACAAAAACCTACCATTAGTGCCCGTAGCTATAAGTTTAATATCTCTACTGCTGGGACATTAAGATAATTTAAAAAAATATTTATGGGCATTTATGGGCAATGGGCAGGCCACATCGCTCGAAGAACCAATAACCGGCGGGGAGTAAAGGTGCGAGTGGCGACCACGTACCGGGAAACGTCTACCAGGCCGTCCCCCTACTAGATGGACCGACGACCTGGTAGAGTCGCTGGATGCAGGTGGCTCGGGACCGGTCGGTGTGGCGGACCATGAGGGAGGCCTATGTCCAGCAGTGGACGTTTCCCGGGTGATAATGAAAAATGATTAAGAAATAAATTGAAAATTTGCCGTTGAGACACACTTTACTTTTCTGCAGTAGATTGCACAAAATAGAACTGAACTGAACTACGAGTAGTAAAATATTTTAAAGAAAGTGATTAAATAACAATCAACTGAAATATTTTTTTAAATGCTTGCCAGCAGTGGACATTTCCCGGCTGATGATGATATATTGCAGCGCCCCATCGGGGCTTCACATGCTTGCTCTGTATACTATCTAACAAAGAACCTGTACCTACCATGTGAACCGGAATAAATACTTTGACTTTAGGAACTTTTGTTATGTAGGGTGGGTTTGCACTTGGCTTTAATCTCACCTGATGTTAAATGATCATAAGGCCCTTGGATATGACCGTGCCCGCCAATAAGCTTCTACCTAATGCAGTGCTGGCAGCAGACCCTACCAACTACCAAACCGAATACCGATAGGTACTTCTACTGGGAATCGAACCCATGATTTCCGTGTAGCGCCATTAGGAATATGATGCGGTCTCGCTACATTGTTAGTAGCTAGGTCAAAACTTATCTATCAATAAAAAGGAACACTACATATTTCATTTTTACTGTTCCGTAGTCAAACAATGAACTCTAATAGTTTCGCTCTGTCCGTCTGTCCGTCCGCAGCTTAGCGCAGAGACCCTTACTACTAGAAAGTTGTAATTTGGTACGGCTACACATATGAATTAAAGCCGACAAAGTGGAAGAATAAAATCTTGAAAAAGATTTTTTAAAGGTGGGCTGAGAATGAAAACTTTTGAGTGGTCAAAATAAAAATTCCGTACAAATTTCATTCAAAGTTACATTTCATTAAACCAGTTTAACTACGGAACCCTACACTGCGCGTGGCCCGACACACACTTGGCTTTTTCTTTCTTCATTTGATAGGCTTCCGTTTGACCACAGTCTCACCTGATGTTAAGTGACGATGTGGTCTAGGATGGTTCACTGTTGCCCAGAAATAGCCTATTCACTCTTGACTTGAAAATATCCTGGTTTTAGCGCTCGGGTGACACAAAAGCCGGTAGGGAATTCCACTCCTTAGCTGTACACATAATAAACGAAGAAGCAAAACGCTTCGTGGGAATTTTGTATGTAAGTATGCTTACTTGGAAAACAGTTCAATGTTGAAGAATACGTATTCTCCAGACGAGACCATGTTGAGATCATCCGCTGCCAGCATTATGTCTCTGACAGTCTTGGGACTTGCGCACAACACCACAACTGTAACAAAAAAGGATATTTTTACTCTGTATTCGTCATGAATTCCACAAAATACTCTTTGAATTCGGTTTACCTAATAATTTCACGGTAAAACTATGCTCGCCTTTCCATTATTTCCTGCAGAAACATTACACTAACTTGTATACTAATTTTGCTAACCAAGTAATGATAATTGGCCAAGAGCGAGTCGAGCTCGCATCCGTCCCGAATTTAAGTTTGGAATAATGTAGAGTAAAAAAGAATCTAAACATCAAATCTAACAATAAAAACACAAACCAACTTAATTTGTGATTACTAGCCCTATATTGACATTCAATCTCACCACAAAAAAAGTAAATTTATAAAAGGTGACTTTAATAGACTTTCTTTAAGTGGATAACATACGTAATACACTGTGAAAATTACAGCTACGTTTGACATTTTTTGTGTATATACAAAAAAAAACATGGAACAAAATATGTCTAAAATCGGAAATCGAATTTTTGAAAACATATTTTTTTCAAAGTCACATTCATACTTATACAATTTAATTCAGCTATACCCTACAAGCCTAGGTAATTAATAATTTTTAACCCCCCCTTCCCACGTATGTGGCCGCCATACATATATACAATAAAGTTAATAAAATATTGGATATTTACCCACGGTCATGCTATGACTGCAAAAACGCTGTACAAACCTGGATTAAGCATATGGATTATAAAGAAACAGAATGCCTCTTAGAGTTTGTAACTTAGTTCGTAACGAATCTATATAATAATAGCACGTCCATGTCACTCACTCTTACACACACACACATCATCCTTATCACACTACACACACATAAACACACATAGATCCTCACTTCTTAAAATCTAGTTTTAAAAGATTTAATTAATATGTACGGTAATATATATAATTTTCATAAATTTAAATATATAATCGATGTCTAATGTGGAGGAGCGGGGCTTCCTACTACAGGTATCTATTATGTACTTATCAGGAAGCTCCAGCGAAAACTAAAATAAGATAATTTAAGTTTATGAAATAAATTTTTTTTTCATTTTTCATACATTGAAATATAATGTAATATTAAATTTCGTATACATTTTTTTACTTTCTGCCATTGAGCTACACCATATATGTAAATCTCAGTCTATTTTTGTTTAGTAGCTAGAAGCCTCTGACAGTCAGACATACAGCTGAAGTTCTGACAACAATAGAGCTTCAGAAAAATCAGGTTGCATTTCATTTAACCACCTCAATCTCAACTGAAAGAACTACGCTCTCGCCTCATCTGGGAATGTGCAAAACCCATTCGTCGAGCCAAAGAGTGTTGACAAACCAATCAACATCTGTCTGCGACTGAAACACATCCCAAAAGCTATTGAGCGAGAACACGGCAAATAGTGCTGGCAAACATAAATATAGATTGCTTAGAAACGTCACTGAATTTTGTATCGACTGTTTATTCTATTCGCTGTTGTCACTTCAGATACATTGCTTTCTATATCGATTTAAGATAAGTTATAATCTGGATTGGTCTATAGAAAAACCACTCTCTCTTGGGCTTTTTCCACAAGGACGCTTCTTGGAGTACACTCGTTTGTCTTGATATTAGTACGAGTATGGGAGTGTAATAATCAACGTCATAAAGTAAAACAGTGCTTCATACCGGTAAGTACAAGGTACAATAAAAAATTGGAAGACAAATTCATATAGTAGGTGAGATTAGTAGATATCTCATTCAAAGCTTTGAGTACGCCCCTCAAGATGTCTTGCAAAAATGACTGTAATAATGAGTAAAGAAAAATGTAATCAGTCGGCTATACTCGTATCTGCAACGCATTTACGAAAAAGTCGATCAACATGTGTTCTATAGTGACTGTTACTAGATAGGCCAGCCGCACAAATAACGTCTCTGTGTCTATCTAACAACACCAATACAACGGTCAATTACAGAATAAACGATAAAACTGTTATTGTTACAACCCATTTTCGTCGTTCACTCAAGGGTATATATACTTCTCACTTAGGTTAGGAAACTTAATCGTAAAACGAGAAAGAAGTTGATTTTTTTAGATCATGTTACAGTACGAATTATGTCCTTGTTTATTTATTACCTCCTTAATCTATATTAATTAGATTACAGGATTACTACATTTAATTTCATATATAAATAAGTAAATAACGCAATTTAACGTATACAAAAAGTAATATATAAAGTAAGCTTAGACGGACGATCTGAGTCCGGCAAACTGGCAAAGCCTCTCGAGATGCTAATGACGCTAAAAATAGAATCATCAAATCGTGTTGTTGGTATATTATGATTTTAGTTTTTTGTGGAGTCGAAAAACTTGGCTTGATTATCGTTTTTTACAGTAACATGGTCTGACAAGTATGTACACCAAAGCGATTGAAACAGTAGTATGAAGAATATTAATCAGCAGGCTTTTGTTTTAACTGTGCAATTTAAAGCTCGAGCCAATAGTCGAGAACTAAATCATTGCACTGGAAGACTGGTGAGTTGAGAACAATTTTGATTACTAAAGTTCTGAAATAGTTTGCCGTGTTACTTCAGGTGGATATAAATTGAAGGAGCACCAGGAAGCTCTGTAGTTTGCGGAGAGTTTACATCAGTCACAGGTATTACTCGTATCATGATAACTATTTGGGAAGTGGTAATGGAAAGTATGGAAAAGTGTAATTTTGGGAATGCGAACACAGGAAAAAAGTATGTATCATTCGCCTAAATCCTGTGCTCAAATATAGTAAGGTTCCTTGGAGAAACTTCTATAAAATCGTCATACAAGCGTCGGTGACACAGTGGATAAGGCGCGGAATCTCAATCTCAGGGTAATCTCAATCTGAGGGTTCCGGGTTCGAATCCAACCGTGTACCTAAGAGTTGTTTTTCTATTCGATTGCTTAAGAGGCTATGTTGGTAAGACCACGTGGTCGGTTTCAAGGTTAAATTATTTTGTAGCTGTCCCTCTCCGAGCCCTATCCTACCCGAGCGCGTACGGTGAGACAGCATACATTATGCGATATTATCCACCCGTTATTTGGATGTTTCGTAGTCCAGGGATCATTTGAAGGATACAGTATATTATGTAACCATTTTTTTAATACAGTATACTAATGAAATTTCAGATGTCGGTGGTTTTTCCAAATTGTTCTAAATTGATTCATACTCTTGTAAATCAGGTTCAAAGTTGGGGCTTTTTATTACCGAAAAATACAATACTTTGACGCCCTGTAACTCTGGAAGTATATATTTAAACGAAAATCTGACTCACCACCGACACAGATATTTGTTTCTAGATTGTGTCTTGAAAATTTCATAGATTTTCATAGCTTAATACTCAAAATATGACTGGACTACGTTTGTATGGGCGCTTTGACAACAGCATAACCTCTTAACGGTAAAGGAAACATCGTGAGGAAACCCTCATGTCGTGAACAAGCATGTGAAGTCCGCCAATCTGCACTGGTCCCGCGTGGTGGACTATGTCCCATACACTCTCTGTAGGAGAGTAGGCCTGATCAATGCAGTGGGGACGTATACAATACAGGCTGTAGATGAACAGCAAAACAGAATATAAAGATATTCCTACAGAAGATGACTCACGGTCCAGTTTATAAAACACTAGCAGCCCGTCCCGGCTTCGCACGGGGTAGACAATTATTTATTTTTGGAAATTTGAATATAAAACACTTTTTTCACAAATATTTTTATTTATTAAAAATTATTATTTATTAATTATATATTTTAAAAAAAATATTTCCGTGACCCCTCCACCCCGCCCGCCGCGATGCCCGGCGCGCTTTTCAGACTGCATCGCAAACAACGGCCACGGCGCTATGGCGGTTTTGTTTACTGTTTGAATTTTTTAATTCGTAATATCTTTTGAATGGAAAGTCCAATTTAAATAATTTAAAAACTATTTTATAGGTAGTTAAATGGTCTTGACCATAAAATAATTTATTTGGATAAGGATTAATATAAACACATATATAGCATGGTTTGAATTTGGTTAGCATTTTCATTAATGTTTAAAATGAAAAAAGTTGTTGTAGTGACATAACTACAATAGTTGGACATATGCTATCGCGGAGTTTTTTGTAGACATTATGATGTTCTTCAATATTGTTGTACATTATTTTGTTCTATCGCTAATAGTTTCGGCAGCGCATTCGACGAAATACATTTTAAGACTCATTTTTCTACACCTTCGGTTACATTGTTCAAATTTTACCAAGGATCCCTAATTTTTTTCAAAATGAAATGTAGCCTATGTCAAATTGGAAGAATGTAGCATTCTATTGGTGAAAGAATTTTTTTAAATCGGCCCAGTACTTTTTGAGCCTATTCATTACAAACATACAAAAATAGTTACAAATCTTTCCTCTTTATAATATTAGTGTAGATACATATTAGACAGAGACAGGGTGATATTGTTTATATCCGATTACGCTCTTACATCGAGTCATTGATTGAGAGGTGCAGCGAGTCCAACGTACTATCTTCGGATATTCCACGGTACAACGATAATTCCGCCAGAGTGCAGTCACAAACAGAACGCGAAATAAACGGAACGCAACCAGACCTGTGCTGACCTCATTTGTACTAGAAAAGTTCCGTTTGTTGTTATCAACGGACTCGTCGCCGTTTAACGTTACGGCACAGGCCAGACACTTCATATAATTGTCGTGATATCGGGTACACGTTTCCCGGTATATGGTAGCCACTCGAGAACTTTTACTCCCCATCCGTTATCCGTACGTTCTTCGAGCGATGTGGCCTGCCCATTGCCACTTCAGCTTACTGACTCGTCGAGCTATGTGGGTGACCCCAGTTCATCTACAGATTTTACTACGTAGAGTAATTCTAAGCATAGCTCGTTCCATAGCTCGCTGAGTGACTTTGAGCTTGTTTATTCGGCCCACAGTAAACCACGTTTCGGTTCCGTATGACATCACTGGCAACACGCACTGATTAAAGACTTTTGTCTTTAGACTTACTCTGTAATAATCTCATGAATAAAGTATGCTTTGGTCCCCTTACTACCTCATTGCTATTTCAAGAACTCCAACAATACATTGAAATTTGAAGTAGTACCCATATAAAAAGGTTAGTTTCTTACATGCCTAAATAGAACATATTGATTTCAACAGTAACCTAACCGTTCCTGTGAAAAAGGGTCTTGACGTGTAAGCAAACAGGCAGATATCAAAGTGATTTCATAGGTATTGAGGTATAAGCAACCCTAAAAAGGACAATTTAGGTCACTATTCATAAACCGTACTAGTCTCCCTTGTAGATGTGAATAATACAGAATAAGCCATACGGGATTGTTATGTCGAATGGTTATAAATTCCAAGAAAAAAAAAGGCGAAATTAAGGTTCAGTTGACCTATAAGATTAATCTATTTATTAATACGTGAAGCAAAAACTTGCGCGGACGGAGGAGCATGAAATTTCACACACTTATAGTTTAAATAGAGTGCAGAATTCTAATATTTGTTGAACATTTTTACATTAATTATGGTTGAATTTCGACCACTGGGCAACCACAAGTTTTAAAAAGTACGTCAATTTCTGTGTACGAGTATGACATGTGATTCAAAAAAGGAACGACTGCATCTGGAATAGATCTATTAATACGTGATTCTGTTAGGGTGGACCATCTTAAATTAGTCTCGACTTCACTAATACAAACTTTAATCGTGTTCAATAATAATAATAATTTTTATTTCTCTACACAGAAAGTTCCTAAAATACTTTTTTCCACTTTTACGGTGCTAATACTGTCTGTGAGAGACTGGTGCCTGAAATAGGTGTGACACTGTGTTACAGGTCGCCAGGCTCTCACAAACGGCGCTTTGGATGCAACAAATTCAAATTCAAAAGCTGTCTGTTACACTTATTATACTTATCTTGAGATGTACTTAATTTTAAGAACGCACTTCATATTCAAGTCTATGATGAATGATTTGTATCCATGTTTATTTATCACAGTTAAGTAGCCGCATCCCACGTCCAGATTTAGTATTCCTCTCTCGTCCCGATTCCATTTCACCTACGTCATGTTGTCACTCGGAATCACATATAACTGTATGTATATGCTATCATAATTTCTAATGTACGCCTTATAATAATTATAAGTGAAGGCTAGCGACTGTTTAGCGACTTTGTTCGCATTCGCATTCGCTTCAATTTATAAACTACTACCTCGCTAATCATTTACAGCTCGAAACCTCAGTGGCAGTATTTATAAGCATTTTACAGACTTTAACATAAATTTTCCAAGTTATAAAATATGCCAAAATGAAACAGTGATATTATTTTCGAAACTGGTAAGGGTGTTGAAGGGCCTTTCATAGCCAATTCCAAACTAAACACTTCACAAACTACATGCGTATAACTGAGTCTGTTCCTGAGATATGGGAGGGGTGACATCTTGACAGGACATTTCGCGTGACCTCAGACTGAAGTTATGCATCGCTTGACGTTCCGTAAACACACCCTTCCGTACCGCTCACATACCTCAATAACATACTCAGTTATGCATTAGACCTGTAACGATTATTACAAACACAAATTTTTAGAATTTTATTTAGATCACTTCATAGATTAACATTTTTAAAAGAAGCTATAGTAGTATAATGGTTGCTACACATGTGTTCTATTTAGGTAGGTTCATGTTTGCTTATGTATCTACCTAAACGATGAAACCGAGCCATCTTTAATAGTAATAAAAATTAACGTTTCGTGAACTCGGAGTTGGCAAAAAAGACGGCGTTTCGTAAAATTACCTACATTTTATGATCACAGCTTTGATGAGCCACGCAAAAAAGGTAATAAAGAGGCACGGACGGTCGGCCGTGTGAGAAGAGATGACTGAAAAGAATTTCATAAGAGTCCTTGAACACAATATTATTAATATATACTTGGACTGTCTATGTAGTATGCAACCATAATGCTGCATGCGAAGGTGTAGCTTTTCGAGAGATTTTGTGCCTTTTGGGTAGATTTCGAATTCTATTTTCCTTGTTCCAATGAATAAAATTTAAAGCTCCATGTGCACATTATATATACATACGAGTATAAACACAACGACGCATTTCAACAAGGCTAGTAAATTAATTACCGTTTTTATTTAGTTAACATAATTCATTTGTCCAGTAGTAAATTTCATACATTTCTCCAGATACATTGCTGCACTTGGTTTGTCTTTCAAAATTTTAACCACTGTACGAGCAGTTCTCCGTTAGTTCAATTACCCATATCTAAATTTAATGACAATAGAATAGATTTAATTGTTGTTGGAAATGCTTGCATTGTAACATCCTCAATCGCAAATTTAGGGATCACATAAGAAGTCCACATAATAAGTATACGAAAGTAGTGGTTTTGGCGCGATATATACAAAATATTGAATTTTGTTGTAAAAATACAAAACGTAATATGTCTAATCTTTATTGTGATCCTCAACTTACTTCTGGTATTTAAAGACAACTTCTTTAAAAGCTCTCTAAGATGCGTCGTTGTCGTGTTGTTCTCATCAAAGGGAATGTTTGAGACGAGAGTCTTAATTGTCTCTTTCTGTAAGACAGAAAATACCGCGCTCAGGGTCATGTAGCAGAGACTGTTGCCTTTGCCAGTGGGGAGATCGTTATTGTGGTACAGCATGCCGATTCGACGCCACTTGAACTCCTGAAACAATAGATATATACCGGTCAAATCAAAATAGAATAATCCCCCAAATTGCATCAAAATGGGAGCCTGGTATTTTAAAAGAGGTTGAGCGAACTTAAATCATGCTACCTTTCCTTTTGGTGTACCAAATAGACTCAGTGTAACATTTTAACGGGAATTTATTCACAAAAAAATTCATTTACCATAATCCTTAATTAAAAGAAAAGATTAATTAAAACTAGGACATTCAATTAAGACGAAAGGAAATTGATTTTACTAACGAGTAACTTTAATGTAATCTACATACATGCATCTTATTCATTATACAGCTAAAGCTGTCTGACGTTTTGAACAGTAATTCAAATGCATGGGCAGAACTGACAACGCTGTACGTTATCATATCAATATATATTTCCCAGCAAGCTTTCACATTTTAAAATATTATGGTAAACGAAATTGTTTCAATAAAGCTAAATCATTGAATTATAAACAAAAAGATGTCGCTAGATGACAAAAGAGATTGCGTGCCAGCTTTAAACTAGACTCGACTCAATGCTAAAATACACATATTTTTTACTAAATTTCTCACACATAATTATAGATAAATAAGCAAAGTAGAAAATGAAGGATACATCGACGGAAGTAAAAACAAAAACAAATCACGAGAAAGCATATTTTATTTTCGAGACACAAAAATTAGAATGCCGATAAAGTAGATCGGAAAATTTTGGTTGAAAGTAAATAACATTTATAAACTACGTAGTCGGAATGCGCAAGAAGTACATAAATTTCTGTAGTTATTCCAAACAAAACGGCAATCAATACTAGTTTAGTATATTAAGCCGTGGTAGCGTTGGATAGCGCGTCAGTCCTTAAGCAATCGAGGTATGGGTTCGATCTTGGCTCGTTACTAGTTACAATTTGTTATTGATGTACGAATGATAAAAATCATTACTATTGACTTTTCGGTGAAGTAAAACATCGTGAGGAAACCTGCACACTCCTGAGAAGAAATTAAGAGGTGTGTGTGAAGTCTACCAATCCGCACTGGTCCCGCGTGGTGGACTATGGCCCATACACTCTCTGTGGGAGAGTAGACCTGAGCCCCTGCAGTGGGGACGTAAAATATAGGCTGTTGATGATGATGAACGTGATTATTTACTATGGTTTATTACTTACTACTGCCAGACAATAGCTTAAGCTTTTCAGTATCATTATCAATGCCAAAATTATCAAAAGCTGACCTAAATATGACTTCAAAATGTATACATGGAATGCACAAAAAATAATTGAAGCAAATTGAATTTTTCATACATGTCACGCATACACATTACTTCACCCATACGATAACGTTACGTCAATTCAATTTACGGTAAGCAAAATGGGATTTATATTGAACTTGCCAAAGTCAATTATATGTCAACTCAATTAAAATATCATATAAGCTCAGTCACGTATTCAAAATAGTTTCATTGAAATTAATTTACACAGAATGTATATTGGAGGTGAATATATTATATTGTACAGTACAATAATTATAATATACATTATAATGTATATATCGTATCGTATCTATAAAATTAGTAATTTTCAGCAGAGTCTGATTATTATTTTAAAGTAACAAAAATCTTTAATACACAAGCAGAATTTTACTAATAAATTTAGTTGCGTTTGAAAAATAATTGTATTTAAACGGTTGAAGACTGTTGTTAGCCTACGATGGACTGAGAATACATTAATATTCCTATAATTTGTACAAATAACATAATCTTATAGAAATAGAAACCGGCTAAGTGCTAGTCGGACTCGCGCATGGTGGGTTCGCCACCAGCGTATAAGATTTGATACTATGTAGGTACTTTATAAATACCTGTGTAAAAGAAATAACTGAGGCATTATAAGCATCATATAAAATTTCAACTGTTCATGAGAGACAGACAGACGTACAGCGGAGGCTTATTATTAGAGTCCCGTTGGATACACTTCGGGTAAAGATAGCAGGTATTTCATATACATATAAAAAATAGAAAGCTTTTCGTTTTGACATTGAATACACTAACACCAAACAACAGAAAGCGAGACAAAAATAAACGGGAAAACTGGTTGAAAAATATTCAAACAACATATAAAAAATATTTAATTCGCAAATACATATTGTATTCTGTTTCTTTCCTACAATGCCAGAAACCGAAATAAATTTTACTTCATGCCACATGCATAATTTATCAGGTATAGCAAAAGGTTGCATAATTTACGGTAAACAGAATACAAAATACCTCAAGGTTCTTACCCAAGCAAAAGGCAAAGCGTTTTGCTTTTTAATCTATTGCTGTTTATTGAAGCAATTTACGGTTTCAAATTGATGAATAAGACATAATTTTCTTTAGCTGGTGGTATTTTTAGTAGAAATTTTAAAAGATAGCACATGAAAAAGAAATAAAATGCCAACAATTCTGAATTACTTTTGAAGAGGAAAAACGAAAATAACTATGGTGGTGTATTTTTAATTTACCTCATTGTCATTTCAGAGAAACTAATTTTTATAGTATATATAATAGAGACGCAATTAACAATATTGATCTAGGACATGTCCTGGAAAAATATTGATCAAAGGGAAAATGCCATAAAGGGTCAAAAAACAATTTCACTAAGAAAATGATAGTGATCCGATACGACACAATTGAAATATTTATTTATTTAGTTCTCCTTTTGTATACCTTTTATTAGGTCATGTAATTTTGACTAATTACATCATGGAATTCGTTGTTGTATTGTTTTACTGATTCCCTCTTTTATATAAGTTTTTTGTTTTCTTTTATAAGCTGTCGTAATTCGTTATTAGAGTATCTGTGGTCGTATTTAGTAAAAATTCGGTCTTTCTGTAATTATTTTACTATTCTTGTCCATTATGGTGATTTTCTGAATAAACTGACTTTTTGTTGTAATGCTATATAACGCTGAAATATCCAGAGAATCTCTCTCTTAAAGTATGTATTTTTATGGCTTTATCTTCACTTTGCAAGTACCAGAACCGCGATTCCATGATTTTGGCTCGATAGATTTTAATATCGAAAATAACTCAAAAAATTATGGTTTAACACATAAGGTATGGCAATCTAAATTGCTTTAATTAAAAGCTAACCATAATATTGTTAGTTCTCAACTTGCTGTTTTTCTAATCCTCACGGTTATTTTGTAAAATTAAATGTGGTTTTTTTTTGCGTTTCCAAACGCAGGTTTCACGCGGAGCGATGACACTTCCGATCCTATGCCACTAACATTAGAGTTCCGGGTTCTCACACAAGCCAACCCATTAGGGTTTCAATGTAGCACCTTAAATTGATAATATCATTTTGTAAATGGATAACTTCTCCTTCAGTAGTCGATAATTTCTTTTTGAGTATTGTGTTTTCTAAGTTGATATTATATATAGTTTTTTCATTGGGAATTTTATATTATGCAACTATAATTGAGAAAAGGCCTAAAGACTTTGTATCCCGCTGTGAAGAAAAACTGTTTTACGAATACAATAGGATCAACTAAGTAGTTGGTAGGTGCAGTTGTACCGATTGGAAAAAGGACCAAAAATTATTTAAGCCATAGCTTCATCCCGATCGAACAAGAGTTCTCGCGGAGTCCACGCATAATGAAGTCGCGTAGAAATGCTAGTAATTATTATATGTATGTATTTAAATTAGTAGTAAACTTACTAAATAATTTTTTTAAAATATTTTAACTTAGGCTATTTGATGTTTGGGATATATTAAATATTAAATGTATCTTGTTTTTTAAGCATATTATATTATAAGCGTATTATTATTAATATTACGTATAAGCAATTTTTTAAAGAATATTTTTTATTAAAACTTTAGCAATGCTATTTATTACTTAACTAACGAATCGTTTAACATTATACTTTTATGAAGGCGTTCAAAAGTAATCTGAGTCGAACGTCGCATAATAAATATAAAGGTTTCATTAGAGATAAATGTTTCCTGAAAGGAGCTATGCAGAATTAGATGACGACGTTGCTGGAATTTTTATTCAATTTAACATTCCTCAGTTTGATTTCATATTCATCTCACGCGAAAAGATTATCCTCTTGCAATATCATTGAAATTCTTAGCCACTTATTTGTTTTAAATCGAGATGTTAGGGTAAAATAATTATATAGTAGGTTTAAGGTTAGTGTTGAACCAACGGTTTCAAATAGTTGATGTGTTTCAGAACAGTTACAATAAAATGAAATAAAAAATGAATACTAAGACTAGACAGAGAACAACAATGACACATAACAACCTCAAGACACAAAATCCCGAAAAGGAATTACCTCGAAAACTCTCCTAATAACGTTGGCAGCCTGAGTATAACTCCCCATCATTCTGGTCAAGGTGGAGTAGCTGGGTTCCTTGTAATAGAAGGCTTCTGCTTGTGCTCCGGCCGTTATCACTGGTATACCCCAGCGTCCGGCATATCTAGCGACTGGAGCAATTACGTACTCACATCCAGGGCCGATGAACGCGTCTGCAAATTTAACATACTTCAACAAACGCCACCACTTCAAATGATTATTATTAGTAACTGAGGCACAGTATATGTTTCGACACATTTAACGAAAATTTAAACTTACCTGCAGAGCCATTGACAAAGAATTCAAAAGCAGCAAGGGGCCCGTCGACTGAATTACACGCAGTGTCTCGATAGTCTACTAAAATTTGCCACCCTGGTAGAGGTCCATCGGAACCAGTGACGGCGGGTACAGCCATTTCTATTATTGGTAGCACTTTCACTAATGAGAACACTTGCTTCGCCTCTGCGGGAAGCAATACACCCAGTTTCACAATTTTCTCATTAAATTGATGAGTTTCCTGTCGCAAATTGAACTTTATGTTCTTAATTTGATACGGGTAAGAAGCCAGGTCATGTGGATATCCAATGGCACGTGAATCGTCCTGCGCATACTTAGCCATATGCAATGGAAGGTAGTCAGATACGTTGTTCAATAAATCATCTTTATTTTTGTAATTATAGTCGTAATATTTACTGAAATCTTGATCGTCTGGAACAGAATATTTCTCCGATTTGTCACTTTGAATTTCTCTTTTAGCAGAAGCATGTCCTCTGTGAAGATTTTTTTCTATAAATTTATATCCGTAATTATGCGCCGGCTTAGTTTCTGACTGAGCGTGTAATCTGAAATATTCTTGTTCATCTTTGTATTTCTTTATATTTACATTATTAACTCTAACATCACACGAGATTATCACATTTACAAAAGAAACATAGTAAACGAGGAATGACAGTAACATTGGTACTTTAAAATTGTTCCTTCCAGCACTTTTAATCTTGTATGTTTGAGCATTGTCCACAAGTTTATTGTGCTTTTCATGTGCACCTGGTCTCCTCTTCGCGCGCTCACTACATCTGTCTGGTCTTCTGACGTTGACATTTTTGCAGGTCAAGGCTCTTGGAAAAGTTGACGGGAGTATCGCCTCGACGATCTCCTCTAACATTTTATCATTAATTTATCTCATTTTACTTCATTACTTTATACACCAACACATAATGCTATCCTTGAACAAGTAACGAGAACTAATGTTACATAAACGTAATATTAAATGATTTTACGAGATATTTTTTGTTTGCTACGAATGTCATGATCGTTGTGATAACACTGAACCAAAGATAAATGCAAATTTGTTATACCAATGTCCTGTGTGCCGTCTGCCGTCTAGTAAACCATGTTTAGAGAATCATAAATAAGATTATTTTAGATAGAGTATCATTATTTTGTATATAAGTAAGTTGTGATTGAAATACAGACAAATCAACACCTTCAAGATGATAAATGTATATTCGAATTGTAAAGTTATGTTTAAAATATTTTCTTTCCTTCTTACTAGTTTAGGTTTTATTATATTTATCTTCCACTATATAGATTTTACGCTTTCCTTGGTTACAAGAAATGATTAAAATATTTAATTTTCCAAAGAAATTTCAATCTTGTATTTCCTTGTATGCAGTTTATGCTCGGTATCATTTCTTTAAATGAGGACAACTTATTGGCCTACGCTGTAATAATAATTCGTTTAGTTTGTTTTAGATCAGAAATAACCTTATTTGGTATTGTTTAATAATTTGCCGATTAAATAAGAAAAACCATTTCTACTGCAGTCCGATTACGGGAGAAACATTGCCCTCGGATCCATTAGTATTAATAGTGGGTCTAAGGGTAAAAAGCGAGTATTTCAACAGTAAAGAAAACAATGTATGCATGGAACAAAAATTACTGGTCACTAGTATGACAGTCATATATCTCGATTTAACTTAAATTGTGACGTATCTTTGCAAGTGTAGGGACAAATCACCATAAATAGTGTTCTAGCCTTCGCTAACAACCCATTATTTTGTGCAATGCATAATTTAGCAGGTGGGTAGACTTGTCATTATAGGAAACCTAAGATCAAGGTTGCGTTGCAATGCTTCTTGTGAATAATAGACCAAAATTATAAACTATTTATGGATTGATAAGTGTTTTTATCAAATACGAGCCCTTAGTAGGAAAGTAATTGATTGGATTATTTTTTTCGTTCTTTAATGTTGTACAATTTGGTTTTTAAACACATAATAAGCCTTCATCTCATATTCCATAAAAACGCGCTCAAAGTAATGAAAACTGTTGTTACCGGAATTCAACAGTGTTGCTAATCATTGCTGTTTTTAGAACACATGCTGCAGCTAGCAAGGCGAGTATGGTATAATATCAATTGCGAGATTTTATAGTAAAATTTATTGAAATTATATTAAAATCTTCGCTGGAATTGGCTGGACAACGTAGGTGTGATTATACGGAAATACTTGGATATTCCCAATTCTGCACGGTCTATAAAAAGAGTTATGCATTTTCATTTTCCTTAAAATTCAAACAAGTGACCTCTAGTGAAACAAGGTCATTAATGTGCTATACACATTCATACATAGTCCTGATGATATTTAAATGATAGTTTACATAAAAATTAAGTATTGGAACAGTTGCTTTGTAACAAAAATGGTATTGTTTTGTAAATTAGAGCCAACCGGTACGACAAGAGGTAACAGCTCTGGAATATTATGCAATTGTTTACAAACCGTCTTTGTTATTTTCCAAATACACAGGGTCTGATACGTTAAAAGAGCAACCTGTTATCTGTTGGTCTTTATATAATACAAACTAACTTGTAGACGGCGAAGTTGCAAAGCCTCGAACAGAGGCGTCAAGTTGCCATTCTAAATAATATTTCGAGGAGTGCGCGCAGTGGTGCCGCCACTGCTATTACTTTCTGCACCAAATATCTGACAAACAGAAGAACTGCAGACGTCTACCAACCGATACGGGTACACAGAGAATATTCCTACAGCTCGCACCAAGCGTTTAGCTTCCATTTTATCATGCGTAGACTTATGACATGGAAAACCGTACCAGATTAGTTTTTTTCGAGGTTATTCCATGTTTGTCTATGTCTTCAGTAAACTGAAGGCGATTGATGGTTGTCGCCATTGATGTTGATGCTCAATCGTTTCCAGTTCAGAAGCTCGAAAATCTTCCAGTTCAGTGGTAACAGTTGGAGGGATATAACGTCACCATTCCATATATCTACACCTGGATCGGTGGAGTTGTTTACCACAAAACTTACAACAGGAAGTATAGCGTAGCTTGTTATGAATGTTAATATCTATTAATTATTATCAATGCAAGCTCTTTGAATAATAATAATAATTTAGTTGTTCAAGGTCACTACCTTGTCACCGGCTATAGTTGACGTCTATTTATATAGTTCTGCATTCATGATGCATAACGATTACATGATTTGTTACTCAGATTTGTGCCTTATCACATCTATGCTTTTGTGTTCACAGGCGTCAGCTTGATGGAGCAATTCGCGTCAATCCTCACTTAGGGTGTGCCGTGTACAGTCATGGTACAATCACAGACGAGATGGTCACAAAATTGGCCGATCAAATTGCTTCATGTATGTATGTGTGTGCTTTTTACGGAAATATATCGGTCAAAAATGATACAATACGGTGCGTAGTCATTTCGGACTGTCCATTAAAGTTCTAAAAACTGTTACAATCTTTATCACTCATTGTTGAGCCATTTTTAATGGTTTGGACGCTACAAGAGGTGGCCACACGTGCGCTTAGTTTCTTTGTCAAACGCCCCATAAGTACGAGTAATATGTATTTTTTATTAATAGGTACTTAACATCCCAATACGCCAACGATTTTTATTTATGGTGCTTGCTGTCCATTGTTGTAGTTTTAATGGGCACTCATGAAATCATTTAATCATGAAGCATTTCTTTATAGCATTACACTAATGAAAGATCCCCGGTGGGTTTGTATTGGAAAACTACAAATGTGTCTCAAGGTCATTAGGTCACTGTTCCCGAGTTACTAGCTCACCTCGGTGATTATAGGTAATACCTCCTTACAGGAGAGCCGTATATTCATTAGTCCGCTTCTAAACATGAACCTCCCTCATAGATTGCCAATTCGGACTTTAAAAGTAGGTATTTGGCGTAATCACCACGCTTGTCAGGCGCATTGGAGATCGTATCAGATTTTGATACATAGGTAAATGCTGCTGCCCACCTAGGAATAACTCTTCCTTTCTTCTAGTCTCTTTAACGACACCCACGGGATGGTATAAATGGGGCGGTCCTATACGACATCCGTTCGCTTCGCATCCTCATCGCCATCCCAGGGTCCGACTGTTCACCATCGCTGCGGTCTGTGCTGCAGCACATGATGAGTTCGGTTCTCAGTTGACAAGCGCAATATAGCACAAATTTATTATTATTATTTTGTGTTCTCTTTTCTTATATTCATGTTTTACTGTATTTGTATTATTTGTTGTGTCTTTCTGTATTGTGTTTGTCAATAAAAAATGTGTCTATGTCTATGACATCCGGGAAACGGGAATCGAACCAAACAAATGAGACAACAAATTCATAAAACACCAATAACATTGCATTTAAATTTAAATGCCGAAGGATTATAACATATTGAAGCATATATTAATATTTGTTACGATCAAACTCAATATAAACCTACACACGCACATACACGACCAAGAACAATTCTACTTTAATATTCGTATCCAAACACGCTATCAAATTGATTCTATTTTTGTCTAACAAATGCGCATAACATTACTGTTTAAATGTTGTAGGAGGCAACAATATGTCAGTAAAAAATTGGATTAAATGCTAAACTCTGAGACATGCCTGTAACGCAGGTGATGTAACGGTAATTAATGTGTATCAGTCAACGTATTATACACAGGTACAGTCAAGTGCAAAAATCATATGCATTATTGTACAAAATTTCATTCACTCTTCCATATTGTGTTGAGGATAATGTCAATTAAATATGTATAGTAAATGGTAAAAAATGGGTTCATGTTTTTCAACTTGACCGGCTCAAGATGCAAGATCATGCTATACATTTCCATGATTCGCTGACCTCGCGTAGAATAGATGGTAAGTGACGATAAGGCCGTTGGATAGAAAGCGTGTTCACCCAGAAGTATCAAGCGAATAAGGAGCTGGCTGATACCTTTCATACTGGACGCCAGCAGTGATTAACCCAGCTGCTTTACGGTTTGGGGTAATATGGTGGTAGCAAGCCATGCGGACATGCAAAATTCCCTACCGCCAACTATACCGAGTACCGCTAGGTACCCCCACTGGGAATCAAATCCGAGACCTCCGGATTGTGACTCCAAGAGTCTTGAACCTTGGAATCATATTTTAATACAAGATCGAACAAAAAATTCCAAAAAATACTATTCTTGTATTGTTCCTTACATATTTCACGTTTAACTACTCGTATATGTGGGATGGAATGTATTGAACGGAGATTAAAGCATTTTTAATTTTTAGACGAAAGTGAGTGAAAGAGAACCTAATCTGATTGAATTGATTAGGGTGAAAGAGACGACGAATGATAGAAGGAAACAGGAGACGACGACTGACGACGCATGGATGACGTGGTAGAAAAAACGAGAAAAATATAAAAAGAAGAAGAAAGGTTACAGTAGAGATTTAAAACGAGTTTAAGTGTTTGTCCGCCAGACCGAACCCTTCAACTTTGAGGCCTCTTAAGACCATTTAATATGCTGAGTGTGTACCGAATTTTAACGGTTAAGAGGTTGATTATCCGTTGATAAAATAGAATCATGGCGTGGAAGACAATTGTGAAATATTTAAATGGACTCCGCTACAGCAGTTATTAATGGCCAGGCGCTGTACGGCTAGGCTAAGCTGTGGCTGAAATTGGAGAGACCATTCAAACGGATGGCGCGGAGCCATGAGCTCTGATTGCTATATCAGTGTAAACCAGCGACCACTGGAAGGCAGCGGTAGTACGGCGTAGTCCCGTCCCGGTGCAGCCTGAAGCTGCGGAAACGTCGTGGCTGACTGGATAAAGGGTGAGAATAATGTGAAGCCCGAGAGGAGCAGTATGTTCTACTAGAGTTCCCTGGTTACCTTGACTTGTGCCGAGGATGACCACCGACGGGGGTTTTAGTGGATTGTAATTCCTTATCGATCGACTTCTCTGCTAAGGAGAAGGGTATCTTCAAAAAATTCCCCTTCGAAGGCTCTCATTAGGCAACCTTTGGGTACGGAACTCTAAAAAATGTCAAGATTATCCGGTTTTCCCTTTGTTCCAAAGAAAAGTAATCAGGCGGAAAACAAATGACATAATCTGGTTTATTACAAAAGTTGTGACGGCTGTAATCGCAGAGTTGTCTACTTCGGAAGTAGTTTGAGATATTGACAGGAAACAGGTAATTCCTTGATAGGTGAAACTTCAAATGAATTTCACAATGGAACTGAACAGTGGAAAATGCTCCTGATCTCAATTTATACAGCGTGTATATTTCATACGGGCGTATAATTTTTCCAGATATAGCTTACGACCGTACAAATCGCATGGGAAAACAATTTTGTTAAATAGCTTAATTAATAAAGAGTTAACTATTTCTATGATACAGCCGAGCAGCAATGTATTGCGTAAAGAATAAACAGTTCATTGAACTGTCATGATATGACGTGTAAAAAGAACCGTCAATCAATCGATAACTTTAGATAAAAACATTGCGTGCTCAATTATTTTGTACGGAAAAAATACACAATTAATCAATGGAATTTGTGTAAATGTGTTGTTTAGGACAAATACTAATTGCCATCAAAATATACGTCCGTATTAAATATACACGCTAAGTGAATATAACTGGAGCTACAGTAAATAAAATACTTATTATGAAATAGTCCCTAGACAGTCCATAGATCGTTCAAGCTGAAATAAGACCTAGTAAATCTGTTGCCATTTCGGATGTAGCTGACGACAAGGACGATGGAAAGCGTGCTTTTTCTGTATCCTCAAGTAAAGACTGTTAACTTTCACTATCGCAGCACTAAAAAAAGGTCTACCACTAATTTAATCGAGCGTTAAAAATACTACCGCAACCGTAGTCATTTTTTGAGAAATACTTTTGCGCACATTTTGCAACCGACAATATCCAACATGCGTTAACAATAAAAGCCTACACTCTTTCCTCAGTTCTATTAATAGACTAGAACACCTAACGTACCTCTAAAAGCGAGCCCAATTCATTACAGAGTCAAGACAGTAGGTATAATTTTGATTTTATCACGACCAGTTTATTTTCGTTTAGTGGACAATATGCGAAATATTTTGACTTTGATGGATGGATAATAAGATAATAGCATCACTTGAGGTATAAAAAGGCTCTCTTGGGAATGCGTAAAAAAACTTTGTTTTTAAAATGCTTCAGGTTGATAGTTTTTCGTCTTTGTGAACCTGCGTGGGTCAAGAAGTACCCCATTAAAACCACATAACGGACTAAGTCTGCATTTTCCATAGGCTAAGGATTTGTAAGGATTGTTGTAAAAGACGACTAAGGAAAAAATTCAGAAGACGAAGGGCAACAGAATCTATCCCTCTCTACCGTTTTGCCACGCGTAGAGATGGATCGCATTAATCGAATTCCATCGTGGGATATGAGGACTCATGTCTAACAGTGGTCTTATGAACTTTATTATTATGAATCTATTATGAAATTTTCTGTTTACAAAACTTAATTACGTCTGGTTGAGGCGCCAAGAGGTAAAAATAAAATTTATGGCACAGAGTGATTAATTTGACGTGTTACGGAATGAAAAACTAATTGTGATAGCATCTTTTCCCTGCAAATTTTAATATCGTAGCCATTTTAGGCAACTGGATAATTGCTTCTTCATAAACTTGAATTTAAAACACACACACACACACGTACGCACGCAACCTCTGAACGGTTGGTCAAGTCGGATATAATTAGCGTAATCACATTTGAATACAGAGCCTTGGCCCATGGGCATGGGTACTTGTCTCATTTATTTGGCTGGTTTTTGCTCGATCGTTATATTGCAATGGTAGTGAGTGACTCAGGTGCGACCGTGACTTCATCATACAACTCAACGAGCTAAAAATAGAACGACTTTGTATTCTTGGATATTTTTGTAACAAGTTTCTTGTAATTTGTCAGCGTGCATATTTTGAACAACGTATTGTGGTTTCTGTTGATATGTTTTTTTTTAAATTACATAATACTACTTTATCTTTACATGTGTGTCTTTACAAAACGGTTTTTATATAGGCCAAATGTAAATTATATATAGAATTTACAAACAAAAAACGTAAATGATTCATGTTATTAAGATGTATGTAATATCAATGTTGCACAGATTCATTGATTTGATTGATTTAAATTACATTTTTGGAAATTAGA
Organism: Carcina quercana; assembly: GCA_910589575.2. Classification (NCBI taxonomy): domain Eukaryota; kingdom Metazoa; phylum Arthropoda; class Insecta; order Lepidoptera; family Depressariidae; genus Carcina; species Carcina quercana. The sequence goes on along the minus strand of OU342426.1, from coordinate 21,307,604 downwards.
GACAAAACTTACTAAGGCATAACAAAACTTGTAACATCAACCTAAAATCACACACATCAGAATATTCAGACGCCGTATTTACTGAGCACATATGAAGGACCTAGTTCAGACACTTTCATACGTTTAAACAAGGTGTAAGACACACAGTGTCAGTTAATAATAGTAACAAGTTTATTCACTAATCATCTTATACATATTTCAACTTAGATCGAACAAAATTAATTTATACATCACCAAATATTCAACGACCTCTGTTGTAGGCAGCCTGTGTCACAGAGGTCTACCTTCCTATTGCACAAATCTAATACATAATATAGTTACACTTGTGTGTGTGTGTGTGTTTATTTGTTTACCTTTCGTGGTATTAAGAGGCTATGCTGTTGTCAAAGCGCCCATACAAACGTAGTCCAGTCATATTTTGAGTATTAAGCTATGAAAATCTATGAAATTTTCAAGACACAATCTAGAAACAAATATCTGTGTCGGTGGTGAGTCAGATTTTCGTTTAAATATATACTTCCGGAGTTACAGGGCGTCAAAGTATTGTATTTTTCGGTAATAAAAAGCCCCAACTTTGAACCTGATTTACAAGAGTATGAATCGATTTAGAACAATTTGGAAAAACCACCGACATCTGAAATTTCATTAGTATACTGTATTAAAAAATGGTTACATAATATACTGTATCCTTCAAATGATCCCTGGACTACGAAACATCCAAATAACGGGTGGATAACATCGCATAATGTATGCTGTCTCACCGTACGCGCACGGGTAGGATAGGGCTCGGAGAGGGACAGCTACAAAACAATTTAACCTTGAAACCGACCACGTAGTCTTACCAACATAGCCTCTTAAACGACGGTTCATCCATACATTCTTTACAGAGTCGAGCTGTCTAATACACACTTAACATTCCCTATCTCAAAAACTACTGAACCGATTTTTATGAATCTTGCAGACTTCCCTAAGTTGAACAATACCTAGTTCAACAACAACAAAATTATTTTAACTTATACAATACTAATAATAATAAAAATACAATAATAAAAAACAAAAACGTATATTTACAAAGTGAACACTTCGTCTAGAGCTAGTCCGTGCGGCATGGTGCCCAATAGTTGAACTTGTAGTTCCGGAGATATGCAAGGACAAACATTCATACATACACTTTTGAAATTTGTCACACTTGTTTAGAAGCTGATATAGACTAACATATGCGAAAACTGGGCCGTTCTGGAAATATTACATACATACAGGCTGAACTGATAACCTCCTTTTTTGAAGTCGGTTAAAAATATCGTGAATTATTTCATTAAATTATTACATTTAACTTCACAGAAATACTCGTATTGACCGTAATACGAGTATTCGGCATGAATTGTTTGTCTGCGTAACATAGAGGTATAAAGGTTGAATGTTAGATGGTTATTAGAATTGAATCTTAAGTTATTGCAAGGGCTCCTTCGAGGGTTGCTACCCTCTGCGCTATAACTCTGATCCCGAGAATTTATCATTGAAAAGAGTATATTTCAAACAAACCATTTCGCAGAGACTCCGGGTAAAGTAATTTAATCTGGAATTTTAATACCACCTGATCTTGAATTTCTGAGTACTTTTTAAGCAGAACATTTATTTTTGGGTTTCGCAGGGGCAATGACCTTTTATAATTTCGTTAACTCAGTCTTGACAGTCCCGAGTTGGTCTGGCCACAGCACCAGCACAGAGCGTGTGTGATTCATTTCGTTTGTCAGTTAAAAAGATAAACCTTGGTCAACCGTTGCAACATGAATTGTATGACATATCTTCGCCCACATGGACTTAAGTAATTATTTCACGGGAACTACCGGCTCAATCGGTTAAAAAAATGCCTATGTCAATCAATATTCGGTTTTTCAACTTTTCTCAAACGAAAAATCAAGCCATTCTCACTCTCCGTTACGACGTAAAGGAAGAAGAAGAAACAAACTCACTTTCGAATATAATATCAGTATGGATATCATCATCAACAGCCTATATACGTCCCCACTGCAGGGGCTCAGGCGTACTCTCTTACAGAGAGTATATATATATACATATAGTGTAGAGTATATAGCGTCACCTGTGATTCTGTGTCCTGATCCAAAGATTCTATCTGTTCTTGCATATAATTAAACTCGGATAACGCCGTTTCCATTGTGGACATTCGCCGCAGAAGTTCATTATACTGAATCTTTGATAAATTTTCAGGTGCTGTGCCTTGAATCGAAGAAATGTAATCTTTAAATTTTGTCAATCTGCCTTTAATAGCACCTCTTTTTTTTTAATAAATTCCTTTAAAGATTTTATGTCCTCCTCAGCCATAGCATCCTTGTCGCATTTAGACATGATTAACTACGTAAATGCAAATAATGAATTAGGCAAAGGTATAACTGTGCATCAAACCCAATCTATATATATATATATATAGAGAGAGAGAGAGAGAGAGAGGCTGCACTCTTGCGCATCGTGCTGTAGAAGCCTACATGTGCCTCGGCAAACAGAAACGCTGCAGAAGTGAGACAGCCGCAGCAGAGCACTAAACGCTTTGCCCTCTGCGTGTATAAAACCCACAAGCTGCTCGTGTAGAAGGTGGTACAATAGGCCCGAAACAGTGTAATTTTAACTTCTTTAGAGCAACGAGCGAACCTGTGGGCTATCATATTCGCCCTCACCCATAACGCCCTCCGTTCTAGTTCAATATCCTCGTGGTCACGCATTTTGTCATCGTCCCAAATGAACTAAAAATACAAAAATGTCACAATATTGTTCCCATGAGACAAAACAGATTTTTCAAGCGTCTTACTTAATTTCTTGCAAATCGTAAATCGTTTTATTGAATCAAATCAGAAAAATCACACAGAGAATAAATTTCCGAAAACAGTTCTTAAGAACACTTCTATAAGAAGCTAGTCCCGGTTTTGAACAATAAAATACTGCAACCAGGTTTTGAACGCGGGCTGCGCTTAACTTTTAAAAACCCAGTTTCTGTCTGGAATACAGGATGCTTTTTTGTTTCACAATATCCCTATTCAAGCATGGCCTAGTTTCAAGTCTGAAAACAGTCAGAGCGACCGCAACGTCATATTTTAATATACGTCTAATGTTGCTGTTGTTTTAATTTTTATAAGTATACAATTTTCATTCTACGAATATGACAAAAGCTTTAAGCTTTTTTGAGGAGTATTCCCAGACTTTTCTCCTCTCATAACCTTCGTCCAAACAATACAATTGTGCAATATGACCCGATAATCCATGTGTAACTTACTGATTCATATAAAGTTAAATCCTTTCTAATATAATACAGGCAAAAGTGAGTTTGTTTGCTTTTTCTTTAGATAGATAAAAAGTCGGGTAGACTTGATTTTTTGTATTGGACGGGCCTGAAAAGACGGACGTTGACTAAATTTATCCCGATGAAGTCTAGAGCAAACGCCTGTAATAATAAATAATAAGGCTAGCAAGTTTTAAACCTGTAGAACTATCTCCCTTTTTCATACGCGACGAAAAGAAAGAAAAACACCGCGAACTGGTGCAATTTTCAAAATTACTTACCTAAGCAAAGAGGCTCGAGTTTTCTATTTTGAATATTTTTATATATAATACCGGTTTCCGTGTTCACCAAAATCTACAAAAGAAGAGTAAATAAGCACCTTCTAGAACAACACGTAACATCGTCGACCTCATCGTCACTTAATATCAGGTGAGATTGAGGTCAAGGGTGGTCCATCTTTTATTAAAAAAACATCAAAAGTTAATTTGATTTGGATAGCTTATCACCGCATACCCTAGTATAAATATTTGTATTATTTCCTTCGTTACCGCCAACCGTTATCTTGTCGCCCGTCACAGAAACAAATAAAAGTGATTAAAGGTTTTCTTAAAGGCTTACCCTGAACATATGGGACAAACTACGCTTCATCGTCAATTTTTATGTAAGATTATATTTTTATATTCTAAAATTGATAGTTAGATAGATAGAAAGATGACAGGACACTATCTTCGGTCAAACATTCCATTCAATAACGCAAACCACATTGTCTGTAATATACTCGTAGATAGATATGTCGAAAGCTTATTGGTAATGGTATATTTCATATGCGTACTCTCTATAGTGGAATGTGGCTTATACAGAGATCACTCACGCCTGGTTACATTAAAGTGTAAAGAAAAGCTGTAAAATAAAAAAAGAACTTAAATTTCGTCTGTCAGAAAATTAAACAACGCAGACAGCATGTGACTGGTCAATCTATACTGAAAGAGCTATCATAAAGTACGTGCGAATGATAAATTAACTTGGACAAGGTATGGCTTCAAAAACAATATAAGTGTTCACGACGAAAACGGTCGCTAGGAACGCTCCCGAGATTATGCTTTTGGCATGTTAATTTTGAAATGGGATCATTTATCACTTATTACGTGTAAATGATAAAGTCACTGAGTTAAGTAAGTTAGCTCATATTTTAATGAATTATTTTTATCAGTAGTAGCAGTAGATGTCGTTGATACATGCCAATGAACAATTTGATTTCTTCTTCATCGTCTACAGACAGAAAACTTATTGCTGAAATGAGGCTTCCCCAACGGAACTCCACAATGACTGGTCCCGAGCTGTTTGTATCAAATAACAGAATCAATTTCATTCATTATTAACTATTGCCACGGAAATTCAATATTGATCAAAACTATCACATTTCCTCAGCTTTACTTTATTTGAAATGTATATTGTTGGCATTATGAATATATCTAATACGAGCAATTCTTATATGAAGTCAAGAATTTGGAATCACACAGTAACGGCATTAAAGATTTTGATGACATTCGCAAATTAAGGGGCTCATAATTATATATAATAATCAAAATTAAAATGAGACGGTATAAAGCTGCGTAGATACGTAGAATTTATTGTAGGGTTTCAGTTTTTCAAGTTTGTTCTTGTTTTGAGAAGAACAGAAACCATATCGTTGAAAATTAGTTGAAGCACCGTTACAGTATTTCGCCGGAGCGACAGTTTGCAAAGGCGCAGATGTGTACTTGTAGTTCGCGTTCCAATATCTTTATTAGTCCCCCAACTTCGCTCGACCCAAGGTCCAATATCGTTTGTTCTTTCACAAGTTAGCACGCTATCGAGTTTTATGCGACACTAAGACTAACTAAAATGTTACTCAACGTAAATGTAACGAACATTTACGAGTATAAATTTATATATTTTATAGAAGGCTACAAGAACAGTGCGAATTGCTTATTTGTTTATTGTTCATGAGCCGGTCCCATAATATATGTATATGTGCAATTGTGCATATATTGTAACAAATGTTTGTACAATACAAATGTTTTTTGTGTAAATAATTGACATCAAAGCTCTTTACAAAACGCGACCTCCCAAACATGTGTACATATTTTATTCTGAGAAAAATTATCTCGTTTATGTCGATAAAAATATAACCATAAAAAACATAAATCCAATTACATATTAAGTATCAGGTGCTTTCACGCTCAATTAGTCTTCCAAAATGGCGACTACTATTGTAATAATAGATAGATAAATTACAGGTCAAAAAAGAAAGAAAAAATTCGAATTCTGATCTCATGCTTAAATTCTGATTCTACATATGGAAACAGACTTAAATGTCCATTTTTAGCTTTTAAAGTTTGCTTGTGTTTGAACTTGAATTTTTGTTATATTACATTTATTTGATATTGTTTATCACAAATCTTGATTAAAAAAGACTCTAATTTTCAGGAAAAAAACATCTAATCATAATTTTAAATAAATATAAAACCCTGTATAAATCTGTTATTTAAAAAAAGTCAAAAGCAAACTTAGATTTTTTTTTAATTCCTTTATTTTAAACGTAGGAGAATCTAAAATTTTATATTATTATGCAGATATCAGACCTAAAAATCGTGTTGACTTGAATAGTTGGTGTCTCGTCAATCAAACATGCCACGACGCATGTCCTATTGTATGTGAAACACAGTAAGCATTAATTTTTATTAGGATGACGTCTGCATCCCGCATTGTAATTTGTGTCTGGACAGACATTAAGGCCTACCTAGTCATATGTATTTCACCCGTCTGTGTATTGTGTCTATTTGTATATGGCCTTTTCCAAATCGGATCACACGTAGCAGACCAAATTGAAGCACGAAAATGTACGGTACTCCTTTTGAAGTAAAGCTGGCCGTTAGTGCACCGTCTTAAGAGGCTATGTTGGTTAGACCACGTGGCCGCGTTCAAATTTGGATTGTTTTGTAGCTGTCTCTATCCGAGCCCTATCCTACCCGAGCGCGTACGGTGAGACAGCATACACTACGCGAAGTTGTCCACCCGTTATTTGGATGTTTCATAGTCCAGGGATCATTTGAAGGATACAGTATATTATGTAACCATTTTTTTAATACAGTATACTAATGAAATTTCAGATGTCGGTGGTTTTTCCAAATTGTTCTAAATTGATTCATACTCTTGTAAATCAGGTTCAAAATTGGGGCTTTTTATTACCGAAAAATACAATACTTTGACGCCCTGTAACTCCGGAAGTATATATTTAAACGAAAATCTGACTCACCACCGACACACATATTTGTTTCTAGATTGTGTCTTGAAAATTTCATATATTTTCATAGCTTAATACTCAAAATATGACTGGACTACTACTACTACTACGTTTGTATGGGCGCTTTGACACCAGCATACCCTCTTAAGCCCTGCATCCGTAAGCCGCTTGATATTGATAAGGTTCCTAGATCATATAAGAAAGTTTTGATGTTTCAGACTCTATCATGCATACACTTTGGTTCTGGTTAAGTGACAAATTTGAAATATTATACGAATTATATGAACGAATAAAAACTACATTTTTACAACAAATTTGCGTCAGTGTTGCCACCCGTGAGTAAAAAGCGTTGAACGTTGCCAGCCATAATTTGAATACAGCTCGAGAAATCACGAGATTTCTCTAGAGGATATTGGCTACGTGACGCAGACCTATGCCCCACCTCCACCCCTGTGACCAAGCGTGGTATTTTGAAGACCCCCTCCTCTTGAACGGTCACGTAGGGGTATGTTTACGTTCCTTAAGATCAACTATCAACTACTATTATCCATTTAAAGATTTTATTGTTACATTGACGTTGAGTAACAGTGAACTAAGGTATCGTAATATTTCGTAGCTTTTCTGGAGAAAACAATAGAGAGGCAGCGTAGTAGGGTGGAATATTTTAAGCGACCAAAATGTCTCGGGCATCGTGTTCGAAAATTGCTAACATTATTCAATGTCACGCTACACATTCGAAAACAAAGAATGAACTTGCCGAAATGCTATCCTCAGTTATGTATATCTTTTCTCCTATAAAATAAACAATAGGATATCGTATATATCTTTACGAAACACCGTATGTAATAATAATACGTACTATTTGCTGTAATCAAATATAAGGCATTCCATGAAAATGTATATAAAACTGGTATACTATCTTATACGGGTAACTATGTATATTTAGTTGGCTACTAAAATTTTATTACTATTTTTTTATCAATGAATTTTCTACTATCACTTTTGATATTATTCTAAACAAATATGTACAGAATAGCATTTCTTATGTGATATGATATGTAATTAGAATAATTAACGCGTTCAAAAAGAAATAGAAACCGACATATATACGCTTATATACCCTAAATTGTTCACCCTTAAAGGTATTTGATTTTTGTTGATTTTCTCAAAAACCTCTGAATTTATACGGGACCACCTCTGAAGTATGTTCTATCAACAAGTAAATGCGTTCAAAAAGAACTGGAAACCGACTTCAATTGCCCTAAAAGTCTACCCCTACGACTATTGTAGTATTAAGGTGATTTACAGTTTACAGAACAATTAACTTAAGGTAATATTTATCATCATCAGCCGGGAAACGTCTGATCCCGAGCCACCTGCGACTCCAGCGATAATATTTATAGATAATATTTATAAATAGCATTATTCTTACTATAAGCCAAAAAAATATTATCTTAGGATTTTATTACTTTACGTATTTTAGACCAAGCGAGCGAAGTGTCTCTGCTTCAAGTCCAACTTGTTTTCATCCGTCAGTTTGTTAGTACTCTGCTACAGTTCGTATTTTACTACCAATCTGGACGAAACTTTGTATAAAGGTTATACGACTCAATATATTTTTGTCGTCGGGGATTTTCGAAAGAGAAAAAAGAGGGTGGTGGTAAGAAAGTCATTCGAGGGGAGATGAAGTTGGGGTACCAATTACAAACGCGTAGAAATAATAATATTTTTATAAATAATAAAATTAATTAAATATTTGAGTGTCAACAAAACCGGTTTTGTCTAGGGTAATCGATTTTATTGGCGGTCATGTGTCCAGTGGCTTTTGCAGCAGATGACAATCACGAATCAAGTATAAAACATATTACCGGCCGAGAGTTACTCCATAAATATATTATTTGGTTTGTGCAAAATAGTTTTCTAATGGCTTAAGAAGTATTTATTTCAGAACTCAGGTTGAACAACAGGTTAACAATAATATCGCATAATCCGGCGCCCTAAAATCAAAAGCTGCAATCGCGCTTAAATAAACTTGGCCAATTTTACAACTTACAACAACTTAAAAAGGCATGAGCAAAACCAAATTAAAAATGGACTGAGACTGGACACTGAGAGTTCGAAGCGGCCTGAAAGCTACTAAGAAAGTAGATCAAAACCTTACTTCCTCGTCTCTTATTTTAGTCGGTACATATGCTAATTGAGTTAGAGTCACTGAAACACTTAATGATTCTAGCCCGTCCTCAATTTTTGTAGGTTCAATTTGGTTGAGTAATGATGAAATTCCGCCTGAGAAGTCTAAAATAGACGTAACGTCGGAGTAATAAAGTTATATCAGCCAGTCAATCGAATTAATAAACTGTGCTCTCACCAAAAGCAAAGCGGATTGAATTGCCAAAACTAATTTGGACCGATCCTATTTCGAACTTGTAACTGTTCATGTAAATTTATTGGAACACAAAAATAAAATCTATCATTATTGATTATTTTTAGATATTGGTTTGTTCCTCCTTACGAACCATGTCAATGACTTTGGAACTAGTGAAATAGTAACCATTTATATCGCATGCCAAATGTGGTTCGTTGACCATTGGCGAATTGCCTAAAAACAATATAAGAGTGACTAAGCGTCATCCAATACACATCTGCTTACGCCATAATAGGTTCAACACATGTTTTAGAGAATTCCTGATACCTAATGGAAAAAAACAAAGCGCTGGAGTGGCTCATAAATCTGTGGTAAAAATATTACAGAATTTCATGCAGAGTTCAGGTAGCTTCTGGTCCACTTGGAATCCGTTTTACTAGAATAATAATAATAAGTATTCTATATGTTATTCCAGAATATTTTCCATCTGAGTGCTCTATTTCGTCAAAATTTGTTCAGCGCTTTCTGTAAGAAAGAGTCGCAAACAACATTAATATACTTTCGTACTTATAGACACTCAAACTTTTGCAGTTATAACATCAGAAAATGTAACAAAAAGGCATCATTTTGAGTTACGTGTCACCAGCTCTTGCAAACCATACCTGATAAATTTATATAATATAGAACACAAAACCTTACCTACCGACTTGCTGGATTGTAATCAAGCAACATTAATTTCCCTTCATTCGGGAGATTTCCTGTCAAAGGCTTTCAGAGAACGAACACTGCTCATACATATATCTACCTATTTACGCCTAAGATAGCTTCTGAAACGTAAATTTGTCTGAACTAATGAATACTAGACTAGACGGCTGGAAGTTCATTAACTTTGAGTGCAGTTTTCCAAGCTGTGGAGTAAAGCCAATAAACAAATTTAATAACATCTGGTAGTTAAAATATCACAGAACACAACCATGTCAGCACAGGCATCGTTAAAGAATGACAAGGGCACAGTAATCGATACTATAATAAGAATCCGAAAGTGAGGTTTGAGAGAAATTTGAGAGTGATTCAATCAGTACCACCGTTCCCTCTGGAGAAAACGACAAGCTCGACTGCCACCGCCACCACCACAGGGGCTACCATCGCCACCCGTACCACGACTCGCCGTCGCCACTAGCTCACGACTCTGCGCTCTTGAGTACGTTTTATCCATAAAGACGGCTATTATAGAGCTGCTCCAGTTCTCCGACGAGCCTGAAGAGTGGCCATTGTTTTATAGTCAGTTCGAAATAACGACACGCTTATGTGTCTGCAGCAAGGATGAAAACATCGCGCGATTCGCGAGGTGTCTAAAGGGACGAGCTCGCGACGTCAAATCTGCCCTGCTAGTAAGCGTAATGAACCAATAAGTAATTATAAGGTAGATACGTTAACGCTTAGATTTGTCCAGACAGAACATATAACAGAAAACATAAATAAAATGGAACTTTGCGCGAGATATTCCACAAGGATTTCAAGCTTTTGAGTAGGTAAAGAATACACAAATGTATTCGCCATAATGCAATGGAAATAACAAAAGAGACGGGATGACAGTCGACTCACACACTGATCAGGGGGATAGTAAATACACTATCTTCCTTATAAAAATACCAGTGGAGGTTTTATATTCGTGAAGCTGGAATTTTGTATCTGACTGTGACCGATCTCTGAAGCTATCTGTTATAGTCCCGAACGCCGCGTGCCACAATTTCACCACTGACCGCTAAGCTAACCGCCTACATGATACTGGGGAACTACGATTTTGATCCGATAAACCGGCTTGGAGACCTGTGCAATGTCCAATCAAACACGGAATGCATAATGTTCGGTCTGTACATAATCTAAATTTCCCTGCATATGTCATCGACTTCTTAAATGACCATGATGACGACATACAATTGACTCCAAACTATTTCGTACTGTTAAAATCTGACTTTTTGGACGTTCTTTCGTAACCTACACTGACGGTGAATTGCTACTTGGACTTGGCGTCAAGCTCAACGACTGACTGGCCCTTTTTGGAGACTTTGGGTGAAATAATACCATTTCAAGTTTACAAGACGTTATCAGTGGCCACGGGTTCTGCAAGTGTATCAAGGCAAGGACAGTCTAAGCAAGGACTGCGCAAGCGACCTGTGATGGAGTATCAGCCTGCTGATACCGGAGGTGTGGATGTCACCGCATCCAATCCCCACGGACGAAATCTCCGTGGATTGCGAACTCCACGGCATTTTTAGAAAGGAAAATTAAACTGCTTTTACTGACGGCAGTGTTTTAATTTTCTAGCCGATAACCGCTACTGGACGGAATTTAAGGGAAATTTTGTGTTAAGAGGCTTATAATTAAGCTTAAAAACTTTTATGTACTTTAATCTCGTTACTAGACGAAAGTCGAAAGTATAATAATTTTTGGAGTCCACGCAGACGAAGCCGTGACTAATATTATATAAGCCTTAATCGTTTCCTAACTTTATACTCCTTCTCACTCACTCTCCACTACCTTACACAGTCCTCGTCAACAAAGACGATCGAATGAACGAAAAATGAACATTGCAAAAAAAAAATAACCAAACAAAAACTCAAGAAAATCGTAAAATGACAATAAAACTCAGCTATTGAATAATTTTGTTACGTTTTTATGAAAAGCACAAACTTTTTATTAGAGGACGAATTCAAGTACTGAGCTCAATTGCTCGCTTATTTCATTTCTCGTACGTAATAAAACATGACTAAAATACAATAGAGTCTTTTATCTTTTTAATCGCACCAACATACGTAAAATAGCAAGGTCACCACGCCGAGTTTTAGTTTTATGATCTGTGGGCGACGTTACATAAGTTATTTGAATTGAACCTGTTGGTCGGTTCTTAGGGTACATAACTTAATTGACGGAATCAAAATTGTATTGGTGTCAACAAAAATATTTTCCAAATTGATTTGTTTCTATAAAATTACCCTTATCAACTGTCAATAACGGAAAACAACGTCATCGGTATTTTATTAAATTACTAATTCACATTTACCGTTTTGGGGGAAACGAAAATTCTATCTACGAATCTCACATATGAACATTACTACCCAATTTGACAAAGTGAACAACAACCTTATTACTGTAAATAATGATTAAATTCTGTTAGAAATCAGACCGATGATTATTTTCTTTTAGAGTGAAAATGTTCAGTTTGTAAATGTGATTTAGGAGTCAGCAAATAATTTATTAGTAATCTATTTTTTATCCATCTAGAATAATTCTAACGAGCGTCACACAATCCATCTGTACACAAAAGGTTAATTTGGTAAAGACACATAAAATTTTCACTGATCAACTAATGCTATTAGAAATTGATTGGATTCCGCAGCACTGGCCCGAATATTGGAAATAATTAAGCTGCAAACGAATGATGCTATCATTATAATCCTTTCTTCAAGCCTTTAAGATTGACAACATAAAAATGAATAGCTATTTTATTATGTTTATTTTCAGAAGCAAATATCGTTCAAAAAGATGTGAATTTCATGTAAAACGCTTGTCGTTTAGACGCTGCCTCGAGACGTAAAAGCGAAGAGTGCGTTATAAACGTGGCGATAAGAGTTTTTCTATAACGAGGTTAAAATTTATAAGTCTACAAATTCTGGGAGACCGCTCACAGATGATTCTTATATGTGATGTAGTGCTCGATCAATTTGTTTTATTAATGAAGCTCCATGTGACCTTTACATTTGATAGTTTTCAACAGTGGTAAATCTTTAACACTGTGATTACAACATTTTCAGTCTGTATATATAACACTGCAGCCATATAACTGGATGAGTACAATCCTGAACCCATTAGTTCAATACGACATTTTACAAATTTTTCGGTAGAAATTATTAAATTCATTTGTCCCTAACATTCTCCCTTTTTGATGTTTTGTTTAATATAACTGAATATATCATAGACGCAATTATTGTGATGAACTTTAATTTTATGTTATTGTTCAGTCATAGCGAAAGGTTAAATCGAAACCGAAAAAAGCATTGCTTAGCTCTTTGGTTGGATATAATGAAAATACAAAACTCATACCTGTGCTTAGACTTCAGCAGTGCTGTCAACTACAGAATTTAAGGTGACTTAATTTTGTCCTATTCCTAATGACCTGACAAACGTAAGTGAAGCTTAAGTCCAGTGGGTGAGTGCATACGAGCCTCCTCAGAGGTAGTCTTGTCAACCGTACTTTTAATGAAGGTACTCGTACATAATCACCACTATTTATTGGGTCTTGAAGTGTATACCCAGTTGTCTTATTAAAATATTTTAAATGTGTGTCAGTTTTTGTACGCCTTGGTACTCGTCAAAGTCTTTTCAACTGACTTCAAAAGAGGTTTCAAATCGACTGTATGTTTTCTGTGCTTTTTGTATGTATATCACGCGATTTTAATGATTTTGTTTTGTTTAGTAGGTCGTACTTCTGAAATGACCCGTATAAATTTTTATAGAGAAAATCAACAAAAACAAAATATAAACCCGGATAATGCTACCTCTAAGGGTGAACATTTCAGGGGATGAATGCTGTAGAATTTTAGGGCAGTTCAAGTCGGTTTCTTAGTTCTTTTAGAACGCGTTAATTATTTTGGTATGTCTTTAACAAGCCCACCACGTAGGTTTCAGTAAACCTGATGATTATCGCCTAACGTTTCCGTTCCATTGCCCGTTTGGAAATGTGATTCTATTGAAACATCCTACAATGAGTATATATATGAGCGACAGTGTAGAAACACGTAGGTAGGCTGTAGGAGTAGGTCATTGCTCTTTCGTATGATTTATTTCGATATTCGAAGCTTACTTTGACCTCTCATTATTCGGTCGAAGAGTTTAATTGTTTGGCACATTCAAAACAATTACATTTTCTGCGGTAACATAAATGTAATTTATTAATTAACTAATTATTAATTAATTAATTAACATTTAAGTAAAGTGTTAATAAAAGCTTGAAGAATTTTTGGAAACACAAAATTTTGTCATTTTTTCTAGCCAATACAGCGTGTTAATCCTACGGTTCACAAAATTGTCTCTTGTCAAAATCCCTAATTAAAAGCTCTGCAGTCGTGTGCATACGTGAGTACATGTCCATCATTGGACTTTTGGATTTGATGGACTAAACTAGCAAACCGAGTTTTCTAATTTTGTTATTTGTTCTGTTTAATTTTATGTTTATTTCTTAAATCAGAATAGTTAGTAGTTGTTGTTTTATAAATCATATAATAACATGGGGACATATATATACGAGTATACATTCATATAATAGATAAACAATAGACAAAATATATTGGATCAGGAAGAAAAGGAAATCAGAGGAGATCAGGAAGGAAAGAAGAAAAGTCTGCTAAGGAATAATCTGTTCAAGGAAATACGTTTTTAGGCTAGTGTTGAAGGATTGTAAGAAATGGACTCGTCTGATGGGTTCAGGGATAGAGTTCCATAATTGTTGTATGTTTCGGTGAATGCTGTACGCCTCTTATTGGCGAACACATTGTAACTATTAATTTGAAATTTCATATGCTAATTTATCAATATGTATTGGTGTACCTAAAATACCTCAAATGGACTGATATAAAACGTAGAAGGACATATGCTAATTTATCTCAAGATAAAGAGATCAATAGATGATTTTTTATATTAACGCGCACAGAGTCGCATGCAAAAAGCTTTTAAGATTATATAGGACACTCTTCTAATTCATATTATCCTAAAGCGGACTACTCATCACTATCATAAAAAAATGGGAAAGCTTTTTCATGTTTCCTCGTCCATCGTCGCTGAAATTGATTTCATGGACGCCAGGGTTTTAGCACAACCGTAATTTGAGGGTAAAGGACCTTCAACTTCGACGTACACGGATGTCTGATTAGAAGTGCACAAAATCGTGAGTCTGAGTCAATTTTAGTCTAAAACCTTAGTAAAATAAATATATATATATGTATAACGTAACTATGTGCATAATGTATAATTTTAAATTCAGTACATTGCTACGGAAAATAAGTTTATACGATTTATCTCATTAAACTTTATTTATAGAATTTTTTGTATTAAAAAATTGTTTTTATAGTATTAAAGAATATCTAAATTTTAATAAATATAAAAATTGACATGTATTTATTTTATCGTTTAATTTGATATTGTATACCTTTGATACTAGACTCATTCATGTTCATATCCTGACGATTGTACATACTAAATTTTGCACGCTGCTGTGCGGCGAATTATGTGAAACCAAATTACTGTTATCTATACTACCATCCTTGTAACCATGATTTCATAGTGAGGGTCGCAAACTCGCAATCCCGTGGAGTGGTACTCCAATTAGGTTGATAGACATGCAATGCAACATTTTAACATATATTTTTACTTCTGTGCGAGGTACAAAATCAGTAAAGAAAATGAAATGGGCATTGCCTTCACAGTCCTTCAACGGCCAATTTAAACCGGAAGCTTTAAATTACAGTGTCGTCCTCATCCACTCTTTTCTACATTTCTCCGCTATCATACAATAATTCCGCAAACCCAGACGGACTTTTTTGTAGTTATTACTGGTTTACGGTTTATCGAGACATCATGGATTCATGTTAGATTCTTTGTAGTTATTATAAATTGAACCGTCTAAAGTGGTCACTTTTAACTAATTTAACTGTTTTATTGATAGTAATGTAGTATGATGTATTTAAAGAGGGTTTTTTTTTAAATTAATTCTGTATGTATGCAATTCTGAAATGTAGAAAAGAGCGAATAAGGGCGCCACTATCACTCTATAAAAAATTTACTTTCTAGGGTTCCGTAGTCAAACAAGGAACCCTTATAGTTTCGCTCTGTCCATCTGTCCATCGCTATATTCGCGAATTGAGACACCGAAGAAAAACGTAAGCTAGAATTTATTGACTCTTACCGCTAAGCATCAAAGAGTATAAAACGACTGGTGACCGCTAGCAGCTAATCTATGTAAAGAGGACGTCGAAAATGTTTTATCCTTATTTGAAAAGCAAAATATGGTAAGAAAGTAAGTGATTCTACTTATATGCATCTGTTGCATGTCAATGAGCCTTAACGTTCGAGATCGTCTAAAAATAACGCTGTTTCTGCCTACACTTACTTATATTTGAAACTGCCAACGCTTCTTGAATTTTAAAATTAATTTTTTTATTGTTTGTATTAGAGACACACCATTCAACGGAAATGTGAGCATCGTATACGTCACAGCAAAGTATTGGAAGACAATCATACTACATTAATAATAACAAGTTTAATGCTTTTGTCTTATTCTAAGTTTGAGAGATAATTTGCGATGCTGTGATGTAACGTCATAATTTCTAATAATTAACGCGTTCAATAAGAACTAAAAACCGACTTCAACTGCATTAAAAATGTTCACCCGTAGAGATAGAATATTTGGGTTAAAACGTGGCCTATGCCTCTCACCAGCTTATAGGCTAAGTATGCTTGCCAAATTTCATGAAAACCAATTTATTCGTTTGTCCGACCGCAAACAGAGAAACAGAATTATTTTCTATAATTATTAATGCGTTCAAAAAGAACTAGAAACTTACTTCAACTACCCTAATATACAGCAGTCATCCCCTAAAATGTTCACCATTAGAGGTAGAATTATCTTGTAGTACATATTTGGTTTCAGTTGAATTTCTCAAAAAGCGCTCAATGAATATCGATAAAATTTATATGGGACCACCTCTGAAGTATTCTCTACCAAACAAAAAGCGAATCATCAAAATCCATTCACAGCTGGCGGAGTTATCGCGTAACATACCTACAAAAACATACCCGTCGAATTGAGAACCTCCTTCTTTTTGAAGTCGGTTGAAAAATGTGCTTACGTAATTGGTTATTTTGTTTACTGTGAAGAGTTTATGAGAGGTAGACAAACGACTATACTGGTTTGAATTCAAATAAAGGATCATTTATTTATCAACCCTTTTTATCTATTCCGTTGCAACACAGAAAACGCAATATTGCCCCATTGGAAAAGCGTTTGTTTCAAAGGCGCGCCAGAAAATGAATAATGAGGCAGGTCTATTGATATTGATAGCACTTTCCTGTTAGAACTCTTATTCAATCGAAAAGAAACGCAGTCTATATTATAGAGATATTACCTTACCGTAAAAAGTGTTGTATTTTCGTTTATACAGAAAATATAATGGAACGTATTTATAAGCACAAGGACTTTCAAGTACAGTATGACACTCGGAGGCGTCACATATATTTTAAAAGAGGTTTAGTGCGCTCGTATTATTAGATAAATAACTCCGAAAGACTCGTAAAAATCAGCCTAGCGGTGTCCATACAATGATGCTCGTTAAACAAACACAACCATATATACTCTATACAACATGATCATTACGAACTTTTTAGACTTTAAATTCCCGCAAATCGAAATAAAAAATGATTATGTATTTTTATTTCGGGGGATTTTTTTTAAATGTCCATTACAGTATAAAGTAAAATTCAGTCTAATTTCATGTCGAGTATCTAATTGAGCTCAATATCATCATCAACAGCCTATATATGTCCCCACTGGAGGGGCTCAGGCCTACTCTCCTACAGAGAGTGTATGGGCCATAGTCCACCACGCGGGCCCAGTGCGGATCGGCGGACTTCACATGCCTGTTCAAGACATGCAGGTTTCCTCACGATGTTTTCCTTCACCGTTAAGCAATCGGATAATGTACTTGAATTGAAAAACAACTCATAGGTACACGGCTGGATTCGAACCCGGTACCCTCAGATTGAGAGTCCGCGCCTTATCCACTGCGCCACCGACGCTTCTTGGTACTACTTCTCGAGCTCAATATGGTAAAGTTAATTTGTTCTACTTTATTTCCTCAGCTGATATGAAAACGTTGATTGTCAATCTGCTCATGAAGGAAACGGAAGTACGACATCTTACACAACAAATTATTTCACTGATCGGGTAAAACAGTTCCTTTCGTAAGAATCCGGTTATAAATAAACAGATCCAATTTTTGAGCAGCATCAATTCAGTAAATTCCACAGCGTACAGACATTATAACAATCTTTAGAGAGAGATCGACTTCATTTTATTTTCAAGATGGATTTTAAAAAAGGTATACGCTAGAAACCTTGTGGGACTTTTTAAATGCCCACAAGGACGTAGCTTTAGGTTACAACAAATCTGCACAGGCGAGGGACAAATCGAAAAGAATGTGGCAAATGGTAACAGAAACCCTTAATTCCCAAGGAGACGGCGCCGTTAAAGATTGGAGAGGATGGGCTAAAGTATTTATGAAAACGTAAATGCCATATAATAGTGCGAATTGAATCGCAAAATATGAATAATTAAAATACGGAAAATCATAAAAAAATATGCACCGATCCTCGAATTTTCTTTCTTAATTTTCGATTTACTTTCACTGCGCGTCACTAGATGGCGCTACTAATACTTTATGTCAAACACATGTCTCAAAAAAATTACGTTTGTTGCCTGGGAGCCCAGTTAAATATTTATTTTATTCTGTTTTTTAGTATTTGTCTATCCCGGTTCATGAGATACAGCCTGGTGACAGACAGACAGCGGAGTTTTCTTAAATATAATAATTAATATTAATCATTATGTTGTCTTCTTCATTCAATGAACAATTTCGTTTAGAACATTAACAAGCGACTAACAGCTGCAGAAGAACTGCAAGCTTATCAGTATCTCGGATTTCTAGACTAGACTAGACTCCAACGAAAGCCAATTACGAGAAAAAATACTCGTTCATCAATAATATTGAGGATGTAAGTCTGATTGAACAACAAACTTAACTTCAAATTTGAAAGAAAAAATCCAATAAATTGACAGATGTATTATAAACTGCATATGTATATATTTGTGCTGTAAAACCTTGCTTCTTGACAAATTTCAGGATTCTAGGTCAACAGTAAGAACCCTATATAGGTTTTTATTTCCTTACATTGCAAAGGAAATCGGCCAAAATGCGGCTAAAACAGCTTTACGTATATTTTCATTGCGTATACTTAGAAGTTTGATTTTTTCACAACAACTAATTTATCTTGATTTTGTTCGTAACGCGTTTCTGAGGGGCTTAACAGACACACCACAAATTTATCTTGCAAGGGTTCATTTTAGGGTTCGAAACCTTAAAAAAGTATTTCTTTGGAATTCGTAGTCAGGTCACGATAATTATTTCAATTTTCTTACGTTACCCTGCAAATGAAGATAGACGTACTGTATACGGTTACGGTCCTAGTCGACAATAGGACATCAGTCAGGCGAATTCGATTATGACGTCATATTGTGTTCAGCGTACTAAGCGGCCGGCTAAATGTAAATGAGCCATAAACCCATTAGTCCATGCAACAAACGCCCCAGGGCTAGGTATATAGAATGCATGGACAGTGCCTGAACTTTGGGCTTCAGAACTATTTGGGGATTGTCAGGAGGTAATATTAAGTCCCAGAACAGGGAAGAAATTAGGTACGGGGAAGCACAAAAAATTAGATGTTTTTGTGATGTCTCAAAAAATGTGCGACTTGGCAAAAATGACACTGAAAAAAAAACCTGCCACTTTTCCTGTCTCCGTGTCAGTGAATACCGAAAAATGACGTACTTTAGAAAGTCTACTAAGACGTATGAAAGACTACTGCTTATTCACGCTGAGCTTAGATTACACTTTTTTTGTCAAAACACAATTTTAGAATGTAAACATTTGTTTGTTTTAAAATTATCCGGAATTAAAAGAGCTTATAATGTGTTGTTTTTTATTTAGACATCGTTTATCTGCATGTACCAAAGCGGAAAATGCTGGAAAAATCATGTTGTGATTTAGGGTACAATTTGCAACTTCCACTTCCTACCTGGACAGATGCTTATCTCAAATGCTAAAGATATAGACTCAAAATTTTAATTCAGAACGAAAGATCATAAATCTGTTACATACCTCTATTTATTTAAATTCAAATGAATAAGAAGACAAATCGGGGTCACCAGGTCATGTTGGACATCAGTACCATTTATAAAAGTACTTCATTGTATTTTCAATAAAAGATTTTTATGTCTTGCCGCATAATTTTCGATTTATTCCCGGCATTACCTTATCTGCAAAAGGGTAATCATTCATCAATGTATTCAACAATATCTTCATCGACTGCATCATGTTTCATTTGGTTGAACTTCTGTTTTTAACCGACTTCAAAAAAGGAGGAGGTTATCAATTCATCGGGTATGTTTTTTTAAATATTTGTTATCTCAGAACTTTTGACTGGGTGAACCGATTTGGATGATTCTTTTTTTATTAATGGTCTCATTTCAATTCGGTCCAGTTCTGACAACGGCATCCATGAGAAAACTATATAAATCGTAAATTAGCCTTAGTAAATGTAGACTTTTAGGGCAATTGAAGTCGGTTTCCAGTTCTTTTTGTACGTATTTACTAGTATTTTACAACAAAAAGATAACTAATTGCATTGCGTACCTGGCCTCAAAAGAACTGGCCAACCTCAAATAACTCAAGCTGAAAAAACTAATGAATCTTGCGTGGATAGAGCAGCCAAAACATCGCATGATGATGTGCTATGTGTCGGAAAACCATTGTTGACAATGGTTAAATAGTGGACACATTTCGAAACTCTGAAACGTCTAGAACGATAATTTCGTGTTAAGGGTCTAGGAGCAGCAATATAATCTTCGCGAAATTCTACTTTCAATTGTTTAGGAGTCTATAGTTAAACAAGGAACCCTTATAACTTTTCGTTGAGTACCATTACAAGATCGCGAGTAAAGATTAGATACCCATATATTAGGCATAAAATCTCATTAATTTTGCTGGCCTCCGTTCAGTGATCAAAACTCATTAAAAGTTAAAAGTAGATAAACAATCTTTTGATATTTTAAAATCGTTACTCTAAATCGTGGTAGATAATTAAACCCAATATTATTCTATACTGACGCATACTGAAGGTTCGTTTATTAATATACGGCCTAATCAAAGGTTAGATTTGTGTGAGTTGATGCTATTTTTAGTTTGAAACTTTGCTCTGTCAGATTACCGCGAGATAAGGTATCGGTGTTGTTATTGTCAGTGGAAGTGTTCAAAAACCGGTTCCGTTGAACCAAGTTCACTGTCGTTTCGGTTTACCATATCTGCAACCAAATGAGACTGGTTTACTACATAAAATTTGAAAGTTAAAACGGGAGGGATGCAAATTAGTTGTTTGATGCACGTTTGAAATCTTTCATGTGCTTTAATGAAGGAATAGCTTTGAGTTTTTCCCGGCTGTGCTAGAAGTAGGGTTATGTTTTTCGAGAGTATGTATGTGTGTATGTATAATTGTTTGGCACACTCTGCGGCTTGAACAGCACGATGGATTTTAGCTTGAGAGGTGTCGTTATATTCGTATCAACTGTGAGAGTGACTGGTATATCAAAATCATAAAAAGGTAAAAACACTGCAGTCGAGTTTATTAAAATTTGCTTTTCATTGGATGCTAAATGAATGCAACAAAAATTTATCTAAGTTATATTTATATATTTTGTTTGTAGTAAGTTAAATTTTAAAAATACAACTTAATTACTATGATAGTAAAAATACCAATACAAAAATGATGTTTAATTATTAATTTCTCAATTATTATTTTGTATTATTTGAATTTGTATTTAGTCTGTCATCGATATCACAAAATAAGGAGGAGAGGTAGTTTTCGAGTAGTCCACTGAATATGATTCATCAACAACAACAGCCTATATATGTCCCCACTGGAGGGGCTCAGACCTACTCTCCTACAGGGGACATGGACAGGGGTATGGGACATAGTCCACCACGCGGGACCAGTGCGGATCGGCGGACTTCACATGCCTGTTCAAGACATGCAGGTTTCCTCACTATGTTTTCCTTCACCGTTAAGCAATCGGATAATGTACTTGAATTGAAAAACAACTCATAGGTACACGGCTGGATTCGAACCCGGAACCCTGAGATTGAGAGTCCGCGCCTTATCCACTGCGCCACCGACGCTTACCGATGATTAGGAAAATAAATTTCATTTCATAATAATAGGAAATGTCCATTTATTGCGTGTTTTTATGAATTACGTGCTTTGGATAACTACTATCAAGCGAGATGAAGGCCAAGTAGGAATCCATTGGGCATAATAAATTACGATTTAAGGGAGCTTGTTAGAGTCGTTCCTTTGTAATATTAATCTAGCATTCATAGAAACGAAAAAATTAAAACATATTTAAAATAAAATAAGACAAAACTAGACCTAGAAATAACAACTAACATTTTAATTTTTAAATCCGTTATCACTGTAATGTTCACTGAATAGCATTATATTACAATCTTTTTTTAAATTCTGTTTAGTGGCATTTCTGTGCCCACGTGGGTATCGTAGCTAATTATCTATTTTATCTTTTATTGATCATATAAGTCTTACTTGTCATTTTGTGTACCTGTATGAAAAATATAGCCAAGAATATTGCCCTGGTAGGCAAATGCTCGTGACAAGAATGTGAGTGTGGTGAATGAATTTATTTAAAATTATTTATTAATTCCACAAGGTCATTGAATTCCAGGTCAGTACTCATGGGCTGTCATTTTTAGGCAGCACACAGCAGAAGTCGTTATATTAAATAACATAACGAATAATTGAAACTGATATTTAATAATGTCATTCTTGTAGAATCCGTAACTGCTTTGCTTTTGTTTTATGCTTTAATTTTTTTTTCTTCGTTTATTTAAGAAATACGTTTTAAAATGCTTTTTGTCTGAATTCCAAATTTCTTTTGCTGGTCCTTGATTCGTCAAATATAATTCTCGCCGATACAAGTTTGCTAAAAAAAATACTTTTGCCATAATCTTTTAAAATAGAATAGCTGGCATTTGGGACTAGTTATCTAAAAAAATAACATTTGATTTTAACTTTCAGATACGACTTCATTGCGATTCACAAATTTCATTTTTACACACTATTTTTGATTATTGTTTAAAAAGAGGGAGAATTAGCTGCGTAACGGCTATTGTAGCTGACAATAAAAGTTATACGTTAATTATATTCATTCCGCAACAATAAAAACCGATCTTCTAATTTTAGGTTATTATTTATCATATTCTATTTTAAAAGATTATGGCAAAATAAATTTCACTTAAAATCTGATTTTATTAAAATCCATTAACATGTTTGAGTATTACGCAATACTTCAGTCTTACAGTCTTAATCTCTATCAGTCATGGCGAAGGTTTTTTATATTACAAGCTTTTTCCCACGACATTTTCTGCGTTGACTTAAAAACTTTTCAACGGCAACCCTTTATCGGGTTAAAACGTGGCCTATGCCTTTCACCAGCTTATAGGCTAAGTATGCTTGCCAAATTTCATGAAAACCAATTTATTCGTTTGTCCGATCTCAAACAGAGAAACAGAATTATTTTCGATAATAGTTAATGCGTTCAAAAAGAACTAGAAACTTACTTCAACTACCCTAATACACAGCAGTCATCCCCTAAAATGTTCACCATTAGAGGTAGAATCATCTGCGTACATATTTGGTTTCAGTTGATTTTCTCCAAAAGCGCAGAATGATTTTCGATAAAATTTATATGGGGTCACCTCTAAAGTATGCTCTATCAAACAAACAAAGAATCATCAATATTCATTATGGGAGATTTATCGCGTAAAATACATACAACTAAAATATACAGTCTCTCCTCTCCTCATACTCCTCCTTTTTTAGTTGGTAGCCCTTTCAGTCTTGGCAATGAATAACCCAAAGACACCCTACAAGGTGTGAGAGGTAGATATGGGTTTTAACACCAGGAAATTGCTCTCACAAATCACTATACATGTACTCGTATATTTAATCAAATATCGAATAACATTTTACGACGTGCTTCAGATTTTCATTATAGAATGTCTACTGTAACGTTGTCGGCAACACTGAATGTATTTTATTAGAAGGCTTGAAAGTATTGCTGACTTTAATGAAGATATCCATATTGTAAACTAAAGAAAACGATTTACAATAAGTCGGAATGCATAATTGAACTTTTGGGATTAAAATTCCCAGCAGTCCAGACATGGGACAACTACACGTTAAAAGGCAACTAAGGGGAAAATATTCAAGAGGTGGGCAGCATCGCCAAGCGTAATTATTATAGTAAATATCCTCATAAAAAGTTCAATATGGCGATGTGTGGTGGCTTAATATGTCCAAAGGTGGACTTGGACTTGAGTTGTCAATTCTAGTCGACCTTTACTATAATTTTACAAAACAAACAAACAAATATTAGTTTACTGTGGAATGTTTATAACATTGGTTGCGATAATGATGTACCTTACTCGTACGTACCAGCCCTCGGAGATCTGAGAAAATTGTATTACAACTTATGACGAAAAAATAAAAGCCGCACAGCAATCTTGTCGAGGGGGTATTTGTTACTTGTCCTAATGAGTTCTTTTTATGTGTTTCCTGTGTCGCTGGTGTAGTAATGTGCGAACTTTTTCAATATGCTGTAACATCTAAATTAATTTTATTACCCTTATATTTTCGTTAGAAGCCCAAGTTACGACGTGACGACGGCGCTTTAAGCGAAAATTCACGTTACAAGTAAAACTGTTAACCTTCACCTCATACTAATCGGATTAAACTAAGTCTAAGGGATAAATTAATATGTAAGTGGCAGTTTCTGCCTCAACTTTCTCTTGAGACTCTGACTCTTAATTTTATCTCCGCCAGTCGTAAAAAACAAAGTAGTTAAATTCTTCACACACACACACACACACCTCGAAATAGGTTTATTGAAACTTTTGTCGCAGCTAGAAATAAAGGTCGCTTGCATAAACACGTCGTGAAATTATACAGCCCTTTAGCTTTGCTCTTACAGGTCGTCATATCTGTTTAGTTTTCCCATAAGGCTCCATTTCGAGCAGCGCTATTTTCTTTTTCTGACATGTTTAGTTTCATATCGTTACCTCTTGAATGATACATAACAATTCAACATACATAATGAATTGGGTGTATATCAAAGCTGTACCGACAAAAGGTAAGATGTTAAAAAAACAATCATGCCTTGAAGAATCCAAATGTCTATATATAGTATAGCTACAAGGAACTACCAGTGCCGCTTAGATCTTAGTTAAAATATGATCTCTCAAAGGATCCATCAGCTGATCGTAGCACGTTGCATTATGAATATTTAAATTTTATTCAATACATTTTATACTATTGATGTTGTGTTTCATTCGCATTATTCTTGTATATGGTACTAGATGTTGCCAGCGATTTCGTCCACGTAAAAGTATCTTGTACTTTTACGGCCCTTCAACTGCCCCTATACAGAAATAAAGTTACTATCACTCACCGCTGCGACGTAAAGAACAAACATACCTTCGAATTTTTATGAAAAACTATAGATAACCGAATTATATAGTTTTACTCTAGAATACATGGAGCACAGCTATTAACACTTTTTTATTGTGAGTATTAGTAAGTACTATTTCAGTTACAGTCTGAAGAAGAAGAAAACGTTGATCAAATTGAGTTAATTATAAAATGACCTCAACCTGGTGGAAAGGGGTTCGAAGATTGTTTTTCGAAGCCTGGCCTGTGTGAACGGCCGCCATCTTGTTTTTTAAAGCGGGCAGCACACAATTCTGCTGATCTGCATCGATAGATTACTACTGTAAGAACAAAAAATGAAATGAGATATAGTGGCCTAAAGCGGCACGTTTCCCAGGTATTTCGAAGTAATGATAGACATAATAGTTCTACAAACTTGATTACAAATGAACTTCGCGTGTTTTTTCGCATCGATTTCTCTTTAAATATAGTCCCCAATTCAATTTACTTAATTTTTTTGATGTTATCTTAGAAGACATAATTATTTCAGTACAACATTTGTTGACTTGACTTACTAAAATTACTTCAATTACCAATGATATGAGTAATTGATGCAGAAAAAACGGGAAGTTCATTTTTAATAATGTTTATAGTACTTAAATCTATCTTTGCTAAATGTCACAGAAACATACCGCTTTAGGCCACTACGTTTCATTACATATTTTTTACAATTCCACAAATTAAAAGTGAAGTAATATATAATCAACTTCTACTGTTCAACGCACTCCCATTTTCCGTTTGATGGCATAAAACGTTGTAAGTCCCAAAGCCAATTTTCAGCTCGACACATTCCCTTGATCGATCCATGTCTAACCCGCAGGGTTGGTTTCTCTTTGATCCTGTAAATGGACCACATCACACGATTCTTGTCATACGATAAGTGCAATTGCATGGGCTTGGTCCTTTCCATTTCAATTCCTATAAATCTGATTCTTGAAATCGTTATACCTGGATTGAGTTCCGTATTACAAATTTATAATACGAGTAAATATGTCGCTACTTGTAAGTGTAGCAACTATTTATAAAATATATATTTTTAATAAAAACTTTTAGTGGACAATCAATTTTATCTTAAATTGATTATTATGACGGTGGTGGACCAGGTGGTCCGACAACCTGGAAAAGGTCGCGGGGAGTCGCTAGATGCAGGTGGCTCGGGACCGGTCGATGTGGCATACCATGAAGGAGGCCTATGTCCAGCAGTGGACGTTTCCCGGCTGATGACGAATGAATGACACCGAAAGGATTTATGTCAACCTTTTTTGCAATAATTGTCATATATGGAGAAAGAAATAACTTGTCCAAATATATCTAATATATCCCAGGCGCTACTTTGAAAATACGATTCAATTTGGTGAACAAAGAAAACTAAAAACCTTGTAAAAGTACTTCTTTCATAGCCATGAGTTCTCGATGAAAAATGCTACATTACGACAACGAACAATCTTCGATCGATCGACGATCTATTGAAAACTGTAAAGGCTTTGTGTGAAGTAAATGAAAATAATTATATACGAGTAGATCCCATTTTAACACTTTCTTTAGCATCATGGTAAGAGACATTTGCTATAACTCCCTAACGGTGACGATTAGACTGTTTGGTAGAAGCTGGAACTCCAAAAGTTACGAGTTTATGAGCCAAAGTGTACCACAGGCACTCATGTTTGGAGACTGAGTTACTCGTACTCAGAACATGTAAGTCGATAAAGAAGTACCCTACTACCAACCACACCAAGTACCTATAGTCTTTAGTTTTCAAACCAGCTATTTTCGGATTGTAAGCGAAACTATGAAGACACTAGGCCACTGGGGCGGTTACAATTTTTTGCCTTTATGAATATTTGCACCATAAATACATCTTTCTCGATTTCTGTAGCCCAATCAGTGCTCACTCAGTCGGTTTTATTTACTGGCTGATTTTAATTACTTGAGTTGATTGGTATGGTTCAGAAGTATCTTTGTTTATTTATTTTCAGTTTTATGAAGTAACCTAATGAACCTCGAAATAGATCCACCCACATCGTACCGAGTTGTTCGTCATTCTGTCGATAAAAATTTCAGCTAGTTTCCTCATTACATCACTGCTGTATTTTCGTAAACAATTATCTATTTTAAAAAGCTGAAAGTTTTTCGTTACATTTATACCTACATTACTTCTTTATATAAATAAAACAAAGTCGGGTTAGCTATACAATTTATAATTAAAGAAAAAGCAGGATCGATTTTTATGATTATTGAATTTTAGACTTTATCTCCGCCCTGATAACTCCAGAACGGATTGAGTGATCTCATTAATTTGTTTGCTTCAGTTCTGTATCCGAGATTACGTTTTGTATGTATTTTTTGTGCTTCCTTCACGATGCACCGGAAATTCATGATTGTTGTGTATAGGGATAGTAAAGAAAACGGCATTAATCCTGAATTCCACGTGGACGTAGCCGCAGGTTAAAGATGAAGAAGGTTACGAGTATGACAATGATACCTCAAATTAAATAATTTATTTTCCAAGCAAATGTACAAATCTGTTTTGATGTCTATAAATCTACTAAAACTTTCAGGATAGCGTCAAACAGAAAAGGCAAAATCCTTCTATGCTTTAACTTTAAAAACATAACAACGAATAATGTACTCGTACGTAACAAAGTTTTGTAAAAATACGAATTTTTATATATACTCAATTTTCCATGTATGTATAGGTTTTCCAATTTGGCATTCCTAATTTAAAATTCAATATTATTTGAAATATTAACAAAGATGTTTTCTGTCTGATGATGTGATTCAAAAAGTCCAATGTAAACTTGTACGTACGTTGGAGCATTGTAATGAAGTATCGAACAGAGAAAACTGATTGTTACCTCCACTATCGACCGAGCAGTTGCTTATCTGTAAATCGAAGCGTGACAAGCGATGTTGGCTGTTATGAAAAAACAGGAATATACACATAAAATTCCTACATACACAATCTTTCCACTGGAACTACTGTGTGGCCAGCATCAAGAGTAATACTTGAACGTATCGTACTGAAGGCAAACAAATGACAAAAATTTCCACCCAGAAAACCCAGTTAATTTAGAATGAAATGAAACGTAAAGCCTGAAAATAATTGCAAAAATATATCTCATCGAAGTTGAGATCCTGTCAATGATACAAGTACATGTTGAAAACATGTTGCCAGATATTGTTCTCTCGATAATTCTGTTATAATTACGTATCCAACCTTCCAAAGACAGGAGATGTATGAATATGTAGATAATTTATGAAGTATGTATATCAAGTATCGATCTTTGGTAGCATTGAAGGCAGTGGTTCTTAACCTTTTAGTACTGAGGGACAATTTGACGAAATTTCACCACTTTCCCCGGCCCACTAACTGTTTGAAGTTAATATACATCTTTAATTTATTACGAAAACATTTCATTACTAAATACACATATAAGTAGGTCTTTTTTCATACTATTTACTAACATCTTAATCCGATGCCTTCGTGGACCACTTCGAGCGTTTCTAGGGACCACCAGTGGTCCGCGGGCCAACGGTTAAGAACCACTGATTTAAGCAAATATCCAGACCGTATCTAAACTTCTCTCTCTTTCTATATTTGTATTACTCTTGACACGGATATGACTCACTAGGTTACTAAAGTGGTCTTGTCAATGAATATAATATTGACAAATTTTATACTGTGTGAAATTATTTTAAAAAGCTCACTATTAACCAAAGACATTTAATAGTAATAGACCGGACAAAGCAAACAAACATTTTGATCCTAAACTAATTACCAATTGGTAATAAGTTACTTAATCTATTGTCCGTCACCTCACGCGGCCGTACAAGACATTTGACGTTTGAGATCAAAATGTTTATATGAAACGTTTCCCAATGACCGCTCTATAACCTATTACTATATTTAAATCTCTCTGCTATTAACCAATTTGACAGAATTTTAGTGATTGTTAAAACTGATTAGACCAAAACCAGTCGCTTCGTTTCAGTATTTAACACACAAAAGCACAAAATTTTGACATTTATTTTGAAGACTAATAACTAAAAATAGTCATCGAATAAAAAGTTTCACAATCATTTTGCAATTCAAAACTTCCCGCACAGGCATAATATCTCCCGTCCTCATCATTATGATTTCACGGATTCTTGAAAGTGCTAGCCGATATTCCTACAAAATAAAAGATATCTTTAGCAGATTTATCGTCTGAATCTTTTATACATTTACTGTTTATCTGGCAACTCCTAAATTTAGATTGCGTTGCTTAAAATCATTGTAGTGGATAATTAGATTTTAACGCTCGCTAGGCACCACTCAGGGATACATGGGTGCCGACATTATAACACATTAGAATCAACGTGTAATGCTCGATTACCTACGAGCTAGACTCAAGTAACCAAATGTACGTAATGTATCTTACTAAATACATAATGGGCACGACTGTATGGGAACACTTAAACAGTGTTTCAGAGCACTTTAGATTTATAGCAGTGTCCTTTTCTTGAGAGGTGATTCTAAATAGAATATAGAGTAGACTGTGTACATTAAAAGTACTATCGAGTACAAAAATATGTCTCCTTTTTTTAACCTTGTCACAATCACCTAAAACAAAGGAACTAGTAAGATTGTATGTAAAAGGTTCAAAAATGAATAAATAATTTTGTACTCGAGTGTACATAGCGAAAATGTTGGCTAGAATCGAATGATTTATATTTTTGGACCAGAAAGTTAAAAGGAAGAGCCGAAAGCAAGCACTTCTTTATGATATGAGTATGTCCATAAATAGATGATTCCGTTGAGGCGTACATCATTTTATATTACAAAGTCGAGAGTGAATTTGTTCATTTCCTCTTGATGCTGCAAGAGGAAAATCATAGGCTGCTTTCCCCATAAAATATTCACGTGAGATAACTTCTGATGTCAGATAGAGGTCAGTCAGAGGCAAAAGCAAGTATGTTTTATATTAACGACTAATGAGATGAAAGAATTTGCATAAAACATGTTTCAAGCATTCGGGACATGCTTCCGGGATTTCAGTGATTTACGAGCATATCATACTTTCTGTCATAATTTTTTCCTTCTTTTGTATTTTTAAAGAACACTTCTCAGCTTTGCTATAGGAAGTTTATTACACATCAAAATTATATCGCATACATTACATCTCATTGTACTTTCATTTGGGATCAGTCGTTTGTGTCACTGGCTTTTAAAAATGGTATAGACTAGAATAAATAGATTACTGAACGGTGGCAGAATCTGTAAACCATTGAGACAAAGTGGTAGTGGACCCACAGATGAACTCAAATAATAATATAATAATAATAATAATGTTTTTATTGGCAGGCATAAAAAACCCATAAAAAATATAAAAAATCAAAAATACAATTAGACTAACTTAAGAGTAAGTACAAGTATGTACACGGTCAAAGCGATCTAAACTAATATAAAGCGTTATTTTATGTTTGCATCTCTGTGGACGGAGAGCCAGTGTCTAAAAATAGGACCGGAGATCCCGTCACATACTGCCCTCAGTATGGCATTACTGGAGGAAAAGAGCCTTGACTTATGACTTAGTACAATATAGACTTAAAGGAAACTTAACCCCAAAACTTAATTTTGTAGCTTCAAGCCCCCTGATGCCATTTTATCACAAAATTATAGATGCTGTCCTGAAATCACCTCTGATTCTAGTAATTAGGAAATGTTGAAATTCTTGTGAATGTCGAGGGTCTTGGCTGCCATTCATTATTCAACATCACGATTGATAATTTATTTTTCTCGAGTCAAAAATTTATAGCTATAGATTTATAACGGACCAATTTTTGTTCATGAAAACAAAGCATTTTCGCATTGATACTTGGCCACTTAGGGGGCGTCCATAAATTACGTGAGGTGTTTTTTTAAATTTTCTGTCCATCCCTCCCCCCTTGGTGAGATGTCGTGAGGTTTTATTCAACCCCCTCCCCCGTCCCCCAATCTCACGTGAGATTTTTCAGAATGTGGGTTTATTAATATTAACTTAGTGTAGTGTTACTTTATTGATAAAAAAACTTTGGTGAGACAGAAATGTCTTCACGGAAAAGAAGTGCTGTTTGGTACCACTTTGCAGAAGTGGATCCAAAAAAGGCGAAATGTACATATTGTTCAAATATCCTTGTTATTACCGGTGGTAACGTCGGTAACTTGAATAGACATTTAAAAACTAAACATCACACATGTCTAGTTTTAATCAGAAAAAAAATTGCGTGATATTTGTCGAGACCCCCCCCCCCCCCCCCCCCCCCCCCCCCTCCCCAACGTGAGATTAGATGATATTTGACTCGACCCCCTCCCCCCCTTAATCATCTCACGTAATTTATGGACGCCCCCTTAGTAAGTGACGGTAATATCCTAAGAAAAAATAGTGCTCATCCAGAATCCTCAATATAATAAGACACTGGCTATTTTATTAATTTAAAAAGCGTATTGCAAATACCTACCACCAAACGAGTTCATCATATCGAAATCGAAACTGTATCTCTCGATCAGTATTAATTACCCCGCATGCCACTATTGGCCACGGGGGAGCATATGTAATATACATCCTGATAATGTTGTTTTGACCTAAAATATTTATCAACCGCACGAACAAAACGGGCAAAGATACAATAGATAGTCCATAATAGACTAGGTGGGGCACACAAAACTACCGTTGCACGGCTCGTATCAGTAGTACGATTAGCTTTGGACACACTTCGGCTTCTTTGGGCTTACACTGATTTTACACTAAGACTTGTCTTTCACATCACCTGATGGAAAGTGAAGTAAGGGCGTTGGTAGGAAAATGAGCTACCCAAGAGTCTGAAGCTAATATGGTCCTTATTATATACCGAAACAAATAGTGCTGTTACCACATCTGTTTGGTGTCAGAGAAACCACGATGATAGCTAGACAGGCTAGACCCAACCCAGGAACTCCAGACTCTGAGTCTAACTGTGTAGCCACTAAGCTGCGGAGCCGGTTAACTTTATTTGTTCCCATAATAAATCAATCTTGAAAAATGTTATGTGTAGTTTTCCTCGAAGTTCTTTTGGAGGAGGAATAATACCTATTGTCAATGAGAAATAAATTGTTTTCGAATGAGGTGATGACGCGAACAACAAAACTTGGATGGTAGCAAGCGTGACTCGTGGCACTCCGGGTGATCTATATTCACTCGGATCTCCACACAAGAATATTCATTAACTCGACTAATGTTTACTTGCAAACGTGCCAAAACCACTGCGTCGGGCGGTAAGGTTTTGTTTGCATGTACGAACGTGGATCTTTAACCGCTAGCTAGCTTTGTATTATTTGCAGATCCAGTTACGTTTCGTTAATTTTAGTTTTAATGTTCCAAAGCATATTTGCATTTATTAGCGTCTATGTTATTAATGAATGGATGTATGGTTCTCAAGCTGTCACAGCGTTTGTGGCTCGTGAATGTCATCCGGTGGGTGTTGCTATCTCTATTTATATATTGCATCTATTTGTTTGTCAATAAAATGTTAAGGCTATCACCAGTCCGGTTGCTACCAGTGGTAGTAATGGCAAATTATCTAATGTAAAGCCAACTTATCATTACCAGCAGAAGCCAGGAACCGCAACCTTAACTAGGTAGTAAGCCCATCTAGCGGGGGGAGGGCCCGGTGGACGTTTCCCGATACGTGGGTGCCTATCGATAATCTACACACCATCGGTGATCCGTTCTTTCCGAGCGATGTGGTCTGCCCATTGCCAATTCAGCTCACTGTCTCTTCGAGCTATATAACCATCAAATATTACCGTGGTGCGGTATGAGGGAATCCGCGGTGATCAATCGGTTTGTTTAACAAATTATGATTCTAGCGTCACTCTACCAACATCATCATCATCCGGACAAAGTCTCCTGCCGCACACAGGCTACGGTTACGCCATGATGTCCGCTCTCGGGCCACACAACCATTAATCACCAGGAATATAGATTATTATTTCGTGGCCCTATCTTAAAACTATGATCCGTTCATGAAATATCATGATTTGTTCAACTAGTAACAGTCAAATCGTTTTATCGTCAACGTTAGTCTATTATTTGTCTATCGACAATTGGGCGTATCATTTTACTAAGGTTTCCATTCAAACGTTTTCTATTAAACTCGAATTATATTAGCAACTTTTTCAACATTTATAACTTTGTAATGTAATTTAATTGTGATCTATAAAACTCTCTTTTAAAACAAAATTGAAATTTTTGAACGTTGCTGCCATAATGCATCGCATAAATTGTTTTGATTTAAAAAATTATATTTATTTTATATGTTGATTGTTGTAGAGTGGGGACAAAGCCCAAAAAGCGCCTCTATTTCTAGTATGCTACTAGGCACATCACGATGTAGTCAACAATTTCATAAAATGCCACAAGTTCATTACATGATCGGTCACTTCATAATCAGTGCATTTCTTAGATTGATGTACATACTACATACACGAGTTTACATGTTTAAAGGTATGAACGGCAACCATGAAACTTTCCACATGTAACAATTTCAAAGCGATGCATGAACACTCAAGAGTCAAGAGACCCATATTATCTGATCGCTGCCCAATTGCCCATGGACGATATTGTCTAATCGCAACCCAGCGAATCTGTAACATTCTCAGGTCCATATCTGGGATAAATAAATTAAGAATACGATGTACCTCTATAATAAGCATATGAGTTTAGTTGTAGACTTTATAATGTATCACAATAAGATAATTTTTACCAGCACCAAACTAAACCTCAACTCTTATTATCACTCCTAAACAATACTTAACGAACCTGGCGAGTGTTGCTTGTGCAGTACAATTTTAATTGTATGTGCTTTAGTCATCATATCGTTAACTTTCTCACATTAGACACGGGTGTTTGATGTGTGATCTTTCTGTTTGAGCGGTTCGTAAATCAAATTAGTTTATATCGCTTCTGTTTCGAAATACTCGTACGCATGGTTTTATTTAGGTTCCATTGTTCCGTTTAAAGGGAGCTGAGTGAGAGACAACGGAATTTTACAGTAATTAATTGTGCAACGTTATAAATGATTGTGCTTAAAATCGTAAAATAAAACTTTAAACAAAATTTGCCCTTTCAGATAAACAGTAACGTTTGCCATCAACCAAGTTTAATCCAAATTTTCTAACTATAATTATTTTAATGCAAATCACTTGAAATTAACTCATAACGTTATCGTTTTGAGTCCTAAAACTCATGTAGTTACTTCAGATGGTAATATTAGCATAAGAGTAATATCGTGGAAACATGTCGGTTGGTATGCTTTAATAAAGCTCTATTACGCGAAGGAACAAATTGCAAGTTATTAAAGGTACATTATACATATATATAAGCATGTATGCTTGTTTGCCTTTTTTATTTCTTTTTATTTCACAGCTCCAAGTTTGGACAAGATGGAAGCTATAGAAGCTTAAAAATAAATTATGCAAAAGTTAACTTTTTGCCCGGAGCAGACTCTATAGATGATAATTAACTGGATATAAATTATAATAACAAATTTGTTCTTTGACTGCGGAGGTGGTTGCTTTTTGAACTACACATTACTCGCTTTCGTAAAGATTCTATTATACCGAAGCTTCATTCTGTTACGTTTAAGGTTATAAACAGGAAAATGTAGCCGAAGATTATTTCAATTTCAAAGAAAATATCAGGATTTTTATCTTTATTAAATAATATATTCAATATCATTAAGTACAAATAAAATATGAAAATTAAACTGTTGTTCTACTCTCTTCGTAAATTTTGCATGTATTTTTCCCTCAATTCAAAATAAAGAGCGCGGTGTTGTGTGTAAGTGCAATGGTAAATAACTAGGTTTTAAAAACTAGTTGAGGAATTAAGGCATCAGCAAAATTAAATGCCAAACCATTTTCCTGATATTTTAATGAAAGCCGTCCCAATTCAAGCAAATGTAGCGATTCTGCTCTCCTTGCGATCAAGTTTCAGTGTCAACAATTCTCAAATAAGCTTATTCAAAACGATCCACTTTAGCGCGCAAGCGAAACAATTCGTGAAACCATTTCGTTGTCGATTGAGAGGGGTGCGTTAAAGATTACTAAGGTCCTTCTACTGCCAACGAAGCCCTCGAACCCTCACAAGTTCTCGTCGTCAACAACTTTTGCAAATTTCCTTTTCACCCGCTGTCACCTCTACGATAACAAACTTGGGTTTTCGGCCGACCGATACTTTGTATCCCAAGTGTTGACAGCTGTCATTTGTTAGGGAAAGCCCGATTAGTCTCACTTTGACGTCACAGGGCTGCGCCGACAGCGCAATCTGTTTATCGAGCCGTATTGACTTTACTGTTGTCGGAATATAATCATGTTTAAATTAAACCGATAGCCCGGAGAGATCATAACATCATAATTAAGATTATGATACTCGCGTTTCCTAAACGTGAACGGTTTGATCAAGCATCATGCAATCTTAGCCGAGCATTGTTTTATTTTTAATATTACTATCATCATCAGCCGGGAAACGTCCACTGGTGGATACAGGCCTCCTTCATGGTACGCCACATCGACCGGTCCTGAGCCACCTGCATCCAGCGACTCCCCGCTATTACTATATTAGATATAGATATTACTATACATATATATCTATATGTCTATTATATTCTATATAATAAGATCAAAAACTAAAACCTGATTACTGAAAAATCACTCACTAAAAAGTATAAATAAATAAAACTTCTCGAAAGTGTTATATACAACAAACTATTCAATATTCATTGCCGAACTAGCGTAACCGCCTCCATGGCTTAATTGCTACACGCCTGAATTAACAATCCTGAGGTCCCGGATTTGATTACCTGTGGGTATCCTTCCTAGCGGTACTCGGATTGGTTGGTGGTTTTATTTATGTCTGCCTAGACAGCTACCACCAGTCACCTGAGGTATGAAAGGCAGCAGAGCCAACGCCTCATTACATTGAAGCTTCTATACTTCTAAGTGCGCACTCTTACCATCCAACGGCCTTATCATCGCTTTACCGTCAGTTGAAATACACACATAAATACTACTCAAGTTATATTATTCAAACTTTAAAATTTCAAACTGCAATGAAGTCTGTAAGGTACCTTTAAACTTGTTTTCATGAGGACATTTGATTTGTATACGTGAACGAATTACAAATTACTGATATGAATATTAATGTATGCAGAATATTTAAACAATTTGTTGGTGAAAAGAGGTAGTGGAAGGTGACCCGCGGCAGACAAAGGACAAAACAGACATTGTGCGAATATGAAACGAATTCACTCACTTGGTGAACAGTTTATGAATGCGATGCATTTGTTGTTATTTATTCTTAAGCCTTCATCAGATCCGGGGGTGAGAACAAGGCGTTTCGATTTCAGCGTTGTTACACAGTAACCTCAATTTATTAAGGCAGAGTATTATCATTTCATTTCCGCGGTATCAAGCTGTAATTGAGTTGTGTAAGTGTAAGGTAATCTCGTATATATAGTAATAATAGTATATTTCGGTATAGGCTTCCCATACAATCAGAAATCAGCTTTAACTGAAAATGTATAACTAGATTTACAGGAGTGCGAGGATACAACCGAAGATTGAACTGCGGACTGTAGATCATCATTTCATTGTATTTTCTATTAAACTGCATCATATTCAACAAATGTTTTCGTATGATTAGCAGAACTGACTAACAAACAATAAGCCGAGACATTATCCAAAAAGTGTTTACTCGACGGCAATGCCTTGCTGCAAATCAAATGTACATTATCATGATGAACAGTGATTTTCCTTTGCTGCATGCAAGTTTTATATAATTGGTGATATTATGTAACAATGCGACCCGCAATTTCATAACCTCGTAACTAAATATATGCAAAATCCTGCACATAGCCCTACATTGCAAAAATCCCGTTAAAAAAGGTAACATCATAGATGGTTCTGCTTAACTCTATCGCAAGTAACAAAATGGCGCAATTTTTATATAGTTAAGAAACTGTAATAAGTTAATCATTAGACTTGGAATTTAAATGTCTGCTGTACATAGTTACGCTGTTATAAAAAAATCCTTTTACAATTTTATAGCTTACAGCTAATGTTTGGAGTCACCTATTAAGAGGCTATGATGTTGTCAAAGCGCCCATACAAACGTAGTCCAGTCATATTTTGAGTATTAAGCTATGAAAATCTATGAAATTTTCAAGACACAATCTAGAAACAAATATCTGTGTCGGTGGTGAGTCAGATTTTCGTTTAAACATATACTTCCAGAGTTACAGGGCGTCAAAGTATTGTATTTTTCGGTAGTAAAAAGCCCCAACTTTGAACCTGATGTACAAGAGTATGAATCAATTTAGAACAATTTGGAAAAACCACCGACATCTGAAATTTCATTAGTATACTGTATTAAAAAAATGGTTACATAATATACTGTATCCTTCAAATGATCCCTGGACTACGAAACATCCAAATAACGGGTGGAGAACATCGCATAATGTATGCTGTCTCACCGTACGCGCTCGGGTAGGATAGGGCTCGGAGAGGGACAGCTACAAAACAATTTGACCTTGAAACCGACCACGTGGTCTTACCAACATAGCCTCTTAAGTACAAAAACACCAGTGTCAGGTGACACCACTCTTCCATAACATAATAATGGTTCATCATCATCATCAACAGCCTATATATGTCCCCACTGGAGGGGCTCAGGCCTACTCTCCTACAGAGAGTGTACGGGCCATAGTCCACCACGCGGGCCCAGTGCGGATCGGCGGACTTCACATGCCTGTTCAAGACATGCAGGTTTCCTCACTATGTTTTCCTTCACCGTTAAGCAATCGGATAATGTACTTGAATTGAAAAACAACTCATAGGTACACGGTACAATAATGGTTACTTAAGTGTAAATGTAATAAAATACATATCTAAAGTTTATGATAATGCTAATTTTCTAACAAGGATCTACTGTCTTGACTGTTAGATAACTGCATGTAAAAATTATGAACTAGAACTGGATTAAAGATTCTCGTAATGTTACTTGAATCGTATCAATCAGCGGCAGGGCTCGTGATCATCAATTGACTCGTAGGCTGACAAGTGTCGGTCGCTACAGGTTCGTCGCCGTATAAAATAGATTTTTTCAAGATTTATTTGCTTGGTACACGCCTTTCAAATGTAACTTGAAACGATATCCCACTTAAAAGAGGTCACATTGTGGACCTAACACTTCTCCTTTAATGTCCGCACTAGAGAAACTGGCTTTTATTATGACTGCTAAACTATACGACGGGATGTTGACATCGTTTTTCGATGATTTACCTATCGATGTGATAATGTGACAGACGATCGTGTTGTTTCGATATAATGATCATAAACATCCAACATCTTCCTGTAATGTGTTAACGAAATGTGGACTTAGTCTAGCTAAGTATTACTTAAATTTTACTGTCACTGTTATGATCACAGCAAATCACCTCATGGTATGGACGGACACCCTATACAGATATACTTATAATTACTTATATATATTTATATAATTTCGGAAACATGTTGCTGACGACAATATGATGTTTTTATTGAAGAAAAGAAAAGCGGTTTATTTCACGCCGGGCATAATAATGTAATCTGTATTTTTTAATATTGTTTATAGCAAATCAAACAAGTTATCCTTCCGCCCTGTCTTAACGGAGGGTCAGAATGTCTTGATTTTTACAGGTATAGTTGAAGGGTCAGAAAATGACTTTTTATCCCGATCGAGAATGTAGTGGGATACTTTCCCAAGTCCACGTGGCGTCGCGGGTAAAAGCTAGTTTTGCATACATGGATTTCATCCTTACATACTAAATGAAACAAAAGTCCAAAAGATCCTGGCATAGTTCCGCTAAGAATGTGCCTAAGAATTTCTCACATTTTCGGAAATTGGAAATAGAGTGGTTTTTATTGGTACTTCTAGAATGTTCTTTACATAACGAAGAACGACTTATTCTCCAAGAAGGGAATTCCTTTTCATAGCTATAAAACTTTCTATACCCTCCTAATTATGTTCCCTTGTCTGAGTAATTACACGAACGTTGGGCACATTTAGCATCCTCAATAAATAATACCGTACCTACAGCATTTAGTTCTGGACGGGGAAAAATTTAAGGGACCGTTTGTAAATATTTGATGGTTCTGAAAGCGTTTGCAGCGAGCACACCAACGCTTTTAATTTCATAGGCGGTCACAAAAGAAGCACTCGTTTAAATGAATAATATTAAATATCTATGAACAAAAAGGAATACGCAAAAACAGTCATTGAGACCGATATTAGTCCTGTAAAAATCCGTATCATCATCATCATCATCCGGGAAACGTCCACTGCTGGACATAGGCCTCCTTCATGGTACGCCACATCGAACGGTCCCGTGTCGCCTGCATCCAGCGACTACCGGTTGTTAAAAATAATTTGAACTATTAAATGGAAAATTTTTCCAAGGTTTTACAGGCACTTACATATCGATAGAATATTGAAAAACAACATTGGAAATTAAAGTTATTTCGTAGTTATCCATCCGCTCAAATTGAATTATGCATAGTGCCGAACAGAATTCTAATTCATATACTGTACAACTGACATCTTACTTCTGGTGGATAAATGGTTACATTGGTACTTGGATACCTTATCGAACGCACATTAATATTAACGACTTGAGCTATGTTTGAATTTCTTTTAAAAAACTATACTAAACAGAAATAAAGGTCCGCATTTTAGCTGATTGAAGTGCATGTGATACGCTTTGAAGCAAGCGATATAAACAATCAAAGTAGACATTTACAACACAATTTGTAGAGTAACCTTGAATTTAAACAAATAACTCTTTTTATAGACGAAAAACATGTTTTAATTATAATTACGTCGCCATTTTCGTACCGCATTTTCGTTTTCAGACGTTCATATGATAGTAATTTAAATTCTTTTGTGTTTAAATTTGCATAATTCGCGTCACAACAAGCAACGTACGTTTGAACAGCTGAATTCAATAAACCGACAAACATTCAAGAACAACGATCATAGCATTTGTAACATCAAGTTTTAGATATATTTTTAAGTTAGTTCAAACCCGATGAAATCAAAAAAACCGTCGATTTCGACACGCCGATTATGACAAGCACAGTATCACACTAAACACTTGCATCTAATGAATTATTGCACTGGTGGATCACTCAATATTTTGATAGTTTAAAAATATTTCGGTTATCTTTGAGAAGTTTGGAACTGGTGGAATTCGTTTGGTATCACTCCCGAGACTACAACGTGAACAATTTTCCCGCGCAAAAGCGGTCGCGACGTGTACACTCCGAACAGCTGTACAGTCAATACTGAGTATATAGTGCTGGCTGGCTGCCTCGCCTCCGTTCGTCCGCTCGCACCGTGCGAGTTCGCGGCTCTCTGAGGCACAGCGCCCGCTACGGGTCCGCGGACTACCAAAACACCCGTTCAATCTTTCGCGTTATTAACGTAACCTTTCCGCAACCGGTTCCAACAGCCTGTTAAAATAATAAATTGCCAAAAATAGCACTGACGCCATTTATAAGACTTATATTTCCATTATTGAAATTATAACAACCATTGAATTCAATCTGGCTATGTAATAGTAGATCCGCGGAATCTCATTTTTTGTGCCTGTAAATGATTGTCAAATCGAAACTGGAATAACCAGATCTTTATTCAATTGCCTAACTTTCTCCTATCTGCTGACTACTTAAAAAATAAACGCCATTTCTCACACGTAATTATTTTGACATTTTTACGCACTTTACGTTTTTCTTTGCATGAGCGTACTCGTATACTTGGTGTAAAAGGTACTTTACCAAATGCGGGTGCAGAACTTGTGCGTTGCGTGAGCAGTATTTTTAAATCTCAAGCTTCAATAGCTCAATCAATAGCTTGTACGTTGTGCGAGATGTACTTGTGCGTTGCGTGGACTTTACTTGTGCGTTGCGTGGGCAATACTTACGCGTTGCGTGAGCACTTTGTGCGTTGCGTTGGCTAATTGTGCGTTGCGTTAACAACTTGTGGAATGTAGAGTAAGTCGATAGTTGCAAGATTGATGCGAATGAAATGGGTGATATTGGAGATTTTGAGATATTTTGACGTTGAACAATAATTGCTTGACACGTAATTAACTAATTTTTTAGAAAAAATAACAAAATATCATTGAAAAAACAATTACAGATATACTTAATATGTAATTAGAAACCAAACTAAGTTGTTTTTATTTAAAATACCAAGTTTTTAGCAAACTACAATAAAAATGCTAGGCAGAGACAACAGTAGAGGACGTGTACGCTTATTGACTGCGTAATGTGACACATATTTCCTTGAAAGTCAAAATGTTATATTATGAACATTCCAAATGATTTCTTTTCGGCAAAACTGAAGAACAACAGAGTTCCACTTATAATTATTATTCCACCGTTTTGCAGGAAGCATTTCACACTTATCATGCTCACTGCTAAGGAGTGGAATTCTCTGACATCTACTGTGATTGTCGAGTAGAGACATAATAAGAAACTTCTAGGAAATCGTGTACCATCCTCGACCAAATCGCCACTTAATATCTAGTGAAATTGTAGTCAAACAATTCCTTATTTTTCATAACAATAACCTACAAAATGTCAGCCATTATACGAGTATATACAAAACATTCTGAAAAGGTTCAGAAGTTGGTAGCACAGGTTAAAGGAATGAGTCTTCAACATTCTATAGCCTCACTGCATTCTCTCGCATTTGCAATGCGCCAGTCATTAAAATGTACATTTACAATCTTTGCATTGTTCATGTTTTCTGCAGCTTTGAAACTCAGAGAGAAGCTTAACAAAAGTGTACTTGCATTTATTACGTGAAAGTTTATACTTCCACCTTTACTGGAATTGCATTGTTGCTTCGCTTCGTTCGTTTCTAGGCCTTTGTGTAAAGGCTGTGTCCTACTGAAATCTGAATCCTTGTCACCTTACTTTACTCTGTCAGATCAAGGACTTTCTTCATAAAATACCATCAGCTGCGCTCCTCTAGTAAAATAATCTGTTACACCTAAAACATTTTAAGTGTTCCGTCGATTACGTATTGAACAGTGAATAAAGAAAGAGAATGGCGAAGATGCAAGGAAAAATATTTTTGTTCAAATCGATAGTCCATGCAAAAAGGTATAGGTATACCTATAGGTATAGATATACCTCTATCATATATTTTTAAATTCGACTAATACTTTTTTTGTACAACCCGACAAAAAGTAATTCTAGTCACGCGGTGCTAAAACGCCCCATATAAATCTGGTGACATTTGTAACGTCACACGTGTTTTAGAGCGTTAAAATGTATGAAGCTTGTTCGATATTTTCAGTTATCTATGTATGTCTTGCAAAATCAAAAAAACAAAAAAACAAATTACGAATTTTTATTTTAGTGTGATTTCTTTTAATGTCCGTTATGCTATAAAATACAATTCAACCCAATCTAATTTGGTTGCATCTTCCCTATTAGTATATCTGCAGGTACAAATAACAAAAATCAACACTACAATATTTACTAGCTAGCCCTGACGGTATTTACAAGGAGAAAGAGAATAAATTGGACTTGTTAAAATAAATTGTCCATTTTTTCACAAAAAATGTCGACGCTGGGAAACAGCGAAAAATACAATTTTGGAAATACGAGTAAGTGTCAGAAAAGAATACATTTCATTTATCAAAACTGATAATTACTATTTTTAAATGCGGGAGGCAATTTAACATTACCGAAATGGTTACGTGATTATTTGTAGTTTGGACAGGAGAGGAACTCTCCATGAAA
This sequence comes from Carcina quercana, assembly GCA_910589575.2. Taxonomy (NCBI): domain Eukaryota; kingdom Metazoa; phylum Arthropoda; class Insecta; order Lepidoptera; family Depressariidae; genus Carcina; species Carcina quercana. The sequence continues at coordinate 21,264,367 of OU342426.1, read as the reverse complement.
ATTAAGTACATAAAGAGAGATGAGATATTATGGGATAATAAAATGGGATGATAAAATTTTCTTTCAACTGTCTGCTTCCTTAATTAATTGACTCTCGCTTCGAATGATCGAAGCCAATCAAAGATTCACCAAGCATACTTGGAGCCATTTTAAAAAATACTAATGTAACAAAAAATACGAACTAAACTTTGACGTGGGTAAAGAACAAGTAAAGAAACCATTACGTTTTTAGTCTGACAGCTGTCATCTGAAATGTAGATGTCATTGAGACCTTATACAGTTGCCCTAGTCGACTATATTATATTTCTAAAAAAAGATTGTCGATAATAAAACTTGTGATAATACTTCATAAGCCACTTACTATATTATATTTTATAATGTCCTCCTTTTACTCATATATGGTGTTTTACTCATATTGGTGGCGTCTCGCGTTGTATAATTACTCTTTTAATTTAAAACTAGCTGAAACGCACGTCGGCTTTTCCCGCGACTTCAACCGCGTGGACTGCAGAAAGTATCCCACGGTAACTAAACGCTAGGTCGACATAAAAGCCTTTGTCGTTTTCCGGGCCTTTGACTACATCTGTAAAGAAAATCAATTCATTGTGAGACTCCGTCACGACGGAAGGAATAACACACAAAAAATAAACAAACTCTTTTTCTCGTTTATAATATTAAGTATTAGTATGGATTGTTTGTTGCGATTGTGATGTTTTAGGGGATTTATACTATATCCGTAGACGAACGAAGATCACCGACATTGCTCGACGAGTCAGTGAGCTGAAGTGGCAACGGGCAGGCCACACCGCTCGAAGAACCGATAACCGGTGGGGAGTAAAGGTTCGAGTGGCGACCACGTACCGGGAAACGTCTACCAGGCCGTCCCCCTACTAGATGGACCGACGACCTGGTTAGAGTCGCGGGGAGTCGCTGTATGCAGGTGGCTCGGGACCGGTCGATGTGGCGTACCATGAGGGAGGCCTATGTCCAGCAGTGGACGTTTCCCGGCTGATGATGATGATACTATATACTAATCGATACTTACATGCGGAACTCTCCGTATGAGAGTACGACACGCTCTGACCAATTATTTTCATTTGACAAATTTTTTCTTTGCACATAAAAAATCTTCGAATCGAGCGGATGGTACTCGTATCTAAAAATGGTAATATATTTTCCGACAACGTTTTCTTATGTGAATGAATCTAAGTATACTCGTATAAAGAAAGTTTCGAGACACGTCCTTCCACATTTCGCGATAAAATAAAGTTATGTTTCTCATATCTTTGCGAGAAATCCAGACATGCTTGCTTTTCTTACATATTGTTTGAGTGTTACAACCTATCTAGACTATATTGTCTTTAGGGGATACGATAAAATATTATCTCAAAACGTCAACCGTATAACAAGTACGAGTATATACCGAAATCAGGTCCGTTTGAGAGTTCCTAAGACAAGCGAGGAACCTTACTGATCCGTTAAACACATAAATTTAACCGACCCAGAGTCTTTACAGCTTTCAAACAGAGATACGCAGTAACATTGTTATTTTTATGTAGAAAAGGTTTTGTAATTGGGCTTTATCTCAAATGATAGTGACAATAAGGCCGTTGGATGAAAAGCATGTTCATTCATAAGCTAGCGAACTGATTTTAATGAGTTTGTTTACAATTAGTTACATCGGTATGGTTCTTGTTTGTATTACAGATATGTAATAAATTTATAATAAACTAGCTTCTGCCCGCAGCTTCGTCCGTGTGGATTTTAGAATGTAATCTGTGGAAACAGATCGTTCGATAGAGATAAAATGTGGCCTATGTCGTTCCTTGCCCTTTCAACTATCCGTCCACAAAAAAATCAAGTCTCTTAAAACATTCTGTTTTAATAGTTATTCTGCTTTTCGGTTGAGACGGGGACAAAAACAACAAATCAAAAACCATGATATCGGTCCAGACGTTCTCGAGTTATAAGGTTCGAACAAACCTGACTTTGTTTTATATATTAAGATGATATAAAACTATTTACGATGACTATCGCCAAAACGAAATTTCTATACCTAAGCTACGTTTACTGAAAATAACTGAAAAGTAATCGACGGAGACGTCTAATTAAAGGTGAAATTGCTGTTTACACCAGAAGGGCTCTTATAAAGTACAGTACAGTTTCGATTTTTTTTGTCCTACAGACTGGTTACAACTACTGACCCGATAGTTGCCCGTAAACAAAACTGTAATTTTACAATAGTATCTAGCACATTAAAAAGTTCTGCAACTGCGACATACCTCACATGCTAGTTTCACAAAACGGATGCTTAAGATTTTCGAGTAAGGGTTTACTATAATCGAAATACTTTACACCGCACATAACCCGGATTAGGGCTAAATAGCCTTTGGCACGGACCGTCGGGCGAACATACATACCGATAGACATACAAATAGCGATTGCTTTAACAATACAGCTTTGATTGGATCCTTTGAATACGGACACTAAAACTATAAATAAAAGATGCAAGAAAATGATGTTTAGTCTTTAAACTCATTTATCATCGATTAATTCAGTCAGACACAAAAGGTTAAAGAATAAATCTCTACATTACACGTGTATTCTGCACACCCCCTAAAACACACACGTGCTTATGTTACGGTGAATGTAAGAAATTGGAGCAAGTTGCGATCATATTGTGTTAATGAAAATGACGATTAAAGGTGAGAGATATAATTAACGCGTTCAAAAAGAACTAAAACCGACTTCAATCGCCTTAAAAATGTTCACCCTTAGAGGTAGAATTATCTGGTACATATTTGGTTTTTGTTGATTTTCTCAAAAATCTCTTAATCAATTGCGATCACATTTATATGGGGTCACTTCTGAAGTATGTTCTACCAAACAAAAAAAGAATCATTAAAATCGATTGACAATTGGTGGAGTTATCGTGACAAAAAATACAGAAAAAATACAGACGAATTGAGAACCTGCTCCTTTTTTGGTCTCAAGTTGCAATTAAACTATTCTTTATCTGAACGATAAAGACAATACTTCCGATTTATGAATACAAACACAGTGCAGTAGTGGTGCAGTCAAATATTTCCAGTTCGCTTCCACTTCGCTTTTCCGAATCAAATTTATGGAAAATGGAAAAACACAATTTTCTTTAAGTTAAAATGAAAAGTATTCGCGATTTCCGAACTTTTTCTTAGACTTTTCGTTTTCGTTTACGTTTATACTTGAGAAGCGTCTGAAAAAACGTGGCTATGTTGTTGAAAAATAATTTCTCGCAACAAGGAAAAAGATCTTAAACTAGATTAGCCGCTCTAAGTAAGGCGCACGTGTCCATAAAATGTTGGGGTCATTCTATTTCGGAATGTCTAGACTCTTTACAATACAATATTACTTTATCTATTCTTTGATAAAAGCCATGCAAGTAATTTATTATAATATGTACTCATTGAAAATTTCTCAGAGAACCGGATCATAAATACCCTCTTACAATGAAGCGCCCTCCTTATTATATCTGAGAAATCATTGCCCGCTTTATTCGTCTATTTTTATTTTACAGTATAGTATTTGGTAAAATATTGTGACATTAAAAAGAAAACAACACAGTGGAAAACCTTTCAAAAAATTAGTAGCAGATGTTATTTGGTTTTGGGGCCCGTATTTTTTATTAACAGTAATAATTGAATTTACATTAATGTTTTTTTAAACGATATTTTTCGACAAAATGACGTAGCTCGTGTGGTTCAAAAAAGTAATACTCGTATTCTAACATCTAACAGCCGAATAAAGTCTTTTGAATTTGAATTTGAATTTGAAAGATAATTCTTATTAAACATATAACCCATAAATGTTAATTGGGATGAAGTCCCATGTGTTTGGGATAGATTTGTTACGTATCATTGTCATAAGCGAGACGTCAATTGCGAGTTTTAAAAATATAACGGTTTTCTCCAAACCACTATCGAGAAAATTGTGAAATATTTCCTTGGAGATAATCTTGAAAAATGTACTATTCAATCATCCCTAAAAAAATTGTGTGCAGCAACAGAAGCCAAACTAATGCACATTCAGATCCTATTTTCAATAAAACTTCATGAATTTAATCATTTCCAAACATTGTGTAATAATAGGCAGGTGCAATTAAAATTCAAATATTATTAAATTCCATTGATTATAGTACGAGTAAGTAACTTATTAAAAATTTCTGTAATAATTTTCAACCTCCCACGATTTATCTAGTATATTTGTTTTGTATGAGACTTCGACCGCGGGGTAGTTAGTAGATAATTATCGCACGGGAACGAATTGTTCAATTGGGATAAAAGCATTTTATACACTTGTCCGACTCTTTAACTATACCAATACAAAAAGTCATTATTCATCTCCCTTACATCGTGAAGGACAAACAAACAATCCACTCTAACATTTATAATATTATAAATAAAATTTTAAGAATCACAAGAGCGGCCACAGGCTCCTTTACTGGTTTCTTAGTAATTAAACCATTATTCCCAAAACCACTAGCGCTCTAGTCTGAAATGAATCGGATAAATCATTTTGGTTAATACGTTTTAATTAAAATTTTTATTAAGGTTATCCTAAAACTGAATACAGTCTGGCAGATGAGCGAGACAAAATAAGTATCCTTAATTTGATCGTTAAACCATAACTGAGGCCACCGTCTTGGGGAGAGGTTAAAGATCAGTGACATTGGCTGAATAATAAACCTGGCGCAGGAGGCTATGGCTAAGAATTAATAAAGGCTGTGGTGTAGACACTTGGTGCTCTGCCAGGATAGTAGGTGTTCAAATTTAACAAAGCGTCTGAAAGAGCCGCCTGAGCAACTTCCTGCTCACGTAAGAACGTTGAAAATTGACAAATTTTAATTAAGAGCCAATATACTGTAGTACTTGTGTACTTAGGCTTGTGGATGTTAGAGTTTTTTATTACGTCAATCTCTAAAACACTGAAAAAATAATCTAACTTTAATCAGGTCATAAATAATTTCACAAATTTATCAGAATTTTTTCAGATCATAATATGCGTATTATCTTTGCAATGTCGAGCCAAAAGTAACACAAAAGTCATATAAAAAGGGACAATATGTTGTCGCTGTTAACGAAACGACATTTATTCAGCAGCACCCACATCGAGAAATACTCGATTCGATTACTAAATCTGACAAATCTCACTCCATCCCCTTTGAACGCTTAGCAAGATAGGGAAGGTCTTATCGAATCAAATATTAAGAAATAGGCGGTTCTCTGGAGAGGAGCACGGAACTGTACATAATATAACATGTGATTCGATAGATTACAGGGGACTGAATATGAACAGTGTACTTTCAGAACATATTTAATTTTCTCGTCAACATAATCTGCTACAGTTGCACATGTCTGACTTTGTGTCAGGCGGATTGGGGATCGCATGAAGTTGTTGTTACATAAGTAGGTGCTGCAGCCCGTCTCCTGCATTATCTTCCCTTCGTCGCCTTCTACGACCCCCGCGTTACGGAATAGAGTGGCTCTATCAATCCGAACCCTCACGGCTTATTTCTCGACAAAAATCGTGGGAAGTAAAGTTTCAAATAATGTTTGTTAGTTAATTTGTACTCCTTGACGTCATAACGGAGAGTCAGAATGACTTTGATTTGTTTAGGGATAGTTGAACAGTCGGAGAGAGACATAAGCTACTTTTCAACCGACTTCAAAACAGGAGGGATAATTCTGCATTCAAGAATCGGTTTTGATTATTCTTCTTTTTTGTATACCATACCTCAGAGGTGATAAATTCATCGAAATTAATTTATGAGAAAATCAACATAAACGAAATACCTACCCAGATAATTCTGCCTCTTAGGGTTAACAGTTATGGGGATGAATGATGTAGACTTTTAGGGAAGTTAAAGTCGGTTCCTTAGTTCTTTTTGAATGCGTTAATTATCATTCTACTAAGATCGAACAATTAGTTACCATGGGATACATCATGAAGTACATGGAGACTAACTAATTCACAGGCATAATCTAGTAACTAAAATGTAACAGTTGCTTTACCTGACTTGATTTTAGAAATTTTAACATATTTATATAGCTCATTTAAGTACAAAAAACGTAACAAAAAAGTACTACTTTCCTTATTTAATGGATTCTCAAAATTGTATCAATGATGTAGCAAGAAATATATTTCATGGGAACCAAATACTTCTTTATGGCTACTCTTTTAAACATAAAGAGACCTATATGATACAGATACCTGTCGAAATGAGATATTTCAATAGCTACAACGGTATAAAATGAGACCTGCGGGTGGAATGCGACCTTTTCCCGCCCTACATCGTTTAAATCCCTGTTGTCGCCGGTTTCGGTGGAGTCATAGCTGGCAGGTCTCATCACATCGCAAGGGGTGATACGCTCAAACAATTCTTGTAAAAGCTTACTGAGGGAGAGTAACACAAGGTTACTCAAATAATCACGCCCCTTTGACGAACGGGTGCGGTAATGCGGCTTGAGGTAAGCGTTTGAAAGAAAACTAAATAGAAAAAAGCTCTATGTACTTAATAAGCTTTTAAATATGCATACAACTTACTACACGTCGTACTTATATATGTATGATGGATTTGGCACTTGGCCTTTGTCTCACCTGATGGTAACGATAAGGCCGTTGGATGGTAAGCGTGCGCAAGGAGAAGCCTCAACGTAATGAGGCGCTGGCTCTGCTACCTTTCATACCGGAACACAACAGTGCTATTAACACTGCTGTTTGGCGGCATAGAAAATGCCCTCCTACGAACCAAACCGAGTACCGATAGGTACCCCCACTGATAATAATTGAACCCGTGACCTCTCTGTATTTATTATATTCAGTCATACATACATACACGTTCCATGATTTTGTGACAATGCTAGTGTCTTCAAATATTATTTTTGCTCGTAGTTAATAGAGATATTTTGAATAAGGTAGAATTCTAAAAGATAGTTACAAAATAGAATTTTAGAAAAATCGCAATTTGAATTTATTTGATTTCATATGACGATAGCTTTTAACTTGTCACAACTAACATAGGCAAGTAAGCATGATGGTTACATTAATAATAACCTATTGGAGTATTACACAACCAGGTTTACAACGACGACTGAGCCAGCAAGCCTTAATACTAGCTGCTGATTGGAATCTACCGTGTCTATTGTAAATGCAAGGCTTGGCACGACGCTGACGAGCTAAACTAGCTCCATTTCAATACAGCTCTTATCTTCATTACGTCAGCCGCACGCTCCTGTTCCGACTAGCCCTGGGACCGACCTATCATCACAGTAAGTACTGCTTCTCTGCAAATTGCAAAAACTTTTACCAGTTTCTCGAAACGAACCAATTTGAAAAAAAATAGTCAATTTTAGAATTTTTAATTGGCATTTTTGAGAAGTTCGAGGCATCTTTGAACGTTGGAAGTTTTGCAACTTCAGAAAGTTTCAATTACATCAATAATCTAAACCAGCCACCGAGACTTTCCTCGTTAACTAATTACGTCAGTATTGACTTTTGCTCTTTATATATTTTTTCTTCACGAAAAGTCACATCCTTAAACCCACATCATCTTTAAGGCTGACCCCTCATGAACGCCAACTGTCATGTTTGGTGGTTGTGGAAAATCCCTCACGATAATATTCTTGACCAAGACGATCAATGACTACGAGAGAACAATTTTTTATTTATAATTTCTGTTATAATTACGTCACAGGAAATTTTATTTTTTATTAGAATAGAAATAATTGTCATCTTCACATTATACACATCCTTGACGGTTTGTTATTATTATTTTCATATACATCGGCTATCATTACTAGTTATTCAATTCATGTTAAACTATTTTCTAGTACGTAGCAATAAAAGTGGTAAAAAAGGTGCTAAATAGTTCACGACAAAACCAGAAACACCTAAAATTCGGATTCGATTACGTAACGTTCATCCTAAACCCAAATTGGTCCAGCAAAGAAGCCGTGTAGGGCGGGGTCGAAACCACTTCTCTCCCTGAGCTAAGCTCTCGCAAAATGATCCTGCCTAATTGGTTTATCCGCAGGGACATTTGCTTTAACACTCTACTTCGCATTGTCAGCGATCGATCCTTCAGTATTATCATGATTAATTGAGTTCGTGTCAAGTTAAATAGACGTATATAACCTATTCGTTTATTTGTACAGTCTATTAATTAAGTCCCAGCTCCAAACAGGAAACCAACATTTTATTTCTTTATTACTACTGACACAAGGTGGTATTTTGACTGATGATGTTAACTTTAGTAATATGTATTTTGTACGCAATTTGTTCCCCTGATATCACTAGTCCAATGCTACACAAAATCGCACTACTATTAGTTCGATGGTAACAATTGATGTATAATAAGAAAGTCATCGGACGAACAATGTCATGGAAGCACAGAATCTTACAATTAAAAAAAAAGAAGTAAAAAGTGTGTATTTCTTAAATAACTTTTACAGAGTTTTGCAGGGTCCTTCCAGAAAGTAGTCTTTCGACACTTGTGTTGGAAGTGCACTGCGTCTTCCAGACGGATTTACACAGTATTATTTAAGGAAGAGACTTATTATTATGTTAGTAAAAATTAACCTATTTTAAATGTTATGGTTTAATTAATTATTATGACAATTAATGACCTTATTAACAAAAATTCAACTATGTTGCGAATTCTGCACATATTAAAAGATGACACCCTCGCAAAATTTAAGCCGAAAAAATGTAAAAGTTCTTAAAACCTACATCTAAAAGGAGTAAACAATAAACACTGATCAGTGCGTTTTTTACCAAGACTTCTGAAATGCACGATGTTTATTACACCCACTGGTATTCAACAGGATTCTACTTTCGTGGAGTGTACATAATAGAATCGAAGCCATGAAAGTACAAATTAATTCAAAACGTACACATATGGCCTACCGGTGAAATGCCTTTTTAAATAATCTTTTGATTTACCGCGTATCGACATTGCATTCAGAAGGCGACACGGTGGCGGCGGCTTCGATTGTTTTCATGACTCGTCCCTTTTTCAGATAAATTGTGGCCACTCTGTATTTGTTTCCGGATTTGCCGTATTATTTTTGTTCTTTTGAGCCCGTAAATCTTCCATCTTTGTTTCCGTGCAGCCAAAACTTCATCCTACGATAACTCTTTAGCACAAACGAATTCGTTTTATCCATCTACTAAACGGAGGGTTATATGTTCCCGTGATACGAATACGAATCATTGAAGTTTATTACAAAGTTCGATGATGGATAGTTAAGGATGGAATCGTCAAAGAAGATAATTAAGGGCTAATTTTGAAGCAAAAATTTATAGAAATGTTAGTCAAACTGGGCTCTTTTCGTACACTAAAATATTTTTGCAATACATAGGCTATTAATGCGGTCGGTCATTATGACATCAACACTTGGATCGTAATGTTGTGTTACAAACGAGGCCCATTTCTTTACACCAATCACATTGGCCGATATGCATAATTGAGCATTTTTCACAGAATCTCTTTTTTCCTTTTGAGGTACGGTACCCTAAAAACTGATAATAGAACGCCTACAAACTGTATAAGGGTAATATTTACTAGTTGTGAGACATGAAACTTTAAACGAGATAAACTCGCAAACAGATTTCATAATTCAAACAAAGTTACGAGTCGCCAGGATGGCGGTCGTGACATGTGACAGTAGAGTCACGCAATTCTCAGCGGATAGTCTAAAAGTTGGAAAAAAAGTCCGTATTTGTGACATATAGTTATTTTTCTGAAAAGAACAACAAACAAGCTAGTGAACATATGCGACCGCCCAGAAGGAAAGAAATGAATGGACGTGATCAAATATTAGATCGGAACTTGACAACATGGTAGCCCAAGGTCTGTGTGTTATGTTTAGTAAAAGGAAAATGTTGTATAGGGAAGAACGTGGGAAGAACGCTATGGCGCCTATCTTCGTGTATGGTTCATACATTTGTATATTTATAAAGAAATGGGTACAATGCGTAAAAGCATGAAGTAATAAAACTCTCGCTTCAGAATAATGTTCACTTACCCAACAGATTCAGGTCTTTTCAATGTTTCTCCTGGTCAACTGTTCAATTTTTATTTATAAAATCCTCTTATCAAGACAGTATTTTATTTAAATTTATTTAAGTATAGATACTAGTAGTAGAAGAAGAAGTATTTAAGAGGGTATGCTCTTGTCAATACGTAGTCCAATCATATTTTGAGTATTAAGCTATGAAAATCTATGAAATTTTCAAGACACAATCTAGAAACAAATATCTGTGTCGGTGGTGAGACAGATTTTCGTTTAAATATATACTTCCAGAGTTACAGGGCGTCAAAGTATTGTATTTTTCGGTAATAAAAAGCCCCAACTTTGAACCTGATTTACAAGAGTATGAATCAATTTAGAACAATTTGGAAAAACCACCGACATCTGAAATTTCATTAGTACACTGTATTAAAAAAATGGTTACATAATATACTGTATCCTTCAAATGATCCCTGGACTACGAAACATCCAAATAACGGGTGGATAACATCGCGTAATGTATGCACCGACCACGTGGTCTTACCAACATAGCCTCTTAATACGAGTACCATTCCACAACACAATTTTCCGTCACGCCTCGGAGTGGTCGACGCCGCATCAACACACAGGCACGTGTGTACGTCAGTGGTACTGCCGTCACCTGATAGCACTCTATTTATTAACCAACCAACACCAAGCTATTAATAACATATACTGTGTGTTATTACTAGTTTTATATGTCATTTGTATTTATGTATCCAAACAAAAAGGCGTACAATATATTGCCGAGAAAAACAAGCCAATAAAGCTTACACTGTCAAAAAGTAGATCTAATGAAGAGTCAAGCCTTAACTCTACAAGGCCTAACTACACAAGGCTTTTACTCTTTAAACCCAAAATCTTGGTCGAAAAGCATGGCTTGATTGTTTTGCGATTGACTCACGGTAAGAAGAAAAGTCACTGCTCATCATTTTGAGGTTATATACTATGCCGAAGCCATTTCTTCAGCTTTCTCAAAAAAATGTATAATGTGTACATTTTATCGGGTGTTTTGGATTCTTGACGAGAATTTCAAAGGCCAGCCTTGGTTTTAATAATATTCGAAAGAATCCATATGCGGAATGTATTCGACATGGTAAACTCTTCCGATCGCGTCGAAACCCTCGCAATTTTGCGTAATTGATACTATAACACCGTCCATGACACTTTTTGCACTATATCACACCATTGTAACACAAAAAACACACATAACAGTATTATTAACCAATTAACAAAATTGCAATGAACCACCATTTTTCAAGTTCGCACCAAGAATCTACTTGTAAATTTGTAGGTTATTTTTTCTGCGTTTAACAAATACACGAGTGACAGCGACGTCATCCCAAAAACTGTCAATTAAACTATGGTCGGAGTCTGGATTTTAAACAGAAGACAAGCGTTCTAATTTCAACAACAAAAATACGATGGGCCCAGGGTAGAATTTCTCCATCCAACTCCTGATGATTCCAGGTTCAGGTCAATTCGATGATGCCAAATTGAAGTATTGTCTTACGAATTACATATAATTGCAAAGTTTCAATAAGCTACCGACGTTTAGAAGTAGCTTTAAATTGACTTGCCAGATTGGTTTTAAAAATGGTTTACAAAAATTTATAACTAGTTATACGGGTACGTATAGACTAGCTCGACAATAAATACTAACTCTTTCATGTTTTTACGAGTGTTTTCTTTTGTACACGCAAATCGAAATTGACTGTAGGTAGACGAATAACTGAAGTTGACAAAGCGCGGTATGACGAACAACTTAAGTTGGAACGAGTCATATTACTCTGGGAGACTAAACCTTTCCATTTCTGTTCGCACAGTAAGTCTTGTCTGTCAGTTTATATTTGCTAAGTTTTGGAAAAGGAGGACAAGTGGCAATATGTCTAACTGACGTAAGATTTGAGAAGTTTCACGAGCTGGAGGAGAAGTATCCAATATGTTAGACCAGCAGCTACAGACTTGGAAGATAAGAGCCAGCAGGCCTATAATAAAAGAATATTTGTTTGTAGTTAAACATTATGTTCAGTTGAATCCTTTTAGTTCATAACAAATAATATAATAAAATGAAATATACATTATTAGATGCAGAAAAAATGTTAAAATAATTTTAAAATAGGTAGACGTTTGATAATGGCATGTTACACTCGTATGAGTGTGAAATAGTATTAGTTTGCAGAGATAACAAAATTAATAGACAATTTGTGTGCCAGTATACACTTGTGCGTTGTGGTGATTCGAATTGTATCAGTTGTAATGTTTTTCCTTCATTAATAGGTTATGCTGTTGTCAAAGCGCCCATACAAACGTAGTCCAGTCATATTTTGAGTATTAAGCTATGAAAATCTATGAAATTTTCAAGACACAATCTAGAAACAAATATCTGTGTCGGTGGTGAGTCAGATTTTCGTTTAAATATATACTTCCAGAGTTACAGGGCGTCAAAGTATTGTATTTTTCGGTAGTAAAAAGCCCCAACTTTGAACCTGATTTACAAGAGTATGAATCAATTTAGAACAATTTGGAAAAACCACCGACATCTGAAATTTCATTAGTATACTGTATTAAAAAAATGGTTACATAATATACTGTATCCTTCAAATGATCCCTGGACTACGAAACATCCAAATAACGGGTGGATAACATCGCATAATGTATGCTGTCTCACCGTACGCGCTCGGGTAGGATAGGGCTCGGAGAGGGACAGCTACAAAACAATTTGACCTTGAAACCGACCACGTGGTCTTACCAACATAGCCTCTTAATATATTTGTTTAGGATAATTCATTTTTAAAGTGATATATTGTTCTTTTTTTCTTAATTTCTTTTTACATGCTGTATATTTTATTTTATTCGTATAAAATGTATTTTATTAATCAGCCTTCTGCTGCAGCTTTTTCCGCTGGGAAGAGTGGGGCTTCCAATTACAAGTATTATCTGTACTTAAAAGGAGAGCTTCCACGTACTGTATTTATGTAAAAGTTATTGAATGAAATAAACATTTTTGATTTTTCAGTTTGAGACAAATCCAAAATTGTTTAAGCGACATAATAGCGAGCTATAGCAACTGAAAAAATACACATAATGAATATAATGAACAGTGTACGAGTAAACAATGAATTTTCAAGCAAATAAAGGAAGATATTTCACTCACGTATTTCCATGAAAATAATGAAGGCAACAATTTCGTATCCAACAAACTTCCTGTGCTTCCTCCTTACAAGAGTTTTCGTGACATTGCCGCGGGAAAAGTCCTCTCCTACTTTGAATTGCAAATATCATTTAAGTAGCTTGCACTACTATAATGCTAAAAATACTTAACACAAAGTAGAAGACAGGAGCCCAAACTTACATACCCTGTATGTCATGGGACACTTTATTCCATATCAGAAAATCATTAAGGAATGATAATATACAACACTTAGCACGCAACATAAAAATACAAAGTTAGACTAATTACAGTAACATTTAAAAGTATTTGTTGTTTCTGAGTATTTTAGAGTCTCAGTTAAATATGGATTTCGATTCATCTTCACTTCAAATCAAAGCAACATTTGGTCATAGTTACTGATAAATCAATTAAAATAAAGAAGTATAGAACAGACAAAAATAAATTAATATATAAATTGACTATTAATTGCATGTTTTAACTGATATTCTTTTGCAAATTCTTCTGTGTAGAAAGACGCAGAAGCGTATTAGGCGCTCCGGCACTATTTTTCAAATAACATTCCATAAGAAACTATGTATTTGTTATTGGGAAGAAATATTGATTCGAATACAGTTTTATTTCTTATGAGTATCGATATAAAATCGTGAAATTCGATAAGGGGTTACCGTGTCTAGATCTTTCTGAAATTGAAAATAGTTCGTGTTAAACAAGTTCAAAATCATTTTTATGTGCACAAAATATCTACCTGTTGTCTCGAAATTACTAATTGCTAAAGGTGCGCTGTTTGCTGGGGCGTAGACAAATCCAGCTCACAACCACGTTGGGAGCTTAGCACAGCGGCGCTTCAAAAAAAAAGACGTCTAACTAGAGAGTTGGAAGACAGTGTGTGTGGAGATGACTGATAGTAAAAGGAAACCAATGCCTGTAAGACAAACGACATGATGGGCCAGTCGGGGGCAAGCAAAACTATTTTCTGGATACACTTCTCATCTGTGCACTGCGTAATATCTTTCGGCCGCCACCGAACCCATGTGTCGCAGCCAGTTGAGTTTATGTATGTATATGTAAAGTTTTTGATTTTCTCCATATATAACGGTTAAAATGATAATAACAACCTTTTAAAAATAATTTCTGGAAATACATTTTGAAATGCATTTATTGCTGCAACTTCAAAATTACTTATTAATACAAAATATTCAGCTAACGCAACTAGTTGGCAACAAAGGAAAATTCTTCCTTTGCAACTGGTTGCGAAACATGGTTGCGGTGACGGCCGAAGGGGCGTAATACTGCTCCGGTTATATTTGCAGGGACTGTTATTCAGGAGTTACTCAATTTTTTAAATGTGTGTATAAACTTTTTTAAATACTAAAAATATAACATTCGTCCTATTAGTAAATAAAAAAATCTGAGCAAAGGCTAAAATAAAATATATACCCCCACCCCCCACTTACTCTCTCTTCACACACGCACACACACCAACACTCTTACACCATAACACCAACTAACACCTCACCCTTCCACCGTACGAAGCATAGTAACATATAATTGTAGCACATATATATGTATAAAATAAAATGTAATTGTTTGTATAAAGTCTCGGTGGAATCACTGGTTATTGCGACACAGGTGTTACCTACTGCAGTAATCAGAGATCCTCAACAAGCAGAGCAATAAAAAAATAATAATATACACCGACATTTAATGTATTGAAACAGTGTTAATAAACTATTTTTATTTTATTTTTTATTTTATTTCCGTGAGTACATGTCGTTGTGCAGCATTCAAAGTTTGCTGCCGGAATTCAAAAAAGTTTCGGCCGATTCAGCTTGGTTTTAGCATGAAGGGGGAGGAGAGGAAGGATGTGCGAGACTTTCTACAGCATAGCGGTGGCGATGATTTATTGAAAGTGGACGTGAGCAATGCTTTCCATTTGGACGACTCCGGTTGTTTTGCTAACTGAAGTTATCTTCAGTAAACCACATGCGGTCAGTTAGGCACTCTTGATGACCTCCTTTATCCGAACTCGACGCGGCGACCATCAGATCTCTCTCGAAACGTATTTGGTCAGATATATGAGTTGGAATTAGCCTCAAATACACCTAAATGCAACCCTCCTGTTCCGCTTAGATTGCCACTGCGTTTATGTATGAAGTGTGATTTAAATTAAAAAATAAGCTTGGTCCTGACACAAAAATGTTTCAAACGAAACAAAAAGCCAAAAGATTAAGATATTTACTACAGTAATCTTTTTAACGTCGATGAATCAAAACTCCATTACAAGCAAATCTCTAAAAACGTGTGTCATCGCCATCGCAAGTAGGTCACTTCCTTCGAGTCTTTCTGAAGACATAATTACAATCCACGGAAATCAGCAGTCCTTAGGCAAACTTAAAAATATTGCAGATGTTGATGGCAGTAAAAACTCAATTTAAAGAAAATAATGGCCGAGTGCAATCACGGAGGATTTTATTTAAATCATGTTCATGCTTCTGTAGCTAAAAGGCAGGAAAGGTTGCAGTAAAATTTCGTTACATAGGTAGTCAGCTACTGCTGATCTTCTGAATGTATTTTTTTCTACTCTCATGGAACGACATGGGATGGTCCAATCCTAAAATCAGTCACAATAGATCTAACAAGGTCATACTGAGTGGTTGGGCCCGATGTACCCCCCCCCCCCTTTTTTTTTTCAAATAATAAATCCTAAAATCGAACACATCAGTGCCAACCCATAAACTAACCCTGACAAAAATATCCTAATAACTACTTACCAAAAACATTCAATACTTCAGTAAACTGTAAGAACAAGAATCGGCCCTACTGTACGAGTACACTCGTTTCAGTCAAAAGGAAGATATTCCGGACGTTAAATAAATGTGTGCCAACGAGATTCAGAATGACTTATAACAATCAACAATGGACAGATAGGTACATAATGAATAAACTTTACGATGATATGATTGGAGATAAAGGAAAACTTTCCGAGATGGCTGGCTGTGGGCCAACGTTTCGCACGCCATCATTTCTGCGTGAATATTTATGGCAATACAATGCTATTGAACTGTACGAGTATATCCATAAGCTTTCTTTACCTACTGACCTTTCTTTGCCTGCTTATGTTCCGTTTCAATTATAATAAAAAAGGGAAACGACCAATTTTCGGAAGCGTTCCTGATTTTTATTAGATAAGATGAATGTGCACTCATATTTTATTTTAAAAAAAACTTTATTTACAGATCTGATTAGATGGTCATAATTCTATACGTACTTAAATGAATAAATTCTAAATTACTTTTAGGACTTTTCATTTCAAAATCATTTTATAGGAATTTAGAAATTCCCTAAGGAGATTTGCTACATCACAGCAGAAACAGACACTTCGGAGGCCACACTGCCGCAACGGAAAGTATTAGGTCCTCCAAACCCAGGCTTATCGTACGGTTCATGACTGAAATTGGCCTTGGGGAGGTGATTTGATCCATAGGGAACTGTCACAATAGATATATGAAGGACAGGACGTACGGACTACGCCCCTCATGCACAAGAAAAGGAGATTGGCTATATTCACAGCGCTTGACTGACGATGTTTATATATACATATGATATATATATATATACGAAAGTAGCAGAGAGCCGTTGCATGCTCGGGACAGTCATTGTTCTACAACATAGGAGACGCTTATGTCAGTCTATGTTTAGCAGTAGAAATCATCTCTCGGTTGATGATGATATAAAAAATCAATATTTAGAGAGTGATATAAAACAATGGTACACTTCACACAAACCTCTAAATTTCTTCTCAGGAGTGTGCAGGTTTACTCACGATGTTTTCCTTTACCGAAAAGCCAATGATAATGATTTTTTATCATTCGCACAAAAATAACAAATAATAAACTGGAACTCATTGGTACGAGCCAGGATCGAACCCAGACCTCGATTGTTCAAGGACTGACGATGTAACCATCTGAGCTACCATGGATGGGCCCGCGTGGTGGACAGTACACCCCCTGCGGAAGAGGGGGCCTGAGCCCCTGCAGTGGGGACATACTCGTATATAGGCTGCTCCATCAAGGTTTAAAAAATTATCGCCCGCCCTGCCATGGGGCGGACAGCACAGTATAATCATAGCTTCATGATCGGCGTCATTTAGAGCCTTAAATACGTGAAACGAAAGGACGACTGTCATTGACTGTATTAGTCACATACAACTTTCATATTTTCCATTACGGAATGAGTACCAGTGACGCAGGTTCTGGCATCATGTATAATCTACGTTAATACTTTTTTGTATGAAATCAATTGACACAGAATACACGGTGTTTGTCTTGTTTTATGATCACAAATTTTCTATCATACGAGTATTCTGTTTCTGACATTAATTTAATAAAATGTACGGTAGCTTTTATTATTTATTGCGTGAGTCCCCGCACGCGCCTTCCTCTGATTATTGTGCTCCGTTGAAATAATTGACCCTTGCTATCATTATCGTTGTTTAATGACTGTAGTCCGTATCATAATGATCGTACCAAGACAATTATGATATTCCCGTTATGACGATAACCCTCCGACATGTGACTATATGAGTTGATAGCCAAGACGCTAACCTATAAAGTTCAAAGCAGCACCCAGCCACAAGATTACATTTGAAGTTGTAAGACCCAGCCGAGTTCTGTAGCAGGTAAGTGGATTTATTTCCCGTCTCGTTACAAATAACACTCAGCCATTTTTTCAGCTTACAAGGCGTTACGAGTTCTGTAAGCTCCTTTCCTTGTAATACCCTCTACTAAGTAACGCTTTATCCCATTTAAGACAGAGACTAGTAAAGAATCGTGGCTTCACTCGCATTTGCTCGGTGTGCTATCGATAATAAACGTTATAATAAATTTTAGGAAAGAGCCTATAACATCAACCGTGAGGAGGCATAACATTTGCGAAATTACTCGTAACATTTCCAACGTACCTTTTAATCTTCTTGCGTACCTTTTATTTTTATGAAGATACGACTATTCAAATAGATATACGATACATTTTCCTTTTAATGTTGATTTCTTTCAGGTATAATGTATTGCTTGCTTCTTTGTACTGAGCGATGCGAAGTATCCGGCAACCGGGACATGATACTCGACACAAGGTATTTTGTGCTTCTTTGACTACACGAATCTGGCCCACTTGGGAATGTGAAAAGAATACAATTCAACTGAACGCGAAAATCTTAACATTCGACTAGGATTGTTTACATTTTAGGATATTATTAAATATGTATTATTGCAATTCATTAAATATTAGTGTTTTTTAAATTACTAGTCAAGAAAATTGACAAATTTAGAAAATGATGATGTCGGAATGTTTTGTGTGAAAGGATAATATCCAACAGTGGACTCATGCAGCTGATTATAATGACATGACATGAGGTTTTTATAAGATCAGTGAAGTCAGAATGTGTCTGTCTGTCTATAGCGTATCACACTATAACTACAGACCAAAATTGATTGCGGTATTAACTTTAAATTGCTGTAAGGCTAACTTAAAATCTGGTGTGTGAATCATTTTAATACGCCACCTAGAAGTATGAAGTAGATGGTACGACTTAGCCCCAAATAGAGTTAATTTCTTTATTAGACATACGAAGAAATCAGACATGATTGCACTTCTCACATCTTTATTCTGTTTCAATTTGACGGGTGTTTTTTATGTTTGTTACCTCAGAACTTTTGACTGGGTGAACCGATTTGGATGATTCTTTTTTTATATTTGAAAGCAGGTGCGGAAACGTGTGGTCCCATTTCAATTTGGTCCAGTTCAACAATGGAATCCATGAAAACTATATAAATCTTAAATTTGACTTAATAAAAGTAGACTTTTAGGGCCAATGAAATCGGTTTCCAGTTCTTTTTGAACACATTTACTCGTCATTGGTGGTTATCTATAGTCAAGCTAGCACTGAATAAATTGCAGTGTGCCCTAATCTTAATTTTGGAATCCCTCCGGGTATTTGCTCAACAGAGAAACCCTTCACATTGGCAGGTACAGCCGGGTAAGCACGAAAATAATTAGTATTTTTCCCGCCGCCCGCAGAAGCGTAGAAGCCAGTACCTGTCCACCCGTGATAAACCTCTTGACGAGGGCTCAGCCATTTTCTTAACTAAGATAGGTGCTGCTCTTATCCCATTTCTCACTACGCAGTGATGGGATAAACTACGACATAATGTATAGGGGGTGCAACCCAAATCTATGCCCTCTTAGATTGTCTCTTTTTTCTAATATTAGTACCTCGTTTAGAGCGACACCTCGTCGTCAATTGACATATAATTGATTTTATATACTTTTTCACAAGCCACAACGAAAGCAAAGCCAGAGTTTCATAAAAGATGCACCCTAGTTAAACCCTGTAAAATTTAAAACGGATTTTAAACAATACGTATATCAAAATGGTATTTAAAGTTGAACAAAACATCAGAAATTGCTGACCACAAGTCTAAAATAGCATAATAACTTAACAGTTTTTTAAACACTCGTATTTGGTTGCATTAAATACATAGACGGGTGGTTTTTCCAACTAAATAATAAGTGCCACCGAAAGTTGTCCTGAGGGAAGCAAAGGACAGTTATTGAATTTATTTATATGTACCCGCGGTGGAACAATTGACAGCATATTTGGATTGACTAGGGCTGGAGCGAATCTATAAAACAAAAACCAGCTAAGTGCGAGTTGGGCTCGCGGACTAGGGGTTCCAAACCACCTTATTACGTAGAAATATGGTTCATTTTCATTTAAGTTTGTTTGTCAAAAATTATACAAGAGAGAGACCGCGTTTAGGTTATCCTGTAATATTTACACAATGTATTATCTACTGTGATTATTACAGAATTATCACATTGGAAACTCTGAAGATAGAGAATGGTATTTTTACACAAATTTTCATGATAACGCAAAAACAGTTCAGCAAATTAAAGAAGTAATAAAAATATGTTTAACAATGTACCAAAAAAGCCCTTACATACGATATTCCATGAGAACGATTATTGTGACTCCACTTTGAAATTTCAACCATTTTTCATCTGTGACTGACGATATAAATACACCAGAGTGAGACTAAATGGTTTTTTTAACATCGGATGCTCGGTACTCAAAAAACTAGCAATAGAAAATAATAGACACAACAGATAAGAATAGAAAACCAACAATGAATCGAAACAGCGCTATAAACATACAAAATCTCAATGGTGTGTAAATGATGTGCTGGATTCAAGAAGAGCGGAAGACTGTAACAGTTTTGTACTTGACCTTCATTTCACCTGATCTCTCATCTCACTTCCACAGGCAATGGATACCGGGACCTCCAAATTGTAAGCCCAAGGAAGAATTAAATGAATACAAGAAGGCAAGCAAATTACATGTTATTTCTGTTTATATATGGTATATACTCGTACATCATTTTACGATTTAGTTTCACCTGGACCCAGTTTCAATGGAGCACTTTCCCGGGATACAGTTTCTAACTGACACAATCTCAGATAGATGTCAGAATGACCTGTAGTGTAATTAATAAGCTCAATCATAATACTTTTTTTTACATTTAGCGAAATATATAAAGACTCATTTAAATCTGTCATCCCAAAATCAGAACCTCATATTAAAACAGCTATAAATGCGACTGTATCAAAATGAATAGAATGTGTTTAACAAATACGGTAAGTAAACAATGTTGTGAGTCCAATTGCAGCCAGAACTATATTTTTATTGGTATCATTAAATGATCCCTAATGGATTCTAAGCTGGCAGCTAGTTCAATCGTGCACGAAACCCTGAATGCGAATAAATACATTCTGGTGGTGGAGCGACCGACGAAACCAGGAAAAGGCACGTATTCTCCTGCACAAATGCACTTACTAGTTCTACTAAATCTAAGACCTTTATTTGTGTAGATATCGTATTTCCAAACCAATTTGTTATGCAGATGACATGGTACTGCTGAGACCCTCAATTACTGGGCTAATAAATCTCTTACAAATGACACAGACACTTATAATATAACACAAACAACTTATTTCCGAAAAAGTACTCAACATTCTGAGGCCCCTTCAAAATGTATCCGTCGTCATAATGAGACATTGACACTTTGAAAAGCATATTCGTTGGAAGTTATATTCTCGTTTATTTTAACTTTTAGTGATTTCCGTTAAAAGTGATCTCAGCTATTCATATCGTCATATTATAATCGTGGGCATAAATCAACTTTTGAGACATGTTGGACATTTGCTTGTCTAATAGATCGCAACATTGCAAAATTAATCACTGATCAGACAAAATCAAAACATAAAAAAGGATCATTTAATGAACTCTCTTATTGACAAGGATATTTTTAATTGTCCAAATTTTAAATCTCTGAAAACAACTGTGCTTTAAAACATTAACTTTTAATGTAACCTAGGAGAGCCCGTGATACAATGTCCACTAATATATCAAGCAAAATGGCGCAGTTAAAGATATTTACAACCACTTTAAGGCTTTCTCGTTGCTTATAGACATTATCCTTGATCCTTTAAAACCTGTAAGTCTTGTAATGTAATTTATCTAAGCAGTTAGCTCACTTGTCAATTGTATTTTGTGTTTTGTTTTATCAATTGTGACTCAAAAATGATTCTACAATATTTTAGTTCGCGTCTTCTCTCTGGCTTAGGAAGTCTGATCTATTTTCACATAAATCACATACATAATCAAAATTGAAATATTTTTCAGTGTTAAATAAGGCTTTTTTACGACATAAACCTTGATTACTGTGTTAAAATTAGTAATCGCAAGAAAATGTACAAACACAACAACTAAAAAACCGGTCAAGTGCGAGTTGACTCGCGCACCGTGGGTTCCGTACAGAATATGAATAATTAACATACTGAAAATCATAAATGTGTAAGGTAAGGTAATGTGCACCCAACAATGCACTATCGCAAATGTAATTCTGATTGAAAAACCAACTTAACTTTGAAGCTACATTAGATACCCGATGTATGGCTTTCAACTAGAAAGTTAAGTTTGTAAACATAAATAAGCTATTTTTACTAGGTTATATTTTTTTAAATTCTGGTTTTCATATTTATTCCTATAGTTGTGCTGTAAGACCTTGCTTCTTGCCAAATTTCAGGATTCTAGGTCAACGGGTACCTTATAGGTTTTGGTTCCCTTGCATTTTATATTGAAATGGTCTGAAATACAGCTATTTATTTTTATTGCGTTCACCTATAAATTTAATTATTTTACAAATCCAATAGACAGCAGACTTTAGTATTCAATTTTAATTTCAACTTTAGATCTCCACGCGTTTCTGAGAGAGTCTTGACAGACGGTCAACAAAGTGATTCTAAAAGGGTTCCTTTCTTCCTTTTGAGGTACGGAACCCTATAAAGGAACTCACTTTGTTGTTTGTCCTAGTACTTATACGAGATTAAAGTTTATGCAATGCTGGCTAGGCGCGTACGTGGTCGCGTGGACATCAGAAAGGACTAATCAACTTTTGCGCATGAATGAATATACTGTGTATGCATAAAACGCGAGATACCCTTGCAAACAAATCGTGCTATTAATTCGTTGCATTTGAACAACACTAACGAACTGCGATTCTAGTTTTTCCAATATTAAATAAATTTTCTCTTTGATAAACTTAAATACCATACTAGCGAATAATTTATGATTTCCCTAGAGCGTTTGCATAAATTTCGTGTTTATTTACCGCCACATTGATAGATCGTTTTATGCAAATAGACAGTCATATTTTTGTTTCGCGTCACACTACGGAATTCCGTACTGTGTGAATCACAGTACTTCCGCGGTAACTTTTATCCGTTTACTTAGATAGCTTTCATAAAATTCATAAAAAATAACCAGGTATCGTTTTTGGCACTTTTTCTATCTGTAACTGCAGCGTACCACAACAAACAAAAATAGTTTCTAAAGCTAAGTAATTTTCTAATTTTTTTAATAAAATAAAAAAATTCTAGTAATTAACGATCAGTACGTAAAAAACTGTCATGAAAAAGTTCTTTTACCATAATTTTTCTAAATCTGTTACCTAATCGGTTACCGGATTTGTTCGTTAATTATTTAAAAATATGTCATCGATATAAATGAAAATGAATAATATCGTCATTAACAGAGAGCATATTGAGACAAAACTTCAATTTTTTTTTACATTTTTATTATTTTTCAAAATACAGTTTTATTGGGACATTTATCTCCGTAACTGCTATTACTAAAATTCATTTCACAAAACTTTAAGCTTACATTCTACGCCATCTATTAAAAATATTAATAGATTATGGTGTAAGTAATTCTGCATGACAGCGTTTTATTTTATTTCCTTTAAACTTTCACAATTGTTTTCCTTATTGCGGCACACCTACTCACGTCAAGATTCTTATAATTGCGATTGACAATACCTAGGTTTGTCTAGTCCTTACTCATAATACTTAGAATTACGGGATCATCCTGGTGTTTATCACATACATTTCTCAATCAACAATCAATCAACAGATGGACAGATTATATCCAAATAACTGTAACAACCTATAAATAAGATAATAACTAGAACTGCTCCGCTATAGATCCACCGTGGTACACACGCCAGTATTTGTCTCGTAAAATCACGAAACATTTATTTAAAACAAAATGCCCACAAACTCTTGCCAAAAAGTAATACTAAAGTGCGTGCAATCAAATCATCAATTCATATGGTGCTGCATTGAGCTTTTTGTGCAAAAATTCCCTAAATCCCAAAAACAGACAGAGCCCGGAACTCGTAAAACACTTCTAGCGAAAGCTCAAACTCTCAAATCACTCCAACCCAAAAGCTAACTCACTGGCATAATTGTTTCCTACTGTCTGTCTCAAGTCTTCTTCGTGACTGGTCAGATGGAGTGCCCTGCCCAGAATTTCAAAACCCTCTGCAGTCATGAACTGATGAATATTGTTTGCCAGCAAGAAGCCTCCGTCCGAGCCAACAGTTGATTCAAATGCGTCTATTTCGTATAATAGAACGGTACGTCTCCATTCAAACCTGTTGAAAAATCAACAACTTTACTTCCGAGGTTTTCTAAAAGCTTTTCATTTTAGACACCTGTTGTCAAGTAAAAGAAGCAATCTCAGCTCATGAAATACTGACAAGAGCCATCTATCGTCGAATAGCATTACTTAAGTACCTAGCCGTAACAACCTACAAAGTTTCAGCTCCTTCCAACAGGTGGCGATTATTTATACAGTTAAAAGCATCCTCACAGAGGACTGTAATTCTTTATCCTGTAAAATCGTGAATTGAATTTATAATAGCCTATATATAATTATATATTCTTGCTTTCATAAACCAATGCTGCTATATTTCACCATGTCAGTTGTTTAATTTAAGTGTTATTATTATGAATGTAAAGCTTTTTACACTCACTTGTGTATTTGTAGCCAAGATAAAACTTCAAATTTTCAGTGTAGTTCTTCCCTCCGTCCGAAGTGGTATCCCAAGGGGTGTACATCAGATCTTCTTTCTTGAGAAAGTTGGCGAGTGTCTTCATCATCAGATGGCATGTCATCTTCCCGGCAACGGACAGCTGCGCGTCGGGTTCCGTGATGAGGAGTAGTTGCCGCCATTTGAAGCTAGATGGCGTGGAAATAAGGTGTGCATTAGTGCTTGGCCACTCTGTGCGTTATGTGCTTTAAGATTGGGTTTGATTCAAGATATAAAAAAACAACGAAATTAAGTGAATAAAAACCACAACGCCAAAATTTAATTAATACACAGTGAAATCAGATTTAAATTGAAACCCTATCCGTGAGTGTTGTAAAAGTAAAAAGCCGATTTTGCTAGCTATAGATAACATGTAATATTTTGCTAGGTTTATTATTAATATACAGTCCAAAGACCAAAGTGGGCCAAACCCACCTCATGTCCTTTCAGTTTTCTCTCTCAATTATTAAATTAATTGTAACTACGCAAGGGCGTGTTTTCAACAAATATTAATTACATACCGATAAATATCCACGTGAATACAGCTAGGACCATCCGACAGTTAAATCAACCTATCAAAGCACTCGTCTACGCAAACAAGATAATCCGATAAAGGTTAAAACTACGTGTTCAGTGACGCGTTTACATTTATTTTTGCACCGATCGAGTGACACTCGAGTGATTTATATAACAATAGGTATATTTTAGTGAAAACCGTGTACACTTGCTATTGGAACGATCAATAAATCGCAGTGATAAAGCTCTTTGAATAAAAACTCTAAGATAGGGTGAACTCGACTACCCTCTGAGTAGCGTTAAGACAAAAACTCGTATCGTCCTCTGGGGTCGCATTAAGATGACATGCATATATTTTCCCCTGGGTGACGTTAAGTAAAATGTGCCAGGGACCATTATATAATTATGTGTTCTGTGTTTTTGGGGTTCCGTATCCAAAGGGTAAAAACGGGCCTCTATTATTAAGACTCCGATGTCCGTCCGTCCGTCTGTATGTCCATCTGTCAACAGGCTGTATCTCACGAGCCGTGATAGTTAGACACTAGAGGACTCATTTGAAATCCTTTATCTACCTATTCCGATTTAGAAATCCCTAGCAAAGCTCGTTCCATAGCTCGAGTGACTTGGGCTGGTTTATCGTCCCACAGTAGAGGACCACGTTTCGGCATTGGCATACTTATGTATTTAGACCCTTAGTTATTTGGGATGAGAATATACTGTTACTTCCCGATTCTTCAGTTGACCTCTTTGTCGGAGTTGGAGGTCACCGACAAAGTTGGCTGACAATGGATGAGTCAGCTACATCGCTCGAAGTACTGTAACCGATGGGGAGTAAGAGGACTCTACAACAAGCACCTCTTCACTCTAGGTATCACTGACAGCCCTCTGTGCATAGCACCACCGCCGCCGCCCCATCACGCAAAATAGACGCATCTGACATCGAGTTGCGGAAACCTGCCTGACAACGAATACGAAATCTCGAGTGGCGACGACGTTCCGGGAACAGTGTACCGGAGCGCCCCTTATTAGTTAGACCGACGACCTAGTAAAGGTCGTAAGTCGTTGATGATATTTTATTTTATTTCAAGACGGCAACTGCTATGTGGCATCCTTTTCCCCAATTCGTTTAGTAAGTTGAACCAACTGGAACCGACACAGAAAATCTCAAGTTGCCGACTCTCAACTCAAGTCACGCGACACCATCGATTTCGCCGCGATTTTCTCGTCCGTGGAGATGGGCTATCTACTTAACTAGACGATATACTTTTACTGCTGTGCTAGTTAACTGAATCGAACAACAACATTATGGGGACAGAGGAAGATGACTTTGTAACGCGCTTTCTCATATCACTTTCAATGGCTTCCTCTTCGAAATACATTTTTAAATATATTTTTTATATAGCTAACCTACACTTGCCAATCTCCTTATCTGATGTTACATTCAAGGTGATTCCACATATCAACTAGAAAAAATGCAAATTTATTTAGCACTTGGCTCTATTCAAAACTATCACAATGTTTTCTCCGTATTGCTGGATATCGCTATCCCTGTCTACCAAATCGATTCCGTATATATATGATGAGTTGAGTTTTTCTTCGTGTAATTCTTACTCGAGACGAACTTAAAAGCCTCCGGTTTTCAATGAGTCACGCTGCCGAGTCTGACTCCGTCCGCGCCTTGTGGTAATACAGAAGTGAGAAAGTATAATACCGCTGGCCACCCGCTCCATTAGACGTAACATTATCCTCGAGGCTTTATCGTTCTCTATTAGGAACACATCTCGTTAGATGTAAGTAGGTAGTTGTTACGAATATTGGATACACAATGTTGAATCCTAGGTGGATGAAAAGAAATATGCATCTTTACTCTCGAGTTTAGAATAGAATCTGCTAGAAATCCACCTCCTGTGTTGCTTATATGGATCGATCTATGAAGGGGGCATGTCTAGAGAGCAATGTTGGCTTCAATCAGACATCACCCTAGTTTTATACGAAAAAGAAGAACAAAATAAACTGAACAAATAACAAAAACAGAAGATATAGGGTCAAGAACTATCAAAGAATCAAGCTCGTGGCCAAACAATGCCTTTATAGATTATGAAAGCAACCTTTGTCGGAATAGGTTTTCCACTTTGAAAAACCTTCCAGTGTGAATCGGACTTGCGCATGAAGGGGTCGTGCACAATTGTACAAGACTCAAATTCATAATTGAGAAAAAGAAATCCTTTAATTTTTAGTAGGCAACAAAAATATACATTCTGTGAAAATTTCAACTGTCTACCTATTACCGATTATGAAACACACCCCGCTGACCCAGACCTACGGACAACGGAGCTTTAGTAATAACTAAAATTCTGTTGATTGATGATTTAGATGCAATATAATTTAAATTGATACACATATGCTTATAAGTTATATCAATCCTGTGAATGGGCCCGGGCAGAACTGTCTAGAGACGAGGAATCGAACGGATAATTTGACTTCATTCATTAGGGGAAAATAATCCCAGATTCTGCAATGCCAAAAACCTATCTGTTGTAATATTTTCCCACTCTTATTCGTCTAATCAAAAGGTGTTTGGAAGGAATCTCTTTCCATCCATAACATTACGTAATCTGCTAATAAGTAATGTATAAACTTCGCCGACTAAATGAATATTTTAAATCCGATGAGTTCAATTCTTCAACGGACTTCTATAAGCCTATGTTTGTACAAAATTAATTTACTCCGGTCTTTACAAGAAAAGACGTTGACTGAGCGCCGAAGTCGACAAACATTTTCACAGTAATCAAACAATCAAACGAACATTTAAATATAATCCATTGGGTCGGTCTCAGACGATCTAGAACGCAATTTGACTTGTTGTAGTTTTGCCCATCGCTGCGGTCTGTGCTGCAGCACACGATGAGCTCGGTTCCAACTTGACAAGCGCAATATAGCACACATTTATTATTATTATTTTGTGTTCTCTTTTCCTCTGTTCATGTTTTACTGTATTTGTATTATTTGTTGTGGCTTCTTTTTTGTATTTATTTCTTCTGGAATCTTGTATGTCTTTCTGTATTGTGTTTGTCAATAAAAATATGTCTATGTCTATCTTCTACATCGTAATATGACTACCGCGTAATAATACATCTAAAACTGAAAGCGTCTAGAACGCAAAACATCCTAAACGCACAATAACAAAGACGCAATCTGCCTACTTTTTAAAAGCTTTTTGTGTTTTGTTTTTGAATGTACAGTCGCAAAGAATCCACACTCGACTCGTCATCACACATATTGGCTCATAGATAGTTTATAAACTAGCTTCGCCCGCGTAAAGTTCGGTACTTCAATATTACTGTTTTTGCAGGTACTCCCATACAATTTCCATCCCCCATTTCACTCAATTTTCGGGATGAGAAGTATCCTGTCACTCAATCCAGGCTATAAACTA
The DNA here is from genome assembly GCA_910589575.2 of Carcina quercana. Classification (NCBI taxonomy): domain Eukaryota; kingdom Metazoa; phylum Arthropoda; class Insecta; order Lepidoptera; family Depressariidae; genus Carcina; species Carcina quercana. The sequence continues at coordinate 21,235,663 of OU342426.1, read as the reverse complement.
TAACCTTAATCCTTACGAAATACAAAACATACAGCCAGCCAGCGAAGCCGGGGCCAGTAGCAAGTTTACGTATAGAGAAATGTACTTTTGCAGCTATGAACTGTATAGGAAATATACTAACTAGTCATTTTGCGTTTTAATCAATAAAGGAATTAGGTATTTTACATCGTGGTTATATTGCGATGTAGGCAAAACTACAACTCGTCAAATTGCGTTCTAGACCGTCTGAGAGCAACCCAATCTGGGGTTTCTGTATAAATTGAAAACTATAATAAATATAGCTTTGGCGGCAGATTTATGTAAACAAGTTATGTTTAAGTATGTTTATCTATAAACGCACCATCTAAAGCTAAACAAACTATACATCGTTGCTTCAAGGATGAAATTGGCACTTGAATATGTTTACATGTGAAAATGACTATTTCCACTGATAGACAGGAGATGAATATCCTTCTCTATTGGTCTACGTCACAGAACACGGAATTGCCCTATAACAATTACTAAACACAAACATATCATACTTTAAGTAAGGAACAAACTGAAAGTAATATTAAAACATAAGTTTTATTCTAATTTACAAATTGGGATAAGTTTTAGCTGTAACATTAATGTTTCTTAGTCACTTCACTTAATCGTTTTTCCATAAAAAAAATTAAAACCTTCTTATTTATTTATTGATATTTAAGTGTATTTTTATTAAAAATATTCAAGGATTTGCCACACTGGATGCGGTCTGCAGTCAGATCAAATTGAACGCAGCCCGCATTATGTATGAACAACATTATCGGTCACAGCACTGCCCGTACGTGTCCTTCCGTTCCTTCCGCGTGCTCGCACGGTCAGGCCGCATATCTATACAAAATATATACAGACCGACAATGTTGTTCATACATAATGTGGGCTGCGTTCAATTTGAACCGACCGCAGACCGCATCCAGTGTGGCAAATCCTTCAAAGTCAAAACCTTCAAACTAGTGTCCTTCCGTTCCTTCCGCGTGCTCGCACGGTCAAGCCGCATATCTATACAAAATATATACAGACCGACAATGTTGTTCATACATAATGTGGGCTGCGTTCAATTTGACCCGACCTTAGACCGAATCCAGTGTGGCAAATCCTTCAAAGTCAAAACCTTCAAACTACATTATGTAGTTGATCGTGATTTCCCCCTAGACAGTTATTTGGCACTCCGACAAGGTGACGACAACCTTTACAGCTCGAGTGTGACGATAACACGCCTAGCATTAGACATGTGACGTTTATTGTCTCGCGTTCTAGTTAAGGATGGGGAGTGGTTGTTGTTGTTTTTCTAAGAAAAAGTTTATAAAATGAAAGCCTATGGCTACTTCGCATATCTAAGCTAAATGGTCACGCACCGACGTCAGTGTGTATAGGAGAATTTGTTATGTTTTTAGCGAACTTATTCTGTTTGCCGAAATACCTCAGCGTCTAAAGACTAAAGTCATCAAAGTCAGTCAGTCAATCAGTGCGTGTTGCCAGTGATGACATACGAAACCGAAACGTGGTCCTTTACTATGGGACGAATAAACAAGCTCAAAGTCACTCAGCGAACCATGAGATAAAATCCGGAATGGGGAAATCTGTAGACGAACTAATGTCACAGACATATCTCGATGAGTCAGTGAGCTGAAGTGGCAATGGGCAGGCCACATCGCTCGAAGAATCGATAGCCGATAGGAAGTAAGAGTTCTCGAGTGGCGACCACGTACTGGGAAACGTCTACCGGGCCGTCCCGTTACTAGATAGACCGACGATCTGGTTAAGGTCGCGGGGAGTCGATGCAGGTGGCTCGGGACCGTTCGATGTGGCGTACCATGAAGGAGGCATATGTCCAGCAGTGGACGTTTCCCGGCTGATGATTGTGATTAATTTTTGATAGGATTTACACCTGGAAGTTAATTTTAACACTTTGAAAAGTTTGACCAAAGCCTCACAATATATTTTTTTTGGTAGAAATGTGTTAAGAGTTACCTCGAGTATTAGTCTCGAAGAGAAGAAAGTTGGGGCGTTAAAACACACAGATACAAGCACCCCTTCACGATTATTGAAGTTAAATTTGATCACACAGCATGTGAGAATACAACTAAACATTAGATTAATTTATTTATATCGCGTCACACAAAGAGTTTACATGGAACATGGAACACTCATGGCGAAATATCTTGGTCCGAATGAATAGAATGTTGGTGGAACCTTGCCTACCATCTCTTTGCTCTGTAAAATAATAAAATTTTCAAAATTACAAAATAATTTCATTGAAGCTGGATTTTGTTGACACGTACAACAGTTACTATTATCTTTTGGTATAACAAAAGTTCTGGACATCGCACACAAAAGCTCGTATTTTCAACTTTTAAAAGTTGCACAAAGAGAACAAGACTAAGTACGTCACACGTGCCAACTTTTCGCTGAATTACAGTTGCTGCGATTAATTTCGAACTTGCTAATCCATAGCTTCTTAGCTGCTCGTAGATTCGAATGATATATAATTTATACGACTCTCAGCTATGTTTGTATATTTTTTCCTTTTGAAGTTCGAAGCCCTAGTGGCACTACTCTAGTGATTCGTTGAGAAATCGCCGACTTAGCTGAGCTCCAGTCGTAAAAACAAGGTAGTGAGTCATTTGTAAGTGTCCATTTATCCCCACCATTTACATAATACTGTGTCACAAACTTTACGCAGTAGGACAGTGTTTGTCAAATTCTAGAGTACAATCCGAAGTTTGAGGATCAAGAAAGAATTTTCAAGAAACTTTATTGTATAAAGAGGTACATTTTCGTACAGTTACGTATGATAGTCACAATATTGACACTAGGACATTCACTTCAAAACTCACCATGTAACAGTATGCAATGTCATTCATAAATATTAACGGAACAATATATCTCCATACGATTTCCATACTGTTCATAAGAGGACATATATAGAACATCTGTTACAGAGAATAAAGCCCATAAGATACATCAGGTTCTTTATTGGATTGGAGAAGCCTTGTCATTAGATTAGTATTCCAAACAATATTTCTCTCTAAAACATATATAAACATATATACAACATATAAATTATAAACCGGTCAAACGATTGCACGCATCCCCAATGCAGTCATATCTACAACGTTTTCGTCATTTTCATTGAAAACAAAAACAAATATTAAATTGTTTAATTTACGTATATTAGCACTGTATCCAGTTTTTGACACAACCAGAGTGACCGTATGTTACTCGTATTTTCCAACCTTCTGCCCTACGATAATTTCTACACTGTTCTGAGTTCGAATGGGTTTCTAACGAACAATCGCATCGCGTAGTTGGTCCGCTAGTAAACCGATCTAAATATTTGGTGCTATTATTTGCGACAAAAACGTAACCAGGTACATATGTATATTGTATAACTATGACATTATTTGCATTTTATCTCTCACCAAAGATTTTCTTAGAACCAATGAAACAGTTAACATTTAATACTCGTAATTGATATCAAGAAAATCTTTATTACGTCGTAAGCTGAGCTAAGCGAAATGGTGTAAGTAATGTCTCTCGCTTAGAGAATATTTTCGAGCCTTATTCGGATTTAAGCTTAGGTTTACGACAAATGGTGGAACGCAATTCAATTTCCTCTGAACGTTTATATCGAATATTGAAATGTGTTCTGGACTACCCGCATAGACAGATCTTTCTCAAATGCTTTAGAATGTTTGTAGCGCTGTATCGATCCTTTATAGACATTTAGCGAATATCGTGTCGCATCGATTAGCGATATGTTTTTCTTTAGCTTTTAATATTCTGACAAATCTGTAGGAGAAAGCACAAACAGATCGCAACGACCCTGAGACAGGTTTTATAGGACAGTAATTGTGACAGTATTGTTGCTCAAAATCACTCAGGAAGCAATAGAACGAGATAGTGATAAAGTCCGGAATGAGGAAATCCATGGACGAACTATAGTCACCCACCCACATAGCTCGGCGAATCTGTGAGCTGAAGTGGAAATCTAAAGACCATACCTCTCGAAGAACCGATAACCGATGAGGAGTAAAAGTTCTCGAGTATTTAAGCCTATAATATATATACAAAATATCCGGTATGCAATATTTTAACGATATAGATAATGTTTTTTACTCGTTTCCAAAGAATGTTTATTGCCGAAAATCCGAGGAGAAAAAAAACGAACTCTTATAATCTAACTCTGTTGTCTGTCTGTCCATCCGTCTGTCTCAGATGATTATCTCAACAATTACTAATGCTAGCGACATGAAATTTGTAATGGTTATAGGAAATGATGACCCAACTAATACAACAGGCTGAACAATAGGCTTTAAAAGGGTATGCTGTTGTCAAAGCGCCCATACAAACGTAGTCCAGTCATATTTTGAGTATTAAGCTATGAAAATCTATGAAATTTTCAAGACACAATTTAGAAACAAATATCTGTGTCGGTGGTGAGTCAGATTTTCGTTTAAATATATACTTCCAGAGTTACAGGGCGTCAAAGTATTGTATTTTTCGGTATTAAAAAGCCCCAACTTTGAACCTGATTTACAAGAGTATGAATCAATTTAGAACAATTTGGAAAAACCACCGACATCTGAAATTTCATTAGTATACTGTATTAAAAAAATGGTTACATAATATACTGTATACTTCAAATGATCCCTGGACTACGAAACATCCAAATAACGGGTGGATAACATCGCGTAATGTATGCTGTCTCACCGTACGCGCTCGGGTAGGATAGGGCTCGGAGAGGGACAGCTACAAAACAATGCAACCTTGAAACTGACCACGTGGTCTTACCAACATAGCCTCTTAAGGTTACAGAAAAGCTTAAGCGAGGTTTCTATTTAGTATCATCATCATCAACAGCCTATATACGTCCCCACTGCAGGGGGATCAGGGCTACTCTCCTACGGAGAGTGTATAGGACATAGTCCACCACGCGGGACCAGTGCGGATTGGTAGACTTCACACACACCTTCGAATTTCTTCCGTTCATATATTCCAAATAACAAATTGTAACTCATTGGTATAAGCCAGGATCAAACCCAGACCTCGATTGACCGAGGACTGACGCTGTACCTATCTGAGGTATCTTGTCTTAAAAGTATCTAGTATATTTTTGGAGAAATCATCACGAGCCTTGACAAACTTAATTATGAGGTCGAAAAAAATTTAAAGATAATATGTGTACGCTTTTTATGGTTCGGAGCCCTTAGTGCGAGAGTTCAACTCGCACTTGCCGTTTTTTCTCCTATTCTCATCCATCAATCTTGTATCGCGGTTACAAATGATGCCACCTGTCTGACAGACACTCCCGAGTAGGAAACAGGCGAGATAAATTCGACTTTTTCATAATTTAACGTGACTGGAAACGTAATACATTTCGTACCAATAGTTTGACCTAATGTACAGCTGTGACGTGTATACGGAAGCCTCATGATAAGTATTTGATAGAAGTATGATGTCATCGTTCAACCCACCCCTACATTTCCAAGAAACAGTATTTTTCCGTTAACGTGTGTTTACTTAACATATAGGTTTATCGATTTTAGGGTGAATGTATATAAATTTAGAAAAATCTGGCAAATATAGTACATATGTGTGTAGGGATATTTCTATTTTCTACCTTTTATTTTATTTTACATATTCTTCTCGTATTTTTACACGTTACTCATTCGTCGTCAATCGTCGTCTCTTTCACTCTAATTCACTCAATTTAATCACATTATGTTCTCTTTATATATATAAAATATATATAAAAATCGGGAACAATATTTTGCTTAATAAATAAGAATATATTTTTCTTTATTTGTACTTTTAAGCTATTGCATAGCCTCTATCGCGGGCGTTGAGCGCGGGGACCGAATCGAGAAATTCCGTAACGAAAAAACCTCACGCTCCCCACTCCGACGGGCACGGAGGTGTGGCTTGACGGCCGTGCATCGTCTAACGTCGTTTCAGTTCGGCAGTCTTCAACACGGCGTTGTGTGCGTGCGATTAGACGTATTACTGTTTAATAATTTATTAAGTATGTAATGTAAGTATGTAATTTGATATAGCAAAGCAAATCCGTTATGTTAGCTAAATATTGATTTAATTTTGTTTTCCTGTTTGTAATTTAATTTCCATTTTTGTGGTGGGGATATTTATGTTCGTGACATAAAAAACTTTTCTTATTAAAACTTTCTTAAATAATTATAATTGCATAAGTTGATACAAAATGCTATGCAATAGCTTTACCGCGGCAGTCCCCGAGTGCCACAAGTCTTTTTTTTATGTATGATAGGCTTGCACTTGGCCTTCATCTCACCTGATGGTAAGTGACGGTAAGTCCGTTGGATGGGAGGCGTGAGAGCAACCAGAAGCCTCAATCTAATGAGACACTGGATCTGTTACATTTCATACCGCAACACAACAGTGCTATTAACACTGCTGTTTGGTGGCAGACTTAGGTAACATGGTTAGGCCACGGAGGCTTTTTGTTGTTATACCGGCCGCAAATTTTAAGTGTCAACCTATTTCGGTTCAAAAGATACAGCCCTGTGACTGAGGACGGACGGAGGAAACTTACTATTAGGGTCCCGGTTAACACCCTTTGGAATTAACCCTAAAACAACGCAAATAAATCAAAACAGTAGTAGTTCCTACCACCAGACACTTATTCATACACATGTTGCTCTAGTTTGAACTTTCAAAGGGTTACGAAACACATTGCATTGTTTATAAATTTAAGAAAACATTTACATTTCAGAAGGAAACAGATGTTGTAGTCAACATTTGATAGGCAGATAGCAAAGAAATTTAATATTAATAGACCGGACAAAGCAAACAAACATTTTGATCCTAAACTTATTACCAATGGGTAATAAATTACTCAATCTAGTGTCACATCACGTCACGCGGCCGTGAAAGACATTTGACATACCGTTGATTTTTGAGATCAAAATGTTAATATGTAACGTTTCCCAATGACCGCTCTATAACCTATTACTATATTTAAATCTCTCTGGCAGATAGCAGTTCTTTTTTACAGACAATTTATTCCGATTAGTATTCAGTATATTGTCGAATATGTATAATTATATGTTGTATACTTTGGACAGATCATTCAACTTGGTAGGTCCATATTCTATAAAGATGTCAACCGGAGAATCCAAGTCGTTTGGGCAGCGTTCGGGAAGTTTATCTTCTCGTCCAAAACACCTTAGCGTTTACGTAAAGACATATTGCGTTTGTCATCTCCGGCAACGGGAACTGATTTAAGACTTGTCTTTAGACGCTCAAATGTCAATGGACAGGCCACATCGCTAAAAGAACAGATAACCGATTGGGGGTAAGAGTTCTCGAGTGGTGATCACGTACCGGGAAACGAGTACTGGGCTACTACTGGCGTAGTACTGACGATCTGGGCAAGGTCGCGGAGACGTTTGATACGAATGGCCCGGGACAGTCAGGTGTACAGCAGTTGACGTTTAAATAAATAAAATAAGAATTATAAATAAACGCTATAGACAGACAGGCAAGAAAAAATAATTTGGTATTTTTCGGCATAGAAAAGAATGAAAAATCATACGATAACCTAGAAAGTAACTTCATTATATGGGAGGAACAATATCTTTCTCATAAAATAAACTACAACGACATCCAAGAAATAATAAAAAGAATAGGAAAGAAAGATGAAAAACTGCGCCCGATAATAGTGACCTTCACAACTCTAGGCACAAAGATAAAAAATTGAAACAAAAAAGATCACTAAAAGATACACATTATTACATTTAAGAAGACTACCCCAAATATGTACTGGAGAAGAAAAGAGAGCTACAAGAACAACTACAAAAGGAAAGAGAAAAGGGAAACATAGCTAAAATTATCTATTACAAACTGATAATATTAAAAAATAACACTAAAAGGAAACTGCCTATGTCAGCTGAGAATGCCACTGAAACCAATCTAGAGAAAAATACGCAAGTAATTAAAAAGAACAAAACACAACAAATTGTTGCAGCGGTCAAGAGGTCTAGCAGCTTCTCTGAAGGAATCATTAAACAGGGAATACTAAATTACGCAGTCAAAGATACAACGAATAATACGTAGGATTCAGGTTCGATTCTTTGTTGGTATTCTGGCATTTTATATGTCCGCCTGGCTAGACCACCATGTTACATCTGCCGCCAAACAGCATTGCTTGAGCTTCTGGGTAAGCATGCTTACAATCCAGCGGTCTCATCGTCACTTTTCATCAGCTGAGATGAAGGCCAAATGCAAACCCATTATACATAAAATTAAAAATATTTTGAAGCCAATAAAATAGACAAATACTTAGGATGCTTATGATCTCTTTTGTTACAAAATTTATTGATCAGAAATTGGATGCTATCCGAACAGGTTTCACGTGGGTCCCCAAAATTTGATAGGGAAGGGTAACATTACAAGCCCATCCTTGATTTATTGCCATATTCCCAACGTCGAACCATCTTTTTTTATTATTTTTTTGCCAACAAATATGCCATGTTATGAGGCATACAAATACTAAAGTGAACATAAGACACTGGCATTTTGATGGTACTATTTGATTCATATAACAAAATATTTTATCATCATCATCAGCCGGGAAACGTCCACTGCTGGACATAGGCCTCCCTCATGATGCGCCACATCGACCGGTCCCGAGCCACCTGCATCCAGCGACTCCCTGCGACTCTAACCAGGTCGTCGGTCCATCTAGTAGGGGAACGGCCTGGTAGACGTTTCCCGTACGTGGTCGCCACTCGAGAACCTTTACTCTACACCGGTTATCGGTTCTTCGAGCGATGTGGCCTGCCCATTGCTACTTCAGCTCACTGACTCGTCGAGCTATGTCAGTGACCTTCGTTCGTCTACGGATTTCCTCATTCCGGACCTTATCACGTAGAGAAATTCCGAGCATAGCTCGTTCCATTGCTCGCTGAGTGACTTTGAGCTTGTTTATTCGTCCCACAGTAAAAGACCACGTTTCGGTTCCGTATGTCATCACTGGCAACACGCACTGATTAAAGATACTGAGGTATTGAATATTATATCAAAAATTTATAATAGGTTGGTAGTTACGTACTCCAGCTTATGAATACATTTGTTCAAATAATAGCGAATTGATAGATTATTTTATGAATATGTTCCCACAAATAATGAGATAAATGGAACCTGCAGGAAAGGATGCCTGAAATGAATCGCTAGAAGGAATTATTAATAAATTACTGAAGAATATGCATTCAACTGAATGAATGGGAAGAATGAAGTGGTCTCTTGGACGTGAGACGCCCCGTAGGGAATAGACGTAGTATTACATTAAAATCAACCGATTTTAATATGAAAGAAGTTAACATCTCACTATAATTTTGTTACACTAAAATCAAATATCCCACAAATGTTTGTATTTACTTATTTTAAGTGATGGGTTCTAATTCGGCTAAAACCTACCTAACAAAAACAAACCCAAAAAATTTAGATAAATTGATGAGTATTTCCATAGATTTCAAAGAAAATTAATTGATATCATAGTAGTTTTACTACTAGAGGTTTAATAATTTAGTACTGACACAGTCCTCTTTTAGATTTCATGTTTTTATTATTATTAGTTTAAGGATTCAAATTATTTTTAGTTTAAAGGTGTGTTTAATTTGTATTTGCTGGACCTGTAATGATGTGTCACGTATAATACGGTAGATATAAACTAAGATTTTCGTGGAACGTAAATCGTTTTTGTTTTTATGAACCTGGTCAAGAGCATAAAAATCGATTGAGCCATTCTTGAGTTATGAATGAACTAACACGATTTAGTTTTGTATATAAGATTGTTCTCGTAGATATTGACTATATTTGATATTCGTGATAAAAATTATCCAATTTTTATTTTTAAATTATGCATATAAATAAACCTTATACCTTATTATTTTACCTAACAATTTTGAAAGTTTAAATTAGTTACCGAATTAAAATTGGTATTTTCTTAACAAATATCTGATATGTGATATTTATTATAACATTATAACTATCAGATATTTATGAAAGCCGATTTAAATCCCTTCTTCAATCATCACAGCGCACCGCTATACCTTTAAACTATTTTCAACCGCCTTAAAAAAATGAGGATTTTAGTATGTGTATGTATTTTACGCGATAACTCCGCCAATTATGAATCGATTTTGATGATTCTTTTTTTGGTTGATCAAGCATACTTCAGAAGTAGTCCCATATAAATTATATTGAAATCAACAAAAACGGAATATGATAATTCTACGTCTAAATGTGAACATGTTAGGGGATGAATGCTTTAGACTTTTAGTCAGTTTTAGGACAGTTGAAAGATGGGTGGATATGCGATAGCTTGTAAATCACTTTGGCATGTTGAACATTAAACTAATTAATAGTGTAATCAGAAGCCGGCAATGTATATTAAAGCAATTAGCTGAAATCACCTTATTTGCGGGAGGCCGCGAACGACATACTCGTACGTTCCAGTACAGCTGTCTCCGAAATAATACTTTGATTACTTTCTGTCTCACACAATATGCTTTGCGAATCCCCAGATCCACCTATATACTTAGGTATACATGTAGGCATGGGGTTGGCGAATTTACACTCGTAACTCTGTTTAAATCTTTATTTTTCACCACTTTTATTTTATTTTACATTTTTGTCGTATTTCTTACGCACGTCATTCGTTCGTCGTCGGTCGTCGTCCATTGTTTTTTCCTGTCATTCGTCTTCTCTTTCACTCTTATCAATTCAATCACATCATGTTCTCTTTCGACCGACGGCCTGGATAGAGTCGCTGGATGCAGGTGGCTCGGGACCGGTCGATGTGGCGTACCATGAGGGAGGCCTATGTCCAGCAGTGGACATTTCCCGTCTGATAATGATGATGACTATGTATGGTTTTTAGTATGATAATTATTCACACACTGTATGGAACGCTCCGACGTGCGAGTCTGCCTCGCTCTTGGCCGGTTTTTCGTCTAAGGATAGCTGAAGGGACGGAAAATTAAATAGGATTTTTATACCGATCAAGCAATTAGTTCCCGTTGTAGTAAGTCGGAACATTTTAGGCATTATATTAATATCTGATCGTAAAAACAGATGGATAGTGATTTAGGTTTAGAAACAATTGCAAAAACTCATCAGGGCTACGACCTACCTAAGCTTCATCATCACATTTATGACGTAGTTAGAAAGGATTACGCATCCTTTATTGCGCTATTTTCTCTTGATACCACTGAGATGGGCAAAATCTCATACGCTAAAGAGGTTGATATCATTAGAGCTTGATTTTATTGGTCTAGCTTAACTCGAAGAGAAATATTACGGTTCCCAATACCTGGGTGCCATTTGTGATGGTTCTGTAGAGCGAGTATGTAATGACTGTATGTATGTGACTAAGGAATTTTTATCCATACACAACATACATATCATCAGTAAATATTAGTTTGTTTATTTATCCTTTTGTATTTTCTAAAATAAGTCAGAGCAAGTATACAGAAAAAATTGCACGGTTGCCGCAATACCTTCCTCACATTAAGCAACAGAAAGCTTCACCAAAAAATCTATAATTTTGATCGGCTTTCTATACTTCTCTTTACTAAAAACCATCACATGATATAACTTATATAACACTTTTATTATCACCTATACTTTTTTATTTACTCTGACGAACATCCAAAACCCACGACCTATTTATTTAAAAATATGTTTAACACAACATTAGCATTTGGTGATTCAATCATAAGTAATCTTAAATTTAGCAGCAAGTTTTACTATCCAAATACAATTCCTTAGTTTGTTTTTAAGTATCCTAAAAATGGCATCCCTAAGTTTTATAGGGGCAACTTGTCAGCACAAATTGAATTCCTCTGTCTCATTTACTTCCACTAATCAGATATAGACAGTGTACGATTCGATTAGAAAGGTAAATGAGATTCGTTGTTTATCCTTTCCAACACTGAACGACTGACCCCTGACAATATCTTCGCCAGTTAAAAGGGTTTATTATTAAGGAGAGTAAAATGTTTTATAGATAACGAGAGAAAGGTTGTGTCCTCGTTCCCATTGTTATTAACAGCTAGATCTGTCACAACCGTTTCCATTTCCCTGTAGGTTCCCTGTTCACAAGGCAGCGAGTTTTGACGTAAAGATTCGTAAAAATTACAGTTTCTTCTGAATTTAAACCTCTCCGTTTTAAACGTGCCTTCCGTTACAACTTAAATGAAGTATTTGATGTATTATTGAATTAATAAAAAGAAGTCAAAATTAGGATGGTCTCTGATAAATAGATCCTTAGAAAAGAAACTAGACATGATTCAAACCCAAACATCGGTGTTTCAACTACTCAAACAAAAGTGCATTCAGTGGAAAATATGTGAACTCAGTGTTAATTTAGTGAATAGAAATAGTTACTCACTGCCTCATTATGCTGATCAGAAAGTATGCCAAGTCTTGGAAGCCGAGTGGTCCGGTCCGCACCAACATATAGAACTCATTCTCACAGCTCTGCTTGGGCAGCACGAAGTCGAAACTGAATCCTCCCGTCGTGATGATAGGTGTTCCGGTACTGCCCAAAAACTTGGTTATCCTCGCCACTGACGCTGTGGGAAAAAACGTCTAATTAAATAAGTTAGGTTCTGTTTTGAATGCGGTTGGATTTTTACGGGACGTGAAAGTTTATCGGAATAAAAAATTTCCAAGTAGACGCACCTGTCTACAGGCTACGTGAGTGCCAAATTTCATCAAGATCGATTCATCTATGTAGTTGTCAAAAAGTTACAGACATAGCTGTTTATTCGTGTGATACTAAAGTGTACAAAAGTAATTTTATTGATAAAAGTTTCATAGTACATTTCTTTTACCATAGTTTTTTTTAAATAAGATTACTTTTGTCAGTAATTTATATAAAAGAAGTACATCGGATTGTTATTTGACAGCTGACAAGTAACTTGTAGTGTCACTAATATTCATTTGGCGAACGTGACGTAACGGGAAAAAGCGAGAACAACGAAGAAGAGGAAGCAATGTTATATGCAAACACTTGAATTCGTTTAAAAAATTAAAAGAAAATACTTTCTGATTATATAAGACTAGACGGCATCATTAATAAATGGCCAGTACCCAAGACAGAAACTTGCGATACATAGAAACATATCTTACTAGGCAATTACAAAATACAATAAGGTTCCGTAAAAATTTAAAGCAAGTGATAAGAATTTTTTCAAAAACTGTTTTTGCAAATCTGCTAACATTTGAACAATAAATTATACTATCCAGTTACGTAATTTTTTAAAGGCTACTATTTCGTAGACATTGTATTTCTGGCAAATAAATATTTTCATTTACTCAAAGGTTTCACTAGCACTGTTTACTCTAAGATTCTGCTTGACAAGCAGAAAATACCAACTGACTGGAGCACAAATAATTGGATGTTATGAGCGCATCAGATGATATTTTCACTTCAAAATTTTAAATTTGGAACATACAAAGATAGCAGGAGGTAAACGTAAAGGGAATAATTTCAGGTAACTTTTTAAAACCCTTTTTTATTAAAGACGTACCAAATTAAAACGTATTCCATGACTAATTGACGATACAATAATGACGCATACACACGCCTTTATTTGCATACTAAATAATGTGCTTACGTAGAACATCGTTTAACTTCAAGCAAAGCAAATTTATTTATTCAATCAACATTTAATGTTCTACCGACTTATTAAAACATCGATTGCTATTGATATCAATTTACAAGTATCGTTTATTGGCAACCCTGTGACGGAAAAACGGAACAAACAAGTTTTCCGCGTCGACCTTTTTTCTGTGTCCTTCCTATATATTTGACAGCAGAAAATTTGCACGTTTGTATTTACTGACAATTACTACGAAAAAAGAATGGGAAGTTATTTGGTATCTTGTGAAAAAGCTAAAAGTCAGGAATGTGTTTGTGTACGGAACAAGTTTTACTATTAATTAATAGCAATTTCAAAATTAGTATTCCTTCTTGCAATTGTAAAAGCATGCTCACTAAAGGAACCTACATAGAAAACTACAACATGGAAGAAAGAGTAAGTATGTGCCTTCTAGATCAACCCGTAACACCGTCGACCACATCGTCACTTCAGGTGTGATTTAAGGTCAAGGGTTGATCTATCTTCTATATATAAAAAGAGTGCATTTATTTGCCAATTACTGATTAACTGTTTTGCTCAGCATTGGTTGCTCAACCAGTTGTTCCAAAAATTACATGAAACAAGTACTTTTTGATTGAATGATTAATTGAAAAACACATTTAAGGGTTATTTTTTCCCTTGTCTTTCTTTAAATTCATTCGCTGCGAGTATCTTCTCTGTAATTTCTGAATGATAAATAATTGATAAGACAGTAGAAGTGAAGACTTCGGCGGTGTCATTACATTACAACAAACAATCAACGGCACCCCGTTGGTGGTGTTCCAATATCCTCCCCATAGATCGCCACTCACACCATTTGCTGATCACAATTCAATCCGATTTTCACATAATTAGATGATGCTGCCCATCTCCTGAATATTTTTGCCTTAGTCGCCTCTTAGACCTCCGGGATGACATTGTGCTACGAGTCAACCAGCTAAGGATCATGAATAATTTACTCCACATTTTAACAACTCGATTTAATTTCAAAGTATGGAAGGGACGACGCTCAATCTTTTTCCATTAAAACAGAAGCACGCTTTGTGAACAGAAGTGTAGTCATTATTATTAATAAGTATGTAAGAAGAACCTGTTTTAAATTCCATAACCCATTAGAAATTCCATTACGCGCGGTCTACTGCTAGCACCAGCTGGCGTACTCGCACTTAAAAATTCAGACAGTTCTCGACGACTCTCTAGATTCGTTATTAGACTTTGATTCAACAAAATAATATTACAGTTACGGTAAAAATATTTATCTGGAGAGATACAGTTATTATCATTGGATAGAAATACTCAAATAATTGAATTTGCTCAAAACTGAACTGAACTGATATTTGATAAGTAACCAAACGGGCCCGTAAAAAATTGCACTGACTCGTATACTTATTTATATTTATATTATTTAATAAAATAGGTCTACTTATAACTAAAAATATTAAACCCAGGTAACTACCAGAGCTTTTCAACACATTAATATAAACAAATAGCGACTCTTGCACCGAAACAATGAGGAGCAATTCAGTTTGCACAGCCGTGACTCTGAAATGTTATGCACAACACCTTTCTATATTTTTTTACTTAGCTTCCTCCATAGAAAATAACACAGGGGTGGCCGCGTGGCTATTAGTTTATTAGTCAAAATACATCGAGTGTGGTATCAAAATAAAACATATAAGTAACTTACGAGTAAGTTATATTAGAGTTTGGAATAGTAAATGATAATTAATCTCATTACACTTTACACTGATTTTCAATGCGAAGATGACTGCAAAAATAAAAGGGAATTTAAGAAAAAATTAAAATCATGTTTGTTGGATACCTTTAATGATAAAATAATAGGTTGATAAATATGATAGTAAAAGATTTAGTTAGCATAAGAATATACATCCTACTTAATATTATAAGTGTGAAAGTTTGGATGTTTAGATGTTTGGATGTTTGTGACGCTTTCACGGAAAAACTACTGAATGGATTTGAATGAAACTTTACAATAATATAGCTTATACAGCAGAATAACATATAGGCTATAATTTATAAAGCCATATTGTGTTAATTATACAAAATCACACTTATAATATTAGTGGGATTACATGGGCAATTTTGGCATAACAAAAACGAGTTGCCTAGCAACCGACCATAGAATATGTAATTCGTATATACAAACTTTCGCGTTTATAATATTAGTGTGAAGACTTTTTGAATGTACTACGTCAGATATTGAAATTTCTTTTGTTTCTTTAAACTATTAGCCTACGTAACAGAATAAACACTATTTTGTACCTTATGCTGGAAATGGAGATAGATGCCTTCTATGCCTATCGAACAAGTAGAATAAATCCTGAAGTACACGCGGACAAAGTCGCGGGCGGAAGCTGGTTCACTTGCGTCGTGGGTAATTGAGTACTTCAAATGAAAATAGATTGTATATCTCCATATACTGTACTATTTATCATTTATGATGGCTGAAGATGAATAAGAAGTACTGCAAAACCTCTTTAGATAACGATAATTATTCTCAATGTCAATCAATATCAGTTACAAATGAATCTAGAGTTAATAATTATTACCTAATAATAATATAATAATACGCTTTATATTTAAAATGAATCCCTTCAAAACAATTAATTTTATTACAATTTAAAAAAAACTTAAACCTATTGTAATCACACGTTGATCAAAGACGAAAGGTCAAATCAGAATGGCACTTTTCAATGGAAGTACACGAATCGGGATGTTTGTTCTGACACCGTGACATTAAGCAAGGATGAATGCGAGATAAAAAGTGAACCTAAATAAAATTAAAATTACAGAGCTAATAAATGACGTGAAGCGGGAAGTATGTTTTAACTTCCAGCCTATCGAGCAAATATATGAAGGAATGGTACAAAAGTTTGTCGATAGTAATACCTTTTTCCTTCTAACAAATATTTCAACATTTGCCTCGATAAACAGTACTTTATATACAGCACGAAAAAACTACTAGGGTACTGATTCCCTTGTTTCAAGAAAATAAAAAACCTAAAAATTCCAGACGAAATACCTAAACATTTCAAGGTTATTTAAGGTGGAGAAAAAAACTGATCGAGATAAAATTATTATCCTTTGCTCTGAAAGAGCAGTTGTGGAGAAAGGGCAGCCGCATTCTACCTTTTTGATACATACTTTTATATTGCAATAAAACAAGCAAAAAGAGCTAGTGAGGTAAATATTTATCCATAATGCAGAAGCTGGAAAGAAAAACAACAGCTCCGATATATTTCCTTAAAAAAAATTCATAAAATTGAAACTGGGTTTTAAGAAGTGAACAAGATATGTAAGAGTATTTATTTTTATGTTGTATTTTATTGTAAGTTGGTACTATAGGGTGAGGATGTTTTGGTTTTAGTGTCTGATTTAGTATGTTTGAATAAACCCTATAAATAAACCAAATACTGTATTTTTTTTTGTGTATTTTTGGCGTCTTATACTAGTCTAGAAGGCTTTCGAACCGCAAACCATGATGGTTCAAGCTTAGGAGTTTTGAAACTTGTTGGGCTCGTAACCAGCAACACGAACCTTTTGATTTTAAACTTTAAGGTTCGAGGCTTCTATTCTAGACTCAGCAGTCGCGACTCGAGTCTTACAGGTTATGCCTCGAAGCTACCTATATTAGAAGAACCTATATTTAGTGCTGTGACCGCAAATTCAAATTTACGCATTTTTTGGATTACACACACGTCCCGCAAAATTAACTTGCTGCAAATTCACCATTTTTGGATTCAACAAGCTGCAAAATCAACTGTATGCAATTTCAACTTTTAGATAATTCAAATTTATGCGAGTTCAACTTTTTAAAATTCAACATGGTGCATATTCAACTTTTTGCAAACCCAATATTTTAGGAATTCAACTTTCTGTTTCTGGACGTTAGTATACTGATGCGTTGCCTAATTGCCTCGCGGGCCATGCCTGGTGTCGTACAGTTGAAAACGAAGTTCGATTTTTTTATCATCATCATCATCAACAGCCTATATATGTCCCCACTTGAGGGGCTCAGGCCTACTCTCCTACAGAGTGTATGGGCCATAAGTCCACCACGCGGGCCCAGTGCGGATCGGCGGACTTCACATGCCTGTTCAAGACATGCAGGTTTCCTCACGATGTTTTCCTTCACCGTTAAGCAATCGGATAATGTACTTGAATTGAAAAACAACTCATAGGTACACATTTTTTTTATGAAGAGCCATAACTAAGCAATTCCACAGTAATAAAGTACGTTAGATTAATTACCAATCGAGAAAAGTCAACTCAAAGCTCTAGTGAAATTGAAACACCTAAGATATAGGAAATTCGTTGTCAACTGTCGTAACATAAGTTCTTATCTGCTGCAGTCCATTTATTTCGCTATATACAATTTCGGAAACAAGTCGCTAAGTTAACCGTAAGGAATTGGCATTTATGAAATATAGAATCAACACAAAATATGTATTTATATTATAAAGTAAAAGAGAAGGGATGGGAGGAAACTGTATCAAGAATCACGTATCAAAACAAAGTTCGCCTTGCGCAGCTGTTTGATTCCTCTGAGGTTACTCTCAGCTAGCCCTCTGATTCTCAAAACGTGTGGTACGCATTTATGTCGACGGTTCAATACTAAATCGAATTCATAATTCCCTCAGGCCTCCATTATCATACATTATGCATCAAAAGAAGCCCGAATATGTATATGAATCTTTAAAGCAAGTTGAAGGCGGATTTCTAGGCTTATCTTCAAACTAGCTTTTGCCTGCGATTTCGTCCGCGAGGACTTCAGAAATTATGTTAAGTTTAATCTGGGGGGAAATTAGCCTCTGTCCTTTTCCAGCCCTTCAACTATCCCAATACAAAAAATTTCCGAACTTTCTCAATAAACTCTCAAACTCACAAACTCTCTGATTTGTATAAACGCCCCCGCACCGACGGAGTTGCTTTCGTGAGTTTCCTAGTGGGTTCAATCACGATCCGGATCATCACTACGTGGTTGCTATATTGAACCAGATATTAGGGGCAAGTGCAAAACCCGTTCTCATCATCAGCCAGTAAACGTCCACTGCTGGACATAGGCCTCCGTCATGGTACGCCACATCGACCGTATCCAGCGACTCCCCTTTCCCATTCTAAATAAATATAAATATCAAAAAATTAATACTAAGATAATAAGCATACATTTAATTAAAACGTGTCTTTCTTAATTTAAAAGTATTTGTATATAGATTTGTTAAAAGATTTTGTATAAAAGGGCTATCGTTAATTAAGAATTATTTGTCTAAGTGATTACCCTGCAAGTTCTTAGAACGAACAAGTTATAATTTTCAAGACAGACACTGTCGATGTGCTGGAACTGCGTCGTTGCTCTTTTAAAGTATTCTTAATTAAATATGTCAGTCCCGTTCCTAAAGCTTTTGCGGTGTCAAATTAAACTTCGGTCGGGGATTCGGGTCTAAGTTTACAATATTACTCCGAACCATTATCCTACAAGGGTAATCTAATAAAATTATAACAAAACCACGGTATTTACACGCTTTCTATTAGGTTCACTTATATGCAACTTACTATCTATCTATCTAACTAACTGTGTGTGTAAACAGATGACCCTGGAATCAGGAGTTGGATGGAAAAATTCTACCCTGGGTCCCTCGATTATTCTCCAATCCAAGAAAATAAACGCGTGCAATTTACGTACGAGTATGTTTCCGTGTCAGTAAAAGAGTTAGAGAGATACGTGGTAAAAAGCTGATTGCTGACTGTTCCAACTGTTGGTGTGTGTGTCAACTTTCGCCGCATCGACATTACCTATCAAGGAATAAACTCGCTCAGGTCCTTCATTGGAGGTCAGAACACTCGCTGAGGGACTCTTGCTTCGTACGTGCACCAGCAAGAAATTTCGCTCGTAGCCCCGCGACACAACTATCTCAGCTACACGCTCGCTTCTCGTTGTTCGTCCTCGTTTCTAGTTCAACTCTCGTTTATTTCGTCTAAATCTTCAAATAAATCAATGGTAAAACATGCTTCTACTATGTAATCTAACTGACGCGTCGATGAGACCAAACACATGTATTAGTTTTAGTTGTTTCATCAACAACAACAGCCTATATACGTCCCCACTGCAGGGGCCCAGGCCTACTCTCCTACAGAGAGTGTAGCTTCAGCGTGTAGCGAGCGTTAGCTTAGTTGTTTGGTTATCTTTATCTATGTTAGATTAGTTGTAGTAGCTATTCTTATTGTCTCACATTATCTCATGATGTATGTTTTGTGTCGTGACAAATACAAATTTTATCTATCTGTCTGCCACGAGTCGATCAGCCAGCCAAATAAGTCTTTTTATCACATATTATTTTGCGTGTAGAGGATTTGTTTGCAATAACTTTATAAACTCATATATGAAATAAAATATATAGTTATGCATACATAACTTCTGTAACATATTATTCGTACTTCTTATTTAATTTTAATAAGGATAGCGTCGTGGGCTTCACAAATCAGCCTATGGGAATTACTTGCTTGGTTGGGATAAAAATAGTAATCTAAACATCTAATAAACAAGAAATTCTGCAAAATCATATACAAAACTGTTTGTACACACAAGAAATACTTTCAAACAAAATCATGAATCATGATGACGACGTCACAAGTACATGATGCAGCAGAGCTGATTATGAATCTACTTAAGGTAACCTCTCTTAACACGATAGATTGCTTATAAAACATGCATATGCTTATAAACACACGATAGTGGGGTAGAGGGTAGTGTAATGTAATTCTCGTCTTATTTATTGCACACGTCTTTTCTCATTCGCTGGCGCAGAGTATTTTGTATTCAAAACATCGAAGCATTCAGTCACATTGGTGCCAGTAATCCTTCATTTATAAGATTTATAACATGCCGCAAGTGATCCGCGCGTGGAAGAAATCAGTGTCACCGTCAAACTACCAATAGATTCTCAATCGATTCATCTATCAGAGATGCGGGTCTTACTACGCACAATGAGCTCTATTTACAAGGATTTATGTCAAACGACTGCACAAATCCTATGCCCTACATTATCAGAAACGGCAACGGATTTCGCCGAATATATTCAGAGGATTTACCATTAATATACCGGTACACAAGCTATAAAAATAAATACATACATAGATTAATATTATCTAGCAAATACTTACGAAAATAACGCAATATCGGTTTTCTCTGAAACGTGGAAGCATAAAATCGTTGGTGATAAATTACAACTTTGTATATATCGATAAGTAAAATTGATGGATATTATGTAGGACTAGATCTGACACAATTTTTACGCCTGACATTTTGTTTCTACATATATTACAAACAGGTGTTTTCTCTCTATCTTTAGAATATATTTCGAGAGCCTGCCGATGGATGCAATCGGCTCGGGCCTCGGGTACATTATGGCGTACCAAGAGAACGAAAAATAAACGTTTTCTAGTATACTAGCCTCTGCACGCAGCTTCGTCTGCATGGACTTTAGAAATTAGAATGTAATCTGTGGGAACTGCTCATTCGATCGGGATAAAATGTAGACTATCCTTCTCAACAAATAATTAGTTCGCAGGCTGATGATGAAGGTAACAGAAAAGAGGACAATCTCACAGCTCACGTTAGTTCTAGCAATATTAATCGTTATTTTATGTTTCCTAGCACTCTCAGAAATCAATATATGTATGAAAATGATCGCACTTGTATAACCTGGTTCAGAGACATCTTACAACTTTTGTGCCATATTAACTATTGCTCCAAATGGCTAGTTCTAACGATACGTACCTTTTTTGTTGTTGTTGATTCTCAGAAAAAGCCCAAAAATGTATGGAGACTAAATGATCTCCTTGTAAAGTTAACTACATATATAAGTTTATATTTATAAGCTTTGAACGGATTCGCAAGCGTAACACCTCATGTTCAGTAAGTAGTGTAATATTATGATTAATATTAATGACAGCATCGAAGTCAAAATCAAAATTGTTTATTCATTGTAAATTTGAAACAAATCCATTTTGACATCAATGAATATACAATGATTCTGCTATCCTTTCGAAAAAGCGTTCTGTAAAGAAGAAAGGGCGAAAACAATTGGGGCGAAAGGGCGAAACTGTATAATCAAAGGAATGATTATTTTCGCATCGATTTAAGAAGTATCTATTCTAAGGTTTATGGTCTGTTTAGAGGGCTACACAATGGTCTTTATTATTTGAGACAAGGAGGCCCACCGGAACAACAAGACAGCCGTTAGGTGAACCCTCTAGAAAAATGTCAAACAGGTTCTTGCCAGTTATGTCTATAGTTTCGGCAAAGTGCAGCTATTAATTAATTAGGGATTCAAAAAAATTCACACAAGAAAATTAGCTGAATTAGTTTAGTTTCGATTAGAAAAATGTGTCGTAAATGAATAGATATATAATTTACGCGTTCAAACAGAACTAAAAGCCGACTTCAACTGCATAAAAAGTGTTCACCTTTAGAGGTAGAATTATCTTGGTACATATTTAGTTTTTGTTGATTTTCTCAAAAAGCGCTCAATCAATTTCGATAGCATTAACCAGGAACCACCTCTGAAGTATGTTCTACTAAACAAAAAAATCATCAAAATCGGTTCACAATTGGCGGAGTTATCGCGTAACATACATACAAAAAACATACAGTTGAATCGAGAACCTCGTCCTCTTTTGGAGTCGGTTGAAAAGGACGACTAGGTTGTATTGCTGCAGGTATTGTAGTACGAGTACTACGAACACAGTATCTCGAAATACATTTCTATAAACAATTTCAACATAATATTAACTACAATTAAGTGAATGTGTTAAATTTCACACCATAATTTAAGTACCCACTAAATCGTTGTTTACGTGCATGATCATGCATAAATTAATCGTCTAAGCAGTATC
Organism: Carcina quercana; assembly: GCA_910589575.2. Taxonomy (NCBI): domain Eukaryota; kingdom Metazoa; phylum Arthropoda; class Insecta; order Lepidoptera; family Depressariidae; genus Carcina; species Carcina quercana. The sequence continues at coordinate 21,213,041 of OU342426.1, read as the reverse complement.
ACAAAAAGCTATAGTCTACGTAATTTTACGTAAAGATGTTTATTACTAATTTAGGCTTAGGCAGTAGATTGCACGAATTTTGTAAGATGTTTGAAAAATTTCTTCACATAAAAGTAAATTGAACTTTGTATAGAGATTTATGCTGTTAATTTACATCAAAGAATTAATATTGCGATCGCAAATTAACATCCAATAATTAACTTTCAAAAGCAGCTGTCTTCAGTTTTTGGGGTTCTGAACATCTGATGAAAAAACGGAGCCCTTATACTCGTAATCTCACTCAGGTGTCTGTATCAATAGACACTTATTCTACAGTTTTTAGCATTATAACTTGGATTTCCAATTTCTACTATTACCATTCTATTATTATTATTCATCTCTAAAACTTTCTCTATGAATGACTTAAAAAGGCAAAGGATACAAAAGGAACGTTTTAGTAGGTCTACTTAACCTACTCAGTATTTCTGGTTGCCTAGTACATTGGTCGTTAAATGCAAACAAAACATCGACTAAAAATGAATTTTATGTAATGTGTGATTGGACTATCTTGACTAGGCTTACAAACACTATTTCTTCATTTAAATAATTTACACTTTTTTCAAACGGAGGAAGCAATAAATTGTTTGACTTCAGTTGTCAAAAAAAGAATCGATTCAAAATCATTTTTAAAATGATATTGACACTTTAGTAAGATTTTTTTAAATATCTAGCAAACCCAAAACAAGCGTACAAATATAATCATATGAGAATTATAAATTACACCAGCCTTATTTAGATCAATTTAAAGATATGTATGCTGTGCGTTTTTCGGAGCGTAAAACCTTTCAGACCTTTTGATTGGTCACAAAATATTTGCATAAAGTCCCTTCCATTTGCGAATTCAATTCGCAAAGGTTCACAACAAATAGACATTCGATCGATTGGAGTAAATTGTTGTGTTCAGACTTGTTGGATAAGAAAGTGTACTACGAAGTCAGTACGTCAATTCTCTCGCTTTTAACGTAGATCTAATTACTCTGAAGTAACTCTGGACAGGTGTTCGGTTGAGGTCTTACATAATCTCGCCAAAGTACAAAACGAGAACAAGCTATATTAAGGCGCTGTCTTGAGGAACGATAGTATCATACAATGTCCGTCCAACTATAGTCGGACAATGTCCACAGTACAACGATAATTTCGTCGCGTGACCGCATCGCCTCGATTCGTCTCTCAACAACTGTTTGAAAAGTTCAGTTTGTCCAACGGACTTCAACGCCCCCGCGTGACGCGGCGGTATCGCCGCGAGACTCGAAGATATCGCCGCGAAATGCGACAAGCCCTAGAGTCACTCATTGCATCGCCACCATAACATCGCTCATTGGAAACAGAAATATAGAGTTAATATCTAATTTGGTGCTGCGTAAGCTATGCTATGTGCTATTCCTTCGTCTGTGGCAGTAGCGTCATATCCAAAATGTATGGTGCTAAAAATACATTTAAAGGTTAAAGTCCAAAAATTTAACAAGAAAAACAAGTAAACGAAGTCACGAATGTTTGTATTACATCCGAATGATTTCAAATAATAATAAATTAATGCAAAATGTATAAGCGACTTTGTCAAATTAATTTCCTCGGATATAAATAATATCCTGTTGAAAAAACATTCCTTTAGTTATGGTCTATTTGAGGAAACTTACGAACAAAATAGCTGAGACAGTCTTTCACCGGTCCATCCCACAGGATAAGGCAGCATAACCCAAATTAAACCTTTTATGGTCCGCCAGGCGAAAAGATAGCCCGGATATAGAGGACCAAATCTTTTTTTTTTTGTGCGAGCAAAAATGTCATCCCGCCACCCTTTGCTGACACAGTCGGGACGCTTTGAGTGTGAATTATAAAAAAATAACTGTCATAGGTAGAGCTACGAGTGCATTATAATGAATTGCTGTGTTCCGGCAATAAAAGACAAGAGACATCGCCTGTTATAATTTAGTCTTCTGTGTGAGCACACATTCCATGCATCGATCTTTTAGTTACCATGAGTTGACTCCGATTCTGCATTATAATTCTATGAAGCAAAGTGCGATTGTCTAATGAGACAAAAACACCAAACGTCAAGGATTTATGACATATTTTCGAGACTGATTTTAGGTCACATATTAGATTACAAAATGTATAAAAACGCTTTCATCCAAAAAGCTGTAACTTTTAGAGTATATTTATACCATCTGAAGATAATAGATGTAATGTAGGAGATTTTTATACGTTTATAAACATTAAACAAGTCCGTAACTTAGATAATTTATGCAGTGTTGTTATAAACGTCTTTATAATATTAATCTCCTCATTTTTACACAACGGTAGGGAACCGAATTAAAAATCAAACTTTAGTTACGTGAGAGTCTTCCGAGCACTAAAATTCGTTCCATGGATTTGGTCTTTGAAAGAACCAGTAGTTCAATTAATCTGTACATTTGAACTGTCGGGACAAAACGTGCTACTAGTTCAATTAATTGAATAGAAGCGCTTGATAATAAACTACCTGCACAAGCTCACCACGCGCAAACCAAGCTGCCTGCCAAATTAATTTCATACCGCAAGGTTTGAAAGCTCCTTCAAAAGCATTTTAAAATATCGAAATGAAACAAGTAAAGGTTTCATTACGCTGTACGATGCCTATTCCAGACCTAATTCAAGACAGTGATAAACAGCCTATGCACTGTTATTTATGTTCAGGTAAATAGTAACTTTATTGTGTCATTAAACACAAACAATATGCTCATCCTTTTTTCAGATATAGACAGATAACCAGACGCTTATAAACTTAATATCGTCATATTTCACACCATAAATGATAAACTTGCGCACTGCGACTTGACCTGAAACTTAAAGAAGTGGAAAGAAAAATCCAAGGGCCGGAAATATTATATGTCCCTAAAAACTCATGTCACCACCAAATCGAAGGGTGAGAGTGGTCTGAAAAGTCATCCCTTCAACTATTCACATCCTATACGAGTATAAGTCAAATCTCAAGGGATGGGTGTTCGATAAAGTTAAATCGGATCCAACGAGTATTTGAATACCTTATTGATTGATGACTGGGTTCTATCGGAATTGTTATTATACACGAGCTGCATGCGATGTTTTATTTTTACAATTTTTAGATTCTGAGTCATTTGAGATTTTTGATTTGAGATCAGTGCTGAGCAATGAAAAAAACTGAAGAAGAGAAAACCTGAAGAAGATTCAAAGTACAAGTACAAGAATACAGTAATGGGCAAAAGTGATGCTGGACAAGTGGTGTCACAAATGTGTCAGTAGTATTACTTTATCATGAACTGACGGTAGACCTAAAGCTGGCGTTTATACTATCTCTAAGAATAAAAAAAGAAATGTCGACACTTGCACTCATGGCGGTGAAAAGGCGAGGTACGCTTTAAAAACTGCTTTTTATCATCATCATCAATCATACGAGGTTATGCTTACCTCTGATCGATAAGTTGGATCCAACCCAAGCCGTATACGGCCCTGTTAGGAAAAACTTCGGCGATGTTGACATTATGCATGTTGATTTCAAACTGTAATCACACCATCGCTTGTGCCAATGACGCATGTGCCAGTTGATCCGACCACGGAAATCGTCTTTACTCCTTTTGATTTTCTGTTGAGAACATCATCTACCGACGAGCCTACCGGAAAACTATTTAGAAGATGGAGATATGATTGGTTGCGCGCAGTGGCGGAAAAGTATGCGTCTGGCAGATCATTTCTGGCGGTGGTGGGTAAACGAATACCTCGCGTGATTTCGCTCCACGCCGGAGGGAACCAGCAAAGAAAAATCTCTGATGGAGGCACAGTTTTGATAGCAGATGAAGATTCACCACGAGCTAATTGGGCGAGGGGATCGTGAGCTATGGCTATGGCCTGGAAAGGACGGTGTGGTCAGAGTTGTAGACGTACAGACAAAAAGTGTCGTACTCCGTCGATCCGTACGCAAACTCTGTCCTCTGATCACATCGTAGCTTCTCGATGATCCAGCGAGTAAGAAGGCCTAACTTACCATTGGTGTTGCACACCGGGGCCCTCCTTGTTACAGATGTGGTTCGGCCTTCTTGCCCGCTACACACTTTTTATTTATTTTTTAATAAGAAAAGGTATTTGATCTGTTTGTTTTTTATTTTCCTTATGGTCAAAAATCATCGTCGTTGTCGTTTTTATGTATGTTCGCAAAATTAAATATTTCGGTTTTCCTTCAAAATATTTACTTAATTAATTTAATCAACATTTCCTAGACCGTGTCCAGGTTCCACCATCAACAAATATTGAAGATTTATGTAACAATATTGAAATAAAAACTTATTCGAGTAAATAGAGATGTTTAGAAAAACACGTGGCACAAACTCCAATCACTGTGTTTGTGAGAGTAATAAAATATCTACAGACGATTATGCTGCAAAGAAACATTTAAACATTTACGCGAAGTTGTATCTCACTCTATTAAATGAATTCGGCAAAGATATATTCGAAAAGTATATGTATAGCTCACAAAATAAACAAAATGCTTCAGAAAAATTAATTATAAAAAATGTGGAAGTTAAAAATATTGTAGTATTATATTTTGATTATGTAATATGTACACCGTATTTTATTAATTTGCACGGCATAAAGGAACGTTACTCGTACATAAAAACTCTAATTGCAAAAACCATTTCGAAAGGTATTTTGCAAAATGAGGTTTCTCAGGCACGACTTCATGCAGCTTACAGAAAAAACTTTTCGGACTTTTCAGATGTGCAGGCAGCAGAAGCAACGAAGTACAGATACTCGTTGTTTTACTCGTACTGGTATAATTTCAAAAAATATATGTATGTATTTCATTATGTGCTAAAGAATTGGTGGAATTTTCAGTCAAACACGAGGTAATAAAAAAATTAAAGTAACTTTAAAAGATTTCTAATTCGTAATGAGGTGTTTATAAAATATTGGTTTGTCTGAAAGTCCGTTTTCGACTAGGATTGCAGTTAGCACTGACGAATGAAAATAGTTGTCATTTATGCGTTGTTATGTATGAAGGTTTTATAAAGTAGGCATAGTGCTACCTTTCCTTAAATAATACTGTGTAAATCCGTCTGGAAGACGAAAGACTACTTTCTGGAAGGACCCTGCAAAACTCTGTAAAAGTTATTTAAGAAATAAACACTTTTTACTTTTTTTTTACTTGCTACCGATTTCTTGAAATTATTGGAAAGTTAACTAACCGCGATACTAGGCATCGCGCTACAAAATCCTATCGATACTCGGATTGGTTGGTGGTTGGTTGTGTAAGTCTGCCGCCAAACAGCAGTTCTCATAGCACTTTTGTGTACTAGTATGAAAGGTAGCAGAGTCAGCGCCTCATGAACTTGAGGCTTTTGGGTGGGTACTCTCACTATCTAACGACCATATCGTCATTTACCATAGCGTTATATCTAAAACATAGCTATGCAATGTGTATTAAAATCTTTAACGCAATACCTAACGAAATAAAAGAATTACCAAAACGAGTATTTACGAAAAAATTAACCGTGTGGCTTAGAGAAAGGGTTGTATATAAAGTAGCAGATATTTTTTTAAAATAAATTGTGTATAGCTATTTTATGTAATTAAATATTTTGTACGCCATCAATATGTCTAAATGTGCTGTACTCTTATAATGACATAACATCTTTGCCTGCGAGCAAACCACCACATTTACTGCAATAAACGATTTCTATTCTCTTCTAGGTAAGATGAAGGCCAAGTGAATAGATAAAAACAATCATACTATTGTCATATGAAATTGGAAGTGTATTACAAGTAAATTAACATCACAAACAAAGAAAGTAATATTTGCTCCCATATATATTCCAGGAACATTCCAGAACATTTGCTAATGACAGGTCACGTGGTGTGAATCGTGATCGATTATTGGCTAGATACAGCTGACATGACAGTCACACACACTCCTCTTTGTCTGTTTCCCCACATTCATTCCACTCCGTTTATAAATAATATAAATAAATACACACATCACAACCGTTATTTCCGTAAAGGTGATATTGGACAATACCTACTCGTACTTTTATCCTCACAAAGAGTCCGATGTGCTGATCTATGAGTGAGACAACAACAGAGGACATATGCAACCGAGTATATTGATGATGATTTTTTAATTAAATATTTGTCATTTTTTATGTTTTGATAATTTTTATTTAAAATTTACTTACTACGAGTAACTTAGGCTAGAAGTTTACTAACACATTATGTAATTTTTAATTCTGATAAATAAAGTTTATTGATTTGATTTAATGGTCCAGTAATACTGAATGACAATTTGAACCTAAACGAACATTTTTAACCGACTTCAAAAAAAGAGGTTCTCAATTCGACGGGTATGTTTTTTTATATGTTTGTTACCTCAGAACTGTTGACTGGGTGAACTGATTTGGATGATTATTTTTTTATTTGAAAGCTGATGCTTCCCTTGTGGATTTCAATTTGGTCCAGTTCTGACAACGGCATCCATGAGAAAACGATATAAATCTTAAATTTGCCTGAGTAAAAGTAGACTTTTAAGGCAATTGAAGTCTGTTTCCATTTCTTTTTGAAAGCATTCACTTGTTCCTTATTGAATTGTAGTGTTGTGTTAAGTAAGCTGTACAAGTAAGATCAAGATTCGGTTGCCTTTCTTTCTTCTTACAATCATCATCATGACATGATATTTATTGCCCTTGAAATCAATGCCTGTGTACAGCGTGTATCCTCCTGACATTTCCTCATCTTTTCACGGAAACGCGCGTTTCACTGAATCACCTTTATTACGTTGCGCCTGTCACTTGTAAATGTTTTTGAGTCCTAATATTGAATTTATTGGCAGCACGGGCCAATCATTATTTAAAAAAATCTTCTTCAGGTGTCTAGAAAATGGAAACACTTGTTATTTTACTCTAGTCGGTGATGTTTCGTGGTTAAACCCTACACCAGTGATTCTTAACCTGTGGTCCGCGGACCCCCGGAGGTACACTGTCTACTACACTATCTGTGGACTAAACGAAATGATAAAACACCACAACGCCTTGAGGTCTTTATTACCATGCCATGCCATGCACCATAGTCGTATAGATTTTGTAGTAGGGCGAGAGTAGCATTTTCCTACCAGAATTTTCATTCAGTTGAATCGAATTAGTAATAAAAGTGACGTGATTTCCTTCTAGAGCTTTCGCTTTTCAAATTCTGGTCTAGTATAAGAGGTGATCGTTCACGATAATAGTAAAAAAAAAAAAGTACAAATATGTATACCCGATATGTCTGAAACAAAACCAATGATTCTAGTTTGAATGACCCATTTTATGACAACTGTCTCACAAGTATTTTTATCAGCATTAGAGGGTGTGTTTAAAGTTGCACTAGGGACACGAAAACTCGTCTCGTTAATGACATTTACATAAAAATCATCAATGTTGGGGCTTAATTAAAATTTCCTGCGCACGATTTAACAACAAAATATGAACGAGGTCGTATATATCCGTATTACGCAGCACACAAAAAAACGAGTGGGAACCAACATTCTAAATTCATTCATTCATTCTAAACTATATACACTAGTGGTCGCCCAGTAGTCTAAATTAGACCATTTTTAATTTAAAAATTTAAAAATATTAGCATTATCTCTCTTTTAGCACTCCTTCTATACATAAACTATAAGTGTGCGCAATTTCATACTCCTCCGTCCACGCAATTTTCGTAAAAAGGAGTACAAAGTATTTTCTTCGCGTATACTCGTATTAATATGTAGAAGATTATTTATCATTCAGAAAGTATTCGTCAAAAAATATGTCACTATAACACGAATACCGTGAATGCTCGATATTTGCATATATTTATTTACACATTAGAATTTTTAATTTTGTCGGGTTTTGATCCATTTGAAAACGAATGATGTTTTATTACCATCGTTATCCTACATGAAAGCTAACAAACCAACAAAAATAATTTTGTTAATGTGTTTGTTATTCATTCGCTTGTAGTCGGGCAGCACGCTGTGATTTTTATTGCAATTTTATGTCGATATAAGAGCATTTTTTCATCTCATTCCAGTAGACATTATGTTAGTAATAAAAGAGCGGTATTAAACTACAGCGGGCTACATTCCCGCGACAAAGTTATTTATCAGGAATGTTATGATATTTTATTGCATACAAGATACTGGTGCAGTTTTTGATGGAGGACCGCCGTAGAAACCTCTGGGCTTAGTATCAGACGACAAAGAACTGAAAACATACAGTTTTGCTACTCTGGCTGGACAATTAATCACCACTACACTGTCAAAATACAAGACAACATAAAGGAAATCAACAATTTCAAATAACTGATTTCTATTGTCGATATTATCAATGCCAATATAGCCCATAGCATCATCATCAGCCGGGAAACGTCCACTGCTGGACATAGGCCTCCCTCATGGTAAGCCACATCGACCGGTCCCGAGCCACCTGCATCCAGCAACTCCCTGCGACTCTAACCAGGTCGTCGGTCTTCTAGTAGGGGGACGGCCTGGTAGACGTTTCCCGGTACGTGGTCGTCACTCGAGAACCTTTACTCCCCACCGGTTATCGGTTCTTCGAGCGATGTTGCCTGCCCATTGCCACTTCAGCTCACTGATTCGTCGAGCTGTGTCGGTGACCCATAGCATCAGTACCGAAAAAAACCGTTTCCCGCCCTGATCTTATCTACGGTGCCGGATGCTAGCCCATGAAGAAGGTCCATACCAAAAAAATACATACAAGGAAGATGTTGTGGTTGGCAGGAGGTGTCACCTTGTTTGACAGGGTGAGACACGAGCACATCATTAGGATCAGTCCAAGAAAAACTCTTTTTTAACACGACTTCGATAGTATGGATACATAATGAGAAGACCTGACGATGACATGACCAGCTAAGTATCTTTTGCCACATCGTCGCTTATCCTCAGATAAGCTCTTGGCCAAGCGGTGTTCTATTTTCAATAACACATCAATCAATAGTAATAAAAAAGATTGACACAATTTAATTGATAAAAAAATCCTTTTATTTTCACTCACGGAGACGATAGCTCGTAATTTAGTAATTATGTCGAAGAAGTGCGATAACGGATTTTGTTGTTGACATATATATCGGTTTCAGTAGGAAGTTATTATGGCTATCCCTGGTCTATTATTTTGAGAACCAAGCTGTTACTCTAGACTTATGGTGACCATTGAAAGTTTTTGTGAAGTAAACGAATCGTGCTACATTTGAGCATTTGTACCTTACCTAATTATGTGGATATTAACCTAGTTATTATAGGATACGATTTTATAAATATATACATTGATGCCAAAAAAATTGCTTCCCTAAAACGTATATCCAGTTGAAATACTACATTGTTAAAAGTAAACTGTCATCTCTAATTACGTAGCCTATTCTCATTGGTGCAAATCTTAAACCAAGCTGTGGAAAGTAGTCGGTGGTTCACAAAGCAACTTGTCGAAGTATTATGATGATTTATGTATTAATTCATCCAAACTGAAGGACTAATTAGAAAACAATTCAACGAGCGATGAAGATTTATATCACAGAGATGAAACTAGAATTAGGCTATTGTCTATATAAACTAAAGTTTGTGTCATTCATTCGCTGAATTAACAAATAAATAATGGTTTTATACCCAAATAAGATGATGTCAAATCTTCTCTTCTATCTTCTTCTATCTTCTTCTATCTTCTTCTTCTTCTATCTATACTATAATAAATCTGTAGAATCGACGTGTCTGTACATTGAATTTTTTTGCCAAAAACTGATTGAGGGTGACATAAGAAGTGTAACAGAACACAATAGGACCATTTTTAAACATTTTGTCTGTCTGTCTGTCTGTCTGTCTGTTTGTCTGAACCGGCTAATCTCCGAAATTACAAAACCAAATTTGATGTGGTTTTCACAATTAAATTAGGCGTAGGTCAAGGCAACATCTAAGCTTTATTTCATCAAAATCGGTTCACTCAATAAAAAGATATCTTCAAAAAACCTGTAGAATCGACTTACCTGTATATTGAGAATCGACGCGTCTATCTGTACATTGAAAAGGTTTGCCAAAAATTGTTTGAGGGTGATATAGGTAGAATAACATAATACAAAAACCAATTTAGTGGGTTCTGTCCAGAATTGCTACAATGCCTGATTAATTTCAAATAGCAAATACAAAAGAAAGTGCTTCAGTGGTTAATGTTTAAAAGTGTTTTTGAAACATTACGTCAGCGTTAGAAGTGACTGAGAGACGAAACCATGTTGGGTTATGAGATTTTGACAATATGCTCCTTTTATGATAGTGCCGCAAAAAGAATATGTGATGCAAGTTTGTGTTAAAGTTTGCAATTGCCGTGTAACGTGTATCGGGCCATCCCTCCACAACCTGGTTGGCTGCATGAGTCCACTGTTGGACATGTGCCCCTCTCCCCGTATAACGACACATTAAACTGTTGGTAGGCGGATTGGTGATCGCAGTAAGATGTTGTAGTTACATAGCTAGATTCTGCTACCCATCTTCTAAAAAGGCTTATACAACTAAGACCTAACGGAATGTGAGGTAAAATTAGCGATGTAAGTTTTTATAAAAAGATCGCAAATAGTTGTTTTTTCTATGGGTTTGTATTTGACCTTCATCTAACATGATTTTTTTTACATTCGATAGGCTTCCGTTTTATTACAATCTCACCTGATGTTAAGCGACGATGTGGTCTAGGATCGTTCACGGTTGCATAGAAATAGTCTATTCACTCTGGCCTTAAAGTTATCTAGGTTGTATCGCTTGGGAAACACAGCCGGCAGGGAATTCCTCTGCTTAGCTGTACCCACGCACGCAAGGCCGTTGGATAGAAATCTTGCTGTAAGTTTGTACGAAAGTCCGTCATTTTTGAAGATAAATCCATGAAAATTTGTACGTAGTTTTTCGGTGTAGTGTTTCACAGTTTTTGGATGTTTATCCTCAAAAGGAGTGAAAAGAGGGATGAAAGTTTGTATGTGCACTCTGATGTTTTTGTACCCCATAACATAAAAAGAGATACTCAGTCTTATGAATTAAAAGTAAGGATAACGTGTTTTAAATTAAACAGGGCAAAATTAGGAATGCTAAATAAAATTTAAGTTCGTCATTTTTGAAGATAACGCCATTAAAATAGATAAGTGTTGAGATTAGAAACAAAGAAGTTCAAGTGTCACGGATTTCTAATAGGGTGAAAAGGTGGATGAAAGTTAGTATGGGAACTCTGTTGTTTTTGAAGTCAATATCATGAAAATTGATAATCAGCATTATGAACTAAAATTAATAGTGATTTCCACAGGGTGAAATTATGGATGCAAGTTTCAATTTAATTTCTTCATTTTTGAAGATAATGCAATGAAATTTGGTAAGTGTTTAGATTAGGAACAAAGAAATACGTGTTTCACGAATTTTTAATGGGAATGAAAGGGGGATGAAAGTTTGTATGGGAACTCTTTTGTATTTGAAGTCAATATCATGAAAATTGATACTTAATAAGTGGCTAGATTTGAAACAAAGAAATACGTGTTCCACCGTGTGAATGATAACTCTGATGTGTTTGTAGTCATCAGCATGAAAACTCATACTCAGTCTTATGAACTACAGTTAAGGGTGACGTTTTTAGTGTTTTAGAAAATTCAACCTCTAAAGGGTGAAATCAGGGATGCAAATTAAAATTTCAGTTCTTCATTTTTGAAGATAATAACAAGAAAATTGTTAAGTGGTTAGAAAGTGAAAACAGATAAATACGTGTTTCCGCATATTTTTAATGGAGGTGAATAGGAGTTGAAAGTTTGTATGGGAACTCTGTTGTATTTGAAGTCAATATCATGAAAATTGATACTTAGTAAGTGGCTAGATTTAAAACAAAGAAATATGTGTTTGTAGTCATCAGCATGAAAACTCATACTCAGTCTTATGAACTACAGTTAAGGGTGACGTTTTTAGTGTTTTAGAAAATTCAACCTCTAAAGGGTGAAATCAGGGATGCAAATTAAAATTTCAGTTCTTAATTTTTGAAGATAATAACAAGAAAATTGTTAAGTGGTTAGAAAGTGAAAACAGATGAATACGTGTTTCCGCCTATTTTTAATGGAGGTGAAAAGGAGTTGAAAGTTTGTATGGGAACTATGTTGTATTTGAAGTCAATATCATGAAAATTGATACTTAATAAGTGGCTAGATTTGAAACAAAGAAATACGTGTTCCACCGTGTGAATGATAACTCTGATGTGTTTGTAGTCATCAGCATGAAAACTCATACTCAGTCTTATGAACTACAGTTAAGGGTGACGTTTTTAGTGTTTTAGAAAATTCAACCTCTAAAGGGTGAAATCAGGGATGCAAATTAAAATTTCAGTTCTTCATTTTTGAAGATAATAACAAGAAAATTGTTAAGTGGTTAGAAAGTGAAAACAGATAAATACGTGTTTCCGCATATTTTTAATGGAGGTGAATAGGAGTTGAAAGTTTGTATGGGAACTCTGTGTTTTCCGAAGTTAGCAGCATGAAAATGGGTAGTTAGCCTTACTGATAAAAAATATAAAAATGTCACGGTTTTTGTGGTCGCACTTCTGGGAAACGGCTAAACCAAATTTTGTGTGTGAATCTTGCACCTTCTTACCCCCACCTCTTACCCATATTTTAATATCGATTTTATAATTGTAGTATGAATAATCTCCAAATAATTATTGGTTGCCGGAAAGCGTTACGTCAGTTTCATATTTGTTATGTAGTTGATTTATCCAATGAGATAAATTCTAAAGTCCACGCGGGCGAAGCCGCGGGCAGAAGCTAGTGTCAAATAAATCTATATTATACCACTGTAAAGTTTTATGTTAATCATATCTATTTCGTGACATCACAATCTGATGTCCTATTTCTACACAGTCACTGCACACAGTCAGCTATCCTATTTTTACGGGTTATGGTAAAAGAAATTTAGAAAGAAACTCATATCGGTGAAATTACCTTAAACGGGCACAGCCGAAGGATTTAAAGAAAAATGTGTAAAAGACGTGAAAATGTGCATGTGTGTGAAGGTGTGTGAATGCATAGATTAGATATGTGAAGGTGTGTGTGTATCGATTCATTTTTGACTATGCTTGGCTGAATCTGACTAAATAAAAAACTATCGTAGTAAAAATCGGACCCCCTAAAGCTACTATATAATGTGGCTAAGGCAGAAATGTTCTATTTGACCGGTAATTGAATGTCGATGTCGGAATCCACTCCAACATGATAGACCAACATCATCGTGAAAGCTTATCATGTAATTGAATTGATCTACACGGAAGGACTGTGCCGCCAATATCCTGACGGACCAATATACCCTAACATTATAGCAGACAACAAACAAACGATTTTTCAGCCGATGAAATAAAAGCAAAATTATAACAAAAATGGAGCAATTCAGCAACCGTCGCCATGAACAAATTGTGTAATTCCCAACAGTTATGCGACCAGCCTCGCACCGTGTTAATCTGACTCCCAGCAAATAAATGGATCGGGGATTGATTGGATACGCCTGTTAGATTACACCGCCTTGATTGCTATTATCTTCGAGTACCTACTGTCAATACATATTACCCATTCTAAGTCATATCAATTCCCTGGGCAATCCTCTTCCTCAAGCTTGTCGACAGTTTGAATGTTTCTTGTGTTTTCAGCAGACTTCAGCATCTGAGCCTTATAGTCGTAAGGATGGACTTCCGAATTATATCGAAATATTAGTTATAGTATGTAATTAAATCACAAATTAAAAGTAGAAATTCTGCTTTGGTATAAATTAATTAAAATCATCTGTATGAGAATAGCATCTTTCTACGAGTATACAACAAAACTCGTCAGTTTGATTTTGTTTTTAAAACGTGGTGGCACCACGAAAAAAATCCATAATGAAATTTGTGAAAAAATATGTTAGAAAAATATCCATAGATATTGAAAAGAACCAGGAAATACTTTGCACTCAATGCCAAGGAAAGGACTGTGTTAAACAAAAATTAATATTGTTCGCTGAGTCAACATGAAAACGAAAGTTTTCTTGGAAAGGATCCGAGAAAAAAACCTAATCAAAGCCTTGTTTTCTCTTTAATTACCATGTTTGGTATTTTAAATTATTATTTGGTAATTAGAATGTATTTCGAGTGTATCTTATGTTCAAAATGAAATTTTTTTTATTTTCTTTTATATGATTACCTTAACAATAGACTTTTTGGGACACTCCTTTTAAGTTTAAAAAGCTTGTATTAGGAGGCCCCGCTCTTCCGCTAGTTATTTAAGTTATACAAAAGATGTATAATAGTATCATCATCATCAACAGCCTATATATGTCCCCACTAGAGGGGCTCAGGCCTACTCTCCTACAGAGACTGTATGGGGCCATAGTCCACCACGCGGGCCCAGTGCGGATCGGCGGACTACACATGCCTGTTCAAAGACATGCAGGTTTCCTCACGATGTTTTCCTTCACCGTTAAGCAATCGGATAATGTACTTGAATTGAAAAACAACTCATAGGTACACGGCTGGATTCGAACCCGGTACCCTCAGATTGAGAGTCCGCGCCTTATCCACTGCGCCACCGACGCTTCATATATTCGTTGTGTGCGCGATGACAGCGCCCCTAGTGGCCACAACTATTCAGGACTTGTCATCTGTCAAATCATGTCAACTAGATGATAAGATATTTTTGTGATATTGATTTTTGACTAGTTTTTCAACGAAATTGAAGAAAATAGTGTAAAAAGTGAGTGTGTATATTATACCTAGCGATTTTCTTCCACGTGAAAAATATGGATATTATAATACGTACGGGATTTGAATCGATTAAGCATAAAATACATTTCCAACCTGAAACTGAGCAAAAAGGGAAAAAATTAGTATTAGCACAGCATGTGAGAGAAGTGGAAGAGCTTAGAACGAACGGGAAAAGCTTCTTAATAAGAGCTCTGATCATAAGACAAACGTCTGTCACACAAACTCCCTACAAAACATCATTAAATGTGAGTACATACCTACCTACATATCAAGTTATAGAAATAGTATATTTGAGTTAGCTTCATGTCAGCTTACTTATATTAATTATTTTATTGTTTATTTTAATTCCAGATAAATGATGAACGTGTTGTTACAAATGTTAAGTGCGACTGTGTTTTCTCTTCACAGCAGCTATCCATTTTTGTCTTTGCTGTAATGCCCACTTTGTTATTGGAAACGAATAAAACTTGCACGAACTGTTTTTCTCATTGTTTTTACAATTTACGACACAGCATGTACTATGAGCCATATCGCAAATTTTTACGTTTTTACTTAAAATTATAAAGGAAGTTATGAAAATAAAGCAATTTGACACATGACAGCCCAGAATTATTGCACATTTCTGCCACGTCGTGCGCTACGATCGATTTGCCGTTCCCCACCACCCACTTCGCACATAGTCAATAATAGTATAACTGACAATTATAAGTCATATTCCTTTTTCCGTTGCGCCACATGGCTATTCAAATGCGCATCCCGGATTTGAGTTACTGGTAGCTAGCTGGCTATCAATCACGGATATCACTTTGAAAATCCGTAGAGACGTCCAAAACACGTGATTGAGTCGTATATCAAGTTCAAGCCTATCAAAGTAGAGGCCCTCGTGACCAAACAAAAACATCGATTTATATCCACAACGTATTTTTTGGACAGTTCACTTTAGGGCTCTCTTAAGTGACTAAGATAAACTGAATAGGTGTATTTCTCTTGTCATCAAAATACTACACTGGACAGGAAGAGGATGATAAACAACTCACTGAAAAATTTATAAAAAGCTCACGAAAACAATTTATCTTTTTCAGAAGGGCCAGCTGCTAAAAGTACGGACATTCTTTTAAAAGGGTTTTCTATTATTAAATACGTGAACGTATTTATTATTAAGGAAGGACTACAAATTTTTAATAATAAAAAGATAAAATGTCGTTCATTTAGTCAGTACTGCTCATATCATCCTCACTCAACCAAGAATAGAAAATATTGAATCCTTCCGCATAGTACGCTAAGGGTGCGTTCACAACGAGACATGACGCGGCACGCACTATTTAAGATGGTGATACAAAATATAATGTGGAATCGTGAATCGTTTGTTATTTGGATTGCTTTTCGGTCGATCTAGCTGGACAACATTTCCGCAGGAGCAAAAACGATAACAAACACTTCCAAGTCACGACTACAGGAGATAATTTTGTACAAGTACAATACGAAAGAAAGACGTGGTACATTACTGTTGGCTGAATAAACAAGCTCAAAGACACTCAGCGAGCAATGGAACGAACTATGCTCGGAATTCCTTTATGTTATAAAATTCGTAATGAGGAAATTTGTAGACGAGCTAAGGTTACCGACATGGCTCGACGAGTGTGCTGAAGTGGCAATGGATAGGCCACTTCGCTCGAAGAACAGGCAACCGATGGGGAGGAAAAGTTCTCAAGTAACCATCATGTGTAACTTTTACCGCGGCCTCCCCCTATTAGATAGAACTGCGAGCTTAGATCGCGGGGAGTCGCTGGATGCAAGTGGCTCGGGACTGGTCAAAGCACACATCTACACTGTACTGTAATAAATATAAAGAAGAAGAAATACAGAGCATACATATAGAATGGAATGAATGAATACACTTTACAATCAATCTGTTGCTGGTGTTGCCAATTATGAATTTGTCAACAGTTTGTGAAAATAAACATTTTAATTAATTTTTTTATCAAACTATGTATTAAGATGTATAAATCGGAGTTGTAGGAGTTCGGCACTGAACATAAAATTACACTAAGGCATATACCGTGTATTAAGAAAAGCAATCAGTGTGCGCCGCAGAAAGAAGGTATCACCACAAATTCACGTAAAGCAAGCTTTAGTATAAGCCAAAAGCTAATTACTACGGTGCGAGTCTGCATTGCCAAAAACGGCGGGTACTATAATTAAGTTCAACTAGGCGTGCCAACGGTCACTTATTTTATAGCTCTATCTTATATGGACGGTTCCTAAATTGTTACTAGCCTTAATAAATAAATTGTGCCTTTTGGAATCACAAAAAATTCCTTTAAATTTTTCCTGATTCATATCCATTTTTCAGTAGACAATTTCAAAACTTTTGGGGAAATGGAAAGAAATTTTGATTTGAAATAAATTCTAAATTAATAATATAAGAAGAAGAATAATAAATTATATCTGAGTGTGATGACATCCTGCTAAGAAATTTAACGGTGTGTGTGAAGTCTACCAATCCGCACTGGTCCCGCGTGGTGGACTGGTCCCGCGTGGTGGACTGGTCCCGCGTGGTGGACTATCTATAGGAGAGTAGGCCTGAGCCCCTGCAGTAGGGGCAACATATATAGGCTGTTGTTGATGATGAGTGTGATGGTGTTGCTAACTTGCCACTGTTAATAATTGAATAATTTTATGTTAAATAAAATCAAGGTTCTAAAGTATTTTATTTTGTAAATAGCTTCATTGGCTCCACATTATCAGATTGGAATATAAAATTATATTCTGTGATCTGGTTAAGAACGTGTCGTAAAAACACAAAGTACACGTTGTTTGACTTTGATGAGAGCATCAAATGCAGTTGCCTAGCATTGTAGCATCGTTCAATATCTTTCGGTAATTGAAAATGAAGCTCCAACTTATCCCATTGTTCCAAAATCTTAGTGGTTAATTGGCGTGGGTGGGGGACTACGAACGGGAGACGGTTTAATGGGGACGGAAAAATTTTACTCGATGTTCGAAATAAGCAACTTTTGTACATTGCAAGGTAGTAACGCCAAACTTCAATATGATCGGCCGGTGTCCAGAGCCGTGAAATGCCCGCGACAGATAAAAAAAATCTTCTACTACTGACAGTCTGACTGACACTTCGATTTTTCCGCACCTTTGGTCCGCATCTGTTTTTTACGCTCCTCAATTATTTATTGTAATATTTATGTACACCAAACATTTATACACTCAATTACACACCTTTAGTACACCACGCACACTGCAATATATATTTTTTGAGTTTATGTTTATGAGTGAGTGCGAATAAGTGGTCCAGTACGTCTCAGTAAGTTATTTTTATTATTTAAATAATCTCCCGCCAAATCTAGCAAACAGCTACCAGGTAAAGCTGATGCCTGGCTCGATTACAAGGAATATGAAAATGAGTCTCACTCATATAGCGCATCGTAGGGACTTACCATAATCACTACAGTTGGCAGACGGATTGGTGATCGTAGTAAGTTGTTTTTTTATCACAAATGAATGCATATCAATTTTTATTTCCCAACGGCAAACTATGTGGGTGATACCATCACTTTATTGCTGCTGTATTTAAAAAGGCCAAAATTCTCAAGGCAAACTTGACAAGTGAAGAACGAATAGTGATGCGAAAAATAGCAATTCTGCCTTTGTTACCAGGGAACTTGATTCCAGAATCGTGGTTTCGAATATTGACTCAGCCCTAAATACCACCAGTATGAAAGCATTCAGTAATTATTCCAAGCGGACTTGATATCCCCATCACCCGGCTAATAAGTTGTGTCTATGAACGACACTGCACCACCAATGCCGTTGAGGGTGATAGGTGTTTACAAGAGAAAATTCCGAAAAGAAAAAGTTTGCTGGTTTTTTTTATCACAAATTACGTAAACAAGCTCAAGCGACCAAAAAGTCACCGAAGAAAATAGGATGTTTTATTTGACATAAGAAACAAAAAATATTTAGCACAGTTGGAGAAAAGTATATTAACCCCTTCGAAATATTATGATTATTCACAACAAATAATAAATACAAATCCATTTTTGATAATTTAAACACTTATTAACATTTACAATTAAACACAATTACAAATTATCATCGTTTGTCAGACAAAATTGAGAATTTTGTTTCACCAGGTTACATTGATGGTGAAGACAATTATTTTTTGCACAATGATATTAACAGAAATACATATATATACTTTTTTCGAAAATCATGTCAAATGTCCATGTTGCACCTATGCCGGTAGTGGTTGGGAACACTACAATCGAAGTTGTAGACGAGTATGTATACCTGGGACAGATCGTTCAACTAGGTAGGTCCAACTTCGACAAAGAGGTCAACCGAAGAATCCAACTCGGCTGGGCAGCGTTCGGGAAATTACGGCATATCTTCTCGTCCAAAATACCTCAGCGTCTAAAGACAAAAGTCTTTGATCAGTGCGTGTTGCCAGTAATGACATACGGTACCGAAACGTGGTCTTTTACTGTGGGCCGAATAAACAAGCTCAAAGTCACTCAGCGAGCAATGTAACGAGCTATGCTCGGAATTTCTCTACGTGATAAGGTCCGGAATGAGGAAATCCGTAGACGAACGAAGGTCACCGACATAGCTCGACGAGTCAGTGAGCTGAAGTGGCAATGGGCAGGCCACATCGCTCGAAGAACCGATAACCGGTGGGGAGTAAAGGTTCTCGAGTGGCGACCACGTACCGGGAAACGTCTACCAGGCCGTCCCCCCACTAGATGGACCGACGACCTGGTTAGAGTCGCGGGGAGTCGCTGGATGCAGGTGGCTCGGGACCGGTCGATGTGGCGTACCATGAGGGAGGCCTATGTCCAGCTGTGGACGTTTCCCGGCTGATGATGATGATACTTTTTTGCCGACGGCACGTTTGATTGTTGCCCTAAAGTTTCAAGTTGCTCTTCTCCCTACCAAAAAGACAACTTATAAAATTTTATTCTCATTTTTAAAATCCTTTGACCTCGATATTTCGGATATTCCCAGGAATATTTTTAACAACTTATTACCATCATGTTATGTTAATGGCAAAATGTGTATTAATTATTTACGTATTTGTATCAAATGACACGTTCCGCGAATGTATGTAGCCAAGACCTGGTCTTGTACACTTATAATTTTAAAAGGCCATTATCAAATAAAAGTGATTAGGTTACCATTTTTGTATATTTCGGTTTAGTGTATTTGTACAAAAATATATAAAACGCACGAAACAGGTAAAAATTAACGTTGAAAACAAAGATGGCGTCAATAAAATGACATTTGACGCTGTCACTCAGTACAAAAAGAATGATTGTACAATTAGAATAACTGAAAAAATGTAATTCTAGTATTTTTCTGTCCATATTTAGATCATGACTTGATTTTTTAAATAGTGTACAAGTGCAGGCCGAATTTGAAACAACTATTTTCAACAAGAGCGTGCCCTTGTTCAATGATCGGGCTAACCTAAATAAGTCATTTCAAGATATTTAACTAGTTCGTGTGTTTAATTACAAATTTTCTTGCAGTACCTTCTTAAGATATTCAGCAATATACCACGTGCACAGTATCGACGTTAAGTAATTTACGAGCACGCAATTAACCTCCAAAAAGACCTTAGAGGGAGAAAAGTACAGTATATCGTCCGTTCGGGATCCTTAGAGGGTTGGGAAGCGGGGGGATTCAGAAAGAGATGTAAAATTACAACCATCTATAAAACCCGTCTTATCCAAGACTTTTATGTTGAAAGCAATAGGGACGGACTATTACCATTATAAGTTCTTAAATTTTTATTACTTCAAATAAAATAGCGGATTGTTCGAAAAACGCAGACTGTAGATCCATTTATGAAGAACGTGAAGCTTATAAAACGATTTGTTGGCAGTTATAATTCAGATTTAGTCGTACATTTTAATGATTTAACGTAATTATTTTCGAATAGCAGCAGAGTTATAAGAGTACCGTTGTACTTGGTTTGAATATGATTGGTAGCTACGCGTAAGCAAATGAATTCTGTGCTCAGGTGTTCCGAGATGAATTACGGTACCGCCGCTTCTCCCGTCTCACTTAATTATTATTTTTTCATTCCTTCGAAACGAGTAATATACGAAAATATGTATTTCGCCTCTCAGTTAAAATACCGAAACACCCAGTTCAAAAGATTACTCAGGGGCATTTTTCTCAAGCTGGCCTTGGAAGGAATGAAACAATTTGCGAAACAATAACGTCTCCTACGTTTGTCCCTCATAAATTTTTTTTTATTGCTTAAAGTTGCTCCTAATCAATCAATCAAGGTTAATTTCTAGGTTTTTATTTCATTGAGAATATTTCAGTACACGAATCCTTGTATGTGTAAGAGCTAAAAAAAGTAATAATAAAAAATTTCATTCTGAAGGTTTATTTTTTGGAATGCCGAATATTTTTGAATGTCATTAACCTATGCCTGAAAACCAAAGTCTTCAACCAGTGCGTCCTACCCGTGATGACTTACGGGGCCAAAACGTGGACACTCACGGCACGACTGATCCACAAATTTAAAGCTCAGCGAGCTATGGAAAGGGCTATGCTCGCAGTTTCTCTGATGGACGCGTTCTCGGTGGAGGCCACGCCTAGGCAAACGTAGTGCAGGACGTCCCCGGCTAGGCGGAAAGACGACTTACGTAAGGTGGCCAGACGTGAATGTATGCGGAGAGCAGAGGACTGAATTTAGTGGCACACTCATGTCCAGCAGTGGACTGCCGGAGGCTGTACATGATATACCTATGCCTAATTAAAACTGCTTTTAAAAGTTATTGATAAAGCAGTTTCATTAGTAAACAGTTTTAGTTCAACTTCTGACTGAAGATAATCTACTGTCATAGCATAGGCAATAAACAAACACGACACCAACTTACAATACCTATAAAATAATCTCTATTGAAATTAAACTGTCATGTAGCTCCCACCACAATCCCGAAGAGAGTCTACATTCAACCACCAAACTTCTAAAAACTTTCGCTTCATATAATATTCATACCGACAATGTGGTTCGTTTATTCTGAAACTTTTAACTTTTCCAGTCTTATCGTGTTACCATAAAAATATTACTTGTTTTTAGACTTTTGTAAATGTAATTAACCTTTTTCTTCAAATGATTTCATAATACAATTGCTTTGGAAGAAAATATATTCACCATTATTCCTGTTTGTGTACATTTTCTTAAATAAGCCGAGTATGTCACAGCGTCTTACGATCACCAATGATGACTCGGTAGATGTTTTCCATGACCCGGAATCGAGGCTCCTATCTTCACTCGCTCGATACTTTCGTAGAGAGCTTTCTAGTCCCAGCACTGTGACAAACTATGACCGAACCAGACCTAGATAGTAGAATTAGTTAATTAATATACTTTTGACAATTATTATGTGTGGATTATCTGTGAGCAATAATTATTATGAGTAAATGAATTGAATCGAATTCAATTGAACTATCACAGAGGTCAGAATATCCAGAGTCCGTGCTCCACTGAGCACTAGGTCAGACAATTTCATTTGTTCTACACAAGGTACACACAACAAATGTAACCAAAGGTCAGGCACTATGCCGTCAATATGCAGCGCACGTCATTGTCAGTTACACGTGTGTGTGTATTTTCTGTAAACCGTGAGGACCTAGACTATTTCATAAGAATTCCCTTCAATTTTATCTCCTACTTCCGCTTACTATGGCCAAAACTAGTAAGTGTGTAAAATTTGCAATTGTTATCGTATAATCAAACAATTTTTTTTACGAATCGTAAAATGATTTTTCTTCAAAGCAAAACAAAATCAACCTTCAAATAAATTAATGCTTTTCAAAATTATTCACTCACCGTACTGTATTTCTACATGAATTCTACAGTTAGATACATACTATTAAAATTAATAAAATAAACTGGTAACTTTCTTAGCGAGAAATTCATTAACTCCAACTTATACATATTTTCTGAAACACGTTCTGTTCGGTCCGAACCTTTACCCTGACATTTATTGGAAATATTTCGGATCTAATTAAACTAGGGTGTTCAATCAAGGAAAAACAATTTCTAAATAATTACGACGTTATGCATATGCAAGTACGCCCAAAACACAATTTTTTAAACAAGTAATTATTTTTTAAACTTGTCTGGTGTATCCAGGCTCTTGTCGTAAACAGAGAAATTTTCCACGGTAATTTTGATGCGCTCTCATCAAAGTATATCATTTGTAAACATGATTCGGAAATAATGAATAACCACAGCGCAGCTTGCGACGTCAAAGGTGATGAGAACCTTTTCTTATGTCGTTATACTTACTAGTGGGTACGTAAAGCTAGAATCTCTCATCTACAAGAAAATTGTGAAGCTTGGTAACATATGATACGCGAGAAATAAGATAAAATTAGAGGGAAGCGTCTCTAGGCTTGGTACGAGTAGGTATGGCAATCTTATGTGCCTTTTCTATTTGTTACTTATTGGAATGAATCTGGACAAAACTAAGGTTATGTTCAATGATCTCGTCGCTCCGAGATCAGTAATCGTTGATGGAACAACACTCGACATTGTTCAAGAATATGTTTACCTCTGGCAAACGATGCAGTTAGGTAGAACCAATTTCGAAAGAGAAGCCGATAAGAGGATACGGTTGGGGTCAAGTCTTTAAATCGTCGATACCACAATGCCTCAAGACAAAAGTCTTCAACCAGTGCTTCCTACCGTGCAGCGATACTACCAAAACTGTGGTTACAACGACGTGCCCCGTGTAACGTTTTAATAGAATCTGCCGCCAAGTGCGAAATTCGTAGCTTTATCCGCTACCTCGTTGTGAAAGAAACATTGTCGGCGACCAGCAACAATGTTTTTAGACAGAAATGTATTTTTAAATATTTTGTTTTAAAATTCAATTGTGTTTTTTTTTGTGATTCTGTGTGGTTAATGGCGTGCGGTCTGCTTGTAAAGAAATTGATAAAAAAAACACTAAAATACTGTCGGGTTGTCATTACCAGCCGATCTCGTCGTCAACAAACATCGTCTGCAGTTTTAACGAGATCAGATCGGTTGATGTTGAAGGAACAGTGCAGAGCATACGTTATTTCCAATGGCGTCACGCCACATCACCCCCAAACAAAAAATTAAAAGCACGGTTACGACAAAAAAACACGTGTTTTTAGACCATAAAAGGATCAAATAAAACAATAAAAAATTAAAAATAGTGATGGACAGTAGCAATTTGACAAAGTTTACTCACCTAAAGCAAAGTCACATGCGGGTCCAAGGAAAACATGGGCACAATCGTTGTAGGCATCAATGGCTGAAATGACTGCGTACGCGGCGTCGCAATCGGTGACGTCGTACGACTGCCATTGGAACGTCAACCAATCAGGAAATGCGTTCTTCACGGCCTCGTGTTGCAGAGCGAGCTCCAGCACAGGTTGTACCTGTGAATTGAAAGACTACACCTGAGAACCAGTGGACTAATGAGAAAAAAATATTAGGTCTACAAATATGAAATTACCGTTTCTCCTATTACCAAACAAATTTACTATGATTTTACAAATTAGGTGGAAAATTCCACTGACACTAGACATAAAATTTTATTGTCTTAATAACAGAATATTTGTTTGTTGATACCCCCGACTTAGCCTTCTGTTTTATAGGGTTCCCAGTTCATAATTAATTCAACTTAAACTTTCTAACTGTAAATTATATGTTCACAGTATACGTGTTAGTCACAGTTGTAAAGTCACAGAAATGTGCAAAATAATGGCTACTACTGTAACAAGTTTGTGAATGTAAGTTTTTAAGACGAACTTTAAGATACAGAATTTAAGGGTCATGGTCATGGTTTACATGGACTTGAAAATCTGTATGGCCATAAATTGCACCAAATTTTTCAAACTATAAACCTCAACGAAAGGCTATCAAACCGAATCTCAAATAAATAATAATAATTATTATTTTCAGCCTGACAGGAAAAAATGAACCCTGTTTCTAAATACATATAAACCAATTTCTGACCGAGGCAAAACCGTGACTTAAATTAATTGTCATTCTTTCATAATAGCTTCCCCCTGACTGACCTTATATTATAACTCATTTGTCAGGATTTATAATGAATGCTTAAGATTCATAAATATAATTAAACGTTTGTACGGAGCCCTGCTAGGGTGATACTTCCCTTATATGTCAAATTTTAAGGAATAGATTAGATTAGCGTTGGTCTATACGAGTATATCGACGACGTCCCAAATATGTCGGTGTCGAATCGGTCCGCAGAGAACCTTTCCAGGGAGGGACAACAAGTTTTTTTTTACAGGGTTGTGTTTTAGCTAAGAGGAAAACATGCTAAAATGCCTCGGGCATATGAGGTCTGTATAGAGAAAGCGGAAAAAGGGACTCGTTTTATCTAGAGAGAGGTACGCCACAGTTGAGAAGCAATTTCTTCCCAAGTTTGCATGAGTTTTTGGTAATTAAAATAAACATACTCATATACGACTGTTATACAAAAATAACTCAAAGTATTATAAAACTAATCTAAAAATCTTTTGTGCGAAAATTTTGACTCGAATTTACTAAATCAAGTTAGAATGTGTTAAATAAACCCCATTAAGTTCGTCAGCCATGGTTTGCAATAACAACGAAAATTGTTTTCAGTTTCTGACCTTTCGAACTTGAAATTTGCATCGCGTTGTCAGTCGTTCACAAGTTCTCTTCTCTGACAGATCTTCACTTTGAAAGTTCTTTACATTTAAATATTTGATATAATCAATCGACAGATGAATTGGTAATTGCAGCAATACATTTGATATCAATATAACGTACAACTAGACGCCGCTGCCCATCTTCTGTCAATTTCCATTTGTCGCCTTTAACGACACCTATTTGATGGTTGTATTGTTCAGTATGTGGAGTAGACTTTATAGTAAACAAAGTACATAAAACAAGATAGAGAGCTTATTATTGGCATGACGGAACGAATCGCTGCAATAAACATGAACATTCAAGGCTTCAATATCTATCAAATGGGAGGAGGCCTTTACCCAACCTGGGGACCTTGCTAATTAAATATATATATTAGAAAAGTATGAAATCAAGCAACATTTAATTGTAGCAAGATCAACATAAAGGCTTTTTATTTTTATTTTATTTATTTTTATTTATTATTTATTGTTCAGTTTGAGCCACATGGCCAACGTCATCATCATCATTGGATATTAAGTATTTATAAGTAAACAGTTGTATTCAAAAAGTTTTGAATTGAAATTAATTCAATCTTTATAGAGGTAATATAATCAACTGACTATCTTTATATCTTAGATCATGATTATGGCATATCTTCATGGAAAGCTCGAACGTTGTGACGAAGATTCAGCACTCGACTTCTGCGGCTGATAATGATAATATGATATACCAAAAATGTATGAGTATAAGGTATATGAACTCTGATTCTATTTGAATGCGTACGAGTATAAGTGAAGAGCCACAGAGAATAAGACCACTGTGCCGATTCCATGATGTGTTCTTCAAATTGAACTAGGTACTTACGATTTGCAGCGAAGCATCATAGGAAGTGTTTCTAGGGAGAAGTAGAGCCGCTCTTATGGTGCAGTTATTGCCATCGCAGACGTTCTCACATTGCCTCAGTCTAGGCTCATCCCCTCTGCAGTTCTGGCAATCACCGCCACTGAACACTATGAGCAATAGAACTGCCGTACAACGCCACATTTTATATGAATCACATTTCATTTGATGAACTATTGAAGCTGTTCTCCAAGTCTCTCACTACATCTTGTTTCTGACTTTTTGTACCTGCAACAACGGGACAACACTGTGAGTGTAAGGAATACCGAGAATGCACACAGAGAGAGAGCACACAGCTTACAATTAGAAATACTGTATTCAAAGAAGAGAACTGCCAATCGACATGTCGTGGTATTTCACCACAGACTCAATTAGTGGTAAACACACAAAACTAAAACTTAAAAATCATAGGTAAACTAAGTTTAAATTATCACATACTACATTTTTTATGCGACTTCGTCTTCTTCGCGTGGATTTAATAGACCTAAAGGTAAATTGTTGTAGATCTGTATAAATCACTATCAACACTATCACTATCATCATCACTAATCAGTATCACTAAATAGTATAAAACAAAGTCGCTTCCCGCTGTCTGTATGTATGTATGCTTAAATCTTTAAAACTACGCAACGGATTTTGATGCGGTTTTTTTAAATAGATAGAGTGATTCAAGAGGAAGGTTTATATATATAATACATGCATAATATAGTAAAGCAACACCGATAATTTTAGGGTTTTTTAATGTGATGTCGTAAATAAACACATCTTTTAGCGCTTACATTGCAAACGCTGGCTTAACCCTACCAGATAGATCAAAATAATGTACTACTGTATTGTACACCTTAGAAAGATCAACAACAAAATCAGCAATGGTATATGTCTATCTCTTGAGGATAACCCACAGTAATCATTTTTATCCTTTACTTTTTACGAGAAATAGCGGCTTATTTTGCAGCGATTTTAGGCAATATACAGCATTAATCCTTATCCATTTAAGTACCTTAGACACATTGTGCGTTTAATATAGATCAAAATGGACCTTTACAGAGTGTAATTTATGTGAATATTTTGGAAGATATTACAGAAAATGCAGGGACATAGCGGTTCCAACGGTACCGACCGAGGGTTGGCGGCGCGTGCCTATAAATACAGCGTTGAAGGCCGCGCCCCGCTCTGTAGCATTTCATGGTTAGCAGCGGTCGCACGCGTTTATCGGAGCTCTCTAGCGAGGAAAATGACAATTATTACTTTAAAAACGGGCTTTTTAGGGCGATAACGTAAAGATTGAAACCATAATTTACCAATTTTATTTCTTTTATATCTATTAGAACAAGTATTTTTGTTTTTAAACCGCATAGGATTAGATTAAAAACTATAATTTACGAATTGTATTTCTTCTGTTGGTTTAAAATAAAATAAATCTAGGTTTAAATTATGAGTTTCGTATTAGGGTGAAAGTAGGTTGTCCTGTTATTTTATTAAGAAACCTGAATCCACCTAAACTTTGCAATGGCACTCGTTTGCTGGTAAAATCACTAAAAACTTTCAGTACTCACGGGATGTGGTACTGGAGAAGATGTATTGATTCCCCGAATTCCTTACCGTTTCAATTTAAACGCCTACAATTTCCAGTAAAGATATCTTTTGCAATGACCATTAATAAATCGCAGGGTCAAACATTCAACGTTGCAGGCTTAGATTTGAGCGTTGAGAGTTTTTCACATGGCCAATTATATGTCGCTCTTTCAAGAGTAACCGCTAAAGAAAACATGTTTGTATTGTCTAATGACAAAAAATCTGTGAACGTTGTATATGAAGACATCTTATAAGTTTCGATTCCCTTGCATGCTTAAAGGAAATGGTTTAAAAGTACGGCTTATACAGACACATATTGATAGTTAATCGTTTGACTTTTTACAGATCCCAAAGACTGCAGACTTGATTATTCGATATTAAGTTCAACTTGATACCTTTACGCCTTCCTGAGAAAAAGGGTCTTGAAAGACACACAGACGGACAACAAAGTAATCCAATAAATAAGGGCCCTTTTTTCCTTTTGAGTTACGGATCCCTAAAAATGTACAAAAATGTTAATATAGAAATGTAAAACTTTAGATTAAGTAAAAAAATTGAAACTCTAAAAATATAAATAGTAATTTGATCAGAAAAAACTACTTATGTCTTAAAGTCAAATGTCTTGTCTCTGCAAAACGATACATTTACATTTTTCCCAAAATGTTTAAAAGATAAATTTCCACCCGTGCGAAGCCGGGGCGGGCCGCTAGTATTTTATAAAAATTGAGGGTCTGCAAAGATCACTTTTCGATTTAGGTATCCGTTTGCAAAATCTTAAGATTTAAATTGACAAGTATAAATTTAACTTAACTTTGTTAGTTGAAGAATGTCGAGGTTCGGATTCCAAATGCTTTTTGTCTCTTTTTGGCCCAAGATAATGAAATACGAGTAGTAACCACACTAATCAAATCAAGTCGTAATAAACGTGAATGTCGGTGTATTATATTATGTCAGTACCTAATCTGTGCAAAGTATGTGATTATATCCTCTGTGAAAATGCTCAATTTCATGCAGACAGATTAATTAATAAATAAAAAGTTTCAATTGAATCAAAGGCTTTCTTGTAGTTCTCAAACGACAAGCATAGAAGCCGATTATACTTCTCGGTCTTCTGAATAATCTGGCGGAACCTTTTCAGGAACCGGCTTTTTCGGAAGTAGAGCAGTAGAGTCAAATCACTGGAAGGTCTCCTTATCAAAGAATTAGACTGTATTAAATTAACGGGCAGACGAACAGTCAACAATGACGCTTTAAATGAAATGAACTGGTTAAAAAATAACCAGATACACAGCGATAACTTAAAAACAAGAAGAAAATAAATTTTAAATTAAATTGAACCCGTCAATTGATTGCATGACACAATTTATATGCTATAAAAGCTTGTTGCGTGTGGCTTTCCAGAACTGTAGTCCTGTACGTTCAATTAATTATTTTGTTTTGTATTAAGTTTTAAGAAACAAAAATCTTTAAACCGATCCTATTGTTGTCATTATCAGATTGATCCCAGTACTCAGGCTTTTACAGAACTACGAGTAATAAGATAATAGTTTTTTACTTTCTTCTTGTATTATTATTTCCCACCTCTTAATATTGCAGTGTGATAGAATATATTCAAATGTAATTCAAACCAAAATACAAAAACTATTTCTGTATCTCTTAGATACGAAATGAAAATCAATGAGTTAACAAGCCGATAATAAATCATAAGATTTTTTTTTTAAATTAAAATCTAATCTGGTTGGCTTCGATCTGGTGCTAAGGATTATTTTGCAACCTCTAAGGTTCAAAAGAGCACTGGAGCAATATGTCAACTTAGCTATATGCAACGAAAGGTCACGACTGAAGTACAATGCCCAGCGTGATGAGTGATTCTATAAAAGTGAAGGTTGGAGTTCATCGTCCACCTGAATTTTTTGTTTTGTTTTTCGGATCTAACTTTTTTACGAAGAACCATAAGAGTTAATAAACATTATATTCGTAATTTATTAATTTACGTTTATTACATTACGTCCAATTCTTGTTGTATCCAAGTATAAATTCAACAATTAAAATCAATGTCATCAAACGCATTATTTCATTGGAAAAAACACGCAGGGAGACTCTAAACATTCGCTCCCGATAGATCTTTAACACAAAAGACAAAGTACACGTGCTGCAATTTTTTCAGTGTCAACAACAAAACGTAGTAAAAGATGTCGAAAACTGTAAATACCTCGTATTTACTCTAATCAATGATGACGTGGACGTAGATGTAACGCACCGTAAACATTAAGGGGATTAAAAAGGAGAAAGCTCTGTGGAGTACCTTGATAGTAAAATTATAATCCCATGAAATTAATGTACAACTCTCCATACCAAATTCCGTCGCGGGTAATAAAGAGTTTACATAGCTGCAGTTCGAACCGACTGAAATAGGAACAGACTAAAAAAAGAAGACGCAAAGTTTAATAAAACCTTCTGGTAAATGGTAATACATAAATGTCCATATGTAAAGGTTCAGAAATCGAATGATCCAAAAGATATTGTTGAGGCAGTTGTGTCATTTCATGAAACAGATTGCATGTAACAATTTAGAGCCAATGAAACATGTGTATAATGACCATGTTACTCAACTAAAAGATGCTGGTACTGAATACAAAAGAAAAAGCATCTTATTTGATAGATTAAAAAAGCCCTTGCACTAAAAACTAGCCTTTGACAGACCCTTGGAGGTAGAAGTGCCACTTACATTCAAAGATGCACACACGCACCAATAAAAATTGTTTTTGGAGTTGGCACATTCCACAGATGCCCCCCGCCATATAGAGTACAAAAGTAAAGTGTGTAAAGTGTACAAAAGTTGTCTCAATTACATTTTAATGACAAATCGAAAAGCAAATACCGATAAAATATTAAGGAACATATCTAACGTCAGTAGGTGCACTAGACCGGATCGTAGAAAGTTCGTCAGGTGCCGATTTGGCAAGAGTGTTGGCAGCCTCGAGACGGGAGTCAGGAGCGTGGTTGAATGCCTTACTTCACCATTTTTAGGTACCCTAGTCGACAGTAAATCATTATGTGTTGCAGAGGCCTTTTGCATAGGCAGCAACGTTTGCGAGCCACACGTTTACATCTGCGGCAACAATGTGGAGGCTAACGGTCACCACGCTCTGAGCTGCCGTCGATGTGCGGGTAGATTCTCGCGCCACCACGCCCTGAACGATATTTTACGCCGGGCTCTCGCATCGGCCAACATCCCTTGTGTGTTGGAGCCGCCAGGCCTATGTAGAAACGACGGAAAGAAGCCCGTTGGGCTTACACTAGTCCCATGGCAAAAAGGAAGGAGCTTGCTCTGGGATGCCACATGTGTGAGCACATTTGCGCTCTCTCATCTCCCGCAAACCGTTAAAGAGCAAGGTTCTGCAGCCGAATCAGCCGCCCGTCTCAAACACACAAAATACGCTACGTTGAAATAATCTTACATCTTTGTTCCTTTAGCAGTAGAGACGGCCGGTCCGTGGGGGTTCGAGGCAAGGAACTTTGTCCGAGACATTGGCCGCTTACTAAGGGATAGGGGTCACGATGTCCGCTCTGGATCCTTCTTGATGCCAACGCTGTCCATAGCCATTCAACGCGGAAATACGGCGAGCGTTATGGGCACCTTTGCGCCGGGAGCGACCAGGGGAGGAATCAAGGTCTACTGAGTCAATACTCATTTGGAAAGATTACCCGAAACTTTAGGCTCTTGGCGTACATAAGGAGAGCAATTCAATCAAGATTTAAAAGTCATGGAAGATAGAAACCAAGCTAGATGCCAGGAACACATGTTGGCGAATTACTGGTGGAGCTTCACCCGATAGTGTCTCAAGGGCATTCATGTAAGAATGTCTCGAAAAATATATTTTTCATATAGAATAAGATAATGAAGAATTGGTAAAGGATAAAATTGGTAGGTGTTTGGAATGTAACTTGTTGGCGTCTCTAAATAAATAAAATAAATAAATATGTGCTACATGTGTATCACAAAGACTACACGCAGTATAGAACAAATTGTATACAGTTACCAGAATACAAATAATTCAAAAATAAAATACACTTTAGTCATAGCGGTGCTAAAACCATCGTAGGTCTGTGTAATGAAGGATACTTCATTGTATATCTGCTTCTATCCTGATTTTAAGCTGTTTTAATACAAAAATTACTGCTGATATACATTGTCCGCATAAATAATGTTATTTTTAGAGCTTATTCTCGCCAATCGATACGTTGATAGTGCTCGATAAGTCGATAACCGAGATAAAGATAACACATTTATTTCTGTCTTTGATTTTCCATGTTAAGTGAAACAAGTAGATAAGATAAATGCATTAGAAACTATCAATTTAGTTGTCCATACTGATATAAATACATTGATGCGGGTCTTCATAGTTTTGTACTAAAATGTTACGTATATCTACAACGCGCAATTTTGTTTCAAGCGAATTAAAAAAGGGCAGGTTCTCAATTTAACGGCCCGCTGTTACCTTTTCAATTTATACAAAATTATTGAAAACGCATGAAACAGGCAACACTTTACTTAGAAAACAAAGATGGCGTCAATAAAATGACGTTTGAAATTGTCACTTATTTTATTTACGATTTTGTACAATTAAAATAAAGGCAAAAATGTAATGTACTTGTATTCAGATTATTAATTGATTTTTAAATAGTCTACAAGTGCATACCGAATTTGAAATATCTCTTTTCATTCTTTAATCAGCACTGGTGGATGAAAACGGAATACTTTTCACATGGATATGTTAATAGCAGATGAAAACGTAAGTACATGTTCCGTGTTCTACTTACACCCGGTAAAATAAACATAAAATAAGGATAAATTGTTTTTACTTCATCAAAAATGGTTCAAAAGTATGACATTATGTATAATTTAATAACAGTAGCAATCCCAACTTTAACGGAGCAAATTACTGTTGATTACGAGATTGCTGCAATTAAATATTTTCATAAATTATAACCAAATGAAAAAATTAGATAATTTTACAATTTCAATAGGTTATTGTGATGGACAGCTAAAAGAGATTGATATGCGTCATGTGTCTCTTTGTGTGGTACTTGCTCTATTGCCACAAGGTTACATTGAAGAAGTATGTAACTATAGGAAGAGTCATGTTATTGAAGTAGTAGAAAAATTCAAGAAATGTTTTTGCTTTATCAGCAGAAAAAAAAATCAAACATTACTATAAAAAAATCTATAGGTCCGGCAGTCAAAATTTTGAATAAATTGTCGCATCGCGTCGTAAGAGCCATTCTAGATTATTCATTTCCACCTTCGTGCCACAGATCGGTTACACAGTGCAAAATTAATTCAAACTAAACATTGTTTTCCTCACTTAAAATATACGTTCGTGTATTTGGCTACACATTATTCAATTATTGCATTGTATTAGTAAATACGAGTATCTTAGTAATCTAGCGGTTTAATTCTTGAGCAAAATAAGAAAGAAAAAATAATTAAGGTAAGGTCACGCGCTTATCTTAATTCTGAACTGCAAACTGCGAACGTTCAAATTTGTTTGCAAATTAAGAGTATAATTAATGGTGAAGTCGACAGTCATAATTATATTGTAAGCTTTAGAACCCCCTCGCTTCAGATTAAACTGCCGGTAACGAAATATTAAACTACAAATATATAATGGAGAATACAGTTAAATATCATTATTAATAATATAATAGCTTTACCTAGCGTTTGAATGTACGAGTACAACAAGATATATTAAATATATACTGTAACAAGTAAATTTAATTCTTGTTGATTTTGCAGATTAGAAATTCAGGACGAGGTAATTAATTTTACACGTGATTATAAGCGTCGGGATATAAATGAGTTCCCCTGAAAGTTTTTATCGTTTATTTGGACTTAACATTATATTATGTATGTCGTATATGCCTAAATATAGCATATTGATTGAACGGCACCGTACGGAGTGAACTGGTAAAAATTGGAAGGTAATATCAACCTTTAGCAAATACTCACTGTTCTATCGACAAGGTAGAAGCAGTTGCAGAATTTACTACTCATAAGATAGCGTCACTCGCTATTTTAAGAGTAACTAACAATTATGAGTTGAATGATTTATAAGTTTGTATATACCTGGCGAAGGCGAAACGCGTATTTTTGAAACTCCGCCTCGCATAAAGTATGCCACATTGCTAGTCCCTGACTTAGACAGAGAGAAATAATAATTTTTATACGTACAATTCTTATAAATATTTATAAACGATGTATGTTGTTGGGTAACGTCAGGAAAATATTATGATGGAATTCATAAAGGGGCGTTCAACGTCTAAATCGATTGGTAAGGATCTTAATAACGATAAGGGACTCAGGGGATCAGTTTGACTATTGACAAATTTACTACTAGAATTTTTTTATATATAAAACCGCTTTCATAAACGCCCAGGAACTAAAAAACAAACAATAATTTGTTACATTTAACTTTGCATTGGAACGTTCATAGGCTTTTGTTGATGACTATTTTTTTAAAATTTATATTACAATGCCATTATCTATAAAATAAACACCGATTTTAATTATTATACGATAAACTATTTTTTTAATACCGAATTAATAATCTTAAATATCAATTTACACAATTACAATGTGACAATTCTTGTCTGAACCGATTATCTATTAATTTAAATAAAATATTATTATACGTGCTAGATTAGCATATGGGAACGACGGCATACCACCAATTTTAAATTCAAAGATTGTAAAAAAAATCCTTTAAACCCTATGTGTAAATTAAAACCACACATGGCTCTTTTATTCCCCGGCTTTGTCTTTTCACTTCAAAATACATCTACCTCCTTCGATGTGAGTCCAGTTTGGAAATTCACTTCGATTACATCAGCTATTGATTCTAAATTGCAGACAACTGTGTCTCTCTCTCTCAAACTTAAAATATTAATTTTGTCGGCAACTCTTGGTCTCAGGCCTCTTTGTTTTTCAAATACGGTGGCCTATGGGAATCCTTACTACTTCCAATGTCACCGTTTCCGCATATCTGTCGTCTGCACATAGATCTGTCACGCTCATTAGCAAGATTTTAAACATTACAAACTTTTGCAATGTTCGTGTGACGAACTTGTCAGATTAAAAGTAGGCGTTTATTTTAAAGATAATTAAATTTAAATATAAATTTTATTTAAACTTTAAATTTTTACGTTAATAATATTATAATATTATTATTTTACGTAATAAATTTAAACGTAGGTTTGGATAGAAAATAGAACGTAATCTTTTCTTCAAAATAATTTTATTTTTTTACTTTTTCGTGGTTTTTATATAAAATAGGTGTGCAGGATAGATTAGGTGATATTTACATAATAGAGAGACATTCCTTACACGCAACTCATATGAGAAAGCGTCAAGCACAGGAGTCTGAAAATGACAAGGGTGCCGAAAGCGCAACAGACAAAGTAATAGACCGCGTCTTGGAAAGTCTTCCGAAGACTGAGAAGAAAGGCTGGCTCAAATGCGCAATGGCGTACTCTTACAAACAAAAACTGTCAAAAGAGACTATAGAACAACGTGAACATAAGTTGTCGCTTATTCATGAGCGGTTGCCAAATGAGACAGCACCAGAAGAACGTGATCACCTCTTGTCACCAATGCGGGAGTGGCTAACAAACGAGTCAGCTGAGCACCGGGAATATCGGTGGTCTTTTACCGACGATAATTTTAGCTGCCGTTATGTTTAGATGAAATATTGCCGTTTCGGATGGGCTTGGTTGTTATCAGGATCAGGTGGAAGAAGGTGAAATGCCAGACGCTGTTCCAATTAAGTTTGATGACGAGACAATAGGTAGCAAATTAAAAGATGCAAGATGACTGCAAGTGTGCCTATAAAATATGAAGATTTCCCTCGACTTCTCCAGGGCTCCATCATCATATCCTGACCTGATAACCATGCAACCACCTGATAAGTATACCCGTTCAAACAATTCATATATTTCTTGGCAGTCAAGCCAAAGAGATTGTCCTTTTTTTAAGAAAAACGTCTTCATTGCCTAACGACTTTTACTTCGATTTATGTTGGTATTCGAAAATTACATTTATCATTATCTTACATCCCACTTTACTATATATCCAGCCTAGCTTCACAGCCTTAAACAGTGTAACACGAGAAGAAAACACCCTTTGAGTAACTGTACACTTTCAAATTAAATATCTGAGGCTTCAAGAATCCCGATTATAATGAGAGATTCGTATAAACGAAATTAATGTTGAACCCCACGCGAAGTCGACAAATCAAAGTTATAAAGTAAATTAAATAAATACGTATATAATATATGAAGTTATGAACAGTAATGTGAACCTTTGCACCGGGTACTCCATCGTCGGTCTATTTGACTGGCTTTTGTTTAGTAAACTAGTTGCCTTTTAGTTTATATTTAATTGGTTATAAATTGAAGATTTTTTATTTACCAGCATTATATACTCCTGCGTTTTCACTGGCACTGTTTGATGGCACAAAATGAAATGCTACAAGTAATTGCCTCATCAAATCAAGGGTTACAAAAAGTGACCAAATCGAAGTCTGATTAGAATTTATAACAATTTGGAAATTTGATTTGTTACAATTACCGAATTAAAAATGCCATATTTATTTTGAATAGTGAAATATTTGTTTGTTTGTCTTTCTTTTACGTCGTAACGGGGGGCAGAATGACTTAATTTCTAGTAAAGGGATAGTTGAAGGACCAAAAAAGAACGGTTGCGGAGAGAGTTCTGTTTTTGAATTTAATGTTTTTGTTTTAGGAAAAGTCCTCTCAAAAAGGTATATCTTCATCTATTACTAAGACTTCGCTGTCCGTCTGGCACCAGGCTGTATCTCATGAACCGTGCTAGTTAGACAGTGGAAATTTTCACAGATGATGTATTTCTGTTGCCGCTATAACAACAAATACTAAAAAACCGAATAAAATAAATGTTAACAACAAACGTGATATTATTGTTCGATATTGATAACGGCACATGTAGATGCTTGAAATATTCACAGAATATGTATTTATATATTCACTTTAAAAATGAACAGTTAATTAAAATAAAATAAATATTTAAGCCATACTACAAACGTTTTTTTTACCCAGGGCACTAGTCTCTATCTACCGCATCCCCCCTGGTAAGAATGGTATTTTCTTCCACCTATCTCTACTGGGAGAGATGCTTGGAAATTGATTTCCGCTTATCCCTACCAAGTGGTATTGTGTGTTTTTAGACAAGCTGAAATCAGTTCATAGGTAGTGTATAATAAAATCCTTATATACAATATATGAATTACTTCTGTGAATGCTAAAATCAAATTTTGCAGATTGGAAACCGAAAATATTCCAGACTGATTTTGAAGAGTCTTGGACCCTGGATATTCAATCGGTATTTCCAATTGCTGAAACGCAATGTTGTTACAAAGCTCGAAAGCTGAAAGTGACCAATTTACAAATCGATGGAATGTTTTTGGACTGCGAAATCGTATGAATAATTTTGCTGAGGCATGGCATTTAAAAATCAATAATAAACGGAATACAAATTTAAATTGGTTGAACTACTGAATAAATTATAAACGTACTTGAATTGTAATATTAGAAAAAAATATATAAAAATTACACACAATTGTATTTTAAAAAACGAGAAAAAATATATAAATTAGGAGACCAAGTTATACAAAGCATACAAATTGAATTATTAACTGGTGAAATCGACGTTGTAATGTATTTACAATCACTGTGATGTTTTTTTCCTTATCCTTTTTAAAGTCCGTTACCTTGTAAATAATTTAGTTTATTGTAGTTTGTTAAATTTTCCTTTTGTGTATATTTAAATGTAAATAAAAATTATATTTCCTTTGGAATAATAACGTTAAATAATTATATGTATTCTTCCCTTTTCTTCCATAATAATAAATAATTTATGGAACTGACAGTACTTTTTATTTATATAAACACTAGCTTCCGCCCGCGACTTTGTCCGCGTGTACTTCAGGATGTATTCTACTTGTTCGATAGGCACAGGTGACGTTTATGACAAATTATGTTACAGCATAAGGTACAAAATAGTGTTTATTCTGTTACGTAGTCTAATAATCTAAAGAAACAAAAAAAATTTCAATATCTGACGTAGTAGACATTCAAATAGTCTTTACACCAATATTATAAACGCGAAAGTTTGTATATACGAATTTACATATTCTATGGTCGGTTGCTAGGCAACGCGTTTTTGTTATGCCAAAATTGCCCATGTAATCCCGCTAATATTATAAGTGTGATTTTGGACAATTTACATAATATGTCTTTAAAAATTATAGCCTATATGTTATTCTGATGTATAAGCTATATTATTGTAAAGTTTCATTCAAATCCATTCAGTAGTTTTTCCGTGAAAGCGTCACAAACATCCAAACATCTAAACATCCAAACTTTCACACTTATAATATTAGTAGGATCGGTTCGGAAAAGGTGAACTTTTATTCCTCTTATCCCTACTAGTGGCTCAACAGTAGAGATAGGTGGAAGGAAATTCCATTCTTACCCACCAGGGGGATACATTGGTAGGGACTAGTGCACCAGGACATTTTTGGCCGTTTTTATAGATAATGTTACGGAAGTCTTCGTACGCGAGTCCGACTCGGATTTAACCAGTTTTTTGTATAATTTCATTTATTTCAAAATACAGTCCAGTGGCTTGTTCATTTATTTACCCCTGCGTTGTCGGTAACAAGGACATAAGCTACCTTTAACCCGATCAAGCAATTAGTTCCCTGGGATACTTTCCTAAGACTAACGGACCAGGTCGTATGCAAAAGCTAGTACGTGTATAAAAACGAGACCACGTCGTTATGTAATAATTGACATATCAAAGTATAACCAATATGTTCCCAAGCACGCTTGATCTTCGGCCGTATGTTACGCACATAGTGGAGTGCGTGGGGCTTGGTAGTTCACAGACAATAAATAACATTAGCAAAGCAAATATCGTTTAGTCGATCTTGATTTAGATCAAAGAACGGCAATTACAAGACGCGGTTGCTTTTATAGGGTCCCGCAGTGAAACAAAGAGCCCTCATGACATCACTCAGTTTCTACTATTTTTATCTAGTCACTAGAAATATTTTACATCTTTCAAAATTATTTTGGGTGTTGTAGAATACGTCAAAGTTAGTTTAGGTTCTCGGGTACAAGCAGGTTCTTGTATATAATAATAAATCATTCAACCCTCAAGAAAAGTATTATACAAAAATGCAGATAAAATAAAAAATAACACCCCCCTACATGTTCCAAAAACAAGTGTAAAGTGTTATTTATTTTCATCGTACATATACTCGTATCATTCGGATGTTGTTGAGAATTTACATTTGGGTGTCGCAGCATACGGCAATCATATGAATTTATATCATTTACTGGCTTATAAATAATGGTTATGCCTAAATGAGTTATGCAGAGTTATTTTCCTAAGTGTTTTTTTACACAGTAACCTAGAAAAATGAGACATAATTATTTGGTGCTAGGTCACTTTTGTTTTAAAGAAATTCGCCGCATTACAATTTCTACATTTACAATGAAGTGTGATATATGTATTACCGCAAAGAGCTGTACAGAAGTGTTCACTTAGAAAATATTAAATAATTTATTTCAAACAAAAGTACTAGTTTACACTACTTCAACACAAGAATCATCATAGCGTGTACATAAATCATTTGAAAAATATTACATGTACAAGTTTTTACGAGTACTTAGACATTATCAATCCACATAAATAGCCTAGGCAAGTTATCTACGCAACACTATTCTTAGAATTGGCCCGGTTTTTATGGATTCCATTATTTCCGTCAAACTTATCGATGCGGAATAATTAGGAAATCTGATTTATGAAAGCAAATCCACACCCGAATTTCCACATAAATCTCTACTTTCCAGGAGCTAAAAAATCGTTGATTTTCAAAATCATAAGGTTTTCATTATTACTTGGAATATGGCAATAAATTAAACTCATTTTTGATGAAAAAAGAAGTATTTAAACGATTACTGCAGCAGCAGCAGACTAAAGCAGTGGATGTTTCCCGGCTGATGATGATGATGATGAAACTAATGAAACTATCAACGACATCAACCCGAATTGCTCTCGTGACACCACGCTGTGTACTCTTATAGATAGATAATCATTTCCCTTCATAGACAATTCTACGTAATGTATGTCATAACCCCATAATAGCTACAGTGTTTTAAAAAGCGATCCGCGACGTCTTCGTTATTAAAGAGAGTAAAGTGTTACCAGTCTTTTCTACGGCAGAGATAAATCGAACTATTGCCCTAAAAAATATCAAAAAGCTCGATTTGCTAGACTTTTGTAGCATGTAGTTTAGTCACAATGTGATACGTATTTTAGTCACAAATATCCAGCATGTGTCGACACTTTTGTAACCCTAACATGAATTTCATGGTCTGGCAAAACTACAAACTATCTTGAGCGAGCGAAAACAATTCCGATTTCAGTTAGCCAATCCTGTCTACGATGATATTTCATGGTACTATTCTATCAACCAACATAATGTTTGTGAAAGGGCCACTTCGTTAAAAATAATTGAAAATGCATGTCTTTAGGATAATTTGAAAATTCTAAAAGAATTGTAAGAGTTGGAATCCGATTTCGTGAGAATTACGTTTGTTTACGAGATTTTCATGTATCACAGTTTGCATGGCTTACTTGCGACGTAATGTTGTTGAACATTGAACAAGTTGCATATCGGTAAGTACTGTCCAGACATCAAATCGATAACACCATGACGCACCCGATGACAGTTTCTAGAGAAATTTTATTCGCATTTTACGTCCTTTGCTGTTCGGGTTTTGTTAAACAGAGCTTATGCTTTTTAAATGGTGGCTATTTCACAGATTTATCTAAATACTTTACCTAAGCATTTTTTGTACCAAATGAATTGAAACAGTTTATTTAGGAAAGTGACTTATGCCCTCGAATTCTTAGGATTGGGGTCTAGGTTTCACCTTGGCTCGTAAAAAAGAGTTTCATTTCGTAATTCAGACGCTACATAAAATGTCTAGAGTGGCACCCTCAATTGATTTTAGGGTACATCCGTACATTCGATTAAAAAAAAAGAACCCTTATAAAATCACTCTGGTGTCGTCTGATCTGATTATCTCAGCAATATTTTTTGAGCAATCATCAAAAATCATTGAGAAACAAATTTATTGTTAGTTAGTTACTCGTAGTATGTGGTCGGAAAAATCTTATATTTCTTTTCATGGTTCGGAACTCCTAGTGCGCGCAAAAACTAGAAGAGGTAATTTGTACTCAATGCGAGTTTTGAATTTATTGAGAGATATGGAATTTAATTCCAACTCCATGTACTTATTATCATAGAAATTGCACTTATTTTCTCAGTTTTAATGCCCTTTTCTGGTTCCTTTATGAAGTGTTACGACCAAGTTACGACTGATAAAATCAACACCATAAGTTTTAGTGAAGGAAAACTTCGAAAGGAAATACATATGTATACCCCTTAAACATTCAAAGGAAGGTGTGTGTGAAGTCCACGCCGCGTTCAGACTGAGTAACAAACTATAACCCAAGAATGGTATTTTTCATGTTATACATACGGTTAATTAGATAAATAAAGTTACACTATTATTATTTACACAACTAGGGAAAATAGTATTGAGAAGATGTGAAGCCAGCGTCTACAAAGCAAGCAAAGCAGCAAGTACACAGGCAACAACAACGTCTTACTGAGATTACCAATCGGTTAATGGAACGTCCGATTAGGCTATCTATAAGGGAGGCTCATGCCTACCAGTGGACATGACTTGCTTATCAGTCTTTGTCTCTCTACTGCTGAAGATAGGCCTGAAGAAGACGAAAGTGAACCAGAAGCTGAAGTTCAGGAGCCAGAAGCTGAAATATTTGTAAATGTTTCAAAAAATGAAAGTTAATACCCACTGAGAGAAATACAACAGAAGGACTTTCTGGACTACATCTTATATCACGCCAGTGTAAGTGCGTGAAGACTGTGCGAGGAATGGAAACACGCGATTCAGGAAGAAAAATGGGACGTGTATTCTTGTGAAGCTTTAAAAGGCGTGCAACATCGCTGACGCTAAGTGGCGCTTCAGAGTCAAATAAGAAGCGGGCAATAGACACAAGTACAAAGCACGCCTCGTTACAAGAGGAGGAGGAGGATGAAACCTTTGCGCCAGTAGTAAAACATAGCTCTTTGCGAGGTCTTATAGCACAAGCTGTAAAACAAGGACTCAAAATAGATCAGATTGATGTTAAGGCAGCGTTTCTTAATGAAGAACTGTATGAAACAACCAGAAGGCTTCGAGGAAAAATGAAAAGAAGACCATGTATGTTTATTAAAACGCTCAATGTATGGAACACATGAGTTATTACAGCTAGGATTTAAGACACCAATGAATGAACCCTGCGTATACTCAAGGTCAAAAGACAACAGTGTAATTATACTTGCGGTGTATGTCGATGACATGTTGATTTTGAACAATGCAGATAAACTACGCAAGGTCAAGGAGGATCGAAAGTTCTAAGCGAATGACTTAGGCAAAGCTGAACTAATGCTAGGAATACATGTCTGTATTCCTAGCATTAGTTCCTAGAATTGACTACACCAACATTTTCAGTGTTCCAAAAACATTTAACTCCATAACTGCAGGTTTAAAAGATGAAAGTGCAGAATTACTAAACAAGGTTCCAAAATTAAGTACCATAAGAGATGTGGAAAGTTATGATGACTTCAAAACCTTCCCTGACGATGAAGGGGATGAGAACGAAGTACTATCCCCCTGCCAAGTGATTCCACATTCAGCATTCTACGGTCAGACCAGTGATAACAATCCAATTGATTATTTAAAATATTTTTTGTAGAGCTTTATTGAGCATGATATGCACTGAAACTAATAAACAAGCAGAAAGGTTATTTCTCTCTGAGAAAACTCAGCCGTCGTCCAGAATAACTCTCTAGAAAGATCTAACAGTCAATGAGTGTTATAGGCACCGAGAATGAAATTTCAAAGTGCGATGCGACCCCACCCCCACCCCACCCCACCCCCAATTTTCTAAATATTATAACAAATAACATCCCTACGTAGTATAAAATTTTATTTTTAGCCATAACAAATTAAAAATATCACATAAAAAAGTTGGCTCTCCCTGATCATCCCGCCATACACATTGGCAGTCAAATCGTTAAGACAGCGTTTCTTAATGGAGAACTGTGTGAAACAGTATTTATGAAACAACCAGAAGGCTTCAATGAAAAAGGTAAAGAAAGTATGTTTATTGAAACGCTCGTTGTATGAGCTAAAGCAAGACCCACGGGCGTGGAACACAAAACCCAACAATGAGTTATTACAGCTAGGATCAAAGAATGAACCCTGCGCGAACACAAGGTAGAAAAAATATAACAGTGTAATTATTATACTTGCGGTGTTTGTGCATGACAAGTTGATTTTTGGAACAACGCTGATGAAAGTCAAGGAAGATCTCATGTCAAAGTTCGAAACGAAGGATTTAGGAAAAGCTGAACTAATACTAGGAATGCAGATAACTCAGAACGAGTCAGGGATCAAAGATGATCTAAGATTTTAAAGACTTTCGGAATGAAGACTTCAAGCCAACAGCTACGCCTGCAGTTACGGGTCTAAGTCTTACTAAACCTTGACCGTCCTGATATTCCATATCAAAATGCGATTGATTCCTTGATGTA
Source organism: Carcina quercana (assembly GCA_910589575.2). Classification (NCBI taxonomy): domain Eukaryota; kingdom Metazoa; phylum Arthropoda; class Insecta; order Lepidoptera; family Depressariidae; genus Carcina; species Carcina quercana. The sequence continues at coordinate 21,169,293 of OU342426.1, read as the reverse complement.
TCTATCTGTATGCACAAGACCAGATATGTAGTTAACAACCTAAGTAAGTTTAACAGCAACTACACTGACGAGCCTTGGATTGCTGTGATGCGTGTACTTAGGTATCTTAAAGGAACAAAAGGTTTTGGATTGATGTTTAAGAGAGAACACATTATTATGCAGATGCAAGTCATGCCTCCTGTTGTTGATAAGAGGTCTTATTCAGGAGCAGTGTTGTTTGCTGCTGTCAGCTGGGTAAGCAAGAAGCAGAAGACAGTTGCATTATCTATAGCCGAAAATTTGAATAGATACGTGGCTGTAATTACTGGTCAAACTGAGTTGCCGATTAAGATTTACAGCGATATCAGTATGTGATTGCAATTGCATAAAACCCAGTGCATCATCAGCGTTCAAAACACATAGCTGTTCGACACCACTTTGAAGGGAGGCAGTTAGTTGAACATGGGCATATTGAGTTGGAGTATGTTCAGACAGACCCTATGGTTACTGACTCACTGACCACACCTTTGTTAAAAGGGAAGTTTATGAGGTGCGTTTGAGTATGGGTAAACAAGGAGTCTTCACTCATGCGTAGAGCAATTTTCTTAATGTCGCGTCTTAATGTTGTTCTTTTGTTAGTTTTAAAATGCAATACCTGTCCCAACGTGCGGCACTCCTTTCGGTCCTCAGTAGTCCTCATCCACTTACTACTTTAGGTCGTCAGGCAAGCGGGCACGAGGCCATCCCGTCTCCACTCGAGAACTTTTCTGTGCTCCAGCGCCCGTCTGTTCGTAGACGGCTTGAGCCTCAGCCTATTATGAATGATCTCTGGAGACAGCGAATTGACATGCATGTTCTAACTATATGTAAATCGCTTAAATGAGTCCTCGCCCGCGCGGTTAAGCGGTCCGACTACGAGTATATTCGTATCGCATTTTCACACTATTTTCTAGAATAATTAGAGAAATGCAGCATTTTCCTGAAGTCGCTCGTCAAGTTCTCCTAAGTTTCTATTACATTACGATTTCAAGTGTCTGTAAACAATCTCAAGTGTCTCCTACCACCCTGCACAAAAGCCGATAAGACACATTGTGGCAGACTTTGTTTAGTGTTTCAAATGTCCTCGGTTGTTTTATCCGCTAGCTAGCTCAGTGCCGTTCGCCTAAATCTTTTGTACGGTTCGTTACTTATGTGATATTTAGTAAATTTCTCCTGCAAAAAAGATATTATATTGTCACTCTTCACAAAAAGTCTGTAGGCGTTACGTGTAGAGTTTTTAGGAGAATATGAACGATCCTATATACATACGACTTTCATCAACAATCCTAAAGTAATACGGTGTCAAAGCCTACAAAGCCACACGGTGTCGGTTTTTGAATAGTATCATATCATCAAATGTTAACCTCGACTAAGATTAGCAACGAAAACAGTTTCGTATGATATTTCTTGTACACTCGAGTACAAAAATATGTACCCACTTTTGAACTAAGTCACATGTGTTACCATAATTTTAAATAGATTAGCTGACTTGCGGTGGACTTTTTGAAGCTAGCTATGAATCCGTTGTCTATTAAAATAAGGAGCTTTCAACTGTGCCGCTTTATCTACATAATCACATAAAGAGGAAAGCGTCAGCAACTACTCGGCAGATACTTTATAACTCAACCAGATGATTCGAAGAACATCGTAATACCCAATAATGAATGTCATTACTCGAACTAAACTTATGGTGAAGGATGAGCTACAAGGGAATTGGGGAATTGAATGAATCCGAAATAAGGACGAGGGTGAATAATTACGTCTCGATTAGAATTCAATTGTTTTTATTGTAAAAATTAATTCAGTTGGTTCCGGGCTGCCAATTAGCACATTAGCACAAACCTTTTAATTTTATGCACGAAAAACCTGAGAAACACAATTCAAATATTATTTATATGTTTTGCAATACATGATTTAGTTTTATGGCCATTTATTTATCTACCATGTTTTGTAACTAAATAAAAATGTTTCATTCAAAATTGTTGTTCTCAAAATATAAAGCCATATTAGGAAAACCGACAGGTCTGATTTTCATTCATTTTAATACATGCATTGGGAAGTCTTCTCTTTTGTCACATGTGTTTGACAAATTCACCAATAGAATAACATGCCAAGCAGATTACATTTCTAAATATCAGTATTATAATTTAATTTTGCATGCATTGTATAGTAAACGTTTGTCACAATGTGGCCGTTATAGTTGGCAAAATTATTGGAATCCCATACACTTTTTAATTTGAGAGTTCTGGGTTTCAATTTCATCTTGCTTCTATGGTAATTATGACCATCAGATAAGATGACCCATAACGTATCAAAATTATTTTTGATTGAAAGGGTTAAAGTCTAGCTTTACTGAGCAAAAGTTAGAGAGTAATTTTAAGAGCAACCCAATACAATTGTACGAATAAATAGGAACCATATTCCTCACCATATCGCGATTCGAAAGTCAACACCTCTAGGTTTCAACTTTTCGTTGATATTTACCGTGTGGTAGAAAGCTTGTGGTTCCAACCCCTGTACTAAAATATGGTAGTTGATAAGTTACGTTAGATGGCTGCTTAAAACTAGACAAGTTAAGATACCCTCTTGCTCAAAGCCTGAATTAGTTGTCGGGTAAGCTCTGGCGAGAGACCGTCGGTCGCTCCTACAGCTGCTACGTGGCTGCTACTAATGAAGAAATGAATAACAAATAACATTGCGTAATATGAAATACAAAATTAAATTCAGACTAGCCCAGTCAAAGTCCAAAAAATATGTACAAAAAGAAATTCAAGCGAAAATTAACAAAAATAGTGGCATCTCCTCTAAAAGTCCCTGATATTGTAACGCAGAATTCATTTGATTACATTTTTAGCCGCAGGGTCTTGGCTAATCTAAAGACTTGCTACATGCGGTGTATTATACAGAAAATAATCATTGTGTAGAACACATCTCTGTACGATTTTTGCTAGATATTTTATACAAATAACTATAGAGAAATTATTTAAATTGACAACACCACTCGTGCACTCTCCTCTTCCAACACGCACTTTTATTTCACATTAAACTCTTATGCTGTGCTGTTTACGCATTTCAATTTGAGTACATAAATACTGACCGCAACTGGTTTCACTTGAACCTATTTTCACTTGAACTTGAATTTATAAAATAGTTCGTAAAATATTGATGGCGCATATAATTGACAATTCCAAAATGGTAATATCATTAAGTACTCTTAACGCTTTACTATTACTTTTATTTTATCTATACAAACACATTGTAGAAAAGGAATTAATTCTAGGACTACAAGAAGCACTGTCTAGCATCGTCCAATATATTGGACAGGCCTGATTTATTTAATCTTCATTTCTTTTGTCGGTCGCCTCTCTGGAAAACCTACTCGATTCCCTTTTGAGTGGAGTTGGATGTCTATTTTACTTCCACATTTTGCTTTTGGGTAAACACACATGTTCATTTTGTTCGGAACAGAAAATATGGTTTATCTTATTTCTCTGTATCACAATGTCAAATAATAACAAATAAAGCCTAAATCTGATAAGGATCGTTTTCAATGTCAGTTCCATCATAACTTGCCAGTTTACAATCGAGAAATCGGCATGTTCTACTGCCTTATTGTGAAAAAATAAACCGTCTAATTTCTAAACGGAATGCTCCACAATAAAAAATAAAATATTTGCACATACTTTATAGTCAGTGCTTGTAGTTAAACGTATGTATTTACGATAAACAAACAATCTTCGTGTGTTTATCTTACGTCCTATAGTCTGGGAATAAGATATGCCATGTGGATATTTTCCCATAGGTATTGAGATGGCGTCTTTGTATTTTTTGCAGCATTTTAACCGACTTCAAAAAAGGAGGAGGTTATCAATTCAACAGGTATGTTTTCTATCATAACTTTTGACTGGGTGAACAGATTTGGATGATTCTTTTTTATTTGAAAGGTAGTGTTTCCCGTGTGGTTCCATTTGGTCCAATTCTGACAACGGAAGTCGGTTTCCAGTTCTTTTTGAACGCATTTACTTGTTATATATGGTGGTTCATCGAGAGGGAGCTGAATGTGCAGGGAAACCTAGGACAGAGCGACCTGGCGCCGCCGTACAAGAAGACCCGGCCCAAATAGAACGAAATAAGTTACTATATAAAAAAACTTAATTTTACAAAATTTTTACTGACCTTATTTTTATATATTCGAGCAAAAGTATATATTTACTAAGTCATCATTGTTTGGGTTTTTTATTGCTTTACCTTTTTTATGTTTCTTTTACTTACTGTCTAAATATACAATACGATGAATTATGACTACATTAATATCTCTTCTAATCTTATTCAAATATTATAAAACGTTGTCGTTTAGCCGTGTGTTTTTCGATAAGGCTTCTAAATCACTGGATAGATAATTATGCGGTACAACTGTGACATTAACAGCGTTTTAGTCAGTCAAACATGCATTTTACCAAAATCAATGCCTGTACCATACTGATACACAGGCAACTTTAGGTCCTCGTAAGAGGCTTTAAAACTTCGCCTTTAATATATTGTTGCCTCTCAGTCTCACAGCCCGGCGCTCTCCTAAGTAAACTAAAAAGTTTTCGACCGCATATTTTTCTCCCTTGCAGTCCGGACCACGTTAACCGATAGTCTTTTACAATCTAGTCTAAAATGAGGATTCACGACGACTATTTCAACAAATTAAACATGTTGTCAACATTGTTTTCCATCTACACCATAACATTCACCCCAAAAAAGGAAAAGGAGCAAAAATAACAACATTACTCCCAAATAATAAAAAAATCGAATAGTTGTGTGTTTCCCGAAGAAGTTTAGTGAATTAACTGAAATCATTAATCTATATTCCCATACTATACAATTAGGTTACGGTTTAAGAGTCAAAAAGAACATTAAAGTTCACTTAGATGAGAAATTGTCTAACAAAAAGTATTTACAAGGTTGACTAATCGATTAAAATTGCTATTTTTAAAATAATAATATTTTCTATTCCACTTTAACATCACTCCTGAGAAGATAGAACGCTAAAAACATTTCTCGAGCACTGAGAATGTTGATGTTGATGTAAAGCGTCTTTACCGAAGCAGCCTTTGCATACAGTTCTAATCTTTGTAAAAGTAAACCGATCCCTACGATTGCCCGCAAGTCAGTTTTAAACGTAACCTAAGAAACTGCCTCCCAGTTTTTTTCCCACATAAGAACTAAACATTAGGGCATTTCGCTTCTGATATAAAATTTATTGTAATTATTTCTTTCATTAATTCAATTCAATTCTTGACATTTATGGCAACTACCAACTTCATGGTAATTCTGCCAAAATCTGGTGACCAAAGAGGCAACGTGTAATAGGAAATAATCGGTTAGCCAGATACGCGATACACTTTGAGAGGACTAAAGCAAAAAGGAGAAAACACACGACACGAAACGTAGTTCTTTCATTAAAAATACCAAAGAAAAATATAGGCGCACTATTGACAGGACCTGACGTCTCAGTGCTGTCACCTAGCATTAAAAAGTATCCTTTCACTGTCACTCTTTGGCCCATAGACTATATCTGTGGAAAAACATCTCTTTTAACCGTTACCATGCAAGGAGGCCAAACCTACAAACATATACAAATATAATATAAAGCAGTGAGTTTAATTTTCCAGATGACGCCTAATCGGTACAAATTGGCATCGCAGCGGTAAATCGTCATAGAGAGGCACAGTGGCTACTTTTATCCCGGAAAAGTGTTCCCGCGGAAGACATTATACAAATGGTTTATTTAACTTTATTTACTACGTTCATCAGTGGCCATTTTCAGTCTAATGATGATGAAGTAGGTATGGCATTGTAATATGTCTGAGACTTGTACAACATGTTGTATGAAGTTATATTTAGCCGAGCGCATATCTGCGTACATCGCTTAAATTTCCTGCCAGAATTTTATCACTGTTTTCTTGCCTACCTAAACCTAAAACGTAAGTTACCCAAATTCTACACGAGTTATCCCATTCTGTTCGCACGATTGGCTCTCGTCCCGTGTCGTTGCGGTATAATGGAAGCCCTTAGGTAACAACGCTATCAACTTTTATTTCTGCAAAATAATATTCGTTGAATGTAAGTTAAAACATGCCTTCTTTTTGAGCAAGCATAATAATTTGTATTATATACAACGCCAACGACGTAACATATTACTCAATCGAAAACAACAGCGTAAGCTTAGCGGTCGTTTCACGCTGTGACGCCTAGCGCGAGTTACAGCAAACAAAGCACATAGTGAATGGCGCGACGCGCTAGCGATACAGGCGCGACTCGTTGAAGGATCACCTCATGTCAGTACCTAATTGTATTATTTAATTAAGTAATTATTATTAAGGTTGAAGTCTAGCATCGGTTTAAATAGATGTAATAAGGATTCACGTTCTATACGGTTGAAAATATGAATGGTTGCTAGGTTCTGCCAAAATCAAGAGCCAAAAACGGCAACATGTAAAAGAAAATAATCGTTTTGCCAGGCAAGGGATTCACTTTTTAAGGACTGAAACAAAAAGGAGAAAGTAGTTCTAAACATACATAGAAGAATCTTTATCACAACTTTATCTTGTTGGAATAAAAAACTAGGGAGACACTTTATTGAATAGAAAATCGTCACAGTATCAATTACACAAAAATTTTGATGTGAATCATGTACATGTACATGATGTACATCATGCAGGTACACTATTACTGTTAAAGCAATTTAAATTTATAAATCATATTGAATAATAACTTTTGGTTTAGGTACTCGAGGCCGTGAGTCCTGATGATGTGCTACCAAATTTTTCTTCGACAACTATGAGAAGAATACTCAAATATTTAAATTTCAAAAAAATACTGATAGATAGGCAAGGTTTCATGGCGAAGGAACTATTTGCTGCAAATTTCGCTAGACCATACCTCTATAATAGACGGAGTGTACCTCTTATAACTAACATAAATGAAGACATGATGAGGATGACGAAATTATGTATGCAAAACTCAAAAAAATAATTACAGGACTACAATTACACCCCAAATTTGGGACTAAATTTTCTACACATAGATAGAGCGTCACACTTCTTTATCTATTGTGTGCTAGTTTCCAATTCAATCTTCTGTCGGCTTCTGTATACAGATTAGGGTCAGATTGCAGTCGCTTCCATAAAGACTAGTAAGATACCTACAGCTTTTTGGTAACCGAACGTGTTTTATTCGCTCAAAGATAAAAACAATATTTATCGTGCATATTTTTAATAAGACATCGACATCGGTATATATTAATCCCTCTGGGAGTGAAACGATATTCTCAGTTTTTTAAACCCTGTGTCCTAGTCTTACAAAGTAAAACCCGGGAAATTACAGAAGGTCTAACAAGTGTCTTCATATGGGGATGAAATCGCGTGTATCAGCTGTCAAGTATATTTTTACTTGATTTAGGATTAGGAGTTATCTAATCACAAACGAACACTTTTATTAGGTTACTCATTTTGTCACTGATTGTCCAATAAATCAAACTCGATTTCTCGAAACTCGGATTTCGGATTTGGTCAAGCGCGTGTCGAACATTTCATGCAAATCTTCCTAATGCGAACGAAGTCGCGAAAGGTTTGTTTGGACCATGAACTGCCATGAAGGTATTCAGCTTCATCGTTTGGACATACAATTATTAAAAATGCATGTGTTTATTTGTGTAGGTACTGGGATAGTCGAAGAGCCGGAAAAGAACACAAGCTACTTTTTTTCCTATCGAGTAAGAAGTTCCCGTGGGATAAGTTATTAAGTCCACGTGGACGAAGTCGCGGATGTAACCTTGTGTCGTATAGGGCTACTAGTTATACGTATATGACGGTGTGCATGTGTGCGAATGTCTACACCCACGACGCATGAGATACGGGAACGCGCTAATTTAACGCCGAGTTCACAAGCTTACGCTTAGGAAGTTCAAAGTGAATACTGTTGGAATTAAAACAGACAGGATATTCGCGTCGTGTTTGTATATTTATCTAATTTGTCTTGTGCTAGTGAAAGCTGCATATTTCATTTCATTTTTATGATGAAACTATCTGTAGCAAATCACAGTAGTAGTATATGTACTAAGGTTAAAAGGAAAACTATCACGACTAAGCTGGCTTTACAGGTTAAGGAGTAATAGTCAACCAAATTATAAAATATACTTGGAGATGTGAAAATGAAAATTTCGTACGAATTCCATTCAAAACTACTTTTTGATTGACTTTTGAATTTATTGTGCCGCGCAACAATGGAGCCCTACATCATCGCGTGGCCCGACACGCATTTAGCTGCTTTATTAGTCAATTATTTTTTACCTAGGAGACGTAATGTGCGCTTCAGCGATATTCAGACGATGAGCTGCAGTCTCTACATGTGTTTATAACAACATCTTGCATTGACAATCTGTGTGATTACTACCAAGTCCCTGCTAGAAAGTCCGTCGAGGCGGTCTATGAGGTAGGATGCACTCATGCAGCCGGTTATGACTGAGAGATTGTTATCGTGAAAGTAATTGTATTAAACGCCTGGAAGCTACATAAATACTTTTCACTGTCTTCGGCTAAAGTTAAGTCCACTCAAATACAAACAACAAAGCAGTCTCGGAGTACTTGCCAGATTATTTTATCTCTTAAAATGTCAAACCACACTGTTTCAGTGAACGTTTCAGATATCATGTGTAGAGATATCTTATCCCGCTTTGGTCTCTGTTTGATAAATCGCACTTATAATATTCTTATGCTCGTTGTTATTACACATGAATGGAAAAATGACGCATTCTCCATAAGTAATATGTATTTAGTTTTCCTCGAGGCTTGGCACACCAAATCTTCTCCAATTGATATAGATGTTTAACATCAAATTGCAATACGAGTACTGAAGTTTATCTTTTGAATGATAGTCAGTAAAATGTCGAATGAAAATGTTGAAAAACTAATATGCACACTAAATCAGATGAATGGAACAGATTTCTATTTTGGGTTAAAAAAATGTTTACACAACAACTGAGCTTCATCAAAAACATTGCTTTACCTTATTTTAAAGCGAGCAATCCTTGTTATGATCTATGAACTATATTTTGCCAATATTTGAGTTCACTCCATCATCAACTAGCTGGCGTAGTAGTACTGATGTTGAGATACTTTGTTACTTCTGCTCTTTTCAAGTACCAGTCGAGTGTCCAACGGCACATCGGGATTAGTTTCTTCCCCTTTTTTAGTTAGACCAACGAATCAGGGCCCGTAAACATTAGTTATAGGGAACAAAAAGAAATCGCAAGTTGGGTTGGGCTGTATGGCGTGCGTCATCAATTCTACATTTGAAACCAATTTGTAACCTTCAAATACGCTTCTATTGCGAGTACCTTAGCGGTATTTGCTGGTGCGTTATCCTGGTGAAATACTGAGCAAGTGTTGACATACCAATCTGCATTTACTGTTCTTTGGTCTTTAAGCGAGTCGAAGTTGACCTTCACGTGCATCGTCATGGAGATGATTACGTCCACGTCAAAACTCTTTGCACGTATACACAGGGCTACGAGTTGGGGCTTCATCACCAAATTGAAGCCTAGTGAAATCTCTGGCAATACTCTGACTGAAGCCGCAGCGAAATACATATTAGAAAATCATAGTGAAAATTTTTCGAGTTAAATTCATGGTCATAATTCCGACACACAATTTTCTAAACGCCGCCGCCACCACAATGAAAAATCAAATGACTGACGCAAGTAAAAAAAATAACACGTTCCCAGAGAGTTCCATTTTCAAATTTTGAAATTGGCTTTCTATTTCTTTTATTGTAAGTGGCCAGTTCCAGAAACATCTAGTACGAGTACATCCTAAGTACGTCCGTAAAAAGTACGTAAGACATTATATAAACGAGATTCACGTAGTCATCAACGTTACTTTGTTAGTTTTGAACGTACTCGTATGTATGTCGACGGCGGTAATGTAAATAGAAAAGAATACTTTTTCTCAACTCACATGTCCAATTACACAGCATTCAGAACTTCGAGAAAAAGCTAACAGCGTTGAACGACGAGCTCCCTTTTCAAAGTTCAGTGCTAAAGTCGTATGTTCGTGTTTATTTAATGTATAATGTGTTTACAATTGACTTTTATCTGAGGAAGTAAGAAGAATCATCAAATATGCTTAATGTACAGGATACAAACTTTACACCGTCTAAAAGACTCTAATTAACAAAAGTAAGAAGGGGTTCCAGTAAAAAGTGCATGAATTAACTTTAATAGGTGGTGCGTCGTTTTATATGTATTTTTTCGTATTTTTGTCATTTGAACATGCGATGAAGTGGACAGAAGTAGCATCGTACTTGATTCTTTTTTCTTTTATTTTTTGCACCCTTCATATTTTAATTGAAGCTGTATTTTAAGCTGCCTTTGTCCATGGTTATTCAACCGATCGGTAATTTTGGTTGGCGTTATGAACAAGGACGAAGCTGACTTAGCTCGTCTATGATGGATGGAGTTTAGGGATTAACCCTCGTAAACATAATCTTGTAAGCGTCTGTATTGTAAGGTTCGTCATCCTGCAACACCGGCAGGATCCACAGAGATTTGATAATGGAGAAGTAACGATGCCAAACAGTCTGAATTAAAACTGCTTCTATACATGTCCCAATATGCTTTTGTGGGACTTTACGCGAAACGGAGCAAGTAAGTGCGACGGGCAAGGAAAGCAACCAACACATTTTGGCCAGTTTACATTATTCAAGTCCAGTAACCCAGTAGCATTGGAATGGAATAGGCCGGACTGACGATATCCTCTACATGATTCCTGCCATTTAAAAGCTGTCCAGTCGTCAAGACTACAACGACAATGAGTTCAACCTGTACAATTGTTCTGTCAGCACTGGAATGGCACTGAATTGGCCGACTACAATCTTCCAGTTGCGCTGGATTCAAAAGTAGACCGCCAATCCAGTTTCTTCACTGGATCAAATGCATTCCAGTGCCGGTTTACATAATTCCAGTTGCAATCCAGTGCTGGATTCGAACGCTGGACTCGAATAACGTAAGCTGGCTATTAGATAGAGAATTAGAGCATCGTGTCGTTGGAATTTATTGTTCCGTAGAAGTCCCACTACGTCAAGTCTTATTCCCGATTCTTCTATTCCCACTAGGTCGAATGTCATAACTGATAACTGGAAGTAGAATATTTAACCATTGTAAGCAACAAGTAGCAATTTTAATTAATATATGAAATATATGCAGTCGGTATTAGTATTGACAAAGTACCAGGAGTTCATGAGCAAGTAGCTGGTCGTACAGTATGAAGTCACGATCTGCATATGCTTACCTTGCTTATGCTATGCATGAAGGGATCTGTCACAATCAACATGCTTGGCAGGCGGGAAATATTCATGAAGCGAAAACACGTAAACAAATATGATGCTTAAATCATATTTGTTTCATGATTACACAGTCTAACGATCAGGACCTTAGCCTCAAGAGCAAATGAGGCCGGATAGAATCCCAGACAACGGAAAGTTTTTTTCCAGTTTTATTTTACGTTTAAGTTAATTTACGTGTTTAAATAAAGAGTATACAATCAAGCACACTAAACGTCTCGATATAGAGGAAATCTTGATGAGATACTCGTGATAGAGAAAATTTGAGAATCGAGAAAAATGTAGCGCAAAACAAACAAAAAAACGCCTTTATACTCGTAGATACAATCGGTATACACGTATATAATACTTCCCTTATTGACATATCAATGACCACCCCAATCCGCTAAGGTTAGAACACTATACATTTGTGACAGAAAATCCTTTTGGTGATGTAAATATTAAGGATAGCATATTTGGCACAAACAAAGCAAAGGGCCAAATATGTCTGTCCTTAAGGCATTGTAAATTTATATTATTTATGTATTGGTTATTACCAATAATAATAAGCCGAGAAACATCTACTGTTGCACACAAAGAGAAAATAAAAACATGTAAGAAGATAAAGACTATGTAAAATGAACCCAGTTTAGTTAGTGGTGGTGGTGGAGGTTCTTAACCAATTGGATATTTGACTAAAAAAATATTTTTGTCTAATTCGATAGACCATTTGAAAATATAAATAGCTCTATCAATATTTTTTTTCGATACGACTAATAGTTTTTAGCACAACCCGCCGAACAGTGATTCTAGTCACGCGGTGCTAAAACGCTTCATATAATCGGCCGTGTTTTGTGACGTCACATTACTATATTGGAGGGTTAAATGTATGAAGCTTATGCAATATTTTGAGTTATCTGGTAAAATAATAGTTTTATCTGCTATATCCTTATAAAAACATTCAAAATTTAGTTAAAACACGAAATCTTATAAGCATTTTACAATCTAAATTAAAAAATTAAAATTATTACGTATTTTTATTTGGGGACTTTCTTTTAATGTCCGTTACGGTATAAAATACAAATCAACCCCAAAATAATTAAGTGTCAAGTACCCAATTTCATAAAAATTAATTAAACACTGATCATTTATTGTTATGCAATTGTACAAATTAAGTAAACAAATTTTAAATATGGAAAATAAACGAGACGAGACACCTGATTGAAACCTGATGAAATCAATATATAGTGTCATGGCAGCAAGAAAAATCGTTTCATGTCCTTGTACTCCTGCCTTTATATTAAAATCACCACACGTCTTCCCGTGCGTGACGAAAATGTAAGAGATAATGATTTAATTAAAACAAAAATAAATCTAGAAGAATAACTTTCGAATAAATGATTTTTAAACTGACAATAAGCCATTAATCATCGTCACATATTAAAAAATGTTATACAAACACAAAATTCATGTATTTATTGGATGTCAGCTGTGAACCAATTAAACTTACAACGAAAATAATAACAAATATTTAACTATATCAATTATAAAAGCAATACTCGATATAAATCATCCATCTATTTTAAATATTTGGCAAACTTTGCATAACTGTCCATAAATATTATTCTTGCAAATAACAACCTACGATTTGTAAAGGCTTATAAAAATTATCACTGCAAAATTAAAAAGAATTTGTACCTGTAGGTATTTATATCTCAAAACAAATGTAGATAAGGAGGCCTTAATTAATTTATTAAAATCGAGACTTACCAACTAAAAAAATATTTCAAATGCTCCTTCGTTGTGAGAAAAGTTAATTAAACATCGCGGCACTGACACAGACAAAAATCCAAACATGTAACACATATGTACACAAACTTCAAATAAGAACCTATACGAGCGCGCTGTTAAAATTTACCGCGGGGAAATACGACCACCCGCGCCGACCGAACAAAACTTACTGAAAAGAAAATCCGCTATCACACCTCCTTTCGTCGACACATCTTCTGAAAATATTATAACCCAACCAAAACCAAAAGCCCTCAATCAACAAACGGCCCCTTCCTATTAAGTCCTTATCGATTCCTGGTGCGTAAAAACACAAGGGAAATGTTTCAAAATGCCCCTAATTTGTACGTATCGATACAGTCGCGGCGATAAGATATTGCCGTGACTCAATTAATAAATATTAAATAAATTAATTTTAACAGATAAGAGTGTTTAATATAACCCTTTTTATCTACAGTCGAGTGTTAGATACGGAACTGAATTTAATGCTGCGCGGTCGTGATTTCTGATGACATTTGCTTGTTTGTTATTGTATAAACTTTTATACGTTTTGCGTTGTTTAACCTATTTCAAAAAAAGGAGGAGTACTCCGACTTTATGTATTTTTGTGTATATGATGATTGATGTCTTTTTTGATTGTGAACCGGTTTCTATTTTAATTTATTCATTGGGGTATAATCTCATTCATCTCATTTTATTTTGAAAATTGATAGGTGTAAAATTAGGGGCAGAAACTCGTTGATTGAAACTCAGCCACTTCCCTTTAACCGATTATAATAAGCCTTGTACATAGTTAACATTTATAAGACTTCATGGCAAATGAAGTCGGTTCGTTAGCAGTGATCATTATGTCAGTGGCTATTTATAGACCATTAAATTGATTGAATAAAAGCACTCTTCAAGTTAAAAGATGCTATTGAAGTTTGAATAATTTCTGATTAGATAATAAGCTCTAGTTTGACAAATCCATAAATAACAGTATTATCGTCGACAGCTGCAATAGTCCACTGTTGGAACCCATTGAAGGCATACTGGTGATCGCAATAAGATGTTGACATGGTGTGGTGACGATGACGATGCCCATATTCTTTTTTTTTACTTTGTCGCCTTTTTACATTCTAAAGCCGGCACCGAATAGCTAAAGCACAATTGAATTAGTTAACTGTAACATAATTACAACACCGGTATTTTAACAGTGTCGTTTGTTAGAGAGAAAAAACAAAACAACCCTTTTAGAAACATTAAAATTTTAGGGTTCTGAATTAAAACAAGGAACACTTTCGAAACGTTACAATTAAAAAGCGGAAACGAAGCACAATTACTCAAATACACTGAAAAGTCACTTGTCACGAATAATGACATGAGCATTAAAGATTGTTTAGGTGGTTTTTAAAGGTTTTTTAAATTGCATTTTTTGCATGTGTTGTATACCTAGATTAAGGACAAAGTGTGCTATATATTTTGGTACATGAATTTGCTCTAGTTGATTTAGTCAGTTTAGTCAATTTTTATTATTTTTTGTTTAATTGCTGACACGTCCATTAAAATAATATATCCATATCAGTAGTGCATCGGGGTAAAGTACGCAAATCAAACTTTCACGACAAAGTACGTTGCGATGGTAAACCTTCGCAACAATGTACGTCCCTATGGTAAACTTTCGCAACAACGTACGTCCCTATGGTAAACTTTCGCAGTAACGTACATCACGGTAATAAACTTCGAAAGTAAATTTTACACCTGAAACCAACTTTATATACGAGTATACATAACTAAATAAGCATTCAATATTACGTTACAATGTGTGTAAAAAACTGATCTATTTGCGCCAGGGCTCAAAAAGAGAGAGAGAGAGAGACTTTTAACAAATTTTATAAGAATAACAAGAATGGACGACAAAAAATAAAATTTCTTTCAAAGACACTGACGCTAAAACCGATCTTCTGAATTGATCCAGACTGATGACAAATGGCGTGCCATGGAGGAGGTGTCCAGCAGTGGACGTTTCCAGGCTGATGATGATGATGATTCATTAATACATATTATGGTCGATCCTGCTACTTAGCAAACTGCGTCGACACATTGGCTCCGTTTCACGTTCAGAAGACCTGCTGCAGCGCTTGCAATGGAGACAATGGGGCCTTGGTCCACGGACACGAAGAAGTTCGTGAAAGAAGTGTTTGTGAGGCTGGTGCTGACCACGGGTGACCCAAGAGCTGTTTGTTGCCTTTTTTGCACACACATACAGGCTGGCGTTAGAAGAAGTGTTCACCTTCTCAGTATGCTTTATTATTATTATTTTATGTTTTTTTATTTGTATAGTATAGTTAAATATCAATGTATCTATGGTTACATTACTGTTTTAAAAAAGAATAAAAATTATCAATCTGTTTTTGCTGACAATAATCTAATATGATGTCTGATCTTCATCAGCAATAATGTCTACATCAGAGGCGTGCACCCGGTGGTGCAAACCTCAATCTCTGTCTGCGTATCATTATGCATTATCTTACTTTACGTAAAGCTTTTCCTTCTAAGCAAAATTAAACATTCAGTGGATTATTTATCTTTTTTTTTTTTTTTTGAAAAATCACTCGGTTGCCAGCTGTAAATGATACACTTAACAATGATGAAACTGAAGGAAGTTAATTTCTTTTAGAAGGAAAACTGTTATTTTCGCCAAGTATTCAAAAATATTTCATTTTATCATCATTATTTCGACAGAATGTTTCGAGGTACACTTGGCAAATGTACAGTTGAAGATTGCGAAAAATTTATGTCACATAGTATACAAATATTATCAGCAAATGTACGTATTTTACGATGCCGTCAGGCTTTTCGCAACAATTAAAGATGTAAAAATCAAAGAAGAAATCGATGAGATGGATGACATCGATAAAGTGAGAGATGACCTTCAATCTACTAAGCAATTGCTGGCTATTGAACATAGATAAGTAGGAAAGGACTACACAGTAGCCATATCACCATTCAATAAGTTAAAATCCCTAGCTTCTGATTTTGTATAATAATCGTAAATTTATATCGTGTAAATCAACTATACATCGACCATGACATACCAGACGGCGTCTTATCCTGGAGACAGCTATAATTTTATAGTTATCTAATTCAATGAACATTGTATATACTAAGGTAACAAGATGAGTTTTTCATTATTTTACTAGCTACTCGAATTATCATTGCAAGTTAGTAGCTGTATCAGACCGGCTTTAAATTTAAAATTGTCTTTTGTAACTTTTAGAGTATTCAAAATTCATTTTCATCAATATCTCTCGATTTACCACAGAATTTTAAGGTGTTTTATTCCGAATGTATTAAAAATGTAGAATCTATATTAATTACGTTTATGATCAAGTTAATAACACGAACTGATCAAATCAGTCGATTCTAATGTTTATGTCCTGAACCCTACTCCTAACTCATACGCCCACTTCGCCAGTTTTATTACTATTTATGATGACATGCGTTTTAATAAAAAAGATAAACGTAATTCGGCTTACGATTAGTTTGAATGCTAATATTTATTTTTAGACTCTATTATCGACCAGGACGTTCACGCCTCATTTAATTTAACATCCAATTTAGTATACATTTTAAGCGAAAATGGGTTCATTTTAGTACTTCCGTACATAACCAAGTTAAATTACCAGCAATGTACAAGGAAAAAATATTCTTCGCACAAAACCGGGTAATGTATTAAGAAATATATTTTCTTTGCACATTACCGATAACATTTACAGTTTTGCACCAGGATGTAGATATTCTTCCTACATTACTTGGTTTTGCTCAAAGAAATCTTTATTCCGTGTAGAAAACCAAGGAGGTTCTCCGAGTAGTGTAAATACACCTTCCTAATGTGGGTTATCTTTTTATTTTCAAATAAATATTGACAAGCTTGACATTTCATTAGACAGAAATACAAAGGACAGGGGAAATAATACCTATAGTAATTTATCGCGTTTATTGTACTTAATTCAAGGGCCCTTCAGCTATCACAATTTAAACTTATGAGGACAGTTGCTCTTCGTAGCAAATAGTTCATAATGTCTACTGAATCGCCGAACAGTTCTATAGAAGAACTGGTTTATATTACTTCCAAAAGGATGATGATGATGATGATGATAGGCACCACACCCAGCCAGGTCAAGCCTGTTCCGGTCAAACCGGCACACCGGGGGATGCAATTTGTAAAGGAGTGACACGCTCTGGGAGATGGATAGGAGGTCCAGCAGCCGCAGCCATTGGACCAGAGTCAACCGGCTATGCAGCCTTGAGCCAACATGGGATGATGGAGGACGGGTAATTTCTGTAGAGGATAGAGCGTTGTTGAGATGAGCTTGATTGTGTTGGTCTGGATCTTTGACGAATGATGATGATCTGTCAGCTGTTGATTCTCGAAATGCCTTATCTTCACTACACATCCGCACCCGATGTACAGCAAAAGACGCTGTTGCATACATTGTATTTCTTGTATCTTGTTGAGCCCTTCGTTGCCAAATATTCAATCCCGTTGGGTTAGCGCCTTCTGGGTTTAAATAAAAACTGATTGCGCGTGGTATCCCGCGGTACTTCCGTAACTGTGTTCCTATAATTGTAGGCAAAACATATCTTGGATGGATTCGTGTCACCGTCCACGTACATAGGCTGTTGTTTCCATCTGGTCCGAGGCTGTGACTCAGCTTGCGTTAGCTTCACGATAAATCTTCCTTGTCTCCCTGGAGCAGCGTACCTTTGGTAGTAGTAGTGGTTTATCACTGGAATGCTTGCACCGCCGAGGAGGAAGGTTAAACCACGTATGGAGATAATCATATGTTGAGGTAGAGTCTGCCGCACTTCAATTTTAACAAACGCACCTCTCCGATGCATCTTTATACTTATTATATATTACATGCCTTGACTTGAAGGGAGTGACCGAAGTATTCTTCATGATCCTGTTCCATCCTTTCTTATTGTAGTTTCAGGTTAATTGTTCTGTAGTTGCAGGTACTCAGAGTTTATTCTGACTGTCGAAGTATGTGCAGTACTGTTGTTTCATGCTACAGTCTAATATAATGACACTATCCACCCCGTAGCGTATCACTTGCCACGTCAAGTTGTAAACACCACACCCACACACAACAATTAACTTGCACATATCACTTCAGGAAAGATATAGCATCCATGACACGTGGTATCGGCACGCACGCACTCTTAAAATTTCGGAGGAGGGCAATTCTTCTACGGCGAAGGCAGGTGGGTTCTTCTGAGTATTGTCCTAGGACAAAGCGCTGTGAATTCTGTGCCTACACTCCAGTTTGTAAGAACGTGGTAGTAATGCCTGGGAAGAACAATGATTATTTCACTCAAAAATCAGTAATGAAAGCTTCACTTGAAGTTAACGCCGCTTAGCCCTTTGTTGTTACTCTCGTTTCGCAAGATATAACCACTATAATAGCAGTGGTCCCTGAGAACAATATTAAGATCGACAAAACAAAGTTGTACTTCCAAGATCAATTATTATATGTACATGTACGTACGAGCGCAAACCAATACTGGTTTGTTTAACTAAAGGTTAGGCGAGCCAATTGTTAACCTTCCCGTTTTGGGGTCGGGTATAAAGTAACAAAGTGGTACATGTAATATCGACAAAGCTCTCGCCTGATCAGTTTCAAAATCAAGTTGCTTGCATGTCGCGATCTTAGCTAGACTTTTCTTTTGTTCAATAAGGAGAGACGAAAACGCTTTTGTTTATGGGTTTTTATGACTTTTAAGGGTCCATTGTAGTAGTTAGTTATAGTTTAGAGTCATTTTATCATGCATCATTGTGGCGTCCAACTTGCAGGACTTTCAAATAAATGCTTTCTTGTTCTTTATAGTTTTATGATTTATCCCAAACTGGCAAGGCGGAGCAGCCCGAGACACGACTGTATTCGAAACTGACCCTAATGATGGTCAGGCGGGAACTTTGTCGGTAGTACATGAAACTAATTTTATGGTCGTTTCGTTGACGGTGTTATTCTAACCGTTTCCTGGAATACACAAAAGGTTGGGCAATAAACGCCCCGTTGTTGTCCCGCTCCTTGTGCAGTCCGTGTGATTTTGTGTAGTTCCCGATATTAAATATAACGAACTTACGGCAATGTTCCGACACAAGTATTGATACATTATAGTTACGCTTCAGATTTGAAGCATAATGTTGAAATATTTGGAAGTATTAGTATACATAGAGCATATCAAACCGCATTGCTGTGGTCTATGAGCTAGGTTCGCGAGGTTGGAGTCAGCATCTCGAATAAATCTTTTTTATGCATAATAGGCCCCGCCCGATGTATTGAAGCCACGCTCACACAGATGCCCCAAGCCGCTGCCGAAGCCACGGCCCGGACACTCCATAGAATCTTTTTGAATCGACCAGATGACGTCACGTGACGTTTGTACACCTCGCGGGGTTGTCGCGAGCTATCATTTGTATCGTGTGAACGTGATCAGTAAAATACTATTCATTTTTATGATTTATAAATATGAACTAATTATAATTATTATCATTACTATATAAATGCAAGAATGTTTTGATTGTTTTAATTTTTGTTGTGCCATAATTTTGTACTATATGCCATATTTAATTATTTGAATAAACCATCCTTTCATGCATATTTATCTATATAAAATAGTTTCGATATTGATCTTATGCCAGGTGTATCCCGCGAGGGACCAATTTTTATTATTTTTATTATTATTTTTATTACAAACGCAAAAATTATTCCGCCAATGCAATTTGGCCCCAGCCTGGACTTTGTACAGTTCGTTTAATTTCAAAACGTCACTATTCCTACATTTACCTTATTTTATATGGTTTAGAGTTTATACCTTTCTTTAAACTATCGAACACATACACAGTACAAACGATCGTTGGCGAGCGCGCGTCTTGTGTCTTGTTCCGCCCTCGCGACGCTCTCGTTGACAGCGGGGTGAGGTAGCTCCGATTGGGGGGAGGCGGAGACTGTCCTATCTATATGCAGTAATAATATCTAATCTGTGCCGAAGCGATGGTCCGCCGCTCCCGTCGGAACACAGCGGCGCCATCGATGTTTGGCGGCAAATTTGAATCTGGATGAAAGCGGCGAACTACCTATGATTTATTTATTTATTCAGTCCAGAATTAAAAACTAACTTTAAAGTTACTCGCGCCTACATATTAATATAGACGTACCCCTTTCTGGATAATATTATATATTACAGGTTACTTTTATGGCGTATTGTGTCAGACACCTTAATGTCAATTTCCCGGGGACGCTTGTTTTACCGAAATTGTTTACAATTCAATTTAGATGCGTTTGACTTAAGTTGCCTGTAAATTGAATGGTACGAGTATATGAGAGTTGCGTAGATTGTTCTTGCTGTTTAGGTTTAGTTGTTATTACCATGACGTTGGTTTTTTAAACACCGTGCCTTTGTTTGGTTTGACTTGGCTTAACATATTAATTTATGCTTTATTAATACCGCTTTCGGGAGGGGTTGACCTTTATATTTATTGGCTTTCTGTTTCAAGGATTTCTGTATACTTTGTCTCTTTAGCTGTTGATCTGCCTTAAATAAATAATTATTATAATAATTTAGAGATGATTTTACAAGTGTTAATTAGTTGTGTAAACGTGTGTAGTTTGTATTAGACACTTGTTACTGTAGAGCAAAGTAAACTTTTATAACAAAATGCGCACGCATTTTGTTGATTATGATATTGTGGATTTAATTGAGTCGGGAACGGGGGATTAGACCAATATCCAAAATGGCTGGTTACTGGTGTGGTACACACTTAACCCTTGAAAACTGCCTTTATTGGAACAATACTGAATTCAACCCATTGAAATATAATCTACTACTGTGATTTTATACCAGCCACAACTTATAACTTAGTATTAAATTTAAGAAGAGACCAATTTATAATTTACGTATGAACTAGGAGTATGAAGGCAAATCAGAAGAAACCCCTACAAACAAAGAACGCTTCGAAACTAAATTTATCTTTCTTTATGCAATTCAAAACATTAGTTGGAAGGTTCCGCAAAAAACGACACGGACCGGACAATGGGCGCTGGCTCGCCTAGACACTTGGCGCACACGTGGTCAATGTTGTAATGTTTTTGTTCCCGGCCTTCAATAATACAACCAACTTTCTAGGAATATGGCGAACGACGAAATAAGAAATTCTGTTGGCTGTTATTGTTTGACGCTAAGGCCTGGGGAATTAAAAAATAAAGTTATGAACTCGGCATCGCTTGTTCGATACAACCTTTGTTTGGGTTTCATTTGATGGCCAAATTTAGATGATTGTTGCTTGACACGTAGACTAGACACACGTTTACAATAGAGGTACGATAACAACCTGTGCGAAAGTAGAAGAAAAAAATGATATGAAACGATCTCACCCGATATGCTCTTCAGTTCAGGGCCTACATCAGCTAGCGGCTTGTTTTCAGGATGTTTCATTGTCACGACGCGACAGGTAGCGCGTGCGCAGTGCGATGCGACATTATTTGCGGTGACACGAGATTTGCGTACAATGCACACTGATTACGTATTTATAACGAAAGCGTTCCTCAGTCTCGCACAAATAACACCATGGTTTGCACATAACTCTTGAAAATGTAAGTTTATCGATCGGCACCGGTAGAACACGCTAATTAACACCACAGTATTGAACGTAAAACTTTTACACTAACACAAGTTGAAACTTTAGAAAAAATAAATACAATGCAGACCCGGGGAGCGTCCCGGGGACGCGTCCGACCCTTACGGCGGACGGCAAAAGACCCGCCGGTTTATATTACTTCCAAAAGGAAGCAAAATATCGTTACACGACGGCCGTAAATATCATAAAGGAAAACTTTTCCGAAATGGATCACAATATTGGACCTGTGGAAACTACAAAATATGTAGCGGCAGTTTAACAGTGTTCGACAACAAAATTACAGCTAGTGCTCCTGCATCATAATAGTTGCACCCCAAATTCACCAAAAAACATTGTGCTAAAAGAATTCGATCAATTACGGAATAATGTGTCCAAAAACTACGTACCTATATCGAAGCAATATAATGAATCAATATGTCGGTTGAAAAAGGAAGATATGCATTTATTGGAGCCGTTGCCTAAATTTGCAAATATACATACAGGTTTTAACAACGCTAGAAAAAAAATACAGAAAATTGAAAAGAGTGTATTTCGGAAACACACGGAGTTCCAAATTCCAGTAAATTTCCGACCGTTTATATTGGAAGAATATGAAGACGATAACAAAATATTATTGTTTGCCTCGAAAGAAGCACGACTACTTATGACCAAATGTAGCAAATATTTCGCAGATGGTACATTTGGGTGTTGTCAGCCTTTCGATCAGCTCTATGATATTTACGGTGATTTAGGTAGTGACGAAGAATCGACTACTATAATTTCTTTGGTCTATGCCCTGCTGTTAAATAAAAACAATTAACTTACGAAATATTATTCCACATGGTAAAATCTCTGATACCCGAATGGAAAGCCGACGACCAATTTACTTTTGATTTCGAAATAGCACCAAGAAATGCTATTAAAAAATATTCCCAAACATTATGACACGAGGCTGCTACTTTCATTTTTACCAGAGCATAATGCGAAAAGCCCGACTTCTTGGAATTAAAAAAAACATCGAAAGTCAATAACCGACACGTTTGTAAAACGCTGAAAACATAGAGGAAGGTTGGATGGTACAAAACTGTAAATGTTATCGGTAATGTGCAAAAGAAAACATATTTCTTAATACATTACCCGGTTTTGTGCGAAGAATATTTTTTCCTTGTACATTGTTGGTACTGTAACTTGGTTATGTACGAGTAACAAGGGAAATAAAAGATTGATTTTTTGCTAGCCCCAGCTCGATCATAGTCGGGGCACAGTGCTGAGACTAGAAAGAGACTCAAGATATCGTGCGGATGATGAGAGGAACCTTTCTGTCCCGCACCGTCCCAACAAACAAAATATTCTGCATACATAGATTATTAGCTAAATTCCAATAACCATTCATTTGACTGGGGCGTGGCCTCTAATATGTCCAATCAAATAGCACTCATCGTGATCTCCGTATGATTCCATCCACTTTCCGAAACCTTTTCAAACGCGAGGACCCTCATTACCGCGCTTTGTTGGACTCAAATTGACGTAGCAATCGTGGGTGGGTGAATTCTCCACTGTCATTCGACATGGCAATTAATTAAACAACGATTTATGTGGTCCACTAAGTATCATGAACTTTTACTCGTATCTAATCTCTATATTACTTAAAATTTGAGATACATGTGTGTTATATTTTGTTTGGGAATTCGGGGGTCTGCAAGCACATGATCAAAAATAAAGATTGTCGCGGCTTCCAACCTCCACGGACGAAATCTCCGCGCCGACAAATGACATAAGAAAAAGAAAAACAACTGACTGACGTTTTGACTAGACAAAAAATGAAGACGTAAAAACTGAAATAAAACTGCTTTATTGTCCTAAAGTGTTGTGATTTCAAGACAAGATTCGAGACAGACCGAACAAAGGTGCTTATTGAACCTTAAACATCGCGATATTTATAATTTGAGACAAGGGGGTAGACAACCACTCACTGCGACCTTGATAGATAGATATGGTAACCCCAATGCCCAAGGTCCACTCCGATCGTATATTTGACGATATCTCTAGGGGCGAAGTACCTCAATATCGTCCGGTGAAAAGTGATGAATAATTAGATGATGATGTTTAACTGCCTGTACTGTTTCCTTTCATCTTACAGACAACAATAGCCTCGCATAGCTTGTCATGGCTTTTCGATCGGAGACTACCTCCTACTGTTGTGGATTTCTCTTATATCATCAATTCGAATATTTTTAAGTCTGTCGTTGGATCTTGACCAGCTGCTTCTAAGTTTCTTGTTTGTGCGGGAACAGTGGCTTCATTGATCATGCAAAAAGAACCCAGCATGCAAGACTTGCGCGACACTATTTTGACTGTTATTTCTTTAGGATAAATTTCTTTTATCTTTTAGTTTTAGACCGTTCAGACTAGATCTCTTACCGAAAAAGTAAAAGAAAGTATACACAGTGCATGTCCATATTTTTCAGATATTGCAGATATGAAACTGCCTCCATTTGATTTATAATATTCGATGAAGATTTAAGTCGTGCAGAGATTTTATCAGAAAACCCGTTCGGGTTCCAGCGCTAATTAAATATATACTGCTTTAAGGGCAGCATGAAAAATGGCCTACCACCAACGTTCATATTCTTGACACTGACAGATAATATCTATTTTTCCAGAGCTGTCCCGTGGTTCACACCTTGGCAGCCAACATGAACACTTCCTTAAATGACTATTCCCATAAGGACCACTTCCCGTAATGACAATTCCCTGATCGTCCATTTCCTAAAACGGCCACTTCCTAGTATACTTAAGAAGTATATAATAATTTAACGACTGCTTTTAGATCTAACATTCCATGATAAATCAGGAACAGGCCACTCATAAAATATCTAATCTAATTATATATTATATAAAAATTACATATGTACTCATTTGGCAATCCGTAGTTTGTTATGTTTTTGACAAGTAGGCAGTATACGAAGTAGTCAAATATATGTCATTTGTGAAGTAAGCCGTTTGGGAAGTGGTCAAATCGAGAAGTAGACAGAATAAGAAGTTGCCCATATGAGAAGTAGACGCTTGACGCCCGAAGTAAATAAAATGTATCTGAAATTATTCCAATGTAAAGAGGATTGATATAAGAGGAGCTCCCTTAATTGTAAACGATGGAAACGACGGTTATAGTCTTTGATACAGATAATTTCAAAATGTTGCATTCCCGGGATGTAATTTATTACATTACCTTCAAAAGATGACGTCCTATAAATGCACCATATAACCTCAACCCTAAAATAATACATAAATAACTGTTCGATTTCTGCATGGTATTTTAGCAGAATCAAAAAATATTTGAAATCATAGAGATGTAGAGTTCTCACGGTAGAATTGGAAGATGTAGAATTATGAAGAACGACAACAAGAATGTCACATTGTTGAATAAAACAGTGATCGTAGTCAAATTAAAGAACGAAACCGTTTAATTTTGAATAACTCATACTTTTGCCAGAGCCCTCTCCTAAACTAGAAACTGTAATAGGAATAAGAAAAATTACATTCCGTGTATATCTGTAATAGTTCCAAGTGGATCGAGGACCAAAATTAAGGTAGTTACAGTATTATTAAAAGCACCGTTTAGTTAATACATAATTTAATTATAAAAACAACAATGGCAATTTAGTTGACACTACCATAAAATTCAATTAACAACTAATAAACAACATCTTTTCAAGATTGTTATGATTCCATTTATAAAGTTAAGAGTGAAATCGAGCTATATACATTGTAATCTTAGTAAATGAATTTATTGTCGAGCCTAATTTAATAATTGTTGTTTTGTTTCAAACTATGGCACAGATTTGTGGACACTGTATTGTGCTATATGTATATTATAAAAAAACTTTACATACATCTTCTCAACTTATGTATTTCAACAAAATTTTCTTTAAATGAATAAACTACCATAACTTAGCTTGAGATTTAAAATTATTACAGTATTTCTAACATATTTAAAAGATCTGACGATTGAACCTAGTTTAGGGACCTTTAGTCCTTAAATAAGAGTTAAAATCTTTGTAAACTTCTAAATTTAAAATATACAACGTAAGTACCTTAGCTACTCGTATTTCAACAAAACCCTGGATTAGTGTGTTCAATAACGCAACGTTTGCAATATTTTTTGACAGCCTTATAGCCGCGTAACGTGACAGGTGTGTCTTGTATATTGAGTTGTGTTAGACCTCTGCAGTAATAGGCGACAGATTCCAGTCCTTCGTCGCCTACCAACTCACAGCCGCGAAGAGCCAGCTTCTTCAGATTGGGACAGCAACGAGCGAGAATCTGAAATAAAATACACAAATTGGAAATGTTGCCTCCTATAAGAAGGCATCAATACAAATAAGTTATTTGAAATCACAGTAACGTTACATAATATTACGATTAAAATTTTATTGGCATACAGCGACGTCATGAGATGATTATAAAAGAAAAATCAACAATTAAATCAATTCAACACATACTTAATCAGACACATTCGCATTTGCAACTCCAAGACACATACGCATAGCAGTTATTGGCACTTTTACGATCGTGAAATAAGTCTATTAAAACTACTCTGATTAACAAACAATTGGCAACTCAATTTGTACATTGGCTGTTCCGTGAGTAATATACAATGACCACAATCATAGCCTTTATCTAACATTGCATCAGTCAGATAAACAGATAAAAAATCCATCTTTAGCCAAAAACGATTTTGTATAAGACCAACTATAAACAATAAGCAAAATAGTCTTGTACAAAGCATTACTAACGTAAATAATCTGTCATCAATCAATGAGTTAACTATTGACACTCGTTTTGGACTCGTCGAAAGACATTATAATTGTAGAACTTACTCTAGATATGCTTAACACATATATTGTACTATGATTTTGATATAGCTCGCATGGCGCTTATTGCGAATAAAAAAACGGCCGCTTGCAAATTTACCTGCAGACCAGCCTCTGACACATCCGTAGCCCCAAGATCCAACGCACGCAGTCTGGAACACCCCCTGGCTATGGCCTCGACCCCATCATCCCCTAATGCCCCACACCCTCGAGCGTTCAGGTATCGGAGCTTGTAGCACCTACGGGCCAACGTTCTTATACCAGAGTCTGACACCTAGAATCAAACAGATAGACTTATTTTTCAAGTTAAAAAACGAGAATTGACTACAACTTCACGGCAGAAGCTGAGAAACGATCACCAGATAGCGGGGCTAAGTGAAGAAAAGATGTGACAAATAACAAAATTATTCGAGTCCTCCGCTACTGTTTACAGAGTTAGATAAATTCAAGCCACTACAGTTGCACAAATATGTACTAAGGTATAACAGCTTTATCTTACCATTTTTATTGTGAATTAATGTGCATATGCTCAAATAGAACAAACTCTCAACCCTATATTTTCAGCCTCGAGAAATAATAATATATTAGGTACGGAAAATGGCAAAATATAATCCTTAGCTCTCCATTTTTACGAACCAACAATTCTCTAACCTAAAAACATTATCAATAAGCAAGCTAAACTGGTTGAACCCGAAGGCAGAACGCAAAATTAAATTCCATCTAGTAAAAGTTTGTGATACCATGTTTGCTGTTTCTAACTTTCCTTATTAACACAATACTGTTTATGTATGCTAGATAGTAATAATGAAGATACTAATACATATAGCGTTATAAACATCTCCTTCAGAACAAGAATGAAGAACAGAACAAAACGTTAATTAAGTTAAATTATTTGATATGATTTTGTCCGAACTTCTGGAAAAGAACGTACTTTTGGTACTTAATTGGTAGACAGTTCCTTAGTGTAATGGTAAAACGAACCAATCACCTACAATCTATGTCATATGTCTTTACAATCTCAATATAATTTACTTATAGACCGTAGCTTTACCGTGTCCCAGCACTGGTACATGCAGAATAATCTAATAAAATATTGGTCGCACATTTTGCAGTTTTGATATTGTCCAAAGATCGCAAAAGTTAACCAAAGATATTATTTTTTCATTAATCATTTGAAGAAAGATATTGTTTATGTGGATTTCAAAAACATAACGTAATTAGTGGCATTTACCGCAGTTTGACGATTTTATACCGGAAAAATATTCCACTAAGAATTGCTGACTGCATTATTAACGTTGGCTCGTTATGAATAATGTCGCACTCTTGGAATTTTGATCAATAATAGTACAATGTTTCCATGGGCCAACTTCCCAAAATCTCCTCTTACCAAAATGTCCACTCCCAAAATGATTTCCCATAATGACCTTCTTTGAAATTACAAGGTTTTAAAGTGTTTGAAACGGTCAAAAAGTTAAGGGGTACAAAAGTTAATCATTCGATTTTAAGTCTTATTTACTGTGTAAGTAACATCACTTCTAATTTACTTCATACAAGTTGTTTTCTTCGTCTTAATACACAATCAACACGTAAATCAACATCATAAGATGACCAAACAAATTTTTCTCACCTGAGTACATTTGGCAACGGAAAGATATCGCAGCGCTGGCCCAAGCTTTGCCAGTTCATAAAGCCCGAAGTCTGTCACGCCGGTGCAGTCAGACACGCTGAGTTCTTTCAGAGCGCAGTACGATGGTATCCATCGCACGCCCGCATCTGGTGATTGTAAAACAGGCAATTATCACATTTGTAATTTTGAAGACTGATTATATTGGCGGCATTAAAAACGATGTTCATAGAATATCAGCATTGCAAATATGCCTTCTGCAGCAATACAATCATTTTCACAGTGGCACAATATATCTGTAGAAAACTGGCAGCCTTTTTGTACCTTTTTTGAAAAATATTGTCTTTTGATTTATATATATTTTTTGAGGGGTTTAATGTCAGTTTGGAGTAAAGGTCAAAAGATCACAAATGTTGGTTTTAATTCGTCTTCGAGACTTCTCCAACCAGAATACAATCCATTCGTCGTTAACAGTATCCGATATATATGTATTTTTGCTGTTATGATTTTCCTTTTTGTATTACGATTTTTATTAAATATATAATATGATCTTATAATTAAAGATTTCTCATTAAATCAAATTGTATCAAAGAATGATTAAATAACGAAGAGTGTGACTGGTCGCTCTTCGTTATTTAATTTAACCAAGCCTTCGATCTATCCAGAAGAGGACTTGTCACAAGTACCCCCTCTATTCTGAGCTGTGATAGCTTGAGCTTATAGAAAGGAATATTCGTTTTGTTTCCGGATTTTGGATTCAGGTAAATAAAGGTAAAGGTAGTAGAAAACGGCATTTCCTAAAATGACTAAATCAATGAACGCTTGCTTCTTTTGAAATATGATTCTCTAATCATACTTTGCGGTGATGCCGACCGCGCCGACATTTACGTTCTAACCTTTTGTCTATTCCGTGATTATAGTGATACTATAATATGTACTTAGTCGATATAGCAGCGAATGATAAGAAAAGGTATCCTAATACAAGGTCGGGAACTCTTGGATTGACAAAAGGCTGCAAAATCATCCCTACTTTATTGCCTAGGTTAAAAATCATACCCATTTCGCTAAGAACAAAGCCTCATTATACCAAGAACTAACAAAGTCTAATGGAAAAGCGAACTTGTACTACTTAGCACAACTTTGTCTATTGGAAGTTAGTCGCTGATACAAAAGATCATTAAACTACTTTACTACACTTTAAATTTAAAACTCTTTATTATCATCCTTAATTAATTATTTTTTTATTTAATGATTTGATAAATCATTTGCTAAACCTCCTCGCATACTACGGCACAATTTCCGATTTTATACATAATTTCAATACGTGATATTTTAATTGACAACAACAAACCTGTGACTAGAATACACCTCCGAAGATATAGATACTGCAGCGAAGGGCTAGTGTGTAGCAGTGCACAGAGCCCCGCATCAGTTACATTGCCACAATCTGTCAGGTCTATGTACTCAATAGGTGGCCTACGGGTCACCAGACGGCTCTCCAACCAAGCCCACTCGGGCCAGTCTACATGTGGACAACCTGAAATCACATATTTGTCTACGTTATCTTCGCTTCTTATTATTCTTAATATGTGTAATTCCCTGCCGGCTCTTATGTCTCCCTAGCGCTATAACCTGGATATCTTCAAGGCCAAAATGAATAGGCTATTTTTGGGCAACAGTGAACCATCCTAGACCACATCGTCATTTAATATCAGGTGAGATTGTGGTCAAACCGAAGCCTATCTAATATAAAAAATATTTTAAAACACCGAATAATATTGACTTTGTCTGTATATTTAATTTCCTCAAGAATTTTAAATGTAAAGATGTCGGTTTATTTATTCACGATATAAAGTTTCTTTTGTCACTCAAAACGATTCATAATTTATTATTTGTGTCTAGCAACTTAATTTCAACTTTCAGGAGTTTGAGTAAGTTCGACCCTGCCGGCGTCTAATAATTCGAAATTGCGTAGTGTAGATGTTGAATCAATAAAGACGGTATGTTGTTACCTTTTCGAAACTTTCTTTTTACTTTGAACATTCAAAGAACAAAACGGGATTTTACTACAAACACAATGTTGGATGAACGAAGTCAAATTACTGCTCGCCTTTAGGAAAAACGGTCAGTATTAAAACATATCAATGGGAACTCCCTTCACGCCCATTACGTCTCGTTACCGGAATCTCCAGTCTGTCTATTAGGTATATTTCGCGGCGCGTCCATTCCCCAAATGAGAATACGCCACAAAAATCAAACAAAGGCAAAATTAATACAGTTTGATGGCCTGGTCAGTCTTTGTGATTGAGAATAAAAGAGAAAGATAGAATAAACAAACGATGATTGACACATAGACACCTATACATAGACATAGACACCTCGGTCATAATGGTATATCGGCGCAAAAACCGTCAAAATAATTACACGACCCTACAAACGAAATTAAAGGGATTACTACAGTCAACTTAAAAATTAGGGAGTCGTTTCAATTCATGGAAAAAAATGTAGTACAGAATCAGATATTCCTGAAATACTATTTATTGATATCAAATCATGAATCATATAACTTCAATCGATCGAAAAAATCAAAAAGTTAACTCTGAAATAAATTGTAATAACAAAAAACCTTTTTTTTTAAATCGCAAATCATTTTTGTCATCATTCAAAAATCCTAAATAATGATTCGCAAAAAATTGCTGATGCAGCATGCACTTAAATACATTTTATTGTGCTGTGTTTTTTGCATAAATTTTTAGATTATAATTGTGCTAAAACGGCAAAGCTAACCAATAATTACACCTCAGAAATTTTTGCCTATTTTAGAAATTTTTGCTTTTTCGAAGGCACCCGAACCGAGATGGGAATTCCAAGGCCATTCGGTAAATAGGACGTTAGAAAAGGAAACCATTCTACACGTTCGAAGTACACTGAGCAACGATCCCTTAAACGATTCTTTAAACGATGTCCTCGCTGCTACCCAAAATACAAATGATATCTAAACACTTTTTAAGATCGTATGATATCGAAAGATATGTATATTTTACTAAAAGATTGCATACTTCTTACTATATAAACGTCAAGGAATACAAGAATTCTCACCAGTGAGGTCAAGATGCCGTAAGTCCAGCAGGTCTGTGACAAGTGGTGCTAACGCTCTAGCATCCATGGTGTTAGAACCAGTCACAGCCAAATGTGTTAAGTTTCTAAAAGTAGCTGCTAACAGTTGTGCCCCAGCAGCTGTCACCTGCAAATACATGAATTAATAGATAATATAGTCTGACCATTGTTTCACATAATACTATTGTTACAATGAAACCCTAAAATTAATCGATAACTCGAAAGCATTCCGTTCATCAAATTAATAGTACACGCACGATCTTTGTTCGCCCATAAATCTAGAATGAAGCATTATTACAAACCCGTAGTAATACCAAATTTCTATATTTACATACACTGATATACTTCAATTTGAATTGATTTCGGATTGTTTCAATTCAACTATACTTTTATACTTATTACCTATATGAAATGGATTGACCTTGAAAAATTGGAATAATTACATCTTATCAAGAAGCTAAGGTAATTCTGAAATCAACAATAATGGAGTCATACCACGCAGTTTTTTGACCGCCATTCTCTGGAAGCAGCAGCACATGGGCCTGCCCTAGCGCTCGCGCACCGCGCCGCTATTTCTAGCGGGCCGGCAGCGCGGACCTTTCTCCATACCTCGGGCCGGGCAGTGAGCCGCGTGATAAGGCGAGCCCAGCGGCGGCAAACACGAGACATGCGGCATAAATCAGTTACCTACAACAATACATACGACTGCGTTTAGTCACTCGAACATAAGTAAGGTTTCATATACCCAAAAAATATTTGCTCAATCAATTTCTTTCAATGGTGAAGAAATGCTACTTTTCAATACAAAGACGAAAACATTAGCAGTCCACCTAAACCCAAGGCATTGTCGTAGATACTAGTTTACGGAAGCGACTGACATCAGATCTTCCAACCCAGAAGGTAAACTAAGTATACCTTATTTTTGGAGGAATAGACTGAAGTTCATCAAGCCGCCCGAAAGCCTGAAACTTGTTTTAACGTAGGACTGCAGCGTGATCCACACGGAATTATCTTACTTTTCAGACAATCAGCCGATTCACCCTAAAATGTCCTAAACAATCTTGGGAAAGTCGCACGAAGCAACGGAGACATTTCTCATTGCATACAATGTTCAGCAACGAAAGAAACATCATTTAAAGGCGCATAATTATGACACAACTAACCTCAAGATATGACAGTATTTTGAGCCACAAGGCATCGGTGAGCGTATTCTCCCGTCTTCTTCTGGGTGGTCCACAGTCTGCCAGCGTGTGATAGCCTTGATCTAAGCTTAGTTCACTCAGATCTGCAGTTAACGACAGTGCCGGCTCCGGCGGGGGCGGGGGCCGCCGGCGTGCACCCCCGCACATACCCGGCCCTGAGCAACTCCCGCTTGACATAGTGACTCTCCTGGAGAACAGATAACAGAACATGTAGATAAATTGCACTACAATTTCAAACAGCGAAACGGACTAATTATCCGAATGGATACAGAGTTATAAGAGGAAATAGTACCGCCGTGGGAGAACCCTATTTTCAACACAGGAGAGAGAGAGAGAAGGTTATAAGTCAAACAGATATATACATTTTCACAAAAATATTATCGGGGTAAAAGTCTTATAAAATTATAATGCTCAAAGTAACATAAGGAGGTCGAAAACGGAAATATTATTTGAAAACTTGTAACGCACATTCGACGATGTATTTCTAACAGATGCAATAATCAGTCTTAGTGCTCGCAACACACTCAACACTAGATTGTGTTTAAGAATGCTAGTGATTTGGGTGAGTTAGTTGGTAGGTTGCATTTAAAGCTAAATAATTGAATTCAGACGTCTTAGCTATGTTGTCTAGATCATTGTTAATTTTAGATTTGGTCAAGCACCAGCGCAATTACCGTACATGCAAACGACCGTATTTTCAACAGCAAACTGCCAGATACGCAAACATTCAGAATTTCCTTTCGCAAATAACCAGTATTTAATTTATATGCGTGTACCACAAACTCTTTACTTGTAACACTTTGCACTTTGCAACTTACTGGAATTTATTCACCTATCTAAAGAGTTCCAACATATCTTTATTTAGATTATTTCATTTATCCATTGCAGTAGTTAAGCCGCAACTTTTTCCTACAGTTTACTTCTGCTGGTGAGTTATATCACTTCTAATTAATCAGGAAACTGTAAACAGAGATCCAGCTTTACATTTCGTATAAAGTACTCACGGAGTATAAAATTGTTTTACGTAAGGGCAGATATACGAGTATCATCCTAATCGTGAAAATATGGCTCGTCTATCTGGCGGTGCCATATTTGGCTTTGTAGTAGTTTTAATATTTTTAACGTATTTTTAATAATGTTGATGGTTACACAACGGTATAGATACTCCTGACAACATAGAAGAATTCAGAGACGTAGGATTTGAACATATATTTATTTGTACTCCAATAAATCTTAAAATAAATCAGGCAAGTCAGACAAATGAAAATATATAGCCTGGGCAATGAAACTGTGAGCTTATTAATTCTTACAATAACAAGAATGTGTAACTGTTACAAGAAAACGAAAAAGATGAGTAAACAATTTCAAAAATGTATGTAGCAAATTAAACACTACACGGATCGGCCGAATATTATAGGAACTGGGCAGTATGATTCAGGAGGAAAAATTCTGAATGTCTTGTTGTACAACAAAACACTAGCTCATAACATATATCGACAAAATAAAGCGCAATGTTTATGCAGGGTACATGCAACGAAACCTTCAAGCATTTGTGTGCATTGCGTGGCGCCAACATTCACTAGCCCACGCGGACGGTGCGGCGCCCTTGACGCGCCTAAGCTGCTTATCGTGATCTTGCTCTAAACTTTACATCTAAATATAATTTTAAAAAATAAATAAAGATATTGTGTTTACGTTAATAATAACAAGCATTGTTGCAATATAGCTATATG
This sequence comes from Carcina quercana, assembly GCA_910589575.2. Classification (NCBI taxonomy): domain Eukaryota; kingdom Metazoa; phylum Arthropoda; class Insecta; order Lepidoptera; family Depressariidae; genus Carcina; species Carcina quercana. The sequence goes on along the minus strand of OU342426.1, from coordinate 21,134,905 downwards.
TTAATACTCTGAAATTAAAATGTAAGAAATTTCGATTGAAGATATATCCATCCAGGTTTAATCTAAACATACACTTATTTTTATAAATATCCTAAAGAAAGGGATATCAATGCTATTCCATAATTACAAGTTTCACCGATGCTATAGAAATTAGGTATAGAATAGTTCAAGGAATTAGTGACTTGGCATCAGAGTTCAGTGCGCTGGGTACGTGACGATAGGCTTTTGCAGCGAATAATATCGCAAATGACGACGCGACACATCAACTCTGGTGACGGTGCGAAAATCAAGAACGATCGACGATGAATGTGCTCAGAATGGAAGTAACAATCTATCAAACTTACTGGGCACCTGTACTTTTAACGCGTCGGGGGCATAAAGAGGGGTGTTATAAGTTTGACGCCAATTTCTGTCTGCATCGTAGCTCTCGAATTTATGACCGATTTTAATGCGATTTTTTTCCTTGCGGTGGTTCTTACCTATATTTGGTAAAAATCGATTTAGCAGTTTGAAAAGCATCAGCTGATGTTAGGCATTTTCGGTGTAAAATGGAATATATTTTACATTATTTTCGTATGATTACTGCGTACTATAGGGTTTTTTGTAAATATTTAATTTACTTGTACGTAGTGACGCTTAGAATGTGTGTCCAATATTGTTCAATACGAAGAAAACAATTGACAATACTATAGTTATAGTTTGCAAACAGTAATCGTTGATGACTACTATGATTTATTCCTAGTAATTTTCCACATTCGTTATTATCTTGACAATACTTGCTTAGTTTCTATCGGCCGAATCTCAGAAGAAAAGGCATCCCATTGTGGGTGGGATAATTGCACTCAACAATTTGACTCATTGTACACGGACGAAGGACTTACAAATGCACGAGAACGTCGACATAATGGCTAAGCATGCTAACAATTTTGCTTATACTCTGAAGATGAACGTGTAGTTAGTCAACTATGCCACGCATTTTTCAATGATTAAATGACCGCCCAAGTTGTCGCTTGTTTCAGTATAAACAAATACTTGACAGTCCAGAAGACATCATTGGAATGCTATAATAACTTTCATAATTATTATACGATGCGAATGTTTAAATTACGCGATCGAGGTTCTCGCTCGATACCATTATCCCGGAAAATGGTTAGCTTAAGTCATTGTGATTTACAATAAATTGTACATTGTGGCATACCATGGGCAGTGTTATGTTCAGCAGTGAACGTTTCCCGGAATATTTTTGTCCAATTAGATCATCTGTTTGTGCTTAGTGCAACCAATGTATGTTTTAATGTTAAATAACAAAAGAGTAAACCAAAACCAGGCTGAAGATGTCTCATCAGGTATCACCAAACATGTTAGATTTTGATATTTTATTTGGCTTTGTCACCACGACTTTGCCGACTTTAAAAAAGAGCGGGACCCGGCGGGTGATTCAAATCAAAGGGATTTACATCTGTTACCGAGTTCGTTCTTGTTTTGGGCCTTTCGTCCCGTAATATCCACTTCCCAAAACGACCACATGTTTGGAAGACCACTTTCCTTGATGACCATTCCTATAAATACCGATTCCCAGATTGAACACTTCCCAGAATCGCCATTTCCCAAAACGATTAGTACTCAAGTCGCCCACTTCCCAAATTGACCACATTCCTATAATGGCTGTTTCCCAAAATGGCCACTTCCCAAAACGACCATTCCTATAAAGACCTATTCCCAGATTGACTGCCGGTAAATTCATATATATAGATAGCGAAGTCTCAGTAACAGAGTCCCGTTTTTGCCCTTTGGATACGGAACCCTAACAAACAAACTCACTTTCACATTTATAACATTGGTATGTATTAAATACACCATATTCAATCACATTAAAGCGATAACACAGGTTCTTAATTTCAGTCGTAGAATAATCAAGCAAATATGTTGTCAAATATCAGATTCACTGCGTTATAATTTTCTTCTTGTACTTATGAGGTATTGTGGCAATGCGAGTGAAGTCAAGCTAAATATATATACAAATATCCAAACTAAAAACCAACATCAAAATGAGCAGATTCATACTAAACTCTATCAGCCGTTCAATCTGTTCCAACAGAACGGAATCGTGACTTATCCGAATGGGCATATTAGATGGAATCTAACAATGTATCAACAGTATATCAATATAACTAGATCGGTGCTCCACCGGTTCCCATGAAATCGAACCAATCGGCCGCGTGCGTTGCGAAATAATAGCAAACGAAATGAAGGAACCCAACACGCGATACGAATTGATAAGAATTTGGTGTTCAAACCCTTCATATTCTTCCGCTAATGCTGTGCCTTTTTAGGATTCTCTAAGTCCTATGAAAACCCTACACGGTCACTCTCCCGTCTGTTCGTTCATCACTGATGATTATCTCAGCAGTTATTAGCCTATATTGGCTTGAAGTTTTGTAATAGTTCTGAATACTTTATTTTAATTAATAAGAGGGCCTATGAAATGAAGGGGTCAAAATTAAAATTAGAGTTACCTTTTTATATTACCCAATACACTATACTATACAAAAAAGATAGCAGTTGATGCTTTTGATATAACAAACGAGAAACAAACTAATCTTTGACACCAGGCGGCAATAATCTCAAATGGTCCTTGTCCTAACTATTAGAAACAATTGTTGTGTGGCAAAACAATAAGAAATTTTCCAAAAACAAATCATGGATACTTATTGCGATGTCTTAAATCTAATTTAGAAAGCAGGTTACAACAAGTGACAGTTAATATTTTTAAATCATATGCTTTTGTCCCTACATTGTGACAAAAGTTCACATCTTGGTGCAATTCTTGTTTAAACTTTCAGTATCCATCACAGTAAACATTCAATATTTGCAGTATTTCTCAAGCTATATGAATGCATAAAAACCAACGACGATGTTAAACTTATACATGAAGATCTGAATGTAGTTCATGTCTGGTGACCATCGTATCACAACCTTAACGCTTGCCGATTGGGTGAAAAAACATGTACTTACTTACTAATATATAATTTTGCACAGCTAATCTCTACCTATATGAACTTAATGACTGCATTTTATCTTTTAAAAACATAGAGGAATTCGGATCAAGGGACACAGTAGCTCTAGAGGTAATGATGCAGCAGACGAACTGCCCAGAAGGGGCAGTATAAGGATAGCCAGACCTGAACCAATCGCGGCTCTACCTTTCTCGCAACTCCGATCATGGATACACCTACATAGCCTACAATCCCACAACAAAGAGTGGGAGGTATGGGAAAATTGCAGACAGGCGAAACAGGCCATGCCAACCTGTAACCGTCGCCTCACCATACAATTGTTAAATAAATAAATTGTGCCCATAGAGTGGTCCAAATTTAGTACTTAACCATACTTTATTAACCTGTCTAATGCGTCTATTAACAATGTTGATAAGACACATACAGTCACACTATTATTATTAATACATTACATACAATACATAATAGTAAAAAAATATGCATGTAATTAAGGTCGTGGGGAGTCGGTGGATGCAAGTGGCTTGGAACCGATCATTGTGGCATACCATGAAGGAGGCCTATGTCCAGTAGTGGTTGTTTCCTGGATGATGATGAAGTTGAAAAGAAAAATTTTACGTAGAATTAATACAAACGAGGTAAAAAGGACTTGAAAAATTGAGAATCGCAAAAATACTGTAAGGGAAAAAATGCTGCGTACTCGTAAAAAGAAATACGGGAAAAATGCGAACAGAAATAAAAATACAAGGAGGTAACGATTTCAGTATAACGACGTCAACAAGAAAATACAAGATGCAAAATATAAAAATTTACAGTTTGAAATAAATTTTTTTTTCTTAAATTTACTGTTAGCAAAAATATCTTTAGCAAAACCTTTGCTGTTGGCCAATGCATTACATTGACGCGAAACTGTTTAGCGGTGAGTGATGCTCAAGATTCGTCTTTGCCTTGATTTCGTTAAATAAAGTGTCACATATTCCCTATTTCCTTTCCTCAAAGTCTAAACGAAAAGTAGAGTGTTTACCTCGGGTGAAAGAATCAATGGCACCCTCGAACTATACGCATAAATATCTCGGGTTGATAACTTTCATCCCTTGTGTAACAATCTACTATTACGCTACTTTTTGACCCACTAAGGCGTATCCAAAAGAATAAGGCAAATGCTGTTTCATTATATGTGCTAACCACTAATCGTATTATGCAGAAAAAAAGAGGTATTATTGGAAGCATCGTATTACTCCGCGGCTTGTAGGTTATGATGCAACGTATATCAAATCCAACATGGCGGTTTGTAAGAGCCAAATAAGAGATACCATGTTTGGTATCAAATGAAAGGTCGTTTCTTGTAGAAGTTGGGTTTTAGTTTATTAATTTTATTCTTTCAACTCGGTCCGTTAAGCAGTTCAAAGCGAATAAATTCTGAACTCATTATCTATTCTTATTATTACAGTGTTTTATGCTTTTTCATATTTGGAACGACTTGAAAAGTAGGGTTAGGAGCAAACTGACTACCAGTAAGTAACCTTTTTCAACGTGTGACGGAAGATGCGCCCCAAGACGGCCTAGCATTCACGCCATTAAAAGAAAGAGTGTCCATTCAGTTACATATGTGACCCGAGACCCATTTTTACAGGTTTAATTTTTGCACTAACTGCTGGTTCCTCATTTGGTTTGAAAACTATTTTTTGCTTGCTTATTTCGTTTTTTCCATGCTTGACTCTTCTTACTAACAGACATCACTTGACGAAGATGAGTAGGTGGTGGCGCCTGGAGTGCATGCAATTTGTGCGAAATTCGCGAACCCATATGAAGAATTAAGAAGTCTTAAAAGACTGTAGCCAAACATAATCCGTTTGAAGCAAAATATAAGAAAAAACTTCGTGAAGCCATATGAAGACTTAAGAAGTCTAAATTGAACCAAACATTAAAAATGAAACATTGAGTGTAAACAAACTTTTTGATTCAGATGTCATTTAAAATCAAATCAAATATTTTTATTTCCACAAAAATAATACTTAAATTTTTTTGATGTAAATGTAGCTATATAAAACAAAAACAAATATACATTTCGTTAGAAAATTATATGTCTGTTAGGTTTGTAACATAAATTGAGCCACTGCCGCCGAACCTGGTGGAACCTGTGCTTCAGCTAGCAGGGCCGATCCTCCTGGACTCTTATCGTATTAGCCTATTTTAGTTTAAGACAACAGAAAAAAAGGACAACAGAAATATATATATATACATATTTAAATGGAATAGTTTGATAATTATCTCAAACAATAACAATAGCAAATTTTGTAATTATTTATTACTAATAGTGCATATACAGTGCAGATAGATGCATGTATAAGTGAAAGAGAAATGATTAGTGGAGCGGACGTCTGGTCAGCGTGTATAATAACTTCTATACGGTATAGATATACTGACTCAAACAAGCTTGGCTAGTACGCTATATCTGACATTTAGCACAAGTTCTAGACAGCTACTAGATTTTCTATTTAATAAAGGAGTAACTTAAATACATAACAAAGTTGGTACCTGTGATACTACTTCAGTCCTTTGAGCTTCGTCTTCTCATTAAATTAAGTAAATTGTTTGGAAAATTTTGTTTTCCGTTTAAGTGTGCAAGGAGCAAAACGGTATCAAAATTTAGCTTGCAGATTTTGATTCTCAAAACCTATAGAACGCGCTTAGCAATATTTTAATAAAGAACCATAATATAGATACATAATTAGTATGTTACTGTGAATGTCCGATATAAGTAACTCAATTCAGATGTGGTTTTGAATGTATACTCATGTATACATTCGGTGAATCTTAGATTTAAGGGACTTGAGCTGAAACCCCTCATATATTTTTTGTTACCGGAGACGCGAATTTATATCCGTCCGACCCATTCCTGGGCCGTCATTCGCACTAGAACCCAGTCACACTATTTCACACACAGACTGTCTATTCTGTTTTTTTTAAATAAAAAATGGAATTCCATGAAAAACTTGTAAAAGGGAGGCGAGGATCGTGTCGCGGCAGAGACCGGTGAAGCGCCAGATACAAACTGTTCATTTTTGTATAGCCAGTTTAGAAAGTTATATGGTTTGTATTGTCCTTTTACGGCGCGGCATATTGAAGGGGTGGCGTATTGGGTCCTACAGACTTGCGAAGTCTTATCTAGAAGTATTGGTACTGATTTCTGTCCTTTGTGTTGGAAAATTTTCGTAAATCTGGTAGTATACATATAGGGGCAAGTCAATGACCCAGAAAACGTCAATAGCGAAGTGAATTGGCGCAATTTTGGACAAATTCTTGGGACAGTTTTATTTGACAAGAGGGAACAGTTCTTGGTGACGTTTTTTTATAAGCGCGAGCGATTTTCTTTAAGAAAATAAAAATATAAAAAATAATATCTTCCAAAGTATGGGTTTCCGTCAAGAAGGGATGCGACAGGGGGTACTTAGGCCCTTTCCTCTAAAGGCCTCTTCGTCGAGGTGATCGATTTCGAAACTTTGTCCTCTGCATGCGTACACCAAATCTGCGTGCCAAATTTTATCAAGATCGGTTGGGACGTTAAAGGGAAACAAACAGGCGTAGACAGAGGTGCACATTTTAGTATTTTCTGTTGTAACAATCCATTACTTACGACATGCGGTGATTCTAATGTAAAGCTAAAACCACACTAATGTTAACGATCAATCATATAAACATGTATGTATGTAACATAACCGACACCAGGAATAGCTGTACGGACGTACATATATATTATATACGTGTGCACTGAGAAGACATCAAATGCAGAGTAAAGCAATCGTTATACAACAACTGAGTGATTTCATTATATAAGAACATGATTTCCTCAATCCATATTTACATCGATAAAATCTACGCAAAGAATTTCGTTCTCAAAGTTTGATATTTATACATACAAGTATATCGCTCCGCTCACCTTTTACGCTGTCCCCTTTTTCCTAACAGACTTGACACAAAAATATTCCGTCATTTTCACCTCGATAGAAATCCTTCCATAGCAAGTCCGTTAATGATATTAACTTAAGACACTCATAGTTCCACTTAGTTAACTCAAAATGTAACTTAGCCAAGTTTGAAAACGAAACAATGGGTGTAACCACATTAAGACCAAGCAACACTTAACGAACACTATTTTGAAGACAGTTCACAGATACTTTTTGATGTGGTGGAGTTAAATATAAGGAAATATCACACTGGTTTGACGTGGGAATGAGAAGAGGGTCAGTCAAAGCGTTTGATGACCCTAAAACTTGCCTTACAACTGAATGCAAAACGCACGGTTTCTCTGCGCCAGAGCGCCCGGTCGGTATGCGCACGCGCATGTGTGCGTACATTCGTACAGGATGCACTCACACAGACGCATACAGGCTGCACGGTTTTTGTCGATGTCCACAGGGCAGGTAAAGTTAGCAGGAAAGGATTGCAGCTCGCTAAACTAGTTAGATCCTCTATACGATTAAAAACATTGTTCGTATTCTGGTTAATGACTTAGTTCGACTTACTTGTTCATTCGGGATTGGTTATTATTTCAATTCAATTCTTCATTGCTTCTATAATGTTACAACCAGTGTTACAACTAGTTTATACAACTTTTAATATACAAATATGGATGGTTAAGCAATGATCAAGTACCCTGATTTTCCATGGGCTAAATTAAATTGTTTCAAGGGAAATTAGATTCTAGAAATGCTACAACACTGGTTAATGGTAACTAGAGCTGTGGATTTAGAAAAGCCTAGTAGCAGTAAGATCTACCCGGTATAATCCATAATTTTTTTCTTCAAAATAAGGTGCCGTGACATACGGCCAAAGAGACGAAGTAGCATCATGTCTCCTCTTTTACCATTTTCGTAGGGAACCCAAAACATTGAAATAAAGCTTTAAAAAAAGTAACCAAAAACATAATTAGGTGAATGTCTGAACATTGTAGATAAGGTAAGCTAAAGTTGAAATAAAGTCATTCTGACTTTCGGTTACATCGTACAGGAAGGACAAGCCAACAATGTAATTATTTAATTTAAGATGTAAATAAAGAGTACTTAAACAAAGAAAACAAATTGAAATCCGAATACTTGCAAACTTTTGATGAAAATAGCGTCTGTGTTAAAATACCACCCATAACAAAATTTTCGAAGAAAAACCCCTATTACAATTACCTTTCGCAAATACGATTCATAACTCACAAGGCAAAAAACTTAATACTGTAAAAAAGCATCCAAAAAATTTCCAGGCAAAAAAACACGCGAGCCCTCACAAAGCTGCGAATTTTGCTAGTTCATTACATTTTTTCTGTATTGAAAACTTAAAAAATATAGCTTAGTAATTGTGCATGCTTCATGCATACTGCATATACTCATACAACAAGTATTTTACATAGGAATCAACGTGACAATATGCATCACATCATACATCGACAAGACAAAATGTTAAAAATTCCAGAGCTAGTATTGTGTTCTACTAAGTCAAGTTTTTCTGAAAGCTGCTGGTCGATGTCCCGCTAGCAAGATTCAAGCTCTGATCTCCTCTCCCACTCTAATCACAACTTAGCTCTATATTAACAAGAGACGGATATACCTTAACCTCTTTAAAATAAATTTGCAGAACTTGAAATGGCTCTACTGTGGTGTTATTAACGTTCAAAGTTACGGTCGTTTAGGTGAGAAGCGACTAATTTAAGAAGGCTTTTGAATGCAGCAATTTGTTCTCCTAGCAAGGTTGGCGATGTCACATCATCGTTTATTACTGGGATATAAGGTTGTTGCTGGTAATATAACATTGTAGATAAGTTTCTAGCTATCGTAACTTTCAAAATCTTTATGACTTGGTCATTTACGATTTTTTCTAAAAAAATCTGTATATTTCACATTTTGAACGCATGCAGCAGCATTTCTGTATAGTAGTGAATCTAATAACGTGTTTAGCAATATACTAGTATCTTTCATTGTGGACAGACGTTTATAATAGTATAGACGCAGACACGTGCAGACATTTATAATAGTGGAACTCCGTTATAATATGGGTATTCTGAACTGACTTATCCGTAGATTTTACAACAGACAGCCTTTGATCCGATAAAAACTTTCAACATAATTAAAATAAATAAAACTTCAACAAAAGTCAATGATAATCAATAAACATATACAGGGATTCCAAGTACTTAATAAGAACACAGGTTTCAGTTCAATACTGCATTCAAATCCAGAAACTAGCAAACCGTAGCACGTCAGACTTTAAACGTACTTAAATAATTGTTAAAAATCAAGCAATACTCTTGTTTTGTTTCGATCATATCATTTCTTCATAAAAGCTACATGACATCAGCAGTGCGCCTGAGCAACCCAAAAAGGCTCAATCGTTAACCTAATTAAAACATTCCGAAAGACCATTATCTGTTGCTATAAATCGCTCAAGATATTTGTTCTGTACAAATGAGATATGGTGCGTATACCCCTACTACTGCGAAGATTAATTAATGAAGTAATTAAATAATTTTTTAAAATAAGTAAAAAATATTTTTAAAGCATTAGAGCATTATACTTCATAATAATTTAAATCATGTGGTAATAATAAACATTGATATATTCTACGAACATGATTATATGATTCTATAACCATTAGTAAATAAGATGAAAAGTTACATTTCAATTAATTTTATACTTTATAATTTGATATTTTGGTTTCAGTATAAAAAATAATTGTCATTTGACGACACATCCGTCGCATAAACTACAAATAGTACAGAGAATGATTTGTTTAGGTCCCAAACAGAATATTTAATCAACAATTCACCAAACATAGAAAGCTTTGCACGAAGAAAGAAAATATCTTAGTTTGAACTGGGAAACGTCACCCAGACGTAATATTTCTCACTGAAATCTTTATTAAATTAGTTAATGATAATCACATTATATACAGAGCTCCGAATTACCATCTACCTACAGTAGACATAAACAAAATAAAAGTATTTGTATTTTAATAAAATCAGGTCTCACTCATAAACAACCACTGACATAAAAAAATTCACTAAATATTTTCTTGAGCTACAGTATAAAATAACAATGATGACGATACAAAAATAATTAAAGCCGGAGATCTAAATAGAAAAACTTTAGAAGATAGCACAGCCACGAAAGAACTTACAAATATACTTGTCGCTGGCAGGCTGGCCAGCTATGTAGTAGATAGAAATTTAAATTGATTTTTATTTGACAGTTTTCGTGTATTGTTTTTATATTATCTGTAGAGCGAATATAGATGAAAAGGACAACTAACGCTTGTTTTCTTTACCGACAGTTTTTTGGTCCATATCTAGCTGGATTTCAGGCTTTTGTAGATATTGTTTCAGGACGGTTCGCACACGGAGCGGTAGAGAGAGCAGCGAGGCGGCACTCGGTGAACGAGCCGATGATCATGTCGTAGCGCCCTTGCGCACTCCGTTTGTGTCTGTTTTACCACGAATAGTTGGATCTAGTGCGTTCCTAGAGACCGTGTCGCCGACCGCGGCCGATGTTGGAGCACGAGGGACGGGAACGCTAGATGACCGAGCGGGAGGCTCACGGGTATCTCTGATCAGTCACGTGAGTAAACTGAGCAATGCACGTGAAGGTGCACGTTAAGCTGCCACGTTGAAGGCGCAGGCCGAGCTGAAAGCTCGCTGCTGCAGATGCAGCGGATCCAGATGAAGAAGGCCGGCAGAAAGATTTGAATGTCAATGAAAAAGTGTGTTTCAGATCACAATATTGGCTGACAATAATATGGAGGCCAGGTCTGTGGTGTGTGAAGAAGATCAATGTGATAGCGAGCCCCGGCCGCACGCTACTAGATCCATGGTGCCAACAGTGGGATCGACAACGCAACCGATGACGTCAATGGAGTCTGACATTGAAAAACTGGCGCTGGCTATTGCAAGATGCGTACGCCAGCCTAGAATAAGTGACCTTCCCAAATTCGACGGCAATGCTTTCTGTGTTTTAGGTCGGCTTACAGAGATTCGGAAAACGCCTTGAGACAAATAAAATTTTTCAGAGATTGAGGTTAGCTGTACAGGGAGAGGCTAGAGAGGCCGTCAGTGCCCTGCTCTACACGTCTACGGATCCAGACGTAGTAATTTCATCTCTGGAAAGAAGGTTTGGCCGCCCTCAAATATTGATTACGGAACAGGTTTCAGTCATTCGATCATTACCGAAATGAAATGACAGTAAATACAGCATTCGCGTCAAAGGTAAATAATGCGGTTGGTTCTTTGGTTTCTCTCAACTGTACTGGCTACTTAAGAGTACATAGTCCAGAAATCATTGGGTGCATTGTAGAGAAGATGACTTATATTCAAAGATCAAGATGGGCGGATTACGTGGCCTCTGCGCACAGATCGGGTGATCCAGAGCTTGTGTTGTTGTCGCGATTTTTAAACCAAGAGGCAGACAAAATCGGACGTATCGCGCAATACCTGCCTGAAACGCATAAGTTCGCAGCGCCGCCGCCGCCATCACATGGTAAAATTATTAAACCACGCTCAGTTTTCCAAGCAGCTACGACGACGACGTCCAAACAGAGTTCTTCCAAAGAAGCCAAAGCAACAACGAAAATGTTTTGGCCGTGGAAATAGTTAGTTAGAAGTTAGTAGATACTCGCTTTGCCCAACATCAGTAGACTTTCAAAATGTATTAAGCTCATAAACGCAACGGCTTATATGCTCTTGTTTATCCAAAAGCTAAAAACGGTGAAACAAGAGCGTTGAAATTTGGTTTTGTCTTGTGAGCTGTTGCAATTAGCCGAGCGTTTATGGGTGAAAAAGATTCAGGGAGAATGTTATCCTAAGGAATGTGACAATTTGGTACAGAGTAAACATATTATTGTCGCGAGAGCGTCACATACGATACTAAGAGGCCTTTAATTTTCTGGTGTATTATATGTAGTAAGTGGAAGCTCGATCACAATCCTCCAATTCATAAGCTGGAAGTAGCGTAAATTGGTTAAAGTGCGGTGTAAGACGTCTTTATACACTTTCTAAATCAACGCGTAACACCGTCGACCGCATCGTCATCGCAGTCGTTAACATAAAAACGAGAGTGTGGTCAAACTTTGATCTACATACGAGTATATTTTAAAAACGTCACTTTTTCATAATGGTTCCGCATCGATTAGGACTAGGTAAGTAGTCGCTCTACATGGTTGCGTCGTCTTCTTGGATACGTGCACTGTTGAGCGGAAGATCCCTATTTAGTTTGAATATAGAACTGCGCGCTCAGCAAGTTGGAGATACAGGAAGGACTGACGCTAGTTGCTTCGCCGGAATAAGCGAGCTAATAAAAATAACGGTCTGGACAATGACTTCAAACAGTTCGTCTTTGATTTTAATCTCGTAGCCACTATATTTGGCCGCACTACACTTTTGTAAGACAATTTACTATGAAAATATTACGAAAGCTGAAATTGTGGAGAAAATCCTCAGGAATTCCCGTCAACGACTGATGATCTGGCAATTTTTTATCGATCAGCGGAATTACTCGTAGCATCCAATGCTCAAGTCACCGACGACATGGGATATTTGTCAAACAGTTTTTAAAAATCGTATCGTCAGAAAATAAACAAAAACTTGCAACGGGGCTTTACAATAGTAAAGAGGCCCTGCGGAGTATATTACTGCAGATGAAGACCATATTCGAGGATACCTCAACGCAGGCCCCAATCAATGTGTCGGTACACTTCCCGAATCTAGCGCACGGCGATGGTCATCGTCCATTCCCCCAGTGTCACAAATGAATGAGGTGGCACCGGCCCAGGTGTCGTCGCGGCAGACGAGCGCCAGCAGGGCGCGCGAGAGAGGAATTCTTCACTCCTAGGGCGAACGCACGTCGGGATTTCATTCCGCGTACACCTACTGATTACAATTTCAGACCAAGAAGAGAGGACGCAAATGTCAGGGGGCACAGATATTGAGGCGTTGTATCTGCAGCCCCTAAAGGAGCTTGTGTATTTTGACTCTCAAACAGGTTCTAAAGATCTAAAGAAGTTAGCATGTGGCTGTCATTCACAGAATAAGAAAGAAGCAGTAGATCGTAATTATTAAGTCTTTGGAATGAAATGACACATTGTCATTTACGTAGCAGTTTATCTGCTACATATGAAAATTGGCTCTTCTCGAGAACAGTGAAGCAAATTTAATAATGAGCAGAAGACGTGTTTGTGTTGTGCCTGGGTGCGAAAATGTTGTAGGTCATTTAATACCGAAAGATGCAAATCTGCGATCTTTTTGGGTGAAAGTGATGAAGCTGGAAGGGTAGATTCTGAAGAGAAAATATTCTTCGATATGTTCACTACTTTTCAAGGAAACTGATTTCATAGATTATGATATAGAATCGCTACGTAAGTATTGTACTTCTCATCCATTGAAATTGATAAAAAAAATAGCGCGCACCAGTATTTAAGGAAAATCCCTGTCGCCACCCAGTCGGCGTATCTGTAAGCTGTATCATCCAATTTATTAAACATATTATGTACATTTACTCTACGTATTCGGCTTGTTCTTGGTTCGGTCCCCATACGAGTACCTCTTGCGCCCTGAGCTACGTCATTTTCTTTACAATGGTGGACGCACAGGGTGAAGCTACGGGAAAATCAGATCCGAAATAATCAACACAAAATATAACACAATACGGTCTCAACAATCAACATATTCCCTTGTAACAAGGCATCACTCTTGCCCCTGAAAGAACAGGAATTGTCCGTAGCTTAGGTCCGTTGGCTCAATGTCTACTTCTTGTTATGGAAGATAAGTATTATGATAAGTTGGTTACATCCGTCAATAATAGTCTCATGATGCCACCAATGGCAAACGAAGTAGCCATGTGTTTAAAAGAGTCTACCACACCAGGAAGAACATCAGGTGTGTGATTTTCTGGTTCAAGAAATATTCTGTAGGTTTGGGGTATTAAAGAAGTGTTATCAAATCATGGGTCAGTTTTTACTTCCCGGTTGGTTAAAGAGACTATCCGTATGTTTGGCTTTAAGTCACGCTTTACCACAGCATTTCATCCTGCGACTAACGGACTCGTGGAAAGATTCAATAGGACTTTGACACAAATGTAATCGATGAACTTACGTCTCCAACGATCAACGGAACTGATGTAGTTTTCTACCTGTAGTTTGTTTTGCTTATAATTCTAGTAAACAATCATCCACTAAAGTTTCACCTTACATGTTGATGTATCAGATCAAATCAAATCAATCAAAATGTTTTATTTACAACACACACAAAAACTTATTATTTAGCATAGATAACAATTCAATTTCAAACAATTAAATCCAAAGGCCAAAGATGTTTTAATGCCAATTACCGTAATGGAGCAGTGTGTGAAGCCAGTAGCGTAGCGTGGGGGGGGCTATGGGTGCCCCAGGCCCCGGGCGGCACTTTTAGGGGGCGGAAAAATTTCAACAGCTTACTTCCTACTAAATAGATTTGCAATATATCACTTTAAGTTTACAAGACAGGCTACCCAAAGATAAAATTACGACGACAACAATACATGTAGTAGACAAAGACGTAAGTTTTTTGTCAACTTTCTAAATTAAACAAAGGACAATATTGAGACCCTGTCCCGTTGATACCAAAACAATACCGTTGGCCCGGGTCGAGTAGTCTATCGGACGGACAATAAACTAAAAACAAGGACCATTCGCTGACCACATGTTGACGAATGAGACGTGCAATTTTAGGGTTCGGTAGCATCAAATGTACGCACGGACTTCTATCAATGTTGCCCAAATCGTTTTATGGCTGTGCTTAAACTGAAATTATTGATAGTTCGGTTAAGTTGAGTAGAAGATATTAACCGTAACAAATGATAACGTACATTAATGGTAAAAGGTAAGCTGTAATATTTCAGTGAGGGAAGAGCGCCCTAGATAAAGTGTTCACCTTGTAAGTATACGTTTTTATTATTGTTTTTGTTTGTATATAGCTTATAGCATAAATTGATAGATATGTATAGTTAAAATTTATTGACATATATGTAGGTATGAATGATTTCTCACATATATGAAATACGCAAAAACACTAAGATAAGTATAGGGGCGGCATTTAGGAGCACTGGTTTGTTCATCTGTAGTTCCCAGGGCTCCTCGACTTGCGCCGAGGATGAGAGGGTTCAGTAGATGGAAATTCCACATAGCCCAACTTCTCTCCAAAGGAGTCTAGTATCTTTTTTCCCCTCCATAAAAGCAAGCATTTACAAATATTGATGAAATTAGCTTCAATTAAATTACCTTCATAACTAGATTTTTTGATACAATAATATTGTACGAAACCTTGCGCTTGAGAGTTAGACCTGCGCTTGGATGTTTGTTTATTGTGCTCTATCTAAAATGAGTTAAGAGGCTATGTTGGTTAGACCACGTGGCCGCGTTCAAATTTGGATTGTTTTATAGCTGTCCCTATCCGAGCCCTATCCGCCCCGAGCGCGTACGGTGAGACAGCATACACTACGCGAAGTTATCCACCCGTTATTTGGATGTTTCGTAGTCCAGGGATTATTTGAAGGATACAGTATATTATGTAACCATTTTTTTAAATACAGTATACTAATGAAATTTCAGATGTCGGTGGTTTTTCCAAATTGTTCTAAATTGATTCATACTCTTGTAAATCAGGTTCAAAGTTGGGGCTTTTTACTACCGTAAAATACAATTCTTTGACGCCCTGTAACTCTGGAAGTATATACTCGTATTTTAACGAAAATCTGACTCACCACCGACACAGATATTTGTTTCTAGATTGTGTCTTGAAAATTTCATAGATTTTCATAGCTTAATACTCAAAATATGACTGGACTACGTTTGTATGGGCGCTTTGACACCAGCATACCCTCTTTGGATAGAATAATAGTGTCAAATCGAGGAGAGGTTCCAGCAGTTAAGGGATTTGGTGGATAAGTTTGCATATCTAGCGCCGGCTGTACTGCTAGATTCTAACGACACAGAATGCTATTTAGACTACGCATCCACCGAAATAGTGAAATAGATGTAACGGAAATTAAGCTAGAACGAGTTAGACTGCGAGCTTTAATAGCTGCCACAGGCAATGAAAAAAATTTGATCAACGCGGGTCCACTTGGATTGTTACAATTTATTGTGAAATCTAAGCTGGAAGATACTTTGCCCAACATTATACTAATGCTCCGAATATTCCTCACAATGGCTATTAGCAATGCTAGCTATGAGAGAAGATTCTCAAAATTGAAATTGATAAATTAAAAATTGAGATCAACAATGGTACGTTCCGTCTTACCGACATGGCTAACTTGTCTATTGAGCAAGAAGTTCGTGATGCAATAGATATGGATAGTGCAATAAAAGACTTCGCACTTAGAAAAAGTAGACGAGTTAAGCTTTAATTAAAGACAGATAGTTTATTACCCGCGACGTTTTTTCTTCAATTCTAGATATCAAAAATTCGAAAATCAGTTATTTTAACCCAACAACTATAAAATCTTATTTCTTAAAAACTTTTATATAGATCATGTTATTTTTATTTAGGTTGTAGTGTATTAATAATAATAAATTCTTTATTTCAGATATACATCCATCCATAAAATATTGTAATTTATATAATTAGTTATGCATACCCTTCGTCCACGTTCGTAACCATGTTTTGTAACTAGCTATATTGTTTTGATATTGCTGTAATTCATATTGAAGATACATTTAAATGATTTTGAATTTAAATGGTCTGTATGGAATTGCTGTATTGTATGATAAGCAGAGTAGCCTCTTAGGTGAGACAAAGACAGTTTGCACCTATAGAACGAATGACTTGTGAACTAGATCAAGTGCGAGACTAGAGCCTGAAAAATAGGAATAATACCCGTGCTAGGGTAGGGTAGGATATTATTTGTATATTTTATTTATTGCGCATGTACGTATGTATGTCAAATACAAATATGACTTTTTTACCACAATAACAAATTTACTATTGCCGATAAGTTCATCTGAATGTAGTTTTTTCTTCTTCATTTAAATATCTAAATATAGGGGGGCGGCAAATTTGACTTACGCCCCGGGCGGCAGAAAGCCACGCTACGCCACTGCATATATGTAGTAGTATTTGCATTCGGTACACGAGCAGTGGCTGCTTGTCAGATATGGTTATGTTATATTTTTTCTTGTAGTATTCGACGTAGGAGATACTTTCTTTCACACATCATACATCTTTATTGTGTTATATTTTTATAAGGAAGCTAGAAACATATATGTAGTAGTATTTGCATTCGGTACACGAGCAGTGGCTGCTTGTCAGATATGGTTATGTTATATTTTTTCTTGTAGTATTCGACGTAGGAGATACTTTCTTTCACACATCATACATCTTTATTGTGTTATATTTTTATAAGGAAGCTAGAAACATATATGTAGTAGTATTTGCATTCGGTACACGAGCAGTGGCTGCTTGTCAGATATGGTTATGTTATATTTTTTCTTGTAGTATTCGACGTAGGAGATACTTTCTTTCACACATCATACATCTTTATTGTGTTATATTTTTATAAGGAAGCTAGAAACATATATGTAGTAGTATTTGCATTCGGTACACGAGCAGTGGCTGCTTGTCAGATATGGTTATGTTATATTTTTTCTTGTAGTATTCGACGTAGGAGATACTTTCTTTCACACATCATACATCTTTATTGTGTTATATTTTTATAAGGAAGCTAGAAACATATATGTAGTAGTATTTGCATTCGGTACACGAGCAGTGGCTGCTTGTCAGATATGGTTATGTTATATTTTTTCTTGTAGTATTCGACGTAGGAGATACTTTCTTTCACACATCATACATCTTTATTGTGTTATATTTTTATAAGGAAGCTAGAAACATATATGTAGTAGTATTTGCATTCGGTACACGAGCAGTGGCTGCTTGTCAGATATGGTTATGTTATATTTTTTCTTGTAGTATTCGACGTAGGAGATACTTTCTTTCACACATCATACATCTTTATTGTGTTATATTTTTATAAGGAAGCTAGAAACATATATGTAGTAGTATTTGCATTCGGTACACGAGCAGTGGCTGCTTGTCAGATATGGTTATGTTATATTTTTTCTTGTAGTATTCGACGTAGGAGATACTTTCTTTCACACATCATACATCTTTATTGTGTTATATTTTTATAAGGAAGCTAGAAACATATATGTAGTAGTATTTGCATTCGGTACACGAGCAGTGGCTGCTTGTCAGATATGGTTATGTTATATTTTTTCTTGTAGTATTCGACGTAGGAGATACTTTCTTTCACACATCATACATCTTTATTGTGTTATATTTTTATAAGGAAGCTAGAAACATATATGTAGTAGTATTTGCATTCGGTACACGAGCAGTGGCTGCTTGTCAGATATGGTTATGTTATATTTTTTCTTGTAGTATTCGACGTAGGAGATACTTTCTTTCACACATCATACATCTTTATTGTGTTATATATTTATAATATATAACGATTCAAAAAGTTGTAATCGTATAGGTAGGCCATGCTCTGCATTTTTTCTAATAAAATTCTCTAAACTCTACAAGGTCGTTTTGATTATTCAACCTTGCTTAGATTTCCCGTAATATTTAAATCAGACATACATTGTAACGGTTCTTAGATCATACTTGTTTAACTGTCTCATAATCTGATGGTTGCACATTAAAAACTTTTAGGTCTCCATACAGAGCTTTACGATAACGGTACCGAAAAGCGCCATCTCTCGGCACTATACAAAACTATGTAATGAATATACGCGCCATCTAGCAGAATTATATGGTACGATTTCGTTTCTCTAAGCTTTGTGAGCCTAGTACTGTTGTAAGTTTCTAGTTTATTCCAATAGATGGCGCAGCTACTTTACGTTTCTATAGTTGAGTATCTGTTGAGTGTAATTAATGAATAGGTGGCGGTGGTTTAAATTAAAGTTTTTATTGATAATAAATTATACATTTATGCGTAGATTATTAGCATAATTATGACATTTATAATTGCATCTCATAATCTGATGATTGCACATTAACTGTAGCATGGAGACTTAAATGGGGCATTTGATTGTTTGAGAGGAATGTAATAAATTGAGGCCTGACATATGTTAATAATAATAATAGATAAATAAAATCAATTTAATCCGGCACACGGCTATATTTACACACACACAGAACATGCAGTATAATATAAAGCTAGATCGATTGATTGACATGGTAGTTGCGCCGTACTTCCATGGCAGGGCTTCGGGGCCACTCGGCGACGCTTTGAATTGGCCTGTTGCGGGAGCTGCCCACGCGCGTGTTGAGAGCGGCGGAGCGCGCATGCGGGAGGACTAGAGAGGTCGGTGTGCGGCCCACACAATGCATGCCGCTCGCACTGCAGTATGTAGGCAACTTAAGAATCGCGCGGTACGCATTGTTATGCTGAATGAGCATGGCGTTCATTGTTGCCTTCGTGTGATTCGTCCACAGCTCCACTGTGTACACATTTGTGCAATAAGTCATGAAAAGCAGTCCTTTGACTCGGTCGCTGCATCGGTAGAATTTTCAAGCGATCATATGAGCGCGGGTACTAGTCGCTCGGCGCTGTTTCTCGATGTCGTCAATGTCAGATAGTTCGCTGCATAGAGCGTGCCTCAGGTGGGTGAAACTGTGCACTCGCTGCAGGTCTACACCACTCATGAAGTGGCATTTTACTCTTGACTAAACATACTCTTTCCCAAAAGGAGTATTCTTTCACATAATAGTGATCTTTCTGGTTAAAGTTTTCTTGAAAGGTTGAAAGTAACAAATATCACTTGGTTGTTTACATTCGTCTATATGCACAATATTGTGTGTTTCTCTGCTGATACCTGTATGTGTAGACATTGGATCCCTTCTGAGGACAATGCCTGAGGAATATAATGAGCGTTTTGTGCAGGCTTTTGGAGAAATAAGATGGTCCATCTACCGGGTTGATAGTTGCGCTTGCGTTGCCCTGAAAAGAGGGATTGAATTGGTTATACCTTTTATTCATAATGCTATTATTAAGAATACTAAGTGAATTATCAATTTAAAGTAATTACATGTCATACCTGAGGAACAAATTATCAATTTTAGTTATCGTTTCCGATTTTAGAAAATTAATTGTATGGAAATCAAAATGAACATTTGTTTGATGTTTATTCGCGAAGTCATAGCGTACCAGACAATAAATGCACAGATAATAAATACGTTTTATAAAAGTTCATACAGACGTTTTCTGATGTTTGTCCATAGAGTCATAGCAGATTAACTAGTTGAGACACAGATTATAAAACCACTTATGGAGGAAGAGGGGTTTGGCGGGGTGAGGGGAGCTAGTTTTGCTATGATGAGATAGTTATTTCGTTTTATTAAGTAAAATACGGATGTTTAGAGCTGCAAATTATATATGTAGGGAAGGTTATGTAATTTAACAACAGATTTGTGTATTGAATAATGATTAAATCATCTATATTTTAAGAAATTACAATGTTACGGACCGCGTAATGTTTTGGCGGGAAAAAAAAGGAGGTGGTCTCCAGCGATGTCATACAATGCGGAGGCGGGAGCCCAAAAGTTAGCCCACTTTGAAAATAGGAGGGTCTTCACTTAAATCAGAACTTAGAGCAAAGAATGAATTGTTCATAAAATAGTAAATGAAGATTAAAAGAAATAGAACCCAACTGGAGATGTTAAGATTTAAGAGTTTTGTTATGTATGAGAGTGTATGCTAGTTATGTTTAGAAGGGATTTAGAGTGCTAGTCATGTAAATTGAGTATTGTTTTGAGTTCTCACAAGAGGTTAGCTAAAGAAAGGATGAAATAAGAATCATGTTGTTGGGTAAGCTCTGCTATTAATTAACAAGTTTTAAGTCTAAACTATTAGTAAAATGTAAATAAGCTAGATGAAAGAGGAATCCTAAGGGATTTTAATCAATGAAAAAATAACTAAAAAAATTTTATGTTTTTTAGATTTTGCAATTTTCATACAAGAAAATTACACAAATTGTTGTTATGAGTAATCAATGTATGCGCACTGTCCTACACAACAGGAGAGTGGATGTGGAATTCGGGGCGTTGACGAGTCAGTTCGGGACTGGACACGAGAGAGGTCGGACGTGAAATAAAATGGGGTGGGGCCAGCCAGGGACTTCGCGCCCTTTGGCTAGGCCCCAACGCGAAAATAAAAGGAGATAAATAGATAGAATATTATTTTTTTTAATAGATAAAAAGTTTAAAATAAAAATTTAAGTTGTAAAATAAGGGAATCTCTGCTTGTCCGCGGAAAATTTAATTTATTTTATAGTTTCAGTCGTAAAGTTTCTGCAAATGTGTTTTGAAGTTGTTTTGTAAAATTAAAAAAAATGAAAAGTGCGCATTAAAATTTTCTTAATATTTTAGTGACGGCTAATTTAGGTCTTCAGTCATAAATTCCTTCACGAAGCAGAAAGAACTCGTCTGACTACGATAGGTAATCTAACCTAACAATATCTGTGAGTATTATATCTTTATTTTTTTTTCCCCTGATAAATTTGAAGTAGATTTGAATAGGATTTGTGTGCACAGTGTGTATGTATTGGTAGGGAATTTGTAGTCATAATATTTGGAGCTAGTAGCTATTTTCAAGAATCTAGAACGTGAGAGATTTTAACTTAAAATTCCTATTTTATGTTGTAAAACATAATTGACATGGTAGCTGATAAATTGTGATTTAGCGGCATTTGAATTTTGTTTTAATGAAATGTTGTAAAATTATTTCAATTCAACCTTCAGTAACTTAAATTTACAAGAATAAGCTTATAGTCGAATTTTGCAATTATTTGATACATAATATGCTGGTTCTCACTTCATCATGAGAGAAAATTAAAAGGAGGCTAAGGGTAACTCTAGGCCAGAGCTAAATCATTAACATTCGGGTGTGAATCTTATTAGTCAGAGCTGGAATTTCATAGCCTCTACATTTTCACATCGGTGGTTGGCTTGAGTTTTGTGAAATGCGTGTATGTACTTCTCAGTCTTTTATTGGTATTATATTAAAATAAGTCATCTACTGATCGCTACGATCAAAGAACTTTTGTTTGTTACATTCTAGGTTAAAAGGATTTGCTAAGAATTTGGTAACTCACTAACTCTATCTCTCTTTCATTTAGATAAATAATTATAACTGTGTCACAGGCTGGAACATAGGTTATAGGCTGAGAGGTTTGAGTAATTCAGGTTATTGACTGTGTATTAGATTATACTATGTCCGAATTCGTCTAGATGGTGCTAGGTTTTGAGTAAGCCCTAGGGAGCCACCAAGTTAAGTTAAGAATGGTGGCTTGCCTTTACATAAATTCCTAGAAGATTCTAGTTAGTAAAGATGGATGTTTTAAAATCTGGTGTAAAAGCATTCTCGAGTTTAATAACACTAATTGATTCATTGGAAGTGTAGAACTAACTTATTAAAATTCATACAGTGTATTTGATTGCATAATGTCTGTATGTAAGGATTGGTGATAGTTCGGTAAGTGTTTTTTTATGCTAAAGCTGATTCTAATAAGCTAACGAGTGGATCTGTTTAGGAACCCTAGATCTAGGAACATTTATGCCCTAGATTGCCAGTATATGCACTGTTTTAACGAAAAGGTTATGTTGTAAGAATGATTTTGATGTAAACTGTGAGGGATTGAATTTATGTAAGTTTTGTTTGTTGACAATTGGTCGTATGATTTTATATTTAAACCTAACTTGTCCTAGATCTAGATTAACTATATGACCTAAATTTCTTAATAACATTTGAGTTCAGTTGTACTAATTTAACTTTCATCTGTGTGATATGGAACGAAATTAGCTCGTGAATTATAAACTTTTGATTTATATTAAAGGCTAAAATGGCTGAGGTGTTAGATGCATATTAACTAGAATTTGTTAATATTTAGGTCTATCTAGGTATACAAGGGATATCTATTAGTATTTAACTCCAATTATAGGACTTATGTTTTAATCTACATTAATTCATGTGACAGTAAAGCATAACTGTATTATTGTCATTTGCTAAAACTGGTTGAACTGTTTTATTGTCATAACAATTAATTTAGGAATTCAATCTAGGTCTGTTTTAAGCAATCAAGGAATAAAGTTGGACGAGTATGTACTAGATCAGCGTGTGTACTTGACTTGATGATCAGTGAATGTGATATTGAACTTTGAATAAGCACGTTTCTTTATTGAAAGTCGGTTGAAGCGAGAATTAATTATTCTTTAGTCTATAGTCAGTTATGGTAGTGTTGGAATTTAATTGTACATTAACCAAGTTTGATTGATTTTAATTAATTTTATTTAATGATAACCTATCATTAAATAGAGAAACAATTTTAGGAAAATTCCAAGCAATTTGTACCCATCTATATTTGTGGACTTGATTGGGATCTGTGTTCATGAGTGATAGTCACCATAATCCTTGTTGAGAGTATGTAGAATCTAAGTCAGGGAATAAAAGTAAGCGGGCAAGAAATTGAAATAAATAGCTCTGGCTAAAATTTAATGTGTAACTTTAGTAATGTTAAATTAATTTATGTGTGAGTTCTTTTGAAGGCATGTAGGGATAATATCCACCAGAATGGACATACCTGAATGAATAGGTTAAACAACTTTGTGTCTTTGGTGGGGTTTTGTAGATAACTTCACATTTGACTTGTTGTTTATTCGAAGCAACTCAATTTATATGAAGAGAATAAATTGTATGTATTTTGATTTTGCCAAATCATCTTAATTCGGCTATCATTGGTCTGATGACTTTTGCATATGATTCACATCAAGTACTATGGAGATTTTTCTAGGTTATGAATGTGATATTACTCGTAGGAGAGGATTTATTGAACGCAGTGGTTGCGTGGGGTCTGTAAATTCACAATGGAATTGACATGTTTTATTGTGGATAGTCCCAGATATCCTATTAAAAATGTTATCTATAAAATGTTGTTGATATGGCACCAAGAGTTGACAAAGGAATCAGGTCATTGTATTGTCAATGAACTTAGATTTTTAACTATGTAAGATGAGTTTGATTTTACATAAATGATTAAAGTTTGGTATCAGGATCATGATAGCATAGTCAGCGATGTAAAGGTGATAAACCTACTATGATTAATATCATTGTTGAGGGTTGGACTGGTGTATTTTAGATAAATATTAACGAAAGCGCCACAGGCTGAAACATGGTTTCTGTTATAGTATGTTTATATTATTATATGATGAGGTATAACACTTTAATAGTAATTTTCCATCTTTCCATAGTTTTGAAAATTTATTTGAATATAGAATTCCATAATCAAAATTACTTGGCTTTGGTTTAATATTTCAAATCATTTTTATATTCTTACAGTATATAAATTTATGAGCAAAATTTTGAACTGAAATATGGGATAAATATGTAATCCCTCAATCTCTAAGGAAGTGATATTAACAATAGTCGATATGTTTCATTGTATTGAATATCTATGAATTCTAGAAAATTCTAGACTGAATATGCATTTAGCATAATTCAGGTTATTTGATGTACCTACCCTAAATAAAATACAAGAAAACAAAAGGGTGTACAATTATTAAATTCAACACTGACTTACAAACAAAATATAATTAACAGGTCCCTTTTATCTTTATAAAATTTAAATATATTTAGATCCAGTCCTGACTGACGATGCCTTTGTTTAAATATCCTGAGAGAACTGAACTGAGTTTAGGGAAATTATTTAACCATTTGGATTCAGTGGTGTGCGAGAGGTCACTACTTAGCCATTCGTGTTCCTGGTGTTTATGTGTAGGGCATGAGTAAGGGGGTAGTGCCCATACTGGTTGCGAGCCGCATATCTCTCTTGATAGAATGTCGTGCTAGAGTTTTAACGTGGTCAGTACGGGTTGCGTCTAAATTCGCCTCATGAACCCTATCAAGCTTGGAGTGGACTCAGTGAGCTCATCGCATGCTCAGAGATTCCAGGAGCAAGGTTTGCCATGGCAGAGCGTCATCTCAGGCATTACCAAATCTACGTTTATAACCGCCTAGGGACGTCCTCGTTCCTTGGCGTGGCATTTTTCCAATTTTGACCATAATAATGTACTTCCATGCCACCTTTACTATGAATCTAACCGATATTATATCAAATCCCTAGTATGTTATAACTGCTTGGTTCAAGAGTCCTTAAATTCAAACTACTGACTAATCACCATGACATTGGACAGACTGAAGTATTCGATGTCTTCTGGTGGTATTGATGAATCAAGGAAAGGTGGTCGTAGTGACTACGCTTTGAGGAGGCTTACTACATTCATTCGTATTATATCTATTATATAATAACATCAGATCTTGGAATTATTGAAATATTTATTCTACTGTCTGCGCTGGAGCGCCTTAAATTAATATAGCCTGACATGGCTGAACTGTACAACTTTTCTTTGAGTACTAAATCCATCTCTTTGATCCCTGGCGCACGCGGTGAGCTTTGGCTTAAATGTATATATATATAATCCCTCTGCACACGCCAAATAGAGCTTTTGCATGGATCATTACGACGTCTTGCCCACGCCACCTGCTTTTGCAATAAGGGACAAATGAGTTACCATTATAATTCGCAACAAGCTGTATTGTCAGCCATTACAGGATTTTCATATACCTGACATTGGATTAATGACCATTTTGGATTTTAATGTGAATTTACTTCTTTTAATATGAATGAAGCAGAAGACTTCTAATATTGAGCTAGGGGAGCTCTGACCACCCCAACAAACAAACCAAATTTAATATCTGGAGGTTTGGGTAATGGCACTACGAATTCAGTTGAGGTCAATGCTTATGTTATTAAATAATCTTCGATAGTAAAATGATTTTATTCACTAAATATATTCACGCTATTACAAGTTAAATACGTTTGCTATTATAATTGTATTATAAAATATCATGATAATTATTGCCTAAGTTTTATCTTATTCAAGTATTTACCTAACTGGGACCGTAGTTGGGGAGAAGGGCGGCCATTACTGTTAGGAGAGATGCTATTTAAAGGATTAAATAAATTTAATATGATTTTGTTTATTAAGCCTGAGCGAGTATAATTATTGCTTAACATTTCTACAGCCAATTAAGAATATGTGTGTTTAATTTAGACATTCCATTTTTATTGACTGGTTCTTTTAAAATTTAGTTAAAAATTACATTACAGTGTGTTAGTTATTAAGATAGATATATAGGAACAGAACCTGCATGCCTCTAAAAGAACTCTGGGTTATGAAGCACTTCGTGGATCCTAGTTTATCCACTAGACGATATCATGAGCCAATAGTATAGTTATGAAATATATGTTATTTTATATTTATTTAAAAGTTTATAATATATTAAATGGGATAGACGCTACAATTAGATGTGGCCGTGACCAGGATTGATGTGCAGGATAATTTGTGTGTGATTGTATGTGTGAATTTTCATAACTATGCTATAACCATATAAGATAGGCTGATCAGCCTACAATTTGTTGCCGTGAAATGGAAGAGGATTTATGCGGAGAACTGTTATTTACTCCTTGTATTAAGACAAACTATTTATATATCCTAATTTGTTTATATAAAATGAAAGATGGAGTTAAGAGTCTTGGGGGTGATAAATAATTAAGGTTAAGGTTGTGGCCGAGTGTCTTGTAAAAAGTGCCATTAAGAAAATTGGGGGTGGGAAAACTATATATTTAAGGTTGTAACAACATTTATGTAATGTTTTCTTATAAGCAGCCATTTGTGGTTGGTTCCTTGTGTTTATTTTAAATTAACATTATTTTATATGGTAAATTAAAATGTTATGTTTTCCACTTGATTTTATATATATTTTTCAGGAATGACTTACTCATAATTATAGTGAGGGCAGTTTTGGACTTCATAATACGGATGGTAAAATTGGTTATGTTGTGATTTCAGAATTATTGCGGGAGTGCCTATTACACGTATACCTAGTGCATAATGCCTAAGGTAACAAGCAAAACTAAAAATCCAAATCAACCCAATCTTCCTTCTAATGCCCAACAAGGGAAAGCAGGGTCGCAAAATAAGAGTGCTATGGAAGGAATTAGGTTGGCAAATAGACGGTTGAGGCGCCACATTGCTATTCTAACCGGGAAGTTTGAGAAATTAGAAGATGAAATTAAAACGAAGTCCATGTGTGAGTCTAGGCCGGAAGGTGAAAAGCGAATTAATTATACTATTCAAAATATGAATGAGAAACCTAAGTATCCGGGAAAATATAAACCGCATCCTGTTACGTTCATAGAAGACATGATTGCATATATAAAAAAATTGCCTGCTGATGTACCAGTTGTAGACTGTATAGTAGAGTGTCTTGAAGGTGATGCCAGGAATTGGGCAAGAATTTACAAGGAAAGATGGATGAATTTTGAAGATTTCAAGGCAGATTTTCTAAAAACTTATTGGGGAGAAGCTGAGCAAAATGCGTTGAGGAGGAAAATCGTATGTGGCAAATGGAATCCTGGAACCGGAACCATGCTTGGGTATTTTTTAGGATTAGTGGGGGAAGCGAAGATGCTAACTTTCACCATCCCGGAGCAGCAAATAATAAATGATATTATTCATCATTATCCAAAAGAGGTGCAATATTCCTGGTCAACTGTTGGAGAAAAAACCATATTATCCGCAACAGAGTTTTTGAGGAATTTGGATGACATAAATCAACAAGATCAACCAAGTCGTCAAGGTACAGCTCCGGCAGTAGGTGCAAGATGGAACCAGAGGAATCGTTACAATAACTTCAACCAAGGATGGGGAAGGAATGCTGTTCAAAATTCGTCCAGTCATCTACCGCAAGCGAATCAACGGGGACGTCCAGCGATTGAGTCAAATGTAACAGAAGTTGTGGAGGAGAGATCGAGTCCTGCTGAAAATGTAGATTTAAACTAATCGGGGTCGACGGAGCTGTCTCCACCGCGATCCACAGGGAAGGAGACTTAGCTATAGATGTAAAAGTTTTAAGGCAAATGTGTAAAACTGGATGGGAGCCTGGACAATCCTTAGGTTGTAATGATAAGGGAATACTTAGACCTATTGTAATGGAAGGGCAAACGAGTAGGGAGGGATTAGGATTTTATGATAAACGCGATTTAAATCTGCATTCAAAAGAAGAAGTGGTCCAAAGTGTTGTACAGGTTGTTAAATGGGAATCCGAAGTAAAAGAACAGGACACGGTATTGTTAGAAGAGCATGTGACTTCAATGTTTGATGAGGAGGACGTTATTGGTGAAGAAAATTCCGATGTGTTGAGAGCTGAAATCATAGTTAAAATCTTTGAGGAGGAAATAGTGAGCTTGGTGGATACGGGGAGTGACATCACTTGTATATCAGAATCATTCTGGGAAGAACTGCAGGATAAAGTCAAGAAAGACCAATTGAAGACATTGCCAGTAAAACCGGTACAGATTCGAGGAGCCGTTGGACAAAAGAGCACTAAAGTGCAACAGCTGGTGTTACTACCAATAAAACTTAAGGAGATAACAGTTGATACTGGGTTCTTGATCGTGCCCAACTTGATTAGGCCCGTAATATTAGGATTTGATTGGTTAATTCAAAATGAGGTCATGATAGAACTTCAACGACCCACTGTTGGTATGGTCATCAAGAAACAAGGTCAAGAGGTTTACATCAAATTTAAGGATTCAAATTTAAATTCAGGCCAAAACGTAAATGAGATTAATATTGATACTAATGTTATAGATGAAGTAAAGCCAGGAATGCCTTTAGAACGACATCAATTGGAAAAACTAAAACAAGTCTTACTAAACCATAAAGAAGTCTTTACCAGTAAGCTGGGACGAGCTAATTGTTATGTCCATGATATCAAAATGTCAGAGCACACACCATTTATCAAGCGATCTTACCCAGTACCATATGCATATCGTAAAAAGATGGAAGAAAAGTTGAACGAAATGGAAGAGCAAGGAATAATATCACGGGCCTCCACACCATACAGTAGTCCTTTAACGTTTACCTTGAAGTCAGATGGTACGATAAGAGTTTTGCTGGATGCGAGAGAAATAAATAAGTATATGGTAGCGGAAGCTGAAGCTCCGCCAATGCAGATTGATATACTAAATTCATTCCATGGGGTTAAGTATATTAGTATTATCGATCTCAATAACGCCTATTTTCAGCTGCCCATTTCAGATCATAGTAAAATGTATACTGGATTCACATTTAATGGAAAATCCTACATTTATAACGTTCTACCGCAAGGATTAAAGACAGCTGTTGGTAGTTTCAGTAGAGCAATGGATATCATTTTAGGGCCGGATGTGCGGGAGTTCTGTACCAATTATCTGGACGATCTCGCTATTTTAACAAGTGGAACCCTAGAGGAACATTTAGGGCATATAAACGTCATTTTGGGTAAACTAAAGGACGCTGGTCTCACGTGCAACTTCCAAAAATGTAAATTCATATGCAAAGAGGTAAAAATGTTAGGGCATATAATAACCACGGAAGGTATTCAAACTGATCCTGCGAAAGTAGAAGCTATCCAGAAGTTCCCAGCACCCAGGAAGGTTAAGCATTTGAGAGCATTCCTCGGACTTTGTAACTACTACCGAAGATTCATCCCTGATTACAGCACGACTGCAGTGCCATTATATAACTTGTTGAGAAAGGAACAACATTGGAGATGGGATCAAGAAGCACAGACAGCATTTGATAAGATGAAAGAGAAATTTTTGAATACTATTATGTTACATCACCCAAATAATAGTAAATCTTATTATCTGCAGACAGATAGTTCCGGTATAGGCCTTGCAGGAGTGTTGTATCAGTATGATGATAAAGAAGAAATGAAAATCTTAGGGTACTGTAGCAAGTCACTTAAAGGACCCGAATTGAGATGGACTGTTACTGAGCAAGAGTTTTGGGCAATCATTTACTGCCTACGAAAATTTGAAACGTATTTGCGAGGAGCAACAGTTGTTATACGAACTGATCATAAAGCATTGACATTCGTGAAGACTTGGAAACTATATAACAGCCGGATTACACGTTGGATTTTGTATCTTGAGCAATTTAATTATGAAGTAGAACATGTAAGGGGAAAAGACAATATAGCAGTTGATATATTGTCCAGGTTTCCACCTCACGGGGGTTCCGTGCAGGATGACAAAACAAAATGCCCAGAAATAATGTACATGGAATTGGGGAAAAATCGATCTTTGACAAATAAATTAAGAAATATTGCTAATTATCAAGAAAATGATGATGATGTAAAAACAATAAAAGGGGAAATTGAACAACATGGGGACAAGATTGGCCGAATCGCTCGTCATTGTAAAATTGAAAATGGGATATTGTATTTTGTGAAACCTACTGATCAAAGTAAAATAGTGTATTTGCCAAAAGAATTAAGAGAAGATGTGGTTCTTCAAGTGCATAACGAAATGGGACATCAAGGAGCATATAAAATATTACAGTACATTAAAAGTAGATGCTATTGGGAAAATATGAGAAGAGATATAAAAGCAATTATTCGTTATTGTCATATATGCCAAATGTCAAAGAGTGATAATGTCAAATATTTTGGAGAATGTAAACCAATTGTAACTTGTAATGTGGGTGATATTGTGATGGCAGACTTGTACGGACCCCTACCTTCAGGAAGGTTTGGAGCCTCGTATATTCTGGTAGTTCAGGATTCATTTAGTAAATATGTAAAGCTTTATGATTTACGGAAGGCAACCTCTAGGGCTGTTGTGACTAAGATTCGGCAGTTTGTACAAATAATTAAACCAAAGGTCATCATGACAGATAACGGAAGTCAATTCATTAGTGATGTGTGGAAAAAAAATTTAAAAGATTGGGGAATTAAACCCATATACACCACTGTTCGAAACCCACGTCCTAATACTACGGAAAGAGTTAACAAAGAACTAGGGAGAATATTCAGAACCTACTGTCACAACAATCATAGAGGCTGGGCTACATTATTACCTAAAGTGGAGGAATTATATAATAACACTTATCATGAAAGCACTGGATTCACCCCTAACGAAATATTGTATGGATTTGGAACTAAGTTAACTATTGACAACAGTTTGGGCACTGCCGTAATAACTAAAGAGGTAGAACATGTTCGGAAACAAGTGCGAGAAAATTTGCTTAAAGCCAGTGAAAGCAGACGCATTAAATTTAATAGAACCCATAAAATGGTGAAATTCGAAATAGGTGATTACGTTAAAATTAGAAAATGTAATAAATCTGATGCTAAGTTAAAGATAACAAAAAAATTTGAATTATTATATGAAGGCCCATATGTCGTAGCAGGGGTTCCCTTTACTAATGTATATATTTTAATGGACCCAGTAACCAAACAGGTTAGGGGTAAATTTAATGCCATTCACCTATCTAGATATTATAAGTAGTTTTAATTCCTGTATTTTGTCTGTATTTTGTGATTGAAGATTTAGTTAAATGTTAATAGAGTTAAGTAAGAAAAGAAGAAGATGTAATTGCTTTGTTATTTAAATTATAGGATTCATACAGTAAATATATTAAGTAAATTTTAAATTAGTAATTCAGTTTGTACAATATTAATTATTTAATTAAAAATAAAGCCTAAACAATGTAACTAATGCTAAATAGTGGCAGCAAAGTTGTAGTCTAGCAATGAAAATAAGAAATTAAACATATATATAAAAGTTCAATTATATTTTCCAATAGATTTTAAAAGATAACAAGTAAGAATAAGGTTTTAGTATAAGTATTGTAATGTAATAATAACATTAAAGAAATTTGAAAAAAAATATAAAAAAAAAAAAATAAGGAGGACGAGGATAGTGACATAACAACCTTCATCAGGGTGATTAAAGAGCCTATCATTAGTTTTGCAATTATATTATGTGCATATCATTTTTGACTGAAGTTAACTTTAATTATAAGAAATTATTACTAGGCGAATCCCTCTGGTGAATATTGTTGTTGGGGCGAAGGGCGGTCATTATCAAACAAACACACAAGTGTTTGTTGTAAATTGGGGGTTGGCCCAAGTCTTGTTGTAAAACAACTGGGAAAACCTTGAATAATCAATTAAAATGATTTAGATTTTGGAAATCATGGTTATTGTCATTGAGAACTTCATATTGTCCATAAATTTTATTTCACGTTCCAGGGTTGCATACAAGTCTGCTACCTAATTGGGCGGCAGGGTTGCGAGTAGAGCTCTTTGATTACATTCGGTGATGGTCATCCTAGACGGCTTTGGATGGATGTTGGCGTTGCTGCAAGATCTCTACCTTCACTAACAAATTTAAGTAGCTTTTCTTTATTTAATTATTGACAGTACTAATCTGTGTGCATTAACAATTATGCTTACTAAATTTTATATCTTCCTCATCTAAGGTAGTGGAACTGGGATTCTTCAGTCATTCATCAAGTTGTAGTTGCAAGTGAAGAACAGGCAATGGTTAATTTTACCTAAGACATTTAAAAGTATTTTAATGGTTATATAGGGATTCTAGGAAGAGAGGTTGGATGCTGCAGAGATGAGATCAGGCCTGCAATTCACCTGGAGGATGACTTATAAACCGTCTAACTGATCCATCACTCTAGTTATGGAATTACTGTGGAACTTGTTGTAGGGATGGTTGAATATATCTCACAAGTCCTACGACACGAGCCGAACTTCATATTTATGACTAGAAGGCCGGCTCAACTTAGGTATATAATTGATCAGATTAGTTCAAGTAATTGCTTGCACTCGCTGAGTTGGATATGCCGAAACTGTTTCAGCGGTGTTGTGAAATCGCAACAGAGCAGCTTGCGAGTAGGAGTCTGCGAGGCTGCTACGGCTGGTGGCTACTCCGGAGTTGCAAGCTGAGTCACAACATCGGCCTCTGGCATCGAGATCAAGGCAGTCTTCTTGGCGGACTTCTGGGAGGAAGACTGCACCGTGTCACTTACCTCCATATGAAATAACATTTAAGTATCACTCCATTGCTTATCCTTAATTAGCGCATGCTAACCTTTCTATCACCATTATAACTGAAATTGTTCCCTTTCCAGCCGGAATTAAGTTGGAAGGTAAAGGTATACATATGAAGCTTGTTTAAATTTCGAATTTGGGAAGAGAATAGGAGGGAAATTAGTTGTATATAAGTTAAAATAATAATAATAATAATAATAATAAAAGGGGGTTGTAAGTTGTAGAAGGGGGGGATATGTACCTTCTTTCTGTTTCACACCAACTGAAATAGCTTTTAAAAAAAAATATTCCAGGGGAAAGCTGGTGAAGTTGAGGACCTGGCGAGCAACGGGTGACTGGTGCAGTCGACGGAGTTTGGAGTCGCCCTACAGGGATAAGATTTGGCAGGTTCTTTAACTGAAGGAAGCAGGTACCGCAGAGTCATGTAATATGCTTGTGAAAGGTAGTTAGTGCAAACAATCAACTCAAACAATCAATTCCGATCTCATATAGTTGTAAATTCTTAGTCCGTTACACTACCAAGAATTTAGGGGGTGGTTGTAACGGTTCTTAGATCATACTTGTTTAACTGTCTCATAATCTGATGGTTGCACATTAAAAACTTTTAGGTCTCCATACAGAGCTTTACGATAACGGTACCGAAAAGCGCCATCTCTCGGCACTATACAAAACTATGTAATGAATATACGCGCCATCTAGCAGAATTATATGGTACGATTTCGTTTCTCTAAGCTTTGTGAGCCTAGTACTGTTGTAAGTTTCTAGTTTATTCCAATAGATGGCGCAGCTACTTTACGTTTCTATAGTTGAGTATCTGTTGAGTGTAATTAATGAATAGGTGGCGGTGGTTTAAATTAAAGTTTTTATTGATAATAAATTATACATTTATGCGTAGATTATTAGCATAATTATGACATTTATAATTGCATCTCATAATCTGATGATTGCACATTAACTGTAGCATGGAGACTTAAATGGGGCATTTGATTGTTTGAGAGGAATGTAATAAATTGAGGCCTGACATATGTTAATAATAATAATAGATAAATAAAATCAATTTAATCCGGCACACGGCTATATTTACACACACACAGAACATGCAGTATAATATAAAGCTAGATCGATTGATTGACATGGTAGTTGCGCCGTACTTCCATGGCAGGGCTTCGGGGCCACTCGGCGACGCTTTGAATTGGCCGGTTGCGGGAGCTGCCCACGCGCGTGTTGAGAGCGGCGGAGCGCGCATGCGGGAGGACTAGAGAGGTCGGTGTGCGGCCCACACAATGCATGCCGCTCGCACTGCAGTATGTAGGCAACTTAAGAATCGCGCGGTACGCATTGTTATGCTGAATGAGCATGGCGTTCATTGTTGCCTTCGTGTGATTCGTCCACAGCTCCACTGTGTACACATTTGTGCAATAAGTCATGAAAAGCAGTCCTTTGACTCGGTCGCTGCATCGGTAGAATTTTCAAGCGATCATATGAGCGCGGGTACTAGTCGCTCGGCGCTGTTTCTCGATGTCGTCAATGTCAGATAGTTCGCTGCATAGAGCGTGCCTCAGGTGGGTGAAACTGTGCACTCGCTGCAGGTCTACACCACTCATGAAGTGGCATTTTACTCTTGACTAAACATACTCTTTCCCAAAAGGAGTATTCTTTCACATAATAGTGATCTTTCTGGTTAAAGTTTTCTTGAAAGGTTGAAAGTAACAAATATCACTTGGTTGTTTACATTCGTCTATATGCACAATATTGTGTGTTTCTCTGCTGATACCTGTATGTGTAGACATTGGATCCCTTCTGAGGACAATGCCTGAGGAATATAATGAGCGTTTTGTGCAGGCTTTTGGAGAAATAAGATGGTCCATCTACCGGGTTGATAGTTGCGCTTGCGTTGCCCTGAAAAGAGGGATTGAATTGGTTATACCTTTTATTCATAATGCTATTATTAAGAATACTAAGTGAATTATCAATTTAAAGTAATTACATGTCATACCTGAGGAACAAATTATCAATTTTAGTTATCGTTTCCGATTTTAGAAAATTAATTGTATGGAAATCAAAATGAACATTTGTTTGATGTTTATTCGCGAAGTCATAGCGTACCAGACAATAAATGCACAGATAATAAATACGTTTTATAAAAGTTCATACAGACGTTTTCTGATGTTTGTCCATAGAGTCATAGCAGATTAACTAGTTGAGACACAGATTATAAAACCACTTATGGAGGAAGAGGGGTTTGGCGGGGTGAGGGGAGCTAGTTTTGCTATGATGAGATAGTTATTTCGTTTTATTAAGTAAAATACGGATGTTTAGAGCTGCAAATTATATATGTAGGGAAGGTTATGTAATTTAACAACAGATTTGTGTATTGAATAATGATTAAATCATCTATATTTTAAGAAATTACAATGTTACGGACCGCGTAATGTTTTGGCGGGAAAAAAAAGGAGGTGGTCTCCAGCGATGTCATACAATGCGGAGGCGGGAGCCCAAAAGTTAGCCCACTTTGAAAATAGGAGGGTCTTCACTTAAATCAGAACTTAGAGCAAAGAATGAATTGTTCATAAAATAGTAAATGAAGATTAAAAGAAATAGAACCCAACTGGAGATGTTAAGATTTAAGAGTTTTGTTATGTATGAGAGTGTATGCTAGTTATGTTTAGAAGGGATTTAGAGTGCTAGTCATGTAAATTGAGTATTGTTTTGAGTTCTCACAAGAGGTTAGCTAAAGAAAGGATGAAATAAGAATCATGTTGTTGGGTAAGCTCTGCTATTAATTAACAAGTTTTAAGTCTAAACTATTAGTAAAATGTAAATAAGCTAGATGAAAGAGGAATCCTAAGGGATTTTAATCAATGAAAAAATAACTAAAAAAATTTTATGTTTTTTAGATTTTGCAATTTTCATACAAGAAAATTACACAAATTGTTGTTATGAGTAATCAATGTATGCGCACTGTCCTACACAACAGGAGAGTGGATGTGGAATTCGGGGCGTTGACGAGTCAGTTCGGGACTGGACACGAGAGAGGTCGGACGTGAAATAAAATGGGGTGGGGCCAGCCAGGGACTTCGCGCCCTTTGGCTAGGCCCCAACGCGAAAATAAAAGGAGATAAATAGATAGAATATTATTTTTTTTAATAGATAAAAAGTTTAAAATAAAAATTTAAGTTGTAAAATAAGGGAATCTCTGCTTGTCCGCGGAAAATTTAATTTATTTTATAGTTTCAGTCGTAAAGTTTCTGCAAATGTGTTTTGAAGTTGTTTTGTAAAATTAAAAAAAATGAAAAGTGCGCATTAAAATTTTCTTAATATTTTAGTGACGGCTAATTTAGGTCTTCAGTCATAAATTCCTTCACGAAGCAGAAAGAACTCGTCTGACTACGATAGGTAATCTAACCTAACAATATCTGTGAGTATTATATCTTTATTTTTTTTTCCCCTGATAAATTTGAAGTAGATTTGAATAGGATTTGTGTGCACAGTGTGTATGTATTGGTAGGGAATTTGTAGTCATAATATTTGGAGCTAGTAGCTATTTTCAAGAATCTAGAACGTGAGAGATTTTAACTTAAAATTCCTATTTTATGTTGTAAAACATAATTGACATGGTAGCTGATAAATTGTGATTTAGCGGCATTTGAATTTTGTTTTAATGAAATGTTGTAAAATTATTTCAATTCAACCTTCAGTAACTTAAATTTACAAGAATAAGCTTATAGTCGAATTTTGCAATTATTTGATACATAATATGCTGGTTCTCACTTCATCATGAGAGAAAATTAAAAGGAGGCTAAGGGTAACTCTAGGCCAGAGCTAAATCATTAACATTCGGGTGTGAATCTTATTAGTCAGAGCTGGAATTTCATAGCCTCTACATTTTCACATCGGTGGTTGGCTTGAGTTTTGTGAAATGCGTGTATGTACTTCTCAGTCTTTTATTGGTATTATATTAAAATAAGTCATCTACTGATCGCTACGATCAAAGAACTTTTGTTTGTTACATTCTAGGTTAAAAGGATTTGCTAAGAATTTGGTAACTCACTAACTCTATCTCTCTTTCATTTAGATAAATAATTATAACTGTGTCACAGGCTGGAACATAGGTTATAGGCTGAGAGGTTTGAGTAATTCAGGTTATTGACTGTGTATTAGATTATACTATGTCCGAATTCGTCTAGATGGTGCTAGGTTTTGAGTAAGCCCTAGGGAGCCACCAAGTTAAGTTAAGAATGGTGGCTTGCCTTTACATAAATTCCTAGAAGATTCTAGTTAGTAAAGATGGATGTTTTAAAATCTGGTGTAAAAGCATTCTCGAGTTTAATAACACTAATTGATTCATTGGAAGTGTAGAACTAACTTATTAAAATTCATACAGTGTATTTGATTGCATAATGTCTGTATGTAAGGATTGGTGATAGTTCGGTAAGTGTTTTTTTATGCTAAAGCTGATTCTAATAAGCTAACGAGTGGATCTGTTTAGGAACCCTAGATCTAGGAACATTTATGCCCTAGATTGCCAGTATATGCACTGTTTTAACGAAAAGGTTATGTTGTAAGAATGATTTTGATGTAAACTGTGAGGGATTGAATTTATGTAAGTTTTGTTTGTTGACAATTGGTCGTATGATTTTATATTTAAACCTAACTTGTCCTAGATCTAGATTAACTATATGACCTAAATTTCTTAATAACATTTGAGTTCAGTTGTACTAATTTAACTTTCATCTGTGTGATATGGAACGAAATTAGCTCGTGAATTATAAACTTTTGATTTATATTAAAGGCTAAAATGGCTGAGGTGTTAGATGCATATTAACTAGAATTTGTTAATATTTAGGTCTATCTAGGTATACAAGGGATATCTATTAGTATTTAACTCCAATTATAGGACTTATGTTTTAATCTACATTAATTCATGTGACAGTAAAGCATAACTGTATTATTGTCATTTGCTAAAACTGGTTGAACTGTTTTATTGTCATAACAATTAATTTAGGAATTCAATCTAGGTCTGTTTTAAGCAATCAAGGAATAAAGTTGGACGAGTATGTACTAGATCAGCGTGTGTACTTGACTTGATGATCAGTGAATGTGATATTGAACTTTGAATAAGCACGTTTCTTTATTGAAAGTCGGTTGAAGCGAGAATTAATTATTCTTTAGTCTATAGTCAGTTATGGTAGTGTTGGAATTTAATTGTACATTAACCAAGTTTGATTGATTTTAATTAATTTTATTTAATGATAACCTATCATTAAATAGAGAAACAATTTTAGGAAAATTCCAAGCAATTTGTACCCATCTATATTTGTGGACTTGATTGGGATCTGTGTTCATGAGTGATAGTCACCATAATCCTTGTTGAGAGTATGTAGAATCTAAGTCAGGGAATAAAAGTAAGCGGGCAAGAAATTGAAATAAATAGCTCTGGCTAAAATTTAATGTGTAACTTTAGTAATGTTAAATTAATTTATGTGTGAGTTCTTTTGAAGGCATGTAGGGATAATATCCACCAGAATGGACATACCTGAATGAATAGGTTAAACAACTTTGTGTCTTTGGTGGGGTTT
The DNA here is from genome assembly GCA_910589575.2 of Carcina quercana. Classification (NCBI taxonomy): domain Eukaryota; kingdom Metazoa; phylum Arthropoda; class Insecta; order Lepidoptera; family Depressariidae; genus Carcina; species Carcina quercana. The sequence continues at coordinate 21,096,289 of OU342426.1, read as the reverse complement.
TGTAGATAACTTCACATTTGACTTGTTGTTTATTCGAAGCAACTCAATTTATATGAAGAGAATAAATTGTATGTATTTTGATTTTGCCAAATCATCTTAATTCGGCTATCATTGGTCTGATGACTTTTGCATATGATTCACATCAAGTACTATGGAGATTTTTCTAGGTTATGAATGTGATATTACTCGTAGGAGAGGATTTATTGAACGCAGTGGTTGCGTGGGGTCTGTAAATTCACAATGGAATTGACATGTTTTATTGTGGATAGTCCCAGATATCCTATTAAAAATGTTATCTATAAAATGTTGTTGATATGGCACCAAGAGTTGACAAAGGAATCAGGTCATTGTATTGTCAATGAACTTAGATTTTTAACTATGTAAGATGAGTTTGATTTTACATAAATGATTAAAGTTTGGTATCAGGATCATGATAGCATAGTCAGCGATGTAAAGGTGATAAACCTACTATGATTAATATCATTGTTGAGGGTTGGACTGGTGTATTTTAGATAAATATTAACGAAAGCGCCACAGGCTGAAACATGGTTTCTGTTATAGTATGTTTATATTATTATATGATGAGGTATAACACTTTAATAGTAATTTTCCATCTTTCCATAGTTTTGAAAATTTATTTGAATATAGAATTCCATAATCAAAATTACTTGGCTTTGGTTTAATATTTCAAATCATTTTTATATTCTTACAGTATATAAATTTATGAGCAAAATTTTGAACTGAAATATGGGATAAATATGTAATCCCTCAATCTCTAAGGAAGTGATATTAACAATAGTCGATATGTTTCATTGTATTGAATATCTATGAATTCTAGAAAATTCTAGACTGAATATGCATTTAGCATAATTCAGGTTATTTGATGTACCTACCCTAAATAAAATACAAGAAAACAAAAGGGTGTACAATTATTAAATTCAACACTGACTTACAAACAAAATATAATTAACAGGTCCCTTTTATCTTTATAAAATTTAAATATATTTAGATCCAGTCCTGACTGACGATGCCTTTGTTTAAATATCCTGAGAGAACTGAACTGAGTTTAGGGAAATTATTTAACCATTTGGATTCAGTGGTGTGCGAGAGGTCACTACTTAGCCATTCGTGTTCCTGGTGTTTATGTGTAGGGCATGAGTAAGGGGGTAGTGCCCATACTGGTTGCGAGCCGCATATCTCTCTTGATAGAATGTCGTGCTAGAGTTTTAACGTGGTCAGTACGGGTTGCGTCTAAATTCGCCTCATGAACCCTATCAAGCTTGGAGTGGACTCAGTGAGCTCATCGCATGCTCAGAGATTCCAGGAGCAAGGTTTGCCATGGCAGAGCGTCATCTCAGGCATTACCAAATCTACGTTTATAACCGCCTAGGGACGTCCTCGTTCCTTGGCGTGGCATTTTTCCAATTTTGACCATAATAATGTACTTCCATGCCACCTTTACTATGAATCTAACCGATATTATATCAAATCCCTAGTATGTTATAACTGCTTGGTTCAAGAGTCCTTAAATTCAAACTACTGACTAATCACCATGACATTGGACAGACTGAAGTATTCGATGTCTTCTGGTGGTATTGATGAATCAAGGAAAGGTGGTCGTAGTGACTACGCTTTGAGGAGGCTTACTACATTCATTCGTATTATATCTATTATATAATAACATCAGATCTTGGAATTATTGAAATATTTATTCTACTGTCTGCGCTGGAGCGCCTTAAATTAATATAGCCTGACATGGCTGAACTGTACAACTTTTCTTTGAGTACTAAATCCATCTCTTTGATCCCTGGCGCACGCGGTGAGCTTTGGCTTAAATGTATATATATATAATCCCTCTGCACACGCCAAATAGAGCTTTTGCATGGATCATTACGACGTCTTGCCCACGCCACCTGCTTTTGCAATAAGGGACAAATGAGTTACCATTATAATTCGCAACAAGCTGTATTGTCAGCCATTACAGGATTTTCATATACCTGACATTGGATTAATGACCATTTTGGATTTTAATGTGAATTTACTTCTTTTAATATGAATGAAGCAGAAGACTTCTAATATTGAGCTAGGGGAGCTCTGACCACCCCAACAAACAAACCAAATTTAATATCTGGAGGTTTGGGTAATGGCACTACGAATTCAGTTGAGGTCAATGCTTATGTTATTAAATAATCTTCGATAGTAAAATGATTTTATTCACTAAATATATTCACGCTATTACAAGTTAAATACGTTTGCTATTATAATTGTATTATAAAATATCATGATAATTATTGCCTAAGTTTTATCTTATTCAAGTATTTACCTAACTGGGACCGTAGTTGGGGAGAAGGGCGGCCATTACTGTTAGGAGAGATGCTATTTAAAGGATTAAATAAATTTAATATGATTTTGTTTATTAAGCCTGAGCGAGTATAATTATTGCTTAACATTTCTACAGCCAATTAAGAATATGTGTGTTTAATTTAGACATTCCATTTTTATTGACTGGTTCTTTTAAAATTTAGTTAAAAATTACATTACAGTGTGTTAGTTATTAAGATAGATATATAGGAACAGAACCTGCATGCCTCTAAAAGAACTCTGGGTTATGAAGCACTTCGTGGATCCTAGTTTATCCACTAGACGATATCATGAGCCAATAGTATAGTTATGAAATATATGTTATTTTATATTTATTTAAAAGTTTATAATATATTAAATGGGATAGACGCTACAACATCCATATTGCAAATAAACTTGGTGCTACGAGTATGTAAGTAATTAAATATGACGTCAGACATGATATTATACTGTATCCTTCAAATGATCCCTGGACTACGAAACATCCAAATAACGGGTGGATAACTTCGCGTAGTGTATGCTGTCTCACCGTATGCGCTCGGGTAGGATAGGGCTCGGATAGGGACAGCTAGAAAACAATCCAAATTTGAACGCGGCCACGTGGTCTTACCAACATAGCCTCTTAACAAACCTCACCGGTTGCTGCCGCAGCACGCGCAGATAACACACAATTCCTTCGCGTGGGAACGATGCAACGCACGCTGAACTACCCTTGCAATGCGGTGACACCTGACCCATGCTCGCTCAGACGGTGGCTCATACTCTGTATTTATTGTACACAACTAGCTTTTGCCCGCGACTTCTTTTTATCCATATCCAGTATGTAGTTTCCATGGGATTTACCTAGTAAAAAAGTCGCGGGCAAAAATATAGTACACGATAACTTGTTTACTTGATATGTTCATCTCACCTATTGATAAGTCTTTGACAATCATGCCGTATGACGTAAACGGATCACCCAGGAATCGGGAGCCTCGAGTTGAAGATTATTCTATTATATTCTTGGTTGAAGGTCCAGTCTAGCGCTGGTTTTGACCGTCTTTGGATAAAATTCAGACTCGTTGAACATTACTGCTTTTTATTATTCGTATTTATTACATTTTTTAAAAATTATGTCATCATGTTACTAGAAACCGCAGCTTCGTCCGAATTCACTTTATAAACTATTCCACAGCATCAAACAAGCTTATTGTGCTTTTCTATGCTTATCGACTACATCCATGCCAATTTTCATCACGATTGGTAGTGCCGTTTGAGGCTGCATGAGGTAACAAACAGAGAATGTCGTTTTCAGAGTGACAATAATAGTGTGGCAACGAGAGGTATCTGTATAAGTTGTGGATGGACGTGGACAGTTACTACACGAGTTATTGTCTAGATAATTATATACTTGGCATGTATGTATTTTTTCTACTCAATCCAGAGCTGGTCTTGGACTGGAACAAAAACAGAGACAACATTGACAGCGGTTGCCTTTTGATTATTTTCCTGCTAGCTTTTGCCGGCGACTTCGTCCACTTGGACTTTCGAATTTATCCCACGGTAACAATTTGTCCGATTGGGATAAAATAAAATTCTGTATGTCCTTTTCTACTCTTCAACTATAACAAAACAAAAAAATCAAGTTAATTTTGACTCTTCGTTATAGACAAACCAATAAACGACACACGTCACCCGTGATACTTTTTACTGAAGGCTTTTGGCACACTAGTGCCACACTGTCTACTAAGACAGTAACAGGTTTCAATAACATTATTGGTTAAAGATGTCAACATGATTTCATTAATTTGTATGTATGCGTAATTATACCCAAACAATAGCAAAAAGCGTCGGTGGCGCAATGGATAAGGCGCGGACTCTCAATCTGAGGGTACCGGGTTCGAATCCAGCCGTGTACCTATGAGTTGTTTTTCAATTCAAGTACATTATCCGATTGCTTAACGGTGAAGGAAAACATCGTGAGGAAACCTGCATGTCTTGAACAAGGCATGTGAAGTCCGCCGATCCGCACTGGGCCCGCGTGGTGGACTATGGCCCATACACTCTCTGTAGGAGGGTAGGCCTGAGCCCCAGCAGTGGGGACGTTATATAGGCTGTTGATGAATAGCAATGTACGATACATACGGGGAGTAAACGTTATTGAGCGACGACAAACTGACCGGGAAACGTGGACCGGGTCGTCCCTCTAATGCCAGTGTCTCGGGACCCGACATTGTGACATAATTATGTACATTGTACATGTGGGATATAGTTATTTGTTCAACAAGTGATTAAAATTTTTACACATTAATTTAGCTTCGATGTCGGTGTGATCCCCTCGGTCGCGACTCGCGGTTGTATGTACCACAACGCTACACAACCATAATAATTATATTAATTACGTGAAAGAGCATGTATCGTCGGCGTGTGTGTGAGTTGAGTACAGCGGGCCGCTTGTATGTAGCTGCTTGTAATGATATTTATCCCTGGTGACAGACGTAACATCAAAGTACATAAGGTTGAGATTGTCTCCATATACTACAACCAGCCAGTGAGTGTGAGTGTTTGTACGTATGACGACGCGCACACATTAAACCTGCGCTTGCGCTACCGTATGAAAACAATCGATTCTTCTGTACTTTTCCAACATATATGATATGTAGTATAATCCTATTACACAATCCTGGAAATGAAAAAATGCTCTTCACTGGATTCATAAAACAATACAATTGTATTTGTCAGTTCGATTGTGATTTTGACGTTATATTGACATCTGCATCCAATTTTACCATGGATAAAATTATTAATAATAACACTTTGGCGGCAGAGTATTTAAAAACTTTAGACATTAAAATTTTTAAAGTAATTGAAAAAAAAGTGGTGCCTACTTCACCGCTCATTTATAGGTTGTTCCTAATGTGTACATATTCCGCACACAAATTGGGGTTGTACAACTTCGTTGAGACATCCCTATTCGTGAATAGTACCCTGATGGGATGCCCCCCAGTAGGCAGATTCCGGTACTTTTTTGCGAGAGATACATACAAACGTCGGAATAAACAAAGTGATGACCACAAACAATTTGAAGCGGAAAACAAAATCTTGGTTTGTTTGAAGCGGAAAACAAAACAAAAAAAATTGGTTAAATAAGCGTAATTAACGTTTGCGTGTGTTTACAACTATAGGAACAGCACAGTTGCGATCACTGGCACCGCTATCAACGGAAAGTCCCAAGTCCCCATTTCATGGACTTGAAAGTATTAATTTCATAATTTTTATTTTGAATAAAAGATTATGGTAAGTATTGTATAATTAGATTTAGAATCCCTATTAAATTACCATGTTTTGTTACTGGCTAATTTTGACATTAAAACTTTTTTCTACTATTATACAAATAATACAAATAAAATATTATCCGCAGTTAGTTATTGAAAATATAAGTATGAGTTACTATCTATATCTTTACTTTGTATGTTGGTTTGGTATAGGGTGACCATGATGAATTACAAATCAAGAAAGTATGACCCGCAATCCTCGACTCACTGAAGGCGTACGGTGCGGTGAATCATCGTTCTCTGGCGCCTGTTCGCGCACATTTATCAGAGAGGATCAACCTTCGTTAATTCGAAACATAAAACTATAGCGGATTTAGTCAAAGATGGCGAGTGGAAGGAGGAGAAACCAACTGAAAAATGGACGCGCACGGGTGCCGGCGCTGGCTGGACCTCTGCGTCGTGACGGGCGCGGCCCGCGCTGCCGTACGAAATGCAGCGGTTATAAACAATGTGTATTATATCTGAAACAAATAAATAATAATAATAGCCGTAACGCATCTAATGGTGGTGGTAGGTGGCAATTTAAATATTAATCAAAAATAGTGTATAAAAATGGAAATTGTGACTCATTATGAAGTTGTATGTTAATGATACTAATTTTGCGACATTACAATCCGCTGTACTATTTTTTTGATAATTGCCGCACAAAACCAGCTATCTTATTTCAAAAGATTATGGTAAAAAATAATTAGTATGAAACTTTCATTCTCCATGTCCGCACTGTTTGTGTATTTCCAGAAGCAAGTCAAAATAATCCTCCATTGCAATTACCCGGACTGTAGGATCATCAGGTGATGATTTTTTCAAAATAAGATAATCTTCTCCGCAAACCGGCATCGTATCGTACTTTAACATCCTAGTGTTCGCTAGGTGTTCGGCGTACACCAGAACTTATGGCCACTTTACCGCTTTTGATTGCGACAGCTATATTATATGAATCATTATTTTAGCTTCAGTGCTTCACATGTCTTCCTGAAAGACACACGTTTGCATATAATTGTGTATCCCAGAATAATAATAAAATATTAAAATATGTTGCTATTTGTGCTTGCTAAAATTCTGGAGGAGGAGCAGATTAAAACAATAAGAATTCGGAACGCGTTTAAAAAATACTTCAAAAAAGGGGGGGTGTGGCAGGACCAGGATTTGGGCCTGTGCAGATTGTTTGGTGAAGGAAACATAAATTCATCTAACTATAGAATCAGTAGTCATAAAATTATATGCAATATGGAAGAGCGTATTATTGCTAAATTAGAACCGGCAGATAGATTCAAGGTCAGCATGGTGCTGTACCTGACTAGAAAATATCTGCCACCTTATGGGGGTTTCAGGTATGATTTTTTTAATCACATAATTAATGCATTTTTTTGACGTGACCTAATAAATAATATTTGTTCCTAAAATAGTAGATTTGTCACCTAAATTGAATCTTTTAACCGCTTCCGTGGCCTAATAGCTAAATGTTGAATTCCAACCCGGAGGTCCTGGGTTCGATTCCCAGTGGAGTACCTATCGGAACTTGGTTTGGTTGGTGGTAGGGCATTCTCTATGTTCGCCTGGCTAGCTACCACTATGCTACCTAGGTGTGCCGCCAAACAGCAGTGTTAATAGCACTGTTGTGTTCTGGTATGAAAGGTAACAGAGCCAGCGCTTCATTAGGTTGAGGCTTCTGGGTGCGCACGCTTACCCTCCAACGGCCTTATCGTCACTTACCATCAGGTGAGATGAAGGCCGAGTGTAAACCTGTCATACCTAAAAAAATCTCCATATAATATTAAAACGCTTACCTAAATATTTATTAAGAATTACTTGGAAATCATGTCAATCATCAAATAATTATATTGGGTTTCAAAATAATAAAAGTGACACAAAAAAGTGAATCGCCAAATAATATAAAAAAGTTTAACTAAAAAAATTTAATTTTAAATCACAAGAAAATATAATATTATTTTCAGTATCAAATCATTCAACAGAAATTTTCCGTAACACCATGTTTTCTATAATTACAGTAGTTTCCAAAGCTTCAGAAAAATATCCAAATTCGACCGGGATTTGGATAGGGAAGCATATGAAAACCTTCTTGGTTATGACCAAGAAGATAATCTGATATTTGACGAAGGCCTAGAAGACTCCTTCAATATGAGGGCTATGTTCGGCGGCGGCTATTCCGGCCTCACGACGAATAGCAACATTGAGGAGGAGGACTGGGATACCTAAATATGTAAGTATTTAAAGAAATTCATTTAATAAAATATTATTAAATTAAGAAAATATTATGATATTTTCAGTGATCCAAACAAATAAACGAGCGCCCGTTTTTTTGGAGATATAACGATTCAAAAAGTTGTAATCGTCATAAGAATTTGAAAGTTACGATTTGGAAGATTAAATTTCACTCCTTTTATTTAACTTAAATTGGTTTTAACTTTTCAATCTCTACGAATATCCATTATTTTGCAAGGAATTCGTACGAAATTTTCATTTTGACGTCTCCAAGTATATTTTATCATTAGATCGACTATAATCCGTTAACTTGTGAAGCCAACTTAGGCGTGATAGTTTTTTTTTAACTTTAATACTAATACTGTGTCTTTTTCCGATTTTTAAAATTCAAATTCAAATTCTTTATTATGCTTAAATGTGGTACATATCGGTCTTATTACATATAACATGTTGGTTTCTCACATTTAGCCAGAACTGGCATGCAAAATATGTGTCTTAGTTACAAAAAAGCAATAGTTTACCAGATAGAAAGGTGGGGGAAGCTCGATTCTGTCAAAATTTATCACTTAATATTTCACAAACGGATTTTCGGATCCCTGGATCGAAAAGTGGTGTTCCTTGGCCTTTAATATTTTTGACCACTCGGGAGTCCAGGAAAAAGTTTATCCATCGTTCGCCGCAAGGATTTCTTGATATTCAATGTCTGACCAGAGAGGCTCCATCTTATTTTGAGCTGCTTTTTTTAATGACTCTACTGATATTTTGTTGATTTTCTGTTGACTTTAAATTGAAAATATTTTTTGACTGTTTCACTAATTTTTTTACTTAGCTTTCACTCATTTGTAATACATTTTTTTTTAAATATGTTAGTTACATATCTTTTTTTCCTTCTTACATTACCCTACCCTACTTTGTTTTTCAAAACACCTGGCCTCTAGACGTTACGCTAGTTTAGGGAAATTTTCACGGTCAAAGGCACGCACTTGTACACCGAAAGTCCACCCTCGCGAAAATGCTAATTGGTCCCATTATGCTAATTAATGGATAAGCTTTATGGCTAAAATTTATGACCACATATTGCGCATCTCAAAAATTCCAAGTAGTCAAATAAAGTAAAATGTGATTTGATTAAAATAAAATTTTGTTTTTTTTGTTTTCAAGGCAAACCGAGGGACTTCATGAGCTGGAAGTTGGCGCGCATCTCGTCCGACAGTCCGGTTTGACGGCACAGCTCTGGGATCAGGTGCACGAACTCCGGCATGCCAGAGCGTATTTCACGTGCTTTTGCGCGGTACACGAGCAGTGGCTGCTTGTCACATATGGTTATGATATATTTTTTCTTGTAGTATTCGACGTAGGAGATACTTTCTTTCACACATCATACATCTTTATTGTGTTATATTTTTATAAGGAAGCTAGAAACATATATGCAGTAGCGTAGCGTGGGGGGGGGGTTATGGGTGCCCCAGGCCCCGGGCGGCACTTTTAGGGGGCGGAAAAATTTCAACAGCTTACTTCCTACTAAATAGATTTGCAATATATCACTTTAAGTTTACAAGACAGGCTACCCAAAGATAAAATTACGACGACAACAATACATGTAGTAGACAAAGACGTAAGTTTTTTGTCAACTTTCTAAATTAAACAAAGGACAATATTGAGACCCTGTCCCGTTGATACCAAAACAATACCGTTGGCCCGGGTCGAGTAGTCTATCGGACGGACAATAAACTAAAAACAAGGACCATTCGCTTACCACATGTTGACGAATGAGACGTGCAATTTTAGGGTTCGGTAGCATCAAATGTACGCACGGACTTCTATCAATGTTGCCCAAATCGTTTTATGGCTGTGCTTAAACTGAAATTATTGATAGTTCGGTTAAGTTGAGTAGAAGATATTAACCGTAACAAATGATAACGTACATTAATGGTAAAAGGTAAGCTGTAATATTTCAGTGAGGGAAGAGCGCCCTAGATAAAGTGTTCACCTTGTAAGTATACGTTTTTATTATTGTTTTTGTTTGTATATAGCTTATAGCATAAATTGATAGATATGTATAGTTAAAATTTATTGACATATATGTAGGTATGAATGATTTCTCACATATATGAAATACGCAAAAACACTAAGATAAGTATAGGGGCGGCATTTAGGAACACTGGTTTGTTCATCTGTAGTTCCCAGGGCTCCTCGACTTGCGCCGAGGATGAGAGGGTTCAGTAGATGGAAATTCCACATAGCCCAACTTCTCTCCAAAGGAGTCTAGTATCTTTTTTCCCCTCCATAAAAGCAAGAATTTACAAATATTGATGAAATTAGCTTCAATTAAATTACCTTCATAACTAGATTTTTTGATACAATAATATTGTACGAAACCTTGCGCTTGAGAGTTAGACCTGCGCTTGGATGTTTGTTTATTGTGCTCTATCTAAAATGAGTTAAGAGGCTATGTTGGTTAGACCACGTGGCCGCGTTCAAATTTGGATTGTTTTATAGCTGTCCCTATCCGAGCCCTATCCGCCCCGAGCGCGTACGGTGAGACAGCATACACTACGCGAAGTTATCCACCCGTTATTTGGATGTTTCGTAGTCCAGGGATTATTTGAAGGATACAGTATATTATGTAACCATTTTTTTAAATACAGTATACTAATGAAATTTCAGATGTCGGTGGTTTTTCCAAATTGTTCTAAATTGATTCATACTCTTGTAAATCAGGTTCAAAGTTGGGGCTTTTTACTACCGTAAAATACAATTCTTTGACGCCCTGTAACTCTGGAAGTATATATTTTAACGAAAATCTGACTCACCACCGACACAGATATTTGTTTCTAGATTGTGTCTTGAAAATTTCATAGATTTTCATAGCTTAATACTCAAAATATGACTGGACTACGTTTGTATGGGCGCTTTGACACCAGCATACCCTCTTTGGATAGAATAATAGTGTCAAATCGAGGAGAGGTTCCAGCAGTTAAGGGATTTGGTGGATAAGTTTGCATATCTAGCGCCGGCTGTACTGCTAGATTCTAACGACACAGAATGCTATTTAGACTACGCATCCACCGAAATAGTGAAATAGATGTAACGGAAATTAAGCTAGAACGAGTTAGACTGCGAGCTTTAATAGCTGCCACAGGCAATGAAAAAAATTTGATCAACGCGGGTCCACTTGGATTGTTACAATTTATTGTGAAATCTAAGCTGGAAGATACTTTGCCCAACATTATACTAATGCTCCGAATATTCCTCACAATGGCTATTAGCAATGCTAGCTATGAGAGAAGATTCTCAAAATTGAAATTGATAAATTAAAAATTGAGATCAACAATGGTACGTTCCGTCTTACCGACATGGCTAACTTGTCTATTGAGCAAGAAGTTCGTGATGCAATAGATATGGATAGTGCAATAAAAGACTTCGCACTTAGAAAAAGTAGACGAGTTAAGCTTTAATTAAAGACAGATAGTTTATTACCCGCGACGTTTTTTCTTCAATTCTAGATATCAAAAATTCGAAAATCAGTTATTTTAACCCAACAACTATAAAATCTTATTTCTTAAAAACTTTTATATAGATCATGTTATTTTTATTTAGGTTGTAGTGTATTAATAATAATAAATTCTTTATTTCAGATATACATCCATCCATAAAATATTGTAATTTATATAATTAGTTATGCATACCCTTCGTCCACGTTCGTAACCATGTTTTGTAACTAGCTATATTGTTTTGATATTGCTGTAATTCATATTGAAGATACATTTAAATGATTTTGAATTTAAATGGTCTGTATGGAATTGCTGTATTGTATGATAAGCAGAGTAGCCTCTTAGGTGAGACAAAGACAGTTTGCACCTATAGAACGAATGACTTGTGAACTAGATCAAGTGCGAGACTAGAGCCTGAAAAATAGGAATAATACCCGTGCTAGGGTAGGGTAGGATATTATTTGTATATTTTATTTATTGCGCATGTATGTATGTATGTCAAATACAAATATGACTTTTTTACCACAATAACAAATTTACTATTGCCGATAAGTTCATCTGAATGTAGTTTTTTTTTCTTCATTTAAATATCAAAATATAGGGGGGCGGCAAATTTGACTTACGCCCCGGGCGGCAGAAAGCCACGCTACGCCACTGCATATATGTAGTAGTATTTGCATTCGGTACACGAGCAGTGGCTGCTTGTCAGATATGGTTATGTTATATTTTTTCTTGTAGTATTCGACGTAGGAGATACTTTCTTTCACACATCATACATCTTTATTGTGTTATATTTTTATAAGGAAGCTAGAAACATATATGTAGTAGTATTTGCATTCGGTACACGAGCAGTGGCTGCTTGTCAGATATGGTTATGTTATATTTTTTCTTGTAGTATTCGACGTAGGAGATACTTTCTTTCACACATCATACATCTTTATTGTGTTATATTTTTATAAGGAAGCTAGAAACATATATGTAGTAGTATTTGCATTCGGTACACGAGCAGTGGCTGCTTGTCAGATATGGTTATGTTATATTTTTTCTTGTAGTATTCGACGTAGGAGATACTTTCTTTCACACATCATACATCTTTATTGTGTTATATATTTATAATATATAACGATTCAAAAAGTTGTAATCGTATAGGTAGGCCATGCTCTGCATTTTTTCTAATAAAATTCTCTAAACTCTACAAGGTCGTTTTGATTATTCAACCTTGCTTAGATTTCCCGTAATATTTAAATCAGACATACATCCATATTGCAAATAAACTTGGTGCTACGAGTATGTAAGTAATTAAATATGACGTCAGACATGATATTATACTGTATCCTTCAAATGATCCCTGGACTACGAAACATCCAAATAACGGGTGGATAACTTCGCGTAGTGTATGCTGTCTCACCGTATGCGCTCGGGTAGGATAGGGCTCGGATAGGGACAGCTAGAAAACAATCCAAATTTGAACGCGGCCACGTGGTCTTACCAACATAGCCTCTTAACAAACCTCACCGGTTGCTGCCGCAGCACGCGCAGATAACACACAATTCCTTCGCGTGGGAACGATGCAACGCACGCTGAACTACCCTTGCAATGCGGTGACACCTGACCCATGCTCGCTCAGACGGTGGCTCATACTCTGTATTTATTGTACACAACTAGCTTTTGCCCGCGACTTCTTTTTATCCATATCCAGTATGTAGTTTCCATGGGATTTACCTAGTAAAAAAGTCGCGGGCAAAAATATAGTACACGATAACTTGTTTACTTGATATGTTCATCTCACCTATTGATAAGTCTTTGACAATCATGCCGTATGACGTAAACGGATCACCCAGGAATCGGGAGCCTCGAGTTGAAGATTATTCTATTATATTCTTGGTTGAAGGTCCAGTCTAGCGCTGGTTTTGACCGTCTTTGGATAAAATTCAGACTCGTTGAACATTACTGCTTTTTATTATTCGTATTTATTACATTTTTTAAAAATTATGTCATCATGTTACTAGAAACCGCAGCTTCGTCCGAATTCACTTTATAAACTATTCCACAGCATCAAACAAGCTTATTGTGCTTTTCTATGCTTATCGACTACATCCATGCCAATTTTCATCACGATTGGTAGTGCCGTTTGAGGCTGCATGAGGTAACAAACAGAGAATGTCGTTTTCAGAGTGACAATAATAGTGTGGCAACGAGAGGTATCTGTATAAGTTGTGGATGGACGTGGACAGTTACTACACGAGTTATTGTCTAGATAATTATATACTTGGCATGTATGTATTTTTTCTACTCAATCCAGAGCTGGTCTTGGACTGGAACAAAAACAGAGACAACATTGACAGCGGTTGCCTTTTGATTATTTTCCTGCTAGCTTTTGCCGGCGACTTCGTCCACTTGGACTTTCGAATTTATCCCACGGTAACAATTTGTCCGATTGGGATAAAATAAAATTCTGTATGTCCTTTTCTACTCTTCAACTATAACAAAACAAAAAAAATCAAGTTAATTTTGACTCTTCGTTATAGACAAACCAATAAACGACACACGTCACCCGTGATACTTTTTACTGAAGGCTTTTGGCACACTAGTGCCACACTGTCTACTAAGACAGTAACAGGTTTCAATAACATTATTGGTTAAAGATGTCAACATGATTTCATTAATTTGTATGTATGCGTAATTATACCCAAACAATAGCAAAAAGCGTCGGTGGCGCAATGGATAAGGCGCGGACTCTCAATCTGAGGGTATCGGGTTCGAATCCAGCCGTGTACCTATGAGTTGTTTTTCAATTCAAGTACATTATCCGATTGCTTAACGGTGAAGGAAAACATCGTGAGGAAACCTGCATGTCTTGAACAAGGCATGTGAAGTCCGCCGATCCGCACTGGGCCCGCGTGGTGGACTATGGCCCATACACTCTCTGTAGGAGGGTAGGCCTGAGCCCCAGCAGTGGGGACGTTATATAGGCTGTTGATGAATAGCAATGTACGATACATACGGGGAGTAAACGTTATTGAGCGACGACAAACTGACCGGGAAACGTGGACCGGGTCGTCCCTCTAATGCCAGTGTCTCGGGACCCGACATTGTGACATAATTATGTACATTGTACATGTGGGATATAGTTATTTGTTCAACAAGTGATTAAAATTTTTACACATTAATTTAGCTTCGATGTCGGTGTGATCCCCTCGGTCGCGACTCGCGGTTGTATGTACCACAACGCTACACAACCATAATAATTATATTAATTACGTGAAAGAGCATGTATCGTCGGCGTGTGTGTGAGTTGAGTACAGCGGGCCGCTTGTATGTAGCTGCTTGTAATGATATTTATCCCTGGTGACAGACGTAACATCAAAGTACATAAGGTTGAGATTGTCTCCATATACTACAACCAGCCAGTGAGTGTGAGTGTTTGTACGTATGACGACGCGCACACATTAAACCTGCGCTTGCGCTACCGTATGAAAACAATCGATTCTTCTGTACTTTTCCAACATATATGATATTATGTAGTATAATCCTATTACACAATCCTGGAAATGAAAAAATGCTCTTCACTGGATTCATAAAACAATACAATTGTATTTGTCAGTTCGATTGTGATTTTGACGTTATATTGACATCTGCATCCAATTTTACCATGGATAAAATTATTAATAATAACACTTTGGCGGCAGAGTATTTAAAAACTTTAGACATTAAAATTTTTAAAGTAATTGAAAAAAAAGTGGTGCCTACTTCACCGCTCATTTATAGGTTGTTCCTAATGTGTACATATTCCGCACACAAATTGGGGTTGTACAACTTCGTTGAGACATCCCTATTCGTGAATAGTACCCTGATGGGATGCCCCCCAGTAGGCAGATTCCGGTACTTTTTTGCGAGAGATACATACAAACGTCGGAATAAACAAAGTGATGACCACAAACAATTTGAAGCGGAAAACAAAATCTTGGTTTGTTTGAAGCGGAAAACAAAACAAAAAAAATTGGTTAAATAAGCGTAATTAACGTTTGCGTGTGTTTACAACTATAGGAACAGCACAGTTGCGATCACTGGCACCGCTATCAACGGAAAGTCCCAAGTCCCCATTTCATGGACTTGAAAGTATTAATTTCATAATTTTTATTTTGAATAAAAGATTATGGTAAGTATTGTATAATTAGATTTAGAATCCCTATTAAATTACCATGTTTTGTTACTGGCTAATTTTGACATTAAAACTTTTTTCTACTATTATACAAATAATACAAATAAAATATTATCCGCAGTTAGTTATTGAAAATATAAGTATGAGTTACTATCTATATCTTTACTTTGTATGTTGGTTTGGTATAGGGTGACCATGATGAATTACAAATCATGAAAGTATGACCCGCAATCCTCGACTCACTGAAGGCGTACGGTGCGGTGAATCATCGTTCTCTGGCGCCTGTTGACGCACATTTATCAGAGAGGATCAACCTTCGTTAATTCGAAACATAAAACTATAGCGGATTTAGTCAAAGATGGCGAGTGGAAGGAGGAGAAACCAACTGAAAAATGGACGCGCACGGGTGCCGGCGCTGGCTGGACCTCTGCGTCGTGACGGGCGCGGCCCGCGCTGCCGTACGAAATGCAGCGGTTATAAACAATGTGTATTATATCTGAAACAAATAAATAATAATAATAGCCGTAACGCATCTAATGGTGGTGGTAGGTGGCAATTTAAATATTAATCAAAAATAGTGTATAAAAATGGAAATTGTGACTCATTATGAAGTTGTATGTTAATGATACTAATTTTGCGACATTACAATCCGCTGTACTATTTTTTTGATAATTGCCGCACAAAACCAGCTATCTTATTTCAAAAGATTATGGTAAAAAATAATTAGTATGAAACTTTCATTCTCCATGTCCGCACTGTTTGTGTATTTCCAGAAGCAAGTCAAAATAATCCTCCATTGCAATTACCCGGACTGTAGGATCATCAGGTGATGATTTTTTCAAAATAAGATAATCTTCTCCGCAAACCGGCATCGTATCGTACTTTAACATCCTAGTGTTCGCTAGGTGTTCGGCGTACACCAGAACTTATGGCCACTTTACCGCTTTTGATTGCGACAGCTATATTATATGAATCATTATTTTAGCTTCAGTGCTTCACATGTCTTCCTGAAAGACACACGTTTGCATATAATTGTGTATCCCAGAATAATAATAAAATATTAAAATATGTTGCTTTTTGTGGTTGCTAAAATTCTGGAGGAGGAGCAGATTAAAACAATAAGAATTCGGAACGCGTTTAAAAAATACTTCAAAAGGGGGGGGGGGGGGGGGTGGCAGGACCAGGATTTGGGCCTGTGCAGATTGTTTGGTGAAGGAAACATAAATTCATCTAACTATAGAATCAGTAGTCATAAAATTATATGCAATATGGAAGAGCGTATTATTGCTAAATTAGAACCGGCAGATAGATTCAAGGTCAGCATGGTGCTGTACCTGACTAGAAAATATCTGCCACCTTATGGGGGTTTCAGGTATGATTTTTTTAATCACATAATTAATGCATTTTTTGGACGTGACCTAATAAATAATACCTAATAATAGTAGATTTGTCACCTAAATTGAATCTTTTAACCGCTTCCGTGGCCTAATAGCTAAATGTTGAATTCCAACCCGGAGGTCCTGGGTTCGATTCCCAGTGGAGTACCTATCGGAACTTGGTTTGGTTGGTGGTAGGGCATTCTCTATGTTCGCCTGGCTAGCTACCACTATGCTACCTAGGTGTGCCGCCAAACAGCAGTGTTAATAGCACTGTTGTGTTCTGGTATGAAAGGTAACAGAGCCAGCGCTTCATTAGGTTGAGGCTTCTGGGTGCGCACGCTTACCCTCCAACGGCCTTATCGTCACTTACCATCAGGTGCGATGAAGGCCGAGTGTAAACCTGTCATACCTAAAAAAATCTCCATATAATATTAAAACGCTTACCTAAATATTTATTAAGAATTACTTGGAAATCATGTCAATCATCAAATAATTATATTGGGTTTCAAAATAATAAAAGTGACACAAAAAAGTGAATCGCCAAATAATATAAAAAAGTTTAACTAAAAAAATTTAATTTTAAATCACAAGAAAATATAATATTATTTTCAGTATCAAATCATTCAACAGAAATTTTCCGTAACACCATGTTTTCTATAATTACAGTAGTTTCCAAAGCTTCAGAAAAATATCCAAATTCGACCGGGATTTGGATAGGGAAGCATATGAAAACCTTCTTGGTTATGACCAAGAAGATAATCTGATATTTGACGAAGGCCTAGAAGACTCCTTCAATATGAGGGCTATGTTCGGCGGCGGCTATTCCGGCCTCACGACGAATAGCAACATTGAGGAGGAGGACTGGGATACCTAAATATGTAAGTATTTAAAGAAATTCATTTAATAAAATATTATTAAATTAAGAAAATATTATGATATTTTCAGTGATCCAAACAAATAAACGAGCGCCCGTTTTTTTGGAGATATAACGATTCAAAAAGTTGTAATCGTCATAAGAATTTGAAAGTTACGATTTGGAAGATTAAATTTCACTCCTTTTATTTAACTTAAATTGGTTTTAACTTTTCAATCTCTACGAATATCCATTATTTTGCAAGGAATTCGTACGAAATTTTCATTTTGACGTCTCCAAGTATATTTTATCATTAGATCGACTATAATCCGTTAACTTGTGAAGCCAACTTAGGCGTGATAGTTTTTTTTTAACTTTAATACTAATACTGTGTCTTTTTCCGATTTTTAAAATTCAAATTCAAATTCTTTATTATGCTTAAATGTGGTACATATCGGTCTTATTACATATAACATGTTGGTTTCTCACATTTAGCCAGAACTGGCATGCAAAATATGTGTCTTAGTTACAAAAAAGCAATAGTTTACCAGATAGAAAGGTGGGGGAAGCTCGATTCTGTCAAAATTTATCACTTAATATTTCACAAACGGATTTTCGGATCCCTGGATCGAAAAGTGGTGTTCCTTGGCCTTTAATATTTTTGACCACTCGGGAGTCCAGGAAAAAGTTTATCCATCGTTCGCCGCAAGGATTTCTTGATATTCAATGTCTGACCAGAGAGGCTCCATCTTATTTTGAGCTGCTTTTTTTAATGACTCTACTGATATTTTGTTGATTTTCTGTTGACTTTAAATTGAAAATATTTTTTGACTGTTTCACTAATTTTTTTACTTAGCTTTCACTCATTTGTAATACATTTTTTTTTAAATATGTTAGTTACATATCTTTTTTTCCTTCTTACATTACCCTACCCTACTTTGTTTTTCAAAACACCTGGCCTCTAGACGTTACGCTAGTTTAGGGAAATTTTCACGGTCAAAGGCACGCACTTGTACACCGAAAGTCCACCCTCGCGAAAATGCTAATTGGTCCCATTATGCTAATTAATGGATAAGCTTTATGGCTAAAATTTATGACCACATATTGCGCATCTCAAAAATTCCAAGTAGTCAAATAAAGTAAAATGTGATTTGATTAAAATAAAATTTTGTTTTTTTTGTTTTCAAGGCAAACCGAGGGACTTCATGAGCTGGAAGTTGGCGCGCATCTCGTCCGACAGTCCGGTTTGACGGCACAGCTCTGGGATCAGGTGCACGAACTCCGGCATGCCAGAGCGTATTTCACGTGCTTTTGCGCGGTACACGAGCAGTGGCTGCTTGTCACATATGGTTATGTTATATTTTTTCTTGTAGTATTCGACGTAGGAGATACTTTCTTTCACACATCATACATCTTTATTGTGTTATATTTTTATAAGGAAGCTAGAAACATATATGCAGTAGCGTAGCGTGGGGGGGGGCTATGGGTGCCCCAGGCCCCGGGCGGCACTTTTAGGGGGCGGAAAAATTTCAACAGCTTACTTCCTACTAAATAGATTTGCAATATATCACTTTAAGTTTACAAGACAGGCTACCCAAAGATAAAATTACGACGACAACAATACATGTAGTAGACAAAGACGTAAGTTTTTTGTCAACTTTCTAAATTAAACAAAGGACAATATTGAGACCCTGTCCCGTTGATACCAAAACAATACCGTTGGCCCGGGTCGAGTAGTCTATCGGACGGACAATAAACTAAAAACAAGGACCATTCGCTGACCACATGTTGACGAATGAGACGTGCAATTTTAGGGTTCGGTAGCATCAAATGTACGCACGGACTTCTATCAATGTTGCCCAAATCGTTTTATGGCTGTGCTTAAACTGAAATTATTGATAGTTCGGTTAAGTTGAGTAGAAGATATTAACCGTAACAAATGATAACGTACATTAATGGTAAAAGGTAAGCTGTAATATTTCAGTGAGGGAAGAGCGCCCTAGATAAAGTGTTCACCTTGTAAGTATACGTTTTTATTATTGTTTTTGTTTGTATATAGCTTATAGCATAAATTGATAGATATGTATAGTTAAAATTTATTGACATATATGTAGGTATGAATGATTTCTCACATATATGAAATACGCAAAAACACTAAGATAAGTATAGGGGCGGCATTTAGGAACACTGGTTTGTTCATCTGTAGTTCCCAGGGCTCCTCGACTTGCGCCGAGGATGAGAGGGTTCAGTAGATGGAAATTCCACATAGCCCAACTTCTCTCCAAAGGAGTCTAGTATCTTTTTTCCCCTCCATAAAAGCAAGAATTTACAAATATTGATGAAATTAGCTTCAATTAAATTACCTTCATAACTAGATTTTTTGATACAATAATATTGTACGAAACCTTGCGCTTGAGAGTTAGACCTGCGCTTGGATGTTTGTTTATTGTGCTCTATCTAAAATGAGTTAAGAGGCTATGTTGGTTAGACCACGTGGCCGCGTTCAAATTTGGATTGTTTTATAGCTGTCCCTATCCGAGCCCTATCCGCCCCGAGCGCGTACGGTGAGACAGCATACACTACGCGAAGTTATCCACCCGTTATTTGGATGTTTCGTAGTCCAGGGATTATTTGAAGGATACAGTATATTATGTAACCATTTTTTTAAATACAGTATACTAATGAAATTTCAGATGTCGGTGGTTTTTCCAAATTGTTCTAAATTGATTCATACTCTTGTAAATCAGGTTCAAAGTTGGGGCTTTTTACTACCGTAAAATACAATTCTTTGACGCCCTGTAACTCTGGAAGTATATATTTTAACGAAAATCTGACTCACCACCGACACAGATATTTGTTTCTAGATTGTGTCTTGAAAATTTCATAGATTTTCATAGCTTAATACTCAAAATATGACTGGACTACGTTTGTATGGGCGCTTTGACACCAGCATACCCTCTTTGGATAGAATAATAGTGTCAAATCGAGGAGAGGTTCCAGCAGTTAAGGGATTTGGTGGATAAGTTTGCATATCTAGCGCCGGCTGTACTGCTAGATTCTAACGACACAGAATGCTATTTAGACTACGCATCCACCGAAATAGTGAAATAGATGTAACGGAAATTAAGCTAGAACGAGTTAGACTGCGAGCTTTAATAGCTGCCACAGGCAATGAAAAAAATTTGATCAACGCGGGTCCACTTGGATTGTTACAATTTATTGTGAAATCTAAGCTGGAAGATACTTTGCCCAACATTATACTAATGCTCCGAATATTCCTCACAATGGCTATTAGCAATGCTAGCTATGAGAGAAGATTCTCAAAATTGAAATTGATAAATTAAAAATTGAGATCAACAATGGTTTTTTTTTTTTTTTTTATTTGGACATGAGGGGTGCAGTTCGTCTGTCCTGCAAGTCACCGCGACCTTTGCAGATCTATTGTGACAGTCCCCTATGGATCAAATCACCTCCCCAAGGCCAATCTCGGTCATGAACCGTACGATTGATCTGGGTTTGGAGGTCCTGATACTGTCCGTTGTGGCAGTGTGGCCTCCGAGGTGTCTGTTCCTACTGTGATGAAGAGCATCACAGTAGCAGAGGATATGGATGGGCGTCTCTTCATCCTCCTTACAAAATCTGCAAGCTATGTTGTCGCTTAGGCCCATGTGGCTGAGATGTTTGCTTAGCTTGCAGTGCCCCGTTAGGGTCCGGGTCAGGATCCTTAGTTGGTTCCTGCTGAGCGAAAGCGCTTCGTTTGCGTACGAGTTGTTGTAGCCATTCAGAAGCGCTTTAGAATGGTTTTGGCCAGGTGTGGCTTTCCAGAACAGCAGTCCTCGTCGGCGCGCCTCCTGGCTAAAATTATCTTTTATGGTGCGGAAGGAGATGCCGCAGGCCGGTTCTGGCCCTACCAGCGGGCTCTCTGCACCAGACCTAGCTAGTTCATCTGCGTTTTCATTGCCACAGATGCCAGAGTGTCCAGGTACCCAGGCCAGGGTAACCACATTGGTCGAGCCTAAAATGTTCAGTATCTGGACACACTCTAACGTGAGTTTGGAGTTAAATTCGTATGAAATCAATGCTTTTAGTGCAGCTTGACTGTCTGAGAGAATTGTGATTCTCTTGTTGGTGTATGAGCGAAGGAGGTTCTCGTGAACGCAGTTGATTATTGCGTACACTTCAGCCTGGAAAACAGTCGCGTACTCACCCAGGGGGAAGTGTTTGTCCACCCTGGGTTCCTCGCTGTGTATCCCGGCTCCTGCTTGCCCATCTTTCCTTGATCCATCTGTGAACCAAATTATTTCGTCGGATTGGAGGTCGCTAGGCATGCCTTCGTCCCATTCAATCCGCTCGGGTAAGTATACCTTAAACAACTTCTGGAAGTTGTATACTTTTTGCATGGCGTCCGAGGGCATCGTCATGATTCTTTGGCTTATGAAATCCTCTTCTAGTTTTCTCATAGCAGTTGATCTCCAACTTTTGTTGGAGAGGACCCGTGATCTCATCACTGCCAAACCTGCCTCTCTCTTCACATGAATGTGTAGTGGGGGCAGGTTTAGCAGTGCTTCCATAGATGCCGTGGGTGTGGAAGAGATGGCGCCAGTTATAATCAGGCATGCCATTCTTTGAAGGTTGCTTAGCGCTTTCGTACATGTTGTCTGTGAGGCCTTCTTCTGCCAAGCCACACAGCCATAAGTTACCATGGGTCTCACTATGGTCGTGTAAAGCCACAGGGCAGCCCTCGGTCGAAGGCCCCATTTGGTCCTGACCATTCGACAACATGTACCCAAAGCAATTTTAGCCTTCTTGGTCACAAAATTGATGTGTTGGTTCCAGGTGAGTTTTTGGTCTAGTATAATGCCTAGATACTTAACTTCACTGGAGAAATTAATAGTCTTCCCAAATAGCTTCGGAGGCTTTAATGCGTCCAATTTCCGCTTTCTGGTGAATGGTACTATAACAGTTTTCGAAGCGTTTACTGAGAGTTGGGATGCTCTACACCAGCGTTCGATGCGTTTCAAGGCTGATTGCATTTGATCGGTTATGGTGCTTGCGCATTTTCCCACAATGGTCACCACTAGGTCATCTGCATAGCCCTGTGTGTCCAGGTAAGCATCGTTTAGCTCCCTGAGAAGGTCGTCAACAACCAGGGTCCATTCCAGGGGAGACAGTACCCCACCCTGTGGGCATCCTCGTGTGAGTTTTACCCGTATGGTTTCTCCCATGAGTGTGAGCGACGCTTCCCTATTTCTCAACATTGCTTCAATCCATTGAATAGATGTTGTATCAATGTTGCGTTGTGACATACTTTTCAGTATGATATCGGTAGAGGTGTTGTCGAAGGCTCCCTCTATGTCCAGAAATGCGCAGAGTGCAATTTCTTTCTCCTCTGCGGCTCTTTCGACACAGAATGCTATTTAGACTACGCATCCACCGAAATAGTGAAATAGATGTAACGGAAATTAAGCTAGAACGAGTTAGACTGCGAGCTTTAATAGCTGCCACAGGCAATGAAAAAAATTTGATCAACGCGGGTCCACTTGGATTGTTACAATTTATTGTGAAATCTAAGCTGGAAGATACTTTGCCCAACATTATACTAATGCTCCGAATATTCCTCACAATGGCTATTAGCAATGCTAGCTATGAGAGAAGATTCTCAAAATTGAAATTGATAAATTAAAAATTGAGATCAACAATGGTACGTTCCGTCTTACCGACATGGCTAACTTGTCTATTGAGCAAGAAGTTCGTGATGCAATAGATATGGATAGTGCAATAAAAGACTTCGCACTTAGAAAAAGTAGACGAGTTAAGCTTTAATTAAAGACAGATAGTTTATTACCCGCGACGTTTTTTCTTCAATTCTAGATATCAAAAATTCGAAAATCAGTTATTTTAACCCAACAACTATAAAATCTTATTTCTTAAAAACTTTTATATAGATCATGTTATTTTTATTTAGGTTGTAGTGTATTAATAATAATAAATTCTTTATTTCAGATATACATCCATCCATAAAATATTGTAATTTATATAATTAGTTATGCATACCCTTCGTCCACGTTCGTAACCATGTTTTGTAACTAGCCATATTGTTTTGATATTGCTGTAATTCATATTGAAGATACATTTAAATGATTTTGAATTTAAATGGTCTGTATGGAATTGCTGTATTGTATGATAAGCAGAGTAGCCTCTTAGGTGAGACAAAGACAGTTTGCACCTATAGAACGAATGACTTGTGAACTAGATCAAGTGCGAGACTAGAGCCTGAAAAATAGGAATAATACCCGTGCTAGGGTAGGGTAGGATATTATTTGTATATTTTATTTATTGCGCATGTACGTATGTATGTCAAATACAAATATGACTTTTTTACCACAATAACAAATTTACTATTGCCGATAAGTTCATCTGAATGTAGTTTTTTTTTCTTCATTTAAATATCAAAATATAGGGGGGCGGCAAATTTGACTTACGCCCCGGGCGGCAGAAAGCCACGCTACGCCACTGCATATATGTAGTAGTATTTGCATTCGGTACACGAGCAGTGGCTGCTTGTCAGATATGGTTATGTTATATTTTTTCTTGTAGTATTCGACGTAGGAGATACTTTCTTTCACACATCATACATCTTTATTGTGTTATATTTTTATAAGGAAGCTAGAAACATATATGTAGTAGTATTTGCATTCGGTACACGAGCAGTGGCTGCTTGTCAGATATGGTTATGTTATATTTTTTCTTGTAGTATTCGACGTAGGAGATACTTTCTTTCACACATCATACATCTTTATTGTGTTATATTTTTATAAGGAAGCTAGAAACATATATGTAGTAGTATTTGCATTCGGTACACGAGCAGTGGCTGCTTGTCAGATATGGTTATGTTATATTTTTTCTTGTAGTATTCGACGTAGGAGATACTTTCTTTCACACATCATACATCTTTATTGTGTTATATTTTTATAAGGAAGCTAGAAACATATATGTAGTAGTATTTGCATTCGGTACACGAGCAGTGGCTGCTTGTCAGATATGGTTATGTTATATTTTTTCTTGTAGTATTCGACGTAGGAGATACTTTCTTTCACACATCATACATCTTTATTGTGTTATATTTTTATAAGGAAGCTAGAAACATATATGTAGTAGTATTTGCATTCGGTACACGAGCAGTGGCTGCTTGTCAGATATGGTTATGTTATATTTTTTCTTGTAGTATTCGACGTAGGAGATACTTTCTTTCACACATCATACATCTTTATTGTGTTATATTTTTATAAGGAAGCTAGAAACATATATGTAGTAGTATTTGCATTCGGTACACGAGCAGTGGCTGCTTGTCAGATATGGTTATGTTATATTTTTTCTTGTAGTATTCGACGTAGGAGATACTTTCTTTCACACATCATACATCTTTATTGTGTTATATTTTTATAAGGAAGCTAGAAACATATATGTAGTAGTATTTGCATTCGGTACACGAGCAGTGGCTGCTTGTCAGATATGGTTATGTTATATTTTTTCTTGTAGTATTCGACGTAGGAGATACTTTCTTTCACACATCATACATCTTTATTGTGTTATATATTTATAATATATAACGATTCAAAAAGTTGTAATCGTATAGGTAGGCCATGCTCTGCATTTTTTCTAATAAAATTCTCTAAACTCTACAAGGTCGTTTTGATTATTCAACCTTGCTTAGATTTCCCGTAATATTTAAATCAGACATACATCCATATTGCAAATAAACTTGGTGCTACGAGTATGTAAGTAATTAAATATGACGTCAGACATGATATTATACTGTATCCTTCAAATGATCCCTGGACTACGAAACATCCAAATAACGGGTGGATAACTTCGCGTAGTGTATGCTGTCTCACCGTATGCGCTCGGGTAGGATAGGGCTCGGATAGGGACAGCTAGAAAACAATCCAAATTTGAACGCGGCCACGTGGTCTTACCAACATAGCCTCTTAACAAACCTCACCGGTTGCTGCCGCAGCACGCGCAGATAACACACAATTCCTTCGCGTGGGAACGATGCAACGCACGCTGAACTACCCTTGCAATGCGGTGACACCTGACCCATGCTCGCTCAGACGGTGGCTCATACTCTGTATTTATTGTACACAACTAGCTTTTGCCCGCGACTTCTTTTTATCCATATCCAGTATGTAGTTTCCATGGGATTTACCTAGTAAAAAAGTCGCGGGCAAAAATATAGTACACGATAACTTGTTTACTTGATATGTTCATCTCACCTATTGATAAGTCTTTGACAATCATGCCGTATGACGTAAACGGATCACCCAGGAATCGGGAGCCTCGAGTTGAAGATTATTCTATTATATTCTTGGTTGAAGGTCCAGTCTAGCGCTGGTTTTGACCGTCTTTGGATAAAATTCAGACTCGTTGAACATTACTGCTTTTTATTATTCGTATTTATTACATTTTTTAAAAATTATGTCATCATGTTACTAGAAACCGCAGCTTCGTCCGAATTCACTTTATAAACTATTCCACAGCATCAAACAAGCTTATTGTGCTTTTCTATGCTTATCGACTACATCCATGCCAATTTTCATCACGATTGGTAGTGCCGTTTGAGGCTGCATGAGGTAACAAACAGAGAATGTCGTTTTCAGAGTGACAATAATAGTGTGGCAACGAGAGGTATCTGTATAAGTTGTGGATGGACGTGGACAGTTACTACACGAGTTATTGTCTAGATAATTATATACTTGGCATGTATGTATTTTTTCTACTCAATCCAGAGCTGGTCTTGGACTGGAACAAAAACAGAGACAACATTGACAGCGGTTGCCTTTTGATTATTTTCCTGCTAGCTTTTGCCGGCGACTTCGTCCACTTGGACTTTCGAATTTATCCCACGGTAACAATTTGTCCGATTGGGATAAAATAAAATTCTGTATGTCCTTTTCTACTCTTCAACTATAACAAAACAAAAAAAATCAAGTTAATTTTGACTCTTCGTTATAGACAAACCAATAAACGACACACGTCACCCGTGATACTTTTTACTGAAGGCTTTTGGCACACTAGTGCCACACTGTCTACTAAGACAGTAACAGGTTTCAATAACATTATTGGTTAAAGATGTCAACATGATTTCATTAATTTGTATGTATGCGTAATTATACCCAAACAATAGCAAAAAGCGTCGGTGGCGCAATGGATAAGGCGCGGACTCTCAATCTGAGGGTACCGGGTTCGAATCCAGCCGTGTACCTATGAGTTGTTTTTCAATTCAAGTACATTATCCGATTGCTTAACGGTGAAGGAAAACATCGTGAGGAAACCTGCATGTCTTGAACAAGGCATGTGAAGTCCGCCGATCCGCACTGGGCCCGCGTGGTGGACTATGGCCCATACACTCTCTGTAGGAGGGTAGGCCTGAGCCCCAGCAGTGGGGACGTTATATAGGCTGTTGATGAATAGCAATGTACGATACATACGGGGAGTAAACGTTATTGAGCGACGACAAACTGACCGGGAAACGTGGACCGGGTCGTCCCTCTAATGCCAGTGTCTCGGGACCCGACATTGTGACATAATTATGTACATTGTACATGTGGGATATAGTTATTTGTTCAACAAGTGATTAAAATTTTTACACATTAATTTAGCTTCGATGTCGGTGTGATCCCCTCGGTCGCGACTCGCGGTTGTATGTACCACAACGCTACACAACCATAATAATTATATTAATTACGTGAAAGAGCATGTATCGTCGGCGTGTGTGTGAGTTGAGTACAGCGGGCCGCTTGTATGTAGCTGCTTGTAATGATATTTATCCCTGGTGACAGACGTAACATCAAAGTACATAAGGTTGAGATTGTCTCCATATACTACAACCAGCCAGTGAGTGTGAGTGTTTGTACGTATGACGACGCGCACACATTAAACCTGCGCTTGCGCTACCGTATGAAAACAATCGATTCTTCTGTACTTTTCCAACATATATGATATGTAGTATAATCCTATTACACAATCCTGGAAATGAAAAAATGCTCTTCACTGGATTCATAAAACAATACAATTGTATTTGTCAGTTCGATTGTGATTTTGACGTTATATTGACATCTGCATCCAATTTTACCATGGATAAAATTATTAATAATAACACTTTGGCGGCAGAGTATTTAAAAACTTTAGACATTAAAATTTTTAAAGTAATTGAAAAAAAAGTGGTGCCTACTTCACCGCTCATTTATAGGTTGTTCCTAATGTGTACATATTCCGCACACAAATTGGGGTTGTACAACTTCGTTGAGACATCCCTATTCGTGAATAGTACCCTGATGGGATGCCCCCCAGTAGGCAGATTCCGGTACTTTTTTGCGAGAGATACATACAAACGTCGGAATAAACAAAGTGATGACCACAAACAATTTGAAGCGGAAAACAAAATCTTGGTTTGTTTGAAGCGGAAAACAAAACAAAAAAAATTGGTTAAATAAGCGTAATTAACGTTTGCGTGTGTTTACAACTATAGGAACAGCACAGTTGCGATCACTGGCACCGCTATCAACGGAAAGTCCCAAGTCCCCATTTCATGGACTTGAAAGTATTAATTTCATAATTTTTATTTTGAATAAAAGATTATGGTAAGTATTGTATAATTAGATTTAGAATCCCTATTAAATTACCATGTTTTGTTACTGGCTAATTTTGACATTAAAACTTTTTTCTACTATTATACAAATAATACAAATAAAATATTATCCGCAGTTAGTTATTGAAAATATAAGTATGAGTTACTATCTATATCTTTACTTTGTATGTTGGTTTGGTATAGGGTGACCATGATGAATTACAAATCAAGAAAGTATGACCCGCAATCCTCGACTCACTGAAGGCGTACGGTGCGGTGAATCATCGTTCTCTGGCGCCTGTTGGCGCACATTTATCAGAGAGGATCAACCTTCGTTAATTCGAAACATAAAACTATAGCGGATTTAGTCAAAGATGGCGAGTGGAAGGAGGAGAAACCAACTGAAAAATGGACGCGCACGGGTGCCGGCGCTGGCTGGACCTCTGCGTCGTGACGGGCGCGGCCCGCGCTGCCGTACGAAATGCAGCGGTTATAAACAATGTGTATTATATCTGAAACAAATAAATAATAATAATAGCCGTAACGCATCTAATGGTGGTGGTAGGTGGCAATTTAAATATTAATCAAAAATAGTGTATAAAAATGGAAATTGTGACTCATTATGAAGTTGTATGTTAATGATACTAATTTTGCGACATTACAATCCGCTGTACTATTTTTTTGATAATTGCTGCACAAAACCAGCTATCTTATTTCAAAAGATTATGGTAAAAAATAATTAGTATGAAACTTTCATTCTCCATGTCCGCACTGTTTGTGTATTTCCAGAAGCAAGTCAAAATAATCCTCCATTGCAATTACCCGGACTGTAGGATCATCAGGTGATGATTTTTTCAAAATAAGATAATCTTCTCCGCAAACCGGCATCGTATCGTACTTTAACATCCTAGTGTTCGCTAGGTGTTCGGCGTACACCAGAACTTATGGCCACTTTACCGCTTTTGATTGCGACAGCTATATTATATGAATCATTATTTTAGCTTCAGTGCTTCACATGTCTTCCTGAAAGACACACGTTTGCATATAATTGTGTATCCCAGAATAATAATAAAATATTAAAATATGTTGCTATTTGTGGTTGCTAAAATTCTGGAGGAGGAGCAGATTAAAACAATAAGAATTCGGAACGCGTTTAAAAAATACTTCAAAAAAGGGGGGGGGGGGGGTGTGTGGCAGGACCAGGATTTGGGCCTGTGCAGATTGTTTGGTGAAGGAAACATAAATTCATCTAACTATAGAATCAGTAGTCATAAAATTATATGCAATATGGAAGAGCGTATTATTGCTAAATTAGAACCGGCAGATAGATTCAAGGTCAGCATGGTGCTGTACCTGACTAGAAAATATCTGCCACCTTATGGGGGTTTCAGGTATGATTTTTTAAATCACATAATTAATGCATTTTTTTGACGTGACCCAATAAATAATATTTGTTCCTAAAATAGTAGATTTGTCACCTAAATTGAATCTTTTAACCGCTTCCGTGGCCTAATAGCTAAATGTTGAATTCCAACCCGGAGGTCCTGGGTTCGATTCCCAGTGGAGTACCTATCGGAACTTGGTTTGGTTGGTGGTAGGGCATTCTCTATGTTCGCCTGGCTAGCTACCACTATGCTACCTAGGTGTGCCGCCAAACAGCAGTGTTAATAGCACTGTTGTGTTCTGGTATGAAAGGTAACAGAGCCAGCGCTTCATTAGGTTGAGGC
This sequence comes from Carcina quercana, assembly GCA_910589575.2. Taxonomy (NCBI): domain Eukaryota; kingdom Metazoa; phylum Arthropoda; class Insecta; order Lepidoptera; family Depressariidae; genus Carcina; species Carcina quercana. Next base: position 21,066,146 of record OU342426.1, on the reverse strand, counting down.
TTCTGGGTGCGCACGCTTACCCTCCAACGGCCTTATCGTCACTTACCATCAGGTGAGATGAAGGCCGAGTGTAAACCTGTCATACCTAAAAAAATCTCCATATAATATTAAAACGCTTACCTAAATATTTATTAAGAATTACTTGGAAATCATGTCAATCATCAAATAATTATATTGGGTTTCAAAATAATAAAAGTGACACAAAAAAGTGAATCGCCAAATAATATAAAAAAGTTTAACTAAAAAAATTTAATTTTAAATCACAAGAAAATTATTATTTTCAGTATCAAATCATTCAACAGAAATTTTCCGTAACACCATGTTTTCTATAATTACAGTAGTTTCCAAAGCTTCAGAAAAATATCCAAATTCGACCGGGATTTGGATAGGGAAGCATATGAAAACCTTCTTGGTTATGACCAAGAAGATAATCTGATATTTGACGAAGGCCTAGAAGACTCCTTCAATATGAGGGCTATGTTCGGCGGCGGCTATTCCGGCCTCACGACGAATAGCAACATTGAGGAGGAGGACTGGGATACCTAAATATGTAAGTATTTAAAGAAATTCATTTAATAAAATATTATTAAATTAAGAAAATATTATGATATTTTCAGTGATCCAAACAAATAAACGAGCGCCCGTTTTTTTGGAGATATAACGATTCAAAAAGTTGTAATCGTCATAAGAATTTGAAAGTTACGATTTGGAAGATTAAATTTCACTCCTTTTATTTAACTTAAATTGGTTTTAACTTTTCAATCTCTACGAATATCCATTATTTTGCAAGGAATTCGTACGAAATTTTCATTTTGACGTCTCCAAGTATATTTTATCATTAGATCGACTATAATCCGTTAACTTGTGAAGCCAACTTAGGCGTGATAGTTTTTTTTTAACTTTAATACTAATACTGTGTCTTTTTCCGATTTTTAAAATTCAAATTCAAATTCTTTATTATGCTTAAATGTGGTACATATCGGTCTTATTACATATAACATGTTGGTTTCTCACATTTAGCCAGAACTGGCATGCAAAATATGTGTCTTAGTTACAAAAAAGCAATAGTTTACCAGATAGAAAGGTGGGGGAAGCTCGATTCTGTCAAAATTTATCACTTAATATTTCACAAACGGATTTTCGGATCCCTGGATCGAAAAGTGGTGTTCCTTGGCCTTTAATATTTTTGACCACTCGGGAGTCCAGGAAAAAGTTTATCCATCGTTCGCGGCAAGGATTTCTTGATATTCAATGTCTGACCAGAGAGGCTCCATCTTATTTTGAGCTGCTTTTTTTAATGACTCTACTGATATTTTGTTGATTTTCTGTTGACTTTAAATTGAAAATATTTTTTGACTGTTTCACTAATTTTTTTACTTAGCTTTCACTCATTTGTAATACATTTTTTTTTAAATATGTTAGTTACATATCTTTTTTTCCTTCTTACATTACCCTACCCTACTTTGTTTTTCAAAACACCTGGCCTCTAGACGTTACGCTAGTTTAGGGAAATTTTCACGGTCAAAGGCACGCACTTGTACACCGAAAGTCCACCCTCGCGAAAATGCTAATTGGTCCCATTATGCTAATTAATGGATAAGCTTTATGGCTAAAATTTATGACCACATATTGCGCATCTCAAAAATTCCAAGTAGTCAAATAAAGTAAAATGTGATTTGATTAAAATAAAATTTTGTTTTTTTTGTTTTCAAGGCAAACCGAGGGACTTCATGAGCTGGAAGTTGGCGCGCATCTCGTCCGACAGTCCGGTTTGACGGCACAGCTCTGGGATCAGGTGCACGAACTCCGGCATGCCAGAGCGTATTTCACGTGCTTTTGCGCGGTACACGAGCAGTGGCTGCTTGTCACATATGGTTATGTTATATTTTTTCTTGTAGTATTCGACGTAGGAGATACTTTCTTTCACACATCATACATCTTTATTGTGTTATATTTTTATAAGGAAGCTAGAAACATATATGCAGTAGCGTAGCGTGGGGGGGGGCTATGGGTGCCCCAGGCCCCGGGCGGCACTTTTAGGGGGCGGAAAAATTTCAACAGCTTACTTCCTACTAAATAGATTTGCAATATATCACTTTAAGTTTACAAGACAGGCTACCCAAAGATAAAATTACGACGACAACAATACATGTAGTAGACAAAGACGTAAGTTTTTTGTCAACTTTCTAAATTAAACAAAGGACAATATTGAGACCCTGTCCCGTTGATACCAAAACAATACCGTTGGCCCGGGTCGAGTAGTCTATCGGACGGACAATAAACTAAAAACAAGGACCATTCGCTGACCACATGTTGACGAATGAGACGTGCAATTTTAGGGTTCGGTAGCATCAAATGTACGCACGGACTTCTATCAATGTTGCCCAAATCGTTTTATGGCTGTGCTTAAACTGAAATTATTGATAGTTCGGTTAAGTTGAGTAGAAGATATTAACCGTAACAAATGATAACGTACATTAATGGTAAAAGGTAAGCTGTAATATTTCAGTGAGGGAAGAGCGCCCTAGATAAAGTGTTCACCTTGTAAGTATACGTTTTTATTATTGTTTTTGTTTGTATATAGCTTATAGCATAAATTGATAGATATGTATAGTTAAAATTTATTGACATATATGTAGGTATGAATGATTTCTCACATATATGAAATACGCAAAAACACTAAGATAAGTATAGGGGCGGCATTTAGGAGCACTGGTTTGTTCATCTGTAGTTCCCAGGGCTCCTCGACTTGCGCCGAGGATGAGAGGGTTCAGTAGATGGAAATTCCACATAGCCCAACTTCTCTCCAAAGGAGTCTAGTATCTTTTTTCCCCTCCATAAAAGCAAGCATTTACAAATATTGATGAAATTAGCTTCAATTAAATTACCTTCATAACTAGATTTTTTGATACAATAATATTGTACGAAACCTTGCGCTTGAGAGTTAGACCTGCGCTTGGATGTTTGTTTATTGTGCTCTATCTAAAATGAGTTAAGAGGCTATGTTGGTTAGACCACGTGGCCGCGTTCAAATTTGGATTGTTTTATAGCTGTCCCTATCCGAGCCCTATCCGCCCCGAGCGCGTACGGTGAGACAGCATACACTACGCGAAGTTATCCACCCGTTATTTGGATGTTTCGTAGTCCAGGGATTATTTGAAGGATACAGTATATTATGTAACCATTTTTTTAAATACAGTATACTAATGAAATTTCAGATGTCGGTGGTTTTTCCAAATTGTTCTAAATTGATTCATACTCTTGTAAATCAGGTTCAAAGTTGGGGCTTTTTACTACCGTAAAATACAATTCTTTGACGCCCTGTAACTCTGGAAGTATATATTTTAACGAAAATCTGACTCACCACCGACACAGATATTTGTTTCTAGATTGTGTCTTGAAAATTTCATAGATTTTCATAGCTTAATACTCAAAATATGACTGGACTACGTTTGTATGGGCGCTTTGACACCAGCATACCCTCTTTGGATAGAATAATAGTGTCAAATCGAGGAGAGGTTCCAGCAGTTAAGGGATTTGGTGGATAAGTTTGCATATCTAGCGCCGGCTGTACTGCTAGATTCTAACGACACAGAATGCTATTTAGACTACGCATCCACCGAAATAGTGAAATAGATGTAACGGAAATTAAGCTAGAACGAGTTAGACTGCGAGCTTTAATAGCTGCCACAGGCAATGAAAAAAATTTGATCAACGCGGGTCCACTTGGATTGTTACAATTTATTGTGAAATCTAAGCTGGAAGATACTTTGCCCAACATTATACTAATGCTCCGAATATTCCTCACAATGGCTATTAGCAATGCTAGCTATGAGAGAAGATTCTCAAAATTGAAATTGATAAATTAAAAATTGAGATCAACAATGGTACGTTCCGTCTTACCGACATGGCTAACTTGTCTATTGAGCAAGAAGTTCGTGATGCAATAGATATGGATAGTGCAATAAAAGACTTCGCACTTAGAAAAAGTAGACGAGTTAAGCTTTAATTAAAGACAGATAGTTTATTACCCGCGACGTTTTTTCTTCAATTCTAGATATCAAAAATTCGAAAATCAGTTATTTTAACCCAACAACTATAAAATCTTATTTCTTAAAAACTTTTATATAGATCATGTTATTTTTATTTAGGTTGTAGTGTATTAATAATAATAAATTCTTTATTTCAGATATACATCCATCCATAAAATATTGTAATTTATATAATTAGTTATGCATACCCTTCGTCCACGTTCGTAACCATGTTTTGTAACTAGCTCTATTGTTTTGATATTGCTGTAATTCATATTGAAGATACATTTAAATGATTTTGAATTTAAATGGTCTGTATGGAATTGCTGTATTGTATGATAAGCAGAGTAGCCTCTTAGGTGAGACAAAGACAGTTTGCACCTATAGAACGAATGACTTGTGAACTAGATCAAGTGCGAGACTAGAGCCTGAAAAATAGGAATAATACCCGTGCTAGGGTAGGGTAGGATATTATTTGTATATTTTATTTATTGCGCATGTACGTATGTATGTCAAATACAAATATGACTTTTTTACCACAATAACAAATTTACTATTGCCGATAAGTTCATCTGAATGTAGTTTTTTTTTCTTCATTTAAATATCAAAATATAGGGGGGCGGCAAATTTGACTTACGCCCCGGGCGGCAGAAAGCCACGCTACGCCACTGTGTGAAGCTGGAACTTATAATAAACGGATTTATTGAAGTTCACAATTAATGTCTTTGTAAATTATAATTTTCGCTGTATGTTTTTGCAGGTTTTGTTATGGCGAAGTTGGATAGATAATTGTGTTCGATTGATAATATGATGTCTGTCTATCTATACCCTAGCGGGGTACATTCAGTTATGTATGTCCTGCATAGGTAGATCTATGTAGGGTTGTCATAGGTATGACATGCATTGTAATTTTTCAGAAGGAAAATCGAAGTCGCTTACGTTGGCATCAATTTTCCTGTCGGGGGCGTAGCTATGTAGTTAGTTGCTCCACGTGGTTCCGCAATTCTGGCATACGTGCACTGGCTGACGGGAGCTTTTTTTCAAAAATATAGAACACATCGCGGTGACATCCATTTAAATTGATAAAACAAAGTGCAGTTCTAAACGTCAAGTCGTGTAGCGCGCACCAGAATTTAAAGAAAATCCCTGTCGCCACCCAGTCTGCTTATCTGTAAGCTGTATCACCCAATTTATTAAACATATTATATATTCTACGTATTTCGGCTTTCTCTTGGTTCGGACGCCATCAGATCCGAAATAATCAACACAATATATAACACAATACGGTCTCACCAATCAACATATTCCCTTGTTACAAGGCATCACTCTTTAACGAACAGGAATTGTCAGTAGCTTAGGTCCGTTGGCTCAATGTCTACTTCTTGTTATGGAAATAAGTTGGTCACACCCGTCAATAATAGTCTCATGATGCCACCAATGGCAAACGAAGTAGCCATGTGTTTAAAATATTCTACCACACCAGGAAGAACAGCAGGTGTGTGATTTTCTGGTTCGAGAAATATTATGTAGGTTTGGGGGTGTTAAAGAAATGTTATCAGACCGTGGGTCAGTTTTTACTTCCCGGTTGGTTAAGTACCTCTTGCGTCATTTTCTTTACTGTATTCTACCAGCTTTTTTAATTTGAATACTGACATTTTTCACTGCGTCGTCAACAGGGCCTGGACAGCTCTGACAGTTGTAGTTCCAAAAATGTACCGCGTGACTAACAAACTATATAGAGATTTAGGATCTCTACTATATAGTTTGTTGATTGATCTGTCAATGTGTCAATCAGCGTATTGTCGTTTCAATTTAAATAAAACATAAACAAATTTTTATTGAACAAAGCACTTGGCACAAAGCTCCGCCTATTAAAGAATATATGTTTATATCTTCAGAAAAACTTGACATCTTGTCAGACTTTACCTGATAATTCAAACCCAAAAGATCCTATAATTGTATTTACTTACAGCGATAACAGTATTGTAGAAAACCAATCATCTGTAGCTCATTCCTCATCATCTGACATGGAAGATTGTTACTTATTACTTTAAATGCTTCAGGAATCACACAAAAATATAGTAGTCCAAGTATTCGTAAATGTAATACACTGGTAACTTGATAAGACTTGAACACTTCATTTCGAAGTGAAGTGACTTAATAAATTTATTGCTGCAGGTAGACCGATAAAATTCGTACCGAAGTTGCCTTACCTTGTGACAGGTACCGACAACGGCGACCCCATTGAAGATCCACTGTATAACTAGAAAGTGATGAAATAAACGATAGCTTTGGAGACGATAACTGTTATGCCGAGTCTCATTAATTCAATTGTTTTAGTGCAAAAATATATTTTTTATATATAGATACTGCAAATTGCATTGAAATTACAGAACACATTGTTGTCAAAGAAAAAAATGCTACAGATAATATTCCAAATTCTACAACGACTGAAGTTACCTGTGCTAGTACACTGCTATAGTGAACATTACACAAATGTAACCAAAATGCTCCTGAGCTTATCCTACTCTGAGACTGAACACATTCTAAAAGTATTAATCTGAACTTATTTATTTTTAAAGCATCGGTAATCGATCCAAATTCCAAAAATCAAAAAACATTATTTTCTATTTCATATTAATTTTTATATTTCTGAATCTAAACTGTATTTTTCTAATGTTTTTTTATATGGTGAAGTGTAATTGTTTATTGTCTATAATGTAATATAATTTTAATTCTTAATAGGTATGTAACTGTATGTTACTGTATTTTTAATAATTAAATGTAAACTTAATTTTAATTTCTTAATATGTTAAATTGTATCTGGTCTCCACGATACAGGCTCAGCCTAGTGTGGAGGCCGCGGTTTATCAATGTGACGTTTTCCTGAGACAATAAAATTATTTGTATTTGCTACATTTTTGAAACAAGTCTTGAAACTTTTGATAAACTTATTTTGTATTTCACAGTTTACTGTCTCAATTACTCTTCTGGAAAACCTCCAAAAAACCTACATCCCTTAGAACAATTTTGCATGACATTATTAATTCTCAGAAGACACAGATAATCTAAAGACATTGCTATCACACATAAAACAACAAGTAACAAACATTTTTATTACGTGGATACGATCCACGATGGCATTTATACAGATGGCATTCCATTGATTTATGGATTGACAGAGTGTGACATATTAATTTACGGAACTAAACAATTACCAACTTTCAATTAGAATTGCTTTTTTTCTACCTTCATGATAATTCTGCCAAAATCTGGTGTCCAAAGAGGCAAAATAGTGTTGCCAATGAAAAAAGTCCTTGGACAGCGCCATCTGCTTTTTGTAGAAAATGACCTTGAATCCTGGCCATGATTTATGTTATATGTCAGACGTTTGTCATTATTACACACGATTAGGTTAAATTTTTTGTTCCTGAATGTGAAAAAAATGGCCGAGAATTTTATTGTCACAACAAATAAAAAAATCATCAAACTATAATTCAGGATGGTTATCCGTACAACTTTACTAAATTTAAAAAAAAAACAAATCAGGGACTTTGTAGCGTTGCGTAATAGGAGTGGTTATACAGCTTCGATTACGATTACGCTGTGATTACGCTAGACAATGACCAAAAAAATATTATTCGATGGAGCGAACATACATGTGAGAAAAATATGAAGAGAAATAAAGTATTTGAAGCGGTTCGAAAATGTAAAAAAGAAATCGATGAGGATTTTGGACTCGTTCAGGCAACATTCGAAAAACATAATATGGAGTCCCTAAAAAGAATATTGAGAGTTACATAGATCAAATTCCTTCTTTAAAGAGAAAAAGGGCAGTTTTTTAGATTAGAAAACTATATCTAAAGACAGGAAAATAAAAATATAATAATTTTGCGAGCGTCACTGTTCCAAAAGATTTGGCAGAAAATTTATTTTTATTTGCGAGTGAGGAAGACGAAAAATTTTAATTTTTGGCTAATCCGTGACCAAGAACTATTTAACCATTTTTCATGAAGATGATTTCTATTTTGGAGATGGAACTTATTTATGCGTTCCGACACATTCTGCCTGTTGTACACCACTCATTTGGACTGGTAGGGTCCAACTCCAAGACGAAAAATACGATACGTACGAAAAATATGATACGTACGACAGGATTTTTGAATTATTAAAAAGAAAAATAAATATAAATTTTAGTCAATTTAAATGCGACTAAGAGGCTGCTAATATAAATGCCGAAAAAAGTACAAGGAAATGCAATAGTATATATCCGAAGAATATATTGATAAACTTCCATCAATCTTTATTTTAAAATTAAAAACAGTAAATTTAAGTTGAAATTATGTGTTTTACGTTATCACAATCCAGGAACCTTCAGTACAGTCTAAGTAAACATAGAAGGTTGGTAATTTGATAAATGATTTGTTACATAAAAATATTAAAGAATTTAAATCGGGAAAAGTTGTGTGAGTAAAATCGCAAATTGATTGCGCACTTCGATAATTCTGACCAATCCTCTGGAAAATAAAAACATATCTGCGAGAAACATACATTTTTTTTAAAAAGGAATGTGTTAAACATTGTTTATCATACAATATTATCAAGCACAAGATGCAGTATAAAATTTAATGTATTTTTTGGTAGGTCGATATGACTATAACAAAATATAAGTAATAATAAGCTGATTATACACATCGAAGAGAGAACCGATAAACCGTTAAACTGACACCTCTTTTACCTGTAAAGTGAGACAGTAATAATCTCCGATATATATGATAATATTATACGAAATACAGCCGCCACCGGACACCACAATAACAATTAAACGTGTAAGTCAGCCATGAAATTCCGTCAATCCGTCGGAAGCGCTCAACAAATAAGAGGCTAACGAGATCCTTTATTTGTGTTTCCCATAATTAACACGAGCCCTAAACAAACATGCGCCCCATTGAGCCAAAACAAAGTAACGAATTAATAACAACCGGTCCCTTGCATGGGGAAGTCATTGCATCTAAAATGATCATTACCGATTCACAAAAATAAAATACTCGTAGCTAGGAATTTTAACACAGAACAGATAATGCAATATGTGAGAAGCGGCGGGAAAGCAAGACGTAGTACAAATCGATTGCTGCTGACCACTGATATAGTACCTCTTCCAACCACATCTCGTACACGTAGTGTATAAGGACTTGAGAAGTCGTCTCTTTGGTGAAAATCAGGTCCAGAGCTGGCTGGCATATACTATCGACGTTCAAGATATTCCAGTACCAATAAATTAGAACTTATACTGGGCAAAAAAATATTATCTTGGACGAAAAATATCAAAATGAATGTAGAGACGGATAAAAAATACACCAAACAAGCTGACGGAACTTCAAAAAAATAGTTATCATTGCGACGCAGACGAATAAAGCCGTATCACCAATGTTTTTTCATGGATACAAATAAGTTAATAAAACAAATTAAACAACCTCTACAGTGCGAGATTACGCCCACAATAATTTAAGTAAAAATAAGTAAACCATCCAAACTTAGTCAGAATTTGCACAAAACACTTCTTTTAAGCAAGAGAACATAAACGAAGATAAGAAAAGGTTACGAGCCGACATAAAGGACATTCAGAAACATATAATTAAACCAACACAAACCCTAAGGTTCCAGAAAATAACATCAATGACGAAAAATATTAACAAATTGTACTCAATGGATTATACGAAGGAAACTGGAAAAATAAACAGAACCTTGCCGAACACGTTTCCTACATCTACCAAGACTTACAGATTGTGAACCTAACTAATTATAAAGATGAAATCCTAGACTTTGAGAAAAACCGAATTGACTAAACCAACATTTCCAGTGTTCCAAAAACATTTAACTCCATAATTGCAGGTTTAAAAGATGAAAGTGCAGAATTACTAAACAAGGTTCCAAAATTAAGTACCATAAGAGATGTCGAAAGTTATGATGACTTCAAAACTTGCCCTGAGGATGAAGAGGATGAGAACGAAGTAATATCCCCCTGCCAAGCGTCTCCACATTCAGCATTCTACGGTCAGACCAGTGATAACAATCCAATTGATTATTTAAAATATTTTTGATGAAGCTTTATTGAGCATGATATGCACTGAAACTAATAAAGCGTTTCTTAATGGAGAACTGTGTGAAACAGTATTTATGAAACAACCAGAAGGCTTCAATGAAAAAGGTAAAGAAAGTATGTTTATTGAAACGCTCGTTGTATGAGTTATAGCAAGACCCACGGGCGTGGAACACAAAACCCAACAATGAGTTATTATAGCTAGGATCTAAGAATGAACCCTGCGCGAACACAAGGTAGAAAAAAGACAACAGTGTAATTATACTTGCGGTGTTTGTCCATGACAAGTTGATTTTTTGGAACAACGCAGATAGTCATGTCAAAGTTCGAAACGAAGGATTTAGGAAAAGCTGAACTAATACTAGGAATTCAGATAACTCAGAACGAGTCAGGGATCAAAGAAGATCATACAAAGTACTTGCATAAGATTTTAAAGACTTTCGGAATAGATACTTCAAGCCAACAGCTACGCCTGCAGTTACGGGTCTGTCTTACTAAACCTTGACCGTCCTGATATTCCATATCAAAATGCGATTGATTCCTTGATGTATCTATCTGTATGCTCATGACCAGATATAGCATATGTAGTTAACAACCTAAGTTTAACAGCAACTACACTGACGAGCCTTGGATTGCTGTGATGCGTGTACTTAGATATCTTAAAGGAACAAATGGATGTTTAAGAGTGAAACATCAGATAGAAGACATTAATATGCATATGGCAAGTCATGCCTCCTGTTATGATAAGAGGTCTTATTCAGGAGCAGTGGTTTTGCATATGGGAGCTGCTGTCAGGTGGGTAAGCAAGAAGCAGAAGACCATTGCATTATCTACTGCCGAAACTGAATATGTTTCATTGTCGAAAGCTGACCAATAAATTAGGAAGATTGCAAAATTTCTCACTTAAGACTTATTTATGGGCTTCGCAAATTAGACCACATTTCTCACTATAAGATAGTTAAAATGGTACAAACCGTCCTCGTCGAAATTACAGTATCCTTCTTTCTTTGCACCGTTATACAACATTATACACAATCCGTCTCATCCCAACTATCTTGAGGAACGGTTCCATTTCCATTCTTCCTCTGGCAGACGTCTGCGTCCTCAATACTACCTTGATCTCTCGTTCACTCCCCACAACAACCGCACATACTTTGACTTCTTCTCTGTTCATGCAGTGAGACTCTGGAATACTTTTCCAAATGGCATACGCGAATGTCGAACTATAGGCACATTTAAGAAACGACTCAAGGAGGCCTATTTGAGCCCTGATTTCAATAATAAACAGTTTACACGTATTTATGTATGTGTATTTATATATTTACTTTTTCGACTTTTTTTAATACTGTATTATGTCTTATGGTATTTGTAACTTTTCGTTTATGTTATGTTTATACAGAAATCTCAAAAAAAGAAGTTAAACCTATTGTTTGTTTATTTTAATCGTTATCAATTATTCTTTCAACACATTTTAAAGGAAAAAGTATTAATAGAAATATAAAGATTGTTTTTTGTTCTATCAGCAACCAAATTTAAAACTAAGTGACTGCTAAGTTCTTTGCTAGTCAGCCCAGTTCATATAAACAGACCCAGATGCTGGTATAAACCGTATTTCGCTATAAATCTGGACTCATTCGGTATTTTTGGAGACCAAGTGAAAACTTTCAAGATAATGGGCCGTAAGCCTGCAATATCAGTAGCACAACGTGGTGCTATCATAACACTAAAAGAGGAAGGCAAGATAGAGCGATATATTGTCGTCCAGTAAACTGCTATAAAGAAAATTGGGAGTTTTACAGATGCGCCTATTTTGCTTGATGTAAGAAAAAAAGTAAATTTAAGTAAAACATGCAGTGCCATCCCATTTGTTGTTCTGCAAGAAGACAACGATCCAAACATCCGGCTAATATCTGTAGATGATATACAGCACATAAAAAACTTTAAGGTGTGTTAAAAATATTATATGGTCACCGCAATCACCAGACCTTAACCCAATCTCAAAAAGGATCGACATCTGAAAATGCTCTATGAGAGATACTGCAACATTAGCTGAAATCCACAGCCAAGAAACTCACAGAAACACAAACTTGCAGAAAGAATGCCAAACCTCTGACGTAATAAAACGTCGATGAGGATTTTTCGATGAGCAAAACGTTCCACCTCTTATTGCTATGGGTATTTTCAAGCTATGAACTGGGAATGTTTTGTTCTACTAACAAGTAGAACCGTTAGCGAACATTGTTGACGAACGCGAATTTTTTTCGCAATAGTTAAATGTATGTTTTTTATTCAAAACGTAAAAGTAAAGAATCTAGTTTTATATAAGTTGAGTTTTTTGTATCATTATATGAATCCCAGACTTTGAGAAAAACCGAATTGACTACACCAACATTTCCAGTGTTCCAAAAACATTTAACTCCATAACTGCAGGTTTAAAAGATGAAAGTGCAGAATTCCTAAACAAGGTTCCAAAATTAAGTACCATAAGAGATGTCGAAAGTTATGATGACTTCAAAACCTGCCCTGACGATGAAGAGGATGAGAACGAAGTACTATCCCCCCTGCCATTGCATTATCTACTGCCGAAAATGAATATGTTTCAATGTCGAAAGCTAACCAATAAATTAGGAAGATTGCAAAATTTCTCACTTAAGACTTATTTATGGGCTTCGCAAATTAGACCACATTACTCACTATAAGACAGAGTTAAAATGGTACAATCCGTCCTCGTCGAAATTACAGTATCCTTCTTTCTTTGCACCGTTATACAACATTATACACAATCCGTCTCATCCCAACTATCTTGAGGAACGGTTCCATTTCCATTCTCCCTCTGGCAGACGTCTGCGTCCTCAATACTACCTTGATCTCTCGTTCACTCCCCGCAAAACCCGCACATACTTTGACTTCTTCTCTGTTCATGCAGTGAGACTCTGGAATACTTTTCCAAATGGCATAAGCGAATGTCGAACTATAGGCACATTTAAGAAACGACTCAAGGAGCACTATTTGAGCTCTGATTTCAATAAAAGTCAGTTTACACGTATTTATGTCTGTGTATTTATATATTTACTTTTCGACTTTTTTTAATACTGTATTATGTCTTATGGTATTTGTAACTTTCGTTTATGTACTTGTACATGTAAGTAGGTCTACTTTATGTTCTGTATGTAAGCTCCAACCATGTGAATGCCAGCAGAAATCTCTTTAAAGGGATAGGTAATTCAGTTTGTACATCACTTCTGTAAGGTGATTTGTCTTTTGTAATTATTCATAATTGAGTATTTATCAAGAACGATCGTATGAACAACATTGCTGAGTGCTGGAATGCAACATTGAATAAAGCACTATGTAAAATTGTAACCATTTTACCCCTGGTAAATGTCCTTGCAAAAGCACCTCATGACAAGGACAGTATTCCAAAGAAACGACGCGCCGGAACCAAACTGAGAAGTACAATTTAATTTATGAAACACAGATATCCCTCCTTCATGGCGAAATAACTGTGGGTCATTTTTTGGAAGTTTTTACATAAATACTTAACGAGGTCATCCTATTTTTTAGTTAAACTGTGAATTGGCAAATCTGTTGAAAACTTTTGATAACACGATGATGCGTCCTGTTTCGCTATGCTGGATATTTTGAGCCCTCCGAAGTTTATATCACAATAAAATTTTAAATAGATCTTCAATTTTTTCATCTGCAGTAGGAATATAGAAATCAGGACATAATGGTATTCATGCTCCTACCAGTAGGAAAATCAGTACATTATTGTATTCGTCTCCTACCAGTAGAATAACTTAGTAGTAGCACAACCCTGCATTGAGTCTGATGTAGTTCCTTCATGTACATGGAACATGTCATCATTCTACGAGAATATCAAAGATCTCATTACAAACCGAGTGTAAACCATTCAAATACAACACTAAAAATAGGGAGATTAAAAACCCATTGCATTACTCTTTTATTCACCTCCACCACCACAGGGATTTTTGTTATACTAACTTTAACATTGGATCTATATCATAGAATCCATATTCTGAATAGGTATTAGATGCAATCATCGTTTATACTCTTAAATTTATTGTTCAAGAGTTGACAAAAAAATCACAAAAATATATAACCTAGAATTCACAATCTTTAGCCATTATATACCTACACATTTATAATATGTACATTGAAGGGGGATGAGTTCAATTAGGGTCCCTTTTTTTCACCACAAACCATTCTATTCCATTGGTGATGATGTACCATCGATTTAAATATATATATATGGTTTCAACTTCGTCTAACACTGCATGAGGTCAAGAAAAATACATGACATTTGCTGCATATTGATGACCAAGTTTGTTTGGTATACCTTGTGAATAACAATGAAAGTGTCAGGTGTAGTTCATTCTTATGTGTTCAGTGGAACATATTTATAGGAATCAACAATATCAAGACATGACATGACAATTTGAACACCCACACTGAATTACAAATCGAAATTCAATCGTTTTATCATATTAAAACAATATATTTTTTATTGATATTATAACATTACTATTGAGGCTTACAACACTATAATAAGAGGTAAACTTCAGTAAGGGTGTATAACCAAAAGGGTCGATGAATAAACTTATTATACAATATATATATACTCTCTTTTTTGCACCCTCATCCTGATGATCATATATCCTTATGGGCGTCAAATTCTTTAAATGTGCCATACAATGTAAGGTTAACAAACATTTTTGGAATATTTAAGTACTCTTTATTTCCCAACCCATCCTAATCTTTTCAAGTGTTTACTAAGATTAGATCACATTAGACGATAATATATTTTACTATAATTTTTAATGAACAAGCATTGACAACAACAAAACAGAGAATTTTTTGGGGTGTTTCTCTCTCTTCTCCAGTGTTTATTTCAATGACCAATTTTAATTAAATACTTTGTTGAAGAATTTTTTTATTGCACAAAAAAAAACATGTTTACCAAACTACACAATTTTTAACCCTTTAACTAAAATTTCAAGTAAGCACATTATATTTTGTAAACATAGAAGTTTTAAGTTTGGAAAGTTAGAAGATTTTCATAAACAAACAATTGAGTTCACCGCTATTAGCGAATATTACCGAAATTCACCACCATATTTTTTTACCATACCATTTAATTTCTGTTAAATACTATAAGTTAAACAGATACACACTGTTAAATGGGAAATAACTTTTATATACAGACTGTAGGAAACAAGCCGCTTACTAGTTGTGAAATATTACAATTCCCTAGTTTTGATAAGATTTGGGAACTATTATTCCAAAAATAATAAATGACATGTAAGTCATCAGTGGAAAGATATATTTAAATCTCTTTGGTGAAAAGTCAGACTCTGGAACAATATTTTGATGGAAAGCAATAGATAGTAAAACTACCAAAGAGTGTTTTTGGCGTGCAGTTGTATTCTTATGAATGTATATTATGATAGTAGCTGACCCGTGGCCTGACCCGACACGACAGGTATTTTTGGATGGACAACTTTCAATTTTTCTTTCCTTAAATGCCCTAAAACCTTATTCGGGCTATTTACAAACCAACAAAAGGGGGAGCTAAGGCGGGACTTGCAACCGTGATGATCTTTTTAAAATTTCAGATAAGACAGTTAAATCTTTGGAGACATTTCCGAATTTTAAACTAGACTAACTAGAATTGATTTTTATTTGTTTAGAAGAAAAAAATGGATGACGCAACTTTTTCACTTCTTAACCTCACTTCCACTCTCTCGAGCAAACTCGACTAATAATTGAAATCCTCAAGAATATCACCGGTAATTACATTTTCAATACATTATTCGAAGAAATAAGGCAACTTCATTTATAAAACAATAGTTTCAAACAAAAATAATTAATTTTACGAAAAAATTCACACACAACGCAAAACAACCAAACCAACCTAATTAACCTAGGAATGTGAAAAATAATCGACTATGGAAATAATCGATTTATTAAAAGTAAAAATCGATTTTAATACGCGATTTTATTTTTATGAATAATTGATTAATAATCGTTTTTTTTAAATCAATCATTCAATCAATTATTACCGATTTTTCATCTGCAACCCCCTCCGACATTAAGTTTGGTCTTCTGGCCCGGAGCCCGGAACGTGAACTGCAATAGAATACTATCTCCATAATATTACATTAACGCCATCTGTGCATCTATGATGGCATTCCATCTGTGGTTTTGAAATAGTTTAATAGATTTATTTAATCAAACATTCACTAGATGGAGTCAACGAACTGAAGCCCGATTCTAAGTTATTTTAAAGAAATATAAACGAAAACGCTATCGAAACCACACTAAATAACGTATTTGGTATTCTACTAAAGCCTAAATTACGTAACCATTCTGCTGACGTAGTCGTTCAATCGCAATTTTAATTTGAACCTTTTATAATTTGATTGCTGAAACTTTAATTTGTGATGATTATACATATAAGCTTGCTATTTCTGTTGTTTATTTTTTATTTATAAATCTATTGATATAATATTTATGGCGTGTATTTTGAACTTAATTGACAAATTAGCAAAAAATCAATTAATATAACAAAATCGATTAATTTCTTAAGAAAAATCGATTATTTATTAATGATTTTTCATGCTACAACAAAAAATCGATTAATCTATTCTTCCTTAGAAAAAGCATTGGCTGTTTCTATTAATAAGAAATCTCCTCGCACTTATAGACATTTAGAGCTTTTAATGGCATTGCCAAGCATAAGAACAATCCAAACTGTTCTTCAAAGCATACAATTAGAGCCAGGAATTAGCCACACTGTTATGGCGCATCTAAAAAAGAAGGCTGCGTAATTAGATGAGAAAGATTGTGTGCTTTGCTTTTCGACATGATAGCTTTAACAAATCGTCTAATCTATTATAACCCTAGAACAGACAAAGTAGTGTTCGGGTTTCCGAACAGGGCGGGCGATGAAAATTCCGGTGGGGCGCGCGGGTAGCAGCGCGCCGCACATCGAGCGACATCTCGTTGCATCCTCTCTTATCGTGACCGCAGAATCGAGGGCACGGCGCATCTCTTTTTGTTAAAATTAAAAGATTCAGTAATATACAGTCCACTTATTTAATACTTATATTTAAAGTAAATAATCCTAAACATGGTCTTCTGTCGCCGGTAACAAAAGGACTTGGAGAGATTTCGTCGTCTTGTGATCGAGATCATTGAGAAACGAAGCAATATTCATTAAGATTCAGGACTATACCAGAAAAACTTTTTATAATGTTTGAAGTGCCTCATCTTTTCAAATCTCTACGAAACAATTTCCACAGTGGTGCAGTAATAGTAATAGATGGGCAAAAAAGGAAGCGGTCTCACTTGATAGATCTGGCAGGAAAAAACAAAAGTACCTTACACTTCAAAAATTACTAGCTCTTTACGTAAATCATAATCTATCTATCTAAAATGAAAGTGAAGCTGGCGGCTCAAGTGCTAAGTAATACCATTGCTGCTATCTTAAAACTTATGGCCGAAAAATATGGTGATGACTTAAAAGCAAAAGAAATATTAGAAACAGCACAAATTGTTGAAGACCTAGATCGGCTTTTCGATTGCACAAATGGTTCCACGTCACACAAAGATATAATCAAAAAAAGAAAAGAACGTTTTTCCAATAAAACTAACCACGTTGAATTGTGGAACCAATATAATAAAAAGATCAGCACGATGTATTTCCTCAAAGCTGATAGCTTTTTAAGGCTAAAGAACGTAAGATGCGTAAAAGGATACGTTACTTCGCTATCCTCGCTTGAAGGTATTTGGACGCATGTGGAGTCGAAAGGGTACCTTCGTCAGTTAAATCAAGACAGTTTAGAAGATCTTTTCGTAATGATACGACAACATTGCCCCACAAACCGTAACCCAACATTTCATCATTTCACAACTCCTTTAAAGTCAAATATTTTGTCAAAATTAAGCTTTTAAAAGATATAAACCAGTTTGAAGATTTATTTCACAACTCAATTTGAAAAACTTATAGAACAAAGGGCTCAATTTCCAGTTCTACAATTAAACGAACATACTGAAACTCCTGTTCTACACTTAGTTGAAGATGATGATAATGACGTGGAACTTTTTATGATTGAAAACAGTTTGTTAGAAACGTTTGAAAAACGGCCTACTGTCTTTTTCGCCGGATATTTGGCTGCAGCAGTGACAATGCGAAAATTGTAAGGTCAGTCTAAAAACAGAAGACCCTGAACTATGTGATACACCGATTAATAGTTATATTTATAAAGCTGTGTGAGTGGTTGCAGGACAAAAATCTCTAACATATCCTGCAGTTAATCTCTGTAGGTTAGTTGATAACGTTACATCTGGCTTTGAAACTCAAGTTAAACCTATTTTTTACGAAAGATATATTTCTCAGCAAACAGTAACGATGTTGTTGACAAGATGTGTCAATTTACTGTGGATATATAATGATCACAAAGATCGTCTACTCCATATCTTGTTAATTGAACAGAGTCATTTTTAATAAGAAACGAATGCCATATTGTTAATCTTTCGTTCGCTAAACCTGAGGAATATACTGCCGACATTATCAAAAAAGCACAACAACAGGGCGTCGCAAAATAATCCGAATTACAATCAATTCTATTTGTTACGCTTGAAACTACTGACCGCATAGCAGTGGTGTCTTTAGCAAAGTCAAAGGGCTCGACGAGAACTTCATTTTCGATTACAGCTGTCAAACTAAAACCAGTCTAAACTAATGTCTTGGTTATATGTATATCATACACATAGATAGGCATTATTCAATTGAACACTAGTAACTTAATACTATTACATAAAGCGTCAGTGGCGCGTGGTGGTCGGTTCCGGGTTCGAATCCAGCCGTGTACCTATGAGTTGTTTTTCAATTGAACTACATTATCCGATTGCTTAACGGTGAAGGAAAACATCGTGAGGAAACCTGCATGTCTTGAACAGGCGTGTGAAGTCCGCCAATCCACATTGGGCCCGCGTGGTGGACTATGGCCCACACACTCTCTGTAGGAGAGTAGGCCTGAACCCCTGCGGTGGGGACGTATATAGGCTGTTGATGATGATGATTACATAATGCGAATCGCACGCGACTCATGAAACGTGTGACAGTTCCCAGGCCCATAGGGCGACTGTTTGACTCTCCCACCGCATCCAGTGTCCGATCCTAGACTCTGTCGTAGCGCACACCGACCATTAATTAATTAATATTAAAATATATATAATGTGCAATGTAGAGCATTTAAAACGGTTTAGCAGTTATTTATATCAAAGTTGCAACTTTGTTTGCAATAAAATATTTCTTCCCAAAATCGCCCGTGTGTAGCAACCCTTATTTTTGTACTAAAATTTTATATGAAATTTGTCGTATTGGAATTTAATCCGAATACGCCGCGCTCGTAAAACCATCAGATAAATACGTACAGGACCATTCCGTACCAGATAACCATCTACTCAATACGAACAACTGTCTGTCTAGTCGTTCCTGTATGTCGTGTGGTAATAGAAATTAAAAGCACTTCCCAGCCAGTTCGCCAAGGTCATCTCTCATCTTCATCACCAGCAGAGAGATTTAAATATAGTAATAGGTTATAGAGCGGTCATTGGGAAAAATTCCATCGTCCGTTCAAAGCGCCGCTCACTGCTCGTATGGTGGCCACCATTATCACACCATGCGCAATATCGTTACAATTATTTTCCCCAAATATTTTATCAAAATATTATAATGAAATAATTTCAATAGATTTTTGTCACTTTTCTTTCTGACATTTTATTTTCTCATCCTTTTTAAAACCAAAATTCTCTATTGTCAACTCAAACGTCATTGCCAGTGTTTTCGTGCAATTCCTCCAAAAAGTTTGCAGTAATTTATTTAAAAAGATTATATGTAACCATGATCTGTATTTCGATAAAACGTAATATTTTGCTACGGTAAGTTGGGACCGTTACAGTACCTAATAATATGCAATTCATGTTACACGTAATTAGCTCTGTATCTAAGAAATTAATTATTTCTTTTTACAGAAGATAGACCAACACTTGACCTCAATCTCACCTGATGTTAAGTGACGATCACAGACTACTTAGAAGACACAGTGACGATGTTACGTGTTGGTCTAGATTCTAGATA
This sequence comes from Carcina quercana, assembly GCA_910589575.2. Taxonomy (NCBI): domain Eukaryota; kingdom Metazoa; phylum Arthropoda; class Insecta; order Lepidoptera; family Depressariidae; genus Carcina; species Carcina quercana. The sequence goes on along the minus strand of OU342426.1, from coordinate 21,045,847 downwards.
AGAACAGTAAATAGGCACATTTCCTGACTCTAGAATGTGTATATTTACTCTTCTTAAGAAGATTCCCAAGTTGTAACTTTCGGGGAACACGGAAACCGGTAGTGTATTCCATATTTTTACGCACGATAAATGTGGAAGCGAAACGCTTGGTGCGACCTGTAGGAATATCTAGTAGGATTTTCACTATATCAACAGTAAAGTCTGTTGTTTTATTGTGGATCCACGATTAAGTTTAGTCGCGTTTTAGTATAAAAAATCTACCGTAGACTCACGAATGTGGATTCAATACTGTGCATTGCAGAAAAAAAATTCATGGGTTCCCGTTTTCTACACTGTACAATTCATCGATATCGAGCAATCGGAACAGCACTTCTTGGCCCGTCAGGTTGGTGCCCCAGTTGTTTGACATACCATACCATGTTCGACTACTGTTTATGGTCTGCTCTGCTCGCACGAGGTTGAATGCTATTGATTGGCTAGTATTGGAGTCCCGTGTGTGAGTTTTTATTCTTTGATATTATAACAAATTCTAAATACGTGAACACGATGGCCTCTATATCTTGGTCAAATGAAGTCGTATTAGAATTCTTGGACCTCTACAGAAATGAGCAAATGATTTGGGATCCAAATCACCCACTTAATCGAAAAAGAAAAGCATTAAAAGACGCTTGGATTAGGATTCAAACAGGCATGTCTGTACCAGTTACTGTAGACCAGTTGAAAAGGAAGAAAGAATGTTTGATGACAGTGTTTAGAATGTACTATCGCCGGAAGAAGCAAAATCCAGATTACATTGTTAGATGGTTTCCTTATTCTTTCATGGAAAGCTTTCTGGATCAAGTATTTTCAAGTGACTACACAGACTATGAGGTAAGGAAGGTTATCCCATGTTAAGCTTTGATTTTAGCGCCCTCTTTTGTGCACCCCAACCCTTGGTTTGTGGCGCAAGGCATATAAATTTATACAATTTTAAAGGGCACCCGAAACGCTGCGGTCTGGGCGTGCGCCTCAGTCAATATTGAGGCAAAATAAATATATTACGTGTTTTTTAATCGACACTTATTTATGCTCATACATATATTACATTTGTGGAGGTAACAGAGAACGGTGGAGGTTTTGTCCGATACATTGTAACACTTGCAGAAAGTGACTAAGCCAGTTTTCAAACGACTTCAAAAAAGGAAGAAGTTCTCAATTTGACTATTTTTTATACAAAAAAATGTATGTTATACAATAACTCTGCCAATTATGAATTGAATTTGATTATTCTTTTTTGTTTGCTAGATCATACTTTAGAGGTTGTCCCATGAAAATTTTATCGATATTGAGCTTTTTTTAAAAGAAAATCAAAAACTATATATACACCCAGATAGTTCTACCTCTTAAGGGTGAACATTTTAGGAGATGAATGGAAAATCATTGGAAACCATAGGGTGTAATTTTTAAAAGTTCCTTACAATTCAATAAAAATAAACAATGATACAAGACTTATAATTTAACTGTCATATTATACAAAGACTCCAATATAATTGTTTCTGTTTGTCTATGGCTATTTCTAGTGTACAAATATGTATTTATGTACACTCAAGTACAAAAATATGTATCCACTTTTGAACCATGTCAAATTCACCTTTAATTGACATTTCCCTCGACACAATACATAGGAGAACAAGCTAGAGTGAATGTGACATGGTTCAAAAGCGGGTACATATTTTTGTCCTCGAGTGTCTTTGTCTGTACAATATTGACTTGTATTTGTATCAGATGTATTTTATGTTGCAGTACTTGGAAATATCTCCAAATGATGATTCCGAAAATCTGTATGAAAACTGTATTCGTGAACCCACACCGCCTGGCCACCAGTTTAAGAATTTAAAAATAGCAAACAGCAAATTCATAGTCATGCCGTCTGCACAAAAAAGAATCCAAGATGAATCAATTATATTGGTGGCAGCTAGTGATTTAGACCAGACTTTGACTGATGAATACGAACTATATGGTCGTCTTTTAGCAAAAAAACTGAGGAAACTGGATGAGAATCAAAGAGATTTGGCTATGCATGACATAGACATGATAATGTTTCGTGCTAAAACAAAGTGTCAGGAAACTTCACAGATGCCATCTGTATCGCAGAACACTCAATCTCCTTTGTTTATGTCGACCGACAACCATGAAGCATACGGAGATGAATCCAAAACCTATGATCCAGATAGTTTTCTTGATGAATCCAAAACCTACAATCCAGATTGTTTTCTTTTCACGACATAAAATTATTAACTGCTGTACAATAAAGCTAATTTTTTATATAATAAATTTTAGGATTTATATTTAACACTGCAGCGGTAGCCTGAATCGCTGGTTGTTTTTGTCTTTATTTTGTCAATTTACTTGCTCTTTTTGTCTCCAGTTTATTGTTTATGATTACTGTGATCCAAATCCAATTTACTACATATACTTACATTAAGTTACCTATATTAGAATATATATCTTTGTAACCTGGTTGCTTAATGCCTATATGCAATATATTTATCGAAAATGGTATATGTTGTCATGGGAAGTCTAAATATGGCATGTAATTAGCACCCCAGGTAATAACTATCGTATAATATACTGCTGGAAATTTTCTGCCCATAAATTCTGAGACTTATACAGCGGTTCGGGAGTGAGTGTATGAGTTATTGAATTTCTGGAAAGATAATTCCCAATTTAGTAACAGTGACATTTAGTTACACGAATCTCATTTGATCTCAATTTATAGAATTAATCTAATCTTATTGTATCGTACTAAAGTGAATTTGTTAAGATGATGGTGTATACTACGCCCTTCCATTTCGATTAATTCATAAATGATTAAAGCTACTTTTTTACAATTTAATCAGTTTTTCCTTTTTTCCTACGAGTAAGATATATCTATCATCATCTAAATTTTAGTAGCATTCACAATATTCCACCCTTTGCGGTTAAACATTTTCTACAAGATAAATTTACCACACTTGAAAATTGGCTATAAAATAAATTACTATTACAGTGAAACATTACTGTTAAATGTTATAAAACTAATATTAGGATTAATTTGAACCATTCCGTATGAAGCGTAGTCAAATACTTTGAAATATTACTACTATAAATGACATCTGATGTTTTAGTGTGCTTTTTCATATATTTCAAAAGTAGAATTTATCCAGATTCAATATACATACTATAAAATCGAGTGCTTAGTCTACCTACTTGAGACAATGAAACACAAGCGTTAGCAACTAACTGGTTTATTATTTAAAGCTGCGAGTACATTCAAAGTAAGTACTATTACCTACATAGTGGTAAATAATGTAGATACCCACAGATCTTTACATCTCTCCTTAAGTTAGCAACTGTAAACTATGCTACGATTATAACAATAGATATTAATCGTAACTATTAAAACTACAATATTTCAGTCTCAAAAACTATTCTACAAACTTTAAAAATGGCGCGACGAATGGTCGACGTCGTCGGGGGCGAGGAAACAGGGACTGGCGGCAACACCGAGCTCGGGGCGCTACAGCTCGCTGAGGCCCTCCCGGAGCTGTCAGTGACTCCAGCGTCGCGGATCTGCCCTCGTCTACAGTAATAAATAAATAAAATAAAAAAGCCTTTTATTTGATCCTGCTACATTACATTGCTGCTTGATTTCCTATTATTCTAATACACTATATTTAATTAGCAAGGTACAACTTGATCGACCGAAAGACGAGGAATGGTTTTTTATCTATGATAAATGAATGGAGTACTTTTATAACTATATGCTATCTCTATACCCTATTTCTACACCCCAAAGGGTGGCATACATAATGGCTACTTCGTTATGTCAAAAGTATACAAAATATTGTCCATTGTGTTGCGGGTGGTAGACATTAGAGCAAGCCATACAGAGCACTTTACGCACACAGGCAAGTGGTCGTTGTGACAAAGGCTTTATGACGTCATTTTCAAGACATAGATGACAGTTCACGGTACACACTTGTGTTGTATTCGCGAATGTACTGCCCCTGCAGGTTGGGTAAAGGCCTCCTCCAATAATGTCCACTTCTCTCTATCTTGTGCTATTTGCCTTTTTTGTCTATTATCCTTATTTGTCCCCCACTGCGAACTCTATCCCCTTGCGACGCGTGCGCTGCCTGGCACTCCTTCGCGACGCGCACCATAGCCGCACGGTCGGCCGGGACGCAGCTCGTCCAGGCGGGTGCGCAAACGGCGACCTTGCAGCGACACCGCTGGGGACACGCCCGAGGTGGTAGCGTGTGGGCAGTTGCAATATTGCTACAAAAATTTACTTGAAATTCCTGTAATGAGAAATACCGCGATCGTCGAGCAGGCGGTCGTGCCCCGCATGGGTTGTTGGGCAAAGTATCTTCCAGCTTAGATTTCACAATAAATTGTAACAATCCAAGTGGACCCGCGTTGATCAAATTTTTTTCATTGCCTGTGGCAGCTATTAAAGCTCGCAGTCTAACTCGTTCTAGCTTAATTTCCGTTACATCTATTTCACTATTTCGGTGGATGCGTAGTCTAAATAGCATTCTGTGTCGTTAGAATCTAGCAGTACAGCCGGCGCTAGATATGCAAACTTATCCACCAAATCCCTTAACTGCTGGAACCTCTCCTCGATTTGACACTATTATTCTATCCAAAGAGGCTATGCTGTTGTCAAAGCGCCCATACAAACGTAGTCCAGTCATATTTTGAGTATTAAGCTATGAAAATCTATGAAATTTTCAATACACAATCTAGAAACAAATATCTGTGTCGGTGGTGAGTCAGATTTTCGTTTAAATATATACTTCCAAAGTTACAGGGCGTCAAAGTATTGTATTTTTCGGTAGTAAAAAGCCCCAACTTTGAACCTGATTTACAAGAGTATGAATCAATTTAGAACAATTTGGAAAAACCACCGACATCTGAAATTTCATTAGTATACTGTATTAAAAAAATGGTTACATAATATACTGTATCCTTCAAATGATCACTGGACTACGAAACATCCAAATAACGGGTGGATAACATCGCATAATGTATGCTGTCTCACCGTACGCGCTCGGGTAGGATAGGGCTCGGAGAGGGACAGCTACAAAACAATTTGACCTTGAAACCGACCACGTGGTCTTACCAACATAGCCTCTTAATAAATACCTGGTTCCCGCACAGTCCGCGTGCAGACACTGCCACGGATGCAGCGGGAACTCCCAGGGATGGAGGTTTGCCCGCGGTACGTTGCGCACCCGCGACATGTCTCCTGCGTACACGTAGCTGCGCGATAAATTTCATTCATATCCAAATGTATCTCTCTCTCTCTCTCTCTCTCAAAACCCTCATGTATTTCTTTCAAAATCTGTTTTTGAAGCACGAGTGGTATGACGATTCTGTATATGCACCAAGCATCCTTGATCTACAGACAAGTCTAATTTTCTATCGGCTTCTCCGTCTCGCTCCCCGGTGCCGATGGCCAACCGAACTGAACATAACCTTTAATTCTGCTTAACAAACTATCCCCACCCACCGACAAGCACTCTTCAACTAAATTAATCTATCTTGTCCAGCGAGCGGCAGCCTCGATGCCTTGTCGGACCGTTGTCCAAATAGTTTTTCACATAACCAGTTATTAGGCTATAAACTGGTAGGTATTTTTGGCCTGATTTATTTTTGGGGCGGAGTCTGGGTTGAGGGGAGTCGTAAAAAATGTCAAATTTTCAAGGGCGTCGCAGTACAAATACAAACCTATTTAGACGGAAGCCCTGACTAACTTGCTGACTTTAATTGCGCTCGGGAGCGTTGAGTGTGCGCGTCACTTCAACTCGAGAGCATGAGGGAAGTAGCTTTCTCGTGGTGCTAATGGGACAGGACCTTAGACAAGTGTGTATACTTATATTGAATAATAAAATAATAACTGTTTACCTACTTACATATTTATTACATATTAACAATTATTATTAGAAAAGCAATGGCCACGTATTCTACTTAACCTAAAGTGGAAACCACCTCTGTGCACCATCCAACCTGATTACTTCCCCATTCAACATTGGGTTTTCCACTATACTTGTTACGAGATGTGCGAACTCTTCGGGCCTGCCTAGCCTTGAAGGAAATGGTGTCATACGCTTTATAAACTCAATCATTTTCTCAGGTAAATACGACACTAGTGGAGTCTCGAATATACCTGAAATAATGATATTAGATTATGTAAAAAATAATATCAGTAAAGAAAACAAACTTACTTTGGTTAATAGAACACTAAATAGCACATTTTAAGATAGACTTAGAAGTCATATAGAAAACATTTTAAGATCTACTGCAAAAATTGATTATAATTGAAGTAAACAGTATATTACATTACATTAAAGTTCTTGAATGAAAAATAGCTAAGTTTATACTGTCAAGACAAGTGGTTGGTCAATTTATTCATTTTTCAATACATTATTGGCTGTTATGTGCCATGGATACTATAAAACAATTAAAAAATAATAGTGTATTTTTTGTGTTGGATGGAAATAGTGCTTATGCAGAAGCCTCAAGTTAGCGAGACACTGGCTAAATCATCTTTCACTATGCCAATTATGCCATGAACAGTGTGTAGTTTGGTGGCAGAATTGGATAACATGGTGGTAGCTACCACACCTAGCAAAATGCCCTGCCACCAAACAAACCGATTATGAGAGATACCCTGCACTGGGATTTACACCCATGACTAGATTTTGAGTCTATGTCACCATTAGGCAATAGAGGCAGTCAATATTTTTAGGAGTGAAAACAGTCCTGTCCAGTAAGAACAGGTGTCGGAATAAAACAAAAAGAATCTAATTACCTGGCGCTATAGTGACAACTCGAATGCCTTGTGAAGCTAAATCCCTGGCTATGGGCAGGGTCATTCCTATAACAGCAGCCGTTGAGGCAGCATAAGCTGCCTGCCCAATGTCACCTTCATAAGCTATTGTTGATGCTGTGTTGACTATGACACCCCTTTGACCATTTACATCTGGTTCATTTTTTCCAATGACACCCGCCGCAAGCCTTATTGTATTAAAAGTACCAATTGTATTCACCTGAAAATGTATCACCAGTTAGTCTCTGCTTTAGAATACAACCACCTTTTTCATCCCACGGGTCTTGTAAAATGTGACGTCATCTGGGTGTCTACTCAATAATTAAGGCAAATTTCTCCTGTAACCCTTTCTTCTCCTTTAATAACTTTTGCATTTTTAAAAATTACATCATTTTTAAGTTTGGAAATGAATATAACTTGAAATGATGAATCTACCCACACAGTGCACTATTAATTTTACAAAAAATAGCCAGATCCTGTTCAGGTTTCGGATTTATTCAAAGAGAATATGTTAAAAAAACTATGCAGCAAAGAACATAATAAAAATCTGTTTTAGAATGCACAAAATAAGCCCTTTTATATGATACCCCATTTGACTCTTTTTTTAACACGCTTTTATTAGCTTCACCTGTATGTTTGTGAGTTTGTAATTCTCCTTCGCGCGCCTGCTGCCTTCCTCGGCCCTAGTAGCTGATTTTTTATGGCTCACTTTCCGGGATAAAACTGGTCGGTAAAGAAACTACCATAAAATAGTTGAAAATCCATAGTAAATAAAAAATTGGAAACAAAACTAAAGAACACGCTTTAATAGCATATTAAACTAAAAAGTGAAAAATAAATATAGTTTAAAAAAACTAAAAAACACGCTTTTAAAGAATATCGAACTAAAAAGTTTAAAATAATTTTTCGGGACTGGTCGTTGTGGGGTGCCATGAAGAAGGCCTATGTCCAGCACTGGACGTTTCCCGGCTGATGATGTGATATTATTAGGTATTTAACTTACATTTACACATTTTATGAATCCATCAATATCACATTCCTTGTCCTTATTAAAGTTGTAGGTTTGATAGGCTGTAGCATGGCCAGCACAGTTAACAAGAATATCGAGACGACCAAACTTTTCTTTGGCTAGATTTAAGGCCTTTTTTACATCATCTTCAGATGTTACCTGTAAATTATATATAACATTTACTATGTAAAACTTCCCTTCCTTCTTTTTCCCTCAGTGTCCCCTTTTCTACACTCTAACCAACTCTACAGTATCCAAAATTAATGTAACTCATGAAACTTTACATAGAATTTCATCATCTAAAAATATTTTATTTTGCTTATTGGATCAGCTAACAATTACAACACTTTAATATTATATTTACAAGTTACATTACATACATAGTAGAACATAGGCCTTGCCTGGTTCACAATGGCTGATCCTTTCTCTACAGGGGCAATAAGTATACCTTTTTGAAAACACATATCAACCAACAAAAAGAAATTATCATCATTCTGAAAATTTCAACTGGTGGACATAAAAAGAATACCTTGTATTGAAATGTACAAAAACACAACTTCATTCAGCAAAATTTAAACAAGAAGAAAACAACATTAGGTGGCATGAAAGGTTAGCGTAATCTTTATAAGATGTTCATTTAGTACAACTTTAGTAAGTGGAATAATTCCTACTTTTTCTAGTAATTACTAATTCTGGTCATGATTGTTGTGCGAAAGATGGTGTTATGGTGGGACCCATAGTTCAGCATCTTCTTTTTTACACCCTTGAGAGTTGCAAAATGTACTTTATAATACTTACACATCCCACAGTCACAGCAACATTTTCACCGAGACGCTTACTAACTTCCAGTGCCCTTGTCCCTTGTATATCGAGGATCACAACCTTCCCTCCATTTGTGACGAATCTCTCTGTAGTAGCTTTACCAAGGCCCGACGCTCCTCCCGTAACTAAGCTCACCATTCCCTGAAACTGGGAGGTTAGATAAATCAAGTAAAACTCTAGACAAGGTTTAAAACCATTTTAAACTCTTACCTTTAGCATTTTACAATTTTGCTTGTTTTTTTTTCTAATTTGGAAGACTTTATTCAAATTTATTCCTAGTTCTGTTCGATTTTCCAAAGATAACACGAAAATCATTCAACACCCGCGGATTTTTATTTTTTATTTTGTTTTCTTGTATTTTGTTGCCATTTAAAATATTTAAAGTTGGTTGGTTTACACTCGTAGAGTAGTAGAGCGACGTAGGGCTATTCGAGGCTTATGGTATGGTAAAGCCAACTTAAGAACAATACAGCCAGCCAATTCGGTTGTAGTTTTTACCCACAGATCCACAATCAAGCTTGTAATATGACCAGCTCAAGCTCAGTCCCATTCCAGATTTGTGTCTAAATAGTCAAATTTTAGTTTGGGAGCGCAGGATATTATTTCTGATTTAGCCTGTGAATTTTAACTGCAGAGTATACAGGTGATTAGACTTCTGACACTAAACGCAAGAGTAGTAACTTCTTTGTCTTGTCGTGACTGGCAGGAGACTTATTTGACCCAAGTAAATGTAGCTCTGCATAGCATATGCATCTTTACGTCGATTTTTTACTTTTCCACAATCTATTTTTATTTGACGCTTTTTGTTTTTCGTCATGAGCTTGTTTTTTTAACACATTCTTCTTACCTTTCGGTAACCTGAGTCATTTTATAATCTTGTTATTTTCGAGCTCAATACTGTCTATGTGAAGATCTGCAACCATGAGCTCTATTACTTACTTGCTACTACTACTTACTACTATGGATTTATACCTTGGTTGTGAAGTGCATCAGATGGTAGTGTCTAAAAATCGCATCGAAATTGAAACGGAAAACCGAAATAAATCATATTGTCTCTCTCAATTGGCCAACAGCAAAAATTACTGGAAGACAACCAGCGTGTGTAAGTTCACAAGTATAGCACTGTACATGTGTAAATTAACATCAACAATAATAAATTCATTAAAGTAAAAAAACATTTACATTTACAGGTTTTTTATATTGCTTTACACGCTACAAAGACTAAGATATTATGGCAAAGGTTGAACAGTCGGTATTTATACTGCCGAAGAAACGTAATGGAAAGAAGCAGAATAATGTAACAAGTCATGTAGATCACATAATCACGGTACAGGTTTGTGCATAAAATCCCTAGATTTTCGGAAAGACTTAAGTAGACTTGTCTACCGACTAATATTTATACTCGTCTACCAATACCTAATCTGCGTCTAAAAATATATTGTGGGGATTTTTATGTGACGAAGTCATATTCCACTTGAGGTGGTGTCCTCTCAAACGGTGATAAGGGTCTGATGATGAAGCCAAATAAGTAGAAAGTGGAAATCTTCCAGGGATATTAACCCCTTAAGTATGGGCTCATTTTATTTTGTAGTGTAACAAAGTCAATCTTTTTATTTTTCTGCCAACAGGGAGTAGCTGAGGGTGATTTACCATCAAAATACAAAAATGGATTATCACCAGTCACAGAACATGTAGTCAACGGAATTATACATACTACCATGGAAGGCCTCAAATCAAATATGAAAATGAACCTGCCTATAATTAATGATGTTGCTGCCGACGATGCAATTGAGATTAATAATGATCCTAACCAGAAAATAAGTCAAGATGTACATAAAAATGGATACCAACCCCTAACTATTTACAACAGCCGTGAGATTATTGATCTATCACCGATATATGAGAATTCATCAGATGGGTATTCTAGCCATGGAGACCTTAGAGAATCTAATGACAGTGAGCTGCAGAAAAGTTCCAAAATGCTAAACATGGACCAGAGCCCTTCAGCTACTCTGAATGGTATGTCCCAGACTCAGTCCGAAAGCAGCTTTGAAATGGGTCCTCTTACTGACTGTCTTAAAAATAGTGTTAAAAGGAAAAAACGTGTCAATATTATTCCAGATATCATTGAAATGGATAATACTGATTCAGAAATTACAGCACTAAGAATTGAGTCTGAGGGATCAATTTCTCCTGAAAATTCATTAGACTCTAAAGATGGCTATTTAACCATGACAGGCACTATCAAAAGAGGTAAAAAGAAGGGTCAAAATGTAGATGTAAAACTCAACATTTCAAAGGAGGAACTCGAGATAATTGAAGCAGCTATTGTTGCTGAAGAGTATAACAAAATGGATATGTCAAAATGCTCACTTTACAGTGGGCCACATGTATTTTTGTTCAGCTTGCTGTGCATTCCATTTGTTACATGTATATCAGCATTGTACTCTTTTTACATGGGTACTCTGGCATGGTATAACATTTTTACATATGTAACTGAGGAGGTAAATTATTTCAAGAAGATTTTCTTGGCTCCGATTGTGATTTTATCATATCCTTTTTTGATTGTGATATTCACTATTGGCCTAGGATTGTATGCTGGTATAGTCCAGCTTACATTCAGTGGAGCAAATTGGTGGAAGGATGTATGTGATTTTGAGAAAGGTTTTTATGGGTGGCTGTGTAACATAATGGGGTTGTCTCAGTGTAGCCCTTATGAGGTTGTGATTTTGATGGATGTGAAGCCGTAATAAAAATCTCCAGTATTTGAAAGAACACAATTTCTTGAATCAATTTCATGATAAGATTATCTTGTACTAGCTTTTGACTGAGACTTTTTTGTGTGGTCTTAAGAAAATATCCTGATACACTTTATTGGTGTATGTAGTCTACCTTATGCTAGATGACACTATGTACCGACTGATTTCATCAAGGTACATTCTAACCAGTAAGCTGTGACAGGGAAAAGGTTTACTTTTGCATTTATTGTACAAGCTTGATGTCATTTGGGCAGTCTTCAGAAACACTAACTATGTGCTGAATATTCTCAGGATCGGTTCAGAAGTGTAGAATTTTTTAAAAGACTGGCAAAGAGACATTTTTATGGTAAAAATTTTATAATAAAACATTCCATCTTATCAGTATATAAAGCACTCAATCATTCAAACAATGCTTAATTGAGTAATAATATGGTTTTCATCCTGTCATTTTTGTCAAGTATTACATAATTGTCAAGAATGAAGGCAATATTCTTTAGAGCAAAAATTCAGAGTCATTTCACAAAATCATGTTAACAAGCATCAATAGCCAACTGATTCTATGTGAAATGTTTCATAGTATGATCAATTTTATGAACCAATGATAGGCCAATCGATGTTTGTAGTAACTATGTATTTGCTAAGGTACACTAAAATATCGGTAGTTTTAAAGTTGATATGCGACATTTGTTGATACAAAATGCCTTCCATTTTCTAATTTAGATGCTAGCTAAATCTTTTCTTAAGGTGTAATTTAAAATTGTATGACTATGTAAAACATTAATATGCTGTCACCAAACGTGATTTTAAGACAAGGTGCAGGAGTGCAAAGTGTATGTTTGGAAAGTTGGTTTGAGGTTAATAGTTCTATCTGTGCGGTAAATTATACGGCTATTGCTGAACCAACGATTTGCTTTGTTAGGATTGGTCCTTAAGGCGGAAGGATGGATTTGAAAAGTGGAGCCACCACAGTTTTTAATGTTAGTTCTTTGAGTTTTTAGCAGCTTCTACTCTGGAGGAAAATAGGGTCTTAATCAGTATAGAGGCATTAATTATAACTAATTATAATTATTTAAAAAAATCTAACACAAAATAAATTAAAAACTGTAGCCCTCCTCCAATGCCTGTAGATCCAATTCTAAGTATATCATATTTGGCTTCGCGGTCCATTACACTGTAACAAAGTATAAAACGATGATTACCCAAAAAAGTAGAAACAAACAAGCAAACTAAAAGCTAAAGTTATTCAAACATATAACTGGAATTATCACAGTTGTTATTACAGGTGTGTGCATCGCATTTCTTCTCGCCTACAAGAAAAACGGCCTCTACAGCTGTTCTTACATCCAAATTTTACCAGCTCTTGCGCCGCATCCCAGATACTGTGCTAGGCTGCCATTTTTACAAAAACTTGCACGCTTTATCCACTGAAACGACGTACTTTTCCAAGCTATAGTATATATATATGTATAGTATGTCATCTGTCAGTTCATGTAACGGATTAGAAAGGGCTTTAAAAGCTGATGTGATGAGCGGATGCCTTCCTCTTTTTAGAATGCAGAAACGGTGTACTACCTGTAAATGCATGATACCCTCTCATGGCTTCTGCTCACTTCATCCAGGTGATGCCAGCTCACTAGCTGTGATGCTTTCCAGTACCAAAAACTCTATCTTAAAACCTATCTTAGGGATCCGCCAAAGGAAATCTTTGGTTCAGCAAAAGCCGTATTTTTTTTCTTTTTGTAGTGTATACTGCTGCAACTATAAGATTTTTCAACCAAAACTTTCAAAGAGTTGCAATTTTATTTTCATTGAAATCATAATTTAGAATAGTGCGTAATAATCGACGGGTACAACACATTTTCGTAGTTGCATTTAATGAATAACCATATCTATAATTCTTACAATGTCATATTAATCCATAATTATTCCGTTTTATCGAGAGAAATGTTAATCAAGTGTTAATATGACGTGATACAAAGCCGAGATATATAATCTCTGTGGTACCTAATGATTATTAATGAATGTCTGTACTCTGTATAATGAATATAAAAGATGATAACTTTCTTAACCCTTTAATCCCACTGTGAGCTTGTGCTTTTTAGTAATTGTACTATTATTCTGACAGAAAATGATGAAACAAAGAAAATAGCATAAAAATAAGTAGAGGTCTAGAAGAAATAGCTAATCCTCATATTATATTATGAGAAAAACATTCAATAATATTCAAAACTGAATAGCTTTTAATCTACCTACTAAATCTGCAACAATATGACAGAAAAAAGAGCACCGAGGTATTATGTACTTATTAACTAAATGAAGAAAAAAAAGTTTACAGTTGCAGTTAAAACAAACAATGTGAGCCTTTGCTCTAATAGATTGAATATTGAAAAATATCAGATGACCTTATGCTGCAGGGGCTTTTATGTAATCTAAATCAATTATACAATTTTTTACGTCTTTAGTAATTATATTCTAGTCATAATATATTTTTAGTGTAGTTTTAAGAGTGTGAAACTAGTCTGAAATGATTTGGCTAAGATTTATAGTTGTAGAACGCTTGAACTAGATTGAGTTTTCAGAGTTTTAGGAAGAAGGAAAATCTTTTATTTGCTAAATTATTAAATTTTATCTTAATTTGTAGGTAGTAGTAGTCATAAGCTTGCTGATGATAATATTGGGATTGTCCATTTTATGTGAGAAATTTATGATGAGAGTTTTCCATTCTGTTTCATTATGGCTTAAAAACATTTATTTCTTATTAAGATTATAAATCACTTACATGAAAAACAAAATAAAATATACTGTAAAAATAGGGTAGCCCAACAGTAACAACTCTATTACCAGTGGACTACTTTGCCTGTGTAAGATTATATACAAAAAAGTTGAGGGTATACTAATAAAGTTACTGAACAATGGCTATTCAGATGAGCATGATGCATTGACATTGCTACTTTTTATAGCACATTTTATATTAATTTATTTACTGGAATTCATTTAATTATATTGAGTAAAGTATTATGAATCATGGTGGCTGTCTTATCAAAGATCTATTATCTACATTCGTATGTATTTTTTTCCACATCTACAAATCTCTCTTCAAAGTTTGAAGATTGGAGGGGTAGAGAACTGCCTTAAAAGCAAGTCTGCAATTTTATCACTTATACTCCACTAAATAGACTAATGGACAGTCCCAAATGTAAGATTATAGAGCCAATACATGCATTTAAAAAAATGTTAGTATTTATTCTGCATTTTAACAATTCTACTCCAATCAGATATATCTATATACAAGTGGTTTATTTAGATGTAAGAAGTATTCATGTAAACAAATAATTAGTCTTGTTGATAAACAATAACATATTTATTCATTTCAGTGAACGATTATATCAGCAAGTAAATACATTATATTATTATGTCAATATTTTAAACATAATATATTTAGTTTAGAAACAACTAATCATTATTAAATAAGACTGATGTATTCTAGTCACTATTGTGGTATCCATTTTTAAAGTCAATAAAAACTTTTGCAAAAATATGTGCCGTTTAATTTAAGTTTAAGTATGTAATATAGACTAAAACACTGCCAATAATATTTCAATGACTACATAATCTATTTCATCATGATTTGTCTTTCGGCGAACTTTGCTCAGGGTTTTGACTTTTTGTTTTTGTTTCTACATCTATCCTTTCTTTAGCTCTAACAATCTTTGACTGCAAATAGAAAGACCCACCCTTGGATTTGTCATTGACACTGAACAAGTGTTCATAATTTTTCTCAACTTTCTCGGGGTCTAGCTTTTCTATATTTAGTATTTGCATTGCCTCTTCTAGTGTAAGTCCTGTGGAAGCATTCGCAGCGGCTCTTCTAGACCCATCGGGTCCACCACCAGCCCTCTTAGCAGCTTCCTGTGATGCAGCAATTTCTTGCTTAAGAGCCCTTGCGAAAGCTCGACCAACCACCTGTGCACCTAGTACAATTATTTGAGCTATATATTTAGCCATTTCTTCACAGAAAATAACTATTTTCTGTATTTTATCATTACGACATTCCCAAAAAAGGTTATAATTATGTTATATCCTCTTTGTACTCTGTTTTTTTAAAAAAAATGTTGCTAGAACTTTTTTTCAATATTACAGCTTTGGATTCTTGGCTATTAACTTTAAAAAATTTCTTAAAATACCCGGGATAGCATGAGTGCTGGGGTATTGTCGTATCTTCTATCCACGGCAGAAAAAGAGTTGTACGTCGTACCAAAACAATTTTTTAATTCGATTTTTCTTATTCAGCCTTATTTTCACAATATGGTAATCATCATCAGGGAAATTAAAGAAGGGAAGGTTGATATCCGCTTGAGCAGTTTAAATAACTTGCCCATCGATGGTTATGCCCGGCGATATGGTGGCCACTTGCAACATACCTTCACAATGGTGAAGGTTTTTTTCTTCTTTTTCTGACACTGCGCATTTATTATCATTAGCTACATACATACAACCCTCAGAAAAAAACTTTACTCTTCTCAAAGATATATAATATAGGTATGACGCTTCTTTGATTCAGCTTCAGTTAACGTTTTGATCAACAGAGACAAAAATTGCATTTGGTAGTAACAAATATATTTAAATCTCTTTGGGTAGTAAGCAGCGAAGGTGTGCTTGCGGTGCTAGCAAAGTAGCAACACTCTTTCCGGGTAATAATCAGCTTTTATACTATAACATAAGTAGAATTATAATTTCATGAACATTAGGTGTGTCTGGCAAGGGGTTGCCACGATGTTAAGTGTCTGGCAATCAATAACGTGATTTTTATTAATATTCTGAAGGTAATACCAAAAAATCACACTTTAGTATTTGATGAATTTAGATCGGTATTTTACACACCTTTAGTACCGTTTACCTGCCAAAGCAACGGTAACCCAAACTTCATAATAGTCCATCGTTCTTACCTATGTTGGGAGCATGCGCTGACAAACTTTCAGCTTTTATAAAATAACGAAGGTCTGGGGTTCACGGGCTCTTAGACCAACAAGGATGGATCTGTATCCATATGTCATTAATAAAATTATCAATGAACAAAAAACTTTTTGTGCTGCCACTACACGATGGGACATTGTGTGGAGGGCGTAGTGGTGTCAAATTTCGTAATATCGGTCCCACGCGTCGTACATAATATGTAGTGATATATTTGCGTGTACATATTAAGAAACATAAACAAATTCCAGCTTCTAAACTATAAAGGACTGGGCATCAACGGCGACTATATCACTCACCTTCGATTTGCCGATGACATAGTCATAACGGCAGAATCCTTGGAGGATTTGAACGCAATGCTCAATGACATCAACAGAGTTTACCAACAGGTAGCTTTGAAAATGAAGATGGACAAGACGAAAATCATTTTAAATGTCCATGTTGCACCTATGTTGTTGCACCGTTACCGGTAGTGCTTGGGAACACTACAATCGAAATTGTGGACGTATATGTGTATACCTGGGACATATCGTTCAACTAGGTAGGTCTAACTTCGACAAAGAGGTCAACAGAATAATCCAACTCGGCTGGGAAGCGTTCGGGAAGTTACTGCATATCTTCTCGTCCAAAATACGAGCGTCTAAAGACAAAAGTATTTATTCAGTGCGTGTTTCCAGTGATGACACACGGAACCGAAACGTGGTCTTTTACTGTGGGCCGAATAAACAAGCTCAAAGTCACTTAGTGAGCAATGGAACGAGCTATGCTCGGAATTTTTCTATGTGATACAATCTGGAATGAGGAAATCCGTAGACGAACGAAGGTCACCGACATAGTTCGATGAGTCAGTGAGCTGAAGTGGCAATGGGCAGGCCACATCGCTCGAAGAACTGATAACCGGTGGGGAGTAAAAGTTCTCGAGTGGCGACCACATACCGGGAAATGTCTACCGGTTCGTCCCCCTACTAGGTAGACCGACGACCTGGTTGGGCTCGCAGGGAGTCACTGGAGCCAGGTGGCTCGGGACTGGTCGATGTGGCGTACGTTTCCTGGCTGATGGATGATGATGATGAAATTAATACATTTTGAAAATTGACAAAAGGTAGACTCTCAGCTTAAATACTGCAACAGCTTGGCATACCAGATGCCGCTGTGTTGCACTGGTTTTCAGAGTATCCCTGTTTTAAACAGTTGATGTACAGAATACAAACACGTTAGTGCTAAATTAAATCATAATAATAAAATTTACTTTGCATAAAAACATACGAAACATAACTTTTTAAAAGAGTTGTTTCAAATTCGGACTGCACTTGTATACAGTTGAAAAAATCTAAACATATTACATTGTTGCATTTATTTTAATTGTACAAAATTATTATTTTTGTACACTAAGTGACAGTGTTAAATGTCATTTTATTGACGCCATCTTTGTTTTTAACGTCAAGTCTTTCCCGTTTCGTTCGTTTTAAATGTTTTGTACAAATAAACTAAACCAAAGTATACAAAAATGGTAACAAAAACACTTTTATTTAATAATGGCCTTTTAAAATTATAAGTGTACAAAACTTGGCCTTGGTTCCATATATTTGCGGAACATTTAGTTTACTATAATAAGCATACTAGAACTGTACAGACTATTCTGTCTCATGTGTATCTATCCATCATAATAATTTATCTCACAGGAACTATTTGTTCGAAAAGCAGCCTTTTAACTATCAGAATGGATAATAATAATTGTACAAAACAAACACTATTTTTATAATATAATTCCGCTCGCCTTGTAAAAACTTTCAGCAGAGGTGTATCTTATAGTACACTGGTGGACCGGTGCACTGAGCAAGTGGTGAGCAAGTAATCACTATATTTTACACCGGTGCTTCAAACATCGTATGACCAATTGACCATCTAGCTTGGCCAGCGCTGGCCCATCATATAGAGAAGCCATTAAAAAGATTGGATAGACGATTTGACGCATATTTGACGTACGTGGAGATATAGTACTTGCTATTGCTGTAGGGTTGCTGCTTGATACTAAACTAACTATTCATTTGCTAACATAACTTGGTAACCGCTGGGTGTAATAGAGTAGCGTCTCATAAAAATTATATTGGCTATTTTTATTGGAATTTGCTTTACATTCGGGATAGATTAATAGACTCCCTATATTATGGGCATTAATTAAAATGGGGGACTGGAATCGCCAAGTGATTCTGCTGGCCATTTTCGCGGTTTCTAGTTTTGCATCTTACCAGCCAGTTGATAACGTCCAAAGGCTACCGTTTTGCAACCCCAACGACGCATCAGTAAATAACGAGTAAGTCGCTATGTAAATTCATCTTACTGGCATGAATAAATATTTTGAATATGGAAGTATTCGAACTTCACAACTTAGTAAAGTTAGCTTTGCGTGTTTTAACAAGTATGAACTTGTTTACAGTACCTCGAATTTATTATTATTAGAAGACAGGCAAGCAGTATAATTATATAATTCAAAAAATATTTTGAACATATAAAACACGTATACGGTAAATTTACAAAAAGGCGTGTTTCTGATTGAAGTGTTATTTTATCAATATGTAACTTATTGAAGACTGCAGTCTGACAATATATTATTGCTTTTAATGGTCAACAGGACCAGATAGACAGAAATGGAGCAGGCTTTCACACTTAGGTGATCACACATTATGAAAACTAAGCTTGTGATTTTACAATGTAATATAAATGTAATGTGAGAGAAATAAAGCTATAATTAATCATCATCATTAACTACCTATATGTCCCCATTACAGGGGCTCAAGCCTTCTCTCCTACCGAGAAATGGGCTATAGTTCACTACGCGGGCCCATGCAGATTGGTAGACTTCACACACACCTTTGAATTTCTTCGCAGGTGTGTGCAGGTTTCACTATGTTTTCCTTCACTGAATCATTTTTACTATTCATACATAAATTCCAAATAACAAATTGAAACTCATTGGTACAAGCCAAGATCAAACCCAGACATTGATTATTCAAGGACTGACACTCTACCAAACTGAGCTACTATGGATTTTTTTAAATATAACTAAAGGTTATGTGATATCGCTGAATGTTTGAAATGAAAAAAAATATGAATTTATATTTATTTGACAAATTTAAAAAATGCAAAATTATAAATTGCACTTGGTCTTCCTGTTAAGCATATAAATGCTTGTGGTAGGAAGTCAAGCAATAATAAAACCAATATGAGATCAGAGTGGGCCTCGGGGATGTGTTTTATCAACATATAGGGGTCACTTTAGATCTATGAAGATTGCAGTGAGTGATTTACCACCCCTCTCGTCTCAAATAAATAAATAAAAATGCCTTTAATCCAAATATGTAACCAATGTTGAAAAAAACATTATTATTTGGACATGAGGGTCCGTAGTCCATGTGTCCTGCATGTCACCTGCGACCTTTGCAGATCTATCATGACAATCCCCTATGGATCAAATCACCTCCCCAAGGCTAATCTCTGTCATGAACCGTATTATTGATCTGGGTTTGGAGGTCCTGATGCTGTCCATTGTGGCAGTGTGGCCTCTGAGGTGTCTGTTTCTGCTGTGATGAAGAGCATCACAGTGGCAGAATTGTCTGTGATGGTGCGGAAGAAGATGCCGCAGGCCGGTTCTGGCCTGAACAGTGGGCTCTCTGCACCAGCCCTAGCTAGTTCATCTGGATTTTCGTTTGTTTTGCAACATGCATGCATAAAACAGATTTGACAGATGATGATGATACAACTTCTAAATGATCAAATTGATGCATATCCATATTGTTATTATGTTACACATGTTCATTACGTTAAAGTTACAGGTAAAATCTACTTAAGAAAATAATGTTGTTTGCCAGAATGTATTTAGTTGACCTTAGCTTAAACTGTATTTGAAAGACTTCCTGATCCAGTTGTACAATTACTTCTCATTAGCGTTCCGTATCTTAAAAAGAAGAATGAAACTCTTGTAGGATCCGTTGCCGATCTGTCTGTCAAAACTATTTTTCTCAAAATGCATGAATCAAAACCTAAAGGGTACTTCTTGTTGATGTAGCTCGTTGTCCGTTTTTAAAATAAAATTTTTACTTCACTAATAATAAATTAATCTTTTGTTTATAGTGTAGTGATAGTGAGTACATTGGATGGTCGACTGACAGCATTCACAACTGAAAACGGGATAAAAATGTGGCATGTGGACACTACACCATTGCTGTCTTCAAACTTGCACCATGTTGAGGTAAGATATTGCATTTGCTTTTTTTAGTAATCTCTAGATTTTTTTTTCCTAGATATTAGAATGGTACTGACTTGCTTTAAAGAGGCATGAGACGTGATGTACTATCCGTCGTCTGACCACCGTTAGGGCTTGTTTCGCATACAGTCATTGCTCGGGATGCTCTGCCTTGGTAGTT
The DNA here is from genome assembly GCA_910589575.2 of Carcina quercana. Taxonomy (NCBI): domain Eukaryota; kingdom Metazoa; phylum Arthropoda; class Insecta; order Lepidoptera; family Depressariidae; genus Carcina; species Carcina quercana. The sequence goes on along the minus strand of OU342426.1, from coordinate 21,025,006 downwards.
TTTTGGGATGGGTATTTGTCCCGCAATTTGGACGCCTTCCTTAACTGGAACTTCCTTATCAAATTGTAAATAACTTTTTTCAAAATGGCTTAAATGCGCCTCGAGCAGTATACATACAAAACCAAAACATAATTTCAAATAGAAAAAGCGTAAATCTCTAGCACCACGAATCTAGTTGAAATGTGTTAGGTCTTGCTTCTTGCCAAATTTAATGATTCTAGGTAAAAGGGAAGTACCCCATAGGTTTTGATGCACTTTCAAATGAAGTCGTCAAAATAAGCAACATAAACAGCCGTATATTTTCTTCTCTGGTTTCTGAATCTTTCTTTTTTGTTCCAGCTAACTGCTGGCGGCAAATGGGTTCGTCTTGTCCCATCACTGCGTGGTACCCTGTACAGCCTAAGCGGAGAGAATGTAGAGCCTCTGCCATTTGACTCGGAACAACTGCTCTCATCTTCCTTTAAATATTCAGATGACCTAGTCATAGCTGGTTAGTATACAATATATTCTATTGGTACGTCAGGGAAGGCTACAAATCCTTAATCTAGGTGACGTTGATTTAAAACAATGCAGACATCTAGATTTTTTCATACTCCCAAAAGTTAAAATAAGTTTAAATGCATAGAGACACAGGGTCTCGATCGTACTTAATTATTTTGACAAGTAAATATGACACTAAATGTTAGTCACTGTTTTTGTCATCGCCATTTCACTAAAAGAGACAAACTTTTTTGTAATGCGTGTTGTCGTAGTTGTGATAGTTTTAAAAAAAATTATCTTGTCATGGTACCAGGTGCTCGCGAGACTCTGTGGCTGGGCGTGGACGCGAACACAGGCACGGTGATGTACGAGTGCGGCTCGGCGGGATGCAACTCCGAGCAGCAGACGGCGGGCTCGGGGCGTGACGTCATCGTGCTACGACGACACTCCAACACGGTGCGCGCCCTCGATCCCCGATCCGGCACAGAAAAGTTAGTATATTTTTGTTATTTTAATGCATTGACATTTTCTAACGCTAGAAGAAACGTTCATAGTAACTATTGTTTTAATACTGGTTACAACTAAAGTTCGCCGTAGCGCTAAAACTTTTTTATGGCGTCTATTTTTTTTAATTTATTTATTACATACACAACAGATTACAGCTTAGAATTATAATATTAACGTTATAAATCAGACTATATTCCAGTAGAATGTGTACAAAGAGAAACTACTTGATACATAAAATTTTTAAGTGGGACATTAAAAAAAAGAATACTTATTTAAGAGATTATTCAATATTATACTAATATATTACACACATACTTCCGAAAAGATGTACAGCTGGAGTTGAAATTATAATAGGATTATTAAGAGGATATAGGATATATTAAGATATACAGTTAACTGGAAAGTTTTTAGTTTTTAAATTAATAAAAATTAATAATGGAGAGAAGAGTGGGGGAGTCAAGTCAATCTTATAAAGTAAAATTAAGTCACTGTGTTTACGAGGATTCTAGAATGAGGTAAGTTTAAATTTAGCAAGGAGGTCTGTTGCCGTCGCCGAACTTTTTGGTTTAACATTCTATTTTGTCTTTGAAGCTTTTATTCTTTTGTTTTTTACGTTTCGTTTTGTTTTTATGTAGTACATTGATGGAATCCAAAATAGTTGTCTAATTTTATCTTTTGTCGCCCGTAAATAATAAGGTCTTTATAATTATTGGTTCGATTTAAAACATGAAGCGCTAGATCGCTTTTATAGCGCGGACGACTGTCAGAGACACACCTAAGTAAGGTGTATGGATAGCAGTACAGTTGAATATAATGAGTATTCCGATCACGAAAACTAGTATGTAGTACATATAAATGATGGGATTGCACTTGGCCTTCATACCACCTGATGATGGTAATTGAAGATAAGGCATTCATATCGAATAAATGGGTACTCCCACTGGTAATTGAATTTGTAGAATTCGTTGATCGTATTAGATTCTAGGTAGGCATCTGGCTGGGCGCACACGAGCCACCGGCTACAGCCACTTTGCAGCAGTGGCTTGCAACTCCCACCGGTGTTCGGTGGCCGCCACAATTTATGGCCTACCTATAGCTAATACGTTTCTTGTAGCTTTATAGCCCGCAACTCAAAGTATACAACATTAAATTAAGAAATAAAAACGACTAGCTGAGTGCCCGCATGATGAATTAATAGTAAGTGTATTGTGTATTTCAGATGGAACTTTAGCGTGGCGGAACACCAGCTGGCTCTGAGTCGCCGTGAGTGCGCAGGCGCGAACCCCGGGCCCGCGGGGGGCTTCGCCGTCTCTATAGGGGTGGCTCTACCCGAGGGGGTGGTCGCCATCCGACGGCCTGGCGAGCTACATCCCATGTGGCAGCAGAAGGTAAACAGATAAGCTATACGACTAGGTATCGATCAATCAGCATAGAAATATTTTTAATAAATAAGTTTTATTTTCCCAAACATCTACTCAATTTTAATAAAAAAAAAAACGGGCCGCTATCACACCGCAGGAACCAAGTCAGTTAAGCGCTAGATAAACCTTTACCAAGCGATAGCATTGACAAAACGACACTGCTGCGATATATTCGCAATTCTTTACATCACAACAATAACGCGGCGAAATCGCAGCGGCATCTGCTGCGGAGTATAAGACAGATACAGTTTTTTTAAGGTATTTAAATAATTTGTTTACATTAAATATAGTTTACTTATCAATTGTATCGGTAGTTGGACGCTCCAATCGCCAGCATGTGGCGCCTCCAAGGGGGCTCGCTGCATACTATAGACGTCCTTTGGGAGGCCACGCAGTCCCTGGTTAAAAATGAAGTCGTCGCTCCACCTTCGCTTTATATTGGAGTGCACAATCGACAGGTGAGCTCTAAAGTTCGATTAATATTCCCGCACAGTCCTATTGAGCGTTTATTAAAAACACTAATAAACAAACTTTTTAACCGCCTCTGTGGCCCAACGGCCAAATGTTGGATTCACAATCCGGAGGTCCTGGGCTCGATTCCCAGTTAGGGTACCTTCCGGTACTCGGTTTGGTTGGTGGTAGTCGCCTGGCTAGCTACCACCATGTTACCTAAGTCTGCCGCCAACCAGCAATGTTTATAATACAATAATTTAAAAAATAAAATAAAAATTCCAGTATACAGTCATATTTACACACACTAAAGAGAAATGGGAAAAGAATAATAAACTATATTATTAAGATAAACTTAAACCTAAGTTATTGGCGCGTTATTAATTAGCATGGTTGTGAAAGGTAGCATATCCAGCGCCTTCTTAAGAGGGTATGCTGTTGTCAAAGCGCCCATACAAACGTAGTCCAGTCATATTTTGAGTATTAAGCTATGAAAATCTATGAAATTTTCAAGACACAATCTAGAAACAAATATCTGTGTCGGTGGTTTAAATATATACTTCCAGAGTTACAGGGCGTCAAAGTATTGTATTTTTCGGTAATAAAAAGCCCCAACTTTGAACCTGATTTACAAGAGTATGAATCAATTTAGAACAATTTGGAAAAACCACCGACCTCTGACATTTCATTAGTATACTGTATTAAAAAAATGGTTACATAATATACTGCATCCTTTAAATGATCCCTGGACTACGAAACATCCAAATAACGGGTGGATAACATCGCGTAATGTATGCTGTCTCACCGTACGCGTTCGGGTAGGATAGGGCTCGGAGAGGGACAACTACAAAACAATGCAACCTTGAAACCGACCACGTGGTCTTACCAACATAGCCTCTTAAGTTGAGGCATCTGGGTGCGCACGATTATCATCCAACGGCCTCATCATCACGTACCATCAGGTGAGATGATGATTATACATAAAAAGAAAAAAAATGCATATCAGACTATACTTACAAATGTAACAATATTCTGTATTACATTGTTACCGGAATTGAATAAACATGTAAAAAATATTCAATTCCATAGGATAAGAGGAAGAGGTAGGTCTAACTTCGACAAAGAGGTCAACCGAAAAATCCAACTCGTCCGGGCAGCGTTCGGGAAGTTACGGCATATCTTCTCGTCCAAAATACCTCAGCGTCTAAAGACAAAAGTCTTTAATCAGTGCGTGTTGCCAGTGATGACATACGGAACCGAACCGTGGTGCTTTACTGTTCGCTTCTACTACGTGGAATCTATAGAGTATTAAATTGCCTATCCAATGGTATCCAACACTTTAAATGAATACTTACTCTTGACCTTAACATCGCTCTACATTTACGAGTGTGCGCTCTTCGTGATGCGCAACGGTGACCGATTCACATACGAAGCGAGGGCCAGACGATGTGATCAATTAAGTACACGGGGGCAGAAAACTGCACTCTGCAATAAAAGTGTATTTGCAATGGTACCAAAGATCTACAATAAACACCCACAAATATTAGGGAACGTAAAGATTGCATTATTTTTAAAACAAAACTTTACGAATATTTAATCGAAAATGCATACTATGACCTTAAAGAATATTTTAATGCCTGTACCTAAGAATGACTATAAATGAACGTGACATTATTATATATTATATTATTGACGGAGAATTATGTTAGAAATATTGTATGCCAGCTGGTAGACCATGGAGTACTATTTTATAAATTTTAACATCATGTATTTATAACCTGTGTGTCACAATAAAATGATTTGAATTTGAATCTATTTGTTTACAGTTATACATACAAGAAGGCATGCTGTACGCCTCGAAACTAGAGACTTCCGTGTCTAGCAAACCGGCGCCATGGAAGTTGATGAACAGTCGTCCTCTGATCAACGGGGGAGACACCGCTATATCACCGTTGCAGGATTCCGAACCGAACACGCTGTCACTAATAACGTTGCACGGGAACACCGGACAAATAGGTAAGACTCATTAAAGGTTCAAAATATTTATACGTTCTCATCTGATTATAAGAAGGGAAATCTGCGAAAGATTCCCGATTACTTAGGGGAAGAGTCGGGCTATGTGGGATTTTTACCAACTATACAGCGTGCGCTGTGCAGAGTCCCGGTCATCCCCTTAACGATGGCACTGCGGGTGTTACCTCCTAATCCTGTTCAGGTACTCACCAAAGCAGCAATGACCGGTGAGCGAGAAAGTCTTGCGAATGCAGGACGCATATTACAGCTCTATTTAGATTAGATTATTTATTTCATAGTACCAATTTCAAGATTACAAAAAAATAAGTATAAAAATGTCAGAGTGTACAATGATCGTCAAAAATATTTAAAATGTCAAAAATGATATAAAATAAATGTCAAACAATAAATTCAATGTCAAAATAAATAATAAAATAAATCTACAATATTATAGATGCTCAAAATTTATCCTGTATAAAATCTTTTACACTGTAGTATTCTTTATCCAACAAAAGGTTTTTTAGTCGTCGATAAAACGCTTATAGTCCCTCAGGCGAGCATTGCGTTTATCGTGATTTTGCCCACATGGCGAATGTCACAGTTAAACGCAATTTTCGACGCACTCTCCCATGGCAGCAATTGCACGTCCACTGGAGTGATAGACGCGTCAAGATCCATCACTCTCACTGGCTCTGCTACCTTTCGCACGGGAACACAGTGCTATTAACACAGCTGTTTGGCGGGAGACTTATTATTATTTATTTATATCAGACAAAATCCATATTTTATGTTAGTAAATAAAATAAAGTCAATTTTAACCTAGTGTTAGTAATAAGATCTAATTTACACGATGTCAATTGGGAAGATCAAGACCATACCCTCTGCCAGGTCACTAGTCACGTGCAGTGTGCAGACGTGACCAGTGTCCCAGCAGCGGAGAGTCCCACCTGTCCCCCAGCACGCTCAGGATGATGTTCGTGCTCCCCCGACAGCGGCGCTGCAGGGAGGCGCAGCGTTTCCTGATGATTGCATGGAAGCCATCACGCTGTCAAACATAATCACTTTAGCCGAGTGGTTCACACGTGTCATTCCGTCCGAGATATCCGCGTTCAAATCCCGGTTGGACAATTGCTTTTGTTTTTTTTGTGTGTTTTTATTTATTTATTCAAGTTTGTAATTATTATTTTTTAGTGGCAAATTGTTCCACTCTTTATGGCTAACCAGGGGCAGAAATAAAGTTTTTGTTTGTTTTTAAAGAACTACGAGCAAAGCTCGGTCGCCCAGATATTATAAATTTATGTGACTAAAGACTCTTACTTATTTATCAGTGCCGCCTTACTTTATTTATCAGTGCTGTACAACTTTCACAAATAACAAATTGTTTGTTTCTTACAGGTGACCACGGCTTCTTCTTGTATCTGCAAGAGACCTGTGAACAAGCCGTGCAAGTTTCTGATGACAGCGACGATGCAGAGGGCGTCATACCGAACTCAAGTGATGACCAGGAACATCATCATATCCACGTTCACGTATACTCTCTGTGGTTCTGGTGGAAGGAAGTCATCGTGATCGCCATCAGCTCCGCAGTACTCATGAACCTGATATGGCCCAGGTTCTTCGCTCCGAAGATACGATTGCCTACACCGTTGCCTATAAACAAGGAGTACATAGTTGTCGAGAGGCACCTACCACCGGTCGGTGGTAACGTGAACTCAGGGAGGTATGACAGTGATTTCACTCCTCTGAAGTGTCTCGGCCGGGGCGGGTTCGGTGTTGTGTTTGAAGCGAGGAACAATATAGATTACTGTTCCTATGCTGTCAAGAGGATCACACTCCCAAATAAGTAAGTCTTTTGTTTTATAATACATTTTCTATGTCCGCCTGGCTAGCAAGCATCGTGTTACCTAAGACTGCCGCCAAACAACAAGTGGACAGTGTGCACTCCGGTATGAAAGGTAACAGAGCCAGCATATTGTTTATCAAAATTTGAATTCAGAATTGGGTACTTTTTTTTTTTTTTTTAAAACTATATAGAGCTGTTGACCTATTTACTTTATGAACTTATATTTAGTGTTGTTGTTTTAAACCTTTACATGGTTTATAGTCAATGATTATTACTTATTGTAGATAATTTCGCGTGACTGGCCATGTAAAAGTTTCCTTTTTTCCCTATAGATGCCATCTTACAACTTTAAATTATTTTAAGTGTGAGATTTTAACAACTCTATATTATATTGTTACGAGCTACCGAGGTTCGTAGATTGAAGAGAAACACGAGTCCAAAGTTCCGGAGTTTATTGGTAACACAAGTCCACAAACTAATCTTCAAAATCACGGGTCGCCCCAAAAAGGGTACGTCCCTGTGTCACTGGTTCCGAGTCGTCTGCACTGAGTCCGTCCCTGGATTCCACGGACACAACCGACGCCGATCTGTCGATACTGACACCACGTGACACACTAGTACACTAACACTTGTCCACCTCGACTGTACTTTCGCTCTACAATTTCTTCCGGTTTTCGTTTCTTCACTTTTTATCGCTGTGAACTCAACTCAAACTGAACTCCACTCGAAGCTCGGCTCGGCTCGCTCGCGAGTTCCACAGTAAAGGACCACGTTTCGGTTCCGTATGTCATCACTGGCAACACGCACTGATTAAAGACTTTTGTCTTTAGACCCTGGGGTATTTTAGCGTACCATGGGGAAGACCTAAGATATTCAACAGTGGACTTGCGCAGTCGATTACGATAGCCGTCTTTTGTTTTTCAGAGAATCTAAACGGGAGCGAGTTCTCCGCGAAGTCCGGGTGTTGGCCAAATTAGACCACGAGCACATAGTCCGTTATTTCAACGCGTGGGTCGAGGTACCACCGCCGATGTGCCAGGAGCAGCGTGATGCAGCCTGGCTGCGGTAAGTTAAGGCAATTCCTACGATAAAATATTCATAATAATCCTGAAATTATTTATTCAATGTCAAGATATTTACATGTCAAAGATACATATTTTAAATTAGATTTGTTAGTACACTTAGCCTAGAGTAGTAATAAAATTAAACCTACAACCTAAAGAAACACGTAACCTAACCTAACTAGCGTGGAGCTGGTCCCGATCTAAAGGTTCCCATCACGCTTGCCGCATTCATAAAAAATATATTTTATCAGAACGACTTCAAATAGAACCGAAAGAACTAATATAGTTTATTTTAAGCCGAATACAATTTCACAATTTTGAAGCACAAGCGACACATAAAAAAACTGGTACAATGGTGACATATGTTCACAGCTCCATCAACATCCTGGCTCCATGATTAGACACCCTTCACAAAGTGTTTGCTTTAGACTGGCGAAAACAAACAAAATGAGTCTAAATTAGGGCTTCTTCTTCCCTGGCTTCATCATCAGACCCTTATCACCAGTTGTGCGACATAACTACGAGTAACATAACTGTTAATTAACAACTGAAAATTTACAAATTTAATAAAAATTTATTTAACCATATTTACAGGGATCTAGAGGGCGTGTCAACCATATCTGAAGATTACACGACTTCGCAAGTCCCAGTGAAGACTCCTCCGAAAGCTGACAGTGTACTACTAAACATACAAAAGTCCTTGGATGATGGGTTGGACTATGAAAAACAACTCACAGAGACAAAAAGAAATAGGTAAGCTGATTTAACATAATTCCTGTTATGAAAATATCTGATTAGTTGACCTAATGATGCCGATTTATAGAAAATTTGAGATGCCTTTGATGATAATGATAAGTGATGATGATAGTACCGAGCGCGGCTTGTATTGTGGCACATTGTCAAAACTGGGCAGGTTTCGGCGATCCACGATATGTCACTTTCTCCGCAAGAGACTGACGCAGCAAAACACATGCGCGTGTGTATAAACGTAATCCGTTTCATGTATGCCAACATCACGACATTGCCCAAGTGTCCGGTCTGTGCCGGGTTGCGTCGTCAACGCCACCGAGCGTAAACATAAAAATGTTAAAAAAACGAGGTCTGGTTTCGATCTTGGCTCGTACCAATTAATCACAATTTGTTATTGATGTACGAATTATAAAAATCATTACCATTGACTTTTCGGTGAAGTATAACATCGTGAGGAAACCTGCACACTCCTGAGAAGAAATTCAAAGGTGTGTGTGAAGTCTACCAATCTGCACTGGGCCCGCGTGGTGGACTATGACCCATACACTCTCTGTAGGAGAGTAGGCATGAGCCCCTGCAGAGGGGACATATATAGGCTGTTGATGATGATGAGAAAGAACAAAGAAAATTTCTTACATTATTGTTATAAGCTTGTCATGTTAATTTTTTATAAAATCCATGCGCAGACATCGGCCAGTTATTACGTTAAGTATTTAGATGTTGTGTCAAAGCCCGTATTTAAATAGCGTCTTATTGTTTTAGATCACAAAGCTTTAATGATTCGTTCAGCATTGTTTTCGATGAGAACGCAAGCGGTCATTACTCTGAGACATCGGTGAAAGCAAAGAAGGACACTAACAACAGGTCAGCGGGCTTGTCGAACAGCCTCTCCAAGCACGCGGCGAGCGGCGACCGCGGGGACTCGTTCGTCATGTCCCAAGGAACTGATATCAATACTTCGGATGTTAATAAAGCATCCATAGACAAGAGACTCGAGTGGGTTAAAGATATACACAAGACTGATAATTATAGCAAGAAACAGGTACGTTTTCGATAATTTGTTGTTAAATTTTTATAAAATTACTGCACATAGTATGTGCTACACACATCCTTTCGATACAGAAAGATTTTCGTTGTAAATTTTATTTTTTATGAATCTGATGGGAATGTAAAAAAAACAATAATTGTTATACCATTACCCAAAAAATATTGACATGTGGCTGGTCATATCAACCGCATATCTGCAGATCTGTGGGCAAATATGAGCGATGGTATAAACCTATCCCCTGGTAAATAGGCCTTGTGGAACATGCATGAAATGGCAGGACGATCTGGACTCTTGCCAGAATTACATGCCACTAACTTCAGTCTTGCCCAGAATCACACTTTATCACAGCTTTATCGCCACTTACCACCAGATGAGACGTAAGCCACTACAAACAAATCGTATATAAAAACAACTTCCCTAGATATAAAATTGAAGGGATATTATTAAAAGCATTTCTTCTTTTTTTATTTTAGTAGTACAATTAATCAGTATTCTTTGTTTGTTGTATGATAGCGTAAATAAGTTTGTTGTAATGTCCCACTTAGTATGTATCGAGTAACTTCTCAGTACACATTCTACTGGACTACAGTCTGATATGTATAGTGTTGTATTGTAATTCTAAAAAGCTGTACCTTATAGCCAATGTTATTTGTTTGCAGAAGGGTCACACGCGCCACTGGTCTCTAGACATGTGCGTGAGTAGAGAATCTCCGCGGCCATTGCGTGGCAGTAAGGTCTACCTCTACATACAAATGCAGCTCTGCCGTAAGGACAGCCTGCACGATTGGCTCCGGCAGAACCGGGACTGGGAGTCGAGAGGAGACAAGGTAACCTACGTCTATACTGGAGCAGTTCCACCTAAGACTGTTTTTTGGCCTGGGCCCAAAACCTTTGTTTTCGTGTAAAAATTATAAAATCGACTTAAAGCGCCCTCTGTGATATATTTGTAGAAAACGGTCGGGTCGGTCCGTTGAAACACAGTTCTCACGTTTTTGGTTAGATGGCGCTGTATATGATTCTGTGGTAATTGTGTCACTAGGGCTAGCGAAGTTTCCTTATTGGGTCAGTGGGATATTCGAGGGGACAAATTCGATACGAAATACCTACACGTAAAACTAGCCTGATTCGGAAACACTCAAGGAAACTGAGGTCGAGCTTACAATTTCTAATTGACGTTTGTAATATGAATAATTATTATTATTGTATGGTGTAATTAGTTGATTTGTGATTGTGTGCTATTCAGAGATGATAGATTTCTATTAGATTAATAACTCGAGAGAAAACTTAAATATTAAAACTTAGTTTTTTTTTAAAGTTTGACGTCGTTTATAAATTAAACGTCAAAAGTTTCTAACATTCATTCGTTAATTTAACAAAATGGTAACAATGTAATAAATTTAGGCGGAAAAAAGTTTTCCTGTGCTGCGTTTACGGTTTTTGTTAAGAAATATGTCGTTAATAAAACAAATACCAACAATACCTATAAAAATCAAATCATTTCGACTCCGTTACGCCGTAAAAGAAGAAAAAAACAAATTTACATGTATCCATATTTCTGCATATAGAACCAGGAAAGGATTTTATCCCGTTCGATAGTTCCCGTGGGATAATTTTCGAAGACCACGCGGACGAAGTCGTGTACCAAAAACTAGTATGTAAATATTAAAATGAAATAAAAATAGCATTTTTAGTATATATTTTTTTGTATGTTAATTTATATTAATAGTAGTCGCCCTTGCGGCGGAGGTCTCTCTGAAATCTTTCCCTAATCAAGAATGCAACTGCAATGCTTCCGTTCGTCCCAAAGGTATGTAACAAGATGAAATCGGTGTGTTATGTTTCACATAATGTTACATTCTATGTCCAATGAAGGTCCAAGGTTCTTATAGGTAGACCGCTTAAATGAGTCCTCGCCGCCTATAGGGGCGCGGAGGTACGGCGACAAAGGGGATCTAGGGTGAAGCGGGTGACAGGACGCCTGCGCCTGCGCATAGTGCATAATAAATACATACTTTTTTATTAGACATGTATTGAGTTTATTAAAAATGTCAAAAAATTAATAATTACAAAATTACATATAACCTATTTAAATACTAAACCTAAACTAAACCTAGTCTATAATATAAATACATAAGGATACATAAACAATGTAAATATTCGTGTGTACCTCTATAAAATGAAATAAATTCAACTTTACGACGGGAGTGCCTGGTTTCATCAGAAAGTGATGTCACAGTCTCGTACTTGCAGGTGAAGCAGTTGTTCCGTCAGATCGTGTCGGCTGTGGAGTACGTCCACCTAGCGGGGCTGATCCATCGCGACCTGAAGCCCAGCAACATTCTGTTCGCTCTCGACGGCAGGGTGAAAGTGGGTGACTTTGGTCTCGTCACTGCCATAACCGAAGGCTCCCGAGACGGTCAACCGACACAAATCGGGCAGGAACACGTCCATACCAACAAAGTTGGTAAGTGACTTGACACCAACAAAACTACGGCTTTGATCGCTATCGTGTGATCATCATCCACAACCTATATATGTCCCCACTGCAGGGGCTCAGGTCTACTCTCCTACAGAGAGTGTATGGGACATAGTCCACCACGCGGGACCAGTGCGGATTGGTAGACTTCACACACACCTTTGAATTTCCTCTCAGGAGTGTGCAGGTTTCCTCACGATGTTATACTTCACCGAAAAGCCAATGGTAATGATTTTTATCAATCGTACATAAATTTAAAAAAAATGTAACTCATTGGTACGAGCCACGATCCAACTCAGACCTCGATTGTTCAAAGACTGTCGCTCTACCCAACTAAGCCACCACGGCTTTTTTGAAAATCGTTTATTATATGATCTTTATACGTAATAAAATCCCATCCAGCGACTCACCGCGACCTTTACTAGATCGTCGGTCCGTGGTAGGGGGATTGCTAGGACAAATTATCCGGTACGTGGTTGCCACTCGAGAACTCTATTCACCCATCGATGTTTTGCCGATTCAGCTCACTGCCTCGTCGCCTACCTATGTTCGTCTAAGGATTTCCTCATTCCGGATTTACTTCACCGGATTCAGAACATAGCTTGTTCCATTGCTCATTGAGTGACCATACAGTAAAGGACCACGTTTCGGTTCCGTATGTCATCACTGGCAACACGCACTGATTAAAGACTTGCCTTTAGAAGCTGATATTATTTTAGACGAGAAGACGGCATAACTTCCCGAAAACCGAGTTGGTTTCTTCGGTTGATCTCTTTGTCGAAGTTGGACCAACCTATCTGTCCCAGGTATACATATTCGTCGACAACTGTTCCCAACTTGATGATGATATTGATTGATGATGATTATGATTTATGTCAGTTTGATATTTTTCATATCTCATCATCAGGTACGCACCTATACATGTCCCCTGAACAATTGATGGGCCGGCCGTACGGGTATAAGGTGGACATATACTCCCTCGGTCTAATCCTATTTGAACTGCTGCACCCGTTTGGGACCGAGTCGGAGCGCGTGGCCTGTCTTCGCGGCGTCAGGAACGGCATATACCCAAGCAAGTTCCAGGAAATACATCCTGAGGAGGTAAGGCACTTTGTACTGTATTTATTAGTGTTGCGAATATTTTTGTGATTATATGAATAATAACATTTCACATAATGTTTAAGCATTCGGACAAAATACGATGTTACGCCAAATAACAATATGGAGGTAGTTCACAAAAATAGAGGTGAACGACATTGTTATTCAATTAACGTAAATAATTTATAGTGGGTAGGTACAAGAAAATTAATTAACAAATGTAAAATAAGGCAACTCATTGATGGGCGCGGGCAGTGAATAGCGAGGGCCGGTTAGACAGTGTTGTAGGAGCTAAAAGTTTTCGATTCTTTAACTTTTTTCCCTTTCATTTTTATTAGCTCTCACAATTTCTACTGCTGTACATACTCGCAATCCCGAGGTCTCGGGTTTGATTCTTAGCGATGTATCTGTTGTTTTCGGTTTGGTTTGTGGTATCAATTTTTTTGCATCCGCCTACTTGGCTTATGTCTTCTTTCTCATATATTTATAAACCAACTTTATATTCGTTAATTCATAATAGTAACTTTCAGAAATATGTTGGAGCAATACTGACGAAACAACTGCCATATTTCATTAGGTTTGGGTGCCAATTGGCTAAAAACTAAAAAGGCAAAAAAGTGAGCGAGAAAAGACGTCGGCCTGATAGCCAATTACCATATTATACAGCCACTGTTGTGTTCCGGTATGAAAAATTAGCTTGAGGCTTCTGGTTACGCACGCTTGCAATACAACGGCCTTATCGTCACTTACCATCAGGTGAGATGGAAGCGAAGTGTATACACCATCGTATATTAAAAATGGTATTTTTCTTATCTTCTTTTCTTCATCTTTCTATTAAATTAAAGTCACCATTAGCCGAAGGTTGTCTGGGAGACATCGAACTTACTTACATAGTAGCTCTAGTGTATTAAGTTCGTTTCTCGTACAATAAAGCTGTTTGATTGATTGTGAATCCTAGATGGAGGTGTTGAAGTTGATGCTTAGTGACGATCCGGAGTTGCGACCAAGCGCGACCGGCATCAGGGCGCGGGCGCCTCTCTACGAGGTCACTGACGAGAGATGGCACTTCACTCTGCCCAACCTGTCCACCGCTTAACTCCCGAGGCGATCTTATGGAACTTTTTGCAGGTAATCTTTAGACCAAGATAGATTATCATCAGCTGGATTCATAGATGACTGAGACGTATCATCATCATCAACAGCCTATGTCAGGCTCAGGCCACTCTGTTCTTCTTCTTGTGTTAAATATATGGAGAGTGGTAACTGTTTGTGTGATAGGCCACTTGATCGGTTTTAGGCTACTCGTATCTCCAGCGCAACTAATTCCACATTCTTTTCAGGTCATGCTGCGGATCATAATAACCAGTGAATTTGTGAATTAAAAAAATTCCAAAATAATGTCGTGATAAGAAATTGATTGGGTTACGACTTCTTGCGTGTTGTATATGTGATGTTAAATTAAGATTGCCGCGACTTATCTATTAAAATAGATAAAAGTATGGAGCCAAGGCCTGGTCTTGTACATTTTTAATTTAAATATAAAAGTCAATTATCAAATAAAAGTGCTTCAGTTATCATTTTTGTTTATTTTGCTGTAGTTTGTTTGTACTAAAACATATAAAACGCTCGAAATAGAGTTAAACGTTAAAAACAAAGATGGCGTCAATAAAATGACATTTGACGCTGTCACTTAAAATGGACGACTACTACAGCGAACTACAAAAAGAACGATTTAGTACCATTAAAATCAATGCGAAAATGTAATTCTAATATTTTTCTATATATATTTAGATTATTACTTGATTCTTTAAATAGTGTACAAGTCCGGGACGAATTTGAAACTTCTGTTTTAAGCGTGGAATGTATATATTACTATTTTTTGTAAGCGATTTAAGCCGTTATAGCTGCTAAAGCTGAAATTACTGTGACGATTGAGTTTGTCTGTGTAAGTGTTTAATATAGACAATAAGAATGAACGCCTAAATAGCGTTTTTACTTGATGCCGAGGCTAAGCCAAACCAATTAGTCGTTAAGTTTCAGAGCTTTTGTAATTTATTTTTTGCTATGACATAATAAATATTGTGAAATAATTCTATAAGTGTTTAAGGTTAATAAATACAAAGACTTTTTGATAATAGATTAGGGACATAGTGATGTCGGGCGATAAAGACAATTTAAGCTGCAATATACAGTGAACTGTCTAAGATACATAAATATGACATTTAGGGTGTAAGTTATTTTCTTCGTGTATTGTTAACGATACCAAGGGACCAGACCACTGTGGTATCGTTTAAAATGGCAAACACACCACTATTTTTGTTATGATTTCATTTTAATTTAATAAGATGCTGAAATTGGCCGAGTTCACGGAGGACACAACAGTGGTATCGTTGACAATTTACGGTTATCTTTATTTGATATTGCATTAGGCTAGTGTTAATTAAACATCACAACTATTTGTTAGTGGTGAATCCTGAATTTAATTGTTTCTTTGGGGTGTTTTAATTTAATAACGTTTGTTTTACTTGCGTGCAACTAAAAGGGTCGTTATTAAATAGTTATTGGCACCAAATATACCATAAGCAGTTTGATGTTTTGTTTGTACTAAATATAGTCGGTAATTGCCATAACCTGTAAAACTGAGCTTACACGAGCAATTTTTTGTGCGATAATTGACCGACATGGAGCAATTATTCATGGAATCTTTCATTATAATGCCGCAATTGTTTTATAGTCATGGTTTATTATTCTCGATGTGCGAATAACAGAAAATCATTGAACCCTTTAAGGGTTTACATTGTTATAATTACTTATAACTAAAAATAATAACATTTTCCAATAATATTAACAAAATTTCAATATTTAATGTAAATGTCACCATTATTCTTTTTAATTGCATACATTCCATATTGCTGTTATGAATTACCAAAAATCGAGGTGTTTTGGTATTCGAGACAATGGTGAGCAATATGGAGCAACATTTCTGTATACAGCCTAGGTATCGCAGCAAATTGCTTGATGTGTCCGTGACTTCACAATTGCCCATCTTGTCTAAAATTGCGCAATTTCAGTTGCCCGTTTAAGTGCAGTATACGCTGTGGTAGTGGTTCATACTTCTATATTTTTTGTTGCTTTTTCCTTCAGTATTCTACTTTGTTTTCGTTTGTACGTGTTTTTTGCATTTATTTATGACATGTGTATCTTTTTGTTCCCCTTTTTTGAATGGAAATATTTACTTTTCTTTACAAATGTGTCTTTGTGCTTTTTAAAAAATTGTCTCGTTTTGTACTTTAACTCTACTTTGATTCGGATAACCCTTTCGTAATAATGTTTTGTTATTTGCTTGGCTATTTAATGTTGCCTTTTTTCTTGATAGAACACTGTTGATATTGTTTATGTATTTACTATATAATAAGTAATAAGTCAATGTCTGTGTTAAATGGACAAATAACTTTATAAGCTCACTAAGGCTTCACCCTGTATCCAGTGGCGTATTCAATCGTGTTTCTTACAGTCAAAAAAACAAGCACGTAAAATTGTGTTCATTACTTGTGTTCAGATACATGTAGACATTGGTTTAAATTTCGATTCATGTAGTTCATCATCAGCCGCATGGAAACGTCCACTGCTGGACTTAGGGCTCCCCCATGGTATGCCATAATGACAGGTCCAGAGTCTAATAGTGGGACCCCCAGTACGTGGTCGTCACTTGATTACTCCCCGTCGGTTATCCGTTCTTAGAGTGATGTGGCCACAACTCACCGACTCGTCGAGCTATTTCAGTCACTTTAGTTCGTCTACGGATTTCCTTACTCCGTATAGAAGAAATTCATAAGGAACTAGGGACACCAATTAGCTCGACGAGTCAGTAAGGTGAAGTAGCAATGAGCAGGCCATATCTATTGGAAAACGTATAACGTATGGGGAGTGGCGATCACGTACCGGACTGATGGTCAGCAGTGGACATTTCTTTGTTGATAAGTAGATGATTCTGATAATTTTCCTTTAGATACTTGACTGTAATTTTCTCCTACCATTTAATGATATGTGCAAAGAATGAAATTCTATATTAATTATAAACGATATAAAGTACACTAATTAAATATGTACGAGAATTAAATTGAAAATTAATAAGTTGAACAACCATTGAAGTCGCCGCTGGTATGTGTACTACTTAGATTAAATTTAACTATTAATAGTTTCTCTATGATCCTCAATGTAGTTAATAATAAACTCTTAATTGAGGTAGGTTATTTTTGCATTTATTTTTAAGCGTAAGTGGCATTCCTTGGCCTTATTAATTCTCGCCAATGATGGCGAGATATATATGTAGACATACAAAATAAATAAGTCATGTATACATATGAATATATGTTTATATTGTAGGTCTTCCTAGATCTAAGTTCTAAGACTGGGTATATGGGTAAATAAACTGATTGTTAAAATTATTATTCCTAAGTAGCAGTCGATTTGGAAAGTCATTCTTTATATAATTTTGGAGAAACAAAGGTTACTGTTTATAATATAAAGTGCTGTATGTACCTTTGGCAAGTCGTTTATTAAATTGCTGTAGTCATTCAGTTCGTGTTTTCTTTTACCTACTATTCAATTTAGGGACTTCAACCTTTAGCCGGAACTGGGTACAAAGTCTGGTGTTCAATCTGGTGGTCTATCAAAAAGGAATAGTTGTTTGGTCGAACGTGCAACTTACTCCGTAAGGCACGAAGGTGTGCCCTTTGAGATCTGAGTTGATTTTGAGAACTTTGACCTCTTAAGATAGTGAACATATTAAAAACCAGCTACAAATGAGCAGAGGGGAAAAGGCTATAAATTAAAACAAATTTACTAGAATAACATTTAATATTAATTGATTATATCCATAATAAAACTTTAAATAATAGATTGCATATAATAATCACATAATTATTTTCTTAAATTTATATAATTCAATCACAAAGTAATACTTAGTTAATTGCCACCCTTTTTGCCCAAAAAAGGCAAGAATACTATCAGATTTCAGAATTTACTTAACAATGTGTTAGATCAAATCTTTATTGTTATTTATTTTCTTTCAATCTGTTCAATTAGCTCTATAATTGCATTTATTGAGAATAATAGCTTACAATTGATGAAAAAATGTAATCGTATCATGTCTTAAAATAAAAATACTCCATACCATGTCCATGAACCTATTCTGAATTTATAACCTTTAGAAGTAAAAATACAATATAGGAGTTTTCGACTAAATTAAAAAATATTTACAATTAAAATCTACAAAATTACATACATAAAAACTAAGAAAAGGCAAACTTGAACAAAAATGGGCATAGTGGGGATGAGTTCGCGCATCCCCGCTGACAGAGTGGCGTGGAATAAAATATTTTTACGGTAATACCCTCAGAATGCTTACACAATTTGAAGAAAAAAAAATCGAAATTCAAAAGTAACATTGCTGGTTGGCTGTGATAACTATATAAAAATAGGACATCTGGTTATCATGTCGGGAAATAAATATCGTTATCAACTGTAATTGTCAGCTACGATAGTTATTACGTGGCTAATGGTCCCTAAATAGCGTTTTAAACAATAATAACAAAAAGTGTATAAAAAATGAATATAGTGATTCACTGTGTAGTGCTATGTATATATAATCAGCTATATCATTATATTCCTTTTAAAATACGGTCACGTAAAATACTGTAATTCAAATTTGTATAATAACTTTTCGATGTCAGTATATAATTTGCTAATAATATAATCAACGTCATTGCAATATTTTTGCCTTATAATCTACAAATTTCCAATATCACATTTGTTCAATATTTAATATCCTTAAAATAGCGAGGCAATTGGACAATTCCTTTATCAACCGACTTTTGTTAAGTCAAGAGTATTTATTGCTTTCCACATGGTATACAGACGTTATAGAGGAAGCATGTGAAACCCCGATGGGGCGCTGCAATATAAAATAGCTACAAAAATATTATCCCTTCTAATGTTGTCTTGTAATTATTACTTAATAAATGAGAATTAATGAACTGTAAGCTGAATTCTATATAGATAATAAGACAACACTGAATCTGGAAAATAACCAATAAAATATACAAGACAAGCCTATATTGTGTATGTCTACCAGTGGCCTTACACACATGACGATGGTCATATAAATTTATATTATTCTCAAATTTGACAACTACGGAATCAGAAGGTAGAAGATATTTTATGCAAATGTTTTCTTGTTTGACTATAGAACCTGATTTATAAACCATATTATATAAATATAAAATACTATATAGTTCAGAATTAAGATACGTCGTTGCATAGTTACATAAAATGATAACGCACATGGAATGGCTCACAGTCCATTCGACATTAAAATCTATGTACCATCAACAGACTTGATTCGTGCTTTGCACAATTATTTATTGTCAACTCCTATTAAAGCTATGACTCGAATTATTATTTTGTAGGAAACTAGGCGTTTTACCTTCCTTAACTACTCGTAGAGCTTGTAGTACCCTCGCTGTATCCAACTCTTTCTCGGAAGGTTTCTCGTTATCCAAACATATCTCTGACATTCTATTGTTAAACTGCTCTATGACTTTCACTCTATAGTCTATGCTCGAAGCTACTGGGTTAGCAGTCAACCAGAGGTATTCTAAACAAGGCAGATTACAAATATTCTGGACCTCCTCAACATCAGATATAAGGTTACAACTCAAATCCAGACTTTCCAATGAGTATAATCGCGAGAACCCTCTTAAGATTTCTACTTTATTTTGGGATAGATCTATTTTGACAATGTTACCAATCTTGGCGTGCCAATTTTCGCAAATAGCGAAGTTGTTCATGGATAAATTGAGGACTCTCAGTTCGTGCAAGCAGGATATATCGCAGAGATCGGACAACTTGTTCGAAGACAAATTGAGATGTTGCAATTTAGGAACTAATTTGATGGCCCAGTCGACTTGTTCGATGTTGTTTGAAGCGAAATTTATCACCGACAGCTTTTTCCATTTCTAGAACAATGTAACAAAATAATTTAAAATGAAATTCAATTCCGTTTAAAATTCAATGTCATAAACATAATTAAAATTGTATCAACAAGAGCCTGATTTATTGCAAAAATCCTTTTACAATTAGATTCTATGCCCGTTGAGATATGACTTCTAGATTCATTTTGAAGGTTATGTGTGCTACGTGGCTTCAAGTTTCATCAGCTATTTTTATATATTCTAATGTTATAAGGCCATTAGCCAAACAATATATAAATATAACATTGATATATCACATTATCAATACATTATGAGGACACATGATCGCATTAGATAAGAGCAGGCGAACGTCGCACAACCTAATTACGTCGCGATAAAAGCGCGCGTGTCTAAACAATTGACATGACCCAGTGACCTTCTGACATGCGGATATCATAGCGAGGCCTTCGACTACATCAGCTTGATAAAGTGGCATGGGCTAACAAAGAGTGCTATAATTCAACAGATGATTGAAGTACTGTTGCGTACAGTGATTATTGAACCACCACTTTAATGTTACAGGAATAATTTTAGAATGCTTTCATACATTTCTTTTTCCATAATCTTTTAAAACAGAATAGCTGGCTTTGATAAGTAACTACCTAAAAATAGGAAATCGGATGAGTGTCGCTAGACTAGCAATTATTGTCTTATTCTACTACGATCTTTCTGACTTTTAATGTTGCTTTTTTGGGGCAAATATGTCAGCTTTGGGAAAATTTGCCTCTTCATTTTATAACCGCCCTTTCCAACTTTGATCATATGAGAGGAGATCAATCACCTAGATATTGAATTTTTCAAACTCACCACTGTGTCAGCTATGCACGACTGCTCCTTGTGTAGGATATCAACCAGTAGGAACTCATTGAGGGACACTACGCTAGCTACAAGAACCGTCAAACTGACCAGTGTGTCTCGGAGGCTTCCTGAAAATATGATTGACAGTATTTGTTATAGGCATTGTGATTTAATCATCTAAACCACAATATTATTCAAAAAATATTAAAAGTTAAAAGTATAAAAAAGTCTCTTAATTATAATAAGTTTTTAAACCATGCACTCACCAACACTTAGAATACAGTTCATTGGTACTCCCAGTACTGTCAAGTCAATCAAAGCCTTGAATGGAACCAGGTCAAACTGTAGGTCATTGGGTACTATGTTACTAGTACCCAGCTTTTCATAGCTCCCTTCGATGCTCAGTGAGCGTACTTGTGAGCAGAAGTCCAGTATGTGGCTGAAGTCATACATTTGGTCCTGTTTCTCTGTAGGCGGGCAAGCAATTTTGAGACGCTCACTTATTGCATGTAACTGAAATTTAAAAAAGTATTAGTTTTCACTGATAGCTCTGCATCTGTCTGTCTGTCATCTGTGTGTCTGTCTGCAGCTGAGAGTGAAAAGCTTTTTTTTTTTTCAAAGTTTGCTTCACACTACGAACTATAGACATAAAGCAGTGAGTTAAATGATGCAAATGAACTGTCTCAGCTAAACTAGCATAATTTGCACAGGGAATACTCAGAGGTGCAGGGATCAAAGCCCAGTGCATTAGAACACCTGCTTCATTTGGTAGGTAGTGGATGGTCAAATGACTGTCAGATGCATAAAAACTAGTACCTATGCTAATACCTTAAGTTCAAATAGTTGACTCCAATTGAGAAAAGAAAGAAACGGTATAAGGCTAGGAGAATGATATTCAGAAAAGCTTTATGGAATGCAGTATTCGAAAATAAAATGCTCAAACTTTTATATTCATTTTATGGAATCACAATAGTATTTATTGTAAATAAATATGATTTGGGACTACATAACAATGTTAATTGTGTGTCTAGCAGTCTATATGTATATATGTTTGTTCTACTAATGCATGATTCATGACTCATTTTAATGTCAAGTTAAGGAAAATCTTAATGAATAAGTTAAGTGGTTATCCCCACTCATAATGAGTATGTACATACCTCAAGCGGAGAAAATTTATGAGACTTTTCATTCTGTAGTAACTTGTCTCCTTCCAGAAACAATTTCTTTGCCAGATTTTGCAGTAAAAAGAAGATGTCATACAAATGAAAGTCCAGGAAGTGAGCAAATTCTGTTGGCATAGTAAGCTTTAGGTAATTGAACACATATTTTAGATATTCGTTAAGTGCTTCCCGTCTCTGTTCTACGAATTTGGGAGTCTTGTTTCTAATGACTTTTTTAGGTGGTAGCAAGTCTTTCGCTACGCCTTGATCTGATACCAGTTTCTCATGGAGCTCTACAAAGTCGCTGTACCGATGCGACACGGTCCACTGCACAGAGCCCACTTTAACAGTTATTTTATAATATGTAACATTGTCTTTTAATGAAGCCTCGTCGACACTCACTACGCTGTCGTCTCCGTAGTTTACGAATGTAGACATATTTACTAAGATTAACGAAGTGCTGGTAACAGAAGAACCATTTAAATCACGTTCGCAAACTAAATTATTTCATTATTTTGGACTAAAATGACGCACTGACGCAGTATATACGCAGAACAAGACAAATCAATGTCATCGTGACAGACAGACAGCACCAGCAGAGCGTACTTCTTATTTTTACGGCAATTATTTTCACAAATACAGTTACACGCTTTCACAGATGTAATCACTGGTTCTCCATTCTGCACCCTGAAAGTTGTATTCTAGCCTCTAAACGTATTAGCATACTGATTGTAATGAAAGCATCAACATGTTTGTAAAGTCATGTAAAATTTTACTTATTGTGACGTCATGCCGTATAAAAGTGTTGGTGGTGTTGTCGATGTCGTGTTTAAGTATGCGTGTAAGTTCGCATGTTCATTCATATTTTTAAGGCTTTGACAGCAAGGTCTTTTTCCTGCCGTTGCGCGAATCAATTGGCAGCAAAATAAAGTTATAAGTCACATTTTCAGCCTCAAGTACATTTCAGGGTTCAATGGCTTTACAAAGTTTCTGACCACTTCTCGTTTATTGCACCTCTGGTTTAAAAATTCCTTACTGAGGATCTGTCAAGAATATCTATGCAGACAAAGCCTAAGTAAATTTAAAAAATACTGAAGTGCCAATGTCAATTGTCAATTTGATATTCAATGTTTATGTTATGTGGTTGTTTATTTTCTTGTTCGGATTGCCAATACTGCCATATTACTAATAACTATTGAATTGATTATTATCTGATTCTAGTGCTCCGAAAACCCAATGTCTCAGAGTACAAACTATATAGGGATTCTCATAGGTTGCGGGACGAGCCGCTCTGCAAGATTGTTCAGAAATATCTCGTCCAGTCGAGTTGTAACCCTGTAGAGCGTGCTCGTCTTCTTGCAGCCGCAGAATGGGAGTCGTTTCTGGCTGGAGTAGTTGCCATCTTCTTGCATCAGTACCCAACTCGTCGATGGGCTCCAAAATAAATGAGCCTCTGCGGTGGGTCGGTCGATGATTTCGGCCATCAAGGCTTCGACAGCCTTCCCAGCACGGTTTAATACGGGACGGTGTCAAGAAGCTCGACCAACGGAATGACAGTCATGTGGGACGCTACATGTGTGGACACTTTGGCACCTTCCTATATTAGTTTTACGTCTCAGGTCACAGAAGTGTATGACCCTGGGTCAGGGGTACGAATTGGTGCCTTTCAGGGTAGATATCCTCCTTAGGTCTTGGGGTCCAGAGGCGCGACATCTTCAAATTACTGTCACTGAATATAATGTATATTCTATAAATAAGCAGTCAAGTGACATTTTCATATTGGAGTACAAATTCATTGCAGCTTTTCCCTAGTTATTTCATAGAGAATATAAAAGTATTAGTATTAATATTATAATAGCTTGAATTAGCTTGAAAGTTATTTAGAAAATTAATAAACAAAACAGTTTAAATGGATGAAGTTCATACTTACAGTGCCTCTGCGCTATGGAGTGTAAGTATTATTTATTGTATTCATTTGGGTTAAGGCAGCTGTGTTTCATTTCTTAAGATAGGAAATATTGTAAACCCTGTAAATACATTGTGATACTATAAAAATGCCAATTTTACAATTGAATAACTTATTATTATTATCAGCCTGTAAAGTCCCACTGCTGAGCAGGCCTTCCTTGTATCCTTCCAGTTTTCTCTTTCAAGAGCCTCATCCAGCCTCAATAGCTTAAATTACTATATAAAACAAGATTTAATTTCAGCGAGGTATATATTAAAGCATTCTACATTTATGTATGGGTAGCATATCCTCATCTTAGAATTTCACACATTATGAAGTGACCCATCATTTCATGAAATCATAGTATTTCATGTAATATTACACTGTTGACCACATCATGATGTACCTTGGTCAGATCAATGAATACAAACGTTCCTTGATATGGTCAATTAAATGCAAGACTACATCATTATATGTCCAAACATAAATTGCCATATTCCCATATAGTTTTCCCATCATCAGAGGGAGTGACAGTACTTTGACTATGGGTTGCACCATAGTGCCAGTTATTTTAACATAAAGTGCCAATAAAAAAGGAAAGTTAAATTCAATAATATAGTTCTATGTGTTAAAGTTAAATAGAATAAGATTTTGAATGGGCACCTTACAATAATGATATGGCCAATCGTAGATGGACAAATTGAACATTCAATCAAAATGTCTAGTATTTGCTCCTTGTCCATTATATGATGTCCACTATAAAATGCCACCATTTTATGAATCAATGGGTCACTTCATGATGACAGACAGAAGAAAAACAACAATTGATACCTTCATTTGGTCAAGGCTTGGATGCAATATTGGGAGGTGAGGGTCTACAGCTAGGTGAACTTACAGAAGTCTTGGGATTGCCTGGTACGGGAAAAACTCAGCTATGGTAAGCAAAGCACAGTATCTATCTATATCAGATTACTTATCTATGCACATTATAGATTTAGGCTGCACAAATGGGTAAGGCGTGTATTATGTTACACTGCTAACCCAGAGATCCCTCTGCTATTCTGCTCTGTTTCTATCAGGGCAAAGTTCTAAATGTAGGGACAAATTTTTGACCCAATTTTTGAAACTGTTGAATAAATTGGTTATTTAGGAAGCTTTTATATTTTAACCTGTTTCAAACCTTGTAAACCTAATTTTTTGTGAGGCTCGAGACTATACAATGAAATGAGCTTTCACTTGCGTTTCTGTCAACTGCAAGCCTGTACGACGCACAGCTAAATTTTTCATGAGACATGTACAAACAAACAAAGATTTGATTAAGAACTTCTTTTGCAGTTTACAACTATGTGCATCGACACAGGTGCCTAGATCCCTTAAAGGGCTAGAAGCAGAAGCTTTGTATATAGACACGAACACTAACTTCACAGCATGTAGATACAAAGGTAATATGGTTCACTTTCTATTTGTCCAATATAAGTTGGCGATAATATCGGTTTATGGCATTGTGGTCTTAGTTTTAGAGTAGCATAAACCCATGTACAGTGGATACTAACCATAAAAAGCCACCAACAATGGGAAAATTTCTTTTTGCCTATGAATCGGTCATAAAATACAATTTTTAGTAGTTTCTTGTCATTTTAATTTTATAGTTTGACTAGACCTGTATATACCACAGACTTAAGTACTTGTTACTAATGAATCTACTCTTCACAAATAGATTTAAATATATATAGTAGGTTAGGTTAGTAATAATTTAAATATCTTTGACTCTTCAACATTTTACTATAAAAATGTAACTTAGAACTTACCTTTAAATCTTTATTGTTAGAATCTACAAATACTAAGTTTTTAAGTTACCTATTTGTATGACAGTCATTATGTCCTGTTAAACAGTCCACTCGAATTTTTACTTTTTAACAATCCAACATTACTTATTAGAATTGAATTAGGATCATCGTTTGTTTCGTGTAATGATTTATTATAGATTAATGTTTGTTGTAACGTGTAATGATTATTTCTTACATATACTATCTTAGCCCTGCTTTTAATTATATTCTATTTGTTTTCATTCATCATTTGGATTGAGTGAAAAGCTTTGGAGCAATTTTCAGTAATTTATAGGTTAGGTCTGTACTTTAAGTTATTGTCTTTATTGGAGATAAAACAGAGAACAGGTGCATTCTATATATAAAATCAATGAGTTATTCTATTAGGGCTCACCGTCTCATACATATTTCTCACTTAGAGTTAAAAATAATTATTTTTGGGCTAGTTAACAATTTGACAAATTTTGTTAACAAATCTGAAGAATTCTTGCTGAAGTCAATACTTTAGTAAGTTTTATATTAAAATTGCATAGCATCGATCCCTTGTAACTATCTCTTATACATAAAATAGCAATTTTATTTTAATTCAATGTTAACATATCTGGATTTTTCATGATCCAGTGTTTCCTTCAGTTTTTCTTCAACAAAACTCAATAAATTGAATCATGATATGTGAAAGCAGTCACCTGGTAACTATTTACGTGCAACGATTATAGAAAATCCAGGATAAATCCTATATACTTTAATACTTCTGGGCCAAAGATACTTAACCTATTACTACTAAAATATCTTTGTTCTGGGCTGAAATTGCGTCCTCGAGGTATAAATAAAATAGCCGTAAACATGTGGGAAGAAATAAACAAGCTAGAAGATCCATCTCCTAATCTTGCAATTTAATAGCGTGGTTTTTGTTCTATGGGGTTCTGATGTAACTTCGAGGTTAATTGTTCATCACCATACTAATAATTAGTGCAGCTTATCGGCCCATGGAGCAATTACCGCAAGAATAAAGGCATAACCTAAATAATATTATAAACTAACCTAATTCTACACATACAACCGCTTCATTTACTTAATTTCATTACGATATTGATTTAGGTTAGGCTACGCATTCAGTTGAGGCTACAGTATTGTATTTTTAGCACAATACCGCTATATTCAAGTAGCAAAAATATTTCTGTTTCAGAAATTCTATCTGCAACCTTATCGAGATGCCTTAATGTATTAGGTCAAGATGCTGGAACTGTGGAGGATGCTTTAAAAAAGTTACACTATGTAAATGCATTTGGACTTATGCGGTATTGCTTATTCATGCAACAGTTACCAGATTTCGTTGCTGAACACCCGGATGTAAGATTTTTTGCGTTTTGATTACTTATTGCATTTTTATGTGCGCACCTTCTTCAAATCCAACACCTCGGTGATCCTAAGGATGCGAGGGTAACCAACTAAACTAACACCACTGTTTTTAAAAACAGTATTGTTTCCCATGTATATCCAATATATTTTCATGTCTTGCTTGACATTGATGTAACAGGTGAATTATGATTTTATTAATTTGTTACATTACTAATCGATCGAAACATTGCGATTTTGAAACTTTATTTAGTAGTACCTGTACTGTACTTATGCTAAAATTCACTAATATGTGCATTATTTGGTTGATTTGTTTACCATTTTTCTACTGACTTTAAAAAAGGAGGAGGCTCTCATTTCAACTGTATGTGTTTTTTGTAATGTATGTTTTTTATTGCTTGGTAGAGACTTCAGAGGTGGTCCCATATAAATTTTATCAAAATTAATGTGATTCTTTGCGATATTCAACAAAAACAACCGAGATAATTCTACATCTAAGGGTGAACATTTTAGGGGATTAATGAACTTTAGGGCTGCTGAAGTTGGTTTCTTGGTTCTTTTTGAACGCTTTATTATTTATTGTATCGTAATATGATATAAATGTAGCGTTGTTATAAGTGTCTGTTGTTGTTATAAGTGTATATCTTTTTTTCTTACTAAATTATATATTTTTTCAGATAAAATTGATAGTCATAGATTCAATAACATTTCCTTTCAAAGTGGACATAGCACCAACTCAGAGGACAGGTTTGCTGTTCAGACAAATGGCAGAATTACAGAAGCTGGCAGTGGAGAAACAGATAGCTGTAAGAACATGTAACTTTTTAGTTGGATACAGATGTACCCTCGAGTACAAAAATATGTATCCACTTTTGTAACATTTCACATTCACCCTAAATGAATGAAATGTCAATTAAAGGTGAATTTAACCAAATGGTTACATATTTTTGTACTCGAGTGTACATTATCCTGTTCAAGAAATCCCTTTCTACATTTTTGCTCTTTCAAATATGATGGAATAAAAATAATGAAAATATTTCTTAGGTGGTGTTGACAAACGAGATGACGACGCGAGTGAATCCTTCAGGAAGTTCGATCGTGGGTGCTATGGGGGATGCGTGGGCGCACCGTTGTAACAGGCGTGTGTTGCTCTCCACTGTGCAGGGGAACAGACTGGCCTTACTGCTCAAGGGGCACCAATCTATGCTGCCAGTCAAACAGTTCCAGGTAATTATTTTTTTAAATAAATGTATATGAAAATCGTGCTCGCTTAGCATCAAGCTAATGATGCGCTGGCTCAGATGTCTTTCATTACTTACATTGATGTAGACTTAGGTAACATGGTGGTAGCAAGCGAGCAAAGAAAGTACGAACAAAAATATATATGTGCGAAAAATAAACATTTATCATCAGCAGGCTGGAAAAGTCCATTGATAATCATATGCTTCCTCTATGTTCCGCCACAATGACCGGTTTCGACCCTCCCAGCATTAATTTTACTTAAAAACTTTTTTCAGATAACGCACGAAGGAATAGCAGCTGCAGATACAACCTAGTTTCATGAAAAATGTGTCTCACTTTTATAACATGACACATTCCCTCTTTCTTGGACTTGTGTTGAGGGAAATTTTAATTTAAAGTCATATTTTTGTACTCGAGTGTACTCGTACAATGTTTAAAAATCTTTATTCAAAAAAGAGAGAAGATTAATACGTTTAAAATGTGTAATTTCATTAAATTTGTGTTAATGTCCTAAAGTTGTTTGATTAAAAACATGCATTTCCTACTAAGCAATGGTTAGCTTATGCCATGTGGTTGCCTTCTATAAGACCACACCAAGTCATCATGAAAGTGGCGTAAAAGGCAACTAACGAATGAATAGTTGAAGGGCAGCAACTATTAACAAATTCTTGGAGACATTCAGGCTCGTATTAGTAAACGCTGCTTATGTCCGAGTTCTAGCTTCAGGAGCTCGTAGAGATAACTCACTAACTCCTTATGGTGTGATTCTCAACCTCGGTTTCTCAAAACGCAGCTGCCGCCAACAGCTACTTAAGGCGGAGATTTTCGGTCTCATCACTGAGTGTGGTCATTTGATGACTTAAGGAGGCGTTTTATATCATGAATAATAAAAATAAATAAATATTGGACTTATGAAGCCAGATTATAATGAAGGCATCCCCTCTAATTTAGCTATATATCTCGATAATCTCTCAAAACCATCTCGTCAAAAGCTCCTCTCATACTTTATTTCTTTTAGCATAATATTTATAAATAGACTGTGTGTAGTGATTATAAAAACATAGGTAAAGTCGCGAAATGAGTATGATTTTTTACTATTACACACTATTTTGCGTACTGTTCAAAACGCCATCTAAGGACCGTTAGCTGCGTAACGGCTATTGTAGCTGTAGATAAAGTTGTACTCATCAAAGCTAGATATACTATTTAAAAATACTATGGCAAAATACATTTTGCGGCATTCTGCGCGGATTCCCTAAGAAACGTTACCTGCCACCGCCATTCCTACTAGCCTAGACTTTCATACTTGACATGGGGCTTCAGGATTTTGCATTTCAGTTTAGTAAATAAATAAATTAAACAGTTTTTATATATTTTTTATTAAAATTTAGATAAAGATAAATTCTACAAAAAATCTCTACAAATTGTGCTTCTTTTACAAAAGAAAGAATGACAGAGTCGAATCACAACATTTGGTTAATATAGGTTATGTTTTAAAAAGGTTAACGTCAAAATGTTAAAATCTAGTTCTATAAAATTTCTGCGGAATCAATTTATATTCGTTGTTCGTCGTTTTAATATTTTTCAGATGGGACTCTTGAATGAATATGAAACGTGTAGGTACAAATCAAAAAGCTAAACAAAAGCCATCGACTGCCTTACCTTAATTGTAGATATGTCCGATCAAAATCGCGAAACAAATCTGCAAGTAAGGCACACGCTCCAGGCCAGGGTTTTACAAAAGTCCATTTCTAAAACATTACAATTTCATTGCCCAGCCAGACGCTTAGTTCATATAATTATATTATTGCTTGTCAAATTCATAGCATTCTTATAAATATACTCCAAAAAAGGAGATTTGTAGAAGAGAAATAAAAGGGCGAGAAATAATGAAATGTATACATAGATGGTTCAAATAATATTAATTTTACAACCGAAACTTGTTACTTAATCTTTTGAGCAAGCTACAGGCCGAAATAAAATACAGGTTTGAATAAAATCTAAGAAAAAATACATCGACGTAGTATGTATAGTTATATACGGAAGGAAATAGTGCAGTGATTACTAGTGTTGGGAAACATGCAGTCATTATGTTATTTCCACAAACGCAATATGGTTTTAAGGTTGCAGCTAAAACAAATAATTAAAATAAAATCAGCCATTAAAAAAGATTAATTAAATGTAGTCTCCAGTTTAATGATTGGGCCAACGAAAGAGCTCACTGCGCTTTAACCTTAACAAATATATTTATAAATAATTGCAGGTCAAGTATAAAATCATGTATTACAAAGAAAAAACAAATTTGTTTATTTAAATGCTATTTTAGTCTTGTGAAACCAATTTAAGAAGACTGTTTTGTGATGTAAATTTCGCATCATTATTGCATAGCACCACTAAGAATCGACAATGCTGACAAAATTCTGCAGACGATCCATCTCCATCAAAGTTTCATACTGAATTTCTGTTGCCATAATCTTTTAAAATATAATAGCTGGATTTGTGTAGTAGCTACCTAAAAATAGGACATCGGATTATCTTGTCGCGAATTGAGTATCATTAACATACAACTTTACAGGGAATCACAATTTTCATTCTAAACACTTTTTTCGATTATTGTTCAGAGCGCCGTCTATGAATCATTAGCAGCGTAACTGCTATTGTAGCTAACTATAAAGTTGTAAATGAATGATATTTATTTCGCGACACTATCATTTCATCTCCTATTTTTAGGTAATTACTCATCAAAGCCAGTTATTCTGTTTAAAAGATTATGGCAACAGAAATTTAGTACGGAAGCATTCGGAGAGGAATAACGTTATAAAGCATAGTTTAAAAAAAAATCAAGAATACAATGAAAGGATAAAAGAAATATATGTGGTTATAGGAACCACAAAGAATACTTTACGTTGCCATACTTCAAATCAAGACAATTTCAACAACATAATTTTCCTCTTAACTCGTAATGTCAACATAATTACAAGTGATCGATATAGCACGTCAAAATTCCAAAAAATATATCATTACATGCTCAGTGAATATATCCATTGGACGGAAATGGACGAATCGACAGGTAAAATGACATAAGCATCGAATAGTATTGCATTTGAGCGATTATTAAAATAAAGAACATTAAAATGTCAAAAATAAAATCGTTTAAGTGGTATTTACATTTGAATTAAAACACATTCAAAACAATAATCAAACAAATAAAACTATAATTTTATCGTCAGACGCAACGATTTGTAATCGATGAGGCGTTAAAATTATATAAATTTAAGCACACATTTAAAATGAATTGTTAACGTTTAACACATTAAGTGATGTATTAAATGAAAGAAAAAAAACCTAAGTGTAATAATACTAACATGAAACATTGTGTAACAAAGCTCTGTATATAAATAGAAATTGAATTTGTGTATGGCTAAATTAAAAAAACTTTAACGCGCCGAAGCAAAAGCTACCATCCCTATTTCATTCAATGTTAAGTTTATAAAACCATGCAATCAATCAGAGCTTTAAAATAATCAACGTCAAAATATATCGTTGCAATTAATTGTCAATTTAGCGTACGCTATACGCACTTTGTAACACAGTGACTTCGTATAAACAGTTCAGTTCAAACATTTTGACAGGTTGAGTTGATTTGCCATCAATGTCAGGTTTGAAATTAAATGCGAAGTATTATCGAAGTACTGCGAATAAAAACTGTACAGTGAAATGATTTAAAATATGTAAATATAGATATACGTCATAATTAAAAAATATATATAAATACGTCATAATTTAATTTATTTTTGAACATCATAAAAATCACAGTTCAAATATTACGTTGATGGCAATCATGTTTATTACAGCGTAACTACGACTAAAACAGATGAGGTGGAATCAATGGTATGCGACCAAAATATATTTCATATGTTTAAAATTATATTTACAACAAATAGAATTCATATCTAAGGCAAATGTTTCCGCACTTGAAGAATAAGCCCTTTTTTTGGTTGGCAGATAAAATATTGTGTCACTTTAGGAACTTTCTGTATTAAAATGTTGCAACAATATCCACGAAAACACTAATGTGTTTTTCGTTTAAACCACACTTTTTTTGCATAATATTTTAAACCGTTGTATAATTTTGATAGCCAAACTGGAACTGTATTTTTCTTTTGAAAAGGGCTATGATTTCGAGTTGAACCAGTACAGTTTTATAGAGGCCAAACGTCAATAAGTGTTATCAATTTTTTTTTAAATATTTAAAACAATACCATTAATTCCACAAAAATAATAAAAGTGATATTATGTACAATTAGACAGAATTAGCTTTATGTAAATATTTAGGTCGATATTTTATATTTGTTCAAATTCCATTTTACTGTTTAGATCATTAAAACATTTAAATAATTTTAAAATTACTATTTACAATTAACCTATTATGTAGAAGGCAACCGATTCATAAAGTGATGTTTTTCGCAACAGTGTGAGATTCAAAAGGGTTCTTTTGTGAAATTTATTGTTATTCAAAACATCCATGGAAATTCTTCAAAGGTCAAATAACGTAAAGGAAAAAGACCAGAATTAGATACCCTTAGTCAGATCATAATCATTTTGTCTGCTCTATTAAAATACTGGAACGTTTTTATTGTCTAACTCGAACCACTGTGCACTTGGTTGACGTGTAGGTCACTGGAGAAGTAGTATACAAAAATGGCACATTTGTCTATTTTGTATGAAGTTTTTCACTAATCAGATCAAGAAGCGATACGATTCCCTTTCGAAAATCACACGAGGCGAGCCCAGTATCAGACGTATGTGTCGACGGATCTTCCAAAATATGTAATATTATTGCTTTTGCTCTCGAAATTGCCTGTAGAGGCTTTCGTTTTCAGTCATAAGGCTACCATTCTGATATAGGAATCATTTACATAATTGTTAGCCGACAACCTAAGAGCGTGTTCCTCGCACAATGCGGACAGCTCTTTGGCCCACTCGTCTAGTATGACAGCGTTTAAAATTGAACGTAATGTAATGGATTGATTCCAATAGGCTTCTTGGGTGAACACTAGCCTTTTCTGCTGGTTCAGGTTGTATGGACTGCTTTGGAGACTATGGGAATTTTGCGCACTCGATGCTGGAATAAGAGAGGATTAGGTTTTGACACATAAAACAGGAGTTTTGTATTCATACGTATCTTAAACATAAAATATCTACATCCCTGTCTTCATCTTCAGATCCTTATCACAAAGTGTACTACTTATGTGTCGCACAGTCAAACCAAACGAGCCCAAACTCGGTTTTTTGGTAGATCTTAATTTTTTAGGTGGTCTCATATAAATGTTATCGAAATGGATTTAACACTTTTCGAGAAAATCATCAAAAACGAAATAGATACCCAGACAATGCTACGTCTAAAGGTGAACATTTAAGAGGATGAATGCTGTAGGCTTTTAGGGCTGCTGAAGTCGGATTCTTAGTTCTATTTGAACGCGTTATTATCCCGATCTACCCCTTGCTCCCGTTCCCGTGGGATAATCTGAAGTCCACGCGGGTAAAATCTAGTAGGTACTAAGTAAATAAATTGAAAAGATTATACTATGTTACTCACAAGAAGGTTTACGACCAAACATGTTTGACAGGCTCGTCGATATGGTGCGTCGTTTGATCTCGGTTCGTCGGAACGCGTCCTCAGTTTTACGCGACGAATCGTTTGCGTGCAATTGACCTGTAAAAGTTGTACAACTAAAGTTGACCAGCTCACGATAGAACTATAGAGTTGTCAAATATCTAGGAGCAAAAGATATATATATATATATAAATTACCACGAATTACCCCTGGGGTTAGTGTTTTAGGAGCAATAGATCAACTAATTGGATTAAACCGACGTTGAGTGCTGGTTCTAGCTATTATTAGCTAGAACTATAGAGTTTTCAAATAATATAGGAGCTATATATGGATATAAATTGCCACAAATTACCCCTGGGGGTAGTGTTTTAGGAGCAATAGATGGATTAATTGATGTAATCGTGGCCTTACGCAAGCATTTTTAAGTATGATATATTTGTCTTACTATCATCGCTGGCAGGCGCGCGTGACTTGACAAGGGACATTTCCCTCTGGATAAGAAACACTCTCGCCTTGTGTATTAGATCCTTAGTGTTCTCCAATCCACTCGTCAGCTCGTCCACCTCCTCCTTCAGCTTGCTTAGTATCTGGAATTAATTTAGTTTATTCAAGCATTCCTCATTTAAAAAAATATGTCACCCAGAATAAGTGCTGTATCGTCGTCTTTGTTGGATTGAAACATCCACTGCTGGACATAGGCCTCCTTCATGCCATGCCACATTGACCGGTCCCGAGCCACTTGCATCCAGCGATATAATACTTTATTTAGAAGACATGATAGCTGCAGAGTTTCTTTTGTGATTTCTTCTCTATGTTTCGTTGTATCTCAGAATTTAAATTTGAACCCATTTAAAACCAATTAATCACATAAAACTTCAAATGATTGCTTATTTCTTTGAAGTAAATGTCACTCATTAATAGTGCAAGTTGGTTATTTATGTACGAGTGATAAAAATCATTACCATTGTCTTTTCGGTGAAAGAAAACATCGTGAGGAAACCAGCACACTCCTGAGGAGAAATTCAAAGGTGTGTGTGAAGTCTACCAATCCGCACTGGTCCCGCGTGGTGGACTATGTCCCATACACTCTCTGTAGGAGAGTAGGACTGAGCCCCTGCAGTGGGGACATATATAGGCATAGACATGATGATGAAATGTCATTATTGTTGCATTGTATCAAACGCACCTGATATAATGAAGGCACATTGGGTTGCAGCACGTAGCTGGGACATAGCAGTAATGACGTCAGCAGTGGTGTCGGGAGAGACGCCAGCTTCGATATGACGCTCGTCACCCTGAAGTTGACCACCACCTCCGCCTCCAGGAGTGACGCCGCCTTACGTAGAAGACTGCTCAGCAGAGGGCCTACAATAATAATACACGTATTATACATGCGCAAAACAGTGCTTTTAAAAGTAATGTTATGTCATTACTTTTCGTAACGCGTGATATTTTTTCGAACCATTACGCATCACTCAAAACATCACCTGAAATGCGCGCCGCGCGCTGCCCTGCGATAGCGCAAACATTGCTTTTGCTATAGTAATATTTGTAATGAATGACATGATCTCTAAACATCACTTGCTCGGCATTAAAATACGTAGAATGTTAGCCGTATTCTCTTAATAATACGGTTGCATTTTAGTAACATATGCATGTTCTATTCGTCTTTATGGTTTTGTCGTAGGATTCGAGCCTGCGCAGCGCGCCCTTTCACTCGCGCCGCGCCAGATGCGAGTGAGCGGCGCAGAACGTATACCTGCGCACGGGATGCCATGAGTAATGGTTTAATCAAGTGATGCGTGCTGCAACAGTACGCGGTCGGGTAATGTCACGCGTAGTGCATTACTAGCATCACTTACACATGTCTACACTGTATCCTACTTAATTTTAGATCTTTACAGTGGAAACAATTTGCTTGTACACTCAAGAACAAAAATATGTACCAATTTTGCTACCATTGTCGCACTCACCCTTTCTGGTTCCTATAGTGTGTTGAGGAAAATGACAGTTAAAAGTAAATATGATATGGTACAAAAGTGAGTATATATTTATGTACTCGAGTCTCTAGTTGGCGTCATGTCCACGTAACGTTGTACCCTGATGTCTTAATCTCGGCGCATACGAGGTACTGGACACAATCATATGTGACACACATTTTCCATACATTTTGTACACTGGTACTGGACTGTACCAGTGGTACTCGCTAACTCGACACACACACACACACACACACACACACACACACACACACACACACACACACACACACACACACACACGGGCTACTAAAACACACAAGGCAAGTGGGTTATAAGTTATAAGACCGGCCCCACAATAGGCCACGAGGAATCCTACAGCCAAAAGTGGTGGTAGAGTTGGCGACTGGTGGCCGCCAGTAAGCTACTAGTGGCTGCGATTGGTACCTGCCTCTAGTGGCTGGACTGAGCCACAATTGGCCGCGTGTAGTTATCACCACTAGTGGCTTAATGTTCGGGTGCTGCTAAAGCGTCAGTGTAGCGCGACAGACACTGGTGGCCGTGGCCAGGGTCTCGTATTCACCAAGTCTTACACCTACCTATAATTGATTCGGCGCTAGTTCTCCAGCTTCTGATTAAAGGCACTTCTTCATACTCTATTACCCTGTCCACAGTGACGATACTCTCTCTAAAAGAACACTCAGCGAACTCTTCGCCCTCTTCCTCCGTCTTATACTTCAGACTGTCACTCCCACTAATGTCACCTATTGACATCAAACTATCACATTTTTCTTCACTAGTTTGGTTCTCTAACTTATTCTCGTCGACTTCGTTTAAAGAGGTCAGACTCGGCGGCTCTTTGTCCGACGTCTCACTGGTTTTTTGCGTCTCGTAACCGCTCGTGGTAATTGATACGAGGCTGTCCTGCTCTTTCGTGGAGTTTTGAGTGTCTTTCGTTTCTTTCTGATTGTTGTTTGTCTCTTTCTTGTGTGTCGTTATGCTGTCGTACTTCGATGACCAAACAGAGCACGCGAGCGTCCGGGATATGATTTCGAATCTCGCGTCGCAGAGGTAAGCGTGGTAGTTACCGAGAAGAGTTTCGTTGGGGTTCTGCAAGAAATAAACAACCGATTAATAGTTGTTTCACCAGATTACAAGTTATAGCAAACGCAAATCGTAATTGATACGAGTCAGCATAGCTTTATAACTATCTCACTCGCACTCGTCCGTCGTATTGCATCATTACAGGTACATCGGTGAGATAAAAATTATTTGGAAGACTTGTATTTCACAAGATGAGACTTATTGGTGAGATCTCAACTACAGTTTTAAATAAATTTATTTTATAAGAAATAAGACGTTAATTTCTTTTAAAACTAAATCAATACTTATGCTTGTGATTTACAATAATAATGCAGAACAGAAAGAATAAAAATATATACAAAGCAAGGTACGGTGTTTTGCTGTCACTTTAAGTTAACATTACTCTTCAGCGTTCACTATGTGTACTGCTAAGGGGTGGAATCCCCTGCCGGCGTTTAGACAAGGCTGTATGGTCCTAGATCTTTGACTACCAGTCATATATTATTATATCCTCTTTATGTCGAATGTAAATATCATTGTCAGTGATTGCAATCTCTTTAGTTAGGTCTGTTTTCAATATATAGTGATCTGTGCACTTGGTTTTCACTTAAATGTGGCGTTGTGCTAAGAAATTTGCTTGAAACTTTAAAAAATCATATCGTTAAAACGGCGCTTTTCCGCAATATGAGATTTTACACAGTTGTTTGTTATAAGTAGTTCTATAAGTAAAAAAAGTTTGAAAGCGCTAGTTTAAGTCACCTAAATTGCAGACGAGCCCTCGCATCTATCGTGGTTTTACACCAATCTTGAAAAACACAGTCACTAAATATATATAGTAAAAGACAAGCGTTTGAAAATATATTACACCAAGAGACTTACCCCATAATTAAACTTGATCTCTTGGACTAGATTACTCATTGCTATATCTCCATGAACACCATTGACCATTCTGTCTTCGTCCTTTCTAAAATCCAGCAATCTTCTCCCGCTGAGAGCCATCTCCTCGACCCATTCTCTCGTCTTTTCTAGGGGAGCGGAGCAGCACCTAGGGCTAAGTCCTAGGAAAGCTACAGCGGCTTCCTTGTAAGGCTCAGGGTCTGTGATTTGGTGACGATTTGATACAATCAGATGGTTTCCGGTCATAAGATATTTGTAAACGAGTTCTATCATTACGTCCTCGCAGTTCAGGTCGATAAGTGTCTCCATTAGAGCGAGCGAGACGAGCGATAGCTGAAAAGTAGAAATAGTCGGTTTAAAAAAGGATACAAAACAATATATTTTCTTCATGTCTCATGTTCTGAAAGTAGGTTTTTCTTTATCTTAGCATCGGGATGAAAATCGCATTTCCTTCCCTAGGGAAGAAAATATATTTTTAATTTTTTGTGTGTGTTCAGACTCAGATTAAAGACTCATTGGCCGCGCTTCACAACGAAAGAGTTTTTAAAGTTATCAGCGACCAACTTTAAATACAGTTGAGATTATTACATTTATTAGATATTTATTTGACATAACAGATATTATTAAATATATGTTCAAAAATAAATCGCCACAAGTAAAGACTACTTCCCTAATATATGTTGCTCAGCTTTTACCATAGATAATGAAATCACATTGGCTACGCTCGAATTTTACTATAGATTTTCACTGATTCTTTTTATTATGACACGTCTTTTACTTTCCTCACTGTCGAAATGAAAAGTGTCAGCTAGTCACGAATAACAAAGATGTTACCTGCGAGTCACCGTCTAGTCTCGCCAGCAGCACGTCAGCGACCCTTACACCGTCGTAGTGGTACGCGAGGAGGAAGTGCAGCACGGCCCGCAGCAGGCCCCGCCGGGAGACGCAGCGCAGCACCAGCTCGAGGTAGGCGGTGGCGGCCGTCTGCTCACCCGCGCCACTCTGCAACCCCCCGGCTCTCGTCTACGGTCGTGACGCGTTAGTACGCTCCGGATCACGCGAAACCCGTAAGCGACAAGCTCAGTTCACTGACAGTTCCATGCATTAGAAAACACAACGTGATTCCAAACAAAATACTTCACCAGGAACGATATATATAAATTTAAGTGGAGGTGGGTACACCATTAGAAATAAAGTGTCAAAAGTCTCCATCGATTCCATGTGTGCGAAAAAGTTATTCGGGGTCAAAAGACAAAATTTGAGTTGTTGTTTTTTTGACCTTTTTTCGCAAGGAATTTTCGTCATTTCAAATCTCTATTTTTGCCCGGATTACTTATACGAAAATAGGACATTAACTGATCATCCCAATAAGTGCTACAAATGAGGAATTTTCTAGAAATCTGTCACTGAACTGTAATGAGATGCCGTGACCATACCAATGTGCTTTCCAAGCCAGTGCGTGCCCATGTAAGCCGTTTGTAATTCACACAATCTTCCACCGGTATGGATGACGTCGCCGTCCAAATGATTGGTTCAATATGGCATTCATTGATACCTCCTGATGACGAGTGCGTTCGACGTGCGATCAAATGCATCTATGTATAATAAACGCCACGATTCGATTGTACAGACATTGCAATGTGTGCAAGTGAGAGCAAGATAGTTATATTAAGGTTATGCTGTCTCAGTCACAGTAGCGAGTCGTTGCGTTTAGTATTTCATTTTAATGTCTATTACACATTTAACATGTTCAAATACCACAATGTAACAGAGAATGCTATCGCATTTAATCTGTATATATTTTATACATTAAAATTGGGCCCACATAGACAGTAAATAAGGTATTTTATTTTTGTTAGTACAAAATATAATAAAACCATAAAAGTGCTTTTCAATCATCACATCACTTAAAACGGAAGAGAATGGTAATATATAATAATAAATATAATATAATTATATAAAAATAATTTCTCTCAATCTGCAAATGGGAAATTGTCAAAATGACAAAAATTTTGTATTTATTCTTTTAAGGCATTTTATTTACCTCGATGAAGTGAATGCTAAGTAGCCAAAGTGTATCTATTAATGCGGATCAAATGTAATGATTTTTTAAATAAAAAAAGTGCACTTTTAATCTAAAACGTTCATACAAATCTGATGTTACTCTTCACCTGCCAATGCTGAAAGAAATACTGTACTGTTAGTTATTTTATATTACACGCATATATATTTGAAATTTAGTCGTAGTAAGGAATATAAGAATGATTGTGTTGTTTCAAAATATTCCAGACAACCCGCTGTTTTACAATAGGAATATTTCAGTTATATTTATTATCAAAACATTTTGCCTAGTTTTCAGAGAACATCGTTCAAACATGTTATATTTAAAGCCATGGTAGCTCAGTTAGGTAGAGCGTCAGTTATTGAACAATCGAGGTTCGATCCTGACTCGTACCAATGAGTTACAATTTGATATTTATGTACGAAAGATTTTTATCATTACCATTGGCTTTTCGGTGAAGGAAAACATTGTGAGGAAACCTGCACACTCCTGAGAATAAATTCAAAGGTGTGTGTGAAGTCTACCAATCCGCACTGGTGGCCTATGGCCTATACACTCTCTGTAGGAGAGTAGGCGTGAGCCCCTGCCGTGGGGACATATATAGGCTGATGATGATGATGTTATTGTATTTATAACAATATTATGTATTTATAATAAACACGATCAAACCTACTATGACACAAAGAACGACAATGTCACTCATGAAAATTATTGATTTGGATCCTGATTTTTATCAACAGTAGTAAAGTTGTTCAAAGCTGGTTTTGCTAAGAGTACTAAAATTAAATATACAGTTTGACACAAAACATTTCGACGATATTCTTTGAAACCTAGGTAAAATTTCTGTTTTTATATTTGTGTGGATACTAGCGGTTCTGCTGGAATATTATTGAATTCATGGCCGATTTACGTTATCATTGACGCTTAAATAACAAATGACATTTTGCAATCATCGAATCCATTAATTTTGGAATAAAAAAACTTCATCATTGGCGTCCAAAAATCTCAACGCGCATTTGAATCAAGTCTATATCCCACAGGCTTTAAAAGCTCCATTGCTGCAAATGGCCGTCTGTCATGCCAATCTTGCGGTCACACAGAAGCAATGTAATTCTACACGCATGCGGGATATCAACATGAAAATGCGCCGTAAGGGTGTCACCACATTGACCCACGTGGATCAATCATCGATTGATTGATTGATATAAATAATCGAAAGGATCGATTTGGTGTAGTAAAAACTGTCGATATTAGTAGTATTAAGCCCTTTCTATTATCGATTAGTAGCATGGGAGCGCAGAGGTGTTTTGTACCATAAGCTTCAAAATTTAAATCATCGTCATAAGGTCATCACAAACGTCCACTGCTAGACATAGACCACCTCATTGGTACGAAACAATGACCAGTCCCGAGCCACTTGCATCCAGCGACTCCCCGCGACCGTAACTAGGTCGTCAGTCCGTTTTCCGGTACGTGGTCGCCATTCGAGAACTCTTACATCAGGGTTCCGTTTTTGGAGCAATGTGTTATGTGGCCTGCCAATTGCCACTTCAGCTCACTGACTCGTCGAGCTATGTCGATGACTTTAGTTCGTCTGCGAATTTTCTCATTCCGGACTTTATCACGTAGGTAAATTTCGAGGTAAATTCCAAAAGTAAAGTTTTAAATATACACGACTCTTTAAAAAAATTACCTATATTAGCCGCTATTAAGCTATTTTGTGGACACCGTAATTTTCAGAAGAGTCTACCATGTTTTGGATATTTTTACAAACAATTTAGAGCAATACATACGAATTACAACGCGCAATGCAATTTAATATGACATCAGCATCATTATAATCGTAATTCGGCCAAAATAAAACACAAAACCACACATAACAAAAGCAAAAAACCCCACTCGATTCCAGCAACCATCATCGCCCTTTTTATGACACTCTATAGCCCAAACACGGCGCCATGTTTATTATAAATGAACATATACAAACATGTATCCTCTCACAACCCATAATAAATATTGCTATTGTGTTACCTGCAACAGCGTGGGCCCCATCACTGGTACTAAGAAGCCGTGGTACAGCAAATCTAATAGGTTCTTCTTGATCGACGGGTGAGCAACCTGGAATATTGATTGATTCATATTGAAAGTCTGCCCAAACATGTAGAATCTGCACACACGTGTACTGCACGAAATTTTGTAAAACGTCTTATTTAGTTTAGCACGATTCTTCAACAAGGACAAGCTCGTGTTGAAATTGAAACAAACACATAAATAAACAATAAATAACGTTCATGACATTAGGGGGTAACCTTAAAAAAATCCTTTCAATGTATTTACAGTACGGGGCCGTAAATATTGCACATTGTTCTTTGGAATAAGATAATCGGCTATTTTCGATTTCGTAGAGCGTTATCTCTGTCGCACACAACCTATATGACGTTTGTTGATCTTGTTTCAAATGCGATAAAGTGCAGTCGCGTCCAGATCAAAATATATAGAGAGAGTTGTTAAAACCCCACTTTAAATAATTTAA
Organism: Carcina quercana; assembly: GCA_910589575.2. Lineage (NCBI taxonomy): Eukaryota > Metazoa > Arthropoda > Insecta > Lepidoptera > Depressariidae > Carcina > Carcina quercana. Next base: position 20,982,321 of record OU342426.1, on the reverse strand, counting down.
AGTTGTACGATGGTATCTATAGGAAAAAAAGGGAAACTTTTACATGGCCAGTCTGCAATAAATAATAAACACAGACTATAAACAGTCTAAAAGAGTTTAAACAACAATAAATACAAGTTCATAAAGAAAATAGTTTAACAACTCTATATAGTTCACGCAGATATCAAACAGAGCAACACTGAAGTACTCAGTTCTGAATTCAAATTTTGATAAACAATCTATCAAATAATATATGGGCATGGATATTCGGTTGAATTCGGAAATGCGATGATAGCCGATGTGCAATATTTATGTACCCGTCCTATAACTAATTCAGCTCATAATAGAAGACTTTAATTTACAAAACTTCGTGCAGTAACTTCTTTGGAACAGACTATATTAGGTCTGTAGAGTGTAAATTACTTGTTTCTTACATCAGTGGTATGATGGTTTTTTTTCTGGGAGTCATTATTATAAGTTCAAAGGGCATATGAAACAATAATTACTTGTGCTACAGCGTTGCAGAACTCCAAGGAGTCTATGAAGAGTGTTAGTTTGTGCACTGTGTTGACGTCATCAGGAGTCAGGCGGTGGATGTTGTCCTTCAGGGTGCGCGGGAGTAGCGAGTACAGACCGCTGAGACCTGCGCACAAACCACTGATTACAATTTACAGTTTGTAGAATGCTTTATACTTCACACACTATTCGATACTCGTAATATACAACTAATGACAAAAAATCTTGGCCAAGTGCGAGCCGGACTCGCGCACCGAAGGCTTCGCAAAAAGTAAAGATAATTAACATACTGAAAATAATAAATAATATGCAACGAACAATGCTCTAAAGTATTCGCCTACATACTAAACATATTTGCATTAGTTTTGATCCGCGTCACTAGATGGCGCCACTAGAGCTATAAATCGTGAAGTCTCTCAATTCAAACAAACTTTTCTTTGCAGTTGAATTCCATATCCGATGTATAGCTAACAACTGCAATGTTAGGTTTGTAATCATAAAAACACGTTTCTATTATTTACAATTTATTTTTAATGACATATACATTGTATCGAAATTCATTCAGGGCTTTTTGAGAAAAAACAAAACATATACCCAGATAATTCTACGTCTAAGGATGAACAGTTTAGCGGATGAATGCTGTAGATTTTTAGGGCAGTTGAAGTCGGTTCCTTAGTTCTTTTTGAACGCGTTAATTACGGTATCTAAATACATATGTGTTTGTCTGACCTGTGGCTAGTACGACGCACGTGTTACCGCCGAGCATGCACGTGGCCAGCTGACTGCACTTGGCTGACATCTTGGCGCACAACAGTAGCGCGTCGCGGGCCGCGGCCCCCGTGGCGCCCTCCCGGTGAACCGACGCCAGCACCAAACGAACTATAATAAACCTAAAACAAAACAAACTATATGAGTACAAAGTTTATTTGTTGACGGTACTTTTTCTTATTACATTGTCATCGGATCTACTTAAGAGTAATACAGTCAAATGTGTTTAGGAGGTGCTATTACCACCTTAAAAACATAGGGAGAAAACCTGCACACTTCTGAGAAGAACTGGCCGCCATCTTGTTTTTTAACAAGAACAAAAAATTTGATGATACATAGTGGCCTAGAGCAGCATGTTTATCAGATATTTTGAAGTAAAGAAGATGACTACCATATACTGACAGTTTCTACTATTCAGTGCATTTTTACAAAACGGCAATGACAAGAGAGTGGGGTCCCTAGGACGTAGTCGAGAGTTGGTTTCGGGGACACTGAAAAACTGAGGGTACGACTGAACAAAACTACAGGCCTTAAGTATATACATGCAAATTAAAGTGAGTATGTTGAGCCTCTTGAATAAGGGCATGATTCCCATGGTCCAACTCCACAGATATCCTTATACACTTTTTGTGAACTTACTCTGCCTGCGATCCGTTCTGCGTATGCGTCGTCAGGAAGAACAGATCTATCAGCTTCATGTTCTGCATCAGAGCGACGCACAGCTGGTTCAGGACTGTCACCAGCTGACCTGAAAAAGTTAAGAGACACCATATTCTTATGTTATATCAACACTATTATTATCGGTATAAATAAAAAAGGCTTTTAATATAGTCGGGTTAGTTGCTTTTGTAACTCTAGGACAGCAAGAACGATTTTTACGGTCTTTGATTTTTTGAATTTGTCTCCGCCCCGAAGCAGAATAACCATTAAAACATGCGATTAATTACCATAAAACATTCATTATAGCATATAGAATATATATTCATTATGAAGCAAGTTATTTATATTAAAGGCGAGTTTGTTACCGTTTAGTCCTCAACGGCACAACCCTCTAAGGTCTGCTTAGGATAAAAAAAGAGTGAATGTGACATAGTACCAAAATGGATACATATTTTTTTACTTGAGTACACAAGAAAATCTATTCACAAAGGTTTATCTCTAATTTCTTACAACAGGTTTATAAATAGTCGTGAAGGTTGGAGGTCAGTTCGACGTGTACAATTAAACATTCTTAGTAATAGATGCGTTATACAACCGAATAGTATGGGGGTTCTGTTTATCCTGATCGAGCAAGTAGTTCCCGAGGGATAATTTCGATATAATATAAATAAATAATAAAATCATTTTATTATCAGATGTTAAGGATCCATATAATTGTCAATACTGCTTATAACTATGTTAGTAAGTATATGTCACAACTGAGTTTGTCAAACTATTTACATGTCACATAATGTCAAATTTACAGGCTATGGTGTTCAGTGCTTCTACCATGGGTTTACGCAGGCGATAACGTATATCGAATACTATCGGAAATGCTGCTCAGTCGAGATGCGGGTGACAAGGACAGAGCAATAGTTAACGATACAAGTTATCGCCTGCGTAAACTCATGCTAGATGCACATGATGCTATTATTATTTGATGCTCTTACTATTATTAGTTGTAATTTTTTTCGCACACAGTTATACTGTTTTTTGAAATAAACGAATAATAATATTGGAGCTGGCGCGCACTCGACTTGATAAAGACGTGTACTTTTTTCGCAGGACACCATGAAGGCCTCCGCGAACATAGTTGACGCCCTGCAGTAGCGCGGCAGCCCCAATAGCATCCGGAACGCGTTATTGTATTGGACGCGTAGAGCGCTAAGCGATTTTGAGTATAGTTGAGCCACAGGCTGCTTGAATAGAACGAAACGTTAAACAACGTAACTTTAACGCGTCTGTACAGTGTACATTTAGCAAACCTGCGAGACAACATTTTCGCCCTAAAGCCTTCGCGGACGCAGTCGCGGGCAAAAGCGTAATATTTTATAATTCTAATTAATTCGACATGCACAGCATTACGCATTCGATCGTTTGTTTTGTTATTTTGATTAACAATTCAATTGCGCAGCTACGGCTTGCAAAATAAAGTACAAAAGAGCTTTTATAAAACAAAATAAGTGGCCTGGAATTTATAGCTCAGAAAAATTTCAAATAATGCAAATAAACAATTTCCACTTCATCAATACTTTAAACTATGAAAATAACATAAGATATATCTTTGATGGAAACAATGCGAGTAGAAGAATAGTTGCACAAGAAGTTATTTTACATTTACTAAATTTTTTGCCGATTATCAATTCCACATTGCAAACATTTCAATTGTAATATCGCAATAAATGCTTTCGCTAGTTGGACTCTAAATCTGGAGGTCAATGGTTCGATTCCCAGTGGGGGTACCAATCGGTGCTAGTTGATTGGTGGTAGGGTGTTCTATGTCCATCTGGTTACCTACCACCAAGTTACCTAAGTGTCGCCAAACAGCAGTAAACAGTACTGTTTTATTGTTTAGGCTTCTGGGTTACCGTCCAAAGGACTTATCGTCAGTTATCATCAGGTACATACATAAAACATAAACTAAAATTATGAGCGTCTATCGGCTCGACGCAAGTGATTGCAATATGATGTATTATCATTCATATATTTACTTTGTTTGTAAAGTTTATAAAGAAAAACTGTAAAGAAATAATTGATTACACTAAAAATTAAAATTAATTTTAAAAATTTGTAATACTTGGTTCCCGTATGAAAGGTACCATAGCCCCCTCATGTGAGACTAAAGCCAAGTGCAAACCCATCATACATTAAAAATATATGTCTAATACTTAGTTTAGAGGCATTACTGTAAGTAAATATGATTCTTAAATGGAAGAATAACAATCCAGCTAAAATATATATAAAACATGTCAGAAATATATTTTTAATTAATTACGCATTACCATCTATGACACCGAAAGCAACATTCATTCGTTCGCTTGAAGCGAATTGAGAACGAGTATGACATTACAATAGATTTTTATGTAAATTCGCAACAGGAAAGATTTTGCACGCTTTCTAGTCTCCGGCGCATAGTAAACAGCTTCTATATTAACACATGGCTTGCTAGGCAACTATTTAAAACTATCTGGGGTATCTGGTTTCGCTCAATGAGTTGATATGAGATTGTGTGGTAGTAGGAATAAAAGTTCCAGAAGAAGAAAGGCTTAGGATAGACCACAACATTCGAGAGTGTTCTGGAATGTTCTAAAATTTCTAATTACACACCTTTCATTTAAAAACAGGAACCGTCTTCATGGACGGTAGATAGATGGTTACCACTTCATATAACTCCCTTCATCGTACTCTGGTTTCTGAGTTTTAGCGCACGCATATTCTACACTTTATTTTATAATCATCATCATCCGGCTGATGAAACGACCACTGCTGGACATAGACCTCCTTCATGGTACGCCACATCGACCGGTCCCGAGCCACCTGCATCCAGCGACTCCCTGCGACCACCTTAACCCAGGTCGTCGGTTCACCTAGTAGGGGGACGGCCTGGTAGACGTTTCCCGGTACGTGGTCGACACTCGAGCACCTTTACTACCCATCGGTTCTTCGAGCGATGTGGTCTGCCCATTGCCACTTCAGCTCACTGACTCGTCGAGCTATGTCGGTGACCTTCATTCGTCAACGGATTTCCTCATTACGGACCTTATCACGTAGAGAAATTCCGGGCATAGCTTATAATATATTATATTTTATAATATAATATTGAATAGTTTTTCATTCATTCGCAAACAATTTATGTAGAATACACGTTAAAAATAACATATCAATACACATAATTTAAGAAACTTTTGAGCGATTTTCTTTGGCGCGCAGGGGAAACAATATGAATTTGTTTAGGCATATTACACATTCAATATAAAAATATATATAAAGATCATAAATAGAACTACGCGACGTTAAGAATAACAGTTTCATATGCAATACAAAGGGTGACGTAAAACTAGAAAAATTATATTAGTACATTTATAATTATTATTATAAATGCAAGAGAGTTTGTTTTTGTGTCGTAATGGACACGTAATGGAAATCCAGCATGATTACGACTTGTTTTTGTATAATATACTTCTCATCAGAAAAATAGAAACACCTTGCAAGTTTATGTTTTGTGAGGATTATCAGAAAAACCTATGAAAATTTAATTTGAATTCAGAATATTAACATTAGGATTTGAAAATCTAATATTATTCACTATTAAACGACATTTGACATATATTCCTAAATATACACATTTTTCTGATAATTTTTAATTCTTACAAACATGCAAGGTGTTTCGATTTTTCTGATGAGAAGTATAATATTTGAAGGGTTAGAAAAGGATAGGCTACTTTCACGCATACAATATAGCGAGCAAGTTGACATAAAAGAAACTTAAAGTTTCGCAAAGCGTCTGACATAAAAAGAAATATATAAACGCGCAGCCCAAATCGCGGAGTACATATTCGAATAACGAATAGAGGGGAAACAAACCCGAATTAATGTTTATGAGAAACGAAATGTATGTGCAGACAAGTTACTGTCTAAAGCTGGTTAAATGTACTTACTTTCGACATTGGGCGGCGGTAATTCATTCCTGAAGCCGCTGAGAAGCTTCAGTAGCGGTCTTAGGAAAGGCTCAGCGGCTATCACCTAAAAAACGATACAAAGTATATTGATTCAAGGTAGATTGTTCTATCACACGAATAAAGGCGCAAATGTGTTTATAATTTTGTCCTTCTTTCTTCCGGAACATTGTGTGTACGTGTCTGTTTCGCTTAGAGATTTAACGAAGTAAAAGCAATGTAACAGTAGTGTCTATTCGACCCTCCTATTGTGGCTTCTTTTAAAATAAATATCGAAGTATTTCATCTGTGGATCATCATTTCCCATAAAGTTGTATATGCTAAAATATTTGTTTATGGAAAAAATACCCAACTTTTTAAAGTTTATTTATGTATTAAACATGCGTTTAGTTCTTAGTTGTCTAGAAAGCCGAAAAGTTTGTGATTTCTCGTAGTTTGAAAAACAAAACTAGTGTTATATAACAAAAATGTCTCTTCTTTTCACATCTGTGTCGAAATGTACTATTTTAAAAACAACATACTAAGAGACATATTGAATAATTTATAGTTATTTACGCTCAGGCATCGGAACAATGCGTACACTCGTAAAAGTAATTGGACATATATATGTTATTAGTTATAAAATAACATAGCATATAAAGGCTATAGAGTACCGCAACGGTATTTAAATAACAAGCCAATCCTTAAACTTGAACAATATATAGTAACGAAAACAATCTTTACTGCTCTTCAAACGAAAGCAATCTCATTAAGAAGTATACACATATTTCTATACTGAATCTTATGCCTATTCAACGAAGACTTCTTGTGATTCAAAGTAACACAAGGACAACATCGGGTATTTGACACCAAATTAGATCGGGGTTGAATTGTATTTTATACCGTAACGGACATTAAAAGAAAGGCCCTCAATAGGAATTTTTATTGGGATTTTGCAAAAATATAAAGTCTCAAAAATTGCGAAAAATATACTTCCCCGAATAGTACGTAAAATGCTTATTACTTTTAGTTTTTTGATTGCATTTTGAGCGTTTTTATAGGGGTATATAACACATAAAAACATTTACGAGATAACACAAAATATCGAACAATTCAATTCATTTATTCGTATCAATTATTACTTACAGTTATTCTACACATAATAATATTGTCAAAATTATAAAACTAAACTATAAAACTAACTCTGCTATTGGTAGTTTCATACACCTGTCGCACAGGGCTTCCCCTATGACAGACTGTATGGCTATACTATTGTTACTCAATAAATAATTTTGTATTTGTATTTAAAGCTCCAATACTACCCAGACGACGTCACTAAACTAGTCCGATTTATATGGAGCGGTTAAGCACCGCGTGACTAGAATCACTTTTCAGTTGATAGATATATTTGACAAAATACCCAATTTTGACCGTATACGAATGTGTTTATTCTTTACTTACCTGTGAACTATAATGGCTGACAAGGCTCCCAAATAACTTAAGCTGTTCCAGTCGCACTGCATTTTCGTATCTGTAATAATGGAATTAAATTCTGCAAAATTGTTTAGAAAAAATATTAGTTATTCCTGAGTGGTATTTTAAAACGTCAATTAGATCTATGATTACGATATTCTTACAGTATTGCACAGGTAATTTGGCTTACGATTTCCACTTTGTTTTCCGTCTATCAAAAACCTGTTTCTTTTTTTTCTTTTTTTTTACAGAGTATAGATCACCGCTTGTCCACGATCTCACCTGATGGTAAGCGACGATGTGGCCTACGATGTTGCGCGTTGGTCTAGAAGGTGCCTGTTCACCCTCGACTTGAAGACACCCAAGTTATAGTTTTCAGGGAATACAGAAGCCGGCAGCTCGTTCCACTACCTGGCTGTACGCATGATAAAATTAGAAGCAAAGCGCTTAGTGCGAGCCATAGGAATGTCAACGACGTATTGGTGGAGCCCTGCTGTTCGTCTGTTGGATCGATACTTAAATGGTTTCTCATGTAAGCGTGGAGGTGTCCAGTTGGAATTAATATAAAATACTCAAGCTTGCAATCTCTTGGATCTGTGATCAAATTAAACTCCTAAGTTCTAATTCAACGCAATAAAGAGACCGAGAACGCAAGGAATCGAAATCTACAGTACTTGACCTATAATCATGAAATTTGGCAAGAAGCAAGTAAAGAAATAAGTCTGAAAACCATAATTTTTAAATTACATTACAATAGCTTTTCTATGATAACAAACTTACATTTGCAGTTAAAGCATTGATCGTGATATAGACGAATGTATGACATAATATTTTTGGAATCAAGTTATTTCTTCAGTCGGATTTACATTGTACTTTACCTATTATTTATAATTTTCAGTATGGCCGATTTTAAGGTAATCTTATCAATGTTTAGTGATACATTCTTTTAGGTGAAAGTATGAATTGAGTATGTTTTTGAGCTACTGGCCACACAATGCACTTGAGATGGAGTGTTTTTCAAGACGTGGGTACTAAACGTGGGTAAAGCACTCACCGAATGTTGTCTAAGTCATTATTATTATATTGGTATGGAATAAGATTAAATAAATCGTAGATAAGGGTTTTATTAGCAATCGAAATGGCGGCAATGTAATGTCGATAAGTGTACTCAATCAACGGTTATCGAAATGCAAATGTTGATACAGTTTATATTAAACAGTATCCATATCAAGGTAGTTTCTAGAGTTTCAGATATCGTCCACTCTCTATTTACAAGACTCCATAGCCATGGTAGCTCAGTTGGGTAGAGCGTCAGTCTTTGAAGAATCGAGGTCTGGCTTCGATCCTGGCTCGTACCAATTTGTTATTTAGAATTTATGTAGGAATGATAAAATCATTACCAATGGCTATTCGGTGAAGGAAAACATCGTGAAAGCTGCACACTCCTGAGAAGAAATTCAAAGGTGTGTATGATGTCTAGGCCTGAGCCACTGCAGTGGGGATATACTCGTATATAGGCTGTTGATGATGACGATGAAACGTCACCGTGGTCTGACGGCTTTTGTACCTTTTGCTTCTTACACTTTTGTACCATTTTATATTCACCTTTAACTGACATATCATACGTTTTTGTTGTTTTTCTCAAAGAGCAATCAATCAATTTCAATAAAATTTATATGGGACCACCTCTGAAGTATGCTCTACCAAACAAAACAAAAAGAATTATCAAAATCAGTTCACTATTGGTGGAGTTATCACGTGACAAACATACACGTCGAATTAAGAACCTCTTCCTTTTTTGAAAGTTAAAAAACTGTTAAGTAATTACAAAGAAACATAAACTGGATCAGACAGTGAATTACTTTGAATGAGTCACTCAGGAAACCTTTACGATATCGTAGCATGCACTACACTATGACCTATACATCGCGTGGCGATAGCCTATCTGTTACATTCAGAGCTATATATAAATTCAACTATAAGTAGGTTGATTTATACATATTGTTATTAGTAGGTTTGCACTAGGTCTTAATTTCACCTGATGGCAAGTGACGATGAGGCCTTCGGAAAGAAATCATGCTCACCCAGAAGCTTCAAGTTAATAAGGCGCTGCGTTTGTTTCCTTTCATACCGGAACACAACAGCGCTATAAACACTGCTGTTTGGCGGCAGACCATGGTGGTAGCTAGCCAGGCGGTCATAAACAATGCCATACCAACAACCAAACCGAGCTCCGACAGGCACCTCTCCTGGGAATCGAAGTCGAGACCAAGCGAGTTTGTAATTCCATGCGTGTAGCAATTAGGCCATGCTGGCAGTTGATGGATCCACTCAAAAGAATACCGCCAACAAAACAACCAGTAAATTAAAAACTTACTTTCCAGTACAGATGGCCCATTCGTATAGTTTGTCCATGAGGTTCTCGCTAAGCAGGTGTTCGAGGCAGGCCGCGGAGCTGGTCACTGTGTTGATCTCTCTGGCCTTTGCCTCCAGGACCAACAGCGTCGCCAGTTGCTCCAGGTGGTTGACCACGCCCAGGACATCGTCATGTAGATGCTGGGGCTGGAAGCATAGGTTGTTGTTCAAAGTATCACTGCATTCCACCAGATTTCAAAAAGTCGTCAGTATTATAAAATCAATTCTTAATTAAAATTTTATATCATTTGGGTTTAAATAATTTTACATTAAGATCTTTTATACATATATATTTATATCGCATGTTCATGTAGTATCTGTGGTACTTCGTTTATTTGGCGGTAGGCGATTTGTCTATGTCCGCCTCAAATATATATATTTCTCGGTAAGCCTTGCCCGTATCAGCATTTCTTGGTATTTGAAGTAACGATGAGCAATAAGTGTAGGTATAACTGGCTATTCAGCGAAGGAACATCCAGAGTGAACCAAAAATAATAATAATTCACAAAGGACATGATTCAAAAAACACAATGCAATATAATTTAAAAAATATGGAATAAAAAACGTCCAATTGCGAGTTATACTCGAGCACCGAGGGTTCCATACGAAATATCTATAGTTAAAATGTTTTGCTACTCGTTGATAAATGGCGTTACCAATACTTTAATACGCACGTCTAAAAATAACATTTACTGTATGGGAGCCCCCTTAAGTATTTATTGTATTCTGTTTTTTAGTATTTGTAGTTATAGCGGTAACTAAAATACATCATCTGTGAAAATTCTATCTCAGTTCATGAGATACAGCCTGGTGACAGACGGACAGCGAAGTCTTAGTAATGCGGTCCCGTTAGTTACCCTTTGGGCAGGTAACCCTAAAAATTTAGACTAATTTAAATAGTACCCATACAGAACTGTGTGTCAATGATTGTGAAAATGCCTTGACCCAAAATAACAGTTCGCTACTATATAATGATGCTGATAACAGCCAAGCATGTGTGACACGAATTAAACCAGCATCTTCACAAGAACTCAAAACATCAGATATCTCACTTCCTGTCTAAAATATCTTATCACGCTATTTCTATATCTTAGTCATTCCGCGTATTGTTATAGTCCGCTGTTTTGGCACCTGGATATAGAGGCGGATTCAAGAGAAAGGAGAAAAAAAAAAGTTTTAGCAAAAGTAACTCTTGTCTCAAACCCGCTGGCGCCACTGTATCTAGCCTGTAGTAGCAGCGATTGGGTTAATTTTATGAAAGTACTAAGTCTAATACTATGAAGTATTTAAATAACGTGACTAATAAATATAACAATGCGTCAGATTCATAGGCCACGCTTTGTTCACATAAATGTTTATTATTATTATTAAATTGTTATGTTAATCAGTTTGTTTCAGTAGTTAACCAGTTCTTTTCTTTGCTATAATTAGAAGGGGTTATATTTATTTGTCAATTATAGTCACAGAGATTTCACGATTTGCTCGACGAGTCAGTTAACTGAAGTGGCAATTGGCAGGTCACATCGCTCGGAGAACCAATAAGGGAGTAAGAGATCTCGAGTGGCTATCACGTACCGGAAAACGTGTACTAGTCCGTCCCTATACTGGGTACAAGGTCGCGGGAAGTTGTTGGAGGTAAGTGGCTTGGGATCAGTCGTGTCGTCAAATGGGGGAGGCCAGGAGTACTTTTGCCATATGATTATTCAAGCTACATACATACCTGAGATTTAACGATGATATCATAGGCTTGCTGCCAGTGTTTACAGAAGGAGTTGTAGCAGGCTTGAGGTTCATAGTCATGTTGCGGGTCCAACGAACGGGAAAGGTGTCGCGCCAGGTTCAGTGACGTATTCCGAAGCCAGCTCATGTTGCTATCTGATCATTGACCATCTGGACAGATGAATACATTCACATTCTTAGAAATATTCAAGAGAGATAGAATACTTACAAATATAGTACTATACACATATATATACATCTCCCCCGCAAGAAACAGACTCAGAAAATGACTGTTAGGTATACCGCGCGCGAATATAGACCTGAACAGTTTGGCGAGCGTGGAAGGCGCTCAGCCGGTTAAGATTTTACAAACGACTAGCGTAAGGGCGCTCGATTGAATTTGACCTCTTCTTAGGGCTTTGTGTTGAGAGGATCGGAGATAAGGCACAACACTCTGTCCTAATGACTAAATGTTGGACTAACAACCCAGAGGTCCCGGGTTCGTTTCCCAGTCGGGGTACCTATCAGTACTCAGTCAGTTGGGTTGGTGGTAGGGCATTTTTTATGTCTGCCTGGCTAGCTGCCACCATGTTACCTAAGTCTACCACCAAACTGCAGTGTTAATAGCACTGTTTTTAATGCCTCATTAACTTGATGCTAGCAGCTTTCAAATGGGCAATCAAATGGACTAAGTATCAGACAAGATGAGACAGCAAACCCATAACACATTTCTAAAAATACAGTACAGCCACATCGACCAGTTAACAGGAAGTCAGTGCAACTAGTGGTGAATACATGCACATACTTCACGTTTCCCAGTGCATCACAGACACTTAGAGACCCTATTCCTTGTAACTACTTCAACTGAATTGCCACTTCAATATATTGAATCTTTAACTATGTCTGTGAGGTTATCATGTAGTGGGTATCGTACAGATGTATAATAATAAATGCATAGTTTAGCACAGAGATATATTAGCCATTTAAAGAAGCTGGTAGTTAAATACTGTAATTCAGTAACACATGTTAATCTATCGCTGATAACATGAACTGTTTAAGGAATTTTTCATGTTGACGGAAGGAGACTTTTCTATGTCTATTTGGTTAGTTACTACCATGTTAAAACTGTCTGCTGACAAACAATAAGAAAAAAGTATTTCAGGAAATGTTACCAAATATTGTTATTTTTTTATGGCATCTGTTGCTGAACTACGAGTATCATATTTATTTATGTATTAAGGCTTACTAACTAATTACACTCAATAACAAAAAACTAAACTTACAAAACAATAGTGTTATATGTGCAACTAACTTAAAGGTAAACACAGCGTTGTACCGATAATAAGAAAAATAAATTTACACAAAAATACATTAATAACTACTAAATAAATACAGTTCAGGACTGTCTATTACTCCAAATCTATCATTGAAATTTGAATTGGAAATATGTGATCAGGATTTTGTTTTGATAAGTAAACTTATGCAGCTGATTATGTTTCTATTTAGTGCATACTGCTTCACCTGTAGTAAGACAAGTCAGGCGAGCATGTCTCTTTCGAAAAGTTTATCAATATTCTGATATGAAACTAATTATATATAAAAAGATTAATTGTTTTTAGGCAGTTCTATGATGTGTCAAAAATGTGATTTGTATAGACCCAAAGTGATACTTTCACTATTGCTCTTATTCACATCAAAGCACTACACTCAGATAAAAGTTGTGTGAAAATTGTGACAATGAACGACACACTAGAGAAATTTATACTGAGGACGTAGCATTGTTTCTTGTTGGATTTTTAAAATAACTTGCACTTGATCTGTTTCTAGCTTGCATACCAAATGTTAAATATTTTTCTAACTTTACATATTTGCATGAAGATCATTATCAGCTGCATAAATCAAGTCCAGGACTTGAGCTTATCATATTTAGCAAGTTAATCATACGTTCAATTAGTCATAATTTAATAGTCCTCTCTGTGTAGTACCCACTTGAGAGTAGCATCATCTCATAACATACTAACGACATTGTTAAAAGCGATCAAATAAAAATTACAGGAGACGTAATACATTAGGACCTATCTTTACAACCATGTCTTTCTGTGAGCACCATAATTTTATATGCCAACTGTTTCAAATAAACAAAGTTGTAAATTGGTTTTGTTCAAAATCATATAGTTGTTTTATTTTATTCTAATGCCTGGTTTTCAAAAAACCCTAGCTAAAATGTTATCTCTTTCCTAGGATATGATTTTAAGTATGATTTACTAAACATACAAATATCGCCTTTCTCTCTCATTAAAATAATTCAAGCTCACAATCTGTAGGAGGCTATCAAAATATAATGATGATCCATTTCAGTTTTCTGTGTTACTATTTGATGTCACTAAAAGTTGTGTACTGAATGCTATTTAGAAAAATTGAATTTTTTTATTTTTATTTTATTGAAGATAGACCAACACTTGACCTCAATCTCACTTGATGTTAATTTGAAATTGAATTTTAATTGCAATGTTATCGGAGACAAATAAATGAACACCAACTACAAAAGGAAGGACTCTGCATTGTTATAGCATTTTCCCTGTTATGATTTTATGTTTGAATCATAATTGCTTATAAAGAGGAAATTGGAATGTAAGTATAATATAAATTATAGACTACATACATTATACATTTGTTTGAGTTAATATTGAGATGCTTATATAAAATTAATCATACAACGTATAATTGTTGAAAACAACATTTTAATGTATGTGTATGTTATTGTAACAAGAAAGCACTTTGATAGGATCTTTGCTTATGTGTAAAGAATTCTATATTTCAAGGAAAATTTATAGCCTAGGCAACAAAACTAAAGCTTATTTAATAATCAACATCACATAAAATTGAGGTTAAAAGAGTTAGTAGCAATATAGTAGGGAGTTATTAACTGCTATTATAACAAATAGCTATGACTAAGTGTAAATAAGTATAATTGTATTTTGCTATGACTAGATATAAAACTAATTATTAATAGCTTGAATTTTAACTCAGATATGCATACTATTTGTCACATAATATAATAAAACACATAATATGCTTATAAAAACAAGGGCAACCCATGCATGTGTGGGAACCTTGACATTATGAATCTCAACATTATGAGCCTGTTACTGATAGGTATTTCTTGTATATATAAGTACTGAGTCATGAAGGGAGAAATGTATACAGTACTGTTTAAAAGTAATTCCAAATATGTACATACGTTACGATGAGTCCTGTGTCGAAAATAGATGCAGCAGTCCACAATATAAACCACAAGGGCCGTTACATGATATCTCTCAAGACAAGACGCAGTAGATATCACTAAAATTATGTCACCGATTTTAAGGAATTTCGTTAGGGACACTGTATGAATCTTCGATAGGTAATCGAAGCAACATACATGTTATTCAATCTTTAATAATAACTTTAGAAAAAACTCCGTAAATATCAACAAAAATGCGATAATTTTTTAAGAAAAACACTACTTCCCTCACGTATCCACGCATGACAAATGACATTCCGAGTGTTGCATGATGTGTAAAAGTGTTACAGTGCTGCCAGGTAGCTATGGTTCTGAACTGCCAAATTATTTCAATTGCAGAGTAAATAAAATACGCGAATGAATAAAATAAATAAATAATAATTACAATGAAACAAATCACCGCCTACATTACGCCATACATTATTTCCTTTACCCGGGTGGGACAATCACATCCTTTAATCACATCCACTCCACAAACACTATAATCAGAGAGATTTAAATATAGTAATAGGTCTTTGACTACGAGTATAATACACCAAAAGACAGTGCGTACAACCATGACCAACTATATTTTAAATAAATAAATCAAGGCGACTTCATCCTATTCTTGTATATAATAAAGTGTGCACTTTAATAAATTACTAATACAAGAGACGATATTACGTGAATATAATGTCATATAACGAGAATCTCTTTACAATACAGAGCCGGTTAATCAGCTTTGATTCGGAGATAGAATCATCGTCTGATACCGCGGGTATAAAGGTGAGGTATTTTAAGTTCACATATTTAAGTAACTACTACGTACTTGAAAGAGGAAGAAAAGTTAAACAACTCTAAAATTCTGATATTGGTCGTGAGCTTCTCTATGTGTGACTTTTCTCGAGGGAAGGAAAGCGGAGTCTTAGTAATACGCTCCCATTTTTTGCTCTTAACGTACGGAACCCTAAAATAACTATACCAACAGATGGCACTGAGCGTACATCCACAGATCAGTACCTCTAGTGTGAGTTTTTAACCGACACCAACCGGTACTAACTATCGTGTTTGCGTTAACATCAGGTCCGTATGAATAATCACAGTCTCGTTAACGTGCCGCTAGGGGCGTTCAATTCTTCATACAAATCTGACGTAACGCACACGTAACTGTACAATCACAAAGCACACACACTAAAAGTACACCAAAGGTCAGACACTCCGCACATATGCAGCGCACGTCAGTGTCAGTGACACGTTGAGTGTATTTCTGTTGATCTCACGCATTAATAGATGATGGGGAATCCGTAAATATTCTTTACAAATCCGTGTCGATGCACTATCGCTGTTTCCTGCAATGCAGTAATGTTATATTTTTGTCTGTAGGATACAAAACGTGGTACGGATGTAGTCCCCAATGCGTTTGAAGAACTCTTGCCATTCGTTTGCGTCAGATTCAGCTGCCCGTATCCTGTTTTGGTCAAAAAACGTATAATCGGTAACTGTAAATTTTATGTTTAGTTTGTTTTAAGTGAGCCTGAAGTAAATTATTGTTAGGTTGGTAGTTAGTAATTTCAAAAATATGGTAACGCCTATCTTGAAAATGACTATTATATACCGCACTATATTTCGGTACAGTTGTATTTTAACTACTTGACTTAAGTAATTAAAACACGGGAAAAATTAACAAAAGTTTTTTTTCTCATACATTCAAGACCTAACAGAGACTCAGAATGACTTGACTTGTCGTAGAGGGATAGCTGAAAGGCCGAGGAAGGACTTAAGGTGTTTTAATATCGCGCGGACTTCGTCACGCAAGCGGGATTGCCCGCCCCGCCCCGTATACCACGCATTATTATACAATATTTGTATGAAAAGGACTCTGCGAATGAAATCCGCGGTAAATATACATAGGGTAGTTTATGCCGATCAAACGGTTAGATCCCATGGGATAAACCCTACAGCCCACGCGGGTGAAGTCGCGGGAAGAAGTTAGTATACCATAAAGAAAAATCAAAATATTTTGACCAAGTACTTAAGACTCCATGGAGTGATCTTTGTACTGTATGTAACCATGTAACCTATTTATTTCATAACAGAAACTAAAACTAAATTCTTGACTGTTCTTGACATATTAGATCACCAAGTAATTATATGCTCCCCTGCTCCTAGGACCACCCACCAGCACCCACCTAGGGACCACCCTAGGATCTAGGACACATGAGATGAGATCTAGAAGCATTACGCGCCTTATTACGCCTAGGATCACTATGTGACCTTGATGTGACCACTGAGCAAGTAAATATGTGACTTTGGGGTTGACCAAAGGTGACCACTGGTGACCACCAGTGACACTAGTGGACCATAGTAGACAAAGACACAGTAGGGCTCGTCTGCACTTTAGGTGACTAAAACTAGCGCCTTCAAACTTTTTTTACTTATAGAACTACTTAAAACTAACAACTGTGTAAAATCTCAGATTGCGGAAATGCGCCGTTTTAACGATATGATTTTTTAAAGTTTCAGAAAATTCCTTAGCACAACGCCATATTTAAGTGAAAACCACGTGCACAGATAACTATATATTGAAAACAGACCTAACTAAAGAGATTGCAATCACTGACAATGATGTTTAAATTCGCCATAAAGAGGATATAATAATATATGACTGGTAGTCAAAGATCTAGGACCTTACAGCCTTGTCTAAACTGGCATTTCTTTTTCATCATGCAAAATATGTATTACGTGAATTTTGCTAGCGCCTTCAAACTTTTTTAGAATCAAATTTGTCCAAAATCCCAGATTGCGGAAACGCACCGTTTTAAAGATAAGATTTTGGGCTCGCCTGCACTTTAGGTGACTGCAACAGACCCGGAGATGACTGCAGGGCAGAAATCCCGTCGGATAGATTAGGTTTGTTAGGTTATTTTTTTTTATGCAGACCCGGAGATGAGTGCTGGGCAGAAATCCCATCGGATAGATTTGCATGATGAGTTCTACAATCCAAAAATTTTTTAGTCACCTAAAGTGCAGTCCTTCCAAGATTTTTTAAAGTTGTACATATTTTCCATAAAATATCGCAATTTTTAGTTGAAAACAAAGCTTAAGAGGGTTTATCCACAAAATATCTTCCCACTATCTTTTAGTCCGTTATGGTGAATTTTAGGCTAAAGCCGTTTTTCAGTATTCTCAATGAAATGTATGTAATACGGAGTAAAATAAAATATGGAGTTAAAAGTGTGGTTCAAGGAATCGAGTGGGTGAAATAAAACATCGTCACAAATAATACAACCAGGGCAGAAACACATGGTTATTCCAACCCCAAAGCACGAGCCGAGCGAAGCGTGCCGCGGCAGCGGCCGGCGAAGTGCCAGAAACGAAATGCTGGCGTTTAACTATCTCTACCCCACCCTATCTATCGTTTGTTAAAATTTTCATAGAGTACCGTTTCCGGCACTTGGACGAAAGATTGTTGTATTTGTAATACATATTTTGCATGATGAAAAAGAAACACGAAAAATGGGCGCATCTGACGTCGAGTTGCGGAAACCTGCCCCGATAACGAATACGAATGATGAAAAATAAATGCCAGTTTAGACAAGGCTGTATGGTCCTAGATCTTTGACTACCAGTCATATATTATTATATCCTCTTTATGGCGAATGTAAACATCATTGTCAGTGATTGCAATCTCTTTAGTTAGGTCTGTTTTCAATATATAGTTATCTGTGCACTTGGTTTTCACTTAAATATGGCGTTGTGCTAAGGAATTTTCTGAAACTTTAAAAAATCATATCGTTAAAACGGCGCATTTCCGCAATCTGAGATTTTACACAGTTGTTTGTTATAAGTAGTTCTATAAGTAAAAAAAGTTTGAAGGCGCTAGTTTTAGTCACCTAAAGTGCAGTCCTTCCCACAGTAGACACATATATATATAGTGATCTGTGTATTAGGTGTATTAGACATAGAAAACACTGAGCATGTAATAAACCCACTGAATAATCCTAGATAAGTAAACAGTACAAAGAAATTTGAAAAACCATTAGCTTCCCATCGAATCCACCACATCTAATCTTTTATCTTTATATTTGAAGGATATACAAAAACGGGACGCACAATGCCGAAGAAAAGTCATGTAAATGAAACGGAAAAAGCAGTCATTGGTACTGAAACAGCAGTTAAACCGACAACTTATTCAATAGGAGAAGGAGACGATAAACATTCATTTATATCTCCGGTTATAGTATGTGCTTTGTATGAGAACATTTCAATACTTGTCGAGATAGCCATTACAGATGTCAAGACAGTTCCATTGGTATTAATACAGTCTATCTGTCTGATTGCTCCGTTTTATAAGAGTCTAAGGAAGATATCAATGCGTAGATGTGGGATTACCGCTTCAGTTGTTACCAATCTAAATAATGCGCTGCGTCTGACCTATCTGACAGACATCTGCTTTGACGGAACGTCTTTACTTGAAGGCAGTTATTATATTTTACTGCAAGGATTGAGCAGATTGAAAATTTTGTCGCTAAGTGGTTGTAGTATTAACAATGAAGTTTGTAGACTAATCGTTTCAAAGTTACGCATTCTAGAAGCAGGCGAGAACCATCTTGTTTGTTTGAATCTGTCCTCAAACCAAATAACGGATGAGGGTGCTAAATATTGTGGAGAAACCCTGAAGACTAATAGACGCCTGCGATATCTAAATTTGGCAGACAATTTTATTACTGATGACGGAGCAGCTTACATTCTTGATTCACTACAAGAGTTCATATTAACTGAAATAGATGTTTTAGATAAGAAGAGAAGATACTTGGACTGTTTGAAAAGGCGGAGGGATAGAAACATAAACTTTGGGAACTTATATTCGGGTGATGAAAGATCTCTGGCTCAAATAAATGAATTCAAAACGAAGAGGAAATCTAATGTAAGGAGGAGTTTCAACTGGAAAGATGATATCGTGGAAGCGTTAACAGATAAAACTGATATATTGTACAACTTAAACGATCATTATAATAATGGGCATACGAGATTAGAAAATGGATATACATTTTGTAGCGGCAACATGTCACTTTGCTACCTTAATATCGCTCATAATAACTTGTCATATTTGAGTGTAAAAAAACTGTTGAAAGTATTAACTTATCAAGATGGCATGAAAGAAAGATTGAGTAAAACAGGCACAGAAAACACTCAGATAAATTGTTACGGACTAATGCAAGTTGTTATTGATGGTAATTTTGTACCGATCGATTGTAAAGACTTTACCAAAATAACTGCACTGTTGAACAAAAATGTGAATCGCTTTTGTCCTCAAAAGGCGTAAAATGATCCTGCTTTAATGATGAAATCGACTACTACAAGTACTTCTCCTAAGTCTAGAAATATGAGGTCAAAGAAATAACGAAATTTGCTCAGGTTACTTTAATGTTTTAATATTTACATACTTAGTACAAATACGTTAAATAACGAAAGATGTGAAATACACACTTTTGGTAACTCTGAAATCACATGTCATTTTTAATAGATATTTTTTTATCGAATATTTAACTTTGCATTACATTAACAAAACTTTAAAATCTAACTCGAGCTTCACTGCAATTCATTCTAGGTACATGTATATTCCGAAAATCTTATGTAACTGGAGTAAACGAAGTATTAGGTAAACACTTTTGAATTTTATTCTTAGTATATAATAACATAGTGGTAAGTAAACTTACAAAACTGCAGTAATGTAACAGCACCAACATTTCGTTTGTTACCATAATGCCCACACAGCTTATTAACTTTAATACTTAACATAATTTAACAAAACTTATTATTCTCTCTACTACAATACTGATTTGCATACGCTCCGGGAGATGGGAATTTAATTTCTAGGCGGGAGGTATTCTCTGTTAGGTTGCTGAAGAGCGTTGTCTCCGGAGGAGAAATTGGGTCCATTAGGTTTTCCTGATGGATAGCCTTGACTACCTCCTGAAATAGATCCAGGATAGCTTGATGTGCTCTGAGATCCTGGATAAGATGCAGTCTGTCCTTGCGGACCTGAAGAGCTTGAGAATCCCGGCGTACCAGACCCGGCTTGATAAGATCCCTGAGATCCGCCACCGAACGATCCAGACGATCCTTGTGTTACACTACCTCCAGAGTATGTCCCTTGTGAGCCAGAACTTGGGTAGTTTGAGGGTCCTTGAGAAACAGCGCTTCCAGGATAAACACCGGATGGTTCTTGAGAGCTGGGATAGTTAGATGATGGCCCTTGGGGTCCTGTGGCTCCGGAATAGCTGCCTTCTTGAGGACCTGAGGTTCCCGGGAAAGACGCTGAAGGTGTTTGAGAACCTTGATAATTGTTAGCATTGTTGTACCCGCTTTGAGATCCAGAGCCAGTTATTGAGTAGTCGTATAGGTTTGCATTTAGTTCATACAGACTTGTAGCAGTATTGCAGTCGAATTGATTCCACCAAACGCAGACAAACACTTGTTGTGAGAAAATTGTCCCATTGGGGCAGAGAAAGTCATAGGTTCTGTTGTTTGCACAAACGTGGAATACTTGGCAACGGGTTTCCACATCGGCATAGTATCCAGGATAAGGCTGTGCATCACATCGGAAAGATGTTTCTGGGATTTCTGTCAGGATAGGGTAGTCTTTGTCTGGTTCTCCAGGAATTGCAGAATAGTCGCCACCTTCATATGCACCTGTGTCATCAGAACCAAGACCAGATCCAGCTGCACTGAAACCCGATGTGCCTTGGACTCCTTGTGCGGGGTAATTAGCACCTTGTGCAGGAAAACCAGAAGGGCCATTGGAACTTTGTCCAGAGTTTCCACTTGAACCCTGACTAGGATAGCCGCCAGGTGAAGGATTTTGTCCAGAGAAGTCACCAGAGGCAGGACCGCCTGATCCTTGGCCAGGATAATTTCCTGTTGTTGGTCTTTGTCCAGAGAAGCCTCCAGAAACTGAACCAGCTGATCCTTGACCAGAGTAACCTCCGGATGATGGCCTCTGTCCAGAAAAACCTCCTGATGTGGGACCAGTGGATCCTTGACTGGGGTAACCTACGGATGGTGGGCTTTGCCCAGTGAAACCACCAGATGGGGGACTACTCGATCCTGGTGTGAGGTACCCTCCCAAAGAGGGTCTGTTAATATCCTGACTAGGGAAGCCTCCAGAAGTCGGAGTACTTGAGCCTTGGCTAGGATAGTTTCCTGACGAAGGGGCAGGCTTCTGTCCAGTGTAACCGCCTGATGAACTGCTTGTTGGTCCTTGAAATCCAGGTGACTGTGCTTGTCCTCCAAAGCTTGACTGAGGTCGTTGACCGTCAGAGCCAGGGAAGGCTTGACTTTGACCGGTAGGATAGCTAGATCCTATGAAACCCGGAGTTGAACTGGAACCCGGAGCAGAATAGTCGTTTTGACCCCCAGTTAGGAATGATGAAGTGGTGGGGGGTTGTGGGTAGCCACTTGAGGCACCTTGACCGAATCCTGGTTGGTTTGAAGTCGTATCTTGACCGAAAGGTTTGCCGGGCTTGTTGTATTCGTAGCCTCGTTGAGCGAATACAGTTGCCAGGAGCACTGAAAAAAGAAAAGAAAACAATCATTAGAACACACAGGTATATCACAAA
Source organism: Carcina quercana (assembly GCA_910589575.2). Taxonomy (NCBI): domain Eukaryota; kingdom Metazoa; phylum Arthropoda; class Insecta; order Lepidoptera; family Depressariidae; genus Carcina; species Carcina quercana. The sequence continues at coordinate 20,959,933 of OU342426.1, read as the reverse complement.
CTTTTAACAGTATTTATGAGTATGTGGACGTTTTTCAACGTTTAGTTGGGGAAGAATACCCAAGGCACAATAGACCGACAACACACTCAAGATCGCATCGCGTGAGATCGCGTGGCTCACACCAGTGCTTTCGCAACTCTAACAGGGAAATTATCGTAACGTAACCTCGCTGTTTGGTGAACTGGCTCATCACAGATTGGTATCTCGTGGGCATATCATTAATTGGACGATTGTTCAGGTAATGAGTGTTCGATTGGGCTTGCAAATTGGGGTGTGCGTAATACCTACTAAATAACGGTAACCTTTTACTGGAATTGAATACTTAATGGTATGTCTTGCAAATCCGAAACACGAATTCAATAACCGTTTATGTATTAAAATCTCAAATTAACAAGCTGCCTATAGATTGGGGTGGCTTTATCGAAGTAATGTTGGGCGTTAGTAACACATTTTAATTCGCTGAGAGCCCTCATATTGCAAAATGTCGCACCTCTCGGTCGCGTGTCAAAGTCAAGTGAGAGATTTAACATTAAATTGTTCCCAGATTTTTGAAATGACATTGCGGTTTACTTAACGCGATACTCGTGTAATTCTGGTTGATGACAGTGTTGAGGTCTTTATTTCTGCGAGGCCTATGCGGCGACCTACGCCTAACCCTGACCGTGACCGCGTAAGTTACATACATACATAGCGATAGTACTTATAAGTGTTATCTTACAATAAATGTTGTTATTTGAAATCTCAATCAACATTTTGGAAAATACTTTTGAAAATAAAAATCATTGCAATTTGATAATACGCTTGTATTTATAAATAAAGCCGACGTGATTTCGTATTGATGCTATGGCTTCTTCGAACTAACGGCGTAAATATTTAGTAATTTAATACATATTAAAGAACCTGAGGCAATTCCATGCAAAACAAATGGTCAATGTTGCGTATTATATAGCACAGTTTTTTTAATGTATTGAAGATAGACCAACACTTGACCTCAATCTCACTTGATGGTAAGTGACGATGAGGTCGACGATGTTACGTGTTGGTCTAGAAGGTGACTGTTTACTCTTCTTAATATCCGCTTTTCTTAGCTAAACCTGTGTAGCTGACAATAATCATACGTTAGTAATATAACTTCAAAAAAGGAGGTTATCAATTTGAAGGGCATGTTTTTTTTAAAATGTTTGTTTCCTCAGAACTTTTGACTGGGTGAACCGATTTGAATGATTCTTTTTTATTGGAAAGGTGGTGCTTCCCGTGTGGTAACATTCCAATTTGTTTTAGTTCTGAGAATGGCATCCACGAGAAAACGATAAATTAAATTTGCCTCAATAAAAGAATACTTTTAGGGCAATTGAAGTCGGTTTCCAGTTCTTTTTGAACGCATTTACTTGTTCCCTAATAATTCTCACTGAATATCAAGCAAAAAATCCTACAAATATAACAAATGCGAGAAGTTGATTATGGGGTTGTTCTTACTTCACGCCTACAGTCGAAATAGCTTCAGCATTCGGCCCAGGTACATAACATTAATTCTTGTTTATTAAAGTACAAAGTACAACAGCACCACGCTAAAGTAATTTAACGAACGGCAGCAGTTCTAAATTAACATCTTCTAACGGATGAGTAGTTTGCACGCAGTTTGGCAACAGGTCAGTCTTCACGCGGCCGATCTTAAAGTGTTCTCAGTAAACACAAATGATGGTTTGAGGGTGCCAATTTGCGTCCCATAATCATCCGTTCAGAATCATGACGAAATGTATAACTATTGCAAATTAATGTGTGCTATGAAGGCAGTCACTTGCGAAAGCTAGGCTTCGAAGACAAGAGGCAAATTGGTATCTGAAGATGTTTTTGTAATGAGTCTCTATGTTTGCTTATTTGATATTTGATTAGGGAACGACGTAAGGTAGGTCGGAATTGATATTACCTGTAAGTAGATTCGTTATTTATTAGTACGGCGTATCAGATCAATTCAACTTTCAATCGAGGTACGCAAATCTGTTGGAGACTACCAGACTCAAACAGGTTTCAACTGCCTCCGTGGCCTATGCTAAGAGTAGGACTGTCAATCCGAAGGTCTCGGGTTCGATTCCCAGTGGTAGCCTATCGGTACTCAGTTTGGTTGGTGGTAGGGGCTTTAGGGTTCCGTACCTCAAAAGGAACCCTTATATGATCATTATCTTGTCCGCCTGTCTGTCTGTAAATACCCTTTTTCTCAGAAACACGTGGAGATAATTAATATCGAGTACTCAAGTCTGCCGACCCTTGGATCTGTGAAAAAATCAAACTAATAGAAAATGCAATAAATAGAGATAACTGTATTTTAGACCATTTCCATATAAAATACAAGGGAACCAAAATCTATGGGGTACTTCCAGTTGACCTAGAATGATGCTAAGCGACTATGTGGTCTAGGATGATTCACGGTTGCCGAGAAATAGCCGATTCATTCTGGCCTTGAAGATATCCAGAAACACAAAAGCACAGTGCTATTAAGACTGATGTTTGCCGGCAGATAACATGGAGGTAGACAGGCGGGCATAGAACAATCAGCACCAACCCATAACCAAACCATTCCGGATGGTGAGTCCAACTAGTAACCACTAAGTAGTATTGTGCGTAATAAGATGGCCAATGTGTAAGAAAGCCACCAATACCAAAACCTACGTGCGTGAAAGAGACAATAGAAAAACGATCTAGCCTCTCCTGGGCTTCAAATTAAATCATTTTATTTGTTAAATTAACATATTATTATTACATATGTAGGAAAGTAAATATATAAAAGTCTCTCCAAATTAATCGGATTAGGCTATACAATATTTCAGCATATAGCATAATAATTGGTACTTCGGCCTGAACTGCCTGGATTTTAGCTTGAGAGGTGTCGTTAGATTCGTAGTTACTGTGAGAATGACACTGGGTGGGTATATAAAAATCATAAAAAGTAAAAAAAAATACGCAGCCGGCTTTTTTAAAATTTACTTTTCATTCACTTGTTTAAAGTTTACATACGAGTAAAAGTACGCATTATTGCTCATTTCACCTTCCTTCTATAAATAAAGGGACTCTATTCCAGTACCATATTGTACTAATAATTTTGTGATCAGAATTGTACAGCTGTTGGCTAATGCAAATTTATTACAGACTAGCAGCCCGTCCCGGCTTCGCACGAGGTAGACAATTATTTATTTTTGGAAATTTGGATATAAAACACTTTTTTTCACAAATATTTGTATTTATTAAAAAATTATTATTTATTAATTATATATTTACAAAAAAAATTATTTCGGTGCCCCCTCCACCCCGCCCGCCGCGATGCCCGGCGCGCTTTTCAGACTGCATTGCAAACAACGGCCACGGCGCTATGGCGGTTTTGTTTACTGTTTGAATTTTTTAATTCGTAATATCTTTTGAATGGAAAGTCCAATTTAAATAATTTAAAAACTATTTTATAGGTAGTTAAATGCTCTTGACCATAAAATAATTTATTTGGATAAGGATTAATATAAACACATAAATAGCATGGTTTGAATTTGGTTAGCATTTTCATTAATGTTTAAAATGAAAAAAGTTGTTGTAGTGACATAACTACAATAGTTGGACATATGCTACCGCGGAGTTTTTTTGTAGACATTATGATGTTCTTCAATATTGTTGTACATTATTTTGTTCTATCACTAATAGTTTCGGCAGCGCATTCGACGAAAGACATTTTAAGACTCATTTTTCTACACCTTCGGTTACATTGTTCAAATTTTACCAAGGATCCCTAATTTTTTTCCAAATGAAATGTAGCCTATGTCAAATTGGAAGAATGTAGCATTCTATTGGTGAAAGAATTTTTTAAATCGGCCCAGTACTTTTTGAGCCTATTCATTACAAACATACAAAAATAGTTACAAATCTTTCCTCTTTATAATATTAGTGTAGATGTGGTACCGCCTCTTGCTCGCTGGCCACTTATAATGTAAATATTTCAAATATTTTTTAGAATACGTATTTGATATTTTTTTGCTATAGTTTTTCTCATCTTTTTTGTGGTAAATTGATTTGTTCGTTGTTGTTCTATATATATATTCTTAGAATTAAACGTTTTTATTTAAATTGCAATTGCAAACGAGTTTATCGTTTGCTTAAAATTGCCCTGGTCCTGGCTCCACCGTCAACATTTTTGGTCCTTCGAGCCGGATATGAACCAGACAACCAACAAGAAAATTGATAGGTTTCTTAAAACAGAGCCAAATTTCACAACAAAATCAGCACTATTTAAACTAGAGTCATGAATTGGACAGTCCTAAGCGTCGTGTCTTCCTACATTATTTGATTTACTCGAGCGCCCCTTCAAAGGAAGCGCTCTATATTATAACGCTTTTCTCACAGAGAGTGCATCAATCGTGCGTTTACATCACGAAATAGAACAATGGAACGGGGAAGCACGCTTTCTGCTAACCACAATCTAGTTGCACTATTCAGATTAGGCCATTTGAACTGCATTTGTTACATGGAGATAGGGTCGAGATTAGAGCTGACAAGTGATAATTTACTATAGCACTACGAGTACCTAGGTGTCCATTTGCATGGTTCGTGGCGCTCTTCTTTTAATTAAAAAGGTCATTTTGTAATGTGGAGTGCGTAATATTAAAATTCAGAGAAAGTGAGTCATTTAAATCACCTCAGCAGCCTAAACTCGCAATCCGTGGGCTGCGGGTTCGATTTCCAACGGGAAATTTGCTTGGTACTCGGTTTTACTGGTGATATAGGGTGCAATTTTCTATTTTGGTTATAGAAATTATCCCATGGGAACTACTTGCACGATCGGGATAAAAATAGAGTATGTCCTTTTCCATCCCTTCCACTAACCCTAAACAAAATATCAAGTCACTTCATTGCAACGGGAAGGAAAAACAATCAAGAAAACTTACTTTCGCATATATAACATGAGTCTGTTCTAGCAGAACCGATGGACGTGGCTGTCCGCATGAGAAAGATTTTCCTGTCGTGTCTGGCACACGCTTGACCAAATGAAAAATCATTTTGTAGCTGATTTCGTGTTTTTAGGGTTTAGGGTAAAAACGGGACCCTATTACTGACACTTCGCTGTCCGTCTATCACCAGGCTGTATCTCATGAAACGTGATAGTAAGACAGTTGAAATTTTCACAGATGATTTCTGTTGCCGCTATAACTACAAAGACTAAAAACCAGAATAAAATAAATATTGTGAACTTTTCATTTAAATAAAAGTACATTTTCCATAAATACAGAAAAATACTATGCCTCACCTGTTTTTTGTTTGTTTTGTAACCTAATTAATAAAGCTTCGGTCTGTAAGAAGTGACATCAATTTTTATTTGCAATAATATACATAATAGACATTAGCTGTTTTTAGAATGATTAACGCGTTCAAAAAGAAATAAGACTAGAAACAAACTAGAAACTGATTTTAACTGCCCTAAAAGTCTACACTATTCATCCCCCAAAATATTCACCCTTAGAGGTAGAATGGACATATATGGCTTTTGTTGATTTTCTCAAAAAGCACTGAATCAATTTCGATAAAATTTATATGGGACCACCTCTGAAGTATGTTCTACCTAAATAAAGAAAGGATCTTCGAAATCGATAGTAACATTAAAATAATACATACAGACGAATTGATAACCTCGTCGATGAAAATAGAGGCTATACAGAGAGATTTAAATATAGTAATAGGTTATAGAGCGGTCATTGGGAAACGTTTCATATAAACATTTTGATCTCAAAAGTCAATGGTATGTCAAATGTCTTGTACGGCCGCGTGACGTGATGTGACACTAGATTGAGTAACTTATTACCAATTGGTAATAAGTTTAGGATCAAAATGTTTGTTTGCTTTGTCCGGTCTATTAATATTAAATGTCTTTCAGGCTATAGAAAGAATTGATATAAAATTCGCAGAAGCAAAATGGTGAGGCCGCAACGAGATTTGTTTCTGTTAAGATTTCGCAAAGCAATAAAATTACAATATTACGCTAAAACGAACACTTTAAAAACACATAAACTGTCAGTAGGTGTTGCACAGTAGTTACACGCTGTAATTTAAGACTCGCATTCGTCACGATCTCATGATATAATTCAGTGTATTATTCGTTTAAGGTTAAGATAATAGCTAGCTGCGTATGTTAACATCACTATAATTATCAGATTGGTACAGCACGATGGCCGAGCACACTTGCGATGTTAGAGAACCATGTTCAACCGACTTCAAAAAAGGACGAGGTTCTCAATTCAACTTGTTTTTTTTTGTACGTATGTTACGCGATTACTCCGTCAATTGTAAACCAATTTTCATGGTTCTATTTTGTCTGGTAGAGCATATTTCAGACGTGGTACCACATAAATTTTATCGAAATTGATTGAGCGATTTTGAGAAAATCAACAAAACCAAATAGGGTATTTTACACTATGTAAGGAAAAATATAAAAATGTTTGTTCATAATAGATTTCGAAAAAAGTAAACAAGAAACGTCGATATTTATTCATAAAATTGCAATTTTAATTTTATAATTCCATTTTAAAAATCGTCTTTTCTAATCTGTTTTTGAAATGTCTAGAACGCCATTCGCCATGTTGGATCCTGCCGTGACGTCATTCCGATAGTAAACAATCTACTGAAAATAAGTTGTGCGCTGTTATTTTGATAAATTTACGAGTTATTAACACGTTTGTAGACTTCTAGCCTTTATTTCACTATGGAAGACGGTTTTGTGAAAGCAGAAAGTACAAATCTGCCAATGGTTAATACTTTAATGGTGGCGAATTTTTTTGCCTCCAATCCCGATTTCTGTTCTGCGGAGTTGAGAAATGTTAAAACAGCAATGTAAGTAACCATTGTATCAAGTTTTGTCTAATAATAAGTACAATAACAATACACAATACAATAAAACGGGTCCTTCATGTTACACTCCAACCTAACCTATATTTTGTCATCAGGTCGGGAAGGGAATCTTACGGAGACGACGCAATAGGCTATGTGCAGCTGAAGCGGGTTCAAAATACATGCGTGGTTAAGTGTACGGTATGCCCGGAACATAAAGTGCGTACCAAGCCCTATGCAGTGACACTTGTTGTAAACGAACAAGAAGAGACTGTGACTAGTGTCAAGTGCCACGATTGCCCATCTTCAGAAGGCGGCTGCAAGCACAGTGTTGCATTTTTAATGTGGTTACATCGTCGAACCGAAGCCCCGTCGTGTACTTCGGAACCCATTATCTTATACTCTGTATAATTTTCCATGTCATTTTCCAGCTGAAATATGGATTATAATATTTATGAAGTTTTTAACTCATTACTTATCCTAGGTACCTACCTACATAATATAACCTATAAATACATTACAAAAGATGACATTTGTTTTGTAATATTAACAAGAAGTTTTCTTTTGTTTATTTGATAGTTAATTTACCATTTATAGCGCATACTTACATCAAAGTGGTCTTCACAGAAATACAGTCTAGTCTTTGTGGACAATGACTTTGGATCTCTTCTTGCCAGTTTCAACCAAGTATTTCTCATTTTTATATCACTTGGCACTTGAATCCATAATTTTTGTGGCGTTTTTACACTTGTATTTTTGCATTCAGGCACAAGACACCAATGATAACTCATTATTTTCACGAATCTTAATACTTGGTCTTTCGCAGTCGTATTGTTTACTAACCGAGTGACGTCACGAGATGAAAAAGCATGGCGGCTAGCGTTTCCGCGCGAAAATTCAAAATCATAAATAAAAAACAGATTTTAAGGCGCTTTTCGGTTTTAAAAAAAATTAACAAAATTTCTACTAGTTCATTACGATCTCAGGATTAATTTAAAACAGTTTTTGAAAAATGGTGTAATACCCTATTATTCTCTTTTTATTTCAGATTTTTCAATTTGTATACATTTTTAAGGCAGTTGAAGTCGGTTTTTAGTTCTTTTTGAACTCGTTAATTATATAAAAAACAAATTCATTACAAACTCCGAGGCAAAATAGGTGATACTGAGAGACCTTGCACGGGAATTGAACCTGGAGTCTCAGGATCGGGACTCCAACTGCGTTACCACTAGGTCAGGTCAGCTGAATGTTCTACCATCATCATCATCATCAACCGGGAAATGTCCACTGCTGGACATAGCACATATAGATACGTGTACCGACGACTTTACCAGATGGACCGACGACCTGGTAAAGGTCGCAAGTAGCTGCTGGATGCAAGTGGCTCGGAACCGGTCATAGTGACATGACATTATTTATGTATTTCTAGTTTCCTAAGCGACAAGGATCAATATCGAATGACGTAACCAAATACATCCGTTAGCCGCGGGGTTGTAAGTATGTTTGTCTGTAGTGGATTGCACTCCAATGCTCCATTCAATCGCGGAATGACTTATAGCAAAAGAATGGACTGAAAAAAAATGTTTCAGTATTTTCTCGATAGTGATTTCGGAGAAAATAGTTATATTATAAAAACTCGCAGATAACGTCACGCATGTGACACTACAAATCTATCAAAATACAACTTGCACGCATATCTACCCCCACTATCCCAAACACATGGGATAGACTAGAGAAAACAAATTCATCCCAATTTACATGTATGGATACCCCGATAACATTATTTTTCAAGATTTTAGTCTAAATACTTTTTTAAGTCTCACGACCTACGGCATTATACGTCAAAATATCGTTATATTTTTATCAAAATAATGAATGAAAATTAAATTATTTCAGTAAATTAAAAAAATTCTAGTCCATTAATTTGTCATTTTCTACTCAAAAAACAAATAAACTGAAATTATTTATTTGAAACCCTACGCTATCTGTTTAATCGCGTAATAAGTACGTCGTCCTTGCTTGTTTTTCCCGCGATTTTATATAACACCGAACAATTTGTCGCAAGCTCTATCGAGTCATTGTCACCTTCAGAACAATGAGTTGCAACACGTGTATATTTAGGATTGTATCTGATCTCCGTAACGCGAAGTAGTTTAATATTGTTATACGACTAGTACTCAGTAACAATTTGGTATAGGCCCTTTATGAATACGAGAACTACTCGTACAATACAAATATATTTATTGACTAAAACAATTGAATTAATATGGTATAGCCGTACAGTCTGTCATAGGGGGAGCCCTGTGCGACAGGTGTAGGCTATCTCTCTCTCTCTCCAGGTGTCATTTTTTTTGCTTTATACAATGTAAGGTAATGTAAAAAAGATTATTTAGTAACTTTTAATGTAAATACTGTAACAAGCTGAAGGGTTCGGGTCCGAAGGAAAAACGTTTCTAAAGTTCCGGAGTTTATTGGTAACACATATCCACAAGCCAATCTTCTATACTTCGGGTCTTTCTGACAAAGTTCGTCCCTGTCCTCACTGTGTATGAGTTCACTTCTCCCGCACTGAGTCCGTACCTGAAATCTCCGTAGAGTCCTTTGGATCCACTGACGCTGGTCTGTCACTACTGACACCGCTTGACACCACTGATACACTAACAGTTTTATACTTGACTGTACTTTTTGTAAATTTTTCAATTATTTTGAGCGTTTTATTTTGTGAGTGTATTGGTTTACACTCATGTTAGTGTTTTATTGATTATATAGCAGTTTTATTAACTAGTACGAGTATTAAAGGCATATTATACAGGAATGCCGCTGCAATTACCTAAATAACAACCACGATAAGTTTAAAATTCTTAGCGAATCAGCATGGTTTTAAGATATTTACAAAATTGTTCGCAAAATTGTGAATAGAAAATTGTCATAATTGACTAGCTGGCTTATTATGATCCTTAAGTACCGATGTCGAACCCAAAGGTCACCGCAATGGACTCACAGAAATCACAAAATACTAGTAATTGAGAAATCGTATATACCGCGTTCTTTGTTCATTTAGAAAATTTTCGTAAATTCCAACATCAAGAGCACGAGTTTCAAATTAAGAATGATTGAGATTTGTTAAAAGTATTTGCTGCGGGGAATTCTGCGATAAAACTATAGCTAAATTTAGTTCAAACACTTTCAGCCGTTTCTGCGTGAATTAGTCATAAACATCCTAAAACGAACTTTCTGTGAGTAAAGTAAGTATATTTGTTGAATGATTTTATTTTTTGTGTAGGTATAGTTGAAGGGCCGGAAAAGGACATAGGCTACTTTTCCATCATCATCATCATGTACAGCTTGCGGCAGCTGGACATAGGCTGGACATAGGACAAAGGCGCCACTCGATTCGGTCCTCTGCTCTCCGCATCCATTCACGTCCGGCTACCCTACATAAGTCGTCTTTCCACCTCGCCGGGGGACGTCCTACACTACGTTTGCCTAGGCGTGGTCTCCACTCGAGAACTCGTCTACTCCAGCGACTGTAAACTACTTTTTATCCAGATTGAATTAGTAGCTCCCGTGGGATAGTTACTGTGACTAAGCCAAAGCTAGTATATTATATTAGGAGGATTTCTAGGTAGCAAAAGTTCAAGTTTGGACAAGATAGTTATACTTTTTATAAATAGGTAGTACTGGTCGCGGAATACACGTCGAAAATATTATAATATATAATAAACAGGTGTTATAGATGCAAGGATCCATTACACAAAATGTCGGCCCTATATCCTCGTGTGTACAAAATACAACTCATCTACAACAAATATTTAAACAATACTTTTACATACTTTTTAACTGCGGTCACATTCAATACGAATATAAGGCTACTGGCCGCAAATTAAGTTGGTTTATGTTCTTATGAAAAAGAAAATAGTGAAAAAATTCTTATTGCATTATATGAACTTAGAATTAATGTACAGTTTTGGGGTACTTTAAGTTAAAGACAACTTGCTTATTAGGAGGCTCTTGTATAATGTACCTGTAAAGGTCGCGGATAGTCACTGGGTGCAAGTAGCTCGGGACATGATACATATGTATGTATCATGTAGTCCATGTTCAGCACTGGACGTTTCCCGGATGATGATGATGTTTTTATTGTTAGATTTACGAGTACGTTTAAGGGGATTTGACTGTATACTAGTCTAGTACGAATTATTTATTGAAAATTTTTTTTGCATTTGAAAATTTGCATGAAATTTCCTCGTAAGGTAATCTAGCACGTTGAATCTGCGCAATGTTTCCCGATAGGGGTCAATTCCATGTATGTACCTCAGAGTGCCGTACTCTCGTTTATTGTGCCATCCATCGAGTCACGAATAGAGGTATACGAGTATGTGGTCATTATACACTATGGTTGGAGTAAATGTAGATATGCACCAACAGAGACATCTTAATTGGTTTTGTAGTCATTACTGGCTTGGGAGTAAACGTGCAGCAAACATCTGCATCGTACGTAAGTAAAGTAAGTTTGTCCTTCCTTTACATCGGAACGAAGACTCAGAATGACTTGATTATTTGTATAAGGATAGTTGAAAGGTCGTAAAAGGATATCGGATACTTTTTATATCAATCGAACAACCTGTTCCCGTGGGATAAGTCATGAAGTACATGCTGTCGATTTTACGGGCAAAAATACTAGTATGATAACAAATTTACAAACAAATCTATAATATTTTTGAGTCATTACATAGGCTTTGGAGAAAAAGATGATGTAAAACCGCCTGGCTAGCGAAAACCACGTTTCCTAAATTTGCTGTCAAACAGCAGTGTTAATAGCACTATTGTGACTCATTAAATTGAGCCTACTGGGTGTGCAGGAACGGCCATATAAGTCACTAACCGGCAGGTGAGATGAAGGACAACCGAAAACCCATCATACATTTAAAAAGCCAGTACAGGGATGGGTTCTCCACAAAAGCCAGCTACCAATTTCCCAGCTTAGTTGTTATTGTACATATCATCATCAGCCGGGAAACGTCCACTGCTGGACATAGGCCCCCTTCATGATATGCCACAATGACCGGTCCCGAAACACTTGCATCCAGCAACTCCACACGACCTTAACTAGGTCGTTGATCCATCTAGTAGACTGACGTCCCGGAACACGCTTTCCCGTACGTTATACATATGCCTCTACATATAGCAAACTATTGTTTTACCATTTAATTCCACTGTTATTTTTTCTACGCTTGCCAATTCATTTGCTGTTTTTAATATTCAGCGTTTATGTAATAAAATTACACCAGCTCGACATAGTTTAAATGTAACGGTTTGGTCACCGTTAAATTAATTCAAATGACTTTGGTATTTTGACCTGTGACAATATGCTACGTTGTATGTTGTGCTTTGCTTGATACCAATTCGAGTATAAACGAACACGCTTATCAATTGAGTCGAAAGACTTAAGATCTGACTTGCGTAAGAATTCGCACCCATTTGCATAGCTATTTTTATAAGAATCGTCTAGGTACGCTCAAATTTCGAATATATGTTATTACTAGTGTTTTACGCGCGACTTTATCCGTGTGGTCTTCTGAAATTATCACACGGGAACTACTTGCTTGATCGTGATCAAAAATAGCCTATGTCCTTTTTTGGCCTTTCAACTGTCCCTATCACAGATGCCTATAAATACAAAAACCTGCAGAATTTCTGCTACCCGCAAAATTTTAAGTTGGTTGCCTTTGTAGTTTCAGTTCTGCTTACTAACTTATAACCCCTTTTTTACTCCTTTAGGGATTGAATTTGAAGAAAAAAATATCTTTCTTACGAGCGTTTACGTTGTGTAAAGAATATATGTGCTAAATTTCAAGCTTATAAGTCCTATAGTTTCGGAGATATCGTGATGAGTAATGTAAGAACAAACAAATTCAATTCCACAATTATAATATTAGAATTGGATTTTTCAGAAAATTTCCAGTGCCTTCTTCAGTTCAAGTTTCTGGGTTTGCTCGCTTTTCACGGATTTATCCGCTTCTATCTGAAACGAAGGCCAAGTGCAACCTAATTATGAATAAAAATGACACAGATTAGTAAAGGAAATAAATGTCTTCCGTTGCGCATGATGTGGCTAGTCCAAGGTTCAGATTCTTTGTTATTCTGTGGTCGACATCGCTGGCATTATTGGGAAGTGATGATTTTCATTCTGTATTGTCACTCCTACAAACCACAAGGACTTGTTACAAAATATTGTACAGCGCCGCTCTTTCTTCTATTAAATTTGTTAATTTCTTTCTTACACACCCATTGCTCAAGTTGACGACATATTAATTTTAGTGTTTAGTTGTCTACAGTTCTTTTAAAGATCACTGGTTGTGCTGTGTACGAACACGCACTGTTTTTGTGCGCTTGATCATTTTATTGTACGTTGGTAATCAGTTGAATGAGTTTTCTACAAACTAATTGCATGTTATTTAGGAAGTAATCTTTCAATTGTTGCCAACATCGAAACTTTTGTTTGGTCTGTCGCATGGTATTAGAAAATGAACTGTAATCCTAAACTATGTCTTGTTTTTCTGCGGATTTTAGCAATTTTTTACATTAGCAAATTGCATATGCAATGTAGGTATATAAATATAGAGGTATGTTTTCTGTAAATAGGACGTTTTTCAAAAGTTTTCTTTTCAAAAATAGGCTTGGTGGGAGGCACCAAGACGTGTACTTCTCCAAGCATAACTTTGAAGCTATCGAATTTTATGTCAATTTAAATACCTAATGAAACGAAATGTAGATTTAGGATAAGTATTTAAATTTGGCTTCTATAAATGTTGCATCATCGTTAATTTACGAAATGAGTTTTTTTATGTATGATGGGTCTGCACTTGGCTTTTATCTTATCTGATGGTAAGTGACGGTAAGGCATGGTAACCACATCGAAAAGTCTCAAGCTAATGAGGCGCTGGCTCTGCTACAATGTGCTATTAAGAGGCTGTGTTGGTTAGACCACGTGGTCGCGTTCAAATTTGGATTGTTTTGTAGCTGTCCCTATCCGAGCCCTATCCTACCCGAGCGCGTACGGTGAGACAGCATACACTACGCGAAGTTATCCACCCGTTATTTGGATGTTTCGTAGTCCAGGGATCATTTGAAGGATACAGTATATTATGTAACCATTTTTTTAATACAGTATACTAATGAAATTTCAGGTGTCGGTGGTTTTTCCAAATTGTTCTTAATTGATTCATACTCTTGTAAATCAGGTTCAAAGTTGGGGCTTTTTATTACCGTAAAATACAGTTCTTTGACGCCCTGTAACTCTGGAAGTATATATTTAAACGATAATTTGACTCACCACCGACACAGATATTTGTTTCTAGATTGTGTCTTGAAAATTTCATAGATTTACATAGCTTAATACTCGAAATATGACTGGACTACGTTTGTATGGGCGCTTTGACAACAGCATACCCTCTTAATACTGCTGTCTGGCGGCAGACTTAGTAGCATTTTGGTAGCTAGCCAGGCGGATACAGAAAATGCGCTACCACCAACCGAACCGAGTACCGATAGCAGTAGCAATCGGGAATCGAAAACGAGACCGGACATCGGGAGCTAGATCCCAATCATAGAGACAGAAGAACAACTTTATCTACAGCTACAATAGCCGTTACGCATCTAATTGTCCCTAGATGGCGTTTTGAAGAATACTAAAAATGGTGTGTAAAAGTGAACATTGTGATTCACTATGAAGTTTTACAACATTAGCGACATTACAATGCGACACCCAAAACGATATGATGTATGGGGAAAAATGAATGAAATTTTTATCGAGCAAAATAACTTTAAGTTACAATGCGGCCACTGCTAAATAGTACGGAACAGTGGTACAGACTTAGTTAAGGCAGAGCAGGTCTTTGTCCACAATGCCCTTTCATAAAACCTCCCACTGGAAAGTGTGATTCAACCCTTTGTTCTCCGGAATGTGAATCCAAGGGTGTAACCACAAGGAATGATTGACCCCTAAACTGGCAATACTACTTTCGACGGTTCGGGTGTTTTAATGATAAATGGCGAACGAGATACTCTTTATCTGCTATAACAAGCTGTTGCGACATTTTGTACGTTGTGATGGTTGCTGGGATGGGAACGTTTAGTAACAATTGTCGACTGTCCACTTGTATTGAAATATGAGACAACTGTTGCTTGGGTGTCTACAGGACAACCGCCTTGTAGGAAGACGTAAAGAGATTTTTAGTCATCGTATGCTCGACAAATCTATACTGCTGCTCAGGAGACTGAGAGATTCATGTATTTAAGAGGGTATGCTGGTGTCAAAGCGCCCATACAAACGCAGTCCAGTCATATTTTGAGTATTAAGCTATGAAAATCTACGAAATTTTCAAGACACAATCTAGAAACAAATACAGATTTTCGTTTAAATATATACTTCCAGAGTTAAAGGGCGTCAAAGAATTGTATTTTACGGTAGTAAAAAGCCCCAACTTTGAACCTGATTTACAAGAGTATTAATCAATTTAGAACAATTTGGAAAAACCACCGACATCTGAAATTTCATTAGTATACTGTATTAAAAAATGGTTACATATATACTGTATCCTTCAAATGATCCCTGGACTACGAAACATCCAAATCACGGGTGGATAACTTCGCGTAGTGTATGCTGTCTCACCGTACGCGCTCGTGTAGGATAGGGCTCGGATAGGGACAGCTACAAAACAATCCAAATTTGAACGCGGCCACGTGGTCTAACCAACATAGCCTCTTAATGATCATCATTAGATCTCTAGCCATGTGGTAACCACCTCATGAGTTCCTGTCGAGGTGGATACGGGAAATCCAGGGGGTGGGCAGTATATATTACATAAGGCGATCTGTGCTTTAATCATGTCCAACCGTGTACATAATGCAGTTGAATATGAACCGGTACTATCAATTGATTGACGCTCTCTCATAGGTCATGACATACTCCGATTCACGAATCGGCTTATTTCTAATACGAGTATGCCTGGGATTGACTAATTCAGAAAGAAGACAATCGTAGTAGAATTCAAGTAATTTTGGTTCCATGATATTTGCCCAAAACTGGTCGGTTTTTTTCTATGATTTCTGTTTTTATTTTATTATTGACGTACCATATTCCAAATAAACATTGCTTCTTCTTGCATATATGTAACTGCCTTTGAACTTGAAAATACCAATCCGATTTCTGAATAATGGTTACTATGCCGTTTTTGTCTTTTTTTTTACAAAAATGCATTTTATTCTTTTGAATCGTCTCTTCGATGCCGATTTAAATGGGACTGGACATTTTATTTCTACCGAAAAATGGATTGGAATCTTGACGCATTTGGTATTTGCATAGTTGCCGGTTACAATTCTCATGAATATTGGAAGCACTATAAATAGTTGTGTTGATGTATTTGTATAAACCTTCTTCATTTTTATTTACTTTATGAAGTTGTATAGCCGCGCAAATATATTTTCTTGACCGTAGAATTTTTTCATGGGTAATGTTTTTCCTATACGTAGCAGCAAAATGCGTATCAGTGGGAGTAGGTGGGGTTTCACAATGGACTCCACATGCTGTTGCGGAGAAGTGCAGAGCATGGACGACCTCATCAACATCTGTCCGTAAAATATAGTAAATTAAAGCCTACTACTACGAGTATGCGTTGAATTAGTTAAATACATTGAAATGACTTATTTGGGCCGTTAATGACATCTAGAAAATTGGATATTTCTTGAGATGTCATAAACATTATGTATTGTTTATTTATTTATGTATTTTATTTAAACGCTACCAAACAATGTACGGACCGCTTCTTGTTTATAGGCCTACAAAATAGTCCGCGGTGGCATATGACAATCTGTTAAGTATAGCCTACTATAACCATTCTAACTTCTATGAAATTATCACATATAATGTGGTATTTGCAAAAGCTATCATCATCTTCATCAAATTAAGTACGCTAGTTAAATAAATACTTTAATGTACATTATAATATCCCGATACAACCACTCCCGCCCGCGCTCCACCACCCGCTCCCCTATTGTTTGTTTGTTTGTCCTTCCATCACGTCGTAACGTATTGGGATAACTGAAGGGTCGGAGAAAGATGTACATACTCGTACATAACTTCTTATCCCAATCAAACAATATCGCACAATTCCCCTGAAGTACACGAGGACCAAGTTGCAGGCAAACGCTTGTTTATTAATAAAAATAAAACAAAATTTTGTCTACTTCTGATACACTGACTTTTACATTGAGGTACATAAGGTTTCTTGTTTGATTGTGATTTTAAGGAAAGCATGCTTCCATACGATATAACACAAAGGGCATAAAAACAAATGCAATATTACGGGTCCACTTACCATAAAAAGGTAACAAACGAAGCATGGTGTTGGTGCTGGTGATGAACTAAAAGCTAAACCTGAAACAATAACAGTTATAAAATTCCATTAATTTATTTCGAAAGAAAAAACCGCCTTGGTGGTCCCGGCGGGGCAATAGGTACTCGGTTTAGGAGGTGATCCGACATTGGCTACGTTCGTGTGGCTATCTACCACCATGTTACCAAAGTCTGCCGCCAAACAGCAGTGTTAGTAGCACTGTTGTGTTCCGGTATGAAAAGTAGCAGAATCAGCGCCTCATTAGGTTGAGGCTTCTGGATACGCACGCTTACTATCCAACGGCCTTATCGTCACTTACCACCAGGTGCAATAAAGGCCAAGTGCAAACACATTTAAAAATTAAATCATTTTTGTGTGTGTTACACAGTTGCTGACAGACAGACGATCACACATCCTATTCATTATTCTTTTTGAGGTACGGAACCTAAAAAAATCCTGTAAACTTTCTAATAGATGATGATAGCAGGATGCTATACGGACTGGGAGAGGAATAAACATTTATAATATGTGCATAACCGGCTAAAAATATTGTAAAAGCTCATAGTTGAAAACTTTATCTGATGTTTCATTACTAACTTTATTTTCGGAGATATTTTTTTGTAGTTTTTTTTACTGCTGTTTAAAATTATATCGCACTGAAGTTTTTACAGTATCGGATATATCCTTATAGGATTTTAGTCGTTCAACGAGTACGTATATGACTTGCTCCAGATAATAAAGGACCAATTCCACTTTAAATGGAAACTACTTGAATATTCATATTTGAACACTAACCAGTAGGAATTCATGTCGTAGTTGTAAAATAGAAAATTACGCAAATTTGAAGAAACTACTTGAGAGCATGCGTTGCTTACTAATCATATTTCTTACTACATTATGTGCTCATTTAAAACACTCAGCTCTAAATATTATTTAGACTTTTCCCATAAAATTACAATACCTTAATTTATGTCTTTTAATGTTATTGAGATTAAAAAGGTTCAATTCAATAGCTGAGTCACACTTTGTTAATTATGTATTGTTGAAAAATCTGGTCACGTGCGAGGCGAACTCGCGCACCGAGGGTTCCGTACATAATATGAATAACGAGCACACTGAAAATTATAAATTAGGTTACATAAAAACCACCGAACAAATATCTAACGAATTTTCCTGAAGAAACCACACACGCGATTGTTAATTTATACATTAAGACAAACTGTGTTAACAGCATACCAATAAATAATTTTATCATTCATTGTGTTATAGCGGAAACAAGGAATCGGATAATGTACTTGAATTGAAAAGAAACTCATAGGTACACGGCTGGATTCAAACCCGGAACTCTCAGATTGAGAGTCCGCGCCTTATCCAATGCGCCACCGACACTTTTGAACATAAATACACATTATGAGAAAATTTCATGTCAAATAGACATACAGACGGACAGTGGAGGCTTAGTAATAAGGTCCCGTTGGTTACCCTTCGGGAACGGTACCCTTAAAAACAATTTTATAAAATATTTTGCAAGATACTTTCATTATATTAGAATAAAATTATGGTTTAAACTGGAAGTGTTTGAATTTTTGCGGAATTTCAAAATGCGAGAGATTGAAAATATATGTATGAGGTCAGACGATGTTCTGATTTATTTTTATAACCCAACACAGCCTCATTGAGTGATTTAAAAACCGGTCAATTGCAAATCGGACTCGTGCACTGACGGTTCCGTACAAAATATGAATAATTTAAAATACTGAAAATTATAAATAATAGATTGGGTAATAAGCACCGAACAATGCTCTAACTAAAATGTAAGTTTAACTTTTTATGATATCGTATACTAACGATAACTGCTTCAACTGCAAATATAAGGTTGTAATCGCAAATATAAGTTTGTAATCGTGAAAAAGCAATTTCTATATAAAATAAATAAAAAAACACGCGTTCCTGATAAACAGACGGACAACAAAGTGATCATATAATGGTTCCTTTTTACTCCGGCTATGCAACAATTAAGATCTAACTTTAAATGTAGCCTTAGATTCTTTATAATTTATTCGAAAACTGAGAAAAATTCAGCTGATTTTTTATCCATCTAAAACCAATGAATATGTTATATTGTCAATACAAGTTTAAAAGATTTAAAAGAAAATTGTATCATACCGGTTATTTAAAAAAGAGGACTATTTTAATCTTTAAAGCATTATTTACTTCAATTGTTCGTCAGTAATAACTGTATTTAATATTAATGGCCCCCAAAAATTAAATTTACATGTCTTTATTTCATAATAAAAAAAATTTATTCAAAACAAAATAATGTTTAAAAATCTAAGTCCCGCAAATCTCGTGAAACAAAATCGATTCATTATTGGGGGAGTAATAGTATAACATAAATAAAAAAAGAAAAAGATACAGCCCAATTTTTTTGAAGTCGGTTGAAATAGGTACAGGAAGGCAGCCTTATCGCTAAGAGCGATCACTGCCAGGTTACCCAGTTCACCCTGCAATGTCCTAACCAAACTGGGGAAAGTATCACAAAGTGATAATTGACCATGTCCCCATCGCGAACCGAACTCGGGATTTCTCGCGTGTGACAACTGCGCCACGGAGACCGTTGACTTCTAGACGATCCGGTAGAGGAATATCATTTTTGCCTTTAAAAATGTCTAAAAGAAATTTACGTTACACGAATTAGAAATGTTGCAGTAATTTAACTACATTATTACTTTAAGTTAAATAAATACTTTAAATAGGCATCTGTATATTATTTTTTTGCACCAAATGTTTCTCGTGTGTCGAAAGCTCATGTATTTGGAGCCATTGTGAAATAGGCGCAGCGGTTGCGGGTGCTGGGTCGCGAGTTCAAATTCCGAGGCACCACAAATTTGTAAAAGACATAGAGACTTGTGGTTACAAGCATGGAAATATGCCTCTAATAATTAAAAAAGTACTACTGGAGACTCAACAAGTTCACATTACCATTTTGTATCAGTAACTGGTTTCTGCCCGCGGCTTCGCCCGCGTTGACTTTAGGATTTATCCCATGGGAACTACTCGTTCGATCAGTCTATGTCTATTACTAAGCCTCCACTGTCTATCCGTTCGTCCGTCTGTCTGTCAGCGGGTATTTATAGACAAATAATTAAAATTAATTAAAAATTACAGGGGGATCCCCTACTAGAAATGTGTTTTGGGGGGCTTTATTAGCTCGATCTTAATAATGGCAACAGATTAATGAATAAATACGCTTGAGATGCTTACAGAGCATGAATTTATGTTTTCGCT
The DNA here is from genome assembly GCA_910589575.2 of Carcina quercana. NCBI lineage: Eukaryota > Metazoa > Arthropoda > Insecta > Lepidoptera > Depressariidae > Carcina > Carcina quercana. The sequence goes on along the minus strand of OU342426.1, from coordinate 20,939,393 downwards.
TTAAAAAAATTGTATTATGGTGCGGAACTCTTCCTTCATGCGCGAGTCCGACTCGCACTAGGCCGGATTTTTGATAATATTTACAAAAAGGCCTATCTACTGTGATTTTTTCAGATTTTGAGTTCGGAATGCTATTTAACGGAACCCTAAAATATCATTACATAGGTAGTCGCTGGTGCTCACCTCCTGAATATTTTTCAACCGACTTCAAAAAAGAAGGAGTTTCTCAATTCAACTGTATAATTTGTTAGGCGATAACTCTGACAATTATGAATCGATTTTGAAGATTCTTTTTTTAATTGGTAGATCATTATTCAGTGGTGTTCCCATATACATTTTATCGAAGTTGATAAAGCTCTTTCTGAGACAATCTAAGGGTCAATCTAATCTAATGTAAGGGTAAACATTTTAGGTGATCATACTGTACACTTTTAGGCCAGTTGAAGTCGGTTCAAGTTCTTTTTGAACGCGTTAATTATTCCCTAGTCGCCTTATACGATATCTGCTTGATGATATGGTTTTGATACGAAAGCTTATACTATTTACTTATAGTACTGTACATCAATTTAATAATACAGTACCTGCTACGTTTTATATTGTCCTCAGACGGTAAAAATCAACTGCGGAATATACACCTATAATATAGTAGGTATATGAAGTTACAACATTCAAATATCACCTGCACGTTTATCTCTAAAGTTTATAAATATAATTAGTTGAATGGGACAATCCGAAAATATTTTATAATTAAAATCGATATTGCGTGTTATTATTTCACAACTACTTCGAATTCGCTTTCGACAGTTTAGAATTGTTTAGAAAATAGTTGGACGTCTCGATACAAATCTAGACTCGATTAATTGGTAGCTAACGATTATGTCAGTTGGGAACAAAAGACTTCAGTCAAAAGAAAAAGTAGCAATGGTATGGATTTAATTTCTCACAGTGCCTTCGAAGATTGATAGAGCATCGCGTTGATAGCTTTACATCATTACAAGGAATCGATTTATTTTTCTGCAGTAATTTGATTAATTAACTACTATGAATAACTTAATTAGCACCCAAGTTTATGCATCTACAATAACGTTCGTTTTAATTGATTATTAAAATGGTGGAACTTTTTGTTTTCGATTTATGAATTTACTATATTTTGTATAAAAAATTTTTTCATTGTCCTTTCAGAAACAAATTTAATATTAGCCAAATGCATCATATAGTACCAGTTAAATCCCTTTAGAGCTTTCTGTATTTGCATTTAAAAACTAGAATAGTGGAGAACCTTCACTTGAAGCCTTTGTCCAGCTGTGGACTTCCGCAGGTAACTACTAAAATTATTTTTATTTTTAAAACTTATCATTTGTTGCAGTTTTTTAAGTTTCAGCCACACACAAATTCAATTTCACGATGCGAAATTTTCAGACACAATTTTTTGGGGGGTAAACAAAGCTTGAAGTAACTTGAACTCACCGTGTGCGGTACGGAGCTCTAACGCGTGGTCGTCACGAACTGTGGCCAGATGCGTACGCGCAGCCTCTTTATGTTCGTCACTAAGGCAACCACCACCGCCCGCGAAGGGATGCGTAGATGGCACCGCTGCTAAATTATTAAATAGTAAATGGTTTTGCAAAACATCTGGGTCATTTAAAGGCTTAGAGCTTGCGGTTTGCGAAGCTCACTAGTTTAAGTGGACGTTATTGAGCGGTTTTAGGTGTTGAGCAAATACTCGTAGTATCTGGTGTATTCCGGTATGAAAGGTATCAGACCCAGTGACTCATTAGGTTGAGGCTTCTGGGTGCGCACGATTACCAACGATCAACCTTATCGTCACTTACCGTTAGGTGATATAGAAGCCAAGTGCAAACCCATCCTACATATATAAAAAACTAGATTGTTTTACATTTATAATATTGACATTTCTTAGCAGATTATTTTTTATCAACACGATCGTAGAGTAATCTATTTATTCACGAGTTAGTACTACTATCCACTGTATGAATTTGAAAATGTAAAAGCAATGTTTCTTTAATGAAATCCACCATCAATGCTGTGGTTTGAGAATCAATTTAAATATTTTTAAAATACCGTATCAAATTTACATTGCGATTTAATTTGTGCTTCAGTATTAGCTTTATAAAGTTGTATACTATGACTTTATTAACAGTTCATCTGATGTTAAAAGTTTCATAATAAATTTCTTTTACCATGATTTTGTATAGGATAATAGGATAGCCGGTTTCGTACAGTAACTATCTATAAATATGACATCAGATATTCGGATTATAGTGCCAGTTAACACGGTATCCATTTTTATACAATTTTTGATTATTGTTTAATGACCCATTAGGGACCATTAGCTGCAGCTAGCTGACTTTAAAGTTGTTGGCAATCAAAGCCAGGTAATCTGGACATGCGTGAGTCTTTTTCATAAATAGATCGATTAAAAGAAGATTTACGTAGGTATTAAAAACAAAAGTATGAATGTCGTATTTTTTATTTGTTCCGGGTAACTTTCGAAACTATGGGATCAATTTTGTTTCAGTTTTAACTATTTGGATAGACGGGGTTTTGAGGAATATTAAATACGTTCTAAATTTGATCCTAATTCGAAACATGCGTATATTTCAAAACTTTTAAAAAGAAATCAGGAGTGCCACTCACTAAGGACTAATCTTACAACCTCCATCTTGGTCGAAGATAGTCCTGTCTCTCCCTCTCTCTGCCCGGCCGGCCTCCGGCAAAAGGATCAAAATTTAATGAAGTCAGCAAATACATCCTTGATCCTCCTTGTTTCTCCTATGTGAAACATCATCAGCCGGGAAACGTTCACTACAGGACATAGGGCCGGCATAGTACACGTTTCTCGGTACGTCAACGTCACTCGAGAACTTTTACTACCCTCATTATGAATTTTATCATTAGCCCCGACTCATAACGAAGGATGTTATAAGTTTGGAGCCAATGTCTGGGTGCCTGTCTGTCTGTGGGGCATCATGGGATGCGTTTAACGTGAAATCAAGTTTCCTTGCGGTGGTTCTTAGCTATATTTGATAAAAATCTATTCAGCAGTTTGAAGAGTATCAGCTGGTGTTAGGCATATTCGTCATAAATTTTTTTTTTAAATATATTTTCGTATGATGAATTCACTTGTGTAGAGAAATACGAGCATCGTGCCTTAGTATTTACTAGTGCCTGTTGAATTAGAAATTTACTGACCGGAACGAATTGAAAGCCCAATTTTATAGCTGTCTGTTTGAGCTGTCTTCTAATAAAGCGTATCTTAAATTCGCTGAACACTATCTAATTCTCTCTAATATTATCTCGGAGTGCGATGACAAATGAAATTACCCTGACACAGATCAAATTGTGCATGTTGACTATCGCAACCTATCCGAGATGTCGTCGGGTGATTATCGTCTGGAGTCTGCAAGATGTTCTCTGTAGTTAATAGTTAATTCCATATCGATCGCTATCGAATGCCATCCGCGCCCTGATTATGGTCGCTGCGAAAACTTGCGTTCGCGTTGATTTCATTACAAGATTGAAGCTGTACTCGCTGTATTGAAATAATCGTCTGGTTTAAAAAAGATGTATGACGGGAAGTGACGATAAGGCCGTTGGCTCTGCTATCCAGTGCGACGCAACTTAGTTCCAAATTATTTCAAGACATATAGTATGAAACATGGCAAAGCATCAAAGGCGCTACTAGCGCATTGTTGGCGCCAATAATATGTGCGTTAGACAATGTATGTTGATTTAGCCCCGTTTGAGATTTGGTGGGTTTATTTTCGCTGTATCTAGTCCCGTCTCTACTCTTTGCTGCTCTCTTTCATACCGGAATATAACAGTGCTATTAACACTGCTGTATAGCGGCAGACTAGGTAAGGAAAATGACCTATACCAGCCAAAACAAGTACCGACCAGAAGTGTTACTGAGAATTTATCGAATAAAATCGAATCAAAGCCCATCGAAAAAAGATTTTTAGGGATTTGTGCAAATTATAAAACTACTGACTAGCTTTTACCCGTGACTTCGTTTGCGTAAACTTGCTTGCTTGAAACGGGAACTACTTGCTTGGTGGGGATAAAAAGTAGTCTATATATTTTTCCGACTTTTCAACTACCCATATCCAAATATCCAGTCATTCTGACACTTCGTTACGGCGTGAAGGACGGAGTAACAAATAAAACTCACTTTCACATTTATAATGTAAGTGCGAATGTAAAGTCAAGAGACACTAGCATTTGCTTTTCTCTGTGACTGTCGGAGCCCAACACGGAACTCAAATCCAATTATAACTCAGTCTAGGGACGAAGTGTATGGCACGGTCCCGATCTCAGACAGAAGTAATAAATAAGCTATGTGTGTCTCTAGTTGCACAAGAAGCATGATGAGTCGTGATCGAGTTCAACTAGCTTTAGTAAAGGGTTAAGCTGCGACTTATTATGATCTTACGTAGGATGATACTGAAGATTTCGTAAATGATCGCTTGTATCTCGCTGGGTGGGCTAATAAAAAAACGGCCAATTGTGATTTGGTACAGAACCATGGAAGGAAACCTTAAAAAATGAATCTTATTTCAAAGTATATCTGTAATTTGAAACAAGGTTCATTTTCCAAAAAGTATACTAGATATACTAAAAGTATACTCCACGGGATAAAATCCGCAATGAGGAAATCCGTAGACGAGTTCGAGTAAGGTCACCGACATAGCTCGACGAGACAGCGAGCTGAAGTGGCAATAGGCAGGCCACATCGCTCGAAGAACCGATAACCGGTGGGGAGTAAAGGTTCTCGAGTGGCGACCACGAACAGGCAAACGTCAAACGGGCCGTCCCCCTACCTGGTTAAGTTCGCGGGGAACCACTGGATGCAGAGTGCTCGGGACCGGTTGATGTTGCGTACCATGAAGGAGGCCTATGTCCAGCAGTGGACATTTTCTAGCTGATGATGATACTAGATAGAATTTAAAGTGGGGAGACGATTGAAAAAATCGTCATAAATTAGTTTACAACGATCGACAGATTCTAGCATGTACGAGTATTAGGTTTACTCAATGATGAAACATTTGAAACTCATTTAATTCTTGTCACTGTTTCAGTCTGATTTATATCATGTTTCAACTAAAGAAACATAATGGAATGTACATAATGGTCAAAGAATAGCTCTAGGCGATGTCAGTCTCTAAGAAATGTTTATTTATCTATGCACAAGGGTATCCTGTATACCTATATAATTATGTAGTTAAAGTAATTCCAATGAAAAATTACTTCTTTAAATGATCCACAGAATATGTGGCGGAATTCCCAATTAGTAATAAATATTTCTTCATCATCATCAGCTGGGAAACGTTCACTGCTGGACATAGGCCTTCTTCATGGTATGCCGCATCGACTGGTCCCAAGCCACATGCATCCAGCGACTCCCCGCGACCTGAACCAGGTAGTCGGTCCACCTACTAGGGGGACGGCCCGGTAGACGTTTCCCGGTACGTGGTCGCTACTCGAGAACCTTTACTCCCCACCGAGTATCGGTTCTTCGAGGGATGTGGCTTGCCCTTTGCCACTTCATCTCACTGACTCGTCGAGCTATGTCGGTGACCTTCGTTCGTCTACGGATTTCCTTTTTACGGGTTTTATTAAGTAGAAAAATTCCGTGCATTGCTCGTTCCATTGCACGCTGAGTGACTTTAAGCTTGTTTATTTAGCCCACAGCAAAGGACTAAACTAAACAGAAAGGAATAAATATTTGTTTGATGCTAATTAGCCCTCAGTGGTACTGATTTTAAAAAACGGACTAAGTGCGAGTTAATATTAATAATTTTGTCTGGTGGTGTCAAAGTAAGGTTCATAAGAGTATCATTTATTTTATAACAATTTATACGTGCTCTTCGAACTAGTCTCAAATTAGAGTAGAAGTTGAATTACTCGTATAATTCGAATTCAGTTTGTTCCTACTGTGCTTTCATACAAAAGACATCAACGCGTCTCATCGCCGTTCCAGACGTTCAACGTTTGCTGGAATTTGGATTTCAATAAAGAGGTCTAAAAAATCAGTATCACAATGGAAATGAAAAAATAGATGTATAAAAACTGTTGGTTATTCGCCTCCCTTATACGTATATCGCCTTCTCGTGCTTTCTATGATTTCCTCTAATCATCAGGCAAAATGTTCATTAATACCAGTAGACGCTGCTACATCATTTTTGTTGAATACAATACAATAACTTGATACTTGAACTAGAGGCGGCGTTACGTAGGAAACTAGAGATATCGTCAGCCAAGGTTGATGTTGTTAGGACGTTTGTTCTAAGCGAATTTCACTCCAGAATTTATAAGGATTACGTTTTATAATACTTTACATATTCAAAAAGAACTGGAAACCGACTTCAATTGCCCTAAAAGTCTTCTTTTACTGAGGCAAATTTAAGATTTATATCGTTTTCTCATGGATACCGTTGTCAGAACTGGACCAAATTGAAAGGGGATCACACGGGAAGCACCAGCTTTCAAATAATAAAAAAGAATCATCGAAATCGGTTCACCCAATTGATAACCTCTTACTTTTTTGCAGTCGGTTAAAATAGAGTATCATGCTTTGATAAGTGATTAACGAAAAATAGGAGATGGAATTATAGTGTCGCGAAATGAATATCAATAACTTACAACTTTATAGTTAGCAACAATAACCGTTACGCAGCTAATGGTCCCTAAATGGAGCTTTGAACAATAATCGAAAAATAGTGAGTAACAATGAAAATTGTGACTCCCTAGGACGTTGTATATTAATGATACTCATTTCCCAACATTATAATCCGATGTCCTATTTTTAGATAATTACCGCACAACGTCAGCTATTCTATTTGAATATGGCTACAGTAGTATGAAAATTTTATCGAGCGAATAATCTAATTTTCAAACCTTTCGATAAGGTAACGAAAATCTAATTGAATTTTTACCTGTAATTATCTTGTACCTCAATGCGTTAATTTAGAACTATAAAATCATTTCCGAAGCCTCTCACGGTACTTCAATGTTTTAATAGGGCATTTAAAACCAAGGACGTAAGGGTTATGTTGTCGTTCGTAAGACGCGCCATGAACACATCTTGTTCGTGAGCAGGAAGTTGTAATCGGAACGAAATTTCCCAATTAATGTGGAATATTCAACTAATCAGTGCAACAGAAGGTCGAAATACCTATCGCGACATGCGTCTTGCTAGATTACTCGTAATTGAGATGTGTTTGACCTTTGTTGCTTCTATCAGCTGAAGGATAAACGCACACACGCTCACAAATAATTGTTACACTGGTGTGCTATGAGCTACCAATCAGGAAAATACCGCCTTTTGAACTGCTTACGAGCCACAGTTGAACTGAAAAACAGCTATTTTCTTGCGAACTTGATATGAAAAACTTTTGAGTGAGTGTGATTTTCATCTAACGGCCATATCGTCATTTACCATCAGGTGAGTTGTGTGTGAAACCATTGTTTATAGAAAAAAGTTGATTATCTCCAAAACAAATAGCCGATAGAGTTCCGATTACACCATATTTCTAAATAAAATAATAACGACATTCATATAGATACGTAACTATCAAATCGATAGGTATAACGCATAACTAAGTCTGATCTTGAGGTATGGGAGCGGTACGGGAGGATGCGTTTACGGAACGTCAAACGATGCCCGACTGAAGCTATGCGTTGTCTGACGTTCCGCACACACCCTCCCGTACCTCAGAAACAGACTACGTTATGCGCTGTACCTGTAGTGAACCCTTATTTTGTGGAGTCGAAATTTAAATACTCGTAGCAATTTATTTCCATTAAAAGACGTCATTTTCGTATAAAGGTAGAAATGCAACCTTATCTTTTAAAACACATCGCTGGAAGCGGTTTTTGCTTTCTGTCCTAAAACAAATGTCCTCGGTCAAGGATTGTATAGCAACTAGGTGTACAAAACGTGACTGAGTACAGAGCTTGTCTGAAACGTGGTCGCGTTTTGAGTGGGTACTTAGCTTAGGTCAAAGTTGAGCTATCACGTGGGGTGACTGTAGGAATACACTACATTACTTTGAGGGACATTCGGTAATGGGTGACGTTTCGAGACTAATAAACGTTTCATCAATAGCCTATATATGTTGTCCTGACTGCAAGGCCTACTCTCCTACAGAGAGTGTATGTACACCACGCCCAGTGCGGATTGGTAGACTTCACACACACCTTTGAATTTCTCTTCAGGATGTCTTTATTTCACAGAAAAGCCAATGGTGAAGATTTTTATTATTCGTACATAAATTCCAAATTGTCACTCATTGGTTCGAGCTAGGGTCGAACGCAGACCTCGATTGTTCAAGGACTGACGCTCTACACAACTGAGCTAGCTACCACCACGGCTTACGTTTTGACAGACAGGATCTCAGATTTTCGTCGTCAGCTGCTGTTTTCTGTTGTTGGACAACGTTGCGTTGCGCGTTGGATTTCTCTTAACGGAAGTGTTGGTGATGCCGTAAGATGTACAAATACTAAAAGATGTTTATTTGTTTGTTCTTCCTTTACGTCGCAACGGAAACTCAGAATGACTAGATTTGTTGTATAGGGACAGTTAAAAGAACATGTGTTGGTTTTTATCCCGATTGAACGAGTAGTTCCCGTGGGATAGATTCTGAAGCCCAGCGGATGAAGTCGCGGGTAAAAGCTAATTAGATCGCTTAAAAAAACATTCAAATGAAACTTTTATAGTTATTTTCATTTGGATTCCGAGCGCATCCATGATTGCTTGAATTTGTTTAAATTGGGTTTCTCGTTACTGTCTCGAATTGTTACTTAAATCAGCATTCTGAGTTTTGAATCTGTGCAAATATTTTAAGCATAAGTTTTTTGTAAGAAGTATCTTAACCTCACTTGATATAAACTGATGACTCAGGATAATGAGGCGCTGGTACTGCTACCTTTATACCGGAATATAACAGTGCTATTAGCACTGCTGTTTGGCAGACTTAGATAACTTGTAAGGTAGCTTGCAAGACGGATAAGAAATACCCTACCACCGACAAACCGAGGACCGTTAGGTACACTCGAGTAAAAAATATGAATTCACTTTTCAACCATGTCACATTCATTATATTTTTTACTCGAGTGTACCTCTGGATTGTTAGTCCTCCGTGACATAATGGCTAGACGCTTGGACGTTATATATATACATTTCTAAACTGAGAACCTAAAGAATATGAAAAGGAGAGATTGGAAGGAGAGTCAACGAAATAGCTCGACGAGTCATTGAGCTGAAAAGGCAATGAACAGGCCACAGGAACGGTTATCCGGTGGGGAGAAAGACTTCTCAAGTGGTGACCACGTACCGGGAAACGTCTACCGGGCCGTCCCCCAACTAGATGGACTAATGAATGACCTAGTTAAGGTTGTGGGGAGTCGCTGAATGTGTCTTATCCTTGATGGTGATGATGAAAAACCGAAGAGACACAGGCTTAACCTATAACAGAAGTAATTACCATATCCCTATGTAATAAACGTTCATTTGTTTTCGTAAATCACTAAGTATACGATCGATGCTCAACACACTTAACTTTTTTCGTCGCGTAGTGTGAACAATACAAATATTCTAACCAATTTAACCTTAAGTTTTATAATTAAACAATCGAACAATGATGGATATCTGGTGTGGTATCGATTTTTTGCAATTCTCGAGTCTCGCATGTGCACAATCGATTCAATTGTCAATGGCATAGAGTGCGAAGGTGTTTTACAATAGGCAAATTACCTAACCTAACTTTTTGTATTAACGCGTTCAAAAAGAACTAAGAATTCAGCTTCAACTGCCCTAAAAGTCTGAAGCATTCATTCACACAAAGGAAAAAGAAGCATACAGTTGAATTAAGAACCTCGTCCTGTTTGGAAGTCAGTTGAAAATTAGCGTTTGCCCGCAACTTTGTTAGAACTAATTGTTCGACCGGTAATAAACTTGAATCCTTTTCCGACCCTTTAATGTACCACAAAAATTAAGTCAATCTATCAGTTAACGTAAAGGACGGAAAAACAGAAAAACAAATTCGCTTTGGCATTTATAATATGAGTAGTGAAAGGATTGTGGTAGACCACAGTTTCTTATGTCTGTTTACTGTGTTATATTGGATTGAAATAAGCCTTAGTTGACTGACGCGAAACAGTGTGACTAGCACTGTCATGTTCCGGTAAGAAAAGGCTTCGAAGGTGAGCGCAGTTTCCTATGAAGATTTTTTAATAAGGGCGGGGATACACAAAACATTACGAGATAACTGTTATTAAAGGTTCATACATTTTAACTATCAGATGCATAGCCGTTACGTCACAGCCATGTACAATTGTACACTCGAATACAAAAATATATGTATCAACTTTTGAACCATGTAACATTCACTCTTGCTTGTTCCTATGAAGTGTGTTTAAGGAAATGTCAATTAAAAGTGAATGTGACAAAAGGGGATACAATTTTTGTGACTTTGTATCAGTTTTCGCTGGGTTATATTAGGACAAGTATTAAATTTGTATTTTCGCATGGTCTCTCGAATAAGTGCATAACATTTATACATCTTCAAAATACAATATTGTGTAATTTATCATATAGAATGCCAAAATAAATTCCATTTTCAAAATAGTCGGGTAAAAAGTTGATTCGAATTGAGCATTGCGAATCCGCGTTCACCTATGACACCGTGTACGCAGACGTTAGTGGGAAACCACGTATTATAGTAACCTATCATTTGTGTAGTTAATATACCAATAATAGCATCAATAACCAACACACATATGCAACTACAGCTGTGGTTCACGTATTCATTGTGACCTAATAACGGAGCAAATTGGGTTGGGAGATAGGCCAATTTTGTGCCCGTCACATAAGAACAAACATACTTAAAACCTCATGAAGTGAGGATGTGTTTCATAGCCTAGACAGTTGAGAATGTCGCGACACTTTTAAAACACTTGAAAATAGGTTCAACGGCAGCCGGGAAACCTCCACTGCTGGACATAGGCCTCCTCCATGGTATGCCACATTGACCGGTCCGGTCAATTTTAGCCTACTTCTGTCGTATCGATGAGAAATCGGGCAATGGTATGTAATTCGGATTAAAATACAATAGTGCACCTCGATAGTTGATCTAACTTTGTAGTCAGGGGGTAGATAGAGCAACTCTTCAATGGGTACCAGCTCATTTGGTTTGGGTTGGCGAGTTTAGGCCATGGTATAGTTGGTAACAAGAGTCTGATGATGATTGTCTGTTTTGGCGTAATACATTAAAATGAAAGGTGTGCTGGTAGAAGGTGACTGATGATGGAGCTAAGACAGTAACTCTTCGATTGCCTGACAAAAGCATAAGTTTAGTACTTAAATATTTCCTCATCATTATCCTCCGATGAATAATTAAGTCAACAGCTGATCATGAACCTTTAGGACGGATTCGGGTGTTTTTTCCGCATTTACTAAGCAAAGCATATCAGATGGAATAGTGATTGCAGTTCAATGTCGTGCGTGGTAGCTATTGCTGTCCTTCTCTTGCAATTTGGGATCTCCCACGGGATGATTTCATTAACCCGCGGCAATGTAATTCTTACCCTACTGCTCAGAAATATTGCTATTTTAGTCTAAATTACGAAAGCAAAGTGTTATACAAAAATATCTCCTCAAAATTATACTTGTAAGGCCAAGGATGGATAGTAATCGCCCAATCAGGATCGCCAATTGGTTTTAAAAACATGTCAAAGTCAGTTTTTGCAGTAATCTGTATTTATATTTATTATTTTCTTCATTTTTAAGGTCATTTTTAATACAGGCTAGTCGCTTGTAATATCATTCAATATCTGAATTAGAGCCATTTAGCAGATACAAACACTCTGGCCACCCATTAAAACTATAGATAAAAGCCACAATTAAAAAATGCTACGGTCTAAAACAATCTGCATTATTTTGCTATGTAGGTAAAAAAATATATCATTGAAAATAAAATAAATATTTGGAGTTTTAACCGTCTTCAGGGCCTAATAGCTACAAGCTTGGAAAAACAATCTTAATGGTATCGAAACTCGGTGGGACTGTTGCTAGTGAATTTTATATTTCCACCTAGCTAGCTAGCACCATGTTATTTATTAGTTCTGCCGCAAACAGCAGTGAAAATAGCACTGTCGTGTTCCAGTATGAAAGACTTATCACCTCACTAGCTTAAGGCTTCTGAGTACTCATGCTTACCATCATCAATGCCTTATCGTCAATTACCTGGCTATATCAAAATCACAAAAAGTTAAAAAAATACGCAGTCGGTTTTTTTTAAAAAAATTCAGTCACTTGTTCACTGTGAATGTTTTTCCGTTGTAGTGTTACACTTACTGGTATTCTAAATAAATGCTCACTTATCCAATGCAGAGCCTAACACTTTAAAAATGACCTTTAAATATCCTCACCTCAGACGTATCGCCTAATAAAAATGATTTGACCCTTGCCCTCGTCTGTAATCACTTACTGGCGTTTTGTTGCTCAAAAACATAATTAGTCGAGCGCTATATACTTACATGCGTGATATTTTAGCATGTAAATTGGTAACACGTTGGTTGATGTTTAAATTGAATTAATAGCGTGATTTTATCAACACCTCATTCATAAGACAAATGGGTATAACAGTGCAGAGCAGTATAGAACCGTAGATAAGGGGCACTGGTGGAGAAACGTTGATTCCGCTTGATGCAGGTGCCGTGTTGGGGTTTTGCAGACGATTTAATGTGATGTAAAACTAATGGTTTTTCCAGTCAATTTCCAGGATTCTAGGTCAAGCCTGTAGGTTTTGATGATGATGATTTGAAATCGTCAAGACATGCGTCATAAACGGCCGTATATTTTTATCGTTGACTTAGGATTCGGTATCAATTTCAACTTGAAAATGGCCTTCACAGACAGATGGGCAACAAAGTGTAGTATGTAAGCCTATAAGAGTTTATTTTTCCTTTTGAGGTACGGCACCCTAAAAAGACCAAGCACTTTTACCAAGCCTTTATTAACATTGAATTTCATCATCATCATCATCAGCTAGAAACCGTCGACTGCTGGACATAGACCTCCACCATGACCGGTCCCGCGCCACCTGCGTCCAGTGACTCGCGACCTGTCGTTGTTCCATCTAGTAGGGGAATGACCCATTGCCACTTCAGCTCACTCGTTGAGCTTTGTCGGTGACCTTAGTTCGTCTACGGATTTCCTCATTCCCGATTTTATCAAACGTTACATTACTCGCTGAGTGACTTTGAGCTTGTTTATTCGGCCCACAGTAAAGGACCACGTTTCGGCTCCGTATGACATCTTGTCTGGCACTTTTGTCTCTTCAACCGTACACTTAAATTTACATAACACGTAAAATACAAGATCAGTACTGTGACCTTTCGTTAAACAACCTCTGTTACTTTAATATTGTTACTTATATTATAATAATTGGTACATATCACTTTGTAAGTTGACAGCCGAGTGCTAAACACATCAAGTTTCATTAGAGCCGTTATTAAATTGTTATATGTGTGTACATTATGTAACATTATACCTGTTGTACAGATAGTTGGATGTGCGTTCTGTTCATTACACAATACAGCGATCAAAGCCAAATCAAAGCTATAAAATTATCGAAATTTTGTAAATTGTTGTACTTTGATGATAGGTCTCGAGTTTATTGTCATCGGTAGTTCTCTATGAGTATCGAAACAGATAAATCGCACTGATTGCCAAGTTTTTAACTCGTTAGGCTTGACGAGTTGAACTTGTGAAATAAAAAATTGTACAGGTTGAAATTGTATACGATACCTAACAGTATAGATATTATGGTATACTCGTAACAGTTATTAAATGTCCAGGAGTGCATTTAACCTTTATTACAACCTCAATTTTGACGACACCTCTAGTTTCCTACGCAACAAGGATCAATATCGAATTACGTTAACAAATATATCCTTGAACCGTTTGTCTTTAGTGAATGAGCCCCCTGTACATAATGCTTCACATAATGGAAACAAATGAAGGCGGATCGAAGTTAGGCGCGAGTGACAGAAGGACATGGCGGAGATATCACAGATCATTGACTGTACAAAAATACATGTCCTCTCTGTGTGTCTCAAGCCCTACCGATTCTATTTGGGTTCCTAAATCAAATGTAGCCTATTTTAACGAAGAGGAATCTTTGGATGATACCAGATATCGCAGGGATTATGTTGGATTCTTACACAAATAAAGTGTATCGAGTGGACGGCCCTATTATATGGACCGACCGTAAACGTCACAGGGAGGAAGACACTGGTCAGACGTCAACTGTCAGATGTCAGAGTGACTTAAGCGACGCTTGAATTTGGATGGTTGTTGAATGGTATCCTTGCAATTACGTCAACGTGAATAGCAGTAAACGTTTTCGTGCAGAGGTTCTCGTCTATTACCTAACACTGGATAAAAGCGACTTGGGACCGGTCATTGTGGGACCGATACGTGACACCTCACCTCCCCGTAAGAAAGTGACCCAGTTACGGATCGTTACTCAGACTTGCGCGTGTATACAAACGGCATCCGTTAGATGTGTGCCTATATCACGACATTTGTTTGAAGTGTCGAGCCTGTGCCCTAAGATCATTAGTTTCACGAATCTTTAGTCATGCCACACTTACCCTGCCGATGATCCAGCCCTTGCACCCTCGCAGAGATTAGGGAAAGTACCCATACTACGTTACCGTATACGGTATACGCCAAGCGCCCTCTAGTTTTCACATGATGTTTAAAAAATATGGTTTTAAATCATATATTTTTTCAAACTGAAAGTTTGAACCAGTGCACCCTCTTTGAAATATTAAAATAATAAAAAACGCCCAACAGTCATTTTGACTACAAATGTGCGTCAGTGTTGCCACCCGTGAGTAAAAAGCGCTGAACGCTGCGCGCTAAAATTTGCTCATAAATATATATGTAATAAAAATAAGGGTCCAACACGGCATTTCCGCTGCCTTCTCGAGATATGTATATCGAAGGTAGGACAGCCTGAGTCAATAATCAGCCTGCCTACACAGTCGCATTGAAAATCCTGATGTGACGAACGAAAAGTTCTCCAATAAGTTAACTATCGTTTCTAAGATTGGTTGGTGGCAGACACGTGACAGAGCAGTGGTATATGTTACCAGTTTTTGTAAAACACTTCCCTAATTTTTACATATATATGTATGGTTAGTTTGCAGTTGGCCTTCATTTCACCTGACAGACAGTAAGACGATAAGGCCGCTCTGATACCATTCATATCGGAACACAACGGTGCTATTAACATGGTGGTAGCTAGCTAGGCGGATATAGAAAATGGCCTACCATCAACCAAACCGAGTGCCGATGGTAGCCTCCACTGGGAGTCGAACCCAGGACCTCAGGTTTGTTAGTTGAAGGATGCCACGGAGCTGATTAGGCGGATTGCAACAACAGCAGAGTTTTAAATAATTTGCTATTTGATACATACATGTATATATGCTTAGCAGGTAGATTATCACGGTAAGATGTTGTAGTTATATATTGGTCGATATGACCCGATTTTTCCCGTGGGATTTCATGCGATTGTCCTATTTTAATACCGATACCAGAGTACAGATAGGATAAATTTAATTAAAACCAAATATTAATTGCATATATCTTTTATTTTTCGAGTCTGAGGCGATCGTTATTATTAATAACAATAAAATACACAATATCGTCAACGTATACATACGATGTAAATATATCATATTGCGAAGACGAGGTCAGAGGGGAACCAATGCTTCCACAATGTCCAAAAGTTTGCTAAGGTGATCGACATATACCCTTAATTTCATCAAACTCCGGATTAGCGTCCCCTTAGATTATTTGACACATTCTGACTCATAACCAAGATTTCCGAAGTAAATCAAACATTAAAGTAATAAAAGCATTGACCAATCGACTACATTTTTTAAATTAGAATTACGTAATATCGATAACTACGGAAGTCAAAAATTTAATAGCAAAAAAAGGGAAAATACTAGATTATTAATTAATTGATATTTTTATTGCTAAATACACGTGATTTTTAAATAAAAATTACAATATGTGATTTCGATTAACGTGCTTATTCTAAGTGGTAAGGCAACTCTTATTAATAAATAATATCTACTTTCCGAAATAGCTCCATCTCTTTTCTATCGATATACAAAAAAGTGAAATGTAGCGAAACCAATTGAAACGTTTATGATAACAACATTTCGACTGTCGAGATAATATGTAAATTATTTGTCGTTTAAAATATAAAAAACTAAGTTCATTGTAATACCAACGTAAATAAAGGCTGAAACTGGTTTCTTACATCTTACACTTCTTTCTTACAAGCTCGTTCATTAATATGACAAAGTTCCAAAAATACATTGTTTCGTATTTTCAAATTATATTTTAAGCACCACTAAATGCACAAAAATTAATATTGTTATAATATAAAAAATATACAATACATAAAAATAGGTGGGAATTAGTGCCAAAAAGTTTAAAGTAAGTAAATTTCAGTTTCTCAAAAAAATGTGTTTCTTCTGTTGTTTTTCATGTAAAAGAACTTTTTTCAAGTAGCTTTTAAAATATTAAATAAAACTACGTATACGGTCATATCAAATTTTTGGCCGAAATTTATAACATAATACTCATGAGTACAAGACGTCCTAGAAAATATTTTAGAGGTATAGATACCTACTTAGTACTACAAAAGAGTAGAATTAACCGATTTTCGTTTGGTTTGTAAGATTAATTTGACAACTATTTATAAATTTATCGCTATAATCGTATAGCTACAAAGCTGGTAAATAGGTTCTCTGACTGCCCAAACAAGTCAGCCAGAAAACTGCCACAGACGAATTTCTCCTTTTGAAGTACGCAAGTCACGCATTGATAATGATGGCTACGAACCGGTCATTATAAGAATGCCTTCAGCAGTTGACGTTTTCTGTCTGTTGATGATTAACCGATTTACATATTGTGTAGTTACAATAATCACAGATGAATCAAACCAAAAAATCCGCGAAACCCAAACAAAAATCGCTTTTAGAAATGATCGACTTTGACAGCCACGGTATTTAAAGTGGTTGTAGCCGGTAGGTGTATTTGATCCCAATCTGTGCTGAGGTGGGCTTCGGTGTCTGTGGCTTTGATGGTCAGGCCCAGGGAAGGTACAGCATTAGCGCAGTGCGGCAGTCTGAGGGTGACCGGCCGGAGGAACACCAGCCCTTGTGGGCCGCACATTACAAGCGGGGACAGCATCGCTTCACCTGCAGTTAAAAAACAATTGAGGTGCTTGGACATAATCTAGGTGCTCGAAAGAACTATGGCAAGACTGTCTTCTTTACATGAATCAACCGTGGAAATATGAACAATGTTTAACAAGGAAAAATACACTTTAAATGTAAATAATTTTGTAAGAATTTGAATTATAACTTTCAATAATTATAATCAACTGAGACATATATTGGCGATCTAATGATTTCTTCTTTTGTTTTGTTTATCAAACGATGCAATCCCCTGCCATAGTTCTTTAATAGGTATAGTACTTGCATTATGTGTAGTGTATATTTTATAGTAGTGCTTAAAGGAAAAGTTTGCTTATTAAAATATTAAAAGGGGTAGTAAGATTGACTGTTGTGATAACAAAACACACAAACACAAATCGCAAATATTGCCATTTGTTAAAGCGAAGCAAAGCTTAGTAGTTACTGCGTACCAAGCGATATAAGGTCACCCGATGAAAGAGAGAGAAAAGAGTAATGAAATAAGAATACTATTAAAAGTTCATACGTACATCCAATAGGAATAATAGAAATCAAAATCAGAGAGCACAAAGTGATACACCGCAAAGAAGAAATACCGGATTAAAAAAAAACTGCAATTAATTCATACTTCGTGAAGAAACATTCAATAAGGATAACAAATCGAAACAGCAGCTACTTTCTGTATATTTTTATTTTAGGAGTATCGATTCCAATAAAAGTATACCTTCATTATAGATTGCCAACAATGAAAATTTCAAAATCAAAAAAGAAAACGCTAGCAGCATATCACTCAGGGCTCAAATTTAAAAAATCAAAGACACTCAGCAAAAAAAACTGCCACGAAACGGAAACGAAAAATCATTTGCACAATATAACACAAGTGCAGAACAAAACTTTCTCTTTGATATAACCTACGATAACACCGTTGGCTTCACGTAGCATAACCGTTGTCTTCGCCTCTCCTCAATCTCTAAGTACGAGTGTATTGTGTGGTAGAAACTAAAATGTAAATACAATACCCTTGTTAGTAACATATATCATACCCTAAACATGGACTCGTTTCGAGGGATGCTTTACAAACTGTGCTGTGATCTAATGATGTGATGATATTACATACATCCCAACAATCCAGTACACCTAAATTAACCGCAGATCGAATTTAAAAAAATTAATTTAGATTATACTTGAATTGATCGTAAACCCAAATTGTGCAAAATCAGAATGGGAAAATTGGAGATGTGATTATTGTCAATACCTTTTACTTAAACAATAATGAACAATATGTACAATTAGCAAAATACAAAAACGAAGAACTTTCACAATAAACATTCAAAGACATAAGAAAAAAGAAACATATAGCCAGTATAACACATGCCATCTCGTGCAACAAACATGTGCTGTGTCAAAAATACACGCTACAAACATTCCTGAGCCTAATAATATCTGACAACTAACAAACAGCCAAGATTGGAAAAGACAAACAATTCACGTTTCTCACACTACTGCGTGTTCTATTCCATTCGCCAACGTTAAATGCCGATTAGTAAGTGCAATCTACGCCACTACATTGAAAACACCGCGTGCTTCATTACAAAAGCCATTACCATTGTCCATATCGATTGGAGGTCCCCCCACTCGCTGGCTCAGCCTCGGATCTGACACAGTAAAGTAGATTTTTTGCTTGATCCCCGGTGCTATTGCTTTCGGGGGTATGATAAGAGAAACTCCCCACTGTCTATCCTCTAATACACCGCCTTCACTATCAAAAATCCCCCATGTTGTGTGAGGGCCTTCTGGTTCGACCTCATCAGTCTTTGCTTCATCAGTTTCGGATGCTGACGCCTGTACAACAGTATTCTGATTGATAACAGTTTCATTTTGACTGCCAGACATATTTTCTGAGTTTTCCTGGCTAGTTTCTGGACTTCTTTCTACTATTCTCTCACAGAAAGTGACAGTTCGGTTATATTTAGACAGTGCTCGTTCGTCCATATCTTGCGAGGCATATGGTGTGCTCTGTGGTTTGTTTTCGAAGTTCATGCTACACTCTGATGCATAATGTGTTTCCATGGATGTCGTTGACTCGTACGGGATTGGAGAAGTTGTTGCTTTTAATGCATTGGAAATGTGTTCAGCTTTTCCGTGCAACCTAGGTGCATAGACGGGCTCGCCTTTTAGAATTGATGTTTCAATCAAAGCTTTGTCTTCAGAGTTTAAAGATTTGTTATTCTCTAAAGATCTCTCCTTTTCAGAGTCCGTCTTAGATTCAGTTAGCCTGAGTTTAGAAAAATCAATCTCTTGGAATGTCTCAACGTTAGACCCGATTTCAGGCTCGATTTGCGTTGGATATATTGGCTCCCTTCTCGATAAATGATTAGCGTCACTTAGTTCGTAAGGACTACTTCGAGCACTGCTGCTTTCTTCAGGAACCGGCGCTGGTTCCTTTGTTTCCTGGTGCGATTCATAAATAACACTGTCTTTTAATTCTCTCTTGGATACATACAAGGGCTCTCTGATTTTTACGGAGTCACTTTCATTAGCTTCTTTTCGAGTCTGATAAATCATATCCTTTTTAGCTTGATTCCTTTGTTTTATTATTTCAAGTTTTTCCTCTAGTTTAGTACCGGAATTGGATTCACGGCTGGCTTGAAGAGCGGCTTTTTGCGACAAGATTTCTTGCTTCGATACGTAAGTGCATTCAGCAGAGGCTGGCCTTACTTCCTGTCTAAAATCGTACATATCTGGCCGAGAATCGTAATGAGTGTCAGAGCAACTAGACTTAACTTCAGATCGCGTTGCGAACAAAGATTCTGATTGTCCTAGTCTTGCCATCATTTCTGTTCGAGTAGCGTAAGGAGGCTCACTCATACACTTGCTCATAGGTGACACTCTTCCCGGGAAATGAACTGGTGTTTGTAAATTCCTCTCAGGTCTTGTGCCATAAGGGTTTTCAGACCACGAAGTACTGGGTGGTGGTTCGTAGGTTCTTTTCCCATACAGTTCCTTATTAAATGACCCTTCCATTCTTTGCTTAAGCATTTCTTCTTTTGTTGTATAAGGAGACTCCGAAAATCTTTGCCGTAACATTTCTTCTTTACTTGCATATGGATTTTCAGGAGTCATTCTTTGTCTTATTATTTGTTCTTTGCTGGAGTACGGAGACTCGCTGTATAAAGATTCGGATTGTCGTGAAATGTCATGTTTATGGTACGGATTTTCCGTGAGCATTTCATTTCTAGTCGCATAAGGATTTTCTTTTACGCATTCTGCTCTAGTTGCGTAAGGCGAATCCATCATCGGCATACCAACAGACTGTCTATTTCCATATGGATTTTCAAAGCTCTGGTTACACACCTCTGACCTACTTGCGTAAGGATTTTCAGTTGAGGTATCATATAGTGAGGCGTAAGTTCTTCTTGGCTTAGGAATAGGATCGTATACAATGTGCTCTTTGCTTTGGTAAACCGGCTCAGGTGGTAGCGGTTGGGTGGGGTGGAATGGTTCGTGTTTTATTGGATGTTGCCTTTGGTAGATGGGATCTATTTTTGTAATCATATTAAAGTTAGATGTCTGCCCATAGATTCCTCTCCTGTTGTATTCAATCAGAGAGTTCTGTCTACGCAGTAATGGGGTAACTTTAGGCTCTGTTTCGATTTCACACATTGAGTTCTGTCGCCTCAGGTTCTTAGTAACGGGTTTAGCGTCGTAGTCCCTCACTGTACAAATGACTCCGCTTCTGTCGTCACAGAACGAGCTCTGACGTTTCAGGATCGGTTTTAAGACAGGTTTTTCGCAAGAGGACGAGTTGCTTCTTTGCAACATCTGATTTCTTATTTGCGTATTTCTCATGTGAATGCTCATCTCACCCAGGTCAGACTTCTCTCGTCTGAGCATGGGTATCTGACCAGCTTGTCTCTGCTGCAAGTCACTCTCGCATAGTGACTTCTGCCGAGACACTTTCTGTGAACTTTTCGTTTTCGAACGGAACAAGTCGAGAACAGCGTTTTTAATGAACGATGGCTTTTTCGATAATTTCTTTTTAGTTTTTGGTGAGAATGTGTCATCGCGCTCGACACTGGAGTTCATGGCTTCTGACGAGCTGCGGAAACCCACAACCACCCACTTAGTTACTCAGTGATTTAAGTGGACACATCAGACACTTCGATAGGTATATATATTTTAAGAGAGGTAAATCGTAAGCATTGAAAAGTCTGAAATGTCCAAATGGAAATGGCAATTTTCAAGAGGTGAATTTTGTGATTCATTAAAAAGCATATTGAAATAAATGTAACGAAAAATGAGAGAAAAGATGATAGGCTCTTGAAGATTTAGTAGTTGAACAATTAGAAAATGGAAGTGAGATGTCAAAGTTCATAGCTACAGGGATGAAGATAAATGAGAGGATGAGTATATTTATCCAAAATTCAAAGGAAAAGAGTTTGACAACTTAGTTCAATATGCTTTCATGTAAAATCAACTAGTTGCACTAAAATGCAGACACGCACTGCCAATACAGTTGTTGTTGCAAACAACTCTAAATACTCTAGTATATTACCAATGTTATATGTCAAAAATATTACAATTTA